>CM036576.1:1472500-3872500 GCA_020745775.1 Theristicus caerulescens
GAATATAAATTCAATTACTACATCATCTTCAAATCCAAGGATTTCCGTTACTCGTTTTGTTATCCATGGTTTGATTACTTCCAGATTTACTTTGCTCATGTCCACCTACATTAAAGAGTCAGGAGAAACAGAACATTTTCAGAACAAGCCCTTTCACTAAATATACAAGCTCACAGTACCTTGCATTCTTTCACTGTAAAGGCTGAATCATATGCTGCTGCGTACATTATTACCCCAGCCTAGTTTTGTTTTAAACCAGTTTCTAACCTCTGCTGAACAACAGCGTTTTGATTAAAGCACAAGTTTGGATATCTTGCCTTTTTTTTTTTTTCCTTCCCCCAATACAGACTTCCCTGTCTCTCCAGTGTAGCTAAAATTAGAGCCAAGAGAGGGCAAGAAAAGTCAAAACATTGTAAATTTCCAGTAAACACTAGCTAGACAGCAAAAAAAAAAGGCAAAACTACACCAATGTATTGTTCACTCCCTTCATACAATTCAGTTTCCAGTAAATAATGAAATCCACTGAAAGATAAAGCAAGAGCCTTGATTCAGCTCACCAATTCCCTGACACCTGTCCACCACAGACTTCAACAACTTTTGAAAAAAATCAATAAGCATCCAAAGTTAGAAGAGAATTCAACCATTCCAAATTTCTTAATTTACAAAATCCTCACCCAAGATGAGAGCACAGTCCAGTTCTCTATAGAGAAATAAACATTTGCCAGGTGTTTCATTCATCCCTTTATCCCTAGACACTACAACCACATTACTGCCTGTTTGGAACAGTATGAATGAAACAAGCCGTTAGTTTTGTCTAACTGTTTGGGATGCAATTCTTTCAGAAATCAGGTTTTGTCATTTACAAACACAGAGACCCTCTCAACAAGAACTCTGCACTCAGCTTTGCTGGGTCTTCCCCCACAGTTATCTCAGCAGCTTCATCAGTTGCTTCCTTGGCAGGTTAGAGCCAATAAAGCCTAATGAAGGACCAGCTCCAGGCTTTGAAATAAAATGTTTACTAAATCGGTAACTGCTGACAGCAACTACCTGGTTGCATCACTTAAACACCCACCTGAGGAATGCACCCTCCCTAACAATCAACAGGTAGAGACTTCCACAGGGCAAATAACTGCATCTAAGCAAGGAACTCTAAACTGAGTTTTCTGCAGCTCTCTCACAGCCTCCCTCCACTGCCCTAGAGACTATCACTGCAATAACTTCACCCTCACCTACTGGATAACCAGTATGCATTTCTAACACACTAGTCTAGAAAACCTGAAACAACAACAAAAAAAAACCCTAAAACCACCACTCCAAAAAAGGGGATTGGGGGGCGACATTGAAGGATGCCTAGAATTCTGAATTACTTAACCTTTCTTGGAAATCGGACTTATTTTGAAGCTGTATTTTACATAAAAGCCTACTGGTGATGTTTAGTACTATAACTAGATCATGTATATTACTACTACATCTTTGATGCTCAAGTGTACGTTCCAAATGTCCTCCAGTATGGTTTTAGAGAAGACGATCCTCACATTCTTGTATGTACCTTCTGATACCAAATTACTCCATTGAAAATTGTCTTTGTGTGTCTTACTTCCTATCTCATCAACTTACCTTCTTTTCTAAGCATTCTGCAAATTTCAACTGCTTCAACAGCTTCTTCTGCTTGTTGCTGAAGCGATTGTCCTGTTCTGCACTTGTTCCCTAAAGCACAGGAAAGAAGATTTTTAGTCTGTATGACATTCAACTATCTTCAAGTATTAGTTTCCCACATATTTGCACTGGACAGTGCACAGCAACACCAGTCATACCATTCTGTAAGCCAATAAGCCTTTTCAGGTGCCTTTCAATTTTAGCACTAAAGTCTTCATCTACTGCTGAAGATTTAGGGGTAGGCAGGCTCCTGAGCTCTACAGCGAGACCTTAATCATATAATCTCCCTGGCATACTACTTACAGATTCAAAAGTACAGTAGTATCAAACTGCTATGAAAAGGACTTATGCTGGAATTCACAAACTCCTCAGAAGGAATAAGCTCTTTTTCCTCTGTCCAAGAACAAAACTGTCATATTTGTTTACAGTGACATCTATGAAACCTTTGGGTAAATTTCTCCGAAGCAAATCAGCCAATATGGAGCCAGCAAGAGTACAAAGAATACTCTTTTATTGATCATGCTCCGTCAAAGTTCACCAACTCGTTCCACTTTCATGAACAGAAACTATAGGTTAATTCATTTGGAACTGAAAGGCTTGAAAGTCCAGTTCTGGAAAATTTACTTGCACAGAAGTAAACAGAACCACACATGAACAAGAGTGGGTGCAGAACTGCATCCAAATACTGCCGACCTGTTAATGATTCAAAACAAACCCACAGTTCGCGCGTGAAGTTTATTCAGGAAACCAACCTGACTGATGGAAAACGCAGGAATTTAATACATGCAGTTCCCTATGCACGGAAGAAGGGGTTGAGTACCAGCAACAATACAAGCTGGTAGGGAACCAAAAGATAATAAATAAGAAAAGGCTCAAATTCTGAGATAACCTAACCACTTCATTTGATCAGAAAGCACCTTGAATTAGCAACATGCTACGAAGTCATCAGATATTGAAAGGGAACAAATTATTAACATTCCCATTTGCTATTCCGGAACACAGGAATCCTAAAGGCTGATTGTGGCACAGGCACTTACCAGGATTAAGTCTGTTTAAAACTTTTTATAATATTTGCAGTCTACTGTGTGGCTTATACATTAGCAACAAACGCAATACTTGTCAGATCACTCAAGAATTTCATGTTCTATACTTTTTTTTTAAATTGTCTTTCACAACCCAGAAGGGAAACAGAAAGGAATGGAACCTTTCTTATCCTGTTTATAACACATGGCAACCAGCAAGGGCAACCAAACAAGACAGAGAGCACAGTATCACAGGGATTTCAAGGCAGAGACAAAATAGTTTGCACTGACAACTTTACAGAAGTGCGAAGAACTGAAAGAATTATTAATAGCAGCTTTCTTGATAAGGTGAGTGCAAATGGCTGCTCTGCTGCACTTTCGTAGCTTCCACAAGGGCTTTGGTTTCTCCTGAGCCCAGGCTAAAACTTGACCAGAACACTGTTTACAGCCCCATTTCAGTGTCATGTTGCTTTTGGTTTTATAAAGTCACCTTTCACAGGCCAGTTTTAAAAGAACATTAGATTTCTAATTCAGTGTTTTCAGTCCCAGTAATTCTGCTGTCAATTACAATTACTTGATTTGTAAACTTTTTAACAGTTGCATTACACAGAACAAGCATAGATTTAACTTGCAGTTCTTTTTCTTGGGCTAGCACATTAACACAAAATTGAATTAAATGAAGGGTTATGTGTGCCCTAACGTTTTAAAAGTATCCTAGTGGCAGGAATAGAAAATAATAGGGCTGAACAGGTGAATGAATCTTGGAAAATTAAATTGGTTTTCAAAATTGTCAAGGAACCCTCAAAAAACAGGTTCATTCTAATTAATGGGAGAAAAGGCTGAAAAGAAGTACGCTCTAGGTAGGTTACTGTTTAATAGTTTCTGCAGAAAAAACAGCACAGCTGTAAGAAAAGAAAAACTCAGTCATTAAAAAAATAACAAAAACCAACCTAAAAATAAAACATAAGATAAAAAGGGCAGGTTTTTTATTTGTATTGAACGTGGACACCCAAGTGCATTTCACTGCAAAATCCGGTTCACCTCCCATCTACCCCTCAGCCCTTCCTCCCATCTAAGGGCCGCCAGCGGCCCGGAGCTGCGCGGGAGGCAGCCCTGACACAAGGCCGCACAGGGCAGGCCCCGAGCTGCTGCGACCCCTCTTCCTCCGGCGGGCTCAGAGGCCCGGCCGCCCCGCGGCCTAGCGCAGGAGCCGGCGGGCTGCGGGACCGTGTCGGGCGAGCGCGGCCCTCAGGGGCGGCCAGGGAGCCCGCGCTGCGGGCAGCCGTGCCCCCGCCGCGCAGAGAGCGGCCGGCCCCTCCGGCGAGCCCGGGCCTGGGGCGACAAACCCCCTCCCGGCCGCTCCCTCCCTCTCCCGCAGCCCCACGGCGCCGCAGCCTCGCGGATGGGCCGAGCCGCACCGGCCTCCTTCCCGCCGCCATTTTCTTAGCGGCGCCTCCTCACAGGAGCCTGCGCAGGGCGGGGGCGGGGGGGGGGGGGGCACGGCTGCGCTCCTCGGGGGAGCGCGGCGCCAGCGGCTTCACCCGCGGCGGCGGGGCCCGCGGCGGCCCGGCTCGGCCGCGCGTCCCCCGCCGGGGCTGCCCTGCCGCCGCCTCCCCCGCCCGCCCGGCCCCCCGTGAGGCCGGCACTTACGCGGAAGAACCCCGCGTCCATCTTGCCTCCTCCGCCTCCTCCTGCTCGCGGCGCGCTGCCGTCCCGGCGTGCACCGCGCGCCCGCGAGCCCCCTCGCACGAGCGAAGGGGCGGGGCCGGGCCCTCCGCAAAGGCTCTCCGGCGCCTGCCGATTGGTGGCCGAGGCCGCGGAGGGTCGGTGCGCGCGCGGGAGCCGGCCAATCAGAAAGCGCGGCGTCCCGGGCGGAGGGAGGGAGAATCCCCCTCTCGCGAGATGTTGACGTTAGGCGGAGCGGCTCGCTGCGCGCGCGGGCCGCGGGTCAGGTGACCTGGCGGCAAACGGCGCGTGCGCGGCGGGGCGGGGCCATGGCGGCGGTCCCCCCACCGCTCTGCCTGGCCCCGGCGGCTCCCTCCCCGCTGCCTTCCTCGGGAGCCGGCTCCTCCCGTCAGCTGGGGCTCCTCCCGGGCAGAGCAGGGCTCCCCGGGCCCGTGCGGCCCCACAGGAGACAGCGGGGCCTCCGCACCACCGGGGCCTGGAGGGCTCAGTGCTGTGAGGCGCCGTGCCCGTGAGGCCGGCCCGGGCCTGTGCGGCCCTGCAGTGCTCCCCTAGCGCACGGGCACCGCGGGCGGGGCGTGGACCCCACGGCCCGGTCAGTAAGCGCCGTGGGCTGCGGTCGGTACCCTGCTGCCAGTTGCCATGAGCAGCTTGGCCCCTCCGTCCCAGCTGGCGACAAGTCGGCGCCTGTCTTGTGCAGGCGAAGCTCGTGTGCGGCGCGTTGCTGCCTGAACCACACGTGAGAGGAAGGGAGAGTAAAGTCACAGTTTGCTGCGGTTAATAGAAGTTTATCCAAGCTAACAGCCCTGGGTGTTATCTAAAAAAAAACTCCTGTCCTTTATCTTTGAAAAGGAAATACCAGGTTCCTTTAAATAAAGTTAGATTATACTTAAAGCACAACTGCTTCCCACTTTATCAGCGGTCATTAGTAAGCATCACGCGTGAGAGACACGCGGTTTTACACGTCTTTTTGGAAAATAAATTGGTTATGGGACTCGGGAAAAGACCCAAAGAACTTTTTTATCTGAAATTTTATCTGCTTAGGTTTCCAATGATCATTTCGCACAGCCAACCTTGGGACAGCGTCCAACTCGGCTAGTTAGCAGTCCTGGCACCGTGGAGTAAGGGGAGGGAGGCCTGGGCTGGGGGTGCAGGTAGTTTCTGAAACGTAGTAAAGTTGGCAACTAAACTGGGAATTACTTTACGGGTTTGATGAGAAGTACGAGTTGCAAGCTGTTAGAGGGGAGGAGGACGCTAGGTGGAGCTACGTGCTCTCTGCTGAAATAAGGTGGGTGACGGATGCAGCAGAGGCGAAAGCTGCCTTGGGGGAAACAGGGCTCACCCAGAAGTGAAAACTGAAACATTTCACTCGTGTGCTTGCACCAGTAAGGTGCCACCTGTGAGACTGAGGGATCCAACCTGCTGAAGCAGTAAATTCTAGCAGACTTTTAGGAGCAAGAAAAAAATACTAATTCTTGCAAGACCCACTGCAGACCAACCACTGAGGACGCCCTTAGAAAAAAATTTTAGCCGTATTTCATTACATAACCTGCAGACCAAGCGTTCTGATTGTCATTGCTGCATACAGCCCTGCTGGCGTTTCGTAAAGAGAGAAACTTAACCAAAGAAGAGAGTGAGGAGCTAGAAAGGTGGCGTGTACCACACTGCTGAGCACGCTGAGGCACTGTGCCACGAAGGGTTCAGCTTCGTATTTGCAGAGCTCCATGGATAATCTCTACTGAGTTTGTGTGAATCAGTTAATGCGTTGCATTTACGCTGCCTGTTCTCTCCAGAGGCTCACCTGGTCTGGGATTTCTTTAATTAATTTCTTTAATTTAATTCTTTCAATGTGCAATATCAGCTTTCACTTGTGGCTTTTGTTTTTAACCAGCAGGTTTGCCTGGTGGCAAGTCTGGACGCGAAGGCAGCTAAAGCGGAGCTGTTCCAAAAGCTGGGGGTTTGACAGCGGAAGCCGGGCGCCCAGACGGGGCAGGTCGAATCAGCGCTGAAGCAGCTACTGTTACAGGACAGGGACAGCGTGGGATTGTTCCTGGAAAACCGTTAAATCCACGGCAAATTACACAAGCGTTACAGTGGCAGTGCAGTGGAAATACAGTGATTTTTGTTTCTTAAGAAGGTGATTTTGCTTGGTCAGCATAAGCATTTGCTGACAGGAGTCAGAATGGATTGTGGGGGCCTCCCAGGCTGTGCCAATATAAGGCAAATTTTACTGGTAAAACAGCACGCTTTGAATTTTTCAAATTGAGCAATGCTAGCGTGGTCGAGGCAGGAATTCTCCTGCCAATAATAGTAATTCTACCAATCTAGAATTGGTTACAGTAGTACTGCTTATTCTGCTTCAGTGAAGCGAAGTGAACTTCATTGTTCTGAAACTCTGTAAACGGAAAGTAAACAACATTTGCTAGAAGCAGGTCTGGCAGGTAATGTTAAAAAATAACAGTAGGATGGGGCTTATCTTTTCTAAAGATCTTGATTTTAATACAGTGGAGCATGCCCAGAAAGCGTCCTTAGCTGTCCGGAGATGGGAACAGGAGGGCAACTCCTTTACATTTTTAGAAAAAAATTAAATTGGCACCTGCAGTCCCTTCTGAATGATTATATCATCATTCCTGACACAAAAAAAAATAAGTTAGAGAACTAGGACAAGTAAAATATTTACAACAAGATTTAGAAACTTTGCAAACAGCTGTCTTAATATTTAGTTTGGAATTCAAACTGTGCTCCAGTTTCATACAAAAAAAAATTGCAAAGTAATTGAACTTTGTTTCTACATAAAAACACCAGTCAGAAATAATGACCTGTTCAGGAAAAAAAAAATATATCAACTTATCACTGCAGTCCCTCATCACTTTACTCTGAGAACTGCTCAGCTCTGTTTTGGCACCGCGCGACTGAAGGACGCAGCTATCGGGACGTGTGGCCGTCCTGGGAAGAACACAAGCAAACCGCTGCAGGACAAAAAGCTTTAAAGCTGGAGGCTCTCTGTGATGGATGCAGTTAGACAACAGTAACTTCTTTCTCCCCAGCGCCCAAAAAGGGGTTGAAATACCCTACTAACAGTTTTACCAAGGTCTACAAACAGGCTGGAGCCCTCTAACGGCCACCGCCGCTTGGAGCTCACCCCTGGCAGTGTCTCAGTGCCAGACACAGGTAACACAATAAATCCAGACTACGGCGTTACCGCTGTGTTCGCCTCACGCTCCGTCCAGCCGTTCAAGTGAGCGGCTCCGTAAAATTGAAGCTGTGTGTGCCAAAGCGTGGAGCTGTTTCTCTGAGCCTCACGTACTTCTGTTTAAGACAAGGTTTAACTCCTCAACTTCTTCCTAAGCCTTCCCATCTGTCCTGTCAGCCAGCGTTTCAGGGCTGCTTCGATTCGCACGCTTGTGCCAGTCAGCCATGTCCTGGTTTCAGCTGGGAGAGCGTTGATTTTTCTTCCTAGTAGCTGGTACAGTGCTGTGCTGCTGATTTAGTATGGGGATAATGTTGATAACACGCTGATGTTTTAGTTGTTGCTAAGCAGTGCTTACACTGGTCAAGGACTTTTCAGCTTGCCATGCCCTGCCCGGTGCACAAGAAGCTGGGAAGGGGCACAGCCAGGACAGCTGATGCAGACTGGCCAAAGGGCCATTCCATACCGTATGGCGTCATGCCCGGTATATAAACTGGGAAGAGTTGGCCGGGGGGCAGCGATCGCTGCTCGGGGACGTGCTGGGCATCGGTCGGCGGGTGGTGAGCAACTGTATAGCGTATCACTTGCTCTGTATATTATTATTGTATTATTATATTATTATTATTACTATTACTACTATTCTATTTCATTTTACTTCAATTATTAAACTGTTCTTATCTCAATCCACGAGTTTTCTGACTGTAACCCTCCCAATTCTCTTCCCCATCCCACTGGGATGGGGGGAGCGAGCGAGCGGCTGCGTGGTGCTTCGCTGCTGGCTGGGGTTAAACCACGACAGCCACCAAATGCCTGACAATGCCGCTGTGTGTTCGCGCTCAGTGGGCCGTGAATATCCTTGGGAATTCCTTTGTTGCATTACTGTACACCCACAATCATCACACTTGCAAAACAGCATCGCTTTCGGTTACTTTCTAGAATAAAAAATGTCTAAAAATAGTTCAAGCCTAGTCTGCATGAGAGAACAAAGCATTTCAGGATGTGAGTTGTAGACAGTAGCTGTATAAAGCCTCGCTTGCTTTACGCTGCCCTTCCGTGCTTACTTTGTCAAGTAAAGAACTCAGATTTTGTGTAAGACGAAACTAAGGCAACTCCAGTCATGAACCTAAAGCAATTCTTGGCGTGAGAGTGAAAACCCTTAGACGTCGAGTTCATTTGGAAACAGACAGGTTACCAAGTTTATAGAAATATTTTAAAAATACTTGAAAATAAGAAGTAACTTTTTCTCTTTTGTCTAAAACCATACATATGTGGCATTAGAAACACGAAAGATGAGTAAAGATAAACACAATTTTGATACTTCCTGTACTATCCATCACGTATAAAATAGACTACAAACCTGTTTCACATAAATCGTAACAAACCCAGGTTCAGCCTGAGTTGTAGCTTGTATGTCCCAATTTTTCTTCCCATTTATCATCAGTCATTGCCGAAGAAAAAAAGCTCAAACTCTCCGAGTAAGCAAAAGCTCCACAAAATATCAGTGTGCATCTTTTCTTCCAAGGAACGGGCTTGGTTTATTCAGCCTCTCCATACCCGGAGCTCTGTAAGAAGGCTCCCTGCCTTCTGATGATTTGCATGCCTCCACCAGTTGATTTCGGTCATACGAAAAGTGTCCAGACCTTTTATTTTTCCTCCCAAAGAGAGAAAGCAGGATTAATGACCTACAGACAAAATAACAGCTCGTTGCTATTCCAAACGCAGCGTCGCTTTGCTGAGGAGTCCCAGGTGGAGGTAAATAAGGATTCCAGCTCTCTCCTCTCACTGGGGGACGAGCGATCCCAGTTACCTGTTGTGCATGTGGATATCCACAGGTATGAAAGTCACTGTAGGATGCTGCGACATGCTGTGGCTGTTCTGCCCCAAAGCGGGCGGCATCGCTGTTGTGGTGGTTTTGGGCTCCAGCTCCCGCTTCACTCTCATGCGCCTGTAAAGGCAAAACCGAAATTGCCACCAGAGCTGGCACGTGCTGCGGTCTCCCCCACGGTAAGTACTGGGAGGGTTCCCGCGGAAGCAGGTTACATCGAGCAGCTACCGAGAAGTCAACACAAGCCAGGATTTCATCCCAGAGACACTAAATGGCGAGTCAGCGCTTCTAGAGCAGTTAAGTCTAACCCAACGCCCTGAAAAGTGAGAAATCAAGCAGCCTCGATGCGCACAGCAGCCCTTGCCTGCGTCACCAGGAATCCCTAAAAAGAGCTGCCATCAAGCATCCTCCATCAGGAACCTCCCTCTGCTTCCTAGCAATTCAATCACAGAACACTGACGGTGAGGTTCAGGACGCGTCAGTCAAGCACATTACAGTTTGAATTCTCCTGGACATTTTCAGCAGCAAAAGAAATGCTCTGCTAGATGAGAGCACACCTAACGGGGATTTTGGTTCATCCTCTCTCAGCTTAGGGAAGCACAGGACTTGGCCACATACCTGTTATATGTTTTCAATATGAGCAGAACCACCGTAAAAATAATAATCACTCCTACTACGATGGCAGCAACTATGGCTCCAGAACCTAGCAGGGAAGCAGAAAGGGAAAAAAAACGTTTTATTTACAAAGTTGTCATTGTACTGTTTAAAGTTTGCTAAGTTCAAGGTCCACTTAAAAAAAAAGCCACCACCCCGCTACTTTTCTTACTTTGATAGAGACTTTGTTCTTGAGACTTTGTGGTCATATTTACTGAGAACTGCGTATTATTGATCAGTGGTGCGGCTGTCGTCATCTTGATTCGGCTGCAGAAGAAAAAAAGAAGAGCGAGTTCATAAAATATTAATCAAAATTTGACAGCACAATTCACTGATAATTAGGCCACAACCCATTAAAGATTCAGAGCTCGCTAAGTGCAGGCTCACTGAGCTGGGGTTCTCAGTATTTTCTTAGTGGTGAAAATCTGACCCTGCTGAAGTGAATGGAGATGTTGCTACAATCTGGTCTTGAGCAATCTGCCTTACAATACAGGCTGCTCGGCATTACGAGGGTAAAATAAGATAGAAACAGAATAATGCATTGGTACCTATATATTATTGCTGTTACACAAGTTTTGGATATATATGTATTTTAAATGCTTTAGGATTTTAGGTTATCATTTCAGGCTGAGATTCAGATTACTGAGCAAATAAGTGTGAAGAGTAACATGTCTTTAAGGAAGGGAAAAAAGTCAGCACAGAACGGTTTAAAAACACCTTTATAGAATAGAATTTAAAGTAGCTTCGTTCATCTAACACAAAGAAAAACCATTTAACCCCCTAAGCTGAAGCTCCAAAAGTTACATGACAAACAACGGCTCTCCCATGACAGAAAAACCCCGTTGCCCCGTGACTCCGACAGAGAGCTGTCGCCCGCTCATCCCAGCACCTCGCTGACGCCGGAGGCACTTCAGCTCTGTCCTTGGAAGACGGCAAGCCTGCACGTGGAGAGCTGAAAATATGCCTGCTCCTGCATTTGGTAGGATAAAACTGTAGAGCTAGAAAGAGCAGCCTGTATGTTTACTGATTTTCAAAAGCGTTTTCCAAATGTTTTCTAAGGGTGACTCGTAACCTCAGCCATTAAAAGACTCCTTCAGTCTGAGAAGGGTGTGAATACCACTTCAAACAGACCTCTGAAACCATTTCAGCTCCCGGCTGCAGAGCGCCAATACCCTCAAATTACCCATCGAAAATTCAATTATTCTTCAACACCTGATCCTGGCATTGACTTTACCGGTTCAGCTTTGTTTTTACAGATATGGAATAGCCAGAAAATTACTGAGCGGACAGAAATCAGTCCGTAATAAAGAGAAGTGCAAATGCGAAAGGCAGCCTCCCCTCCCTTCCCCCTTGTTGAGGCTTTCCTAAAGGTTTCTGCAAAGCAGCATCCATTAAATAAAGCGCAGGTAGCGGCGGGGTCCAGGTTTGGGAGGCCAGGAGGACGCAGCTCTGCTTGCGCTCGAAGGCAGGGTGTTGTTTCGGGGCCGGTGGCTGTGTGCTTGGGAGGCTCCGCTAACGGGCACCTGAGAACGAGATCAGGCAGGGAAACAGCCAGCGTCTGCCTGGGTACGAAGGATCAGGATCGCCAGGTCGATTCATCAAATACTTCGATCCTCTTCAGTTAAGAAGGTTGGGGTTTTTTTTCTTTAGAAAAACAAAAATAACTCTGTCTTGAGTCTGTAAGTGGGTCATTCTCCTCTGACTGAATGATTCCTTTGTTTCGCCAAGGCCAAGTTAATTCAGCAACACGATCGTCAACTGTAGTCGTAGATCTTTCCACGCTGAAAGAAGCATTTTGCGTTTAGAGTTTGCCCGGCCTTATTGTACAGCAGAGCGAAAGGATTTACACGCGCCTCGGAGGAACCGAGAGGCACCGACGCTCGGGTGACAGCGCTGTCCCCATCTCTTTCCCCACCCATCCACTCGAAACCACGCTGATGGAGGTTGTGCCGTTGACAAGCGGAGGCTGACGGGGCTCTCGGTCACGCTGCGGGCTGGGGAAAGCCGAGCAAGTATTTTGACTGTGGACATAATTCAGAAAAAGCCACGTCCAGCTTTTACCTTGTTGCTCCTGACTAGGAGAGCACAAATTCCAGATTTACAAAAGTGTTTTTCTCCTCCTCTGGCTACTCAAATAAACATCCCAAATAAAGAAGGCTGAATATTTCGCTATTAAGGCATGCAATATTCATACTTACTAACTTCCATCTGGTTCAAACCACCTTGGGAATGGTGAGCTATTTGTGCATGAGTCACCTACAACCAAAGAATTTTTATTGTTGTCAGTGAAACCGCCCGTTTACAGAAAGGATGAATTTAGCCAACAGGGTGTAACAATCTAAGATGCAATTTGAAAAATGCACCAAATCTTTTTGTTTCTGCATTGTGTAGCAAGTAAAGAGGTCCAAAGGCTGCGTCTCAGGCCGGGGCGGGAGGTACCGGTCCCCAGTTCTGCCGCTTTACCTGCACCAAGTCTCAGCTCCGTTCCTCGCCTATGAATCAGCAGGGTTACGCCTGGCCAAGCCTGCGCTGCGAGGACCCAGCAAAGCCCAGCGAAACCCATGGGAACCTACTGGCGTCGGGGGATTGCAGGCTGGATCCTACTGTTTAGAAAAGCATTTTGAAAATCAGGAGCGCTCACTAAAAGCCATATAGCAGGGGAAAAGCAATGGACTTTGACACAGCAATCAGAGGACATTCTTTCTTTATGACACACGGCGTGCACTCCCCCTGTGCACACACACCTGCCTGGGGTTCCGAGAGCCACTAATTCACCCGCGGCTCTCAAGACTGGGGCTGGAGGCACACGCTGCTGGTTATTTTTGCATCCCCGTATTATGGAGCTGGAAATGTTTCCATAAAGTTAAGCTTTGGGCGCGTTTCCATTTAAAACACCTTTGCAGATACCGCGTATAGGTTGTTTTGGCGAGGGGTAGCAATGCTCCCATTTACGCAGCCGTCCCGCCTCCCCCTGCCCTGCCGGAGCCCAGGCTGAATGGCCGGTCTCATTCACGGGAGACGGGGATCAGAGCTCATCTGTCCGGCGGCTCCTGCAGCACCTGGCAACTCCAGGAGAGGGGTGACGGGGAACAGAGGGCTGGCTTTGAGGTTCTTCCAGGAGAGCCGGACTCCGAGGGCCAGCTCCCTGCCAGGGCAGGCAGGTGCTGGTTAGGAAGACACACGAATTCAGCGCTTTGCCGCCCAGAAAAAGGTGGTCTTTGCATCAAGCTGTGTTGCAGGCTTTAAGCTAGACACAAAGCCAGCTATTGTTTCTCCAGCAGTAGTATATACTAGTTTTGACCCAGAAGCTCGATTACAGAATTAATTCATCCTTTCAACTGCACTGCTGCACAGACAGGCTTTTCATCTCACACTGTGGCCAAACACAGGCTGAAAACCAGGTGATTTTCCCCTCCTTGCTTATCCACGTCTCAGGAAGAGCGCTGGCTGCCAGCTCTGCTGCTCTGGGACTTGATTCCCTTCCCAAAAATGTCAGCAGGGCAGAGTCTTAAATCACAAAAAAACACTAAAGAATGGGACAACAAACCCCAGCACTGGTTTCCTTGATTTCTGGTTTTCTTTCTCAGTATACTGGCCGTGACAGCTGCTAGGAAAGGGAATATTCTCTACAATACTTAGAACTAGATTGGGGCTGTTCTCTTCCCGCAGGTCCTCTTGCAGATGTAACCGAGCGGTGCCATGCGAGAGCCATCGTATGTGATAAAAGGCCACTGAGAGCTGAACTTCGATGAACGCTACCAGGAGCTGTGCGAGGAGAGGCAAATTATCAGCGGTATAAAGCATTAATTCCAACAAACAAATGCCAAGATGTCAGCGGAGAAGCCCAGGAGGCGGGCAGACCCTATTAAATCGGGGGGGGAAGGGCTTCCCACCACATGAGCGGTAGATGTCCCGACAGTCGATCGAACCTCAGATTCATTCTCTCCTGCAAGAATTCCACACCGCAGACCCATCGCCATCCTCTGTCCGGCCAAAGGAGAGGCTGAGGAGTCAGCCACCATCCCCGTCCACCCTCCCACCGCCCCGACGCAGCGTTGTGCTAAAGCACGACTGTTTGAGGCTCAGCTCAAACCATTCGGGCTCAGCTCGCACCTCAACCTCAGCAGCAAACTCGCTCCCATCCAAGGGAGAAGTTCATCCTTCTAAGTCAGTCCGGAGTTTTTCTCCCTTCCTAAAGCGGGGCTGAAGAGCAAGGAGCTGGCTCGCGAGCAGTCCCCGGAGGAGGCGGAGGGGTGTTTCAGCTCTGCTCCTGCCTCCACCCGAGCGGCCTGACCTCCCCTGCCTTTGCAACGCGATTTACCTTGTCCGAGCGCAGTGAACACCGAGAGGTCTGAACCTGCGCGTTTCATTGTTCCCTGCTGCTGGATCAACTGGGCACTCATGGCGCAGTGCGGAAAGGAAACAGGCTTCTATTTAGAATCATAGAATCACAGAATTGTTAAGGTTGGAAAAGACCCTTAAGATCATCAGGTCCAACCGTTGGTGGACCAACGGCCAAGGCCACCACTAACCCATGTCCTCAAGCACTGCATCTACCCGTCTTTTAAATCCCCCCAGGGATGGGGACTCAGCCCCTGCCCTGGGCAGCCTGTGCCAGGCCCTGACCACTCTTTCAGTAAAGAAGTTTTTCCTAATATCCAACCTAAACTTCCCCTGGCGCAGCTGGAGGCCGTTCCCTCTCGTCCTAGAGTCACAGAGTCACAAACTCAGCTTCAGCTCCCCGTACACCAACAAACCATCCCTCTTCCATCCAACAGCCTCGCGGCCGTGCGGCCACGTGCTCCCGCGCTCACCTTCGTGAGCGTCACGAGCCACGAGAACCGGGAACATCGCCGGGGGGTTGAGGCAAACTGTAATTTCAGAAAGTAATAAAAACACAGCGTGCTTCAGTGAGACCCGAATGCGCCTGGATTTACCTTGCGAGGCTCTAAAGAGGGAGGAAGGAGGAAAAAAAAAACCAAGTTCAAATGGGCTGGTGTGAGCTAAGGCATAAACGTGGCCTCAGGCAAACAACCCTGCTCTGTATGGAGCCTGTGTGTTAGTACGTGTCCTGATGTCAGACCAGCGCCTTTATATAAGCATTTGTCTCAGGTTCTGGCATGAGCTCTCCAGGTTTAGCTGTTGTTAAAACATATTAAAAGCATTTCACTTCCTTGCCAAGAGAAAGTTACACAAACTGCAGGCAACTCTACTGTGCAGTAGCAGCACCAAGAAAAAACCCCAGTGATTCTACCTGCGTGGCAAATATCCTGAGAGGGGCTAAAAATCCTCAGCTCTCACGGATGGCAAGAACCGAGGAAGCGAAGACAGGTCCCCAGAAAGGAACGCCCTCGCTTCGAAAGCCGTGCCTGGAAATACGAACCAGACAGACTTTGTCGTTGACTTGCCCAGGAGCAACGTCTAAACCGGACTGTGAACTGCAGATTTCCCAATTCTAATTTTTTGCCTTAAAATGCTGGGCCACACACGTTTCTCCCCTCCCTCTGTGTGAATGCACTTATTCATGGGAACTACAGTAATTCCACCACGATCAGCAAAGTGCATTCACATCATAAAACCACTCCGGCTCCTTCGGGGCAGGGGTCTCTATGCAGACAAGCCATGATATGGAACCAAAACAAGGCAGAGGTGTTTTCCCGCGGGTTACAGGCCAGGATCTAAGGCACACTGGGATTAGACGACTTGCTTAGACACTTATGAAATAGATTGTGAACCAGAATTTGAACTTCAAACGGGAAAACCCCAGCACACCGCCGCCTCGCTGTTGAAGTTCCTGCAGCTCAAAGCTTGGCTGCTCACACGTAACCTCCCGTCGGGTCACGGACCTGTGCAGCGGGGCCTGGCAGGTCGAGCTCGGCCGCCTCTTGTTGAATCGTTCATTTTTTAAATGAACCTAACTCCCCTCTTCCACTGGCAAACACCGCCTGTGTCAGCCAGGGCTTCCCGCCAGCTCTGGCGGTTGCCTGGGATTTCCCATCCCGGACCCAGCCACGCGTTATTACTTGTCTGCGTTTCCAGGCGGACCCGTGGAAGTCGGGATGCATGAAACCCCCTCCATCCAGGATGCTAAAAAACCTGAAATGATAAACTAATACATAACCCAAAAGAAAACAGTCTGTTTAATGTGCTGGGATTGTACAGTAAGGCTCTTTCTTTAACAGACATTTATAATAAATCATTTGGTCCAATGGTTGCATTTGCAGAGGACGGAGTTACTTCATTATTTAGACCTGAAGTGATTCATTTAAGAGGACATGGAATAACATTTTAAAACAAAACTGCCACTTACTTGCAACACACAGATGATAGATCAAATATCAGGAGAGACCTGGGAGCAATTTCTGAAAGGAATTCTGAGAGCAAATTCTGAAAGGAAAAGCAAATTCCTGAAAGGAATGCTAGAGGTTTTCTTTTGTTGGCAGCTTTTTCTAATTATTATTAGAAGGCTCTTATTCTGCATTTTTAACTTATGACTGCACTCACACGAGATGCTAAATTAACCAACTACGAGTGGTGTAATCAAGAGCTGGCAAATAAGAAGTCTCACGGGATCGACCTTATTATCACAAAGAGGGAAAGGTGCGATACGCTGCCTGGTCTTTTTTTTTTGAGACGGAATTCCTTACCTTCCAGCCACACAGAACCACGTCTCAGGACTCAGAGCAAAACAACGCACGGCCTGAGCAGACCGATTGCCAGGTTCTTGAGGAGGTCTCAAGGCTCAGGCAGCGTCAGTACGACCTCGTGCTGTGCCCCTGCAATCAGGAGAGCCTCTTCAAATATCTCCGAGCAGATATTGAGAGTTTCCCATCCCTTGGTACCCGGGAATCCTCCATTTCAGTCATCGCTGCAGAGATTCAATAGCTCAAAGTATGGCTGCACATCTGGAGATCTGGGATACGTCCCCTGCGCAGAAAGTCCCGTGCTTTCTGGAAGGATCGGGTGAACTTCTGTTCTACATTTTACAGCTATAGATACACCACTGCATCCCAGCGTGCTGCTTATGTGCTAGCGGCAGCTCACACGCACACGATTCAGCCAGGAAAATCACCGTGAGGGACGCGGGGGACAGCCAATTCATAGCACAGAACACAGCCCGAGGCTGATCCCCAGCTCATCGGGACTCAGCAGGAGCTGGAAGCCCCTTCCGTGCACAGAGATGTGAACAGAACCATATTTCGGAGCGGCAGCTCCCACCGGTGCCTGGCAGCATAATTAACCTCCGATTTGGGAATGAAAAAGGCAGTCTGGCGGATTACAAGACTCGCCACAGCAACGGGCGAAGCAAATCCACCCGCACTCGTGCACGTAACAAGCAGGGACTGGGGCAGCACGTGCAGAGCATCGCAGGAGCCCAAAGCCCTCCTGGGCTCCGCAAACCTGGCGCGGCCCGGGCTCTCTGCGCGCAGTAAGGTGGCTTTACCCACCGCACACCGATGAGGTCCCACGCACCGCGCGCGCTCCTGGGAGCGCTCGGGGGGCACGGGATCTGTAATTAGCAGTTAAATATTACCCTGAAAAAAATGATTCAGAAAGAAGAAAAATGCCTCCAGGCACCGCTATGGCTCTCAAGGCAGGAGGGACTCACGGGGGAGGGTGAGTGAGAGTCAAGGCGACAAATCTGAGAAGCCATCAACGTGTGCACTCAAATGGAAAGCAAGAAAATTAATCGGAGCTGAACCCTCGGTGAGACTCTGGCAGCGGTCGGTGGCACCGTGTCACGCATCCCTCGACCCGCACGACCCAGCAATGCGTCTCCGCTGTTCAAAGAAGTCCCAGCAAAGTGCGTGTTGGTGGCAAATTCGGTGGATCTGGACAAACCAAGCACAAAAAAGCAGCTTGCCCTTGAGGACGGTCTGCTTCTGCTCCCGCAGCGGGAAGGCGACCCTGCTTTGCGCAGGGAATGCTCTAGAAAAGGCCCCGTTATGCAGGATTCCTTTCGGCTCTCCAGCAGTATCTTCGGAAAAGTCCCTCCAGCTTTTCAGATTCCTAGAGCACAGAGTTTAAAAACCGTTCCAGACTCGGAAATGCTTGTGCAGAAATGATTACCAGGCTCTGCACCTTGCTGGATCTGCCATTTACTGAAAGGCTGGAGCAGTTCAGGAGACTGCACTGTTGCAGAAATCCTCTCTCACCTGGGTTTTCCATCAGGGCATCTCCTTTACCCCGGGCACAACCCAGAAATGCTCCAGAGCAGGAGAGAGGGGATTAGGACTGAAACCCTGAGCGTGGCAATTGCAGCATTAACCCTTTTATTTAAAGGTCAGGAACAGGCATCTGTCTGAAAGTCCAGTATTAAATGGAAGATCCCAAATGGTTCCCAATTAGAAAGGAAGAAAGAAAAAGCTCAAAAAAACCCCAAGGGACTGTGGTTTGGAAAAGGAATCACAGCACAGAAGAGATTGGTTTCATTTAGGGCCAAAGGTTTCAATAAATGCAACTTTACACGGAGTGTGTAACTACAATCACTTAGAGAAAGAAAATGTCCCAGCACTTCCAGATCAACCCCCTGGTTTCTGGGATCCAGCCCAGACTGAACTGGTCCTACTCTGCGCTCCTGCTCTGCAGAGCCAGGTGTGTTTTCTGCACGCTCCCTACAGCTCCTCAGAAAAGGCAAGGCAAAGATTGCTCGGGAAAGAAAAAGAGGAACCAGCAACAGAAAACAGAGGAGCATTTCCCTGCTAGTCCAGAGCTGGATAAACCCCCATCTCGGTGTGGTCTTGGACCTTCGAAACACCGCCGCTCCGGCCACTGCTCTGGGAGACAAAACATTTCCCTTTGCTCATCAAAACCTGTGCCACAAAAAACAGATATTGCAGCTACGCGCTCCTACAAGCGGAAGTCTCCGCCGAGCCGAGGACGTGGTCCAGACATCAGGACCTTGTCGCTGCTCGGTGTCTGTAGCCCGGCTTGGCACTTGTTCGCAGCGTGACCAGGCAGAACAGGAACGCTCAGGGGGCCCTTACCCATCGGCCAGGAACCTGGAGAGCCCAGGGACGAAGGGGAAATGGCAGGGGCGAGGAGCCGGAGCGGGGCGAGGAGCCGGAGCGGGGCGAGGAGCCGGAGCGGGGCGAGGATGGGCTCGGAAATCCTGGGAACAAGCTGCATAGTGCAGCCACTGCCCCCAGGAGCCGGTGCCCTGCCGACGCCGAGCCGGTGCCCCGCGGATGCTGAGCCGGTGCCCTGCCGACGCCGAGCTGGTGCCCCGCCGACGCCGAGCCGGTGCCCTGCCGACGCCGAGCCGGTGCCCCGCGGATGCTGAGCCGGTGCCCTGCCGACGCCGAGCTGGTGCCCCGCCGACGCCGAGCCGGTGCCCTGCCGACGCCGAGCCGGTGCCCCGCCAACGCCAAGCCGGTGCCCTGCCGACGCCAAGCCGGTGCCCTGCCGACGCCGAGCCGGTGCCCCGCGGATGCCGAGCCGGGCAGCGGTTTGCCGCTGCCAAGCACTGCAGGACAGATGTAGCCCCTCAGCCCCGTTCTCATGGGCAATGCACAGAAGAGGAGCTCGATGGCCCATTTCGTGTTACTGGAACAGGACCGATAGAAACCACAAAAACAATGCCAAAGCCTCGTATCCAGCTGGAGAGCAGCATGAAATTAATTAACATCAGTAGCACAGGGCAGATCTGGGCTCCTGCTGTGGCATGCAGATCTGGAATCGGATCCAATTCCAAAGATTCCCAGAGTTCAGGGAGGTTTTAGATCTCGTCTGGCCAGTTTGCATCCCTTCCCTGTGAAGGGCTGGCCGAGACGCACGCGTGCAGCGAAGCAGCTTGGCGTGGCGGTTCTGACAATGAAGAACACGAGGGAGGTTTTTAGAGACACCGAAACATTGGTAGAGCCATATTGCATACACACAACCTCGTCTGCCCCAGGGACCAGCGACCTCTTGGGAAGCCCAAAGAGAAGAGGGGAAACCCAGTAAAAACATCTCGCGCTTTGCCGAGGCATACGGGGAACTTGGCTCACAGGACAAAGAGCTGCTAAAACAGTCAGCCACTTGTGACCAGAGATGGGAAAGGGAGTCACCTGGAGCAAAGGAGGCTCGTAAGGAGAATAACAATCAAAAAAAGGAGACACGCAAGACAAATGCATTGAAACCTGTAGCATATCCTCCACCTTCCCTCCCAGCCAAACCCAACCATGGCTGGAATCCAGTATCATTTGTGAAGGATTTCCCCAAACCAGGACTGGGATCCCAGGCTGGAAAACCACCTCTCCCAGTTCCCACACCATCGCACGCCTCCCTGGCCAGTCCCTTCTGTTCTCCAAACCCTTCGCTGCCTGCGGGCAAGTCACTTACCCAAAGGCACACAGATGCCAGGAACAAAGCCCAGGAGGAAGGCGATGCCAGAGGGGCCTTCAGGCGCCCCTTGCTATGCCCGGCAGAGCCAGAGAGACGGGAGCAGCTCCTTCTGGATTTACCTTACACCGAGATTCCCATGGGCCAGAGCCAACACCGGCGGCTCGCGCTGTGACCTGCAGCGGGCTGGAATGAGTTCACACCCTGAGCTCCTTTCATGTCAGAGAACGGCTCTCTGCATTTATCGGCACAAACCGTAGCACGTCAATCAACATGGCTCCTGTTTGCTGGCAGACAGGCGTTCGTTTTCCTTTTCTAAGGACAAATACATTTGCTGGGTCAAGAGTTTTGAGGCTTCCATTACAGCCTAATAAGTAAATAGGAAACTCTGTCCTTCTGAGTAATTATTTGGGTTTCTATTCTGCCCCGAGCAGAAGCACAAAGCAGCTGCACAGCACACAAGCTGCGGCGCTTCGGCTCGGCACAGCAGCGGCCGGGCAGCCCAAGTCCCCCATGCTGCTGCGATGGTCCCCGGGCTCATTCCTCAGCCTGAGCGCCGCCAAATCCCACCAAAAATCCCCGCAAGCACGCAGTCGAGCGCTTGGATGCTGGTGTTGGGTGGGATGACCCTAGGTGTGTGTTTGGGCCAGGGGCTGCCTCCATCCAAACGGGGGATGCGATAAAGGCAGAGCCCCTCTCCTCTGCCCCTCGCTCAGCCTGGCACTCGAAGCGACTGCACCCTCAGCCTCGTAGCTGGGCCGGGGATCCCCGACGGGTGCCTGGCCCCGAGCAGCTGACGGCGAGGCAGCACCGTGACTCCAGGGCCCCTGGAATCAGGTTATAACTCTGTTGCTCCATGGTGGTGGTTGTGAAAACATTAAGCTATGTATGTTAGCGAGAAACCGGATGACTCAGACATCCCAGCAGCTTTTTTTTTCTTGCTTTCCTCCTCTGTGATCTCCATTCACGCCTCGTACCATCTCTCCCTGCAAGAGGCTTACTGAACACTACAGGTTTTGGCTGCGTTTCCCGATTTCTCTGACTCTCACTAAAAGCAGCAGTGTCATCCCCCCGCGTTTCCCCCCAGCAACAGGCCAGGTCAAGGTTAACTCGCCGGCCCCACCAAGCCCCCTCCTAACACAGCCGCCCTTCAGCGACGCTGCTCCCAGCCTGGCACGACGGCACAAGACCCCAGCGCGCGAGGCATCGCCCTGGGGAGCAGGGGCTGCTTGGGGCGCTCAGCATGGCTGGATTTACCCCGCGAGCACAGCAGCTGCTGATCTGAGCCCGCTGTAGGCACTCGGCGTATCACTCACGGGCTCCTCCAGCTCCTTTGCGCGCTAAATCCTGACTGATTCACTGTTTATTGCCATAAGTAAGAAGAAGAATTCAGTGTAACTAATAAAAGTCACGCTGTCGGCAGCAGCGGACAGATAGGAGCAGGGCTCCCTGGAAACCTCCATGAATTACTGCCAACGGAGGAGCCAGCTCCGCTCCCAGCGGTGGACGGGAGCTTCAGGGCTCGTCCTCTGCCTGCAGCTCAGGCGCGCGGTGCCATGTGCTCCCCAGCTACGGCACTGGATCTTCTGCAACTCAAGCTGTTCACCTACCAGAAACATGCAAATCTCAATACTGTTGTAAGCACCTCCGCAAGTTTCGCATCCTTCAGTTTTTTCTGTATTAAAAAATATAGAGTGAATTCTGTATGCAATATAGAAATGCAGCTCCTTTCACTTCACAAACAGCAGGGCGAAGGCAGCCAGATCTCTTCAAGTACTGCATATGCAAACTTGCTGAATCGACAAGGCACATTCCCCTCTTCCAAGAACACCGGGAGACAAACACGTAGGCAGCGCTGGGCTTCACCCTTACACCCTGTCCTCCAGCAGAACCGCTCAGAGGTCCTGGCGAGCTCCCAGTGCCCGAGCCCGGCACCCACAGCCCCGTTACTGGTCCCACACAGCCATTCTGACGGGGCCACGAAGTCACCGACGGCTGCGCTGCCTTCGTCCGCTGGTTTCTAAGCACTCAGTGAAACCCCCCTGCCCAACCCCTCCGTCCAGCACAACGTACCACGTTAGCGAAGACTGGTTACAAAATACCGTGCTTCCTTTAGCAAGAACTTCTGCAGCATTAAGTGCATTAACTACCATGAAAAAGCAGAAATCGCAGTTCCAACCTGCCAGCAACTGCAGCGTGATCCCAAATAACGCCAGCAGCAGAGCTTTGCTCTGTGCTGGAGACGCTGGCGAACTGGAACACAACGCTCCAAGCTTTCTAGGTCTTTTCACGTTAAATATCAGTCCGCCAGCCCTTTCTAGCGCGCCGCTCAGCAGGTTTAAAAAAAAAAAAGCCACCGACAAAACCTTATTTCGGCGCTGGGGTTGAATAAGTCAGGACGAGGGACGCAGCAGAGCCACAGGGGTGAAGGATGCTGCGAGCGGGAGCGCGGTCCCCCGGCAGCCGCGCACGCTTCTCCCCGGGCCGGAGCAGCTCCCCAGCGCAGCTCCGGCCCCGCAACCCTGAAGGTTTCTAATTAACGGGACGACTGCTAAAGCAGCGGTGTAGAAGGAAATCGTACGATGACATCTGCTCCGTGTTTCTGGTTTAGACTTACCGATGAAGAACTCTGCCGCACGTAGAAGCGTTTACTGCAGTATATACAATGGCTTGCACATAAACCCGGAGTAACCCCAGCGGAGCGACTGCTTACAGCCCCTTCGCTGGCAGCAGAGAGCAGCTTGGAGCTTGAGAGCAGAAAAGCTGAATTTACAGGGGTTGCAGATGCACCCCCAGGCACAGCAGCCCGCTGCAAGCCCGGAGCCGCCGCTGCTCACCGGGGACGCCGCCGGCTCGGGAGCTCAGCACCGCAGCGGGGAGCGGGGACCCCGCGGGGCCGGGGCTGCCGCCGGCTCGGCCCCCGCCGCCTCCCCGAGGGGCTCCGGGAGGAGCCGGCCCGGCGCTGCCGCTGCCCGCGGGGAGCCCGGAGCCGCCGGAGCCCGCAGCCGCCCGGAGCCGCAGGTGGCTCCCCCCGGGCCGCCCCGCCCGGCCCCCGGCGCCGCCTCCCCGCGGCCCGGGAGGGAAGGGGCTGCTGCGGGAGCGGCTCCGCAGGCAGGAGCCGAAGTTGAGCGGTTCCAAGAACCGAGGGCGCTGCCGCAGCACAGCCCCGTGAAACCGCCTCTCACCCGGAGAGGGAGAGGGAGAGGGAGAGGGAGAGGGAGAGGGGAGAGGGAGAGGGGAGGAGAGGGAAAGGGAGAGGGAAAGGAGAGGGAGAGGGGAGGAGAGGAGAAGGGGAGGAGAGGGAGAGGGAGAGGAGGGAGAGAAGGGGGAGAGCAAGAGGGGAGGAGAGGGAGAGGAAGAGGGAGAGGAGAGGGAGAGGAAGGGGAAAGGGAGAGGGGAGGAGAGGGAGAGGGGGAAAGAGAGGGAGAGGAAGAGGAGAGCGGCTGCTGCCTCCCAAAAACCCGAATCCCATCCTCCACCGAGCAGCCGCACCCGTCCCATTCTTGGTGCTGCTGCGTTTCGGGTCCCTGTCGCCGAGTTGGGGAAGGGGCTGGAGCACAAGGCTGGGGAGGGGCGGCTGGGGGAGCTGGGGGTGCTCAGCCTGGAGAAGAGGAGGCTGAGGGGAGCCCTCATCGCTCTCTGCAACTGCCTGAAAGGAGGCTGGAGCCGGGGGGGTCGGTCTCTTCTCCCCAGGAACAAGCGATGGGACGAGAGGGAACGGCCTCAAGCTGCGCCAGGGCAGGGTTAGGTTGGGGATTGGGAAAAACTCCTTCCCCCAAGGGCTGTCAGGGCCTGGCACAGGCTGCCCAGGGCAGGGGCTGAGTCCCCATCCCTGGGGGGATTTAAAAGCCGGGGAGATGTGGTGCTGAGGGACATGGCTTAGTGGTGGGCTTGGCAGTGCTGGGTTAGCGGTTGGACCTGATGATCTTAAGGGGCTTTTCCAACCTTAGCGATTCCATGATTCTGTGAGGGGTTTGGTGGAGGCGGGCGGCACTGGCCGGGCCCTGCTGAGCTCCCAGCTCGCAGCACGACTGTCACGGCTTTGGGAAACAGCCCGGCTTCTGGGGGCTTCAGTGCCCAGAGCTCTCCCAGGCGCTTTCGGAGCAGAATCCCAAACGCATCCATCCCAAAGCCTGAACAAGTGGTTTTGTCTGCTCATTAGTAGGATCAAAAGGATCAAACTGGAAAGGAATCCTTGCCTTTAACCTGTGCTCAGCTGGTTTTATTCTGCATTTCCCACTAATGAGCGGGGAAGAAGCGTGTGACCGCAGTCCCTGCCTGCATTTTTCACGTGGAAATCACACGTATAAAGGGGTCTGTCCCCTGCCTGGGGCCTGGGGCTGCTCCCACCAGAAGCCAGGAACCCACATTAACAAGTCTGCAGCCCTCGGTCTGGGCTCAGTTCGTGGTTTGTGGCTGCTGAGCTGCTGTGCAGAAGCCGTTCCCCCGTCCTGCATCTCAGCTTCCCCATCTGCAGCCAGAACCGACACCACCATCTCTGTTATAAAGCAACCTGAAACACGTGGATGAAACCTGCCCGTTACAAAATCCTGCCTCCGTAGGGGAGGGCAGCAATAACGGTCCATGAACATTTGCAGCGGATTTCTTGGGAAGACCAGAGCCCATCACTCGTGGCCGCCCAGCTTCCATCGATGACTGACTTCACTAGGGCACAGGTTTGATGGTAAATGAATCTGTAAATGATTGCTTTTTGGTGATTTAAACCTGTGGATCCTTAGACCAACCCTTGGCTGAGCTGGCCTAGGTTGCGCGGCGGGATAACGACTGCCCAGCTTCTTTTTACGACTTTTACAAGTAATGGTTAACCAGCCGCCGCTGGGCTGTGCAGCAAGGAGGGTTTATCTGCGTGTTTCCCAACGCGTTCATCGGATGCGGGGGTTGCCGCCCGCTGCTGGCTTTGTGACACGCCCCGCAGCGAAACCCTTCTGCTCCTGCCGGCCCCTGCTGAGTCGTGTGGGCAACAAAGTCCGGGCTGGGGGCTGGCGTCATCCTTGACCTGGAGTTTTGCTTGAGTTTGAAACTGATAAGAGAAAACCAGTGACATGAGCGTAGATCCACGATTTTCTACTATGTTTGCAGCTTCTCTTTGGGGACAGCTCTAGGAAAGCGGGGGCCCCCGGCAAGGGGAGTTTCAAATGCTTGGTTTGTGCCCGCTGGAGCCAGAGAAGTCAGGATTGCCGCAGGTCCCCCCACGCCTTCACGCAAGAAGTCGGGCGATGGCAGCGGGCAGCTTCTCGTCGGACCCAGCGGGGAGCGGCGCATCGCTCCGCAGCATCCTCAGGCCCTGGCCCAGGCTGCCCAGGGCAGGGGCTGAGTCCCCATCCCTGGGGGGATTTAAAAGCCAGGGAGATGCGGTGCTTGAGGACATGGTTTAGTGGCGGGCTTGGCGGTGGTAGGTTAACGGTTGGACCTGATGATCTTAAGGGTCTTTTCCAACCTTAACAATTCTAGGATTCTATGATCCTCCCGAGGGCACGCCGGAACGGCCGCTCCCCCCTCCGCACCGGCAGCTCCCGCAGCTCCCCGGGGCTGAGCAGCTCCCCGACCGCACCTTCCTCACCCTCCAAACACGGGGGCCTTTCCCTTCCAGTGGCCCAGGGGACAAAACTTGTGCCGGCTGGTCTGAACGTACGCGTGTCTGCCGCGCGGAGCCCGGGTATCGCTGCAGGACCCCAGCGCCCGCCCGTTTCTAAGCATTTCACTGAGGAGGCATCGCTGAAGCAAACAAGCTCCTTAATGAATCGCGGGTGGACAGAGGCAGGGCCTGGAGAGCGAGCGCCGGCTTGCTACTGCTGGGTCTGCGGGGAAAGAGGAAAAGATCGAGAGGGCAAAAGATTTCATCTCACACTTGAAATATTTTCAAAGCTGGGGAACCTACTGCCGACAGAAGCTGGCAAGTAGGTGCCTGCCTGTTCACCTTGCCATTAAGCCCTCGAAGGGAGAACCAGAACTTCCCCAGCCCACAGCTGGGGTTAGATAAGCAAACAGAAGAAAGCTAAATCAGGAGCTGGCTCCAAAAATCAGGAGCTCATTTAAAAATCACAAAATTCAGAGTATGTATCAACATTCACAGGGATATTTCTTTCTAGTGTTTAAATCAGTTTTTCCTTTGCAGCCATGAAGGAAAGAAAAAAAGCAGACAAAACAAAAAAAAAAAGGTAAGGTGCTTACACAATCACGTTTCTCCAGAAGCTGCTGCTTTAGAGAAAGCACCGACAACGGAGGCTGGGAGCAGGCGGCAGCCCTGGGGAGCGGCCGGGGTGACAAGCGGGGTGCTGCCTTCCCCTGCAGCGCTCCGCTTCTGCCCGCGTGCGAAACGCTTCGGTTTCGGTCATCGGGGAGGCGGTGGTGGAGGAGTGCCCTCGACAGAGCTGGCGGGAGCCGAGCGGGCGCCATGCAGCTCTCCAAAGCGACCGCCGCAGCCGGGAGACGGCTCCTACCCGCCGCAGCCAGGTAGCTCCTCTGCCAGGACACTTCTTCCCATCAAGGCCCGGTTACAAAAGCATTTCTGGTTTCCCTCACTTATGCACAGCAACTCAGTTATGCAAAGAAACATGATACGACCCTACACCTCGCTGCAAACCTGCAAAATCCCCTTCCCGTGCCTGGGGCTGTGCTTTCTGCCCAGGGGAGCAGCGTTAGTACCTAAATGCGGCTCCTGGCATTACGCACTCTTTTCAGTACAAAATGCCATACTGAAAGCAGGGACCTCCTTAATTCCACTCCATTCACCACGTATTTTTCCACTCTGTGAAATAACAGATTGAAACCAGCTTGGTCACAGGGATGCTCTGAGCACGGGGTTCACGCGTGCTACCGAAGGCGATGGACCAGAAGCAGGCTTTTGGGGCTCCGCAGTGCGGGCTGCGTGACGGCTCTGGTCACTCGGTGCTTTGAGCAGAACCTAACGTTCCCAAATGAGTGCGTTCTCCCTGATTTGCTTATTTGAGCTGGCTGGAGGCGGCAGAGAAAGGGCAGCAAACACAACCGACAGCCCGCTGGCCCTGGAGGAGAAACACGAACACGGGTCAGGTACGCGGGTGTCGCCACGTAAGGCGCTTCGGGAGCCATTGGTAAAGACGTCGTCTATAAACCTAACCTTGCATTCATAACCCTGAGCTCGCCTTGGTGCCAGTCACCCCAGCGCTTGCACCGAAGAGACAGCAACAGCCCCACGTCCCGTTTTATAGCGGGTGCTCAAGTCCAAGTGCAGGCCGTAAGGGGCAAAGCAAGTACCGCCCATCCCCGCGGTAACCAGGTATCTATCTCCTAAAGAAACATTTCTGTTTTCCTAACAGGTTTTGCTTCAGTTTGGTGTTCACGATCGACTGGTTTCTACACTGAACGCCACGCTGAACCCCACAGAACAAAGACACAGAGGCTTCTCACCAGGGTTTAAGAATTAGGAGTTTCAAGATCCAATTATTTAGCAAAAATTGGTTTTGTATAGCTACAAAGACCCACATTAGTCACGTCAGCTAAATCCTTTTGCCTCAGTCACACTAACCCCCATGCAGATAGCGCAGCTCCTTAAAACCACAGACTGAAACCTCAGTAAGGATTACTCACCCTTCATCTTTTCAGGGGGATAAATTTGGTTTGGTCGCTTTCGGTACAGTTACCGCCTCGTCCTGCATAAACAAGGAACCTGAGGCTCCTTCTGCTTGCCCTGGGCTGCGTCCCTCCATAGCCCAAAGGGGCTTCTTTCAACAGCAGGCACTCCTAACGTGGAAGAGGTACGGATACTTACACGTACGTTAATTATGATAATTAATAATAATGGTCCTAACTCAATTTGAATTGTACAAGAAAGGAGACGCCAGCCGCCGTGACTGTCAGGCAGACCACATAGAATCGTTAAGGTTGGAAAAGACCCTTAAGATCATCAGGTCCAACCGTTAACCTACCACCGCCAAGTCCGCCACTAAACCATGTCCTCAAGCACCGCATCTCCCTGGCTTTTAAATCCCTCATTAATGTGGAAAGAGGAAAAAGTCCTGTATTTTCACCAAATTCCTTCCCTCTTGTCTTTGTGAATCGTTACGACAACCAGAGTAGCGAGGTACGTTGTGAGCGGTTCCCCCGATCCCCTGCTCTTTCCTCCACGATGAAACCAGCGCAGATCTCTTCAGTCTGGATCTGGTGGGAGGCACAGCTGGATCCCGAAGAATCCTGAAGCGACGGAGCCTGCGCTGCTTGGCAGATTCCCAGCCTTGCACGGAGCCCACCAGGCAGGGGCAGACTCGGTGCGAACGCTTTCTCGCCTATCTATCTTTGCAATACACCTTTCGGGGCATTTATGAGCTTGCACAAACGCGTGCAGCGTGGCACACGCCGGCAGAGCTGCCAGGCCTCGCGGGCTGGGCTCGCCCAGGGGCACGGGCTCTGACCTCTTTGTGCTCCTCAGGGAGCCGCGGGCCGCCTCGATAACGCTGCGATTCAATTCGAGTTTTGGGAAGGGACTGAGATTTGTAGGACGCCCAGCACACACTTAGCCCCCCTTGTCTCGAGTCAATCAGGGCAGCCTGTTGGCCACTTCTGCATTCTTGGGGAGGGCTTCGTGGCTTTCTTGCTACCGCCAAGAAGAAAGCGAGGCCATCTTCACCAGCTTGGTGAAACTGGGAAGCTGGAAGATGTTGTGCAAGCCGCAGCTTCTCCCTGACGAGGTTGCGGAGCCTGGATGTCAACAGACCCTTCCTGAAGACCAGCTGATGCTGTACGACTCCAGTGTCCAGCACTGCCAGCCCGATCACTGATGCTGGCTCACCGTAGCCCATTTTGAAGGGTCAGCTGGTTCAAAAGCGTTGCTTTCACTGCATGCAGTATTTTCTATTAGCTCAGTCAAAGCTCGAGACAATAGCATTTGTGGAAAAATTTGGGATTGTTTACCAGCATTGGGCTTCGGGCCTCTAATTTCTCATTTTCTTTGCTCTGTTTCATCTGTTATGGATACTCCCATAGACGGAAAGAAGGGTTCACAGTTTAGACACAAAAGGAGAGGGCTCAGAGACCAAGTGTAGCTCAGCTTCTGTGCTTATGGAACTGGCATAGCATTTTGCAGCACAAAAGCTTCCAATCTTACTGTTCTGGAGGTCAAAGTATTTTTTATTTCCATGAAAAACCAGAAAGAGTATTTAGCGTAACCTTTGCTCGGCTGAGCTGTCAGACCCCTCTGACACCAGAGACACCGGGACAGCACAGCAATCGCATTTAGGTGCCATCGGGAGTCAAACAGAGCCGGGCTGAAACGAGCCCTGAAGGATTCGGGGCAGCAGGGAGAACCGTACCGCGCACGTGGCAGGCACCACGGCTTCACCGCGACAGCGGGACAAAGGCAAACGCATGAAGAACCGGCGCCTTCTCCCCCCGCGGGCTGGCGAAGAATCTCCCTAAAGCAGGGGTCTGGAGAAACTCCAGCTCAGCCCAGGGCCCGCGACCCCGGCAATGCAGACCAGTCTCTCTCTGCTGAGGACAAAACACAGGAGGCAGCGTGATTCCCTCCCCTCAAATATTGCTGGAAAATAGTACTGAGCCCACGAGCCCGGCAGCTGCAGCGGAAGGTGGGTTGTGTGCCTTCCCTGCAGAAATCCAAGGCGGAGTTTGAAGCGGAGTTCCAATCTCCCAATTCTCGCTGCTTTGTGCTAAATGAACGCGCTCCTTTGTGGCGGGTTATCTGAGCAAAGACAATTACATCCCCTGAAGTAAAACACCCTCGAGTTTCTGTATGAAACATCATCTAAATCTGAAAATAACTACAGAGGGTCCCACTGGAATGAAACGGCGTACAGCAAAACCAGCGAGGAAAAGCCCCATGTAATTGTTTCCAGGCATCACAATGTGCTAAAAACCCTTTCACCTACAAAAAAACCCACCTGAATTTATTAAGTGCATCTCTGCTACAGTGCTTGCAAAGGGGCGTGAGCATACGCAACGAAGCCAGGTAGAAGCTCAATAAAAGCAAATGTGCTCTCTAAAAGCCTACGCGGGAAAGAGAAGGAGGGTGCGACTTTCCCGAGCGCTGGCTGGGGAAGCAGTCCCTCCCCAGGCCCTGAATCGATAGCCTTTATACCATCGGCTACAGCCGGACACCAGGCTTGTACAGCCTTCTGTAGAAAGCTCTGCTTCCAGCATCAGTCATTCAGCTCATCAGCTGCCAGTCCTGCTCTTACCCCGTTAGCAGCGGTAGTGGAGGACCAAAGGAGATCCTGGGATGCTCCGGAACAATCAGCATGAAGTCAAGGGATGCCAAGGGACCTAACGTGCCTCTCCGTCAGAAACCACAGGCCGCGTTTGCAGCCTTACAAAAACATAAGGAAGCGACATAACCAAATAATATGTTAAGTCTCACTGGATTTATACATCCAGCTTGCGCTTCCAAGTAGGTTTTGCACTCCTGGATCGCACGGTCAGTTCACAGCACCGCCGATTCAATTTGCGGTTACAAATACAACAGATATCACGGCCGACCAGAAATTCATTATTAGAGTCTAGAATTGAATTATGAAATCGGGACCTTGGTACTGTACACGTACCCACACTCACACGAAAAAATTACAAACCGCAGCGGCGAGGGCTGGAGCTGAGCTGCAGAGGTGAAGCGAGCTGCCGCAGCAGAGGAGCGCAGCTACGCCCGGCCGCCCGCCCCGGTCCCGCTTGCTGTGCCGCGCTGCCAAACAGAACGCCGTCATTGGCTGTGGAGGCAGGGCGGAGAGAGAATTTGTTGGGTTTGTATTTTATGTGACACAGCAAACCAAGGGGCTGCCGTGAGTATCTCTGCCTCCCCCGGTACTGCGGCTGTCTGGCTTTCCGCTGATACTACAGCTGGAGTACGTTGGCTGCACCAAGGACATCAAACGTTCCCTTCCGCAAGCCTCAACATGCCAACACGTTACAGTGCAAGAGACCTTCTTCAGAGGATTTTAAACACGTTGGTTAACATTTAAAATACTGTGTGTTTTCTAGCGTGACTTAGCACAAACACAACTTAAAATACATGACCAACCAAAGCACAAACCACCACCTGCCTCTCCATTAAGGTGGGCACCACGACACCGACGCAAGGTCTCCAGCCCTGGTCTTCAGGTGCAGGGCATGGAGACGTTCAAGCAGACCTTGTGCAAACCCACCTCAAGCGGTACGATGGACGTTAGGAGACAACCTGTAGCCACGCTTGCTCAGATTTCAGCTTGGTCGATAGCTACAGGAGAAAAAGTACGTTATCTTGCTCGGAATGAAGGCGAAGAGCGGACTTAGTGGCGGACTTGGCGGTGGTAGGTTAACGGTTGAACTTGATGATCTTAAGGGTCTTTTCCAACCTTAACGATTCTATGATTCCCCTTCCTCGGAGGCGTCAAGGACGGCAGTTCCCTCCCACCGCCTCCAGCGCCACCGCCCAGCCCCGCGGTGGCCCCGCGCGCCCCAGGCGCCGCGGAGCGGAGGGGTCCCGGCACGACGCGCTGCAGGCGCCGCGCGGGAGCAGGCTCACCCATCAGCCGGCGCCGCGCCTCCCGCTTGGTTCAGTGAAGGAAATACCTCTGCGTTGTCCTCCGAGGGAACGAGGCTTGGCCGTGGTCTCGTTCCACGGTAAAAGCGCACCGGGCCACGAACTCCTCCTAGCGAGTTTTAGACATTAAGCGGAGCAAGTAAACAAAACCTGGTAAGCGTAAGGTTCATAAGACAATCTTCTGTGCCAGGCTAAAAAAGATCAGTAATCCAAAACCAGACAAAAATGGCAATATAACCTTTCAGGAAATAAATTAAGCAAGAGAGATTTTATGCATGAGGTCTTTGTGGGGGGAAGCAGTGCAGCACCAAGGCAGAAACAGAACAAGGAGCAGTAATCACAGGACTGCAAAAAGAAGGGCCATTCTTAGCTATTACAAAATAAAAACAAAGCACCCCCAGCAACTTCTGCTCCAGAATACACAGGCAGGCGGCCCAAAGGAAAGACCATACATTTGCTCAGCTGCTTCTCAAGAAGAATGCTTTAAAGGAATTTGGGATATTTATTTACACAAAGCGCAAGCTCAGAAAGGACTGGGCACAGCCGGTGCCTCCGTGCCAGCCTACTTCTCAAAACAGCCCCGCAGTTAAGAGCAGGTCAGTGATTAAGAGAAACAGGTTCTGGCGGTCATTACGGAACCATCACCTGGAGTAAATAAAGCAAACTTGAACTTCCTCCATTTTACAAGGCTCAGTCACCCTGGAGATGACGGAGAGTAAGAGTGGAGTAGAATCACTTCTGGTGTTGATCGATGGCTAAATTCAAATTTCCCTTTTTGCGAAGCCTCTGCCCACACCGGTACTCACAAGGAGCCAGCCACCCAATTCCCTCCGGCTCCCGCGAGCCCTCGGCGCACGGGCTGGGGCAGGCCGTCTGCTGGACAAAGTCTCCCATTATATCTGCACAAGGGGGGCCCCCAGGCACTGTCACAGAAACCAGGCAGGGCGTCGCATACGGTAATGGAATGGGATTTTGTAGCATTTTTAATAGAATGCAATGCTATTGCGCCAGCGCGCGTTAGGGAAGGGCAGGCAGCCTCCCTCTGCTGGCTGTCGCAAAGACCTGCCGAAACTCGCCTGATCCGAGGGGAACCTGGGGGCAAAGCGCATGCGGCGACACGAGCTGACGCTTTACAGTTGTGTTGATCAACGCACACACCTCTTCTGTAAAGTCTGACCATTTCCTTCCTGCGGAAAGGGGCCTTTGGAGATCTTTTACAAAACAAGTCATGATTTATCCTCATTACAACACAAACGTTACAGAGCTCCACACTGCAACCCAAACCGGGCGTTCTCTCCCCAACAGCCTAAGCGGGCGTCCAACTCCTCCTCAACGTTAACGCGAGGTAAAGCTCCAAATGCAACCCTGCCGCGACAGGCACCCAAACCCACCGCAAAACCTCTGCAGTCCCTCCATCAGCCCAGCTCCTCCCAGATTCTTCTGGTGAAATCCCCAACTTCTTCAGCACTATTCTTCCAATCATTTGCTTATGGAAAACCATAAACCATCGCAACTGTTCACTCAATTGCACAAGCCTACTATTAGAAACCTTATATATAGCATACTATTAGAAAACTCATATATAGCATACTATTAGAAACCTCATATATCCAACTTGGGCCAATACGGAATACAGTTAAAAACCCACATGTGAATGGCACTGCATTGTTTTTATTTTAAGTGTCTTCGCACAATGAGAGATGTTGGAATGCAAGTTGTTATACATCTTACACAAGATACATCGACAACATTACTCGCTTGATTTGCCTTATAAAACTGTTTCTGAAGGTTTTCCACTTATTCCTACTTACAGCAACTTCTACAATGGGATAGAAATTAAACAATTAACAAAATATAAACACCACAGAGAATCCAAAACGGACTTCTGGAATTTTAAAAATACACAAGCCTGATGGACAATACAAGTTTTTTGTTGGTTTTTTTTTTAATAACATGGAACAGTGAGACAGAGAAGTCGGACTCTGAGTGAGTTTAATACCTGAAGAGAGGATAAATATCATGCCTGTGGAGGCAAGATGAACAAAACCCACTTTCCTACCTTTTTAATATCTACTATTCCTGCCTCTGGAACAGGGACCTGCCTGCAGGATCCCATTTTGCAACTTGAAGCTGGTGGCAGGATGGGATCACGAGCCGCCACAATACGGAGTTAAAAACTACCATGCCCATGCAAATTCGTGACCATCAACTTTTTCTCTCCGCCGTCAATCAAGTGAAAACACTTTTGAAAATTCAGTAAGCACTTCATGTAGAACTGAACGACACTAAAATGAATTTGAAAAAGGCCAATTTCTGAATGATTTAGATGTATGAACATCAGCAGCCTGGTTTGCTCACAAATAATTTTATTTTTTTAAATAGAAAAAAGAAGAATCTGTCTAGACTAAAAAAGGTTGGTTATAAAATAGCATAAAAGCATAGGAGCATGTGTCATTATACCGAGGCACATTGTCCTCCTACTAAAACACTTAACACAAGGTCACAAAATTAAAGATCTGTATTTTAAAAGATGCATCCTAGTCTCAAAAGTAGCAGATGCTCTATCAGACAGACAGGATGCCGCACAGAAAAAGTCTGAATGAAAAACAGCAAACAAGGGCTGAAACTGCATAAAAACTGGCTAGGCCAGGCAACCGATTGTCTTAAAAAAATATGCAACAGACTGGAGAAGTTCAGGAGCACAAGTTAAAAATTAACCCTAGGTGTTTTATCTCCTAACGTAATTTAGTCACAATGTAACAGTCACTGAATTAATTTATAAAGGTCGGCCATCTCTAGGGCTGCAGAGGAACAAGCATTACCATAGTTTCAGAGAGGATCGGAGACAACACGTTCAACAGCGGGTTCCCTAGTGCCCTCTGTGCGCTGTCAGTCGCTCCTCATCGGGCGTCAGTGCAAGCCAGCGGACCCACCGGTGCACCGTCACGGACAGCAGCAGTAGTGCTGGCGACAGACCGGAGCCCGTCTCCTCAGCGGTCTGTGGTTCTTCCCCCTGTACTCTTTTCTGTGTAGTTAGCAAAACTACTTGAATTTAGTTCCATACGTGTATTTGTGCCTCATGTCAAATTAAAAACGCATACTTGGCACTTCTGAGAAAAGCAAAGATTAATCTTCACCTCAGAAGATCGCTAGCTGGGAAGGAATTTTAGCATAAAGAGTACGTTTCACTTGCATTTAACACTCTATTAATTGGAAGCTGTTGTACCAATACAGATCAGCTTTTAATTGCTATACAATGAACTTTCTTGAATCCAATTGTGACAGTAAGATATTATTTCAGCACTCGGTACATCACACTGTACAGTATAAAGAAAAGGGTAACATCTTAGAAAAAACAAACAACAAAAAAACCACAACACAATATTTTTCACTATTTCAAGTCAGGTGGATTTGCTACACTTGGGGGACTAGTCCCTAAAATTAAAGTGCTTTTCAGAGCATTGGCATCCAAAACCTTGAACATGAGAGACAATTACAAGTAAAATCTGTTGTCGCTATACGTAACATATAGCAGCAGTACAGACATCAACACACGTACTCGTTGTCTGATTTTTGATACTACCTTGAGCATCACACAATTTAACAGTGCATAGTGCCCCCGACCTCCAGTGTACAATCAAATGCTTTCGATTCATTCAGTATCGTTGCAGGTGGCTCTGGACGCCTTGTCTGCACGATCTTCTGCTTGGGATTTTTTATTTCGTCTTCCTCTTCTGTCTCACTTTCACAGACATGGACAACTACGCTAGGAGTTGATTCTGTTCCTGCATGAAGCTCGTACTTCTCCCCTGAAGAGCAGCAAACAAAAATCACGCTCAGAGCATCCCCAAGGAACGGCACTAAGCCACTTTATCTCAAAAAGTCCTTAACGGCTGCAGTAACACAATCCAATACTCATTTATTCCCATCTCACCTTTAATTAGCTCAACTTCCACACTTCACCAGACCTGTTCAATGGTTTAAAATAGTCCCTGTATCTGTTATACTGTACTTTGAATACAATCAATCTTTTAACTGATATTTAAAGGAAGGGAGTGATGTAAAAAACTACCGTGAAACATGGAGGACATCAGAAGACAAGCAGCATGCAAATTTTTAAGTGACATCATTTATGCCGTACCTTTATATGACAGCTGGAAATGAAAAGCTGCAAAAGCATTTGAAAACATTAAGCCTCCTGATTCCCTGCCTGTCACAGAAAGCAAACAGCGTGTTTCCTAGGAAGGCTCATAAAGAAGTCTGACGATTAAATGCACAAAGTACATATTAGCATCCTTAACTACTGGAGCTGTCCATCTGCAAGGGACTGAGCTTCTCATTCCTCTTCTTGTTTGTTACTTAATACTGAGACAAAAGTTCAATACATGGATGTGATGGAGTTGGTACCACACAATCCAGTTCTGTGCTATACTTTCAATCAATTAATGAATTAAGTAAAAAAAGTGATGGATCATTTTATTCAAGTAAGAAACATGACACTAGGACAGACTCAGGTTCTTCTCACAGAAAGAAAGATAAGTAGATAAATTCCCTCAATAACTATTTTTGAAGTTAAGTAACTCAACAAAAGCAGGTAAATACTCCTACCTGGTCCCAACTTGGAGACAGCACAAAGCAAGTCGTAGTTGATCAGGGGAGTTGCATCTTCACTCTGTTTCCATCCAACTGGTGGAGATGCAGGTGGTGATATCAGGAACTGTTTAACAGGTTGGGGAGGAAGGAGGTAGGACTTGTCGCCTATTTCACTGGATACCTGTACCTGAAGACAAAAGCCAGGAGATACAGAATAAGGTAACAAATATTAATTCTCTTTTTATTTAGTCTCCTTCCCCAATAATTCATGCCTATTCTATGTATTAGCAATGCTTAATTCAGCCTAGCTTTAAAAATAGAAGCAGTACAGCTTTTGTCAGTTCTTGGTATGACACCCTGGAGAAACGCTGCGGGTAAGAACTCAGCCTATGTAAGTGTTGACAACGTAGCTGCATGTGACGCATGAAGTGGCCCAGTCCCCACCCCTGGGGGGATTTAAAAGCCGGGGAGATGTGGTGCTCAGGGACATGGGTTAGTGGTGGCCTTGGCAGTGCTGGGTTAGCGGTTGGACTCGATGATCTTAAAGGTCTTTTCCAACCTTAATGATTCTAGGATTCTACGTAAGAAGAATATGCCTGTAAAGCACCTCTTACAAAGAGATCTTTGGACCCATTTATTTTCTTTCAGCACATTTCTGTTTACATATGGGGGAAGGTGGTTTGTGTCACCACACAGCGACTGTTCCATACCAATTACAACTCCGTAAGCTCAAGCTGAAAAGCAAAACTGTCCCCTAAAGCACGAATTTTCTCAATGAGTGAAAATAATACATCTCAGTGTAGGAATGAGGTTGAAGGTAGTTTCAGGTATTTATCACAAATGAAACTCATGAGCAAAAGTGGAAAAAAGAAAAACCAGGGACACATCTTAGTGTTCCATAATACCTGTGCAAAGTAGAGCTTCAGCTTTTTCCCATTGAAGTCAGTTTCATGCAGTTCTATCCGTGCTCTTGCTGCTGCCTCTGGATTGCTGAAGTTTATCCTTACTCTTCTAAAGCTTTTAAACAACTGGAATGTAACTTGATTATCGTAGACTGTGAAAAGTGCTTCAAATCTTTCCTAGAGATGAAGTACAAAGATTCTCCAAACACAAAATGAACATTTTCACTCAATGAAAAGGCATTTTCCTTTCACTTTCCTCTCCCAAATCCCAATAATTTCCTTAATCGCCTTCTAAACCTGCACATTCCATACTTCCCTCAGCTACCCCAACCTGCAAATCTGTATTCAGTGTAGTACTGCTTTGTCTCACTCTTCAAATCTGAATTCCAAGAGCACATTGAGGTGAACGAGCCCATAAAACTTTTAATACGTAAAGTGCCACCTAGCGACAAAAGCGCAGATGTCAACAAAAATACTGGTATTTGCACATGACTTTCACTCAGGCGTCTCCAAAAATACTATGCAAATCAGTTAATTTTTATATTAGGTAAGCTAAAGTACTGAGTGCTTAAGGAAGATGTCAAAATCCTCAGGATGAATGAATAAGACTACTGTGGAAGAGACAAAAATCTATTATTACTAAACAACACTTGGTCACAAAAATAAAAAATTGAAAAAAATCATGTTTTATTGAATATGGAATCCCATCCTCAAGTTCTTTAAAAAATAACAACTGCATTGTTATGAAATTCAATCTGGTTTAATTTACTAGTTCTCTGATCTACAAGAGACCTAATTTACAGATATGTCTTTTTTTTCCTAGTGTAAATGCACTAGGAAATTTCCTAGTGTAAATTTTCATTCACTGTAAAAAGTCAGGTTAAAATCAAGAGACGAGAAGTATGCAAGCAATCTCTTTTCAATTTTATTTACTATGTTCTGATAATATTCAGTTATTTAGAGAGATCTACAGAAGCAAATAACTCTTTCCAATGACAATAGTTAATTTGCTTGATTCCAACAGACACCCATCTCTTTACAAAAATCCTGTCGATGCCTTCATTCCTGTAAAAATACTTACAGGATGAGGGGCTTTCATTTTAAATAGGACTGCAGAAATTCTTCCGATGATGCCCATGTTAGTTTTAACAAAAGTATTATTTTCTTGCACTATTCTCTCCAATCTGTACAATGTCAAGGTCTTTATTAGAAAACCTGTTCCTTCTGCACACTGGCCAAATTTTGTACTTGACAAACACAAAACTGCAATCCAGTGGATCAACCCTGCTATTGAAAATGATGAAGACAGTGTTCCAATCATCACATTAGCCTCAAAAAGGTGAATATTTGAGGAAGAAACAACATGTACTTTTACTCTATCTGAATTTTTCACCTTTTGCTGTTTAAACTAAATTTGAAAAAACACTTTTAGATGCTATGTAAAAGACCAAATTAATAAGAGATGTATGCCAACTTAGACACCTTAGGGTTTTTCTGTAAACATACCATGTATTTAACCTACAACACTTAAACAATAGTGGAAACTGACCGCATGGAACTCAACAACTTAACAGTCAGTTCAACATGAACTGTTAAAGTGTCGCTTTAACAAATCAGCAGTAAAACCAGAAATATAGCTAGAAAAGGTCAAAAAAAATGGATGAAAGGATCAGGGCAGAACTAGAACCTAAGCAAAATGCTTCATAAGAATTAAATATACAGATTTCAAATCAATAATGTTTTTTAGTCTTTTCTCCTTACCAGAATATTAACCAGTACTCACTCACATGAAGTTTCACCCATGAAAATGCTGAGCATAAAATATTTGGGCCTACATACAGAACTGGGCAATCTATTTTGTACAGTTGTGACCACTACAAAATCAGGGAAGAGGAAGACTGATTTTGATAGTCTGCTTGCAAGTGCTGCTAGCTTTGCTAGTGTTACCAAATGAACTAAAAGGTGGTTGGGTAGCAAAACTCTAAGTGCCATCAAACACCACCCCCCCCCAAAAAAAAAACCCCAAACCACCACAAATTTTCAAATTGTTTTCTGCTCGTGCACAGACAGCACAATTTCCATTTGTTTCATTAACTGTTTGCTGTGCATTCAGCCTTTAAAAGAAGATGTAGGCAGAAGTAAATCAAGCCATTGAAATGTGTGTCCAGGGGCTGACTAAGCTGAATTTCATAAACCAGATAAAAGCCATATATCAAAGCACCTCTATTCTTCCGAGCACTAGGAAGAAGTCTGCATAGTAAATGTTCAATTTATAGATATAATGTATAATTCTGACCTATTCTAAACTAGCGTCTCGGCTATGACAATCAGCTTAGATGAGCTTGCTGACAGTAGAATCAATACGCTTTACAAACTGTATTTTAAATGAAAAATTTAAAATTTTAAATTTGTGTTTAATTTACAAGTGGTTTAGCGTGGCAACTAATTATCCCAGTATCATTAGAGGAAAAGCTAGCACACCTCCCCTGATACACCTCGTATGAACGGACACGCTGTGGAATACTTTCATGGAAAAAAGCAAGCGTGCATTGAAATGACAAATCACACGTAGACACGTGCAAAACAATTCAGCAAGGCAGCATTTCCAGTGACCCTTTCTATACCGGACACACAATGAATTATGGGGCACAGTTTCTGTAGCATCAGAGTTAAATTAGTCCAGTGCTTTATTTAATGTTCCATTGATTAACTCATGCTTTACTACCTTCTTCCAAGGGTAGTAACCACTGAAACAAAAGGAGTGCTCATGCTTACAGAAGTCTTTTGAACTAGAAGCTGATCTAGTAGAAACAGTAACAATTTAAATTAGTCATCAGTGAGTTAAAATTTATCTAGAAAGGGAGACATCATCTTGCTTTTTTTTTTAAATTAGATGACATATGATTTACATACTCTTATGCATCACCTGTTTTGTTTTCCAGTAAAAACAGCACTAATACACGAGGCTAGAAATTAACTCTTCTACTGACGTACACAGGCTAGCAACAACTCATGCTCTTTGAAGAAAAGCATTTGACACCAGGCATATAAATAATGGCTAATGAACTGTATCTCATTCTCTCTATAAAACACCAGAAAGAAAAAAAATAAAGCATTGCACCTGAAAATAAGCCATTAAAGACTCAGCAGCCTTTTCTGGCACCTTTCTTTCGTACCCATAGGAATACAATAACTGCAAACTACAAAAGCAACAGCTCTCATTATGCAATATCCTCCTCCAAAAGCGGATCTGTAAGCTGCTTTACAAACTGTTTATGTGACACCATGTGCACAAGCGATCACTGTTCCTTTTATTTTGAACGTGCTATGTCCGTTTGTTAGGAGCGCTGGCTTAGGAATTCAGCTCACAGCAGATATTTGAAAGATTGACTTAAATACAAGTACACAATTTAGCAACTCTGAGGCAGAGAGCAGCATTTCCTATCTGACACCACACCTTTCCCTCAGATGCTGAAAACTTTGCAGCAAAACTGTAGGCTTCGTAAGTACTCCTGCAAACTGAAACTGAAGAAGACGCAGACCAAAGCTTTCATATCAGCCCCTGTTTTCCCTCACTCATTTAGCATACATAATTATTCCTGATGCTCTTGGAAGGAAAGGGAAAGTACAGACTTGACTGAATACAATGTTAGCAGGCCAGAGAAGATTTAATTTATTATAAGGTCTTTATAAGCCACTTTCAAGGTGTTCAAGTCAGAACAAACATCCAGCAAATTCATAATGCTCTTTTAACAGAATCCTTGCCTTGAAATAAAACATTTAAATTTGTTTTCAGATTTTATTTAACTCTGTCCTTGGATTTGGTACCTTGAATAAAGAGGGGGGAAAAAAAAAAATCAGAAGAGCTTTTCATGGGAGAAGCACTGTATATCCATTAACAACTTCAAATGCCAGAAAAGTGTAGTATTATCTGTTCTTTGGTAATTGGACTCATTCTGATCTGAGCTTACCGGGTAAATACTTTGGCTTGGATTTTTTTCTCCCAATTATAATATGCAGTAATACACTGAAAATCCAGACAAAAATGTTCAATAGCTGTATCTATACTTACAATACTTTACCCCAAATATGCCTCTCTCTGCCTTACCTTTTCTTCCTGTACCTCAAACACAGCTTCATGAACACTGCAAGCAAAGAGTGAGGTAGGCAAGTCACTTAAATCCATCATCTCTTCCAAATCATCTTCATTTTCTCCAAAAATCATCTGTTCTTCCTCTTCTTGGTCACTGCTGTAGAGGTCTGACTGGCTGTCACTCCAGGACTTCATCGTATCTCTGAGCATCGCTCACCCACAGCAACTCTTCTTTATGTTCCAGTTTCTAGTAGGGGTCTGCCATTCCAAAAAACAAAACCAAAACAGAACGTGAAGATACCACATCTTCTTGCTTTGACTGTTCTTTAAGGCAAATAATTTTACAAAAAAGAACAGAAATCAACATGAAACTTGTTCTCTCATACACGAAACAGAAGCACCGTATCCCATTTCTGTAAATGGGATAAAGACGCTGCTGTTCAATCTATGAAAAGGAAGATAAAGTCACTCAGTCAAGTAAATGAAGTTTCTCCTCTCCTTACTGACATAAATCAAGAACTACAATATTGTAGGAAAGGAGTATAGCCTTGAGTAAACACATCGAGGGAGAAAAAAAGCGCAAGCAAGCAAGAGACTAAATAAAAGACTTTAGGTAACAAGCTCGTTTTCACACAATAAAGAAGATTTTAATAGTGCATACCTTTTGCCACCTATTGCTGCAAAAATCATGAGGAGATTATCACACTACTGTATATTCTAATGTAAATGATAAAAACCATTTAACTGTCCTCTAGATTTGGAGGGGGTGTTAATTTGTGACATAACACTAAAAAAAGGTAAGTAAATATGTTTGATTGGCAATGATCTCATTTGAATATTTCCTTAACTAGCTTATTCTTTTGAAGCAGTCACTGAGAAATGCCATCAACTGAAACCAATATGCATAAAAAAATGCATTAAAAAAATCCATAATAAATCTATGCTCACTCATGGGAAAAGGTTTAAGACAAGCTTTCTAATTAACACCCAAACACTCTCAACACTTTGTATTTAAGGAGAAATAGCATGTGAAAATGAGAAAAAAAGATTTAGTACCTATTTTAAGTATTTATAACTGCTTAGAGACACACACACAACTTAAATGGGTTAAATCAATGTAACGTTGGTGCGGACGCATAAAAGCTGTCTGAGGCAACGTGCGCACGTGTAACTGCACCAGTTCACTGTCACACTTTTAGTCAAACCATTACAAAGCCATGCACAGACCTGGCTAAATTTTCCTGGCCCAGTACGTTTCAAAATTTTCACAGGAAATGTTCCTCAGCATCACAGAAAGAAGGATGCAAATGCAAGAAAACATGTAGCTGGTGGAAACCTAATTTTTTGTGCTCGCTGATTCATGCAAAAAGGAAAGAGAAAAGGAAAACAAAATATGCCAACACAGTAAAAACAAAAGCCACCATCTGGCTTGGCAGCACAGACTGCAAGGGAGTTCTGGGCTCCTCAATCCAACATGCAACAGGACACGGATACCTACAATCACGCCAAGCTACATGCAGACAGAATGGAGAGCAACGTGCTAGCCTTATCCCGGTTTTGGTCCTACCTCCCCGAGCATCCCCGACAGAGAGGGGTATGGGTCGCAATACGAAACACCCAACCCACCCATGACTGCTCCAAAACCCTGGTTTTCTGACAAATCAAAGAACGAGGAGACTTGCAAACACGGCAGGAGAGCAAACTGGCACAGAAAAGGGAGAGTTTGGAAATGCTGGCATGTAAATTCAAGGACTTATATTGATGATGAATAAGACAGGAAATAAGGTAACATACAGATCAGCACAAAATTTGGTCAAGTGGGCTGCGTTATGAAGAGCTTTAAAAAGTTCAGGCTGTCTGAGCCTCATACGCTACAAAATGAAGTCAACAAAGCAGACTGGAGGAAGGCAAAAGCATCAAGAAAATAAGATTAACAGAGTGCACGATTGCTGCGACTTACGCTGTGCCTGCAGTAGTACTCCTCTCTTCATTCTGTCAGTACTGTGGAATCAGACATCACAATTAAAATCAGAGAGAATTTAATCCACAGATTATCAACTGAATCCACTACTCCTCCTTTAAAGTTGTTATCATCTATTATGTCATTTAAGGAGCTGCAATCTGCCGATGACTGACACCAAACGCTGCAGTGACCACAGGGATGTTCCTCCGTTGGGTATGTTAGCACAGAGGAACAGCACTTCAGGAAAAAATGAGCAGAGAGATGAACAAAATGAAGGCAGATCTAGGGTTCTATTTATACATATAAGACACCTGAACTCTACATTTTTCACTAATATTCTGTAGAACGAGACTTTGTATAGACTCCTTGAATAGAAACCATCTTTTACACACCAGTGAGACAAGTATGCAAACATCTGCTTGAAAATAAAACAAAACTGATGCTGTTAAAAAGAGCAATACAAGGCACTTTTTAAAACACCAACTTAAAAGACATAAAGAATGCACGGGGGGGGTGGAATCCCAGTTTTTCCTTCTTTTGCCAAATTTGGTTAAAGTAATCCAGAGAATTAAAATTCAGTTCAAAGTTCCAGCATGAGGAGGTTCTAAAACTCTGAAACGGTTATTTTGTATTTTGGAAAAAAGACATCCATGTTATTTCCATGTCTGTTTGGTATAACAGAATAGGGCAATTTTGTAAATGAAAATGTGACAACATACAAAAGACAGAGCAGTAAAAAGCAAGAGTGATAGCCAGGTAAAGAATACAATTAAGGAAAGGTCTTTGCCAAATCAACTTAGGAACTGGAGAGGGATCAGTAACAAACAACTGAAATGTTTGCAAACAAATGCCAGGAGCTCAGGTATCACAGAATACCACACACGCTGTAAGAGAGGATGGGAAGGAAAAAAGCCAGGGAAAAAAGCCAACAAAAAAGCCACAAGATGTAGCTTCTTTTACGATTTAATTTATATAACATTAAATGACTCAAGTAACCTACGAAGCAGACATAGATAAAGTGATGGCTGCAAGGTCACTATGATTTTCACCATGCAGGAACTGGTCAATAGACATAAGCGAAACTGTCTAGTTAGCATCTTAACATTAAAGAAATTAAATTTGCAGTTCCCTACATCCTTAGTCTCCTGCATCCTGATTCATTTCATCCAGTTCCATGTGGAACAGACAACCAACAACCACCACTCTCTACCTGTGTATGCCACCTTCAAAATGCACACAGATTAAAACAAACCAACGAGGCAGGATTGCTCAGAAACAGAGCTGAGATGACAGCCCCGGCGATCCTGCGCTGCAGGGCTGTCTTCTCTTCACCACAAAAGATCTTCCCTGGAAACCTTTTACAGCGTAAATACCCTTGATATGAGGAAAATACCGCTTTTTGCTCAACAGCAATTTGTGGTTATTATGAAACACATCAAATTCTGCACAGGCACGCATTACTGCACAGAAGAGATGCTCTTCAGATTTGTAAAGAAGTTGAAGAATCCTGATGGAATACACACAAACCTGTCTAGGCACACCATCCAGCTCTGCACACAGCAAACAGCCCCTCTGGCTTCAAGTTTAATTAGATGTGAATTCATCACGTTGTAACATTTAAATACAGCAACAAAACGTTTTAGTGCAAGACATTTTCTGCTCTGTAAAAAGGCAGCGGGTCTCAAATGATGTGTGTGAACAGTACTGGAGAGCTGGGGCAGTTTAAACCTCTCCATTGCCATGAAGTAGATTACATTTTTTTCTCAACTAGTAACCAAAATTGAATTACCAGAAATCATCTTGTTCCTTTAGAGAACAAGAGTAGCAACTTGTACACTATTAAGCTGCAGAAGTCAATGCAGTTATTCCCTTGAATTCCTGCAGTCTGCAGGGAAAGTGATTTAATAGAAGCAATCTTAGTCAAAGTTAAGGAAACATCTCAGCAACAAAATCAACAGTCTGTATAATCTATAGTACGGCATTTCTTGCTAGTATAAAAACAAAATCTGAAAAGCTTCTGTAGAGAGCACTGAACTATAAAAGCTACTTCAGTTATGTTTTATTCTTTAAAAATTATGAATGCATCACAGTTCTAATTTTTTTAAGCATAAACCTACATGGTTAATTCTAGTTTTTTCACAGATTACTTGTTTTTCTTGGCTTCACCCAAATCGGTATCAAAACACCATGGGTACTGAGCAGTGCAAGAATATCCAACAGCTCCCCTGAAATAAGGATGAGACAGGTAAGATTGATGTACGACTGTTAACTAAGAAGTACTGTTAGAAACAGTGCTGCGAGAAGTGATGCTTTAACAGATTAGGTAGAACTATTTTGTTGTGCAGTTATTAGAAAACAGCAAAATCAGAAGAAGAAATACTCCAAGCTTGACAGGCACACCGATGTGATTATCACTGCAACAGCCAAACTGCCCTGCTTCAGTTTCCCCTGTGCAAAACGGGAATTCTCGCCTTTCCAAGGAGGTAAGTGAAGTACCTATTTATACGATAGTCTGATCCGAATGGAAATACACAAATGCTAGTCATTTATGTCAATCAGCTAATTCTGACAGTAAGATCAACTGCAATAAACAATTCAAAATTGTAAGGAAATTCATTGTGTAGACAACTGACAATACTCGTTAGCAAGCTATTTGATCACTCGCTCCCTCTTAGATTTTAGATTAAATGGCCTTACACAGCAGGACTAAAAGGATCCCAAGAACTAAAGCCATTTGTATAAGACCTTTTATTAAGTCCTTTATTCTTCTGAGAATTAATATCTGCTTATCATTTAAATACCGGGTGACAGGTACCTCTAAAACACTTAAAAGCAAACTCTTCGACAAAGCCTACGATCTTCCGAAATTTAAACAAACTGTTGAAATGCAGCTTCTGCCCTTGAGAGCTCCAGTTCTTCATCAGAGCATCGGTACAGACAGCGCTGGTGTTTTTACCTTTGCATCGTCTGGACCCGCTCTTCAGGCACTGCTGAAACACAAGCAGCTCATTTTCATCATCACGTCCTTCCCGAAAACCCTGAACACTCACCAGGACTGAAAACGGCAGGGGAATTTCTACATAAACGGTCAAATCTGCTCGGAGGAGTTTAGAAGCTCGGGCTCAATCCTGCAAACCGGCAGAGGACTGGTCTACCCCGGGCAAGCCAAGGGGCTCGGGGATCAACACCCGAGCTCGGAGTTAACAGGGCATGGGATAAACACGGGGGTGCAGGCAAACACCGCTCTGGGATTATTCTTAAAAAAAAAAAAAACAACAAAACACAGCCGAACCCTCTGTATCTGCCCAGCTGTTAAAGGGGAAAACAACTTCGCCGCCCCGCCCCGCCGCCGCGGAGGGCGCAGGCAGCGGCACGGCGGGACGGGAGGGCTCGGCCCGGCCTCGCCGCGCCCTCACCCGCCCGGGAGGCGGCGGCGGGCGGTGCTCGGCGCTGCACGGCGAACCGCCACCGGGCCGGGCCGCGCCGCCTCACCTCAGGACGGGACTCCCGGCCAAGGGACGGCTGAGGGGACGGGGGAAGCAACAGATGGCGGGAGGCGGGGGGGAGGCTCACCGTCTCCTCACGGGGGTCCCCTCGGCAGCGGCGGAGCAGGGTGGCCGCGCAGGGGGCGGCGGCGGGAGCGCGCACCGCCCGCCGGTGCCGGTGCGGAGCGAGCGGCGGCGGGAGGGGGGCGGCGGGAACGCGCCTGCGCGCGCGCCCCCACCTCGCCTCAGGGAGCCGCGGGGAGGGGGGGGTCAGTGACCCGGATGTAGGGGCGGCTCTGCGCATGCGCCAGCCCCGCCCCCGCCGCGCCGCCATCTTGCCGCCGCCGCGCCGTGAGGGGCCGCCCGCCGCCACGGCCCCGCGGTTTCTGCGGCGGGTTGCAGGCGTCTTCTCCCCCCGCCATGGCGCCCGGGGGGCTCCACAGCAAAGGGCACACGAACGGTGTTGTACGTGAGGCGACGGGCTTCCACCGTCTGCGCGGCCTCGAGGAAAGGCTTTCCTCGGTTCCCTGTGGGAATGACTGAGCTCAGAGAGATGAGAATTGATTCAAAATTTGCAAATTGCTCTAGGAACTGCCTCTGGAGAAGCAGTCGGTGGCTGAGTTGCTGGCAGAGCCCAGTACAGAGGACAGAGACCTCTTCCGTGTTTTTAATTAACAGCCTTGAAACGCTGTTTTGATACCTGCGAATATAAACTATCAATTGAAGTAGTTAGAATCATTCTACAACAGATGTAACCAAACAAAAGTAAATCTTTGTGAATAGTTAGGACATTTGTAAGACAAGAAGCTCCTGAATACTCCCCCTTCAGACAGCCAGGCCTTGGGAGAGCAGATGTGTGGAACCATGAGGATAAGAAAGTTGTGAGATGACCATTAGACCAGAACAAGCCGACCTTGAAGGACAACATCTACGTGATCCCAGGGCTGAGTTTGCGCAGAAGTAAAGGTTGGTCAGCAAACGCAGTGAAGACTATGAGCCTTCATCTGAAGACCCCCAAAGACCACCTGAAGAGCACCACGGAAGACAATTGCACATGCGGATCAGACGTTTACATATGTTAATAAATTCCAGGAGATCTCATGTTTATGTAGATGAATTCTTGGAAATCCTATGAATATGTATATTTTCATAGTATATAATTACTGAAAGTTTATCAAGCCAATGGTGGAATTATCCCCAGTGTTGCCCGCTGCCGCAGTAAAGAATGCCTGCTTTCTAAAACTCCAAAATTAAGTTTTAGAGAGCGAATTATTTTGCCGCTTTCCGGTAACAGTTTGAGGCCTAACAGAGGAGCACTTCGGGGTGTCCCGGCAGGATGCTTGGGTGACCTTGAAGGCTGAAGCCAGAGGAGAGGACGTGGGACAGGCTGGGAGCACGGCACCTGTGCTGTGGTGCTTTGGGCTCGGCAGATCGCTGCTGCAAAGGGCCCACGCATGCTCCTGCGTGGCGGCCGGCGTTAAATCGGTTTTTCTTTGCAGTTGGCCTCGGCGGGCAGACACGCTCAGGCAGCTGTCAGATGGGAACAGCGACAGTTTGTGTCCCTCGTCTCTCGGAGTAAATCATGGCTTAATCCAGCGATGAGATGATTTGAGACAGTGGTCATCTGAACTGTGTGATAAATGAATGCTTGTGTACGTTTACATCTAAAGAAAGCACAAACCAACGTCCTTTTACTGGTTGCATTCAGTTTTCCACAGAAAGCACACAAAACTATCGAATTTCATTGACACAAATATTTAGTTCAACAGCTTTGTCCTCACTTGGAAAGCCAGAAGACAGGATTTTTTACACAAATACTGAAATTTCTGCAGTTGAAATGCTTTCTTGTAAAGTTCAGGTACAGAAAAGAGGCAGAAAGTAATGCTAAGCTGGTCTTGTTCACCAGGCTTGTAATTTGTCCCCAGTGCAGACCTTTCCCTCGTACGAAAACAGGGCATAGCGGAATTCACTTTTCGAAAGGCAAGATCAGCCCCACCTGTCCAGAGAAGGGATTCTGCAGTTTAGATGCAGTGCAAATTTAGGCAGTGATTGGTTAGTCTCAATCACCTTAGGCTTTCCTTGCTGCAATTGCAGGCTTTACCAATTCAATCCCATTTCTTCCTCCCTGGCCAGCAATATATTCTGCTTTAATACCACAGACTCCCAGGATTTGTGTCCATTTCAGGGGCATTTTAAATACTCTGTCTTTTGTAATAACCCCTCTTCTGGAGCATGCATTTTTGTAACGATCCTGGCATCTGGCTCGATTGCCACCTCTTTAAATTAGCACTTAACACCACAGTTGTCTCTGATGTAACACCCTAATCCTTAAATGAGGTATGTTAACAAAGTACCACCACATTTATCAGGAACTCTGGGGCTTAGGTACGCTGCTTCTGCAAGCATTCAAGAAAGTGCTAGGCAGTGTTTTAATGCTCCTGTCCAGGGACTTCTAGGAAGTGCAGCTTTAACGCCAAAGTGGATAAGGCTGCTCTCGGTTTTTCCATTTGTGGTTTGGGACCCCAAGAGATACATTTAATTAAGAGTATCCTGAGGGTTATCTTCTGCTTATCCCCCTGGACTAAAACCCATATGGTGAGGGTTAATTAGGTTGGCAAGCATTCGACTGAGCCACATTGCCAGTATTCTAAATTTATGACCGTCTGTATCTCTTAATGGCATTGTTAGGAAATGCCTTTAAGCTGTCTGCTCCTGCAATCAAAGTCACGATATCCTGTATCTGAAGGATGGCATCTCCTACAGCGGAGCATTCCCAACCAGTATTAGAGGTCTTTGCTGTCTCAGAGAAGCACGCTGTTGTCTCAGTTTCAGTACTGAGTTGGCAGGCGTGCAAAAATCATGAGTCAGGCCACCAATAATATAATGCTTTTCGTTTTGTGATTCGGCTCATCTTGTGTCGTGGTCCCCCCCTTCCCCTTTAGGCTATAATTGGATCCCATTTGCAAGCTCTTCTCTGAACTAATGAATGCTAACTTTTTTTTTAAAGCCCTGTAGAACTAAGATTTTAAAGTAAATTGCATGATTCCTAAAGCTGACACCAAATACTTGTAATTTGTACACTCATGTAAACCAGCAAGCATTAGTAATGCTGCGGCCCCAAACATGAGCTGTAGCAATCTGCATTTCATTTACAAGTACCCCGTTAAAAAAGACAGTTCTTCAAATGCACATAGTACTTATGGTAGTAAAGTAAATTCTGTCTTAACTTCTCTCAAGACATTTATGGCCGATTAAAGCTATACCAAGAGTATGGAGCAGGCCAGAATTCTCTAGGTTTTACCACAATCTTTTATTAAGTTTCATTTCCAAAGGTCTCACCTAAAAGACAAATAGAATTAAATAGACATGCAACATTGCTTATGAAAAATTAAGCAGTTATCCTTATAGTCCAATACCGTAAAGCTTGATTTATTTACACATTTCAATGTGAACAAGAGAACGTTGTAGGCAGATCATTTTGTACATTCAGCCAACACAGGAGCTGTATTCCACAGCATTGAGTCACATTAAGATGTACACTGAGAACGTATTAAGTGCTCTGGTGCGTTGAAAAGCCACACGGTGTGGAGGCAACAGCTGTCAGTTCCCGTTTGGTAAGAAGCTAGGAGATAGTCAAGGAGCTATTCTACCGGTTTAGTGAGGGAGCCAGCAGTCAGCTGATTTTTGGGCGCACTTTTTCAGCTCTTGATGCCGAGAAGTGCTGCGCATTTGGAAAGCTAAGCGTACTCTGCTGTTACAGTGCCCTGCCTCCCGGGATCAGCCCTGGAGAAACGGAAGGTTTGACATACACAGGTTAAAGTGCGCTGTACACCAGCAGATTATTTTTCATGCTGCAAGAAGGACTAGAATGTGGCACGGGGCTCCTCTCCGTTAAATCTTCATGTGCTGTTTAGCGGTAAACGTTTGCTGCAATCCCAGGCATGGCCATTCTCGCCTCAGACTAACAAATATTCTGTAAAAAGTACAGGCTTGAGGGTACAAACAGCTCCCTGTTTTCAGCTGGTAAGCTCTGAACTAGAAGGGAGGTAAGGAGTTTATTTCAATCCTGAGCTCTACCCTCCCACTGCTAGAAAGAGCGCAGAAATCCTACAGTCAGCTTAAACACGTTTGGCTTCTCGGGGCCCCTGTTCATGCCGTCTCAGCAACAGAGAAGGCAGCTGTAAGACTGCTGAAGAGCATTAAATAAAATCTTTTGGAAGCTTGGGAGAAAGACCAAGAGAGGGGGAAATAAATAAAATACAAAAACCCCCCCACATTTTAAAATTCAAGTATTGAACACAGGCAGCAAGCAGGAGCGAGGTGCAGCCTGGCCGTCCTCCTACCGCGCGTACGGTGGCTAACACAGACGGCAAAACGCAACCCTACATCAGCGCACTGAGTTGAGGCCTACAGCCCAAGGAACGCCTCGAGCTCTGCTGAGGTGGCACAATGGAGTAATCTAAAATGTTGTGATTTATGTGCTGTAGAAAGAGACATCACCTCCCTTGGAGTCCTTTGTCAGGAAGTTTCCAAAGGCAAGTCTCGCTGCAGGTGAAGGGAACTGTCATTATTAAGTAGCATTATTTAAACACACAGAGACTGGGTAAATAAAACGTGGTTATATAAAGCTTTAGAGCAAGACTCTTGCCTTTAGAGTCTTTGAAAGAAAAAGGCCAAAACAGCACAATAATACAAAAGCTCAGGTTATGGCTGGAGGAAATTTCACTCAGCAGAAGACAGCCACGTGCTGACAACAGGCGCTCTGGCGGAGAGAAGGTCAGGCCAGGAGTCAGCCAGCGCTCAGGCTGCAGGGCTGTGGAGAAGCTTACTGCAAAAAGTCACTGAATCGGGCCAGAGAGCAGCCCCAAAGAAGAAGTACAAGCAGGGGCTCAGCACCAGAGTAGCGCTCTGCCCCTGGCAAAGCGCTCGGTGTCTGTCTCTCATGATGTCAGGTCCCAGGATCAGGAGAAAAACCTAAGCAGCCATTACCGGCGACAAAGCCTGCGCACCAGTCACCTGCAGTTTTTAAATACTGAAAAACCAAGAACCGAGAAAACACCCTTCTGTTACACACAGGACCGTCCTCATAGTAGAAGTCAACAGCAAAACATTTAGGCGCGTCTGATTATTTTATACCACAGCAACATCTGTAATAATGAAACACTGAGAATGTTGCCATGGAACAAGTAGAGTTTGTAGCTACGCGTGGTTTTGCACAGCTTGCTTTAAAACGGTGTGTTTCTGTGGTTTCAGAACCACTAGGTCAAAACAGCTACTGCCTCATTGATGAAAAGGGAAGAGATAAGAAAAGCCAGCATGCTCGTACCCTTCCCATTCAGCCTCCCCTGTACTGCTTTGCTTTGTGTTGTTAATGAACAAAAGCTGCACATAAATTCACAAACAACTGATTACCGGGAATACAGAGCCAAAGGTAGTAAATCAGTGTCACTGCAACTCCAGCAAGATGAATGTTCTGGCAGTATTAGCCCATTAACGTTGTTATCTTACTTAAACACAAAAACTATTAAGGGCAAAAGAAAAGCTGTTATTTCTTGAGGTTTCATAAGCTGTAGTGTACAGGATGCCACTGATAAGATCTGAATTGTCAGACGTGCCAAGCCGGTGAAGAAACTTCACGTACAGGTACACGTACAGCCACTAGGCATCTGCTCTTTGCGGGGGGGGGAAGGTTATAATTCTTCCAAGCTGCACAAAAATGCCAAAGCTATCTCAAGTATTTCCAGATTAAATTAGTATTCATAGCTGGCAAAGCAAACATATGCAGAAGAACAGTTCTGTTGTCATATACAATAGCAAGAATCTGGAATAACTATATACAAGTCAGTGGAGTTCTTGGGAATTTTTGGTAGTGGGAACAGAAACTGGCCATGAGTCAATTTAAAAAAAAAAAAAAAAAATCAGAAAGCCACTGTTGCAAGTCCAAGATCCTCCCAAACCCCTTGGTATCAGAGTAACCACTTAAAAATGCGCGGAACACAAGCACTATTCATTTCAAATCAAGTCTTCTAAGGTCATGGAGATGCTCCACCACGCATACAGTCCAAGACACACCAAGTAGACTTAAAATTCTGTTTCCCAGCAAAACAACTGCTTTTAGAGACGATGACGGTATCAAAGTGCCAGTATAACCTGCATATGCCAGTAAATGTTGTACTTTGTCCTTCTCACTTGACAAGTTCCCCCCCCTTGTGTCTATTCTCCCTTCGTATCAGCTTCTAGCCATCTCTTGGAAGCCGGAAAGATAAATATCATGAGTACACAATGCTCCATTATTCTTACAGTCCTCACTGAATGCTGGACTCCGCACGCTTCTTTTTTCTTAGGTTATTCACCATATTAGACCAGTATCATTTTTTGCTTTTTTTAAAGCTAAAAAAAAGGGGGGGGACCCCAGCCTAAAACACCTAGACGGAGCTTTTTAACTAGGGAATGTCAACACCTTTAAGCATTTAAGACCACTAAACAAAGTTGGAAATCCTGCCTCAACCAGAAAGAAAATAAAAGTGATAACAGAATTAGGACCTCATCAAGAGCTACAAAAACAGACACCAGTCACATTACTATTCTCATTTCTTCTTGTTCTCGTACTTTACAGGGTTCCCTCTGCACCATTTAATCCAACCTGAAGCTCCTGCTATGAAACTAGAAAACTGCCAAGTAATCTTTGTTCTAAGGTGCCATGTAATCCAGTGATGCTATAAAACCAATCCACATACTCGGTGCACATGTCCGACGCTAGCCAGAGAACAGTTGTACAGAAGTGCCCAAGATGCAGGTTTTGAAGGAATAATGTAGCTTGCTTACTCTAACCAAATATGCTGCTCTAAAGACACAGTAAGGTTGAGTATTCGTGCTTGAAAACAATTACATTTTATTGCCATGTTAAGGTAGTTCGATGGTTACGCTAGAAACATGAGAATTTACAGCTTTTCTGGAAATCCGTCACAGTCTCTATATATGAAAGATGAAATCCTGCCCTCCTCTCTCTGTGAGCAACTCCTGAAAAACTTCCGTTTGAAGATAAACCCACTCCCAGCAGGACTAAAAATTGCACAGTCACTTCTCTTCCCACAGCTCTGCGTTTTCACAGCGTCTGCTCTCTCATCGGTTTCCTACTGCCACGATACTGCACGCACCATTTCACACTTCCAGACAGCAGCCTTCAGTGAATGCTTTCAACTTCACAGCCACAGAGAGTTGCTTATTTTAATAATCAGCCTTGAAAGTTAAGTTTGAGACGAGCTTTAAACTATATCAAGGTTGGCTTTACACTTGCTTGTATTTTAATGGTTAAATAAATAAAGGTCATACTTCTGACAATTCAAATCAGTTCCTTAAAGGTCACTCACTCCTTCTTGCTGTGCTCCAGCACCCGGTAGGGTGGAACAGAAACTCCTTTGGAACCATGTTGCTCCTGCACGATCGGCAATGTAGCTGGAGTATAAATTTCCGGCATGTTGTCATTGTTCTCTAGGGCACCGTAGGAAAAAGAAGCTTTGAGGTCAGGCTGAACTGCAATCCCCTTATCGTGCATGTTCAGCATGCCTGAAAAGAGCAAAGACAGAGATGAAATGCTTAGGAACAAAAGTGCATTCTTCCTGCACTCTGTTAAATCAGCCAATTAAATAGTCTCCGGGTTTGTGATACGCGGCTCATCGGTTCCTTGAGTGTTAAATGAAAGACATAATGTTTTTCTGCTCAGCACTAAAGCAACTAATGGAGAAATAAGCTTCAAGTGAATGAGGGATGGCAGTCAGTTATTTATCAAGTGCTGCTTATCTTTTATACAGCTCACCAGAAAGAGAGTTTAGCTGTACTTCCCAAGAGAAATTTCTGCTCCCCCTGGCCTCCACCTCTTGCAACGTACCTCAGTCTTCCCCAACAACCAGTTCGTCCTGCTGGATGAAGACCAAGCCCAGTCCCAAGCAAACGCTCAAAACTAGTTCATCCTCCCAGACAGCAGCCAACTGGACAAGGCTGTTCGGACAGAACCTGACATCCCCCCTGGTGTCAGAGGACCCAGAATAAGTGGCATCCAAGTGGCACATCACCTCTCCTCTGCTCCGTGCAAAGCAGGCACGTGCCCCCCACAGGGCACAAACACACAGGAGAAGGAAAAACTAGAAAACACCACAGCCGCCTGATATACCTGGATAGGTAACAGAGCCTAAAGCTTGAGCTCTCGCTGTGAAGCCCAACACTTAGAAGAGAGAGAGTGATAAACCACTGTATTTTTACTGTTACCTGGCATAGCATCCATTGATATGTAAGGTTCAAATGGTACAGACTTCTTCCTATTTCTTGTGATCAGGAAGACACCTAGAAATGCTATGAGGCACCTGAGAGAGAAGACAAGATCTACTGAGTAACTATGAAAAGGGGAGGAGGTAATCTGGCACGTTGCTGCTTCTGAGTGCCTATCCTGTAGCACCATAAAGATTCAGAACTGGAAGAGGAGGAACTGTGAAGTGAGAATTACAGGGAACTGTCTCAGCTGAATAACCCTCTTCAACGGGATTGAAATCCACCTACAATCACAACAATTTCACCTTTTCTTTATCAAAGGGCAGGGAAAAGTTTTCACGTTCATTAATTAATCTTGACTAACTAAAGGGGAAAAGAAGCATATCAAAATTTGGTTTTCTTTGATGAAATTCCAGGATTTAGCAGCCTGACCTTTGAAAGGTTTCCCAAAGGTAAACACGTTAACGACTGTCGGTCTTGATTTTTACAGTCTGTTGACAGAGGAAGGCACAGTTCGTAACATTAATCTCCCAATTGTTTTTTTCTGTACTAATCTGAAAGACATTTCAGAATGTCCCCTGATTACAGAGAGCTAATCGCATCAAGACACTGTACTAGGACTAGATACTGAGTTACACAGCAAACGTTTTACTGATCGTATCTGCATTGTGCGAGTGCCCATGCCCTAAGAAACAGGACTCCAGGAGTCCAGTCACAGTTCAGTGAAGGCTCGGAGCAAAACCTGCAATCGATTCCCTAGAGATGGCTTCTTTTGGTTATTCTGCAATTCTTCTAGATTCACGAGCAGGTAGTTTGAAAAATAGCCGATATGCTTCAATGTGCAAGCTGATCTCCAGTACAGTGAGGGATTTAGTGTTTAGTATTGTACAGTTACGCATAACCTAGCGTTGTACAGTTACGCATAACCTAGCGTTGTACAGTTACGCATAACCTAGCGTTGTACAGTTACGCATAACCTAGCGTTGTACAGTTCCTCTAGAGCATCCACCATCACTCAGACAAGGCGCTGAGCTCTATGGGCCACTGTCTGCTCTAACAGAGGAAATCCTTTCATGTGTCCTCCTCTCCAAGAACGTATGTACCTCCAATATCTATACAGAGGCAGAGACAGATAGATAGGTATTTTTAAAATTTTAGTCATATGAAGAAATACTTTCCAGTTTTCTATCAAGGAAACTTTAAACACTTACCCAAGCGCAAACATACATATATGGAGAACGTCTTCACCAGTGAAGTCCAAGTAGAAAGTTGCTCCTTTAAAAGGAAATAATTCATGACATCTTTCTTCCCAGTTTACCTGAGCAATCAGTGCTACATCTCCAGCACTACTCCCTCCAGAAACCAAATCATGTAAGATTCCTATTTTTATAGTCAGCACCTTTGCTTTTTTTATCATCTTAAAACAGAAAAAGGTGGCCTGATTTCTACTTTAACACAATTTATTGACAAATCTTTTAGAATTTCACTACCAAAATGGTTATACTGGTGTAACCAATTAGATGCAAGTAAATCTGTGCAGCAGCACAGCAGCTAGTACAAGTCTTTCCATATTGGGGTAGGGGGTTGCGAAGGAAACATTGCTGGACCTATGGCATGCCGCTGTGCTAATAAGCCAAATTCTCACCGTACAGCAGTGGTTACTGCATAAACAAGAGAGACTGTATTTCTGAAGTCTGAGTGACAAACCGAATCGGATCTCTCTAACTACAACAGGATACAAACTCTTGACCCCATACAAGTGTCTACAGCTCAAACCTCTAAGATGCCAAGCGTCCTCGGTGTCCTGGATGTCAACAGGACACGCGTTCTGGCTCCTACTCTACATTTCTAATTGAAGTAAAGTAAATAAGCTGGTGAATCTGAGAGCAGCATACGGCTTGGAATGTGACAGGCAATAAACATTAGCCAAAGAGTGGGCCATACTCTCTCATGACACTGAGGAAGAGCATTAAAAGGCAATGTGTAATTTACGGGGGAAGCGATTGCCCTTACACACCTAGAAGAGCACTGCCATTTACACGGATAGTATGTCAAGCAGATGCGCTTTCTCCAGTGTTGGGGTTTTGGTTTTTTTGGTTGGTTGGGTTTTTCCCCCAGTTTTGCTCCTATGTCTGAGTGAGGAGAACAAAACCTTAAAAAGGCTGCTCGTCAGGTCTGAAGCCTAAGGGGTTTAAAATGCTCATCTTTGTTCACACAGACAAAGCTTTTCCTGTGTGGGCAAGGGCTGAAACTGGAGTCAACTGTTCAGAAAGAAAAGCGCCTATAAAGCTGTGAGCAGCTGCATTCTAGATACAATGCAATCGAGACTATCAGGAAGAGAACTGTAACACCTCTGTACAGAGGAAGCAAATAGGTGTAGACACTGTATCCCATACACTTTAACAAAATCTAGATAAAACTACACAAGGAGAAAATTTAGCTGTGTATTCAAGTCAAACATCTAAGAGCATACATCGCCCTCGTCTACACGCTAGCATGGTATGAGTAATATAGTCTCAAACATAAGTTCCTATGCACTTTAAACAAAATGACAGAACTTAACAGAGAATTTTAACACATTCTAATGGGATAATTCACATTTTTTGAAAGAAAAAAGAAACAAAGCCAGCTGCAGAAGAGAGATGACAAGAAAATACAAGTCATCATCTTGCTGAGCGTTCACCTTCCTCACCTGTAAAGTGAGGATTATTTTCCAAAATCTTTTGCCCGCCCTTCTTTTAGAAGGAACCAACGCACTGTTACCTGCTGTGATTGCTACTGTTGTGGACAGGATATAGCCGATGCTGGCAATCTGAGATGAGTCATACAGCTGTGAGGCTTGAGCTAAAAATCTGCAATACAAGGACAGACAACAGGGGTTGATTTGGGAAGGATACTCAAATTGTATAGCGGTTATCATGGACTAGTTTCTTTTTGGAAACACCTTTCAAAAGTGATGCATAAATTTAAGAAGCTTTATTCTCCTTCTCACTAAACCTGCAGCAGCATCCCTTGGAATTAATATAAATGACAGAAGAGCAAGCCTGATGGCTGCACTGACTAAAGGCAGTGAAATTACTGCCACTGACCTTAGGGCCAGAATGTCGCTCACGTTTTGAATAGCTTTTTATCTCTCCTGCTACTGGCTTTTTATGTTATTACAAGCAAAGAGGAAGAAAAAATAGACACGTCATCAACAACACCGATGCTGCACTTTGATTTTAGCCAGCGCACAGATACTGTACTCTATTTGCCACCATTTCATTCCTAACACTGTTTTGCAAATACTTGAAGGATGTATGAATTTGGGGTTAAAACCACTTGGCAGTGTCACTACATGGAAAAGCAAACACCACCACTATCTCAGGCTCCTGTGACACGGATCTGAGGACAGGTCAGAGAAGAGAATGGATAATTCTCCTAAAATTTAATCAGCATTCTTGGAAAGGATAACAAACATCCCATTAATTACTGATCCACTGAAACCAGCACAATTATAGACAAAAAGAGAGCGAATGTCTTACGTTGCTTGAAAGATCGCCGTAGCAATCATGCACACCAACATGATATAAAATATAGGGTAGTCGAGTTGTAAGTTTCCTTGTATCGAGACAACAATCATGCCTGCCACAGCCTTCACGGTCACGACGGTCATGGAACCTGCGAATGTTTCCAAGAGAGCGTTCATCAGCTGAAGCACTGACGCAGGCTCCATGGGACACGAACGCTGCACATTCGCTCTATACATGACAGGCATCTGCAAACAAACCCAGGAGCTAGAGGAACTTGAACCCTCCTTTTGCCAGGGCAAACAAGGGATACAAACTGCATATTTTATCCCCAACTCTGCCAGTTTTATTCCCAATGACCTCACCACAGTGGCCTTCAATAAATCACTTAACCTTTCTGAATCATGGTTCCCTTCCCTACAGGACGGGGAGCATCTACTAGGTTTTTTTAAGTGTTTAAACAGTGTTGTGCAATCACATGCTGAAAGAATACAGATTTTCATTTCTGATGCCGTCTTAGCTTGGTCAATAAAGCTAAGGAAATTTTCAAAACAAGAATCAGAACGAGCCTACGTCTTTTCCATTTCTTGAAAGCACAAGTCAGGGCCGTTCAGAATTAGGACAGTTGCTTTGTCTATGATTCACGCGGCCTCTGAGGCATCAGTTTCTGAAATGCAGCCGCAAACAGTTAAAAAAAAAAAAAAAGACACTGCAGTGACTGAAGTTGCATAAATAGCAAAAATTGAGGACTGTGACATAGATTCAACAGCACGTCAGACTGCGTCACTGCCTTGCCATTATTCAGCCTTTTTAAAGTTTAATCTGTTTTTTTAAGAGATCGTGATCAATTAATGTGGAGAAAGGTACAAGTGAAATCCTGGCCTTTCCAGAGTCACTGTAGGATCCTGCTATAGATCCATGAGGAGATCAAAAGCACCATTTGACCCCATGCCCAGAGGCTCTTCCAATTTAAACAGGGACACACTGGCATGGCAGAATATTTGTCATTTATTTAGCCACGCAGCAAATCTTCCCAGAGCCAAGAAGATTCTTGTAGGTCAAATCCTCTCTTGCATCCACTGAATCAGCCTTCCTTATCCATTGAAGAGACAAGATATTGCACCATGCTTTGCATGCACTGATTAAAATTAAGAACACTAATAAATAACTTGCACTTTCTGTATTTGGCAGATTATTCATCCTTATGGGAAATAAGTCTTAATTGTTCAAAGGTCATTGGTAAAGATCCTAAACATCACTGCAAGATATCAGCTTTATCTAATTTGTAGTAACATTTCTGGAGTAGATTGGGGCATTTTATGACATTAATTAGGTCAATATAATTCCCTATAAGCCATAGATGCCTCAGTTTACTGTAGTTTACTGTTATAAGCCAGAGTTAGAAGATTTTACAAGTCCATATCAACTTACCCAGCAAAGCTACCAGCAGAAGAATAACTACAATGTAGTTTGCATTTTTCTCCTTGTAAAAATACAGTAGCAGGCAGAATATGATGATCTCCACAAGCTACAAAAGATAGAAATGAGAATATTAAAAGATGCAGGGTGCATGGGGTTGGCAGTAAATGGGATTCTGAGCCAGTCAAACATAAGAATTAAGCAAAAGGGCAAATCAAAGGAAAACGAGGATCCCACACAATTATAGATCAAATTTAGCATGATCTTAGATTCTAATCAGATGAGATACTCAGTAGCTTCTCGCAGAACAGGAAACATGGGACACTTTTGACGTTATATTCACGGTAAAACAGCAGATCAAATAATCCTGACTGAATATTTACCTCGGAAATCCCAGCCTACTTTCTGTAACGACGTTCTTTAAGTGATCCCTTCAGCACACATCTTATTTAATGGCCAAACTTATCTCCATTAAAAAAACAATAGTTTTCATAAGATTTTCAATGAGAGATTGAAGAAAGTCAGTCTAGCAAAAGCCCAGATGGAAGCACAGTATTTGGGCACCCCTGCAACAGTTGCTCTCAGCTGCCATCAGTGCTACTGCCACAGGCTGAAGCTGACAGGTCAGAGAGCGAGGAAGCTATTTTAAGACTTTTCAGTTCAAGGTACTTAAGTCCTAACAGAGTAATTCAGAGAAAGAATGGGAGGGTTCCAAATTGTGCATGCTGGTGTCCACAGTGGAACCGACACCGGGAAAAGCGGGCACGGGTTCATTAGCAAGTACAAGGAATATTGCTAGTAACCATAAGGATAAATAAAGCTTGAAATGAAACTCCCCATCAGGCATAGAGCAGAAAACTGTCCCACATTTTATGGGCCATCTTACCATATACAACAGAAATGGCCAGCTCACTAAATGCCTAGTGATATTTTCTCCTGTCATCTTCTCATGACTATTAGGTCCAAATGTTATCAGCAGATAAGTTCCAACAATTGCCAAACCACAGCCTACAAAGGACAAAACATAGCGCCCTTCGGCAACCAAAGGACAAAAAAAAAAAAAGAGAGGACAAAGTTAGTGGGTTAGTGTGGATGCATGGATTAATATCACACATGCACAGTGACCATCAATGACATCATGCACGTTCCTCTGGATGACTCATTCCTCCGCCCTTCATGCCCCACTTTCAAAATACTAGAACCAAAATACCCCAGGCAATGTGCGTGCTGCGAGTTGAGAAAAACACTCATACCAGGTAGCATCTGCTGAACAAACGGGAGCTACAAGATCTGTCTGGGGCTTATCCTGCCTGGCACTGCCCACAGCCCATTTTCTAGGAGATGGAAGAATGAATGCTGCAGTCCTGCAAACACTTGCACATGTAGGAAATTCAGCTGATTCAGCTGTGCCTACGCTATTGCAGAGTCAAGGCCCTAGGCTGCAGCTTCAGCCCGGAGAACCATGATTCTCAGATCCTCCAAACAAACACCATTGCCATGTATTTCTAAAATCTGTGAGATTCAGATGATGTGGCACAAGTCAGAAAAAAAATTAAAAATCCATTTTTAACAAACAGTGGATGAGATGACGCATTTCTTCAAAGAGGTGCTATAGCTAATGGAGATCTCGCCATCCCTCTAATTATGATTCCTGAGAGGCCATGCTATGCGTTGAATGGCTTGTAAACAGAGAGGAAAAATGAAAAGGAACTGCGGAACTTACTCAAAAAATCCTTGGGCTTCCATTTTTCTTTAATAAATATAATTCCTATGATTGCACTAGCTATAAAAAAAGGAGAGAGAAACAGTGGGTTATGTATCGGCCCAACGATCAGCAATCTCACACTGGAACGCACTCGGACTCGCATGGCCGTTGCCTCTTTCCCCCTTACCTATAACAGACACTGCACTGAGTGGCACAATCAGCGAAAGAGGAGCAAAGGCGTAAGAGGAAAACACTCCCAGTTCGCCCAGCACGAGCAGAAACAGTCCGCACCACCACGTCTTGGTTTTGAAGTAGGCTCGGGGGTCTTTGGAACCTGCCAGTCGGATGTGGCTGTATTTCTATAAAAGAAAATAAAGGCAAAGAATCTTTGGCATGCTTGGTGCTTTTTAATGCAGGATGCTTGAGGCAGATCAATATTTGCTTCACGATACTCACCTGGAGATTGAGTGCAATACTGATAACGAGATGCCCAAAAATAGCTAGTAATGCACCAATCAAGTTCTCCTGTAAAAACAAAGTAAACACACAGATATTAAATTTAGCCACTGGACCCTGAAGGAAGCTGGAGCTTTTTGCACAATTTGGAAGAGAGCAGATTTTTAAAACTGCTCCTACATCACAACATCTCCATTTATCATCCTCCCTTTCTAGGTGATCTAGGGCAATTCAGGTAAGTTCCCTGTGCCCATGTTCCAAATCTGTGACACGCAGGTGAAAGACAACCCTTCCTTAACAAACACTTTCTACAAGAGACTTAAGTTAGTGTGCATATATTTGCATTCTTTGCAGTTTCTCAGAGGGGAAGAAGATAAAGCTAAACACATTTAATGAGCCATTCACTCAGTCTTCCCTTTGAAAAACTTTTCATGAGGATGTTAGGTGCCCTGGAATTCAGCAGAGTATGGATCAGGAGCCTCTGCATTCTGTGGGTCACACCTTAAGGACTGTTCTGCTCTTCTCCACTTACAACATCTGCTGGTTCAGTAGGTAATTGTAATTCAGCCCCTTTGATGAGGCAGCCCAATTATCGCAGATTTTTTGCTGCTTTTTATATGAACCAGTTATTCCAAAGTCAAAGGCAACTGGTAGCAGCTCCTAGCAAGCTCCCAAACCCTTCTACATTAGCATTCCCAGCTCAGCAATAATTCTCACGGTCTAAAGACAGAATTTGAAATAAAAAAGGATGTAAAGCAGACTGAGTCACAAAGGAAACGTACATTAGGAGCGAACAGAAGACCCTAAGGCTAAGCCAGGCCATTTAGCATTTGTGTTCTTCCAACAACTGTCTAAATCTCATTAGATGTCATTAGCACTTCTCATTTCAGTGCTGGTCTCCAAGATGCAGTCTAGTACTTACTTTGATTGATTTGGGATAACCCAGCTCACATTCGTATTCCTCCCTGAACAGTAAATACACTATTCTTGATTTTCTCATACATAGTAAGACAAGGACTTCAAGATTTCAAGTTCTTATCAGGGGAACAAAAATCTCTTTATCAGGATGTACAAAAATAAGATTCACCCAAGCAGCTGCATTCAAAAACACCTGAGAGATCTTTCCTCAACAGACAGTACAGTTGGCAGAGAAATGTCACTGTGTGATCACAGATGTAGCCAGAGAAGCTCAGCACAGTTTACTGCTTCAGCAGCTGGACCTCAGTTTGGAGGACATGGCGCCTCAGCTGAAAAGCTCCTAAGCACAGCACAGGTTTGGGACTGGCTACTGGCCTGCGAGAGCTTGCAAGCCAACGTCAGTCTGGTCAACTTTAGCAACACACCTAGGACTGTGTTCTCAGCAAAGTATTTTTTCCAGCGAAAAAAAGCCCTTCTTGCTGGGATTTTCTGAGCACCTTCCAAATCAGGGATTCAGAGGATATTGATTGAGGAACAGCTCCGTTCCCAGTTGGAGAATAAGGAGGAACTACAGCAACATGTCCTACCTCGGCTGCAGGCTCTCTGCAATACTGTGGGCTGACCCACCTGAAATTCAAGCACTTGAATATACAGCAGACCAGAACATCTGATCTCAGTTACTGACGCATGGGTTAGTCTGAAAAGGCACCTAGCAGAATTTATTGCACCTAACCACCTTTAGACATCCACATCTTCTAACTGCCAGTCCTTTCTTCACTTTGCCTAGCTCTTCAAGACACAGAATTTTTCCTTCTTTCTCTCACTGCTTATATACACACACCATATAATACACTGGGGCCTCCAGGCACGGCTACATACAAACCCAGTGCATTTTCTGCAAAAAATAACCAAAATACAGTGGCATTATCAGCTTACTGGAATAGTTAGGGCCTTCTAGGGATAGACTGGGGTAGAAATCTGACCTTGTAAGAAAAGGAGTCAGTGTGTGGCTGCACAGAAACTGCCGCTGTGGCCAACGGGAGCTGCTGAAGTTGCAGATTTGGACTGCTGCCTCCTTCCATTTTGGTTGCTTGGAGTGTTTGCTTTTCAGCCTCTTTGATGCTGGAACTTCTCTTTACAGAAGAGACTTGGACCTTGCTGGAACTGCCTTATCTGTAACTTGGTACCACTTCTTCCCATCCATCCTGTTGTGCTTGGACAAGCAACAGTTAGTTCAGTGAAGCACAAAAAAAGTCTCTGTAGCCTGTCTGCTGCTTTTCCTCCCCCACCAGGCTACGCTGAGATAGGGTAGGCACCGTAGGCAGAAGTGTAGATAAGCCAATATTTCCAGCAAGTCAGTGGGGCAGCAAGGTTATATTCCTCCAAGGTGATACTAAGGGAAAAAAAAAGAAATACAGAATTAGGTCAAATGAACTCAATGGTCCAAAACCTGCAATGAAACCCTGCTGAAGGACAGGCCACAGGAATCAAACCAACAGCTGCAATGTCAGCAGAGAAAGTAGAATTTAAACGCCTTCTCACAAAGTCTCACACGCAGAAACTCACACAGACCTTGCTTTACAAGAGCTCGCAAAATACCTTGACCCCAAGGGCGACATATTCAGCTGGCGTTTAACGTCAGGCTTTGCCATTTGGAAAGCTCTTATCAAAAACTCTCTGAAGTCCTCTAAGTGCTGCTTTTCCTTTCTCTGCTGCCTGCGTACCTCTGTTGTTTGTTTGGGACGCAGCATGGCATTAGTCACGCCATCCCCACATGCTGGGGATGACGGTGCTGCTCTTCATGCAAACAGAGGTCATTTCAGTGTAATCGCTGTGAGCAGAGTTTGGAGGCTAAATTCCTTGGAGCCAGACTCATTAGAGGTGTCTGGAAAGCACCACAGACAGCAAACCAGTCTGAGGCCCCCGCATGCTGCGATGGCTCCTTTCACCAAAGACCTCAAAGAGCATCGGCGACCCCGAGCAAAGGGTGCTGGTGGAAAGACCCCTTTGTAGAGAGGGGGATGCTGGTGTACAGACATTGCAGGGGTGTCATCCTCACAGGCGACATGTTCCTGACGCTTTACTGCCCGAAATGGTGCGGGCTGAGCATCCCTTTGACTCAGACCCTGGATAATTGGCCTGCGGTCACAGCCTGAGGTCGCAGGGCCCATCCTGTGCTCAGGCCGTGAACTGCAAGCTCTTCCTTTAACTCACGGGCTGCCCCAGCGCCTCCAGCATGGCAGCCCAGCCGTGAAAGGGCAAAAGCACCCCGTTGTGAGGGCAGGTGGGGGGCAAACCCCCTCCCCATGGTGAGGAACCCCGCCCCGGGCAGAGCGGAGCCCGGCTGAGGGCAGGGGCTGCCCCCGGGACACCCTCCCCGGGTCAGGCCGCCCTGCCCAGCCGAGACCCGCAGCCGGACCCCAGCGGCGGTTTGGGGAAAACCCGCAAGGCCGAGGCGGGCAGGCGGCCTCCCGCGGCGGCCCCGCTCACTCACCTGCTCCCTCAGGGAGCGGCCCCCAGGGCCCGGGCCTTTAACCCCCAACTTCGGTTCCCGGCCGAGCGCCGCGTTCGGTTCCTGCCCGGCCCCTCCGATTTGCCGCCGGCCCTGTCAGTCCGGGGCCGGGCCGCGGCCGCCGGCGGGGACTGGCTGCCGGGCGGGGGCCGGGCAGGGCCCTGCCTATGGGCCGAGCCCGCCTGAGGCGCAGGCCTCCGAGGAGGCGGGCGGGAGGAAGGAACCGGGTTCCGCCGCTCGTCTCGGGGGCGCTCCCCGGCCCGGGGCTCCAGGGACAACGGCGGCACCGCACCCGCACCGGCGGGGCCCCGGCCTCCCCCGTGTGCGCGGCTGCTGCCCGCCCCGGGGCCGCGGCGGCTCCGGGTGGCGCCCCCCGCCCCGCGCCGCCAGAGCCGCCTTAAGGCGCATGCGCAACGCCGCTCCTCCGAGCCACCTTAACCGGCCGCGCATGCCCAACAGCGCGCACGGCGGCTCTGAGAGTTGGCCTGTGATTGGGCGCCTGCCAGAGGGCCCAAAGTAACAGGCGCGGTGATTGGAGGAGGGCTGTGTCGGCCGTTGTCTCGGTAACCAGGTGTACGCCTTCCCGGTGCCGCCGGTACCGCCGAGGGCCGGAGCGTCCCGAGACGCACGGGCAGGCACGGGCAGTCACGGGCCGCATCGCACCGCCTCACCTGGGTGGGGACGGGGGGCACCCCCGGCGCGCACCGCGCTGCCTCACCCGGTCAGGCACCCGCCATTCCCAGCGTGCACCGCGCCATCACGTGGGCGGGGGGCCGTGACGTTACTTCCTGTAGCTCCACAAAGGCGCTTTACCTCAGGTCGCCTCCCCGCCGCGGCCTGCGGCGCCTCCCGCCTCCCCTCACGACCGCCCTGCGCACAGGCAGCACCGAGTCGCTCCTGGCGAAAGGAAAGGTTGTGGCTGAGCCTTTGCGTCTCTGTAGAACGCCAGCCCCGCCCTTCCCGCCTCTGTCCGCCTGCTGCACGTCAATAGCGCTGATTTGTTTTAGAAACAAAATGGTGGTGCTGCACACAGCCATTATATTTGATGCCGTAGCGCTAACGTGGATGGTTGCCTTTCCGCAGGTACTCGGGGGTGTTCTGGAGCACGAGGTGCATGGAGCAGAAAAGCACCGCTCAGTGCCACACAGCGAGCAGGAACAGCACTTGCAACAGTCATTTCACAGCTGGAGAAGGAAAAGCCCGACCATGCAAAGGTTTTTCTTTCAAAGCACAGCAAGGGTTCATGAATTAAACAATCAGTAGGAAGTGGCATCCAGCACAGTTTATATCCACAGCCGGTTAGAGGGCTTTCGGGTCCAAAATGGCTCTCCTTGGGGACAAACCAACACAAGGGACTAAAACACTATCAAATCGTAACCCTCCGGTTGCTGTGTGTTCTGCAAGGCAGGGGAAGTTTGCTGCTTGCTCCCCTGCAGCGCTGACCGCCTCCTCGTCCCGTACACCGCCTGTGAGAGCCCTGTCCCTGGCAGCTACTCAGACCCCTTCCCTGCCCTCCCCTTCCCTCTCCCTGCAGAGCTCATCTTAAGACCTGTCCTGTCCTCAGTAGGAAGCACACTTACATTTTCACTGACCTTATATTTAAACTTCCCTAATGCAGCGCTGTTGCCAGTGCAGCTCTGTGACTGGTAGCAATAACAGCAGAGCCTGATTAGATGAGGTATCAATTGTTTTCGTCATGATACGTCTGTGAGAGGCTACGCAATTTGAAAAACTGTAGTAGCCTCCACCTTGCCATCTCTGGGCAGTCAATGACCCTGCCAGGACAAGGTGTTTGATTCCAGGACTTCTTGGCCGGCACCAGGCAGCTTAGTGTCCGAGTTCGGCAGGAGCCGGGGCACTCACTTTCCTCGGATTTCCAGCTTGGAGAGGGTCAGCCCCGTGAAGCGAGTGGTTAAGATGCCTGACTCAGTAGATGAGGACGGCCTGCAAAAGCCATGTAACAGCACTGAGTCACCCTTAAAGCCCATCATCAACAGTAGTGCTTCGAAATGCTTTTTTTCCCTTTGCTTCTTAAATACAACAGGGAAATTAAATGCAGAAATGACTGCCGATTTCTTTACTTGAATGCCGCATTAACATTAGATTTGCCTTTAACTTACACATCCTGTTTAAAAATGAAAGCTGGCGTTGTAGGTACATGTTTCCTGCATCTCCATATTCAGAATTTTGTTATCATTGGCTGTTCCTTTTAGGTTTCAAGATTTCCTCCAGTCTTTATAAACACCACAGGAAAGTAATCTCAAACTTGGAAAAAAAAGATTTAATTCTCAGTCAAAAAGATTTCAGTATAACCAAGTGAGTAACGAAAATGTTTGAGGTTTATGTCTTTCTTTTGAATTTTTTTGCAACTCATAACGATCCTGTTTTGCAACAAGAATAGCAATTAAGTTTAGATCAAGGTTGTTAAATTAACTTTGTAATCACAACTGATAACAGTATGAGAAAAGTGGTAATACAATATTATTGGTTTAAACCTTGAGATTACTCTACATATGGCACCCTCGTCGGTACCGTCTCCCCATCTCTCACCCCCCCAGCTTTGGCCCTGGTCCCATTTCCAGTCTTCTCGAGCTCCCCAGGACACGTTCACATATGTTGCATTTCTTCTGAAATTCAGGAGCAAGCTCAAGGAAATCGGTGGAGTTAATGCTTGTGTAGCGATAGCGCGAAATGACCCCTCCTCTCTTTTGCTGTTCTTCACCCTGATCCTTCCCCGATTTGGTACGGCTGTTATCTGGCCAGCAGAGGGAAGCAGAAAGATGTTTTAAAACCGTACTCTTTCCCAGCCTGCACTCTGCCGGGTTTCTTTTCAAGTCCAGCCAACGCTCGCAGGTGCCAAGGGCCTCCTGGGCTTTCTGGATCCAGCTTTCAAGCTACTTCCTCTGCTGGTGGAAAGAGGATGCCCGTGGCCCCTGCTGACAGTCTCCTGCTGTCTGGTGACTACGTGGTAACCCCAGAACTCTGAAAATTAAGTATATTAAGAATTTCTGAAACTTTGTGTACCGGGTATGTAAAGTAGGTAAATCAAGGAAGTATTTGGCATCTTCCCTCTTTCTTCTTCTGCCTTTGGCATCTTCTCTTTCTTCTCCTTCCTTTGATCTCTTCCTCCTTGCTTGTCTCTCCCATCTCAGCGATATCAGGAGCGTATTATCTCAGGATTGAATAACAGCAATCAAGGACGTAAAGGACAGAAGATGAGGGAAAATGATCAAGGTAGAGAAGTTGCTTAAATGCCTTCTGTAGGCGCCATCAGTCTGTCTGGTCAGCTTCCAGCAGTTCCAGATGACCTGATGCTAAGTTCTGACTAAAAGAGAAGAGGCAGAGTCTTAAGGTAGCTTCACAAAGCACTCCCTTCCCTTTGAGAATTTCCTGCTTGAAGGGCAGAGCAGGCAGGAAGCCAAACCACAAGCTACACAAGGGCTTGGCTGATTCTTTCTTAAGCTTCATCCCTAGAGAAAAGTTACCGCACCACGGAGGGGAGGGGAAGCGTGAGATCCATTAACGCTAGCCCGTCTGGGGGCTGCTGACTTAGTTCCCTCCATCAAAAGCACTTGACTCCCTCCTCTTCAGCACAGGCCATTTTGGAGCGCATTCCTTTAGCAGGGTAGTCAGGAATAAATGCCAGTAGGTGAAGTTTACCCACTTGTAATTTAGGCAATGTAAAGAGCTTATTTGCTTCTTACTGCCTGACCTAGAATACCTAACAGGTGAGTTGACCCACTTTTTTAACTCTACCACTGTCTTCACACGTCCCTGCGGGTACCGGAACACTGGAGGTTGCGAGGCATTTCTGACGGACTTGCCTCGCAGCTCAGCACCCCCTGACATGACCAGAATACGATGCAAAGGGCGCTGAGCTGTGCAGTCACTTTAGCAGGTGGTAAATTTCCGAGGGCGTGTAGCTGCCTAATCTCCAATTACTTTCAACAACACCGAGGTGATGATGGGCATGCCAAACCCAGAGCTGGATGCATTGGATGGGAGAAGGGCTCTGTAGCTGTTTCCCTGACACGTGCTATCCTGGAAGGCGCTAATCACGAACGTGCTGCCGCAGTAGTAACTCCCCTTTACAGGGCAGGGCTGAGCACGGGACTCCATCCAAGCCCCTGGTCAGCAGGAGCAGCCAAGCCTGGGCAACACCAGGCAATGGAGCTTGCAGATGCAGTTTTTTATCAGCTGCTTTGGAAACCTGCTGCAATTTTAATAGCCAGTTCTAGCAAATTGGACCAATCTTGCTTTCCTCAGCACAACCCTCTCGTCCATGGAGCACAGGGTGGAGAACCTCAAGCACGTGGAAGGGCTTCCCCATGGCAGGGCCACGTGGAGGTGCGAGCTGGAGACCGGAGCCGCGCAGCATCTGTTCTGCTTCTGGGGGCTGATAAAAACGAGCTAGCTCAGGATCCCTGCCTGCTCCATGTGGACAAGCCCTCAGACCACACCTCCAGAAATCTCCCGTGAGTTTGGCATCCTAGGAGCATCCCACAGGGGCTGAACTGAAACACAGCGTAAGTCAGAGCAGCTCTGCTGAAATTCCCGGAGTTGCGTCACATACCTCAGCTTTTGGGTTGTCCTGGAGCATTTTCCTACAAAGAAAAATATGTGGAAAAGATTATTTGTGACCATCTGCTTTATAACTCAGCTGGCATTTTTATAAGGAAGGCCAAATCCGCAGGGATTACGTGTGCAAATAACAACTGGAGATGTGGGATCTGAGTCCTTGCAATGCTCTTCCAGTTTTAATGGAAGTGGCACGTATTTGGGTTCTATTTTTTTTAGCACTGTAGGAGCACTATTACACTTGTCCATGCATGTAGCAAGAAACAGCTCAGCTGCAGTGGAAAAACAGAGTGGGGAAGCGATTTGCCCATGATCTCACTATAAATCAACAGCATCTTCTCCAGCAGACAACTCTGCCTGCCCACTCCCATCTATTCTTCCCTTTAGTCTGCTCTTTTGCAAGACCAAGCAGAGCCAGAGCCTCCATTCCTCTCCCTGCCCTTTCTGGTTGTTTCTTAAGGGGGAGCGAGCCGTTCCACCTCAGCGCAGGGCCTCTCTGGGCGGTGGTTTTTATTCTACCACGTACTTGCCCTGCCCAGGCTTCCATTTCCCCACTTTTAACCTTGCATCTTTCCTGCTCCTTGATCCTGCAAAAATTTCATTCAGCCTTGTGTCTTTGCCTGAGTGGAATAATACCCAAACTACCTTCTTTTCTACTCTCGACTCCACATTGCCTTGTTCTTCAGTCCCATGCATCTTATTCCCTTTCCCTCACTGTTATGCCCGTGCTATTTTTTGGGGGGCATCTGATCATTGTCAGAATCCAACTCTGAAGTCATCAGAACAGGAGCTAAGTCACTTCCAGGTCCTTCCAGCGCATTTTCCATTGGTAACTGGCAGACAAGACAATTAATGACGTTCACGTAATGGTAGAATGCTCTCAAAGATCAGGAACTCCAGCTCTTTCCATCCCACATACTGGAATCATTTCACATTTATGTTAGTACAAAGGTATTTCTTTCATCTGGTGTGGTCCCAGACCTCCCAAATCCCACATTTTCCTGGGACTGGCAGAAGTGTGGCATGCTACCAAGGGCATTCAGCACTTCATGGGATCGCACCTGATAAGCTCCAGGTATCACGTACGACACAGGCAGGGTTTGATTTATTTGGCTCTATAAATAGACTCCTGCCCAGTCCTCTTTTTGAAAAGCCCAGAAAGAGAAGAGAGTCGGGCAAGGTGCGGTGACTGCAAATAATGCATCCTGCCCACATGCTGAATTAATCCGGCCCGACGCAGACGTTACAGGTGAGACTGTAGATTTGCCGTGGCTCCCGGTCTATACAAATTGCCATGCAGACAGCAGAGAAATTTGATCTCCCTCCTACTCAGAAACATTCAGTTTTCCACGCAACAGGAGACTTGCATTAAAAGACTATAATTTTGAAACAATGAAGATGTCTACCTCAATGCACAATTACAATTAAAGCATAAAATTCGGGGGTGCAAATGATGGCTTGGAAAATGATACAGGAAATACAATAATACCGTCATTCATGCTGCTGGTCCACCTTCAGCTGGAATGTTACCTTTAGTTCTGGCCACCCTAACTCCAAAAAAGGCTACGGCAGAAATAGACTCAATTTAGAAATAAAAGATATGATCATTAGTAAAGACTGAAAACACTGAAGATGTTCAATTTAGAGAGAAGGCAAATAAGATGGCTTGAAATGTATGTGAGACAATTAAGAAAAATGAAATAGCGAGCTTCTCCCGTATCATATAAATGAGAAGAATATCAGCATAAACTTAAAAACCAATAAATGTAAATTTGAAAGAAGGAAGTAATTGTACAAACCGTGTTCATTCCCCGTTTGTAAACTGGGATGGTAATTTACCATGCAAGCTGTTTGGAGCACCAGATATACAAATAAAAAGTAATAATTAATGGTAGTTCGTTTGCGGAGCTCCCAGCCATAAGGGCCGGTGAGGCCAATTGTAAGCGAGGTTTAAGGGCTGTTCAGATGCATGGACCATTGCTCTGTTCCAGCGTCACGGTTCTCAGTTATTCCTGAAGGGATCAGTGTGGTTTGGTCTGTGCTCAGGAAGATGAAGCGCAGGGATGCACGGGGAAAGGAGCTGTGCCATTAGCATCGGTGTGAGCCTGTGCCCGCGTCTCATTGCGTTTGCCCCGGGAGAGGGGTAACTAATGCAGCTTGGTCACCACGGCCGATATTTCTCTTGCTAGAAGGAAAGCCCAGGCCCAGGATTCCATTCCAACTCACCGCTCTGCAGGGATCCGCAGCGCCGCCTTGTCAAGAAAGGGGACCGGATACCTCCCTTCGCCGGTAAGAGGAAGCTTTTGATTTCAGACTGCTTTCCAAAGCTGCTAAAGTCACCTAGTGCCTTTGCATTGACTTCGGCGGACTACGGATCTGGTCTTTAGCTGGCTCCGTTGGCTGTGTCTGCAATACCTACTCAGTGGTGTATTTGGGATGTTTCTAAAATCCAGGCAAGAAGGAAAATCATTTCTCCTTGTCAGGCAGGTATAATTAAAGTGCAAGTCCAACAGCTGTTCTAAGCTGCTTTTTCATATGCTCTTACCTTCTCAGTTTCTACTGGGGCTGGAATTCCCTTTGCTCAGTCTCTCCCAGAGCCGGCCCTTTTTAATTTTGCATGAACCTTTCCAAGCAAAACTGGCAGAGCTGTTGTTAAGTTACCAAAATGTAAAGAAAGATCCATACACACACCCTTTGTCGACTCATTTAGAATATTGTACTAAGCTATCTGACATTTGTAGCTAAACTGGATAATTTCAGGATCTGTTCTCCCTAACGCAAGACTTAAAGGTTGTCTTTAAGGTTTCCTTTGCAAGCTGATGAGCTTCTCCTCCCCAAAAAGAAGAAATCAATGAAACTTAGTACCTGAAAAAGTCACTCTCGCCCCCATTTCATCTCGTAGAACTTGCAGCCATCAAGTCTGTATAGCAAAGTTTCTGCTGTTTTTAAAATGCAAAGGGTGATTTGTCCTTTAAACTGACATCTGGTACATTCCAGGCCTCAGTTACTTCCCAGTTTCTTTCCAGCTCAGCTACCGACAGTTTCCTTGCTCCCTCTGTTTCCAGGTTCCATGCATGCAAGAAAACCCCCAACCACCCAGCTGCAAATGCCTACAAGACCTTGCCACGTTTTCAGTCCAAGCAAGACTTTAGCAAGGGAAACTCTAGCGAGTTTCAACAGCCCATTGCTGGGAAGACTGAGAAAATCCCCGCTCCAGCGCCCAATCAGTACCGTGTAAGGAGACTCGGAAGAGCGGACAAGGAGGGGGCACAGCTAATCTGTGATGTTTGTGAAGTGACGTTTGATGCTCCAGAAAACACTAGGACTGGCTGTAACCCACCTGGTTTGGGTACAGCTCTCAGGGTAGCTGCGGCAGCCCAGAGCTTTGCGCCGGGTACTTCTGTGCCTGACGGTTTTGAGGTCTGTGCCACCGTGGGCAGTTTGGCACCGGTATCTAAACGACCGAGCGTGAAGCGAGGTCAGGTATTTCCGCACGAGCTGCCGTCTCACCTCCGACCGCGCTGCAGACGTACCCCGAGCTGTTGTGAGCCTCGAGCACGCATCGGGCAGCGCCTCTTCAATACCAAGGGAGGAGGAGCACATCCCTGGCCCGGGGACGGCAGCCGCCCCTGTCCTTGCCACGTCACTGCCTTTGATACCGAAAGACCCCAGAGCATCCCATGAGTTTCATCCCAGAAGTCCGACCCGCGCTGGCTGGCTCTAGGGAACTTCTGCCGAGAAGCTGGAGGCAGGTGGATGTCACATGTTGAACAGGTACTGGGGTTTGAGGTTCAACCTCAGAGCCGGGAATCAGGTCTGCGTACGTACAACTGATGTAACTGGCTGTGCCCTTCCACTTGCTGTGGAGCTGTGCCAGTTTATATCAGGTGAGGACCTGGCCTTCAGGTTCAGCTCCCGAACCTCCTGCTGATTCACCCTTGTGTAAGTCACTTAACTGTTCTGTGCCTGATGCTCCCCACCCATGCCACCGTCACCAGGCTTCGCCGGGGTGGTGTAAGCTTTAGTCGGCAGGAATTCAGAGCGTGTTCCGAGATATGGAAGATGTTAACAAAACACAAAGCGTTATTAACAATTATCAGATAGTTTATAATAATATACGCACTGCCAGTGGACTTTCCTGTCCCTTCAATGGTGTCTTGCTATAGCTGGGATTATTTTGGGATCATTTTGTTATTCTTCAGAGAGAGTTTTTGTTTTTTTCTGCACAGCATTGCCGCCGTTTCCTAGCAAGCTCTCCCCTTTTAAACTGCCCTTTAATGCAGGATACCTCCACCGTGCGGTGAGGCAGAGCACCCTGACTCTTTGTAATATTTGATGACTTTGCATAGCTGTTGAAGACAGAATGAAGATGACACAATTTAATAAGCTTAATAAGTTGCCACTCATCAGCTGAGACATCTTAACTGGCTGCATGCATGTTCTTGAAGCAATTCATGCTTTTATAAAGTAATTTGATACAGTTTAAACCTCAGCAAAGGTGTTTTAACCAAACATGTCTTACCTCACAATTTGGGTGTGCAAAGAGCACCCGTACGGCGTTACCGAGACTCAGCTGACGTGGGGTAATCGCCTTCGCTCACACAACCTGTGCGCGAAGACTGTGAACTTTCTTACAATGACTCACTCCGACTGAGTATCTGCTCCAGCATGTTCTAAGTTGATTAAACTAGTTTGCAGGCCATAATTATTTTCTATATCATACTATAATGGATTCACATCATATTATTTTTAACATTGTAAGAATTTGCTTCTGGGAACGGCCTTCTTGAATTAATCACTGACTCATGATTTACTGTAGGAGATAATATCTAACCTACAAGAAGCAGAACAGGAAACTATCTATTTAAAAGATGGCAGTGTCTTGTAATTTATGACTATAGACAAAGAGAGATCTGAGAAGAAAAAGGCGGCCAGATCCTGCACATGGTCACTGCCCCCACTCAGGCAAAAGGGAACTTTTGTCTAGGAACTGGGGGATCTGCTTTGGAGGCAGTGACAGCTGAAAGCTGACAGATATTGGAAAAAAAATGAATGAGAAACAGGAAAACAGCGTCCCGAGCTGTCCTCGAAGCTCTGGGACCAAACCCTGTATTAAAATAAAGCCAGTTAAACATCATGACCATTGTAAGCATTTCACTAGCTGAATATAGGAAGCAAAAGGAAAAAAGTAGGGAAAAAGCATCAGGCTTTTTGTGTTTGAATCTTTTATGCAGGTTTCTTTCTACCTCCTCGCTCTTGGGCAGGAACTGGACTCTCCCACTTACATCAGTGAATGTGCCCAGACTGTTCAATGTTTTCTCTATGGCCTCGTTAGAAAAAGTCAATCCCAGCAGCCAGCAATACAAAGCTCTCAATCCTGAAGCACGTCCCAGGAGGTCAGGCTGCCTCCTGGGAACCTGAGGAACCTTTCCCTTTGTCCCGTTTCACCGTGATCTGTTCCGATTCCGGGTGACTCCCAGGACCTTTGGCACCACAGGTTCCCCGACGCCGTAAGGAGCGCGAGTCTCCCTTTGAGCGAGGCTCCCTGGGAGCTGTGGGTGAAACGTGTTTCTGTGCGTATTTTGTAGAAGAGCAGCCGCAGGTAGCGGAGCGCGCCAGGAGAGCGGCGTGACCTCCTCCCCCGGGGGCTTTGGCACCTCTGTCCAAGTTCATTACCTGGGGACCGCTAGCAGCCACAACAGCGCTGCACGCCGAGCTTGGTGCGAGCTGCAGGAGGGCACAAACACTCAGCGGTTACCTGCAGGCTTCAACGGACCGAAATACAGATCCTTGAAGCCATCCTCAGCTCGAAGCCATCAGTCCCACCGAGACAGCTCCTCTCCTCCGCAGCGCTTCCCGGGGCCGCCACGCAGGCGCCCCTTTGGCCTCTGGGCAGCACCACCTCAAATTCTGGGCTCAGGTGGTGACTTGACCAAAACCGGGCGCTTAGAGCTGACGTCGCAAGTCCGGAGACAGCGGGTAAACACACAAAGCCACATCTTCTGCGAGAGTTTCAAGTCCTCGGCGTCTGTGTAAATGCAACCTTTACCTGCTGGGCAGTCACAAAGGGACCTGCCTACAGCTGGTAAGCACTCCCAGATTTTGGCCCTAACGCTGCCTACAGCTAGATCATTAGAATCACTCACGATGGAGACAACTGGATTTTAAATATGGGTTTTCCTTTGTTGGTAATTACCCACAGGTAAAGTCAATTCAAAGGCATTCACGAGCCCTTTTTCTTTTTCTGAAACAGACCTCTCTGGATTTCTGCAAGCAAAGCAACAACGTTTCTGGCCAGACAGCGTTTGTGTCCAAAACCACAAGAGGATTACATTTCAAAAAATGTGGAAAATGGCCTTCTCCATGTACGTGAGCCTTGAGCTGGGAGGAAAGACGTCGCTGGTGATTTTGGTTCTGATTCTCCAGGGCGCAGAGCACCATCGCACACAAATTCAGGTCACCCAGAGCTTCTTAAGGCACGTTAGATGCAAGCGGGTGTCAGGACACGGGTGAGTCTCCCCTCCAGGAGCCGTGGGTAGGTCCCTCTGAACCCCTGCGAGACAACCACCCGCAAAGCGTCCTGAGGGTTTGGAGTAGCCGTAAGGAATCGCTGGAACACCCCACCACTCAGTGGGGTGCCAGAGGCTTCGGGAGAAGCCACGTTAGTGCGTAACGCACCAAGCTCCACAGGACTCTGCCTGCAGAAGAAGCCTGCTCCTGGCCCGCTGCCTGGTGAGGTTTGAGACCTGGAGCGCGAGGGCACGTAGCTTTGTAGCTTATCTTACAAGTTATACCACGCGTGAGCTCTCCTGTTTGTTTGATTCTTTAAAATTGCTAATATCTCCGTTTGTTCCGATGCTCAGGACGAAGTTCAGCGTTGCCATATCAGTGTCCCTCGAAATGAGCTCTGCCCAGGACAGCACTTCTTAAATCCAGAGGCGATTTCCCCGCGCAGTCCTGTCGTACCGGTTCTTTTTCCGTCTGTTACGCTCACCGACTGATGCACTCTTCCCTCCGTGCCACTGGTGCGGCCTTGTTTGCTATTTACATCCCTGTTTGTTTGCTAGGTCACCGCAACGTCAGCGGTTCCCTCATCAGGGCATCTCCAAGGGGACCACTTCTGGCTTCAAGTCAAAGACCTCCCGCCTAACAGGGACGGACAGATTTACTCCGGAGCCTGCAGCCTATCAGCCACATAAACCTACCAAGGAAGCTCAGAAAACTCCTTTCGGGTAAGTCCAGCCGGGAGGACGTGCCGCTTTCCTGGGATATGACAATTTGTCAGCCAGCAGAGCGATCCCGCGGCGTCCCACTATAGCGCCTGGTCCAATGTGGCCAGTTATTGCCACCGGACTGCAGGTGGAAGCGTTACAGTGCACTGCCTTGAGGGGGAGCGTGGGTCGATGACACCCGGGAGCAGGGGTTCCTTATCAGATGATCCCTCAGACATTTACAAACAGTAATTAAACGCTGCACCACCCTTATGATGCAGGGGTAATTTCTTATCCCCATTGCACAGAGCCAGAAGCCAGAGCACACATGACCTGGAAAAAGATCCTTCGCCTCCCGGGCAGAGGCTTTGGGCACGAGGCCGTGTCTTCTGCGTGGCCAGTGCCTAACCTCGCCCCCCGCGCAGCACCCTGGGCGCAAAGAGGCAAATCTGGGCCGCGCGGGGCAGGAGCGGCGAGGGATGCGCTCGTGGCTGCGCCGCAGCTCGGGGAGCCTGGCGGGTAAAACACGGGCATTTCCTCAGCCCTTGCCGAGGCTGGGAATCAGAGCTGGAAAGGGGCTTGTAAAACTTTCAGGTACTTCCTTCAAGTCAGAACTGCCATTCCCACGTATTCCTACCGCTCGTTTCAGAGATTGAAAGGCACGGAAGGAAACTCCCTTCTCCCAAGCCCTCCTCCCCCTTGGTATCCCTCTGAGAAGACAAATAAATCTGCCTATCAACAAATTGTTCAAGTAAATTTATTCTCACCATGCCGTGACGTTGCCTGGCCTAAGATTAAGATCAACAATAAATTCCTGACCATGGAAAAGAATGAGAACATGAGAAAGCCCAGGGCTCTCCTTACCCAACAGGTCTATCTTTACTACATCTCTCAGCAGCCGTATCTCATAACAGGGGTTTTGTAAAAGGAGTGGGAAGCCGTAGGCGGGGAGGGAAGCAATGCCAAGTGGCATGTGATAAGGACAGAGGGCTAGAGGAAAGGGCAAATTAAACATGAGAAGATCACCAGTCTGTATTATCAGAAAACACAAACCACTCCACGCCCAGCCGCTGGGGTTCGAGCCCGCTCCCTCCCCCGTTTCCGTCAGCGGGAGCGGATGGAACTCCCGGCCGGAGTCGTTGGCGCGGCTGCCTTGGTTTCAGCGCTGTCCCGCTCCGGAGCAGCTGAGCCGCCAGGTCTCTGCAGAGGCTGGACCACTGGCAAGTCTTCCTGTCTTACAACGCACGAAGCGGGCTGTCTGCGGCATCGCAGCTGGAGCCTTTTTCCCCCAGATCATTTCCCAAAGATTTTGGCTTAGGAGATAAAGCATCCGCCTCCCCGGGGCGCTTAGCAGGAGCCACAGCTTTTCTTTCCAGACATGGTGAGGAAGGGGTTAAACACACCAGGCTGACCTACAGTGACAGTGACACGCCACCAGCCCCAGTCCCTCCAGTTGGTGCCATGCCACCAGCGCCAGCGTCTCCGGGGCTCCTGCAGGCAGCGCTCACGGCTGGGGTTGTTCCTCAGCGGCAAAGGCACAGCTCGCACAAGGAACCCTGCTGAATTTTGACCCCGACTTTAGCGTTGATGAGAGCGAGGACGCAGGGACAAATCCTGCCGCGCGCTCCTTGCGTGGAGCCGTTGACGGCGTGGATACAGAGCTCGTCATGGGGAGGAGGCAGAGCTCAGCGCGGCCTGGGCGGATCGCGTCCCTCAGTGCCCGATGGCTAATTGTTGCCAGGCACAAGTAACATTATTTTTTCAGTTAGTCAGACTCCCATTTCTTGCCCTGTTTATTTCTTCTAAGACTCTGAAGCCCCTCCGGGCGGTTACCGAAGGGCTGGGAAGGCAGACACCAGCGATCCTGCTGTTATTTCTAGCATTTGAAGCGCCCCAGCTGAGGATTTTGTACCGGCCACAGACGCGCTGGTGCCGGGAGTCTCTCCGGAGCCCTCGCGGCGGCACGGCCGGGTAACGGGCTTTTCTGGAGCCGCGTCCAGATCGCGCCCCGGCCTGGCGACGCACCGCGTCAGCCTGCGGCGGAGAGCTGCTCTGCTGACGGCGCTGGGTCAGGGTCCCGGCCAACGCACGGCAGCCCCTGCCAGTCAAAGAACGGAGCTAGGGCAGCGTGTTCGCGCTGAAGATCTGGCCCGCAGCTGTTGAGGATGGCTACCAAATTAATGAAAGAGGAAGGGAATGGGCTAGAAATACCTTCTGCAGATGGTGGAGAAATGCGCTCTTTCGTTTTCATCAGTCTTTCATGCCAATTTGATTAGAAACCCGTGCGATACCGTGTCAGCGTGTGAGAAGGACAAGGGGACACCACCGCCACAGGCACAGCCATCCATCAGGCCTTCGCCCTCTCGCTAGAAAGAGCCCCACAGCTCCTTCCCACTCGAGCCTGAAAGGAGGGGAAGAAAATTCCACCGAACCAAAACTCCCAGTCCCGAGGCAGAGGTGGCTCGAGCCCTTTGCCCACAGGAATGCGCAACGCGTACAGAGCCGTTCCGTTCTGTACCGCAGCGAGCAGAACGACGGGGGCAAAACACTTCACGCTTAAATCAGTCAGCAGCCGACAGAATGCAGCAGCTTGATTAGAGGCTGGTTAGTGAGCAGCTGTCGATGCCTGGGCTGCTTCGGAGCCGGGGGCTCGGCCTTCCCGGGAACTCCGGGCAGTCCCTCGCGCGGGAGCCACAGTCGAACGTACAACCAAGACAGCCCGCGGCGCGCGAAAGCTAAACCGAAGTCTGCGCACACCCAGCGTTAGCACCAAACTCCGATCCTGTGGCCGAGGGCGCTTTCCAGCGGAAGGTACCAGCACATTCACACGGGCTGAGGGCTTTAGCAGCCATCTCACCGATGGGAAATTTAGTTCGACAAATCCAAGGAACTACCTGAGGAAACGGGAGAAAGCAGAGCGGAGGGGACCCTCCCGGCTGCACTAAAGCTTTCCACGCTGCGGAACAGATGCAGGCAGAGTTTCGTTTTCCTCTGTCTTGGATCCTCTCCGATACCCAGCCCAGCGCCAGGGCATCCCCGAACAAAGCACAGGATGCTGTTTGTCCCTTCATAGCGACGCAGAGCCACGCCACGCACCGAGCTCCTCAGCTGCTTGGTTGATGATGCAAGGAACAAATAAGCACGAATAACGACACAGAAGCTGGGTGCTTCTCCGGGCTACCGGAGCTCTTGCACAGCTCGGCTCACGTGCTGCCGTGTTTCTCTTTTTTAATGCGTCTCTGCCATCGCAGGCGCTTACTCCCCCAGCGCAGTGGGGAAGCCTGGGGAAGGGCTCCGGCGGCTGCGGCGGGGAGCGGCTCCCAGCGCTGGGAGCAGCGGAACCCGGGCACCGGAGCAGGGTTCCCCAGACGGGGCTGCTGTCAAACCCTGCAAAGCGCACGCTGCCTCGCCGCGAGCGCTGCTGTCCGCAGCCGGCCGCGGCTGCCTGATAGCTCAGCCGCCAACGAGCGGCGCTGGGTGCCGGGTGCCGGAAGATGATCGTTGGCTAAAGTTGATTGAAAGCTTCCAGTTTTGTAGATGTTGAATAATTACTACAGTTAATGGGAGTTGCAAAAAAACTTCTCTTGGTGCTTTCATCTGATAACGAAGAGCAAACGGGTGCTGGAGACCGAGCGTGCCCGCAGGAGGAGTTACCCTGGCGGGGAGTCCTTTCTTATCGGGGTAGAAACACGCGAGAAGGGCAGCGCGGGCAAATCCCGCACCTCCGCCGCTTGCTCGCTCAGAGGACGGACACCGCGTTTGCCACGCAGCGTCGGGCCTCGGCGCAGCTGAAGGACGCCGCCGGTGCAGAACGCCCGGCAAACCTCCACGGCGCAGGGGCCCGGACGCCCTCGGCCGCACGCCCGCCGGGTACGTTTGCAGGCCGCTTGACCTGAGCGTTTCTGACTGGAGTCAGCACAAACCAGCTGCCGACCGTCCGGAGCAGATTCCGCTCCAGAGGAAGCTGCTCGCGTTTGTCAGCGCCAGCCCTTTGCAAAACACAAGTGGGTTCATACTTTCACACGACCTTTGTTCGCTCCGAGGTGAATCGCCTTCATCACTCCTGTCTTAATCTTCAAAAGGAGCTGGTGGGCTCCGGGCAAAGAGTCAAGAATGCTTTCGCATATTTGGGAGCTCTGCTTTACGCAACCTCTGCAGCAACTCGCCTTTGCTGGAAGGGATGAACGATACTGAGTCAGTCAGCAAAACACCCACCCTCGGCAGCGGTGGCAGGGGGCGGTGACTGCGGCTGCTCTTACGCCGGCGTGAATCAGCCGGCGTTTCCCTGCACGCGGCGCAGTTACCGTGATTTAAAACCCGGCGCAGTCGGGATTACCCAGAACCTGCACCGAAGCAGCACATGGTTCTCTGCCCCCATCCCGTGAGCAGAAAGCGGGGGGAGGCGCGAAACGGAGCACTCTAAAACCCAGCAAAATTCGTCGTTGTTCTGCTGGGAACCTGAAGTTACCACGCGAGATGATTTTTGCTCTCATAAATTAGGCGCCATGCTACTAGAGTCGATGGAGTTCGACCAGTGTCACTGAGAATCAGACTGGTAGGAAGTTGGCCCCAAAACCAGACTTTGAGAGCAGCTAATCGAGGGACGGGTGGGCACCAAGAGCCCGTGATATTGTGTGCACAAAAAGCCCCACGGTTGCCTGCAGCCCTCCCAGACCTGTCCCGCAGGGCAGAGCAAGCTGCCCCCGCTGCCGGGGTGTCCCCAAGGCCCCAGCCTCCGCCAGGGCAACGGCAGCTCCGCGGGGAGAGCGGCAGCGCCGCGCAGAAACCCGGAGCCGGCCATCGGGGCTCTCCCAGCTCCGTCCATCTGCTGTTTGTACCGATTCCCTGCGCTCGGGCCTCTCCGGCGGCGCGGAGGACGCGGCGCTCCCCCTGAGCCACCTCCCCCCTTGTCTCCAGGGGGCTGGGTGCTCCCTCTCCCACAGGCAGCGGGAAACCTCGGTTCTTACCTTAGCGGCTCGTCGTCCGCGTGGTCGGGCGGGATCGGTTCCCCGAGAAGCGCAGAGCCCCTGCGCCTGCCTGAGACGCGTCAGGGCGACGAGGGGATGCGGAGGTTTCACGGCCATCGGCGCTGAGCGTTGGGGGATTCCTGGCGTGCCAGTTTTTAACTGGAGCTGAAATTCTGCTATAGCCAGACTGTAGGCACGGCCTTGCAGAACGAACACTGAATCAGAGAGATCCTGCTGAAGAAGGAGTTTATGATATGAAGATGAAAGAGTGCAGAGTGCTGGGAGAGATCTTCTAAGGTTGATAAGCCTTCAAACTTATCCGAGCCTCACCTTAGAGGCCCTCCTCATCACGATAACAACACTTAAGTAATCCAAAATTCACCAGCCTGATGCGTTTCAACATCTCAAAACCCCCTTCCCAGGAGGAGCAGAGCTGCTCTCTCCTCCCCAGCCACAGGACTCGGGTGCGTTTCTCTTCGACAGGGACAGGAAAAGCAGAGGAGGAAGAAGAGGGAGGAGGAAGGTCCCCAGTTCTCACTGGTCAGAGGATTAACGAGAACATGCAGGGCTCCCCTTGACATCTTTTTGCCTAAATGGGGAGCAGCTGCAGGCGATTGCAGCACAGGGGACACAGGGGTGAAGGATGGGCGGTGGAGCGGCGGCAGGTGTGAGGAGTTCAACCAGCCGCGCAGCAGGCGGGGAGGAAGGCACGGCCGGTAACACCGCCTCGCCAGGAAGAGAGAGGCCGAGCTGCTCCTCCTAGGAGCAGAAGTGAACCAGGGCATTTCTTTTGGACTTGCGTAAAATTCCACCAAATCTGTGTAACGCAATCCCTCCGTCAAAGGGATGTGCCTGGAACTGCTCGGTTCCCTCCGCCCGCCCGCAGCGCCGTGCCGGACCGCAGGCCTGAGCGGATCGGCAGCGCCTGCTGCCTCTCACCGCTTCGTGGAGGGACGGTTCAGACGGACAAACTCCTCATGCTGTTAAGCAGCGCGCGGTGCAAAACCAACCTCGAGTCCTCTCTGTGCCTCTGAGGTCGCCTCCCTGCCCTGGCTCCTGCCCGGCCCTTCCCAACTCCAACCTCCAAGCTGGGTGCAAACAGTCCGCGTTCCGTCTTTGAACCTTTATTACTATGGAATATCCAAAACAACAAAACCAACAACACAGTTACAAAAGGAGTTCACGGAGAAATGTGAAGCAGCCTGTGTTTGAAATGCTCTGTGTCACCGTACTGAGTCAAATATAAAACGATGCATATTTATACATATATAAAATATAAAAGGAACAAGACATCAGAAATGTATAAACAGGGGCTATGGAGGCCTTCGTGGTATTTACAATCAGAGATACGGCGGGGGAGCAGGCAGTGTCCGTTCAACAGGGAGGTCTACATGCATCTGTGAGGGTCTCTGCGGACAGAGAGAAGCTCAGAGCTGGGCTCAGCCCTGCTGGCAATGGTTTGAAGGTTCTGCGTGACTGATGGCTTGGGAGAAAGCCAAAGCCCAGGGCTGGATCGGTCGCGGGCCAAGGCAAACAGCGAGCAGGGGCAGCCCCCTGCCTCTGCCCGGGCTCTGCCAGCCGTGTTAGCGTAGCTTCGTGTTCCCAGCTGTGAAACAGAAGGTCAGGCCCATCGCCAGAAGGGAATAAAATAAAATAAAATAAAAAATAATAATAATAAACTCAACAGAGAGAAGTTCCACGTTCACATCAATAACAGATCTTCCAAGCAGTCTCCGGCCCGGCAGCGCGAGGCCGAGGCCCTCCCCAGAGGCAGTGTATTCAAGTAAAGGCAACAAGTTGAGGCACTAGGCTGAGTTCTGTTGGGTCAAACTTGCTGGCTTTGAGAGAAGTCCCAGTAAGTGCTGCCTGTGGCTCTTTATAGCTCCTTGAGGATGATCTGGAACTTGTCCTCTGCTTCCACCACGTCCAGGAGAAAGGCCATGTGGTTGCTGTAGTGCTGGATGATGTTGTTGTCCATGTTCACCAGGATCCTACAGGAGAGGGAGAACGGCTGGGTCAGAGGCAGCACATGGAAAGGTTTGCAGAGCCGCTTAGTCGGGAGGGCTGGCCATTACTGCGCACTCAGGATTCCCAGTCGTGAACTGGGAATAACCTCACTGACAAAGCCTCGTGGCACAGGGGTGGCCCTCTCTGAAACGTCTGCACACAAAATTCCCATTAAAAATTGCCTTTACTGCCCTGTCATTGATCAGCGTCGCATTATCGCAGCCGCGCTCCTCGCTGCCTGCCAGTCACAGCCCTGGGCAGGCATGAGAAGGCCCTGCAGCGTCCGCCGTACCCGCTTTGAGGGGCTCAGCCACGATTAATTAATTAAAGCCACGACGCGACACAAAGGAACGTCCTGCAGAGCTTTTCACAATTCTGCCCGCGACATGCCTAGGCCCAGCGTTTGCTACACAGGCAAATTAATCTGGATTACGGCAGGGTGTGAATTTAGAGCAGAATTGCTCACTCCTCGCTTCTCGCCTGGGTGCTTTTAGGGGTGCATTATTCTGAACAAGCTGAGACTGCTTTGGGAGCAGATGGAAGTGGTTTGGAATAGGACGCCTTTCTCCTACCCAGCACCGCCTCCCATGCAGACGTGCCCTGAGCTCTGCCTGCGAGGAACGGGCGCGGGCAGGCTGGGCGTACGCCGCCAGCCGCTGGCAAGTCGCTCCCCGTGCTCCGGGGCACACCTCCAACCCTGCTGCAGCTCACGCAGCCTCTCTGACCTGGAATCAGTTATGTGGAGACACGGGGAGAAGGAAACGTTTCAACGGCTGATTTAGACCTGAGGCTGCGGTTCTGTGCCAGGCAAGAGCCCCTCATTATTGTAATGGAAGTAACAGGGCAGCTTTGCATCACCCCACTGCGTTCCCATAAATCAGATGTGAAATTTGTAACTGTTTGGAGGAAACAAAGCGAACAAATTATCTTTCTTTGCAGAAAGCACATCCCCTCCAGGTTCCTGCTGGGGTCATTAATGGGGCAATAGCATTAATTGTGCAATGCTACACAAGCCAAGATTAAAAACAAGAAAAAGCAAAGGCTGAGCATCTAACAAATCTAACCGTTTGACAAGCACAAACACGGGGCCCGGCGTCCCTCCGGGGAAGCCTTGGAGGTCAGTGCAGCCACGCCGGGTTGCAGCGACCGGCTCCTGCCCCGCGCGCGGGGGCAGGCTCGGCACGGCCCCGGCCCAGCGTGCCCGAGTGTCAGAGGTGAAGGTGGGGCTCTGTCCTTGCGCCCAGTCCGTTCTGGTGTCAGCTTTGTCCCAGGGCTCAACCCCGCGCTGCCTTTCAGCAGCGCCCAAAGCACCTTACCAACAGGCTGTTAATTCTCTCACGGCACAGTCGGGGAAGGGCATCGCACCCAGCGCAGGGGGAGGCTGAGGCGCGGGGTCTGACACCGTCCAGGGGCCTTCCCGGTGAATCATCACCTTCATGGCTGCATCTCGCCTCCTGGCACTGGACAGGAGCGGTGCTGGGGCTGCCTGGCGGCAAGGGGCCAGGTCCCCAAGCCCCGGCTCCCAGGGAGCCTGGCCTCCGACGGGTGCCCCCAGAGGGACAGCGTGGATGCCCAGGGGTGGGTTGTCACAAAAAACCTTGCAACAGAGCTGCTCCGATTATCTCTGGCTATCTTAGTGCAGGCAGCCAGAGAAGTCACCTCTGCCTCTTGCTACCGTGCTTCCATCTGATTTCTCAACCACAAAAGATTCCAGGGAGTGTTGATTAGGAATCTGAGCCCTGCATTGTTTTTCTAGACCAAACCTCACCAAGATATGAAATTACTTATTATTGCTCTTGAGTCACCCTGCGACTAAGTTCATCTGCATGAGCTCATCGCACCGCGAAGGCCCATGGCTGACAGTGGGTCCGCACCTGCTGTAAAGCCAGGTCGCACCACTGAGCTTCACCAGTTTACACCAGATGAAGATCTGCCCCTCAAGCTGTAATTACCAAGAGAGGGTTGTTTAGGGTGGAGCAATAGGATAAAATTATTCAAAGGAAAACTAAATCTGGGGGAGCAGGAAACAGTGCCTGACCCCGCCATCTACAGACTGGAGAAAGTCTTGTATGTCCCCCACGCTTCAGCAATAACCTATGGCATCAGTCATGTCCAGCTTTCATTAAACTAGGTGTCAAATTTATAATTTTTTTAATCTAATTTCCAAGTGTTGCCTTTTCTTTGCATTAGATACTTCTTTGCTCCTCCATTTTGGGGAAGAGATGGAAAGGATATAGAATCATAGAATCATTTAGGTTGGAAAAGACCTTTAAGATCATCGAGTCCAGCCGCTAACCCAGCACTGCCAAGTCCAAGTGTTGCAGATGTACAGCCTGAGTCGCCCCTGTATGCTAATAGTAAAGGCAGGAGTAGACACCTGCCTATTTCCCCTCCCAATCATTATTAAACATTATTTAAACAACATTCACTACTTATCAGATCAAGTAATGAACCAAAGCAAAACAAAGTACAGGTGGCCTCTCCCCTGAAGCGGTGCCATTTCCTGGTCCACCTGAAAACTCATCGTGCTTGGATCTCTCTTGCTGCGCAGATGCTCGCAGTCGGCTGCTTCAGAAAACTCCAGCCCAGGCTGGAGTCACCCGAGAGGAGCTGCTGCCTGATGACAGCCTGATGACCTGCGCTGGCCACGTCACAGGCCACCACCACAGCTCACGCACCTGAGTTCTGGCTCAGTCCTGAATTTTATAATAAACCGACCACCCCTGTCCTTCGCAGTTGTTCTTCGAGATCGCTGACTGAAGGTGTATGGGACAACCCCTCTCTTGAGGCCACCGGTGTTGCTCTTTTTCTTTGGGGAGAAAATGTCCATTCCTGGGGCTAGTGGATGAGCAGCACCTGGCAGCAGTGAGGACCCTGAGTTCGGGAACAGGTGGAAGAGCCTCCTGACAGATTCAGATGCCTCGCTATGGCCCATCCATAATCTTAAAATCAGGACCATATCTAAAACCCCTCCTAAATGGGGAAAGGTTGCTCAGGTGTGGATTTAGAGGTGAGGGGGCTGTAACAGCTTCCCAGTTCAGTGACGCCGCATTGCAGCATGGAGGAGAAACCACTGCCTCTCCCCCTGCACCTTGCAGCTGCCTCCAAGCCCCACTTTAGCTCTGCTCCCCTTGAAGCAAACAGGCCAAGTCCCACGGGGACCAAGTTATGGTGGCACCAAATGAGTTGGAAGATCCCATCCAAGGAGCTTTAGGACTCTCTCACCTCACTGTCACCAGAAAGCAAACGCAGAAGAAGAGCTTTGGACGAAGCCTCAGCTCCCAAGGACTCTGTTCCCTTGGTTTGTTGCGCAGAGGACGCCTTTGGGGGGGCTGTGCTGGTGAGAACAGCAGGGCTGCAGAACGTGGGACCTGTCATCAGCCTTGCTTTCCTGCCTGTCTCTCCCCATGCTCAAGCTCTGGACCAGGGCCAGCAACAACAATGAATTCATCTCCCAGGCAGTCACTGCTGCTTGCAAAGCTTGATTATATCTCGCTCGCTCTGCAAGAAGGGCTCTGGATTTAGCTTTATGAAAATAAGCTTGGGAGTTTATGAGTCGTTCCCTTTCCAGCAGCTGAAGGGAGAACTTGCTGCCAGAGACGGGGACAACCCAGAGGGAGTTCTTAGTCCAGAAAACATTTCTGAAAGTAGCGCTTGGCCCCACATCAAGACCACTGCCCTCCATGGAGGACTCAGCGGCTGGTCCTCAGCTCACGCAAACTTGTACCGTTCCCTCTTGGCCATGGGGGAGGATCCGCACGGATCGGTCGCTAATAAACACCACGCTGAAATCACTTGAGAAGCCATTTCACATCTACTGCAAACCTCGCCTGTCACACTCCTGCTGTCTCCCAGCAGCGCCTGACGAGCGTCCCAAGTGGGACCTGCGTTTCTGTACTGGGGCTGCACAAGAGCCACCAGTGCCTGGCAGGGTCTGATCCATCACCTCCCAAAATGGGTGTGAAGTTTCCTGGCCTGGGGATGGGATGGCAAAGCTGGGACCAGGCACTCCCCTTTCAGATCTCCCCTCTGCCCCACCGGGGCTGCCCCTGCTCTCATTTAGCCGGTACAGTCTCTTCCTGAGCCAGGGACATTTAGGCACTTGGTTTGGAGAAGCAAACATTTATACCTCTCTGATGGCAGTAAGATAAGTTCTCCGTAACCTCAGGCTTTTAGACTGAGACACAAAGGATCACCCATTAAACTACCCAAACAATTCCTCCTTCATCCAACTTCCGTTCCTTGGGAGACTTTACACTCTAAACAAATATAATACAAACAAGCATTATCCCAAATCTTTAAAGCCCAGAAAGATCTGAGTTTTATATGCTCCAAATAGCACAGACTCACATGGCTTTACTTTTTATTATCTTGTTAAAATGCTATTTCAGCCTATGGCAAGGTACCAAAGAGAATGGGGTTTTAGAGGCACAGCATAAAAGCAGATGAGAGATTAGCTTACCCTCTTTTGCATTTTTTGTAGACTTTATAAATGCTTTCTTCAGGAAGCCCATACTTTTCTGAAATCTGTGAGAGAAAACATGGCAATTCTTTGTACTTGTAAAATGAAATTCCTATGATAAAAATCAAAGATAACACTGAGCCAGGGCTATTCAGCAGCAGAGGATCCCCCCTCCCTTTTACTCAAGAAAAAAGGGCCGAAGCAATGATCTGAACAGGACAATCTGAACATGTCTGCGTCTTGCAGTGGGCAGATGGGCAGGCTGCAGCTTGGCCTTGGTTCTCTCTCTGATGGCTACTGCCAGGCCAGAACCCTGGGGAAGAGTCTTCATTTTCTGTCTCTCATTCCCTGGGCTCTTTGGGGCTTTATGCTTCAACCTGCTGGGCACAGAGCGCTGAGCTTTTCCTTTGCTGCTGCATCCAAAGGTGAGAGAGACTACAGAAAGTGTGTGACTGTGTCTGCTGGGGGTGCGTCTGACTGCGGCTTTTGCTTCGGTTTTAGCTGATCTGCAAAGCTTTCCGGCAGACCTCTCCTGGGCAAGGACAGTAACGGTCTTAGGATGATGGGAGTTGTGTAGCTTCTTCACAAGTGTTTTCTGTAGAGGTTTTTGACTCTTTGTGGTGAGGGATGGGGGAGGGAGAGGATGGCAAAGAATCCTCTGCGCTGACATTTTTCAAACTCTATTTTTAAAAGTTTGTAAAGCCAACAGAGCTTAAAGTGCAGCCATAAAGCCACCCCAAATCTGGGAGGTTTATTGTTTGTTTCCTTCCCAGCAACCTCTGAAGAGAGGTGGGTTATCAGAGATGCTGCTGATAATCATCACAGAAATATGTCTGTGTGCTCCTCAAACACAACACAGGGAATTCCAGCATGAGGCCAGAATTGGCTTCAGATTGCACATCTGCAGCCTTGAGAATGGAAAGGGTGTTTTACAATGGAAAATATGAATGTGTTGTCACAAGAGGAGACTTATAGTATGATCTGAACAAAGCATCTTGCCATAAGGTGTGTTCTTCCCCGCTGCAGCACTAACAACACACAGCCCATGCCAGGAGCTGTGGGTAGAATTCACCTGCTACTCACAATTTCCATTTCCATTCTCAAGAGAAAGCAGACATGAGATATAAGCAGTCTTATACCCAGCTTCCTATACACCAAGTACCATTGCCCTTTTATCTGCCGTTTGTTCACGTGCCACAGGTTTTTTATAACACTTACAGCTGTTCTGAGGCCCTGGAGATCTGGTGTCTTCAACATGAGAGCATCAAACACTTCCTCTGACTCCCTCCGCACGTACAACAGGACTGAAAGAGATAAAGCACAGCACTGCGTCAGGGCTCTTTAAAGCGTGTTTGCAGAGTGATGTGGCCTCATGTGATTCAAGATCCAAGGTTACTTGAATCAAATGAGGCACTACATTCAGGAAGAGTTCCCATCCCAGGGGTTACCTCTCTGAGGATCTTCTTCCTTGGTTTGCTTTGGAGGTATCGGGTCAAACTCATCTGTGAATGAGGCACCGCTCCGTTTTAAGGGCAGTCTAAGCAAAAGGAATGCAATACTCTCAAGAGGACAGGACAATAGCAGCGAACAAAACAATTCCAGCAATTGAACTTTTGATGGAACAACCAATTACTCCAACAAACATCCAGCAATTAAATATCGGGTTTGTAATTACGGCAGCAGAGTGTCTACCAGAGTTGCAGCTTCCTGCCTAACGCGTACAGGGGCATCAGTGAGCGCAGGCAGTGGCTGTGGTATCGCATCATAAACAAAAGCCTTTTGCACCTGCATGTCACTGTTTCTCTATCGATATCACTAGGCAGTGGATCAAGCCTAGGGTAGATACTGCTGCTCCCCACTCTAGACACATTACCAGTGTGATTTCTACTTCATTCCAGTTTATTTTACAGCCGTATCTGGTTACTTGAACCCTTCAGTGATAGTTCTGTGATCTTTTTTTTCCCCTCTTTCAAACATTGTCTCAATAAGAACAGCAGGACAGTCATGGACCAGACTCGTGTTGGAGCGGCTCACTGATAGGGAAAGATCTGTGTTTCTGCATCCCTTGACTCCCTTCTAGGCCAAAGCTTAACACATATTTTGACACTCAAGGGCATCAAGGAGACACTGTGCTGTGATATTTTGCACCTATAGATATATACTGCCTATGGATAGCAACCAACCATGACGTACCCAAAGAAACAGAGCAGCTGATGGATGGGAAATACAAACTGCTGCATCCTTACCTGTTTGCAGAGTTGGGAACAGCGGGAGGGAGCACCTTGAAATGGAAAGGAAACATCGATCTTTTAGTTTGCACAGTATCATTGTGTGCCAATGAAGCTGGGGGGGAAGGCAACGTGGGCGCATTTTAAACATGATTTCGCTCCTCCCAGTCCATCATTTTTCCTATGCAATTAAACCCAAACATCTGTATGTGTTTCTTAGATTAAATGAAACCTGATATAAAGAACCTATCTAGATTCTCCTCCTCTGCCTAGGAGAGACCTGAACGCATATCTAGCTAGACCCAAAAGCAGGTCAAATCTCATAACCTGCTTGGGATCAAGGACCAAGTTTCTCAGTGAGTTCTTTGGTTGTAAACCAGATTCTTCTAGCCCCTGGTTTTGATGCCGATGGATCAGTACAGCAGCCACTGCAATAGGATGCTACGGTATTGTCACAGATGGCTTTTCCCCCCTTTCTGACAAACTGAGACAGTTGTTTCTTGAGGGAATACTGATGAGCTCTGAAGGACACTGGGTCTAGGTTTCCTCAGGCTCAAGGGGACAGAGAAGGGCAGAGGCCAAGTGAGAGATGTCCCACATAGGCAGGAACTGATATGGTCGCATTTTTCTGTAGTTTACTTTCTGCTGATATTTTTGCTACCACTCCAGTCCTCTGTGGAAGCTGCAGATACCAGCTGTAAACCACAGGAATATCTGGCTGGAAGGAACCTGGAAAGGTTATCTTGCCCATCGCTGTTGCATGACTATCTAGGCCACTCCTGACAGCTACGTCTCCAAGTTCACCACATTTCCACAGAAGAATTGTGGTTTGGTTTTGTTTTTTTACATAACACAAGTCATGTCTGGGGGACTGATCAGTTTGGAAATGATAGGGGTGACAGATGAGGGCAACAGGTTGGTTGTTTTTGGAAGGGACTTACCGTGCCACACCTCTGCAGGTTTGAAAAATGGACGTTGGGGATAAACAGGACTGGCTGGGTTTCGAGGTCAGTCTCTGGCCTCAGGAACGTGATTTCATTCCCTCTGAAGCCAGAGAGCAAACAGCCTTTCAGACCTACAGATGGAAAGTCCAGTTCATCTCAGTTCAGATGGCAGCTTCCGAGGCAACTACATGCAGAGAGGGGAAAGCACCTGCCCAAGGTCTCCCAACAGAAATATTAGAAAAAAGATGGGACCCTGCAGAACCAGGTCTTCCGGGCTTGCCCAGTGCTGTCTCCCCTAGGGAAGGCTCCTTGCCCAGGCCCCAAGACAATTCAGAAAGGTTGGTTAGTATAAAGAAAGGGCTTTGAGAGTCTTGGTAGGAGACCAGGCAAGGACCTGACTGACAAGCTGTTTCTGAATGGTGCTGATTTCACCAGGCTTGGCAACACCCAGGGCCAGATCTTGTGGAAGTTAACGGACAAGCCTGCATGGATTTCCACACGCTTTGGATCGGGTAACAAACGCTAACACTGACCATTGTTATTGGAGTCCAGGCATTTTCCTTTCCTTCTGAACTGTTTCCTTTCATCATCCCGCATTTTTCTCTCTGCTCCCTTTGGGGAAGATAAGGAGAAAATTAGGACATTGACAGTTCTAACATTGGCAAGAGAGAGTTTACTGGCCGTCTCTGGGAGGTAAGCACATTAAGGTAAAGGCAGTCTTTATTCAAAAATGCTCATCTCAGAGACCTTCTACAGGCCATCCAGAACTTTCTGATACTTACAAACTAAAAAATGAAAACAAAATTTGCTTTTAAAAATGAAAAATGCAGACAAAAATAGCTGTGAGAAATTTTTCCATGGGAAGATATCTGAGGCTGGGGAAGAACCTCTAAGGAGATTCTCATCTCTTCTGCTATTTAAAAACTTGTCAAAAATAGAGTTTATTATGAGGCACAATCCCGTATAGGTCTGGTATGGGGAAAACTTTCTAATGACTCTGTTCTACAAAGGCCTCAGCAGTGCAGACACATCCCCACTGCCCTGTCTCACTCAGCTGAGGGGGCAAACCGCCTCTGTTCCTCAGCCCTGACCTCTAGGCTCTTCCAGACTCTCACAACCTTTCTGTTTTTTCTCCCGGAGTCACTGGCCACCAGTTTAAAATTCCTCTTGGACAACCTGGTGGAAAAGCAATGTTCTACCTTATCGCAGAATATCTTGATCTGGCAGACGGCGCGGTGCACCAGCTGGCTGGTTCCATTGCCGTAGTCGTAAGTGTCTATCTGGAGGTTGAGCGGGACACCTTTCACTCCCTTCTGGGAGGAGAAGTCAGTGCTCAGGCAATTCACCCCAATAAATACCTGCAAATAGGAACAGAGATTGATACAGCGTGTGGTGCTGAAAACATTATTCTCAAACAGCAACGAGAACAGTGGGTAGGAACAAAAGCAGCTCCTGAGACATCCTTCCAACCCTCCCCGCGTCAGCCAAGCATGTGAGCTGTTGGCTTCCCACCTGAGTGCAACCACCAGTCCTTCCTAGCCACAGTCTCCCCCCACGCCTACTGCAGCTCTCCATCTCTTTATTAGCACTCAGGCTATCCACTCCCATCGGTGCAGGCAAGCGTCAGACGAGATGCAAAGTCTGCCTGGGGATGTTCTTGCTGATATTTTTGATCTTTCATTTGAACAAGGGACCCTCAGACAGCAATGCCCTGGAGGAAGGGAGGAGGGCGAGACTACAGCTTCACGAATTACAAATCATTGCTGCTAGTTAAATAAATATTCATCACACACTGGTCTCCTTTATTCTACTACTCCTCCTTTAGGATGGAGTTACCTCCAGTGGGAACTTTTGAAGAAAAGCTGAGCACAGACATAATCCACGTTGTATCTCCAAATTACCAACGCATTTGTGTGACCTTGAAATTTCCCCTGGACTCTGGGGACAGATTTGCAGATGGTGAAGCTCCCACAGCTCCCTCAGCAGGGCTTTGGCTGAGGATTTCAGCCCTGAAACCTAACGTCAGATCTAGTCAGTACCTATATATAGAAAAGAAAACCACTTAACTGTGGTGTGAAGTTTAATTGCAAGCAGAGAAGTAACAGGTGCTACAGACGACCCAAATACCTGACCCCTCCTGTCGCGGCTCCCAGCCCTCGCAGCTCTCTGAAGTCTCACCTTTACCTGCCCCAGGCCAGTGCATGTACAGAGTTTCTGCTAAGAGTTAAATCCAGTTTTGCTGAGGTGCCCCTGAGGGCTTGCCACATACCTGACATATTTCCATTTCTGACAACTTTGCCTTGAAGACATCTGTTAACCTCTTGGGTTGTAAAAGACCAAGGTCGCCTTTGGGCTAAAAGAATCCCAAAGCAAACCAGAGTTTTCCCAAGCTACCAGCTTCAGAGAGATGGGGTATTTATGCTTTTCTTTTTTTCTTAGTTACTTCATCTTTTTTATGTGCTCCTTTCAATCCACACTAGAATCAAAGTGTTAACGAGAGACTCTGAAGAGATGCAGGAGACAGCGGAGCTGGAAAGATGTTGATATAAGCTTTACAGATTTTAAGGTCAAAAGGGATCTTGTGACCTGCCTGGCTCCCTTCCACATCACACAAGCCACAGAAGGGTGGTCAGTCATTTCTGCATCAAAATGCTGCCTTGAAAGGACGGTCTTTGTTCCCTAAGCTGTGGTTTATTTAAATAGGCTTCACCTACATGTGAGTAGAGCCCTGATCTAGGCTGCCTGCTGCAAAAGGCTTTCTTCAGAGTTATCCATCAGCACTAAAAAAACATCTCTGAGCCAGTCTCAGGTGTACCCAGAGTGTTTATTAGCTAATGGCAATGCTTAAACACACAGAGAAGCATGGTGTCCTTCCTCACTGTCCTGGCAGACAAACACTACCTGGGGCCGCTGGAATGGAATTGTTTGGATTTGAAACTCTCTCTGTCTTTCAGCTGAGAAGGGGGGCGAGCGTGCCTGGGCCATCAGGAAGGAGGCTACACTTTTGCTGTGGACCAAGGCTTCCCATATCCCTGCCACAAGCAGTTTGTACCTTTGCTTCTTCGTGGATGTTCCACACGAAGGACAGTGCATTGTAGGCTAACTCCTCGATGTTCTGCACTGTGTTGAAGTTTTCTTTACAGTCAGCTGAAACGCAATGGAGAAGCAGTTTATACTCTGGCTGCAAAACTGGTTACATTCCCTAGGTTTTCCACTCCCCAAAAGCCTGCCTCTCATTGACTCCAAGGCTAAAAGAAGCCTTGTACTATAATAGAGGCCAGCCTTGATACCAGTGGATAAACCTCAGTGTGCATATGCAAGGGATAGGCCAGAAATGACTCAAGGATATTGGCTGGTGACTGCTATTTGAGTAGTGATGTTATGCAAAGTCAATGTAGATTGCTTCTAAATTCAAACAACTGTGTGTCTCGCTCTGAGCCGCAAGGTGCTCAGTGAGGTGCTCAGCTGAACGGACAAAACCTTTGTCTGGCCCAGCATAACACGCTGCAAAGCCTGTGTGGTGGCAGTGGAGAAGGACAAGCAGTACCAAAGCCTTTTCTAGCCCAGATTCCTAGACTCCAAGAGGCCGTAGGTCACATCCATAAGAGCCAAAACAGTTTAGCAGGTTCTGTCTCTCTGACTGAGGCTCTTCTTTGAGGTATCTTGGCCTCCTAGCGCGTGTCCCTACACCTGGCAAACAACATCTTAAACCTGCAAGAGTCCTCAGCCAGAAAGCATCTGAAGCCAGCAGATCAGCCTGCTCCTCCCCGCTCTCCCCCAGGCCAGATTCTGGAGCTTCAACTGTGTTACTGTGTATTGGAAATGCAGTAAAATGGTGCTAGAAGTTATCAACCCCACCCAGCCATCGCAATCAGACAGCCCCGCTCATACCGACGTCAATGACTCTCTGCTTAGCCGTGGGCTGGCGGGAATGCCAGTGCTTCCAGAACTTGAGCTGCTCTGTTGGGATCTTTTCGTTGTCAAAAACAATCATCACAACACTCTGTAACACAGCAAGGATATCCCGTATTAGTATATACAGCAGGCTAATGCTTGGTGCCCTCACTGCCCTTTCCATCCAGTGCACCCAAGCACTGGCCAAGGGCAGCTCAGTGTCACTGTTAATGTTTTATTGCTGGGGAAACTGAGGCAGGCAAGGGAAGGGACTTGAACACGGTCATGCAGGCAGGCAGCGACAGAGCCAGGAGCAAAACCGAGATGCCCTGTATGCCCCCTAACTGCACTGCCCATGAGTTCCCACTGATCCCAAGGCATACAAGGATCCTGTGCTGGAGGAATGTTAGCAGTGCTGCAGCAAGTGTTAGGCTGGGACAGCCTAATAAGTCTTTTTCTAGACGTTCTCAGTTTCAGGAACCCTGTAAGTCTTGAGATATCCAAAGTCTAGCCCCTAAATACCACTCAGGATTGGAGGACCAGGTTTCTTTGCTGGGAATTCAAGCTCAGCTTAGTCTCGGGGGTGGCTCTGAGGCCTGGCCACACATCCCAGGAGCAAGACAGGGAACCTCTCTAGCTCAGAAGTCTTCCCGCCAGGGCCCCCAGCCAGCCATCGGCTAGGGAGGCCTTTTGTGCATCCCTGACCTTACTGCAAAAGGTTTCAACTGCCAGGTAACGTGAAGGCTGTTGCTGTGCATCAGAGGATTAGCTTGCTATGAGTGAATCCATCCCATTCATCGCTTTAAGCCAACATGAGCCACAAAGCCATTACTCTTCATGTTCAGCTCTGTTCCCAGGCCAGTACAATTGCTGGATGTCTGATTACAGCATGTGTCAGCAAAATTGTCAGCTTGTCTCTTACCTTCACTTTATTTGAGGACAAGTGTAAACATTTGCTGTCTCCAGCTGTCCGCAGCGTGATGGGATAGAACTGTCCTTTGTTGAGGTAGGCCATGGGAGAGTCCCCAGATTTGATGTGAATGGCTTTGGGTGACCCCAGAGTGTATTCAAAGTCACTTGTATGGAACAAAGAGAGAATGATGAATAAGCACACGCTGCTGTTTCACTCCAAAAGCAAAACAAGAGACATGCAAGTCTCCATCCCTACAGGTTACAGACACTGTACACACCGGAGTCTCTGCCCTATTCCCCACCTCACATGCCCCTACAGCGGTGATCGAGCACCTCCCAGCACAGCACGTACTGATCCTCCCCAACACCCTGGGGAGCAGCAGTTCTCAGATATCCTCATTTTACCCTTTGGTTTTGGCTTAAAAAACCCTGTACATTATTGTAACCAGTATTTTTCTGTGGATGGCTACGGAACCATTGCACAATCAAAAGCCTAAACCAACCAAACAAAAACAGGTAGCTGTGATCAGACTTCTAAAACATCCTAAACTCAGATTCCTGTCTCCAAATTCACACCCATAAATGGCTGACCCAGGAAAACTGTGTCCTAATGGGTCCTGTAGAAACAGGAGGACCTGCAGGACACTGACATCTGCTTGTTTATCCAGTGCTTAAAATGGACTTAGAAGTCCAGCTTGTTGAACTCTCAGTCTGGTGGGCAGCAACTTTAGTCTTTACAGCAAAGATTTGTAGTGTTACACAAAGGAAGGTATCACTGTTGACAAGCAAATTTAAAAGAAGAGCCTGATTTTCAAGAAGCTCTTGGGCATTCACCAGCACCTATGAGCATTCAAACCATGAGGCCATAGCTCAAGCTATTTTCTTCTGGGAGGAATCTGTGCAAGCCACCACCTGCACACAAGCCTTCACACAGACCCTTCAAGTGCCCTGGAGTTGAAGATCATCATATTCCTATTTAGTCACCAACCCATCTCTTTTTCCTGCTCCACCTCCCCTGTGATGCCATCTCTGAAGATAGGCTTGGCAGCTCCTCTTATCTAGAGCCAGGAGAGCCAGAGAACTTCAGCGCACAAAGAAACAGCAAACAGAAAGCCTCTCGCTCACAAACGCGAGCTGCTGTCTGTGTGAAAATCCCCACGTCTGACAGCTGAGTCACAGACTCAGGTGACTCAGGAAGCAAATAAAAAGTGGGAGGTGGAATAATGTTACCTACTCGGAGGTTTGATGCAGTATCTAGAGCAGGAAAGCTCTGCCTGAGAGAGGGGTGGAAAAGAGGAAGAAATCTCTCTCATGTTTTAGGAGTGAGAGGCAGTGGCACCTTCTAAAATCAAGGTTGACTACCAGTGCTAAACCCAAAGTGAGAACCTAAACCTTAGATTAAGAGGAGGCTGTTGATCACCCTCATCAACTGTCATCCTCATTTTCTCTGTCATTTACCCCATTCCAAGTAGCTTGAGGAAAGATGGGGCAGCCACCTGGATCTATCTGTAGCCCGGGAACCAAGCAGTGCTCCCCGGGAAGGGGCTATAATGCACAGCAAACCCTCGCGGGGAGGAACTCAGCGCCACGTCTCCCCTCGTGCAGGTCAAGGTGCTGATGAGATGTGACCAGAGCAGTGGAAGCAGTCGGCACTGGATTTACACCAGTTTGACCAACGGAATACAGTCTGAACCACACATCTCTCAAGCTAAAAACATGAACTGGCACAACTCTGTCTAGTAACTTGAATTTAAGATTGGGTTTGACTCCTTTTCAGCAAAACATTTCAGACCCTGCTTCCTACTACAAACACTAAAATTCATCACTGCTTTGTGTCCAAAAAGTCATGAAACAGCAACTTGCTCCCAAGACACCAGGGGGACACAACTTGTCTCTGCAAAAGCATGAGATCCGTAAGTTTGCAACGGTCATTGTCAAGACTGGCACTGGGGCGAGGAAAGGGATGCAGTCTTTGCCCAGGAAAGGGACACAGCCAACTGCACTGCAAACCCAGAGACCATGGATTGGCAGTTACCTCTTAACACCGTCCGTAGCATAACTCTCGGGGCAAGGTGGCTCTGGCTGGGGTTTGAGGATATCACTGAAGAGTAGCGACTGTAGACAAGTGGAAACAAAACAGTCAAAGGTAGAATCTTTCATTGCTTTGTCCATCCACCTCCTCCCAGACATTACAACAGAGGCCACAGATAAAACATGGACCCTCGTTTCAAAGCCTTATCCTACTTCCAAAAACAATGTGAAACCCCCAAAAATTCAATGGGAATGGCATCAAGCTTCTAACGCAGAAGCAAAGCTCCCACTGACTCCAGCATGAGCAAACCCCAAACTAGAGACAGCCTCATGCAGTACCCCTGGGCTGCACTGCCAGCATGCAACCCACCCACGGCTCTGACCTCCTGGGGATCCTCTTTGAAAGTGCTGTCTGGCTGCCACCTCTGCTGCGGTGGGGCTACGGGGATGGTCTCGAAGAGGGAGTTCAGTGAGCTGTTGTCATATACATCCCCTGGAGGGACCAGGTAGTTGTCTGGGGTGGCATCCAGCTTGCTAGTGCTTGGTGGAAGCATGGCTGGCTTGTGAGGAGTAGGGACGCCTTCAAGACTTAAGCCGTTCTTCTTCTGTGGCTCACAATATTCTTGGGTCATGGAAACATTTTCAGACAAGAGCTTCATGAGATGGGCTGAGCCATCAAAGGATGCAATCTCTGGGTCGTACTCCATTCCGTGGCAGTGCCTGGTGGAGAAAGGGTCCTGTCTCAAACCAGGGCAGAGGGTGGGCAACCCCAGCAAGTTGTCACAGCAAGAAGCAAGTGCTTTGATGTGCTGCTGGGAAGCAAACTGCACAGCCCAGCTGCCAGGGATCCTGACTCAGCTGTGTACATCTGACCGGCCTGTGGGTGATCCCCCCCCGCCCCTCACTGCAATCAGCAAGAGCCAGAGGTGCTCAGCAGATAAGGGATGATCACACAGAATCAGAGAATACGGTTTAGACGTGGTTTGGTGCTGCAGATCCAGGGCCTGCATCCATTATTTCTTTATTTATGCTATTAAACACTCAGAGCAGCAGGGACGATAAGAAAGATAACTGCTATGTGGTCTTTCCATCTCAGTCTTTTTAAGCCTCATTGACACTTTTTTTTTTTTTTAAAGGAAAGCTGATTCTTGTACAAATTCACAACTCCAGGAGCTTAGGAAGCAAAACTCCCAGAGAATGTGAGATCAGTGAAAAATTGGCAGGACTGCAGTACTGGAAGTGAGGCGTATGGCCCAGACTTCGCAGCAGAAAAGACTAAGTATAGGAGCTATCAAGTGATAAAGACATGTACAAAAATGCACTCCTCTCGCACACGGAAACCATCCCTTTGCAAAGCATCCCAAGAACTGGTCCCTTCTGCAGCGGTGACTCTGTGACCCTGCTGACTCTGCAGCCCTAGCTGGGCTGGGAAGAGGTGGCTTATTGCCCCTGCTACCATGCTCAGAAAACAAACCAACCCGCACACCTCTCGGCAGCATGAGCTGCCCCCAAGGGAAATAAAGCTGAACAAGTCGCTCCCACCCACTCTGCTTTGAGAGCTTCACCTTCAGGTATGTGCTGAAATTTCCATAGTTAATAAAAACCATACCACTGTCCAGAACGCAGTGGCCTTTCAGAGAGGAGAAAACACCTTAACTCAGCTTACTTATGAAGAAGGAATGAAGTATCGTTCTAGAGGCTTATTCTGTCAGGTAGTTAAAAACAGACAACCAGAAAAGGTTGCCAAAGTACACAGCATTCAGGAAGGGGAACTGAACTCATAGTGGCAAATGAGCCATTAATTTAATAGTTAATTATCTGGAAACCTCAAAGGACAAATGGGAGTCACTGGAAGAGAATCCTGGGAGACTGGAAGCAAGTGGAGCAGAAATCCTTATCAGCCCAGTGAATGGAAGAGGACTTGGTCATTCCCTTCTTGTTGCCAATGCTTAATTCCCTTCCCCTTTCCAATTGGCACAAAGTAGGAAATAAAGACAAATTCCTCAGTTGCTGCAAATCAGTGCAACTCCTCTGAACACAGCTAGACAGATCCTCAGTTGTGTAAATGGGTGTAGCTCAATTTATACCTGCTTGGGATCTGGCCTAAAGAATTTTAATATATGTCTCAGGGTTAATAACCTCCACTGTTGTTGGTAATAACACTGTGCTTTGATGTCTATTTTATGCAAGCTAAGAGACCCATCATGCATGCAAGCAGCTGTAGGAGAATTAGACAGCTATAGAGAGCAAAAAATGAAGCTAACCTCTTTCCTAGTTCATTGCGTCCCATCATACCAGATGGAAGAATCCTCTTCTCCTTTGGGACCTAGAACAAGGCAGAACAAAGACTTTGTTTATTGTTAGATTTTATTAATGGAAAACAGAGGCAAAATTAGCCTTGTCTGTGTAGCAAGTGAAGTCTCACAGATAAAACACTGGGTGAATAATAAACACTGGGTGAGGACACAGGAGACCTGGGTGCTCTCACTGGTTCTGCCGTGGATTCCCAAGGTAACCTTAGGCAAGCCACATCATTTTGTTCTGGGAAGGACTTTCAAAAGCACCCAAGTGAATGGAAACATCAGTCCTATTGGTTTCAATTAGGGCTAAATCGTATCCACATTTCTTGAAGCCCCATCCTACAGCAACACTGGAAAAATAAAGATGCTAGGGTCTGCAAGGCACTTAGCTATTCCAGCTCCATGTCTCTCAAAGCATTCCTGTTTCTTATAGGAAAGCTGTCGGGGGAAAAAAACCCCAAAAAACCCAAACCACCAGGCTGAGACTCGAGACACCCAGGTTCAGTTTTCCACCCTGTTCTGGGTTTCCTCTACAGTATAATGGTGTTTCGTGCCTCAGTTTACCATCTGTGCGCTGGGGATACTAGCGGCATACATACCCCATGCCTGGGGGTGTTATGAGGTTCATTGCATAAACAACATGGAGAGCTCAGGAGATGGGTACCCCCCTAAGGTGGCTGAGCACTTGTTTTACCTTCACGCTTCCCCTCTGGGACAAACTCCCCCAAGACACCCGGCCCCGATGGGAACGTACCATGTAGTAGTCATAGAGGAGGCTGAGAGCAGCCACGCTGTCATCATCTCCGTTCACTCTCATCATAGCTTTGGTGGCTGCGGTCAAGGGGTTCTCTAGGTAGGTTTTCCAGGCTTCATCTTCATTGGTATAGGGGAATTTCTGGAAGTTCATGGTGTCATTCTTCATCAGATGCACAGATCTAAAACTGAGCCAGACAGAGGAAGCAGAATGAAGGATACTAATTTTCCACAGCAATTTCCATGCCACCCAGCTGAACACATGAAGGGCTTCCCAAAGGCACTGCTGGACTAGAGGAGGGATGCTTCCCTGGTCCTTAACTCCCGGAGTCTTTGAGATCACCAATTCTTCTGCCTGTAGCTATGTACAAAATCAGGCCAGAGTCTCTCTGGTGGGGCCGTGCAGAGAGGCAGATGTACCCCTGCTTCCCTCCTCCTGCCCCAGCGATGCAAAACACCACGGCATCGTCTGCAACTGCTCCTTCCTCAGCAAGCACACGCTACCAGCCAGCCGGATCATGCACCACCAAGGCGGGATGTTGGTCAGTAACGAATGCAACAGATCGGGAGACTTTGCAAAATTCTTCCTTGAATTTGGAGCTAAAGGCCAGTGCAGCCCACAAATGTAAGCGCTCACTCAGTGTTCAGAGAACTTGACCTGCCCAGATGAAACCAAACCTCGCCATTCTTCTCTCCTGGAGTTCATGGTTTTTAAATTTAGTTTCAATCTAACTTAGTTTTTTTCAATCGTTTGTATATGATTTTACTTAGAGGGAAGGAGACAAGCAGATCACAACACCCTCCCTTCCACTACAAAATTCCTGACAAAGGTGAGGCTCATGGGACTACGTGAGCTGAGAAGCAACATACCAAAATAATGCCCTGCCTGTCCTCTCTTCTGGCACTTTCTCCAGGCCTCTCCATCTTATGTTAATAAACTGTCAGACACTTAATTACCCAAACATTGGTCATCTTTCCTTTTCCTCCAGCAAATCCTACTAGCAGCCAGCACAGAAGCACCTCCACGCATTCCCCGGGTGCTCCGTGCTGCGGGTTCACCCCGCTCAGAGGAGAGGATGAATCAGCGGCCGTGCTCCTGTCCCGTCCTTCGGCCACATGTACACGGTGTCACCACTACAGCTCATACTATTCGTCAGAAAAAACAAGCTTTGTGGACAAAAATTACTTTTTCATCAAAATGGAAACTTCCTGGAAGGGCAGACTAGTTTTTATTAGTGGGAGAAGTTTAAAAAAATTATAAGAAGAAAGATTCCTTTAAATCTCCAAAGCTGCCAAGAGCAGAACTTTTTCAGTTGCCTATTCTTTTAAGGAAACGCAAAGAAAATCTACAGGAATTTAGGTAATGAATGCTACATTTAATGGCATTTTTATAAGGAATATGTTGGTTCCGTTAAGCTACTTTGTCTATGTTTATATTAAGTCCTGGGCTAGACTTTTAAGTGAATCATTCGGAGAACAGTAATTCCTCTTGAAAGGAATCTGGCATCTCTGAAACTCCCGATTATTGCTAACTCCGACAGATACTGCCAGCCCGTTTGGTGTGAGCTGCCCGTGCTGACAGGGTGACAAACCCGGTGCTCAGCGGGTGCTCCTGGGCTGGAAACTGGAAGGGTGTGGAGGTGGACCTTGGATGGAGGAAAAGCTGCTGGTCCGTCCTCCCTGGCAGCTCGGCTAAGGCGGCTTCACTCCTACACATGCACCGATCTCTCACACTGCCACGTCTCCAGCAGGGAATACACACATAAACCGTGCATGGATAGCTTTGGTGATGCTCCTGGATCGAACTCAAGAGCTCTCCTTGGCTGAGCAGAGTGGCAGCCCCATAATGCTACAGTCTCTCCCAGAGCAGCACAAGGGCCATCGAGGGCTGCCTCTGCTGTCCTTGTCACCTTTTTATTAAAGAATATGTTGCTTCCACACAGAGTCCCTCCACATCTGAGCTGCACAGCAGAGCAGCTGGTAACAGCTCTGCTAATGGCCTGAGGCACCCAGCGCCCACTGGTTTCTACACTCGCGTGGCGGCAGGCGCCTGAGCTCAGGTTGGTACGGAGAGCAGCTGCTTCCACAGTTCTGGCCACCATCAGCTCCCATCACGCCGGTATAACAGGGATGCTGAGCTTGCTCCTCTTCTCCCTCGCACGTCGGGATGATGCACTAGCACCAGTTTCACCCCGCGCGTGAAACTTCACCAGGTGTTTTGCGAGTTTCGTTGTCTTTAGCGTTTCTCACACAGCCCTCCCTCCCCTTCAGTGCCGCTGCTGTCTCCAAGGCGAGCAATCGGCATGACTCAGATTTCACTGCTGTCGACTTGGCGATGGGCTGTTCGGTCCTGTCTGGACAGGAATCCTCACCCGTTCTCAATCCAATCTTCTCAAGGAAGAATAGGCAGCAACAGAGCTTGCTCTCAGGGTGAGACTCAGCTCCTATCACTCGTAATCAACATAGATAAACACACCACGGTGAGATGTAGCAACAAAGCATTCAGGAGCTTAAAAAAAGCACAGATATTACAAGGAAAAATGCTTTGGAGCTTTCTTCTCTCTCACTTGCGCCCTCAACTGAAGCACTCCTCGTTGTATGACTCTGCTCTGCCTCCCTGCCTTGTCGCTTTGGGGTGGCACAGCCACTGTATGCATGGGCAGCTGATGTTTTAGCATTTTATCACCTGGTCTGCAATCTGGAGGCAGAGGGAAGTTGGGAGGGGGGGCTTGAGATCTCAACCACTTGCAGCTGTGTCCAGTTTATGAAGAACACAAGTTTGCATTGGTCCCAGTGAGCTCGCACTGATTCACCCAGCTGCGTACTTGGACAAAGGTGGCACGATGGGGGTCGCACCTTTATTCCATTTTGTTTCTTTTCCAGAGTTTGTATGATCCCTAATAGTCACTGAAATATATCTGAGTGGAGCCAGGTGAACCACCTCAGCTAAAACTGCAGCTAGGACAGCTCTGCAGATGAGATGTAATGCAGACTCCATCCCACCTTACTTTTCCAGAGAGGTCTGCTCTGCTCTGACCCTAGTCCAGAAGAACAACAGGGCTACCCAGTATCTAAAGAAAGAGGGTGATCTGAGGAGATAAGCAGATATGATGACATGTTTAGAGGCACCTTTTTGCCATCGGATGCATTTCAGTTCATCCAGCTACAGCATACCGTCGTGTCAGTTTGCTTCTACAGCCCCCTTCCACCGCAGCATTGGCAATCTCTGTGAAGCAGAGATGCAGGAGACATCCAAGTCCAGATCCAAACACACACGAAGTTTACTTTCACCACTCCCTGTGATGTCCTTTCCATGTGGCTATGCCACGTTTATCCACTGCAAACTGTCTGGGAAAGCAAACTTTCCTTTGACAGGCAGCTGCCCTGGTGCAGGGGCTCAGCCAAAGCGGGGCTCAGCCAGTGAAACACAAACACGTGGGACCAGCGGCCTCCCTTCTTGCGTGCACAGACTCCCCCCGCTGCAGCCTCGGGGTCCTGTGCAAAGCAGTGCAGGATTTTGGGAAGGGAGCAGTCTATTTGTTTCCAAACAGTTTAGAATTTGACACAAGGTGAGACCAGCCCCCTTTCCCCGCTCCATCCCACCCAATCTCTGTTTGCCCTATTTATCTGCCAAGTCTACCATAACAGTGGCCTCCTGATTACGAATAAACACTCAGGGCTACGCTGAAACAGGAGAATATGCCCAAAGGGTCTAGGTGGGGAGATCAGCCAGGCAGGAAAGAAACGCTTGTGTTCCTTTTGCCTTTTGTTGGGTTTCAGTGGGTGGTTTTGCCGGCCTTTCTTTGTGTTGCTTGCCTTTGTTCCCTCCCCTATAACTGATTAGGCCTCCAACCTAAATGTTAGCCATGCCAGATGCTGATGGCTACAGAGAAACATCACGTTGTCAAAGGAGCAGAGAATCCATGGCAACCAGCAGCAGGAATTCAAAGCCACAGAATAAAGACCCCAGCCCACAGGACTTCGAGATACCCCAGGCCGTTCACGCGGGGGCTTTCATTAGCTCTGGCTTTGTGCATTGCACTCACCTCCCTATTGAAATAACCCTGACGTTCGCCAAGAGCCTCTTATCAGTAATGTGGGGAAGGATCAACACTACACTCGAGAGAGCAGGGCCGATGATGAGCAGCATTTACCATGGCTGCTTTCTGGGGTAGAGATTTTAGCCTGTAAGCCAGGCCCCCTTGCCGAGGAAGAACAGCATCCCACAAAGTGGCCTCGTTACTAAATCCAAACTTCTCAGCTAAATTCTGATCTTACCCTATCTTTGCAAATTTAATAAATAAGCACTCCTGAAGACAATGTGACAGTACAGCCACCAGTAAGCGTACTGTCACAGGCCCATTCACGCAGTCAGGCAAAAATCCAGACAGAGACAGAACCAGGAAAATAAAACACCAAAAGAAACATAAACACACGGACTAATGATGAAAAACATTGCCTAGATGCCAAGTACAATACAACGTCGATCCATAAGCATCAAAGGCCCAGGAGACCACTAATCTCATGGGCCCTGACCTGCGCTGCCTACAGGATTGAAATATTTCCTCTGGCAGCTGGATAACAATGTGGCCTCTGTCCCTGGGTTTCTTCAGGGGCATTTCAGCAGCACCATCAGCCCCAGGGTAGTGCAGTACCTTAACTTAGCACAACAGCGAGATGTTTCCTAGCCATCCCTCAGCTCTGTTTCACCCACAAAGACAGCGCACGAGCCTCTCTCTTTCCTGGAAGCACGTGGCCTGCGTGGCACACGCATGGGACAGGCTAACCCCATCGCACCCAGCCAGAAACCCTGCACAGAAGCACACAACAGGGCAACTACCTCTATTTAATAAGCACAGAGCAGAAATGTGCGGTGGCTGGGACTGAAAGAAAAGGGGCCATCATGAGCATCTTTGAGAAATGGCTGCTGTTTCCCAAAAGGGCGCTGAGAGTCCTCAGCATCGATGCAAGCCAGCGGTGCTCAGCACCAGCCAGGAGGATGGGTTAGCCATGCGGCTGGCTCCGGCCACACAGCGGGGAAGGTGCGGAGCGTCCCCGCAGGTGGGATGGAGGAGGGTGGGGACCCGGGGCGATGCGCGTTGCGCTGACGCTCGGGGAGACAGAACCTCTGTGACTGAATCCCCCACCCCAGCTCCTGCGGAGCTGAAACCAGTTGGAACGGTTTGCAGGCTGAATCCGAAGCGTCGTGGAGCCAGACAAACCTTCCAGGGGCAGGCACTACCTGGGTAACATGCAGGGAACTCACCTGTCTCTTGGCCCTCTTGGGCTACTTACAGCCCTTTAGGACCCACAAACCCAAGATCTGAGCTCAGTTTTCTTCCATTTTTATACCAGCCTAACTCCCCGCTTCTGAAGCTATTTATTATCGCAGGAGGAGAAACTGAGGCATGGGGATTGACATTGAAATGACTTATCCAAGGCTGCTCGGTGAAGATGAGAGAACAGAACCAGACCTGAACCTCTGCTATAAACCTCCCCAGCACTGGACTGGTTCCTGCCTTTCTAGCCTGAAGGGCTCCATGAGACGATTCGGTGCTGAGTGATGTTTGGGGGACACCAGCTGGTATTGTGTTTTACCTGATAACATCATCCTTGAGGTATCCACCCACACAATCACATTGCACAAATGATTCGTGCTTTAGTGCCTTCCCTGCCTAACAAAACAAATTACAGCACAGAATTAGTTTGCAGTTCAGGAATTACGGCTGATTTTTTCCAGAAGCAGTTTATGATGTCGGATGCTTCAGTTTTGAGGTGTCTTGAGTTTCAGGGTGATCTGCCTCCAAAGGGAGGACACAAAAAACGGGCCCTGAACAGTGCCTCTGCCTGAGCATCTGCCACCACCTGGCACTTCTGAAATATTGGTCTAAACTTCACTCTCTCTTATTTTCATTGCAGACAGATAAGGACACCTTATGTACACGTGCATTCATGAACACAAACCTTCATCTCCACCAACACATAACACGCACGCACGCACACTGCATTGAAGCTCCCAGTCCTTCAAACACCATAAGGAAGATTACACATGATGAGAAGAGCTTCATAACGCCAAGAGTTTAGGTGCTTTCAGTTATCTTTTTTTTGTTTTCAGTGCTTATGGTTTTCCCCCCAGCTTCCACACCCAAAAACCTAGCTACTTGCTATTTTATTTTCTAATTCTCATATATTCACTGACTCCAAGAGCTGTGGCTTTTAAAGGAAAAAATAAAAAATTCACAGTTTACAAGACTTGGATTAAAAAAAACAACGGTAGCAATAAAGGGATATGCAATCTTTTGCAACAAAATTTGTTTCTTTTTTACTGCTCTTCAGGTAATCTGGTTTTAATCTATAATCAATTCTTATGGGTTATTTGTACTGTAGCAGGGCCCAGAGGCCCTGAGAACAGAGCCCAGCTTTACTCACGTTTCTGTACTTCCCTCATCACATCCTATCAGAGGATCCCGCAGTAACACACTAAGTGGTGTTACATATTTCTGCGTGAACCTCAGCACTCATTTCAGAAAGCAGTAAGAGCAGAGGTTGATATTAACCTCCCGGGAGGTTTGCCACTTCAGCTTTGCGTTGAGTCGCAGGCTTCCTACGTGCTCTGAGAGCCAACAGGACAGTTCGGTCCTCCCATTTTAGGCTGGGATGTGCTGATCTCTTCCTATTGCCTGCAAATGCAGTCAGCTAACAAACTTGGCACCTGGGTTTAATCTGGCTGACGGTGGGCGAGGTGAATCCTCCAGCGAGTTGCCCAAGAGGACACACGAAGCGTGTGTCAGGGCAGGACACTTGCCACGAGACTCACGCCATGCAGCCTGCTCCCCTGCCCTCTCAGACTGTCCTTGCCCAACGGCTGGCAGCGGCTGTACCTTCTTCAGCCGCAGTGCGGGCTACCTGCGGAGCTGGTGCGGTACAGCCAGGGCTGGCTCTCCCCTTTTGTTTGCCTCTTTCTTCCCATCCTGGAGGGACTTTTCAGGCTGGCCAGATCTCAGCTGCCCAGACCTCCTATAATGTGCTCGGCTGATGTACTCTGTATGTACACCCTAATGTATTATTCCGATTCAGAGTATCCTGTGAACACGTGTCCCCCGGGGTCAGGCAAGCCTTTTGCTTTGCTGTTTAATTAAAAAAAAAAAGCATAATGTGTTTCAAACAATGTTTTTGCCAAACCAATACGATTCATCGCATTCTAGGTATAACCCTATTAAACAACGTATTTCTGGAGAGCAAGCGTCACAGCTCAGAGAGCAAAGACAGAATGATGAAAAGAAACACAAACTGGACACAGCGGGTGGCTGGCACCCGGGAACCGAGTACCTTGGGAAACGACGCCTGCTCTTGTCCTCTGAACATTTGTGGTTAAGAACACTGCGGGGACAAGGACCGGGTTTGGATCAGAGCTGCCCTCACCCACAGCACAAGCACAGCTACCAGCCAGACCAGCGTAACACCTGACGGAGTAACAAAACCCAAGCCATCACATTTTCTTCTCTTCCAAGCCTTAGCAGCTCGGGTATTAGCAATGGAGTCCCAGCCAGACTATAACTGTGCGCTATGTAATCAGTTCCACTGATTAACGCCTTGTTCAGCTGCTGCCTTTATCACCCCTGAGCACACACTATTCCAGGATCCCAGGCTCCGACCAGGAGCAGCCTCCCTGCCAATCAGCTGAACTGGAGCGCTTGCAGGTGCAATGCAAGTGCAAGTGCGTTTTCGGATGAATACTTTACAGTGATCAACAATTTAAACACACCAGACCGAACAAAGCAGGAGTAGATCCTCGTCAGTGCAACTGTCTTTATTCTACAAATTTCTCTGGAATTATACTGATGTACCAATCGGTTGAAAATGCGACCCAAAGCATCAAAGCAGAGATACTATGTAAATGTTGATTTATCTCTGCTTTGAGTGTAGAGTTTATTCAGAGGGCTTTTACTCCTTTGTTGTGCGTTGCATAGGTTGTTGTTTCTTTAATTTACAAATCTCTTTCTCTTTACAGAACTGAAAAAAAATAAACCCCATGTCTCCCTTGAAAGCGTACCTTGCTTCAGCATGGTTATCCCTTGTGTGCTTTACTGCCAGGATTTTATAAAAGGGCTTTAACTTTTCATTCACCAGGAGCATAACTCAAGTTTTAATAACACACCTTATGCATGACAAAAATTTGCTTCTGGCGATCATGGTTTCGACCACAAAACCACAACTGGGAGTAACTCCTGGTTAACTCTTTCAAGCCCACGCATTGCAGAGTTAGACATAAGTTCAATTTAGAAGACTATGGAAATTATCAGTTAGAATATTTTATAATAGGCAAAACATCTCATTCTCTCATGCCACGCTAGTCTCTTCCCAGTCCTTTCTGTGAAATTAAAGTGGCAAAGGGAGAGATGAGATGATTCTCCCTGTCATTTCGGGTGGCAGCGTCAATCCACGGGGACATCACAGCTCCCTTAAAATCAGCTGCATGGGGGCACACGGTCACAGCTCAGCTCCATCCCCCCTGTGCTCAGCCCGTCCTGGGGGTTGCATGAAGAGCAATGGCTGTGCGAGACACACCGCCAGGCGCTGCTGCCCTTATCAGATCCTCCAAGTACTGCTCCCGAGAGCCCTTTCCTTCCACTGATGTCTACAGAGCTACACCCCGTGTGACTCTGGCCTGGGTGATTAACCAGAGCTTAACAGCTACTGCAGCACTGCTCAGACGTTGGGCTTTAGCAGCTCTTCACAAGGTTCCTCCTCCCCGGTGACACCTTTTCCCCTCACAGTAAACCCAAAAGCTGAACGTTTCAGCTATGCCTTTGGTACCACGAAGTTCCCAGCTCCCTTATCTCCTATCACTGCTCCCCGTCAGCCCCTGGGGAGCTTTCGGCTGAGGTACTCCAGGCCCATCGCGCTCCTAAACAGTTTCTCCAGGCGAGCTGGCAGCCCCAGCCCCTCCGCCACGGCATCAGCAGGCTGGAGTTGTTACATCCCACGCTCCGAGAGGATTTTTCCCCCCCAGCTGTGGGCTAGTGAACTAAAGTGAAATTTTCAGAGAGATCTGCAAACGTGTCCTCAGGTTCAATCTATAGGAAAACGTTGCACAGAGCCTTTTGCCTGCGGAGGCAACCAAAGCCAGCCCCACGCCGAGCTCTGTCGGAAAGGCTGAGAGCAGGCAGCAACCTCTGCATTTTTATCGGTCTTTGGAGCTGAGATCTGAATCTCAAAAGGGATGCTGCTGCCATCAACTCCCCCTTTCCCATGTGAAAGGCACAGGGGTTAACAGCCCGTTAGCAAGAGTCAAGCAACCATGTAATTCATCAGGTAACGTAATGCCCCGGTCCGTAATTACTAATACATCAATCTCATTCTGCAGTGCCCCGTGTGCACACACAAACACGCCGTAGCCTTTTGAGAGTAACCCACATGGCCTCACTCTTAAGTTTAAAAAGCATCAAGTATAAATTACCCAAAGAGTTCAGAAAGGGAAAATTTAACTCACTGATTCTTAATCAATCCAAGCATACATATCCCAGTATTTACATACAATAATAATTAGTGCTGCACCTTTGCAGGGCTCTTAATTATTAAGAGATTAGCTGTCACAACAGCTCTGTCAGGCTTGTAAACACATACAGGTATGTGGTTTTCTTTCAAAATACACCTCGTGAAGCCCCATATCTGTACACAGATGCATATATGGGCATATATTTCTCAGTATATTTTATTATACCCATTTATTTCATATAGGGCTATATACCTAGATAGCTTTTGAAGACCGGATTGCCAGCAGCATTCACCACCATTGTTCAGTATTCCTCCAGCCTTTACCACACCATGTCATACCGATATGACATTTGTTTGCTTTCATTCCAGAGGTGCGAGGCATGGTATGCTGCACAAATCCGTACCGTTGGTATCCAAAGTCCAAAATATTTTTGAGGACTCAAGATTGGAAGCAAGAGTTATACAGCATCAACAAAATAAGTGCTTTTTCTTGTTTAAAAAAAATATATATATACATAATCAATCATAATTACTTGATAGAATCATAATGTGAATCCATTTACTTAAAAAAAAATAAATAATAAAATAAAAAAATTTAAAAAATAAAAAAAATAAAAAAAAAGACCACCACACAACAATGCCTGCCCCAAAAAACCTAAAAACTCATCCAAAACTGGTAAATAGTTTGGAAGGTATTTTCTAAGAAAAAAAAACCAAAGGACAGAATCACTGTAGCCTGTGTTAGATTTTGTTGGATAGAGGCAGAACAGACTTGCCTCTAGACAGAAACCCCATCTGTCCAATTTTAGTCGGGGCGAGGAGAAAAAAAATAAAAGGATCCTGATTTTAAACAACTCTGAAATAATAACAGTAAGAAGTGATTCCTCCTAAGAGCAGCAACAGGTTAGTGAGGAAGAGAAAGTCTGAAAAACGCTCCCATCCCATTCTTTTACTTCCCCTTGCAAACAGCTGGCCAGGCGGATCACCCCGGGGAGTCCAGTTCATTCAGAGCAAAGCACTCCAATACGGCTCAGAAGAGACACGCAGCCTTTGCGGAGAGGAGTGGGTAAACAGAAAAACCCTCTACTTACTCAAGTTCATTGGACATATTTCCCCGCGTTCCCAAATCTTCGCAGGCAGTAAATTCTGATGACTTCTCTCTTCTAGTACCTGCTAAAGACAGACATTGCCTGTGAAGTGTTTGATTTATGTTGAGGTTTTGCGTACAGGTATTTTGCTGACAGGTCGCTTGGCAGGCGCGGGGATTGGCTGCCGGCACAGGTGCCGTGGGACAGGTACAGCCAGACAGGTGCAGCCCGTAACCCTCTGCCTGCCGGCCGCAGCAGGGCGAGGGAGCCAGGGAAAGGCCTTGGGGGAAAACAGATAGGGGAAAGGAGTGGAATCAGTTATTCATCTCCGTGATAATTAGTTTCAGTTTGGTGGACGTGTTCCGTATACGGCGATGCCAAATAGCTGTCATTTTTATGAATCTGGGGGTTGATTTGTCCTTTGCTGTTTCTTTATATATAAATATACAGACAAAAATACATACATATATATAAAGGAATAAATTAGGGAAGAAGAAAAGCCTCTTAGTTTCCTCTCATTCCTAAATGGTAATTGCACTGACAGGCTAACCCTTTCTTTCCGTTTCTCACCTTCTCTTAGCTGCTCGCTCCAGAAAGTCTCCGTAGGCGTTTGGGTTTTTTTCTCTTAAAAAAGTAACTTTAAACCCCCTAACTTTAGATGCCAAGACACGCAGCACACATACTGGCTCAGGGAATCTTTGCATTACACGGGCTATGCAAGGAAAACAGGTCTGCGGGATAACCTTTTTCCGTACCGTTCACACACGCTGTCCTGCCTTCGGTAGCGCAGACAAGAGCGTTACTCCAGCACGCACGGGACGGCAGCGGGAAGCCCGGACACACGCTGTTTGGGAACCGGCTGCAGGAATACCACCCAGGCAATAGCTCTGTAGTAACTCACCTGTAAACGGGGAAAAGATTTATGCAATAGAACAAAACTCATCATGGATTCAAGCACTCCTGTTGGATGGTTTCTGTCATCCGTGTTGCAATGAGGAGGCAAAGGATGGGCTCAGCGGGTGACTCATGTTGACTGGATTTGGAAGGCAGGAGAGGATTTAACGAGACAAGTTGGTACAAGCCTTAAAACAAAGGGAAAAAGAAAGGCTTCCACCACTTGTTCTCACCCCCCATCACTGGCTCACTCACTGAATGTGTCCCACTCAGCGCCCTGCACCAGCAGGTGAATACAAGAAAGCCTGTAAGTCTTCCTGCACATAACAGTAAGCTCAGCTCTCCCAGCTCGGTGGCAAATGGCCTCCCCTGCCCACTCAGGCAGGCATAAGGCATGTCTACACAGGCAGATGTGAAGACAGAGCATGTTAATTTGGGTACAACACCCTTCAAACACATCTCTATGGCTTCTGGCTCAGAGCGTGGCCAGCTCGGAGCGCAGGAAGAATGACCGTGGTGTATCCGTGCTGGCTGATAAGGACGTGCTGGGCTGAGCTTTGCCTGACCCAGCCAGCAACTATCGCCCTCCACTCTGCTGTGCAAACTCCTGCCTGCCAGGGATCTAGGGAATGGACAAAGTCTGTTTTCTGGGAATGAAAACCAAAGGTCTGGAGCAATGCAATCTCCATTGGGGATCACTGGAGAGCACCAGCTGCCAAGACCTTGCACCGCAGAGGACGGCAATACCCAAAAGTCAGCTGAACGAGGGCTGATGATCAGAATCAATGCCATGGCAGAGATGCTGCAGTGGTGAGAGTACAAAAAAAGAAGAAGAAAGAACACGTATGTCCTATACAGCCAAGGAAAGCACAAATCTTATGCAGTGGTGGCATTAGTGGATCAATATTCTGATTATATCTCTAAATTAAGCAAACCTCGCCCAGTTCATGACGATCAGAGTCATAGTCCTGGGTACTTGTCCTTTACCAGGATCCAGGCAGAGTACTTCACTGACTCTGGGTAGTGCAAAGAGCAGCAACATCCCCTTAGGGGATTTCCGAGTTTCTTCTAACCTTTCAGTGAGACTTACCAGATTCCAGCAACAAAAGTGAAGGAGAAGAAAACACCAGCTGAGCCAGGCCATGCAGGGGAACGGCAGGGCACGGGATTCTGACCTCCGCGGGAAAAAGTCTGTGTCAAAGAAAAGAGGGAGAAATGTGTCTGGCAAAGCTGAGCAGTGACAGGCTTTGCCTTAGTGAAAGGTGTCCTGCAGGCCTCCGTGCCACCACGGCCGGGCCAAACCCACCTCTGGATGGAAACCTTTGGGTTTTCAGACTTGGCCTTTTGCAGAACAGCAGGGATGATGCTCTCTGATAGGGGACAGGAGGAAAAACGAAGCCACCAGACCCTTCTGCCTGCCTGGAGCTAAGCTCTGTAACCAGCACGCTGCTGACAAAGCCTTGTTTCTACCTCTGGGGGTTTAAGCCCACCCCTGCTGCACTTGCAGCTCATGTGCCGCAGCTCGGGTGGAACAGGACAGCCAGGGCCGGGCTGGGCTTACCAGGCTCTCGGTGCTGCCTGCCAGTCACCGGCGAGGCTACGTGCCCTGTCCTGCTTCAGTGCGTCTGCAGTCTGCCCGAGAAAACACGCGGTCCCTTGGGAAGCTGGGAAGGCCTGGCAGAAAGGACAGAAACACAGATTCTCCTTGGAACAAATCCACTGGGGCTCCAAAAGGACAGCTGTGACTGTCTCTCTTAGTTTTACTAATTCTGTTTTAAGCATTAAATTTCATCTTAGCTTTGCTGCCACTGATCCAGGACCTCGTCTTTTTCCTGCGAGGATCTTATTGCAATGGAGGACTGAGAGGCTTTGCCAGCTAGGACGATGCGTGCTCATTCTCGCATACAGTCTTATTTCTTATGCAATTAGCTGTGCGCCTACCCGCAGCACTGAGGCACTCTCCCAGCCTCAGGAATTATGGCGCCTCGGTAAAATCGCTCGCAGCAGAAACCAGCCCCTTTGCGTCAATACCGTGGGGCCCGTACGCATATCTGTCGCCTTTATGGTAACACCAGCTTGAGTTTGCTCTCTCGGAGAAGGCCAGATGAAAATGTTACCGACTCCCCATCACCAGTGTTCCCACAGACAGGACCCTCACAGCCTCCCCTGAGTGAGGTTTACGCAATCGCCAGTGAAGGAGGCTCAGGACCACCAGTTTGCACCACCCAGCACGCACGCACCAGTCTAGGTGTGATGTGTCCTGGTGGGAAGCAGGGACAGCCGGCACCGCGCTGCCTCCAACACCCGCCAGCTCCTGCCAGACGGGACCACCCTTGCCCTGCCTCTTCCATTCTCTTGGGCACCTTGTCTTTTTTGTGATAATGTATGTTTTATGGCGCCTGAGAGGCCTCCAGGCCCGGACGCCTAGACAATCCCTTTGACTGTGATTTCAGTATTTTTAATTATTATTTTTTCTTTTTTTTTTTTTTCATTTATACTCCACCCTCCAAGAGTATCTGGTGAGGGGGTGGGTTAGAAGAAAGAGACCAAGAGATACATTCTCTATGCACAAAACCCTCCCATTTCCCTTCCACTCCCCTGTTAAATATACCTTGGAACAAAAGCGCTTTATGATGCTCTAAAAATAAAGCAGGCAGCAGTCAAGACAAACTGCAAAGTTTAAAAGAGAGGGCCAAATTCTGCTCACAGCTACACCCTCTCTAAGGCAACAGGGCTGCGCTTCTGTTTGGATTGTTAAACCCTGTCTAAACATCCAGGGGCAGACTGTGATTAGCTGCATTTCGTTAGCAAGAGATCAGCAGCTCCGTGATTGAGGACAACGTCACTCATCGGGTCTGCAGCCCTCAGATGCCGCTGCCGTGCCAGGAGCTGGCTGGGTCTGCATCTGGAGGAGCTGCCCAAGGCGCGGCGTGGCCCTGCGACCACGCTACTGATGTTCCTATTTCTCCCTCCGCCACCAATTTGCGGTATGACCTCGGATAAGTCATTTCACACTCCCTGCTCCCAGTCTGGCTTCTTTTCTGTATAACTTGTAGGAAACTTCAAAGCAAGGGCTTTTATCCCTTTAGGATACACGGCTTTTCCCACTGACAGCTGTCAAACATCCTTTCCAGTTGTCCTGTGATGTGCCAGGAATTTCAGCTGTCTTTGACCAAAGGTTATTAAAACACTTCAACAATTAATACGCAGTAAGAGGAAGCAGCCTGAAGCAGGTTAAAGCGAGCTGTTCTCCAAAGGGAGATGTGGCTGCTTCAGGTGCTTTTCCAGCAAAAACTATAGCTTGTGCCATGTAAGTCTGTAGAAACCTTTGATATCCAGACCAGACACTTTCCCAGTGAGACTCCCTCTGCCTCCCAGAGCCTCTTCCTTGGGAAGGCAGAACAAAAAGCTGAACTGGAGCTTCCTTGGGCTGCAAGTCTTAGTCTGGCAGGACTGCCCTTTCGCTCTGTTTGTACAACACGTAGCACAACAGAGGCTAAAAAAGTCGCTCTGTAGCGCTATTGTCATAGTAATAATGAGGAAAAGGAAAAAAATAATTTGGCCTTCTGAAGCGAGCGAGAGAGACAAACCCCTCGCTGACCCTTTCCCAGCAGCTGTTTTCCAGTTAGGTGAATACCTCTATCTGCAGGGTATCTGGGAAGGCGGCTGGCTCTGCTGGATCCTAGTACCACTAAACAACATGACCTGATGCTTAAACGTCTTTTTAATAGAGTCAGGTCAGTTTGTTATTATCTATTGTAGCCCACGGGGCTATAGGAAAATTCCTGTTGTCCTTATCTAGTTCTACCAGTTTTTACACAGTAACAAGTTTGGGTTGCAAACAACTGACCCAACTAACAGTCTTCAGGGCAGCCACCTTCAGTTTAAATAAACAAACATGACCCACCGTCTCAGCCAGCTTCTCTTTGTGGAAGAAGCTTCGCCTTTTCTCTGCGTGCTCTGACCTGAGCTTGTCCCATGCTCTCGCTCTGGAGCTGACTTTCAGCGCATGCATTTAGCTGACGCCTGTCAATCCAAACCCACAGCGGGGAATGGACCTGCCAGCTTAGTCCATAGAGGGAGGGAGTTGGCTGGAGATGTCGCAAGGATGTTCTCCATTTCAGTCAAATTTGCTGCCCAGGCCCAGGCTTCCTGTGCTACTCAGCTACAAATATGTACAGGGAAGGAGTCAGGGGAAGGTTTCGCAGAGGAACACTGGGTCCTCTTTAAAAGGGATTTCAGAGTGGCTCCAAGTAAACTTTGTCTTCTCACCCCAGCGCCCAACAGTGAGCACGTGCTGCAGCTCTTCAGCCATACCTAACTCGCGGGACTTCCCTCCCATCAACTGTCTCACACATGCAAGTGGAAACATAAAAGCACATTTCCTCTTGCAAAAAACCAAGGAGCTGAATTCCCCCCAGTGATGACCACAGCAGGAGCAGAAGGTGCTGTCAGTGACGCCAGCAGTGCAAGGAAGGGCTCAGGGCTGGGCCCACAGTTACGCAGTGCTGCGACTCCTCACTGAGAGAAACTTATTTTTAAACATGAAAACAGTTTTTAAAATGGACCAGATGCAAAACATCAGGTATTGCTCCCAACCATTTCCCCCACTGCTGCAGCCTGATCAAAGCTGCCTCCCTTCGGGAAGTTATCTGATGTCAGCCAGTGATGCTATAGCAGGGATGAGTTTGGTCTCAGATACCTCAGTTGACTCCATTCATCATAAGCAGCCCTCCATGAGCAGAGATATGGAAATGTCACTGGCAGAGGTACCCCAAGCTGCTCAGAATAAATTACCCTTATCAGCCAGCGGGTTAGATCCCGGCAGCAGAGACTGGGCTCAGATTCAGACTCCAGCTGAAGCACGAAGTGTGTCTGGATCCCGGTGTCTGCTGGGTTCACGCAGTTGCAGAGACGCCAGTTCCGATCGGAATCGAAGCACGGCACAGAAATGGGATTTCATTCAGTAAATCCTAAGTAGCAAATAAAAAAGGAAATACTATGAATGAATATCAGTCCATCCTGGTAGACTATAATGAATCTGCTCAGGGAGCCTTGAAAGACATCTTTACATGACAACCTAGTTTCTGTAGCTAATTAGAAAAGCTCAGGCCAGAGATACTTATCTGTGTGCAACATCTGGAACTCATAACGTCTCGGGTTTGCCAGCTTTCATGGTTTCATCACAAATCTGCTGATACTTGCTGTTGTTATTAGTTTATTTAGTTGCCTTCTTAAAGCCTGACTTCCTGTAATCACATGAGCATGTGAAAGTTTTCTCTACATAAAAACCTCTGTCCTTCATGATTGTTGCAAAACGCCTCAAAACACAATCCCTATAGGCTCAGGAACGAAGAGACAGAAATGAAAATAACTCCCTCACACACCCCACAAAGTTAAGCAACTTTAAAGCCAATGCTACATCTACCAGGGACCTGGCTTGTGGTTTCTAGGCCAGCCCTGCGTTTGGCAGGACCGTGGCTCATGACATATTAGTGCCAAGGCTGGTCAGTATTAGAATCATCAAAGCACTCTGCAAATTTTAATTATTTCTCACTTCTGTTCTACACCTGTCATTACTCATCTGAATCAGTCCTGGGATACTGGTACAGGGGATGTTGGGGATGGCTAGAATTGGCACGCAGCAGCAGTCGTCCTGCCTTTCTGTCTCAGCACTTTGGCAGGAGCTGACTTTCCCACAATACCTTGAGGAGACAGCTGTTGGACCTGATTATTTATAGAGAAGAGGAAGAAGAAGTTGGCTCCGCAATCTTGATTTGACTCTAAAATTGTCCCTGGAGTTGGGATTCCATGCTTAGATCCCAGGCCTGGTTTGGAGACACCTTCTGCTCCTGAAGCATTCAAATGAAAAGGCAAACGCAGAGGGAGGGGAGAAGCAGCGAGGCTGGGCAGGGGCTCGGTACATCTACTGTGGGAACTGAATCTCATTTCCACTAAGAAAACTGGAAACCCCTGCCCAAGGCCCTGCGTAAGTCACCGAGCTATCGTCTCGCTGGCTGATGCTGCGCAGGTAGCACAGCACAAACTTCTGAACAGCCTCATGTGGGAGAAGCACGGGGGACTTGCAGCTCTGGTTCTCAGCTCTTTACAGGCAGGGAGGGATTTCCCTTTGAAAACCTCCTGCAACCAGGCCCAGAGTTGGCCCTGCTCCCTCCCCAAGGGCTCCAGCTTTGTCATGCTAACATGCAGCCATCAAAGGAAAAAGGAGAGCCCCCTTCGCACAATATGTGGAGCCCCCAGTGTGTCAGATGCTGCAGCAAAACCCAAGCAGAGCTGGCAGTGCTGAAACCTCCTGTAAAAATTACAGTTCTGGGCTGGAGAAAGGGGAAACTTTAACTTTCGGATTTTATCTTCTGGTGCAAGCACAGCTCAAGGGAGTTGCCGCAGTGTGACATCTTCGTCTGACGTGAGGGAGTCAGTGGCTCTCTGGCTCCCCTTGGGTGCTGCACACCGCTGCTGAGACCCGCACGCCGTCGGCACAGAGTAACAGCAGGGGAAGCTTTACCGGGGGTCGTGAGACCTTCCAGGTCACCCCAGCCGCACAGTCCTCCTCCATCCACACCCCTGGATGAAGCTGTGATCCGGTGAGGATGCAGGTCACCACAGCCAGGCACCAGGTCCTCCCCTGCCAGAGCCCACAGGCTGCAGCCCATCTCCTGCTGACCCCTCTGGCAAAGAGGCCAAAGGCTGCGAGGAGCCTGGGCTCCGCTCTTCTCTCTCCCTGTCAGAGCTGCAGTACACGAGCAGGCACACGGCAGCTCGGAGGAGCCCTGAAACTCCACCGGCATCGTCTCTCCCAAACATCCTCCCCATGGCTCTGAAGTCTAGGAGAGAAAGAAACACAGATACCCATCTACTCCACCCTCTGGTAGTGGGCAAGCTCTCTTTGCTTCCTCGCTGGCACCTGTCTATCATATTTGATACCAAATAAAGGCCCACTTAATCCTGACTCACTCTACCTGCTCGTATCGCTTACTTTTCTTGGCCAGGCCATAATCCAACATCTACAGTGAAAATCTTGCCATCTTAAATGAAACCTAAATTCAAATCACATCAGTGCATCGCCTTCTCAGATAACAAATCTAACCAAACCTTGTAAGAACTTATTAGATCCTTTCTAGATTGCCCAGCATCTAGGTCAAATGTATAAATCCATGTGCCTTCCTGCACAGCACATCCAGTAGCTAAGTTTGCTTTTCGTCAGCCTCTGTAGGGGTGGAACTCCCTTCTCGGGGCAGGTTGTGGTGGGGGATTAACAGAAAGTTCACTGCAAGGTACCAGTTGTCCCGCGGGGTGGAAAAAAATCAGGTATTTTGCAACATTCAAAGAGATGCACCAAGAACGTCTTGGGTGGCAGTTAGCACATAAGGGCTGCTGGCCCTCAGGGGCCTGGGGATTTTCCTTCCTCACAGAAAATGCCTCCTGCAAGAAGCACATACCTATTACAAAACAAACTGTTGCTTTAGCTTTGTTAAAGAAATAAATCAATCTTCTTTTACTTCAAGATCTGAGAATCAGCCTCCCTTCTAAGCTGACACTTTGTGTTTTCCCCACAAATATTATACGGCACCCAAATATCAGGCACTGATGGCTTGAGAATGGCGAACCGCATTTACCTGCAACCCCCTGATGCTGGGGCTGAGCAGCCACGGCACTCGTCATTGATATTCAGGGAGGATCTGTTGCCGTAGCTTGTCTCTAAGGCACTGAAATGGAAAGCAGGAGACCAAAGCGCTGCTTGCCGCACATCAGTGTGCCTGCGCTTCGCCTCTCACCACCTTTGTGCCTGTTCCAGTCGGAGGCCTGTTTGGGCAGTCCCGCACTAAGCACTTGGACAGATGCCACCCCCGGGGCTCTCATGGGATTTGCAGCCATGACCGTACTGCAAGTAATTTTATGCGAGTCTTAGAAAAATTTGCCTACCCTGAGTGTCTAGGCACCCACACAAACCACTAGTGGAGATGTGACTTATAGCAATGCATTTTTACCCCAGTTTGAAACAAGATCAAACAAATTATACTGCACCAGCATAAACCCTGTCTCTGCTGGAGCCGGAACTGGTACTTGTGGCCAAAACCCAAGTACAGATGAGTCCTAAGAAGGCACAAAAAGGAAGCTACGATTTCATCTGAACCTGAAGGATTTATAACCTTGACAGTGAGACCTGTTCCTGTGAGATCCTATGGCAGCTTTAGGATTAATCACTGCCAGTGAAATCAGTGCCCGCTGCTCTGATTTTCAGCACAGAATGAAACCATTTTAGGATGAACTAGCAGGATCCAATCTGAGTCAGACCCGGGAGCAGCCAGATTCAGAGCTCAGTGGAGAGGCAAAGCTGAAGACTGGGTTCAGCTGAAGGATGCCAGATGGTCGGAGAAAGCCTTGTTAAAAGAATTTAAATGTATTTTATCCATTTTTTAATAAAAGGTGAGACAAACGAGACATGAGGCTCCTGCCTGGCCTACCTGCCTCTCCGTTTGGGCTCTTGCACTTGAAGGTGCTCAGCAGGTAGGCAGGGATAGGCTTACTCCTTGTCTGCACTGCCTTCGCATTCCAGCTGATGGGATTAATTGGATGAGACTACTTCTTCACCTCAGCCACGCTTTGGAAGGAGCGGGAGGACCATAGATGGGGAAGACAACACAACCTAAGGAGTTCTGCTCGCACCCAGCTACTTAATCCCACTATACGAGATGATGTTTGGGGAGCCCAGCCAGCTGTCTGGAGCCAGCGTTGAACCTCGAGTGTAGACAAGCGCCAAACAGGGCAGCGCAGGGCTGTTGTGAGCCTTCCCAAGGGAGACTTTGGATCGCGGATTGTTCTCTTCTTCCACACAAGGAAAAACTGCCCTTGGCAGAGCCTGGGGGTGCAAGCTGGCATTGTGTGGCAGCGTGCAGGCAAGGGTCTGAGGGTATCTGGAGACTCTCCCCCTTGACCCAAGCATTTGGCTGACACTTCTATAGAGCCCATCCCTGCAGTATCAGATCCTTTCTCCCTGTGATCTCCTGTGTCCTAAAGACCCCAGGCAGCTCCCCTGGCTGACAGGAACCCAGATCGAATTCTGGCCATTCGCTGCCTGAGGTCAAGCTGTAAAATGAACAATCCAAAATTGCCCCGAAAGGCAGATGTACTAATTAGAGAAACCTTGGGTGGCAGTTCTGAATACGATGCTTTTAATAACTGCAGGGATGTTGAGAAGCAAATAAATTATATGATGAAAGTCTACCAGGCTGCAGAACCCAGATATGTAATAAGCAAGACTGGCACCAAGACTGAAATTTTGCCCCCTGGGCTTGGCATTTTGTCTGATTGCCTTTCCAGATGAGAAGGTATCTGGAGCTTCCGGTCCTGCCGACTGCTTGGCAGAAAGGTATTTCTCAACAACAACCTGGGGAATCATCCCGGGAAGGCTGGAATTAGAGAGCCAGCACTCACTGGCACTCGGGGAAGTACAGCCAGGTTTTCACCAGGAAAGAGTGACCAAGGTTTCCCTCCTGACTTTTGGACTCAAAGTGGACATAAACCATATGGAAACTTTAAACGTGCTTAATATTGTAAAAAGCTAGCTGGTTAAGGCCTTCAGTTCTTCTCTTTGCCGGTGCACACATGAAGAGGCTCTGGCAGCTCCAGGGGTCTGGATTGCTCCCTGTGCCTGTGGCCTCTGATCCCATCGAGTGCCCCACACTCCAATGGTTCACCTTCCCAGCGCTCTCGTGAAGTTGCAGAAACCTCTCCTCTTTGTGCTGTGAGGTATGCCCTTACCCTGCAACACAGCACAGTGCAGAGGTCCCCGTGAAAATGCAGACGCAAATTGTTCGCATCTGCACAGTACAGCCCGCACATCTGGGCTTGCCAGCCTAAAGCCACGCAGTGGGTCACACGAACGAGGCTCTCCTGTTTCCAACCTAAGCCCGTTCTCCCCTTGCAGGGCCAGTACACCCGAAATGCCCAGCACAGGGTCATAGGAGGAACCCCTGCAGAGCCAGGGCCCCCCGCGCTTACTTGTGTGGCAGTGGGGACGGGAGGGACACCCACCTTGCTGCTTTTGCCGGTCCATGGCATGGAGCAAGGCTCCTTGAGTCGCTCCCCTCCCTCCAGCTCAGTGTGTCACACCCTCCCACACTTCCTTCCGTCACTCTGTGACCTCTTTGCACCCTACATCGGGGCTATCTGTGCCCACCTTCCAGTTGTGCCACCCGACAGCAGCCTAGCCCACGCTCCTCGCTTGGCTGGGATCTGCATGCACCCATTGCCTCACCCAGCACACACCAGGAGCACCCATGGCCTCCACTGACGCTGGGCTGTTCTCCCATAACCCCACCTTTGTGGCTTGACCAACAGCTCTAATAAATGTTGCAAATGAGGGTCCCCAATTACAAGAGGTTTATGGCTCCCTGATCGTTTGCTTAGTCCCATAGGTCATCACAGCTTTCCCCCAGGGTGGGCCTTGCTCGAAAGCAAACTCCCACACACATACAGACCCCACTTCAGGCATCTTGACCCGCAGAACCCACCACTCCCGCTGACAAGGAGCAAGGCAACGAAAGGTCTGCCCATCCCTAGCCCATAGCTGCCCGAGCAAGGAGGACACCATGTCTGTATCACCCCTGTAAGAGCTTCCATTCACTCACAGGCTGCTACATGTCCCAAACAAGCCACACACAGTTATTTTCAATGGCAATTAAAGACCAGCTCTTGTTTCAAGGGCTGGACAATGAAATTGCAGGAAGAGCTGCCCTGACCCAGCAACCATTATGTCAATGAATACGCTGGATTGAGAGATGCTGACGCTCATCTCGGCTCCAATTCACTTTTAATTCTCCTGGCCCGAAACCCTGCAGGAATAATATGGGGAGCTTGTAGCCATTGCATGGGGATTTGGGAGCAGCACCTGTTTTAGGAATAATCAGCCCCCAGCAGGAGGAAAGTTTCTCTCGGCTGGTCTCGGCACATTTACATTTTTGACCCTGTCTCGGTGTGATAATAGTGCACTTTGTCAATCTTGCACAAAACCTCCCTGGGCTCTGTGACTGATTTGTCCTGACTCCTGCATGGCTCTATTATGATTTTTCAAAAGACCTCCCATAAGGGTTAAATGACCTCACATTAGTGCTAATTTGGGGCTAACTTTCCTATTCAGCACGTAACAAAGCAATTGGTGTTTACCCAAGTCCCATAAAGTGACAGGGACCACACACAACCTAACTGCACTCAGCCTGGACACAGACAAAACTCCACCCCAGCCCTTTCATAACTATTGCCATTTTGTAAGAGAGAGAGAGAAGGAGGAAAAAATAAGAGGCTGACGGAAAATCTTCACCCAGCCTGTGCCCAAAGCACGACAGGCTGAATTAAGCACCCAACAGTCAACCTGAAGCAGCTCCAGTGCTGTCCCCAGTGAGACTGCAGTCGGAAGAGACGGTGGCCATCCCTTCCGTTCCCCTGCGTGGCCTAATTGCAACCCGCTGAGTCACAGACCCACAAAACACTTGGCTGCCTCATTCCTTAGCTGCTTTTCTTCTCCACAGGCTCCCTGTGAATTTAACTCATATTAATTCGATGTCAGTAAATCACCCTGCACAGCTAATAAATTAAATGTCTCATTGACCCCGCTTCTGGGAAAGGATCGGTGGAAAGAAAGCAGCGCGCAGGCTGACTGCACACCGACGGCTGCGTGACTGTCGCCGCAAAAGGAATTGCCAGGCTCGTCCCCGTCCCATCCAGCTCTCCATGATTAATGACAGCGCAAAGTAGGGCAGGCTGAAAATAACAACAAGCCATGACGGATGTTCCCAAGCACAGAGCTAGACACAGATCTTCAGCTAGAGCGAATTGGTGTCACGACTGGAGCTGAACAGCACGTTGGACACCAGCTGGGCTTGCGCTGCTGTGGTGCAAGGAGACTCAGCAACACCCTCCAAGGGTTTATTCAGTGCATCATTCCACTTCATCAGAGGCCATATATTTGCCCCCTTCCCATTGCAATTAAAGAAGGTCAAAAAAAAAAAAAAAAAAGAGGGAACACAAACATGTTATTGGCCGAGTGAGTAAACATTTCAGGCTCTTTTGCAATCATTAATGATAGTACAAGGCGTGTGTGAACTTCCTGCACACCGAACTGCAGTTCATTCTGAATTCACCAATGCAATTAGGGTGTCTTTTATGCAAGAGCTGAAATTCGCCTAGATTGATTTAACGAGTATAATTTCCTCTTTGGAACTGCTGGAAATTAATCATCACTTCTCCAAGCTCCATCTGGAATTCACTCCGTCAGCACAACACACAGCTATAATGGTGGCATCTAAAGAGAACTGCATGCTGACTACACTGTTGTTGACTTTGTTCAAGTATTTCCTATACTTAGAATGGGAAATATCTCAAAAATGCAGCAAAGTCAACTATCCCAGCACAGTGCACACCGATTTTTTTTCCTCTAGTGACAACCATCACACAGACAATAAACCCAGTTCTCTTCTTGCTCATGCCAGTTTTCATTGAGGCAACTGCAGCACCTTAATTGGATTGACCCTAATTTGCAGCAAGTGAAAGCGGCAGAAGAAACTGATGGAATATTTTAAAGAGAAATGAAATAAATCCACCTAACCAGTTACATCTCTAAGAAGCTGCATTTGCACATAAAAATGTCAATTTGTGCATGCAAATCAGGTAACTAGCCACCTAATTCCCTATTTTCATGGCTACCCGCCCGATTGGGATGTACCGCTGTAGGATTTGGAGAGCCGAGAGCAGTGAACGCCTCGGAGAATGTGTGAGTGACAGAATCATCCGGACTCCGAGAAATCTATTCTTTCTTGCCCACCTCAAACTCAATGCAAACCTATAAATGGAGTCAGACAAAGAAAAAACAAGGACAACTTCACAGCATATGGGGACACCGCTTAAATGACTGGCAGCTAAAAGAACAGAATGCTCTCGAAAGAAAACTGTTTTGTTTATTAAAACAATTAATACAGCTTAAAAGGAAGAGCACTGAAGTAGGTGTGAATGAACTGCCCTTCTCAAAACTGAGGTGTGGCTGCTCCAGAGGTTTTCCCAGCATTTTGGTGTCTTTTGATGTAAACCACAGAAACTAAACTATATGAATTAAAATCAGAGCTCCTTAAAATTCACTAGTTCCAGGATTATTCTTGGGAGCTGACCCATCCCTAGAATACCCCACAGGTGTACAGTCACAAAGGAACTCACATGAAAGTTTGAGCAAGTCTTTGTTGACTTCTTCCACCCCAGTGGTGACCCATTTCTAGCCATCAGTAGTTTTCAACATTTTTCGGATGAGAATCTCTATAAACTTTCCATTCTTCTGTATGCAATCAGTTTAAACCAACGGACAATAAGCTTCCTTTTCTCAGTTACCATCTGCAGACCCACTAGAAGTCATGCAAATCCCCTAGGAGTCTGTGGTTAAAAAGAGCTGATCCCCAGCCCTTTATTGCTTCTCCAGCACATATCAGACCCTTTACTCAGCCTCTTGGGAAGAGCCAGGACTTACTCCAGCGTATTTTTTCTCTGGACAATAACAGTTAGCTCTGCCACAGAAAGCTGCATATTGGAAGTACTCTACAGGGACCATCTAATTAAAGATTACAGCATCCCTGGGAGATATACCAACCCATTTGATTCTGTCTATTGATAACTGGGGAAAGCAGACTCAAAGCTGAAGTGTCTTGCCCAAGAACGCAGCATGAGAGAGCCGCAGAGCCAAGATAACGACAAGCACTACTGATTCCTGCCACATTGTTTTCAGATTCTGGTTGGGACTAGGAAAAAAAAAACCTCCCAAAATCTTCCTTCTGCTGAGTTTCTGCCTCTCTTTGGAGCATGGACAGCTGGAAATCAAATGAAAATATCTCCTCTTAGAAGACCTCCATCCCATTTTGCAAATAAACAGATAAGCAGCCACCCAGTGGGGGAAAAAGATAATAACTAGCTGGGCTCAGGGATGCAGAAAGATGTGTAAAAAAAGAAAAAAGTTTCAAGTATGGCAAGGTGGATGTGCAGGAGATGGAATTACAGACAATCCTAATAAGGGAAAGGAGAGTTTGAGCTTCCTGTGGAAAAGAAAAACCACAAACAAACCTGGGAGATTCTCAGAGCCATGGAGAAAGGAGCAGGGAGAGGAGAGGCGGGGTAAAACTGCAAGAAGTAGGAAACTGCCACAGAAAACTCTGAGCTTTAAAAGCCTTCCCTTTTATCTAGAGAGCTTTGGGGTAAGAATGGAGCAAGAGGGAGTAATAAGCATAGGTGCTAATTGCATGGAGCATCTCCATGGAGCTTTAGATTAAAGACTCCAGCACCTCGGGGGGTGAAGGAATCTGTTGATCTTGGAGACAGTATGTGGGGCAGGCAGCTGCACCCTTTGTTACGAACCTGCCTCCCTTCCCCATCTGATCATGTAAATGAGAGCTACAAATGCTAGAGTTTACAGCATGCAACATCTGAGTTGGGATCTCTGGAGAGACAGGGATGGATTTATTTACATGTTCGGAGTTATCTCTGCCAATGATCTAACAGGGGCCCCTTCACATCTGTAGAGTCCTGATGAAAGTAAAAACATTGTACCTAGGTATTTCTGTTTGTGCTTGTGGCACCGAAGACAAAAAGGCCAGATTCTCTGCCTGTTTTACACCCCCTCAGCACTAGCATTCATTATAGTTTGCTCCTACGAAGTATGACATGTCCTTGACAATGAATATGTGTTTTTCAGGGGAAGAACCAGGGCCGGATTCGGTCTGATTTGCCAGCTCTGCTTCAGCGCGGCCTCAGATCTTCCCCAGATGCCAGCCCAGCGTGGGTGATGATCCCGACTCCCCTAGCAAAGCTGCATGGCAGCAATAACTTCTTAGAGAGGGATCTCCCTGCCATGGCAAAAGGCTGGGATGGTGGGAGAGAGGAGGTCAGGCCAATTAGCACTACTCCGGTGCTCCAAGTTATGGTGAAGCCCTCCCCATATCCCTACCACCAGGGCCTCCGGGAAAATGATTTCTCCACCTGCAATTCTAGTGTGGGTGAACCCGGTGCTTGGCAGCAAGGATCAGCCTAGGTAACTGTAATCCTGTTTGGAGCCAAGAGGAAGGCAGGAGGGAGGACAGCAACCCCTCTGCTCTCCTTTGCCAATAGCAAAGAGGGAAACAATAGGAAGCAAAGCCTCAGGTGTTGGAGAAGCAGAAATACTTTTTCTGCACAGGCACCAGGCCTACTTGGCATAACACCCCCCACTCTGTGCCTGCACCCAGGGAGATGTGAACAGAGGAAAAGCCGCCGCAGCCCTCAGATGCGGTAGCTGCTGGGCTCTCTGAGTTGCTTGCCTGCCCTGAAATGTTTAAATACCTTCTCTTGCTGCAGGATGATGGTGAATTCACCATTCTTCACATGCTTCATGCCTTCTGTGTGGCTGACATTATGTCTGCATTGCTGACAGATTTTGTTTTTGAGGAGTAGATGCTCATATATTAACTTGAGCAGTCCTCCTTCCTGTCAGTAACGCAAGCAAGCTCAGTCAGTCCCTCACTGCTGTTGCCAGAAGGGAAGTAGGGAAAAAAAGGCAAAAAAAAAAAAAAAGGCATCAAATAAACCAACCCATGAATCAGCCTCTGGAGCTATTTGTACCAGATGTACTGGCAGGTGTGTAATTGCCTTCCTACCGTTATCAGCTGGAGCTCATGCAGGCCCTGCAATCACCAGTGGCTCTGCAGCAGGGATCCCCAGGGAGCCAGCTTTCACCTCCACCCCAGTGCACCGAGCACCTTCCTTTAATTAAGCGTTGAGCCTCTTCCCACCCTGGTGCTGCCCTGCAGACTCAGCGCTCGGTGTGAGAATGAAAGCGGGTATCGCTGAGGACCACAGCTTTGTCTTGGAGCCACTATGAGAGCTACGCAGCAGTTTCAGTCCCTGCCTCTATTAAATCTAGAAACTCAGGAGATAGATGGGAAGCAAACCTTTGGATTCCTAGATTTCTGGATCTCTTCCTTCTATATAGCATCCTGTTGCCTTCCCTTTCATGTAGGTTACTCCAGAAAAATATCTACTGCAGGATAGCTTGCGCCCTTCCCTGCCACATCTGCTACAAAGAGTGTCAGTGCTGGCTTAGAGGACACACCATGTCATGCGGAAGGAACTTGTGCTTTCCATTTTTACCAGAGTAGCCACTCTTGGGCATCTTTGTAGATGATTTTGCTTTCAGTAGTATTCTTTCTCTGAAATAAAAAGATTTCATATTCTTTCACATAGCCCCAGAGCCTGCAAACCTCTCATTTTGGAAGAACCCGAGAGAAAAGAAAAGAAAAGAAAAGAAAAGAAAAGAAAAGAAAAGAAAAGAAAAGAAAAGAAAAGAAAAGAAAAGAAAAGAAAAGAAAAGAAAAGAAAAGAAAAGAAAAGAAAAGAAAAGAAAAGAAAAGAAAAGAAAAGAAAAGAAAAGAAAAGAAAAGAAAAGAAAAGAAAAGAAAAGAAAAGAAAAGAAAAGAAAAGAAAAGAAAAAAGAAAAGAAAAGTTCTCATCCTTACTTATTGGAAAAAAGCATCTAGAACCAAAGAACAAATAAAACTAATTGAGCCCCACAATTTCTGCAGTGCACTTTCTGACTTTTGAATACATAAGGCTCATTTAAAGAGCAACAAAGATGGGTGGGGATGCCATTGAATTTCCTTGGCCTGCACTATGGAAAGATGATTCAGAGAGCTCTCAACGGGGCTGCCCTGCTTATGGAGGGCATTGCAAAAACTGCACTCTTTGCTAACAGAACCATGGTGACGAGCAAAGCAAACAGCTCCCCCAGCCTGGCCTGGCTAAGGAGAGGCTATTTGCCCCATAGCTGTGACTCCCTTCCGTACCTGTGCGTCTCTCTTTGAAGTCCTGCTAACTCTAAGGCCAGCCCTGAGCAGCGAGCTCCATCCTGTGAGGTGCTGAGCACCCTCAGCCAGACCCTGTGGGAAAAAGCGGGCTCTCAGTGAAATTAAAGGGCAGCATATGGCGGGCTCCTAAAAGGAAATAGCTGTGTCCAGTGCATAGCAGAGCAAAGGAATTTGCAGCCGCAGGAAGGCGACTGAGACAAACAATGTTGACTGGGTTTCAAACTTGAGTTGGAAAATTTTATGACTGCAAATAACACTGGCAGTCATATAACCCAAGGGAAAAAATAGGGGTAATGAAACGTCCTGCTTCAGGGCATGAGCTGGTGGCTTCTAGGGACAACAGAGGAATTTTTCCTCCCATTCACAGCATTGCTCAAGTAGCTGGGTGCATTCTGTAGGGGTTTCACCATCTGTAGAAATATCAGGCAATGACTGTTGACGGTAAAAAAAAAGATACTGCACTGGACGAGCCACTGGCCTGATTTGGTAAGGACATCTAACAAAGAAGCCAGGCAGAAATACCGCCATGAAATAAAAGGGACATTGGATGAGAGTCCAGCCCTGGGGTCCTAGCGAATCAACAGGGATGCTCTCCAAGGACCAGAGGTAAGCACATCAGACACAAAGAAAAAGAAAAATGCAGGCCAAACCATTGTGTTTTGACTCTGAGCTGGAGCGGACTACCCAATACTGTTATGCTGCCCAGCCAAATAATATGTCTGTGGAACTGATTTTAAATTCCCACCTTTGGTGGCTAAAGACTGGCCAGCTGGATCTGTGGCTCTGTCTGGGCTCCTCTTCCTCCTGAATGCAGCCAATCTGCTGACACTGGGAGGGTATGAAGTTTGCTGGATGTCTCCAAAATGTGTTATCTCTAGTGGGCAGGAGTGTCTCCTCATTGTCAGTCTAAATCAACCCCGGGCCACTTCAAATTCACTGATTATTATGTCAGTATTGTCCTTCCTCTGAAACAGTTCTCATTTTCCCAGTGTTTGCCTCAATATATTTATGGTGAGTGGCCATATTCCCACTCGGCGTGGTCTTTGCTGGGTCGCAGAGCCAGCTCTTGCTGGCTGGTTGTCCTGGGACCCCCGCTCTGAACCCCTCTCCCTGTCAATCCGCCTTTCACTGACTGCTGGTGACCGCACCGATAGATGTTATTTCTGATGAAGCTTTCCCTGGCTTTGTGCAAGGGCACTTGTGCTTCTCTAGCTCCCCTGGTAAAACTCTCTTCCCCCCGTGCATCCTAATATCACATTTAGCTTTCTTTTACTTCTGCTTAGTCCCCATAGCTCACAGATCTGCTGTGAGCACTTAGCACACCCAGGTCCTTCCCTTCTTTTGTTATCTCCAAATTAAACATTCCCTGTTTATAGCTGATTCGTTATTAATCCCTGAATGCATGAATTTGCATTTTGTACTTTGAATGTCATCTTTTTTTCTGCTGCTCTGGTCCTGAAGGTCACACCGTTCTTTCTGTAGAACGCCATGACCTTTCTCTGCTTTTGATAATCAAGTCGGGATGAGAGTCAAGAGATTTCATCAGTACACACTTTTTTGTTTATTCTGAAAGAGACGGATAAGATTGAGCCCAAAAATGATTCTGCAAGACCTCCTCTAGTAACCTCCTTCCTGCCTAGTACTTCAGCTTTCAACATTTACCTATGGGGTAAGTCCTTCTGCCTCAGTTTTCCTGTCTGCTTCAAGTGAATTATCATGTCCAGATAGAATCTCCTTTTTACGAGGTCTCAGGCATTGCTACACACACACGCACGTGTGCGTGCGCATGCACGTGTGCTCGCTGGGGATACCTGCAAGGAATCCGTTTCTCAGCAGAAGAACGGTGGTCTGTGCAGTCCTGAAGCAGTACAAACCTGAGCTTCCAGGAAATCTTATTCTCAGACCTAAGCTGGCTCGGAGCCACTTTGTAATATCACTCCCAGCACCCTCATAATAAGTAGCTTAAAAGCCCAGACATCGGGACTCAGAGTCTAGCAAACGGGCACAACAGCATCTTCTGCCCCGTACCACTTTCAGCAGCTCCAAAGGCACTCAGATACAAAGGGATTAGGTGGTTTGTAGGACTAAAGCTTGGCAGATTTCCCTCCAGGGCCCCCAGCCGTTTGCTCTGTCGGTCATCATTCCTGTCAGGCTAGTTCAGAGAGTCTCTGCCTTTATTCTCAGTGGATTAAGGGGTGGTTGAGCGGTTATTTTCTCCTGCTTTGTTGCTTGGAGATGGGGGTGCAGAGAGGAATGAATTACATCAGATAAATACATTAAACTGTCACTTTGAGAATTAACTGGAAACCCCGGTCCCTCCAGGAAAAGAGTACAAATGGCAAGAGAAGAAAGTGCCACAGAAGGCATCTCTACTGTCATTCACATGGATGGATCAACACAGACATACATTTTCTTCCCAGTAATTAATTTCAGTGTATTATTAATTGTAATAACCATCAATTTCTAATGAATACACTGGGCCTCATCAAAATCCTGGCACTTAGTTGTCACAATTAAAGTAACTGTAGTGTTCCCTGATCAGCGGGCTCAGTCCTTCCATCTCCTCCCACCCGGATCAGAGCCCAAAGCACCTTATGGCCAGGAAAAAGCCAGGGGATTGTAGCTTTATCCCAGAACTCAGGGTCTCTGCCGCAGATTTTCTATAGGACTTTGAGGAAAACTCTCTTTTTACCTCCCTCTCATCCAGTGATAACATCAGTCCTCTACTGCACTCGGTTATTTGAAGGTAAGCTTGTTAAAAACGCAGGGATGATTCAGATATTTAGACAACAGGATCCACAACAAACTGTCTGCTGAGAAAAAAACATCCTAGGGAATCCTGCTAAAAATGTCTCCAAAAAAAGACCCAAGTCAGGTTCTAGGTGTTGAGGTATTTTAAGCCAGTACCACTTACTTGTAGTATCAGGAGACACTACGCTAGTTGAGAGCTTAATCCGGGCTCACAGAGCGACAGCAACATGAGCGTTTGTCATTTCCTCTGCACAGCTTCACCAATTAGAAACAAACCAATGGATTGCTACATGCGCCATTACCCTTATACTTCTGACATCACAAGCACACTATAATCAAATCTAAAGAAACAAGTATTAATTACAGCATGAATATCTTAGTCACTATCTTGATCAAAACAAAATCCAAGAATTTTATCATTAAACACTCTTCCAAATGAGAAGCGAGAAAACTACGTGAACATATTGATGACACATGCCATCGTAGCTGTACTCTCTGCAGGACAGGGACCGCCTTCTGTTCTCAGCTGGTCCAGCACTCAGCACAGGGGTCCTGGAATTGCAGACGCTACTACAACAGCAATTAAGCTTCCCATTAAGATACCTGTACCTTATTATCAAGAGGTAATAGTTACCATTACTACAGCAAAATACTCAAAGGCAAGTCAGTAAATGGCTCAATTAATTGTTTCCTTCCATTTCACCATATTCCTTAAAAGAACATATTCTGAGAATGGCTTCAAGGCTGCCAGAGCCAAAAGAGTTAAAAAGATCAATAATTTTCAGGTCAGAATTAAGGACAGATGTGACCTTAAAGTACACTTCTCTACGCAGCAGAAATCCTGACTTTGTGAAGCTGAGCGGAGAACTGCCGATATCAAGATTTCCCAGTGCGTTTAGTCAAGGCACGATTTGCAGCAAGGGGCATTATCCTTCACCGCTCCTGCTGATGGCAGTGGAACCAGGATTTCACAGTGTGTTTAAGCAAGGCAAGATTTGTAGTGAGAGGCGTTATCTTTTATAAACCAGCTGCTACAGCTGAAAAAACAGAGATGCTTTTGGGGACTCAAGCACTTATCTAGATCTGACTCAAAAGCAACAAATTTCAAGCTACGTTCAGGCCACGAAAATTGTCTTTGAGTTTAACGAAATGATGCCGATCAATTAGACAAACTGAGGGGAAAAGTGGCTGATATTTGTGCCAAGTTTTTGCGTGTTAGCAGGAGTTCATGTGATGTCAATAAGGCTAATGGACTTCCAGGCTGAAACAGCTTCGTCTCTCGTTGGGGCAGGGTATGGACCGATGAGGTTCATGATTGCTCGCGCCTGTCCGTGTAAATACAGCCTGAGATGTGGGCAGTTATTTCCTTAGTCATTTCCGTGCTCTGACACGATCACGATTTACAAATCAGGTACGTAGGTATAATGTTATCACCTAGCAATGTTTTTTTAATGAAAATGTTTGGTTCTGGACTATGACCCAACCAAGTAGCTCAGAACAACAGGTGAATCTCAGGATCTCTCACTGTTGTAACCTCCCTCCTCCCCTACGAGTCTCCTCCCCTTTGTTTACTGCAGTTCTTCCTTTGCACTTAGATTTTAAGATCCTGCGAGCGGGGCCCTATCCGGCCTTTGTTCGGACTGCGATACACAAACAGCTATTTGCATTCGGTGGGAGACTTACCTGACCCAGGACTCAGAGTGGTGGGATCAAGATTAAATACATTTACATACATGTAAATTTTTGCCATTTGCTGTGCAAAAATATCCTCTCTCTGCGATACGGGAGAATATGGTTCTGACTCAGAATTGATGCTATCTTTCCAGTCAAGATTAGAGTCTAAATTGTGCAATCCAGCTTAACTCACAGTATCAGTTGCTATGCAAAAGACAATGTTTCATACAGAGGTGTGGTCTTTCCAATGATTGCAACAAATACAGACCACAGCTGGCTTGTCATCTAGATCCAATGCAACTGGAAAGCACAGCCAATTTTTCAGGTTTGATCCTAAAAGAAACTGATTATTCCTCATAAGATGCCGACTGACCTTAAATCACGGTGAAAGTAATGGGATCAAGAGCTTTTGAATGCCTGTGAAGAAACTGTCCCTAAAGACAAAAAACAGAAAAGGTGAAAGCACTTAAAAAAAAAAGAAGAAGAAAAAAAGCTTTTTTCCCACAGGAAACTTCCATCACTATTGTATTTTCCCTAAGGACATTTCTGTATCTGTCACTAAAAATTACTGCTGTCAGCGGTAATGCATCAGCACAAACCAGAGGGCTGGGCTTTGGTGGTCTGAACAGGGATGTAAACCACAGTTGTTTTAACCACCAACTCACCTTAGCTCCAGTGAACATATTTATTATGCAATAAATCCAATTTTATCTGGAAGAAAAATGATGTTGGAAAGAAAAATTGTGTGTTGTTTTCACAAGTGCATGCCTGATGCCTAATCAAGGCTGAGAGAGACATTTCACTCGCATAAGGCTGAGCAACTGCCAAAACAGAGGTAGGAGAAAGGTACAGGAGAGGGAAACAATTGCGGATGAATGCCAAAACCCTGCAAACCCCTGAAACAGCAAAACTGTCGTCCATCAGAGCCCCTAAACAAATGCCTTCCCATTTCAGGGGCAAAAGAAACAAGCCTAAAACAGATTTCCTCCATAATGTGAAATAATGCCCTAGAAAATTACGCTACCAATAAAAAGCTAATGAAAAGGTCTGCTGGGAAGAGTTTTGCCCTACAGATAACTTGTCCCTACTGATCTTAATGAATTCCCTTGCAATTTTGCCATGCTTTTATTACAGCAGCACTCAACGCCCTGGAAATCTCAGTGCTGGGTGCTGTTCAAAGAGATGGTCTTTGTCCCAGGGAACACTCTTAAAAAGGCAACGACAGGCTGCTAATTATTCATTATTTGCACAGGGAATAAAAAAGGTTTATATGGAACTAACGTATGGGTAAGTGTAAGTATCATTAGTAGTAATTGTAGTAACTGCCTCTATGATCCTCCTCTGTTATATTTGAGGCAGACTTCATTTCATAACTACAGGTTTGTCTGCTAAAAAATCCTCTTTCACAACAGACGGCCCATGGCAAGGCGATGGCTGCCTTCACGTACCCTGCCACGCTGGCCCAGCTGTCTTCCAGCACGGAGTGGTCTCCTTTGGGCTCAGGCTGGAGGAAAGCTGCAGCAGACTGGTGCTACGTTTCTCTTCTCAGAGATGTTTACCAAGGGCTTTGCATGGAGAGATTTAATGCCAGAAATGCGTGGGTTGTCAAATCATCCAAGGAAAAGGGCAGTGGAAGGCCTTGACCCTCTACTTTTTATGCAGGCAAAATACTGTCTCGCTTCAAACTAGCATTTGGTAAGGGAGCGGAGATGTGCGGAAGGGTGTCTTCTGCCTAAATGGTTGTTGCTGGCTAAGGGCAGAATTGAATAGGATGAAGAGGGCGTGGACTGAAGATAAGGAATGGGATCTCTCCTGATGCAAGAAGCATCTTTGTGTAATGGCACAGCCCAAACTGGAGCTCACAGGCTGCGGCAGTGTCCGCCCAGGCGGCGGGTCACCACCATCCCCCTGCCCCAGAGGGAGAGAGGTTTCCTCTCCATGCCTAAGGAACGCCAGAAGAACCATGGCTGAAATGGATTTTAATCCCTGTTGAGAAAACGTAGTGGTAAAAGTACTCTGCTCAGCATGTGCTGATTGCCGAACCCACGCAGGCGCTCAGGGCGGGTCTGTTTGTCTCTTCGGGGCCACAGAAACCAACAAACAGCAGCGGGGAGAGGAGTTACCGCGGCCGTATCCTCATCACGCCCACGCTCCCATGAGTGGCCTTCTTTCTGCCTAATGAAGTGAGGATTAATTAGAGGAGGTAATGGGCTTCTACGGACAGCACTGTCAAGCACTGCTTATTGCTGTTTGTTGATTCAGCTCGGCATTTTGTAATCCCTCACGTTGTTTTGCAGTGACTACAGGAAACAGGTAAAAAAGACACTTAGCTTTCCCAAGTTCAAGGCACTTGTGCAGACCCTTTAGAAATGATGGCTGGTGCTGGATAGTGCTGAGCAATAGCAACATACAATCAGTACTCGAATACTCCCATCCGTCTCCAGAAGATAGCTAATCTATAACATGTAGGATGGGAAACAAAAAAAAAAAAAAAAAGGATTTTCTATTTTTGTTCAAAAGAGAGGGAAAATTCAAAGGGAATTTGTATTTGGCACTTACTTCTTTTAAACAAAAAGTTATTTTCCCTTAAAATTTTCTTGCTAACACACTGTTTATACAATGGGGGAAATACTGCCCAGAGAGGGTGTGGTGACTTGGCCAAAAACAGAGTGGGGAGGAAAACCAATGGTTTTTGCTTTTCTCCTTGACCCGTGCAGAATACAGTACACGCCAGAGCCTGACTTTTCTTTGCCCTTTGCCATGTCCAAGCTTTTGTACCCATAAAAATACAGTGTGTAATGGTACCAGCCCTTAAGTAATGGTCAGCATCCACGCTGCCTTGCGGTGGCAATGCCTCAACATGTAAGGCACGGGCAAGCCAGCCCGTGCTGTTCCCGTGCTTTCCGTACAATTCTGCTTTGGGCTGGGCCATAAACTAATACAGAAATGGGTCTTCAAATGTTTTCCCTGCAGAACCATTTAGCAAAGGACAAAGTTACCCTCCTGGGGTTGAAATAACTCTTATCTCCCTGGCCAACCCACCTGGATGTTAGCAGTCACTCTCCCGTCATGTAACTCAGCCTGGAGAGTATGAACAAACATTAGCAGGTTTGAACTGCCACAGTTCTGTATTTGAGCTAAGCAGAGCTCAGGGCAGAGATCCAATGTTGTCTTTGTGTGTACAAACCCACCACAGAAAATAATTAAAGCACTGAATCCTGATTTTTCCCCTTAGTTCCTTTCAAGAAAGGTTAGAACTTCACCCACGCACTGAAAATTTGAGGCCCCTTTAAAAACTCCCCCTGGATTTTATTTGCCTGCCCAGCAGGAGAGATGACACATTAGATTTCATTTCACTTTCTCAAGACGTGACATTTTTGTTGGCTCATGTAAAGGGAAGGTATCTCATGCCTTTCTAAAGATCTTCGCATGCATGAGCACACCACAGATCAGGCAAAGCCTTTGCCCTTCCCAAGAGAGATATTTTGAAGACGGATGTGCTATGAGGGGGACACGAGGCTTCCTAGGCAGTGCCCATCATGAAAAGAGAGCAGTTATTGTGGTAAGGGCAGAGGTTTTGGCCCATTTGCTACACGATCCCATGGGACCTATGTCGAAAACTAAGCAGGGTGTGAGTAGCTGTGTCCTGTCCCACAGAAACAGCCTCTGCAGGCTGGGGTGCCAGTAGCTCAGCATTTCGGGTGGGAATGTCCAGGAGAAGACTGGTTAGTGGGTTGGGCTCCTTTCCTTTTCCTCTTTTTTCATACCTTCACCCCACAGCTGGGTGGTGCCAGGGAATACACGTAGCTTAATGCAAGCTGCTACGGCTTGGGGACGAGGCAGCGTGAGGCGCAGCCACATCTGGTGGTGATGTGCCACTTCAGCCAGTGCCTGAGTCAGCCGGGGCACAGGCTGTTCCTAAAGGACAGCTCCAGGAAATCCCTGCCTGCCCTAGGGAGCCAGGAAGAACGACTTCCATGCATGAAGGATGCAACGAGAGCTCCTGCATGCCTTCAAACAGGCTGAGCAAGACTCCTGCTGAACTATTGCTCCACTCTCTTCGTCGGACACGGAGGCCAGAGGAACTGTCCCTTTACTTTACAGTGAAGGAAGATTTGCTGTTCTGAGGTATTTCCTAACGGTCATGCCAATAGCCTCCTCCGCTCATCACTTCCTCACTCCTCTCCAAAGTAGCTGAAGGCTATGAAAAACGCTGGAGGTCTAGTGCAGTTATTTCAGATTGATGCTGGAACTCCTAGAGCTTGGCTACATGGCGGAAATTCAGGGCAATCAATTTGAGTTCATGAATGGTAATGACTTAAAATAGGTCAGTAAAACGGCAATGAACTCTCATGCAGGTGCTCCAGTTCAGAATCAGATGGCCTTAACCGAGTCAGTTAATCTGAACTCACTTTCAATTAAATTACAGTAAATCCAGAGAAGGCCCCTTTAATTCTAATTGAGTCTGTATAGACCACTCTAATTGAAGGCATTTAAGTAGCTCACTTCAAATTCACACTTCTAAGACACTGTCGAAAGAAAGCTTAAAAACACAATGGGAGTATAATACTAAATGTTCTCAAACAAGAGGACATAGAAAAGTAGTGCAAAATAAGTATATATGTATTTAAAACCTCACGCTTTTTCTGAGTTAGCACATTAAACTACTGAGATGTCATCTAACAATGTCTTGCTCTCTACAGATTATGTCGCTGCCTAGTGCATAACGCACACGTCGTGTGCCAGGCTATCAGCAGAAATCCCAAGGCCAGGCCCTGCTCCGAGTCCTCTGGCTGACTCACCGGCCACCGCGGGAGCCTTGTCACTGAGCTGCGGTCTCTCCTGCTGACCTGGCCACGCAGCAGTGCCTACAGCGCAGATCAAAGCAGGAGCGGAGCTGGGCAAATGGGCTGAGAGATGAGAGAAGCCACAAATGGAGCTACGCACTTACTAATGAAAGCAAAGGGCTTGCGGACATCAGAGCAAAATGACTACATTAGACTTACTAACAGTTGTTTCTTCCCGATTTAAAGAGCTTGCTATGGAGGAGGTGTGCTGGGAAGGAGGGTCGCTAGTTAGGGTCAGTCGGATCCATGATGGACCAGTGGCAGCCAGGAAAGAGGACAGGAGTTGGGACCTTCTCAAGGAGGTGGGTGAGGAGCAGTTGGAGCTCTCTGAGCTGCTGTGCTCTGCCGCATTCTTGTTGCCACCATCACTTTCACTCATTTATTAGCAATGCCAGCAAACGCCAGAGCTCCACTACACTGCCTGTGGTATACATCCCACCCAGGCTGGTTTTAATCTTAAGAAACAGAGGCAAGAGGGAAGGCAAACGGTGCTCAGAAAGGGTATGCCTCTTGCTCAAAGTCACACAAGAGATCCACGAGCAGAACCCAGCTCAAACCCGAGACGGATGCCCCTTCCGCTAGACCAGACTGCCTCTTTCTTGGGTTCATGGGATAAAGAGCCTCGATTCTTCGCTCTCAGCACGCTTCCTCTGCTCTGTCATAACCATACTAGGACTTCACCGAACCAAAGTTAATGCCTATACTGTTTTTCCTCGAGCCTGGTTATAAAGATTATGTGTTACCACACCTGCCTCACCTGGTAGTTAAACACTAGACACAGCCTACACCATCCTGCACAGAAAAATCTGTGTAAGAAACGTATATTTTTAATGCAAACACATTCCTAAGAGCACAAAGCACCTGATGAAGACATTTCCTCATTGCTGGGTGCATGTGCCCAACTGCCATTAGCACTAAAGAGAAATAACAAGAGCCTGGGAAGACCCATCCTCTTGGGTGGAGGCTTATCATAGTGCCAGGTCATCAGAGGAGATTTGAGGGTGATTCTCAGGCATTAAGACCTCCCATTTCAAATCACTGACACTTGACATTTCCAGTTCAGCTACAAACTTGTAAAATCACCGAAGAAAGTGAAACCAGGCCACATTAGTACCAAAAGAACCAGAAATGTGTGGAAGTCCCCTCTCAGCTTTGGCAGTGCCCATGCTCTCAGGTAACTGAACTCTTGAGCAATTTTTTGCCTCTGACCATTCCCAAATTGGTTTCTTACAACATCAAAACTGACTGCTGACTTTCTTTCAACTTATCTGATAGAGTTAAAAGAAAACACCCTGGCAATGCCACTGCATCACAAGAGAGGCTTTGATCATCTGGAACTGCCAACGCACCTTGAAGCGTGTTAAACATATATGACTTGGCTGATTGCATCTGCCTGTTTCCATTAAGTGTACCTGCAAGGGAGCCACCCGCTGAGGAGGGGCAGCACGAGGGAGAAATCACCTGGGGTTTGGGTTACTGGAGGAACCTTGAGGTTTTTCACAGGAGGAACTTTCAGCACATTGTGTTTAGCATGTCACCCAGCTCAGGTAAGCAAAGGCCAGGTGAAATTGCATTTCTGAATAAGCTTTTGGCAAGAACTGACCTTTCCACTGTGGTTATGAATGGAGAAACCTTCCAGCATTAAAAAATCCTTCAACAGCTCTCACGGGCTTTGGGTGCTCATGTAAACTCAACGGATGAGGTTCAATTCCTCGGATAGCAGGTGCTACCAATCCATGCTGACGATCCAGAGTGCCACGCTGGACGCTGCTACACTGGGGATTCATCCCTCCCACCCCCTGCATGAGTCTCCCTGCGTACAAAGGCCCTCCCAGTTGAAAACAGCTCTAACACTGCTCGGCTCAAGAACCAGAGCACAGATTTTAGATTCAGCTTTTAAAGACTGAGAATAAGGGAGCAGATAGAGACAAATGCTGAAATAGGAGACACACTGTTGATGAAATGCTATGACTGACACGAGCTATGTGGGGAGATCTCAGAAACCTCCTTTTTGGTTAAAAAAAAAAGTAGCCCATTTCTATCAGCCTTTTATTTCCTGCTAATGGTTCAGGGCTCTTCCCAGTTCTCCTCTGCAGCACGAAACACCAAGGCCACCTCATCCCCTGCCCTCTGGGAACGTGATTCTGGCTTTGTAGGTTATCTGGGGTGGGGGAGGAAGCAGGGGAGAAGAACGATGGGGTGCCGTGCAGATGATTCTCATTAATTTTGGAAGGAGTTATAAAAAGTAAGCTTTAAAGTCTATCCTAAATATAAGGATTCAGCTGATTGAGAACTCATCTGCTTCTATCTCTTGGGTAATCGTGAATACACTTCTGCTGTGTCACTTCAAAGGCGCAGCACAGCTGGGAGGGTTTTCATCAAAGCTTCTGCATGTCTGGGGGAGGTTTTCCCCCCCATGAATATACATCACTGGAGGCTCCTTTTCCCAGCTTTTCCCATGCCTCTCTCTGATTGATCCTCATTTCATTCAGATGAGCTCTTCCTCTCTGGATGGCTAAAGGGCAAGAGACAGCTCCCTCCAAAGCTTTCCCACTCGCCTGGATGCCTCTCCGAAGATTTTCCTCTCATCAGAGTGGGGGAGGTAGGGAGCTGTTCAGACAAGAGATTGAGCCTTTAAATTAAATTCTTGTCATCTGAGGGCTGGGCCTGATAGCAGCGGGGGTGGGAAGCATATTCTCCCAGTATCGGGACTCTGGCCAGATCCTCATCTGGTGTAAATATGTGCCAGTGGACTGATCTCAGCAGTCATGTCATCAAAACTACAAACCTTAAAACACTCCCCTCTCTGCAAGGCAGCAGGTTGCTGGGTGAAACCAGCATCATCCTCTGTGTGTCTGCCCTGCGGAGTACGTGAGCTCCACAGACTAGGAACACTTGCTGAAATTGCTCAATTCCCCTCTTTTGCAGTGGGGACGGAGGGCCGGGCAGCTCGGTGGAATTTCAAACACTCAGCCACCCTCAGCCGGGTTGGGATTTCACAAGAGCCCAGACCCTGTGCGCGCCCAGCACGTGCAAAGTGCTGGTGGAAATCTGGGCCCCTCTCCTGATCTCAGATGGGAGCTCAGCCCTCCTGGAAATTCTGGGCCCGGTGCCACTTAGTTACAGCACGTCTCCTGGCTGGTGGCCAGGTCAGAGGAGTCTGAACCTCGTCTTAGCTCTTCTGCCCTCCACCCTCTAATTGCATATTCCCTAGGGCCAAAATGACCCCAGCAATTGTCAGGTCAGGACACTGCTGAAGCGACTGGATGTGCACTCTCTTATACCACTGGCAAAGTTGGCCCATATGAATGAGAATGTGTTGCTGTTGATGATTTTTTAAAAAAATGTTATGAATCTCCTACGCAGTGACCCATGGAAAAGCGACAGCCTCGGAGATTATAAATGTCTGCTTGTCCAGTGAGATCTTCCCCTGTTCCAGTGAGACCCCTCAGCAGACGGGGACCCTCTCCGAGAGCAGGAGAGCTGCACAGCCACCACCCATCACCACCAGCAAGTTTCCCAGCTTGCGTCCTTACAGCCTCCTGCGCATCCTCTCTTAGCCCAGAGCCCTGTAAACCCACAGCTTGGACCTTTACCAGGAGATCAAACCAGGTCCCCAGGGACATGCCACCCTCATGGGGACTCTTCCAACACTGTAATGTCTGTTGGCACCTATAAATCCTGTCCTCCACGCTCAGTTCCAGGCTGTAACCCTCCCCTCCGCGGCACGAGCCCCTCTGGAGAGGCATTCAAAGCCGGGTCAGTTGTGCCGGTGCTGCACTGTGCGTGATTGGGACCCTTCTTCCCCCCAGACAGTGATGGGATTTTCCCACACCAGTCCCCTGAATGGTTAATTGGATCTTGAATGGTTTATCACTTCTTTCACTGGGGTGTGTGGCTGGGTTTACTTTGACACAAGCCCCTTTCTGAATTGCAAGTTGGCAACAATAAAAGGGAGAAGTCTTTAATTAGTTATCTGGCTAATTAACTTTTATGGCACCGTATAGCTTTGGCATCCAAATACTGCAATGCAAAACACTGCAAACATTCAAACAAAGACTACCCACCCCACCAGGAAGCTGCTGCCACTCGTGGCTGTGGGGGAACAGCATCTCGCAGCCTTGGCCGGGGTGCGTGGAAATCCAGCCCTCGCTGTGCCGTGCTCCCTGGACTCCCTGCACACCCCCTTCTGCACATAACTCACCTTCTGATGACGACGTTCAAATTACAGAGACAGAATACACATGGCTTCCCCATGTCGTACCCCTCCTTCCCAGCATGTGCACTCACTCTACCACTGGGTGAAATACATGCACGATAAAACTGATTTCCTGCTTGAAAGGGGTATGCAGAGGTCCCTGCGTCCCCCTGCCATGCAGGGGAGAGCTTCACGGTCAGGGCCAGCGTACCAGCATCCCACAGTCCTGAGCCAAGAGAGAAACCCCTCACATCAGGCAGGGTGACGTCATATCGCACAGTAAGGAAATGCTCTCGAAGAGGGATAAGCTCTGAAGCCTGTGGGATGACCCCCAAGAGCACAGTTTGGCTCAGAGAGTACAACAGACAGGCTGCTAGAATTAAGTCTCTCTTTCTGTTGGAACACGCAGGGTCCCCACTGCTTTTCCCACGCTGATCAGTGAGAGCTGGGGGTTTCGGGAGGCACGGTGCCCCCGGGATGTTCCCGTGTTGTTATATCTGCACCTTGTGGGCTAGCACATGTTTTACTCTGTGTGCTCTGGAGTTTCGCCGTTACTGCATGTCCAGGCAAACTCCCTAACTGCTTTCAGCATGAATAAAAAGGCACTGTAAAGGGGAAGGGACAGGTTTCAGGAAAAGCGAGAGAAGCAGCATAAAATGGGCCATCAGCTGGAGTCCACTGGCTAATCAGTACCATCCCACACGTCTGCCCCACTGCTCAGAGAGGCACGGAGGGAAGGGACAGGTCTGTCTGATCTCAGGCTGGGATCCAAACTAAACCTGCTTTGTTGTAGTTTGGACTTTAACTGAGATCTATTTAACTGCTGTAGTTAATTTATTTGTGCTAGAAAAGGATTCTGCTTGCTGGCAGGCCCAATGTAACCAAGTAAAATCAGGGGCGATACTTTGCCCCCTTCCTGTAGCTGTCCACGGGGGATGTGGGGAATCAGCTGAACTGCCAGCTGACAGAATTGGTGCCTCTGGTCAAGAGGCAAGTTGGTGCCTTTAATGTTACGCAGCCAGCTGCCCAGGGAGGTTACAGGAGGATTTCAGTAAAGCAGCACTGTGTTTGCACACCGCAGAGTTGCACACAAAAAGCAGGTCACAGGGAAGGTAAAAATGAAGTCAGCTCGGAGCTGCAGCATGAGTAACCGCTGCTACAAAAGGGGGCACGGCCCTCTCGGCATCCTGTAAACAGACACATAAGAGACTCTTCTCCACCTCCATTCACTGCGAGCGAGTACGCCTGTTGGAGGGAATGACTTCACTCTGCGTGCACAGGGCTCTGCCTTGCTCAGGAGGGGCTTCTCTTTGCTGAGGAAAAAAAAAATCTCTGCAGATTTGCACTTGCTAAATGATAAAGCAGCAAGGGATGGTGCAGGAAGGATGGACGAGATCACTGATGCAGGGGAGGAGATGAGGGGAAGGTTGTCCCCTCTGGGTGCAGGCATGCATCTTACCAGCTCTCCCTGAACGAGAGGACCTAAATCTAGAAGGGATGGAGATGCCTGTGAAGCCCCCCGCTTCCCCCCCCAGCACTGGCCCGTCCAGCCTGAGCTCCTGTATTCTGCCAGGGCAGCCAGGCAGCTGTGCAGCCCTCCTCCATCAGCATCACAGCGGCATCCAGCCTGCCTGACTGCAATATTAACGGTAACGAGGCTTACAAGGGAGGAGAGTCCTCTGACCTGTGACTACATGCTGCTTGTGCAGGTCTGAAGCAGCTGTGAAACGCTACGCTCTCTGCAGGCAGCTCCTAAGGCCTTGTCCAACCACCCCTAATGCCTGTCAGAGTACGATGGTCTAATGAAACTATGACACAGGTACAATCCTTAACACAAAGGTTGGCCTAGAGCGTCCAGGTATCTTTACAGGATTACTGTATTCTCCTTTAAATCATGACCCCTTGTATCAGGAACCGTATCAGCTACAGTTGCTGTGTACGGGCAAAGCCATGAGTTCCTGTAAAACTCTGCCCCAGAAGAAAAAATAAAGGAAATGAAATGATTCATAGCACTTGTATGGGAAACAGTTTTGGTTTTGCTTTTGCTTTTCATTTTAAGTCTTTTCAGAATCCGTTTAAAAAACAAATCAAGCCCATTCTCTTCTCTTCCTCCTGGTGACAGGTTGCCCAGATGCCTGTCTGGGTCAAGGGGACACTGCTGCATTTTATTTTACCATCTGGCATCATCCAGCTCTGCAGATTTTTTAACCTCTTAATTCCCAACAGCATTTTGTTCTTTGCTCATCCCATCATTTCCCCATATTTGCTTTCCTAAACCTCCCAAAATAATTTCCATCAAATCCAACCACCCAGCAGCCTGTATGTCAGGCTGGTTTCTAAGCACCAAGGGGAAAACATCTCCCCTCCTGAGCGCAGAAGATCGAGTGCCCCCAGTTCCAGGTCAGAGCTAAGCCTTTAACAAAAAGATTTTCCAGGGATAGGCAAGAAGGTTCAAGTTCACCAAGCTAGTTCACTAAAGCCAGGATCAGGCTCGCTGCTAGAGCTCCTTGGTGTTTACGGTCTCAGGCTGTCACTTTGATATATCTCCTCCTCTCAGGATATGTGCCTCGCACCCCCTGCCAAAGCCGCGGCTGCAGCCGCTCGCAGGGGTGGTGGCTGTTTCCGCACTCCGCGCTCCTGGATGGTACGAACGCCTTTGCCGCACAACCCGTCCTACAGACCTACAGAAGCCAGGGAGAAAGAAGGGAGAGTTGGGCAGAAGAACTGCCAAGGAGACGAATGCTGTCTGAGGGAGAGCGATCCCTGCAACTCAGGTCCAAACTTGTCCTCTCAGTGCAAGAAGCTCGGGACAGGGGAGGAAGTTTCCAAAACTGGTGACTTTGGAGTTGTTCAAAAATTTTCTGCCCCTCCCGTAAGCATAGGTTTCCTTGAAGAACAGTATGTTCTCCACAAAAATTACAAGTGGTTTCCAGGGAAAGCTTTGGGACTGGGTGAAGTCTCACTTTCAATTTCAGATTATTTTTTTATTCAGATTATTTATTATTATTCAGTTTTTTGTTTAGTTCGAGGCTAATAAGTATTTTCTCTTCAGACACTGCCATGCTGATTCAATTTTCCAAACAGGTGGTGAAAAATGTTGAAGGAAAAAATTCCTCTCCTGCCCTCGGGTTTTACTTTGCCCAGCTCTGAAGACAGGCCCATACTGCACACTTTTGCCACCACAGTTACATCAGCTCCACCACCTCCAGAAATAAAGACATTAAGCCAAGAAAAGCAATCTCGCACTGGTAAAGACTGCACCTCCACTAGGAAGCTCTGCAGGTAGCTTTCTAAGTCAAAGACTTTTTCACTGCCAAGCCTTGGGCTCGTGCCTCTGAACTGCTATGGGGAAGTCACTAATTTTTTCTGTGCCTCAGTCCCTGTCTGCACAATACCTGCGTACACATCCGTGTTGGGAGGGATATAGGACTATGTTCTAGAGAAACAAGGAGAAACGCTGCGCGGGGTGCGGGCTGCCTCCTAAGCCGTGAGCACATGTACGGCACCAAGCGCAGGGGCGGCGAGCTCAGCTGCAGGAGCAGCGCAGGTAGCAGGTGCTGCCAGAACTGTCTGCAGCATCACGCCCTTAGCGAAGCAGAGATGTTAACTAAGTAGCAGGAAAGGAAAAGACCATTTAAAGAACTGAGTCTGAATGACTAAAGGTCTTAGTCACTCATTTACCAAGATCTTAGGCAAAAACTCCTTTTAAAATAATTTTTTATCTGGATCACATCCCTTTAAGAAATTTCTCAAATCATCCAGTGAGGACCGCTGGGAGATGTCACTCTCATCCCCTGAGATTTTCCGTGTCCAGCACGTTTGTGACAACTGCCATCTCCTCTCCCTGCCTGCAATGTTCTCTTAGGCTGAGCAACCTCACCTCGCACAGGGCTACGAATGCTGCTAGAGAAGAATGATTTTTGTCCTGCAGAAATTGAAAATTTACTTCGCAAAAAATGCCAAGTTGGAACCTCCCAGTGTTTCAACAGAAACCTTCTCCAAAAACATCTTGTTTCATTAAGGGAAAAAAAGTTCTTAATATTTCAGAAAGAAACAAAAATCAACTGTGGAAGACTCCATGTGGAGGCTATTTCAGAAGGCTATTCCACATTTTAAGAAATACTGAAAGCATTCAGCCAGTCCTTCACGCAATATGGTGGTGACAGAAATGTAAGAGCATGTATGAAATGTAAGCATTTCATGGGTTTGGTTTCCCATTGTGCCACTCGTACCAGAAATGCCCTGTTAAATGTTTTAATATGTGGGGTTTTTCTCAACGGGATCAGCGGTCCTCCCAAGCTCACAGCACGCAGCGCACACAGCTCTGCCAGCACAACTACATGGGTGGGGTAAGAGCAAAAGGAAGGAGCTGGGATGACGGTACTTTATGCTGCCTGTTGCCTCCAAAGGTTTCATAAAATCAAACCACAGCCCAAACTCTGCCTTCCTCACAAGATTAAGACTGTACTTCCTGCAGTGCCCCTCCTCAGGAAAGGAAGGTATCCGTCAGTCTGACTCAGGAAAGGTTGCAGGGTTTGCCCTTGTGGTCTGAATCATCTGATGCACGCAGAGGCAAGAGGTGGCAAATCAAGAGTCCCCCAAGTATCATCGGTATTACAGCCGTATGCAAAGGCCCACCTGCAGATGAGGCATTGCACTGAGGAATGACAACCCCATCCCAAAGCATTTATGCTCCGTATGAGTAAAACAGTGGGAGAATGGTGGTGTGATTTGCCCAGTGATGGAGAGACACCAGTGGCGTTACCAAGCCCCGTCCCCTGCTGCAGCAGGCATCCCCGCCTGCAACCATAAAGTCATCACAGGCCAAAAGACCCCACAGCAGGCTCCCAGCACGCCGACGGGCGCAATGGTGCTTCCCGCCCTTCACGTCTTGCTCCTGCCGGCGCCTGATCCGCTGCCTGCCTGGGCACCCGAGGCCCGGGACAAAGGCTCATTGGACAGGAGAGCAAAACTTCGTTGTGTACGATGCAAACTCAGTGCCCGCAATTAGAGGATGCTGTTGAAAACACTCACGTAGGCCCCTGTCCAGGAGGGTGCTAGGCAATGCAGAGGGCGGAAGGAGTTTTAGTGAAGCTTGCCAAGTTTTTAAATAGGTCTAGATGAGAGCCTGTCACTTGGAGGAACAAATGTATTTTGTTTGATAGGCAGCGACACCTCGTGGCACAGGCCTCCTCCCTCCCTGCCAACAGCACGCTGTCCTGCGACGGGTCCTCAGTCACGCTAAAATCAGGGCGAGTTTTGCCACAGAGTCCGGCGGAGCCCGGATTTCAGGGCTGATGTTTCACAGGAAGCGATGATGATGATAAGATTCACGTCTGGCAAACGCTTACTAAAAATCACACGTCATCTTTAAGAGAAGCTGCCTGAGGGCTCTTAGCAAGACCATAGTGCAACTGGCCCTAGAATTGCCTCCCAGTTTGTTCAGGCTGCTACAGGAGGCGTAAGAGCCCTGTGTTGGTACCAGCTCTGCGGTTTGAATGCTAAATGGGAACGGACCTAGGATGCTCCAGACTCTTAGCTTTGGTTTTTTCCTTATAAAGGATTAGAGTTCTTTTTGCATGAGAAAGAGAAACTTCATAGAAATTAAACAGAGGTAGCAAAATAGCCAAGGAACAAGAAAAGTACTGGTAACAGACACCCGTGGTAAGAAGAAACAGAGATTTTTGGAGAAAGTTGTGACTGAAGAAACTTATAACTGTGTCTCCTCCTACGGCTTGCATCATACCATGTTCAGGGAAATGAGACGTCTGATACCTTCACGGTAAACATACAAGCTTTTGCCAATACAAACCCCGCTCCATCGGCTCTTCTCCCGCTTAGTACCCAGAACCTGACATTCAGGGGTATAGCAACGGGCTGTCTGCTGGGCTTGGTGAGTTCTCCACCCGGGGAAGGCCCAGAAAAGCCCCTTTTCTCTATGCCGGTGTTATCTTCTGTGCGGTAACTTCATTGACCCATTTCCTTTCCTCACGGCCCAGGCCTGGCGGTGCCTGTGATGGGAAGAGCAGGAGAGCAGACGTGCCAACCAGCAGCACGACTGACGGGGCTATTTTTTCCCCTTCTCTCTCTGTGCACAGGATGCAATGGCACAGCTGCTCCGAGCACATGCACCGGGGCACGTTGCACTTGGTAGCGTAGCTCACGGCTGAACTGGGATGTTTCCTGCTATGTTTCTGATACGCAGAGAACAAAACTGCTGTCTCCATGACTTTGCGTTAGGAAGACGTGTGAGGCTGTAACATACAGCAGCAACTGAAGAACTGAGCTTTGCCCCAGGAGAGCTGTGGAGTTTAAAGGTACCGCCTGCTGAAAACACAAACACCTCGAGAGTTTCATAGCTGCAAACGCCAAGGCCAACAGCCAAGGTGCTCATCGATAAGGCAGCGCAGGGGCCAAGAACCATCCATGTGTTGGCACAGCCCTGGCAACCGCTCCTGATCGTGACTGATATTTTCGGGTTGATGACAAATAACTGATAAGTGGCAATTGAGGTATAAAGAAATTGCAGCACTGGCATTCAAAAAAACCACAGGATTTATCAGAAGGATCCATGTCCTTCCATTCGCCCACACTGTGTATGGGCCAGATCCCTGTCCCATTTCTGCACTTTACTTCCTCCATCTGTAAAGTGGAGTAATTCCCTAACTTCTGAAAAACGTTCTTAACCTGGTAACATAAAGTAAGAGAAAATCCTTGGTCTCTTGTAAACATGAGACTATCATATCACATACTACTGACTGATGACTGTTTTTCATTATTGCTAGGTTATTATCAGATATCTCATGCAGTAAAACCTTATTTGATTTCTATTAATATTTCACAGCCACAGAGGTGAATTCCAAAGGTCAATTTTTTAATGAGGTGCCTCACAAGATAAGGCTCGCTCTGTTTTACTGTGTTCCTTTTGCACGTAGCCTGTGACAGAGACCAGTTATGTTACACTGGAGGGCGTAGCACTGCAATCTTTACAACCTTTTGCTTTCATCAAAAGCACTCTGGGCTCTGCTCCTCTCCCGGTTCAACGTGCGGTGCTGTATTTGGGCCGTACCAGGAAGCGAGGCTGTGCCAGCGCGTGCAGTTCATTGACTCCATGCTCCTCCGCAATTCATACAACTTAATACAAGAAAACACCATGATGAAAAGGTAGCAAGAACAGAAATATATTACAAGTGGAAAAGTTGTGCTTTGGCATGTCTACCTGGAGAGTCAGAGTCCTGACGGCACTGTGCTTCCTACAGCCAATTAGAGGTACAGTACAGCTGTCTTTCTTTGTTACTTTTCATTTCACTATGCTACGTGGCTTTGCTTGTAGGAGGAAAGACATATAGAGGTAAATTTTAAGCAGTTTAAGTGGCAATTATTCACATAAAGTGAAATATTCCACTGTACAGAAATGGCAATTTAAAATCTGTCTATAGAATGTGTCTTGTTGAAGGCTAGTGATGTACATATTTACCTACCAGAAACAGTAAGTACCAGGAAAGTGGCAAGCCTGTGTGCTGCATCTCACTGCAGCCGTGGTAGGATCTGCCTTTAAAGAACTGGGATTGAATGTGCGGTGTGAGCCAGCGGTGTCTGCCTCGTCCAGGGGCTCGCAGGTGGGAGCGCAAGGGAGTCGGTTTGGAGTTTGTGGGGTTGTAAACCAGGTCACAGGGAAATCCTGTGAGACCATGGGGGAAGCCACTCAAAATTATAGAATAGGATGGTTCACAGAAATGTAGGTCCTAATTCTAAAAGCTGTTGAGATAAAGATGTTTTATAAGAGATGAGGAAAACATGACTACATCACAGACATACCTGCTTCCGTAGCCAATTTCCAGTCTTAAATGAACTGAGCTGCTCTGCCCCAGATTTTGAAACCACCTTGGTCAAAACCAGGTGATATTTCCTATCCCCATATATATTTTAAATCATTCATGTAATTTTCCCTTTCAATCAGGTCATGCTCGACTTCCCCCTCCTCAAAATGTTACACTACTGTCAAAGGATTTTGACATGATTTTGACATGGACTCCAGGAGAAGGCTCTCCACCAGATGTGAGATACACTGTGAGATATGAAAGGTAAGCGCCTACAAAGGATGTCTGATTGAAAGTACGGCACCGGGCGAACATCTGTGCATGTACAGTAACCAATGTCGTTGCCATCAGCGGCCTGGCTGCATCCTTTCACCTTTCACTTTTCACCTTTCACCTTTCACCAAACCCAATCCTCATCTGTCTGGAAAGTGCTCCAAACTCTGAGCAAGATTCGATACCCATCCACCAAAACACTTCCTTCTCTTACTCTATAAATTATAACAAACCAGCATGTTTAATATTATGGTATGCTTGTTTCTTCTTTTAGCCAGGAACGCATGGACAAATGGATAAAGATTACTAAATGCAAAAACATTAACAGTACCTCTTGCAATTTGACTTGTGTGCTTCCAAACTTCTTTGTTAAAGTCCGGGCTCGAGTGAAAGCTGTTTCTGGACAATCCCAGTCGCGATGGGTAGAATCACAATTCAAGGAATACTATTCGGATGGTGAGTGTCTGTTAGGTTACAGCCTGGATGAAAGGACATCCCAACAACAGTGTTGGCATGAGCAAATGAGTAGACCACACACCATAGAAAGAGAAACAGTAACAAACAGCTTTATGAATGACAGAGATTTGAGTGAGCACAAACAACAATGAGCCATGATCATTTGAAAGCAAATTTTGTAGCAAGTGTCAGCATTTGTTCATCAGTGCTCTAGGTGAACAAACTGGCTTCAAGCTTTCCACATACCAGTGGGGGTATGTTAGATAAGAGAGAGGTGTTCCTTTGCCTTCCTCCTTCCTTCATGTCTATCACAACAGTTACAAGTGTAGACCAGTCACAGAAAAGCATTACTTCTGTGAAGCTAAGACAGAAGCAAGCACTATTCTTATGTCTGATCACTTAATTACAGTGGAACTGGCTCCACCAGTGCTACACATGAATGTCACGGAGAACTTAATCCACGTGAGTGCCTCCTTCCCTTTGGCCACCTGTGTGGAGAGTTTCTCTTGGAAGTATGACTTGAACCTTTGGGAAGCTGGATCTGAAGACAAGGTCAGTAAAAGCAGCACTTCTTAGATGAAAAGGAGGAATGATGCCCAGCTTGAATTGCAATAGCTTCACATTTCTGGGCAGGGAGGGACTGGATCCAGGGCCTGCAGAAAATGAAATGGCCAAGCGAGAGTTAACCAAAAGCCAGAGAAAAAAAGTACATGTGTGTGTGTGCATCCTTACAGTATTGGTAGTTCCCTGTTTTTATCAGGAAGATGTGATGGGGAGGCTACACTATAGTCAGTATAATCGGGCAATATCTGACGTTTAAAACAACTAGTTCAGGTACCGCTAACAGCGTGCCGTGGCAGCACAGAGCACAGCACCGGCTGGAAATCCCACCCCAGAATCCATAAGCCCTAGGAAGATGCTTGCTACAAACAGCAAGCAAGTCCTGAAGTGCCTCTCCATGCACCTTCCAACCACTGGAGCCACACAACATGGTGAAGAGACAATCATGGGCTAAAAAGGTAGAGAAACACCACTCAAATAATGAAGGAATCATCTTTCCAACCCTCTGTTCTTTTTGTTTCTAAACAGAAGGAATACGAAGGTATCTTTAGGAAGAATACAGTGACTATCGACACCACTGCACTTAGAGGCAACTACTGTTTAAGTGCCAGATCTTCCTTCCAAAGCATTGACTTCAAGCACAGCAAATTCTCCCAACCAGTGTGTGTGCTATTAAACCACAAAGGTATGGCCCTGCTGAGAAAAGGATGTGGTGCGACATCAAACGGGATTAGGGCAAATCAAAGATTTCCACCAAACTTAGCTTTTCAGCCAAAAAAATTGGCTGCCTGTTAAATGTATTGGTTGGATTTTCTAGTGAAAGGTTCCTGCTTTCTGTAGAAACATTTTACTTAAAAAATCCAACCCTGAAATATTTTCTGAAAATCCTGGCATATTGTACTTGAGTTATGCTCACAATGAAATTTTGGGAATATTCAAATTTATCCTGAAAAATATGTGAACAAAGCCTCATTTTTGACCTGCTCCAAGTAAAGCACTGGCTGGTATCAACATCCATTTGTGGCTGTGACTCTGACTTAGAGTCTGATCTTAGGCAAGTCTGTTATCCTTTCTCCGCATTTCTAAAATAAGAATCTTGAGCCTAACATTTTCTGAGATTTCTGAAAGCAAAGCTGAGTATAAGAGCTCATTATTAGTATAAAATATACCACCAGCAGGAGATTATTTTCATCTTTTTCTTTTTCAGCAGTGAAATGGAAGTTCCCGTTTCCTGCCATGATCCCTGTGTTTGTCTGCTCCATCCTTCTGACAAGTGCCTTCATCATCTGCTTGCTGAAACAAGATGCTAAAAAAAAGAAGATGCCTCACGCTTTGGTATGGCCCAGATGCTGGGGTCCCCTCCTGACTCAAAGTCTTGCTGATTTTCAGAGGGTAACTGGGGAGGAGTGGGGGAGTTGCACGGGCTCTGCGCTTCTCAGTTTTGCATTCATAAGTCCCATTATAAGCTTTGATTCTGGCATGTCCTATATCCAAACTTTTCTTTAAAAAGCATCACTAACTCACTGATCGGTGTGTCCTGTTTCTTTTCCCTGGTAGGATTTATCTCATTTCAAAGCTGCTGGATCAGCCTTTCACTGTGAGCCCACTGAAAAGGAATTCTTCATGGACTATCTTATCTGCACAGAGAAGCCAATGTCACAAAGGAAGACAAACAAAACTTTAGCAAGAAACAACCTACCATGGATGGCTTCTTTCCTATCATCATCATCATCAGAAGAAGAAGAGGAGGAGGAGGAAGAGGAAGACGACAGCAGTACTTTCATCCCATACACTGAAAAGCCTAAGTTTCCAAAGAGACATCTCAACTGTCAACCATCCACAACAGCTCAGGAGGAAACTAGCTTGGACTCCGGATCTGAAGGTCTCTCTGTGGATAGTGAATCTGTGCTTGACCTAAGTACTTTGGGTTTCTCGTTCCTTCCAATGACAAAGAATGAGGTGGACACCTCAGGATACCAGGGAAGTGAAAAGGCATCCCTTTCTCGCAGTTCCTCTTTGGGAAGAATATCCCTCACTGATGTGAGATTCCCAGGTGCCAGGGAACATGGACAGCATGATACAGACAGGGATGAATGCCTGGAAATGACCCCTCTTCAAACACTGACGGAGGGGATTTGTGCCGAACTTCCAGCCGATGAGCACTACCTGCATAGGAAAGCTCCTCATTTCCCCAAGTATTACCAGAAAACAGGAGTTGATCTGCATGGTCAGGACCCCAGTGCCAAGCTGCTCATTTCCTTTCAGACATCACAGGTGGCAGAAGATGAAGGTATTGCAAGTGACTGTGACAGCGATCATTTTACAGAAGGGACACCTCCCGCATCCACGGTGCTAAGCGATGCATTTGAAACTTCAAATATGGAGGAAAAACATGATCAAAAGTTTAAATTCAAAGGCTACAAGCACACACATTACATGGGAAGGAGCTAGAGTAGCCTAGCAGTTCTGTGGCACGCCTGGAAAATGCTAGAGAGCTCCAGATATCCAGGCAAGGATGCCTAAACAAGAACAAGGAAAAATAACTGATAGTGGTGCTTTTTGCATTTATGCAGCTAGACAGAGTTTTTTCTACTGATGTCTGGCCTATCGAGGCATATGGCTTTACGGACAGAAGAGGTGTTACGGCTAGTTAAGTAGTGTACGGTGACTGTCCCTCTGTACGAGTACAGCTGTGATAAGGTGCTAAGGCTCTGGTATGAGGCACGCTCTTCGAACCCAGCCAGGGGTGAGGCACGCAGTGGTACCTCATGTATGTGTCACGCAGCAAACAGGCAGTGCCTTGTGTTCACTTGAGACTTGAGAGCAAGGTAACTTTTACATGTGAATTATGAAAGGCAAACACACCTCTGAGAGGGCAAAAACACAACCCGGACCTGTGTGAAACCATCAGCTGCGTTCTGAAAACACAGAGCTTTGTGCCTGCATGTTGATTTTGAGACAGGATGCCCTGCTAATGTTACATTTGCTTCTCTCTAACTGCAAGACCGCACCCCTGATTGACTGGAAGGACCTTCCAGAGACATTTAACAACCTTTGCTTTTTGTGGCATGAAAAGGTCTCCACCTCAATCTGCAGAGATCACCTTCTGTGTTTCAACAGAGTGAACTGAAGTCGAAGTGATAAATGTGCAGCATGTTTGTTTGTTTGTTTTTGGTTTTGTTTTTATACAAATATTGCCGCTGAAATTCCCCCTGCTGTGCAGAATGTCTGAGAGCTGCTTTATGCAGAGGCAATAATATTTTGATATATAACCCCATGTGTGTGTGTTTTTATGTCTCCTAGAACTACAAAGGGTGACTGCAGCTCATCCTGAAAAACATTACATTTTAAAACGGGACTCAGTCATGGGCTTCCCATTCCTAATGCTTTGGTTTGAGTGGAATCCTGTGAGACTTCCCAGCCAGGTCTCCCTCCGGTCACTGAAAGACCAGGACTGTGACCACCTCTCTGAGCAAAGAATCACATCAGAAGTCCGCCAGCAACAGGCACAGGAGAGACAAGGCCTCTCTTCACTGGTCAATACTGACCTTTTCAGTGTATTTTTAATTTGCAGTCTCACATCTCACAGAAATATACTCTCCCATTTTATTCCAGTAAAAGGACATGCAGAAAAGCAAAGCATTAAAAGAAAGAGGGGACACACAATAGCCATTCTCTGCATTCGGAGAGTTGTCTCAGATGAGGGAAGGGCGTTTATGGAGGGTATTGAAGTTGACATCTTCAGAGACTCAGGAGAACAACATCAGAAAGAGGCAGGGGGTGAGAGGAGGGGTCGGGAACTGCTTTGAAAGAGGAAAGGAAGATGTACTAATTAAGGTCCTGAATTAAAGTAAAAAGGGGAGGTGAGAGAACAGATTCATCGACTAGAATTTTCCTTTTTTTTCTTACCTGTCCTTTGCAAAGTGTCCTTAGATACATCCTGCATTGTAATCCCTCCTCTTCATTTAGAAATATATAGATCATCCAAATACAATCACCACCCATTTTCTTGTGCAATCAAGGGAAAACCCCCAAGCTTGGAGTTACAGGAAGCTCTGAAGTTGTGCAACCTCTACAAAATTATTTTGACATGTCACGGCTCTGCAAACAGGGCCTGGGATCACTTCTTTGTCTTGTCCAGCTTTTCTCAGGATGGAAGCTGGGGGAAAGGCTGCAGGCCAGGTGAGCTGTACTGGCGGAGGCAGCATCCCGCTCCTCCATGTTTTCTTTCACCAGGGCTTGAGACCTGCTTTCCAGCGCAAAAGGGGCAGGGACAGCCAGAGCACAGTGCTCCCTCTTCCAGAGCAATCCGTCCTTATCTTACACCTTACTTAACAGTTGTAGCTGTGTCATGAGAAAAGCAGCTCTCCCCTCTCATTGGAGGAGCTACGACCCAGTCAACCAAAAAACCTGGACACTGCTCATCTACGGGCTAAGTGCGAGAGCTGCAATCAACTCTCCTGCGTCCCTGGATCAGCAGTCACTGGGCTTCGTGCATTCCTCCCAGAGCAGGGCTCTGCAGCCTGAGCCCTGCAGCAGCTCAGAGGAGATAACCCCCTCGGTCTTTTGGCCTTTTGGATCTACTGTCTTCACAAATCTCTGGCACGCAAGATTTTTCTCCTCTTTCCCCAGCTGTGCCAAGTTATAAGCAGAGTTCCATGGCAAATCTGTGTTACGAACCTCTCAGTCTGTTTTTGTCCTTAGGAACTAACTTCTCACATAGGCTCAGGCTCTACAGTTTGGAAGTTGAAAGCCAAGTGTTTAATTTTAAACGTGGAACCAGACTTTTGGAGATCTTCAGGTACCTAAAGATTCAGAGAGGTGCTTCCTGGGCTATTCAAAAGGTAACACCTCTCTAGAAATAAGGGCAGAAATAAAGTTTTAAGTTATATTCTCAAAACTAAAGTCTCAGGCACACTACAATTTCCCTCACCTCTCCCCTATCATGGGTCATCACACAGCAGAAGCATGAGGCAGTGACATGAGGGAGGGAAAAATATGGAAATACTTTAGCAAGCCATTCAGGAAACACCCTAACAAAGAGTTGTACTTAATTAGATGTAGGCCATCCTGGTGGATAGGTGTGCCTCGTTTAATAAACCTGTGAGGCTTCTGCATTTGTCCAAGTGAGATGAGAAAGGCAAAATGACAGCAATGCATCAGTGGCATGGTTTGAAGCATACAGCCCTGTTAATATTGAAGCAGGGCAAGGAACAGAAACAAATTCAGGAACAGAAAATCCATGAGATTAAGAGATAAGCAGAAGGTGTAGTAATTTCTATCACATATTTGGCCACAAGGATAGAATAGTGAAAGTAGTGTGCTTTTAGCTTCAGAAGCACGCATGGTTTGTATTTTGATTAAATTGGCTGCAGGTGTGATGTTGCTTATGGGACTCACTTGTAGTAATAAGAAAAAATTCTAGCATTTAGGCACTTTAAATAGGCTTTAGACAGTATAGGAGCACTGCTCATAAGGAATTTGTCAAATGCACAGTTGTCCTATGTGGTTTAGGACAGATATTTCCCTTAAAGCTTTCCTAGGGCTGCAGCAATCACAATTTGAATGGTTCTCAGTGCTCAGAAGAACAGCCCAGTTGGTTTTGCTTTGATGGAACCTCAGCTTTATGCAATGGTCCAGTTAGTCCCAGGCAAAACTGAGGACTGAGGACAGGACTTGCCCATTTTGTGAACCATGGGATAAGATAAGCCAGAGAAATAAGCCGGGGAGGTTATCCAGTCTGTGCCAAGAGAATAGCTACCCTGTAAAAATTCAGAAGCAGTGGCTAAGGGAGTTTCCTCAGCCTCAAATGCAGGTTGTATGTGTGAAGCTTTCTCCGCTTAGGACATCTCGGGTAAAATAAGCAGCATGCAGCTGTACCAGTTCTTCAGATGTGAAACACATCTGGTGGTTCTAAATCCACATCTCCTGGAGATGGGCACTTAGTTTTCACTTTTGACCAAAGAAGGAAATGTCTCTCCCTCTTCTGAGAAAAGCCTGAAAATGTAACTTAACAACACCCTAAAAAGCTAAGAACGCTATGGAAACGGAATGATCTCTCTTTCTTGTTTAGATTTCATACAAACTCCTAGTTCTCACCATATGGCATTCATGATACTCAGAACAGTCTTACACCGTAAGCAGCCACAAAAATCAACTGTAGGTCTCCAGCGGCCTCTGAGAAAAGCCATGGGGCAGCACGTGCTCCTCCTACGGAAAGGCTACCTCCTCTCTATGTCAAATGAGAGAACCTCTGCAGCCACCTGGTAGCACAGAGTTCATGGCATTCTTGAGCTCGTGCTCTGCCCAGTGTGCAGCAGGGCTACATGCTAGTCATTTGGCTCCCATCCACGCCCAGTATGAACAACAGAAGAGCTCAAAAAGTAGTCATCTGGCTGACTTTCGTTTTAAGAAAGCATTCGAAGGTATTTCTTAAGGAAATAGGTGTCTTGCTTGCAGCAGTTATAAAGCCAACTAGGTGCACAGCACCGTTTTAATTTCTAGAGTTTTAACAAATCGAAGTTACCTGACCAGAAAAGCAAGGCCCAAAACTTGAGAAACCTCAGTGAGGGCTTTCAGGCAGGAAGCTCTTTATCAGCAAACTGGTATTTGGCTCTCTTTCAAACACTGGGGATTTTCTAAGCCTCTGGCTTGTGCACCTTTGTACAGTTAGGTGTGCATACTCAGGAGGGGAGAGGTGCTCCCGCTGTCACTCTGACATTCTCTCTCACACATGCGCACACATCCTTAGCTGGTGATCTCAGATCTGAATGCAGGCGGGATAGTAGCTCTGCAGCCTGTTACTGGGCAACAAATCCAACCTGGCCTCACAAACAAGAATTTAGCTCTTGTAAAAGGTGATTCACCTGCACACAGGATCAACCGCCTGCTCTCCCAGCCCAGCTTGCATAGTTATTCATGAAGCAATTTCTGATCGTCTTGGCTGTATTTTCAGTGGTCGGTAAGTCCTGACTTTTCCTTTCCTATCACTGATAGTGGTTGTTTCTGCTTGATCCTGTAGCATGGGAGGTAGTTCAGTCATGTTTACTGAAAAAAGACCTAAAGAAGGAGTTGTTGTCTGAGGTTGTTCAAAAGCTCTCTTCTGTGTTGCTCTCTCCCTTTAGTATTTTCAAAGTACTGTTGGTGCGCTCAGTGCTTTAAGGATTTGTAGGGAGAAGAAAAGACTCCTTCACTTCAAAGCATTTGCCTCTGATGTGTTACAACCCAAATCCTACAGGAGTAAAGGATATTCCTTGACTTTAGGGGGCTTTGGATCAGTCCCCTTGTGTCTTAAGCAGAGACGCAACTGAGTACAAAACCAGCCCCAATTTTAAAAGAGGTACAAACAAATAATGTGTCCCTAAAAGCCATTGAATCCTATCCAGATGTGGCAAACTCACTCCTGAGTGAATCAAGGATAAACTTGCTATGTTTTCAAATGCCAGCTTTTCAGCAAGCAACCTTATCGCTCATCTGCTCTTGTGCCTGTGAGCTTATACTGTAGGGAAGGCGCCTTCAGAAACTTCTAAAACAGAGGGACATTCACACTGTGAAATATCCTGTTTCTTCCCTGCCCACACTTGACTGTGCTTGTGTTATGCTGCTTTGCATAACTGTGTTCTAGTGTGGATAAATGTGGGAAGATGGAGATTTCCTACTTCTGATTTGATCAGAGTATTGGTGACTCAGTTTTCACGGTGCCCAGACAGGGAAACCCACCCACTTTATACTGACTGCTGCTTTTCTGCCTCCTCGGGAAGATTGTGCTGAGCCTTGCATGAGCAGAGGCAAGTGTTGAACTGCAGATGAGGTCAGGACAAAATTTGGACTAGCCTGCAGTTCATTTCTGCACTGCTTCCCTGCCAAAATGCCATACACCACAAGACTGAGAACTGGATCTATGTCTTTATCCCTAATTCTCCTCCTATACAGCACGCTAGTTTAAACTGCTAGCACTCAGTTCTCCCCCACGGAGGCAGCTGGAGGGAAAGTTTGGAGCCAGGATCCAGGAACTGGTGTTGTCTCTGCTCTACCACAACTGCTCAAAGTGGTCTTGTCCAAGTCACCCCCATTCTGGTCCTCAGTTTTCCCATCTGTAAAACTTTTACTTGTTTATCACACCATTTTTTCATGGGGGGTGTGTATGTGTGTGTGTCATTGATTTTGAGTGTCCATTTACAGGCACCATAATGGGACTGTTTGTTTGTTCTCAGCAAGTGCAGGCTGAAGCCCACGCAACTTCAAGGTGTTTATCAATACTGCAAACCAAGAGTTGAGTGATGTATAAATGATCTGTCTTTAAGGATGTGTCTGTAATTCGAATTTACAGAGCTTATCAATTCTGAAAGTTACTCTCCAAGTTAGAAGGTCTTGTGAATCAGCCTTGAGAAAATTTTGCACTGTGTATTCTCATGATAGGAGAGAGCCAAGCCTCTAGGAACTCTTCTGCTCATAGCCGGTTTGCTGCAGGTGGATCATGGTGGTGTTCTGCAGAGGCAGCTCAGCCCAGGGGCATGTTTGTCACTTGTGCTTCCTAAAGCCAGGACCCATCCTCCGCGGGGAAGAGGCACGGGGCTCAGAAAGCAGGGAGCTGAGCGAGTTGTTTGCCTTCACCCTGGCACACCCAGATCAGAGTCCAGGCATCGGGTCTTTGCGTGTCTCTCTGTACAGACAGTCACCATCCACTAAAACATGGAACATGAGAGGTTAATGAGTGTCAGGTCTTCAGTGATGTGATACAGATCTCAGCATATTACTTCCCTGAGTATGGGCAGAAAGCAGAGACATTCATAGACATGAATCGAGCCTTGAAAACAGGTGGTTGTCCTTAGTTTTCCAGCCATTTAACTGCTTTAAAAGAAACCTGATAAGGAACTCAAAGATTCTCTTTCTGACTCTGCATTTTTGAAGTCTTTCTGTAAAAATTCCTGACTTACATTTCTTTGGGATGAGTCAACAATCTGCAAGGTGTGTACAGTGATGTGTGCACGGTTCTGTTCAAGCTTCTGCTTTGCTGCCCATCTCCAGCAAACTGGAGCTGGCATGCCTGGTATTTCTGTTCACTAAAAGGCTGAGCAGCACTGGCCCCATAGTCATCTGAGGGCTGAGATGCCTGAATATGCATTTTAATACTAGTTTCTTTGCTCCCCTAGGCGTTGTGACTACAGAGAGGCCATCATGTCTCAAACGTGCAGCATTTTCTTCTACAAACTTTGAGAACATCCTGACGTGGGAAACCGAAGCAGATATTCCCCCTGGCACTGTATTTGATGTCCAATATAAACAGTATGTGAAGTTTGCTTCTTTTTGGAGTTCTGTTCTTAGGGCCACTGTTCTCAGAGACAGAAGGGCCAAGAAAGAAAAGTAGATTTTGCTGTTTCTGCTGCTTGTTTTACTGTTACGGAAATGGTTCTGCTTAGACAAGAACTCAATAAAGGACAGGATTATTTAAACTGGTAGATGGTGCTCAGTTAAGCAAATATTTTTACATCTTGGGTTGCCAGCTTTACTCCATTACTCAGCTACTCTGCCTTCAGCAACTTCCTTCTCGCTATTCTGTAGTTTCCTCACCTGTAAACACAGGCAGTAGCAATTGTCTTCCTCTGATTCAGTCACTGGAGCTAAGAGAAATCAAACCAATGCTACACAATAGCTCGGCTGCCTGTGGGTAAGTCTGCAAACTCTGCAGCGGACCTGCACGCAATCATCCAGGGTCAGAGCCGGGCAAAGGAGCCGGAGCCGCTGACCGGCGGGACGCTCCTGCCTGTGCCTTGAAATAAGCTGCACTTCCTCAAGGCGACATCCAGGCAGAAGCCATCACCAGGAACAGATTAAGGGCTGCAGCCCAAGGGAAGTTTCTCTGCCGTTACGTTCCCTGGCACTTGCTAATCGCAATAATGAATTTAAAAGCTACTAAGAGGTGGTAAAGCAGCCTGTTTGGATCATTCTGGAGACGGGTTGTATTGTGTCTGTTCTAAAAGCTTTTTTTGTCCTAAGGTATGGAGACAAATCTTGGCTTAACAAGCGTGAGTGTCAGAGCATCACGCAGCCTTTCTGCAATCTCACTCGTGAAACAGAAAACTTCATGGAGCATTACTACGCCAGGGTGAGGGCCACTGGCCAGAACCACTGCTCCTCCAACTGGGTGCGCTCAGAAAGATTTGAACCCAGAAAAGACAGTACGTACCGCGGCTGAAATCTATTAAATCCTGGTTGCTAGAGATTCATTCCAAGTCTCACTGATGTTTAGGAGAGCATTTCCTCTAATTTCAGTATTGCAAGGTTCTGTGCTTGATAGGAAGGGAGTTAAGGCCTGAAGAAGGCTTGTTATTGGGCAAGGAGGGAAATGAGCAAATGGGCAGGGCCTTCCCTGAGGTCTGACACCAAAGTGGGATTAGAGGAGAAAAGGAAAAGCTAGATGGCCTTGAAGGAAGAACTGCTATTAAGGCTGACGAGAGGCAAAAGGAAACTAGGAAGAGACATGATGGGCAACCTGAGGACAGCCAGGAATACAGCCATAGAAGCTATGAAATGCAAACTCCTGAAAATCAGGATAAGCAAGCAGACCAATGGATATTTAATGTTCCCAACCCCTAGGTGAGCTCTAGCGCTGACATACAATGTATTGAAGCAAAAGCTGATGTAGGATGGGCATAGGAATTTAGGCAGCAGTTAAGTGAGGGCCCTGTGGTGGGATTTCATGCCCATCACACACGCATGAAGGAGGATGTCCCGGTGCGGGACAGCGAGGCAACGTGGAAGCAGTGAGACTTTCTAGGGACAAACACCAGCTAAAGGTGGCAGAACCCTGAGGGATGACAGGATCTCCAGGTGCCTGATTTTTCCTATGCTCAGTGAAATAGGGCTCAAATACTTTTTTGTATATAAACAGAAGTAATAATTTCCAGTGAGTCTGGGGGGTGTGCATGAGATGTGTATAACATGATCCGATAATGTATCAGCTTTAATCTTAACAGCTGATACTTCTTGCTCTCTCTTTTCTAGCTGTTATTGGAGCACCAGAAGTGGAGTACATTCCTTATGTGCGGTCCATAAAGTTTCTTATACGGCCCCCCTATACTCCACTGAGAGGTGAGGATGACCGCCAGCTAACCGTAGAGGACATTTATAGCAAATTTGGTGCTGTTGATTATCACTTAACGATATTCAACCAAAGGACACACCAAAAGGTAAAGCACAACCTCAGGCCACTAGCCCACTGACTTTTGTGAATCACATTTCGCGTAAGATGGAGAAGGACCTCAGAGCTTATACGTGATGGATGAGATTTCTGATCTACAAGGGAAAGTTCCAGAGTCTGTGACTCTCAGTAAACAAGAGGAACTTTAAGCATTCCTCTAAAATTCTAGGAAAGAAACTGGAGTTTCCCAGGGTACTGTATAAGTAGCAAAAAGTAAAACTGCTGGTGACTAAAAAAGAGAATGACTTAATTAGTTCAAGTCTTAAGGAACTGAAATGCAAAAATTAAATATAGTACCAGTAGAAAACAAATTATATATTTAGAATTCCATATATACAGAATTATTATAGTCCTATTACACCTTATTAGTAAAAAAAAATTTATGCTGAATTTTGCAGTCTGATTTGAAGAAATTGTATGCATTTAATCTTTCTAAAATACAGAACTTGCCTTTATTTTAAATAGTGGACGAAGAATGAGCACAACAAAGAATTTGAAGTTTCCAACTTGGACCCAGACACTGAATATAAAGGAACAGTATACATACATTTCCTCCAGGGAAGCAGCAAAGCTCAAGTATTTTGGGTTAAAACACTAGCAGGTGAGGCTGTTAACTCTGCTCATTTAAAAGTCCAGCTGGAATACTGGATACACAAGAGAGACTGGTTTTCAGCTGGTATAAAATAACATAGTCTTGCTAAAGATATCGAAGCAACACTGACTTTCCTAATTTAAAAATCTAGTCCTATGAGACTAGACCTACAACATAATTTAGCTAATCCCATGCAGTTTTTCTAATCCAACTCTCTGAAGCTACATTTTCCACTTGTTCTCTTCCCCACTAACCAGACAACACATGGATTCTCTACTGCTTGGTGGCACTCGCATTCTGTGCTGGCCTGGTGTTTGCTGCAATTAGCTATGTGATCTATAAATACGTCAAGCAACACGGGGCACAGCCTATGTCTTTGGTAAGTGTTCCTAAGCCTTTGCAGCAAATCTTTAAAGTGCTCAGGACTATGTGCATGCACCTAAATAGCATTGCTAATTGAGCAGGATGAATGAGCAGACAAGAGCGCTGTCTAGGCAATTATTGCAGACTACTGGCAGTTCAACTCTGGTCATCCTGCCACAGGTAGAGAAAATTTGTTACAGGGGTTGTAAAGTAAGACAGCAAAGATGCCTGCAGATCTGAAGAATCTTGGTTATTCTATTAAAGGAACTAAACTGTGTATATTGTCCCTAGAGGAGAGCAGGGCTCTACATTAATATGTTAGAACAATTCTCAAAATCACAGACGCTCAGATATTCCCTTAAAATTTCCAAAATTTTTTTAAGATTTTGGTTTCCAGTTTTTAAGTGACCCACTGGCAATTTGACTTACATATTTTAGGATTGCACAGTTGCCCTGATGCATAATGGCAGACATCTGTATTCCTCTGAAGGGTCATTCCCCGGGAAAAAACAGAGTTCTTTTGTCAACAGAGCAGATCCCTGGTGGTCGTTACTGGCTTTTACTGATATTTCTCCAAAGAAAATTTTAAAGAATCTAAAGCATACCTTCAAAGTCACAGCTTCTTGTTATTAATTCCTGTTTGTCTATCTACTTCAACAGGACTTCAGAGGGATTTCATCGTTCCAGCCTCTTACACTGACAGTGGAACATATTATAAAGCCCATTAATTTAACCAAGCCTTCGCTTCTCATCCCTGAAGTGCAGTTACCACAGATCAGCCAACATTTGGACAGAGCGCTGGAGTCACCATGGTCTTTCCGCCCACCCGAAACTGCCTATCAGCACCAGACGGCTGTACCGCTGCTCTGGCTGCCCGCTCAGGCACCCGGCTTGGCAAGCACAGCTCCTACTGGTTACGCTCCTCAAACAGCTGAGCGAAGCGCTCCTACTGCCACGTCCAGCAACATTCTGCCCCTAACCTATGGGGTGTGTGCGGAAGGCACAGACCATGTTGACAAGCAGAATTTGCAGCCAAACCAAACGCTAAAGGAAGCTTCTCCAGATAGTTCTGTTGGTGGAAAGCTCATAACCCAGATGCTGGGCAAGAGCTGCAGCCATTGGAATTACAAAGAACAGAGGCCAGACTTGGCATTGTGGAACAGCAGTGACACAAGGGAGTCAGTTCTCTTACAGGGCCGCCCTGAGCAAACACAGCAACTGCTGTTGCAGACTGACGGGATGGAAAGTAAAGTGCTGGCATCCCAGCTGTCACTGTCTTTGCTGGAACAAGGAGGATGCTACAGACGACAGACAGCAGAACTGCCACTGTTATGGTCTTCAGTGAAAGCTGACACAGACTATGTTCCAGAGAATGAATCGCTGTCGTCTCTATCAGCAACCCTGCTCTTCTCAGTCGGTACTGGTAACAACTTCCCTGGAGAGAACAACACAGAGCGCTGGATGTTGCCAGATTCATTCTCACATTCTGCAAACAAATTGCAGTTCCCAGAGACTCAAGAAACAGAAATGTTAACAGCAGCAAAGGAGCTAAGCTGCACAAAACTGAATAATGTTGTGTCCCAAGACACTATCTCAGACCGGGACAATGGCACTTCTCTCACTCTGCTGTTCAAAGATTTGGACTTAAAAGTACTGTGGGATCAGGATGAAAACGCAGAATTTTATTAGGATGACTTAATGATAGTAAAACCCAGATTATATTTGCCTGCATGAAATAGTAGCCTACCCTGCAAACGGTACAATGCAAATAAACGTTTTTAATCTTGGATGTATTAACATGGCACAGAGCTGTCAGACTGTTTCCACTATTGTTCTATCGTGGAGATAGGTGCCTTTACTGATATAATTACTTCCTGGTACGCCGCAATACTGTATCTTTGCACTTAAATAACAGGCCTTTATTTCTTGCATATTCTTCAAATTTATTATGAATTGGACTACTTTAAAAGCTGAGTTAAGATTCAAGTTCAAATTGCAGATTCAGTTTACTGAAAATTTAGCAAAATTCACAACAGAAACTGTATTTGCTCTTTACCAATCCAGGTCGAAGATATATCCACCCTTTGAAGAAATCCAGGTGCAGATGTATGCAAACCTAAAAGAATTAAATGTATCATGGTACAGTAAAAGAATTAAATATATATTGGTGTTCTACCCTTGGATATATGATTTGTGCAAAGCAATAGGCTACTTCCACGAAGTGGACTTTGCCTTTAAGGCAGTCCTTGAAACTGTGGTAATAGCTCCTGATGCAGCAGTTCGGTGAAACTGCGTGTCCCGTATCCTGCTGTGCTCTTTAACACTTGCAGAAAGATAAAGCCTTTTTCATCTCTGCAACAGATTAATGCAGTCTTGGCACAGTTCTGACATATTGCTCAGCTGCTGCTCATTTCTTTCTCCGAGTCACACATTCTCTTCTTCCCTTAACATCCCCAGGGACAAAGCAGGTAGAATCACATTCCACGTAGGCAGGAATGCGAGGATTGACACTAATCTCAGTTCAGCCCTCAATCTCAGTTTACACTAATCTCAATTCATGCACTCAGTAATCTGCACAGGAGTCTAGGGAGGTCCTGAGCTGCTCCCTCCCACCCTTCACTGACGCGGTGGATGAGGAACGCGCTCCACTTGCAGGCCAGAGAGGAGCCTGCGATTGCAGAGCCCTCCTCTGCTCCCCTTGCCAGCACACCCACCTCCAGGGCCGGAATGAACCAAACCCACTGTAAACCGAGAGCCAAATTCCTTCAGCGCTGCACCTTTACCAAAAGCAAGCTAAATGCTGTTCGTGCAGGGGACAGAGGAGGCAATTATTTTTCATTAAGAAAGCATAGTTCAGCCTGTTGATTTCCACTGGTGTGGTGAAGAAGTGTGAGCGTCCAATGACATCAGTTTTAGAGGGGAACTGAAACCATGTATAGGAATAAGCAAGGCTTTGACTGGTATGAGGAAGTGCTCACTTGAAGAGCACTGCCAGAGAAAGGCTGACCAGAAGCAAAACTCAGCTTTCTCACCATGAGCGCGCTTAGGTGTTTTCTCAGTCCAGGGAAGCTGAGGCTAAAGGCTAAATTCCACTTGCTTTGGTGCGATTTTACAAATAAACTGTAGCCTTATGAAGTAAAGGGGTTTGATGATTCAACCCAGGATTAAAGGAATAGTCTTAGAAACTTTACAGGCAAAGGTTCAGCTCCTACCCCCGGCATCAATAACGAAGAAAGCGCTATGGCCATGTCACATGAGGCCAAAAGGTCGAAATGCCAGATGTGGTGAAGAGGTGTCACGGCACAGGGTATGAAAGGTATGAATACGCGCATGGCCTGGGCAGCAACCCGGAAGGACGTTTCCACTGTGCTAGCTTTACTTCATACCATTCAGTATCAAAGGTTTTGTGGAATGTCGTTTGAGACGTTTCACGTACTCTGTGTCCAAACTATACCGTCAAAACCAATGCACACAGAAACGCTGCAGTTACAGGAGTTGCAGCAGCCCAGCTGTGCTGTTTCCAAGGAGCGCGAGACCCCGAGGTAGCATTCTGCCCCACCAGCTCCCCCCTGCAGAGGCTGCATTTCAAGCCAGTGATGCCAATTACCTTATTCAGAGTTGCCTGTGGGCTGCATATCTCGTGTCAACAACATTCCTAGTGATGCTACACGGGGAATAATCAAATGCCACAATGTCAACATTTTGGCTCGTGTTGTGAAACATAACCCTCAGCACAGGGTCAGTATGGGCAGCATAGTGCAGGAGGGAAGGCGGCCTTAGGAGAGCATTTGAAGATGCTGCTAAAAAATACATTTCCTATTTAAAAGCCTTTTCAAATCCCTCTGCAGACCCCCTGCCACAGGGCCTGATCATGTCCAGCCCTTAATAAATGTATCATCTTGGTGCCCCAGGAGGAGAGATGGGAACTGAGGCACAGAAAGCCTAGGGCCAGGTTTTTAGAAGGTAGGTAGGTGCCTAAAGATGCAGAGTGTCCCACAGCTGGGATGTCGATCTCTTCTTCAGGCACCTTAAATACCTTAAAAGCTACGTTGCCTCTGGCTCCACTCAAAGGCTGCATATGGCAGGGATGATCTTAAAGGCTTACAACCCAGCTATTGCCCCGTCCTATCCTCATCTGTTCTCCCCCTAACAGCAGCAACTGCAATGAACAGGGGACGCAGTCAAGAGAGAGACCCTGTAAGCCATGTCTTATGGAGGTGATTGACAGCAATATTCTCAACTTCCTGCTCTGATCATGGCTAAGTCAATATTTATCTTTTAGGCCTTGATATACTAAGCAGGAGGAAATTGATTCTTGTCTCTTGAGTCACCTCTTAAATTTAACAGGAAGATCATTCCTTCTGAAACTATTTCTCTTCAGAAAAGCTTGGAAAGAGATGTTGACGCTACTGAGCTTTATTATAGCCATGCAAGGAAAGTGCTCATCCATGCCCCATCAACATGTGCTGACCTTACTGCCTTCCGCCTCATTGCTTTTCATAATCAAATTGATAGCCTTGTTTGTCTCAAAATGCATCACAGAAAACAGCTACAGTAGGACCTAATGATCTCATTCTTGTTCTGTGTAAGGACATTTTCAGATGAACAGCAGGATTTCAACCATGTTTCTAAGGTCTTCCCATGCAAGCCGTCTGTATCTAACAACAGACTGTTCCTCATTTATCTTGACTTTTCCAGACGACAGTTTTGGTAGCTCTAGATAATAAAAACTAGAAATGCCTTGTCACAAAGACCGTGCTTATTCCCAGGCAGATGTCACGACGATGACAGGTGAGCATTGCAGTTCCAGTTGTCACAGGGATACCAGCATAGCAGGTGGCGGCTGTAACCCTATAGCCAAGTGTTGCTCTTTGTCTTCTCAGCTAAATCCGGGAGCTGGCACTTCGCCACTCCCTGCACCAGCAGCCCTGTTCGTAGCTCACCAGGGATCCTCGCACCGGGACGAGCGTATTGCTGCAGGCTGAGCTCGCGTTCTCCCTCGTCATTTGTTTTGGCATTGAAAGGTGCCCTGTTGAAGACTCTAAAAAATCACTGATGATGTTTTAACACGTTCTTTGAGGAAAATCTTACTCAAGGAACAAATTAAAAGCTCCAAATTCTGGAGACAGAATGAAGCAGAGTTGAGGGGCAGCTCTGAAAGTACTAGGGACCCTAATAAAATAGATTTTATATCTTAGCTCTGGCATCACATTGGCCTAACAGTATTGCTGTTAGTGACGGGGACGTATGACGCAGCAGAACGACATGAAAGAACTTGCACGGCAGCTGGATCACAGTGCTAACCAGTGGTCTTGCACTTGCTGGTTCAGAGGATTTCAAATGTCCAAGTATATCTTCTCTCTTCTCAGGCTGAGATAATGAGAGCTGTGAGACATGATTATAAGAGATTTTGTAAGAAAAAGGTGACAAAAGTAGTCAAAGGTTTGAAACAGCATCCGTATGAGGAGAGCAAAAGTCACGACTCTTCTCCTTAAAACATGCAACAGAGGGTTGATATGACAAAGATGAATGAAATTATTAATACTAAGCAGAAGAGATGATAATTACTCATTATTTCTCATAATGCGAAATTCAGGAAAGCATTCAAGCAATCATGCAATGGTTCAAAACCAGTGAAAGAAAAGTGTTCCTTCACTTTGACAGCTCAGCTTATACCAAAGCATATTCAGTCATGCCTGCCCAGTAGTACCCGTTTATTGCTTTCTTAGGAGTGTCTGAAACCAGCCACTAAACAAACTTCACACACAGAAGTCCTTGTAGTTCTAGTGCTGATCCTGCTGGGTTTCAGCTTTGTTTTATCTGGATGGTGAAGCAAACAAAGGTTCTTAGCAGTGGATCCTACTGATACAGGCAGGGTGACTCAAACCGTGGAATTCATTTCCACAAGGCCTGGTGAAGGCCAGAATCATAAAGTGTTCAAAAAGGAATTAGGCAATTTAACAGGGATGGGACTATTAGTGACAATAAAGCATTGTGTCCAGCTCAGGAGAAGCTACGGGCTGCTCTCAAGAGATAGGATACTGGGCTGGACAGACCTTCAGCTTCATCCAGTATGGCAATTTTATGTTCTTCATATCCTCTTTACAGACTTCTAGAAGCTGTGAGAAGCCCACTACTGATGTGCTGACTCTTCATCTAATAAAATGTAGCTGGAAAACATCTGGCTCACAAACTGGTATTGCAGCCTCAGAGCTTCGCTGCTTTCAAACCTTCACTTCTCCTTCTGACACCACAAAAAATATCACCAGCTTCTCACATCGCTGGGAAGGGTTTATCCTGAGCGCTGAAACTGCAGGCCTATCTCAAATAAATGGAAAAACAGCAGTCTCTGTTCTTTTACCCTACCCCAGACTCTTAGATACCACCCTGGGCAGCTGGGTATGTAAGCTCACCCGCTATTGCGGCAGCAAGCCTTCAGTTGCTTGTAATAAGGAAAGTATAATAGTCGCAGCCAACCAAAACATAAGAGCTGCTCTTAGCTCCTGATCTAATTATACACTGACATAATTTGGCTGGAGCTGGCATTCACTAAAGAGATGTCAAAGTAAATGATTTCACTCCATTATGCAGCAACGGCAGTGTTAACCCAAGGGAAATTCCTGGAGGAGATTAAAACATTCATAATTCATTTCAGACGCTTTGTGAGCTTCTATCCTAAACGAGCAGAGGATAATCAATACTCTGATGCCTGAATTTTGGAGGCAGCTGTCTTTCCTTATATCACTTGGCAAAGGCAATAATTTGCCCGATCTGAAAAAGAGTTTGTTGCCATTGCAGTAAACGGCTCCAACTGCGTAACCCCGGCATGGGTCTCCCCATTGTCATTGCGATGGCATGGTAGGATGCTATATTTAAGACTCCAGGATGGGCACTCAAACATGGGGAACATTCTTTTGGGGAGAGTCATTCTTAGTGTCATCAACAGGGAGAAGGGAACGCTCCTTTGTCCCTTCTCTTTCATGAGGACGGGCACTCTCACTGTAGTCTTCACAGGGTGAGTCTGGTTTGTCTGTAAATAAACTATGTTTATAGCAAGATTTTATAAGATCTTCATAGCAGCATCAGTTATTTTGTGTGATCACTTTATTTGAATTGCACTTCAGAGATTGATTTGTGATTGTATCTGCTTTAAAGTGTCATGACTGTTTTTCCAGTGTTGTTCTTATGAAAATATCATTTTGCTTCATGTTTTCTCACAAGAATCTATTCTGGTTTACTGGTCTGTTTAGAAAAAAATATATACTTGGATTGATAAGTGTATATATTAGCAGATCAGAACTCTGTATCTTTACAATAAACACCAGATTATAAAGCACTGAAAATTTTCCAGGGAAAAATAAAAAACATTATCTAGCAAAAATTAACCTGGATCGGTAACTATTCATTAAAATGGAAACAGAGATCTGATGCCCAGTAGTCATTCTGCACCTGAAATAGTCCTGAAAAGAGCAGTATTCTATGAAATTACAAAGATATTTTTTCCATAAAAGCCTGTTTTGTTTTATTTTCTTTCTTATACTTGCCAACATTTCTTTGTTTCTCTGAAAGTTAATGCCTACTGAGGAAATATTATCATGATAATTCTGTACTTTCATTTGCATTTTGGGATATTTTGCATTTACCACAAAAACTCTGCTTTTCCATACAACTGTGCTTTTCCACGGACTGTTTTTTAAGAAATTTGTTTACATTAACAGAAAATTGTACTATTAGTACAAGCTCAGGGTTTTGTATTCTTAATCATTTTAGGATTAGAAAGCAGTAAAACTAAAATCCAGGTGCAAAATTTGCCAAGGGAAAATTTCAGTAATGGAACATGAGCTAGGGAAAGATTTACAAGTATGCTTGAACAAATATTATTCAGCAACAATTACATTTCCAAAGCTGTTTTTATAAAGTAACCTAAGCTCTTAGAACTTGAAAATCTGAACCGTTTAAGGTTTGTGCTGTACGTTTCTGAACCAATTGCAGGACAGAATGAGATAAGGAGGGATACACTTTAAAAATTTACTTTTGTTTAATGCCCACTCATTAGTCAGTACCTAAAAGCGGCACGCTGCTTATTCCCAGAGCTAGTTCTTTAGCAGCTAATGCAGGAGATGGGTGGGAGCCAAGGGCGCTGATGTTTGCTCCCCGTGTTTCACCTGTAGGAGAGGGATCTCTCTGGGAAGGCTTCCCTGGTCACGCTGGGGAAAATCCTGCTGTTTGCTGAGCAGCTCCTTTAAGGCTAACGCTTTGAAGGATGCTATGCTTTCTCCATGATTTATCAATCTTTTTCTAAGGCCTAAGAAGAAACAACTGATCTCTCAGGATGCATTCAAAGGACTGGATAAAGCATTATCCTCTTAAAGTACTGAACTAGAACTGTTCTTGTCAGCAGCCCATATGCAGATGGGAATTACAGGCTGAAGAAGTGCTCTGTTTTGGCAATGGCAACTGGAACGGGTTAGTTCCAGAAAATCCACTTGGATTTTCCAACTACCCCAGACACCAAGTGATTTCGGCACAGCAGCCTGTGTGTTTGGTTCAGCAGCGTTGCCCTGTCTAACCCCTGGCACCTCCAGGCAGGGTCAGAACGTGGTGCCATCACAACCTGGGTGGCAGGTCTCAGGTGATTTGGCATCACAGCTACCCCTGCAATATAGCTTCCAGACTGAAAATCTGCTTATTTTCTAAACTTTTCCTCCGTATCTCACTATCTGATGTTCCATACCTTACTTTGTCCCTAATCTTCCATGTCCCTCTGATCTCCCTTCTTCTGGTCTCCTTCCCTCATTCGTCTGCATGCTATATTGGGGGTCTGATCTAATGGAACTCCCTGGAAGAATATCCACCAGATTTAGAGCATAAGGTCAGTCCTAGGAAAACAAATCTACCCACAAAATGCTGCCTACGTACTGTTCTGTCACAGCTTCAGCTGCCTTTAAAGACATTAATTTCTCCATCTGATTCCATTTTTCATAGAAGCATCACGAAACAAACCCCTTTCACAGTTTGAATGCCAGAAATAGTATTATGTGAACTTTCATTCACAGCCCTCGAACGTCAAAGCAAAGCAAGGACTTAATGACAACTTTAAGAGATCCTGTTAAGGTGTCTTATCTGAAAGCCACTTTATGTTTTATTCTATTCCAGCAAGAAAGTTCATTTTTGACGTCCCAGCATGGGAAGCCGAACCTTCTTCCACCACAGAGAGGAGGAGCAAAAGGAGGAGAGGCAACAGAGCTTGCAAATGACCTCCACAACCAGAAAGAAAAAGTTCAAAAGCAGGTAAGCCACAGAGTCAGGGACAGGCCGAGTAAATCAGGTCCAGACAGGACTTTCTACACTCACACTGAGCATTCACAGATTTGTTGAATTTTGAGTTTATGAACTTATGGAACCTTGTCTGGATTCTTTTACATGCGTCTGTCTCTGAAGTGAGGAAGAAGAGACTTTCAGCCCTTCACAGTTATCGATAGCAGCTGCCCTTGCCTTGACCTCCGAAATACCACAGTAAGTCAGAAATCATTATAACTCAAATACGACCATTGTATGCAACATTGCCTTTGGACATAGGGGTCACAGTTTCCAATTCATTTTGCTGGAAGCAAAAAGAGCAGGTTCAATCAAGAGGTTCTTCCTTGAAAAACACCAGACCTCAACTAAAATGCAGGAAACGACATTATATCACCTTGGTACCTGTGATAATGCATAATATTGCCCTGCTCACAAGCAAGGGCTTAAGAGAAACCAGGTTTTGTAGGAATAAATGGAAAATACAGTCAGATTAATAAATTAATGGTAATAGATGGAACTCCCCCTCTTTCCTACAAAATCTTGGCAATGATCCTTCTGTCATGGCTGAACAACCTAAGTAGTTAGCAACATCCCTCTTCCCTTTAATCCTTCTCCCAGTTCCCCGCCTGGGATTAAAAGTGGTCATATAGTGGATCCCCTTCTTGTGCCGTTACATTTCACGGTAGCACTGCTGGTTCCTATGACGCATAGTTGCCTGACATTCATAGCCATCCTGCATGCTAGCTGATGTTTCTGTCCTTAGCACTTGCTCTGATTTAACCAAAAACATGTGCTATAAAACAACAAAAAAGACCAAAATAAAATGAAAAGCATTATCCTAACTTCTCTTGGCTTTTATCATCCTCTGTTGCAGGGATTACAAGATAAGAAGAGAAGCTGCCATCCTAGAGCTAGAACAGAGGGGGCAAAAGAGAGTTCGGTTTGGGAACGACATGGAAAAGTTGGAAATGGAGGTTATTCGGAACTGCAGACTGCTGCGTGTGAGAGCTGACCGGAAGGCCCTTCGGAGGAAGGTCAGATCAGACATCTCTATTGGTAGCAGAAATGCCAACAGGATTTAAATTGCCAAGACTAACTAGCGTTCTGGAGAGGATACTAAGCCTAACCAGGTGTTAGGACAACCTCAAAACCATTAGAAATAAGGCCTTACAGTCCTGCCACTGAAGCATTATCACACATGTCCCTTTGTAAAAGACTTTGTGTAGTTAGAACATAATCCCTTTCTATCGCCTTTATTTAGTCTATCTTTGTCATAGGCTGTAGAAAAGGCACGTGTGGAGAAGGAATACATTGAGCTGCGTTCGGGGCGACCGCCTATGTTCTGGATCCCCCTCAGAGTACACGCAGTCTGGGAGAGGATGGAAGTGAAGCTGGCATGTACGGTCCTGGCGTCCCCACCGCCGCAGGTGACTTGGTACGTCAGTCGATAGCAATGACTCGTGCTGCCCGTGTGGCTAACAGTCTGCGTGCGTTTCAGGAAGCAACCAGAGGAGTAACATCTGTGTCCTGCTAGAAAGAAGGAAGGGAGAGCTTCAGAAATCACAGAAAACACTTTCAATTCTCCAGTTCCACTGTTAGGACCAGTAAAGACATTAAGTATTCAGTGGGGGCTGGAGGCAGTGGACAGACCTACGGGGCTCCTTCTGGGACAGGACCGATATTCACGTACATTTCCCTCCTTCCCTTGGTGCTGTCCTCTGTCCTGCAGGCAAACTTGGGACTTAAGTCTCGGAAACCAGAATCTATTGCCAGCACTAAATCCCCGCACACATACACACCATCAAGGCTTGGCTACCTTGGATACCATGCAAGTTTCAGCATTAAACTGATATCGCTTCTACAATTTGTAAAATACAAACCAATTGTTTCGTTTACTCAGCTTTGCGTATTTACCAAACCACAGGAGAGGAAGTGTTACGTACTGGGCCTGACTGCAACACTTACTATTAATAACAGAGGGATGGAAATAAATGAAAGATCACCTCAAAAAACAATTTGCAAAGTTTACTTTGATCAGTTTGTTAAAGTGATTGACCATTGCTCCCGTGGAGGGTTTGAAGTATGCAAACATTTGGATTAGTAATGACTTCGTAGGCAGCTAACTCTGCTCCTCTCGGAGCTCCTGATGTCCTGTGTCCTTCCAGAACAACCTCTCTGAATTATTCAGAGAGCAAAGAGAATATGAACCTCCCACAGATCCCCAGTGAACACAAAGAAGCAAGAGACATCTGCTTGAACTCCCTCACCAACCTGCAAAGCAGGGAGCGTAAACTGAGGAGGAAGCAACAAGCCAGCGCTAAGCTGCCCGTAGGCAGCCTGCAAGCAGCCCTAGGGAAGAAGCAGACGCAGGACTATGGGAGGGGATCTGGGTCAGCTGCACGGCTGGTTTGGATTGATGTGGGAGACCTGTAAAAGAGGGAATTGTGTCTACTCTTCTGTTCTGTTGTGTTTGACATGGGTAATTTTAAAATAAAGGGTGAATTTTACCAGTCAATTTCTCCATCCTTTCCTAAGCAGCATGTTTCCTTTGTGTTCAACTAGGTATAAAAATGGAGTCCGTATTGATCCTCGTCTAGCCCCAGCAGGAAAATACAAGATAAAAAACAAGTTTGGGATGCTGACCCTGCACATCAGCAGGTAATGTATGTGCTCTTGTCCGAGTTGGTTTTTCAGTTGAATAAGACCTGCTCTCCTGAAACTCCCAGTTTGTGTATGCTAAACGCAAAAAGAGAATTCTGGACTCTGACCTGCTTGACTTTAGTGCGTTGTGTCTGAGCTAAACCTTTGCCATTAGGAAGCAACCTCAACAGCAGTTCATGAGGTTTAAAAAATTAAAAAAAAAAAAAAAAGAATTTAGACCCTTATTTGGTTTTGCTCTTTTTAGGCATGGCCAAAATTTTCTCATTCGGGGCAAGGCCAGGCACATTAAGAGCACTCACAAGCGGACTTACCAATGTGATTTAGGGTGGACCAATGTAATCCGAATGACATTAGTTCAACTCTGTGAATTATACATGTGATAAAGATGCATGCGTATCTTCAGTGGAACCAAGTGTTCCACAGGTCTTTTGCTTGTTCAATACTTGAAATGTTTTGCTTCTGTGTATCAAGAGAAAAAAATTGCCCACTAAGTATAAGAAATCCTTGTAATCAAAAGGAAAAGCAGGTTCTTGATGAAAAACAAGTATCTACTTCTAACTTCTGGGATTAAAGGGAAACCCCTTTGAATTTGTCCTGTGGCATATGAAAAATAACTGGAATCTAAATGGAGGGGAAATTTTTTTTTCCAGATGCTCCATGGAAGATTCTGCTGAATATAGTGTTGAAGTGAAGAATCAATATGGCGAGTCTTATTCATTTGCTACAGTGCTTGTCAGGAGTAAGTAGAAAATGTTCCTTTCATTTTAAATTTACAAATTCTTTAGATTCTTTAAAATATTTTCAATGCTATACATTATATCACAGGAACATAGAAGCACTCTGGAAAAACAGAGAAAGAAGTGAGCACTCTGTTAACAGGAGAGAATTTCTCTCAGTTATTAGTGAGGGGAAAGCACAACTGGGTAAAATAATCCTTAGCTACCACTAACTAATATGTATATGGCTGATATAACAGCTTCTTTCTCAGTCACTTCTGGACTCAGGCAAAATCTTTCGGATTCCATACGGACACAGCTGTCCTTCCACTGCGCTGAAATTGTACTAAATTTAGATACTTATTTCTTCTGGACTGATATGAAACAGCCATACAGTTAAATACATAACAGGCTTAGAAAGGGTCTGCTGCATTTCTAAAGATAAGCAAGGAATTGGTTAACAAGCACTGTGGCTTTCAAGGGGATCTTTCAGGGCAATATTGCATAGAACACTGTATTTCTCTCTCAAATTGGTAACTACCAAGAGCAAATACAAGACTTTCTTCTTTGGATCTGTGCTGTTCTTAAAATAACTGGCGTAGACTCCATAGATACACATTCTGCACGAGCCAAATCCAGACATATGGTGAAGGAAGTAAACTACCAGTAGTTAAAAAGGGAAATTATATCAAGCTTTAAGAAATATGCAGTGCAGTCTCACAGGATCATAATTTAGCTGTTCACATTTCACATATATATATATATATATATACACATATATAAAAATAACAATTTTGTCATAAAAAGCCTGAACAGAATAGACCCACAGAACCGTAGACAATGAAATGCTTCTAAACAGAGTCCAGGGAGTAATTCAAATGGTAACAGATGAATAGGAAGGGAACAGGTTTGCTTTGGACATCTTACAGGTCATGAAGAGATGGGTTTCTTCGACTGAGTTAATTGTAAAGCCAGCTTGAACTATTTTTTCAGACAGAAGGGGACTTCTTTGGTTTAGATAGTATATTTATTGTTAGTGCTTTAATATATCCTTGGCTCTGTCATGGGTTATTATCATCATCCTTATTCTTTGCATGCCATATTTTGATCACATCTGAATACCATTTGGGGATACATATGTGTACAGAAGAACGTGACTCCAGAATTGTAACAGAAGTGTGTTTTTTATGATATCTTTCAGATCCTTTAATTAAACAATGTCAAAATTCAGCATATCTGGAAATATGCAGCACACACTTACTAATTCTAAAGGGACACGTATAATAGCCCAGAAAACCTTCATTTGCAAGCCTTCCCAGATTCCTAAATTCCCCTTACCCTAATGCAGAAATACAGAAAAAGTTACCAAGTGTGCAATGCTTCTCTTCTATAAAGGTTCTTATAGTATGTCCAGAACGCAGGAACTGGGCCTTTGCCATGAAGCAGAAGCAGCTGTCTGAAAAAAAATCCATGGCAATAATCACATACTCCTCCCAATTCCTGTCAGCATCTTTAGGATCAGAGCAGGCATGATGGCAGAATAAGAGCTGTGCTCTATCAGAGAAATCCTTGGATGGGACTGCTCTCTTCACCTCTAAGTGCCCGATTAAACAGTCCTTCATCAGGCCTGATCAGCATTTCAAACAGCTTGCAAACATTGTTCCTTGTGATTGCGGGTGAGAGGCCCACGCTGTTCCTTCTCCCTTGACCCTGTCTAATGCCATCCCAGTAACATGATTCTTCCTTTTGCTATTTGCATTTAACATTCTGAAAATAGAGACTACACCAAGGCCTTAATCCTGCCTCCACTGGAAACATTCCTCATCCCCCAGGCAGGCCAATGGCCCCACGCTGTCTGGAATGCCCTTGATGCCAGGGGACGGCCTCCGGGATCCGCGGTTCCTACAGCAGACGTTCACTTTCCCTACAGACATCACTGAGGGTCTCACGGGACCTGGGATGAGGCTGTGCTTTCCTCTTCAGCTATTAACACTCAGTCCTCATCTTTTGCTTATGAGTGAGCTCTGCAACTGCCAGGCTTCATTCATTGAAAAAATAGGCATTATTTTATGTGCATTTCTTGCGGCTTATAAAGATAAGAAAGTATCTCAGTTTCATCCTGTGTTAAGTGCATCGGTTCTTAGACTTCAGCCCCAAATTATTTGGTTTTGTGCTGTGATGCCAGCAGTTGTCACAGGCTAGATCAGGTGAGGCAGGCCAGCATTCACGTACGATGCCTCCAAAGAATCCACGGCTGCTGAAACAAGTGACTTGGTAGGGGACACACTTCCCTCGGCTGCAGGAACTACCTCGGTGTCTCAGGACAGATATCCTTGCTTTTGGTTAAAGCTTGAAGTCCCAGTCATTGGCAGTCTTCAAGAATCCCACATCATCCTCTGGGAATGCTGCTTAAACCCAGGGGTTTGGCCAAATTCCACTTCCAGCAATGTTTATGACACCAACACTTTTTCCTTTCTTTTTCCGTGCTGTATGTGGCAATGAGTAGCTGTCATGTTCTGTCTCCAAGCAGGGCCATAATTGAAGCATTTCAGTTATGGGTGATCCTGGACTGTCATGCTTCTAATTCGGACAGTACCATATTGGTACACTCATATGACAAAAGTTGTAGCTGTATGCATGCTCTTATTTTATTTCCTAGTGCAGCTTCAAAAGACAGAAGCCAAACTGAAAAAACCCTTCCTTAGCTATGAATAACTGTGTGCACATGAGCATTTAAAGCAGTGTTGCTTATACTAGTATAGTCATATGAACAATTTCCTATGTACTTGCTTGTGAAGGTCATCAGCTGTCAAATGAATTAATGTTTTACCATATGATGGCACTTTGAAGGTTCACATTAAGAGCTGGTTTGAGGGAAAATCAGTTTGCTGAGCATCATTGTATGTTTTTGAGGGGAAGATAAACACTGGCATGAGATTTGCTAAATGTATTTTCTTCTTGTCTTATAGAATATTATGGAAAGGAGTCAGGATTTGATTCAGAAATATACAGAAGTGAGTAAATTATTGTTATTATTATTCCTTTTATTTTTATAGCCTGAAGCAATTTGATTCTTTTTGTCGGAGCTATAGCTTTTCCTGTTAGCCTGACCGCATGTTGAAAGTGCACAGCTCAGGCACCACTCTAAATATATGATAATAAAGATACTACAAGGAGGAAGGCTCTGGGAAGTCTATCGTGCTGACTTTTACTCTTATTTCATAGGATCCCTTCTGGCCAGGGAGGCAGATTTTGCTCTTCCACTGAAACCCTTATTTGCAAGAGAAAAGGAGCCTTTCACCCTCTCCTGTTACTTCTCTTCTGATTTACTTGAACACCAACGAGACATTACCTGGTTCAGAGATGGTTTGTATGCAATGGCTAAGTTTATATACATATACCTATATAAATATACCGTTTGAATTGATAGCTGTGATCTAATGTTCACAGAAGAGAATTAGAATTCAGGATTCTTAAGCTGCTCTCAGCTCTTCTCAGCTACAGATGTTATTATTTAATTTCTATGTTTTCCTCATTTGTAGAAGGATGACACCACTGAAATGTTTTGGAGGCAATTACTTATTTCTGCTTGTAATAATAGTTTAAGAGCCTTAGTTCTACACAACGAAAGCACCAAGCGTTTGAAAAGCCAGTGGTTCTCTAGTGAAAAAACTTTTGGATGTTCTGTGTTGTTCTGCTGGCAATCGAGGATGTCGATCTTAGCCAAACTGGCAATCTTTCTGGGCTCTTAAGTTTTGGAAAGCAGAAGCAACACAGTAAGACTGCTCTTGCCATTCCAGCACTTCTGCCAGAATCAGCTGTGAAAATAGCAGGGCCTACTGAGTTTTAGTCATTTGAGGAGAATTTGGCTAGAGTTTGTATCTCAGATCTGATAAAAATACACGAAATGCACAGTATGTGCCACTCTGCTTTCCTGGGTTTGAGCACCACTCAGACAAAAGATCCTGCATGCTGAGCAGTGATGTATCCTCAGTTAGAGCTGGCATAATATTCTGGCAGACTTCGGAGCATCCAGTTACCTGGTGTGAAGAGTACCTTTCACTCACTAATTCATCTGAAGCCACGTTTTATTACTCTTTTTCGCTTGGACTGCAAGCTCTTCAGGACAAGGACCATGCTTTTTGCTCTGCATTTCTGTGCAAAGGGAACAGAGAGGCATAGCAACAAAGCAGGATCAGAGTCCATGACTGTAACTCGGAGGCATAATAATATCAGGAGCGTCTTACAGATCCCTCATCTTGCTCTGTGGGTTTTTTTGCATTTGGAAATAGGCCACTGCTGACTCAGCCAGTTCAGGCGGAGTTCCTTCACCCCTTCTCGTGCTTCACAGGTGAGATGCTGCAGAACTCTGAATGTCGGGAACTGAAGTACCAAGACCAGGAGGCTTCTCTGACAGTGTCATGCGCTTACAAAGAAGATGAGGGATTCTACACTATCCGTGTCCCCTCACTGGATGGATATAAAGAGCAGACCACTTATGTGTTTGTTAGAGGTATAAGCGGGATTCTATCCTACTTAGAACAAAAGCTCCTTTCCTAATACTTTAGCATAAAGGATTGCACAACCTCATACACAAGAAATATCTCCCAATTTTGTGCATGGATACAATTACAAAATGTCCAAATCTTATTTTCAGTAGTGATTTAAGTATTAGAAAATATGACTTGTATTACTGGGATGTAGGCCCTTAGACACTTAAAATTAAGCTACTGAATGAAAATTTTGGTACAGAGAAGAAAAAAACCTAACTGTTATCGCTTGGTGTTTCTATAGATGCTGCAGCAGAAACAGCTGGTGCACCTGGATCCCCACTCAACGTGAAATGCCATGATGTCAATAAAGACTGCTTGATTCTTTCCTGGGTAGCACCCAGCGATAATGGAGGAAGTCCGATCCTGGGATACTATATTGAAAGGTCTGTATGTTAATCATCTTTCAGCAGAAAAAGCTCATGATCGTGTTGTGGAAAAACCATGAAGGAACTCCATGGGCTGTGTTTCATTTCAGGTGTGTTGCTGGGTCAGAGGATTGGGTCCCGTGCAATGACAAGCCTGTGAAAACCTGCAGATACCCTGTCTTGGGCCTTGCTGAAGGACAGACATACCAGTTCCGAGTAAAGGCTGTCAATAAAGAGGGCATCAGCCGTCCTTCAAAAGCCAGTGACCCAGTTACAACATATGACCCCAGCAAGGACAAGAGAGTGACAGGTTTGTACTAAAACCAGGAAAATTTTCTCCTTAAGTACAATGTGAGGCTGCAGGTATAACTGAATGCAGTTTGTCCAGATTCTCCCCATTCTCACAAATATATTGAAACATGCCACCGTGCTATGCCTTTGCTGAACCCACCTTAGTACTATTCTGAAGAGAAAAAGATCAAAATACCAGTTACGACATTTCATTGTACGTGTAATGAAATGTACATAATTGTGCATATAAGGAAATGACACAGTCCTGGGCTCTGTCTTTCTTGACAAGCCCCAAGCATCTTCTTTTAGTGGATAACATTGCCCTGTTTGACTTTACAGTTATTCCATACGACGAAGGCAGGACGATAGAAATTTTCAAGGATGACCTGGAAGGTAAGCTCAAATTTATACTGAGCCATTCTCTCAGAGAGGAATGATTGTTCTACAACCATGAGATCTGTAATAGCATGACTCTGGAGAAAACACACTTAGGAAAATATATGGTGAAACATCATTGTAAGCTGCACAAGGATCAGAAACTATCCTAAACAGCACAACCTTTTATAATAATCTTGGCTTGCCTCTATGTCCCCAAAGGGTTTAAGTCTCCTCCTTTATATTGAAGAATCTCACTTTATAGTAAGATGGGAAAACATAATCCATTGTAAAAGAGCTTTTTTTCCTGCCACGTTATAACTAAAGCATAGCCTATTCTGACTTCCCATAGGACATATTAAAATTCCCTTGCCACCCACCAATGTTCATGCAAGTGAGGTCAGAGAAGATTATGTGGCTTTGGCCTGGGACGAACCAGATCCGAGAGGCAGAGAGCCACTGAATTATTACGTGGAAAAGGTAAGAAAATAATATCACATAGAAGGGAAACTGCAGAAGAGAATCATTTATTTCCCAGATGGTCTATAGCACAGGCAAGGCTATTCGCTGTGTTGATAACTGGAGAACTACAGCCTCAAAAATGGCTTGCTCAGCCTCTCTCCAGCTCCGCAGTTTACTTGAGCTATGATCCTGACTCTTGACACTAACTCAAGTAGTAATCATTAACAAAGAATAAACAAGTAAGTTTTACACCACAGAACAGTAGCAGAGTTTCAACAGGAAGACTGTTCCTGCCCTATGGGCCCTTAAGTGTGGAAAAGCTGTGAAGAACTGCACAATAGTTCACTTTCCTGCTCCCCACTAATCATTTTGCCAGTTAATTAGTACCTTCTACCAATCTCCTTTCATACATACTCATGTCCCACCTCCTGTACCATTTCTGCTGCAAAGGGGCCCTCTGTTGCCAAGGAAGAAAAGTTTGGGTGTATCAACAAGAAATAGATCATTTATCGTTTTGGTTTCGTTTTTCGTTTGGTTGTTTTTTTTAAACTACTTTCCCATAAAGATCAGCTTTGTTATTGCTCAGGAGGGTTTTAGGCTTGAGTTACAACACGAGTTGTAAATCATCACCTTTTTCATTACAGTCGATTGTAGGCAGCAACTCCTGGCAAATGGTTAATCTGGATATGCCAGTTAATTCCCCAAGATTTGCACTCTTTGATCTTGTTAAAGGAAAATCATACCGCTTCCGCGTGCGATCCGTTAACAAGTATGGAATCAGTGAGCCATCCCTGCCCAGTGAGCCTGTAACTGCTGGAGCAAAACTGGGTAATTATTTCATTAATATGCTCTACACTAATGATACAGAAAAGGAGATGTACTATGAAAGTAACGTGGGTTCCCCTGCCCTCCATTTCCTTTAAGCTTCATGGTATATGATTACACAGCAGTTGCTTTCATATCAGGAAATCTCTTAAAGCCTTAAATCCTTGTTTAATTACTTTGCAGTTGGTCAGTGCAGTGTAAATCTAACCAAGCAATGATGGGGGAATTACATTTAATAAAATAAGAAACAGTTGAAGCTTGTGTTTAATCCCAGTATGCTTCCAGCACTGCCTGAGAGAGTGGCTGCACAGACCAGTGTTGGAAGGAGTGATACGCCTGCTGAAGGAGCCCGTTTCTGGGGGCTTCAGACAGAACAGCAGTCTTCGCAGTGCTGATTTGTTTTGTTTTCTTCCTGGGCTGAGCTGACAACAGTAAGAGATGCAAAGGCTCATGCCCATGTTTCCCTTACGCAGAGAGATGAGCACTCACTCTTTCTTTTAATTTTGTTTATATTCTCCTATATTAAAGCTGCCCTAATGTTCATTCATACTATCCTTTTTTCTCAAGAGTGAAGCAGGTCCCATTTCATAGTTAGGTTACATGAGAGTTACTCCATGAGTCTCATTTCTCCTCTGCTTCAGAGAAGGTTAAGTGGGTGCAACTCTGCAGAAATCAATGGGCTGTAAGGGAGAGGAATATGAGATATGGTAAACCCAAACATAAAAATATAGGCTGTAGACTGGGATAATGTCGATGGTATTTTGCTCTAATTTGAAAATGATGCTCCGGAAAAGGTGAATAAATCAAACAGGCCAACTGACTTATAATTTTTTTTTTAATTCATAAATTTTAAACCCCCCTATTTTTCTCTGTTTTTTTCTTTTTTAGCTACTCTGCCTCCACCATCTCAGGTTTTAGCTTTCAGAGACACCAAGACATCTGTTGTTTTGCAATGGGATAAGTTAAAGGATGGTCTGGAGCCTCTTGGCTACTACATATATTGTCGGGAGACTGGGACAGAAGAATGGCAAACTGTCAATAATAAGCCCGTGACATGTAATGAGTGAGTTCAGCTATTATACTCCACTGAGAGGAGACAGGGTGCCAATTTGGATCCTTCTGCCTATGGCTGGAGTCACATTTCAGATAAAGAACGAACTTCCTTCTCTGCACACAGATAGGCATGCACGCACACAAACCCCACGTCATCCTGTAGAATTCAGTATTGCTCAAAGTCTGACTTTTACATCCAAAGCCAGCCTGACAGCAAAGTCTGCGTGTATCTTCATAGACTCTGGATCTGCAGAAGGCAGACAGACCTTGTGGCACCAGCAGAGCCACATTCCACTTTTTTGCTTGCTTTCCAGTAGAGGAAGTTGGTGTCACTCACACACAGGATTTAGAATACCTCTCTAGCTGTGGGGGTCACACATCAAGCAGAAAAAGCCCATTAAAAAGTCCTGTTTATTCTACCGACAATGCCAGCCAGCAGCGTGACACCTCTCTATCTGATCTATACTTACTGTCTGATTTATTGGTAGCTATTTCATGTGACACAGTGCACTTTAATTTGTAATGGCAAATAATGATTTTGTAAGTAACAATGCCTTATTAAAATGTATTGCTGTCTGTTCAAAAGACTGTTTACCTGTACTTTGAACAGTCAAACACAAACATTATAATTTGCTCTCCTAGATTTACTGTTCCTGGGCTGCAGCCTGGAAAAGAATATGTCTTTTGTGTGAAATCTGTCAGTGAGGCAGGACTAAGTGAAAGCTCACCAGAAACAGATCCTATCGTTGTAAGGCCAGCTATTGGTAAGTAGTAACATATACATGCACATACGCACAAAAATTAAATCCCTCAAAAACGTGTCCGTCATGCACAGCTATTATTACATGTAGTGGTAATAATGTTGAGCAGATAAGCAAAGCAAAGCAAGAGGGAACTGATTTTCTTGTACCCTGCAGCTTCTGTCATCAATTATACTTGTCAAGGGTGGGCAGAGTTAATTAGCATTTTGACTTAGCAGCGTGTTACATTTTCAGTATTAATTTGGCACGGGTACAAGTGACCATTTTAAGTGCTCAATTACGCTGGTATCTTGAAATCAGCATTGTGAATTTCTCCAGGGCAATTACAAAATCCTGCCAACCACATTAGCCAGTATCTAACCCTCCATCTTCTCCATTTTATCGGCCCACTGCTCCCATCTTTTCTGTCAGACAAAACATAAAGCAACACGCAAGAAACATCCTGAGACACATCCATGACTTTTGCCATGGCTTCCAAATAAGAATCTAGTCATATTCAAATACTTTTACCCTGCAAAAGTGGTATTAGGAGACCTTAACACAAACAGAATCACAGCTGGTATGAGCACACAGCGATTTCCTCAGCCCAGTTCATCCCATACCTACACCTCTTTTCCTGATCCCCAGATCCCAAACCTGCATTGAACAATACCGTGTTTTCTCTCTCCCTTTGCTGTGCAGCTTGTCCATCAGCACCACATGGGTTTGTTCTCCTAAACTGTGGGAAGACTGACATGACCATCGGCTGGAAACCCCCGAAGCGCAAGGGAGGAACAAAGATTCTGGGCTATTTCCTAGATCAGCACGATACATCTGAACTAGATTGGCATGAAGTCAATATTCAGCCAATTCCTCAACGCGTTTACACGGTATTCATTTCAGATATAATACTGTCCTCCTTTCAGCATGGTGGGAACAGTAGCTATAACAAGGATTGAACTGTTTTCTACTCGAGAACTCTCTTCCTACCCTCACAAGACTCCGACCATGCAGGGCTGTACTAATAATCTGTTTGCACTTAACCCAAAGGTCAGCAACCTTGAGGAAGGTCACCTGTACGAATTCCGTGCCTGTGCAGTGAACATGGCTGGTGTTGGGGAAGTATCTGCACCCAGTGACTTGTTCAGATGTGAGGAATGGACAATGCCAGAACCAGGTATCTCTCATGTAAAAACAATAGCCAGAAATATATTACCAGGTATACGAGTTACCTTCTCACTCTTCTGTGAATCCAAGGGACTTCTGAAAACTATAGGTCTGTATAAGGGTTGCTCCCAGGACAGAAAAGCACACACACACTTCTAGGGAAGTTCCGATTCAGACGTAGGCTATTATTTCTGCATTACAGAGATACAGCACCCAGGTATTTTTAATTATGTTTCCAGAGAATGAAGAATCTGGATTTACTATCTTAAAGAATCTGGATTTAATATCTTAACGTCTTTGTATATTACATCAAAGCAAATACCATTAAACCAGCTGATGCATGCTTTTTTCTAGAACCTACCTGTACAGTTAATTAGCATAGAAAGCAACTCATATGGACCCGCTATCCTCTTGTTATGTTAAAACTCTCTGCTTCTGATCTCAAACTCAAACAAAGTGCACCCGGTTGCATTTTTTAATGTTACTGTTTGACAGCCTACCCTTCTTTGACCAGGCCCTCCTTATGATGTGAAATGCACTGAAGTAAGAGACTCGTCCCTGATGCTACACTGGGAAGCACCGTTGTACACAGGAGCGGGTCCAATTACAGGGTATTTTGTAGACATGTGTGAAGAAGGGTCAGAGGAATGGAAACAAATAAATAAGCAGTCCATAGCCGCCACCCATATGAAGGTCTGTATATGCACTTAGTATCCCAAGCATTGCTTCTCATTTAGTCTTATGTTAATTCCTGTCACTGTTTCCTGCAGGTTTCAGATCTGGAGACAGGGAAATGCTATATTTTCCGAGTAAGGGCACTGAACAAGGCTGGAATTGGACCCCCCTCACTCCCCTCAGATCCTGTGGTGGCTAAAACCAAACCCGGTATGAAACTAAAAGTGATGAGAATGTGTGAGTCTGTCAATACTGTGATGATCCCGGTAAAAAATTGCTTTATGAAACATCAGCTACACGTTTCATAGCAAGAAAGAACCGCAGTCAAAATAAAGATTAGCAAAACAAACTGCCCAAATTAATTTACTCTAGCTGTACACACTGTTGGGGTTTTTTTTGGTTTTGAGTTAGATGTCCAGAAGCTAAGCCCTGATCTGTTTTGGTAAGGAATGTTTTATGTTTTTTTTTTCTCATACAGGCACAAATGAAATTGAACTTGGGGTCGATGAAGAGGGTTTCATTTATATGGCTTTTGAAGCTCCTGAAAAGAATGACTCCTCCAAATTTATCTGGTCAAAGGACTATGAAGGACCACCAGATGCTGACAGAGTTCAGACTGAAGAGAAAGGCAATAAGTGAGTATGTAACACACACTGAGAAAATTAATTGTGGACTGTCAAATAAAGAACGCATTAAACACTGAGAAAAACGTGAAGCCAAATGTTTCCCTCTCCTTCCAATATTCAGCTAAAATACATATACACAACTGAACAACTGTAAATCTCTGCACCCGATTCTCAGCTCTGGTGTCCATGAAATGGGGCATTCAGTGCAATCTTCAGGTCACAAAAGGGAAACATCAGCCATCATAATGCTAATGGTTTTGCCTTGCTCCTCAGTGTCACATAGAAATGACAATGAGTGCTATATTCGATGTTCCAGGTGTATCAAATGTATTGCATTCTGTTACAAGAGGCATAATTTTTGAGGAAAATATAAATTTTTTTAATTATTATTTTTATTTCTAAGATCAAAGCTTATACTGAAAGACCCATCAGAAAAGGATCTGGGTATATATTCAGTGGAGGTCACGGATGTAGATGATGATATCTCTGCCAGCTGCACTTTGACAAAAGAAGGTAAAAACTAATGGTTGACAAGAACAAAAATCTAATGTGCTGTAATTTTCTAATATTAGATGTTTAAAGGAAAGTTTCTCATAGAGGAACAGTAAGTGATAATGATAGTGGCATCATTAGAAAGATGTTTCCCATTCCTTGAAGGCTCAAGGACAGTTTCTTTTACAGTCCCCTAAGAAAAGATTCCATGCTCCTGGAGGGTCATTTTTCCATTACAGTTCAGATTTCACACACAGCTACACTATCACAGTGATTTAAAACTTCTTTAACATGTTTCTTGAATTGATACAACCAACATTTTATTCAGACATAACTAAGAATTATCTTCACAACCTTTTCTAGTCCTCCCCGTTATCGAATGTTTTGTATTTATTATCTTCTTCTCGACATAAATAAAGCTCATTCACAATTTAAATTAAATTAATATAATGAATTCGTTTTGGCCTAGTTGTACTCATCTAAATGACTTGTTATTCTTTGCATTTCAGATCTGGACAAGTTATTGAAACGCAGCCATGAAATCAGGAACCCATGTAAGTTGAACCAGTAAGAAGCCACTACCATATGTACAGACTCTGAAAGGGGAACCCTGGCACAAATTCTGTGGTTTGCCTACGAATTCCCCTGCGTGGTTCTCTTTGTTTTCCAGTGATCAAGCTGATATCTGGATGGAACATCGATGTTCTGGAGAAAGGAGAAGTGCGGCTGTGGTTGGAGGTTGAAAAGCTGTCACCAAATGCAGAGCTGCATTTAATCTTCAATGACAAGGAGCTCACAAGCACTCCAGTATGTTTTGGTTTGGTTGGGTTGGAATTCTGACTTGCTTTCCCCCTGCTGAACAGGGAGATAGAGCAAATGGGTACATTCCCAGTTTTCTAAATTCCCATCAGATATTTTGAGGTGTGTTTTTGGAAGACTCTAGGGCTTGGGTTTCCACTGTGCATAAACGGAAAGCCAGCCGTCTGATTCTCAAGCTGTCCCGTCCTAGTAGCAAGCAAGGCTGCAGCACTGACGCTGTTAGTTCAAGACAGTGTAATGTTCCTCTGTGCTATGGCCAGCAAAACCTTCAGTGGTAACACTGAGAACGCCCCCTCCTTACCCAGCTTTCCTGTTATCCCCCCGCTCCCGAGACGCTGCCTCTGACAATCTTGCCGCAGCAGAGACTTCCCTTTTATAAGGGAATTTTCTGACAACAAACCTCAGCCTTATGTCGTTAATCTGATCCTACTAATGCACCTGTGCAGGACAGAGAGCTTTGTCTTGGATGAGCAAACACGACTCATTTCAGTGGGTGCTAAAGAAATACCATCTCTCGCAATAAGACAGGATATTTTTCTTCTGCTTTACCAAGCAAAGCTGCTGCAACTGAATACAGATCAATCTCATGAATTCTAAGAGCAGATGAAAGTGATTTATTTCTCAGTCTGAGGCACTGGAAATAACACTGCATCATATGTTACTCCAACCTTCTGATACATTAAAAAAATGTTCTAGCCTCTTCCTTGTCTTCCCATATCAGGTTAATATTATAACATTTAAAAAGTATTTGGAATGACAGGACCAGAGGGGAGAACAGTTGAGAATGAAGAATAATATAAATCATTTGCCTGTCAGTTAAATGCAGTGTAGCAATGCCCAGATAACAAGAAGAACAGATATAACAAAGGGATAGGACTAGGCCAAAGAATTGCAGAGCTGTTATTGTGATGCTGGGGTTTTTTAAAGCAACGTGTAGCAAATTTATTGAAGGCTTTGTCTATTCTAAGTGTCTTTTCTACACTGGAGAACTGACATGGTTATGCAGGATTACAAAGTGTTTGTCAAGCTCTTTGTAATGATAATATTTGCTTAGAGCAAACAAGGCGGTAAGGCATAATGATGTTTAAGCATCTGGCAGGTTTCGGGGTGTATGTATAAAAGGCTCAGTAGTGCTTGCATGATGTCAAGAGAGTGGCAATATTACTGATCATTGCCCAAATATGCAATTACATGCCACAGATCTGTAATTAAGTGCAACACTTTTATTATACTAAAAATCATACAGATTCTGGTAAGCTGAAAAGTCTGTAATATCCAACAAGAAAGAATGTATTGTGTTATGTGGTTTTAACAGAAACTTTCTCCCAGAGAAAAGTTCTGCTGTAAGCAGTTCTACTATACCTAAGTACACAAATAATAGATGAATCCCAGAATGTAGAATATCACAGTGCACTGGCTTCATTACTCCTGTGAGATGAGGGAAGTATATAAGGATACATGTATAAAAGGACTGTCATGTCTGAGTGTTGTAGAAGGTGCTGTGGCAGGATCTGGCCTTGGAACAGTTCCACTGTGGAGAAACTATTCCATTTATCATGTTTCATTTGTTTTACACAGACACATAAAATAAACTTTGTCAAAGGAAAAGGTCTCGTAGAACTGATAATCCAGAATTTCTGTGATGATGATAAAGGGACGTACACAGCCCAGCTGCAAGATGGAAAAGCTAAAAATCAATTCACCCTAGCTCTTGTGGATGAATGTAAGTGGAAATTCAGGATCAAATATAGACTGCCATGCTCAGTGGAAAGTTTTCTAGGCACTTAAGGCCCCAAAGTATTTTCGACAGTTATAATGTCACACTGGGAATGGGGAGAACAAATATTTATTTGAGCACACATTTAAAGTCCAGGAATCATGTAAGAAATTATCTGCATTTCTCTTTAACATTAATTGAAGCTTTTGGTCTTATAAATAGGGTCCTTGATGATAAAAATGGTCTGCTAAAGCAAAATGTCCAGTGGAATGCTGAGTTATTTTTTTCAAATGTTTTACATATTATCTTGCTAGGGCAAACTGTGTCTTGGCAGTAAATTGTATAACATGTTATTGCACGTACTCATTTATCTCAGGACAGGGTCAGGTTGAAAATTCAGTGTATTTAACAGCTGGTTAATTGCATTAACCTGAATGCAATAAAGAAACCAGTGTCACCTGTACTCGAGGACAAGTGCAAGCAACAAAGCAAGCTGAACATGAAACATACAGGGTCTTTGTATATGCTAGTACAGAGAGCCTTTTGTAATTAATTAAAAATAGAAAGTAACAAGATTCTCATTAAAATACTTGCCCATAGAGTGTCTATCTCTATTTTCAGTTCTTGCAAACAGTTTGCTTTCAAGTGACCTTCTAAAGCGTCCAAACTTTTTGAATGAAAAGTGTCTAAAAAATGCCAAGTCTACTTGACTCCCTTTACAACCGGTGGAGAGAAACAGGCAGTTTTACAGAGCGATTCAGCACATGCTAAGTTCAGAATATAAAATACATTGATGAATTGTGCTCTAAAAGTGCCCATTTTTCTTTACTGACAATGGAGGAAGTAGAGATAACTCAAGTTACATGTGGTTGTCTAAAACAGAGGTAAATTCTATGCTCTCTGCCTTCTTCTGTGTTTCTTACTTTTTAAACATTTTAATTTCAAGGTTTCTAGCCTATCTTTTTGTATGGTCAAAACTCGAATCTCATTTCCTAAATGCATAATGGTCAGGTCTTCAAAGACTCTTTTGTTTTAATGAAAATAAATGTTAGGTTCTGAGCAACCAGTACAATGCAAGAATGATGGTCCTAATCTGTTCAGGGTTCTCGGTGGGGACCAGAGGTAACTCGTGCACTAGAGAGGTCTTACAAACAAATACCACAGCTCTAGCGATAATACCTTTCGTGATCAGAAATTTCTAAAGTGTTACACTGAGAAATAGCGGGGGGGTTGTTGACTTTGACCATTGCTGTTCTCATAGGTTTTGCTAAAGTTGCAGAGGAAGCTGATGCAAAACGGAGACAATGGAAGAAAAAGCAAGGTAAGATAAGCTGAAGGTTAATGACTTGCCAGAACTATGCCAACAGGATGGCAAAACTTGAGCAAAGCTATTTCCCTGAGTGCTCTAAATACTTTATCATATTTTTAAAGTGTATTATTTAAGCTGATTAATATATTAGGATAAGATTCCTTATTTTAAGATACTCTGCCCTGCTCTTAAAAATCAAAATAATTTATTTAAATAGTTTTAGCCATGCTAGCCACAATCCTCCGTACAGATCTTCTGCATCAGTGCTGTAACACTGAACATTTTTGAATTCTGAAAATTGTCCAATCTGAATATATCCCATGTAATTAAGATCCACACACTTTCCTTATAGAAAACAGGATTCTCTAGATAAGTTTAAAAAGAACCATGCATTCCACTTTCATTTGCTCCCCCATCTTATATTCATGAATAAGGAAGTTTATAAACAGTTTCAGAGAAAAAATACTACAATTGGAAAGGTGATCCCCTTCTAGTGGGGATAAAAATATTCACTTAACAACTGTGATACCACACTAGACTATAGGTCCAGTCTCCTGCCTTCAGAGATGCTTAGTATAAGATGAAAGTGTGTGGAAAGTAATCTGTGCCTCAGTTTACCCTCCCAGAATCAGGAAGAAAATCAGGATGTATTTGGCTTTTCTATTCTATTGCAATTCACCTGGGAAATATCTATCAACTCCTACACCAGCTTGATGCAAAGTGGAGTCATAAAGGACTGGTTAGGCAGCATCATTAACTACATTTTGAGATAGGATTCCTCACCAAAGATACGTTACCTAAGGACATTGCAAAACCAGCAATAATTATATGCTCTAAACTGTGGTGCTTATTGTGTGCAAACCCAGCAGCATGAAGCATTCCCTACCGCACTGCTGGGATTCACCACTAGATGGGGGCATTTCTGTGGGTAACACTTGAGAGCTGTGGCAATGCATTGCAAAAGACATTTATTTTCTTTTATAGGTCCACATTTTATAGAGAATTTGAAATGGAAGGTTACTGAGACCTGTGAAGTACTCCTTACCTGCAAGGTACATACAGCTATGTGATGCAACTGCACAGTCTGAATTGCTTTAGCATTAAATTTTAGACGTGAATTTTAAGGGAAGAGTATGAGCAGTGCTCATCCAAATGCTTATTTGCGGACCAATGCAAGTTAAGAGATAGTATTCTTGGACAGATATTTTAATAGAGGAAGTTTCTAAGATTCTGCAGCAATCCTTTAATGCGAGTGATGTTTCATGTTAGAAGGACATCAAGGCATTCAGAAATAAAATGCATTTGGGACCCTGACTTCTAAATGTTGATTTCAAACAGGCAACAAACCTGAGAAAGGACACCAGCTTCCAATGGTTCTTCAATAAGAAAGCACGAGAAGGTGGTGTGTTTGATCCACAGACTGGGATAGGAACTCTTCGTATCAAAAAGGTGAAAAACATAGAGCAACTCAGAGGCTTTGGTGATCACATAAAAATGCAAAAAATATGGACTGATCTTATTAACATTCAACATGTGTTCTGGGTTGTGCCCACTAAACGAAAGAAATTGAACAAACGCTGAGAAAAGCATGAAAGAAGAAACAATTTAACATTATAGTCAGGCAGATCTGAATCAGAAATAAGATGTTTTTAACAGGAGTGGCTGTTAAAAGTTTAACGTGTCCTGAGTGGCTAAAAAGAAAAGTGTGGGCTTTTCAGGTTTTCTGATCAGGACTGGTTGCCTACTCTGGAGATGAACTTTAGTAACAAAAAAAAAGTTACTGAGTTCATTACAGAAGTAACTGAAAGAAATTTTATGGCTTGACCTACAGAGAAGGCCAGACAAGCTGATATAAAGCCCTTGTAATCTAAACTGTGCCTTGGAGAAGATACAGCTGAAGGAAGGGAGCTTGATGGTGCAGTAGGAGTTTCAGTGCAAGATCTGCGTGGCTAATCTGAATCTTGTTTGGGTTGGATTTTTCATCTTAATTTCAAACAGCCAAATCACCTATAGAAAACAAGTAGATATATGTATGTGAACGGGAATCTCTGCCCACTCAAGTCTGAGGGCCAGCAGGAACACTGCAGGCGGGGAGTCAAGAGCATTGGCAAAGCAACACGAGGAAAATCCATGGAGCAGTGGGCATTCATCACCACTGAGTCCCAGAGGTACCCGTACCTTACAGCCCTAAGGGCACGCAGTGGTACAGGGTGACTGAGGGCGAAAGCTGAGACACCGACTCCCCGTAACTGACAACACATCAGTTCGTAATGAACCAGGACCCGTTCTAACCTTTCAAAGGAGCGGATTGCCTTTTTTGCCCTCCTTTCTGATCCGTCCAGCCAAATTCATTGCGAGGGAAGAAGAAAATCTCAGCTTTTTCTCCTTTTCCAAATCTTGCCCTATTCCAATAAATTGTGACATTTCTGTTGGGGGTGGGTGTGTGTTTGGTTTTGGGTTTGTTTGGGGTTTTTTTAATAACTATTACATATGTACATACGTATTTGCTAGATAACCAAAGCAGATGAGGGCCAATACAGAGCACTTGTTTCAGATGACCGAGGAGAGGACTACACCCAACTCGATCTCACAAAAGGAGGTAAGACAACCTTGTATCAGGCAATAATACACATTCACGCCCCTGCCTGGGATTAGGTTTGGAGTTAAAAACAAATTTCATAACTTTCTACCACACTGTTAATTACCATAGTACCTACATGCTTTTATAGGGATTAAAACCTACATAAAAAGTTACTGGTCAAATTTAAAGTTTCCTGATCTACTATAGCATATATATATGCTGATCATTTTAAAAATCACAAGTATTTCATGTGAGACTGGAGTCATACAATGCATTATATAAAAGGGTCTCTTATTCTGCAAGAGTTATACAGAGCCCAATGAACAGAATAAAAGTCTCCTTTGTATCTGATCTCAGGGCTTTTTTTTGCATCTGTCCATACTGTACTTCATTTGATAACCCACAGACAACTTTTCACTCCTGGAAGTTCAGCCAGTCCTCCAACGCATCAGGAGAACAAACTTCTATTTCCACTCTGCATCCCCCACCAGTGAAAAAAATTCTAGGCTGAATTACAATGACAGAATAGTTGTTAAAGACAACATCAAGTGGAAAAACAATTACATGTTATTGCAGATTCCTGCTTCACTTTTCAGTGTTCTGAATATGCTCTGGAAATTGAAAAATAAATATGCAGTTCTGACATTCTAATGTCATTTACATATATAGTCATTTATCAGGCTATGACCGCATTATAAATCCTGTCAAGCATCACAGCTAAAAGCTCAGTGAGGTTTCAGTCACTTCACCTCGGCATCAATCAGAAGACTCTGCTTCCCAAGATAAATCCTACCCTGACATCTGGAATCTATCATTTAAACCTGATACATAAATCTGCTTTCTGTGAGGCAGTCTGTTGCTCACATCAAGTGCCAAGGAAGACAGAACCATCTACATTTAGTAAGAAATGCCCAGCATGTAAAAATAAATGAGTCAGTGGCAAAAACTCCATTCCGAGTAAGCTTTGCAACAGAAAAAGACAACGAATAACTACTAGATATAATACATTCTAAACATAATGAAGTTAAGTTGGTAGATCAGATGCGATTTGCTAAATACTGTATTTATAGACACTTAAATCTTTATGTCTTTGCAGCCTTTGAAGACCTTCTCAAGGAGCTGTGCAGGATCAGTGGTATGTCATTTTCTCATCAGCTGCCACAGTAATAAGGGAAGGGGGGAAAGGTGGGGTGCCACGATCAGAGCAAACTGCTCAGGAGCTGTCCCTGGGTTTGGATCAAGTACAATACCACCCATTTACTATTCCTTTAGTGTCAGAAGCGCCTTCAAACTGTCAAGGAGGATGGTCAGTAAATAAACCCAGGGACATAAAACCCTCTGCACTTACAAATCAGTTCTGTGACCTTTACGTGCCGGCAGCCTGCTCCTTGTCACATCACTTGCTTTGTGAATTTGGCCAAGCTGTACTATTTCTGTCTAGGAGATGTGTATTCCAGACCCAAGTCTCTAGAAGAAATGCTGACATTTTTTCTACCAGCTGCTAAAAGATCCAGGGTCTTCAAAAGGCAGAATACCATCCTACTTTCAGCTAGCCACATTGTCCAGGAGAAATGTTAATACGTTGCTTGGGATTTTGTTTGCCTAACATGTAAAACTGTGCATTCTTGAACGTCCTCCTCAATTTCCATCTTTCAATTATACTATTAGCTCTTTCTGCTACACCTCTGAAAATTCAGCCTACTGAAGAAGGCATCAAAATCTACACAGATGTGAAGTACTACACAGACTACATGAGAACAACTTGGTATCACAAGTAAGTCCCCAAAGGATATTTGCAAGGCTGCTGGAGTCCTGGTGCTTGTAACTGTTTATCATCAAAATTAAACGTGCTGGGCCTGAGCCTGTAGCTTTTTAAGGCAATGGTAGATTTGTCTGAGTAAGGGCTGAAAAACACAATTCACTCTGCATCCTGAAACATGTCTGGGAATTCCAAAATAAGCAGTCATGTTATTTTTATCTTAGCACTGCAGAAATATTTATAAGTGATCATCTTTACTAGAATAGTAATGATGCATTTAAGGTACCGCTCAGTTACAGCCACCTTGGTTACAGACAGGAAAAGAAGTTGTTGCTTTTTTCAAATTCTTTATTTCTACTACTTTGTACTTCCCTAAACCGATCTATTCCCCCACTCTGAATAACAAATATTCCCAAACATTACAAAATTCTTTCCAAACACTAGCTAATTAGCCTCATAATGTCTTCATAAGATAAATGGTGTTTTATTAGAAACCTCCTACGCATGTATATAAGGAGGCCAATTTTCAAGAACATTTAAGGGCTAAACGCTTACAAATATTCAAAATCTAAATCCTATTTAATCTCCTAAATAAGAAGTAAGAGGTCTTTTGCAGAGTTTGTAGAGCTTTGGCAAACTGCCTGAAAGCACAGCGAGATGCCTCATGAGATTTTCAGAAGTGACTGAGTACATAACTCTCCATGGAATTAACAGTGACGTCCTGACTCCCACTCTCTTATTCTAACCAGTATAGGTCTAAAAAAAGTTAGCGCTCTAATTTATACAGCTCTACTAAATACTATTGAAATGATATAATTTGTTTACTTAGGGAGAAACAACTGGAAAGCCGGGACAGACTGAAAGCTGGGAGCACAATGAATCAGATCTGGCTCCACATACTGAACCCAACAGATGCGGATAAGGGAACATACACCCTGGAGTTATTTGATGGCAACAGCTCTCACAAGCTGTCAACCGACTTGTCTGGGCAAGGTAAGCTGAGTCAAACAATACCGTCATAGGAATGAGATGTACCTGACCTGCTTTCCAAGATTCCTTCCAATCATGGGCAGTGATTCCTCTCTCCTTTATTCGAGCTGGAGCTGCAGTTCCATCACAGCACGCTATGAAATTGGGTTAAGAAGGACAGTGAAGTGCCCATAGAGGTCAGAGGCAACACGGGGAGAGAAGAGCGCAGCAGAAAGGACTGAAGCCTTAGGGAGCCTTGCTGCCATAGCGTAAGGTGCTCCTGGGGAAAGGATGAGTGAGAGGGCAGCCGCTCCTGGGACGTGTCCGATTCCTCCATAGGCCAACAGAGCTTACAGGTGGCATCTTGGAAAAGAGAATGTGCCTTCAGGTTTACAAAGACTTTTCCAAACTGTTCACAGTTGTTTTTTTTTCCTCCTCTGGACTTCTCTTTGGAAAGAGAGTATTAGATCCCACTTATTTCAGTAGTATATAACTATATTCCTATCTCTTTAAGGCAGCTACAGATACTGTCTAGATGATAATTATACGTATCTATGTGCACGAATACCTGTAATTCCAACATTGACGCATTATGGTAAATCTACTAAGTCAAATGAAATAAACGGCAACTTTCCCTAAAACCTTTTCATTCCTTGCAGCCTTTGAAGATGCCCTGGCTGAGCACAGAAGGCTAAAGTAAGTTCCTGCCTAAATATTTTCACAGCTAAATCTATTTTGAGTGTCATATTCTGTATTGAGAATACAATGCCTAATAAATAAAACCACTCTAATTTTCTCTCTCTCACTTTCAGGGAAGCAGCAATAGCAGAAAAGTGTAAGTAGATTAATTTCCTTCCTTCTGCGAAACAAAGCCCAGTGGTACACTGATAAGTAAAACTAAAAGGTCATATTTGTTCATTCCCAGGTCGTGCCAGAGTTGTTCAAGGTCTGCCAGACGTTGCCACCATCATGGAGGACAAGGTAATATTGAGTAACTGTTCATATAATCGGCCCTTGCACAGACATAGAAGAATAACTGACGGGGAGAAAACTACTTGTTTTCCCCTCCTGTATGTTCCCCGGAGCTTTTCTGAGCTACTGCAGTTGCCAAAGGTGGAAGTGGTACCCTCAATACTTGTGTCAGCCCCCTGTATTGTTGATGGTGCTTCTGCACATATGGGCGCTGTTTGTGGCACAGAACCTCCTTCTTGCGGCTTTCGGATATTACTGCTTCCTAGGCCTGTTTCACAGCCAGATGCTTTCTATTGTCTTCCCATTCCATAGGATTAGACTAAGGCCTTTAAGTGCTGGCCCTGATTTTCCCATCATATCAACTTGCTGCTTACATTTCTGAGTCACATTCCCCTTTACCGGTACACGGGCAGAATAGAAATCCTGTAAAGTAACTGCAAATTCACCATGTGCCTATTTAAGTGTCACTTTACAGTGTAAGAAAGCTATAAAAAGACAGTAGCACAAATATGAGTCAGGCCCAGTGAATTCAGTCAGGTTAATCCTGATTATACTGGAGGGTATCAGGAAAGGAGTGGACAGTCCTGGAATTTCACCTATTGAAAATCTAAGAGAGTTGATTTTTATTTTTCTTAATTTCTCATCGACTGAATTTCCTTGCTCATTTATATCTTCATAATCTGTTTCTGCTATCTGTTTTGCAATAGACCCTGTGTTTAACTTGCTGTGTATCTGGAGATCCTTACCCAGAAATCACTTGGTTCAAAAATGAGAAGGTTATCGTCTTTAAAGACCGTTACAAAATGGATGTGAAGGGGACAGTTGTCACAATTACCATAGAGAAAGTCTGCAACGAAGACACGGGAAAGTACAGCATATATGTCAAGAATAAGTATGGTTCTGAAACAGGGCAGGTTACTATCAGTGTCTATAAACATGGAGAGATACCAACAGGAATGGAAGAAGAGTAAGTCCCAGGTGGGATTATAATGAAAAAGCCTAAATGAATTAGTCAATTATGTCTCATTGCATTTAAAAGAAATTTAACTCTTTCAGATTCCTCTTAGTGTCTCTGCCTTAAAATTCAGGCTCATGTCTCTATTTTTATTGAAGTAATATTTTAGTATTTTTATTTTGGTAGTTGTTAGAAAACAATTCTCGCACTTGTGTGTGTGTGCGTGTACGCACGCGTCTGTACACATGCACGTTCACCTTACAGAGAAACTCTCCCCTAGTAAATCTGTGTGGGACTACCAGAGGATTCACATATGAGAACCAGGCTTTCAGTGGAGTTGTTTTGTAGTCAATCACTATGTGTTACTGATTATCTTGTAGCTGACATATCCTTGTGTGTGTATATTATTAAACTTAATCCCTTGGTGACACCTCAGCACTGTTGTCAAGTACATCCATCTTGGAATCAGTCGGCCTGCGTGTGGGAAGTTAGGAATTTTCCTAAGTACCGTGCTGAATCGGGGCCTTGAAGTACGGACCTTTACAAACCGAAGCCATATGGGAAGAAAACAAGGCAGTGACATTTTCAAGGCTTGGTTCTTTACAGAGGAACGCATTCAGCCTCTATATATACTGACACACAGTAATGCGTTTACACAAAAGGGTTGAGAGCACATCGACAGAAGTGGACCCAGATCCTTCCACCCTACTGAACACCTATATTCTTTACAATTAAAGAGATTTTTAGGTTTATTAGTTATGTTAGATTATGCTGGATGTAGAAAAAAGTGTGGCTTCTCAACTGCTCCGAAGCCACAGCTACACTCCCGGCTTCTACCAGTGACAGTGTGTCAGTGAGAGAGAAAAAAGTGATTGTACTCCTAATACAGTCATCCAGCTAAATGCATTTATTCAGCAAAATAGCACCTTACCTTGCTCCACAAACTAGTATAAACTGTCCTCACAATAGCAGTATTTTTCCCCGTTATTTGAGGGACACCGCTGTTCCAGTGTCAACATAAATGAGCACAGCAATCCTGTACAGGATTGCCAATCATTTGACCACAGGCAGTTATATTTGAGACATTACTTAAAGTTAAATTAAATGTATATAATTTATATTATTAAAGTTAATAATATTCAAAAGTGAGAGCTTAGCTAATTGTCTAGATTCATCTTACAGTGAATGAAGAAAAGCAGGCCCTTGTGATGGCATCATTAACATTACTCTATGGTAAAACAGATGAATCATGTCCTAGAGTAACTCCAATAGAAACATGCACCTTTTAGAGCCATGTGTGTTACACCCCACACGTAAATACGGCCTTATTCGTTATCAGTATCTCATCCTTGCTACTCAGGTATTATCATATGAAAATGTAATTACAAACCTGACTCTGTGTGTGCGAGTTTTCTTTAAAATTACATACTGAAAAAAAAAGTTGTGAATTTGTAAGAAGTTGTTCAGCACTGGTTTTCTATTTAAATAGAAGAATTACTGACTGGTATGGAGTAATAAAAGTTACTTAGAAAGGTCACCTACCCCTGGGATAGAGGGTCTGTTTGAATTAAGCAATATAATTGCAAGACACATAATCTAATGAATGTCTTCCAAAATCAACAGTCGTGCTTGCACAGACAGCAAGGAATATCACTCAATAGCTATAATGAGGGAGGAATTCTGGGTGCAATTGGTGAGAAGAAAAATAATACATCCCATTTACTTCTTTCATTTCAGTCTCCAAGCAATGTTCCATGTTTTATTTTACCTTTAATTGTCTATGTATGCAGTGATTATAAAAAAAAATAATAATAAACTGAATTTAATATCGATTTAGATGCACATTACTGACATCTACTGGGTAAAGTCGTAACTGATTGTCCCACTCCAACACAATTTTCCCTGTTCTCAAGCAATTGGAGGCCCACAATTTTGGAAGAAATAGCTGTGGATTTTATTCCCACCATTTAAGGTCCAAGTCCCCATAGTAGAGAATATTGTGATAATTAGGATGTCCCTGCTGTAAGACAGTAATTACCTTGCATCAATTGTAAATTATGCCATTTTATCTGAAGAATTCTATCCAAAACACAGAAAATGTATTAAACATAGAAGTTGTGAACAAAAAGAAAACAAATTAATCCATGCAACAGTTTACAACAATTACGAATAATTACCCGAGTTCAGTAACCCACAATAAACATAATATCCTCAACCGGCTGGTCAAGGTAAGACTTTCTACAAAGAAGAATGAACTAGAGGTTATGATCATTAAGAACAAATAAATGATTAATAATTGTTATTTCATGGTTAATAATTAGCCAGTCATCTCACAATTTGGGCTGGCCTTTCCCTTTCCATAAATAGCATCTGAATGACCAGGGAGAGCCCTCGCTTTTCCTGCTAGCATCACCGCCCTAAACTGCAGCGTAACATCCATCATGGCATTCAGTGGAACCTGGCAGGTCTATGCTCAAGAGAACTATGAAGAGTTTCTGAAAGCTCTTGGTAAGTGTCTAGTTATTTTTGAAATAATTTGCTCGGATTGCAACACACGCTTTGCATTGACATCTTTTATTACTGTATTTCTATGGTTTTTTTTCTTTTGTTTGTATGACAAACTACCCCCTGCCAGCTAAGTCTGCTATGCTTAATTTAGAAACAAAAAGAAGCTGAAAATCGTACTGATTGATGTAGAAAGGTTACAGATAACCCAAATCCCTATCTTAACATAAAATGAGTCCCTCATGAAAGAAGTATATCAGAAATCAACTTGTTTTGATTAACACATAACTTCATACATACATTTAACTGGAAACAAGTTGTCAATGACATATGCAGATTTCCAATGTGCTATTAGTAGTGCAGGCACTTTCTACAGCACTAGTGATTAATATATGTTATACCTGTTTAGTAATCTGTAAGGCATAGACTTAGCAGGTGCCCACATTAACAAAAATGCGCTTACCTTCTTGACAATCTTGGCAAAACATTCACATTGGGTTTTTAAACGTATATAAGAGATGTTCGGTAGAATAAAACTCAGTTACAGCTGACAAGCCTAGTCCTACAGTACGATGCCTGAACCAATCCCTCTACTGCTGAAGTCTCAAATCGTGCTAGAGACACCCTGACAAGGTCGTGCCAGGCTACTTGCACTGTTGCAGCTCTGCCTAGAGAGATAACCCTCACCTCCAGTCTCCCTGGGAAGAGGTGGGGGAAACAAAATAATACACGCATGGTTTTCTTCATGAAGAAATGTCATCACTTGGCAAGCTGGTACTGAAAGAAACAATACATATTCTGACACCAGATTAACAAATACAGTATCAAAATCTATACAGACTAGATAGACTGGAACAATGTGCCCACAGAGAAGTGAGGAATCCAAAACAGGACTTGTCTTTTAACTTGGACATCGCTCGCTACTATTGGTTTGTATCTTTTGCACCTTTATCCGAGAAAAGAATTTGCTATGTCATATCAACACACTACTTCGTAACAGAAAAAGTCCTATTTTGCCTTTTTTACAGCATTGCCAGATGACCTTATCGAAGTCGCCAAAGATATTAAGCCTGTTGTTGAAATACAACAAAAAGGAAACGACTTTGTTGTGACATCAAAAACACCCAAGCAATCTGTAACTAACTCATTCACACTTGGAAAAGAGGCTGATATTACTACTATGGATGGCAGAAAGCTAAAGGTAATATATTTCAGGAATGGATGCATCTCTTTATTCATCCTTATACTTCAGTTTCTGTTTATGAGTGAAACTTGTTTGTACCACGCATTTCTATCATTCCAACAAACAGAAAGGTTTCTTCTAAAACTCTTACTAAAATGCTGCGGTCTCCAGTTTAAATTAGTGGATGTGATTATGACGCATCGGTATCATTTATTTCCTATTTATGTAGACCCCTACTTATTCTCATTAAATTCCAAAATCTAAAATTTTCTGTAATTTTTAAATCTGCTTCAACAGTGTACTGTGAACATGGTAAACGGGAAGCTTGTGTGCAAATCAGACAAATTCTCTCATGAGCAAGAAATTAAAGGAAATGAAATGGTGGAGGTAAGTGTTAGAAAATAATGACATATTAAGAAAATAGCTGAAGGAATAAATGTTCTGTATTGATCAGCTCTTAGTGTAGGCTCAATACCTTAAACAAATCCTGGCCCCAAAATTACTACATTACTTGCAGAATTCCTTACAGGTGCTTAAATCTGCAGATACAGAAGTTTAGGAATTCAAAATAACCACAGTTAGTGGAAAATACTACTAGTATCCTTTATTATTCCTGTTTCTTATTAAAACCAGTTGCCTTAGACGACTCTCCTTTAAGCACTGCTCATATATTTAATGCATCCTGCTCAACAAACCTTTTTATTAATTACTGCCCTGGGGTCAATTCTAGGCACTGATATGTGAATGGCTTTAGCAGCTGAGCATGTTGCAGAAAGACTCCTTATAAATCCCTCTAGAATACCATAGCAGTGTTTCCACCCTTAGATTTATCCACAGCATTGGCTCTGAAAAGAAAGTAAAGGCTGAGTCAAACCTGAAAATTTACAATACGCTTGTTCCACCTACAATTCTTCAAAGTTGTTTAGTTAGCTCTAAATTGTTCGGGACTGACAAAGAGCTTTTCTCTACAGAGTTAAGCTCATTAGCCTTCTAAGAAGTGTCCACTTGGGTAGAGACTACTACAAGAATGACAGCTAACTACATGAAAGTTATGTGTTTTGGACACAGAGTTTCCTAAGATCATTTTGAGTATCTCAAACTACTTTTCTAACATTAAGTAAGCAAAACATCAGGCAAAAGAACCCATTACTATTTGGGACAGTGGATTTCTATTACAGGAAGCAGATCTTTCTGGTAGTATCTATGATACCTCTTAAAACAGAGTGATAAAATGTAGTTGATGACGGCATTTATATTTAGATTTTCCATCTTCGGAACTGGTTCTGTAAAAAAATTTTCTTTGGTATGTATTATACACGTATTTATAGGCAGGTACTGTAAATGTATTTTCTTCTGGAATAAGATGGATTTATACACGAATTACAGAAACTCGTAGCCACTTAGCTATAAATAGATTTCCTAAAGCCCAAATTAAAAACAAGTTGTGCGTATTTGCCTTCTACAGACTATGACTTTTCGTGGAGTAACGCTTGTCAGAAGAAGCAAGAGAGTTTAAAGACAGAACACCTTCTTTGTCACATCTTTACATATCTAAAATAAAGTGCAGTTTCCACCAGGTGTGACCTTTGTTATCTGAAAAAATAGTACAGAAAATAATTATGATTTCTACTCTCCTTTCACACACGCATCACTTCCCATTATTGTAAGACTGTGTTTTCCCTGAGTACACATACAGATCCCTTCCATACTCGACGTGACAGAAGTCTGCCCCCCAGACAACCAAACCGGGACATTAACCGCAACATTATGATTTATCATAATAATCCTTGGGAGCAGACAAAAGCTGATAGAAATGCTTCTTGGTTTCTTACATACTCCGTGAACATATTCAGCTTTAGTTCCTTTGTCTAATAAACTTTAGTCTTCTACTAAAACCCTTTCTCTATAATCTAGCCAGCAAAGAACAATTAGACATTTGTTTAGCTGATCTGTACCACGTGTCTGTAACAGGAATAGAAACAGTAATATTTTAAAAGCTATGAAGTATTTAACAGTCATAAACAATTACAAAGTAATAATAGGAATGACTGCTCTTAAACTGAAGTACACAAGAGTACAATTAAACAAAAATGAGTCACTACAAGAGCAAAGGGAATTAAACATTCTTCCAATTTGCAACGTACTCCCAATATCTGCTTGTCACAGTTCAAGTTTGTGAAGCTCAAGTAAACTAGACCGTTTATCTTCAGATTATGTGTCTCTACTGAAGTATAAAATGCCCGAGATCCACGCCTATAACCATTTCTCTGTTCACTGCTGATTAGATCCTACTATTATATTAGCAGTCCTATTTCATACTTATTTAAGTCACCGCAGATTTGTTAGAATTGGTCTTGGGTGTAAGACCTCCATGGAAAAAAGTTGCTGGACTGATTATGCCATTTAAAATCCTCATGAGGACAACTTATTCCAGTTGAGAGTGCTGAGTCTACATCTTCCTATGCCAGGAGAAGAGCAGTTGGGGGGGGGGGGGAGGTTGCATTTTAGTTAATAACGCTTGCAACATGATATAAGCAATCTGGGAAGCGTGTTCTTATTCTGGGGTAAGGCTGTCCTCATGGGGAGTTTTACTGGCGTAACCATGCAAGTATCATTGGGTTCATTTTGCTCCCCAGGCAGTTCTAATGCTAAGGACACTTTTGCGGACTAAATTAAATTCCATGTGAGTTACACATAAATAAGATCAACAGAACAGAAACCAAGACACTGGTAAAACTCAGGGAGAAGGCTGCTTTAAAGCATCCATACTGCAAAAAGCCATATAAGAGCTTGAAACAGCTCTGTTTGGAAGTTGCTGGGTAACCACTGCTAAATACACAATGAAACACTACGAAACAGAGCGTAGTTTTCAAACAGTGAATTCGCAGAACACTGCAAGTCTTCAATGACCAAATGCTGTATCAGTAAGTTGTAGGATACAAAACAGGAGACGCTTCAGGTTTATTTCTAAAGTAACGCGGAGCTCATTCATTACTCTGAACACTACGCTTTTAAAGCCTGTTACAAAACACCAATTATTTGATTTGATACATTATGACATAAAATGGGAATGTTAATGCAAAATGCATATATATTTTTTTGCTTTTAAAAGAAACACGGAAGTCTTATTTCGGTTCAATAACTACTCAAATATTCCCAGCTCAGTTGACATAATCTACCTTGCAAACGCGCTTCTTCCCTGTCGAACCCCTTATCAAATTTCAACCTCAATACATGACAACTGGTATACGAAAGCGGTTTAAGTTATAGATTGTAGATACCACATACTAAAAACATGCTAATCCTATATAGAACTCAAACTGATGCTAAACCATTTTAATTTGAAAGCACTAAAAATTCTTAAAAAAATACTTTATCTTACTTCACAGTTGCGGTGATTCAGTATTTCCAATAGCCATGCCAATCTTTTCAGTCCGATGGCAATATTCTTCTGCCACAGGACATCTCAGATTTCGGTGAAATATTCAGTGCAGTTCCTCACATGAAGCAGTCAAAACCTGAAGGATTTTCATCAGATTGCGAACTTTGCCCCATTGCCCAAAGTCATCGATCATTTCTGAATGAAAAACTCTTACAGGTTTGGATGAAAGCACTGATTCACAAAACCAAGTGAATTTTTCTGCAAAGGACTTCATGAGAGTATTTATAACCTTATTTGGATCTTGTTCAAAACTGTTCATTTCCAGTTCGACAAGCTCTGAAAGGGTAATCCATCACCAAACTCCACTCTCTGGTGATCCCAGTGTTTTTCAGAATGTCTACAGGAGGAGTTTTTCCTGCTTTGTGTCACGCACTCCCACCATAATTTCAGTCTCTAATGTGCTTCCTTGGCTTGATTTTCATGTTCGTTTCATGACTTGTGTAAGCAGATCTGTGTATATATTGCACAAGGTAACTCAACCTGCTGCCAGCATACTTAGTACAGAATAACGTTAACTGTAAATATTAAATGCAGAATACATTGTCAGAGACCCCCATCTCTTTCCTGCAGAGTCCTGCACACGGAGCACTGAGCATACAGCCACCATCATTTTCTTTTTTTCAGAAGAGCAGCATATATAGTTGACATACACCTGCTGTGTCAGTGATCGAAATTCATCTGTCATTCGGAACATGTAGGAATGTCAGGCAATTGAGCGTGAGATTGCCAGGATATAAACAGCAGTGCCCACCCACCAGTTTTCATTCACATTCAGCCACGAAAAACAAAAGAAGTGGAAATATACTAGTGACAGACATCGGGACTGCATCAGCTCAAGTGTTTCTCTCCCATCTGCAGTTCGCTGAAAACTCCTGACACCAGCAAAGATGCAGACATGGTGCTTTATTGAACCCCACATCAAATCACCTGTAACTGTTCAGTCACAGATGTGCCATTTGTATGCCTGCATACGTGTTGGTGAGTCACACATTAAGGTATTAAGAATCTCTACCCGCCTACTTTGTTGCTCTCATCACACAACCGGCTTTAGTAAAAAAGGTCTGGTCCTTTGCAAACAGCGCTGCTCTATCGCTGTCCGATGAAAACTCCTGGGGCACAACAACGCTGCCGATAGCGGGGCCACAGAACCATGGGAGGAGGCCTCGGGCAGCGAGGCTGTAGCCCGACACCCCGACCCGCCGCTGAGCCGGCTGCACAGGAGCCAGCGGCGGCGCCGGGAGGCGGCTGCGAGGGGCAGGAGGGGCCCGCTCCCCTCACAGCGCCGGCGCCGCCTCCATCTTCTCTCTTTCGGCGGGAAAACCCGGCGGCGGCGGGGGCGGAGCACTGCGCATGCGCGGGCGGGGCGGGGCCGCTCCCGCGCGGGCAGCGAGGGCGGGCGGGCGCGCTCTGCGCATGCGCGCGTTGCCGGCGGGCGCATGCGCAGTGAGGGCAGGGCCGGTTTTGGCGCCGCCAGTCCCCGCCGCGTCCCCCTCCTCGCGCGCAGCTCTCGCCGGAAGCCTCGCGGGAAGTCTCGCGAGAGGCGGCGGGCGGGCGGCGGTGGCGCTGCGTGCAGCTCCGGAGGGGTCGCCTCAGCCGCTCGCCTCCCCGCAGCGCCTGGGCCCTGCCGCTCGCTCGCTCGCTCCCCCGCTGCCGCCGCCGCCATGTCCCGCTACCTGCGCCCCCCCAACACCTCGCTCTTCGTACGGAACGTGGCCGACGATACCCGGTGAGTGGGGGCGGGCGCCAGCGGGGCGCGGGGGCTGCGCAGGCTTTGGCGGGTTCGCTAGGCCGCAGGGGCGGCTGCCGCCGGAGGGGCGCGGGGGCCCTCCCGGAGCGAGGGGAGGGGAGAGCGAGCGGCCGGCCTGCTCCCGTCTTCGGCTTCACCGTTCTCCCTGCCTTGCCTTCCGCGCCCTTCTCCATTTTCCTCTTCCTCCTCGCGGTCCCGCTCGATTTCCCTCCTCTCCACGAGGATCGGTTTCAAAACAACGTCCAGCAAGAACAAAGCTGGGCCGCAAGAAAGTGAAACTCTCGCAGCCTCCTTCGAGTTTGGCCAGCGGGAGACCGAGGCGGGATTTGCCTGCCCGCCGGAGGGGTGCCCGGCAGCCGCCGGAGCTCTGGATGCTCCTTGGAAATGCAGCGGTTGTTACTGGAAGGGAGTAAACAGCGCGGTTGCTGTGGGTGTCCCCACAATTCTTGGCGTAGTTGGTTCCGTTAGCCTGGTAATTGCTGCCAGTCGGGGTGGAATGGTATTGCATTGGGTGTTATGTGCCGCGTCCTCTTAGGAGCCTCGCTATAGAGTGGGGGGAAACAATGCTTTTTTCTCCGCGATAATTGTATTGTAGCAAAATTCCGTAAGGACTAAGTACGTGCAGCAACTTGGTGAAATAACTCTTCGTAGTGAATTGAAATAATTAAAAAGTGCGTATTGCACAGGTGCTTATTTATTGCTTGGATATTTTTAGTGAACTGCTAGATTTCTCCATTTATGTTCTGCAGTTTATCGTGTCCCTTTTGTGTTTATCAGCTGTGAAACATTTGTAAAGCATATTAGTATAGAATGCATGTGTGAGTTAGAGCACTCTAATGTTGTTAGTTAGTGTAGAATTTGTATGGAAGTCCCTGTAAGGTCTGGTTGTATAAAATCCAAGCATGAGTTTTCAAACTTGCCTGGGCAGCTTGCACTGAAGTCATTCAGCAAATAACAGTACCATGGGCACGGTGGAATGAATTAGGAACCTTATTGTGGTCAAAAGTGTAAATAGCTTGAAATTAATTTTTTTTTTAGTGACTTTTCTTTCCTCTTTCTGGTAGTTTATTTTACTGTAAGAACAGTCAGGGAGGACTGTTACTTCCAAACTTTTTAAAATAATGTGGGTCCTATTGAGGCTTTCACCATAAGCTCGGTACGTTTGACGGTACGTTCTTCTTAGAAATGGTTTCATTGTGAGATCTTGATGTTGGTTCTGCTGTCGTTGACTATATGCACTGCAGCTTCTTTCCCAACTGATGAGAAAGAGAAATGAATAGTAGTAAGTCTTTCATACCACATAAATATGGTATTACATCAGTCATTCTCATGCAGCTTATTGTCCTCAAATGACACAAAAATACATGTAAAGAAGCTGATGTGATTAAGAAACCTCTCTGTTGAGGAGACAGTAGTTGTTCCAAGTATAGTTACAGATCTGTTCAACAGTGTTGTGCTCAGCTCTCTTAAAGCCACCTCTCTGGAAAAGCTATCCTAAGGGCATGAATGGTTGCTCACTTGAGTTTTGTTCTGTTTGATGTGGTTGTAAGTATTGATTATTCTATGGAAATGAGTTTGTGTGACTGGTTTATTCTTTTACTGTTTCTTCGGATCTTACAGTTGATGTTTGCATGTTGCAAAAGCATTGTCGAGAGTGACGTGAGGTGCTTGAATAACGATAATTCTTAGATCCTTCTTTTCACTTTCTGCCCACCTTTGCTAGTGCAGCCTGCATTGAATTGACTAATATGCATCGCTTCTCAGTTTACACTTCTATTGTAGAGTTATACTGAACACTGGTTTCAAAATGTCAGAGTATATCGTAAGCATCCAGAGTCTTGAGTGTTTCAGAAAACCCTAGTGTGCTGCTTAACAATGAACTGCTCAAACACTTTTTTCCCCAAAAACGTTTTGCTATATGCATCCTCTACCAACTGCTTCTAAAAAGATCAGTGATCATATTGATTGTAGGTTTTTAATGTTTATATTCTTACTATTATTATCATCATCATTAATTTGGTGGATGTTTTGTAACACCTTAGATAGTGAAAAAACATATAAGATATTTGTGATATTCTAGGTCTGAAGACTTGCGCCGTGAATTTGGTCGTTATGGGCCTATAGTTGATGTATACGTTCCACTTGACTTCTACACTCGTCGTCCCAGAGGATTTGCTTATGTTCAATATCCTTTCTTCAGATGGCTGATTAGTGAGGGGTGTTGAAGTTTGAAATTCAAGTTTGTGTAAGAGGTAACAAATCTAAATGAAAAAGCAGTTTACTTTTGTGTTGTATCTAATAAGTGTCTTATATTGTGGTGTTTCATTATTTTTGAAGATTAACTTCTCTCAATTGTTCTTTGCCTTTTTGCAAAACTTAAATCAAGTCCAGTAATCTAAAAGCTTGCTTATGTCACTGAAATTAATACTATATGATTTAAATGAAAATTTATCGCTGACTCAAAATTGTCTAGCACGTTTTTATTATCACTGGTATGTAAGTAAACTTGTGCTTAGCAAACTGTGGCTGGTATTCATTGTTAATTTAACAAATGGAAACTGGGATCACTTGATCAAAATCAGATTGTATAAAAAATGAGGTGAACTTCTTTCTTCAATATTGTCCCCTAATTTACTGTCCTCTGTTGTTGCCTCAGAATGTAAAGCTGTACAGTAATGGCGACCCCAAAGAGAAAGCATGAAAGAACCTTTAGAGTAGAGTTCAACAATTAAGGCAAGTAGACAAGCCAAAGACCTCTTAAGGATCAGGCTTGAAGAGAAGGGAGAGTTTGGGAAAAGAAAAAGTAAAGAAAAGCTGGAAGAAGGACAAGCCATAATGGGAGACAAAGCTTCGCTTTATCTACAAAAGGGGGAAAAGGTTGTTTTTCAAAGTAAAAGATAAAGCCATCTGTCATTTTTGGCCAAGCATCTCATGACAAGTCCTTCTGACAAGCACTTAAAGAGTTAAAGGTCAAGATGAAGTTGAATGGTGGCCAAGATTAAAGGAGTCATACCTGATGTATCCTACAGAATAACAGTTTCTCTTCTGTTTGTCATGTAAGCAGTCATTTGATGAATGATTCTGGTTTAGTCCATTGACAAAACCTGCAGTATTTCTCTCGTGAGTGCTGTTGTAACTGTGGTCTTGAATGAAAGTGCATTCGTTCTTGGTTTATCAAGATATATACCTACAACATGATAGCTTAGTTTCTGCATACATGATGCTGATGACGAACCGAGTTGCTACAAGGAGAAAGGGGATTCGTTCTTTCAGGTCACGTAGCTGGAAGAAGGTGTCCGAATTACAATAGTGGTCAATCTAGCAGATTAAAATTGGTAATATCTGTGTTACCGAACATCTGACCTGACTGATAGTGTGGGGGTTTCAGCGTATGCTTTTATCCCAGACTGTTGAAGGTCTGTGTACGTGTCCATGGCATTACATAATTTAAACTTAAAATCTGTTGGTGAAAAAAAGGAAAGCTTTATCTCAATTCTAAAATTAATAGACACATGTTAATTTTTACTGCTGGTATGCCTAATATAATTTAAGCACTAGGGTTTAATTTTAATAAAGTCAATGTAGTGGAGAGAACTGAATGACCATTAACAAATATATCTTGAAAAGGATACCAGTTTTTTTTCCTTGCATAAGTACAAGTGGGAGAAGAAAAAAGTTAGAGTATCGCATAGCAACTGCTTGCTGATGGATAAGTTCATGGTCATATTATGAGATTTTAATTTTATTATAGGAGTTCTCAGATAGCTGGTGATTAATTTAAAAAAAAATAAACTTACTAGTATGTACTGTAGCATGACCAAAAGAACTTAAAAAAAAACCAAACAAACCACTGTAAAATTAGAAAATAACTGATTTTTTTTTTATTTTAAATACCAAATCTGTAAACTGCTCAAATTCCCAAGTACCTTAACACTCACCACATTTGAAGATGTCCGTGATGCAGAAGATGCTCTCCATAATTTGGATCGAAAGTGGATTTGTGGTCGGCAAATAGAAATCCAGTTTGCACAGGGGGATCGGAAGAGTAAGTGCCTTGCGTGTATTTCATCAGACTGTGATTTTAGCCTTAATTTTTAGTGCCAGGCAACATTACATGTGTTGCTAATTGTTGTGATATGTTCTTATTTGTATATAAATAGTATGTGGATGTTTTGCTTTTTATCCAGTAACTATTAATGACTCATGTTAATTAAAACCAGGTAACTAAGTATAACGGTCACTTACCACAATCTGATTCTTGCTGCCAGCTGAAAATTCTTAAGAGCTTTCTGTGCAGCTCTATCAAGCTTTCTTTGCAGAAACACAGTTGAAAATTCTCCCTGTCAAAATGAATAGCCCGGTTTTAATGTATTGCAATGTTTATATCGTGTTGAAGCGTGTTAAGTGATTCTGTGTTGACATTCCCCAGTGCAGTCCAGTTCCCAGGATTGAGGTAATGTCTTCATTTTCATTTGCCTTCAGGATAAAAGTAAATTTCAAAGTATCTCAATTCAACACGGAACAGAAGTCTTATTTTCTGAACAGATAATTGTAAAGAGAACTTGCATCTTTTCTGTTATTCATATACATATTCTTAATACGTAGATAGATACAGATATTATATAAAATGCTGTTGGTAAACCTAAGACATACCCGTTGATCTAAAACGGGACTATAATACTCATGTGCAGCTTGGGAATAAAAGCACCTTAAATATCTTACAGTTAAAGCTATCAAAGAAACAACCTAACTGTCCTCAAATGTGCACGTTTACCTTTTATTGAAGCCAATGGAAATTATATGCTCTGAAGGACAAGCTTCTGTCCTGTATATAAACATTGGGATTTCTCCTAAGTTTCTGAACAAAAATTGACTAAATCTACCTTAGTGTTATAAACAACAGCACTTAAAACATAAAAATTGTAGCCGTTTAGTACAGTGTTCATTACAGCGTGGTGTGTGTAAAATACTTTGAGCATGGCCTTTGGGTTTGAATGAGAATGGGATTTAATACAAAGGAAAGATAGCTGTGCTGCTTAGAGAAAATACAATGGAAGACTAATAAGTTCATTCATACTTCTTAATTATTATAATCACTAAGCTGCAGAGTGGCCGTGCATTGTTGTACTGGCAGGGGGGTACTTTTGGAACCAAACTTCCCTTTGTGTGGCATCCATTGCTGCTTCTGTATAAGCTGTCTTTTAATCATTAAAGACTACTGTGGATCAGGTGTAATGCATGGTGCTGTGTAGTCAAGAAAATGGATGTTTAATTAATTCCCTGTTAGCTTTCACTTTTGGGGTAAATTCAGGAATGTTAGAATGTTTCAGTCATGGGTTTGGCCTGTCATACCAGTTTCCAGGTGGCCTGAAGTCACCTTAGTCCTGTGTTCTGGTTTTATGAAGCATTAGTCCTTTCTTACTGTTTTTTGGGGTGGGTTTTGTTCCCCCCCCCCCCCCCCCCAGATTTATAATGCCCTCAAGGCTGCATTGATTTTTGTCCAGTGGTTAAAGCTGCAAAAAGCAAATGGCATACAGCAGTCTCTCATCTGTCCTTTTCATAAACATGTCTGCTAGAATAATGAATTAGGCTTTCTGCTAAATACCAAATATACGGATTAGTAGTGTCACTAAAGGGAAAGTAGGGCATCTTTTTTAACTTAAAATGTTAAATATTGCTATTTTTTACAGCACCAAATCAAATGAAAGCCAAGGAAGGGAGAAACCTATACAGTTCTTCTCGTTACGATGACTATGACAGATATAGGCGATCTAGAAGTCGGAGTTACGAAAGGAGACGGTCTAGAAGTCGTTCTTTTGATTACAGCTATAGAAGATCGTATAGTCCCAGAAAGTAAGTGTAGTGTGTGTTTGGGTTCAACTGCACAGCAGTGTGTTGGAGGAGAAACACCACATTGACTATTTAATTGTTAAAATTTCGAATAATCATTTTCTATACTTGCTTTGTAATTACTTGTGGGAGTTACGTATCTTGCATGCTACATCAAATCAGAAATATTGACTGAAATGATTCTGTGCTTCATTGAAGAATAACTAAAAGCAAATGCACAGCTTAAAAAATAATTTATTAAGCATTTGTATACATACATAGGTATTTGTCACCGTTTACTTTTTCTGATGTACCTTTTTAGCAGTAGACCTACTGGAAGACCTCGTCGTAGCAGAAGCCATTCGGACAATGATAGGTAAAATACTTTTTACACCCTTTAAATTGAAAACTAGATCACTGTATTCCTTTAACTATAGGTTTAAAAAAAAGTTTCTCCTGCAAAAAACGGTAAACAATTTTTAATGTACTAGATGTGTGAGAATAGTGTTTTTACATTCAAATCTCCTCTCTCCCCTTTATTCTGATAGGTTCAAACACCGCAATCGATCTTTTTCAAGATCTAAGTCCAATTCAAGATCACGATCCAAGTCACAGCCCAAGAAAGAAATGAAGGCTAAATCACGGTCTAGGTCTGCATCTCACACCAAATCTAGAGGCACCTCTAAAACAGATTCTAAAACACACTATAAGTCCAGCTCAAGATATGAAAAGGAGTCGAGAAAAAAAGAACCAGCTAGATCCAAATCACAGTCAAGATCACATTCTAGATCTAGGTCAAAATCCAGATCAAGGTCATGGACTAGTCCCAAGTCCAGTGGCCACTAACAGTGTATCCATGTTGTTTTTAGGCATGTAAGATTCATTTACACACAGTTCAGTTTACTTAAATTATCAGGAATATGATGTTGCAACAGTGCTAAAAAATATTTTCTTTGTCAGTTTTCCCTGTAGCCGACAATGGTTAAAATTAAAACAGTGTTGAGAAGCCACTGAGAGAGAGCGAGAAAGAGAGAGAGAGAGAGAGAGAATGTCCACTTGGTTAAATGTCATGGGCAGCTACTGATTTGGTTGTGGTGTCTCTATGTATATTTTTGTAAAGATTTGCATTTTTAACGCTTAGATATTGGTGATGACTTGATTGATCGTAACTTGCAACATTGTCCTATTGAAAATGTCATACCCGTAGAGAAATTGGTACCGGTTTGTGCTGAACAGTTAAACCAACTGTTTAACTTGTTCTTTAATGCTAAAGTTTGTGATAAAACAGAAAACTGGACAGCTGTAGTGCAACACTGACTGCTGTGACATGCAGACGGGCAATTTTACGTTTCCTTGTTCAAAGGCAGGTCTCTGTGTTCTCCATGCCCACTGACAGGAGTAGGTTGGTAAATGGAGCTCTATGGAGAGATATTTTTGAGATTTCTCTGTAACCCTGCCATCTGGAGAGATGGTACTAACATTGCACGTACTACATGGGGAGAGAGTTGGTCTTGGAAGCTCGTTCAGAGATTGTGCAGTGTCGTGACTTGTCAGGATAGAGGCTTCACTGCTTTGACCTGGCTGCTAGTACTACATGTGTGAGGAAAAAAAAACACCTTGAAACAGAAAATTAAATTCAGATTTCAGCAAATGGCAGAGCAATTAAATATAGGTTGTGTGTACATTTTATGCAGTTTTTGTATCTATTCTAAATTTTAGTGAGCAGTTAACCATAAACTTGCTTAGTTTTCCTGCTGTTAGTTACAAGTAGATTGTTTCGAGTTGTGTGTGTACAGTATATAAGAACTAAACTTTTATGCCAATGACTCCTGTGGTTAGTTGGTGTATTCATAGGTATAAAACTGTAGCCATCTCTCTTCCTGAGTAACAAAGGCTTGCTTCTACACATCAAAAAGTATTTGGTCAAGCAAGTCTGAATCACTTCTTCCTCAGAACGGATAGTGGTTTGGTTACAAGATTTCATTTTACTTAAGAACAAATGTTTGAAGTCGGATATGAACAAGAGCTGCATCTCTAGCTATTTAGTTTACCACTAATACAGTATATTTAGTAAATTGAATGTGAAAAATAACAAAACCAGTGTGTAATCTTACCAGTATTTCTCTAGAAGGCAAGATACTTTGTTATGAAAATGGCTTTTGGCGTTGTTTTTTTTTTCTCTTTACCTTCAAAAGCCAGCATCAAACACCGAGTGTTCCTTGCTGTCTTATGTAGTAGCATATAAAGACATTGACTTCAAAAAGTTCCTTTTTAGAGATGTGTTTAGGTTTGGGTTTTAGTGTTTTCAGCAGGGCCTTTGAAGAAATGCAGATGGCTTTTAAATATCGGCAGCGGAACGTGCTTAGGGGGTTGATTCTAGAATCTTTGTACATTTGATAGTATTTCTAACTTTTTCTTTACTGTTTGCAGTTAATGTTCATGTTCTGCTATGCAATCATTTATATGCACGTTCCTTTAATTTTGTAGACTTTCCTGGATGTATAGTTTAAAAACAGCAAAAAGTCTATTTAAAACTGTAGCAGTAGCGTGCAGCTCTAGCAGAGGAAAGTTGTGGGATTAAACTTTGTATTTCCTTTCTTATAGAGGCTTCTAAAAAGGTATTTTTATATGTTCTTTTTAACAAATATTGTGTACTACCTTTAAAACATCAATGTTTTGATCAAAATAACTAAAGACCCAGCTTATTTTCTGCTTGCTGTAAATTTAGCAAACATGCTGTAATAAAAAAATGAAGGAAATACTGATCCACTGGAATTATTGTAGCTTTAGAATTTGACTCCAGAGCATGGTTAGGAGTAGAGCTATGCATCCCTTATGGAGTAAAATCCTTACTATGGTATTTCAGTAAAGTCAGGAATTTATCATTTAATGTCTGAATAAATATCGTTTCACATTTTTAAAGGGGTACTAGACAAAATAAGAGTGAGAAGCGTATGTTTTAGTCTAATATATTGAAATTTCTTTTCCGTTAACTTTCACTGTTGCTGGATGGACTGCCCTGTGGTTATAATTCAGATATTACTAGCCAGGTTATGAACTACTTAAAATCAGCAATTGAAGATCCATATAGAACCAAATTTCTAGTATCACCTTATCGATTTATATTTGCCGTATCAAAAACTGCGCCAGCAGTGGCTCTCTAGAAGGTGGCAAAACTTTGCTGATGATGTTCAAAGTTCACGCTGCCTCCTGGCACCTGTGGTATTTACAACTGGTTCTTTGTGTGCCACTGATGGAAACAACTCTGGAAAGCACTTAATTGCTTTGATAAACCCGCTCTTAGGCTTCGTAAGCTGAGCCGTGATTATCTTGTAGCTGTCCATAAAAGTGGCTTGTAAGGGCAGAGCCCCCTGCCTCTTTCAGCTTTCTTAAATGAATATCGTCTTCAAGACTAAAATCCTACTTGGGAGCGGTCCCCCGACTGTGCGGTGGGAAAGCGTGGTTGTGTTCTCCTCAGCAGCCTGCAAGGGGTTGCTGTAACTGATGCTCGCGTTAGTCCGGCCAGAATTCCAGCGGGGTGGGGGGGAGGAGGGAGGAGAGCATCTTTGTGTCCAGGCTGAGGTTCTGATTTGAGACTGCGGAGTAACAGTAACGATACCGTAATTAATTTGTCAGCATGTCCTTATGTTGTGTGCCTCGACATTTATGTATAGCACAGTTTAAATTTTTTTTTTTGTTTTGAAAATCCAATTCATTGCAAGTATAATGCAGTATCTGACAGTTCTGATGGTTCTTTCTTTCTCTCCCAGAGGTAGGACTAAACTTTGACTTGACTTGTGTATATGAACAAGCCAGAAAAGCCGAACACAAACCCACGATGTTTCAAGAGTGCATGAATAAAGATGTTGTCCTAGTTCTTGCTCCCATGGAAAAATTGTGAAGAAGCTGTTCTGTGGGCCTTTCAGTTGGGGACGAGTTAGCAGGATGTGGCCAAAAGGGCAGGGAATGTTTACGCATTCACGCAAGTCAAGCCACAGCCCATCTAGATAACATCTCCCTTCCTTGATGCAGGTATCCTAGGCCTGCTCTAAAAAAAGCAGTAGCCTGTCTTGCGCAAGCTACCTGCAGGTTATGCACAGCTGGAATGCAAGAACATACGCAGGCTACAAAAGATCATGTATAGGCATCTTTCTTTTGGAGTCTCAAGAACGGTGGGAATTATGTTTTTCTGTGGTAAACTAGATTTTGTCATTCCTGCAAAATTTGTAGAATTGAAGTAGTATGTGAAAATTCTGCTGAAAGTAATGGCTGTGCTCCAAAATATCTGCAGCGTCTTGATTTCTCTCAGCAGTAATAGAAGGCTCTATTGGAACTTCTTTTTCACCAAAAGTCCATGCACCCAACTGATACTTACAAATCTTAAATTTAGTGGTGAAGTAGCTGGGTGTTTCAATTAGGGACTATCATAGACTGGTCTCTGAAAGCTAAATGTTATCCTTTCTATGTCTTTTAAAGATGTTTAAATGTACAGTATAATGGCTTTATTCAAAGTGGAAATTTTCAATTCAAATGTTATTTTGAGCTCTCTTCTTGGAAAGAGCGCTTTTTTTTCTTCTTACTGTTTAGTCTGGGGTAACAGCTTGAATTGTGTTCAGAGAAGGGCAGTTGGATTGCTGTACATCGCAGCACTGCTACTTGATTTTTTTGGCAGGGATGTTGCAGATTAACATTTTGAAGTACAAAGGGATAAATTTACACATTTTTAGGACATAATCACCCATTAATAATTGCTGGTTTTCTCCATTTATCTTGTAACTTGCTTAAAAAGTCTGTAGTCCATTGCTATACTATTTGTCTAAAGATGCTCTTACTGATGAGACTATTATAGGAAGGGAAGACTATGTACCCTGTAGCGTGTTTGATCAAAAGATGCTAATGTTTTATTCATACACATCCTTTCTTCTTGAGTTTTGTGTTCCATCTGTGCAAATAACCCTGTGAATTGGGAATAAAATGTACGAGTTTTGACTATAACTTGAGAGCACCTTCTGACTTAATTACACAGCCGTAGCCTGGCGGAGACTGAGCGCCCGGCACCGACTCCCCGAGAAGCTCCCTGCAGCCCCGAGCCAGCGCTAAGCTAAGCTTAAGCTGCTCGGACTAGCGTAACCCCGTGCCAAGCCTGGCTTTGCTGGGCAGAGCCCGAGCAGGCTTCGCTTTGTCTTTGGCAGTAGTTAGGGTTCCTTTTCCAGCCCTGTGTTGGCGAGGCGCGAGGGCTGTGGCCGGGGAGCCCCTGCCTGGGGTTCGCAGGTTGCGATTCTTACCAGAGAAAAGAGAAAAAGTTTCTTGCCAGTTAAGGGGGCCTTTAAATACCTTCGTCAGGATTCAGAAGAATGATGTCATCCCACTTTTCCATTACTGTCTTAAAACAAACAGATGCTTTTAGGGGGTGAAAAGTTTAGTTTATTTAAATTTTTGTCGTTTCCAATTTGTCCGTATACCATTAGCAATTGACAATTTGAAGTCACGGATACACAATTGTAACTGGGCTACAGCTCATTCCCTGGTGAAGGTCGCAAAGATGTCAAGTTTTAAAGACCACCAATTCCATCTTATTTGGAGCAATAGATTTGTAAACATTCAGCCAACTGCCAATGCGTGTGTCATTACGGAAAGACCTCTCAACGAACACTTCCCAATCTGCAAAACGCCCTTTCAAGTTAAAGCACTTATTTAGCAATTGATGTATTTTAAAATAACCCTGGAGTCTGTCATCGCAGTTTAGCTGTTTCTGTGGCAGGATCAGCTGAACTGAGCGCTGCACGTGGCAACTGCCCCTCTCCCCACTCTGAAGCTGACATTTTAGCAGATGTTGGGACAAAAGAATGTTATAGCGTTGATTCCTCTTAGGAACAGAAACACTGTTCTGATTCTTCCCTTTCATCAAGCACCCAAACTCAGTCATTTGCATTTCTTGTGAAACATCCGATTTGATTTTGAACACCTTAGTGTGTTTGCATCGTGGAATACACGCCTCTCCTATACATTCAGGACATCAGTATCTTGAACTTAAGCAGCTTTTTTTTTATTTTTTAATTTTATTAAAAAATTCTAAATAAGCCTCTTTTGCACTGAGTTGACTTAAAAAATGAGCTCACGACCAAGTAAAACGTGCATATTCACTGTATGTTAAGTGCAAGGGCACAGCCACAAATGTCCTTTTTTTTTTTTTTTAAAACAAAATATCTTTTTTTTAAATCAGGCCACGTACTCAACATGGTCATCTTACATTCAGCAGTTTTGTACTAAAAATACTTCTGTGCAGGAAAGCCCAGCGTAAATTTACATATGCTACAAAGTTTTACATTTATTTACATGGCTCTGTCTTCCCTACCAAAATATTGTAATGCCTGCCACAAGCTACTGTAATTTCAATCAATTATTACAGGGTAACCAATTTAAGACCAGTCTAAGTAACTACTCCACCTTTTCTGCAATGTTAGAAGCCGATACAAAAATGTACTTTAGAACTCATCAGTGCAATCGGAATACAAAGGATTTTTTACGGGTTTTTGGCAGTCACCTGGCAGTGCGGCGCCGCTAGTTGGCACAGTCTGACTTGCTGGGAGTTGGATGAAGTCGCTAGAGCTGGAGAGAGACAATCACAGTGTGCCCGACGTTCTTCCCTCCTTTCCAGAACCCGCACCGGTGTTTCCCAGATCTCGGTTTTAGTCACAGGCTTGAAATGCTCGTGCATCAATTCCGGAGTGCCCGATAGAGCTCACGGGTGGAAACGAGAGATTGCTCTGTCTTGCCTAGGTGGAGGTCTCAGCTCGGCAAATCTGCTCTGCAGTTTTTATTTAACTAGCAAATTTCACGCAAGTTTGAAAAGCAGCAGAGTACCTGACTAAAGCTTTCAGTGCATTTTTGTTCCAGTTAATGCTGCGTTAAGTTAGGTAAAAGCTGGTTTTCTAACACCACACCAAAAAGTAGTCATGATTCCCATTTTGGAAGACAGTCCCATTTACTCTGACAATAAATACGATAAATGGTGACTGTTCAGGATTTGATTAGATTGATTGTAGAGAAAACACCTATTTCACAGTGAACACAGCACACAACTTGTGAGGTAAAACACGAGGGGAACGTAAGCTTCCACCCCGCTTCTCTTCCGAGTGACTAACTACGTGCAGCAAGAACAGCTACTTCTGTACACCTGTGCATTGGGAGTTAGGAATAACAATTCTCAAATTTGAAACCCTGTAAATTTAAATAACTTTAAAAATATGAAAAGTTACATCTCAAGCCTGGACTTTAAGTAATGTTTTAAGCTGAAATGTCATCATTTCTTTATCAGAAGGTTTAAAAGAAACAGGTACCCAGTGGCTCGGTGGCTTAGGAAGAACACTTGGTGAGGGTGGCTCACTAAATTTTGCTCCAGCATAGTTCTGATTGGTCTGAGGTGTGAAAAACAGGTTGCGATTCGATAAAGTAGGACTCCAATTTTGATTATTGGGGAAATGAACATTGTTCTTCCCCCCTTTTTGCATGGCCTGCCATGCACCAGATGATGAGTTGCATCCGTGTCCTCTTTCTTTCTTCATATAGGTCTTCATCTGCGAATTCTGGTCTTTATTCTTCTGCCTGTTTTTAAGTTGTTGATGGTTCTTGGTGGTATTTCTGGATTGGGGAACTGGAATGTTGAATCTTTCTCCACCACCCATCTTCAACTTAAATGTCACCTGTAAAAACAGGGGAGAAAGTTGGTGGAGTTTGCATTACTACTATTTTTTTTTTTAAAACAGAAAATACTTCAGAGAATTTTTAGATTCTAAGCAAGGGGACTGAAATCAACCTAACCAAAACTTCCATCAGTTGAAAGTAGTGGATTTTCTCCTTCACTGGACGCCACTTCAGTAACACCTAAGAACTTGGCCGACACGCTCACGAGAACTGAATTACGACGCGGCGTCTCTTCCAAGTGGGAGATTACCGACGTGGCTTAACAGTGCTGCTGCTGCGGGCTGACCAGCACGTCACACACCAGTCCATCCTCCAGGAACTGTACCCCCGTCCCCTCATCAGCCACAGCTTTGCCTACCTAGTTAGGAAAACACTGGTCCTCCAGGCAGCCCAACTACTAAATACATCGCTTCTTTTCTCCTCAGAAAAGGTGTTACTGGAAGAACGTGAAAAGACATATTGCTCGCAAAATACAGTGCCAAATTTAAGGTGTTAGTATTTAATCCTGAAGACATTTAAACCAAGCTCGTTAACCTAAAGATCTGCGCAAAGTTGGCACTGACAAAGCTGCTCCCCAGTCTTTCTGGTAAGTCCAAGCGTTGCTCTGATAAACCCAAAGTGGATTGAAAAAACCTCAAATGGGAAGCGGCCATTTGTAACTAAACCTCCAAAGCAGACAGCCAGATACTATCTCACGGTACTCGGCACCTTCCTGCCGACTCTCCTCCTCTTCTTCTCCCACCCCCATTTACCTTTCAGTTGTCTTCTCAGATTCCACACTCTCCAACTCTTGCCCCCTTTCTTGCTTCCAAGCCTGAAAGAGTAGGTGCTGCCTTTTGCTGGACTCCTTCCTTTGGCTAGGAATGGAAGTTTTCATGGGCTGATGTGCTGTATTCAGCCAGGGAGCCGAGCCCAACATCGGATTCTCGGCACAGAAGCTCCAAGGGAGAAGTCCCACTGCATAAATGAGAATGAAGTTTGAATTTAGGTTAAGGAAACAATTGTTTCCCTTTCAAATTAAAAACAAAAAAGCTGAAATAGTTCTGAGAATTTATAAAGTCAGCTGTGTCTTCTAGTTGTTAAAGATGACAATATACTTCAAACTTTAAAAAAAAAAGGCAGTATTTATCTTACTCTATTTATATAAACTTCAGTATCATACTTAGCATTTCACAAAGAATAGCATTTTTATCATGCTCTCTCTATATATCTTAGTAGCTATTTTAATAGGCAAGCAAGAACCTTATCTCTTTTTTTAATAGGGAAAAGAAATCAAATACAATGGCAAATACTTTGGGATGAACTCTTGGGGAACTTGCGCTTCTTGAGCACAAAGAAACCCTCCCTGAAGCCCACCCCGAGAACTCACTCGCCCGAACAGGACAGCATGGCCCCGGGTCACCCCCGCTGTCCCAGCGCTCCCAGTCGCACCCCAAACCCTCCTCCAGCCACTGCAGCACAGCTCCAGCTCCGTCAGCTGGGTTTTTTCACCTTCGTTAGCACAGTAATTCCTTATTAACTCTTAAAATAATTCCCTGTTTAGCCCGCGGCTCATCCTCTCCTGAAATCTTTTTTAGGATTTTCGTCTTAGGGCACTCGATGTGTTCACCTCCCCCTAATCGATGTCTTCAGAGCCATCAGCCCCCCTAAAGCTCCAGGACGGGCCGCCCACCCTCATCTCCAGCCTTCGCCTTGTCATGACTAAAACCGAGGGCCGAGGTAACGTCATTAGCACAAACCAAGCCGCTGTTCGCTCCCGCAGGCTCGGCGCTTGCCAGAGCTCCGTCTCTTCGTCTCCAAACTTTCTCTCTTCTTACGTTGCCTGCACCCCCGGGTCCCTCGTCCCGCCCGAGCCCGCGGGGAGCCGGGAACCCCCGTCCCCACTTCCCCAACAATGGAGCAGCCCGGCGAACACAACATGGCGGCGACAGCGCCCGGCCCTTCCCGCACCGCTCCTCCCTTACCGACTTCTGTCCGTCTCGTTCGCCCACAGGCACAGACACGCACACACAGGGGCCTTTAGGAACCGACCCCGCCGCTCCTCCGCCGTCGCTCTCCGGCACCCCCCCCCCCCGCAAGGCACAGCCCAAGCCGCTCCGCCAACGCCCGCCGCTGCCCCTCGATCTCCCACACAAAATGGCGGCCGTTCCCCTACGCCGTATAACACCGTCGCCCTCCTCCCCCCCCCCTCCCCGGCCCACCCCGCTCCAGCCAATAGGAGCGCGCCGCCCGCTCCCTCCGCCAATGGGAGCCAGGCCCCGCCTGTTGCCGGGAGGGGACGGGGCAGAGGGGCCGCGGCCGCCGTTTGAATCTCCTCAGCGCAGGGCAGCTCGGGAGCGCGGCGGCCCCGGGCCGCGGCCCTTTGTCCCGGGGCGGCCGCTTCGCCGGTCGGGGCTGGGGCTCCGCGGCCGGGGCCCCCCGGGCTGCCCCCCCCCCCAGCCGGCTTCCCCCCCCTCGCTCGGGAATTAGCACGACAAAAAGTGGGGGTGGCCGCGCCAGCTGCCGCTTGGGCCTTCAAAGAGATACAATAATTAACAAAAAAACCACCCAAAAAACCCTGTAGGAGGGTCCTCTGGAGAGGGGATTCACTCAACAGCGAACAAAGAGCCAAATCCAGCCCCACAGAGATGCTTTCAGGTCGCCGAATGGAGTATCTCCGAGTCAGGGGTTCGTCAAGATGTACCCCACGCCTGCATTTACTTTAATTTTAAATTATTAAAAAGAACTTAGAGGGATTTCCAGTGTCAAAATGTAGGGAAAAGCTTCCCCAGTTTTCAAGTTGTTGTGGGCAGGGATGCAAACCTGCTGTTGGCATCCACGCTCGCACGCTCTCGTTGTGCCTCAAGGGATGGTTGACACCGAAACCCAGGAGCTCCGGCCTTCGCCCTGTACAGGCGGACGGAAAACCACACCGGCGCAGGACACCTGCACGCTCCGGCTCCCCGTCCACCGCTGGGGCACCGCTCGAGCGCTGTACGCTGCATTAGGGACCAAAAAAAGGAACCTGAAAAGAAAATAGAAAGCAACTAATTCTGTTTAACCAGTGCCAGGTGGGGAAAAGTACTTAAAACCAACACATGAACATTCAGTTTTTATTCTGACATATAGAGAGACACCTTGAAGAGTTCATTGAGGCACCCTGCATTTTTAGCTACAGAATGGAAAAATTACCCTTTCCTCCTTTATCTATAAACCATTTAAAACAGAGCTGGTTCCTTACTGACCAGCACCTGGTTTTACAGGGCTCTGACCCATCATAGGGTCTCCAGGCACTCGCAGGACAAAGATAAGTGCTCCAAAGAGAAGCTGCATCTTTAAGAAGTTTGCATTTCATTATGCAGTGTTACTGAAAAAACATGCTATGTTTTAATATACAAAATGTGTTGACATAACCAAGCCCAGACCTTTGTTCATGTTCTTTATGGTGTGTTTGCACAAACCAAGCTGAGATTAATTTGTTTTCCTCCCTTTGCTCATATTTTTTGGCATAATGTTATGGCTAAGATCCTTTTAGTAGCTTTAGTTTAGCCAGAAGACAACAGTATCTGCTGTAACCAAACACTTAAGCCTTGAAATTCCACTAATTATCTCAAACAACCCCCCCTATAATGCACATCAGCAGATTTTTGCTTTGGTTCTATCTTTAGTGTGTTTATATCTGCTAAAACATCATCTCCTCAGTGTGTAGATGTTTTTAAGTCAGGACATGTCACTGCGATTTTGAAACAGAATTTTACTGGCTGGGAATGTGTTCTCTTGTCTGGGGAGCAGAACAGCAGTGTACTTTTCAATTCGGATCAAGGATGACATGAGGTCTGGCAGTTTTTCCTCACTATCTTAGATGTTTCAAAAAACATCTTGTCTTTCAGAATTGGTTTTGGGGTCAGGCTGACACATTTAGCCAGAGGGGAGCAGGAAATGTCAGTGATAAACCAATCCTGTATTTGTGCAGCAACTGTTTCACCAAAACACACCAGGAAACGAGCTGGATGCTACAGTAAATCGCGTCATTCAGAGTTCAAGCAGGAACACGAGGGGTATTATTTTAAATCAAAAGGGCAGGCGGTCCAGAATATCCACACCACCACAATGCCCAACTTGCAAGCAAAGGGAAAGCTTCGCACCGCAGCTGCTAAAGCCTTGGGCAGGTTTCATCTCCTGCAGTGGAAGAAGAGGAGATATTCCCAGAGCTACGGTAACCCTCACGTGTACAGAAGCACTCAAGCGCCTGCCATGTCCTGAAGACAGCACAGACTCAGTCCCAGGGTTCGGTCTTGATCCCTTATCATCAAGATCTGAGATCCCTTCAAGAGAAGCTACTTCACTCCCTCAAATCGTGATTTTTAAACCCTCTTTTTTTCAATGGCCTCAACAGAAGACTTGCTCCAAAGCCCATGGCACCACATTCACCTCAGTTCCTCACGGGCAGACAGCCGGGGCTGCCCCCAGGAGTGGCCCATGCCCACCCCTCGTGCTATGCAGCCCTCCCTCCATCTGCTGAAGCCCAGGCCCAAGGGGCAGCACCCTCAAACACGCTGCTTGAGCAGGGTGCTGCCTCCAAACCTGACTTTGCTGCGCCTTGCCACGTGGTGACGCAGACTCAGTGACCTCAGCCCCACTGCACCTTTGCTACATGCTCTCATAACCTATCATACATGTCTTTCTGTTGTGTAAGCGTCTGCTCAGCCTGGATTAGTCTGCTTCCTCCAGGTAATCCAAGGCTGACTGCAATAACTGCTGAGTTCCCTCATGTTCCCAGGGAGCCAGTTTCTTCAGTAGGCTCTCAATTACTCAAATCCTCCTCTCGCCCCTCCACCACACTTTCGCAGCCACAGTGACAACTCCTCAAGGTTTTCCCTAGCCACTATTATTTTTCACTCAGCATCTTCATTCCCTCTCAAATCAAGCGTTAATACCAGCCCAGAGAAGCAGCTCCATCTGTGCTGGCACTGCAACAACTGGCAACTTGCACAGAAGTTCCAGGGAAGGCAAAGTCCCCAGAGCTTCATTAGCCCCAAACCAAAATGCTTCCAGCTGTGATCGAGATGCATCTCACCACGCACATACTCATGCCAGAGCATTTCGCTGGAACTGCCCACTGATGGATGCTGCAGGAAGCCAGCACCACAGATGAATCATTTGCTAAGTCAATAGTGAACCATTGCCCATTTTATTCCACAGGTGACGAGCTTCCAGTGGTGCCTGATTTTTAGAGCCCTAAAAAGTAAACACCTTGGGGTTATAAGAGTCCCATGACGCACCTGAAACCAGTTAGATGTTTCTATCTGAGCCAAACATTAACCAGGGTAACATCCTACCTATTTTTTCCTCATGTGGGAAATGCGTTTATATTTTCTTAAAAAACTGCACAAAAGTACAAGTACACAGTAACATTTAGCATATCCTTTATTCTGTTTGGCAGCGTACCCCTGATCCTCAATCAGATAAAGCTCAGGAAATGCACAGTGATCTACAGGAGCTAGGTGGATATTTGAATCTCTCCAGAGTAAATAGAGAAGAGGTACAAGGCAAGCACCCCAACAATTCAATAAAACTATGTACTTCAATTGCTTAAAGCTCCTTATAACCTTGTTGTTAAAAAAAGCAGAGGCAGGATACCTAAAGACACTTTCTGTATAAGCTGTACATATTAAGTCAGTGTCCACCAGTACCTGAGTTACATTGTCATCAGAGTAAGAGTTTCCTCCTCTGCACTGCAGAAACCAGTTACGTGCTCAGGAGCGTCTCTGAGAACGCATCTCCTTTGCACGACTGCAGCATGCCCATTTGTATATACACATATACACAGAACACACACAACCTCAGCACTGAGAGTAAAACCACCACGGACACACACAGCTCATTGAAGAGCGGTTATCCAAGCCCCGAGCCTTCTGGCCCAGGAGAGTTTAAAGGGTTTGTGCTGAAGCAGCTTCATTGCAGCCGATGGCCGAACTCTGTAAATACAGGCACATCCAGGCACGACTCCCGAGTCACACCCTGCAGGGTTTCTGTCTCAACAGCTCCCTGGTGAAACCCCCACCAGCACTGAGTCACAAGAGCCTGCAGGAACCTTCGGCCCATTTAAATCAATATGCCTGATTCACGTCCTATCCGCAGGAAAAACGTTTCCACCCTTGACCCACCTCACTACGCAGGAGAAGCAGAGGTGGCTCTGCGGGAGGAGGGCTCCCCCAGGGCACAGGCACTGCCTTGCCGGGCCAGAGGGCAACCTCCTCAGACAAGCCCTGCTTTGCTCACAGGAGCGAGGCTATGCGAGAGAACACGGCTGGTTTTTCTGAGCATTTCCTCCAAGAGCACAGCATGAAGCCACTCTGCCTCTCTGATTCACACCTTATCAACATGAGCCATGCCTCCACCCTCAACCTTGTTTGGGCCACTTGGTTTTCAAACTCAGCCCCAGCAAACACCGGAGTCAGAGAAATACAAGCAAGCCACCGTCCTCCCACAAAGCACAGCCACACTTTCTGCCAGTGCTGGTGACTAAGTGCCCCGTCACAGGAGCTATGGCCCAACAGCAGCCCCAGGGGTTGTTCCCTGCTGCTCTGGAGGCAGAGACACTACTACTGAGCAAACCCAAGCTCATAAACCCTTTTCCCCATTGCCCCAGCTTTTCTTTGAGCCTTCCCTGCAGCACCCTGCAGGACCAGGGCTAGAGCTCCCCAACACAGCCCCCACCCCTCCTGCACCCCATCGAGCTGGGGTACCCACCAGCCGGGCACCTCTGCTGCCAGAGCCAGCGCAAGGTCCGCAGGGAAAGCATCCCGGCCAGTTCTGCTCAGCCTTGCTCACTCGGGGAGATCTGGTGCAGCTACCGGCAGCAAGGCAAGAAATGCAAACTGCTGCCAAGACTGTCCTGAAGAGCTCAGCACAACCCTGCACCACTGCCTACCCAACAGCTCAGCTACACCTGACTGTGCTTCTGGCTTAAATACCATAAAATCAGGTGCACCGAATTCAGGCAACCCCACCCGACTGAGCACGAGGCCATTTAAAGCCCACCCGGGCAAGGCAGCCTCTTAGAGCCCCCCTTTGGTGATGGTGCTCCTTTAGTTCCCCATGGTCAGGAGATGACTGTACTTCTGCTCAGTGCCAGCAGGCAAAAAGACAAAAGCAGAACATGGCCTTTATGGGAATGTAAAGCTCATTGTTGGTCCCAGATGCTGACCCTGGGTTTGGGGGGTTTCCCAAAGCAGGGCTGTTCACAGCTGTGGTGGCTGCAGCTGATGCCAAGGGAAAAATCCAAGCTAGAGGGGAATAAAAAGCCCTTACATTACAGAAGTCGGCCTTTAATGGTTTTCTTTTACTCTGGCAGGACAGTTTTTGCTATAAAAGGAAGTCCAGAAACCAAATTACAAGCTTCTAGCTCTGCTGCAGTAATAATGTTTGATTCTCATAACATGCGCTCCTTTGACAGAACATCTCTCTGCAGAAAGAGGAAACTTGGGTCTACGTTTCACAGGATCCTGCTGGATGTGAAGCTGTGACAGAGCAGGGAAGAGTTTGGGGCTGAACTCAGGACTAGTATAAAGTATCTTTCTGTTTTTCACTAGCTCTTCGCAGTCTCGTGTTTGTTCTTGCAAAGGAAAATTTGTCAGTTTGTGGGAACTGAAATGGAAGCCATTATTTTTTGAGCCAGAGCTGATAACCCGCCTGTTCTCCTTTGCTCGTACAACAGTCCGTGATGCCTTTCATCTTTATTGTGGTTTCCACACGTGAGAACCAGAGAGGGGTTTTCAAAACCGCCCAGCCCTGAGCAGCATGCCGAGGGTCAGAGAGGTCCCAGCCGTGCCTGAGCGCCCCGGCGAGCAGGGGAACCCCCTTTTCCCGGCCAGGGGCCAAGAGGAAGCCCTGGGTTCCCAATTCTGCCTCTTTCTCAAGCGTCCGCAGGCCGATGTCCCCGCGAGTGTTGCGGGCTCCCCTGGAGAGGGCAGCCGAGCATTGCTGAATGCGGGGGCACGGCTGAGCTCCAGCAGCTGCTGGGAAACTCCTGAGCCGCAAATAATGGCAGAAGGGAAATATGTGAAGCAAAGATTTGGAGAGCAGGAGATGGAACTGCTATTCAAAACCATCACGGATCCACTGAATGGGGGGAACTGGGATCCAAGCAGGAGGGAAGGCTGAGCTCCCACTTGGGAGAAGGCAGGTTGATGGTGCTGGGGCCGTGGGAGGAGGCTGCAGCCGCGCTGTGGGATGTCGGAGCAGGACCTGCGGCAGGGCAGGGTGCATCCAGGGGCTGAGGAGCACGGCCTTTCCTTTGCAGCCAGCGCAGCGTGTGCTCCCCACTACAGGTTGTATGGTCTTTACCCAACCATAATGTGGCCAATTCCTTTGGGATTTGGGGCAAACTTGCCTCTGCCCACCGACACGGAGCCTGGAGTTCCAGGCGATGTTCTCCCTGGTGCTCTGGTGTCACCCGGCAGCTCTCCCTGCTTTCCAGCACCAAGAGCACAACCTGCAAATAACCAGCTACGGGCTGCTGCTGCCCAGCGGAGGCGGAGAAGCGGTTAGCTGCGAGGAAGTGTAGCTGAGAGCAGGTAGGGCAGAGACCTCAGCCTCTGCAGCCCCGGGTCCATCATGACCACAGGGTACGATTGCGTAACTTAAGACCTTAAGCCATTTCCTTTCCCTTCCACTTGCGAAGAGAAAACCACCGTACTCTTCTGGCATTAGCGGAGCATGTTTGTGTACGAAGAAGTGGCTTGCCCACTTTCCAGGGCACAGAGAGGTGGGGGTCTTGCTGTTAACGGGGCTGGCAAACACGCAGATGGCACATTTCTGAGCTTGCCCTTGGCCCTGCACGCAGCTAGGTATAACCAGATTTTTCCATGTCTGCCTCCTAGCTCTTTTCCTTCCCCTCCTCTTCCACTTCCCCAGAGAAATCAGGAAAAGACCCTGAATGTCTCTTGCCTCAAACACTGCAGGTACATGGAGGAATCGGAGGGACTGAGCAAATCATTTCAGCGAGTTGGAGGGTTAGGGTGGTTGTGAGATGTGGCACTAGCAGCCAGCAGCAGAACACAAGACCCAGAGGGGAAGTGGGGAAGGAAAGAAAACCTGACACACGTTCACTGAAAGAATGCGAAAGAGAGCAAGAAACCAGAGGAAGGATTTGCACTGATGGATTTCCAGCCCAGGGAACGGTACGAGAAACCCAGACGAAACCAGAAGCGATGTGAAAGGAGAGGGAAGCAGGCGCCGTCTGCAGCTGCACAAACTGCCCTGAGAGCTGGAGGGCTGGGAAGCCCCCAAGCATCCCCAGCCCTCGACGCGAGCGGGAGGAGGTGAGTGGTTTGCGTTTGCTAACCCGTGGGGAGATCCTGCAGCCAAGGATCCTTTTTCTCGCAGTGAAACGCATCGTACCTTTGAGCCCGCGGTGCTGACACGCACGCACGCAGGCTGGGGAGGCTCCGCTGCGCAGGGTTTGTCACGGGGAGATTCCCGGTGTTATTCAGGATAACCTGCAATGCAATGTGTAACAAAGGGTGGGAAAACTGGGTTTTAGGATGAATGCTTTCTTAACAAGAACACGAAAGGTAGGTGTTTAAATAGCAGACTGCGGACTAACTCTTTACGCTGGCTGTAGGGAATATTAACGTCGGATATGTCAGAGGTATTTCCAAACGTCTTGCAAGCATGGGTATGACACTGAGCCCTGCACGCGTTAGTGCTTGTTCTGACTCCGCATGTGGTGCTTTTGGTGGAGCGCGAGCAGCTCTGTTTTGCCACGCTTTGTACCCAAACTGGCATTCGCGGTGCCGCTCTGCAGCCCCGCACCCCTGTGCTTCCAACGCTGTCACCCCGAGCAGCCACACATGGACAGACGGGACTCTGAAAGGAAATAAAGCATATAATCTGCAGCGTGGCGTTTGTGCCAGACCCTTCTTACCCCAGGGAGGCAACTCCGCTCGGCTTTATTTAATATGGTCGGAGGGACGAACCGGGATGAACAGCGATTTCCAAAATAATGGCAAAACTTCTGCAACTAAACCAAGAAATCCTATACAAACTAAACTATTTGTAAAGCAAAAGATCTTTTGCTTTTTCAGCAAGTGAAGTGTCCAAGCATTAATGACAATTTTTGCATAAATCACTTCATATTAGGTGACGACTTAAGACATTTTATTTTATTGTAAAGATCGAATCTCTCAGAAATTCTGGCGATGAAATATTCAAGGCCAGCGCTTTCAGAGTGCTGCAGGCACATTGCACTGGCTGATTGCAGCAGGAAAATTTAATTTTACATTATCTAAGCAACCGGTATGTTAACTTATGAATCACAAGGATTTGGGGATGTCTCTGTACATGAAGAAACCATCCCAAGTGATACCAGAAACTGTGCTGCTGCGTGCGAGGCAGTGTAAGTCTGACAGCTGAAATCAATCGCAGCAACGCACTGAAATGGAAAAGGACTTTTTCACTCGTAGATTTAATTTCCACCGAAGCCAGCAGAGTTATTAGGCTGGAGTGAGTGGGCACACAAGCAGATCTGACAGGGGGAAGGCTTCTCTGCTGCTTCTGGGCAGACTTTGCAGTCAGCGAGGCTGTATCAGAAATATATTGCATTCCCAAATGTCTTATCTGCATTTTGTTCCTAATCACTGGGCTTCTTGTTCATTCAGTGCGTTGCCTCCATTTGCCGCCTCCTGGGGCTCCGCTATTGTTATTGCCTCTGTCTGGGGGTTTCTCCGTTGCAAAAGACGGGGTTTCCATTGCTTTATTTTGGCAGAATATTCCCCGCTCTGGGAGATCCTGCTGGCAGGAGACGCTTTGCTGTGCTGGGAGGAGAATTAAGCCTGTGCAGCGGCCTAGGAAATCCCCTCTCGGCTCCTGCGGCTTCCAGGGACCCAGTCCCTCTGTGCCGCAGCTGCCTGGCTCTGAAGGAGGGCAAGAAGCCCCCTCACTCTTGCTGAGCTGAAACGTCAGCCCGGCGGGCAGGGACTCTGGGCTGTTGGGCCGGTTGTGATGGGGACACACAGCCGTGCCTGGGGCTGTAATTCCCAGGGAGGCGGAGATGCTGCCCCTCGGAAGGGGGATTCCACCCTGGAAGGGGAACTTGCCCCATGGAGGATGCTGCAGATCAGCTCTCCCCTGGGATCCAGATACGGCTTGTTTCCCAGGAGCTGAAGCATGCAGGAGGCAGTGGGCATGAACAAACAAATGGTTGAACCCAGGAGCCCACCTGACAAGAGAAAAATGTCCCCTGGGCAGGAAAAAGCAGCCTTATGGCCAAAATAAAAGGGACAGGCAGTGCAGGGAGAGGGGCTCTTGGCACTGCCCGTGTTTTCACGCTCTGAAGCCTCTGCAGAAGAGATCTTGTGCTGGAGCAAAGCCCCATGCTTTCCCTCACGGACAAGGGAGCTGGAAGGAGGATTTGGGGGAGCTCAGTCAAAACTGCAAAGAGATTTGTCCTTATCATTCAGCCTGAGACACAAGAGATGTGAGAAGAGAAGGTCTGGGCTGGCTGGCTGATTGCTACGAGCCCAGCGCAGTATTTTGAACCTGAGGGCTTATCTGAATTATGTCAGCTTAATGGAGAGAGCTGTACCAGAGCAGTCAGTGCAGGAGTTATTTTGCCATTATAACCAAATTCTCTCCCCAAGCAATGTAACGTGAGGGATAGCGTTTTGCTGGCCTTCAGTCTCTTGCCTAGTGTTCGGTACGGTTTCGAAGCTCCTAAGTATGTTCGTTGGACGCTGCCCAACTGCAGATATTGAGAATTTAAGATGGTCCTGGGGATGCTGGCTGCAATTAATAGATGTCAAAATGATGCTGGAGTCCGCTTAATTAAGAGATGTCTTGGTTTGGATGCTGGAGTTTCGGCTGGGGAGTTTTTGGATACTTGAGGAGGCAGTTGCTGCCCCGGTGGCCCCTGGTGAGCCTGAGATGTGTCAAAGTCCATCTGTCCGCTAAATCCATCTCTCTCTGGAGGGAGAGATGTTGTCAGGTTTAACAGCAGCAGTCAGTACTTACTGCTGCCCTTGTAGTGTTTCTGTGGAGAGCTGCAGGAAACAAGAGTGCTGAGATGAGAGTACAACATCTCCGGTCCTGCGTGATTACGCCATGCCAGAGCCTGATGTAAGAGGAGAGAGGCTTGCTGCAACGCTGAGCCACATTTCAGCCCAAAGTCCAGGACTCCTCCGGTCTGATATGCCAAGAAGTGCAAATCAGGGTTGAACTGCTCTGGCTGTAATGTGCACCGAACACCCCGCCACCGCCGATGTTCGAGCGCGACAGGCAGGCAGGCGCAAAGTGCTGGGGCTCAGGCTCTTCTCCGCGAGCTCCTGGGCAGCATCGCAAGTGCTCTGGGGTATTTTGCAACTACTGCAAAACACAGAAACAGTGATGGGGGACGGGGGAATCAGCAGGGAAGGAAGTAACGAAGACAGGTATAAAACAGGCGTCACTGCTAAGATGTGGACGGAGGTTTCTAGCGTGTTGGCTGTTGTCGCCTCTAAAGACAGCTGTTGCCTTTGCTGAATTTCAAAAAACAGAGAAACCGCAGATGGTTGGGTACAGGTGCCTGGAGCCCAGCAGCGCAGCAGCCCGGCCCCTGCACCGCCTGGGCTCTCGCCCCGCTCCCCGGGGGGCTGTAGTTATCGCACATCGCGTCGGCTGTGCCTTGCATGTTTTGGACATTTCCTCTTTCAAAAGAGAGCTGAGGGCAGGGAGAGACAGTGGCTTGTTTGTCTGAGGGAAAGGGAACGCTGTCAGCTCAGTGCTTTCCTCCAGCAGCGGGAACTCGTGGTCCCATTGCCTGGATGCGGGATCCTGGATACTCGAAGCCAGGCGGATGCAAGGGGGTCCTGTCCCATGGGCTTCTGCAGCAGGGCGGTACGACCTGCCGGTGCGTGGCACACGGGACACAGCATCTCTGCTGATAAGGCAGCTTTAGTGCATCCAACAACCGCCTCTTCATCTGCTCTCCATAACCCGGTCCAGGATGACCTTGTTCCCCCTGTTACATGAGGCATGTTAAGAAATAGTTAATCGAGGCTTTGAACATTATTGTGTATTTAAGAATAGTTATTTAGAAAAAGATAAATTATAACTACAGGAGTTTTCTATTAATCTACGTCCATGCTACGCTGCTCATTTTGTCCCTGTAGAGTCCTATCCCATGGCTGGAGTCCTATCCCATGACTGGATTAATCACCAGCCGAGTTAATCAGTAGATAAAGATAGATGTAGTAAGGAAAGATGAATAATTGAACATTTGATTATGACATTTTAATTGATGTAGACCTTAGATGAGAATAGGGGTAGGGTAAGCATTCATAATACAAGTTAAGCGGCCTGCTTCTTAGAATTTGAAGACGGTTTTAAATAGATCATTGTAAAACTTGAAGGAAAATAAATGACTTTTATGATCTTGCATCAGACCAGTGATTGAAGGGGTCTACGTGACTGATACACAGGAACTGAAACGGAACGCAAAGAATCGGTTTTACCGATGGGAAATCAAGAACCGTCTACCGACCAGAAAAATGAGGAATTGTTAATGCAGGTGGACTTTGATAATCGTGTAATTGCATAATCATGTAATTGTTATAGGAATATATATAAGGTAACAATTGCAAAACTTGGCTGCCACTCACTGAGGTGATGGCCCAACTCTGAGTTGTAAATAAAGCAAACCTAGAGATACCCACTTTCTGGTGAAAATTCTTCAACAGGCAACACAAGGCAGCTGAGCCCTCGATGAAAGTGAATTTGGTTTAAAGCACAAGTATAATCAAGAGTAAGGATGGGAGAAAAATAACATCTGAAGGACGAGCTCATCAGTGTAATGAAGATGAAGGGATGTGAGTGCATTAAGCTGCAGAAGTGTAGAGAAAAACACGACTTTGCTGCCACAGAGTGCATCGAGCAGCTCAGCACCTGCCTAGGGCAAAATAAGGCATGTCCCTGCATCACATCTCTGCTGAAGCTAAAAATATTGATAAAGTTAACCTAATCCTGAGCATGGACAGGGCTTCTTAGGTTCAGGTGGTCTAACTCCTGCATGTCCCCATTTTTATGTCCAACCCGCACTCTAATATTGATGTTAAACAATAACTTTTAATCACTCTGACCATGGGACAGACTGGCTCATGACACAGGGATTATGGGGGGAGAAATGCAACTTTGATGAGGCTGAGCTTTATAAAACTGCAATGGCCAAGCTTAAATATAAAACCAGTCTTGTCATTTTATGTGTTCAAACAGTTTTAGTAAAGAGTAAATGCTTCAGAGTGCCCTTTGCGTTCCCAGATGAGCTGCAGAGTCCCCGGCAGTGCAATATCCCTCGTCCTTCTCCATCCCAGCCATCTCCCGGCGCAGCTTCACTCAGACAGGCTGTTCTCCAGGGCCTGTCTCCAGCACAGTGTCACCGTGAGCAGTCCCTTCCACTGCTGCTGGCCCTGAGCAGTGAATCCCAGAGGATTGGTAAGAGCTGGCCCAGGATTTGTACAATTCTCAGCATTGCTGCTTCCCTCTTGTGGTGAGGAAACAGCCCGAGAGACAGACGTGGTACGGTACAGACGTGGTACCCGTGGGCTGCGACAGACGGGTCTCAGCCAAATCACCAGTGGGACAAAGCCTGGATCTCTGCTGGGAAAGGGTGGCAGCTGGCTCCAGCATTTGGGCTGTGGACCTGAAAGTAGGTCTCCCTGGGCTATTTTCCTTTTGCTTGCCTCCCTCTAAAGGGAGGGATGTGTCCCAGTGGGTTGAATTTATTGCTCATTGCGCTCCTGTAAGTCTTCTTCACCTCGGTCTTTTTCAGAGCATCTGAAGAAGTGCAGAAGGAAGCAGAAAGGCTCTCTGCAAGCTCCTAGCTCCGGTTAATTACAATGAATATTTGTAAGATACATGAAAACGCCTCCAAATGCAGCGTGAACACTATGGAGTGCTTCATGGTCCTCAGCACGCAAGCACAGAAGATAAGCATCGCCACACTCTGCGGCCTCTTTGGGACACTGTGCATTTTCGAGAACTCTTTGGTGCTGTACTTGATCTTCTCCTCCCCCAGGACCAGGAGAAAGCCTTCCTACCTCTTTATCAGCAGCCTGGCCTTGGCTGACATTCTGGCCAGCATCATCTTCGTCTGCAGTTTTGTTAACTTCCATGTCTTTAATGAAACTGATTTCTCTAAAGAAACGTTCCTGCTGCAGCTGGGAGGGGTGAACACATCCTTCTCTGCCTCCCTGAGCAGTTTGCTGCTGACAGCCCTGGACCGTTACATCTCCATCAGCCGGCCCTCCGAATACAAGCTCCTCATGACGAGGAAGAGAGCGTGGATAGCCCTGGGGGTGCTCTGGGTGACATGTGCCACCATTGCTTCCCTGCCCCTCCTGGGCTGGAACTGCTGCACGCTCAATTCGACCTGCTCCGAGCTGTTCCCGTTTGTGGATGACAACTATCTGTCGAGCTGGATCTGCTTCGTCATGGTGCTGCTGGGGTGTATCGTCTACGCCTACACGCACGTGCTATGGAGGGCTCACCAGCACGTGGCCTACATGGAGAAGCACCAAGGGCAGGTGGGAAAGCAAAACGCCAGGATGAGGATGGACGTCATGCTGGCCAAGACCCTTGTCATGGTGCTGACTGTCCTCGTGCTGTGCTGGTCTCCGGTCCTCGTTCTCATGATCTATAGCATCTTTGCCAGGCTGAGCAATCACCTGCGCAAGGTGTTTGCCTTCTGCAGCACCCTCTGCCTGCTCAATTCCATGGTGAACCCCATTATTTATGCCCTGCGGAGCAAGGAGCTATATTCCTCCCTGAGGATGGTCTTTTCTCGGTTCAGGAGGCAGCTGAAGGCCTCTGAGGAAAGCCCAGAAGCAGACAGCACCCACAAGTCCTCCATGATAGAGACCATCTGCGAGGACACGCGCGTAACGTAGGGAGGTGGCCGTGGAAAGTCCGCGCTCGGGCTGGCAGAAACAGTTGGGATCACTTTTCTTTTTCTTTTCTCTTCTTATGGAGGTCCTGAGAGATGAGGGATCAGATGCCTGTCATGGAGCCGGCTCCCACTGATGTTATTCTTAGACGCTGGGACATAAAGTGCACAGACTTACACAGGCAGCCGGTCCCCAAGCTGCAGAGATACCGGTGCCACGTCAGCGTGCCAGCCATGAGGCAGCAGATGATGCCATGCCCCAGAACAGCAGATCCTAATATTTTATGACGAATCCTGCCTGGCCTCCTGCCTGTCCACCAGTAACCTGTCCCATTTTTCTTATGTTCAGTGGTGTGTTCCTTACACACCATAAAATATAGCTAACCTCAAGTAAAACACTCCGCAGACCTTCAGGTTCTCTGGAAATCGCCAGGTATCACGTAACTCTCTCTAAACCCCCTCACTGGGCACAGGCAGAGTTGTACAAGCACCGTCAGCAAAGTGCTAACAGCACATCGCTATGTAGCAGAGGGACATCTATTTATATCAGACTTGAATGCCGTCCCGGGGTGCTATGTATTAGCAGCATGGTGACAAAAGGTCTTCAGGGTCCTGGCAAAAGCGGCAGAGAACAACACCAAGTCGTGACGGGCTCCCGCCGACGGCGAATGCCTCGCTGCATCGCGCGGGAGCAGGGCGGCGGCAGCAGGAGGTCCCTCGGCCCTTGCTGGGAAAGGTGCAGATGGTTTTCTGGACTCGCTTGCAGATGGTCCTGGCTAATCGTGTCTCACAGCATTTAGGATCATGTCGATTTTAGCATCTAATTCTTTATGGAAAACTGAAATGCTTTCATTGTGGCTTATGGACTCTGCCATAGTTGAGGATTTTGAGGCAGACAGGACCCTGCAGGCAGCAGGTTTCGTTCAGCAAATTTAAGGAAAGCTAACCTGTGCCACGCAGGTGTTTGTTGCATGTTATCTGATTAAACATGAAAGCCATTTTCCAGCCTTTTCTTCCATTAACCTCTGGGGCACAAAATCCTCCAGGTGACAAGTTTAAGCCCAAGCTGGGGCAGATACTCTGAACATGAGAAACTCGACAGATTTTTTTGCAAGTTACACGAAAGCAGCACCTTTAGCTGCAAAACCTGCAAGGAGAGCAAAGTGCCTTCGCCAGCGCCCCGGCGAGCAGCAGGGCTCCTGCCGGCTCCCGAAACGCCTCCGAGGGGATGAGCCTGGCCTGGGGCACGGCCATGAGGCCCTTGGACTCTGCCCCGTTTCCCCAGAGGATGCACCCAGCCCTCACGTGCGGGTTTTGGAGCCGGGCCCTGGGCCTGCTCTGGCTGGGCAGGAGGGCTGGGGGAGAGGGGTCTCACGGAGGCCGAGCTGCCATGGGGCCAACCCACGGGCTCCCTGCTCGCTTCTCATGGGATGGATGCAGAGGCTCAAACGGCTGGAAGAGGCCCGCGGGCGGCCGTAGTGGGGCAGAGCTGGGCTGGGAGGGAGGGAAAGAGGGAGGAAGGGGACCGCCAGCCCCGCTGCCAGGCAGACCGCAGCCTTGAACCGGCGGCCCCTGGGTAGCAATGGCGGCGCCTCGCCGGTGCCTCGGTAGCCATGGCGGTATCACAGAGCCGGTGCCTCGGTAGCCATGGCGGCGGCCGCGCTGACGTCACGCAGCAGCATGGCGGTCACCGGGCTGCTGTGGCTGGCGGCGGCGGCGGCACTGGGGCCGGTGTTGGCCGCGCCGCGCTACCGCCCGGACTGGGCCAGCCTGGACGCCCGGCCGCTGCCGGCCTGGTTCGACCAGGCCAAGGTGGGGGTGTTTGTGCACTGGGGGGTGTTCTCCGTCCCGGCCTGGGGCTCCGAGTGGTTCTGGTGGCACTGGCAGGGCGAGCACCGCGCCGACTACGAGCGCTTCGTGCAGCGCCGGTACCCGCCCGACACCACCTACGCCGACTTTGCGCCCCGCTTCACCGCCCACGACTTCCAGCCCCGCGACTGGGCCCAGCTCTTCCAGCGGGCTGGTGCCAGGTCAGCCAGGGCGGTTGGGGTCCCTGAGGGGATGAGGGGAGGGTCTGGGGGTCCCTGAGGGGATGGCGGGTCCCTGAGGGGATGAGGGGTGGGTCTGGGGGTCCCTGAGGGGATGGCGGGTCCCTGAGGGGATGAGGGGTGGGTCTGGGGGTCCCTGAGGGGATGGCGGGTCCCTGAGGGGATGAGGGGTGGGTCTGGGGGTCCCTGAGGGGATGGCGGGTCCCTGAGGGGATGAGGGGTGGGTCTGGGGGTCCCTGAGGGGACGGTGGGTCCCTGAGGGGATGAGGGGAGGGTCTGGGGGTCCCTGAGGGGATGAGGGTCCCTGGTCACTGAGCGGATGGGGGAGCCATGTCTGGGGGTCCCTGAGGGGATGGAAAGGTCCGGAGAGGACGGAGGGGCTGTGCCAAGGATGCCAGGGTCTCTGAGGGGACGGAAGGGGCCAAGTCTGGGATCCCTGAGGGTCTGGGGGTCCCTGAGCAGCGCTGGAGATCCATGAGGTGTTGTGCCCAGGGTGCTGAGGAGATGACAGCTCTTGCTCCTTCCTAAGCCTTGATTTTTCATTCTTTTCCAGCATTAAAATCCATTAAAAAGCTCTATTATTCTTGTAGTTGCTTCTAAATTTAAAGGATAATGAAAGAGGACTCCTCCACCATGGTTATTCAGTCCCTTGCTTTTTTAGTGACTGGGTTTGCCAGTGAGGCTGGGGAATATCTTAGATAGTTCCTTTGACATCCTGATCGAGTACTTTTTCTCCCCTCAGGTACGTGGTACTGACCACGAAGCATCATGAAGGCTTCACCAACTGGGGGTCACCCGTGTCCTGGAACTGGAATTCTCTGGATACGGGGCCCCACCGAGATCTTGTGGGAGAGCTGGGACAAGCCCTCAGGGAGAGGTATGGCACTGCCAGGCTGCGCTGGTCCTTTCATCTGTGGGCACTGAATTCTCCTGGCTGTTCTTGACAAACAGCGGAAAACAATGAGTTTAATATGAAAAAAGTAGTGCTTGCAAAGTCATGAAATCTGTGAAATAATAATGCCAGTAGTCTGATCTGCCACTGGTTCTTAATCCCTGCTGCCAGCCTGACTCTTTCCTCTGTATTTTCTGTCCCTCAGCAACATACGCTACGGACTGTATCACTCTCTGTTAGAGTGGTTTAATCCACTCTATCTAGCTGACAAAGAAAGTGGCTTCAAGACCCAGGACTTCGTTTTAAAGAAGACCATGCCAGAACTTTATGATCTTGTCTTAAAGTAAGAGCTGCAACCAGTTAGGAATCAAGAGCATTTCCTGGTTTCGATACTGTAGAGAAAGATGCAAAGTGGATGCAGAGGAGAGAGGTGACAAATGTTAATTTTTGCCAAGGCAGATCTGTTTATTTATTGGTAATGATTTGCGGTAATTAGAGAAGGGGTTCCCATTTGCCCTGTGGACAGTCTAATTTGTAGAATAAGGTAGGGACAAATTTTTCATGCAGGAGCAATTCTCTTTCCTACTGCCGTTGTGCAGGGTGGCTTTGAAAGTGGAGCAAGCCGCTTAGTATTTAGCAGAGTAGAACAGCGATTTCACTGTGAGTTTACATCCTTGCCTTGCTTCCCCTTGACAAAAATACGAGGTTTGGACACATGTTGCTCAGAATGCCATTGTCCCAGGACAAGAACGTGCCTCGTAATTGCCTTTGAGATACAAACTTCTGTTTTTTGGAAGAATTGCATCCTCTCTTGAGCCACAATCATCAACATATCATTCTTTGCTGCTGCAAGAACCTCACTTAAAGCTTTGTCTGAAGCAGAAAGTGATAGCATAAACCTCCCGGTAATGTCAGGCAATAGGAAGAGGAAGTGAAGCTAGACTCCAGACACAAGAAGCATAGTGCTTCCTTTGTGGTAGGAGAAAATGAGCCATTTTGAAATAACATTCATCTCTCTGTTAGATATAAACCAGATTTGATTTGGTCGGATGGAGACTGGGAAGCTCCGGAGTCGTACTGGAATTCTACCTCTTTCCTTGCCTGGCTTTATAACGATAGTCCCGTCAAGGTATCGCTTTCAGCTGTCCCTCATGGCCGCTAGCATTTCATGGGTATGGAAGGTCTGGCAGCAGTGAGATATGAATGTGATCAAATCAGAAACCCTCTTGGCAGATGCCAGATGTGCTTTATTCTTTCACAAAAGATGAGAAGCTCACATTGTACTCGCATGAGAAGACTCTAGCGTCCTTTACAGCACACGCGTGGGTGGCTCGGAGGCCAGGAACCTTCTTGCCTCAGCTTCTACCTGAGCGAACAGAGGGAGGGATTCAGCCTTCTCTGGAGGATCCTCCCTCTCTCTCCTTTGATTACACAGGGGGTTTAGGTGCTTACCTCCTCACTTAGATGCCTTTGCTAACGTAGGAGGGATGAATGCAAGCTGAAAAGTCCAAGACAAAACATTCTCCCTACTGAGCTTCATTTCTTCTTTCAGGACACTGTTGTCGTTAATGATCGTTGGTGTAATAACTGCTCTTGCAATCACGGAGGCTACTACAATTGTGCTGACAAATACAAGCCAGGGACCCTGCCAACGCACAAGTGGGAGATGTGCTCCTCCATTGACAAGCTTTCCTGGGGCTATCGAAGCAACATGAACATCGCTGAGTTAATGGATGAAGCAAGTATCATTGAGGTAAGAAATCTGAAATCGAAATAACAGGTGTGGGGAATTACTGAGAATTAGAGGTTTCCTTCATCCTTCTACTGGCAGACAGAGTTGTGTGTCTTACAATCAGGCTGGAGTTAAAGGAGCAGCTGATGAGGACAAAGCCCTCCTCAGATTTCTTTGTTGTCAGAAGTGAAGATAACACAATTTGGTTCCTTGGTTTATCTGTCACAGGAGCTAGTGCAGACTGTGAGTTTTGGAGGCAACTACCTTCTCAATGTGGGACCTACAAAAGAAGGGGTGATTGTTCCCATTTTCCAAGAAAGACTTCTGGCCCTTGGGAGGTGGCTGGACACTAATGGGGAGGCAATTTATGAATCGAAGCCGTGGCGAGTACAGATGGAGAACAGCACAGACACGGTCTGGTAAGGACTCCGTTGCTCAGTACCATCTGGGCTGGGACTTCCAGAGCTGACATATGTTTCTTTCTTATTTGTTCTTAAATTTGGTACACTCTGAAGTGTTGCCATCAGGCAACGCAGATGGCATTTAGGTAATATCCTGCAATTGCAGTGCTCAGTTACTGCCCCAGGGTGTTATCTAAGGAATATCTTGTGTGAAAGAAGAGAATAAAAATCAGGACTTCATCCATCTTGCTTGATTTGAAAAAAAACAACTCTTCCTTTAAAAAAAATTCCATGCTGCTGCTGTCAGGACTGTTTAAGTAGTGGCCCTGGCTAGTTTGAATTGCACAAATGTAGTTCATCTGAACGCATACAGATTGTAAATGTAGCGATATTTGCTTTTAAGCTGTTATAAAGTAGTACTAATCACTGTTAGATTTGTACTGAGTGAGAAGGGCATAGTGAGCCAGAAACTGCTACAAAAGGGAGTTATTTTTTTCCTCAAGTGTCTAATTCAGTCTAGAAATGCAGAGCAAGGGTCAGGATAAGGCAGCGTATCCGCTTTGTTGACCGCAAGCCGAGGCAAGGACAGAATGGCAAGTGACATTTGCTTTTAGGAAGCACACACGGACTTTGTTTGGGTTTCATCAGCCAGTGCTGACTGGCTAAATGGTGGGTCCAAAGGGACAGATTCTGGAATGAGGGGAAAGTAGGTGACCCCTGTGCGGTGACAGCAGGCAAGCCGGTGTTCTCGTGCTGTCTGGAAAGGTCAAGCTCCTGTCTGGTTCTCTCTCTTACGGGGCTCTTCACCTTGCTGAACTCTTGCTCTCTTAGGTACACTTCTAAGGGACCAGTTGTCTATGCCATCTTTCTGACCTGGCCTCGGGACAACGTTTTGGAGCTGTCCTCGCCCGCTCCATCCCCAGCCACACAAGTAAGGAACTTGAAAAAAAGATAACACACGCTGAGAACCCATCTTGGGCACATGTGGGCTGGGAAGGTCCAACCTGACTGCGTTTGGAAACTGGGGAGAGTGTGGAAGTTGTCATCCCGTACTTCTTGTTCTGGGGTGCTCTGGCCTCCCTCCAGATCCCTGCAGCATCCCAGGTGATTCTCCAGGCTTTAGCTCACTGCTAACGTCGAACATTGGATAGGGCTTGCCAGGACAGGCTCACAGTCTGCCATGGAATGGGCAGAGACGCTTCTCCCCCAGAGTCTTTTGTTCCTATTGGCGCAGGGAGGTGAAGTAAATAACAAGGCTCACACATAGAAGGCATGACTGCTATTGCATCTCAAATTCAAATCAGGTACACTGACCCGCTAATTGAGAATGCAATTGTAAGTGACGCAAATGCTAGAGTGCCCTTTGCTCTAAACAAACAGAGGTAAAGCCACCTCGGGAAAAAAAAAAAACAAACAAAACAAACAACAAACTACAGCCAAATGTTTGGCCCCAAAATATCCCGTGTGTTACCTTCTGTGCACTGTGAGCGATGGGTGGAAATGTGCAGGACTGCTTTGGACGTGTGGGAAATGCTGTACGGAGGCTGCAAACGTGGTTTGGGTGTACCGGGGTGTTCGCGTGGGAAGTCCCCGTGTGAGCTACCACCGAGCGTTTCCCCTGCCCTCCTCTGCAGGTGACGATGCTGGGTTTTGCAGGGGCTCTGAAGTGGCAGAAGTCCCCAGGGAAAGGACTGCTCATAACTTTGCCCTACGTGCTTCCGTCTCCTCAGGCTGGCTGGACCGTCAGGCTTGAGGGTGTGAAGTGACGGCTGCGGGGTGAAAGCAGCAGTCTCCCCCGCCTTTCTTTTAAATGGAGTCTAAGAGGGGTTTTCATTTATTGTTGAATAAATTGTTTTTCTCTTAAGAGAATTTCTCTTCTAATCCCTTTGGCCTGTAAGCGATCAGAGTATCAGTGGACCTTGTTTGGCAGCAAAAGACTGACCTCCCTGCTGGGCGGTGGGAAGCTGGGACGTCCTTTGCAGCGTTCTGCTGGGACGTGACAGCCCGTGAGCCAAACATCCACACTTGGAACAGGAAGGTTTCTTGCTGTAAAGCTGGGCTTCTTGGTGGATATCACTGCTGCGCTGCTGTGATTACAGGTGGTGATGTCGGACAGCCTCAGAGGTGGCGGGAGACCGAACAGAGTTGGTTTGGGGCAGTTAAGAGGACCAGCTTTGGGGTGTCAGGCCAGGCCGCGTAGCGCCTAGGCGTTAGCGCATGAAGCTGGCAGATCACGCAGCCAACGAGGAGACGCGCGTGTTAATGGCGAGAGGGTTTGGCCTGCTGGGGCCGCTCGCAGGACGCGGCGCAGCGGGAGCTGTGTCCATCTTCACGCCTGCATAGCCGGCGCCGGTGAGCCGGGGTCCACACCTCCCAGGCAGAAGCAGGCCCCACCGCTTCTCTGCCTTAATTACTCATTGAAATTAATTTTGATAACCAATGTGATACTCTTATATGTGGAATCGTGAAGCCTTGCACGTGATGGGCATGTTCTAATGAAGACCGACCACAGTGCCATCGCAGATTCCTGCGTATGATGGACTTGCACGAAGATAGGTACTCGATAAGATGCGTTGTATTACTTTGGTATTGACTGAAACAATTATGATCACATACTCCCATCATGAATAAATATAATGGAAGCTTGTTGTTTGAAGAGGTCTAGAAGAAATCAGCTATGAAAATCATAATCTAATACAAATCCATTAACAAACTTTTATTTATATTCTGGTGGAGACAGCTATAAGCAGAAGAGTTTTTGTTTGAATTTAACAGAGAAGCCACCGCTCTGAATGGAACCTCTGACTTCTGCTGCTTCAGTGAAGTAAGATTTCCTGCGTTGATGTTGAACTTCTCTAAAAAGGGTTGAACGACATGTACTTCAGTGATGAAACTCCTCATAATAGCGTGTGCTTCTGCAGCACAGCCGCTGTGAAGGCCCCGCAACGTTGCGCACAGGCTTTATTTTGTTCATGCACGATGTGGTGCAAGGAAAAGTTGCCAAACACTTTGAGTTTAGCGCAAGCTGAGCCCCAGGGCCGGGACACGTGCTGAGCCGGCGTTGTAGGAGCCATTACTCAATTGTCAAACAATGATCTGTACTGACGAATCTGTGTGGACTTCAGAGAACTGGCAGTGGCTGCCGGAGACCCGTTTACTCACAGGAACATCACCCCGGCGCTGCTGATGACGCCGTTACGAACGCAGAGGGGAAAAAAAAAAGGGACACCAGAGCAACGGCCTTTTCGTCTCCCAACCCCAGCACGCCGGCAACCTCTGGCATGGGGAGGGGGGCCCGCCCAAAGCAAACACGCCGTGTTTGTTTAGCGGCACGGGCCAGCGGCAAAGCCATCGTATAAGTAAGCGGCTCCCGAGCGGCCGCACAGTGCCGGTGCGGGAGGGAAAGATGCCGCGGTGCGACACCGGATCGCTGTCGCGGGACGGCCCGCGGGGACAGGTACGAGTCGGGGCTCTCCCGCTCCCCCGACGAGGGCTCGGGGGCGGGCAGCGAGGGCCCTTCGGAGCCGGAGGGACCGAGGGGCAGGGGCGGCGGGGCGGCTGCGCTGCGCTGCGCTGCGCTGCGCTGCCCGGCCCCGGCCCCGGCCCCGGCCCCGAGCGGGGGTCCAGGCCCCACGTGGTGAGCGCGGCAGCGCGGCTGTCATGTGACCACGAAGCCACACCTCCTCGAGTCACGTGTGGGGGTGTGCGCGGTCACGTGAGAGCGGGCGGACATGGCGGCGGCGCGGCGGCTGCTCCCGCGCTGGGCGGTGTCGCTGCGGCCGGTGAGCGGGGCCGGGAGGTGCCGGGGGGGCCGGGGGGGCCCGGGGCCGGGCTGACGCTCTCCCTCTGTCCCCAGGTCAGCGCGGCGGCGGCGGCCGGAGCCTTCCCGAAGCGTGTGAAGGTGGTGGAGGTGGGGCCGCGCGACGGGCTGCAGAACGAGAAGGTACGGGAGGGCCTGGGCCCCCCGCGGGGCTCCCGCCGCGGCCCCCGCCGCCCTTCGCGGCCCTCAGCACCTCGCTGCGGGGTTTCTCGATCCGAATTCCCCTAACGTGCCGTCGTGCCCCACCGACGGGTTGGTTTTTTTTTAAAAATCCACTTTTTGATGTGGAAAGATGAGGGGGTTTTTGCAGTGGTGGAAAAGTTTATTGTGAAAATAATAACTGAAGGTCGTTTTTCTTTTCTTCTTAGAATGTTGTACCGACAGCGGTGAAAATCAATTTGATCAATATGCTGTCAGAGACGGGGCTTCAGGTTATAGAGGCCACCAGCTTTGTTTCCCCCAAATGGGTTCCTCAGGTCAGTATTGAAACAGGATTTACAATTGTATGTTATAAAAATGCCTATTAATAGATAGTAATCCAATAAAAAGATTCCGCTTGCTCCAAAATTCTTGTTACCACGACTTGTAACTGGGCAAGAAGCAGCAAAGCCAAATAAAAGACTTTGCAATACCCCAGGCCTTCCCTTTGGACCCTGCGAAAGCAAACGCACGGCTCAGGTACACGCAGCTGGCTGTGCACATGTTGGCGCTGGCTTGGCTGGGTGACTGAACTCTGATCCTTCACAGGGTGCAATGCTGTTTGCTCTGTAGAGGCCCATTTCTAAATATTCCTAAATATTTCTGTTCCCGTTATAAAAAGAAATTTCAAAAATTATTTTATCATGTGCAGAAGTGGATGCTGTCACCCTGAGAAACCTTTCCGTGTTTCCTTTGCAGATGGCTGACCATACCGAAGTCATGCAAGGAATTAATAAGTTGCCTGGTGTTAGTTACCCTGTGCTGACCCCTAATCTGAAAGGATTTCAGGCAGCGGTAAGAGACGGCAGCGCCTGAACGTTCTCAGCGCCTCACGCGCAGGGTTGCCTGCGAAGGAACGTTTCAGCTGTGGCTGAGGCTGGGAAATGCATCTTTCCTTCCGGCAGGCAGCAGTCTCATCTCGTAGTTTCTCTACAAGGGATCATTTTGCTGGGGAAACAGAAACCTGTTGTTTTTAATAGAAAATACCTTGATACATTTTCTATTATTAAAAAAAAAAAAAGTAATCTGTTTTAACTGACAGTGATGCTTTCAGTCTTATCCGCATGTCCCGCAGCTCTCTGCTGCATTACTTTGCTGCTAGCTTTACTGCTGCATCTGTAACTTTACACTTCCTTTGAAGACAAACTTGGATGTGTCATTTTGTTTTTGTTGTAGAATGAACTGAGGAAAGAATTGGGTTAATTGGGGAAGAATTGGGAAAAATATATTTTTTATAAAAGGAGAGAACTGTAGTCGTGGTTGTGCTCGTCATTTCCCTTGCAAGAGAAATCAGCTCGCTTTAATTTATGCTGTCTGTTGGCAGGTGGCAGCAGGGGCCAAAGAAGTGTCGATCTTTGGAGCAGCATCTGAGCTCTTCACGAAGAAGAACATCAACTGTTCCATAGAGGAGAGCTTGGAGAGATTCGATGAAGTGATGACCGCAGCCAGAGCAGCCAGCATTCCTGTCCGGGGGTAAGGAGCTGCTGCTGCGAGCTTAGCGTCGAGCAGGCCGTGTGGGGAGTTGTGACTGCTTGAATTTATCCCTTTGGAGTCCAGCCTGTGCAGCGCTGGGGAGTGGGGTTTCTTTTAAACGTTACCTTTTCTTGGGGGGTGTCTCTCTACCTGGATGAGCACAAGCAGATATGAGCTCAGTGCGTTGAGAAGCGTTAATTTGGAAGCGCTGCCACACTAACACAATTTCAGATGCTGGCTTGGTGCAAAGCCTGTACCGCTCGTGACAGTTTACACTCTTCCAGATGGATTCGCCCTTCCTGTAATTATTCAGTCTTCAGCTTTACCAAATAATCCGAAATAACACCAGCTTCTTGGCAGACCTTCCGCATGGAAGTGTGTAGATCCACAAACCTAACAGTCCTGTGCACTCTTGTCGTGGCAAATTTTTCACGTCCGTGGAAGAAGTAATTGTTGAACAGTGAATTATGTAAGCTTTGTCCACTGGGCTGATTTTTAGAATACGAAATTAATTCTTCCGTTGTACAGAGCATGCAAGATGCAGCACAGGTCCTGACTAATTTGGCCAGTGTAATCTCACTTCAGTTCTCTAGCTAAAAGTGTGTTTGTTTGTTTGTTTGTTTGTTTAACCATAGATATGTTTCCTGTGTCCTTGGATGTCCCTATGAAGGGAAGATTTCTGCAGCTAAAGTTGCAGAGGTGAGTTCATCATAAATATAACCAGAATGTTGGAGAGGTTTTTGGCTCCCTTTTATGGATGTGAATTGGGCACCGGGGGCTGGAGGATGTGTCAAACCATTTAACCGAAGACTGGGGAAGGTCACAGCTAGCTGCCACCACAGCGGGGGCTGGATCTAGCCGAAATGGATGGGGGAATTCGGGGAGAAGAGTCTCCTGGCTGTTGTCCCCATGGCTGTTGTGCTCCAGGGAAGCACGCTCCGATTCCTCTGCACGGCGCTTCTCCAGCTCCGGGGAAGGGAATGACGAAGCTGCCTTTTCAGTAAGCCTCGTGGCTTTTGGACAGGTCTCAAAGAAGATGTACTCGATGGGATGCTACGAGATTTCCCTCGGTGACACCATTGGCATCGGGACGCCGGGGAGCATGAAGGAGATGCTGACAGCAGTCATGAAAGAGGTGCCAGTTGGGGCCCTTGCCGTTCACTGCCACGACACCTACGGGCAAGCTCTTGCCAACATCTTGGTAGCGCTTCAGGTACGATTCTTGCTTTGCAGTATAGCGTCCTTCCTCGAGGCTTTTTGGGCTTGCTTGTGAACCGTAGATTTGAGGAGCAGGGCCACAGTTTGTCCCTTAAGAGGAGTTTACCGAGAGTGGTTTTGTTTGCAGATGGGTGTGAGCGTGGTTGATGCTTCCGTCGCTGGCCTTGGAGGCTGCCCCTACGCCCAGGGAGCTTCAGGAAACGTTGCTACGGAGGACTTGGTGTACATGCTGAACGGCCTGGGGATCCACACGGTAAGCGCCAGCAGCTGAGCCTCTCGCAGGATGGCTCTGTTCAGGCTTCGGCGGGGGTTCAGAACGTGGCCCAGGGAGCCTGAGCGTAGCTGCCGGGGTTGCTCTGGCTCTGCCCGCAGGTCGCAGGCTGTGCCTGAGGGCCTTGTCTCGCCCATCCCACCCCCACCCGCTGGGAACTTTTCCTCCTCTCCCTTTTTCAGCGCTCTGCATTTTAACCCTCGCTGTCAGAACCGCAGGAGTGAGCAGCAGGCACTCAGGGCCCCCTCACCCCCTGCTAGTCTCTCCCAGTGATGCCAGTTGTTACTGGGCAGCTTTACGTGGCAGAACCGGTACCAAAGCATGTCGTATCTTTTTTTTCCTGTGAAGGGTGTGGATCTGCAGAAGCTGATGGACACGGGCACGTTTATTTGCAACGCTCTCAACAGACGAACCAACTCCAAAGTGTCCCAGGCATCTTGCAGACTGTGATGCTGAATCGAGTTTCTCCTTGGATCAAGATGAAAGCACGGATCTGGCGTTGGCTGGGTTTCCCTCCGTTCTGCTGCCTCTGATCTTCAGTGCTCCTTCCAGGCTTCCTGCTTGAGAGGAGATGCATAACCCACCAGAATCTATGAAGAAATGAAAAAAATGAGAATACTGTATTCAACCTTGAAGACCGTTTGCCTCGGAGAAGGGAGGATGTGGATGGGCTGAGGGAGAAGCAGCGGACGCACCACGTGCCTTCTTGCAGAGAGCTGCAGGCTCCGGCGCCAGCTCAGAACAACCTCCGGTAACTTCTACCTCGAGAGTGTGTTGCCGTAAACTACCAGCAAAGGATAAACCACAGCTTTTCCAGTTAGAGCACTTCTCCAGGTCAGGCTTGACCCTTCTTCCCTTCTCGCTCCTTGCTACAAATGTTAAGACTGAAATCGAAAGGCTCCCCTCAGCATTCAGGTGTCAAGGGGCAGCCTTGGACCTTCCGTCTCAGCATTTAGGGATTGTAATAAAGGACTGTATCTGTTGTAAGATACGGCTAAATACTAGGAGTAATAAACACACTATTTAATATTCTAAACTATTAGGAATTTGGTTTAATTAAACCAGTTAAAGAGCTTTTGCTGCTGGTTTGGTTCCATGTGCCTCTTCTGCCAGCCCTCAGTGGGGAACTGCTGCATCGTCGTGGGCTTATTCTGTACGCACATCTGTAGACAGCTCCTAGGGACGCCTCCCCTTATCTCCTATTTAAAATTATTTATTTAATAGTTTATTTGTGAGACTGGAGACAAGCGCAGAAACCTTGTCCTTCCAGGGGGCGGGGCTGGTTTGTGGCTGCATGCTGGGCCTTTCTCTGAACGTCCCGGCCCTCGGGCTCTCCCCATCGCGTCTCGAAGCCGTAACCGTTCACCAAACCGGGCCGCTGAAATGGGCTGGAATCGGTGAATCCGCGGGCGGGTGGGAGCGCGGGGCTCGGCGGCCTCCTCCCGCCGCCAGGGGGCGCTGCGGGACTGGGCCCGCCCCGCGGGTGGCCTGTGCGGCCCCGCCCTCTCTCCCGGCAAGCCAATGGCCGCCGTCCCTCTACTACTCCCCGCCCCGGAGGGCGTGGTCTCGCTCCGCGCATGCGCGCTTCGAGGCTTTTTGTCCCCGCTGCCGCGCCGTAGCCGGAGCGGCGGTGACACGTTACCATGGGAGAGCGGGGCGCGTGGCACCGCGCGGGGCGGGGAGCGCGGCCGAGCCTTAAAGGGGCCGCACCCGGCGCAGGGGCAGAGCGAGCGCGGCGGCGGGAGGCGACCGGAGCGGCGAGAGGTGACCGGAGCGGCGGGTGAGCGGCCGGGGGCGGGGCCCGACCTGAGGGCGCGGGGCGAGCGGAGGGAGCTGCTGCTGTGGCATCCCTTAGCGGGGAGCTCCCGCGGACCGGACCGGCTCCTGAGGTAACGCCGGGCCGCTGAGGTAAATCCAGCCCCTGAGGTAAATCCAGGCCCTCGGGGCCCCCCAGCCCGCCAGGGACCCCCGGCCCCAGCCCCTCAGGGACCCCCGGCCCCGCAGGCAGCCCCGGTCTCCGCTCCTCAGGTAACCCCCGGCCCCAAGCCCGGAGCCGCGGCTGTCCCGGCCCTGCGGGTGACCGCAGCCCCGCAGGTAACCCTGGGCCACGTCCGCGGCCTCTCCCCACACCCTGTCCCGCTGCCTGCCTGGCTAAAAGCAGCGTTATTTTGGCTTTCCAGCCCTCGCCTGCCTGGCTCAGGCTCTGGCCTCCCTCGGAGCAGCCCTGGGGCCGGCAGCAGACACAGGGCAGGGCAGTTCAGGGGGTTCAGTTTGGTTTTTCAGCCTGAAATGTGGCTCTGAGGGTGACCAAAGTCACCCAGGGTGGAAACTTTCCCTGTGCTGTCTCCACACGCCGTGGTAATAAAGCGGGTTCTCCCTGCTGCAGGAGCTGCTGCACGGTTCCCAGGGATGGGGGCTTCCTTGCAGGTTGGCTTCCAGGTTTGCACTTTGTGTATGGCAGCAAATGTCCCTGGAGCCTGCAGCGACCCAGTGCCCAGCTCCCCGGGAAGCAGGGGCGGCAGGGGGCCAGCGCTGGGCGAGGGAAGGGAGGCTGGAGGGGGAGCTGGGGCTGTTGTAGGGAGGGGAGTTCAGCGCTGGAATAAAAATGGGGAATGGGGGGAAGAGGGCAGAGCTGGTGCCCCTTGAGGAGCCCACCTGGGTGAACACCCTTAGATGATTCCCTGCCTTTGTGCTTAGGGGCGAATTAGCCTGAGGGATTTGTGCTGTAGGATATGGGTGACACCCGGATCTTGACTGGATTTAACAGGAAGAACAAGGGTTTTTCCCGGTATCTGACAAGTGTCAGATAAACCCTCCCTGTCCGGGAGGTGTGAACTGTGTCGGCAGGGTGTGCTACAACCTGCCCAGCCCGTTCCTCTCCAGATGTCGGATGTCGTCCTGGCATGGGCCGGGCCAAGGGCAGGGAGTGCCTAGAGCCAGTGCTGACGTGACAGCCTCCGAGTCCTGCCTGCCCCTTCCCTCCCAGGGCCCCTGGCTGCCGTGCCCACCCCTGACCGCCTCGCACAGCGCTCTGCACTGAAGGGCCTTTCCTCCCACAGGGAACCATGGCGGAGAAGATCCTGGTGACCGGCGGAGCTGGCTACATCGGCAGTCACTGCGTGCTGGAGCTGGTGGAGGCTGGCTACGTCCCCGTGGTCGTAGACAACTTTCACAATGCCATCCGAGGTACGGAGAGCCTTCAGCCCTTCCCGTACAAGGGGCTCGGCCACTCTCAGCCCGTGCCGGGACCTCCAGCTCTCCCAGCGCCTCACCCCCTTCCATCTCCCCAGGGGCAGACGCGCTCCCCGAGAGCCTCCGGCGCGTGCAGCAGATCGTGCGCCAGCCCATTGTCTTCCAGGAGCTGGACATCACTGACGAGGTAGCGCTGCAGGAGCTCTTCAGTAAGGTGAGAGCAAGGGCTGCGGAGCCCCAAGGTGGCCTCATGGGCTCCGAGGGGTGAGAGGGGTTTGTGCCGGCGGTGGGAGCCGGGAGGGAGACGTGGACTGGGCAGGAGCTGAGCGGGGAGGACAGTGCTGAGGAAATGCTGTGGCCAGCAAATGTTCCTCTGGGCCACAGAGACCACACAGGCTGGCTGAATGAAACTCCTGGGGAGACTTCTGACTGGTTTCTGCCTGGAGCTTCTGCCTCCTGTTGCTGTGGCACTAACGCCAAGCTCTTTCTCCCTCTGCAGCACCGTTTCTCAGCCGTGATGCACTTTGCGGGGCTGAAGGCAGTGGGGGAGTCTGTGCAGAAGCCCCTGGAGTACTACAGGGTGAACCTCACCGGGACCATCCGGCTGCTGGAGGTGAGCGGAGCCGGGAGGCAGCGCGGGGTGCTCGGGACCGCACTGGTGCTGGGTGCGATCCTGCTCTGGGCTGGCTGGCAGCCTGGTCCCTGCGGTGCTCCCCAGGCCCTGTCCCAGGGTGTAACGGTGCCTGCGTGGCGGGAGCGGCCACCTGCGGAGGGCTGAGCCGCGCAGCTGGGCTGGAGGGCGCCGAGCTCGCGGGCTCAGTGGCGGCCGGTCCCTGCTCCCCAGACCATGAAAGCCCACGGCGTGAGGAACATCGTGTTCAGCAGCTCCGCCACCGTCTACGGAGACCCCAAGTACCTGCCCCTGGACGAGAACCACCCGGTTGGAGGCTGCACCAACCCCTATGGCAAATCCAAGTACTTCATCGAGGAGATGATTCGAGATCTCTGCAAAGCAGAGGGGGTGAGGAGCTGCCCCGAGGGGCTGGGAACCGAGGTCTTTTCCCACTGGAGCGTGCTGGGGTGACCAGGCAGCGCCGCACAGCACTGCACCCGCCCCAGGCGGCCACGTTTGCCTGTCTCCCCAGGACTGGAACGCCGTTCTCCTGCGCTATTTCAACCCCATCGGTGCCCACGAGTCAGGCATGATCGGAGAAGATCCTCAGGGGATCCCGAACAACCTCATGCCCTACGTGGCGCAGGTACGGCCCCGCTGCAACCTTTGGGGACCCCCGGGCTCGCGGTGCCCACGCGGGGCACAGGCTGACGGGGCTCTCGTGGGCTTGTCCTTCCATGCAGGTAGCAGTGGGGCGCCGGGAATTCCTGAGCGTGTTCGGGAATGACTACGGGACGGACGATGGAACGGGTGCGTTGCAAAACGGGTGCAGCAGAGACACCCCGTCCCCCGGGGCAGCCGTCGCAGCTCCCCAGCCCAGCTGCCGGGCTTTGTGCTCACCCTCGGTGTCCCCGCAGGCGTCAGGGATTACATCCACGTCGTGGATTTGGCCAAGGGCCACATCGCTGCTTTGAAGAAGCTCAAGGAGAACTGCGGCTGCAAGGTACTGAGGGGGCTGTGGGGCTGGGCCAGGGCTGGGCTCTTACAGCCCAGGGGAAGCTAAAGGGGGCCTGGCCCTTCTCCCCTGGCAAAAGCAGCTGACCCACGTCCCTTCTCCTCCTCCCAGATCTACAATCTGGGCACAGGCACCGGCTACTCCGTCCTGCAGATGGTCCAGGCCATGGAGAAAGCCTCAGGGAGGGAGGTAAGGCCTGACCTGCAGCCTGCAGGGCCCGGGCACAGAGCCAGCTGCTCCCACAGGCCCTCTGTTGCCACCCCAAGCCATCACTGCCACGGCAGCCCTTGTGCCTTGCCTGTGTCCACGGCAGCCACTGGCGCCGCTCCCTCAGCTCCCGGGCCTCGGACAAGTCCCCTCTGCGAGAGCCGGGAGCCCCCAGACCCCACGGTGCTGCTTTCCCTGCAGATCAAGTACAAGATCACGGGCCGGCGGGAGGGAGACGTGGCCTCCTGCTATGCCAACCCGGCGCTGGCCGAGCGCGAGCTGGGCTGGAAAGCGGCCTTCGGCCTGGACAAGATGTGTAAGAGCATCCCCCGCCCCGGCACGCCCTGCGCCGCCGGCTGCCCCTCTTCTGTCCCCCCCTCACCGCCGCTCTCTCCCCGTTGCAGGCGAGGACCTGTGGCGGTGGCAGCTGCAGAATCCCACAGGCTTCAGCAAGAACTGAGCCGCGGCCCTAGGGCTCGCCTGGCCGCCGTGGGCTGCTCCGGGCCAGCCCTGCCGGCCTCCCCGTGGCCCCAGCGAGGCTGCGATCCCCCGGGCGCAGTTCCAGCTCCCTCTCCTGCCCCTTGCACGGGGCAGGAAAGCAGGAGCTTCCCCAGCCTCTCCACTCCTCATCCTCCTCCCCTCAGGTCCTTTGCATCTCACAGAGCAGAAACTCAAGGAAGAACAGAGCCAGGGCCTGGCTTTGGCACCCAGGGCTCAAAATCCCCTCGTGGGAACGTACAGGGGCTTGTGCCAGCCCCAGGGGGGAGAAGTGGCCCTGTGGCCACTGCTGGGGCTGCTCCTGGGCCCTCCCTGTGCCCGGGGAGGTGGCCGCATCCAGCACTCAAACAGGCGCGTCCCGTTGAGCCCAAACTGCGGAGGAAACCACCCCCTCCCTGCTGTACCTGGCCCCAAGCCGCCCAGCTCGGGGAGCGGGGGCCATTCCGGGGCTTGGGGGGAGGCCGGGCACCCGCGGCCCCTGCCCTGGGCACGGCCAGGGCTGCTGAGCACCTACCTCATGGCCGCAGGAGCCCCCACGCCCACAGGGACTGGTCACAGCAAGGCCACGGCGGCTCATTTCCCCAGCCCAGCTCCCTGGGAGAAGGCCCCGACGGCTGCCAGGGGCTGTCCCCTTTCTGGGTGGTTTTGGGGACCACACCTCATCTCCCATGCGCCCCGGAGGAGCCCCTGCCCGTGGCTGTGACAGCCCCAGGCTCAGCCGGCCTCGCAGCCCCTGGCCACTGTTGGCGTTGGCTGGTGCCCAGTTTTGCTTCCACGTTGCCTGTGGCAGCCGCTTCTGTAATCCCATTGCCAAAGGCTGCCCAGGAGAAGGCTCTGCTCAGCTGTCAAATACTGGCCCTATTTATTGCCGGCAGCTCTAACGGCTTCGTTAGGCAGCGATGACGCAGTCAGCCTGGTTTGCTGCCAGTTGGAATAATAACTTATGCTACAATTTGGTTTTAAATAAACTTTCTTACTTTCTAAGTGGCAGCTCTGTTCTGCTTCCCCTCAGCCGGAGCGGCTGCCCCCAGAAGCGGCTGCCCCCAGAAGCGGCAGCCTGGGGCCCCGTGCCAATCCGCTCCCCCGAAACCCCGGCCCAGAGGCGCTGCCGGTGCCTCCTGCCCAGCCACGAACGACGCCAGCTCAGCTCGGGGAGAGGTTTACAATTTATTTCACCTTGTTTCTGACTCTGTGGAACACACACACACAAAAAAAAAAAACCCAAACATTTACAAGGAAGACAAAAGAGAGAAGAAGAGGAGGAAAAAAAAGAAAAGCTGTATTGAGGAATGGAGAGAAGCCGTTCTCCCTCCCGGGTCCTCAGCACGGCCCCGGCCAGGCGCGCGCTGCTCGGGCGGGGAGCGAGCAGGAATGCTCTGCGAAGGGGCCACCTGCGCCGTGCCCAAGGATGGCCGCGAGTCCCGGGCCCCCGCTACGCACATGGTTCCAGTTCACAGTCAAATAGGTCGGTCTGTCTGTCCGCCAGCGCTCGGGTGACCTGCAGGGAGCTGCGTTCCCGCCCCAGCCAGCCCCTCTCGCCTCCCGAGCGCAGGGCGGGGAGGACACAGCAGCTTTAAAACAGACAAAGTAGAAGAAACAGGACTGAGCCCCAGCACGGGGAAGAGCCGGGCTCCCCCTGCCACCAGCGGCCGGGCGCTGGTTTAAGACTTCCTAAAGGGGGGAAAAAAAAAAACCCCAACCACCCAAAACAACCCGAGAACCCAACCAAGGATGAGTCCGACAGATCCGACTCTCCGGAGAGCGGGTTATTGCTTTACGCATCCCAGGCGGGGAGGGCACGGCTGGAGCCCCCCGCTGCCCCCCGGAGCAGCCCTCGCCCTCAGGGCGGTGCCGGCCCTGGCCCCGCGAGCCCAGCCACAGCCCGCTGCTGGCCACGGGGCACCGGCTGCTGGCCACGGGGCACGGGGCCGGGCAGGGCATCGGCCCACGCAGAGCTGGAGCAGGCGGGAGGGAGCGACAGCCCTCAGGCCAGGTGGGGTTTGGGGGGGTGGTTTTTTAAAAGACACCTACAGCTCCAGCCCAGCAGGGCCCGACCGCGCTGTGGGCTCAGCCCGTGGAGGAGAGGCGAGGAGAAGGGCAGCGCTGCTCAACAGCGAGAGCCCTGGGCCCTGCGGGAGCGGAGGGAGCGGCCAGGAGCCACCCACGGAGGAGACATTCGGGGCCCGGGAGCTGCTCTGCTGGTGGGGACGGTCCCGGCCCCGCGCCCCAGCCAGGCCCCGCTCGAGAGAGGAGAAGCCTCGGCTGCAGCCGGCAGCCAGCGGGGCGAGGGCCCCCGGGGAAACCTGCGATTGATTGTACACAGAAAGGCCAACGGAGCCCAGCGCCCTCGCCCTGGGGAGCAGGAGACCCCCGCGCTGCCCCGCGGGACGGGCGCAGCGGCACCCGGGCGTTAGATGCTGGTGAGGTGATGGCTGGGAGCAAACCTGCTTCCTCCAGCTGCGCCAGGAGCCATCCCTGGGGGCCGGGGGCCTCTCCTCGCCTCTCCTCTCCCTCCCTGAGCCAGCCCGAGTCCAAAGGGAAGGAGAAGTAGCAGCAAGAGAGACGTTACGGACCAGGCCAGCGCCGGGCGGGCTCTGTGGCAAAGCCGTTCGGATGCCAGCTGTAAACGGCAGGGCCTGGGGGCTCTGAGGGCGCAGAGAGAACCTCAGGGACCCCCCGCTGGGCTGAGGAGGAGATTGTAAAAGCAACAAGAGGAGGAGGAGGAGGAAGAGGAAGGAGGCGATTATCTTGAGGGCAGAGCTGCCACAAGCCGAGGGCCGAGGCTGCTGAGCCCGCCGGGGAGTGTGCGTGTGCGACAGGGCGGGGGCCGGGGCCCCGTGCGAGGAGGTGCAGGAGCTGCGCGGACGCCTTTCTGCCGGCCCCGGGCGACGGGGCAGCCTTTGGCGGTACCGGCCCAGAGCAGAGCCTTTCCCTGGGCCTGGAGGCGTTCGCAGGAGAGTCCCGGGTTCCTGAGCTCTGATTGAAAACCCGTGAGTCGCCTGAGCGGAGGCCGAGAGCAGCTGCGGAGAGGACGGGCCGAGGGCAGAGGAGGAGCACGGGCTGCTCTGAGCCACGGGGGGCTCTGGAGGGTGCCCCAGCCCTGCCCTGCGCCCACGCCGCTCCTCCCGCCGCACGGGGGCACGGCCCACCCCTAATACTGTTACAAAAAAAAAAAAGAACCCAAACCCAACAAAAAAAACCTCGCCCGTGCCATGCCAGACCCCACACTGCGGTGCCTGAACGGGGAGCCGAGGGGCTGGTGACCCCCACAGAAACCGCTCGGAGCAAGAGGAGAGAAAAGGCCACTCGAAGACTCGCCTTAGACAGCTCCAATCCCGGCTCCGAGAGCAGCAGGGAGAGACGGGGCACCCCCAGCCGGAGAGGACGCGGCGCGAGGAGACGGGGAGAGGCGGGGGCCGGGGGTGCGGCGGGAGGTGCGGTGGGGTGCCATGGCTTCCGTTTGCAGCGGACGGGTCACGGGGGAAAGATCGGCGGCTGCGACCTCGGCGTCCTTCCCTGCAACAGTCTCGATTGGCTCCGCTTAGATCCGGGGCAGCAGCTTCTCGATGAACTCCTTCACCGCCATCATCTCCTGCGGAGAGCACAGAGCCCGTCGTCACTCGGGGCTCCTCGAGGGCCGTGCGTTGTCCCAGGCGTGGGGACACGAGGGCTGCGCAGCCTCCCCGGAGCGAATCGGGGAATAAACACATCCCCTGTGTCCTGGACTCAGCGATTTCCCTGCCCTGCCTGACCCGCCACCGCGCTGGGGTCGGCCCCAAAGGCGAGAGCGGCCCCTGACAGCCCCGTCCCCTCTCCCCGCCCCGAGGCACCGACCTGAGGACAGGAACTGTGCATCACGCCGGGGTAGGTTTTGAACTGGACCTTGGCGGGGGTGACGACAGATTTCAGCTTCTCAGCAGTGAGGGCCCCGAAGCGGACGGGGATCATGGGGTCCATCTCCCCGTGGCACTGCAGGATGGCGATGTCCTTGTTCACACCGTTATTTGCCGCCTGCGGCGAGGAAGGAAGCGCTCAGGGGCGCCCAGGAGAGGGGATCCCCAGTGGGGAACGGGGCGGGTGTTTTATCTGTGTCCCCACACACATCACCCAGCCCGGCCACCAAACGCCTCCTCCCATGCTGCCACCAGGGCCGAGCTGCTGCCCGGTGGCACGAGGAGGCCCGGGGAGCAGATGGGCTCGCAGATGCCCACACCAGATCGGAGCCAGGGCCACAATTTCTCCTCTGCCCTCGCCTGCCCCAGGCCCCAGAAGCAGGGGCGTGGGATCAAGCCCCAACGCAGGCACCTCGGGCCCCCAGGAGCCCCAGGCTCACACCGCAGCCAACTCCAGACGGGAAAATCCACCCCACCGACCCTCCCCACGGACACACGGAGCCGCAGCAGCGCAGGGTACCTGTGGGAAGGCCTTGTGCAGCGGGAGCCAGCAGCTGAGCGCCACGATGCCGGCCAGCTGGTGCTGGCAGGTGAGAGCCGTGTACAGCGACAAGGCGCCGCCCTGCAGCGGACGAGGAAGGTCCGTTAGTGCCACGGGGGGATCCGCAGCCCCGGAGCACCCCCCTGCCTCCCTGCCACGGACGCTCCCTTCGAGGGGTGTCTTCGGAGGGGGAAGAGGGAGCCCAGCCCTCAGTCTGCTCCGCCTCACCCCCGGCAGCTCAGCTCACCTGCGAGAAGCCCCCCAGGATGATGCGGTTGGGTGGGATCCCATTCTTCATCTCATGCTCGATAATTGCTTTAACTGGAAGAAGACAGAGAAATGGATCAGTGAAAGGTGGGGGGGGTCAAAGAGCAGCACCCGAGGCCTGGGGGTGCACACAGGACGCTCAGCACCTCAGGGAGAGGCAGGTGCCAGAGGTGCCAGGGGCCGAACGCACGTGGCTTCGGGCAGGGAGAAGGTGGGCTGGGGTCACAAGAGAGTGGAAAGGCAGGAGAGGTGGAAGGAAGGCATCTGCTCCTGCCCCAGCGAGGGAGAGGCACCCAGGAGCTCAGCGCTTCCCTCTCCCCCAAGCTTCTTACTGTTTTCTGCGGCCTTCTTGATCCCAGCTTCATCCTCAGGTGCATCCGGAGTCAACCCCATCAGATCGAACCTGGGAGAAGCAGCAGGGTCAGCCCCAAACCTCTCCCAGCACCCAGGGTGTGGGGAGGTGGGAGCTGGGTGTGCTCTGCCCTTCCCCTGACACCCACAGGGCCGTGGATTTTGGCTCTTCAGTGCCCCCATCCCTCTCACTCCCCAAAATACACCCTCAAAAGGGTCCCACCCCTGCCTGCCACCCAAAGCACTGACCAGGAGGGCATAACCATCTTCATGTTGAGGGTCACTGGGATCCGGGGCCTGTGGAGAAAAGAGTTCGGGTGGTTTAGTTCAAGTGCAAGAGAAGAAAATGCGAGCCAAGGGGAGCGGGGTGACCAGCCCTCCTGCCCCCAGCTGCAGGACACCTCTCCCAAGGGACGGCAGCGGGTCGGTGGCACCAGACCCAGCCTGGGGGCTGCAAGGGGACCCCAGGGATCATCCGTGAGCCCCCAGCAGATTCCGGCTGAGCTGGTGGCTCCAGGGCGTTGCCAAGTGGCCCGTCTGGGGAGGAGAGCACCTGCGTGCCTCTCCTGTTTGCTGCTGCCGAGCCAGGGGATGCTGACGGAGCGGCTGCCTCTGCTGCCGAAACGGACGCCGGGGAGCCAAGGCCCCGCTGCCGGGGCCGCTGCCGCGGCAGAGCTCTCCCAGCCCAGTGAGTGCCCCCCTGCGTGGGCTGCTATCGACACTGGGGACGCGCCGGGGAGTGCGCCCTTCCCCTTCTGCTGAGCCCCCTCCCGCCTGACCAGGGGGACGGGGAAGGAGCTGCAGCGCTTTTGGCTTTCACTGCAGCCATCGGGGAGAGGCAGAGGACAGGGCAGGGGAGAAAACAGAGCAGCAGCTCCCGCGCTGATCAGCTCTGTGGGGGACCACTCTGCCTGCAGGCAGAAAACGTCAGGGCTGGGGCCCTGAACGAAGCGGCCGCAGCAGGAGAGCAAGCCTCACTGCACAGCCCCGCGGGTAGGTCAGGGCACAGGCCACCGTCTGCCTCCCCGAGCAGTCTCGGCAGCACCACGGCCCACCCAGGCCCCCCAGGGCCCCCCGAAGCAAGGACGGCACTTACGCGTGAGGGCAAATGTATTTCACGTAGGGGAGGCGGATGGAGGAGAGAGCATCGGCCCAGCTGTGCCTGGGGAGAGAGGAGAGGAGCAGTTCAAGGCTTGCCTTAGCATTCGGGAGGATGCTGGCGAAGCTGAGGGACTTCCCCCGAGGACAGCTTTTCTCCAAGGCTGCTGGCCCCCTGCTCCAAGGTTATTTTACCAGGTCCTGCCCACCCCAGCAGCCCGAATCCCAACGTGAATCCCCGGCACAGATCCCTGCGGCAGGGCAAAGGCAGCACACAAAGCCCCGCAGCTGGAGGCAGAGGAGCTGCCGTCAGCCAGGGAGGAGGGAGAATCTCCTGTGCCTTTTGTCACTGCGCTGTCTCAGGCTGTCCTCTAAGGTGGCCTGCACACTAGAGAGATGCACTCGCGTAGGCACAACCCAACTCCCAGGGACTGGAAAAACCGCAGTGCTTATCTGCTCGCCTTAAAGAAAGCAGAAAATCAAACCCGCAGGAGGCGGGGGGCTGCCAGGCTGCCAGGATCATAAATATTCAAGTGCAGACAGCTGCTGGCCAGCGATTCCCTGTGAGGGTGACGCAGGCACGGCTATCGGAGCGAGCTCAAAGCCCCAGACAAATCTCGGAGCGGCCCCGGGGGACGGCAGCACTGGCGCTCGCAGCAAATGGCCGGGCCCAGGCTCACGTTCAGCAAACCACGCATCGCAGCCAGAGCCAGCTCCAGGAATACTCACCCCGTGTCTCCAAGGCCATGTAAAAAAATGACCTGTTAAATTAAGCAGAAAAACAAAAGAATTAGCCGGTGCGACAGCCGGTGCCCTGGGAGAGAGGCAGGGCTGGGCTCGCAGGGAAGCGGCGAAAGGCCATTGAGTCACTAACTAGAGGAGACTCAGAGAGGCAGAAATTAGCTGATGCTAATGACACGTCCCTGCAGCTTTGAGCATGACGGATGGGTGGAACAGGCACATCATCGTCATCCTGCCACAGAGCCTGCTGTCACGGCCAGGCTCGTGGGCAGCGGCGGCGGCCCCTTGCCTGCCCAGCGTAGCAGAGGGCCAGGGAGCGACAGCTCGTCCCGCCAGGCTGCACGGCACCGTGCCGAGCGGAGGCCGAGCTTGCCAAGGACTCACAAACCCCACCTCTACAGGCTTTTCGTCTAAGACCTGAGCAGCCCCTAAGCAACAGGGAGCAGAGGGAGAGCAGCCTGTGGGGCCCCAGGGAAGGAGAGAGGATTTTCTTTGGGGGATTTGCTCTGAAAAGCTTAAATAGCCAAATCAGATCCAACTCCCACTGACTTCCCCGCGGGTCAAGCCAGCCATGAGGCTGTGCCCGTGCCTCCGCGCTGGGCCAAGCACCAGTAACAGCCCAGCCCAAGGGACGGTTACTTTGCCCCAGCAAGACAAGAACCTCGCTGGCCCCGCATCCCCTTTGATGCACCGCCACGCCAAGAGCTGGGGGATGACGGGCTCAGCCCGTGGCCCCTCCGAACCCCACGGAAGCAGCTCCTGATCTTCAAGACTGCTGAAAGGGAAGGAGGTGAGGCAGGAGGGGGCCGGCCCTTACCGCGGCAGTCTCCCGCTCTGCCCCTGAGACAGTCACTGCGTCAGCGAGGAGGGGGACAGACATGTTGTTACCACACATACACCGAGAGGGACTCAGACACTGGCACCTGCGGGACAGAGGGACAAAGGTAAGGTAGGAAAATACCCCCTTCCTTCCCCCCCCGGCAACAATCTGCTCCAGAGGGACCACCTATTGGGGGAAAATTAAAGACTGCATGAAAGCTTTGATCTTTAAGCCCTTGGGACAGCCCTGCTCCGTCCCCAGCCTGGCAACGCCGGAGAGCCAGGAAGCAGAAAACACTTCCCACGTCGCAGCACCAGATGTGCGCGAGCAGGGATGCACGCGTGGGGTGTTGGAAGTGTTAAAATTAGCTCTTTCTGTTACACCTCAAAGCCAAAGTTATTTCTGTGACTGTAACGACGTGGGCAGAGGGCGGCCGGGCGGCACGCAGCCTCAGCATCCCTTCCCGGCTGCCGGCGGAGCCGAGGAGGCGCCTGACCCACATCTGCTCCGGTGGGGAAGCAGGAAACGCCGGCCCTCGGCACGCAGCCGGCAGCAGCACAGGTTTTACAGCGCCGATCAAAGGTCCGAGCCCTCTTTTATGGAGCCGGCTGGGGATAAACCGGGGCGTTCAGACACTGGCCTGAGACCCAGCCCCGCGCTGCCTCCCAGAGCCTGCGCCCCCCCAGCAAGGCCACCCCTGTCCCTCCCCGCCCGGCAGCCACCCAGGGCCACCGCCGCTGTCCCCACCGCAACGGCCTCCTGCCCGCACAAAGGGCTGGCTGTCACCTCCCGGATCCCGGTCACCTCCGGCAGAGCTAACAGCCCCCACGACAGCCTTCAGACGCGACGGTCGACGGTGTTCGCTCCCAGTCCGGCGCGCATCACTAAAGCCACCTCACCTCACGTGACGGGCCCTAACCCCCACTTACCGCCCAGGACTAATTAGATCAGAGCACGTTTACAGCGTTGCCATCATCTCCCAGGAGCAAGATCGGCCTCCCGGCTACTGCCAGGAGCAAGACCGGAGCCCACCGTCTGCTCTAGCCTTCACACCTCACAGCGAGCACCGTCCCCGGGGGTTTCGGATGGCACGGGACCACCCAAACCCCCCCGAACTCCCAGTACCCCGGCAGACAGCCTTACCCAACAGAAACAGCCGCCGCCTCTACCAGCCTGGGCCGAGACCTGCCCGACTCGTTTCACCAACTGTTCGTCAGCTGTTTCCCCGACTCAAATAAAAACACCGGGAACAACAAGCTCCTCGGGTCTGGCGAACCTCGCAGACACCCAGCCCACGTGCTCGTGTGTACTCCGGGGTCAAAACAACCAGCGAGGAAAAACAGCACCTGCCAAAATCCCTGGCAAGAGGAGCCATAAATAAAAGCATCTTCCGTGGCAGATGGAGACGCTGAAGCGCGTTCCCCGAGACACGGACTCGCGTCTTTGCCTCCTTCACAGAGGCTTCAGGGGAAAGAGGGTTTCGAGGGTCACGGGTGCCGCTCCCGGGGTTCCTGCCCCGCTCCCGGGGTATCCGCAGGGGGGTCCCCGCCGCAGGAACAGCCCGAGCAGCGGCAGCCGGGCGCAACAGGGGACGGATAAAGCCCCCAAAATGGGTCTGTGCCTGCGTGAAAGCACCCACACGCTTAAAAAAGAAACAGGAGATGAAGCTGGGCGCAGTTCGGGCTGTTTCGGTGGCAGCCCCGGAGCCCTCGCCCCCGGCCCGGGGGCTGCGCGTTAATTAACGAGCCCCAGCCGCTCCCGCGGGCCCGGAGGGAACCGGTACCGGGAGGGAAAGGCAGCGGGGAGGGAACGGGTACCGGGAGGGAACGGGTACCGGGAGGCCGGAGGGGTCCCGCCGGGAGGCGCGGGGAAGCCAGGGCCCGGCCGCCCCGCCAGCTCCCCGCCCGCCGCGGCTGCACGGCAGCTCGGTTTTCCGTAGAAACGGGGCTTTTTTAGGGTTCCCCCCCCCAAGGCTGGACGCTGGTACCGACCCGCGGGCGGTCCCCGGGCGTGGGGCTGCGGCGGCCGCAGGCCCTGCTACCGGCAGCGCGCTCCCCCGCCGCCCCAAGCAGGAGGCCGCAGGGCGCCGGGGCCCGCCCTCGGCCACAACCAGAACGGCGGCGGGGGACCCGGAGCCCCGGATCCCCGGCCTCTCTGCCGGAGCCCCCCGCTGCCCCCGCCGGCGACCCCCCGCCCCCCCCCCCGTTAAGCCCCCCCGCCCCCCCCCCCCCGCACCTCTCCCGCGGGCCCGGCGCGCGCTCTCCTCCCGGTTCCCCCGACGCGCTCCCACCGGAACTTCCGCCCAGCCGGGTCGCGGCAGGGGCAGCGCGCCGGAAGTGACGCACGGGCGCGCCCGTTCCCTCAGGGGGCGGCCATTTTGGCAGCGGGTCCCGCGGGGCGGAGGCGATGGCGGCGGGGCCGGGCCCGCCCCGGGTTCAACGCGGGGAGGCCGCGGTTCCCCCGTCGTTACCGCAGCGGCCCCTGCTGCCGGCGAGGCGCCGAGCGCCGCCCCCTCCCCGCCACACAACCGCCGGTGACAGGCGCGGCCCCGGAGCCGGCCCCGCTGTCGCCGGTCGCTCGCCCCCGCCCGCTCCCTGCTCCACACAGCCCGCGTTCAGGGACAGGGAGGGGGGTGACCCCGGCACAGCCGCAGCTCTGCACCTCAGCGCCTCTTTTATTGGCAGTCAGAGAAGTAACCGGTACCGGAGAGGAGCTTGCCTCTGCCTAACGACCGAGCCTCCCCTGACGAGAGCAGATCTGCTGCCTTCCGCAGGACCCAACAGGCCGCCGCCCTCAGCGGCCACCTCCTGCAGGCATTGCACACACCCAACACTGCTTTCCAAGGCAAAGACCGAAACGTAAAGCTGATCCAACACCCTCCAGTGCTGCAGGAAGCCATTTCTGTCCGAGTCAGCCCATCACGTCCGTACACTTGCACCAGAGCCTTCGGGAGATTCCCCGACAGCACTCTTAGGAGATGAAGTGAGTCTGTGGGGTGATTTGTTCCAGCTTGTGATCAGCTGGGTTTGCCGATGCTTCATAATTGCAGATGGTGACTTCATGGCGATGAGCCTGAATTAAGATTAAACGTGTTAGTCCAGAGGAGAGCAGAATCCAAGTCCCTCCTAAAACACCTGACTGGCAAGAGCTGAGCAGGTTCCCATCTTGCAGACCTTTCACCGCAGACCTTCCACCCCCACACCACCCTCACCTTCTTCCTCACCACTAGAGCTCAACTTAAGCTACGATTTAAAGCTCTTTTTACACTATTAGCACAGTCACACTCACCCCTGCTCCCACCTACCTCGGTCCACTCTCCTTTCAGGCCTATGTAAAAAATCTTTGTTGTCTCTGCTCCAAAGTTCTTCGGAAAGTGCATGGAGAGGTGGTGAACATTGGAGAAACGGGCAATTCTGAAAGAAAACACACTCTGAAACGGGAGCTGTGCGTACAAGCTGCCACTGCTGCCTTGCCACCTCCTCTCAGCACGGCGCCGCGGCCCCGCACCGTGTGTAGCTCCTGCCCCAACTCGAGTCAGACTTGGGAGCAAACGACTGAGGGTGCAGGAGGAGCAGCTTCCCTCACATTGTGGCGAGCGGGCCAGCAACAAGCTGTCACTGGGGCCAGGAGCAGGGGACACGACACCGGGCTGATTCCAGGGCTGTGGGTGCAGGCACCCCCCTGGCTCTGGGGAGGAGGTTTTCAGCCCAGAGCTCTCACCCAACGAGGGCAGGACAGAGCCGGGGAGGCAAACTCAACACTGGGCAGCTTTGAGATGCAAGGGAAGGAACTGCCCCCCTGCTAACGCTTCCCAAAATCCGGCGGCACACCGGCAGGCTGGGTGGAGCGCAGCTCCTGCGCTCGGAGGAGCGGCCCCCTGCACCCCCCGGGCGCGTGGGTCTGCATCGTACTTGGTGGGGTACTCCAGCTCGCCCGCCGGATCCCGGTTCAGGCTGAACGTCTGGTCCGGTTCCCTGGCTGCGTCATCAAAGGACATGTGAGGAATGTTCTTGAACCTGGGAAGAGAGGGAGGAAACCCAGGAAGTTATTAACACACAGGTCAGCTAATTGGTTTCCTCCCCATCCATTAGCACTACCCGGATTCTTCTCAAGAATAAGAAACTGGATTTGCTTTGTCTTCTATGGGAGAAAATACCAACGCCACCACAAAGCATCATCATGTTCCAGAATACCCAACACCCTGAAGAAATAAGAAGGAAGAGTGAAGAACAAAGTGGGGAAATACAGATCGCAGCACGCTTGGGTACATGAAGAAACCCAGACCCCAGTACATGGGAGACCAAGGAAAGCAGGAGCTCGATAAAGGTGTATTTTTCTCCCCACAAGCAAGAACTGCAGAGTATTCAGTACTCTTTCATTTAAAAAAAAAAAAAAAGGTAGTATTAAGAAGTATCTCTTTCCTTTCAGGAGCTAAAACAGGCCACGTGGCTCAGCACAGCCAGACCGCTGCCAAGAGCCTTACAAACCCCACCCGGCTGCAGGACACTCTGTCACTTGTGTCCCTCCCTCCCAGGCCTCACGAGTTCCCCCAACCCCTCTTGGCTGCCAATCCTTCTGCAGCCCACTGAACCAGTAGCGGGTTGGTTTCTTCACAGCACAGCCAGTGTCTCAACCCAACGTCCTCCTGTAATTAAAATCAGCACCCCATTTCTCCAGAGAAAAGGCAGCAAGTGGCCACGCTCATCTCTGTACACGTTACGGTTTGGTTTTCCTCCTGGGGCCCTGGAACGACTGAGGTGCTGCAGAGTAACGCTGCTTGCTCCCACACTGCGCGCCCTCACTGGGTGCTTGGGCACCCAACAGCGTGCGAAGTGCTGCTCTCGTTAACTACGAGTCAATCAGTTCAGTTTAGGCTCCAGCAAAGTTAACGCTCATTTTACTCACAGTCTCATCTCTGCTGGGTGCGTACCGTCATCTTCTCCCATCACGATTACTCCTTTTAACTTCACGTTGCCCGTAAACCTGCCAAGAGATGCAGAAGTGGCGTTTTCATCTCCATTCTCCCCAGACCAGCCCCAGTTACAGCGGCACAGACGTGCCTCATTCCCAGGAGTATAAAGGCGAGGAATAACCCCTGCCAGCAGCCAAAACAATGCCAAAGGAGTGCAGGGAAAGGAACTTACGGGATATTAAACAGAAGCTCCTCGTCATCGTCGCTTTCTACGAACTGGGGAGAGAGAGGAGCAGGTCAGGGCTGGCCCCAGCTGCGCAGGTACCGCACCGGGGGCTGGGGGAACGCGGACCGGTGGGGCGGGCGAGCCCGGAGGGGCTCAGGGGCAAAGCAGGGCCCCAGAACCCCTCACTTACACCCGCGCCCTGCGCCCCGCTCCCCTCCCACCGCCCGGTTCTCCTCAGGCGGCGGCGCCGCTGCAGGCCCCGGCCCGGCCCCACCTGGCCGCGGTCACCGCGCTCCTCCCAAGCGCGGAAAACGAGCGCGCCGCTGCCCTCCCGCCGCTCGTTGAGGCACTGCAGCCGCTGCCGGTCGATGCGGAGGTAGAGCCCCCAGGCCACGCCCCGCTCCCCGCCGGCTGCCGCCACCGCCTCTCCGCAGCAGCAGCAGCGACCGTGACCGTGCGCCATGACTGCGCCGCGCCCCGCCCACCGCGCCTGCGCGCCGCCGCCGCGCCGCCCACCGCGTTCTGTAGCTCCGCCCACCGCTCTCCGTGGCTCCGCCCACCGCGCCTTTAGTCCCGCTCGCCGCGCCCTGTGGCTCCGCCCACCGCTCCCTTGGCTCCGCCCACCGCGCCTTTAGTCCCGCTCGCCGCGCCCTGTGGCTCCGCCCACCGCTCCCTTGGCTCCGCCCACCGCGCCTTTAGTCCTGCTCGCCGCGCCCTGTGGCTCCGCCCACGGCTCCCCGTGGCTCAACTCACCGCGCCCCTTAGCTCCGCCCACGTCACCCTGTGGCTCCGCCCCCCGCTCCCTTAGCTCTGCTCACCGCGTCCTTTAGCTCCGCCCACCCCGCCCTGTGGCTCTGCCCACCTCCCGCCCAAGGGGGCGGGGCTCAGGGCTGCACGTGCTGCGGCCAGCGCGGCCTCCGGTGGAACCGGACCAGCGAGCGGCTGCCCCGGGGCTGGGGGGAACGGACTCGGCCCCAGCCCGGCCTCGGAGGGGCCCCGGGGGAGGCCGGGCTGCGCCGGCAGCGCCAGGCGCTGGGGGAAGAGCAGAGCTGCTCTTTGGTGGCGCCAGGAAGAGCTCCTAAGGTTCAAACTTCCAGCCAGGAGGGGGAACGGGAGCACCCCCGCCGGGATCCCCAAATTAAATTTGCTAACAATAATTTAACATTCGTTGCTCAGAGACAGAAAAGAATAAGCAGGCAGGGTCCAGTGTTTGGCTTTTATTGAGACATGATTTTTCCTCTTTTCATATAACTTATCTAATTAAAATATTCATCTTAGTTACCACAAAAAAAGGAACATAGAAAATTGTATATACACAGTTAGGGACCGAAATACAAATGCGAGTCAAGGTCGCTCCCCCTCCTGCCCACGTTACTCGTCCCACCCCCAGCAGGGCGGCGAAGGGGGAAGAGGCGGCTCTGCTCAGTTCCTTCGTCTGTAGTGTAGCACAGAAAAATTGCACAAGTGTAACGCACCGGGAGACCGGCAGCAGAGCAAGCACTTTTACCCTAGACTTTGCTTAGTTTGTGTCTCATGGAGTAACCCTCCTCTCTTCCCAGCTGAGGGCTGGTGCCCACCTCTTCCAGCCGTGCGGTTTTAGTGGCTGAGCAAGAGGGAGGGAAGGGAGAGCGGTGGGCAGCGGGCCCAGTCCCAGCGGGACCCGTGCAGCAGAGTCAATTCAGACACGGCGTCACCTCTGATCCTCTCCGTACCCCCCTCCCCGCAGTCCAGCTGAGCTAAAACACAGACACAGTTGGCAAAGCCTAGAGCAAAGGGGCTGCTCCGAGAGGGAAGGTACATCACCCCGTAACAGCGATGCTTTGGGCAACACCCACAGCTGAGTATCTGGCTGTAGCATTAATTAAGTGGCAGTTTAGCGGTGCCCAAGATTGTTCTTGGGCCTCCCCCCGATCCTTTGCTCAAGGCTCCATTGGGGCCTGAACACCATGGCAGGCTCTGCTTCCCTCCCCTCTGCCCCTGCCCCAAGTACAGAGGAGAAATAAACGGTAGCACAACAGTCAGCAGAAGATAATATATTGTTATCTAATTAAAAATACAGCAAAATTAAATACAGCAAAAATGCAAGAGTAAGGAGCCATTATTTTACAGCACAACACACACTGAAATGCTGCACGGTAACATTAAAGCATCTGGGACTGTAACAAACTTACAGCACATGAGAGTCTGAGAACATTTTTCCAAGACCTTCAAAATGAGAAAAGAACAGACCAAATAAACAAGAGACAGGTGTTCAGAATGGTTTAAAATTAAAAAAAAAAAAGGAGAAGAAGGAAGGAAGGAAGGAAGGAAGAAAGAAAGAAATCAACAGAAACCAGAAGCATACAGGGATTTTTCTAGAGCCCTCCAGGGAGGGCTCTTCACAGCAAGGCTTCCCCCGGTCAGCGCGCACAGACAGCTCCACCGGTTCAGGATTTGGCAGCCACAGAAAGCCAGCAGCAGAGCTTCTCAAAAGCTGCCACCAACAACAGCATCCACTACCAGCACCTTTTCCACCTAGAGAGCAAAGTCCTAGGGCAGCAAATATGGCTTGGAACAGGAGAATCTCTCCCCTTTCTGATCCAGTCAGACCTCTGAGTGCTAACAGAGGCCGTCTCCCTCGCCACCTGGCCTGGCTCTAACCAGCTCCGTCCTCTGCTTGCACCATCTCTGGGTGAGCTTGCTTTCGAGGCAGACGTAACCCACAAGCGGAAACGTTCACCACAATAAGGCTTCCCATTTAATAGCGAGTGCCTGGTTGTGTCCGGCTCCCCACTCCCTGCTGCGGCCTCAGCGAGTCCACCCGAAATCACACACCTCATGCAGCACTCGGGCTCCTGACCTCCGCAAGGAGCTGTGCTCCAGGGCACCTCCTCACGCTTCCGCCAGCCCAGCTGGCTCACATCGCACACCCTTTCCTTCCAGAGCTCCAGTTCCTCAGACACCAAGTACAACCGAGCTTTTTGAACTCCTGCTATGAAGCACGCACGCATTAAAAACAAACCACATTCCATTATTCACTTCCCTCCAACCCCAGTCAAGTGGTTTCAGGTTCAAAGACTAAAATCCTTGCTTTTTCCAAAGAGCGAGCAGAGGAAAACATACAGGGAAAAGACAGGATTTAAGCACCAGCTTCCAAACTGGAAATAAATCCTTCCCAATTCCACACAGAAAACAAGATAAAAGTATTCCTTCTTTCCATTAAAAGAGGCAAGCCGATGCCTCCATTGATATTTAAAAACTGTTTTTCATTTCAGAGGCAAAGTCCCCTCTCTCTCTCTCAAAAAAAGTTAAAATCTGACTTGGTGCACAGTAAAATTTCTCCCAAACCCCCTCGTAGTTGTATTCCCAGTAGCCAGCAGAAGACAACAGCAGCAGAGAAAAAGTCCCCAATGGCTCTTGGCACCCCTGCACAACAACGTAAGCATCTGTACAAGATCTACAGTAACAGCAGAGAGAAGGTCGAGAGCTAAGATTTTATTAACATACACGAGTAGAGAGCAAAGCCTCAGGACGTGATACGCTTGCCAAAGGATCGCTGAGCAGATGGGCCACCGGTCCTACCTGTCCCAGAGAGTCCAGGTGGGACTTTGGGCCCAGCAGGTACCAGATCACAGGGAAAGACTCCCGTGACACCCAGCGTCCACTCAGACAGATGGATTCCTGCCAGCTCCAGTCACAGAAAGGCTGGCCCTTGTACTGGATTGGGAGGGGGGAGACTACTGGGAGCAACATAAATAACACCAGTGGGACAGAGGGGCAAAATATTAATTAAAACCATTTTATAATTTATTAAAAGGTTAAATAGTAAATAGTCTCTGGATCTTCCACTCTCAGCAGGTGCCAAGACTTCACATTTTCTCGTGTCGGGAGATTCTGTACACCCTTCTTTTGACGGATGACAAAGCCAGAAACAGGATGTTAAGGGCAGGGGGAAAAGAGGGGGGCTTGACACTGAGAAAGGGACCAGAATAAAAGATAAAATACTGTGCTGTCGTCTTGTGCAGATCGAAGCTTCTCCCAGCAGCTGCAGCCTCCAAAGAGTTCAAAGAAAAGGGCTGTTTGGGTACCTTCTTCCCCTCCAGTGCCACTCCCCACGAGAGGGAAAGTCCCAGATCTGCACTGCAAACTTATCTCCGAGAGAACCTGTTTTTGAAAGCTTTGATAGTCTTTGCCATCATGGGTGCAATTTCTGCAACAGAGAAAGAAAAAAAAAAAAAGCCAAATCAAACAAAAAACCCACACATTAAAGCAGCAGTCACAGACTAGGAGAGCAGAGAGCAATTCAAAGCTCAGCCCTGGCAAAGCAGATGCAAGGCAGGCGTAAGTGGGTGCTCTCTGATCATGGCCTATCGTATTCTTAGGTCACAGACCGAGGAGAGCCCACTCTGCTTTCCACACTGGAAGATCTCTGGTGAAACTCTCCCTGCTTCCTTCCCAAGGGAGCTGCACCACCGTTTCCTTGTTCCAAACAGCTGGACAGACACAGAAGGACAGCGGGAGGGAAAAGGCAGGGTTTCTGCCTCATTAGTACCATTAGGACAGGTTGACGCAGTCAGCACCGAGCAGGCAGGCGAATTGGATGCTTTCCTGTGCTTTTTCTTGTACAAGAAGTTTGAACAACCTTTACCCTCTCCTTAGGGAGAGGACAGAGGCCATCAACATCAACCCTCCTGCACAGCCTGGATTTCTCTTGCAGCAGAAGCAGCAGACTCGTGCGTTTGTAAAGGAGGAGCTCTAGGAGACCACACGGATGTCGTGCAGTTTGTACTTACTCTTCACTGGTGGTTTCCTGGGGTCGTAGGAGGAGAAGGTGCTACCTGAAGATGGGACAGAATGGGCACTGCTGGTGCTGGGCCCATCATAGGACTGCTCCTCACTCACACGAGTGTGGCTTTTGCTAGATGTGTACAGGACTGGTTTTATTCTGAAACAGAGACGGGACAGACATTTCAGTAAAGGAGTCACTGTGGTTTGATGTAATTCTTCAGACACAAGCCACATTTGTTAACAGCAGCACGGCTGTTAAAGTTTCACTGCAGAAGGACCTCCCGGACACACAGCATCCCCTCCTGCCAGGACACAGAGCTTCAGGGGGAAGCTGGCAGGAGCCCACAGGAAAAGAGGCCCTGAACAGCAAGCGCTACTGAGAAACACTCACTTGGTCTTCTCTGGCAGAAGAGGCCCTCCAGTTCCAAACTTCTCCTGCCTCCTTCGTACATCCCGAGGGGGGCTTTGCTGCAGAGTTCACAAATGCCATTTTCGCCACTCTACCTGTAGGAGGCCAGAGGGAAACACTGCTTAGATCCAGCTTACTATAAAGGAGGCTCCTCAGTGCTTATTACAGCAAGCTCCAACCACCTCTCCCCAGTCCATCCCTTTCAAAGCTCAGGCGATAGCCTCCTCCCTAAGGTCTGAGTCTTTTGCAGTCACAACGTGGGCTGTGAGAAATCAGCCTGATCAGGTCAGTAGTTCTCATTAGGGTCACCAAAAGAGCAGGAGTGCTCCCCTCCACCTCGGTTTCTTCAACCCCAGCATGGAGAAGCCACTCTAGCAGAACAGAAGGTGCCTCTGCAGCCCTACATGTTCTTGCTGTAAAATACTGCTGTCTAGTCTGCATCAGCAACTATGGATGAAATCTAGAGCCTGCTAAGCCATTAAGCAAAGGCCACCACAAAGAACAGAGTTACTCAACTCCTAAATTGGACCGGATTTAAACCAGCCACTCCAAAAGACCTTCCCCCCACAAAGACATCCCCTAGGCAGCATTTCCAGACCCCTCTCTGATCATTCAGCCCTATTTTACCTTTGGGTTTGTTGGCATGAGCTGAGCCGATGTTCCGTGCCAACATGAGCAGCCGCTGCTCTCGTGCGTCGTGAAGTCGAAGGTACATCTCCCGCCAGGACTCAAACTCTTCTGGCTTCTCGTTCTTGAAGTCTCGGAGACAGTGATTGTGCCACAGTTGATCCGTATCCTCAATGAGGACCTGAAACAAACCCACATGAAAGCTGGGATCCCTCCTGACACCTTCACTCCCCCCCTCCCTCAGCACCAGCGTCACTGGAACACCACAGAGGGCAAGACAGCTTAGGGGCCCACTTGCAGCAAGAGACGAGCAGATGGCAAATCCGGGAACTGGGGACTAGGAAAAGCCACCTCTTTATAAAGAGCATTGTTCTTTACTATCCTGCTATTGCAGATGAGGACAGAACATCACTCCTGCACATCGCCATCCCCTCCCCAGGCCAAGGCACTCACATGATTACACTCCTCAATGCGATACAGCTGCTCTGGGGTGCATCTCTCCAACACGGGCTCCAGCACTGAGAAAGGGACACCGCCCACTTCGTAGATTGCTAGAGGGAAGCAAGATGCATAGAGTATTTATCCTGTTCCTTCCTTGCCAAGGAAAGGGCTCGACACCTTGAAATGCAGTGGAAGAAACAGCAGTGCTGCACACCACTACGCCATACAAGGGGAAGGAGAAAGGAACGGCAGGTGCAACAGCTCTAGCAGGTCATCAGGCACCACCAGTATCTCCAAGTTAAGAAGTGCCTGCGCAAGGCTCTGTTTACCACCTTTTCCAGTGCTTTAGCACTCCCTGAAAGCATGCCGGGTGCCGATTCCTGCAGCACCCAAGCTTTCAGTGAGATCTGTCCCACATTAGTTAGCTTGCCTTGTGACAAGGGGCAACTAACTGTTCACATGCTCCAAGCCAGATGCTGCTGGGATATATACAAACCAGTAACCGAGACTTTGGAATTATCTGCATGGCAACACGACTTTAAGATCGACGAGGAAAGGTACTTACAGTCAATGTTGTTACTGAGGACTCTGATACATTGCTGATACAGAGACATCATCTTTGGGAGGTAGGCAGTTTTAGAGCCTGAATACACTTGCATCTTTGAATTCAATCGACGGCCTGTAAAACCCGCTTCGCTCTCTTCAACTGGCGAGGACACTGCTGTAAAGAGAAAGAGTTGGAGTAAGGAGGGAGCAGAGAAAAGAAGAAGAGCCCACCCTGATGAACGGCACAGGAGACACAAGTCAGAGTCACCCAGAAGCAACCTAAAGGGTCCCAAGTCTTCTCTAAGAGACCTGCAACCTAGTTCAGGAAGGGCAAGTCCAAAGCCCAAGCCTCAAGAAGGGTCAGCAAAGGATCTTCCTCGTTTCTGCTATAGCACAGGGGAAAGAAGCCACCTTTTTCTGAAACCCCGGCTCTGGCCATTAGAGGCAGGACACCAGACCCCAACAGAAAGACTTGAACCTAGCCAGCATCCACTTCCTCCCACAAACAATGGCTGCAGCCCATTTCAGGCCTATTTTCCTGCCCAACATACCTTTCCTTTTTGTCTGGGAGCAGGTAATGGACTCGATTGAAGGAAGAGGGCGGTAGGTGGCCTGAATCGGCGGCAGTGGGATGTCTGGTAACGTTGGTACCACATCTAAAAGTATCTGGAAGGAGAGGATGTGCATGCAAGTAAGACGAGAATAAGGAGAATGTTACATCCTGCAAGCGTACAAACAGCACTGAACTGCATTTTGTCTGATATTTTGACTAAGACATTCAACGCTGACCAGCTTGCACCAGGAAGTAGCCTCAGAGGGAGCCTGCACTTCTGCCACATTACCGTGGCTCTGTCTACGCTGTCAATACAAAGAAGCCAAAATTTGGGATCTGAATCACTCAGCACCCTCCAGTAAGAGCCATCCACATCTTTAACCTACTTGGTTCAGTGCTAAAGGCCTCTGGCAAGAACCCAAGTCAGATTAACAATGCAAAGAACTAGAGAAAAAACAGAAGAGAAAGCTGGCAGAAACATTGCCTTGATCTCCAACACTCATTTACCTGTTCTGTCTCTTCTCCTCCTCCCCACCTCCTGCAAAAAACTCTGCGGTGGTGGAGAGGGGAACCTCCCAAACGCGGGGACATCTAAAACTTTGATACGAGGCACTTATTAGAATGAATGGCAAAGCAGGATTTTAAAAGGCTGCTAAGATTATAAAAACACTTTTTGAAGAGCAAAGTGTTTCAAGTTGAGTAAAAAGATTAAGCAGTCAAGGTTTTACACATCAGTCCCTTATTTATATACACAACCCTGGCACCCATGGGGTAACGAATTTATACAGGGACATTGCTCATTTTTCCTGCTTTCACAAAAGAAGGTCTGTCTTCTAGAATAAGCTGCATTGTAACGCCAGTTCTCCCATTTCTCACCCATTTCTGGAGACCAACAGATTTAGTTAACAAAACCGCAGTACTGATAAAGATTAAAAAAAGGTCAATTTTAGCAAAGCATAAATACTTGAGAGACATGGGAACCTTGCTAGCAGGTGGAGATGCACTGCACATTAGGCAGGATTCTAAGTTGACTCACATCTAAAGATATTTTGCATGCTTAACAACCGTATCATGTCCAATGTTTTCATACAATTATTTAGCTGAAGGTGCTTCCTTCTTACTCTCCCCATTTTTGAATAAAAGAGGGTTTTGTCTATTGCATTTCTCCCCCCCACACACTTTTCCAGCAGAATTCCACTCTAACAGCACAAGCGATGCCTGTGGCGTAAGGCGTATGGAACACACGGTGTCTCCCAGCAGGAACCAGGAGTCACAGACCTAGATAGCAACGAGACACCGCAAGCACTACCCGATGCAGAACACAGCCCAGCACCTCTGAGGGGAAAACTAATAAGCCCCAGATGGCAGAGGACCGAGAGCAGCTGATCCCACCTTCTTTGTTCGCTTTCAGATCTCCAAAACCTTACCCTCTTTGGTTTAGGAGGCTCTGGTAGTTTCTTCTCTGCCTTTTTCTCACTTGTTCGCTTGTGGCTTGGACTTTTCCTACTCGAGCTTGGGCTGTTGGTACTGGCTTTGGATCCGTTCTGTTTGCTGTGCCCTCGCTCTTTCTCCCCAGCTGACACAGAGGGTTTGGCCACTTTCTTTTTCTTTTTCTGGGGCTGGTCGTAGCTGAGGTACGACTCAAAGGACATTGTAGGCTGTTCAAATTCATCCTCCACTTCCCCCTCCCCAAAATTTGAGGAAAAGCCCATCGATTTTTTGTCCACGTCGGAGACTTTGCGCTTCCCCTCTGAAGATTTTAAGCTCCCAGAAATCCCCTTTTCTTTAATCCTATTTGACGAGTCACTCTCCGCTTTCCGTTTCTCCCGCTCTGTGTTAGAGGTCTCCAAGCTCAGCTTGGGCTTTTCCAATTTGCCTTTTTCAGAGTCCCGATGTTTTTGCTTCTTAACATGGTTGTCCAAAGACTCTTCCAAGTGCGGCAACATGTGCAACTTCTCTTTTCTGGAGGTGCCGCTTTCTCGGTTCTTCTCCTTCTTGGTGCCATCCGACATCCTCTGCTTCTCCTTGCTGCCCCCTGCCATGGGGGCTTCTCGGAGCTGCTCTTTAAAAGAGGTCTTGTGCAATCTTTCTGGGCTGAAGGCAGAGGTCCTGTCCTCCCCTCTGCCATCAAGTCGCTGCTTCTTGTGAGAAGACTTGTGCTCTTTGCTTCGACTCATGTTCCCTTTGTCATAGAACTCACCGGGGTTCCTCTCTCGGCCTCCCCCCAGCTTCTCCTGAAAGCTGTGGCCTTTACTGGCTTTCCGATGCAATACTGTCGGTTCTTCCTGCTCCTCAGAGGCATAAGGGTCTGCGTACATATCCTGAGGGCTCTCACTTGGCTCAGGTGACGCAGCTTGTCCATAGTCCGAGTACTCCTGATCTGAAGAGAGCACTGGGGAAGATCTGCCCCAACCCTTCCCCTCATGGCTGCTGTAGCCGTAAGTCTCATGGGCTCTCTCAGGCCTAGGATACCTTTTGGACTTCTTTTCCCTATGATCTGGGCTATAGGACTGGCTGCAAGATGGCTGGAAGGGTTCTGAATACTCCTGGTCAGGTTCCTCATCCTCTCTGAGGGAGGATTCTTGATGTCTTTTGCTTGAGCTGCTCCTCTCGTAGTCACGGTCTTCAGAATCTAGGTTATTTCTGAAGGGATAAGAAAACAAAATAGTTAGATTAAAACTTCCCAATGTGAATGAAGAGAGCCACTCCCCATGGACCATGCGGCTGGGAACCTCTCTTACAGCAGACTAAGGTCATATTTGGTAGTTTTGTGGCAGGAATACCACGAATTCTCTCAGGCACAGCAACATTCAGGGATTTAGAAACTGCATTTCTACTGCAGCAATTGATTAAGCATTTTTATTAGGACTAGAGGCTTCACAGTTCACGGGAAGTGGAGACAGATACGTACAGAGACTTTTCCATGCCTACGCACTCCTGGCTGCGTGGTGCCTACGGGAAACGTGTCCCCCAGTTTGCCAGTTAAGCGTGTAGGGATACCACAGCCATCGAAATTATCACGAATAACTGGGTCTTTATCACCCACATCTAAATGATGTCGTTGCTGGTTTCAACACAGCTTTGTTACTACAACATGCTGTCTAGCATTAACTTTCAGTTTCCATAGGATTTTTGCACAGAAAAGCCTTCTTTCAAAGCAAGCCACTTCCTTTACTTGGGCTAGAACTTCCTCTCTTTAGCATCATAAAATGGGAAGCAAGCAGATTGCATCTCTTCCTTTATCAAAGGCACTTTTCTGGCCTTTACTGTTAATCTCTTCATCAAACTGCAAATTCTTGAAAATCGGTCCCTACTTTCAGGCAAAACCGCAGCCATCAGCAACCCAACGCTCCGCAGCTAGCGGAGGCAGGAAGTTTATGCCAAAACAAGGCAAAAACCCCGTGCAGAGTTAGCACGCTTGTCTTACAAGTTTTTCCAGAGCCTTCACTTTGTTACCTTGGTCAGAGAAGTTTATAATCTCTACTGCAAAAATATAAAAAAGCTTATCCATCAAGATAACCAAACAGGTTCACTTACCTGTCTGCCTCTTGGGACACCGGCACTAGCTTCTTCCACCTGGCTACCAGATTCTTCGCAAAGTCTCCTACAAGCTCGTGTTTCCGTAAACTGTTCACAGTCTTCCCGACACCCGTCTCCTTCACGAGAGAGCCAAGACATGAATTTATCTTAGCAAAACAGTCAGCATTCTCACCTCTGCTAAACTTCCTACAAAGTGAATAAAGTTAACCCGCTACCTATCGCTGCTAGGTAGAAACAAACTCACTTGGTCTAACAGCAAAGATATCACATATATTATGTTTTCAGTGGCCATTATATCATTTACTACAGTTCTGTAAATCAAAGAAGACTTAACTCTGCCTTAAGTCAAACATTAACTATTTGTATTAATAAAGCAGGTTAGTATTTACCATGACTGTTGATAAGTTTGAAGACAGAAGTCACTAATAATTTTAAGGATTAGCACTTCCTAATTTCATGCTGATTCAGTTATCGTTAGGAGCTGCTCCAACTCTCCCATCCCAGTCAAGTGTTAAGCTTTTGGAAGAACTCAGGATGACAAACCGTCCTCCATGGCTTCACACTTGTTCTGACACGCTCCTTCCCCGTGCCTGGAATCTCTAGAACCTCATCACAATCGCGCCTGTGACGCCAGGCTGTAGCAGGTGGCCGAGGCAACACGGCCCATTGCGGGGAAAGCAGCATTTCTGCGACAAACAGTTATCCTGTGACTTGACAGACACGATGAAAGCGTGAGAGATTTCACAGCTCTTACCACAAGAATGTCAACTGTGATGGGCAGCTCAGACAGCCTCTTCAGACTTTTCAGCAGCTGCAGAGACAAGGAGAAAAGTGTTCAGACTTGTCATACGGAACCACATACTGCGATTAGAAAGGATGAAAACGCTGCACTGCATGAGAGCTTGTTACAAAGACCCAAGTGGCAGCCAGCTGCTGTCTTGCTCCAAAACAAGCTCCTGAGAAGCTGAACACGAGGGCCAACTGTTAAGAAATTATCACCTCTTTGCCTACGAGGACCCATCTGAGAATCTTAAAACACACTCAAATATTAATGCTTTCTTCACACAGGACTGCAACTTATCTTCGGCTTAAAGCATCAGGAACACAGACACACGACTGTTGCACAGCAAGTGGAAGAAAGGACTCGGAAGCTCGTGACTCAGAAGGTGGTGCTGAGAATTGCATCACTTGTTGGAAAAAAAAAAACATATTAAGAGTCCTTTCTGAAGTTTTGCAAGCTAGACACTGAGGGAAGGAAGATTTCTAGATGCTCTTAAAGATCTAAGAGGGAACCCGTATCTCCCCTGCAGACCCAGCACTGTCAGTGCTGCCGACAGTCTCTCTCCTCTCAGCTATAGTCTGTGCTAAAAAGGCAGCTGATCCCTTCCACAACCACTGCCTCTCGCCCCACTCTTTTCCCTTCCCCTCACCATACAGCAGTGAAAAATGTTGCGTTCCTCCACACGGATGCTGCCAAGCGAGGCCCTGCCAGCACGTACAGCTGCTCCACGGGCCAGGGAGGGACGAGGAGCCCTCTCTGACTTGCACCCCGGCGAGGGGCTGCAGGTGAAGGGGACGTACTCGTACCTCTGCCACCCAGGTGGCTTGGGACATTGCTTCACCGAGATGTCCACCGACTTTTTAGTTAGAGTACACGGCAGCACACATCTGACAGCACCGCTGCCCCTCACATTATTTCCCGCAGCTCAGCTATAGCCACGGGCCAGCCTCGTCAGCGTTCCCATTATTATAGCCCCTATACAGCCCAGGCTTTGTTCAGCCCTGCTGTGCTATATGCCATACAAAGGGCTCTCCCTGATCCAGAAGATCTCTTTAAAGCACTGTGCTCATGCTCAAATTAGCACTGTCGGCCTAAGCTATTCCACTCACCCCCACTTCCACCAAGCAAGGATCAAAGAGGTTTAGAGGTTTCCTTCCTTTTGAAGGAAATAAGTCCTTTTAACCTATTTGAAGAGTGCTATTACTTTCAGAGAGAAAATACTCCTCGACACAGAGAGAAGGGTTCATCTAGCTTAAGCAGGACCACAGGACGGTTCCTGTTCACCAGAAACCACTGCCCCATCTCCATTATATTTAGGACTTCATCGCCATGACCGAAGGTTTAGGGTTTCTTGTTTGTTTTAGAAGAGTGAAACACTGATACCAACAGTCACTGTGTGTTTCAGCACTCTTGAGCTGGGGTGATGAGGAGGCTGCAATAGTTCTAGCTGTGCTGTAACCATAGCTAACCGGGTCTTCAAGCCCTCTGTCCCTGCATCTCTGGGATCACGGTAATGTAGAGTCTTCCCCGGGATTCACGGGATCTGAGGCAGGTAACGTGCTCCACCACCTACCTCAACTGATGGGGAGAAGGAGGAAAAAAAAAAAAAAAAAAAAAAAAAAAAAGCAGCCAGTTGAGCTAAAAATCCCAACATCCTTTCAGTTTTCAGAACTGCTGTTACTTTGCCAGCACTGTGCTTGACAAGCTCACTGGCAATCGAAGCCATCAAACCAGAAGAGACACAGCCCACCTCTGCTGCCTCCCCTCAAACCGCCGCGGCAAGGCCTGCCACAGCTCACGGGTCGGGATCCCGCCGGGAAGGCCAAGATCCTTCTGGCATCAGTAACAGAGGGGTTTGGACTAGTGTGCGTGAAGGCCCTCTTTGGAAGGGGACAGGACGGGGAGAAGGATGGATTTTGTACTAGATAGAAAAAGAGTAAAACAGGGCAATATTAAAACAATAGCATCTCTGTAAGCTGACTGCCTTCCCAGAGAGGTTGTTTCAGAGCTTACAAAATCCCACCGTGAGAGTAAGAACCAAGGGAAAACTCGTTATGGTATCCTTAAAGCCTCCCAGTGATTTCCTAGCTACACCCCATTGTAGAATCTTCCACAGCTCTTTTTGCTCTTTAGTTTTTTGTTGCCTTCAGGGCTGAATCCCAAGAAGAAAAGCGCTATTCTCAACGGGGCTCAGCTCTGGATTTTGTATAGCCAAGGGAAGTGTGGTTTGAGGCCAGGAGACCCACACATTTGATCCAGAGCACGTCTCACAGGGAACTGGCTTATTCCACACCCACTGCAGTCAATGGTTGGAAACCTCCACACATCTTTAAAAAAGAAAATTAAATTAAAAAAAAAAAAAAAAAGGCAAGAGCTGGCTTTCTGAGGCCACCATTCACACACCTTTGCCTAAGTGTCACTTTACCAAGCCTTTACACCTGCACGTTCGCTAGAAACGTTAACACAGTTTGAGTTCAGCAGACTTCCCAGCCAAGTAATAAAAATCTCAGAATGATGCTGTCAGGAAACGAGGCATTTTTGTTACCTGCATCATCAGTAATGCACTTATCTGCCAACCTAAGATATCAAAACCTGCGCCTGTTGAAGCCATCCAAGTGGCACACAGCCTGGCAATATCTGAGCAGGGATATATTTGGGAGCTGTGTTTGTAAAACCTCACTTTGCTTGCAACCTCTGTGGACCAGAGGTCCACGTGCACGAGATGCACCAAGTGAGACAACTCCGATGCGGCGAGGCTTAAGAACGTGTACTCATCTGTATTTCCTATGGAAACAAGCTGATGCAGTACACCCCACTGCCTTCAGCTGAAATCAGCCAAGCGGACTCCAATCTGGCAGCTAAACTCAAATAACTGAGATCCTACAAGTCCTATGAGAAAAAGGGAGCCAGGTAGAAAACAGAAAACACAAGCTTGTATCTTGCTAGACAGCAGATGAAATACATACGAGAAAGCTCTTCTACGACACCCCAGCACAGGGCGGAGTTTCAGTCAACCAGCCACAAACCATTAAAGCTTCACTTAGTTCCAGCTCCAGTAAAGTCTTGTTTACTATGGGTGGATTGTTTTCTTTTTCTAAAAGAAGGCAGCCAGGCCATTACACTGCTAACGACACACATTAATATCAAATTAGTACAGCACAGCCTGGCCCCATCCTCTTGTTCGTGCTTCCCTTACCCTCTTTCTTCCTTCAGTCCTGCAGCAGAGTTTGTATCTTCTCTGCTGGAAAAAAAGAAGACCATTTCCAAACCATTACAGCAGCATCCAGATTTTCACAGTTCTGTGCCAGCAGCCTGATTTTCACCCCAAAAAAATATTAATACTTAACAGCTTTCAGCAAGGCAATATAGAGTTGTACACAATACCGGGCAAATATTATTCTTTCACATTACCGATAAAATGTTTCAAAAGGACAAGGCAAGAAAACTGAAGACTGGAAATGGTGTAACGTGTGGGTAGCAGCCAGAGGTGCTGTGGATTTGTCCTGCTGACAGGGTAAAGCTGTAGCTGCTACAGAACTGTAGTAGAAACAGTTATAGCAGAAGAGCCGAAAGCCATTTTCTGACATGGGAAGGCACTCAGAAGATACACCATCTATCAAGACAAGGCAATGGCAAGTAAATTCAAGCCTAGAAACACTAACACTTCCAAGGATATAGTTGAAAAGGATCAGAAATAAAAAGAGTATAGGCCACGGGACCTTTCTGCTGGGGAAGGGAAAAGGTTTAAAGTCACTATCCCAGCTAGTAACAGCTTGTGAATGCTTACTGCCTCTCCCTCCCCTTGCAAAACTGCACAGGATCAACAGGGAAAGAAACGATTTAACACCTCAAGGATACTGGAGACAGAGTCAGCCTGTGCAAATAGTGCCCGAAGACTTACGACGCCCAAGAAACACAGACAAGCAGTTATCGCCCCAAGCTGACACAAGGTCAGGAAGCAGGAGCACTAATCCTCTGCGCACAGCGTGCTGAGCCAATATTTGAAGTCTCGCACGTGCTCTCGGCACTGCAGAGCCCAAGAGCCCCTGGAATCGACTCCTCAGCTCCATTCGGGGCCCCGCCGGTTAAACTCTGCTCTGGTCTTGGCTGAGAGAGTGAGAAAAGGAACCAGACCCCCCCATTGCTTCGGCCCCAGCTCGGCTGGGGCTGGGTACAGGGGCCTCCGTTTCAAAGGGTCAGCACCTGGGCACTTCAGAATCCATCCTTCGTCGTGGGCGGTAGGAGGTCTTGGAAAGCCAGCGGCTCTGCAGGCGTTTGCCTCAGTTAAACAAAATGAACCGAGTGCAGAGTGGCTGCACGGCCCTCACTGCCTCATCTTTCACCTGAATTAAGTGAAACATGAACCAAACACCTGTAAATAGTCACAACAGATGCTCCCCCTATAAAATATGACATTGTAGAGAACGGGATAACAGCATGTGGCGAGGCCACACCTGAGCTCAGCCCCAATTCCAAGTTTTACTTGAAAAAAAACAGTTCAGAACCCCGGTGCCCAGCGGGAGAGCTGCTGTCAGCAACAGACACAGCCGAATGTCACCGAACAGATTCAGGCACAAGCGCAGATCAGGGCAGCGCATACACGGCAGCCGCTCCACGACAGCCGCTGCAGGCAGGAGATTTCGGCAGCGGACACGTTCCCTTGTGGAGCCGGGTGAGAGGCGTCAAGCAACTTCCCCAAGGCCAGAGGGGGAACCCACGCCAGCGGCCGAGTTAAAACTCGGCAACTTCTCGCCCTGACCCCAACGCCCTGGCGATCGAGGTGGCCTTGCCGCGGTCCTGGCCATCCCCGGTCCCAGGGCAGGGCTGTGCCTCGCTGTCACCTCCCGCCCAGGCTCACGCCAGGGACCGCGGCTCTTCCACCATGAACACGTCACCAGGGCAAGACTCTTCCGGCAAGTTCTCCAGTTGCCCGCTCGCCTGCCTCTCACGCCGCGCTCCACGGGGGGAAGCCCACAGGACGACACCGGCGCACCGCAGCGGGCCTCCCGTGGGGCAGCCGGGGCCTGGCAGCGCAGCCAGGGCTGGCAGCAGCGCCGGGGGGCTCCCCCCGGGGACCACCCCCCCAGGGACACCCCCGGGCCTGCCCCGCGGCCGCCCGCCTGGGCCCTCGGACCGCGGCCGGGCAGGAAACTTCAAGGCGGGGCGGGGGGGGCCCGGCGGAGGGGAGGGCAGGCCCGGGCTCGCTCCCCGGGCCCCCCGCGGGGTGACCCGGGCCTTCCCGACCCCCGGCCCCGCCGCGCCGCCCCCGCCAGGGAGGGGGAGCCCCGGCCGCGCCGCCGCCCCCGTCACCTTCTTGGGCTCCGAGCTGCCCGCCAGCCGCGACTGCAGCTTGCCCACAACTTCCAGCACCGACTCCGCCATTTTTAATGCTGGAGAGGCCGCGGCGGCGGAAGCGGCTTCACCGCCCGCTCGCCACACGGCGCTTCCCCACCGCCGCCGCCATCTTGGCTGCGGGCAGGAAACGGAAGCGGCGCTGCCGTTGCCCCGGTCGGTTGCGGCCATGGCGGGTGAGGGCAGAGTCCGGCGGGTGCCATCTTGGGGCCTGGCAGAGGCGGCGGGCAGCGCCATCTTGAGTGCTGGCAGGGCGGTGCTGAGGGGAACGGGGCAGCGGTGCCATCTCCGGCCCCGCAGCGGTCAGGACAGCCTTCCTGAGACAAACGTCCCCTCATACCTATTCCTGTTGGCTCCCAACGGCTCCACCACGGCTGTTGGGAGTGAGTGGAAAGTGAGTTTTTAGATTGGTTCGCGGCCAAAGGCAAATTGAGCGGAGCCACGGCTGCCCAGGCCTGGGGCTCCTCAGGCCAGGGGGCTTGGAGCTGCCATCTCCTCCGCTCGCTCGGGAGAGCGGGGAAGGCGTCAGGAGGGCGATGTCCCCCCCAGCTCATCCCCAAACGCCTTGGTGAGCCCCTCCAGGGTGGAGCCAGGCCTTTGGCTGCCCCCTCGCTGCCTCTCCCTTGGCAGCGGCCAGGTGATCATGCCCAGCCTTTGGTTTACTGCCTTCTCCTGTCGCTGGCTGCAACGATGCCCTTGGCCGGAGCAGCGCTACCTGAATCCAGCCCTTTCCATGTCTGTCGGGACTCGGCTGAGGGTGGCTGTCCTCACATCACCCCAAAAGCCTGCTGTAAATGTAGAAGTGATAAGAGCAGTCAGCTGGCTGGGAGGGGAGAGGTGGGAGGAGGATGTTGTGTGGGGAAAGTCGAGGGTCTCTGTCTCTCAACCTGCAGAGCCCTGTGCTGGTCAGAGCCTTGGAATAACCGGTCTTAACAGCAAGGTAAGGAACAGACCCAGCCTGCAGATGAGTCATGGAGAACCAGGGCTCGCCTAGCAGGATTTGCAAAGACCTTGCGTGGGGCACGGGAACTGCTGAATAATGGAAATGATGGCATGGGGGAAGGCTTTGTTGTTTTCAAAAACGGGGCTGGAGGAATTACTGGGAGCAAGATAGTGCCCAGAGCTGCAGTGTCCAGGTAGTTTTCCAGGCCAGCTCGGTGTTTGCTGCGACTCAGATCCTGCTTGAACCCAGGGCTGGGGACACCAGCAGGTAAAGGAGAGGGATTCTGTCTGTTTGGTTAGATATTAAAGAAAATAAACCTGCCATAACTTTCTGAAGACACAGTATCACCCAGCATAGGTCCTGCTTTGCTCTTAGCTCAGTAATATGGTGCAGGGCTGAGATTAGCAGCACTGAAAGGATGTGAGCACAACTACCGTCTTTTAAGAGAGGCTTAAACAGCTAGAAAAATCCCTGTCTTCCCTCCTTTCTGTCTGGGCCCTTTGAAATCTCTTCAAACCATTCCAGCTCCCTAGATTAATCCAGCAGCCAGGATTAATCTGTAGGAAAAATATCCCTTTCAAGTCACTACAGTGGTATTTCAATCAGAAGCAGCAATGATGTCCCATTTTAAATTAACTGTAGGTAGTAAAGGTCGCTCTGCCCTCCTGCAGCCAGACACTGGAATAACATGAACACGTGCTTCAAATCGGAGTCTGTCAAAGGTGCCCAAAGCGGACAGGCAGGATCCCACGGACACCAATATGAGCCCAAAACTTCCCGTGGCTCCGTTGTACTTGTATGAAGTGTAATGCAGTTAGACAACCTCTGTTTTATCCCAGAACAACTTTCCCCACCTTGACTCCCGACTGTGGTGGACAGGGGATGGAGAAAGCCAGCTGAATTGCTGGGCTTTCCCGAAGGAGTTAAGGCTTTCGGAGATCAGCTCGCCCCACTGTGATGCTGGGCGCCACACCAGGCCCAGCGGAGCTGCTGAGCGCTGGTGTCACCTCTCTAAAAAGGGGTCTGGAGCCCCTGAAAATGGGGGTGAGCAGTTTTATGGACAGAAACAGTGGCTTGCTGTAGACACTGTGCTTGTTTCTGTAAAAAAAAAAGGTCAACATGAAGGCAGTCTGGGGAGCAGAAGGGATCGGGCAGATCCTCAGCGCAGCCCCGTGGGAGCTGACACCCAGGTCACTTATTTCACAAGGCCAAACCCTCCTGCCCCGGAGGCTGCAGGCCTCAACCTGGCACCCGTCCTGCTGGGACCGGTCTCAGCACGGGGGCAGCAGGACAGCCACCTCCCTCCAGGACGAGTCCTGCTTCTCTTTGGATGTCTTTGGCAGCAAGGAGGTTTTTGCAGTACTGTATCTCAGAGAGAAATACAGGTCTTATCCCGTGATGAGAAAGGCCTGGAAAAACATTTTAATTTCCTGGGAAATTCCAGTATTTAACCTATATTGTTACTTCAAATCCAGCTGAAAAGCTGAAACTGCTAATTTTCCCAGGGAATGGATAGTCTGAACAAAATGTACGTTTGGAAACAGCAAGGCGTTGTTGCTCTGGAAGAGTAAATCCTAGTTCCTTTTCCCAGTCCTGAGCTGGGTGTCAGAAACAGTTTCATATCCAAACACACAGAGAGAGCGGCATTGGCGTCCCAGTTTCAGAAGGACTGACGCCCGCTCCAGGATATGACGCTGTGATAGATGAGCCCTCAGTGGTGTAAATTGGGGTAGCCCCATGAAACGCCGCAATACCAGGGATGGCTCGAGCGCCTGGGACTTTTCTCCTGAATCCTCTTGGCTTCTGGGCTTCTGCGGGTGTCTCTGTCGTCCCTGCTGCCTCTGCTCGCCCCAGCCAGCCGAGCTCGGCCGGGCTGGCACTGCTGCTCTCCCCCTCGGACTCAGCCCTGAATCCTCTTTCTTGGCAGGGACTATTACTAAACTTTTCCCTTCTCCATATTTTTGCTCAAGTCTCATAATGCCCCCCTTCTTCTCTGCCCGGTGCTAAATACGAGCTGATTACTCAGTTCCAAGAAACCTGATCTTTACGGCCAAGCGTAATAAACAGTACCCAGACATGTGAGAGCGCAGTAACAGCTATTTCTGGTCGGCAGATTTGTTCCCTTATACATTGGCTGCTCCGAGCTCCCTCAGAGGAGCTGAGGTCACTGCCAAGTTTTAGACTGGAGTTTCAAGCTGGAATTTGGGAACATTCAAAAGCTGGATTTTTGGTTTTGTTGTTGATTTCTTTTTCCATTTCCCCTGCACTCTGAACTGGTCACCCCACAGGGCAGCTGGCCCCACTGGCCACCCAGCAGTGCCTTGCCATGCCCAAGGGCCTGGGGCAGGGAAATGAACACCCCTTTCTATGCAGTCCTGCAATGCCAGGCTTCATCTTGCCTCGCTGCTGTGTGGGAACCTCTGTCAGAGCTGCTGGGATTTGATTCACCCCATCTGATGCGCGCTTGAGTCAGGTGAAACGCACCCTGCGATCACACCCTCATTCTGCCTGGAGTCTGTGTCACCCCAGACAGCGGAGCCGTGAGCGGGGCCGAGGACGGCCCCACGCCCCAGGAACCAGTGGGTGCTCCCAGTTTCCCAAGGCCCCAGTCCTTTTCCCCAAATCCCCAGTCCTTTTTTAACAGAGTGAAGGTGCTGGTACTGGTTGAGAGTTGAGGATCCCCTCTCGCAGTCATGGCTCTCAATGCCTTTAATGCAGCTCAGGGGGGTACAGGGCTTGGGAGGCAGTTTCCACCCTTCCCTTGGCCTGACCCAAAGAGTGTACGAGTCAGTGGGAGTTCTTCCTTTGCTTCACTGAATGTCTTAAAGAACAGAAGGACACCTGTACCCCTGCCCCTCACCTCTCCTTTCTCACCAGGTCCTGTTCCGATCCTGCCAAGATGGCACCCAAAAAGAAAACCCCCAAGAAGCCCAAGGTGGATAGAGAGGATGCATCCGTCACCCCGGTGATGGTGGAAGATGCTTTGCTCGACGTCGAACACCTCAATCACTTGAACAGTTTGTACGACAGCGGCTCCAACGGCTTCCACTGCACGGCCACAGAGGTTGAAGCGCCGGAGCACGGAGCCAGCCTTCTGGCGGGGATGAACCAGATGCGCCAGAAGCAGTTCCTCTGTGATCTCACCATTGCCACCAAAACAAAGTCCTTCGAGGTGCATAAACTCGTCCTGGCTTCCTGCAGCGAGTACTTCCACCGCCTGCTGCAGAGAGACCCTCAGCTGCGCCGGGTGGAGCTCCACGACGTCTCCCCGCCGGGCCTGACCACCGTCATCACCTACGCCTACACGGGGAAGCTGAGCCTCTCGCTGTACACCATCGGCAGCACCATCGCCGCGGCCACCCAGCTGCAGGTGCCGGCACTGCTGAACATGTGCAGCGACTTTCTCATTCGGGAGATGGCTGTGGAGAACTGCGTGTACATCGCCAACATCTCGGCCACCTACGGCCTCAACCAGGTGAAAGACACCACCCGGAAATTCATCCGGGAAAACTTCCTGGAGTTCTCCAAGACCGACCAGTTCATGAAACTCCCCTTTGATCAGATCAATGAGCTGCTGATGGATGATGGCCTGCAGATACCCAGCGAGGTTGCAGCCTTCCAGATCGCTGTCAAGTGGCTGGAGTTTGACCCAAAACGGGTTCGATATGCTGCTGACCTCCTGAGCAACATTCGATTCGGCACAATCTCAGCTCCAGACTTGGTCAACCACGTGCAACCTGTGCCACGCATGATGCAAGACCCGCAGTGCCACAAGCTCCTTGTGGATGCTATGAATTACCACCTGCTCCCCCACCAGCAAAACAGCCTTCAGTCTCGGAGAACCAGGATTCGGGGAGGCCAGAGGGTGCTTGTCACAGTTGGGGGTCGTCCAGCTTTGACCGAGAAGGCTCTTAGCAGGGAGATCTGCTACAGGGACGCAGAGGGAAACTGGAACAAGCTGACGGAGATGCCAGCAAAAAGTTTTAACCAATGCGTGGTGGTGATGGATGGATTCATCTACGTCGCGGGCGGCGAAGACCAGAACGATGCCAGGAACCAGGCCAAGCATGCCGTCAGCAGCCTGAACAGGTAAGATGGGCTCCACCAGCCCACACAGACCCTGGGGAGGGGTTCAGAGCTGCGCCGTGTCTGCCTGTGCCCCAGCATCCCCCGTGGGGTGAGGGACGAGTGCGTCAGAAAGGTTCCTCTTTGTCAGAAAGGTTCCTCTTTGCTATCAGGAACCAGGAGGTAGGTCTGGCCTCCGGGAAAACGCTGCCAGGGAGGGACAAACGCAGCGAGGCCCAGCACGGGGTGCTGGACTGGGAGACACAAGACCTGGAAAACACTTCCAGGGATTTGATCTGCGTGACCCCGGCCTGGGCTTCCCCTGGGGACTTTGGTGCCCAGGCTGCGCTGCCCACATCTCTCAGCAGCGCACAGCACTGGTGCAGGATGAGGGCAAGGCAGGGCCTCTTTGAAGCTGCTGGAGGAATGGGAGCCCTCGTTATTTAGAATTAACCCATTCTGTTACTCTGGGGAGCTCCCCTATTTGCCCGCTGGCTGTTCCTCCAGTGCCAGTGCCAGCCTCAACCCGGTCTCTGGTGCGCCTGGATTCATTTTAAGGTAGATTTACTGTCTGTAGGATTCCTGTTGCCCTTCAGGTTTTCTTCTCTCTGCCTCCCTTTCTTTCTTCATCATTCAAATGACAAGGTTTGTTTCCTAAATCCCCATAAACCTGTCACTGGATCGCCAAGGGATTACTATTCAAAGAAAGGAGGAGTAACCATGGCAACCTGACATGCAGTATTTTGTTTGCAACCTAAACCTGAACTTCCCAGTGGCTCTGCCCATGGCTTGGCTCAGCCACCTGAGGCTCCACACGTCAGCACCGCTCGAGGCCAGCCCTCCGTGGCGCCTGATCACCACCCCTCGGTAAGGAGCCGTCATTGGGCTCTTTCTCCTGCACCAAGTGAGGTTTCAGCGACCCACTGGCAGGTCTCCTTTCTATTTCTGGCCAGTAGCTTATCCACCTTTCCCAGCCTGGCCTTAATCCCTGTGGCATCGCTCTGGGGACACAGCAGTTCCAGTTCCCTCTGCCATCTCGTGGGCACATGAGGAGCCAGCTTCTTATCACCTTATTCCTTGTTCTTATTAACAACCCCAGCGGTCGCAGGTAGGATCCACTCCTGTGCAGTGCCATCGTCTCCATCTGCACTGCCTCTCCAGGTGCTTTTTAACTGCTGGAGAAGAAAGAGAGGCTCTTCCAGAGCCCGAGTTGTCTCCTCTGAAAGCAGACGTCTGGCAGGCCCCACTTCTCCCCGCAGCTCTGATGCTAGTCCTGCACAGACAGATCTGCCCTTCGTCCCCCAGGTACGACCCGCGCTTCAACACCTGGCTGCACCTGGCCAGCATGCAGCACAGGAGGACACACTTCAGCCTGAGCACCTGCAACGGGCTCCTCTACGCCGTCGGAGGGCGCAACGCCGAGGGCGCGTTGGCATCCGTCGAGTGCTACGTCCCCACCACCAACAGCTGGCAGAGCAAGGCAAGCCTGGAGACGCCGCGCTGCTGCCACGCCACCACCGTCATCGACGGCAAGCTCCTGGTCACCGGCGGCTACATCAGCCATGCCTATTCCCGCACCGTGTGCTGCTACGAGCCCAGCACCGACACCTGGAGGGAGCAGGCAAGGCTCAGCACCCCCCGGGGCTGGCACTGCGCGGCCACCGTGGCCGACCGAGCGTACGTGCTGGGCGGGAGCCAGCTGGGTCCCCAGGGCGAGCGGGTGGACGTGATGCCCGTGGAGTGCTACAGCCCACTCACGGGGCAGTGGAGTTACGTGGCGCCCCTGCCCACGGGGGTCAGCACGGCCGGGGTGGCTCTGCTGGAGGGGCGCTTGTGCCTGGTGGGTGGCTGGAACGAGAGCGGGAAGAGGTATCAGAAATGCGTGCAGTGCTACAATCCTGACCTCAACGAGTGGGCCAAGGACGAGGACCTCCCCGAGGCCACCGTGGGTGTCTCGTGCTGCACTATCATCCTCCCACGCTCCCCGCGCTCCAGGTCCCGGGCCAGCTCTGTGGCCTCGGCAGCAGCCAGCACGTAAAGAGCCCTGGGTGCCACGTGGCTTATGCCAGCAGCTAGGGAAGGAGACAGAGCTGAGGAGCGTGGGGTAGCTGGATGGGGAGGCACGCTGACGTTTGGAGTCACTGCAAAGTCTCAAGCACTCTTCTTCCATCATGGCAAGTTTTGGGCTCTAGGAAAGTGTCTTCTGAGCTGCCTGCATCTTCATCCCGCAGCTTAAGCAGGGATTGCTCAAGCGGGGCAGACACAGAGGCAAGCAGGACAGAAAAGCTTTTCTCCTCAGCCTGCAGCAGTGCATTGCAGTGCGGATTGGAAAAAATAGGAAAAAAAAAAGAAGAAAAAAACCCTAGAATAATGCAGGAGAAATTCTACTGTAGGAATAGACACTTTCAAAACAGGAGTGGTATTGGTATTAGGTACAAGAAAGTGACAGGTCTAGAACAGACCGTTGCTCACATAGCATTTGTTCAAGGGAAAGACATTTAATACGTACTCGTTGAAGCTAGATACCTTCAGACCAGGAATAAAGTGAATCTTGATAGCAAGGAAGAGAATCATAGAATCGTTATGGTTGGAAAAGACCCTTAAGATCATCGAGTCCAACCGTTAAACTATTGGAGCAACTATTGGAGCAACCGAGAACTATTGGAGCAACTCACCAAGATCTCTTGCTCTTCCAAGGGCTGTGCTCTAGCTCAAGCAGAGGGAGTTGGGGAAGTGCCCAAGGATGCCATGAGACTCCAGGAGTTTTGAGAGGCAAATGGTGCCCTGAAAATAAGTGCCCTTTCAGAGGGACCGCAGACCCCCGACAGCACTGCAGAGCAGTCATGCTCCTGGGCCGAGCGCGTCAGGACAAACCACACCGCAGCACTCCAAACCCTGCCCCGGCGGGTCCGAGATACAGCCCCAGAGCAGCGATAACCTGTGACGAGCAGGAGGCAAGAGAGAGCGGTGGTTATTTCCTGGTGTCAAACCATTACCAGACATCACACAACAGTCACGTGCCGAAGCCAGCGCCTCCTGGTAACAGGTCCTGTTACTGGAGCACATTCCCACGTGATCCCAGACTGGCTCAGGCCAAGGCAGCTACGCGCTGCTGAGCATCCAAACATTTGGGTTTTGTTCCGGTCTTTTTTGCACAACACAGTGAAATCGCGTCCAGGAAGCCGATGAGCCGCTCAAGGGAACCCCAGCGCGCCCTGAAGATGCCAAGACAAGAGCTCCAGCAAAGCGGGCTGGCTTTCACTTCCCTTCGCAACGCACCAGAACTGAGCAGCTTGCAGTAGTTACAGTCCACATAAAGGTATTGATCTTGCTCTCAGAATTCACGATCTCAATTAAGAGTTCACACCAAACATAAAGCTATACCGAGGCAGAACGTCGTTTCTGTTAAAATTCTACTTTCCTCTGTGCATTTTAGTGCGCGCAGCACACGCTGCCCTGTGTGTTTTGGAGTGGGCTCCATCCTGAACAGCGCTGGCAACCTCCCCTGGTTTACAACTCCAAACAGGCTTGACAAGGGAACGGCCTCGTCTTTCAGACAACACCGCGCAATCATTGATGGTGGAGTGCACGCAGACTTGTATGGAAATGAGTTTGTTCCTCCCATTTTTTTATTATAACTTTTTACTGTAAGATGCAGGAGAGGACCAAACACTAGAGGCAGAGGCAAGAGTGCTGCTGAACTCCACTTGTGTGAGCTGTATTGTCCTGCAGGGAATTTTCCTCTTTAAACAATAAAGGCCATTCCTTTGCAGGGGAAAACTCTCTGGCTGTGTAATTTCAGCAGCGTTAAGTTCACACTCCTGAAACATTTTAAGAAACCAGTCAATGTTCATCCTCTCCATTCCAAGCACATCCAGTAATTGCTTCAGGAATTCCACAGCACATTGAGAGCCCCACAACCTGTGGGGCAGAAACAACTCTACCAGCTGCAGGCACAGGCACTTGGGGTCACTCACGCTGCCCAGGGAAGCAGCGTGGATTGGGGGTTTCTGCAGCCGATCTCAGCCCCCTCTTGCAGCACCAGGTTTGAATCCCCCAGCACTGCCAGCACCGCAGCTCACCCGTCTCCTCAGCCCCTTCCAACCACTCCCGTCACACTTGCTGAGACAAAGAACCCTCAGCCACATCCTGGCTTTCTGGCTCTGCTTTATTAAGAGGCTATGTGCGCCGTTTCCTTTGGCTTCCCATGGAACTTGCACTCCCAACGAGTTGCTTCTAATTCAGAATCCCTCACTCCTTAAAGAGCAGGCTGCCCTTCAGACTGCAGGTTGGTCTGTGGAGGATCAGAGCCAGCACACCGACTCACTTTGTTCCCTTAGGAATTTAACCCTCCAGAAATTATGCTCTACAACTCCAGTGGCCAAAATGCATATTTTTTTCTTCTTTCTGTGCCCACCTGCAGACTCCAGTAAAAGTTTTACACATTATTTGTACAGTTGGACAGTACAGAAATATAGACTGCATCCATGTAAATCCAACACCCCCTCCTGGGGAACACCACGTTCTCCTCAAGCGCACAGCATCCGTCCACGTCTGCCTGCTGCCTCTTCAGCGTGAGTGACCCTTGCTCCCAGCAGCTTCCCATGTCAGGAGGAGCCCCCACAAAATTCACACCAGAAGTTAGGGGTTAGAAAATTTTATTTGCTTTTTTGGTAACAGGAACGGCTTATTTACCAGGAAGGATGATGCCATCGTACTGTGAGGGAGGGGGAAAAAAAAAAAAAGAGAAAGAACCAAGTGAGAAAGCACTGTCAGGTAACGGTGCAGTACCACTGTGGTGGGAACTGAGCCATCATGTTCATTCCAAGCCAGCCAGACAACACTGACATGAAACACCAGCTCTCCTGGGTGAGCAGCTAACTGCCTTCCTCATTTGCTGCTGTGCTGTTAGCTTCCAAGCGGGGCTCTGTTCACATAAGCATTAAACTCTGCTCATCAGCCCAAGGAAAGAAGCCCCACCCTTCCCAGGTTGATCTGACCAGAACTACGCTGTCTCCTTACAGTCCCAGGATTTGGCCCCTGCAGGTAACTATGCCACAGCAAGCAGAACCAGACACCAGGGAGGAAAAAAGCCATTCAGCAGGAGCAGGCTGGAGCCCGCCCTGTGCAGATCCAGGCAGAGCAGCCAGCAAAGAGCCTCCAGGCAGACTGCCCACCCTTTGCCCCTCTGAGAAATTATCAGTAGTCCCCATCTCTGAGCATTTCCAATCAAGCTTTCGGCATCTCCCATTCATTATCCAGTCTGTGTCAGAGAGCGCTATAGAGAGAGAAACCCAAGAACTTGTTTTATTTGCATCGCTCCATCCTCCAAGTCTGGCAGCTGAGCTAGGAGCTGTGTCAGATAAATGAATCCTAACCCTGCCTCGTCACTTGTGAGCCGCGTACACAGAACACTGCCAAAAACTGCGGGAGACAGATTTACACAAGAGCCGATGCTTCCAGCTATCCTGCGAGAGCTTCCCTTTCAGTTCAGCACACAAAAAAGGGGCACAAACAGCACTCATGCTCCAACACAGCTTCTACTGCCCCAGAGCAATAAAAACCAATTATTTAAGCATTTAAGCAGGATCAAGATCTCCTGCCCAGTGACTTGTTCCAGTCCTTCCGCAGTGAAGCATTTTGCCCATACTTGCTAGGAAACTCTTGGGACACAAAAATAAAGACAGACTTTACCTTTTGCTGAAACCAGCGCATGGCTTCTTCCTTCCCAATTCTGTGCTTGGCTCCAATGTTGCCAGTCCTGCGTTTCTTGTCAGCAATGCTGAAACCAGGCCTGCCCAGCACCTGCCAGGAAAGGAGACCAACAGCACTATTTCCTTCTGGCATTTAGTTATTTTCTTAAACGTAACAGTTTTCTAGGAGGGAAGGCTAGCATTTCCACATCAGTAACGTCTCGCTGTCTGACTCAAGTCCGAGACTGAGAGCGTTATCCTCTACAGCCTCAGTGTAAACTGGAAACTAAGTAACTTCTGAGCAGCCAGGTAAAGTGACAGGGACAGCTCCTCAGTTGGACAACGTAGCACATACGCTGACTCAGAGACACCAAAACAAGTGTGGAAGATTCATTATCCCATACCCAGAGGCCTCAGCTCTTGAGAAAAGATAGATTGAACAGCATTGCTAACACATAGGAACAGCTTCCCGCTATTTCAGAGATTTAGAGTGAGGCACAGCAGAACAGAACGACTCAAACGCGCCAGCCACTGCTGCTGCACGACCCGCCCCCAGCCCTCTAAACGCAGGGAGAGTCTTCCAGCAACGCAGCCCATCTTTCAGGCCACCTTCCTGAAGCCCCTGCTGCTCCTTCCTTCCCCAAACCCAGCCCAGCTGTTTCGGCGTTAGCCCAGGAGCACCAGTAAGAGTATTTGTTTCCGAAGAGGCTTTGAGAGACATGTCATAAATCAGGGATTTTATGGCAGCCCTGCGAATCTCAGTTTAGACTTGGATTTTGTTGACCTTTTTCTATCTTCCAGCACTTGGCAGCAAATTCATGTCAGCCAGTTACCACTCTAGGTTCCTCCCAGAGCTTTCACACAAGCCCAGTGGCTGCGGGGAAGCGGGGAATACGCACCACGTAAAAGTCCAAGCCGTAGATACCAATACTGGGATCGTATTTAATCCCCAGATCGATGTGCTCCTGGATTCCAAAGCCAAAGTTCCCGGTGTCTGAGAAATTGTTTTTTCTCAACTCGTATTCTCGCACCTGAAACATTTGTTGTCAGTCACTATTTCGTTATTGACTGCAAACAGAGTAAGAAGTCCTGTGTGTTCCAACTGCCACCAGACCCACAACTCGCTTACATGCTACTAAGTCTTTAGCCCCAAGCTTTTGCTCCCACAGCCTGCTTGTAAATCACAGCAGCAAAGACAGAACCTCGAGAGAAAGCAGCGACTTGCACCCGCTGGCTCTCAAGTAAGGATGAAACAGCAACCAGGCAGAGAAACAGCGCAGACGCAGCGGCCTGCGTATCGGACACAGCCACTACCCCAACCCTTAACATCCCCGACTCGCCCAGAACTAGATCAGATGCCACATTTCAAAGCACGCATCTTTTCAGCTGGTAGGGATTAAGTTTTGTTCTTTCACAAATCAAACATCCAGACCAGGCAAATTCTCACCTTCAACCCCTTCTCCAGAATCTCCTCTGCTTTGGCCCCGCGAACCGTGCAATGAACAGCAATCTTCTCATTTCTCCTGATGCCGAAGGATCTTACAGTGTATCGTGCTGTAGGCAGCAATAATTAACACTCAGATGTTATTCAAAAAATTCCCATTCGGGGGATTCAGAGCTTGCTTAAGACCAAAGAAATGACTTTAAAGGAAAAATAATGAGCCAAGACAACCACATGTTCCCTCTTTTGGGACAAGAGCAGAGCAGCAGCCCCAGTCTGGGGGCAGAGCAGGACTGACAGAAGCGACCACCAGCACCTGAATGCTTAAGGCCCCCGATTCGCACAAGCCCCACGCCAGCACAGACCTCCCCACACCGGCTCTGCCCAGAAGCCTCTTCCCTGGGAGCCACGCTGCCACTTTGCCCTCTGCATGCTCAGGGGAAGAAAGAAAACAACCACTGCTGAAGGCAGAAAACAAACTGCTCCTTTGCAGCCCGCAGCACACGCATCCCCCTCGGCGGCCGGCAGGAAAACCCGCCCCTCACCTTTGGAGAAGACGGGGGTCTGGCCCGTCAGCTGCTCCAGCACCTTGGCCGCCCGGGTGAGCCTGTCCCCGCTCTCCCCAACGCAAATGTTGAGGCAGAGCTTGCGGATGCGCAGCTCTCGCATGGGGTTCTCCTTTTCGCCTTGGTCTTGCTGTGGAGAAACGACACGGGGGGGGCTAACGGGGGAGGCCCGGGACACAGCCCACCGCTCGCCCCAGCGGCCGGAGAAGGCTTCGCCAGGCCGCTACCGCAGCCCGACACCGAGCCCCGCTCCACCCCGGGGCCGAACCCCAGCGCCGCGGCCCCCTCTCAAGTGCGGCCGCGGCGGCCCAGCCACCGGGCAGGCCGCGGCCTGTCATGGCAGCCGATCCCCCAGGGCGGCCCCGCCGCCTCCTCCCTGCCCATACCGGCCCCGCAGCTCTCCCTCCCGGCCTCCCCCGCTCCCGCCCGCACGGGCCGCGGCCCGGCCGGGCCCCACGGCGGGCGGATGGCGGCGGATAAAGACGGCGCAGCCCGGCCGCTGCCCGCGGGCACCTCCACTCACCGCCATGATGGGGGCGGGGAAGAGAGCGGCCGGCCGCCGCCGCGGGGTCTTATGGGAGGGCGCGGCGGGAGCGGCAGCGCCCCCTGGCGGCCGGAGGTCGGCGCCGCGCCGCCACCGGTTGCCGGGGCAACGGCAGGCGGGCGTGGGCCCCGGCGCGGCCATTTTGTGGCGGAGGCCCGTGGGGACGGGGGTGCGGAGAGGCCGCCGGGCCCGCCCGCCCTCACCCCGCGCCCCGCCGCCGGGCTGCCACCAGGACCCGGCCTGCGCCGCCGTGAGGTGCTGCCTCGGCCCTGGGGCTCGCTCCCGAGAGCGCTGGGGCGGGCGGTGGCGGAGGGGGCTGGGGTCCTGCCGGCAGCCCCCGTCTGTCGCGGGGGCCGGGAGGGATGGACAGGCCACAGCGGTTTTGCTGGGAGATGCCGCACCAGAAGGTGCTGGAGCTTCTCCACCCCCAAGCAGCATCGAGTGTAGCTTACTCAAGCCTGGCTCCCACGGCTTCTTCCACCCCACACCCCTGAGTTCCTTGAACCAGACCTGGGGACGTATTTCAGTTCCACATTGCTCTTTCAGGGAAGCGTTTGCAGGTGTCAGATCTCTGCCTGGGATCTGGATCCTCTTTTTGCACCATTTTGTCTCAGTCTGGAGCCAGGGAGGAGTCACAGCCTTCTCCCTTGCTGTGGTCAGCTGGGAGCAGAGCATAACACAGCTCTGGGAAGGGGGCAAGCCAAATTCACAACTTTTTTGGGTCCAAACATCTCTTTCAGAGGCCACGTCCTGAGCTGAATGCTTGCAATGAGGCTCTCACTCAGCAAGGATGGCACCAGCTCAAGGCTTTCCCTGCCTGAGGGGTTGGACTGGCTGATCTTTAAGGTCCCTTCCAACCCAAACCATTCTGTGATTCTGTCCCCTTCCCTGCCTCCCAGGGGCCATGCGCAGGGCTGCCAGGTTGAACTCTGTAATGCCCTCACTTATTTTTGCCCCAGTTGCTTCTAAAAGGGGATGAAGGATAAATGAATAATCAGCTTGTCTCATTAAGAAGAGAAAAAAAGTGTTAGGAGTGTCTGTGCAGAGGGCGCGAGAAGCTGCCAGTTAAAAGTAACATTACTTTACTGCTTCATTATCGATTTACTTCACTTAAGAACAGCTTTGCTGGAAATAGCCGCAGGCTCCTTACAGAGCTCGGCTGACAGCCAGCTTTACCAGCTCTCCGTGGATCCCATTCAGGATCTGTCCACGCTGCAGCGTTCCTTCCCGTGGGCAAAGGCTGAGGGCAGGGTTAGACGCACAGCAGGCGACACGGGTCGAAGGGCTGGTGCCTCCCCAGGGGAGCAGATTGGGATCGGAAGGTGGGTGAAGATGCTAGGCACTTCAAGAGTCAGAGAGCAGGCAGGGCTGCGTAGCTCACACCATCGCCCGAGGATGCTGCAAAGGCCCCGGGAGCAGGCAGGAACACGCGGCTGAGCTTCGCTGCACAGGCGAGAGCAGGGCAGTGGAGGTGGCTCCGGCCTGACCCGTGCCCGTTTGGAGCCTGTTCCCTCGTGTACCTTCCCATGCTCATGGCTCTCATTGCACAGCAGTGTCCTCCCTAGCCCAGTCTTGGACGGTCCCGCTGCCAAAGGCTGTGTAGAAGATCAGGCCAAACAGGTTGAGGGCTGCAGATAGGAAGAAGGCATTCCTCCAGCCAGTCTGGAGATCCTGGGGGGCCAAGAACAGATCACGATGGTATCACCCTTCCCTTTATCTCCAGGTAGTGATCACCCAACTGCCGCCACCCAGTTCCCTGGCATTAAACTCATCTCCATCCTCTGCTTGCTACTAGTACCAGAACAGAAGAGCTTTGCTCAACGCAAGACACATGCCAGCACCCCTCCTGTTGGAGATGCATTTCCTGCCCTGGCATTTCTGGAAACATTGTGTGCTGTACTGAATTCAGGAAGCTTTCCTGCCTGGCAGAGAGCTTCCTCCTCACCCCACTCCCTCGATGTGCTAGAATGGTTGGACCAGATGATCCTTGAGGTCCCTTCCAACCTGGTATTCTATGATTCTATGATTCTATGACCCTGTCCCCATCTCTAAGTACATCCAGATGGGGCCCATGTGGAGCTCTTCCTGCTTTCTGAGTCATCCCCATGTCCTCAAAATGGTCCAGAGCTCTGGTTTGCCAGGTGCTACATCACATGTGTTAGTTGGGAGAGGGGGTTGGCTTGGAGTAATTTCTGATTCAGTGCAAAGAAAGGAATCAATTTCTGAGAACAGACCTGTGTTTTCTTCCAGGGATGTGCTTGTGGTTTGTGGCCCCAAATTACCTGGCTGACGAGAAGTCCAACTGCGGTAGGAGCAATAATTCCTGCGACTATGCCAAAGGTATTGGTGACTCCCAGCAGGAACCCTGCATATCTGGGAAGAGGAAGCAAAGATTTCCTGAGTGAGGCAGAGAGGAAACTGTCACAAAAAGGGAAAGGAGTAAGTACTGCCAGTCCCTTCCCTCATCTGCATGAATACTGCCTGTCATGCTGAGCAACACTAGGATCTTCCCTGCAAGACTGGGGGGGATTTTAAACCTTTATTTTACTCCTTAGCTTACAATGCCACCAGCTACAGAAGATAAGGGAAGGGAGAGTAGGAGTTGCAGAAGCCTTGGGGGATTGGGAACAGGAAGGACACAGAGCCAGAGAGGGCACAGAGGTCAGAGCCACTTACCTGGGCGCTATATCGATGTGGTTAATATTGATGCCTGCCCCTGTCATGCTGATTATTGTCAAGGCCAGCGTTAGAAGGACCACAACAACTGTGGAATTGCAGCCAATGTAAGGCACGGCCACCAGGAAGGTGGCTGGGAGAAGCATCCCTTGGGAGGAAAAGGAGATGTGTTTTAGAACAGGCCACACAAGGGTGTTGGAAAGGCTGGATGGCAGACGAAAGCTTGTCCTTACCGAGTGCCGAGAAGAGCTTCCTGACGGCTGCTGTGCCAAGCACTCGCCTGGCCAGGAGGAAATCAGCCAGCAGCCCAGCCAGGATGTGCCCCAGCCCATTCCCAATGTAAGGCAGGGAGGAGAGGAGCCCGTTCTGCAGAGCAGAGAACAAGGCATTGTCATGCCCATGGCACGAAGGAACAGAGCCAAGAGCTCCAAGACTGCAGCTCCCTTGGTCCCAGAGCCACCGGCCTTCAGGAAGATGTCCCTGAGGAACCCCCATGTTCCCAGCCTACAGAGGGACCAAGTCCCGTCGCTGTTGCAGGGACCAGCCTCAGCTGCAGGGCAGCACTCACCTCTCTGAGGTCAAAGTGGAGGACGTCGCTCACGAACGTGGGCATGGAGGTCAGCAGCATGTAGAACAGCCAATCTGTGCAGAAGCAGGCAACGGTGATCGCCCAAAGAGGCAGCGATTTAGCCATGGCCACAAGTGGGAGGGAGCGGCCGTGAGAGCTGCTCTGGAAGGAATAAAACATCAGCCAGCGCCTCCTTTCCTGTCTCCCATCCCCTGGGCAGGCTGTCCAGGCTTTCCTCAGCCTCTCCACCTGCTGCTGAGAAGATCGGGACTAGCCCTGGCCACTGTGTAAGGAGCCCAGCCGAACTGACTCAGAGCAGTCCCTTTGCCACGGTGTCTCCGGCGTGGTCAGTCGTGGTTAAAAGGTTTGCGTGTACCTGGTGAGCCAGCGACGACACGATGTACTCCTGCTCCGCGGCACTAATCCATGGGTGACGTGCAGGGTCCTCATACACGAGGAGGAACCAGCAGAGGCACCAGGCGCAGCCAACGCCACCTGCGAGGAGCGGGGCTCTCAGTGCCAGCTCCTCGTACGGTGAGCTGCGGCAGAGCTGAGAGCCCACGGGATGGAGAATGGTGCTAGCGAAACGGCGAGTGCAGGATGATGGAAAGGGACAAACTCCCCTGAACCCATTGCTCACAGTGGAAGGGGCTGAGTTGATGGCACAAAAGGTTCAGCAAAGGCACGTTCCCTAATAGTACCCCAGCAAAATGGCTTCATCCTGGCCTGGTGGGTGAGAGGGGAGCCCAGAGCTCTGTGTGGGACTGGTAAGGACGGAACTGGTCCCACAGGGCTCTGATGGGGAACCTTTGGGAGCTCTGTGGCCAACGGGGCTCTGATGGGGAACCTTTGGGAGCTCTGTGGCCAACGGGGCTCTGATGGGGAACCTTTGGGAGCTCTGTGGCCAACGGGGCTCTGATGGGGAACCTTTGGGAGCTCCGCCGCCAACAGGGCTCTGATGGGGAACCTTTGGGAGCTCCGCTGCCAACGGTCTGCAGCGGGGTTGGAGTAGAGGGACATGATGGGCCATTACTCACCAAAGATGTAGAAGACAAAAGGCCACCCCAGACTCTGGCAGATGATCCCAGCCACAAGGAGAGCAAAGAAAGTCCCAAAAGTGCATCCTAGGGATCAAAAACCAGCAGGGTCATTTTAATGGGACTTTGTGTAACCAGCAGCGAGTGGGACAGACCTACAGCCTCCGGCCTGATTTGTGACGGGAAAATGTGGTGGCACAAACGAAGTGCCTGTGCAAACAAGCAGCCTTGTATCCAGGTTTGCTCCCTTCAGTGCCCGGGTTCTCTCTCCTGCCTCGAGCTGACCTGAGCCGAGGAGACAGAGAAGACACAGGATGGGAGGAGGAGAGGCGGAAAGGCTGAATGCTGCTAACGCTTCTTTGCCAAGGACCCACAGCTTTGAACTTGAGGCTGCTACAAGGACTGGCTTGGAAAGAAGGGGGTGAGGAGAGGTTCTGCACTTACTGAATTGGTGGTAGGGAAAAGTCCTTGTGTCTTACCAGCATCAGCGATGTTCATGAGCCTGCTGCGTTCCAGCGGAGGGGCCCATTTTGCCCAGAGCGTGTACTGAGCTGGAAATATCACTCCCTGCAAAGGATAACGGAGCGTGGAGGGAAGGGACACGGGGAGCGCAGCCAGGGCTAACCGGAGCAGGTTTCGTAGCCTGGCAGCACCTGGAGCCACGACTGACCTCAGCCAAGCCCAGCAGCGCCTGCAGCCCGATGAGGAAGCTGACGCCAAGCTGTGCTGCTTGGGGCACGAGGAGGGTGAGCGCGGAGGAGAGCAGGAGCCCGCTGCCCAGGACGGGTTTCCCCCCCGAACAGCCCCGAGCAGTACCCGCCCAGCGCCTGCGTGAGGCCGTAGCCGTAGAAGAAGGAGCTGAGAACAATTCCTTGAGTTTCAGCGCTCCAGTTGTACGTGGGGGCCTGGAGGAGACAGAACACATCTGTCAGACAGAGATCTCTCTTTTCCAGGCACAGCCTCCTCCAGGAGGCGAGAAGCAACCAGGAAACGCAGCCCTGAGTACGACAAACTGAGCTCCCCGCTCCTTCACCCGCCTTGTCCTCAAGGCTTTTCTCTGCTGCTTCCAAGTCTGTCCTCATGCAAAAGCAAGAGTGGACTGAGCCCGGGAAGCGTCTTTCAGTTGTCTGCATCTGCTTTCCACTTACATCCTGAGCAAACGCTGGGTAGGAGCCGTGGGGAGCGCTGCCGGACCAGCCGTGGGGATGGCTGCTGTTAGTCATGGCGACGATGGCGATGCTGAGGCCGACACGGAGCGCGTACGCCATGAAGAGAGAGACGTGCAGGACCAGGGCCAGGCCACAGCGAGCGGAGCAGAGCCCTGTGGAGGGAGAGCGCCCACAAACCGGGGCTGGTGGGAGAGGCCACGGGTTAACTCTCACGCCCTCCTACAGATCGGCGTCGCCAGGCAATCGATCACCTTCCTGCAGCAACAAATGGCTCTTTGCAGGTACTTCTGGACGTCCGCCACTGAGCCCCTGCCCTCCTCCTTTGCAGCAGCGGCAGTTCGTATCTCCAGAAGGAGAACGGAGGGGCGGGAAGGCAAGGAGACTTGCCCAAGGACGGAGGGGACACGTCGAAGCCTGAGTCGCTGGCTTCCAGGCCCCGCTGAGGCCACACTTCAGCCCGCTGCTCCCCAGGGAGCGGATTTACCTGTGCGGGAGGAGGGGGGCTGCGGAGCGAGCAGAGGGGCTTCGTCCTGCTCTGCCTCCAGCCCGTCCCCTGCCTGCGTGTTGTCTACGTGGCGCTGCATCCTCTCCTGCCTGCAACGCTGCTGCCTGCTTCTCCTCAAGACAACATCCAGCCCTGTTGGGAAGCGAATCTCAAACGTCAACAAGCGCGGGAGCAGCCGGGCGGTGACCCTGGAATTTCCTCCCAGCGCCATTACCGGCACGGCGAGAGCGGAGCAGGCTGCCGGCACACGGCTTTATGAGCACAGCCATTTACAGCAGCCTCAAACCTCCCCAGGACGGGCTTATTTGCATCCGTGGTTTATAACCCTCGACCACAACAGCCTGGCAGGGCAGCGGGGGCTCTCCCACCCCAGGGTGCTCCTGCAGATGCCCCGGGGGCACCCGCTGCCCTCCCTCGCCTGGTGCGAAGGGAGGCTGCTTCCCTGCCCCGTCCCCCCGGGCTAGCTCACGTACGGGGAGAGGGGGCCGGCGGGGTCGTGGGTCTCCTGGCTCCGTGTGCCGGGGCGGGGAGCGGGACGCTGCGGCAGGATTTGGGATTTCAGGGACCAGGGTGGGATTGAGCCACGGCGGGACTCGAACCGTCGTCTCCGTGGGAACGCGGGGGCCACGCCCCCGCCCGGCCACGCCCCACAACGTCTAGCTCCGCCCCCCGCCGCGGGTCCCGCCCCGCCAGGCCACGCCCCCGCCGCCTGACCCGCGCCGCGGGCGAGTCATGTGCCCAGTCAAGATGGCGGCGCTCAGGGCGGCGGTGCTGGTGCTGCTGGGGCTGCGCCTGGGCTGCGCGGCTGCCGCCGTCCCGCTGGTTATCTGGCACGGCATGGGTGAGCCGGGACCGGCGACGGGGGCCGGGCCGATCCGCCGGTAACGGCTGTGTGGGCGGGGCGGCGGGGCTTAGCTGGCCCGGCCCGTGCTGGGACCCGAGCAGGCCCGAGGGGAGCTGGCAGGCCGCCCCCAGCCCCGCTCCGCTGTCCCCCTCCTCCAGGCCGCGGGCTTCTGCGGAGGCTAGGAGGTGCTGGCCCTCCTCCCCCGGGCCCGTGTGTGCCTTGGCAGCTCCTGATCCCCTGGCAGCAGGGGGGTCCTGGTGTGATGTTTGTGGAGGTGGTGAGGTGAGGGCCTGGGCGGCGGCGTGACGGTGCTTTGTGCTGTTCCCTTTCACAGGAGACAGTTGCTGCAATCCACAAAGCATGGGCTACATTAAGAAAATAGTGGAGAATAAAATACCAGGGATTTATGTTCTGTCTCTCAAGATTGGAAGCAACCTGATACAGGTAACTGACTCCGCTGGCACTCGTGTTTCTGCTTGGCAGGGTGGTGGCCAGTGTGCAGATCTAAAGGTGCGATAGTTATTGCAGTCTCTGTTATCAACAGGGTTCCACGAGGATTCATGTTGTGCTTTCCCTGCTAATTTTTTTTTTTTATCTTTGTGAAGTAAACAGCTTTGACAGGTAGAAACCAGTAAAGTCGAGATAATACCTGCAGACAAGGACTGGGGAAAAACAAATCCCTAGTCTAAACTGGATTAATATGCAAATCCACTAATGAGCACTCTCTCACCACTCCAGGTGGTGAGTCATGTGATAAGACACTCTGCTCTGTAAGGCAGAGCTTTATCCTGTGCCATCCTTTTTGATTTACAACCATTTATTCACTATATATCCTCAGTATAATAAAGATACAGACTTGTTCTGCACCTTCGTATTTTGTGACAATTTTGTGTAGCCGTACGGAATTTCTTTAAATAGTCTCTCAGGATCATGTGCAATGTATGCTATTTCCTGCAATCTGGAAAAGATGGGTGAAGTTTGAGGGTTTTATTTTATATATATACGCAAAATCTGAAGGACTCAGATTGTCAAGAAGTTTGGGGAAATGTCACTGTTCCATATGAGACAGTTTTGCCAGGCAGAGGAGGAACAAAAACGTGATAAAGGGAAGTCTCAAACCTTGAATTTCACTTCTGTCATATCATGAAAGTTAAGGTCCTCTTTCAAAGGCAGAACTGTTAACGATCTATTTGTAGAGATTAAAATAACGTAAACCATTGTAAAGGTACAAATTGTACTTTCTAATCTGGCTAATCCATCAGGATATGGAGAACAGCTTCTTCATGAATGTGAACGATCAAGTGAGAGAGGTGTGCAGCCAACTTGCACAGGACCCTCACCTGAAAGGAGGCTACAACGCAATGGGCTTCTCCCAAGGAGGCCAGTTCCTGTGAGTTTACACTTCTGTTCCATTTCCAGTGGCTTTTGTTGGGGTTTAGGTTCTGATGTAAAACTCTTTTGAAGTACTGAGCAGATGTAAACTGACAAACCCCTCCGTAAAGGTAGGAGTGCTCCAAAGGCAGGAATGTGTTTGCCTGTAGCCCAGCTCTACCAAGAAGGGTTAATTCTCTTTGCAAACGTTCCCCAAGTGCCCGAGCCCACGCAGTGGCAGGCGGGGAGCTGCATGGTGGCCGGGGCACCTGAGCTCAGCTCAGCTCCTTCACCTTTCTCCACAGGAGGGCGGTGGCCCAGAGGTGTCCTTCTCCTCCCATGCTCAACTTGATCTCCATTGGGGGGCAGCACCAAGGTAGTGTCCTCTTAAGTTACCCTACCTCCTAACCACTGTAAAGGGTGGGGGGCTTTTGTTGGCAGGAGGAATGATTTTTTTGGCCTTTTCCTAAAAACTGTCAGTTTTCTGGTGAATTTAACTGTCCCTTTGTTCCTGTCTGAATCTGGTGATCTGCTTTGGCCCAGCTGTTAGCCGAGTACATTATCTTCTGTCTTGGTCTGGCTTAACTGGCAAAGAGAAGGGACCTTTGTAAGCAGATGACTTATTGTCTGGGTAGAATTCTTATACACTTTGGAAGCACTTGGGATTAGTTGTTTCAGGAGAAGAAATTTATACCTACATAGCAAAGCATTTGTGAAACTAAACCTTCTGGGTCACAAGGATATTTTACAGTCGGCATCTGGAAGGTTGAAGCCCCAAGGAAAGGGAGGTGCTTTTTGCAGTAGATTAAAGAGGCAGTATGAAATGGAATTTAAGAGGTGTACATTTAAGAGCGGCTGGCAATGAATTTCAAATACTCTCCCCTGAGAAGTTCCATGGCTTGAGTCTATTTCTTTGTAGTGTAGTGGGAAGACTTGTAGGGAACCATGCCGAGACCTCCCGGGAACACAGCAGGCGAGCTGGATGGTATTCCGCTTGTCTGCATGCCCCATTCTCCAGAGCAATACCCTCCGCTCCAGAACATCATCCATTATCTTTGTGCGTAACGGTGCCCAGGGGCGGGAGGGCTGTCTAATGAGATTGCAGGATTAAAGGCTGCCTGATTCCCTGGGTAATTCTTGCCACTGCTCTGTAAGAGGGTGGTTCTTGACTAGCCGGAGGGATTAAGGGATTTGAGTTTGGCTCACCGAGTTGTTACACATGTCTCCATACCCCAGGCGTGTACGGCTTTCCACGCTGTCCTGGTGAGAGCTCCCATATCTGTGACTGGATCCGAAAGACGCTGGATCTGGGCGCCTACACGCAAGCTGTTCAGGAGCAGTGAGTAACGACGGGGGCCAGGCCCACGTGAGAAGCTCTGGGTTTCCGATCTGATCTTTGGTTTTTTTCTCTTCTCCAGCTTGGTACAAGCAGAGTATTGGCACGACCCTCTGAAGGAGGAGGACTACAGGAAAAAGAGCATCTTTTTGGCTGACATAAATCAGGAGAGGGTAAGGACCTGGCTGATGATTAAATGCTAGCAGGAGAGCAGGAGCCTTAGCAGTGAGTTCCTTCACGTTAGCTCTCCCTGGCAGTAGTTTTGCTGGAGTTCAAAAAGGAGCATTTTTTGCCCTGCATCCCAGGAGCGTACAAAGTGGTTTTGCTGGTAGATTTATGAATGAGACTTGTCCGTGGCAGAGCAGTTCCTGCGTCGCTGCGCTCTTTTGGAGCGGTTGGTGTAGATACGCCACGTGCTTAGTCCACCCATCACCATTCCAGTGGGCAAATCCTCTCCCTCCCCTGAGAAGGCAGGGGAGGCCCGTCCCCTCTCTACAGCCTGGAGATGAGGCTGAAGGCCCAGGGACGCTGGTGACAGAAAGGCACCTTCCTGCCTCCTAGGCTGGTGCAGTCCAGGGTTTCCTTTGCAGGTGCGGGGCAAGCTGGAGCAGGCGGTTTCCCTGACCTGTCTCAGCGGGCTTTCCAGTGACTTGGATCTGTTCTTTGTTGCTTTCATCCAGGGCATCAACGAGACGTACAAGAAAAACCTGATGGCTCTGAAAAAGTTTGTGATGGTGAAATTTCTCAATGACACGATGGTCGACCCTCCGATCTCCGAGGTGAGGCAGGCAGGGCAGGTGCTGCTTTTGGGTGGTGGTTTGGTTCTTGCTTGCTTGTTCCTCGTTTGGTGGCGAGGAGCAGGCTGAGCACAAACATAGGCCTGATACTGCACTGTCTGCAGCAGCATGTCTCCGGCAGAAGCTGGTGAAAGCCTGCTTCTCTCCTGGGAGCTCTCCAGCAACTGTTTCCTTGTTTTTATTCTGACAGTGGTTTGGGTTTTACAAGAGCGGCCAAGCCAAGGAGACCATCCCGCTGAAGGAGACCTCGCTGTACACAGAGGTACGTTCTGCTGGGGGCTGAGGGGTTTCTGCTACTTCCACTCCAAAGAACGTAGTGTCCCTGGGGCCCCGAGGAGCTCCAAACCCCACAGCTCTGCTCTGCTCACCACCTCTGCCATTCCTGGGCACGGCCTCCTCTTGCCAGTAGCTGTTTGGGAAGGCATTTCCCTCCAGGCCAGTTCTGGCAGTGGGAATTACAGCGGCGGTCTCATGCCTGGCTCAAGATCCCCTCCAGCCTGTGTTCAATGAACTCTGCTCCTTTTTAAAGCCTTGCTGTAAGAGTCACCCAAAAATGCCTTTTTCCCCACTATGAGGAGAAGCGTTGAAGAGCAGAGGTGGAAGCCACTCTAGCCTGCCAGCCACTTCTGCTGCAACAAGTCCCTGACCATCAGTGCTTTTCTCCATGCCGGCTTCCCCAGCCTTTGCCAGCGTTTGGCTGCGGCAGGGCCCCGGGAAGCTAGCTACGGTCATGCTTCTCTCCGCAGGATCGCCTGGGGCTGCAGGAGATGGACAAAGCAGGAAAGCTGGTGTTCCTGGGGGTGAAAGGGGATCACCTGCACTTCTCGGAAGAGTGGTTTGACACCACTATCCTCCCCTTCCTCCAGTGAAGCTAAGGGGAGGCACCACCACTGTAGTTAATGCAGCTGCTACTGTGCAACAGCACTTTCTGCGTACAAGCCTGCGGGGAGCTGGGGAAGGGGAAGAAGAGGGGGCTTAGCTCAGCAGTTCTGCGGCGTGCAGAGGTGGCACCTGCTACGCTGCATAAGAGACCGGGGTTTATTACACTCCAGTAGGGGTGGACTGAGCCTTGCACTGACTCTGAAGCACTCCATCCTGCACAGGCTTCGGTTCTCAGAGCTGCGGCCCCGCCGGCCGCTTGGTGAGGGCAAAATGATGAGCTGCGCGAGAGGTTTGTTTTCCCTGTCGCCTGTTCCTCGCGGGATGCAATGGCAGTATTAACTGAACTCACTGGAGCAGGAATGCTGCATCTCCCAAAGGGATCAGCAAGTAGACTTAGGTGGCTGTACGCAGAGAAAAGATCTCGCAGCCTGTCCTCCAAGATGGGGAAAAGGGCCAAACTGAGGGGTTTCTGGGGAAAAAAGGAGCGGTTTGAATTAAGCGGGTATTAACAGCTTGAACAGTTTTCAACTAATGGCTTGTTTTATGCACTTTTGTACAGCAACTGCAATCAATAAAGACCTTTACATCTAACCAACTAAAAAAAAGAGGTGAGACTTGACAACTACTGCCAATTTGATGCGAGGGGAGGCGAGGGAAGTCTGTACTTCCCCACGGGGAAAGTATTCGAAGCCGTCTAGGCAGGGTCAGCAGCAAGGGGCATCTTGTCCTGCCTGAGGTCCTGTGCGCCCCCCAAGAGTAAACAAGAGTCACGGTAATGAGCAAGTTGGCATTAACTTTATTCTATCTTCTGTATAATCTTAAGTACATAAGAAAGGTTTTTTCACAAGCCTCAGGAGAAGACGAGTACAAGTCACAGGACAGTCTCAAAATAAAAAAATTGCATATTTTTTTTTTGTAAGTTTTGTCCTAGAGAAAAAGAACATTGACACTTTACAGAGGAAATGCATTTAAGATATGCTTATGCCACCCGAGGCGTTGGAAAAATGAAGGTCAAAGCACGTGCAGCTCCCTTTATGGGTCAGTACAGTACTGTGTCTTAGATCCATCACTCCGCTCCAGCGCCCTGGAACAGAGGCTACGAGCTTCCACCAAAGTAAAGAGCCAAGCAACGGGGGAAAGGGGAGGGTGAGAGGATTAACTCTGCGGGGACTGACTGCAGATGAGGAAGAGAGTGATGAACCGACTTAATCCAACTCGGGTATTTACAATACTGCACTACTGACCCTGGAATGGAGGAGACCCTTCCTCTGCAGAAGGGGACAGGTTCAGAAGAACTGTCCTGGAAGACTGAACCTGCGTTCAGCTGCTCTGAGAAGGAAGCCCTGGGGCAAAGATTCCCTTGCGAGGGTGGAATCGGAGGTGCTCAGCTCCAAGCTACCAGCCAGGCTGCTGGGGGGGTAACTGCAGTTACTCCACTGCAGGCTTCCTGTGGCACCGGTTAACGTAAAGCCTCTGGCATGGCACGATCAGAAATACACTGAGCTAGAAGGAATGATGAAAGAGAAATCGGGGTGGAATGCTGCGGCCCAGGTCCTCAGCCTTTGGTCCGACAAAGCCATTCCCACGTCCTGTAATGCCACCAACTAGCAGATAGAGCTGGAATGAGCAGCTTCCAGGACCTTCTTGAGACATCTGCCATAGCAGCTGGGTACTCTGGCCCCTGACAAAAACCATTACTTGTTGAAAAGGGGACAACATTCCTCTCTCACATGAACAGTTTGCTTAAAGGCAATACAAAAAAACCCGAACAACACTCTGAAAGCCAACTGCCAGTACTGGCTGTGAAGTTCACCAAAAATCTGACTCGATCGATTGGTGCAGTTAGATCGGACAAGGGGAGGAAAAAGAAAAAAAATACACCTTCCTGCTAATAGATGTGGACGATAACTGACCCGCCACCTACACCACACCCCAGCCAGAGGTACTGCAGTGACGGCAGGTAGCTGTGTCTCTCGGGTAGAAGAGAAGCAGTTTGAGAGCAGAAAGGTACAAGAAATCTAAGAGAATCATCTGAAAGCAGATTTGTCCCACAGCAGGGCCAGGGGAGGGCATGAGCCTTGCAGCTTTTCTGCTTAGCCAGCGATTTCCGTCACAGTGGTAACCAACTTCTGACCGTTCCACACTGTCTTGAACTGTTCTGGGACAGGGAATTCAGTCTGGAGGGTAAAAATAGAAATCTGTTGTCACAATACAGTTTATGACCAAGACTAGTAACTATTCCCACTGCTTTAGGCATTTCTTTTCTTGGATACGTGCCCTGTCCCCTCCTGTACCACAAACGCTGCTTCTTCTGCCCCCAAGAGATCCTGAGGAAGACGTAACTCTCACAAAACAGCAAGTATCTCCCCGTAAAGACAAACAACTTGATCTGTTGGTTTTAGCATCCGATCGTCATTCACAGGCTCCAAGTCTGGAGTCTAGAATTGTCCCTCCAGACCTCACTGTAACCGTGACATTCCCGCGGGGCTCAAAACAGGAATCCTGTGACGTTCCCTGCAGGGCCCTGCGTTACCCCAGCCCCAAGCAGACCACAACGATTTCAAAACTTAACACTTACAAAGTCACCCCCCTCTGCGGGAATAAGGACGTTCATCTCCGATGACTTGGCACTGACGATTTCGCAGTCTAGGGAGTTCTTGCTCAGATACACGTGGCAACCGTCTGTCTTGTTGATGGAAATCGTTGGCACTTTACCCATTACCTAGCAGGGCGGCCAAAGCAGTTAGAGGAGCAGTAGCTTGAACCAGGCAACAACAACATTTTTCTTTTCCGCTTGCCTTCGAGGCAAGAGGTTTGACTCCAGCCCCCCCCGCCGCAGACACCCTGGCTTCAAGTACTCCCACCTTTGGCAAAAATCCAAAGTTATTTCTTGGTTTGATCTCTAGAACAAAACTACAGTGACCGCTGGGCAAACTGACCATCCCAAATCAGCTACCAAAACTGGAATCGGAGTCGATTCTGCTGCTGGCCCCCTCCTTTGGCAGTCGCATTGCGCTGCCCGCCTCACAGAGACTAATCTTTTATCTGGAGCCCTGAAGCAGCTCAGTGAGGCAAATTTCAGCCCTGTCCTCGGGGCTGGGCAGGGCGAGCTGCAGAGCAGTAGGACAGATGGCGTTTCACGAATGTTCTCCACAGATGCACGTTCCTGTTCTGGAAATAAACCTGCTCAAAGCAGCAGATGCTCCAGACGGCCTGCTGTACAGTGCATCAGTCATACCGCGGGCAGAGAACAGGTCGCAGACGCTCACCTGAACTTTAATGTCCCTGCTGTTGATGATCTCTACGATGCCCACCACGTCATCGAACACCAGCCCTAGCTTCTTACAGTTGTCTGCAAAGAAAAGACAGAGTAGCTCACAGAAAGGCTTTGGAGATTCAACCTCTGCACACAGACCAGCAGGCAGGAGCAGCTTTCAGGGCTTCTCCACTTACCGAGGGTGATGGAGTTGATCTTGCCTTTGATTTGGAGTGTGCTATTTGTGCACTTGAAAACATATGCTACCTGCTTCAGCTCTGTGTCACTGATTACCAGGTTAGTGGCATTCTCCTGGTTTTCCTGAAAAGGCAGGGAAAACGCACTTTATCTTTGGAATGCAGACCAGTTAATCCGTGTGAACAGCAGGGCAGCGCAGCCCCTTTAAAAGCAAACTGCATGTACCTTCAGGCTGGCGCCTCTTTCAAGAAGGGTCTTCAGGAGACCCTGCCTCCCTGCTGCAAAGCTCCCATCCCTCCAACCCCCTCATGCCGACGCCAGGCACTCACCACTCTCCACTTTTTGCCCTCTAATTCTAGCAACGCAGGTGCCTTTGGCGAGGTTTTTTGGGAGGGATTAGCATTGCAGGCTGGTTTGGGAGCAGTGAAAGGTTTGGGTCCACTTCTCACAGGACCCCCTTGGTTCTTCAGCGCTGGGTTCTTGTGGGTCTTCATGTCATCTGAAACATGTCTTAAGCCTGCAAGAGAAGTCAAACCCGAGATCCAGCTCTCCTCCAAGAATGCAGTTTCACAAACACCAGACATCAGTGATTACAACAAGCATCACGATAACATTTTTCAAAATGCAAATAAATTATTGAGACTGGGCCTAAGTTGACTCCAAGCATGAGTGCCAGCCAGGGCAAGAGGGAGCGAGAAACACTGGTGCAATATTGATGAGAACACTGGAGAACCAGAAGGTGCCACTCTGCAGCTGGAGAAAGCCTTGAGCCAAGCACCTCGCCGTTGTTTCACGTCTGTCCTGATACGCTAACCAGGTAACACAAAAAAGGGATACGTTTCGTGCAAATATGAATAGGTGCAAAACTGCACCTGTTGTGCTGGAGACGTGCAGGCAGCCAAAGGGCTCGCTCGCTCCGTCGCAGCTAGAGACTGGTCTCTTGCTACACTTGAGAGATGAGGCTGCGAATTCTCACTCAGATGTGCTCCCTCCGTCCCTGCAAACCGCCTCAGGGCTGCTTCTGGCTCCCAGCCTCATGCTCAGCCCAGATGCTCTTTTGTTACTGCCAGCCTCCTTCCTAAGCACGGAGGGACGGCAGCAAGACAAGGATTCGCAACACAACAGCACTCTCGCTCGCGGCTGCCCTCCTCCGCTGGCTATTTCCACCTACCAGAGGTGATGCCTTCTCCCCGGTTGATCTGGGCGAAGAGCGCGGAGCGGGAGGCAGAGTCATCTGTGCTGGAGCTCGTGGGGGCAGGAGCGGGTGGGGGAGGAGGGCCCGGTGGGGGAGGCGCAGCCCCGGCTGGGGCAGCGGATGGCGATTTAGCCCCTTCCGTTGCTGCAGGACCCTGTGAGAGGCCGGCAAGAGGAAAGGCAATTGCACAAGCTCCACATCTGCTGCAATAACGTGCAATACTCATCGAAGAGGCTCCTGCAGATGCGGCCAGGACTTACCGTTTTGCTCCAAGTCAGCCCTGTGGTGTGATACTCTTTGATATAGGCCTGCAGCTCTGTCCAGATACTCAGATAAGCTTTCACCCAGTCCACTTGCTTTTTATCTCTGAGGACACAAGGAGATCACGAGGAGTGAGCAGGTGCATTTGCCATTAAAACCCAAGGACCACAAACAGTTCTTTACATCTCTCCACCTCTCAGCCTACAGGCAAGACGCAGCCGGACCAGCGCAGCAGCCTCGCGCCTCCAGCACTGCGCTCTAGCTTCAGTATTAGTCTTGCACCCGCAGGCAGAAGGCCACAGGCCTGCTCTGAATTAAAATGGGTTACAGCGCAGGAGTCTGGCACGTCCAACACGACCCATTCCCGAGACAACCTGCTGCCCTGGGAAACAGCTCAGCCAGCAGACGATGCCGAGACAAGAGCAGCAGTACACTTGCTACCAGAGATTCCAAGGAATCTTGTCGCTAAGGATCAGGAAAGAACAACTAAGCGAGGCTTTATAAATACACCCTGCCTTTAAAAAGAAGAATGCATTAAAGACCAAGGCAGCTGCGGTTAGATACTGCAGCAGCCCCTACACGCCCAGTCAGCTGTGTTCAGTGACTTCTTTAAGAGAGAAGGTGAACTTACACGTCCTTGTACTCCTTGAGGATCCGGTTGGTATAAAACATGGCAGCATCGGTCATTTCCTTCACATAAGGACCGGGCTTTGGAGCCTGAAGAAGAAAGAACACATTGGCGTGGCACAGCTGACCAGGGAGCCAGACTCTTCCCACCAGCCCAAGGAAATCACTTCCTACCGGAGTTCTTACCATGGCCACCCAGCCCAGGGCCGGGATGCTCTCGCTGACTGCTGATAAGTGATTGAACAGTTTGCTACCACGGTTCTTCTCCCTGAAATTCTGCACCACCTGGATTTGCTCTGAAATTGGTTTCAGAAGCGATGAGAATGCACTCTGCAGGACAAGAGGGACAATAACAATTGAGAACATCAGTCTTGCTCTGGAATGGCTGCACGTCGTCACTGGCTGCTCTGCCGAGATGACGGTCACTCGGAGGAAGATTCCAACTGGCACAGGTTGCTGCTACAGCGCCTGTCCAGGCCCGGCCCTCCCTGCGAGCCGAGCTCCGTCCCACGGCCCAGCTCCTCCAGGGCTGAAGTCAGCTCCTAACCGGATTGGTACCATGGGAGTACGCCAAGAACTGTGACTCATGTTCAATCCAAGAGGCACTGACAAAGCTTGTTAGTAACGAGGACAGAAATAGCATTTGCCTTTCCTGGATTCTTTTGTTCCGAGACAGTTTGTCAAATTTTTCTTCTCCTTTACAAACCCTCAGAGAAAGGGGGTGCTATGCAGGCTTTTGCAGCTTGGGACCTACAGCCTGCATTGCAATCGGGGTCGCAGCAAATTCTCAACTCACCCTATCAAGCTGGACTTCAGCATTCAAGTTACTTCTCAAGTCAATCCAAGCCTTTAATATTGATAAAAATGGTTTCTGTGTGTTGTTCACTTGGAATGCTGACTGAAAGTGCTTAGAAGTCTTCCGAGGGCAGGGCAGAGCAGCCAATTGCACATTTCCAGAGCTGCCTCTTGGGCAACTTTTCTTTCCTCTAAGATCAGAAATTCTCCTGCTGGTGGCAGCAGTGAGGGACAATTTTGGGCAAAACTTGCTTTTCAAAGCCTCGGCTTTTCCATTTGCTGCCCTTTCCTCTGTTCAGGTGAGAACAGAGGGGTCCCAAGGACCGCTGGCCAGGCTACGCTTTCAGAAGCTCCAGCCCAGCGCCACTGTCAAGTAACAGGATAGGGAAATTCACCACAAGCGATGAGAGTTCATACATTTTGCATTTTAAACTGGCTACTCCAGAACTGACTAGACCCCCCCAAGACAACCTGCACAAAGGCCTACACTAGATTAAGGTTGTTGTTTGTTCACAATCCTTTGTTTAAATAACGTGTCAGTGGAATTTGTAAGCAGATTCTCAGACTAGAGGCTACGCAGAGCAGCTTCCCACCAAGCCTGGGGAAAGATAAACAACCCTCCAGCGCTGAGTTTGGGGAAAGAGATGCAGATATATTTTGCAGTGAGTAGGAAAGTAGCACAGAAATCCAGCTGCCACAGTGCAGCAGCAGAAGCCATGACTAAGCCAGATAATAACTGTACAGAAAAGCAAGGTGGGATCCTGTTGCTCAGGAAAAGCAGTTCTCAGCAGGGAAAAGCCAGTGCATTCAGGATCAGATTCTCAGTCACACGTCCTGCTGAGAAGCAGCAGCCTAGGGTAAAGTGTTAAATTACTTACTAAGGACAAATCAATCCTAAAAGCCTAGCTATTATTCAGAGACCATTCAGGAGAGACAAGTGTCTGCTATGCTTCAGGAGGAGTTTAATGCCTGAAAGTCTATAAGCACCACAATGAAAAGCACGCTCTACGCAAATCCCACTGCGGCTCCTGTCTCAGACAAGTCCCTGTCTGCAGGTCGCCTCTGAGGGAACTGATTGTGCAGCGTTGGTGCAAGGTGAAACTCGAGGCAGACGCGGTGAGATGACACGAGCTGCTCTGACACAACACAACACTTGTTGCTGTAATGACTGGGAAATGCCACTTCTGCAGCTCTAAGAATCAGCCTCCAGAATTCTGCCCAGCGCCGGGTGAGCACCCGGGACAGTTCACGCTTTCAGCAAGTGCCACCTCATGAATGCGAGTGTCTCCAGTCCTTCTCTGGTCCCTCCTTTGGGGCCACTGTAACGGCCCGGATTCCCCTCCAGCGGCAGCCACCCCCAGCTCCGAGGTAAGGGCATGCGAGTTTCTGAGGAGTGATTTCCCAGGCTTACCTCTGTTGGCTGCTGATGCTGAGATGCCATCACCAGAAGAGCCCTCTCACTCATCAAGCCCGCATGAACCATCTCAGCCTAAGAACAGAGAGCAACATGAGAGAGCTTCCCTTGCACCCACCGTAACGCTAACAGTCATTCAAGCTCCCGCTGCTCGCAGTCCCTAGTCTGTAAGAAAGCGGCTATGCTGATCCCAAAGCACGTATTCTTGGAGACACCCGTCCTCCGGGAAAACTTACAAGAGTGTAGCAGCTCTCGGGCTGGGCAGTTTACAGGCCTCCTGAAGGCAGGAGCCAAAATCCGTAAAGAGAGCTAGGCACCTAACTAACAAAGATTTCAAGAAGGAGGTTTGATTCATAGCGTGCGTAGGTGGCAATCTGCTGGAGGTTATCTGGGCATCTGCATCTGTTTTGAATCCTCGAGGATTATAAACATCCTAGAATACAGCGCTAAAGGAATGCAAACACTGACAGCGAACTTGGCCCTTAACAGCCCTGAAGAACAAGCAGCGTCTATTTAGTGTGGAGGGAGAGCGCGAGTCCTTACGTGCTTCTGCACATCCCCGCCAACTTCTTTGCTGATCTTGACGTACTCAGCTACCGGGCCAGCCAGAAGGGCATCGAAAGCCTGCACGTACTGAGCCACTCCTGCAGAGAAGGAACCAGAGCATCACTGAGAGGCACCGGGTGGGCTCCGGGCTGGGAGCACGGACACGCACTGCACTCCTGGGCCGCGCCTCCCACCCGCTCCACGCCGAACCTTCCCCCGGGTCACGATGGCCAAACGCAGGAGGCTCAGCCTGAAGCACACAGCTGAACGCAGACGAGGGAAGCGCTGCAGCCACAGGAAGCCCCTATCTTAGCAGGACGGTAACCGCAGGCACCTCTGCGTTTGCGCAGTATCTGCTGCGAAACTCACTTCCCCTCTGTGCACGGCCAGTTCATCTAACAGCCCTCTGCACGCCCTGCACGAGCACCGCCCGCTCTGCAACAGCTACTGCTGCTGTCTGAGACCGCCGCCCCGCCCCGCTGCCGCTTCAGCGCAGGGATGCCCGTGGGGCGACGCTGCTGGGGAGGGAGATGGCTCGGGCCTTACCTTTGGAAGAGCCATCTGCACACATGCCAGATCCTTGGCACACCGTCTCCAGGCGCTCCACGGCCTTCTCCAACCGTTCAACCAGTCTTTCCATAGCTACCGCTGTCCACAACCTGCACAGACAGAATACAATTATTCGCATCCTCTGCCCCGTACACCAAATACTGAAGAGGGTTTATCAGCTGTCTGGTACAAGCTCTACCAGTTCCAGAAGAATAATTTCTACCTAGCTCCGCACCCCGATGCTGGGCAGCAGGGCAGCCTCACATTAGCAGGGACGTTCGGATTACACAACAGCCATGCACACAGCCACTTTCTATTGCCACAGTCGCTCCTTAATGACCACGCAGCCTTGTTCCATTGTAAGGACTTCTTACACGGATAAGGATACTAAAACTTATATCTTCTAACCTTGTATTGACACCACTCAATAAAACAAAGGTCTGCACAGAATCTCACTGCAGTCAGTTCTTGGCCAAAGTCCCAGCTGTGACCACGTAGCAAATCAAGCGCGAGTGCTTCACCGGGAGTTCACACGCTTCGGGTCAGAACTGGTGGGTTTGATTCTGCAAATGCATCCGCGGGGACCTCCTGGAGTCCTGAATCCCCCCAAGGAACGTCTGTAACTCCAGCATCGCTACAGTACAGAGCATCAGCGTGCAAAACGAGCCGCCCTGGCAGAGGCGGAGACGAGCAGCTGCACAAGCTAAGGCGGCATAGCTGCCTCTGCAACAATGCACCCCTGTTCGTGCTCTCCCTCTACAGGCTTTGGTATCTGAACTGCAGAATCCACTCTGCAAGCACCGCACAGGAAAGCGATTTAGGCACAGAAGTCATTTGAAGTGTCTCATCTGGAAAAGTCTGAAGTGTCATATAAACTTTCCATTAATTACTGCTTTGCAGAGACTCTGCACCAAGGAGCAAGACAAGTCACGCTCCAAGCACACTAATGCGCGGGGAATGCAGGGAGGGAGCAGCAAGTCACCAATCGCATTTTTATCTTATCACCACTCATCGAAAGACTTTACCATGTGAATCACAATTATGGCCTGGACACAGCTTCCTTCTTATTGCAACAGCCTGCCAGAGCTGAAAGCCCTGCCCGAAGGAGAACGTCCTTCCCAGCACATTCCCCAGCCTACCCAAAAAGGCAGGCAGGGTTTACCCCGCTGCCTCGATGAACTGGTACTAGATCTCCCTCGGAAACGAAACCTGGAGTTCTACCTAGGGTTTTGCTTTTGCTCACGAGCCTCCTCAGCCCTGCTCTGAAGTGCACGTTTTCACCCAGTTTCCAGAGGATGTGGGGCAGATCCAGCGTTAGTCACGAGCAGCACTGATGTCACAAGACAAACACGGCCGTTTTCCACCCCTCTTTCGCCTGCTTGCATCAGGAGAAGCAGCACTGCTGCGGGGGGCAGGGGAGAGGCCACCCCCCTTCCAAGGGGAAGAGAGCGGTTTCCTCCTCCGTGCACGAGTGAGCCAGAGGAGATACTGTGCGTAAAACTGGACAGCAGTAACTGGATGGCTTCCAGATATAAAAAAAGTTCAGAGAGGCTGAAACTTGTGGGCAGTCACCCATATAATCAACAGTAATGAATACCTTTTCTTTTTTTTTTAATTCTGTACAATGCAGAAATCCTGACCACAGGATCGTCAGCGCTCTGCTGCAGCCGAGGACGACGCATCCAGAATGGGGCTCACGTCTTCAAGTGGGAGCGCAGCCAAGAGCAGGGCTCTGCCTCCCCCGCTCTCCGCACACGAAAAGAAGGATGGGGTTTTTTTTCCCCCAAAAAAGAGCCACCTGTTAAGGAAATTCTCCCACGCTTTGAGAGTGCGGCAAGATAGAGGGGCGTAAGGCGGGGGTTTCAGGAAGGACACCAGGTTTACGGAGCGCTGGGCAAAGCTGCTGTTCCGCACCACTGATCCCCACCACATTCCACGCGAGGCTCTAATCTGATCAGCTCCGTTACCGAGTCGCAAACTGCATTTCAAATCAGGATTACAAACCAGAAAGCCCAGACGGAAAGCTGCTTCCGACCCCCAGCAATAAAACACGCTGTTGCGAGGAGCATATCGCATCAATTCTAGATATGCTGTCGGGATTAATGTCCTTTAACAAGACAGCGCTCCTTGAGATTCAGATCCCTTCCAGTCTCTTGCCGCTTGACACGTCCTCCCTGGGCCCCAGCGGGTTTCCCCGACAGAAGCCATAAACTCACGAGTGCTCGATACCAGCTTTGTAAACCGAGCGCTATCTGGCAGATGGTGAACTCATTTTAATTTCTGTTTAATGGGCAGCATTAGGACAACTCACAAGATTAAGTCACTTGGTAAATTGGCAGCAAAATCAGAACTAAGTGCAGGCAGCGCAAAGTCCTAGAGCAGGCAGCTATATCTCTGTCACTCCTCGCTAAAGCTGTCTTGACTCACCGTTACTACGCTCTTTGCCCTGTGGATGCAGCTCTTTCTGCTATCTACATACCCATCCAGAATGAAATAAAGGTATTTAATTGTACAGACCAAAATCTAACTGACATCCACAGCCAGAGTCTGCAATCCAGAGAGATTAATGTTTAGCAAGGGGAAAAAAGAAAAAGATCACAAAGTAGGCCTGCTCGGGCTACACCTAAACAGTGTTTTGTCTGTTGATCACTCTGAATGCAGAATAATTTGTCAGTAAGTGACAAACTGACTTCACAGATCTCGGTAATAAAAAGGGAGCTCATTTGCCTTCTTTAAAGAGGAAGCTGAGACAGACAGACCACTGAAGGGTCATTTTTGCTCAGCACATCGTCCCCCGCTCAGGAGGAATGAGAAAGGCTGTCAGCTACGCCGTGCAGCCGGGGGTTAGAGTTCTCCAGCTCTCGGAAGTGGAGTTGAGATGAAGCTCTCCCTTTTGGGACTATAATGCAGGATTTAAATCTAGGTCTTGTTTAAATTCAATTGAACTTTGATTACCAATGGAGCGGAAGCTATGGACTCGCAGCAAACACATTTCACCCTGGGCCAGAAAGCCCATTCATTTTCACAGCACGTTTAGTTAATCTATTAACTAGCCTTTATTTCCATCAAAGCTTGGGAACGTGGTTTTGAACACACTGTACAGCCAACAGGCCTTAATCTACAGCTGGACTGTTTTGATATACTGATCAGAGCAATAAAGGGAAGGGATTTTAGTTGTAAAAACACTTGCTAGCCCAAAGCCGATCCCGTACACCGCCACGGTACGAGGAGTTTCCTGTTTGGAGAATACCAAGGAGTCGGCGCGTCCCAGCCAAAGGCCGGTCCTCAGGAGCGAGCGAGTTCTCATAAAAACCGCATAAATGAAATTCTTCCGGTTGCCTGAGACGGCACGCTAACCTGAGTCCTCACTTAGACATTCTGGAAGACACAAATGTTGGGTTTATAGCCAAAGCAAGTCAAACCTACGCCTCTGCTCAGATTCAGCTTTCACGAAGCCGACAAACTGCTGTCAGCAACGCGAAATTTGCATCAGCTACTTCCTGTTTCTACAGGCGAAAGGAATAAAGATGGGACAACTAAATTAAGAACATACCACAGTTTATTTCTGAGCTGACACTGGAATATCTCAGGGGACCAGCTACCAGATGATTTCCAACATTTATATCTTCCAAAAGCCCAAAGATTTTTTTTTAAAAACAGTTCAGCTCATCAAATAAGGAACTGTTTGAAGCAAGACAGGAGTCAAATGCCCGAATTTAGTCAGTTGTCAGGACCAGCCACGAACACAAGGCAGCCACTGCTGCTCCCAGCAGCTGCCAAGACAGAGATCTCTGCTGTTCAGAGCACAACAGTACTCGCTGACATCGCTCCAGAACCCACGGTGTCTACTTCTGGTATTTCAGATCTACTTTATTTAGAAAACCAAAAGCACTTTAGGAAAAAAAAAATCCATCTGGACCCCATTTAAGTTCTCTCAAATAACAAATCCTACTGATGAAAAATGTTATTTGGCATTTTTACTCAAACATTAAGAGAAGGTTAAAGTATCACTTCATGCTAGAGCAAGCGCAAGGGCTCTTTTTTCATCACAATTATATGAAACAGGAGGTTTGCACTTGCCAGACTCTGTTGCTACGTTCCTCTCATTTCCATTCCCCGTCAGGGCGATGAATCCACCAGGGAAGTAACTGAGGATCTCAGATCTAAGCTAAATTGGATACAGTACCAAGCTCCAGATCAGGAATTCAGAGCATCGAACCTCGTCAGCATCCCTCCTGAGCTGTGCCTGCTCGAGCAGAGGCTGCTGGGCTGAACTTTGTTACATGAATAATAAGGGGTATTTTTGGCTTTCAGAAAGCTCAGCAATATTCCGGGGACACGAGGATCGCCTCGGGAAGAAAAAGGGAATACAGCAGTTTTTTTCGAGGTCGCTGATTCTTGGCTTTTCAGCGCTGTGCACCTACAGCCCGGGTCTTGGGGAATTACAGAACCCGATAGCGCAAAATCCTGTGACCTGAGCCGTGAAACGCCCGTATCGGTGTTTTCATTTCGCTATCACAAAATCCAAAGCCATCCCTTGCGCGTCTGTCCCACCCCAGTCACCGCCGAAACGCCAAAGGCAGAGCAGAGCTCAGCAACAGGCTCAGGACAACAAAACCCCCCAGGCCCGGCGAGATGGGGAGCACCCGGGGCTGGAAGCGCAACCGACAGCAGCACCCTGGCTGCGGCGAGGCGGTCCCGGGGCGGACGGGGGATCCACCGCCCCTCCCTGCCCCAGGCAGCCGCCCGGCCGCTGCCGGCCCCGGTCACCCCCGGCCCCGGTGACTCCCGTCCCGCTCCCCGGGCAGGATTCGGGCGGCCCCGGGCCGGGCCCCCGCGGCAGGAAGCGCCTCCGCTCGGCGCAGGAGGCCCCGGGGAGGCCCGAAGCTGCCCCGCCCGGAGCCACGGGCGGCGGCGGGCCCCGGTGACACCCGCCTCGGGGAGTTTTCACCGTTCCCTGACTAAATTAACCCGAAACCTCCACGTTTAACGGATTTACCCCCAGCTACCGGGCCGGAGCACGTCCCACCTCCCTGCGCGGCCCCAGGAGAGCCGGACGGAGCCCCCCCAGCCCGGCCGGGCCCGACCCCTCCACCGGCTCCCTTCGGCCAGCCCCGGGGCCCAGCGCGGCAGCTGGCGGCTCCCTCCCGGTAGTCTCCTCCCGCTGATTGCGGAGCAGGGCCCGCGGCCCTGGCGGGGGGCCCCGGCCCCGTCGCTCCCCTCACGGCCGGACCGGACCTCACCTCCCCGCCGCGCTCCCGCTCCGCCGCCGCCCGGCGCCGCCCAGCACCCCCCCGCGCCCGCCGCTTCCGGCCCCCGCCCCGCGCACCGGAAGTACGCACGGCGCGGCGCCGGCAGGGAGGCGGGGCTTCGGTCAGCCTCTTCGCTCTGCGATTGGCGGGTGGGCTCGGGGGCGTGGTCGAAGAGGACGAGGGGTGGGGCTGGAGGGGCGGGGTCTCGCTTGGGGGTGGGACCACGGAGGTGCTGGGGGCGGGGCGAGGGGCCCGGGACCCCCGGGAGGGGCTGGGGGGGGGCCGGGACCGCGGGGCGGGGTTGGGCAGGGGGCCGGGAGCCCCGGGAGGGGCTGGGGGGGCTCGGGGACCCCTGGGGGGGGGGCGGGACCCCCGGGAGGAGCTGGGGGGGGACCGGGACCCCGGGGTGGGGCTGGGGGGGGGCGGGACCCCGGGGCGGGGCTGGGGGGGCTCCGGGATCCCCGGGAGGGGCTGGGGGGGACCAGGACCTTGGGGCGGGGCTGGGGGGGGGGCCGGGATCCCCGGGAGGGGCTGGGGGGGCTCCGGGATCCCCGGGGCAGGGCTGGGGGGGGACCGGGACCCTCAGAGGTGCCCGAGGCCCCTGCAGAGGGGCTGGGGGGGGGCTGAGAGCCCCAGCGGGGGCAGCCGGGAACCCCCCCAGCAGGGGCTGTTGGGGCGGAGGGGTCCGCAGGAGGTCTGGGACCCCCGGAGAGGGGTCGGGGGTGGTTTGGGGTGCAGGGAGGAGGCGGGGACCCCTGGGAGAGGAGTTGGGGCCCCAGAGATGTGGCTGGGGGCTGCAGCCTGGGTCCCCAGTGGGGCTGGGTGGGATGAGCCCCCCCCTTGGGGAGGGGGCTTCTCCCGGCCTGGCAGGGGCAGAAGTGGGCTGGGGAGCAGGGCGGCCTGGGCTGGGGCCAGGAGGAGGTGGCAGGGACACGTCGGCTCCTCCCGAATGGCATCTGGCCACGTCGGGGGGGAGCTGAGGGCAAGGCCCCTGTGGTGGGCGCAGGGTGGGAGAAGGGTCCCGCTGGGGAGCTGCTGGCGACCGGAGCGGCTACACCCTTCCCTCGGGGTAAATCCTGAGGGGCTCTGGGCCCCCAATGCTCTGTCCCAGCGGTGGTCGTCATTGCTGGCTCTGTGCGGCAACGATGGCTTTACTTTTGGTGCTCATCCCAAACATCAAACTACTCCTGCGAGGCTCCCTGGGCACGGAGCGCTCCGCAGCCCTGTGCTCACGGACCCGCTCCGCTCCGAGGGTCTCAAAGCGCTTGGCAGAGGGTGGATAAACGTTGTCGTCCCAGCTTTGTTGCTGGAGAGACCCAGAACAGGGCGGTCAAGGGAAAAACAGCTCGGAGTGGGGAGGACGACCCTGGAGTCAGCAGGGGATTGTTCCCACGGAAGGCTCTGCCGTTTGCTTTGCTGTTAGGGCAGGACTCGCTCTGAAAAGGTGGGTGCTGCCTCGGTTAGGGAAAGGGCAGCCGTCCTCCCTGCCTGCTGCGAGGCACCCGGCGCTTCACCCTGCCATTTTTGGTCCCAGCAGCCCTGGGCAGGGAGTCAAAGCCGCCCTTGGAGCCAGGGCTCTGTGCAGGCAGACAGACAGAGCGTCTGTCCCAGCGAGGGCTGGGACACGTTGACAGGGTAGGAAGGAGGAGAAAACCCAGCGAGGTCGGCTGACTTTACCACCGCTTCCTGCCCTCTGCTCCGCTACCATAGATGGTCACGTCTGCCGCAGCGCGGGTGGAAGCGGGGCCCGGCCGCCGCCGAGCTCCCGAGCAGGGATGTGGGCTCCCAATCCGGATCCCAATCCAGATCCCAACCCGGATCCCAACCCGGATCCCAACCAGGAATCCCAACCCGGGCTCCCAACCAGGGCCAGCGGGATTGGGGCAGAGCCTGGGATGGGCCGAGGGCTGGGAGCGGGATTGCTGGGAGCGTGGCTCTGCTGACATCTAGTGAGGTTGTCTCCTCTGGCTTTGCGCTCCCGGCGAGCTGGGGAGGCGTTCAGAGCCCTCTGAGGGTTTGATTTTTCGGAGCTGGCAGCGGTAGGAGTTGTGTGTCTTCTCGGTGAAGACGCAGCTCACCCCTGCCCCCTCTCCCCGCCGTGAAGCCCCCCGGCTCCCAGCCGCTGCCCTGGCAAAGCGCACGGAGCCAAGCGGGACCCGCACCACCGCCCTCGCGTCCTCCTTCCCAGTCGGGCTGAAGCCTATACAGGAGAGGAGCAGCTCCCTGCAGTCACCAACGCCATTTGCCTGGTTTTCTGGTTTTCTTGCCTCGTTCTCCACCCTGCCAACACCTGATCTGCCTCTTGCAGCTGCCTCCATCACAATCAGACACCTTAGGATAAATTGATGTGATGTAAAATAGAAAATAAGATACAACCACCTCTTTTCCCTGCAGCCAATGACTTATATTTTATAGCATCCTAAAACAGTCACAGCACTGAAGTCCTGCCCCGCTGGTGCAGGGGCAGCGGTGATCGTGGTGGGCAGCACGGGCAGGAGCCGTCCTCCCGCGCTGCATCCGCAAGGAGGAAGGAAGAGCGGGGAGAGGAACTAGAAATAACCAGAGATCAGGGGGAGGAAGGGCGCTGCTCACCGGGGACATCGCAGCCCGGCCCCGCGCCGGTGTGTTTGCTTCTGGGGTGGGTCTGTTCAGCCCAGCGTGGTTCCTGAAGGAACAAAGATCAAGTTCCTGGTAAGGCTGGCTGACGGAAGAGCTGCCTGTTTACAGGAGGCCTGTAAAGCAGGTCAGTGCTCTGTGGGGCGTCCCGGTGCCTGTAAACCACGCCAGCCCGTGGCTGACACTGTCCTGTCTGCAGGGAAAAGGTTGCAGCTTCCCCATGCTGCTGCCAGGTGGCTGGTGCCTCGTCCCCCTTTCCTCCAGGCACCACGGGAACATTTGCTCCTTTTTTTTTAGCCACAAAATGGCTAAAATGCCTTTGTGTCCCCCAGACAGCGCCCTTTGGCTTCTTGCAGCCGAAGGAGAGCGCTTGGCCCTGCTCTGTTGTGGCGTGAGGAGGGCACTCATCCAGCTCCAGCCCAGGTCCTCGGGGTGCTCAGCAGCCTCCCACTCCTCCGCAGGAGCAAACCCGGCCCTGGCAGGGGCTAAGGCAGTCCTGTGCTTTCAGAGCTCCCGAGCCATCTCTAGTTAAGGCTAAGCCTAAGCGATCTCTGGTTAAGGCTAAGCCTGAGCGCTGGCCTGCACGCAGCATTTCATTTCCCAGCAAAGCAATTTAAAGCTTCATTCCTGGGAAAAGGGATTTTTTTTCTTTGGTTAGCGGGAAACCATCTCACTGCCCCATCAGTTTCTGGCCGCGTACTGAAGCGTCTTGGCCGCTTACATCCTTAGAAACAGTGGTTTTGTAAAACATTAACTAAAGCCCACCAAAACAGGTCGGTAGCCTTCAGTCTCTATTTGCAGATACAGTGAGTGACCTCAGCCAGGTGGGACAGCCAGGGTGACCCCGGGGACAGCTGCACCCGGGAATGCCTCCGTCCTGCGCAGCCGGCCCGGGGTTAACTCTGCCTTCCCCAGCCGGTGCCAGAGCCCAGCCCGCCTGGGGACCGGTGTGCCGGGGAGCTGGACCTGCTCCCCAGGACCTGAGCCCTGCTCCTGCAATCCTGCTTCTCCCCAGAGCTGCCCAGGCTGAGCCAATTTCCAGCTGGATCTGTTCCCTGATCCAGCCCCCGGAGACTGTACCAGCAGAGCGGGGAGCCTGTGCTTGGTTCAGCTTGAAGCGTCCATGAAACCAGCCCTGGGTGGTGGCTGCTGCAGCGCGGGGCACGCAGGTCCCCCCAGCCCAGGGGCCAAGGCAAAACCATCGCCACCAGCAGCTGTTTGAAAGTTTCGTAAATCCCTTCCTGCTGAGATAAACCCGAGGCTCTTTGCCCTTTCCCTGTGGATAAGGAGGGGGGTTATTCCTTGCCCTCTGCAAGGAGCAACTTTTCACACTTCCACTTATCCCCCGTAGGGTAAACAGACACAGCACGGCCGCTCTCGCCTTGGGGACCGTCCCTCCTGTGGCCTCCGCCTGCCTGTCCCGGGAGGCAGCCCCCTGCCTCTTGGCAAAGCCACCCTCGGTGACAGACAGAGGAATCATAGAATCATAGAATCGTTAAGGTTGGAAAAGACCCTTAAGATCATCAGGTCCAACCGTTAACCTACCACCGCCAAGTCCGCCACTAAACCATGTCCTCGAGAACCACATCTCCCTGGCTTTTAAATCCCCCCAGGGATGGGGACTCAGCCCCTGCCCTGGGCAGCCTGGGCCAGGGCCTGACCACTCTTTCAGTAAAGAAGTTTTTCCTAATATCCAACCTAAACTTTCCCTGGCGCAGCTTGAGGCCATTTCCTCTCATCCTATCACTTATTACTGGGGTGAAGAGACCCATTTTGCAGGTTCATGTGCTGCCCTTTGGAGGCCACGACTGATGGTTTCTTGGTTTTGTCCCCTCCACAGTCACCTCCCAGGAGAAGCACCCTGCGGCTGGGGTGACCACTGGCTGTGCCCCATCACCGTCCCCCAGCACGCCCAGCCCTGATGGCACGTCACTGGCTCACCCCGGTGCTGCCCCGTGCTGCGGCCAGGCCAGCATCCTCCTGAAATGGCCCGAGAGCTTTGTGCTGCAAGAGAGGCAGAGCTGCCCACCAGTCTGGGCTCAGCCGTGTGCACTGGGAGCACTGGGTGCTGGCACCCAGCAGGTTTCCCCAGGGTGCGAGGTGAGCCTTGCGGCTTGACCAGAGGCCGTGGGAAGGGGACGGGGTGCACTAACGTACGCTGATGAGCGTCAGTGGAGAGAGGGGTGCCCGCAGCAGCCTGCCCTCCCCGCTGCGCGAGCCCTGGGTGCCGGGACATGGGCCTGCGCCCCGCCAGGCTCCTTCTACGAGCACCTTCACCGATGTGCAATGAAAGGGACCAGAAAACCCGGTTCCCTGAGCAGAACAGAAACCCTCTGCTCCCTTCCAGCATAGGAAACAAAGCTCTCCTCGTTCGGGAAAAGGCTCCCCGAGCCCCTGGCACCAGCCCGGTAGCCCTCGCTCCAGCTGGCCTGGGAGCCCGTTAAAGCCCCTCAGCTGGGAACCGGCCGCGATGATTCCCAGCACTCCTGCGGTTTCTGGGCAGCACAGCCCCAGCCCGTATGCCGTCACAGGCAGCAGCGCAGCAGGTGCTGAGCGCGCAGCTGACACCCCGCATTTTCCAGGTTCTGGCTTTGATTTCACAGGGCCAGCGCTGCCCGTGCATCGGCCCCGACACGCGGCTCGCCCGGAGGACGCAGCAGCCGTGCAAGCCCAGCTCTGCAGGGAGGTGCTTCCCGGGCGCTCGGGTGCATTTGCTTCATCCCCAAGGTTAGTGTGGATTAAGCCGTAGCACAGCTGCTGCCGGAGGCCAGCTGTAGGTGCTGGCAGCACCTCCCCACGCAGTTCAGGCTGGGAAGATATCCCTTGCCAGGGAGGCTTTCTTCATGCTTGGGGTGAAAGCCCTCTGTAATCACAAATGAAGCAAGACATGGTCTCTGCTTCAAGGCTGGGGTTTTGCCCAGGGCTCAGTGCTATCAGTTCTCATGGTCATTTCCCCTCCCATCTATTTTCTTAAAAGCCTCAAATAGAAGAGGTGTGCTCAGCTAGGAATGTCTGGGCCCCGGTTCAAGCTCCGTATGGTTTTAGTCTCTTGAGCTGGCTGCAAAAAACCTGAGCAGAGACTCCTCACGCACCCCACAGAGCCAGAAAAGAGGAGGCAAAGAATGAAATGTCCCTGATTTCTGTTGAAACTCTTTGAAAAGAAAAGCTAGCAGCAATCTCTCAAATCCTTGGAGACAGCGGCGCTGCCCACACCCCTCGGAGGCAGCCAGGTCCTAGCAGTGGCCGGGATGGCTCCCTGCAAACCCGGCCGGGAGCAGGGCAGGGGTCCGTACGTCTGCAACGACCCCGAGCTCTGTGCTTGGCTGCAGCGCTGCCGCCCTCCTCCTCTCTCAGAGGGCGCACATGGCACCTGCCTGCCCTGCCACAGGGGCTTCAGAGAGCCCTGCCTTTGTCCTGCCCTTGTTCCTTCGCTGCAGGCTCCGTGCCCGGGGGAGCAGGGAGCACCCAGGCCAAGGCTGACGCTGCCTCTTGCCCTCTGCTCAGCACAAAGCCAGCTCCCAGCCTCCTTGCATCATCCCTTTTGCTTCTTTCCATGACCCCCGCCGCAGTGGCAGAGCGGGGCCCAGTTAAGCATTCCCAGCTAAGGTCTAATCCCTCTGGCTATTTTTAAAACCCCATCCTCATTCCAGTCCTTTGTACCCAAATGGGGAACAAAGGATGAGCCGTCCTTCCCCCGAGCCCCCCTGCCCAGAGGGGCCGCTCTCAACTCAGGCACTGACCCCACAAATTTCTTGGTGTGACAAATGTGCTTAACAAAAGGCGACGGCCCCGTGGCCACGGGGACAGAGCGGCAGAGGTAGCACAGTCCCCTCGCCCCGGGGATCTGCCCCAGCGTAGGGGTGGCTGCTTCGTCGTCGGTGCACCCTCTCCGTGCTTACTCCGACCTGCTTCCCCCCCTGCGTCGCACTCGCATCGCACTCGGTGCTCCTGCCGAGCAGGGAGGGCAGGGCTCTCCCCATTTCTGCTGTGGAGAGGGGAATGCGAGAGCGAGGTATAAATATACTCAAAGATCGGCGCTTGCACAGCACTCTGCCCCGGGAGAAAGTGTTGAGTGTCTCCCGCAGCCCGCATTCCCTTTCTCTCCACTCCCCAGCTGCCTCTCCCCTTTCCAGCCCCGGGTTCACAACCTCCGCAGCCAGCGTTTTCATTTCATTCCTCCCTCCACCCCTGTTCCCTCTTGAAAGGGAGAAAATAATAGAGCCTTTGTTGGGTTGCTGCACACAGGCACCGAGCAAGGAGCCGCACGGGGGTACGGGGCTGCCGGGCACGGCTGCCTGCCCGGATTACGGCATTCCTGCACCTTCGGCTCAGCGGAAGGCAATCCTGCACCCTGCGGTCCGTCAAGGGACCCTGGGCTCGCCGACATCCACAAAACCAGCAGCCAGACAAAAGTTCTCCACATCCACGCTGCTGACTTCCCCCACTTTTATGTAAATTAATATTAATAGGTCCTCAAATTCAGTTTCTGTACAGATATATACAAATAGGAAATAGTTTCATATTTACATCATTAAGTTAATTAGGCTCTATAAAAAAAGAACAGCTTTCCAAATTAGTGTTGTATGTACAGACAGCAGAGGTGAGCTCACGTCCTTGGCGCGGCCACACTGACAGTGTAATGTACACTAACCATTACCTCCGGTCCCGCGGGCGATCGGCCCCGCGCGGGCCGGGCACAGACGGGCAGCGGGCACAAGCGTTAGGAGCAAAAGGATCCCGCTCCGAGCTTTTCTGCTCTCCAGGACCCGGAGGGGAATAGCGCTTGTTTCTCGTGAGGCACTCAAGTACCACAGGGTCAATGCGTGTAACGTACACTACCGGCGCCTCTGTGGATCCCGGGGAAGGCACAAGACTGGCGCAGATCTCGCGGTCGAGTCGGCGGATGCTCTGCACGGCTTCTCCCGGTGCGCGCCTACGGCGGCGCGAGGCTGGTGCGGCCCCAGAGGGGCCGGGTCCTTCGGAGAGCCCCGGCGCGAGCGGACGGACCCAGCCCGGGCTCACACGATGCTGGCCAGTTCTGTGTTGTCCGACTCCGAGCTGCTGTTGCTCTCCTCCCTGGGGGCAAAGGGTTGGGGAGGAGGCATGGAGCGAGCTATGGAGCAAGCCCTGCCTCCAAGCAGACCTTGGAGCCTCCGAAGGGCTCGAGAGGGACGGCACCGCCTTGGCGCAGTCCCCGAACGAGTTTTCTTTAGCAACTGGGGCGGGTTTCCCGTTAATCTCAAATGCTTCACGCCATCTCTTTGGAAGTCGGGATTGGAAAACACGAGCCAGCCCTTCCCTCACCCCACCGCCACAGGGTTCCTGGACAAGTCACCGTGTGTCCCAACCCGTCTGGGCCTGATCCTGCCCCCACACACCCCGCTGGCACCGCGCCGTGCTTGCCACCTCCATAGCACAAGCTGACGCTCACCTTAAGTCCTGCAGGGCTTTCTTGTTTTTCCTCCGCTTCTCCTCATCGATGGGGTACAGCTTGAAGAGGAGCAGGCCCAGCAGGATCAGCCCCACGGGCACGGCCGACACCAGCATCTTCAGGGTGAAGTTCACCTCTTCGGGCTGGGAGCAGCCCCGGGTCTGGTACCCTGCAAAGCTGTGGACAGAAAGGGACCTTCAGGCAAAGGAAACTGAGCTTGTAGGGGACAAACCTGTCCCTGCAGGCAGAGGTTTGTGGGGCCACAGCTGGATTTAGAGCCCCCCACCTCCTCCCAGCCCTCGGGAAGCAGAGATGCCTGGGGGCAGAGGCACCGGGCTCGCCTCCCTCCCTCCTCCTCAGCTCCCGCACAAGAACTCACTCTAAGCTGAGCGTGGAGATGCCCAGGGAGACCCCAGAGGTGAACTTGGTGAAGAAGACATAGAAGGAGAAGAAGATGGCTTCATGGCCATGGGAGTCAGGGTGCTGCAGCTTGAAGTCGTCTATGACATCTGGGAGCATGGACCTGTGTGGAGAGCGGAATGGTGAACGCTGGGACAGAGCCAGCAAAGCATCTCCCCTCCCTGCTGAGGGGATTTCCCTCCTACAGCCCCGTCTTGGGCTGAAAACATTGCAAAAAGGCCTCCCAAGGATTTCTAACCATTCCAGCAGGCCCTGGAAGCACCTTGCCCAGCTCTCGGGGTGCAGCACCAGGACCTCGCACTCACCAGGGCAGGAGGAAGGCGGCTGCGACGCTGATCCCAGCTGCAACGGCCACGATGTAGGTGACGATGAGGTTACTGTCCAGGACAGCCACCATGATGAGGAAGGGGATGGCAGACTGGAGAGGGGACAGAAACCAGGCTGCGTCAGCAGTGCCTGACCCAGAGCCCTTGGCCTTTCCCCTTCCCTCCCGTGCACGCCAGCCCTCCGACTGCAGGGACAGCCGGGCAAGCAGCCATGCAGCCTTCCTCCCAGAGCCCCGCAGTGGCCGTTTCTGCTGGCCTTGGCCACATCCATGACAGCACAAACAGCAGGATGAGGGACAAGCACCGAATCAGCAGCAGCCGCCCCTGCCCAGCTCCAGGCCCTCGCGGGGGGACACAGCTCTGCTCACCCCACCTGGGAAGCACCATCCTCACGCGCCCCTCTGCGCGCGAGGGGACCCACTCACCGAGATGCCCACGTAGACAGCAGCCTTCTTCCCAAAGCGGGTAAGGAACCACTGCCAGAAGGGAATGGTCAAGGTGGCCGAGAGCTAGGGGAAGAGAAGGGGGTCGTGGTGTCACTTGCTGGCCAGGCTCTTCGCTGGGGGAAAGGCTCTTCCCAGCAAGGAGCAGCTCCTGGGAAGAGCCTCCCCCATCAGATTTCCAGCACCTCTGATTTCCACACGCTCCTGGGGCTGGCGCGCAGCCACGCTGCCTGCTCCTGCCCTCACCCCATCCCTCGCCTGCCTCTGCTCCGGGAAGGAGCGCTGGCAATCGGAGCGGGTGCGTGGGGCCACCCCCGGTGCGGAGGCACCCTGGCACCCAGCACCGCCGTCCCCAGGGCACCCGGCAGGTGCCAGCACACATGCCCGAACAGGGGAAGGATCTGACTCCATCCTCGGTGCTGGGAAGGGACCTGATCCCGTCACCACTGCCTGCGCACAGCGTGGCCAAGAGCCAGGGGTTATGGGGTCCTTGGCACCTTGGACCTCTCCACCCCATCGAGCAGGGAGGGTGGGAAGGGCTGCCAGGGAAGAGGCAAGCTGGAAAGTGCTCTCAAGGAGCTGTTTTGCTCCATCTTCCTGGCAGTAAACACTGAGATCCTTTTCTTGAGGCAGGGGGGAAGGGAGATAAGTGGCAGGATTTGGACAAAAGGCCCCCACGGCTCCTGGTCTGCCCCGTCTCTGGCCGCCTTCACACGGGAACAAAGGCCTCGCTGTTCCTGCCAACGCGCCTGGCCTTTGCAGGACGTCTGGCAGCTCCTTCTCCCTTCCCTTCTCCCAGGGGACCGTCGGTCACTGTCCCCGCGGTGGACTGTCGCAGCCCCATGGCCTCCCTCCTCTCAGCCCACGGAGCACCCATCCCACGCCAGCCCCCGCGGAGGACCCTGGGATCCCACAGCACACGTCCCACCGCAGTCTCGGCCCCGAGGGGCTCCAGGCCAGGGCCATACGCACCATGATGGCTAGGAGGATGTTCTGGAACTCGTTGCGGAAGCCCAGGGTGTAGGTGCAGAAGAGGGCAAAGTTGCCCTCCAGCAGCTGTGAAGGAGGCGGACAGCGGTTAGGGGGGAACGGGCACCCCAGCCACCCCGGAGGCACGTGCTCTGCCTCGCAAAGCTGCACCCAAAGCACGAGCAGGGGAAGAAAGCGGCCGTTCACCGACCCATCCGAGGGCACGAGGCCACGTCCTCCCTCTGCCTGGGGCAGCTCCAGCTCATTGAGCTGCCACCTCACGCGCTCCCGGCGCCGAGATCCTATTTGGGCCCTGCGCTGCTCGTCCCCCAGCCATCTCCAAGCTGCGCTGCTGCCGTTCCCTCTCCCCCGTCCTCCGAGCCCGGCTGTGCTTACCATGAAGGCCAGCGAGGTGAAGAGGAAGCCGGCGATGAGCTTGATGTAGGCACCGTGGTTCATCACCAGCTTCAGCCCCTGGAAGAAGGAGACAGGCTCGTCCGACCGGAGCTCAGAGGACTCTGGGGAACAGAGCAAATCAGCCCATCGTTAGACCCACTGGAACAGCAGCCTTGGGTGCAAGCGGTGCAGCGCCTCATGCCTGCTGCTGAGCACCCTGCAGAAGCCCCTGCCCACCTACAGCATCCCACCCTAAGGGCGTCAGGGCAGCGCCGGCAGGGATCTCCCTGCCCTCACCCAGGGGTCCCTCAGCCCCACAGAGGGGTGAGGACAGCCCGGCTGATTCGCCCAGGATAAGCAGAGCTGGTTGCAAAGCAGAGGGAGGGAAGGACAGAAGCTACTGGACTTTGGATATCCCCTCACCCCGGGATGCCCTACTTGGCACTAGCAACCTTGGCCAGACAAAACTGCAAGATTACGTTTATCTCCGCCAGTGCAGCGCAGAGAGCTAAGTCCTCCGGGCTGTGCTGTAACGTACCCTGGAGATGCTCTGGCCTCCTGCCCACAGCGCTGCCCTTCTGCAGCGCCGTCCCCAGGCCTGAGCTCTACCTGCCCCCCTCCTCCCATGCTTGACCCACAAATGAGAGGCTGAGAGCTCAGCCGGGCTCCTGAGGAGCCCCTGGCAGGAGCCACAGCGTTTCCACGAGTCCGCAGTATTCCATCGTGTCTCAAGCCTCACCTCTCTTCTCCCGCACGCCCACCGACAGGATCACGGCGCAGAGGATGTAGAGGCCCCCGATGACCCCCGCAGCGATCATGTAGGCATTTCTCTGTGCGAGAGAGGAGGGAGCGGTGAGGGAGGAGCTCGTCCCAGGAGCCAGCCTGGTCAAAAAGGCACGGAGAGCATGGCAGGGGCTGCCAGCAGGTCCCCCCAGCTTACTGTGTCCGTGAGCGACCCAGTGTCATGGGTCATGTTTAGCTCCTCCATGGCCACCGAAGAGTTGGTCTTGCCGATGAAGAGGGGGCTCTCGATGCAGGGAGCAACTGCCTTGCCCACGATCTGGCCCTGGATGGCGGTGCCCAGCACGGTGCCCAGCACTTCCACCGTCATACCTGGAGGGAGAGGCCAGCGGGACTGAGCACAGCCCTTGGGCACCCAGGGCATGGGTGCAACACCCTTCTCCACAGCAGAGCCTCCCCAGCTGCATTGCCCTTCCATTGCCCTTCTGCAGGAGAGATGAGCCAGCCCAACTCTCCTCCAGCTCCCTCCAAATCACCAAGTGATAAAGCCACAGGGAAGGAGAGTGTCTGCTGGGGAAACTGAGGCAGGGAGAGAGGCCAAGACGTGGTCAGGCTCCCACAGCTGTATGATGGAGCAGGGGGAAAGACTTGGGAGCTCAGATCCCCCAGCATCTGCTCCAGGCACTTGGCCATAACAGGGACCACCTCGCCGTCAGCCCAGCTCTCACCAGGCTGGACAAGGATGTCTGCTGGAGGAGCCGGGGAAGAGGCACGGGAAGAGCTGGACCAGCTGCAATTCAAGCCCTGAAGGACGTTCATCACACACAGTCCTTGGGGTGGGGTGCGATGAAACGAGCCCCTCCAGCGGGGCATCTGGAGGAGGATCACGCCCCAGCGAGAGCTGCAGCGAAGGAGCTGAACGCCGGCTGCCCCCCGGCCGTGGCGAGGAAGGGAAGGAAATACTCTTACGGTAGGCGGTGGCCGAGTCCCGCTCACTCTGCTCCCTGCTGATGAACATGGTCAGCGCCGAGTAGGGCACGTGGAAGCACTGCAATGGCACGAGGAGAATTAGCTCAGGGATGGGAACCTGCCCCGCTGTGTAGCTCAGCATGGTGAAGGCAGGGATTCATCCTCTCCATCCCTCACCCACCAGCCCTGGTGTGTGCAGAGCCCCACTCACCGTCACAAGGGTCTGGAAGATGCAGTAAAAGACAAGGTACCACATCACTTGGCCGCTGGAGATGTCCGGCACAAACCAGATGAGAAAGTAGGAGATGACAGCAAATGGGGTGGAGAAGATGATCCTTGGGGAGAACACAGCGTTAGCCTCGCAGGCACGCAGCACCTGGTAACCCCACCAGCCCGGCTACCGCAAGTCCAGGGGGGTTCAGGCGTCCGATTTTGGGGGCTCCGGAGCTGCCCTGGGGTGGCCCACCCTGCTCCAACACCGTGACAGGAGGTGGCTGCCACAGGGGTGATTCAGACCAGGCTGAAGGCAGCAGCTCAGGTCTCACAGGATGAGAAGTAGAAGATCTGACTCAGACTTGCAGGGAAGAGCTTTGTTCGCAAAAACAGACATCACTGCTTCGATGGAAGGGATTGATCTGCTCCTGCCTTCAGCTTCCACCCCCGGTCCTGACCTCTCCCTCAGGCGGCACCGATGCGTGTTCAGCGGGGTGCAATCGCCTCCCTCGCCCTGGCACGGGCCGGGGAGGGCCAGGCAGCACGGCCAGGCAGCGCGGCCCCGCTCCCCAGCCCCGCAAATGCCTCTCACCAGCTTGGCTTTGCTGCCAGCCCCCCCGAGCCCTGGCCCCGCGGTCACCCCTGTTCTGCTGGCAGGGGTGGTGCAAGCCACCAGCTGGCTGGCTCCTTCCACCCCTTCCCAGCTTCCCAGAGCTGCGGGCACAGGGACACGGGATGCAAAGTGCGACAGAGGGTCGGAGGGGATTGCTCAATGCTGGGCCTTGGCAGCAGCCCCAGCAGGACCGGCCGGCGAGGGCGATTGCAGCGGGATGCCACCCAGAGCATCCCTCTGCTTCACCCAGCACAGCTCCCCTGCTGCAGCCCCGAGGGGAACAGCTCCATCCTGCACCGGCAGCCCGAGGGCACCACAAGCACCCAGGTCCCCCCGTCGCTCAGGAGGGCACGGGAGGAATTCCTCCTCCTGCAGGGAAGCGAGCCAGGTATCGTGGCTACATCCACATCTGTTTAGGAGACTGATTTCGCTTGGGGATTTGCAAGCACCCCGCGCTCCACAAACTACTGGACAGAGGCCGTGTTCTGGAACAAAGCCAGCAGAACCGGACACAGGACAGAGCCATGCACGGTCAGGGCTGGCCTTCTGCCGCTCCACTGCCACGGTACAGCAAGATCTTTCCGTCCGGGCTGACGTACAGGACGCAACGTTTAAATTTAAAGTTAGGAAAGGTGGGGGGGAAGCAAGAAACCAAATCTCCATGGATGGAGAGCCGGCAGAGGCATTGCACAGGACTCAACACATGCACATTTTTCCATGCGCACGTCACCCCGGCGGGGGGAGGAAAGAGGCGAGCGGGCTCCAGCCACTCCTCTCCTGCGCACTTATCGCCTAACGCACACATGGAGTAAGGGGAAATTTTGAATGAGTCACAGCAGCCGCGCGGCGAGAACCACGTCATGCTTGCCGTGGGCACCAGCGCGTGCGTGTCAGAATCCCCCGCGGGCCCACGCCAGCACCGGGACCAGGGTGCCGAGCCCCAGCCAGGGCTGACGGGCAGCTCCTGGCAGAAGCAGGGAAGTGACTGCGAGTTACCCCTGACCCAGGGTGAGGTGATTAAGACGCTGGGAGGAGGCCGCCCTGACGCGCTCGCCCGCTCATTGGCCACGGCGCGATGGTGTGTTCCTTTGTGCCACGGCTTGTGCACCCCTTCCCAGCCCGGCAGTTAACCGTTTTGCAAACGGCTGCTGCCCCGGAGAAGGAAGGTCAAAGCTGAGGCTCCTCGGTCAGCAACACATCAATGAAAAGTTTAATCACCGGGAAGTCTGGGGTGGTCGAGGAAACGGGGACCTGCTCAGGGCTGGGGACAGAGTGGGGTCCCCGAGGCCGGGGGAGAGGAGGAGGCAGCCAGTAGATGAGCTGCTGGGACAAAACGTGCCGAAAAGTGTTTCAAAAAGGAAGAACTGAAAGGGAAGAAGGTGATGGCCCTCAGGGAAGGTCTCCTCTCCCTTCCGAGGGGCTGGAGTAGCCCCGAGCTTTGAGCTAGAGCCACCGGCCGCCGGCTGGGCTCAGCCTCACAGACCAGACCCTTCAGAGCCTGGCAGAAACTGCGGACAACAAACCCTCGCGCTCAGGGGCGTTACACAGGGTCACCCCACGGGTGCCGAGGGCTGGGGTCAGGCAGCAGCCTCTGAGGCCGCCCAGCAGCCACGACCTGCGGTGCCTGCGGCTCCTGGCTTTGCAGGCAGGGAAACCGAGGCAGAGAGCGGCTCCACAGCCCCACCGGCCCGGGGCTGTACAGCCACCCGGCCAGCCCCACCGCGGCAGATGAACCCTGAGTTCGGGAGGTTTAAACTCAGCTCAACTCCATCCAAACTGGACTCAGCCAGTTGCTCTTGAGCCATGTACAATAGCAGCGAGCTCCTCAGAGCTGGCTGCCCTGGCACTGCTGAGGGGCCCGGCGCAAGTCGAAAGCTCTGGCTAATTTTAACGAAGCAAGAGCCATTTGGAGGAATGCAACCGCTCCATCCCCACCCCCTGCCTCGAGGACGCGAGATTACAGAACGCGGAGCCGCGGCAGCCATCCGAGCAGGCACGGCTATCCCGCGCAGCCCTGCCTGCACACCCAGGCAGCTCCGCGCAGGCAGCCCTGCTCTAATCTCCGGACCCCAGACCCCGCCACACGTGCAGCTGCAGAGAAGCTATTTCAGGCCATGCCTGGAGCCTGGCTTTAACAACAGCCGACTGCCGCTGCCCAAAGCTATTCCAGGAAAGCCCGGAAGCAGAGGGTATAATCTGCGGGGGAAAGGACTGCGTCCCTCTAATTCCACTCCCCCCATGCCCACCCCCTTTGCTGCATTGTATTTCAGCAATCCCGCAGGCGCCCCGGACACGGGTTATTTTAGCGCAGGACGTACCACCGTATCCACACTTAAGCATTGGCACCCCGCGACGCTCCGTGTCCTGCCCAGAGGCAGGGGTTTATGGACGTCCTAAGTCTGCCCTGGGTACAGGCACGAGCCCTCCGGGGCTTCGCAAACCCCGTCCCATCTGCTCAGACTCCCTTTGGCACCCCTTCGCTCAGCACCCCTGTTCCCAGGGCAGCAGAAGCACCCACGTGCAGACACCCAGATCCGTGACAGCTGTTTTCCAGCCAGAGGAGCATCCTCGTGACTGTCAGCCAGCACCCCAGCACCGCGTATCAACCGCGCACACCCCCGTCCCTCCTCCCTGTGGCCGCGATGCCACTGGCCAGGGCTCAGCAACTGCTGCGGGAACAAAGTCCAGCATCGGAGCGTGGCATCGGGGCAGCTCTCAGGGAGGCTGGAGCTGCTGCAGGCGCAGTGACACGGAGGACAGCCGGGCCCAGCTCGTACAGGGATGGCTCGGGACCGGTCAGTGTAACAGGCACAGACTCGAAGCCCTGGCTGTTGGCAGCACCGTGGGCTTTTAGGGGCACTGAGCACCTCACCTGGGTGAGACAGGGTGCCAGCATGTCCTGCCCTGCAACCCTCATGCCAAGGGACACCCAAAGCCGACTGGCAGCGCTGTGACACAGTGGGCAGGGATGCGGGGTGCTACAGGCAGCTCTTACCAGGGCATCAGGCGGCCAAAGCGGGTCCATGATGTTTTGCTGATGAAGAAGCCCACCATGGGGTCCGTGACGGCGTCCCAGGCTCGCCCCACAAACAGGATGATGGAGGCATAGAAAGGGTCCAGCTGCAGGAAGGAGACCTTGTGTCAGGACACGCGAACCCCCGGCTGCCCTTCCCGAGCTCCTCAAGACCTTCCCAACCGTACTGCAACCCCGCCGCCCTTCGGGAGCGGGGGACGGATCCCTCGGCCTCTCCCCCTCCCCTTCAGTGGGATTCGGGGCACGGCGACCCAGTGCCTCCCAGCGCTGCCCCACACCAACCTCCGGCCGGCTGGGAGCGGATCTCCCCAAAACCCACCCCGCAGCCGGCACCGGGGTGCCCCACGGGTGCTTTTCCCTCCCCGTTCCCCACCGACCCGGGAGGCTGCGCGCTGGTGGGACAGACCCCGTATCCCGCGGGACAGACACCGCAAGCCCGTTTCATAGCCCGAGGCTGCCCCGGGGGAAACCCACAGCCTTCGGACCAGGCAGGACCGCGACTCCTCGTGACCGACACCCCCCCACCCCTTACACCCCGGCGGGTCGCACCGGGCAAAGCGGCACCGGGGGCTCCGGTGCCCCCCGCCCCAGCCCCGGTCCCGGTCCCCGCCGGTCCCGGCCGTACCTGCGCCACGTCCAGGAGGTAGATCTGGAGGAAGAAGCCGAGGGCGCAGCCCGTGATCTGGTAAGGGGCCCCCCCGACGGCGTAGCACACCTTGCTGCACACCGACAGCCGCTCCCGGTTCTCCTGCAACCGAGCTCGGCGTTAGCGCGGCCGAAAAAGCTCCCCCCCCCCCGCCCGGTCCCGTCCCCGCCCCCGCCCGGTCCCGGAGCTCACCCTGCGGCGGGGCTGGCGGCAGGAGGGCGGCAGGAGCCCCCCGGCCCGGGCCCGGGCCCGCTCCGCGCCGCCGCCGCCGCCCCCGGCCATGCCGCACGGATGAATGGGGGCAGCGCCGCCGCCCGCGCGCGCCCTGTACGGGCAGCGCCACGCCCCCGCCACGCCACGCCCCGCGCCACGCCCCCCTCCTCCTCCTCCTGCCCCGCGCCTTCCTCCAGCCCCCAGCCCCTTCCCTACGCCCTCCCACCCCTCCGGCCCCAACCTTCCTCCACCCCTCCTCTGTCCCCCAACCCTCATCCCCCATCCCTCATCCCTCCTTCCCCATCCCTCATCCCTCCTTCCCCATCCCTCCATTCCCTCATCCCTCATCCCTCCTTCCCCATCCCTCCATTCCCCCATCCCTCCATTCCCTCATCCCTCATCCCTCTTTCCCCATCCCTCATCCCTCTTTCCCCATCCCTCATCCCTCCTTCCCCATCCCTCATCCCTCCATTCCCCCATCCCTCATCCTTCCATTCCCCCATCCCTCCATTCCCCCATCCCTCATCCCCTCATCCCTCCACCCCCATCCATCCCCCATCTCTCACCCCCCCATCCCTTCCCTCCATCCCAGCCCTTCATCCCTCCACCCCTTCCCTTTCTGCATCTCCCCGTCCCTCCATCCACGTGCCCCCGTTGATGGCAGAAGCGGAGCAAACGCTGCGTTGCCCTACAAGGGGACAGGGCTGGAAGAGGCACTGCCACCCTCCCTGTCCCATGGGACCCCAGTGGCACCAGCCAGCGAGGGCTGGGGACTGGAGCCCTCAGTGCCAGCCCCAGCGTGGCCCCACTCTTAACCCGTGGGCCCATCGAAGGGGCTGAGGTGCAGCAGGAGCCCCCCCAGCGTCAGTGCCTGTGGCCCCTGGCTGCTGCACGACAGCTCCAGCGGGTGACGGTGGCTCCCGGGCCCCAGCACCTCCCCCTGGGCCACCTGCGGTGTCCCCCGGGCCAGATGGCCACGGGGACATCGATCCCAGCACCTCTTGGCTGTGCTGGGTGCTGTTTGCCCACCGGCGGGCGCACGTACGCCTGTGCCAGTGCCATGTCACCACAGTGACAGCCACCAACTCGGCTCAGGCCACCAGGGTTCGAAGATCACCCTGCGCTGTGCCGTGAAATGCAGCTGCATAGCGGGGCCAGCGTGGCACCCAGTGCCATCGCCTGATTGCTGCTTGGAGCTGGACTTGGAGCTGCGCTTACACGGGGACGGGGACAGGCAGGGAGGATGGGCAGGCAGGGAGGACAGGCAGGGAGGACAGGGGCAGGCAGGGAGGACAGGCAGGGAGGATGGGCAGGCAGGACGGGCAGGGAGGACAGGGGCAGGCAGGGAGGACAGGCAGGGAGGACGGGCAGGCAGGACAGGCAGGGAGGACAGGGGCAGGCAGGGAGGACAGGGGCAGGCAGGGAGGACAGGCAGGGAGGACGGGCAGGCAGGACAGGCAGCTGGCACCGAGCAGGGACCTGGGATGCAGCAGGGCCTGAGTGGGTGCTGGGGACGAGCCGGGCGGGTGGCCCCTGGCACGGAGCGGTGGCACAGCAGCTTTGGGCACTCCCCAGTTTCGGGAGCGCTGAGCTGGTGTCACCGCTGACTCACAGTTTCTGGCCCCTCACACAACGCCTGCGGTGGGTTCCCCCGGCGCTGCCACGTGTCACAGCCCTGCGCCCGGCCACGCTGCTGGCTGGCGCCACGCTGGGTGCTCAGGGATGCCACCCTCCGGGGAAGGGGGCCCGTGCGAGGCTTCAGGCTGTCCAAATCTGTTCAGGGACACAAAATACCATGAAGCAAGAGGGGAGCGAGGTGTGGGCAATGCCACTCGCCCGGCCGGTTTGGCAGAGACCTGCCTCGGGCTCCTCGCGCTGTGCCGTGCTGGCAGCCCCAGGGCAGACACCCCGGTGCAGACACCCCGGTGCAAGGTGGGAGCCCCCCAGGTTCCCCAGGAGAAAGGGGCCTCGTATCGGGGATGGGCTTGCACGTTTGCTGGCACACTTGTGTAACGAGTTGGCCGGGCTCTGCTGTCCCTGAATGTCAGAGCTGGGGAGACTGGGACAAGCATCGTGACCCCGCACTGAAGTGAGCAGCACAAACAGTTTAAGGGATCTCGGTTTTGGGGTTTAAGGGATCTCGGTTTTGGGGTTTAAGGGGTCTCGGTTTCGGGGTCTGTGCTGCCTCCTGCGCCGAGTGGCCAAGAGGAGTGTGTGGCAGTGCCGCGTAGCTGTGGCCGCCTCGCTGCTGGCTCTGGCGCGGAGCAGAGGGCCCTGGACACCTCCTTGCTGGGGACAACCACGTCCCCAGGCAGCACCAGTGCAGCTGCTGGGGACATCCACGCGAGCGCGTGTCCCTGCCTGAGCCCAGTCCCAACGCACAGATTTGGGTACCCCAGAGCACTCCGTTCCCCCGACACTCGTAAGCAGGGATCGGCCGGGGAGGCGTGTTTGGGTCAACACCCCCGGGCTCGGTGCGGGGCCCGGCTCTGTGCCTCAGTTTCCCTCACCAGAGAGAAGGCCTCTTGCGCAGGAGCAGAGGGGACTCCCGCGGTGGCGCTTGCGGCCCTGGTGGCACTTGCGGCCCTGGAGGCACCGGGCTCCTGCAGGCAGGGCGATCCTGTCCTCAGCTCCCCGTTGTGCTTGGCCCCAGCACTATTGCTCTGCTCCCTTTGTCCTAGGGGCTCCTCAGCTCCTGACGCTTTTGGCATTCCTGTCCTTGAGCAAAGCGCTGAGAATCTGCCTCCTGGGCAAGCGCGGCTTTGGGGGAACAATGAGCCGCCCTTTGTGCTGGAGATTGTGCAGAAAGACCGCAGGAAGGTGTAGCCCTGCCTTCCATATGAAGTAGGAGAAGTAGAAAGACCAGGATTTCCCTGGATTAGGAGGATTTTCTCCCCCCCCAAATCTGGTATTGCACAATTTCTGGCAGGGGATTTTAGACCTTCCTCCCAAGCAGATGCTCTGGGGGATCCTCACGGCAATAAATGAGCCACCAAGGGCTGATCCCAGTGGGGATGTCGGTGGGGCAGCTCCCGCCAGGCTGGGCCACTCACAGGGTCACCCTTGGCAGCAGGACCAGCTCAGGGTGATGGCCTTGCAAGACCAGAGCTCAAATAACACTCTGACAGTGATGCTACACCATCCCGGTCTCCACATCCCTGAGCTGGGGACACCATCGGGCTCCGGGGGGGTGACTCTTGAGGGGTTGGGACCCAAATGCTGGCCCTGAGGACATGGTTCAGCCCCGGGAACAGGGATAGGGATGGGGGCTGCTCCAGTGGATGATGGCTCTGCCATCCCGCCTGCCACCCACGCCTCCCTGCTATTGCGGATCCGGCACAGCCCGGAGCAGGAGCTGAGCAAGCGTGAGCGCACCCGAAACCAGACAGCCCTGCCAGGCTGGGCCAGCCAGGACAGGGAGCACGGGCTTGGGGGCAAATGGCAGCGAGCGGGTCCCAGAGCTGTTGGGGGACTGTGGGCCAGCCTCGGCGTGGCTCCCCGGCTGAGGGACAGCCCTGCCCGCACACCGCAGAGCTTCTCCGGGGCTCAGGGCATCTCCTGGTATTGGGCAGGGTGTGCTGGGGGCAAAATGGGTCCAGAGGGGCTGAAGAGGCAGCAGGGCTGGAGCTGGTGGTGCATTTTCCTCTCCTTTCTCTGGACTTCACTGCCTGCTAAATTCAGAGCAGGTGGCTGCACCCCCAGGGAGCCGGGGCTGGTGTGACCCCGGGGCTGCGGGCGCCGTCCCCACCCCGTGCGGCTGGGCAGCATTTCATGGTGCTCCCATACCCCGCAGGGACCTGGGCAGGCGTTTCGCAAGGGTCCAGCCAGCCCCCGCAGCCGCTGCCCGACCGCTTCACGGGGACAAAGGGGACGCATTGCATGGCAGCACGCCGCAGCCGCCCTGTGCTGCCCACACCTCTCCTGTGTGGGACCCTGGGAAGCGTGTCACAAGGCTGAGAGGGACAAGAAAGGGGGCTGGGGGTGTGTTGGCACAGGGTCTCACAGCCCCTGCTGTCCCTGGGGACCTGGGACCCCTGCGGGGAGGGCAGGGTGGCTCGAAGGCTGCTGCCGCAGCAGGATGGGGACAACCGGAGGCAGAGCCCAGCTCAGGGTGCCCCCAGGACACGCGTCAGGCTCGAGGTGGCCATCCACCGTGGGGAAACGCTTTGGGGCTGGAGCTTCAAAGTCCAGCCCTGCTGTCAGTGGGGATCCAAAGGGCACGGGGCCCCCGGGAACTGCCTCGCGTCATGTGCCGGAGCCGTGCCAGCAGCAAGCCGGGCCATGGCAGCTCCCTCGGAGCTGTGCCAGCGCAGGAGGCACGTGCTTGGTGCTGGCCGTGGAGCTGTGCCAGCGCCCTGCGGCTGGGGGGCACGGCGAGGTGCTGGGCTGGCCCGTGGGTGGCCCCCCCCAGCCCCGTCACCCACGGTCCCACAGCCCCCGGGGCTCTCACTGTTTGCGCAGCCGGGCGCTGGCAGCGAGAGGTTATCCGGTCCTGTTTGCCGAGTGCCAGGAGAGGCTGGGATGAAAGGGCTGCGCGGCCCCTCCAGCCCTCTCCAGCCCTCTCCAGCCCTCTCCAGAGGTGCTTTCGCACCTTCAAAGCATCCGGAGCCCCTTGAAGCCGGGATAAGCTCCTGCCTCACCCTGGGAAAAGCCGGAGAGGTCCCCGAGGGCAGCAGGGAGGGGAAAGGAGACGTGGCCGAGAGCTATAGGTTGTAGGAGCCTTTGCTCCTGTGCCCGGGGGTGTGTTGGTGTTGGAGCAGGCGGTCTGGGGCAGTGCCAGCTGTGTCCCCAGCTGTGACCCTCCGTCCCTGCTGACCCCAACGGCGCTGGGGCAGGACAAGCCTCCGCAATGGGGCAATTTGTTTCCTAAAGCCAAAGAGAGGGCTTCACCCACGCTTCCCGGGAAGAGCGAGGGAATGGGAGCAGCCCTGGGGCGGGAGGAGCCTGGCTGGGGACACCCTGGGGACATGCCCAGGGCTCCCAGCCTGGCCAGCGACTGGGACCAGTGCTGAGACTGGAGCACAAAGGGAACATCAGTCCGGGCTCCCCGGGGCTGCGTGGGTCCCGGAGCTCCTGCCCCAGCCCCGCGGGCATGCAGGCAGGATTGGGATGCTCAGGGCTGCTCTGGACGGGCTGGGAGGGTGTGCGGGGTGCTGGGGCCATCGTGGGGACCCCACGGCACCCCTGCAGCTGGGAAACCCCAGCCCCGGGCCCAGCACCCTCCTGCTGCGCTGACCCAGACACACGAGGCCAGCAAAGCTTTGCCAGCTCAGCTGCACCCCGTGCCAGCAAGGAAAGGGCCGGAGCAGCCCTGGGGCACCCCGCATGCTTGGGGACCCTGGGGACAGCCGCCAGCCCAGCCTCTGCTCCCAGCCCTTCTCCCCCGTGCCCTCTGCCAGCTCAGCCATGGGGAAACTGAGGCACGGAGCTGCGCGCAGCGGGCAGCGCCGCCCCCCCCCCCGTGCTCCCCTCCGGGCTCCGGCTCCGGCTCAGCTGAGCGGGGCCGGCGGTGCCCGGTGCGGTGTCCCCGTCCCCGCTGCCCCACGGACGGTGGCTCCCTCCCGGGCCCCGAGCCCAGCAGGTGGCGCCCCGCGCCCGCCGGTGGCGGCGACCGGAGCCCGGGACCGGGGGGGGACCGGGGGGGACCGGGGTGGGACCAGTGGGAACCGAGGGGGGCCGGGGGGGGACCGGGGGGGGACCGGGGAGGCTGTACTGGACCGCACTGGGCAGCCCTGGGATGTGCTGGTTCATGCAGGGCTGTGCTGAGCTAGGCTCACCCATGCTGGGCTGTGCTGGTCCATACTGGGCTGTGCTGGTCCATGCTGGGCTCTGCACTGAGCTGTGCTTTGCTGAGCTGTACTGGGCTGTACTGGGCTATGCTGGCCGCTGGGACTGGGGCAGATCGCTCCCTGCAGGGCCGGTGCTGCAGCCCCCAGCCCTCCTCGCTCCCAGTGCCACCGGCCGGGGCACATCCTGCGTCCCCGACCGCGCTGGGAGGCCCAAGGAGGGTGCTGGGGCTGAAGCGGGTTAGCGCAGGCTGCTGGGGGGAATCTGCTCGTCCCGGTGGACTTCGTAACGGCACGTGTGCATGTGTGTAACGATGCCGCGGTCGTTAGCGGGCGAGGTGAAAGCCTCACCGTGTTTTGACAACATTTGTTGCCCTTCCTAGAAGGACCTTGGCAGCGGAGAGACGCAGCAGCCCGCTGGGCTCGCCCTGCTCCCCGTGGGCACAGCACGTCTCTCCGGACCCCCAGCCTGGATGCGCCAGGCGCCGCACGGGCAAAGCTGAGTTTGGGCAGCAACGACGGGGCAAGGCGCTGGTGGTGGGAGCTGCGTGTGGGAGGACGGCTCTGCTGCGTCCCAGGCCACCCCTGCCTTCCCGCCAGCCCCTTGCTCCTGGCTTCACAGCCCTGCAGCCCCTGCGCTGCCGGCGGGGCATCACGGCCCTTGCTCGGTGCACAGGCCACCTTCCTCGTGTGCGCGCGGAGAGTAAAGCGCCACGTCCCCCAGCGCTGGTTTTCTGGCGTTCCCACGGCCCCCTCCTTATTTTAGCCACCTCTTTGCTGGAGTTGGTGGCTTTTGGAGGGGTGAAGCTCCCAGCTGGGCCTGTGAGGGCTTTGGAGTGGGGGACGCCTCTGGGTGGCACCCCGGGTGGCACCCTGGGCAGGACACAAACACTAAGTGACCCCGCTGCTGCCCGGGCCTGTGCCCGCAGGGAACGGCCACGCAGCAGCGATGGGTGGCTGCAGCGGTGGCGGTGGCCCAGTGTGAGCTCGGGAGCCCAGCGGGAAGCGGGGGGATGGCCAGGCTGGGGGGGCGGATGGGAAAAGCACTCGGGGGTGGTCTCCAGCTGCGGGCGATGCCTCCCTGTGACTTGTCCCCACTTCTCCAGTTTGCTTTGCCATCGCACTCAGCCCAGCGTCCCCAGGCTGGTGGCACAGCCGCGCTTGGCCCGGGGGTCCTCAGCCAAAATCCTCCTTGCGGGAGGGGGGGGGCCCCCAAACCCCGTTTCCGATGGGCTAAGGATGGCATTGGGAGCTGGCGGGATGCTCTGGGGGGGCAACAAGGGTCCCTCAGCCCAGCGCACGGGGTGGCCACTGGCTAGTAGCCCCGTTAGCATCCCCGTTAGCAGGACCTGGGAACCCTGGGGGGGGTCGCGACATCCCTCACTCCGTGCCCCCCCGGGGGGCGGGGAATAGGTCAGGACCCCGCCCTCTATGCAAATCTCAGCTCGACGATTGGCGGGCGGGCGGGGCCGGGCACGGCAGACGGGGTATAAGAGCGGGGGGCCCAACAATGCGCCCGCGGTCCCGGTGGGTGCCTGGTGCCGCTGCCATCCGCAGCGCCGGGATCCCCGCCTTCCTCCATGGGGCAGGGGGTGCCCCTTTCCTGAGCAGGGGGTGCCCCTTTCCTGAGCAGGGGGTGCCCCCCTTTTCTTTCTGCACCCCGCAATTGCCCCCCCCCGAGGCTCTGCTGCTTCCCCCCCATCCATGCAGAGATGGAGTTTGACTCGTACCAGCACTACTTCTACGATCACGACGCCCAGGAGGATTTCCACCGCTCCACGGCCCCCAGCGAGGACATCTGGAAGAAGTTTGAGCTGGTCCCTACGCCCCCCCTCTCCCCGCTGGGTCCCCCCGGGGAGAAGGGCTGCTGCTCGGCGGCGGAGGACCGGCCCGGCTGGCTCTGCCTGGCGGGGGAAGAGCCCGAGTATCTCATCGGGACCGGGGAGCTCTTCGGGAACCTGAGCGCTTTCATCCTCAAGGATTGCATGTGGAGCGGGTTTTCAGCCCGGGAGAGGCTGGAGAAGGCGATGACAGAGAAACTTGCCACGGGCACGCCGAGGGCCGCCCCCCACAAACCCTCCTTCGCCCAGGATTTCGGGTTCAGCAGCTCGGTGAGCGAGTGCGTGGATCCCGCCGCCGTCTTCCTTTGCCCGCTGGCCGAGAGCAAGATCCCCGCATCCTCGGGATCCGAGGGCCAAAGCGATTCTGGTAAGGGATGGAGGACACGCGTGTGTCGCGACACATGTGCGTGTCGGCAGCCTCCCAGCCGGGCAGCGCCTTTGTTGCGGCTCCAAGCGAGCCCCGGTCCCGGCCCCACGAACAAAGCGGCCTCGGCTGCTCCCCTTCCCGCGGGGCTTCTGCCGGGGGAGCCCCCGCAGGAGGCTGCGTGGCCCCCCCGGGGGCTCCGCTGGCCGCTCTCGCTCGCCCCGGCCCCACGGGAGCCCCGTGGGCAGGTTGGCGAGGGGCGAGTTTGCAGCTCACCCTGGAAAGTTTGGCTTTTTGGGTTTTTTTCCCCGAGCGGGGCAGCGTGCCCTGCTGCCGGCTCCTCCCCTCGGCTGCTTCCCCTGGCCCCCCACCCGTGACGGGCTTTCCTGGGGACAAAAGGCGAAGCCCCCCGTGGGGCCGGCAGGTTCCCCGCGGCGGCGGCTCCGTGGGGCGGGCGAGGACGCCCCGCACCGGCGCCTCCCGGCCCCCACCCGGGGCTCGTCCCGCGTGGGGGGGGGGTTACACGGCGGGGGGGGGGGGTCGGGCTGGCAAGCGGCTGCCTCTGAAAGCCACGGGCGAGGAGGTGCCACCCCCCGCACCTCAGGCCATCGCCCCCCGTTTACAAACACCCACCCGGATCTCCCCCAACCCGGCGGGGGGCGCAGGCCGTTTTCCCCCCCGCTCCCACGGAAGCCGTGGAAGCGCTGCCACGGCCCCGCGGTGCCTTGACCCCGTTAATAAATCTGCCGGTGGCACCGACCCGCAGCCGGTGAGTCACGGTGCGGGACGGGGACTTAATGCCATTAGGAGCGCGGGGACGGTAAGCGGGTCGCGGGGTTTAAGAGGCTTAACCCAAATTGGGGTGGGGGGTGGCTGGGGTGGGGGGTCCCGGGGGTCCCGGTGCCGGTGGGGTCCCGGTCCCGATCCGGATCCGGCTGCGCCACGTGGGAACCGAACAAAAAGCAACAGATTGCAAACAATGAGAGGGGCCGCGCTGACGGACAGGGGAGGGGGCCAATGGCGTGGCACGGCGGGCGGCCGGCCCCGCCAGGCAGCCAATGGGCGGCTCTGGGGGGCGGGGCCTGGCGGCCCGACTTTTATTAATGAGCGGCGGGGGGGGCGCGCGTGTGTGTGTGTATACACGTGGCTGAGACCGGCCGGGTTGTGACACTGATGAGCACGGCCATCGGCCTGTGTGGGGCCAGCGAGTGCCCCCCCCCAGTAGCCGGGTGGCTTGGGCTTGCTGGGCAGAGCCCCTAGAGCCCGGGGGGGCCGGGGTGTGGGTCAGGGGCCACAAGCAGGAGCGTGCCCTGAGCCCGGCTCCTGTGGCCACTGCTGGCCCTGGTGCAGGAGGGGCGGGGGCCAGGCCTCTGCCCAAGCTGCTGGTGGGGCTTCGAGCATCTCGGGGGACCTTTAGCGAGCGGCTGTATCTTCCCCCAAAGCCTAAGGAAAAAGGTGGAAGAGCGTTCCTAAAGGGAGAGCGATGGCAGGCGTGGCTGGAGCCAGGCCACCACGCTGTCCCCAGGGGCCACCTTCGTGGGGACCACCCCAGCCCACCACTGGGCTTTGCTGGGGCGGGACAAGCTGCAATGACAACAGGCAGGGTGTTTTGGGTCCAGTTATGCTTTATTTGGGTCTCGCTGTTCTCAGCTCTGATATCCTCCCCCCTACTGACCCCTGGGCCTGGGGCGCCTTTGAGGCTCACCGGGTCTGTGGGAGGGACCCCTGCACCGCGGGGGATTGTCCCCTCTGTCCCGCAGAGCCCGGGCTGAATGGGCTTCATCCCTGGGGAAAAGGGACAAGTCACCGAAGTGGGAAGCTGCGGCCAAGGGGAACAAAGGGCGGCTCTGCCCCCGCGTCCCTCATTTACAATTCCAATGGGCCATGAAAGCTCCCGACGGGATGAACTTTGGAGTTAGGCTGTCCCAGGTCCCCAGCATCCTGCTCCTCCTGGGCCCCGGGCAGGTGGGTGCGCGTTTCTTGCGCCGGTGGTCCTTTATCCTGGACATGTGTTGCTCCTGGTGCAGAAGTCGGGCAGAAGTAAAGCCCTGTCCCAACTGCAGGGGACTGGGCACATGGATGTGGAGGGAAAGCTCCTTCCCTTAGGATGGTATTGGAAAAGCGTTTAAATCCCTTCTGGAGGTCGCAGAGTGGCTTTGCAGCGCATGAGCAAACTTTTTGTGGGATGGCAACGGGGAGATCGGCTGGGGGCTGCGGGGAGCCCCAGCGGGGTGAAGAGGGGTGACCCGGGGCTCCCAGCTGATGGTGACTTTTTTGCTGTGTCTGTTTTGAGCAGAAGGCGAGGAGATCGACGTGGTGACGGTGGAGAAGAGACAATCGCTCAGCCTGAGGAAGCCGGTCACCATCACCCTGCGCGCCGACCCCTTGGATCCCTGCATGAAACGCTTCCACATCTCCGTCCACCAGCAGCAGCACAACTATGCCGCCCGCTCGCCGCCGGACGCCTGTCCCCCACCGGAGCCACCCCGGCAGGACGAGGACGAGCCACTGAGCACTGCAGAGCCAGCCCCTGCCATCACGCTGCCTGAGCCTGGCTTGCCAAAAGCTGGCAGCAGCCCCGGCTCCGACAGCGAGGACGTGGCCAAGAGGAAAAACCACAATTACCTGGAGCGCAAGCGACGCAACGACCTGCGCTCGCGATTCCTGGCCCTGCGGGACCAGGTGCCCGGGCTCGCCAGCTGCCCCAAGACGCCCAAAGTGGTGATCCTGAGCAAATCCTCCGAGTACCTGCAGTCGCTCATCAGTGCCGAGAGGAGGATGGCGGCCGAGAAGCGGCAGCTGCGGCTGCGGCAGACCCAGCTGCTCAAACGGATTGCTCACCTCAAGGGGCAGTAGCACCCAAGGTGCCCCCCACCCCGGTCCCCACGACCCCCCGGCTCCCTCTCAATTTGCACATTTTTAATTTTTTTTCTGGTTGGTTGTTGAACTGTTGGCCCCAGGGGGCTGGAGCACGCGGTGGTTGCTGCATGTGGGGGGGCTGCCGTGGCGCTCCCAGCTGCGGGAATGGGGCCACAGTGGGGGCCCCCCCCGCAGCATCGCCTGCCTGGGGCTGGCATCTTGGCACCGCGTGTTGCAAGATTTCCCCTGTCCCCCCCGTGAAGCTTGCTCAAGTGACTGCTTCGATTCGCGGGCTCAGCTCTATTCCCCCTCCCTGGCAGCCCCTGCACCCCTCTCTGCCGTTTGCTGCCAACAGCGTCGCTGGGAGCGGCCCTGGGTGTCCATCTCACCCTCAAAACCCCAAGCAGCCATGATCTGCTTCAGCTCAGGGAAGCAGGCGAGGCAGAGACGGAGAGCTCAGCGCGGGGCTCGTCTCTGGATGGATCCCCCTGGAGTGGCGACGGCAGGGTCTCTCTCAGCAGGGTTAACAGCACCCCGTGGGCGATCCCCTTGCTCGGCTGGACCGTACCTCACTTTCCTACCACTTTACACAGTAGCTTGTCTTGGATTTTATGTTCTAGAAACTGCTGCTGTAACTGCGAGTCTTATACTGGAGGCTGTGTTTTTATACTGTATTTTTGTACCACTTTTTCAGAAGTATCGGTAAAGAGTTTGCTTTTTATATATATATATAAAACTTTTTTTGGAGGGGGGTTGCTGCTGCAGGGGAGGGCTCAGTCCTGCTGCACTTTAGGGAGATCAGGAAGGGGCTGGCTCCTGCTGGACCCCTGAGCTGGGTCCTCGCGGAGGCCGGTTCCCCCCTTGCAGCTCTCCAAACCACCCATTTGCAATAACAGGGGATTTTTTTTTTCCCCTTTCCCATCCTTGTGAGCACCCTTGTGATCCCCTTTCCCACCCTTGGAGCACCTCCTCACCAGCAGCCACTTAAAATCCCCAGCAAAGCTTTGGGCTTTGCAGGGAGCCTGGCTGGAGGGGGCAGGTTGGGTGCATGGGGGGGCTGTGCTGCCTTTGAGGCTGCCCAGCCTGCGGTGGGGTACGTGGGTGGCAGAGTCCCCTGTCCCCTCCTGGGCGTGCTGGCAGGCATGGCCCCACGGGATGGCACCCTCGGGTCCCCGCTGACCTGCTGAGAACCGTTAGAGTTAACACTGTGGTTGGATTTAGCACTTTCTTCATTACCTCACACTTCATAAATAAATAAGTTTGCAACACTCTGGGTTGGCTTTTTCCATGCAGGTGGCTGTGGGTTTCCATGCGTTGTGCCGCGATGCTCCCGGGGGGCTGGCCTGGCCACTGGGCTTTGGGGTGGCCTGGCCACTCACACACACGAGCAGAAATGAATCTGTTTTGCACCAGGGCTTGGCTGCCTCGCTGCCAGTAAGACTGAGCTCTTTGTCCTGGCTTTCTCCCAGCCATCGAAACAGAAGTTGCTCAAGGCGGCGGGGCCGGGGAAACGAATCACCTGGATTATTTTTCTTCCTTTTAAGTGGCTTTATTGGTAAGGAGGGGCAGAGAGCCCATGCTGGGCTTGGAGAAGGCTTTGGTGTAACTATAAACCCCCTGATGGGGCTCGGGGCAGGCGGCGTGGGGCGATCGCTGCCCCGCGGGTCAGGGGATGGGGCCGTGGTTGGCAGTAACCCTATAGCGAGGGGGGAATGCAATCTGCTTGCTTCGAGGGGCATCGGAGAACTTCATACACCCAGCTCTGCCGAGTGGATGAAATTATATATGTGTGTGTTCTCCCTGCTGAACCTGATGCTTTTGGGTTTCCTTCATACTGGCAGCAAAAGTCTTACTCTAAATGCAGGAGGGACATGGGATCCTGTTACTGCTGAGAAGTCAGAAGGGAGCTGCTGCTGCTGCAGCAGGGGACTCGATCACCTGGTGGAAGCCAGCCTTGAAAAGCAACGATTCTACATAGAAGCTCTTAAATAGTCATTCCCTTTGGTTCCGGCAACGCTTCACCCTCTCTGCATGTTGCATCATGCCGTGTCAAAGTGGTTTAGAGCTGTATTAAAAGGTGCTCACAGGAACCACAGCTTCAACAGGGAGCAGGGTGACCTAAATCTGACACCTCGCCCATGCGCAGGAAACAAAGCCCAGATGTACCAGTCCCTCAAGCGTTTATTTTTGTTGTGCGTACACCGATGCTTGCAGACGTGTCTTTTTTCGGCACAAAGCGACCCTTCCGATAAGGGTTTTAGGAAGGTGTGCCTTTTCTTTTCGTGCCGAAGGCACATAGGATGTTTGAAACATTATTTTTCTTTCTTGGAAATGATGTGCAGATCCCGTGGCCTGAGCTGAAACCACCATCAGTGGAAAATGTAGTTGGTCTCAAGCCAAACGGAGGAACAGTTGCAGTTTTGCACATACCTTTGAGTTCTCCTGCTTAAAGCCCCCATACATAAATACACATCTACCTGAAACTTCCCTGGTTACCAAAGCCGGTGCCTCCTCTCGTATTGCCACGGTACGGACGAGGAAAGCAGACTGACAGCGCTATGAAGTGAACAAACTAAACGCACAGGGCTTTTCCTCCTCGCTTGTTTCGTGCTGCAGTTTGCAAGTGTCGGCTGTAACCATCACAATTCCGCTTTTCCAGGCCTGATACAGTTATTTAACGCAGATTGCCCTGCTCACACCTTGCTCCTTGCGACTCACCCCCTCGCCTCCGCTCCCATACCCCCTCCCCAAAACCACCCACCGCTTTCCCACCCTGGCTTTACTCCCGCCAGCCCCGGTTTTGCGCAGGGCAGCCGGCGGTGCTGCGGGCGCGGTGCCGCCTTCACGCCTGGGCTGGCAAATTTTTAGGACAGTTTCCCCGCGGCGGCCGTAATCCCTTCCCCTCCGAGGGGGGCCGGCTGCCCGCACCCCTCCCGGCCCGCAGCCTCCTGCTCCCTGTTGCCATGGCAAAGGATGTGTGTTGCCAGGGAGAGCGGCGCCAAGGAGATACCCTCCTCCCGCCGTCGCCATGGCAACCGTCTCCCTGCCTTCCCTCCCCTCCGTTGCCACGGAGAAAGCCGCCCGCTCCCCATCTCCCCCTGTTGCCGTGGCGATGGGGAGGACGAGCCTCCGTGGAGGCTGCGGTTGCCACGGCAACGCGCTCCTCTCTGTTGCTATGGCAACAGCCCCGCTCCTCATTCCCCCTGCCCCGTTGCTATAGCAACAGCATCCTTCCCACCCCATCCTACCCCCCCCCCCAAAAAAAAAGGTACCACGAGGCAGGACCCCACTCGTGGGCACGGCCCGGGGGGCCCCGAAGGCGGGGGGTGCCCGGGGGACCCGAAAAGGGGCCGGGGGCGAGGGGATGGGCACAGGGCAGGGGCCGGGGACCCGGGCCGGGGCCGGGGAGAGGGGAGGGACCCGGGCCGGGGCCGGGCACCCCGCCTGGCAGAGGGACACGGGGCACCGGGCCCGGCCCCGTCCTCCCCGCGGGTGGCCCCGGCTGCGGCCCCGGCCCGCCCCCGTCCCGCCCGCCCGTCCCCATGGCAGCCGCCGGGCCGGGCCGGGCCATGGCGGCGGCCGCGCTCTGCCTGGGCCGGGCCCCGCCGCCGCCGCGGCCGCTGGTGGTGATCCTGGGCGCTACCGGTACCGGGAAATCGGCGCTGGCGCTGCAGCTCGGGCTGCGCCTCGGCGGGGAGATCGTCAGCGCCGACTCCATGCAGGTACGGCCGGGCCCGGCCTCCGGGGGCCGGGGGTAGGCCCGGGCTAGGCCCGGGGGTAGGCCCGGGGGAGGCCGGGGGTAGGCCCGGGGGAGGACCGGGGTTGGCCCGGGGTTGGGCCCGGGGGAGGACCGGGGCAGGCCCGGGGGAGGCCGCGGCCGGCCGGAGGAGGCCGGGGATAGGCCCGGGAACCGGGAGACGCCGCGGCCGGGCCTGGGGCTCGGGGAGGGCCGCGGCTGGGCCCGGGGGAGGCCGCGGCCGGGCCTGGGGCTCGGGGAGGGCCGCGGCTGGGCCTGGGGACCGGGGAAGGCCGGAGCTGGGCCCGGGATCCCCGGCTGGGCCCTGGGGCTGGGTGAGGGTGCCGGGAGGCCTGGCCTGGGGCCGGGTGGGCAGCGGGGCCTGGTCGGGGCCCTGGGAGGCACAGCCCCGCGGGGCTGCAGGCTGGGCTCCCCCCGGGACCCCAGGGCCCGCGGCCGGGTGCCTGTGGGGGACAGCCTGGGGACGGATCCTGCCCGCTGGCTGTGCTCCTGGCGCAGGGGCCGGCCCGGCCCTGGTGCCCCGGTCCTGGGGAAGGGGCCAGGCAGCTGGCCGGGCTCCGGGGTGTTTCGGGTGATGTCCCCTCCTGTAACACATCCCCCAGGCGCGGGGCACGGCATGGTTTGTGGCGCTGGCAAGGCACGGGCTCTCCCCTCGCCCGCGGGGAGACCCTCTGCCATCACCAGGACCCACTGGGTCCCTGCGCAGTGCCTCGCACCCCAGCTGGGAGACCTGGCAGGCAGCAGTGCTGGCTGGTGCTGTCTGTCCTTCCAGAGGCTGTTGTATGGACGTAGCGTCAGTGAGGCTTTAACATGGCAGCCAAAGGCGAGCGCTCCCCTCCCCGGTCACCCGGCAAAGGGACACTGACAAGATACGGGAAAGAGTATTAAAAATGATATTTGCTACTGGCCAGTGACACCGTCTGTGGTCTCGTCTCTTATTGCAGGCAGCAGCGTGGAATGTATCGGTTGTACAGTCAGGGTCAGTAAACACCCAGGAACCCAGCCTCATGTTTTTGGTCCTAATTGCATCCAGCTACAAGAGCTTTGTCAGGGGATGTAGATTTCAGCCACAGTAGCAATTTTGTTACTCTTTAGCAAAACGTTTTCCTTCCTAATCAACACTTTCACTGTTCTGTTTCCATAACACCTGAACTTTTGTCAAGCTTAAGGTTTAATGTGTTTATTATGCTTTTTAAAAAGGTGTTTTCTGCCAACAACACCCTTTGCCCTTTGTGCTGCTCAGAGATCAACTCTCGCTCTCCTGTGGCCACCTCCCGGTTTCCCGCACCAGGCTGCTGATGCTGGTCACTGTTTGTATCCTAGAGAGCTAAATTTAAAAATTCCCGCTCCTGAATTTGGAGCAAGGAATTGGAAAGCTTTAATTTTATGGCATGTTTTCCTTAAGCTCTTGGAGAAAAAGTGTTTGAGATCTGAGCTGAATTGATAAGATCCTGCAGGGGCAAAACGTTCACGTGAGACACGGAGGCTTTGTCCAGCGCTGCCTGATTGCGGGCAGCTGCCCGGCCCAGCCCTCGGGAACCACCAGGCATTGCCGGCATTGCGAGCCCTTAGCGCGTGCTCCCTAACGAAGGCCCGGCGCTTCTGTCTCGCTCTCCTCGAGCCCGGGGTGGCACTGCCTGTGGGCTGGTTTTCTCCGCAGACCCTGTCTGGGCTGGGGCGGCTTTTACTCGGCTGCTGTTAAGTTTCCAAGGCGAGTTACTCTGCGTCAGAAGTGTCTCTGAGCAGAACTCGGCTGGTGCGGTTTTACTAGCACTGACCTTCCCGATCTGAACAAGCTCTAGAGCTTTTATTTGGTTATTTGCGCCCGTTTGTGTACTGTGAATACTGAGGCTCTCGGACCTTGCAGTGACCGCCAGCCCAGCGTACGGCAGGCTTTAATATCAGGGAAAGGGCTGTTGACTTGAGCGATCCTGCGAACGCGAGGCTCCTGCTGCATCCCGAGCTCTGCAGACGTGGCTGGAGCTGACTGGCATGCTGTGGATTCTCGTTTCACGCTGGTGGATGTTTTGAAGCGTGTATTTTGTGCTCTGGTTGTTTCAGGTCCCACTATGGGAATGCAGGCGCTGGGAGGACTCTGGCTGCAGGCGCCCAATGGCATCTGGGCTCAGTGGCTCTTGTCCTCCTTTCCTTTTAATCTCATTCTAGCGTGACCGTGGAGCGAGAGCCGAGCAGCTCCGCTACTTTTATCCCGTAACGCAGCGTGCTTTCTGCGTGGCCTCTTGGGGCGGCGAGGCGGGGGGGCCCTGCCTCTCCCCAGCTCCGGCTGCCCGAAGGCACAGCCCCAAGCAGCTCACGTCTGCGCCTCCCCCACCATGCTCCACTAACCCCCGTGCCCTGCTTAGGCGGCCGCAGCCAGCCAACTGGGTCTGCTTTCTTGCTGGCTTTGTTCCCGTGGAATATTGTCTCCGCGCTGCATGTCCCTCTGCCACGCAGAGCTGGCTCCGCTGTCCTTGCAGAAGAGTCGCCGGGTTTTAAAAATCCCATTGCTTATTCTCGACTGACAGCTGCCAGCGACCGTGTCGCCCTCAGCCCTCTCTGTCCATTCATCGCTGCGTCCCGTGCGGCTCCGCGGAGCTCTGACAAATGCTGGCAGTGTTTGGGGCAGCTGCTGGAGCTGGAGCCAGGCTCGGGAAGGGGCCGGGGAGCCCCGAGCCCACCTGTTCCCGCACACAGGCACCCCTCTATCTCCAGGGCGTTTTCGTCATGGCTGTGGGTCGCTGTGGTCAAATTACAGACTTAGCTGCTGCCTGCGTGCAGCTCAGGAGCTCTGGTTAATCTGATGGCCTCTTAATCTTTCTTTTTGTCCTTTCTGTGGCCGTTTGTCATCCCAGTGATAGAACGAGAGGAAACGGCCTCAAGCTGCGCCAGGGAAAGTTTAGGTTGGATATTAGGAAAAACTTCTTTACTGAAAGAGTGGTCAGGCCCTGGCACAGGCTGCCGAGGGCAGGGGCTGAGTCCCCATCCCTGGACGTATTTAAAAGCCGGGTAGATGTGGTGCTTAGGGACATGGTTTAGTGGCGGACTTGGCGGTGGTAGGTTAACGGTTGGACCTGATGATCTTAAGGGTCTTTTCCAACCTTAACGATTCTATGATTCTATGATTTAGGAGTAAGTCATTCCCTGGGAAAGCCAGGCAGGGCGAAGTCAGTCCCGTTTCTTCATTCCTGGCTGAGCAGTGAGCATGCAGCGATCCTGGTGCCAGCTTGCTGGAGGGCCCCGTCTGCTCCTGATCCCACTGTCCCTTCTGGATTTCACCCTCGGAAGTGGGGACGCAGTCCTCCGGAGGCTGTGGTAGCACACTGGGTACATTTGCCTGTTAGTGTGTCACGTCAGGACATCTTAAGAGCCTTTGCTGACATCCTTCTCGTGGCAGGGATCAGAGCTGGGAGTGAATCGTGCTCTCCTTGCACCCTAGCTTGGTTTGGGTCCTCCGTGCCCCTCTCCAGCTGGGAAATCACTTGGCCCTTGTGAAATCTTCATGCTCTTCCCAGCCGTAGGTGGCTTGGATGTGTCTGGGGTCCCTGTGCTGCACAGCCATCACGTCACCTTCTACACTGTGCTCCCTGCACTCGGGGCAAGGACAGTGCCTTTCCCCCTCTAGTGCAGATGGTGACAAAGGGACAGGGTTGGGGATCGTGCATGAAACTGGTGGCAGAGCGAGGGTTTGGGAGAGCCCACCCTTCCCGGGCTGCGGGCTGAGGACCCTCACAGGCACCGTTTCCTGAGGATCGCTGGTGTTTGTGTCTCCTGCCTCAGTTTCCCCACCCTTTAAAAGGGGAGACGGTGCTGCCCTTCCAGCGAAGTGCTGGCAGCTGTGGGGCTGACCTGCCCGGGGGTTTCAGCGGCAGAGGTGGGAGGACGCCGTCAAGGCTAAGCATCTTTAGTCCCCGGCTTGTATTCGGTGTCTCGGAGGCCTGCTGCTCCAGGCTGCCGCTAATCTGTTTTGGGGCCTTAGAAAGCAACAAAGGCTTATCTGAGCCGCTTGCTGAAAATAGAAATGAGTGTTGGGAGGACGTCTCGGTGCGAGGCCCTGCTGACAGCCAGCTGGTGGAAACCTTCTCTGGCCTTTGCTGGGTGTCTGTAAAAGGCCGCCTTTGTTTCCTCCCAGCCCACACACTGACACCGCATTCCTCCTCCTCTTGTTGCCAGATATTCGGGCAGTCTCTCGGTGTTTAATCTGCGGGAGAACCTTGGGGGATTGGAGCCTGAGCTGTAAATCCTGGCTCTGCCCGCGCAGGGCACTGGGAGCTCCCGGCTGCCCGTCAGCCCTCTGTATTGCCTGTGATTTCAGGCAGACGAGTGGGAGTCGGAGGAGCTGGAGGGCTGGACTGGCCCTTGCCGGGGGAGAGAAGGCACTGAGCCAAAGCTCACCAAATTCGAAGGCTTTGGGTGCCGACTGGAGACCTGCGTTGAATGGCGCTGCTCAGCCCGGGCCGGGTAATGGAAGGGGATCAATAGGCTGCAGCCAGCCACGGGGCACGTTGGCAGGGAGCTGCCTCTCGGGCCTCTCCTCCTGTCTGCTCGCCATCCCCTGGAGCCAGCTGGGTTTCTGCAGGGCAGAAAGGAAGAGCATTTGGTTGCCCTCCCGCTCCCCCCTCGCTTCCTGCCCCCAGGCAAGCCTTTCTCCGCCGAGGGACCGGGAGCAGGAGCTGGCCCTCGCCCTCCGAGCAGCAAGTGCAAGAGTTAAGCAAGACAGGGAGTGTCTGCCAGGCTGCAGCTGGTTCAGCCGCCCCAGCAGCTCGCATGACTGCTCCGGGCAGGGATCGGGCTTCCCTGCTCCACTAACCTCGGATCGTCCCTTGCTGCCGCTCCGTGCCTTCTGCCCGTGGGTCACCTCTGTGTCACCTTGTCCTTCTGTCTGGGACCAGGGGAGGCAGTGGGTGGAGGCTGCGCTGCAGCCGGAGGCTTGGCAGCTTCTCAGAGGGGATTAAGAGGAAATTTGTTTCTGGAAGTCTGGCCCTCTGGCTGGGGTGGTTTCTGGGTGATGGAGGAGGAAATGAGTACAGCCATTTTCAGTCTCTTCTCCCATCAAGCCAGTTTATCCCAGGCTGGGAGACTGCTCCAGGCGGGGAGGTGCTGAGAGCTAAACACATCCTCCCTGCGACCGCGGCACGAAGCAGAGCCTTAGCCACTGCCTGGCACGGAGGGTGCTCAGTCCTTGGCATGGTGCAGAGCTGGGCTGGACAGAAAGGCTTTATGTGCCCCGCCGCGACCATGTGCCTGCTGCCAGCACCCTCGGGGTGTGGGTCCCCGCTCTGATCCCTGTTTGTCTGCAGCTCTGCAGAGCCTCACAGCACCCACTGACAGGCATGCCCGGGGCAGTGCCAGGGCACAGGGGCACCCCGCGCTGAGCAGGGTTGTGTTTGCATGCCACGGGGAGCAGGGCGAGGAGCCTTCCTCCCTTCTCCTGGGTGAAAGATGCTCTCGTCTGAAAGGGCTGTGCTCACGGGACCCAGCCGAGCCGTGGGGATGGGATGCCAAGCTGAGGCGGCTCCAGTGCTTGCACCACCTGGGTCTGCGGGCTGGGCTGTGGCTGTTGCTTTACGCAGCCTGGAGGGTGGATTTGGGCTGTGGCTCGGATGCGTGCTGCTGGGATCGCAGGTTGCTTTGGCTCTTTACCAAGAATGCTCCCGAGGGGTTGGTTTGGGTGGCTTTTCTTTCTGCTCTGCTTTTAGCTGTCTAGCTGAGGGCCAGCATCTCTCGGCAGTGCTCTTCAAGGCTGTATACCCCAAACTCGAGATTGAAGATGCACCTCGAAGCAGCGAGATGCTGCTGGTTGTGCTCACCAGTGTCTCTTGGCACCCTGGTGCAGCACAGTGCCTCTTTTCCCCTGGGGTCACTGGCCTGCACCGATCTCTTTTGCTCCTCTCCGTACCTGACCGGCTCAGTGAGAGCAGGCAGCAGGCGGTACGCCAGGCTTTTAAGATGTGCATGAGCTGAGACCGTTTTTGTGTGTTCAGAGGCTCCATGAAGTTGCATGTTGCATCCAGAGATCTTTGTGTGTTACGAGAAGCAGTGATCCTTGTCCCCAGACGAGACTCGGTGCTGTGCTGGAGATGGGTGTTTGGAGAGAGGCAACCTGAGCTTTTAGCTGCAACGGCAGCAGATGAGGAGCCGGCGGCGTGGAGGCAGCCGCCCTCCTTGTTTCGGAGCTCTGTGCTTCGGAGACAGGTTTGGTTGGTTACGCTGACCGGGCTCTGACACTGCTCTCTGATCACTCGATCAGCCTTTCCGTCCCTAGCTGCAGGGTTATATCAGACCAGGAAAGCAGTTGTGAGCGGTCGGACTCACTGTTTGTCTCCCCTGAACAGGAACAAACACCAGAGAGGCAGTTTGGCCCTGGCAGGAGCAGGCGTTGGCAAGATTCCTGCTGCCTCGCTTGAACGGGGCACGTGCCCCTGCCTGTGCTGCCTGCTTCTCCAGAGACCGGCGAGGGGCTTGGAGGGGTGATGGGGCAGGCAGCAGCTGTGCGTGGGGGAAGGAGCAGTGGTTGGCAGGGATTTCATGGGACGCAGAGGTGAATGGCAGGCTCTTCTCTTCCCCAGGTGTACAAGGGCTTGGACATCATCACGAACAAGGTTTCTCCCCAGGAGCAGCGTCTGTGCAGACACCACATGATCAGCTTTGTGGATCCCCTTGTCTCTAACTACACGGTGGTGGATTTCAGAGACAAAGCCGTGGCTCTGATATCCTTTCACACTGCAGCCTGCCTGGCTGAGCAGATATGGACTTTCCCCCTCCACAGCCAGGCCTGCAAGAGAGATCAGTGTTTGCATCAGCCTTGGGCTCTCCACGTTGCAACGAGCTCCAGCTTTCAGAGGATGCTGCTGGCGAGGGGGGGCTTGGAGCTTCTTTTTCCCAGCTAATGCTGAGGGCAGCCCCCACTCAGGGCTGGTTGGGGAGGATCTCTGCTGCACTGTAACAGTGCTGAGCTGGGTATTGCCCTCCCTGGCAGTCCCTGGGTGTCCCTGAGTTTTGGTGGTAGCTGGCACAGGTAGCAGAGGGTAGTGAGAGATGAGGGACACCTCTAACCCTGACCTGCAGCCTCAGTGGCTCCTTGGGGCTGGGAGGGTGGGGTCTGGGCCGCAGGCTGTGCTCCCCACAGCCCTCCCTCCCTGCCGTGCATCTCTGCTTACGCTCCCTGACTGTGGCACATAGAAGATATCTTTGCCCGCGACAAGATCCCGATTGTTGTGGGAGGAACCAACTACTACATCGAGTCCCTGCTCTGGAAGGTCCTTATCAACACCAAGGTACCGTTGGGGGGCTGTGTGTCCCTCCGGGAAAGGGTGAGCCCCGTGTTCAGGGCAGGCTTCCTGCGGCCAGGCATGGTGCTCCCGCTGCTAGAGTGGGGCAAGGAGAACCAAAAGCCCCTCATTCACCCCGTGGGTCTGGGGGATCATCTTGCTTGTGCTAGCCTGGCACATGGATGAGTGGCTTGACTCAGAGCAGCCTTGTGCCCCACAGGAGAAGGCCAGCATGGCCCCTGGGCCGGTCACCAACAGGAAAGTGGAGCTGGAGCAGATGGACGGTGTTGAGCTCCATCGCCGCCTGAGCCAGGTGGATCCAGAGATGGCGGCCAAGCTGCACCCCCACGACAAGCGCAAAGTGGCCAGGTGAGCTTGGTGTGCCGGGGGCAGGGTGTGCCAGGGCCCAGCACCCCTTCCCGAGGGAATCGTGTGCCTGGGAACATGGCAAGATGGGCTCTCCCAGCCCAGGTGGGTGCTCCTAGCCCCTTAGCCAAGGTGCTTGGGGTCCTTGGAGCGCTGGTGTTGGGGAGCTCGCTGGCATCTGAGACCTTTGGCCACGCAGCCCCCAGCTTGAACTGCCTTTGGGGTCCAGGACAGCGCATTGCTCCTGGCTTGTGTGCACTGAGGCTGCTCCCGCCGCGGTGCCCCAGCAGCAGGGTTTATCTGGAGCTATTTAAAGAGCAAGCTGCCGTGCTGGCTGAGTAACATACCTGAGCTCTGTGGGAACAGCATGGTAGCAAGACCAGGCTTGCTGCTTTGGTGGGCCCATCCCAGCCGAGCCCTGGCCTGGGGGGAGCAGAACGCCGCCCACCCCATTCGCACGGTGCAGGAGGATGGAGGGTTGGGCACCCCGCGCAGCTTCCTCCACCTACCTGGCTGGGCTGGGCTGAGCTGGCGGTAATGCTTCGTGGCAATGGCAAGGTTTGCCCCTTCCCTGCAGCCCTGCCTGGCTGGAAAGGGCAGGGCTGGAGCCAGAACCCCGTCCCCTGCAGGGCTTGTCCTGGTGCCAGGCAGGAGTGGGTGGCTGTGCTCTGGGCTCCTTGGGTGCCATTGCTGTGCTTTGCACTGCATTGCACCCCCAGGACCTGGGTGTGCTCGGGATGCCAGGCACGGGAGGGGGCAGAAACCTGCCCTCCCCCCACATGAGAGGGCTGGATCGCAGCGAATGTCTGTGGTTCCCTTTGCTGGAGCCCCCAGGGCCACTGGGGAAATGGAAAAGCTCATCCTCACCCAGCCTCTGAGCTCTGTCTGTCTCTGCTTACAGGAGCCTCCAAGTGTTTGAAGAGACGGGGATCCCCCATAGTGAAATCTTGCACCAGCAGCAGGAGGAGGAAGGTGGGGGACCCTTAGGGGGACCCCTGAAATACCCCCATTCCTGCATCCTGTGGCTCCATGCAGACCAGGCAGGTGAGAGTGGGCTTTGCACAGCTCCTGGCTGGCTGAGCATGGCGATGCGGGCTTAGGGCTGACCCCCTGCTCCTGCCCCAGCCTCCTCCCTGAACAAGGCAGGAATTCTTTTGGCATCAGTGGGTGTGACAGAGGACTCGTTCCCCTCGCCTGCTGGGCTCTGCCTTCCTCAGGTGGATCGGGAAGCTGGCAGTGCCGAACCGAGTCCTAGCACGTTGTCCAGTTGTGGGCCTCCTGAGGGCACGGCTCCAAGTGGCTGAGCGTGTCCTGCTCTTCTCCTCCCAGCTCTGGACCAGCGGCTGGAGAAGCGGGTGGATGACATGCTGGCTGCGGGACTGCTGGAGGAGCTGCGGGACTTCCACCGACGCTACAACCAAGAGAAGGTGGCCCAGAACCGGTGGGTGAGAAGCCAGCTCCCTTTCTGCTCCCAGTCCCACCTGCCAGACCCATGCAGAGCCCGGAGCGACTCTCCCTGCAGCAGCTCCGATGTATCGCTGCTCCCAGCCCTCTCCTGGCAGCGCCTGCTCCTGCGGCAGGGCCAGCAGACGGGATGGGTGCCTGCCTCTGTGGGGGCACCATCAGCGGAGTGGTCGGAACCAGCCCGATCCTCCAGCACTTCCTGGCCTTCCCTGCCAGAAGCCTTAGACCAGGGTTGGTCAAACAGCAGAGTCCCTGTGGGTCTCAGCATTTAATTCATTGTGCCTGGACCGTATCTGCCAAGTGGTGGCATTTCCCCTCAGTAAAAATTGCTTGGTGCTGCCTGAGTGTTCAGACAGCAAAGCTGACGTGGATGGTCACTGGCGGCACCGGTCTGCGTTCCTGTGTGTGCCTGGCTTGGCCTGTCCCCTGACGCCATGGGCTTGTGTCACCTGTGGGGGTCCTGCAGCGTGCGACGCAGAGATCTGAGCTGTTACGGGGAGGGTTGAGGTCTCCCACTGTTCTGAAGGAGGCTGCTTTGACCCCTGTCTCTTGTCTTGTTCTCCAGGCAGGATTACCAGCACGGCATCTTCCAGTCCATTGGCTTCAAGGAGTTCCACGAGTACCTCATCAGTGAGGGGAATTGCTCGTCCGAGACCAGTGCTCTGCTGCTGCAAAAAGGTGAGAGGAGCACCCTGCGTGCCCTGCGTGCCTCAGCCCCACGCAGCTCCGGGTGACGCTGCGTAATGGTCTGAACCAGGCTCAAACCTTGGGGCAGGTCTTGTTGGGGTTGAGCTGCACCTTTCTCGCTGCATTTTCCACTTCTGCCAGCCCAGGGGGGCAGGGACTCCTTTTTCCGTACTTGCAGAGCATCTCTGAGCGCACCCAGAGCAATTCCTCCCTCCCTTCCCCCAGGCCTCCTTGCAAGATGTACTGGGTGCAGCATGACTTGGGATCTGGAGCTGGTCCACCAGTGACCTGGGTGATGGGATCCCAGCTGGGATGGGAATGTTGTGGAGAACAGGGCTAGAAAGAAGGAATGAAGCAGAACTCAGCATCGAGTTCAGCAGCAGGATGGTGGGAAGGGATCTAGGGATCTAGCAGATCACAGCATGAGTCAACAGTGGTGCGCTCTTCAATGGTGCCTGTCATTTTGGAGCGTCTGGACCGATGCGTTTTTGTTAGAGGAGAGAGCTGCTCTGCTCCTCAGCACAGCGGAGGTCCCAGGCGGAGTCGAGGAGGGTTCAGTGCGAAGTGGAGATGGAGGCTGAGGAAACCACAGAAATCATAAAAGGCTTGAAAACAAGTCTGGTGCAGAAGGGTCCTGTTGTGTCTGCTCAGGAGATGATTATGGAGGGATAAGATAAGTCTGGCACTAAATATTGAAAGGCTGTACAGTGGTAAACCATCCTCTGGGCCCACCGTGGGTAGGACAAGGAGTCCTGGGCTCCGTTTGTGCAGAGAGGTATTCAATTAGGCATTACGAGAGCAGTGCAGCCCCTGAACAGATTGTCCTACCTGCTGAAAGCTTCAGGGCTGAGGTTTTGGGCCCTTTCCACCCAGTGTTCGTTCAAGGGCATTTGGGACGCCTTGTCCGGCCCTTCTGTGCTGCTGCTGCCCCTACACTCTGTCTGGTGGGGCTTGGCTGCTTCACTGGGATGACCACTTCTCACTGCTGGCTTGGAGACCTCCAGACTGACGGTAGAAATGCTGCCCTTAAGTGAGCATGGTACCATCCAGCACAAACTCTTGCCTTGTGTGATTTGCTTGCACCGGAGCTGACAGCCTCTTCTCACTCTGCTCTGAGCTCGGCTTGCAGCGTTGCGCTGATCTTTGATTTTATTTTTCACTCCCTCTGTTTGAAAGGGATCCAGGCCCTGAAACAGGTGACCAAGAGATACGCCCGGAGGCAGAACAAGTGGGTCCGAAACCGCTTCCTGAGACGTAAGTCCTCTGTTCCTGCCCTGCCTCGCCATCCCTCTTCTCGTATCTCTTCTCATCCCTCCTTGGCACATCCCCTGCTCCCAGCGCAAGAGAGGAGAGCGGTGGCTGCTCTGCTTTGGGGCAGCGTGTGTTGGGGGGGACGTGAGTCTGGCAGAGATCAGACGATCCTGCCTGGGTTCTTCTGGCTGGCCCAGGCTTTGCAGGTGTCTGCTGCCGGCCAGATCCCTCCAGGATCCACCCACCAGGCTCTGCCCTGATGGCAACCCGAACATGTGGGAAGGAGAGCAGCCGCTTGGCCCTCCTGTGACAGCCTGCCCAGCGCTGTCCGTGTTTATCTCGCCCACAGCCCATCGGCCCAGACACTCGGGAAGCCAGCTCCTTCTCACTGCTTCCCCTGTACCCCTGGCTGCCTGTCGAGGGCAGATCTTTTCTTCCCAACAGAAGTGCCATCGGGATGGCTAATACCCCAACAGAAGAAAACAAGCCAAGGCTCAGCCCCGTGGCGGGCAGCAGTAGATGATGATGGCTGCAGCATCCTTGCAGCCTGTCCTGCCGACGGCTCCCGAGGGGTGTGGGGAGGGGGTGCCCAGCACTGTCCCTCTCCCCGTGCACCCACACATGCTCCCTGTGCAGGGTGAAAAGCCCAGTTGACAGCTGCCCTCCAGATTAGGAGCAGGAGCCCATCGGCTGCTCTTAGCCTGGGCTGTGCTCACCACGGTGGCAGGGAGCCAGCAGGACTTCCCCATCCCAGCCCCAGCCTTGGAGCAGGGCCAGCGGCAGCAGCTGGGAGCCGGGCACTTGTTGAAAGGTGCTTGGTAGGGGCAAAGCAACAATAAAATAAAAAAAAAAGGCAGGGAGAAACTCGAGTCAAAAGATGGGCTTTGAACGGGGTGCAAGAGCTTTCCTGGAGCCATGTGCTTGGTGGCTGTGGCTCACCTTTCTGGTGGCAGGTGTGCTTCAGATCAGCGCTGTCGGGAGCTTGTTTGTGGTTACAGCAATAAAAAGCAGCACCTGCTGGAGACTGGCACACGGCAGCCTTTGATGGCTTTGTCCGAGCGGGGCCGTGTGCCCGATGCCTGCGGGCCGGTGAGCCGCGGCAGGGCAGCGACGTCGCCGGAGGGAGTGGGCGCTCTCTGATTGCAGCTGTCTCGCCCTGGCTGGGCTGCAGCGAGCGCCCCGTGCCCTCGCGCCGGGCTGGGGGAGGCCGAAGGGGTGGCTTTGAAACTGTGCCTTGTCAAGTCAAGGCATTAATAAAGCATCTCCCACCGTGGCCTGCTACTGGGAGCCGGGAGCGTTGGCCCCCGCAGCTGCACAAGCAATTACAGCTCTGAGTGGGAACCTGCACCCGCGGATTCCTCATCCAGGCTCCATGCCTGCATCTCCTTGTAAGCTTTGTGTGATGGCTTTGTGCCTGGATCTAGCTTTTGATCTTCTGCGGCCTCCTGTGGACCGTGGCCGTGACGAAGTGTTTGCTGTTATGATGGGCTGTCGGTGTGCTCAGATTTCATAATGCTGTCCTGAAGGCAGACAACCATGAAGATGCTTGCTTGAGGTCTTAGGTGGTTTTGCTCTTTGCAAGGGTGGTGCCCCCCAAGCTGAGGTTTCTGGTCATTTTGGCTCTGGAAAGGCTGGTGCCCTTTACTTCTGAGTGCTAAAGGACAGCTCGATAGGAAAGAGCGGATCCCCTTGGTCACAGCGTAGCCCCGTGGGTGCTGGGACGTGATGCTGGGGAGGTTCTGGTGGTGACCTGTCTTTCTGTGTCTCCGTAGGTCCCGGGCCCAACGTGCCCCCGGTGTATGGCTTGGAGGTGTCTGATCTCTTGCGGTGGGAGGAGGACGTGCTGAAACCTGCTCTGGAGATAGTGGAGAGCTTCATCCAGGTACCGGGTAACTGGAGTTAACACGTGAGCTGTGGCCGAGAAGCCAACTTCTTGATAGTCTCCAGGCCCTTGATAGTCTCCAGGCCCCGTAACTTGGCACTTAGTCTCTCCCATGAGCAGGGCTCTGTGTACATGTCCAGCCTTGGGCTTTCCTCGCAGTGGCAGAGGGCTGTTGTCTAAGCTGAAAATGTCTCCTAATGCCCAGTACTCTGCTTGTCTTGCACGGTAAAACTGCAGCGTCTGTCCTGCTAACCTTACTGTCTGGGTAGGGCAAGTTCAGAACCCAAACTCCACCAAAGTGAACACAGCCAAGCAGATTTTCATAGTAGAAACCAACTCGAGGCATTATTTAATCTACAGGGACGTGAGCCCCCAGCAGAGCCTGTGAAGATGGAGTACGATGTAAATGAGAACAAACGGAGTCATCGCGTGTGTGAGCTCTGCGACAGAGTCATCATCGGGGACAGGGAGTGGGCAGGTAGGATCCGGCCAGGGGGAGAGGAGAGGACCTGGGGGGGCACAGCGAGCGCAGTTTTGCAGAGGGATGGAGCGAGGCAGTTCTCCGGAGCAGAGCAGCTCCCTTGCCTCGCTCTGCTTGGCCGGGTGACCCTCAGCACATGATCTTGGGCTTCCCAGGATTGTTTACAGCCCGTGTATGAAAGCAGCCATTTGCAAGCCCAGAGGGCGTGCAGGAGCTGTGCCACAGCAGCCATCTGTTGGGCTTCCCCCCCTTCCCCGCGCCCGGTAAACACCGCCGCTCGCCGTTGCCACGCCAGACAGGGGCAGCTATACGTAGCATCAAACCTCAGAGCTGTCTGTGTTCAGTCAGGGCTGCTGGTCCTTTGCAGCACTTTAGAGACTTTGTCAAAAAGCACAGCACAAATCTGTTTCTTCTAAAATTTTGTTGTGTAAAATGAAAGTTTCTTAATGTTTTTAATAGCTCAGTTTTGCTCCAATATCTCCTATTTCTGTGGGTTTTTTAAAAAAAGAAGTATTCTGAGCTGTAATGGTAATAGAAAGGGATTTTCTATTTTCAATAGACATACTTTGAACGAGCTCAGTTGGAATCAGATTAACTGAGTGAATTTATCTGTGCTGTGAGGCTCATGCTGAGAACCAGAAACAAAAAGTAGTGGAGAAGCTGGCTGGAGAAATGAAACTGGTAAATCTCCGTGTGTTGCCCAAATGCAGCATATACAGACACAACGGAAAGATAAATTTCCCAGGTCGTTGGTCATCGGATTTGAACGGGTCGCTTATTCCTCTTGAGCCAGGGAACTGCTGAAAGCAAGGATGGAAGTTGGCTCAGAATTGGAAGCTCGTTGTAGTGAGCTCAGTTTGTAAGCGTAATTGTTATTTTAGCCAGTCTCAGCTGTCTCAGCTTGGAGGTGCTTTGAAGGAACTCTATCTACTCCAGAACTAGAGGGCTCTGAAAGCCATCAGGGTCCGTGCCGTCCTTCCAGGTCCAGCAAGTTTTGGGAACTCCTCAAGATCCCCCCAAACACCACAGCTGCAACTACATGTCCTCTAGGGATGTCATCCCACGTTCTGACAGATGATGACAATACCTTTCCCAACCCAGACCAGCTGTTGTTCTCTGCATCCAGCTGAATTTGGCTCAAATCCCCAGATGGTGGGAGAAAAACGGTCCAAAACCTGGGTGTTACTTGTCACTGCAAAATGTAAAAGCTCAAAGGGAAGTGAAAACAGTAGTGGGAGCTGAGTCGATCTGCAATCTGGTCTCTTTTCTTAAGTCAAGGTACAGATAGTTCTGGGAACTGCTTCCCAGTACCCCACTGGCTCTGGAAGATTTTAAATTTTATCTAATTTTACAATCTGTGTGGACTGAAAAGAGCACACCTCCCCAGACAGTAGCAGAAATCAGTGCTTCTTCCAGCCGCTCTACGCTTTGGTGTTGCTTGCGACAAATTGTAAGAGGTGAGACTTTATTTCGAGCTGAGGGTGACCCTACAGCATTGTGATAAAGCAGCAGCTTTGCGTGTAATTTCATCCTTTGGCAGAAAAGGGTGACTGGAAACCACCTGAGGGCCTTGATTCAGTGAGCACATACCCTTGTTTAATTAAGGCCCTGCTTGAAAAGTTTGCTGCTTTAATTGCTGCTCTGATCTCCTGGAAATAGCAAAACCGCCCTGCTAAGATGGTACCTCGGTCTGGTTAGACACAACGCCTTCTACTGAGATAATACCGCTGATACAGGAGGTTTTACTGTCCTTAACTATGTGATTTCAAATGGAAACGCAGCTCCTGCTGCCCTGCCGTGTCAATACAAGTTGCATCCTTGGGATTACGCCTCTGTTCCCGTCCGACTCCTGCTGACGTGCTCCCGTAGCTGGGGGCCTTGCCCTGGAGTTATCCAAAAGCATAATTATGCTCCGGGCTCTGTCCCTATCCGCTCCGTAGATGTACAGGATATCCCCAGCGCTGCGGTGCAGGCATCTAGGCTTACAAACGATCCTGGCAGCGCTCCACGGGGTGGTGGGTAGTTGCACAACCTCGCCTGCATCCTGCAACGCGCCGCCTCTTTGCTAACGCTTTCCTTTCTCCCGTCCTCCTGGCGTCATCTCGGTGGGGAGCAGACTTGCTGGGAGCGTTGAATCCTGACAATCTGGAGTTTTCTGCATATACAGAGCCAGGTTTTTTCCCTCTCCCAGTCCTTCCAGTGGTCAGGAGAAGGCTTGGAAGGGTTGTCCCCCTCTGAGCCCCGATAGTTTGGCCTAGAAGCATCCTGAGAAATGGCCTGGGCAGGGCTCGGGAGGTCATTTTTTCTGCAGGAATGAATTGTGCGGGAGGATGGGAAGGGAGCGTGCTCTGCACCGCACTGGGGGATCGGGTCGGGCATTTCCGAGTTCCCCAGAGTTAAATGCTCTGTTTGCCTCTTCCTCCAGCTCACACGCGATCCAAATCCCACCTGCACCACCTGAAGAAGAGGAGGAAGCTGGAGGCCGCCAGCCGTGCTGCAGAGACTGAGGGGGACAGTGGGGGCACAGAGACCTCGGGCGAGGACAGCAGCTTGCCTTCGCCGTAGGCCTGCAAACCAGCTGGCGAAGGGGAGCAGCCGCGCTTCCACCCGTACGGCGAGGAAGCGACGTAGTCCTGCGTGGCCTTGAACTGAATGAGCTGAGTCATTTTTTTCGGGATGAGGCAGGTGTGTAAGCGATGGCCAAAGGCTGCATCAGGTCCTCTTCGTGTGGCCTCCTCGCGCCGTGTTCCCATGCTTCCCCAGCCCTGCCTGGAAAGGGCTGGGCCCCGCGGCAAGGCTGCTGGGAGCATCCTCCCATGCCAAGCGTTAATTCCTGCCAGAGACGCAGCATTATCCTTGGAATGGTTGAGCTGATCCTGCTGGCGTGCGAACGTGTCGTTCTCAGAGACAGAAATACCCTGCACTCCTCCAGCTTGGCCAGGAGTGCAGCTCCGGAGCTGAGTGAGCTCTTACTGCCTTTATTGTGGAGAGGATATTTTTTTTTCTTTTATATGGAAATAAAGTTGCGAGATTATTGTGGGTTCCCCTCCCTATTAACAAGCGCAGTTTTCTTTCTCTCTGTTCCCACCTGGCCCAGGTTTCCTGCTCTGGGCGCAGGGCAGGACGTCCAGGCCTGCTTCCTTCTTCCAGTCGCCTTTTCTGCAGCTTCCGAGGGAGCTGAGCAGATGTTCTCAGCCTGGCGCAGGCCGATCCCCGTGCACGGAGCAGGTGCAGAAGGAGCTGGCACCTGCTAAACAGGAACTTGGAAATGATCTCATCAAGGCTGCAACAGATGAGGCTGTCCTAGTTAAAGCTGAATTCCCGGGGGTTTACACTGTGGTTTGGCAGTGGGAACCGGCCCCGTGTTTGAATCCGAGTTGCTGAGCAGCAAATTCCTCGTGCCGCGTCCGCGAGGCAGTTGGTCGCCGCGGTGTCATTCCTGGAGGACGCGAGCGCCGTCTGCGCCACCGCGCTTCCCGGCGTGCCGCGCTGGGTGAAACCGGCAGGGCCTTTTCCAGGGCGTTGGGGATCCTCCTGGCAAATGCAACCAAGACAGTTCCTCCTGGGAGGGCCGCGGGGTGGTAGAGCACGATCTTTTCCTTCAGCTGCTTGCCTTATGCCGTGTGGCAAGAGCCAGCTCTCGGGGCTCAGCCTGCGAGGGGAAGGGCTGCGTGGGCAGATCTGCCATCGCAGGCTCTGGAGGTGCCTGCTCTGCTGGGGATCGGGTTAAACCTCCAGTTTGTGTGCCTCGGCGTCGAATTATTTCTGTAATGCTCCGTGGGGTGGCTGCCTTGGGCCGTTCGATAGGGGCGTGGGGTGGCTTGGGAGCTCGCGCTGAAGGGAATACGCGGGGAAGAGCTGGGAATTTGGGTTGGCTTTTCTCTGCCAGCATCGGACAGAGCTGGGCATCAGCTTTGAAGCTGCGTTTGCGTTGCTGGGTCTGCCTGCAGCGCCAGCTGAGCCTCTTCTCGAGCCCAGGCTTGTTCACCATCCGCGCTGACTCAGGCGTGTGTGGATACGGGCTCAGCCCAGCGCTGGAGCGCACGGCCAAGGGGTCGTGGCGTGGAGCCGTGTTCTCCTAACCCGGCTGGACGAGCTGCAGGGGAGGCCGGCTGTAAAGCCCCGTTCTCCGCTGATGTGCTGAGCTTCTGATAGCGCGGCCGTGTTGAGTCACCTCCCCGGGCCAGGCTGGGATCGGCGGGGCAGCTCTGTGAATGAGGGGTGGGATTATCTGCTCTGTCTCCTGAGCGCGGTCAGAGGACCCTACTCTTAGAAATGGATTTAATATCCTTAATCGGTTTAATAGGAACTTTGTTATCCCCGCAGATAAATGTTATTCCTCTACCACCATAGCTGCTACTCTGCCTGTTCTGGTCAAGAGCCTGCTCCTCACAGGCTGTGCTGCAGCCGCTGTCGGGCAGGGTCTCCCAGGCCTTGCCCCTGCTCCGAGCCGCCCGCTGCGTGCCCTGTTTTGAGGGCAGCAGCTCCCGGGTTTCTCAGGAGAACGGGGGTCTGTCGTCCTTGCTTCTTCGTGCTGTGGCTGGACCGGGCAATGGAGGGTGGAAGCACGCCCTGATCCTGCAGCCGCGAGAAGCAGGTGAGTTTGGGCTGTCGATGAGGACATAGGTTTTTATTTATGCAGAGCCAGGGCCAGCATCTCGGCGATGATTTGCTCTCCAAGGAAGAAGCTGGTGTCTCTTGTACCTCTGTTGTTGGAAGGACTCAAGGCGGGGACTGGGGGGAAGGGTGGCACCGGTTCCTGGTGCTGGCACGCATCGTTCAGCTCCTCCTTTTGCTCTGGGCTCCTGCAGAAGGGCCAAACAATGCGAAATCGCTCTCCAGTCCCGGCCAAGACTCGCTGAGAAAGTTGTTGTGGTCTCAGGTTTCAGGCTGCTGTCAGTGCCGAGAGGTTCGGGGATGGGGAACGGCACTTGGCTCCATCTGCCCGCCGCTAATCCCCAGACAAACGCAGCTCTTCCATCTGTGCAGCCGGAGCCGCCGAGCCCATCACACCAGCCACTTAATCTAAATGGCTTTGGCCAAAGATAAGGTCATTAATTACACTGGGATTAGAAAACAGCACAGGCCTGGCGTGGCTTGGCTCGCCATCAGTTAAAGTCCTCGGTGCCCTGGCCCAGCTGAGCATCGCAGCTGGAGAGCTTGAGCTGGAAGAGACCCGTGCCCATCGTCCCCGTGGCGCTGCCTGTCCTCGGAGGAGTCCCCTCACCTGGGCACCGGCGTTTCGGCAGGGTGCTGGGGTGGGGTCCTGTCCCCGGCCACCGGCAGGGCTGGGCGCCAGGCGGAGTTGGTGATGCAGGTGCCAGGGGACGGCCCGGGAGGAGCGCACGCACCGTGGCAGCCAGTGCAGCCCAAATCCTTGCGTCCGGCAGCGAGAGGTACCCGGGCAGCATCCCACCATCTGCATCCCCCGCACTTACTGCTTCCAGCCTTCACCAGTCCCTTCCATGGCACCGCGTCGAGCTGGGCCCTGACTCCCTGCCCGCGCGGGAAGGTGGGGCTGGCCGAGCCCCACTGCTCTCCCTGCTGCCGCCGTCCCCGGAGCTCAAAGCAGCCAAAGCCCCTCCGCTGATCTCAGATCCCACATCTGTCCGTGATGTTCAAGGACTTGGGTTTGCTTCTGTTTCCTCCACCTTTTGGTTCCCTTTTCGTACCATGTTTTGGCTGTAAAATGCTCCGATCTGCTCTTCCTGCAGGAAATTCCTCATCCGTGCGGCGCTGCCCTTCCCTGGGGTGGGATGTGCCCCACGAGGTGCTGTGTTGGGGATGGCTGGGGCCGAAGCCCGGGACACGGCGTGAGTTTGGCCTCAGCCGTCCCCTCGTAAGGAAGAGGCAGCACCACGGGGGCCGTTACGGGCGGCCGGGCTGCGGCTCTGCGCCAGGAGCCGCCGGCACGGGGGCACCATGGCACAGCTGCCATCTCGCCCGGCACCGGTGACCAGCTGGTGTCCGTGCCTGTGTTTGCTGGTGGGTTTAAAGGGTCCGGCTGTCCCTTAACTCCCGTTGGAGGTCCCGGGTGGTGACGCTGTCCCAGCTCTTCCTGCCCCGGTCCCACACTGTGGGGACAATCCTGCCCCGGTGCCTCGGACGGGCTGGGGATCGTCTGGGGCATGGTGTCACCTGGGGACGGCGGCTCCTGCAGACACGTGGCAGCCGCAGCCACCGAACCGAGCCACGTCCTGGCCTCATCTTCAGTTTCCAGGTGGGATCGTTGTGCCGTGGAGATTTAACGAAGCCCTGGGTGATGGGCTTGGCGGGAGCGAGCCCTCGGGGTCTGCTTGGGGTCGGCAGGGCTGGCTGGCATCGCTGCCATCGCCGGGCTGGTGGGCGAAGGTAACTAATGGGGAAACTGAGGCACGGTTGGTGCCTGGAGTTGCTCTGAGAGCTGCCGGAGCTGGGAGCAGGGCAGGGTGTTTCGGATCCGGTGCCTCGGCGGCATTTCGGGCGGGCGGGCGGGCGGGCTGCGGGGAAGCTGTGTTGCAAGAGCCTAAAAATAAAAGGAGCTGTTGGCCGAGGTTGTGCAACAGCGTGTGCGTCCCGCGCCGCGCGGGAGTTCGGCAGCTTTGGCGGCAAAGCCCGGGTGTGCGCGGCCGGATCCTGGCACCGGGCCCAGGAAACGCCGGTAGCCCAAGGGCTGGGGGCTGCCAGGTCTCCCCCCTCTTTGTCCCCTTCTTGTGCTGCCCGCGAGCCCCCGGGGGCTGCCACGGCTGGGGGTGCTGGTGGGTGCCCATGAAGGTTTGGGGACATGGGGGCTGAGCCGAGCTGCGGTGGGCGGGTGGCAGGATGGGTGTTCCCGTGTTGGCACCCTGAGCAATTCACTGGGGGGGTTCAGAGCCCAGGGGGCTGCGGGGACCCTCCCCATGCACCCTCCAGCACACCCCTGAGGCAGCGGTCGTCACCCATTTCACAGGTGGGGAAACTGAGGCATGGGCATGCCAGCAGGGAGCCACCCTGCAGGAGGGCTCTGGGGTGCTGGTGTCACACGCGGGGTGCCCGTTGTCCCCCTGCAGTGCGGGGCAGGGAGGGGGGGCCAGCGGTGCTGGCAGCTGCCTGCAGCCGCCTGGCGGGAACGGCCGCGGGAAGGAGAGCACCGTCCGGCTGGCGGGACACCAAACCCCGGGGGGCTTGGCCCAGCGCCCCGGGAGCGTGGCCGTGGCGGGGGGAGCCCCGGGGTGGCCCCGTGGGGGGGCGATGCAGCCCCCGCCAAGGGCTGGCACGGGGCCCTGCGCTGCAGGGTGCCCGTCGGGGCCTCCCCAAGCTTGGGGGGCTGTGGGTGGGGGGCTGAGGTCGAGTGGGTCCCCCCACGGTGGGGCTGGCACGAGTGGGGGCTGCTGGGGCTGCTTTGTCACGGTGTCACAGGGCCATCTGCCGGCAAAGGCACAGGCCCCATGGCAGCCTGCCATGGCCTCCAGCAGCCTCCCAGTCCTCCCAGTCTGCAGCTGCTGGGACACTGGGGCAGGAGGGTGCCCTGGATGGGCTGGCTCGGGGGCAGCTGGGGGGGCGGCCCCACCATGGGGGGGCACCCTGGGGGTCAGCCCTGGGCCGTAGTCCCTCTGGGAGCTCCTGGTCACCGGCAGCGTCACGGTGGGGCTGAAATGTGGCTGGGAGACGGGTCCCCAGGGCGTCCCCGAGGGGGGACGTGGTCCCTGGGGCGTTCAGTCCCCGGGGTGTCACGGACGGGGCCACGGAGCCCACGAGGGCCGGGCATGGTGATCCGGGTGCCTCCAGCCGGTGCGGCGCGGGATGGGACGCAGCAGAGACGGCCCCGCTCCGGCCACGAACAGATTAAATGTCATTTTTATTTCACACCCGAAAAAAAATGTAGAAAAGAAGAGGTGAGTGGAGATTTAATTGCTCATATTAAAAATCTACCAGGTGAGACTGAGCCGTTTCCACCAGAGTCAGTGCAGATCTGCAGGGATGTTTATTCCTCCTCCTCCGCAGCCGGATGCTCGGGGACGAGGATGGGGACGGAGGGGACACTTGCCCCTTTCCCCCCTCCCCAAGGTGCCCCTGTGCCGTGGGCGCTCGCTGCCACCGGCCCCGTCGGCACATCCCTGCCCGGGTCCATCCTGCCCGGCCCCAGCACCCCCGGCGCGGTGTCCCCGCGGTGCCACCCGCACCTTGTGTTCTGATTTGGGGGGTGGGAAAGGGGGGCAGGAGCGTGTGGGGGGTGGCCTCGGGCCATTTCGACTTTTTTTCTGTATTTCTGTGTATTTCTTATTGTCCCTTTTCCCTCTGTACAAAATGAGCGGTATGGTCATGGGCGTAGGTGACGCGGCGACGTGCGCGAGGTCGGGGCGGCTCTGGCGGCCGCCCCGCGCTCACTGCAGCAGGGCCCGGATCTGTTTGGACGTGGTGTCGTCGTTGAGGTGCCGAGTGGTGTACCTGGACGGAGAGGGGACGGTCACCCCGCGGCACCCCGACCCGCTCCACCGCCGCCGTCCCGCAGCACCGGCGGGGGATGGCGGGTCCCCGCCGGGTCCCCCGGTCCCCCGGCTCACCTCAGTGCGTTCAGGAGCCCCTCGGTGCTGGTTGAGGGTTGGTCTTTCAAGACTTTGATGCAGCCTTTCATCTGGTGGGGGGAGCGAGAGGGGCAGTGAGCGCCTGGATGTGCTGCGGGGAGCTGCTCCCCTTCCTCCCCATCCTCCTCCTCGGTGCTCGGGGGTTAAGTTCCCCTCTGGACCAGCTCAGACAGAGATGTCCCCATAGGGGACATCCAGGGAGAGGGACCCCCAGGCACCAGAGCTGCATTGGGATGAGCGGGACGGCTGTGACCCCCCACGGCCACTCACATCGATCTTGGAGGTCTTCGCGAAGGCCCCCACGGGGTGGACGTGGTCGTAGAGGATGATGACGCCGACCATCACCCGCATGCAGAAGAGGAGGGTCTCGGTGTTGGTGAAGCGGCTCCGGTACTCCCTGCGCCAGGAGAGGGGCCGGCTGAGCCCGGGTGGGCGGCAGAGGGACCCCGGCACCCAGGTGCCCCCATGCCGGGTACTCACGGGGTCTCCAGCATCACCCTGCAGACGCAGGCCATGGTGCTCAGGCAGTCGGTCGTGTCCTCGATCGGGAGGGTCTTGTTCTGAAATCCAACGGGTCCCAGCTGCCGTTCTCCCCTCCTGACCCCCGCATGGTGCTGGGGCCGGAGGGGGGCTTCCCCCCGCCCCGAGGGTCCCCCCTGGCCTCGCTCACCTCCGAAACGAACTTGGTGGTGGCGTTGCTGAGCGTTTTGAGCATGGGGGTGGCCTCGGCGTAGAAGAGGGACATCCTGTTGGCCATCTCGTTGTTCACCTCGCTCTCCGCGTCCAGCTACAGGGTGGGATGATGGGGGCCGTTGGGGTGGCTGTCCCCCCCCCGAGCTGTCCCCAGTCCTGTGACCCCCCCTGGGGGTGGCCATCCCGGGGCTGGGGGAACGGCGTTGTCCTCTCACCTGCAGGTTGTTAATGCGATTCCGGCTGATGGTCCTTCTGTAGTAGCTGAAGTCGTTCTGGATGGCGGGGTTGGTCATCTGCGGAGGGGAGCCCTGCGTTAGGGGCCGGGGTGGGGGCCGTGGCTGGCTGGGTGTGCCCGGGGCGAGCCTCAGGGGTCCCAAGGGACCGTGCTGGCTCACAGCTTTTGCACGGTCCCAGTGTGGGGACCCCATGGCCCCCCCCAGCCCTCGTCCTACCCGGGGGGCACGGGGAGGTACCTTGAGCTCATCGAAGCTGAGGGTGAAGTGGAGGATCTCAGCAAACTGTTTGGCTAAGGCTTGCTCCCGCTCGAGGTGCTGGGTTGGGGCGTACGGGGGGCTGGTGAGGGCCTCCAGCAGGCTCCGCAGGGCGTTCTCTGGGGACAAAGCACTGCTGGTCCCCCTCCTGCTCCTGTGCACCTCCCCAGCCCCGGCTGGGGAAACTGAGGCATGGGGCAGCACGGCAGCCACACCTGAGCACGCCCCATGGCCGGGGCTCCCCCCCAGCCTGCCCCGTTCCTGCATCCAGGGAGGGAGGCGGGATGCACCGGGGGGATGCGGGGAAGGGGGACGGGGGCTCGGGGTGCTCACCCAGCCGCAGGGAGAACTCGTAGAAGCGCTTCAGCTTGGCGACGAGGGGGCAGACGGCGCTCCAGGCCCTCTCCTGCAGCCGCAGGTCCCCGGGGTTTTGGATGGCCTGGGGGGGGAGAGCGCCAGCGGTTGTCCCAAGCCATGGCGGGTGAGCGGGCAGCGGGCGCCGGGGCTGCACCCACCTCTCGGATCTCCTGCCCAGCGCCCGTGTAGGACTGCAGCTCGGCCAGGACCGCCTGCGCCTCCTCCAGCACGGCGTTCACCTGGTTCCACACCGCCGTCTCGGCCTCTGTCGGCTGCGCATCTGCAGGGCAGCACCCCAGGGAGAGAAACCCGGAGGGCTCTGAGCGGGGCCCCGGGCGGCGAGAGCCGGAGTGGGGTGCCAGCACCCCAACCCCCAGCTCTCCCGCCAGCCCGCGGCCCTTCCTGGCGGGTTTCTCCCCCCGGTCCGTCTCCTTGCCCGAGCTTGAGCCAAGCCGTGGAGGTGGGGCAGGTGGGGGTGCGTCCTGGCTGCCCTGCGACCACGGTCCTGCTCACGGGGGTCCCCGAGCAGCCCCCAGCCCCGGGCTGGCCCCAACAGGCTGCAAACTGCCCCGGGGAAGAGGTGCGGAGCGATAGCCCCCGGCCGTGGGTCTGCCCCAGCGGCTGCGGCCCCCCCTCCCCGGGGAGACCCCCGGACGGCAAAGGTGGGGGGAGGACGTCTGGGATGGGCGCGATGCGATGGGCGACAGGTACGAGAACTCAAAATGGCGTGGATGTGGAACTCAGAATAAGTACGAAACAAAAAAGGAAAATAAAAATCCCATCTCACTTTCAAAGTCAAGGAAAAAATTAGGGCCTTGGTCAAGTTCGTTATAAGTCAACACTTTAAGAAGGTTCCCCATGTGAAACCTGCAAGAGAAGAAACAAGAGGAAAAAAGCATGATGGTGAGGTGGTGCTCGGGGAAGAGGTGCTGGGCTGCGGGCAGCGGCCGGCAGCGGCCAGAGCCCCCGTCCCCCCGCCGCTGCTCCCCGGGGGCTCGAGGCACTCCCGGCCGGCCGGTGGTGACCCCGCGGCCGCTCCCGGCCCCGGGGCTGCAGCCTCTTCCCCCCACCCCGATGGTGATGAGCGCTGGCGGATGGGGTGATGGAGAGGAAGGAGCGAAGGGAGGAGAGAGCCGCCGGGCTCCGGCGAGGAGGGCGAAGCGGTGAGCGAGTCCCCAAAGTCTTGGCTATGGGCATCCCCTCCTCTAGCTGCGGAGCCAGCCCCGAAACGGGGGGTCCTGGGGAGCCCCCATGGCCCCGTCCCTGTGCCGGGGGGCTGCGGAGGGGGCTGGAGGCGGGTGAAGGCTGGGCTGCCTCAAGGGACCCACGAGGCTCTGGGAGGGTCCCTCGCCGTGGGAGCGGGGTGGCTGCGTGACCCCAGCCCCGGCTATTTTGGGATGTGCCGGTGCCGGAGGCGGTGCGGTGAGCTGTGCGCGGCCTCTCCCCGTTGGGGCCGGGGCGAGGGCCGGGGCGAGCGGTTGCTGCTGCTCTATTTTTACCCTCCTCGCTCTTGCTCTGAGCTGTGCCCCGGGAGGAAGGGGGGGGAGAGGGAGGGAGAGGGGGCCACGGGGCTCTGCCGGGTCTGGCACCCCGCCGTGGTGGCCACCATCTCCTGTACACCCCCGTGTCCAGCCTGGGAGGTCTGCAAGCCACGATGTCCTGTCCCAGTTAGCCCAGGCCAGCGGGAAGCTGGGGCAGGTCCCCTGGGCTGGACCGGGGTCCCCAGTCCCCGTCCCTCTGCGCTGTCCCTCCTGGCAGGGCAGGCAGCACGGATCCTTCCCTCCTCCTTCCCTGGCATCCCCGGCCTCCAGGCTGTGCCCGAGTGGCGGTGGCAGGGGACGTGCCACCTGGCCACCCGGTGCCATCGACTCTAATGACAGCGGGCACGTGCCTTAGGTCCTCGTGGGCCAGGTCCTGCTGCTGGGACGTATCCTGCATCCCCACCACTCAGCTGGGGACATCTCCCCGTGCTTTCAGGGATGGGGCATCTCTTGGGGTCCCGCTCCCCTGCCCCACTCAGCCCTTTGCAGGGCGCGTCCAGGGCTGCCCCGAGGCGCCTGGGGACAGCGGGCTGCTCGGGGACACCGTGCCTGTCCCCATATTCTGGAGAGCAGCCGCGGCAGCGGCCCCAGCCCCCTCCCCGCGCCCGCCCTGCTCACGGGACTTACTTTCAAAATCCAGGAAAAAATGAGGACAGTTTTCTAAATCTTTGCCCAATACCTTTATCAGGTTGCCCATGGCCAGCAGACCTGAGCGAGAGAAACAGAACAGAGTGGAACAGCACCGGCGCCGCCGGCCGGACACCCCGGCACGCCCGACCCCACCGCTGCTGCTCCGTGGCACCTACCTGCGCCCGTCCCGCCGGGCTCCGCGCCCCGCGGCCCCGCTGTCCCCAGCCCGCACCCTCCCGGCCGGGGCACACGGGTGTGAGCGTCCGCCAAAACGTGGCGGCTCTCCCCGGCCCCTCTGCCGTGCCGTTTGCCGAGGCGGGGAGGGAAGTGGGGCGTGGGTTCGCGAGCGTCGCGCTTCCTGTGGGCGCCCCTGGCCGCGCCGCCTCCCCCGAGGCGCCCCGGTTCCCCTGCCCCAGCCACCCGCTCTCGGCCGGGGGACGGGGGCCTGCCCCAGGCGACCCCCGTGGGGTCGTGCCTGTTCCCCTGGGTGACGGGGCTGGGCATCCTCCGGGGACGGGGGAAGACCCCAACTGGGATTTCTGCCCTACAGACCCGGTTTGGGGGTCTGGTGCCTGCGCTGGAGCATCCCACCCACCCCACGGCCACGGCCCCGGGTCCTTACCTCGGTGCCTGGTGTGGCGGTGGCTATGGCAAGAGCAGGGGCTGTGCCACCCGCCTGAATCACTTCATGGGCCGGCGGCGACCTGCGGGCAGGAGGGCAAGAGGGTCAGGCCGGGCACCTCCCCGCCCCGGGGACCTGCCGGTGGGCGACCAGGTGGGGAAGCACGATGGGACGCTGACTCCCCTCGCCCCGGCTCGCAGCCCTGCACGCCACCGCCAGCCTTCACCTTATTTGTCTCAATTATTTTTTTATTGCCAGCAGCCGGTGTCGCTGGGAGCTCTCCAGGCGTCGGCTGAGCATCCCCTTCCCTCCGCAGCCCTCGGGGGACCTGCCAGCTCGGGGACAACCCCGGGGCCCAGCCATCTATGCCCATCTGCCTCGGAGAGGCCAAGACCCCCGGGATGACTTTCCCGGTGCCGCTGGCTGGGTTTGCTCTTTTCCGTGCGCTGCATGAAGATCCCTTTATGCCGCTGATGAGCCGCAACCCAAATCCCGCAAGCACCGGGATGCTCCCCTGGCTCCTGCGGGGATGTGGGGGGTCGGGGTTGGCCCCACGGTGTTAGCGGGCTCTGGGAAGCAGCCGAGGGATTCGGCAGGTTGTAATTAAGCACTTGGGTTTAATTAACGTGACTGGGGAGGGGAAAAGGAGCTGGAGGAGGCAGCAGCAGCAGGGAGGGATGGGGTGGCCTTGTGCCTGGGATGGGGCTGCTGCCCCCCAGCCCAGCGCAGCCCCCCAGCATCAACAGTGATGGCTCTGCCTTCCTCCTCCTCCTCTTCCTCCTGGGCCTGGTAAGCGGTGGCTTTACACTGGGGCTCCATGGGATACACCAGCCCGATGCCGAAACGCAAGCTGCCTTGGGGGAGCCAGGGCACCCAGGTTTCCTACTGCAGACCCCTGCCTCAGTTTCCCCACATGCGGTGGGTGCTTGTACCCTGCGGTGGGGCATAAAGATGCCCAGGGCTACCCTGGCGCAGTGACCCTGGGGTTGGTCCCACTGGGTGCTGGGCCGCTTTCGAGGGGTGCTGGGCCCTGCAGGGTGGTGCTGGGGGTCCCTGGCGTGCCCCGGGCAGCCGGCTGGGTGGGAGACTCGCACCCGCTCCGCTCAGGGATTTGCATAAATGCTGTGATCGGCGTGCGGGCGTCCTCATGCCTGTGCTGCGGTTGTCCTTGACGGGCGGCTTGGGGCTGGGATTTGTCACTGCTGAACTCTGCCTGTGCCCAGGGAGGGGGCACAGACGCGTCCCCGTGCTCCCTGGCGTGGGGATGCCCTGGCACGAGGCCTGAGCCGTGGCACGGGGGCTCGGGGCCGGGTGGGAGGATGGGATCGCTGCAGCCCCCCCAGCCTGGCGGAGCAGCTCTGCTTGGGGTTCAATGCCTGATTTGCACCGTTTCCTTGGCCCAGGTCCCTACGCCCCATGGTGGCCCTTGGCCCTGGGAGCCACGGCACGTCACGCCCCGGGTGGCCCTCGAGGAGGGCAAGGGGCTCCCTCCATCGTGGGCTGCCCATCGCCACGACACCAAACCGGGGGAACTGCGCACCCCAAACCCAGCAGGCAGACACCCCATCCCGGGACCGCTCCCGCAGAGGGGTGCGCTGCCGGAGGAGGGCTGCCCGCGAGGGGCGCGGGGCTGGAGGCAGCGGGGTCCCCCCCAGCCGCACCCGAGGTGGCCCCGGGTTTTGTCCCTCCCTGCAGCGGCCTCCCCGCGCCCCAGCCCTGCTCAGGCACCTGCTCCCCTCCCTGCTCTTCCGCCTCTTCCCGCTCCCCCCGAGCATCCTCCCCACGGGGACCCTGCGGCAGGTGTCACCTCCATCGGGACATCCCAGCCGACCGAGCTCCTGCTCCAGGCAGGGCCAAATCCTGCACCCAGGAGCATCGCTCCCCCCGCAGCCGGCGGTGCCCAGGCTGGCCACGCCGAAGAGGCAGCAGTGCCCCCGGATCAGGCCGCCCCCGTGTCACCCGGGGCCGTTCTGGGGCTGTGCCCCTTTTCCACCAGCGCAGCATCGCTGTGGGCACCGCAGCTTGGTGCAGCGCCGCACCCCGGCCAGGGGCTGGGTGCCCCTTCCCCTTGGCTCAGCTCTGCACCCCACGGCCCCCCCTGCCCCCTGGGTGCCCACTGGGTGCTGGGCCCGGTGCCCACCGCCGCCACCGAGCCCCTCCTGCCGCTGCCCCCCGCCCGTGGCCACGCCGGCATCGCTGCAGCCGTTGCAGGATCGGACGCGCGGTGCCTGGAGGATTTTTCATGGGGGGCACCCGGGAACCGGGGTCAGATCCTGCCCCAGGATGAGCCAGGGCACCCCCAGCCCTGCCCAGGGTGGGGTTGGGGTTTCCCGGGGCTGTCACCCCCCCTAGTTTGGGGACCTCCCTGGCTAGAGGGAGATGTGAGCCCCCCCACGGGGCCGGCGGGGGGCTGGGGGCCTCCCCTCTGCCTTGCTGCGGCTGCGGGCGAGCGGCAGGATTTACCGCAGGGCTGCCGGGGAACGGAGCCGCAGCACCCAGCCGGTGCGGGCGAGCACCCAGCCGTGCACCCGCACCCACCCAGGGCCACCGCGGGGCTGCAGCATCCCGGGGGGGGGGGGGGCTGCACCCACCCCATCACCCCCAGTCCTGGGGGCACACAGCAAGTGTTGGGTGCACCGGACTGGGGGTGCAAAGGGAGACAGGGACCCCTGCGAGGGGCTGCTACCGGTTTGGGTCCCCGGGGGAGACAGCCAGCGCCTGCCACAGCCCCCCACCCCGCTCTCAGGCCTGGTGGCATCCCTGTCCCCGTCCCCCGTGCTCACCGTGGCGGTGGGGAGCTCGAGGCGTGGGCAGGCGGTGGCCGCTGCCGGGTGTCTGCGGATGCTGCCGGAGCGCGGGGTGTCGGGGAAGAGCCGCCCGCCGTGTGCGTGAGCCGCCCTGCGCCAGCTGCCGAATGCACCACAAAGACCACCATAGCCCCCCGGCCCCCCCCACGCCACTGGTGACGGTGACGTCTCAAGTGTGAGGAAGATGGGGATGCTTAACCCCCTGCGTGCCGACCGGCAAACCTCTGCGGCCTGCCCGGGAGAGGGCTGTGGGTCCCACTGGGGTGCCGCTCCCCGGTTTTGGGGGACACGGTGACACCGAGCGCGTCCCTCTGCCCCCCCACCGGCAGAACCAGCCCAAGCGCCCGCAGCCCCTCTGAGAAGAGGGAGGGACCCCCCTAATTTTCCTTTCCTCCTGCCCCAGCCCACGGACGGCAGCGCTTGCCCCCAGCCCCCCTCTCCGGGGAGGGGGTCAGCCACCGAACCCGCCCGGTGCCGCCGCCACGGGGCCAAACCAGACGCACGCCCCGGAGCCCCGTTTCGGCAAGGTCCCCCCTCGCCTTTCCCCGGCCTGGGGCCGGGAGGGGTTTGGGTGGCTCGTGCTGGCGCAGAGCTGTTCCCCCAGGGGTGACGCTCTGCTTGGGGAGGTAGGAAGCAGGTGGGGAACCCCAAAATTGGAGTATTTCTGCTTTTCCACCCTGCACCCCCTTTTCCCAGGCCAATGCCGGGCACCGCGGTAGGGACATCAAGAGGGATCCCCAGGGTTGTGCTCACCCCAGGTCTGGCTCGCCCAGCAGCACCCAGAGGTGGCCCCCAGGGCCACGGCGTGGGTGACAGCAGCTCCTCGCTCCCTTGCCATGGCATTTCTGCACAGCAAAGCACGGCATGGGTGCCCAGCCCACAGCACCCCGATGCCAGCCAGGGCACCTGGCACCAAGCCTTGGCCCTGGGGCACAGCGGGCAGGGAAGGGACCTGCTCCAGGGTGGCGAGCAGCTGGGGAGCGGCTGAGGCTGCTGGCGACGATGTGCGGCTCGAAGGGAGGGAGCAAGCAAGTGAGAAACCCCCGTTTTGATCCAAAACTCTCTGCAAACCACAGCTCAACCCCAAACACTGCCCACAGCGGGGCTGGCGCTGGGTTCCCCCCCGGACACGTGTGCCTGTGGATGTGCCACCCGCGGAGGGGCTGTGCCAAGGGAGAAGCCACCTGGAGCCCATCCCAACGTCCCAGTGTGTGCCCATGGCCCACCAGTCCCATGCTCGGGCCGTGTGGCTGCTGCCCAGTGTGCCACTGGAAAATGAGGGATTTTGTGGGGTTGCACGGGCCGTGAGCGCTGTGTACTGTCCCGAAGGGACGGAGTCTGTCCCTGTCCCCAGCCCTGCCCAGCTGACCCCCCCTGGGGTGACGGGTCCTGCCGAGGACCGTGTCGTGGGGACACTCATGGGAGAGGAGCGTGGGGGGCACGGAGGGGCTGGCCGAGCTGCTGGCACCCCGAGCACCGCCGGTGCCACAGCCGGCTGATCTGGGGGTGCAGCAGGACGAGGGCTGTCGGGAAGCCAGGGCGAGCGATGGTGACTCCTGCTCCCTGCAGCTCTCGGCGGTTTGGGGGGCTGATCCGGCTGCAGCACCCAGGGCAGCGGGGGGCTGTGGCTGCGGGGTCCCCCCCGTTGGGCACAGCCCCCCAGGCCGTGCTGGTGCAGCCCGTAGCCGCTGGGGGAAGCTGCAGCCCTTTGCATTCGGCAGCGTCGCTGGATACCGGGGTTTTTAGGAACGGGTGAGGCCCTGGCAGCTCTGGCACCCTGGGGACCCCAGGGCCGGGAGCTGGGGTGATGCTGCTGTGGGAGCGGGGAGCGAAGGGCTGCCACAGCGCCAGCGCTGCCTGCAGAGCCGGCGTCCCCCGCCCTGGGCAGCCTCGTGCCCCCCTGCAATCCCAGGGCCAACGTCCCAGTTGAGCCTGGGCTCATGTTAGGGCTTGGGGTGCCCCGATCTGGGTGCTGGGCTCAGCCGGGTGCTCCAGCCCGTGTGCTCGGGGCCATCAGTGCAGCCAGCACTGTAAGAGCCCAGGCACCTCCCCAGCACCAGGACTCGGGGTGTCGCAGCCCCAAAAATGTGGACACCCCAGTACCCCACAGCCACCCTTGTCCCCTGTCGCACCCCCAGCCTGGCGCTCCCCCACCTCTTCCAGCCGCCCCCTGCCCCTTCAGCACACCCCGTCCCATGAGCTGAGCTGCTCCGGTCTCAGCCTGGGCAGCCACGCTGCTTCAATTAAGCCCTCATTAATTTTTCAGTCCCCCTGCGCACCCTGCGTGCGGGCGGTTTGCACCGGCGCTAACCGATGTCTTCTCTACTTAAGCACGTAAGAAGCGGCAGTGGGCTGCCCGGCCGGCACGGGGGGGCTCAGCCCCCCGCGCCCTCGGGGAGGCTCATGGAGAGGCTTTGAGGCCAGACAGAGCCACGTGCCCAGCGCCCGGCGGAGGCTGCTGGAGAGATCCGAAAGCCGTGGGGCTGAATCGCCCCACCCCGGGTGGGGATCCAGCTCCGGACGGGGGCATGGCGCAGGGATGCCACGTCCAGCCACGGCGGGGTCCCAGCCCTCTGCCCCTGGGGCGGGCGGGTGATGGATCCCTGCAGCCCCACGGCGTATGCACAGCTGCAAATATTTGTGTCTTTTTGTAAAGCAGCCTCCTCTCGCCTCCGGCTGGGGCAGCTTCTGCAGCTTCATGCAGCCACCTCTGCAGCCAGGGTGGGTGCACCCGAGAGCAGGGCTGGGCCGGGGGATGCTGAGCCATGGGGAGGGCAGAGCACCCCATGGCACCCCACAGCCCCGTTGGGGACTGGGATGGGGACCAGCCCTGGCTGGATGGAGACTTCATCCCGGCTCAGTGGCCACCAGCTGCAGAGGGGCTGCTGTGGATGGCCCGGGTGGCACTGGGATCACAGCGGGATGGCCAAGGTCACCGGGAAGAGCCACCAGCAATCGCCATGGAAACGCTCCACCTTTGGTTCCGGAGATCAGAGCGGTTTTCTCGGCCCTTTCGCCTCTGCGCTTCAGCTGCGGCTCTGCCAAGCAAGGAGGACCCAGCGTGCCCCGGCGTCCCCTCGGTGCAGGCAGCGTGGGGCCCTGCATTGGGTGCCTGGCAGGGGGACGCAGGGAGCGTGGCCCCTGCTGGCCCCTGCCAGCCCTGAAGTACACCAAGGGAAGGGGGTTTTGGGGTGCTTTGGCATCAGCCACCCCTGGGGACAGAAGCCAGAGGTGGGTGAGTGGGGCAGAGTGAGGAGGAAGCAGGGAAGCAGCAGCAGAGAGTGGCAGGAGGGGCAGGGAGCGCAGGGGGGCTCTGCTCAAGGCTGGGGACCAGGCAGGCACCTCCGGGCAGGCAGGGCCGGCAGCACCCCTGATGCTGAACCCAGCATCCCCTGCATCCCACTGCCAGCATCCCCCCTGCATCCCGGTCCCAGTATCCCTCCTGCATCCCAGTCCCAGCATCCCCCCTGCATCCCACTGCCAGCATCCCCCCTGCATCCCAGTCCCAGTATCCCCCCTGCATCCCAGTCCCAGCATCCCCCCTGCATCCCAGTCCCAGTATCCCTCCTGCATCCCAGTCCCAGCATCCCCCCTGCATCCCGGTCCCAGTATCCCTCCTGCATCCCAGTCCCAGCATCCCCCCTGCATCCCACTGCCAGCATCCCCCCTGCATCCCGGTCCCAGTACCCCCCCTGCATCCCGGTCCCAGTATCCCCCCTGCATCCCAGTCCCAGTATCCCTCCTGCATCCCAGTCCCAGCATCCCCCCTGCATCCCGGTCCCAGTATCCCCCCTGCATCCCGGTCCCAGTACCCCCCCTGCATCCCGGTCCCAGTATCCCTCCTGCATCCCAGTCCCAGCATCCCCCCTGCATCCCAGTCCCAGTATCCCCCCTGCATCCCGGTCCCAGTACCCCCCCTGCATCCCGGTCCCAGTATCCCTCCTGCATCCCAGTCCCAGCATCCCCCCTGCATCCCGGTCCCAGCATCCCCCCTGCATCCCGGTCCCAGTACCCCCCCTGCATCCCGGTCCCAGTATCCCCCCTGCATCCCAGTCCCAGTATCCCTCCTGCATCCCGGTCCCAGCATCCCCCCTGCATCCCGGTCCCAGTACCCCCCCTGCATCCCGGTCCCAGTATCCCCCCTGCATCCCAGTCCCAGTATCCCTCCTGCATCCCGGTCCCAGCATCCCCCCTGCATCCCCCCCACGTTCCCTTCCAGCATCCTCCCAGCATCCCAGTGCCATTTCCCCTCCCAGCATCCCAGTACCCCCCCCTCCAGTAGCCCACCTCGAACACCCCTGCGGCCCCACCCGCTTGATTGACAGCGCTCCCAACCAATGGGCGAACGTTGCCGCCGGGGGGGGGGCGGGCGGCCCGCGGCTACAAGAGGGGCGGGAGCGGCGTGGGGGGAGCCGGCGGGCTGGACCGCGGCCCCTCCGGTACCGGCACCGGCTCCGCGCCCCGCCCGGCCCCGCCGAGCCGCCGCCTGCCCGCGCCGCACGACAGGTAAGGGCCGTCGGGGCCGGAGCCCTCCCCGCCCCCGGGGCCGGGACCCGGTTCCCCCCCCGCCGGGACCCGGTTCTCCGGTGCGGAGCTGCCGTCGGGGCGGGGGCCAGGAGCCGCGCTGCTCCCGGGAGCCGGTTCCAGCGGGTGTCGGGGCCGGTGCCCCCGAGCTGCCCCCCGGGTGGGCAGAGCAGCCCCCGCACCCCCGGGTGCTGCTGCCCCCGGCCCGGCCGCCCCTTCCAGCCCCTGCACCCCTTCCCGGCTCCCCAGGGTGCTGGAGGCTGGGTGCCCTGTGCTGCCCAGGGTGCAGCCCCGGGGGGGACACCCGTAGCGACCCCCCTGTGTCCTGTTTTGGGGCCAGCAGCCGGTGACCAATGATGATATCGGCGTTTTGAGACGAGCGGTTCGTGCCAAGCGTGTGGTGGCCCTTGTGGCTGCTGGCCCCAGCAGCCGTCCCTGCCGTCCCCTGCCCTGGCGTGGCCCGTGCTGGGTCCTGCTCAGAAAGGGGAATCGAGGTCTGTGGGCCAAAGGATGCTGCTCTTGAGTCCTGGCCTCTCTGAGGGCTTCGCTTGCAGGGTAAGGTGTGGTGCTTCTAGCAAAGGGCCTCGTTGCTGTTCCCTCATGGGAAAAGCCACCCCTTGTGCAGGCGAGAGGGTCCATCCACCTGCCAGCGCGGCTGGTGGGGCGTGCGGGAGGGCACGGGCACGGCAACCGGCGGGGATTAATCGGTCCCTGCGGGTTAGAGCCGAACTGCGGTGCCGGGAGGGCTCGTGTGGCTCCGCAGCTGAGCTGGGGATCGCTGGGGAAGCGTTGTGCTCCGTGGGCGTCCGGACGTTTCCTCGGCTCTGGCTGCCGAGGGGCGGTGGGTTAAGCGCTGCCGCGGCAGACGGTGACAGATGCTGGTGGGATGATGGGGCAGGAAGCAACCTCTGCCTGCGGGATGAGCTGGGAGCGGGGCTGGCTGGGAGCGCGAGGAGCCCCGCATCGCTGCGGGGGGGGAGGCTGTGCCCATCCCAGGGTACCCCCATGTCCCCCAAGCCCACACGGCCAGGAAATCAGATGCTTGGAAGGGCGATGGCGCTTGGTCGGGCTCCAGGTGAACTTCTACTCAACTTTCTTTATGGAGAGAGAAGCTCCAGGAGCTCTCGGCAAACCATCTGCTGCTCGGGCTGAGCGGCGCCGGCAGCCAAGGCTGCGTGGGAGCGGGCACGGCGTGTATCAGAGCAGCTCCGCGTCCTGCCCACGCAGCGCGGGCTTGCCAGCGCTCCGCCGTGCCGCAGGCAGCCCCGCGGCGGAGGGGTGCCTGGCCGCGGACCCCGTCCTCATCAAGGCCAGGAGCGGGTTGGGCATCGCTGTGGCCAGCTGGATGCTGCAGGTCAGATGGTGCCAGCGAGGTTGTTCCCTGCTTTAATGGCAGACTCGTGTTACCTCTTCTTTGTCCCATCCTCGCAGAGGGCAGCTGGACATCGCGGCCTGGTAAAGGCCGTGTGAGGAGTTCTGGGTCTTCAGTTGCTTCTTCAGTGGTTTTCTGCAGCCCAAAGGGAGCCAGCCTAGGAGATGGGGGGACTGAAGGTGGTGCCGCTGGCTGCGCTGGCGGGCTGCCCCAGGGCCAGCTCCTGCGCTTCTCCCGCACAGGGGCCACAGCTGAGCATGGGCACCAAGCCCGTCCCCAGTGCTGCAGTCGCTGTCCTGGCATTTGACGGTGCACAGACACCCGTCAGCCGGCTGGATCAGCTCTAGCGTGGGGAAGAGGCACGCGGGGTCGGCCAGCACCAGCCCTCCCCGTGCCTGGTGTGTAGGAGCCGTGTGTTTTCCCTCCCAGGCGCAGCCATGGGCAAGCACAGCAGCAAGCTGGCCCCGGAGATGCTGGATGACCTGGTAAGGAGCACGGAGTTCAGCGAGCAGGAGCTGAAGCAGTGGTACAAGGGCTTCCTCAAGGACTGTCCCACCGGCATCCTCAACCTGGAGGAGTTCCAGCAGCTCTACATCAAGGTGGGCTCCAGCCGGGGGCCCAAGTGCTGCCCGTGGGGCTGGAGCACCCTGCTCCTGCTGGGGCAAGGGTGCTGCTTCGGGTGCAGCCTCCGCACCGAGCTCCCCCTCTTCGATCTCTCTCTTCTCTCCTCCTTGCAGTTCTTCCCCTACGGAGATGCCTCCAAGTTTGCCCAGCATGCTTTCCGCACCTTTGACAAGAACGGTGACGGGACCATCGACTTCAGGGAGTTCATCTGTGCCCTGTCTGTCACCTCCAGGGGCACCTTTGAGCAGAAACTCAACTGGGCCTTTGAGATGTACGACCTGGATGGGGATGGGAAGATCACACGCTTGGAGATGCTGGAAATTATTGAGGTACTGGTGCTTAAAATCGGCAGGGTGGCTTGCTTCTTCCAGGCTTTTCACAGCTATTGGGTCCCTTTTTGGCACCAAAGAATGAGTTTTCCTGCCCAGAGCCTTGCCTGAAAGGTACCTGGCGTACACCTGATTGTAGCTGTGCAGCAGCATAGCTCGTGCCAGCAGCTAACTGGGGCCCAGCAGAGCAACAATCCTGTCCCCTGCCTCGTCCTGGGACCTTCTGCCCATCCAACATTCCCGCTCTGATACTTTGCTTCTTTTCTTGCTCCAGGCCATTTACAAGATGGTGGGGACTGTGATCATGATGAGGATGAACCAAGATGGGCTGACGCCTCAGCAGCGTGTTGACAAGATCTTCACAAAGATGGACAAGGACAAGGACGACCAGATCTCCCTGGAGGAGTTCAAGGAGGCAGCGAAGAGCGACCCCTCCATCGTCCTCCTCCTGCAGTGCGACATGCAGAAATAGAGCCCTGGGGGCTCACCGCTGGACTGGCTGCAGCCAACCTCTGCTCCCCGTGATGGTTTCCATCCCCATTTTGTGCCGAGTCCCCCCCGTGCCCGCTCAGCCCCAGGCGTGAGCCACGCTCCATCCCTCCTGCCACCCATCCGCCTCCGCTCCCGGCTGCGTCCTGGGCGGCCCATGGTCCATGGGCTGTAGCTCTCCGTCGATGGGTAGAGCCTGCTCTGGGTATTGCCGGCTTGAGGTTACCCCCAAATCAGCCCTCTCCCATCCTGGAGCTGGACTCCCTGCAGCCAGTGGCGAGTGTCCTGGCTCCCCAGGGCCAACTCTTCCCACGTCCCTGCTGCTTTCTCCCTGCTTTCCCCCACTGCTCTGCCTGGCCCATTCCCAGATCCTCACTGAAACCAGCTCTTTCTGCTTTCTGCTGTTCCCCCTCTCGTTGCTTGTGATGCCTCCAGGGAGGCTGAAAAGTCCCAGGTCCTGGCCCCGGGTCTCTCCTTCACTGGCAATTCCCTGCAAGGCTGCCCGGAGGGGCTGGGGCTGGCCCCAGGGTGCTGGGGAGCTCGGGCAGGGTGCTGCACCCTCCCTGAGGGCTTGCTGCCTTGGCTCCCTCTGCCTGGCTTTAGCTTTTCCACCTCTGCTTTTGCTGCTGGGAATGGCCAGGGTTGGTCAGGGGACTTCAGGGGAGAGCAGAAGTGTCCAAGGCCACCCCTGGATGTGGCCAGTGTCTGATCCCAGAAGCCACCTTCCACCCCACCACCTGTGGTGGCAGAGCAAGTGGGTGACCTCCACAACTGCCCTGGCAGCATCTTGGATGCTTTGTGGAGTTTCTGGCCTATTGAGTGATGCCGGGGGTCCCAAATTGAAGGCAGGGGCTGCCCGACTCCTCCATGGGCTGCCCCGGGGCAAGGCTGGGTGTTGAAGGCATGTCCTGGTGCTGCTCCTGGTGTGTGACACCACTGTGGGGACTGGTGGGTCCTGGATTGGGGCTGTGGAGAGGTGTGGATGGGTCCTGTACCTGCTGAGCCTCCGGGCAAGGCTCCGAGGCCACAAGAAACATGTCTGTCTCCTTCCTCCCCCCATCCCAGCCTGCTGCCTCCGTCCCTCCTGCCCCGGGACAGGAATATTGTCACAGATCGGTATTTAGTCTGCACGTTGTGGTGTTGATGACTGTAATATCTGTTAGGAGATGGTGAAGTTGTTATCTATTTTTTTAATGGAAAAATAAACTGTCCCCCATGTGTGGTGTTCCCCCCGCATGGCTTCTTGGGGGGCAGCTGGCTGCTGCAGCAATGGGGAGGGCGAGCTGACAACGCTGCGCTCCTGAGCATCCTTTAAGGGTCTCATCTGAGCCTGTGACGCTCCAAGGGATGGAGGAGACCTTGGGGCCAGTGGGGTGGGGCTCAGCCTGGGAAGCCTTGAGGATGGGTGGAAGTGTAACTCTTCAGCCATGCCGGTAGCTTGGGGGAAGGGAATTTTATCTCTTTTTTTGGGGGGGGAGGGATAGGGCCAGACATCCCTGGTCTGTGCTGGAAATAGGTTTTTGTCAACCAAGAGCCTGGACCCTGGCTGTTCCTTTCATCCAGGGCTGGGCATAGCCAGAGGACCTGGTGGCTTTGTCCTGGGCCCCATCCCAGCACCACCAGCACCTGGGACCCGCTATCACTGTGTCTTTGTCCTTCCCAGCCTCCTCCTCTTCACCCCCATCTTCCCTGCGCATATTTTCCTCTGGCCTTTCTTCTCCACCAGCAGCCTGCAGAGACAGTGGCTGTTGCTAAGGAGCTCTCACCAACTTTAAATACTTCTCTGTAGTTAATCAGGCAGGGTTGGCTCCCAGGCAGCAGCGCTGGCTCCCGGCTGCGAGCCCGGCTGCGCGGTGCTGCTCACCCCGTCCTGCCTGGCTCCAGCGTGCGGGGAGGTGCATGGCTCGGCTCCCACCCTGCAAATCGCCAGCACCTCGCCTGGCCTGCAGCAGCCAGCACCTGAGCACAGAGCTGGGAGGATGCCCAAACCGTGGCAGTGTGTGTATATTTTTAGGAGTGCTGCTGAGGGGGAGCTCTGTGTGCCTTGGGTCGGGCTGCCCGGGAGCATGCGTCTGTGCGTGCAGCTCCGCGGTGCCTGGGGAAGGGGGGACGGGGCAGGTCACCCCGCTGTGCGGGAGCCTGGGGCCGTGCCAGGGCTGCTGTCCGAAAGGGCAGGAACTCAAGCCCAGGAGGGGACTCTCAGGATAGCCGCGGTGACCCCAGGACCCTCAAAGCTCCTGCTTCTCTTGGGGCCATCCCAAAGGAAGCCCAGGTATTTCCCAGAGGGAACCTGCAAGGACCCTGGGGAAAAGGAGTCTTTGAGGCTGAAATGATGTTAAATTCCCAAAAGGGCATCCCAAAGGGTTTGGGATCCGGGCAGCTGGGTGAGCCCTGGAGCCAGCGCTGTTCACCAGCACCCATCTTCTCCCGGCTCTGCTCTCCTGGTTGAACCTCCGAGCAAGCAAGGTTGTGTTTGATGGATCTCATGGGCAGGGACGGGGTGTCCCCGAGGCCGCGGTCCATAGGGAGGGTTGGTGTCCGGCTGCTGGCACAGAGCTTTGGGGTTCTGTGACCTCCTCCCAGGTGCTGCCCTGTGCTGGGTGAGACGAGGTGGGATCCCCCATCGCTCGGCCCTTCCTGGCTGTTGAGTTTCGGTCCCTGGGGCACGCTCCCTGCTCCCTGAGGGGCTCCGGGCCGTGGGGGTCTGCTGGTCACGGTGCAGTTTTCAGTCTGAGCTGAAAGCTGGGCTCTGCGCGCAGCTCTGTGGCTGGACTCGATCCCATCAGCACTCGTGGGAGAACACTGAGTGAAGAGCCTTAATTAATAGCCACTCTCACTCCATTAACTAGCACACAGCGCAGGTTACCCCGGCGCGGAGCAGCGTGCGAGCGTGCCTGCGGCCCACCACGCAGCCCCCTTCCCCTCCAGCTCCACGCGTTGCCACCCCTGTGCCCTTCCAGCCACCCGGTCCCCTGGCATCGGTGCCGCTCTGTGCTTTGCAAGGGTGGGCAAACCCCAACGACCCCCGGGGCGAGGGTGAGCTGGTGGCCCCCGTGGGCGCCCCGTCACCCCCTTCCCCCCGTGTGCTCCCCAGCCTCCCTGCTGATGGCACCTTTCTCCCCCGGCCCCTTCGCTTTGCTGTCCCCGGGGCTGGCTCTGCTCCCGCCTCCGTCCCCCCCCCAGCACCCCGGTATTTAGGGGGGTGTCGGGAAGGGGGCGGCGGCGGGGCGGGCTCGGTCCCGAAGAGGTTAAGCCGTGTCCCGGTGGGCTGAAACCCCGGAGCTTCATGGGATGCCTTATAAAGCGCCCTCCGCCGGCCCGGCCCCGGCTCCGGGAGCTCCCGGTGCGTGCGGAGCCGCCGCCGCCGCCTACGGAGCCGCCGGTGCCCCCGGAGCCGCCGCGCTATGGAGCCGCCGGGCACGGCCGGGGCGCCGGGCGCGGCGGGGAGGCCCTGGGAGGAGGCCAAGGCTTTTTACGACAACCTCGCCCCCAAGAAGAAGCCCAAATCGGTGAGAGCCCCCGCGGTGCCGAGCCGGGCAGCGTTGCCCACCCCGGGGGGAACCAGCCCCTCTGGGTGCCCCGTCTCCTCCAGGTCCCCCCGGGTCTCTCCAGGTGCCCCATCTCCTGCAGGTTCTCTGGGGTCCTCCTGGGGCCCCATCTTCTCTGCCTTCCCCCGTGGAAGCCTCTGGGTGCCCCATCCCCTCCAGGTGCTCTGGGGTCCCACTGGGTGTCTCTGGTTTTTTTCTTTGACCCCTGTCTCCGTCCAGGTCCTCGGGGAAGCCCTGGGTCTCTCCAGGTGCCCCCACTCCTCCATGGCATCCCTGGGTTGCCTGGGTTCTCTCCAGATCCCCCCCCGGTCTCCCTGGGTTCCTGCAGGTCCCCGGGGCGTTCCCGGGTCCCCCCTGGGCTGCGGTGCCCTTGCAGAGCGGCTCGGTGCCCCCCGAGCCCCCTGTCCCCTGCGCCAAGACCGGGAGGCCCTGCCAGGGGCAGGCGGGGTGGCTACGGCGGAGCAGGGGGACAGCCTGGGGACCGAATCCCTGCCCGGGGCAGCGGGGTGTCACAGGGGTGCAGCCGCCCCTGCCAGGCTCGCCTGCTCCGGGAGATTAGAGGGAAAGCCTGCGTTATCTAACCAGGGCTGAGCCTGCCGGGTTTAAACATGGGAGCGCTGGAAGAGCTGCCGTATCTCAGAATAGCTGCGGCAGCGCGGGGCTGGCAGCCTGGCGGGGCTGGGGTCCGCGCCCCGGGGCGGGCTGGCCCTGGGCCCGCAGCCTGCGAGCCCACCCAGCCGTAGCCATCCTGGGGGCCCTGGGTGCCCCCGAAGCACGGGGCTCCGGCAGAGGTGCTGCCCACGGTGAGGTCGGGAGCCCGGTGGCAGCCGGCACCCTTTGCAGCAAAGCTCTGCCGACCCCGACTCTGCGACCTCTTGGGCGAGGGCAGACAGCCAAGCCCCAGCTCTGCGGACCCCGACTTGGAGCAGCCGCTGCCCTTTCCCCGCTGGGGACCCGGCTGCAGCCCCCAGTCCTGTACCCGCTGCCAACTGGCAGCACTGCTGCCTTTGCCCTTCCTGGAGGAGAGGGACAGCCTGGCTCGGTGGCGGGATGCGACTGGTTGTCTTTCATGCCATGCTTTCGGCCTCCTGTGGATGTCAGCCCAGGCTCCTCCTCTTCCTCTCCTTGCAGCGAGCTCGGTGACCAGCACACCCATTTCTGCTGTACAGCTGGGGAAACTGAGGCACGGGGCGGTGAAGTGGTTTGCTTGCACAGCAAACCAGCGGCAGAGCTGAGATCCAGGCACTCTGGCCCTGAAGTCAGGCTGTGCCACGCACCCGTGTGGGGCTGGGGCCGACGCCCGCGGTGCCTGCCCGGCCCCGTGCCCCTCCGCCGGGGCGGGTTGGGGGCCCCGTGCCCGCGGCCGGGCAGCTCGGCCGTCCTCGCCCACAGCTGGGCTGCGCTGCCCTGCCAGGCAGCTGTCAGGCCCCGTGATGGACGGCTGCAGAGCGCTTTTCTGCATTATAAATAATGCGTTTGGAAAACGCAAAAACATCTCAGCCATTGCCCTGAACTTTAATCTGATCCCGAGCAGGGGGCTCGCGACCGCCCAGGGCTCCCTCGTGCACGCAGAAATGGAGTTCACTGTTGTCCGTCTGCGCCCTTGCGGGTGCCGATCTGTCCGTCCTCTCGGCCGAATGTCTCTGCCGGCCAGAGCAGGTAGCGGTGGGGGAGCAGGGGCGAGCTGTGGGGGCTGCTCCCTCCTGGAGATGGGCTGTAAGATGGCAGGAGGCAGGGGAATTTTGGGGAGTATTTTTGGGGAGCCCATTCCTGGCTGGGAAATGGGTTAACAGGGCGTCCCCGCAGCCCACGGGGCTCCCCGCTTTGCAGGGGTCTCCGCTCTTCCCACGCCTGCTCCAGCCTGGCTCCTGCCAGCTGAGGAGGTCAGCGATGAGACTTGTCACTCTTCAGCAATGCGGAAAATGTCCCCCAGCCTCTCCGGTGACGCCGCGCGGGGAGGAGAGGCTGGGTCGGTGGGAGCTGGCCGTCTGCTAGCTCCGCTCCCCTGGGCGCCCTGCTCGTCCCCTGCTCTGCCGGTCCCCTGCGCCCATGGGGACCCATCCGGCTCACCAGGGCGCCTCATTTTTGGGATGCTTTAGCTGGGCTGGGGACCGTGCTTGACCCTGGAGCAAGCCCTTCCTCTTCCCTTTCTGTGACCAAATCTCACACCAAAATTCACCTCCAAATTTTGAATTTGGCCCCAACGATTTGGTCTTCTGCAGCATGCAGGGAAGTGCCCGGAGCTGCCAGGGTTCCTCCGGGTTTTTAGGATCAAGCTGGGTCCAGCAGATTCAGCCCCAGGCAATGCAAAAGCATCACGGGGTGCAGAATGGGGTCCCCGCTGTGGCTCCTGCCTCAGAGCCAGCCGGTGATGGCCTCCAGGGGCGGCAGTGAAGCCGCTGGTGTTGGGTGCCGCTGTGGGCACCTGTGGCTCTCGTGGGTGGGAGGGCACGGCCCCGCTGCACATCCCGGGAGCGTGTGGGATTTCCAAATGTCTGCCTCTAATCCGTGGGGGGCTGCTTAGGATTTACATCTGATTAGAAGGGCGATTTAAAGGCCTGCCAGCTGTTGGGTCTGCAGAGGAAAATGTGCCATTTCCAGTCACTACTGGAAAGCATCTTTATGTCTTTATCCCAAAACTGGGGTGTTTGCGTCTGGGATGGGTTTTGCGCTTTACGGAGCCAGAGCCTGCTGGAAAGGTTCCTTATGCTTCTGAGATGGGGTTTGGACCTCGTGGACCGCCTGGAGTCTGCGCCAAGGGCTGATGTTCCTCTTCAGAGGGCTGGGCTGTCAGGACACGTCCCTGTTGTCCCTCCTGTCCGGCTGAGCCCGGAGATGGACCCAGGGTTGGGACGGGACCTTCCCCCATGCTGCCTCGCTCGCACTTCTGTTAAACAAATCGTTAATCTCTTGCTTGATGTTCGGGATGGGGCTGGATCTGACCTTCCCGTGGGAAGGGAGGAAGGGAGAGGAGCTCGCCATGAATCCCCAGGCAGCAAATTCGGTTGGGTTCAGCTGAGCCGAGCCCCACAGCCGCTTCCCGGGCTTGTCTCGGATGATGAGCTTTAATCGACCTTGGCTGACCTTGCACGCTGCTCTGAGGGTAGAGCAGGGTTTGTCATTCGGTGCCCAAAGCCGCCGGGGCTGGGAGCCAGAGCAGGAGGCTGCGCTGGGATGGGGTGCTGGCGGGCTCCCCCACAGCTCGTGGGACCGAATGCATCCCGAGGAGCGCTGCGAGTGGGACCCCTCCCGTGCACAGGCTTCCTATCAAAAATGAAGGGTGTTCTCCCCAAAACCGGTGATGTTTCGAGGCAAAGTGGGGTTTGTTGGGTTGTGCACAGCCCTCTGATGGAGGGCGTGAGGTGCCGTGGTTCCTGTACCGCTGTGACTTTTTAAAGCCCGTTTTTGAATCTAGTAACGACCATCTGCAGTACTAGTGGGGATGGAGAAGCATCCAAAGAACCTTGAGGAGGGACCGCTTCCAAATGAAGCCTCCACTTCAAAGAAATATCAAAATGCGGCTCCCTCCTCGCAGAGAATTGCCTTATTTTTCAAATGTCAGCGTTTCCCAGAGAACAGCAGGGCTGTTCCAGCCCAGCCGGAGCTGGGAGCTGCGTTAGTGCCCGGGTGAGACGTTCCTGCAGAAAGTGCTCCAAAGGTGCAAATCTTCCTTGGCAGGAGCGAACAGGATCCGGCAGGTCCCGTTCCCGGAGGCCGGGCTTCCCGCCCGCAGGCAGCTGGGGCTCCAGCAGCCCACGCTGGGGCAGAGTTAGGCCCCGAGCTTACGGTTATTTTTATTGCTGTGTTTATTACCTCTTAAATTAACCTCCTGGAGGCTGGTGCCTTGAAATGGCAGGGAAGGGACCTTGAGCAGCCTGCTGCCGTTGCGCAAGGTGCCTGTGCTCCTGGCACCGGCGGGTGCAAGGTGTGCCTTGCGGGGAGATAGAGATGCAAATTCCGGCTGGGCATCCGGCTAGGCTCGGCTTATAGCCCCGCGCACGCATCTCCCCGCCTTGAACTCCGTGCTGTGCGTGCTGCTGACCTGCTTTCTCTGCTGGGGACCCTCTGCGGGGCGGGCTGTGGAGGACGCTCTGCCCTGCGGTCCGTCGGGGACCAGGACTGGGGAGCGAACGCCCGGCAGCTCTCCTGCGTACCCGGATAAATAACCCAGCGCTGCAGGGACTCGGGAGCAGCACGGAGCGGCAGGACTCCTTGCTGAAGGCTAATGGCCGGATGTCCCAAGACCTTTAATAGTTATTAATATTTTCAGCTAATAAATGGCCCATGACACCAGAGTTATTAATTAATGAGTTGAAGTGCCAAGACTTGGCCCATGACAAGTTAATAGCTAATGACTGGGTAGCTAAATAAGATGGGGTCCTGGCTGTGGTTCACTTGTGGGAGCGATGCTGGTGTCGCTGATCAGCTTCTGCGTGGACCCGGGTGGTCCTGCGTGTCCTGGGGGTTGTTCTGCTTTCCCCAAAGAGCTGTTTCCAAATGGGACCTTATTTCTCTGCAAACGCCGTGGGAAAGGGATCCCTCTGGCTGCAGTGATGCTCTCAGCCTGAGCTAATCTCTGTCTAGTCCTAATCGCCCACTGCTTAATCTGCTTGCTGGGGATTTTGGGTAACGATGCGGCCTTGGAGAGGTGTCTGGGACCGACCGTGCTGCAGGGCTGGCCCCGGGCACCGCTTACGGGAATGGCGTGGCGCTGGGAATGGCGTGGCGCTGGGAATGGCACGGTGGCTGCCATTGACTCATTCCTGGGTGCGTCTCCGTGCTGGGCAGGATCAGCGGGGCCGGGATGGGGGCAGAGCGAGCCCCGGGGCAGGCCCAGCCCTGCGGGGAGCGAAGATCCCCGATGCGGATGGGGTACCCTCTCCTTGCCAGGCTGCTCTTTCCATAAAGGTCAGCCCTAGGCAGGGTGGGAGCTTGAACTTTGGAGCACCTGGGTGTGCGGAGCGGCTGGCCAAGGCGCCCTCCTGCCCCTGGGCAAACGGCATTGCCGGAGGATTACTCATGGGGCAACGTGCTACACCGGGATCCTGGAAATCGCAGAGGAGCTGAGGGTGAGGTGTTTCTGAAGTGCTGACGGCCTGGATTTCACAGGCTCCCTGTGGAGACGCATCCCCGAGCGCAGCCAGAGAGTGCGTGGGCTGGGGTTGCCCCCGGGGAGCATCCCCCCCCCCCCGTGTGAGCCCCCGGGGAGCATCCCCCCTGAGGAGCATCCCCCCCCGTGAGCCCCCGAGCCCGTTCCTGCTCCCAGCACTCGCTGCAGGCAGAGTCTGCCGGGGATGGGGCTGCCTGTGCTGCTCTCCCTCCTTAGGATTTGCTGTTCTGGGAGCGAGGATTTCTTGTTGGCCATCAGTAATGAATTTGCTTTCATGCTTGCAAGAGAGTGATGGGGATTAACACCCTTCTGCCCTCCAAGGGGAGAGGGAGGACGGGTGGGGGTCACGATGACATTGACTTTCCTGGTGTCCCCTCTCTCGCTGCCAAGTCCCACTAGAGGCCCCTTGTTGACTCCAGTGGATTTTGGATCAAGCCCTCGAACATTAATAATAATGACTCATAAATCATTGCTCGCACCACCTGTTTGTCATGTTTCCACCCACAATAACTATATCAAGTGTTTTTATAAGCTGAGCTGGCACGGGTTGTTTGTCACATCTGGACAGCATCGTGGGAGTGTGGATCTGGCTGAGCCGCGGTGTGTGGTTTTTCCTGGCTGGGGGGCGGGAAAAGCCACACAAATTCCTTCTGCATGGGGTTGAGCGGTTCTCCCGGGGTAGCACGTTGGGTCTGGATGGGTCCTGGGAGCCTGTTTGCAGTCGGAGGGCTTGGGCACGGTGCGAGCAGCAGAAAAAGGCTCTCGGGTGTCCCGAATGTGTGGGGACGGTGCATCAGGGCTTCACCTGTTGAAGCAATGGAAGATGAGGGTTGCAGCTGCCCCATTATCCTCCAAATCGCTCTGGAGGCATCACCACCCCGTGGCCTCTCACGTTGAAAGTTACCAGATGCCTTCTCGGGCGGCGGGGCCGGGTGCAGGGGCTGCCTCCCCATTTTCTCCCTTTCCCTGCAGCCAAAGCCCGAGAACGCCATCACCATCGCGGTGTCGTCGCGAGCGCTTTTCCGCATGGAGGAGGAGCAGAAGATTTACAACGAGCAAGGGGTGGAGGCCTACGTGAAATACCAGCTGGACCACGAGAGCGAGCCCTTCCTCCCCGGGGCCGCCTTCCCCTTCGTCAAGGTGCGCGTCCACCCGCCTAAGCTGAATCTGCACCATGGCCCTGGCCCAAAGGTTTTGGGGAGAGGGGAGGGCTATGGGGTGCTCGCGTGGGGAAGGGATGGGAGACGAGCAGCGTGGCAGAAGGGATGTAGCCACCGAGCAAACAGAGGTCAAATAAACCTCCTGGCAAGTGATGCACTTCTTCCAGGACTGGGAAACGCTGAATTTTCCAAATCAGCAAGTGAGCCCAAGAGTTGAAGAAATCATCTCTTTGGATCATATTTAAAGTTTCCCTTTAGGGAAATCTCATATCTTTTTTTTATTATTATTATTACAATTTATTTATTCTTTTAAATTGGCTGAATTTAGCCTCGCTATGGAGTCAGCCAATTTCTAATTTTGACATGTTGAAATGAGGCATTTCAAACTTCAAAAATATTTTCCAATTTCTGCCCCAGTTCCCCTGGATTTAGTGCGTTTTGTGTGCTGGCCCTCACTGAAGCACTCTCTTGCCTGTTCCCAATGAATAACCTAATCCACTTGCTGGGGAGAGACTCGTTCTGTTTCTGATTGCTTGAAAACCACTTATCTGTAACTTTGAGCTCATTTATTCTCATCTCCTAATGAAAACTTGAAACCTTTTGTGTTTAAAAATAGAAGAGTAGCTATGTGGTTTTTCCCCCAAATCAGTCTTTTTTTCCCAGCTAAAGCTGCCTGTTGATGTCAGCTTGGCTCGGGGTGCAGTTGGGGTCGGGCCAGATCCCTGGTTTTGGTGAACAGAAGCGTATTGCTCGGTGAGAAGGGGGTCAGGGCCATGCCTGGGGCTCGCTGACCCCCTCCCTCGCCCTGGGGTGCTGCAGGCACTGGAAGCGGTGAACACGCAGCTCCGCGAGCTCTACCCCGACAGCGAGGAGCTCTTCGACATCGTCCTCATGACCAACAACCATGCCCAGGTTGGGGTTCGCTTGATCAACAGCATCAACCACTATGGTAAGCTGCGAGCAAAGCTGGCCTTTGCGCAGGCGCTGAGGGCTTTTGGGTGGAGTGTTATTGCCTGGCAGCGAGATAAGGAGACGCTTTCTCCTGGCTCTTCCTCCAAATCACACGCTGAGCCCACTTCTCCCAAATTTCCTGGGCTTTGAGTGGAAGTTGGCTGGTGGTAAGGATGCTCTGGCTGCCGGCCACGCTGTTGAACGGCAGTACCAAAATTAGCCCCCATCCTGCCGACTCTTGGGAGGCCACAGGAGAGCAGCGTCAAGGCTCGTTTGGGGGGCAATCAGGCTCACCCCAGGGTCCGTCTGCCCTCAGATCTGTTCATCGAGAGGTTCTGCATGACGGGAGGGAACAGCCCCATCGGTTACCTCAAGGCCTATCACACCAACCTCTACCTCTCCTCCGACGCCGAGAAAGTGAGTGGGGCCATTGAAGAGGGTGAGTCTGGGGTCCGGCTTGGGGGGGGGCAGCGGGGGGAGCCTGGAGCCCGCAGGGGGTTGGTGCCAGGAGCGATAGCTCCAGTGCCCCTGTCCCTACGTCAATGTGCAGCTAGGGTCTGCCTTGTCCCACATCCCATCCTTGATGCTCCAAAGAGCCTCTAGTTTCCATAGAAATAAGGCTTTCCTCGAGCTCCACAGCTCTTCCAAGGCAAAGGCACTGTTTTTCCCATTAACTCTTGTTTGCAAAGGGAGGTTTGTCATCTGGGGATTTGTTTTTTGCTGTGAAAGGTCTTGGGGCCAAGCTGCAGGCACTACTGGGTGCATGAATTTCCTTGCAGTGTTTGCTTCCAGCCCGTCGTGTTTTGCTCTGCTCCTCAGCAGATAAGCCACGAGGCCGGGTCCTTGGGTAACCGCCGTCTCTTGCCTCACGCTTTACCTCCACAGGGATCGCTGCAGCCACCATCTTCAGCCCCAGCAAAGACCTGGAGGTGTCGGAGAACCAGCTGCGGGTGGCATTTGATGGCGATGCCGTGCTCTTCTCTGATGAGTCGGAGCAGATCGTGAAGGCTCACGGCTTGGACATGTTCTTTGAGCATGAAAAGGCTCATGAGAACAAGCCTCTGGCACAGGTAGCACTGGGGTGCAGCCAGGAAAAGCCTCTGGGAGAGAGACAGCCCGCAGGGATGCTCTCGCCGCTGGGAACAAGCCAGGGGTCGGCACGTGGCATGTGAGATGGGGTGGGCCAGCAGCACCAGGCTGCTGACCCACGGGATGGCTGCGGCCGGCCCCTCGCTGTCGTTTCTGGGGGCTGACAGGGAGACGGGGTTAGCCAGCACATCTGGCTCTGCTGGGACTGGGAGCCTGGAGGAAGGGATAGCGTGGAGGTCTGCAAAGCGATGGTTTCTTCTTGCTTTGGCAGGGACCCCTGAAGGGCTTCCTGGAGGCCCTGGGGAAGCTGCAGAAGAAATTCTATTCCAAGGGGCTGAGGATGGAGTGTCCCATTCGCACCTACCTGGTCACCGCCAGGAGCGCGGCCAGCTCGGGAGCCCGGGCCCTAAAGACTCTGCGCAGCTGGGGCCTGGAGACGGATGAGGCTTTGTTCCTGGCCGGGGCTCCCAAGGGGCCGCTGCTGAAGAAGATCCGTCCTCACATCTTCTTCGATGACCAGATGTTCCACGTGGAGGGAGCCAAGGAGATGGGCACCGTCGCTGCCCACGTCCCCTACGGCGTCGCCCAGAAGCACAAGCGGCCAGCGCAGGAGAAGCAAACCCCAAACAGCAAGTAGTGGAGCTAGTTGGTCCCGCGGCCCCCGGCGTGCGGCGCAGACTTCACCCCGTGCGCCGCGCTCCGACCTCGGTCGTGGTCTGCGAGGCAGAGGGCGTTTGCCCCGCCGAGCGCGAGGTGGTTCCCCAGCGGGAGCCTTGTCGGGGGCGCGGATGGAGGAGGGGGCTGACGAAAGGCTTCCCTTCGCCTCTGTATTCGTTGCAGTGTCGTGGCGTTGTCCCCGTTCCTCGTGGGGCTGGAGGCTCCCCTGCGCAGCCCCACCGGCCGTTTCCCTCTTCCTCCGCGCTCCGCGCTTGCTTCAGGCAAAATCCCTCGAGGACGGATCCCGCCTTTCGTGGACTGTTTGTGCCAGGCAGGTTTAACCTATTGGCGTTTCTTTAAAACGCCAGGTAATGCCCAAAGCCTCTGATTTACAACGCAAATGTTCAGGCTGAACTGTTGAACTGGAAAGTTGGGAGCACACAAAACCCCTTCTTGCAGCTTTGAAACAAAATGTTGTCCCTTTGAACTAAAATCAAACCGTAATATTGTTCCTTCACAGACCCAGCCCCTGCTCCCCAACCAGAAAATCTTTCACGTCTTCGTCCTTTCACCAAGATTTTGTCGGCTGAACAGCTTTCCCTTCATGCATTAAAATGTGGAAAAATAGAAACAAATGTATATATTAAAAAAAAAAATCCTGTTTCCAGCTTGGAGCTTTGGGCCAGTGTATTGTTGGCCCAGGTTTTTAAATTTGGGTTTCACAGTTGCATGAGTTAGCACTTAAAAATAATCATCTCGGTGAGGCCTCCAGAGCCCAGCTCTTGCGTGAGCCGTCCAGGGTCCGCAGACACATGCCTGGGCTTGAATGAAGTTAAAAGCAGGCCCTAATATATGAGGGCCATCATTTGAAGTCCCTTTAGGTAAATCTGCAGAGAATTTCAGCCTGGGGGTTTTAATTGAAGGATTGTTTTCCCCCTTTCGAGGCTGAGCCCATATGAGTTGATAATCTTTTTCTCCTCAGCTGCTTAAAACCTCTGGTGTTTCCTAAAATAGCCACCTCTGCTAGCGATGCCGGGAGAGAGACCCAAATCTCCCATTAAAAAACAGGAAGAGAAATCCATCGCAGGATTGCTCCGCAATCGGTGTGAAAATCACACTGACGTTTGTGCACAAAGGACGCGCTCAGGAGAAAAAGGCAAAGATCACTTCTTTCTTGGGGTTTTTTTTTGGGGTTTTTTTGGGTTTTTTTTCTTTTTTTCTTTGTTTTTAGGCAGTACACCCCGTGGTTGGGCACGGAGGATGCCCGGTGGTACCAGACAGTAGTTCTTTACGACCGCCAGCTCCATGGGCTGGTTTTCCCAGGTGTGTGTCTGCCTCTGGCGCGACTCTGCAGGGAGGTTTCAGCCAGAACAGCTCAGCCCTTCCCGACAGCGAGGCTGGAGCTCGAGTTATCGCACTTTGGACGAATATATAAACAAGCTAGCGATGCCTTTGGTGGCTCGGGAGACTCTTTTCTCATTGCACTAAATCCTGCTCTAGCAGTGAAAAGCAAATTGCACTTTTTCCCCCCCCTTGAACTCTTTCACTTTGCCAGACTGTTATTTGTCACATCGGGGTGACAAGCACCGTAGGGGAAGGTCTAAAATCCAAACAGACAAAAAAAAGTCTTGAAAGAAATGAGCATCTCAGTAACACATCTATTAATATAGAGGGTTATAAAAGGGGCTCGTCTTTTTAATGTGAACCCCGGATCCTGGGATCTGAACTGTATCTCGGAGGCCTTTTTGGCAGCTGGGAGGGGGGGAACAGCCTGGCCTCCCAGCAGACATTTCCAAGGTGTTTCCTGAAGATCGCATCGTGGAAGCCCAGCCAAGCCCAGCTCGCAAACGGGCTGCACCAGGGCCTCCCACCAGCCCGGGAGGAACAGGGTTGTCAGCGAGCCCTGGGGAGCCCCCGGCCGGGGCAGGGTGCTGGTGGGGTCGGATACAGGGTGCAAGCACAGCCACTGGGGATGGGTGCTTGCACCGGGTGCCGTGGGGGATGCGTGGGTGTTGGCAGGGCTGGGCTGCGCAGGAGATGCCCTGTCCGAAGGTGCTGTTAGCTCCAGGGAAGCGATGCGTGGTGGTTTTGGGGCAGGGCCCTGGGTCTCAGCAGCTTTCACTGCTGCCTCTCCGGCCCTGGGATGCACAGGGAGCTGGGTGCAAGCTGGGGAGCAGGGGCACAGGAGTTTTAGTGACTCTGCTTAGGGTCCTCCTGCTGCTAGGGCAGCTTGGGGGCTCGCTGGGAGACATGGGGCTCGGGAAACGGGCAGAGGTGAGGCAGAGCCCCCTTTGCACCGAGCCCTTCCTGCGCGGGGAGGGCTTTCTGGTCCTGCAGTGGCTGCCCCATTTGCTTTTATCCACACGGCTTCCTACGTTTTTTTTTTTCCTCCTCCATCACTACAACTGGATTTGCTGCTTGTGCACTTTCCTCCTGTGCCCATCCGTGACATCCCCTCGGGCCGGGGGAGCGCTGCAGTCCCCAGCACCGGCTGCACGGGCTGGGCACATCTCCCACCCCGATGGGCCAGCGCGGTTGTGCCTCTTGTGCTGCGCTGGCCGACGACTGGACTTTCCCGCTGTGTGTTGTTGCTGTGGGTTTCACTTCATTGTCCTCTGGTGGTTTTTCTTGTGAATGGACTGCCATGTTAATGAAATCCCTCTGGGTGTTTTTCTGTAATAAACTGTGTTGGTCCCAGCTCCGCACTCTCTGTTGCCGTTCTCACAATGGGTATTTTGGCTCCCTGGTGCAGCCAGCAAGAGTCTGGGGTCCTGCGTGGGACCTCCCAGGTTTTAGGGGGAAGGGGTGACGAGAAGAAAAAGGGCCTTTGGGGATTTAAGGGAATTTGGGAAATGTAATAAAAGCAGCTACCTGGGAACTGGAGACCTCTGGGAGAGGTGGGATTCCAGAGTTGAGAGATGTGCTGTGATACAGGTACCTCCCTCTGCTTCGTGAACAGGCTTTTGTTGTAACCTGGACTCCTGATGGAGTCCTAGATAAAAATACAATTTGGCAGAAGACTTTTGTCAACTTGATCTTCTCCCAGCCAACAGGTGGGAGGCAGCAAAAGCTTTTTAGAGGAGATTTATTGCTGCTGAAGTACCGGGTTTATCCGAATAGCGATACTGCAGTTCTGGTGTTTGCTCCTCCCCACCAGTAAGGAGAACAGATGGGTTAAGGGGAAGCAACAAATTCTCCATCCGTCACCAAATATAGCCAAGGAATGTCCATAGGCCCCAGGGCAGCATCTCTGCTACGGGTGTTCGTTTAAGGGGCGGACAGCCCTCGGCGGAGAGCGTTCTCACGCAGCCTTGTTTGCTGGGATGCCTTCCCCACACCCATCCCCACTCCTGCTGCTTCTTCCACCAGATGCCTGGAAGAAAAAAAAAAAATCGAACTCCAGCATTGAGAAGGCCCACGTTGCACCAGTGAAAGTCCAGGTGGGCCCACCCAGCCCTGAGAGGTCAGGATGTCCATGCCAAGGCCAAGAGCTGGCTCTGATGTTCATGCAAAGACCACCCTGAGCCCATAACTCGCTCTTGGGGACCAGCGTTGGCGTTGGGGCCAAGGAGCCAATGGGTCATGGAGAGCCATGGGCCAAGGCCATGCAGGGAGGGAAGGGGGAGGTTTGTGCAGTTGGGTCTGTGACGTCTTCTCATTGGTTTGCTGCAAGCCTGAGTTTTTGTTTCTGTTGCCTGTTTTATGAGCTTTTTCCTTCATCAGGCATCGAAGGGCTTTGCAATGAGTGTGCTTTAAAATAAAGAACATGGAGGAGGAGAAAGCGGAGGCAGAGCTGATGGAGAATTATGCTGCCACTCAGCTATTGTCAGCGCAGATGTTCACGAGGTAATCATGGCCTCTGAACAGCGAGAACAGCTTTTCATGACGAACCCAGAATTTAACCCCAGGAACTTGTGGGGCTTCTTGGTAAGGGTGTGACGCCCCTGATGACCAGCTGCAGGGCAGGGAGGTCGGGCAGAGCGCGAGCTCTGCTCTCCTGGTCCTCATGTACGTAGGGTAAGTCATGACACCTCCCTGCCTCAGTTTCCCCATCGCTGTAACAGAGATCAGAATGATCCAGAGGTAACATCTTCCTTGCAGAAGAAAAGCAGAAATGCAGGAGTGCTCTTAAGTGTAGTGAAATGCCGTATCTCCATGGTGATGCCTGCAGGTCCCAGTGCGTCCCAACAACCCCATGGTGTTGGCTATGAGGGGTCCCAAGCTGCACTGGTGGGGACTCCACTGTGTCCCTGCAGCGCATTTAGTTTTACATCCTTTCTGGAGTGCAGAGTAGGGGCCAACAAATGCGAGCAGGGACCTGCAGCCTCCCAGGAGGCTGAAATGTCAGAGCAGGGGACCTGGTGACAAGGGAACAGAAACACCCGGAGTTGGAAGAATAGATAAGAGGCCCTGGCGGCAAGAGAACAAGCAAAGGGCACTTGCTATCAGCGTGAGCAGGGCCGTGCCAGAATTCGTGCAGCCTGACCATCTCGTTCCTTCGACACCGCTATTTATAGCAGTGTTCGCTGATGCCTCTGTCACCGGAGCCTAAAATGGTTCCCCGGTGTGCGCCCGGGGCGGCTGGGCTCAGCCATCCCGCGCTGGGGAGGCCACCAACGAAGCAGTGACTCAATGGAGCGTGCGTGAAGCTGCTCATCGCCCCGCTGACGGAGGAAGCCGGCGTCTCCCTCTGCCAAGAGGCAGCTCCGCGCTGGGCCAGCTCCTTGGAAGATGCACCAGACGGTTTCTGTTTAAGGCCTGGCCCCTCACCAGAAAGAGTCAGTGGGGTAAATAGACCCACCTTCCACCCCGCTTCTTTCTTCCCAGCTCTGGGAGCCAGCGGTTTCCACAGCTTGATGTTGGTCCTCAAGGTAGCTGTGGGAATCGCTCTGTGCGTTGTCCATGCTGGTGGAAATAACCCTTTGGTTACTGGGCTGGAGCAAAACACAAGAGGGCAAAGACCTTGTAACTGCAGAGCAAATACGCCCCGTTCCCGCCCAGAGATTTGCCTTTTCAAAAACTGCTTCCTTTTCCCCGTTCTGCCCAGGCCAGGGAGCGATGGAGGCGGAGATCTCTCTGTCCTGGCATTTTCCCATTCCTGCAGCGAAAGCTTCGTTTCCAGGGCTGCACTTCAAAGCTCTGCTGGCAGCGCTGTGCCGGGCAGGACTGCGCACATAATCCCGTCGAGGAGGAGAGGAGGAGGAGAGGAGGAGGAAAGGAGGAGAAGAGGAGGGGGTCTCCGCGGCCCTGGGGCTGCAGATGCCAGGCAAGTATGGCTGCACCCACCAGGGAGCAGCGGCCGGCCCCACGCTGCCGTGAGCTTGGCACAACCGGTGCCGAATTTTCTGATTGAATGACTTGAGTATTGAATGACTATGGGTATTAGTGTTTAAAACATATATATATAAATAAAATCCTCAGGGATAGCATCCCACAGGATGGGACTTGTGCTTATTTCCTCCCTTAGGGTGAATTGCATGGTTATCCCTTCTCTCTGTGGCAAAAAGGGGATGCAGAGCCCAGGATCGGCTCTGAATTTTTAAGCTTTACCTGGTGGGAGCTCATGTCCGACCGGCCGGCGGTACCCACCAGCAGCCCCGCAGCTGGAACTGGCCCGCGGTTGTGCTGCGGCTGTGTCCTTGTCAGCGTGGCTGTCAGGGAGCAGCAGTTTCCCCCCGAGATAAAGTGAACCCGTTCAGGGCCGTGCAAGTTAGCATCCGCAGGCAGCAGAGCCGACGCCGTCCCCCCCGAAACGGGGACAGCGTCCAGTCGCAACAACCAGACCACCGCCTTACGCAACGCTGCCCAGAGGCGGCAAAGCCCCGCGCAAGGACCGACAGAGCCTTTTTCTATGGAATTGCATGAAAATGAGGGAAAATTTGCTCTGATTGCCCCGTGAGGGAAACCTGGCTCTGCCAGCCCCGCGCGGCGCTTGCTTTTGGGCTACATCTGCCGGCAATTTGTGCGCGGGTGGAAACAGTTGCGCGTGCTGGAAATTCATGCCCGTCCTGACGGGAACGCGTTTTCCCCAGGGAACGGCGGGCCCATTTCTGCCACCATGGCTCTGGGGATGGGGACGGTTGTGGTGCCGAGTGGGTGCCACGAGAGGGCGTGAAGGGCTGCGCGGCGCGGCGGGAGGGCGCGATGGCGGCAGGCGTCCCCCTCGCAGGCGTCCTTCGTGGGCCAACGCGCTCCAAACGGCATCGTCGCCTCCCGCGGTGCCGCCTGTTGCTCCTTCCCTTTCAGGCGTGTGGTTAGGGAACGTGCGAGCGGGCATCTCTGCCTCAGCGCAGCGCCGGTGGCCATCTTAGCCCCCAGGCGGTCCCCAACCTGCCACCTCATGGCGTATGTCCTCCATGGGGAAGGGCAGCTGCTTGAAGCCCACCAAGCTGGGAATGGAGAGGTTTTCCTCAGCGCCAGCTCCGGCATGGGGCACCATGAGTGCCAGTGTGGCACTGAGGTAGAGACGCTGTCTTGGGCACTGTGGTGCTGAGGCGGGGCCACCATCTTGGGCGCCAAGGCATGGCTGCCATCTCGGGTGCCACAGCAGGGTGGCCGCCTCGGGCACTGCGGCAAGGCAGCCATCTCGGGCGCTGAGACAGGACGGCCATCTCTGGCACCTTGTCACCCAGGGTGACCAGGCTGGGGGTTCACCCGCCATGGCATGGCCGGGGCGGTGGGAGCCTTTCCTGCTGGCTGTATAAACAGGCCCCCGCTTCCTCGGCGGCCGGGCGGCCTCCTCCAGGTGCGGCTGGGAATCATTAGGAGCTCTCCGCGCCGGGCTGAGTGTGGGAACTGGAAGAGAAAGCTGGAGAGAGGCCTTCTTTCATCTCCCCACTCCCTCCTCCCCTTGTGTCTGCCAAGCCTGGCTTCCTTTTGAATCCTTTAGCTTGTGCCAAGCGAGGGAGAAGGGGGGGGGGATAAAGAGAAAAAGGGAAGGGGAAAAAAAAAACCCACAGGAATGTGTCCAGGGATCTGGCTTCATTCAGGCTGCCGAGCCCTGAATACCCCGGCTCCCGCTCGGGGAGCCGGAGGGAGGGAGGCCACGGCCGCCCCCGCGACGGAGGCAGGGGGAAAACAAACAGGGACGCGGCACTGGCGCGGCGGCTGTTACCACAGTGACTGACAAAAGGGCTGCCTGGGAGGGGGCCGTGGCCGCGTCCCCCCGCCGCGGGGCTGGCGAGGCGGGAGCGCCGGGTCGGGGCGCCCCGAGTCCCGCGGGGGGGAGCGAGGGCTCTCGGCGTCTGGGCGAAGCCCGGGCTGCGTTTCATCCCGACGTGGGGACGCGGTGCCCAGACAGACGCCCTCGTGCCGGGCCTGTCTCGCAGGACAAAGGCGACAGGGCTGCTCGCGGGGAGGGCGCGAGGGGGAGGGCGGGAGGCTTTTCTCCGGCGCTTCGGGAGGATGGGTTTTTGACTTGCCGCCGACTTTATTCCCAGCAAATTAATAATTTCCTCTCGTGGCAACAACGCTGGCCTGCGTGCGTGTGTGTGCATGTGTGTCGGTGTCTCCCACTGCCCTCCCAACCGCATTTCCCCCCCTCCCCGCTGCGCACGGAGGGTCCGCGCTGCTCGCAGCAGACTTCCTCCATCCTCATCCTCATCCTCAGCTGGGCTTCTTCCAGCTGTGCGTAACTGTCAGGCTCGGTCCAGCTGTGACAGCCGCCGCCTCGGGAGCATCCCGGCAGGAGCCCTGGGCCCGGCTGCGAACTGATGCTGTGAGTGCCGGAGGTGGCGGGGAAGCACGCTGGGTGGCGGGGAGGGAAGGCGCAGCTCCGGGAAGGAGCTCTCGGCTTTGCAGCCTGTCTGGCAGAGGGCTTGGCGAAAGGGGAAAGCGAGCAGGGAAGCAAGCACGCGGGGCAGCCACCGGCACACGCTCGCCTCTGCGCCTGCCCGCGCAGGGTGCTGGAGACGCAGGGCAGCCGCGGGACAAACCCGGCGCGCCGGCCGGGAGCACCGGCCGCCCCAGCTGCTGCAAAGCGCCTGGCGCTTAATCTCGCGGTGGTATGTGTCACCCAAGAGTACGCGCATAGCTGTGCACGCTCGCACGAGGCCGTGCGCTCGCGCTTGCCGCTCCTGGCGGCGGCAGCCTGCCCGCGCACGCACCTCCCCGCGTGCCACGGCTGTGCTCTCTGCATGCCCCCTGCGTGTTCGCTCCCGTCGCCTTGCAGCCCGTTCCCACACCGCCCTGCCCGCGTGGCTGCCTGGAAACGCGCGGGGCTGCCTGCGCGCCCGCCGCCGCAGCACGGATACCTCTCTCATGTGGGCACGCAATATGGCATGCAGCATCGGGAGATCTTCTGGGAACGCCGTCCATTCCTCTGGCAGCATTGTGTTTTGTTCCTTATTTATATCCCCGGGGTGGTGCCACAGGTGGGCAATTGTTCCAGCTGCCAGCCTGAAAGGCAAAGAAACAAGATTTAACTTCCTGCTATTCAATTAGAGAAAGTGAGCATTCATCAGCAGCTGCTGGCTGCTGGCAGGAGCAGACCCACCCGCCGCGGCGGGCGCAGGAAAAGCTCTCCTCGCAGGAAAGCTGCCTGCTGCCGCGGGCACGGCGGGCTCCCCGCGCGGCCCGGCTGCCAGCCCTGCTCCCAACAGCCTCTAGGTAAGGCTGGATGCTTCCCCTCCTGTCCTGCGCCGCAGTCGATGTTCTCTCCTGCGTTCGTTTTTGGGAAGGAGGTTTGCCTGTTGGAAGCAGCTGCGTGGAAAGCCCCAGCGTGGGTTGGGGGGACGCTACAGGGGGAGCAGCCATGCGAGGGAGGAAAGCCACGAGCTCATAGAATCATAGAATCATAGAATTGTTAAGGTTGGAAAAGACCCTTAAGATCATCAGGTCCAACCGTTAACCTACCACCACCAAGGCCACCACTAAACCATGTCCCTGAGCACCGCATCTCCCTGGCTTTTAAATCCCCCCAGGGATGGGGACTCAGCCCCTGCCCTGGGCAGCCTGGGCCAGGGCCTGACCACTCTTTCAGTGAAGAAGTTTTTCCTAATATCTAACCTAACCCTGCCCTGGCGCAGCTTGAGGCCGTTCCCTCTCGTTCTATCACTTGTTACTCGCAGCGCCGGAGGGAACAGCAGCGCAGTGGCTTCCCCCCGCGCCAGCCCGATCGCTGCAGGTTCAGCCCCTGCCCTGAACTCTCTGTGATCCCTGACCCTGGCGGCTCTGGGGCTGAGGGTTGGCGGCTTTGGGAGCCCTTTGGACATGCACTTCCCCTCCTCTGTGCTCAAAGCTTGTCTTGACCGAGCCAGCAGGCACCGGCCGGTGTGTGGAGGGGCAGGGGATGATCCCTGTCCCTACCGAATGAGGACCTGGGGCCTCCTTGTCCCTCTTTCCCCGCACGTGCGTGCTTCCTCATGGTGTTTTCTAGGCTGACAAGGGAGGGGAGAGCTCCGTGTCTGGTAACAAACCCGCTTCCATCTTCTCCTGCGCTGACTCTCAGCCACCCACAAGGCACCCGCGCACCGGGGCCTCGTGGAAACCCCTGCAGCACCCGGGCTGCAGCGAGGAGCCGCAGGGCTTTCAGGGGCTCCCTAGCAGCTCCACGCGCCGGGAGCCCAAGGCCATTCCCGCTCCCTTTCCTTTCCTCACTCTTCCCCTCCTGAGGCCGATCCAGCTGGAGGAGAGCCTCCCGCTGCCGCCTCTCCCCGTCCCTTCCCCGTGCCATCTGTCCCCAGCGCAGCGACTACTTCACAGCTCTGCGCTGGCGGCGCTTCTGCTGAAGGTCCTTTCGTGCACCTCTTAGCTGGCTCTCTATTTTTAATCCCTCCGTCTCCACAGGGACTTGGGGTATCTTCCAAGCTGGTTGTGATCAGCAGGGATACAGTTGGAATTCGTTTCGCATTGCTGCACCAAGCCGCACGCACACGTCTATGCTCACATGCCTACACGCACGCCGGCTGCCGCGCCAGACTTCGCAGCGCTGTCGCTCTCCCTGCTTCGAGGAGACAGGCGCCCCGGCGGGTAGGACCGAGCCGAGCGCGGCACCGCGCACGAACGTCGGTTATTACCCCAGACGGGGAAGGTAAGACGCTGCAGCCAAGACAATCAACAGCAATTAGCCCTTTTGGGAACTCGACTTGAAACGCTGCAGAGGCTTTTCTGTGCGTGCCGATTGCTCTTCCTCCGGCCCTTTGGAAGTGCCGGGAGTTGGACATGCCAAACCACTGGTCATGTCTGAGCAAAACTTGGTGCCTCGTGTCCTTTCCATGAGGCTGGGAGGGCTGGGGGGGATGTCTGTGAACGTTAAAGGCACTTGTGTACCCAAGCAGCGAACGCGCATGCTGTCATTACCTCCGCGATGCCATCTGGCCAGCAGCGATGCAGCTAGAACCAGGGCTGTGCGCAGAAGAACATTTTACAACAGAAAGCAATTAACCGAATAAAGCCCTTTTTAAAATCCAGTAATTAAAAACAGTCCCTCCCCCTTGTTTTCCTTTTAAGCTGAAAGTTGCTGTTTACTCATTTGCTTTACAAAGTGTGCCTTGTTGTGGCTTCAGAAGAAATGAAAGTTTGAAGTGGTTAGAGAAGAAAGGCTTTGGGGCTGGTGCGTTCCAGGCAGGGCGGAGGGGCAGGGGCTCTCCCGCCCGGCTTGTTTGTATTTGTTCTTGTCTACTCACAAGATCGCTAAACACACATTTAACAAGTGGTGAAACTGTCTACCAGCCCCATCTCTCCCAGGGTTCATGAGAAGAGGCCTGGCACATTAGCATTGCTGGGGGAAGGGGAGGGGGAGAACAGGCCTTTTGAAGGGCTGGGGTTTCGGGGCTGAGCGAGGGAAGGGCTCCTGGTGCAGGCCAAGTCGCAAACAAAGGCATTGTGTTCCCTGGAGCCTTGGGGACTGGCCCTGGGGGAAGGCCAGGGCCTCGCTTCACCGGGATGGGTTTTCTCATCCCGGCTCCTCTTGCTGCTTTAGCACCGGAGCAGCCTTAAGGCCATCCTGTCCTTCCAGCGCCCAGGGCCAGGAGTGGGGCTGGCACCTCCGCGCTCGGCTCAGCCTGCGCCAAGGAGCCCACCGCAGCGCGGAGGGCTGCAGCGGTCATGCAGACTGTCCTGTGCCACAGCAGCCTGCTGCAGCGGTCGTGCAGACCATCCTGTGCCACAGCAGCCCATTGCAGCACGGAGGGCTGCAGCAGTCGTGCAGACTGTCCTGTGCTGCAGCAGCCCACCGCAGCACAGAGGGCTGCAGTGGTTGTGCAGACCGTCCTGTGCCGCAGCGACCCGCTGCAGCGGTCGTGCAGACCGTCCTGTGCCGCAGCAGCCCACCGCAGCACGGAGGGCTGCAGTGGTTGTGCAGACCGTCCTGTGCTGCAGCAGCCTGCTGCAGCGGTCGCGCAGACCGTCCTGTGCCGCAGCAGCCCACCGCAGCACGGAGGGCTGCAGTGGTTGTGCAGACCGTCCTGTGCCGCAGCGGCCCGCCGCAGCGGTCGTGCAGACCGTCCTGTGCCGCAGCAGCCCACCTCGTCCGCGTTGCCCTCTCCAGGTCCCAGACACGAGAGAGGAGCAGACCTGTGTCTGCCGACAGTAGGTTTCTGGGCCCTCTCCATGTAGCCACAGGGGAGCCCTGACCTCGGCTTGGGCTCCTGGAGGACCCAGTAACCCCAGCTGTCAGCAGCGCTGGTGCAATATTAATTATCACTCATCGCTGCTTCTCTGTAAAGTGAGTGCCCAGCGCATTAGCATCATTATGGGTGGGGAAACTGAGGCATATCAAGGGCAGTCGGGACTGAAACACCGGCGTCGCCTGACGCTAATCGTCGGGATGCACCGCCGATTCTGGAGCAGGCAGGCGCTCCTGTCCCTGGCTGTCCTCCAGCCCCGCTGACCTGGGGACGCGGTGACGGAGCCGCCTTACGCCTGGCTTTCACGGCTGCGGGTCCCAGCCTTGCCCTGGACGCGGGCTCAGGGGCGCAAGCACCATCTTACGGGGCAGAAGCTCTTGCAGAGAGGGCAGCAGCTCCGAGGGGGCCCGGCAGGTGCAGCCTCACGGTGCCCCATCCCACGGGGTTTGCAAGGTTGCCCAAGCCCAGCCGCATTCCTGGCAGCGGCGGCAGGGCCGGGCGCAGACCCGCCGCGGGGCAATAGGCGTGAGGACACAGCCAGCCATGCCGGGGCGGCGAGGGTAGCGCCGAGTTTCAGCCGGGCCCCGAGAAGATGCAGGATCAGCCCTGTCCCTGCCTGGGGAAGGGTGAGGCCACGGGTTTGTGGGAAAATGTTGTTTTTCCCTCCCCTGGACTGCCCCTAGCAGTCGGCTGGGCCGGCTCTGCATTGCGTGGGCCGGGGAAGTGGGGGGGAGTTAGCAATTGTAGTGCCTCTGGCTTGGAGCGGAGCCACGGCAAACAATCCTCTCCTGGCCGCCCTCCAGATCTGACAAAACACGGAGGTGATAGCGTGTTCGTACCTACACGCTTTCATCCCAAATCACCTCCAGAAAGCCCGGCGTGACTCTCCCGTCTGCGATGAATCCCTCGGCTTAGCCACAGAACAAGACAGCCTGTCCACAGCGCTGCAGCCAGGAATCCCGTCCAGCATCCCTGCGAGGCCTCTGCTTTTGAAATTACAGCTGTGGGTCTGGCAGCCAGTGGTGGGACCTGAGGTTAGGAGGTGATGTTGACTGAAGACGTGCGGACAGGGCATTCCAGGCATGCACGGGGTTAAATCAGAGGTGTCAGTTCACGGGGAGGTAACAGATACCTCCTGCTCCTGCTGCCTCTGGCTCTCCATCCAGAAGCGCTGCCCTCCCTCCCACATTCCAGCTGCTGCAGCTTTTCACAGCTGGCCGCTCTCCGGGGACATTTCCCAGAGCTGAGCCGCAGGGAGGGGAAGAAGCGGCCAGCCCTGCTCCCAGCACGGGAGGTGGGCTGGTGGCTGGGCCGACCGTCACCCCCCCAGGGACCCTCGGGCTGGAGCCCCTCGCCCCCAGGAGCGGGCTGGCACGGGCAAACCTGGGCAACCCCAGGTCCCTGGCAGGGAGCCACCCTCAGCCCTGGCCCGGAGAGTTTTTCCTGCTGCAGAGAAGGGACATCAATCTTTGCAGCTCACTTACTCCTTGGCCTCCGAAGCAGGGTAGCCCATTAGTGCTGGGTGCGATGGATGGCTTAGCCCCGTCCTCGTGCCACCCATCCTCTGCTCCCACCCCGCAGAGGCACAGGCAGCCGCAGCGGGGGACGGCTCCCGCCAGGCTCCAGCGTCCCGGAGGGTCTCACGGGGGTCCTGGGACAGGGACAGGCGCCGCAGCAATGCTTGCTGAGCTCTCAGAGACCGCGCAGGAGGGGAAACGGGCCTGAACGCTGCGCCAGGGGTGATAATTCAGGGCTTGGGGAGAGATTTCCTCTAATAATTCCCTGGCTTGGCTGCGGCAAAGCCCGTAGCTCCCTGGGGAAGAGCAGCTCGGCTCTGGGCAGAGGTTGGTCACCCTCTGTTTGCGGCTCTGCGCTTGGGGCCAGCCTTTGCCACCGCAAGAAAGCACACCGTGGGAACAGCTTGCACGGACGCTCGGCGAGAGGCAAGCAGGCGGCAGAAACCCCCTTTCTGCGCTTAGAGGGGCTCCCCTTCCCCGGCATCACCCCTTGTCCGCAGCGGTCTGGCCGCTCGCTCCCGCGAGACGTGGGCGATGCTTACTGAAACCGGGCTCCCCTCGCACGCAGCTAAACCCGGTTAATCCTTCCCTGCCGTCTCCGTCGAAGGGAGCGGCGAGGGGTCTGGGCACCGCTCCGATGGCCCTCGCAATCCCCCAGGGCCGGCCGGCGGCGATTATAAACGACTCTCCAGGAGCAGAGGCTGGAGAACGGATCCGATTACAGGAGAAGGGGGTTTCGGGGGGCCCCCGCTCTGTTCATAATGAAGTGTAATCCTAGAAAAACATGTTGCCAATTACACTTCAATTGAACCCAGATAATGATGCTTAGGCAAGGCCCAGAAAAGACGGAGTCTGGACAGTGAATTCCTTTCTAATGGAGAAGGAAAGCGTTCCTCCGCGGCAGGTCTGGGCTCCGCTTGGTTCAGGCTCGTTGCGATAGGAGCGAGAGCCTGAAATAACCAATCTCTGGGTCCCATTTAAATGGTTTTATCAGTGGAAAGAGTATTAATCTCTCAAAAACACATGTTTATGGGAAGTTTAGTTTGGAGATGTATGTATTTTTAAGTGAAATCACTTTGGAAAGGGAGGAGGAGTGGGTCTCAAAATTGCTAAAATAACACATTTCTAATTCTTCTGGTTCAAAGTAACTTTCCATTTTGAAATGTGAGCTAATAACAGCTCGGTTTCTTGACCACTTTTTAGAGTGAAAATTAAAACAAAACATCAAAATGACAGAAACAAAGTGCTATAACCTAAAGCAAATGTTTTATTCTCATTTTTTTGGTTTACAAACACTTCTGAGATGTCAGTTTTCCGCTCCAGCGCGGGATGGCTGGTCCGGGTCTCTCTTGTTTTACTTTGGGAGGGAGGACGGTGTGGTTCAGTCTCCAAAAACGGGGACGAGGGCCGTGCCTCGCTCGGCCCCCGTCTGCGGGGCTGGGGCAGGCCTGGGCGCAGGGCAGGTCGGTAGCCGGCGTTGGGCTCTTACGGGAGCTGCTTGCGAGGCGCTGGGGGACCGCAGACGTCGCGGGGCTGGCGAGCTGGGCGAGCTGGCCGAGGCGGATCGGGAGCACCCCACCGCCGGCCGGGCACCTCCTCGCACGGGAGACGGCTGGCGGGGTGGCTGGGCTGGCCCGAGCGGCGGCGGGCTGTTATCGCCGCCACGGTCTTTGCAAAAGGCTTTGGGAAATCCACGTGTTGCCAGATCTCAGCGCTGATTATTTTTTTCAAAATAAAAGGCATTATTTTTGTACTGTGAACCTCCGCTTCAGCTCCCTCCCTCCTCCCCTCTCTCTCTCCCACACGCACACGTTTTTGCTGCCTTGGGGGATCTGAGCAGCGCAGGGCTCTGAAAAACAGACTCCTACCTCCTTCCCGCAAGCTCAGGGAAAGCGAGATGCTCCCTGGATGCTGGGCTGCGGGTCAAAGTTTCCAGCGTTATGGAATGAGACAAGAAAACAGCAATTCGTCCCAGTGTCATAAAACCTAGAGCTGGGCTGTGGTCAGTTTGTTTTACAGGGTAGGTCTCGAACGCCCTGGCAGTGCCACGAGCAGGCACTTGAAGATGCTCCAAGGCGGTGGGAGCGTGGCAGGGGGCCCCCGGCGGGACCACCGCGGCACCGTGCCGGGGTGCCGAACCCGTCTCGACGCCTCCGAGTACGGTGCCTTCCCGGCCCACGGCCATGGCCACTGATTAATCCCAGGCGAGGGCCTTTTGAGCGGTGTCCTCAAACACCGCCGCGCTTCGAATAAGCTGGTTTCCATCTGAATCATAAGTCTCCAAAAGTGCCTGCGCTGCGCAGAGCCGGGCAGACATGTGCGTGCGTGTGGGGCTGGATGTTGATTTTTCCCTGAAACAACTCAAGGCTTTATCAGTCCCATCTCTTTCCCACGGTTTTCTGTTGCCAGTGAGGTCACTGGTCCCTTTAAACTGGGGCTGAGGCCAATGTGCAGCGGGTGGAAGGGGGGCGGCGGGGAGAGGGGGGCCGTGGGGAGAGGGGGGGACATGAGCCGGTTCACACAGACTGTTCCTTTTACAGGAAGACTTGGGATTTCGGGAGGAGGCGGAGGAGGGGGGGGGGGAAGCTGCTGGGAACCTGGGAGCGCCGGCGCGGCCGCGTAATCCGTCACTCCCGGGAGATGGCTCATTAACCCGTGAACCGGGGAGGCCGGGGACGGCCCGGGAGGGGAGCGAGGGAGAAGCCGGGGGTGTGAAAGGCAGAGTGCGGGCAGGGGAGGAGCCGGGCAGGCGCTGGGGCCGGCTCCTCCGCGCAGCCCCGCGGAGGGACGGCACTTCCCCGAGGACGGCGGGGAAGGACGGAGGTGGCCACCGGGGCCACGCGTGGGGCAACCTCGCCCAAGTCCGCCGGCTTCTCCCCCAGGAGATCGCCTGCGAGGATGAAGCGGTTGTGCGAGGAGAGCTCGTCCGACACGGAGTCGGACGGCACCATCGACGTGGGCCGGGAGGAGGAGTACAGGTGAGCAGGGCGGCCGGGACCGAGCCGGGGGTTGGGGTCCCTGCGGGGAGCCCGGGCTGGAGCGGGGTCTCCGGTACCGGCCCCGGCGCTTGCTCTGCCCCGGGGCTTGCAGCGGCTCCGCGGGGCGGCCGGGGCAGCGCAGAGCACCGGGCTCCACCGGGGGCGGCGGGACCGGGCTTAACCCCCTCGGGCTGGGCCGGTCCCGCCGTGGGCATCGCTCCGGTCTGCGAGCGTGGGCTGATGCTGGCGCTAGGACCGACCCAGCAAGGAGACCCGAGCGATGCGAGGATTAAGGCTGTGTTCCGAGCTGATGGCATGCAAGAAATCGCCTCCTTAGAGCCAGCGCGATTGCCTTCTGCCCGGTGGGGAGAAGGGCAGCTCTGATCTGCGTTAGCGGGAGCCCCCAGGTCTCTGCACCCCAGGATGGGGCAGCCCCCCCAAGTCTCTGTGCCCCGAGATAGGGCAGCCCCCAGGTCTCTGCGCCCCGGGATGGGGCAGCCCCCCCAAGTCTCTGTGCCCCGAGATAGGGCAGCCCCCAGGTCTCTGCGCCCCGGGATGGGGCAGCCCCCCCAGAGCAAAGGCACCCATCAGCTGCCTGGGTGCCGCTGGGGTCCCAGCCATCCGAGGGCTCCCAGGGAACGTGGAAGAAACGAAGAGGTTTTGCATGAGAAACGCTTCTGCTCTGCTGATGCATTTGTAACGCGCCAGCTGGGGCTTTGATCTTTATTAAAGGTTGAGGGAGCCAGCGCACGGTGCCCCGCTTCGAGCCTGCACTTTCAGTACCGCACTTCGCAGGCTCCATCCCATCGCTGCTGAGCCGCGGTTTCGGCTCTGGGGCTTTGCTGCTGGGTGAAATAGCGAGGCAATAGCGAGGACAGGACCTCTGCGTGGTTCCCCAGGCAATGTCCTCGGGCTTCGCCATGCTCCCCTGGGCTGCGGCTCTGCTGGCAAAGGGCATCCCCAGCCGCCGCTCGCAGCCCGGCTCCCCGTGCTGTGTCAGCCCTGCGCGGGCATGCCCGGGCTCTGAGCGTGCAGACGGCGCTGGGGATGAAGGAAGGGCTCTGTTATTTGTTCTCCTCCAAAAATCAGCTGCTTTTGAACTCTTGTTTCAGTAGCCAAGTGTCCCCCTCCCTCCGTGTCCAGCGAGGCCCCAGATGAATTCATTCCCTTTTGCTGCTTGGTATCCTGAGCGGAGACGTCGCCCTGCCCGCTGCCAAGCTCAGGTTCTCATGGGAATAAATTCATGAGCCTGCTTCTCGCCGATACGGTCACAGGCAGAGTCGGGCATGTCCGACACGTAACGTCCTGCACAAATTCACTGCCCCCTTTATGCAGTTTCCAAGTGCATCAATATTTAACCTGCGTTCCTGCTGCAGGTGAAATATATCCCAGCGCTTTACATCAGTGCCGCACACGGAGTCTACAGTACCCCGACAGATGAAATAGAGGAATTATTATAAGATTTTATTTCAGTGAACAGTAGCGATGAGTTTTTTGCTCTCTCTCTGGTGCTGCTAGTATGTTTGTCTTCCGAAGCCAGTCGTGGAACCGGGCAGCGCTGTGATCTGGTGGTAGTTGTGCACATTTATGTTGTTGCTCACACAAACACATGGCCAAAAAGAGCTGTTCCTGCCCTGACGAGTTTACAGCCCGAGTAACGCGGTCCTGCGTGGGATGCTGGCGGATCGGGCAAAATGAAAGACTTCCAGGTGGGGAGCGAGGCGGAGCGATGAGGGCAGAAGGAGGCAGCCGGGCTGGCCGGCCGGGGTTCCCAGCCCATTACCATCCGTCGCGTGGTTTGGGCAAACCAGTTCCCCCGCAGAGCGAGGGTGAGTCACTCCGGGTGCGAGGCTGGGTTCAGTGCGCGTAGCCAGTTTAGACTGGGGGGTCACTGCAGAAGTGCAAGATACTGCTTGGTTTGGTGGCTTTTTTGCTTTTTGTTTTGAATAAACAGCCAAAGTTATGCTGTAAATTATAAAAACGAGCAAAGAGCGATGCAGAAATTTTAATCATCCGAGAACATAGCTACGGTATCTTTTATGTGGTTCAGATCTGTCAAACATTTTTAAAATATATTTTGCAGTAAACTAGGTCTTTATATCCACATCTGGAACTGTAGCTCACAAAGAGCAACGTGTTCGGCCAGCTCTGCAAAGAGAGTTTCAGAATTCACCGTCACAGACTCCTTGAGCGCGCACTGCGCGCTCCTGCACTGCCAGGTGAATTCAGTACCTGCCCCCTGCACGTACGACACCCGGCATCCGCGCAGAGCCCGGTCTCGCATCATACACGCTCATCGTACGTGTGTTGATGTATACGGGCGACGCGTGTTCGTACTTGCGGAGCAGCCAGCACCTATGCCCAGAGAAAGCCCCCCCAGCAGACACTCGAACAGGGTACCTGTATGGAGAGGAGTGGAGCAGCCAGTAGGAGAACGTGTTATTCCGTCTGATTGTGTAAAACCACTTCTGAAAGCACCTCGCTTGGGCCTAACAAAATGTATTTTTAATGGGCTGAGTTTGGTCGAGTTTTTGGCTTGCTGCGCAGACAGCACTGTCTCTGCAGAAACATCTTTAATAGACTGCTATTAAAATGCGTCGTCAAACTGAAAAATATTTTGATTTGAGGGGGTGAACCCAAATGCCCCTTTCCAGATTTGTATGTCTTACGCGGTCTGCGAGTCCCTCCGGAGCGCCGTGCTGGCCGGGGTTGCAGACCGCCGTCTCGCCTGCGTGTTAACATCCCTGCGCCGAGTTTCGTAAGGCACAGAAAGCGCCCTGAGCCAGTCCCGCTTTCCAGAGGGAGAAAGCTCGCTTGGGGGAGGTGGAAGGTGGCCCAGCCGGCCTCCCCCCGAGCACAGGGGTTTTGCTCCAAGGAGTTTCCCACGCCTGGTTATCCATCCTTACGGACACGTCGCCTCCGTGGGGACCTAAGGATTGAACTTTGCCTCCCCGTGCGTGTCTAGTGCTGACCTTTGGTGTCTTTAGCCTCCTCCGTGCCCACCAGGCACAGGATGGTTTGTGGGACCCTTCTCTTTAGCCTGTCCCCTCCTTGTCCCTTGAGGCAGCGCTGGTCCCTGGGGCTGTCGGCCAGCAGGCAGGGTCCCTGCTCCATCACCGCCCACCGGGTGCCCCCCGTGCCCGGCTCCTGGCCCCTCTCTGTCTGGTTCGGGGGTGTCCCTGCATTCAGAATATCACGGCCCACCCCAAAAATTGTGGTTTTTCACGCGACTCTCCAGGAAGCCCTCAGAAACCACATCAACGCTGCCGTTAGCCTCACCCTGAGGAGCGACCAGCCCTTTGCTGCCGCTCTGGGTGGGAGCGCAGATGCAGGCTCGTGCTATCGTAGCTCCGAAATGCAAAGCCCTGCAGACAGGGCAGGCTCAGACATGAGAGCCGGGAGGTTCACACAAAAAAGGCCATGACTCCGGAGCTCAGATCGCTGCTTTTCCAGCCCCGTGGAGATGCCAGCACAGGCTGAATTGAAGGAGACGTGTGCCTGGTAGTGGATGGGCAGTTTGGGGCGGAGATCTTTCCCAGGCTGGTGGGAGACTCTCGGAGGGGAGAGAGTGGGATTCGAGTCTCTGCTTGGCTCCCCGTCCCCGATTCCTGAGCTCTGTGTTGTGGGTAAAAATGAGATGGGAAGCAGAGAAGACATTATTCGGGGGGGGAAACTGCAGATGGCAAACGTGTGTAAAGCATATGTGCAACAGAGGTTTCTCTCCAGTTAGTGCAAGAAATGATTCCCTCTTCTTCCTTTGCAGCCACGTTTCCAGGTCTGTGTCTCCCACTACGACGTCCCAGATCCAAGCCAGGAAGAAGCGGAGAGGGGTGAGTCTCACTTGCGTTGACCGGGGTGGTTGTGCTGTGTCTCCCTGGGGGGCGAGGCTGGTCCCGGCTGCGTGCCAGGGCTCCCCGTGCCATCCCGTGTGCGGTGGGGTGCTCTTGGCACGTCCTTACTGTGGGGACACGGTGCAAAATCAGCTTTACTCCGTTCCCTGCTCCATCTCCTGCAGAACTCCCCACAGCCAACTGGAGATTTTTTGCAGAGGTTTGGCCTCAAATCTGGCAGAAAGGGGAGGGGATGGGGGTGGAGGAGAGCGATTTCACCTGGGGTTATCGCACCAGTCGGTTACTGTTTCTTTGCTCAGCTTTTGCACCCAAAACATTTACTTATATGGCCCTGTTCAAAGCACCTCTCTCAGCCTGCCGCAGCTGTTATGAGGGCTTTAGGCCCGTGAGCTGTGGCTGTAAATGACCGTGGTTTCTTCTCTCCGCTTGGAAATCTCCCGCAGATCATTGAGAAGCGGCGCCGCGACCGTATCAACAGCAGCCTCTCCGAACTGCGGCGCCTGGTGCCCACCGCCTTCGAGAAGCAGGTGTGTGTGTCCACGGTTTCCGCTCATCCTCCCGTACGGGCTGCGTTTCAGCAGTGTAAGGGTAGAGCCCTCAGAATGAGAAAGTCTGGAGCAATGCTGTGTTTTTCTTATCATCATCACTTCAGGGAGCAAGTAGGTGGTGAAACTGGGTGGTAAAACAATATTAACAAATATTCAGGAGCCCTGGGGAGGATAAATTCAATGCAGAAAGTGTTTTGCAGATATGAAGATGCACAGAAGTGGGTATTTTCAATTTGCATCAGGGGATCTTGGGAAGGAGCTCCATTTTCTACTCACTTGATGTAAAAACCAGAGCCAGTGCCCTGGATGGATGCCCTGCTCCGATCTCAGCACTCCTGGGCTTCAGGAAGGTTGCAGGGAGGAAGTCATCGGGAACCTGAGAGGCACAAAACCCTAGACCAGAAAGTGATGAATTGCTCTTTTTTTCCTGCTCCCAACACACAGGGGTCCTCCAAGCTGGAGAAGGCAGAAATTCTACAAATGACAGTAGATCACTTAAAAATGCTTCACGCCACTGGAGGCACAGGTAAGAGCTGCTCTTATAAGCATATGGGTGAGGCGAAGGTGCAAACCTGGAAGGAAAATTCCTCACCAGCCTTAGCAGCAAGCGATACCTTGGTGCTGGCGTGCCTGGCTGACACCAGCCAGCACCAGAACGAATGCTGCCCTGCCTGCTTCCCAAGGGAAGTATTTTTTCAAGGGAGGGCAGATGGACGTTTCCTGCCCTGTTGTTTTTCTTACGTCTAACATACGGGTCAGCATCCCAGGCATACATTTGGAAGGCTGGGGTGTGTGGGATAGCAAGTCCCAAAGCCCCCCAGGGACAGCACCACTGCTGTTGTCCCACACCCCGCTAAAAGCTGCCCAGCCAGAGAGGCGCTTAGTCCCGCTCAGAAATGGGGCCTGCTTCCAGAAAAACGATATTAAACTCGTTACCTCCTCCCTGGGATACATTTCCTGCAGAGGCTGAATTCTGCATGGGGACTCCGCAAATAAACAAGGCTTTTTTCCCTTTCTGTTCTTTTTTTTTTTGTTTCTCGGTTGTTATAAGAAGAGAGAGGGAGCCCTGTGCAAAATTCAACAAAGGTCTTATTTGTACCGAGACCTCAGTACAGACCCTCTGTCCTGTTCCAGTTAACAGGATGGAGATCACAGCTCCAGTAAAGAAGCCTCTGGCTTGCTTACCACCCATTTTTGGCTTGCTGGGGACATTGCTGGCATCCAGGCTTTGGTTCAGAGCTGTAACTTGGTCTGGAACATTTGTTTAGATATTCAGTTTGACTGCACTGCAACAAAGGGCTGTATTGTCACGAGAGACCCCGTCAAGCAAAGTGGTCCAGCGCTTCGCTGTGCTGTGACTTTCTCTTCTTTATTGCTTGTCGTCTCGTGAAGCTGCAAGGAGGGAGCAGAAGCCTAAAAATCAGCCGTTGGTTGCATTTTATCCTGTTGATTTTTGTGGCTTCGAGCTTTCTCGGCCCAGTGGTCTTGGTTCTGCCGCTGTCCTGTGTCCTTCAGCCCGACATCTGTTTATATGGAGCAGAAAGATTGGGACGCAGGCAGAGGAAAACGGTGCTAAGCTGTGCATCGAGGAGACACAGTGTCGCCCTGTTCTGCAAGACCGGGGATGGCCCATTTGCGAAGAGGGACCATCTAGCCCACAGTCATGTCTCCAGCAGCGATAACTGATAGAGTCCAATAGGAAAAATTTCTTCCTTCCTGAGCACGGTTAATGAAACCTCTTACTCGTCTCACATGCTGGAGTAAGAGTCTTCATGACCCTGGCAGTTTTATCCCGATGAGATAACCGCAGATGCTATTCTCATGCACGCAAACGTCCAGTCCTTTCGGACACCCACTTGGCTATCTGCTTCAGTAATATCACACGGCAGCAAAGTGCCTCAAGTGAAATACACAGTGCATTAGAGAGGGTAGTGAAATCAAAGCACATTCCTGAGCTCTGCCTGGACTTACTGTCACCCGTGTCCTCTCCCTACAGGCTTCTTAGATGCTCGGGCTCTGGCCGTGGATTACAGGAGTATCGGCTTCCGCGAATGTCTCACGGAAGTCGTCAGGTACCTGGGCATCCTCGAGGGCCAAAACGCCGCCGACCCCATCCGGCTGCGACTCCTCTCCCACCTGAATAATTACGTGGCAGAAATGGAGCCTTCGCCTGTGGCCACTTCCCTCCTGCCCGTTCAGACGTGGCCGTGGTCCTTCCTCCACAGCGCCGCTGGCCCCGTGCAGATCCCCAGGAGGGAGGCTGCTCCCGCTCCGGTTGTGTTGACTGCATCTTCCCTGGCTTACCCAAGCCCCGCTGTGAGGCCGGCCCCGCTTCGCCGTGTCCCCAGCGACATGCTGCCGTCCCGCCGAAGCTTCCTGGCCAGCAGGATGGCCTCTTCCAGCCGGAGGGCCCGAGGCACGGGCTCGTCTGCAGCCGTAGCAGCCGTGCCCAGGATGCCGTCACCAGCGGGCGTGTTGAGAGAGGGTTCGTCCAAGAGCAGCCAAATCGCGACGTTCCTCTTCTCGCCGGCCTCCGCTGGCGTCCCTGTTCCACCGGCTTACACGGTGCCTCCCGCCTTGGGCGCTGCTGCGCAGGGACCCGGGATCAGGGTTGGGACATCCAGGATCTGCCGCTCCTGGGCAACTGAAATCGGGGCTTTCTGACCCTCCCCTCCCCTTCGGAGACAGGAATTCTTCAGCACTCGTTGCCCACAGGCCTAAGAACAAACTCAGCTGAAAAGGCATCTTTCCTGCTTTGCAGAAGCCAAGGATCCATAAAGAAAATTCTCTTTACTCTTCCCTCCCTCCTCGCACTGCCTTCCTCGCCTCACCATCACATGTCCTCTCCCTCGTGATGCCTGCAAACGTAAATCACATCCAATTCGATGCACTTGTCTGCATGCGGCTGTACTCCAGACCCTTCTGGCTGCGAGGGAGGGGGCACACGCAGATCCCAACCCCGTTCCTCCTCCAGCAAACCCCTCTGCGGAGCCCAGCGTTGCTCTCCTTTGGAAAACAGCCAGCCTTGAAATACTGTCTTATGTCCTTGGGGACTCGGAGCTGCCAGAGACTTGCTCATGCTGATTCCCTGCGCTGTGTCCCCAAGCTGCCGCACCTAATTTTGGTGTGGTGGGACGGACGCAGCTCCCCCCCCTCCCCAGCACTGCTGGCACCCAGCGAGGCAGGCGAGAGCCCCCCCAGCTCCCTTCACGAACTGGCTGCCTGCTAATCCCCGTGCTTTCCTCGCCACGTTACCAGCTTTTCCCACTTATGTGCCCTTAAGGTGGAGCGAGGCAACAGCTTAACAGAGCTCGTTCCCACAGCCGAGCTGAAATGCCGCCGTGTCTGCAGGGCCTGTGCCGGGTCCCTGCACAAACCGTGCAGGAGCAGCCGGCCAGGCCGCCTGGGCGGAGGGAGGCTTCTGCAGCCCTTGCTCCTCACCGAGGCGCGAAGAGGCGAGACGAGGTGAGACAGAAGATTTCAAAGGGATGTCTGTCATGGAGGGGAAGGCTCTGATGGCCAAAGTGAGAAGAAAAGGCCTTTCCCTCCGCCAGTCTCCCCGCTGAAGCCGTCTCTCCTCTGTCCCCTGCTGAACAGCCGTGACTGCAAAGGGGGGGAATGGGTCGGACCAGCCTGCGTTTGAAGTGCCTCCCTCGTTCTCTCTTAGCCCCGCATCCCTCACCCTCTCCTCCCACAATGTCTCCGTTTTCTTTCTTCAGCACCATGTTTTCATCTCGCATTGCTCATCCCTCTCCCCGGGCCAGGACGAAAACCCGCTGAGGTTTCACCGCAGACCTCGGCAAGCTCTGGGTCTGCACTTGTCCCGATTCCCGAGAGCTTTTTCTGCCTTGGCCTGCGTGCCCCTAGGCAACTGACGCAGCAGATATGCCTCTGCTCCTCCGGCTCTCCTCCCCTCCTCTCTTCTTTGGGCAGAAAGGAACAGAAACTTGAAGCTCTTGAGCCACCCTGCTCCCGTGCCGTGTCCCTAACTCCCGTGGTGGCCAGGGCAGGGTCTCCCAGTGCTCCCCCTCACCTGAACAGCCCCCGTTCCCTGCATCTGTGCCTTGATTTGCTGGGATGCCCGTGCAGAATAGCCTGGACCCAGTGGCATGTCACCCCCGGGGGTCTCGCCCACCTCTACAGCACTGTGACACGAAAAGAGAGAAAAGTGTGGAAAGGTCAGTGCAAAGAAAGGTAAAAAAGAGGGAGGAGATCTCCCGTGAATGGGAGAGGCTCTCCCCAGGCCTCAGGTCAACGCGCAGCCGGTTAGACCGTGCGGATGAGCTGGCGTTTGCGTTCCTACAGATTGCATCTGCCATGTGCATGTCAATGTATGTATCTGCTCTGGTTTTGAAAGTGAGTCCCTCCCAGTTGTTTTGATGAAAGTCGTCGTACTTAACACACAGAAATGCCTCTGCTACTTCTCCTGACCCTTGTCCCGAAGTGCCAGCATCAGCCAGGAACAACACATTCCCTTTTCATAAAGTCAGAGGAGGTCCTCGCGGACCCCGCTCGTTCCTGCGGCTGGTCGGCACGCTAGAGCTCACAGCAAGTAGCCCGGCCTCACTTTACACTGTGCAGAGCTGTTAGATTCACGAGCTGTGACATCCAGCAAAGGTGTCAAATAAAGTCTTTCAAACCCCTGTCCTGGTTGTGAAATGCAGTGTTGATGTGAACCTATTCTGCTAACCCGGCCTGCCTGGATGACTGCTAGTTTTGCGGCAGGTGAGCTTTTGTTCCTGAAAAGCTTCAAAAAAGGGTAAGATGGAGCTTGTAAGGTAACATCCCTGCTGGTCTTTTTATAGCTGCTGCTCTTGGTAACTCTGGTCCCATGACTTTTTACTTTGCAAACCGCTACGTGAGTCAAAATCAGCCGGATAGTCAGCAACACTTGCCCTGAGACTGGCAATAATCCGTGGCCTGAGAACAAATAATTTCATTGAGCTACCAGCATCCACAAAAATGTCAGGGAACAAATCGGGTCCAGCAGAGCCTTGCAGCCAGACGCCGAGGCCTCGCCTCGGTCTCCTGACCCTTTGCAAGCAGGACCAGAATAACCCCTGCTGCTTCTTGCTGTCGGGAAATGCTTCGGACTAAACAAAGAGCCACAGCTGAGAGCTTGTCTCTGTTCTGAGGAAAGGACCAGTAAATGATCCTTCTCGTGAAAGATGCTGGGAGAATTTTCCGGGGAATGGTGGGAATTCGACTTCCTTTCCCATAACTCCTTCTCGCTCCAAAATGCCTTTCAAAACCGCCCATAAATCCCTGCCTTAAGTGCTGTGTTGGGAATTGCTGGAAGGGAGCAACTGCAGCTGTGGTGGAATAACGCAGCATCCGTCTGGAAGCGGAGAGAAGCTTCAAGAGCAATAATAGGGCTATTGATGACGGGTCGTCCCGCTGGTGCCTGGGCTGCCCCGACCCGGCTGGAGGCGGCGGTGGGAGCTCAGTGCTCTGGTGTGGCCTCGGCCAGAGAGAGGAACCAAATTACCCTCCGTGGGAGGCAGGCATACAAACCAGCCCCGCGGGCTGCAGTGGGAAAACAAAACAGAGACAGTGAAAAAACCCACTTCCTGATCTCTGCTGATCAAACGGGAGCCGGAGCGGGTGGGAGGGCATCGGTTCAGGCCCGTGGGGTTTTCTCCCCACAGCAACATGGTGATTAGAGCAGTAGCCCGGGACTGGAGCTTCGTTTTTTTTCCCAGGGTTTTCTTTAGCCTGAACGTCTCCTCTAACACATCCTGGCAACTTTTGATCTACCCGGTAGGGGAAATCCCCGAACCCTCCACGCACTCTCTTCATCCTTGTTCTTCAGGCAAAAAAAAACCATAATGAAGAGGCCTATGGGAACGCGTGGGCTGCGTTCAGCGCAGTCCGGCTGGGGTTGCTCGCTGGCACACGGTGGTGTTCAACACCCCTCCAGCTCCCACAGCGGCCAGGCTGGAACGAAACAGGGTCCTGATGAACGAGGCTTCGCCTGCTGCTGGGAGGGGACAAGGCCACTGCCAGGCTGCGGGAGATTTGCTATGCAGCAGGTGCAAGTCCTGCTCTCCCAAATTCCCCTGCATGAAAAATGTTGCTTATCTCCGTTTTGCCATCGCTTGCCCTGGGTGAAATGCTCTCCCTTCTGCGCTTTTCCGCTTGCAGTGCAATCCCGGCCTGCCCTCTGCTGGTAAAATCCCAAAGCTAAGGAGGAGAAATCCTAAACCAGGGTCAGCATTTGGTTGCAAACTCGCCATGCGTGTTGAAAAATGGATGATCTTTTACGATGACCATCGGCAACTGAGGTACCGCTCAGACACACGAGAGCAGAGCGGCTTGGGAGGCCTCCAAGGCTTACACCAGTGCCATCGATGGGGACGGGCTGGAGAGATGAAGACATTAAAAGATGTAACCTTTGCTCCAGGCGTTGCTGAAGGTCTTGAGAGGGTGAACTGGGAGGATCTCAGGCATGGCTGGTCACTGGGAGCAGCTGCACTCGTGTGTTGGGGGTACCGAGAGCAATGGGGTCGCTGGGGCAGTGTTGGGCCCCCGTGGGCAGAGGGTCCCCCCCGCCCATCAGCTCATGTCGGGAGTGAGAGGGACCGAGGAGGACACAGGACTGTAGTTGTCTGCATGGTGTCCCCTGGGAGGGGACGTAAATGTCAATAAATACGTTTCAAATAAAAGCCATTCTCAGTGCAGCGGCTGCTTGCAGCCAAAGGGCATTTTATGTGGAAACATGTTCTTCGAGCTCTGCCGTGTTTTGACTTTAGCTGTCAGAGCGGGAGCCACTCCGAACTCCTTCCATGGCAAGACGCTTGTCTCAGCCCGTGGTCTCGCAGCTGAGGAGATGCTGGGCTGCGAAGGACCGAGCCGCGAAACCGCGCCAGGCGCCAGGCGCGATCCCACCGGTGCGTACTGGTGCTGCCGCCCAGCACTGCCTGCTGTTGGGAGGAGGATGATGAGCTCAAGGAGAGGATGATTTGTGTCTTTAGAAAATAACCTGGACTGAAAATATTGCAAAAGATTACAATTTACTTTGTTGTTGTTACCTTTTATTCTGCTACTCTCGATTATTCCACTGTAATGAAGGGATAGGTATCATATCCCATTTTTATGATAACATCATATCCCGCTTTTAAGGCAAATTAAAGGCAATGTAACATAGAATCGAAAAGTCACAGCAGAGCAGCTACCAGGCTCTGTAGACTATCTTAGCCCCCCTTAACAGGACATCCATGGTGCCTGAAGGTCACCGATGAATCACTGGATCCCGTGCTGCTGTGTCCTCATGCTCTGCCAAAGATGCTCAAAATAGATAATTATGGGTCTCCCCGGAGCTGAATCTCGTGAGCGTGAAGCTGTGGGACAGTGGAGGGGGGTGAATCCCTCTCTTGTTCCAGCAGCTTTCTTCTGCGTTGGGAGCTGTTCAACCCTCACCCTGGGAAGAGGGACTGACAGCTCGCTTCCATGGGGAGATGTCGAGGACCCTTGGTCCCGCTCCAGGGCGGCCCATGACGTGAGCTGGCGCAGCGCCGGGGCTGCCGCAAGAACTCGCGCTTATTTGAGGGAAAATTATGCTCTGAAGAGGAGGAGGCTGTGGGAACGGCTCCAGCTACGGCTGCTCCTCATCTCACCGCCGGTGACACCTCCAAAACCATAGGGAACGGCTCCAGCTACGGCCGCTCCTCGTCTCACCACCAGTGACACCTCCAAAACCATAGGGAACGGCTCCAGCTACGGCCGCTCCTCGTCTCACCACCAGTGACACCTCCAAAACCATAGGGAACGGCTCCAGCTATGGCCGCTCCTCATCTCACCACCAGTGACACCTCCAAAACCATAGGGAACGGCTCCAGCTATGGCCGCTCCTCGTCTCACCGCCAGTGACACCTCCAAAACCATAGTTTGGAGCAGCGAGAAAAATTATCCCAGAGGAATTATTCGCTTTCCTGGTGCATTCCTCTGCTCGTCCTGCTCCTTGCCCCGCTCCCAGCCCCATGGCCCCGCTCTCTGCAGGAGGCTCCCCCGGGCCCCTCGTGTTTCGTGGGGGGACTGAGCTGCCCTGCGAGGCATCCACATGCAGAGGATGGGGATGGGATGGAAAACAACCCCAAAATCACCCTTCTGGGGGGTGTTGCTGTGGGTGCGTGTCCCTGCCAGCTGCCCGCAGAGGATCATTTCACCCTAAATCTGTCCCGCCATCCCCGGGCAGGGACAAGACCTTGGTGTCGCTCGAGCCGCCATGGGATCAGTACAGGGACTGAGCTGTGAGACTGCACAGCTGTCCTCCAAACGCCGCCCCGGCGCCATTTTTCATGGCAACCACATAGATTTGAAGGATTAGGATGGTGTTGTGCTTATTTGTTGGGTTGGTTGCTGGCGTGGGGGAGGTGGACATCCCTGAGAGGCGAGGGGTGGGTGTTGTTGGGCAGCCTGAGGAAAAACCAGGTCTCGCTGAGGAGCGGTGAGGGGCTGGGGTCTGACCGGCGGTGTGGCACCAGTCGCTCCTGCCGCACGTTCATCGTGAGGGGCCAGAGCTGCCCCGGGGTGGGGGGGGGATTTGCGATTCCTGAGCTGTTCGGAAAGAAATGGAGGCCGGGCTTGTCCTGGGCCACACGAGGAGGCTGGAGCCAGGGCGACGGCAGGGGAACGCTGAGGGGCCGTGGGCCGCCACGGTCCCGCCGAGGGGCCGCCATGTCCCCGCTGAGGGTCGTCGACTGGCGACCCCAAAATGGCGGGCGGGAGCGCCCCGCTCAGCCCGCGCTGGCCCCGCCTCAGGCCGGGCGGGCTGCGGTCCTCCCCCCCGCTGGGGTCGCTGCAGCGGGCGGCGGCGACGCGGCGGGCGCCGGGGGTCGCTCCCCGCCGGGCCTCGCCGCCTCCTCCCCGCGGCACGGCGGCCCGCTCACGCCGCCGCGGCGGCTATAAAGGGGCGCCCGCCGCCCGCCGCCGCCTCTCCGCTCGCCGGGCCCGCAGTGCGTGAGTCGGTGTCCGGGCCCAGCGCCGCCCCGGGCCGGGACCGCAGGGCAGGGAGGGCACGGGGAAGCGCGGGGGCGCCGGGCGAGCGCGGCTCCGGCCCGCTCCCTCCTGTCAGCCCGGCCGCCCCTCTCGGCGCTCCGCCGCCGCGTGTTATTTATTGCCCCGCCAGAGCCGATCTGTTTTATATATATATATATATATAAAATTTATAAACCTAGCGGAGAAGATTTAACTTTAAAAGAAAGGTTCGTAGAAATATATATTACAGAGAGGGTTATTTTTCCTAATTGTTTTTTTTTTTTACCTCAGAAAATCAAACGGCCTCCGCTCTGGAGAATCGGGGCTAAATTAGACTCTTAAAGCAAAATAAGGGTCGTGGTTTTACGGAGGTCGAGTTGGGTTTTGCCCCCAGAGCTGACGGGAGAAACGCTCAGGAGCTGGCGTATGAATTTTGGCTTCATATCCAAGCCCCGCTCTGCTGGAGGCTTAACTTTGTTTTTTGCTGATTTCCAGGCCTCTCCCGCCTCAGCCGCTCTCTGTCCCGGGGCCTGGCGTCCCCCGGTCACCGGCCTCTGCCAGCCCCCCTCTCCCAAGCTGTTTCTGCAGGCCCCCCGCTTAGTGAGGCTTTTAAATAAGATTTTGAGGTTTTCCCCCAGTTTAAATATTTACGAAAAGCTTGACTTAAAGAAACCCCAAGAATAACACCCTCGGAGTTCCCGGTGGGAGCGCGCGCTGGGTGGAAGATGAACACGGCTGCCAGCAGTTACCCGATGGCCTCGCTGTACGTGGGTGACCTGCACCCCGATGTCACCGAGGCCATGCTCTACGAGAAGTTCAGCCCCGCTGGCCCCGTTCTCTCCATTCGGGTCTGCAGGGATATGATCACCCGCCGGTCCCTCGGGTATGCCTACGTCAACTTCCAGCAGCCAGCAGATGGTAAGTGAGATATACAACCACATCTACCGCTTTTTTCTACACTTTTATTCACTTTTTCCCACTAATCCACACTGCTGTTCCTGCGTATTGCCATGTACCAAAATGTTACAGGGTGAGTAATCACTTGCTAGTGACTGAAGGTGGAATATTTTTTACTGCTTGGTGTCTACAAAATATTCTGCAAATGCACATCTTGGTAACGTCTCTGGTAGATAGACCTATTTCTCTCTTACTGATATTAAACTTTGGAGACTTGGGTTTGTTCTAGCTCACATAAGAGAATAATCTCCACTGTGCCCCCCATCGTTCTCGTGCAGGTTTGGGCTATTTGTGTGGGTCTCCATGCGGTCAGTCCTAGCAGAAGTTCAGAGTAGTCAGCCCTGGTTGAATGCTCAGTTTGCCTGGCTGAGCCTCTGGCTGCCCAGTCACTCCAGTTTAATATTTGGGAGCTCTGGTGGACTGCAGGTTGCTGTGTTTGTGCAAGCAGCCAGATGGGTCTCCCAGTCTGGGAAGTTGTATTTTTGTATTAATGGGAAAGAAGATGCGTTGTTCAATGCATGGGAAACCAGGTTGTCTTACATGCAGAAGCCAGGTTGATTTGCTCTTGTCAGACTCTCTTTTTTCATACTTTAATTTGGCTCCTGCTCAAGTAGATATTCCAGAGCTGAAGCAGCACTAGCATGTGAAAGATGGGACAGAAGAGGTCATCTTGGAATATGTCTTTTCTGGAAGAAAAATGGGTCAGTGTTCTCTGCCCTAGTTTTCAGAGCCCTTGCTTGTTGGCTGGTGCAAGTTTATTGCGCTCTGCTGTGATTTAGCAGTATCTATATGCGATAGAGACATCCAAAGGATAGATGAAAGCGAACTTTTCCCTTGAATTCAGAATCAATTCACAACAGCACAGGCTTCAGCAGCAAGCAAACTTTTCCTTTGGCCTGTAGTAGGTTATCCTGCTTTACATTTTTACAGACAGCAGAGAGTGGTCTGTTTGTTGCACAGGGTAACAAATTGACTCTGGATCAAAGTATTTGTTGTGTTTGGAAACAGAAACGTTATTACAAACTTGTGTTCCTGCAAGCTAGCAGAGCCCCTGGGACTGAGCTCTTGGCTGGAATGTTTGGATTTTACATAGTCTGTTGTCACCATGTGCCGTCCTAGCTTCCATCCTCTCCCAGGTCAAAGTACCTTCTGCGTGTCCTTTCCTTGGGATGCTGACTGATCTGATCGAGCGCTTCTGATCCTTTCTCTTGCTAGGCTGATAAAAAGCTAGCTTGCACCCCAGCCCATAATTTCTCATTCATGGAACTCTCAGAAGTGCTTTTTATGCAGGCTAAGCAATGTATTTATGTGTTTTAAAACTTCTCAGTGAGAAGGAAAGAACCTGAGAGCCTGTATATGTGGTCCTCTCCTGCTCTGATGAACCTGTCTCTCTGACTCCCTCTTATAAAACCACCTTGGTACGTTCATGTGCTGTGCAAGCAAAGGTACAGTTACCCAGGCTCAGCCTTTGTCTAGGCTATGATCTATATAAATAGAAATAAAAACAAGCAGCAGAAACAAAGTCAAGAAGGAACTCGGAGCTCAGATTAGATAGATGTTGGGGAGATGGGGTGAAAAAGTATAGATAAAGTTCTCTTAAAGTAGAGAAGACCTGTATAATACGTGTAGTTATGATGTTAAAAGGGAAGAGTGGCTAGTCACATGTGCTTGCTTTAGCAGAAAGAAGTTCTGCACCTCGTACAAATACGAAGACAGGCGGCCTTCCAGTATATTTCAAGGTAATCTTTTATGGTAAGAAGTAGGCAGGAATTTAGAGGGAGGTTGCATCATTCTGGGCTCCTGGTGAGGCAGCAGACATTTTAGGAAGTCCCAGCACTTCAAGTGATACTTCGACAAAGTAAGTGGTGTCTTGTTACTGGTAGGTCTTAGAAGGTCAAGTGATTTAAACCTAATCATTGAGTTAATATCGGGAAGGAGAAATGCTCAAACTCCTCCTGCCCTCATGAAGAGATCTCTTCTAAAATGCTCCTATTTTCTTCTGTCTGGCAAACTGCAGCATGTGTTACTTTGCATAAGTAAAAACCAGCTGCTGTACTAAATGCAATGCAGCAAGAACATAAACAGATGATTTTGGAAAGGTGAGCCCGTTGGTGGTGTGCCGCGGGCTCTCCGAAACAAAGACCTGCATATGAAGAATGTAATTCTTATTGTCAAATGCAGAAATTTTGTTTTTTGTTTTTTTTGGCTTTTGTTTTCGAGGTGGCAGTACTCGGTACTGCCTGCATGAGGGCTTCCCGAAAGAAGGAGGGATCCATATTTTCGTCCAGGAATGCATAATCAGAAATGCATTTGGACTTCATTTTACTGAATCTGTGAAAAGATGGGGGGTGTTCTGTAGCACTGTAGGGACCTGTTTTGATGCACGGGTGATAGCAGATGCTACAAAATACCACATAAAAGGAATCGAGAAGCTTTGTGCTCTGAAAACTTTTGGGCAAGTTCTTGTGGAGACATTGTTAGTATGCTTGAGGTGGTAGTAGGTATTAAAGAAGTTGATCCATGATAGTTTGTGTTTCCCTGGCACCTTTTGTGGAAGGACGAGTGCTTTGTAAATCTGAAGAAAACAACGTTTTCACTTTTTTGTGTGGGAAATAAGACTCTCTCCATATGACTAGAGAAAGACCGTAGAGCAAGTCAAGTAGCCAGAACTCTTCCCCATTACACGGGGCCACGGGGAGATCACGCTGTCACATCCTGATGTGCTCTGTACTTCCAGAGTTCCTGTGTCCGAATTGATTGAAAGCTTGCATTTTTCTTTACATTTTTGTTAGCTAACGGAGTGATGCTTGACCCTGGAAGGGGTTACTTTCTGGACATGCATTGTCTAACTGGTAGTCTGCTGCAGAGAGGTTATTTTTAGTGAAAATAAGCTCTGCTGTTTTCAATTGCAGTTCTTTGGCGTAGTAACTGGTGAATGCTGAATACTGAATCTGTCACGCTGTGATAGGCAGATTAAGGAAACGCTTCAAAGTTCTGGCTAGTCCAGGCTCAGCTGTGGTCGTTAATATTTATTCTTTTTGACTGTGAAGAAGGGAAAGAAAACAAACCCATTTCATTGGAAAGAAAAGCTGAATTTCCTTTTTTATGTGTTCTTCATGCAACTTGATTACATTCCAGGGTTTCATAACATTGACAACAGTCATGACATGACAACTCAGATAACGAAGCAGAGAAACTTTAATGTGGCCATAGAGATAAGCTGTTCTGGAAGCACAGAGAAAACAGAACATTTCCCAAGCCAAGGAGGAGCCCAGAGGTGGGGTTAGATAAGTGTCTCTGAAGAAATGTGTAGAAGAGTATAGACAACCTTTTTGTCTCTTCTCTTCCTTAAAGACGAGAAGACAACGTAAGAGAAGGCCTGTGTAATGTAAATGCAGGTGTGAAGCTAAAAGGGAAGAGCGGTTACTTGTATATGCTTCATTACCAACAGCATTTTGTTCTAACTTCAGCAATCAAGGGATTTAAGTCCGTTCTGTATGCAACCTCTCTTTTTTTAAAAAAAGAAGTGGTTAAATTTGTGCTACGTGCTTTTGTTGTCGGGTTGTTTTTGCGTAGTGATGTAAGCGAGAGCCCGGAGGTTTGCAGAGCAGCCATCTTGCAGAATAAAACTCCTTGTGCAGAGTTTCTCATGGGTGGATCTTGGTGTGTGCGTGTGGTTATCTGTCTTTACGCTGCTCAACCGCAGTTGCTAATTCCAGCATTGTGTTAGCTCTGCATCAGGCAGCCTGCAAGGGAAATTAATTACTTTGAGGCCTAAGGCAAGCTGCAAGGAGTGTTCATGTGCTTTCCCTATCCAGAAGGCTATGGAAGAGGAATGAAAAGGAAGCCCGACAGGGGTTAAGAGTGTGTATAATGTTATATATGAGTTGCAGTTGCGTCTGCTGGAAGGATGACAGGAACCAGTGGGAGAGAAACAGATACAGGAACTGAAGTGGCTGAAGCTTTGTGGCTTAAATAGAAGAAAATGAGAAGGTGTTTGCTCAGATTAAGGAAATGAATCAGATGTGCCTAGTCTGAGTCATTCACATAACTCACGCTGATCCTTTACAGGTTGTCTTCGGTACTGGTGTAATGGGATTGCATTTCCACCCGTGGGTATGGCAGACCTCCCTCAAATCAGGGAATCCATCTAGGGCTTTCTTATACCCCTGCTCACAAGAAGTGTCTGAGTGAATTTCAAGCAGAGTATAATAATAGACTGGAATACTAGCAAGCTATTGAAGGAGCAGTGGAATAGTATCTGCTTAAGTATACGCTTAGGAAGTTTGAAAGAACTGGGAGTAAGTTCATAACGAGTCTGTATCTCGGTAGCTGCTGCAGAGCGTTTCACAGTTCCCTCTGGTTGCATGCCACTGCTTCATCTGCTTGTCACCTTTCAGCAGGAGCCCTGTTTCTGCTGCAAATAGTATATGCAACTAGTTTGTGTCCTTGCCAACACATACTTCTGGAGGACCTCTCCCTGCTATAAATAAACACTGCCAAATTTGACAAACTGGCCCAAGTCGCCTGCTGAAGTGCCTACTAGGAATGGACTGCAGGAAGAACCTCAGTTGCATTGATTCAGAGTAGCAGCCAAGGAATCATTTTAGCATGGCAGTTAATTGCATTTAACACCTTTGACTAAACAGAGCTAGTAGAGTTGTAGCAAGTATAACTTTCCTCCTTAATTTTTTTTTTTTGCAAGCCTGACTACTTCAGGAATGAAGTCCATCAGAGCTTGTTTTCCAGCTGGGGGTATGTGTGAGGGACTGGGAGAAATAGTGACAGCACCACTTCAATTTAAAAAGTAGCAACAACAAACAAAAATTTTGAAAGCACATGAAAAATTCTGAGAAACTTCCATGGAGTAGTTGAAACTGACTTTGGGGGTAGGGAGTGCAGGAGGCTTTTGTGGGCAATGTCTCATTGGGGTTCCACGAAATGCTGAGTGGTTACTCTGGTTGCACTAGCCGGCACATGAAAGGAGAAGGTGGTTGAATTGGCATTTTCCTTGGAATTTGCTGCTCCTGAAATCTAATTGGCAAGTATCATTGGGTGAAGGTGGCCTGGAAGAATTGAGACAAAGAAATTTGGAAAACTTGGGTTCTGCCCTGTTAATATTCCTTGATTTTTAATGCCTGTCTATCCCTCTCTTTCCCTGCTTCATGCTGGGCATTAACAGCCTTTCTTTTTCTCTGCACACTCCATGCTGGGAGTGTTTTCTGGCACAGAAGAGTCCCAAGCATCTCAATTTTATGAAGAAGATCCTAATGTGTGTACGTAATGATCCTTTTAATATATCAGTAGGTAGCAGAAATAGAATCGTGGAGCGGGTTTCAGTGTAGGTTAGAATGACAGTGCTGGGGGTTTAGAGTTTATCTAAATACTTCCCTGTTAATCAGATCGGGTATATGGACTTTTTTCAGAGTTTTGTCCACTCTTGCTGTCATCTTTAGATTGAGCAACTTGGGAATCATTTTTTGCCCACATAAGTTATGGAGGCTGACTCATGTCTTCTTCCCAGCCAGCCACGTGTTCGTGCATGTTTTCCCTGACCTGAGAGGGAGATGATCCTTTTCTCTTAATAGAAATGAGTTGTGAGCTTCATGAAGAGCAAACAAGCCAAACAGTTGCTTTTGTTACTTCCTTTTTTCCCCAGGGTTTTGTGTTTTTTCCTTTCCTTCTTTGGGTGCAGCAATTTACCTTTATAATAAAGAATATAACTAATAAACCCCAGGCATTTTGACATTCATTTTACTGTGGTTGTTAAAACATTACTATCATGTAAATTTAAAATAGTCTATTAAACCTATTATATACTTAAACATGTCTAGTGACTGTGCTGCAAAGACCTCCCTTGAAACACTTGAGTTAAAAGTCATCGAAATTGGTTGCCTGTGATATTGCCCAAATGTCTCCATGAGCTGAGTAAAATTCAGAGAAAACGATCACCCACATGACGGAAACCTTTATTCTTTAACAAACCACAGAAATCTGTTCTTGACTTCTCTTGCAGCTGAGCGTGCTCTAGATACCATGAATTTTGATGTGATCAAAGGAAAACCCATTCGCATCATGTGGTCTCAGAGGGACCCCTCCTTGAGGAAGTCAGGGGTTGGGAATGTCTTCATTAAGAACCTGGACAAATCCATTGATAACAAGGCACTTTATGACACATTCTCAGCGTTTGGGAATATTTTGTCCTGCAAGGTGAGATGTGGTTACTTTGTCCGATTCTGTTATAGCGGTGACATGATCAGACGGGATCAGTGTAGGAAGCGAAAGGGACCCTTTCACCAAGTGAGGAGTGGAGTATCTAAAAGGCAGAGTTGACCAAGAGGTCAGGGATTGCTGAAGCTACATCAGATTTGTTCACGAAGTGTGCAAGTCTGAAACACACGTAACGTCTTCCCAGTGTTGACCCTTGGCAGTAACCTGTTTTCGTGTGCTGGCCTTGTGTCTGAGCGTGACAGAGGAGAAAATGCGTTCAGGGAGCTGACGTTTTGTTTTCCTTCCACATGTCTAGGTGGTGTGTGATGAGAATGGCTCTAAGGGCTACGCATTTGTGCACTTTGAGACCCAGGATGCTGCAGATAGAGCCATCGAGAAGATGAACGGCATGCTGCTAAACGACCGCAAAGTGTGAGTGTCACAGCCAGAAGCAGCAACGATCGCATGAACCGTGATGCATCTCGGTATTAACAGGGACACACAAGGCACTGGTTCTCCTGGCCCAAGCCTTGGCCTGCTACCTCTCCACTACAGGGCTGGTGAGTGACCCTGCCCAAGCCATGGCCTGCTACCCCTCCATTACAGGGCTGGTGGGTTTCCCTAACCAAGCCTTGATTTGCTCCCTCTCCGCTAGTGGGCTGGGGTGGGGTTCTGCGGCCAGTGCTCTCTCCACTGCAGAGCTGGGTGGGCATCCTTGTCTGACTCTCTCCGCCATAGGACAGGTGATTTTTCTGGTTGGTCTGTGGCCTTTTGTCCTTCTCCTGTCACCCTTTCTTGTCCCCATTCCCAGCTCCTACTACACACTCATTTTTTTGCCTCACTGCAAATCACACATTGTTTTTCCACTCTTGAAAACAAGCTGCTTATTGGGATTTTCATTCTTTCTTACAGATTTGTTGGGAGATTCAAGTCTCGTAAAGAGCGGGAGGCTGAGTTGGGAGCCAAGGCAAAGGAATTCACCAATGTTTATATTAAAAACTTTGGGGATGACATGGATGATGAAAGACTAAAGGAGCTCTTCAGCAAATATGGTAAACACAGAAACACTTTTAAGGAGGCTGTGAATTTCATGACCCGTGCTAGTTTAACAGTGCTGCTACTGTCTGTATAGATCTACGTGGGTCACTTTGAGGCTGAGGATTACAAAGAGTTGAGGTGTGGGTAGTAGTTGTGCCAAATGTCGGACAGGAGGCAGAGGCTGACCAGCAGATGAGAGAGAGAAGGCTGGGGCTATTGTATGGAGTTTAATAGTCTTGGAATAGTTCTATGGTATTTTACTAACCCTATCCCTTGGTAACAGGTAAAACTCTGAGTGTTAAAGTGATGACAGACCCCACTGGAAAATCCAAAGGCTTTGGCTTTGTAAGCTTTGAAAAGCATGAAGATGCTAACAAGGTATGACTGTTTTTTATGCTGCTTGGGTATCTTCAGAGAAGAAAAACTTACTTGGTTTATTATAGGAGCCTGTTAGTAAAATGAGAGAAAACTCCACCTCAGGCATAACCTCTTCTAGATATGGGGACTTAGAAACCTTTTGCACCTTACTAGCTTGAAATTTAAGGGTAACTTGGCATTTCTCCGGATTATTAGATCCACACAGAGTGCAGTGGTATAATCAAGAATGTTAATTGCTGAAGAAATATTACAATGCAGGGCTTCAGGAGGAGGAAGGCATCTAGATAGAGAACATTGCTTAGAAATGGTCTTCCCGAAGCAGAACGCTTGTTAAAATTTGGCCTTAATTGCAAGAAGAGGTGGGGATAAATTCCCAAGTTGCTGTTAGTCCAGCACTTACAGTGGTGGTGTCAGCATGACCTCTCCTGATTACTTCAGTTTGTCTTTAATTAGCCGTTGTTACACGGAAGCGGTGCAAAGGTCATGTGGCAGCCTTGGTTTATTGGCTAACGGGCAGAGATACAGTGTGAGCTTTGAACAGTCCTGTTCTTAACAGGATCAGATGCTGTCTTGTTTCAGCAGTTGACAGTTTCCTCTTGAACCCTCTGTCCAGGCAGTAGAAGAAATGAATGGAAAGGATATCAATGGGAAAATGGTATTTGTAGGCCGAGCACAGAAGAAGGTCGAGCGCCAGGCAGAGCTGAAACGGAAGTTTGAACAGCTAAAACAAGAGAGGCTCAGCCGGTACCAGGTGAATAGTCTGTTCCTTTTCTGAACTTCCACCATTTTCAGTCTTTTGGCAGACTTGAAAGGAATTGACAAAGTAATCGGTCATTGTCCTAGGAGATAGCCTGGGAGTTACAATGTAAAGGCGACTCCGTGGTGCTTGGGGGTAGAGGGGGCATCAGGGCATAGTCTTGGCAATAAAATGTTTAGGAGGACATGAGAAAACAGTCATGCAGTCTCCTTTATTTTCAAACGGGGATATCTAGAAGGATGGAAAGAGACAGCATAGCCCTGTGCTGTTGTCTCTCTGATTTATGGCAAAACCGGGTCATGTCAGAGATCGCATCTGAATCTTTCCCACTCCTTGCGATTAGTGCTGGACTGGGGACACACGATGCAAGAGGACAGCAGAGGAAATCCAGACAAGCTCCCAAATTACAGCTCTGGCAGATGGATGCTAACAGTCAATGTGCTCAAGGTTTTCTTTAATGTTACGAATATCTTATTGTTCTCTCCCTTCTAGGGTGTTAACCTATACATTAAAAACCTAGATGACACTATAGATGATGAAAAACTGAGGAAGGAGTTCTCACCTTTTGGGTCAATAACGAGTGCCAAGGTATTGTGGGGCTTGGGGGTATTTGGATTTTAAAGCCTGAAGAAGGAACCGTTATCGACAGGGGATTGAAGGGCAATTCTTGTATCCCTGGTCATTGTGGTCCTGAGAACATCTGGACTCGTAAATATACAGATTTCTTTGGGTCTTGGTGGGATTTTACTGAAAACTTGCTTCGTTTCCTCGTGACAAGAGGAGGCAGGATGGCATTTCCCTACGTGTGTTTAGAGGCTGCACCAAATCTTTCCCATTCCTTACTGTGCAGTGTGGGCCTGGGGACACATGGTGCTTACAGAAAAGCAGAGTAAATCCAGACAGGTGACTTTTCATTCATCGAGTCCCTGTCTCTACACCTCTGCAACAGTTTGTCCTACCTGCCTGAAATGTGACGTTTAAAAAATATGAATTCTCAGGCTAAGTTCTTGTAATGGTACTCCACTAGCAATTGATCTTTACCGCAGGTGATGCTGGAAGATGGACGGAGCAAAGGGTTTGGCTTTGTCTGCTTTTCCTCTCCAGAGGAAGCTACAAAAGCTGTGACGGAGATGAACGGGCGAATCGTGGGCTCAAAGCCGTTGTATGTTGCGCTTGCACAACGGAAAGAAGAGCGAAAGGCCCATCTAACTAATCAGTACATGCAGCGCATTGCTGGGATGAGAGCCTTGCCTGCCAACACGATTATTAATCAGTTCCAGCCTGCTGCTGGGGGATATTTCATGCCTGCTGTGCCCCAGGTAAGCTGAGCTAGTGTGGTTTTTTAACCTGTCTCGGAGCTTTGATGGTTCAGCTGCAATAATCTCATTGAGCCTTTCTTATGCCTATAAGCAAATAGCTCCTAACGAGGGGTGCAGTCAGCGGAGTTAATTCTGACTTCCCAGCTGCCTGTTCTCTTCATGCGAATTGAGTGTCGAGTCCTGGCAACAACTGCCAAAACACGTTGTAAACAATGTTTGATATTCACTTCGTTCTTGCCTCTGAGCTTGTCTGCTCTTTCTTCAGGCCCAGAGCAGACCCACTTACTATGCACCCAATCAAATGACGCAGATGAGACCCAACCCACGCTGGCAGCAAGGGGGAAGACCTCAAGGTGAGCGTGTATTTTGGTTGTATGACCCTCTGGGCTGTACTTTCCAACGAGAACGATGCATGCTTTCCTTTCCATGCACAACCCCGACCTGCTTTCTGTAGCTGACTGTCCTGACTTGCCAGTCAGTTCTATTTTGAGGATTTCCCCTCATTTCTTCCATTAGGCTTCCAGGGAATGCCAAATGCCATGCGCCAGTCTGGACCACGGCCAGCACTGCGCCATCTGGCCCCTGCCGGCAATGCTCCGGCCTCTCGTGGCCTCCCTGCCGCTGCCCAGCGAGTTGGTAAGGTGTCTGCCTCCCAGGCTCTTCCCCTTGTCTGGGAGGGAGGAGGATGCTACTGAGACTTGACTTTTACTTCCAAAGATGGTTGTCAGATCCGGATAACCAAAGGCCACCCGGAGCAAGGGGCAGAGACAGCACCTGAATCTTTCCTATTCCTTGCTGTGCAGTGCAGGTCTGGGGACAGTTGGTGCTACAGCACAGCAGTGGAAATCCAGATGGGTTGCTTTCCACTGGTTTGGAGCTCATCTCTACACCTCTGCAACATTTACCACTCAAAAAAAAAAAAAAGCTCTGTAGGTTATGGATATTGTTTTCAGAGTAGAGCATCCAAATTCATTTTATTCCAGTGAGTAACTAGAAAATATCTTAAGTGCAGGATGTGGAATCCATGGTTTAGTTGTAGAGAGAATAGCCCTTTCCTCCAGTTGCATTTTGGAGAGCAGTTTCTGAGGAAGTATTAGAGCGCAGTTTGAATTCAGCAGTTAATATCAGACATCCCAACTTGCTTGCATGTTGCTACAGATGTTTGTAATTCTGTTCTCCTCTTCTCTTGCAGGCGTTGGCACCGCAGCGCAGAATTTAGCTTCTCGTCCGCCTGTAGCTGCCCCCGCTCCCAGAGCGGTTCCTCCTTATAAATACGCCTCAAGTGTCCGCAGCCCACACCCAGCTGTGCAGCCTTTGCAGGTAACCAAGGGTCTGGGCTGTGGAGTCCCCGCGGTTACTGCAGTCCAGCAGGTTTTACGTGCAGCTGAAGTATTTTTACAGAAACTTCAAGCTACTTTTATAACCCGGACAGGAATATAATTTGGAATTTAAAAACCTTGCAGTTGTACCTTTGCCGGGGCAACCTAGTTGGTTCCTCTGTCTTGTACTAGCAAGCCTTTTCTTACCCAGACTTGCTGTAAGGATGTTTTTCTTGGTTCTTTGCTTTCCCATTTTGCAGCCATTCATTCCCTCACCTCGTTGCCAAGTCCTTACTAGGGTATCATTGAAGGCACGGTTTGCTTCTCCCACAAACCTCTGCGTTGTAAGAATAGCAGGCATGGATGTTGCTCTTTCTCAGTTGTGATATTTGTCTCACAATGTTTGATCCGGTTTTTGTAAGATATTTACAGTGCCCGTGTGTGATATTAGGGAGTTTTGAGTTCAGGACTTGGAGGGAGCGTGTTTGTGAACCGAGGGCACCTTATCTGTCCTTTTCTGGAACTGAAGTCTGCTGTAGGCTTGACAAAGATTGTGCTTTAGAAGGAGGGAATATCTTCTTATTGTCTCTAAATATGAAGCAGCCAGCCTAGTACCTATTTCAGAACCCTGGTGTCTGCCCTTCTCTAGGCCCCTCAGCCTGCAGTACACGTGCAGGGACAGGAACCGCTAACGGCCTCCATGCTGGCTGCTGCCCCTCCCCAGGAGCAGAAGCAGATGCTGGGTAAGTGAAACTCCCGTTCTTACAGATTGCGCTTTACTTCGGAAATCCCCTCAGGTTTCAAAGATGACTTTTTAACAGAAACTCGGCTGTCTGAACTCCTTTTTTTTTTTTTTCTTTTTTCCCCCAGGAGAACGTTTGTTCCCTCTGATTCAAGCTATGCACCCCAGCCTTGCGGGGAAGATCACAGGAATGCTGCTAGAGATTGACAACTCGGAGCTGCTGCACATGCTAGAGTCTCCCGAATCCCTCCGGTCAAAGGTAAGCTGGCCTGTTCCTTTAGATGGGGTGGATTGTGGGAGGCCTTGCTCAAGAGAAGAGGTCTCATAGATAACTTGTCTCCCCGAGGTGGAGGAGGCCGTTGCAGTGTTGCAGGCTCACCAAGCCAAGAAAGAAGCTGCCCAGAAGGTGGGCGTGGTTGCTGCTACCTCTTAAACCAGGAAGACTGGTGAGTGTCGTGGTCCTTAGCGTCACTTAAAGCTTCCAGAATCGGAGTAAATAAAGCAGGGTGGTTAGTGAACGTAGCCAGTCTGGAGGCCCGTGTAGGTCTGGGTGCAGCGCTTGTCTGCTTTTAGTCCACTCTTTAAAAAAACAAGACAAACAAACCAAAAAAAAACCCTAATGCAGTTTTCCCCAATGGAATCCTTATTGCAGAAGCTTTAGAAATATTCTTCAGAAATCTTACTTGAATTAAGCATCAGAAAGATGTTGCGTAAGTCCCTGAAGTGTTCCTAGCAGCTGACATGTCAAGGAAGGAATAATGTACTGAGATAAGTCTTGTGAAACCGCTAATCTGGGAAATAAAATGAGAGAGACAAGATGTTCTAGTGACTGTGGGGCTACATAGGCTGTTAGCGCCCGTTCCTTTTCCTGACAATCACCTGCCTACAGCATACGTTAAAGCGCTGGTGTCAGGAATGTCATGTCACTGCATAGCTCTGTCCAAGCAAAGGCCGTCTCCTCTCTTTGGAGCTGGCTCTTGTTTAACTTCTGAATAAGGTTTTTGATTCTTCGAATGCCTCCTCTTGCTTTTGCTGATCCATTTTTCTGTGGGTTGTCTGGAATTGACGTCTTCAGTACTTCTTGTGAGGCTGTTGTGGTCAGATGTCACAACTCAAAATGGTGAAGAAGGATGAAGGGTTCTTAGATTTTCATCCACGTATGTCTCAGTGGCTCCAGTCGCTGGCTTCTCTGCTCAAGAGTTTGAGTTTCTTGGCAGAGGATCAGAAACGGATATTACCCACAACTGTTAACAGCTTCTTACCTTGCAAATTATATTGGGGTCCTTACGGTTTGTAGCGCTGGAAGGTTCACCGGCCTGGAGTGGGGCGAGCTGCGTGGAGTAACTTGTCGTCTTTTCCTCTAGGATGCAAAGAAGCCAAATAGCCCCTTCACAGACATCAGCTCCAGATGTTTGGAGATTCTTCACTGTCCTGCAGATCTCAATGCCATGCATCATATCACATAGTTATATTGCATTTTGTAAATTAATCTTTAAGATCTTATTTAAAAAGCCAACTCTGAAGCTCTAGATTTCCAAAACCAGAATTGGGCTTGCAAGCTTTTCCTTTGTGGTCAGAACAGAGCTACCCTTTGTGTCTTCTGAGCAGGACATTGAGGATTTTAGGTTGAAAGTATTTTGTGGTTTTGGTTTTAACTGAACAATCCAGTTTGGAATGTCTGGAAAGCATTTATCAATAAAGGAATAAAAACTTTCACTGTGTTTGTTGGTTTTTTTCTCTAGATTTGGTAAGTAATGTGACGTGGCTTTGTAAAATTAAACTGGCAGGCAGTTGTCATAGATTGATACATTAAAATTGTGATTTAATTGCGTTATTCTGCTTGTTAACTTTGGACAATCCCTGTTTTGAAGCAGCTGTGTTAAAATTATGCCCCAGGACGATTACGTTGGGTTTGGTTAGTGTCTGAGTGGGAGATGACTACAAGCGGTGATCAGTAGAAGGGTTCGGGAGGTATTTTTCAAGTGAAGTGGAAAAGGGGGTTGGCTTCCTTTTCATCCTCTGCTGGAGAGCAAAACTTTGCTGTTCTTTGCATGTATTTCTATGTTTTTCAGCTGGATGTTTTCTTTGATGGATCTGTCATCGTAGGGCAGTTGGTATTTTATACTCTAAAGGCGGCTGCGTTTTGGCAGTGGGGTTCATAAATGATTTGTAACCTATTTTGGGCGATCCTTTGGGATAAAAAGTATTATTCAGGTGAGTATAATACCGTGCACTCATTCTGAAAGACACAGGAGCGGGACCCCCCACTACAGCTGCCTCTGCGGACGGAGTGTGGCTCGCTAAAACGCCTTTTTCACCCCGGAGGTGAACGCGCCTGCTCCGTCGTGGAACTGAGGCTTCATTTGGGTTTGGAAAACACGAGGAGCTGGCGGATGGAGCGTCCCAGGAGAGCAGAGAGGGGGTCCTGGCTGTAAGTACCACTGCCTCCGTCCTGTCTTCCGTGTAAAACAAGCTAGAATCACCCTTGAAAATGCACTGGTGATTTGCTCTGGGTTTAAAAGGAAAGGGCCTGGCTCCTTCCGCAGCTCGGGAGCCCTGTGTCACTGAGCAAATAATGAATTCGGCACAGAAAAAATCCCAATAAACCCCCCCCAAATAAGAAGGATCTGCTCCCTGCCAACGCCCGGCTTCCCGAGAAAAGGTCTCTCCTCTTCGGAAGGATTTCATCTGCCCCCTAATTCCCCGTGAAACCCCGCTCAGGATGCGACGGCAGCTCCGTGCTCCGGCGCCTGCTGCAGGCGGAGAGCCCGGGGCTTCCATCGGCTCCCTCCCCAGGCAGGGCTCTCCCTGGCCCGGGGGTCGCTGGCGGTTTTCTGCGAGGTTTGTCCTCAAAAATGTGAGATTTGGGCGGCACCCGGTGGGGCGGGCGGGAGGGCGGAAGGGCGGGCGCGGTTCCGGGGCGGGCCGGGCCGGAGGGAAGATGGCGGCCACCAAGCGGGTGCTGTACGTGGGTGAGTGGCGGGGCCGGCGGCTGCCCCCGGCGGGGCCGGGCTCCGCAGGCCCTGACCGCTGTCCGCCCCGCAGGCGGGCTGGCGGAGGAGGTGGACGAGAAGGTGCTGCACGCCGCCTTCATCCCCTTCGGCGACATCACCGACATCCAGATCCCGCTGGACTACGAGACGGGTGCGGGGAGGGGCCCCGCCGCGGCCTCCCCTGGCCGCGGGGCTCTGCCGGGGGGACGGGGCCCGGCGGCCGGGGGCCCGGCGTGACTTCGCTGCCCGGGACCGCTTGCTTCTCTCTCTCTCTCCAGAAAAGCACCGGGGATTCGCCTTCATTGAATTTGAGCTGGCAGAGGTGAGAAAGGGGCAAATACTCGGGCCCTCCTCTCCCTCCCCTGGTGTTTTTGGGCTGGATCCCCTTCCCGCTGGGTTGCGGGTTCCCCACAGCCTTGCAGCTGATGGAAGTGGGCAGGGGTCACCAGCCACAGCCTCGGATTGCTCCAGAGCAGCGGGAGCTGCTGTTCTGCCTTTCCAAATTCCCGCTTTTCCCATTTTCTTCTGGGCTGAAGCACGGCCGCTGCCAGCCCGAGCTGCTCTCCTGCTGTCCCTGGCGCTCAGCAGCTGTGGGTGGGTTTCTTGGCTTCGTGAGCAGCACAGGCTGTCGTATATTTGCCGTATTACAATCTGTCCTGGGCTTTATACATGAGATCTCTCCTCCTCACTCAAATATTGGTGTAAGCGATAAAGCACCATACGTAAAATGGGTTTACTGGGTTGGTTGTGGGAAGACGAACCCCAGGTACTGGTTTGGATACGGCTCTTGTAAGATCCATCAGTTCTTACAGCCCTGGGGCGGATGAGGTTTAGGAAAATGGTCCTTTGGCATTCTTTATTGCAATGAAATGCTGGGGGATATATATGCTGAGCCTTGTTTTTAAAGGTAGAGAAAGAAGAAATGATAATAATGATTTTCTTTCGCTTTTTTGGCAGGATGCAGCGGCAGCTATTGACAACATGGTACGGACCCTGCTCCCACTGGCCTGCCTCTGCGTGGCTTTGCTGTCTTCCCGGTAGCACAGAGCGAGGCCCTGTGTGGCGTGGGCTGCACAGAGAGCACAAGCTCTGTTCTCCTCTAACCTCTGCAGGGATTTGGGGGGCACGGTGATTTTTTACCTTTTGGTGGGCTGTGTTCTGCTTTTTTTCCTCTGCAGAACGAGTCTGAGCTCTTCGGCAGGACAATTCGTGTGAACTTGGCCAAACCAATGCGAATTAAAGAAGGATCATCCAGGCCTGGTGAGTTGGTGCCCGGGAGGGGAGAGCATCCCCGTGGATGTTCAGAGCTTCGTGCATCAGCCTTTCTCTCTGGTTCCCCGGACCCTGAGGCAGAGACCTCCGCTCTGCCTCCCATTTGGGATCTTGGGGATCTGAGCAGCATCCCAATAACCAAATAACCAAAAATATTCCCTAGTTCCTTGGATGGAAATACTCCTGGCTGCACTTCAGTTGCCTTTGTGCCCTCTGACAGAGGGCACAGCACGCACACATGTGCCAGGCAGAATTACCCACACATCTGTAAAAGTGGATGGGGCCAAGGCCGCCCCGAGCAATTGTTCTTTGTGGGGGTCGTCGCAGGGAACAGGCCACGAGCTTGCCCTGCCCGGTGATGTGTGGAGGAAGAAGGGATGACTTTGTCCCTTATTTCCCCACACGCTGTGTCTTCTGGGGTAGGCTGCTGCCAGCCGAGTGCTCCCGTGCCTCGGCTGCGATCCTGCTGCCAGCACCGTGCTGCGCCCTGACCCGTGCAGCCGCTGCATGCTCACACGTGGCTCTTTGCTTCGGTTCCTGTGCTCTAACCCTCCCTTTTGCCATCGCAGTTTGGTCCGACGACGACTGGCTGAAGAAGTTTTCGGGGAAGACTCTGGAGGAGAACACAGAGGAGGCAGGAGCAGAGGCCCCCAAACCAGAGGTGCAGGAGGTAGGAAAAACAACCGGAGCCATCTGTATCCTTGCTGTCCCGAAGACTGAGAGCGTGGGGCCAGCTGTCTCTGGGGGCAGAGCAGAGGAATGTCATCTCAGCTTGGTTTTTTTTTTCTTTTCCTGCCCAGGGCGAGCCTCCTGCCAAGAAATCCCGGGTCAACCCTCAGGTGTACATGGACATCAAGATCGGAAACAAACCTGCGGGGCGGCTGCAGATCCTCCTGCGCTCCGATGTGGTGCCCATGACCGTAGGTGAGGAGAGGGTCAGCCTCCCCAGCACGGTGGCTTCCAGCTGCGGCGCAGCTCTCACCTCTCTCCGCCTTGCCCCCGAACAGAGAATTTCCGCTGCCTCTGCACCCACGAGAAAGGCTTCGGCTTCAAAGGGAGCAGCTTCCACCGCATCATCCCCCAGTTCATGTGCCAGGCCGGCGACTTCACCAACCACAACGGCACCGGAGGCAAATCCATCTACGGGAAGAAGTTTGATGATGAAAACTTCATTCTCAAACACACGGGACCAGGTAGAGCCATCTCCCCAGGCAGGGGCTGGAGAGCAAAATGGCTCAGCATCATCTAGGCGCCACGCTTGGCTGTTTTGGCCTAGATCCTGTTGATTGTAGCAGCCCTGAATTATAATCTGTGTTGCCAAATGCTTCTGCCGCGGTGTAACCTGCCGCAGTCAGACTGTCAAACCGTCTGTTTCAAGCAGAAACGCGTTGTTTGCTCTCCATCCACGCACTGTTAACGTCCAGTATTACACAGTGGAGAAAGAGTTTCCAGGCTGCTTCCCTCTTTGATTTTAAAGGAGGAATGCCACAGTGTGACTATGAAAAGCAGCAAAAAGCAAGCAGGTTTATCTCCATACAAACAGCTTTTCTATTGCTGCAACTAAAAACAGATGAGCCATCTCCACCGCTTTCCATCTCTCATGCTTGCAAGTGTTTCTCTCTCAATAATTGGTTTCTAATAGTTTCTGTGGAGTTGAGTATTCAGAGGCTCTCCTAAAACTGGCAGCGTTTTGCAGGGCATGGGAGTGGGTTTGGGTCGAAGCAGCGGCTCACGTGTGGAGCTCATCGCTCCCTCCCCAGCCGTAACACTGCACTTTTTGATCACAGGGCTGTTGTCGATGGCAAACTCTGGCCCAAACACCAACGGCTCCCAGTTTTTCATCACTTGCGATAAAACGGACTGGCTGGACGGGAAGCACGTGGTGTTCGGGGAGGTGACGGAGGGCATGGACGTGGTGCGGCAGATCGAGGTAGGTGCCGGCAGCAGGACGGTCGGGGCAGAGCCGACCTTCCCGCCCTTCGGCTTCGTGCCTTTAATTCCTGCTGCCCTTTTCTGAAAGGCTCAGGGCACCAAGGACGGGAAACCGAAGCAGAAGGTGATCATCTCGGACTGCGGGGAGTGCCCGTGAGCTCGGCTCTTGGAGGGAGCTGGATGGGGTGAGCCCGGCCGGGAGGGGCCGGGGAGGGACAGCCCCGCACCCCCCAGCAGTGCCCGGCTCCCGCGGCTTCTGTCGGAATTCCCCTGCCAAGCTTGGTGTGAGTGTGCCTGCGGAGAGCGCTGCGGGGGTCCGACCCACCCGAGGGTAAATCGCTTCAGCCTGCGCTGCCCCGAGCGGGGCAGGGCCGGTTCCGCTGCTGTGTTCCAGAAAGACTTTATATTAGGTAAAAATAAAACCTAGTTTTAAAAATACCGAGGACCTACCCCTGGCTGGTGAATTCGCACCGTGCGAAGATGGCCTTTGCTTTTGAGCAAAGATGCTTTTTTTTGCATTTGCCCTCATCTTCTCAAATATTTGCCCTCATCTCAAATCCGACGCCTAAATCCTGGCTCCAGGGGAAGCCACCCGTGCCGGGGCAAGAAGAGCGGAGCCGCATCTCGTGCTTTTTCCGCAGCAGGATCTCGCGGCGGCGTTCTTGGCGTGTCCCTGCCTCTGTAGTCTCATTTCCCATCAGCAGAGGGAGGCAGGTCCCTGGCTGGCGGCCGTGAAGCGAGCCTGGTCCAGCTCCCTCTCCATCCGAGAGGGAGGGCAGTTCCTGGCGTGTGTAAGTGGGAGAGCAAGGTCTGGACAAGGAGGACCAGGAAACGAAGGAGCCCCTTGGGTGACAAGAAGAAAAAAAGAAGTGATGAGGCTGTAGAAGGGGTTTAATTTCCAGACTCTGGTTTGCAGAGCGGGATAGACGCGTACATTTGTAGTTCCCGTCAGTGGGTAGCTCTGGCCGCGCCCCATAAAGGGAACCACAGCGTTGGAAAGCGATTGATTTGGGGTTTCCTATGAAATCATGGCACTGGGTGCTGCTGGGAACGTGTGCGGGGAGGAAGGGCTCTGTGGTTTTGAGCTTGCGCAGGCGTTCGCGGGAGGGATGGGGCCGCCGGGCAGAGGCGGGGGTCAGGGGTGCAGGGCGGGGGTTTAGGGGAGGCTTTTGAGACCTTGTGCGATTGGGGATTTTTGGTTTCACCAGTCCGGCCGCTCACAGATCGGGGCTGTTGCTTTTCCATAATAAACACTGGGTTGCTTTTATTCGCTTGCTGGTTTTCCACACTGTTTGGGGGTCGTGCGTTGCCCTACGACTGGGACACAAGGCAAGAGGAGGTGACACCTGACAGACACAAACCAGCCCAGCATTTCCCTTCCTTGCTCCTTTCTTTTTGGTGTTTAAATCTCACATTTTTGAGGACAAACCTCGCAGAAAACCGCCAGCGACCCCTGGACCAGGGAGAGCCCTGCCTGGGGAGGGAGCCGATGGAAGCCCCGGGCTCTCCGCCTGCAGCAGGCGCCGGAGCACGGAGCTGCCGTCGCATCCTGAGCGGGATTTCACGGGGAATTAGGGGGCAGATGAAATCCTTCCGAAGAGGAGAGACCTTTTCTCGGGAAGCCGGGCATTGGCAGGGAGCAGATCCTTCTTATTTGGGGGGGTTTATTGGGATTTTTTTCTTTGCATTTGGCTAAGCCAGGTTTATTATTCAGTGACGCAGGGCTCCCCGGGTACCCGAGCTGCGGAAGGAGCCAGGCCCTTTCCTTTTAAAACCAGAGCAAATAAATAACTTAATAATTGTGCAAATAGCACAGGGAAGCTGCCCGGCGTTGTGAGCCCACGGGACGCACCCAGGGGCGAGCGCAGCCGCTCTCCCGGCCGGGGAGACGCCTAAACCTGACCTAAACCTCGCATCACAACGCTTTGGCAGGGCTTATTTTCAAACAAATTGGCTAAAATTGGACCTATCCAGGGTATTTTTTTCATTGCAAAATCCCGTCCGCCGAACAAAGCGCTGCTGTGCTGTGACATTTATTAAGGAACAAACAGCAAGAGAAACTATGTGTTTACTTTCCAAACTAGGCGTTTATTTTATAACAGCGTCGTAGCTCAATATGGTTAATTTTTTTTTTCCAACTGGCTGAGTTTCGTGAACTTTAAGTAAACAGGAGCGGGTTAGTCAGCCAGCTACTTAATGGGCTGCCGGTGTTTTCATTAAGGGAATTAAAAGCGCTGGTTAGAGGTGAGTGAGTGACGTACGCGGCCAGGAACAGCCCTGTCCCAGAGCAACGCGGGTGCCGCCTGCCCTGTGCTAATTGCCCCGCAGCCCAAAGTGCCTCTGCGACCGCCGCTGCGAGCCGGCAGCGCCGGGGAGAGCGCCTCAGCCACGAGCAAGACGGACACGCAACCAGCCACACATCCTCTCTTTCCTATATATAGAGATATGTATGGGTCCCATTAAGCGTAGTAAGAGAATAAAAGTTTTATATTATTTACATCCACTTCTAGGAAGGGGTGGGAGGGATTTATTTTTATTATTTATTATTATTAATGGCCTTCGCTACGATGCAGCCCATGGAACTCCTCGTCCCCGCGCGCAGCAGAAACCCAGCGTCGCGTGGCTCCGGCGGGGCCGCGGTGGGACCCGGCCCTCAGTGGCAGCCGCAGGATTTCACCACCATGTTGCGGTGCTTCTTGAGGATGACGTTGTTGTTGCTGTCGTAGTAGAGGACGGAGGTGGCGCTGAGCTTGGTGGGGGCACAGCACGCCTTGGGCACGGCCTCGGGCTTCATCAGGTGGACCTGGGGGATGGATGGAGCCCGTCAGTGCCGGCGAACGCGGCTCCGGGCAGAAGAAAAAGCGTCAAACCAGCTCTTAACTGCAAAAAGCCTGGGTGAATGGGGAGATTATTTCCAGCTTTTTGCAAAAATATTTATTCTAAACTCTGGGCAGTCCTTGCTGCAGTTTATATTGGATCGGGGCTCGCGGCACTGCGTGGGCCGGGCAGCCCCTGCGTTAATTTGGGACTTCTGGGCCCTTTTCTCACTGTAAATAGGCAAATGGCTAAAAAAAAAATAGGGCAGCGTGAGTCTTGCTCCTGCGTGGGTGGGGGTGCTGGATGCTGTTGCAATAGAGATTCTCTGTCAGGGCTCAGTGCTGCCCCAAATTTAACACATTGCACTCAAACCTTAAGTACACAACGCCTTTCTGAGCACAACTCTCCTTCGGCTCCTTCACCCCCTGCTCAGGACACGCATTATCCCAGTAATTTGCCGTAAAATGTCAGCTGGGAGGTTCACAGGCTGCCGGGCGCACGCAGCCCTCGCCGGCTTTACCCAACATGTGCGATTAATTTATTGCAGGGGCAGCCGAGCTCTCCTACTTCGGAAGTCCGGTGTTTTTGCTGTCAAACCCTGCTATTTGCAGCACCGGCCGAGGCTGGCACGGCTCCGCGGCCGCATTTGCCCCGGTGCTTCCCAGAAGGGCCGGATCCGGGCGCCAGGTGATTCACATCCTGCCCAAACGGCTCCCTTTTGGTAAGAGCGTTGGGTTTCAGGGTGATGGGTGGGCGTAGGGGGGAAGGAGACCCCTCCCTGCCACCGCCAGGATCGTGCCCAGCCCCGGACGGGGCCTCTGGCAGCTTTGTCAATGCAAAAATTAAACCCCTCCAGGCAACACCTTCAAAGGCTCCAGCGAGGGCTCGGTGTTCCCTGTAATTAACCGCGATCACTGGAGCCGGTGTGACTCTGCCATTGGGAAATCAAACACTCACAGGGCAGGAAATTCCAGAAATTAAAGCGCCGGCTGGGATGCGGGGTGGGTTTGGGAAAAACAGGGCATTAAAGCCTTCCCGCTTCGAATATGCTGAGCCCAATGCTTGGGCGCTGAGCCACAGCGGTGCTTCGTGGGACCTCGGGTGAAACCCTCATGCACGGCTGGCGTGGAGGATGCACAGGCGACGCGCTGCCCTTGCCTGCCAGCTGACAGGGAAGCACCCATCCAGCCATGCACCCATGCTTTAGTGGGAGCTGGAGCTAAGCTGCACCCTCTGACCTAAACGCTCCCAAACCCAGGCGTCCCCAGCCCCAAATCTCCGTCGGGACCCGCCGGGCTCCGAGCGCTCCCCAGGGCCCCCAGCACCCCCCGGCGCTGCCGTTGGGGTTGCACTGACCAGGGACTGCAGGATGGCGTGGTTGGTGGCGTTCATGCAGGAGTCCAGGGGGAAGGCGCACTCCCCCTCGCAGTAGTAGGCTGAGTACCCCTGTGGGGCGATCACCCAGTCCTGCAAAATAAGGGTTTGCACCGGTTACGCCGTGGGCTTCACCCTTCCTGCGCCCCTTCATCCATTCCCCACCTGCAAAAACAACCCAGCCGGCTCCTCCCCGGGTGGCTGTGCCAGCAGCAAGGGTTTATTTTGATTTTTCGGACTGAGCCATGAGTTGTTCGGGGTCACCGGTGGGGTTTGGGGTTGTGGCAGTTCATGTTTGCCTTCCCAGCTCCCGGGATGGGGCTGCGGCAGCTCCCGGCTGCCCTGCACTGCTGCACAGTGCAGGTCGCTTTATGGGCAGGAGAAGCCGGGCTGGGAGGGAGCCCGAGGGGAGGATGATGGGTTTTTTGCATTTAATTCTCCCGGTAGACAAGTACCAGCCAGCCGAGGTCCTGAAAGCTGACGTAGAGCTCGTGGCGCCGGCAGACCTGCCGCCCGTCCGCGGCGTGGACATCGTCTGCGGGAGAAGGGGACAGGCAGCGTCAGCACCCCGACCACCCCCCGGCTGCAGCCATCCCCGCTCAAGGGTGGGCTCGCACAGCCTGTACGACTGCGGTTAGTCCAGCGTTAGTCCTCCGTGAAGATGGAAAGAAGCTTTAGACCAGCCTGAAATTTATTGCTCCAACAGTGGGACGAGGGGAGTCAGCCTGGGAAGGGCTAAACCCCGGCTCTGCTCATGGCGGAGTTGGCTTTGAGGGTTTCCCAAGCTAAATGAGTCCAGGAGAGCTGGGGCTTCTCGCTCCCCTCCTGCCTGAGTGGCTTCCCAGGGCCGTGACACCCTCCCGGGGCCGTGGCACCCTCCCGGGGTGATGCCCTCTCAGGGCAGCGTCAAAACCGAGGGCAATGATGCAAAAAGTCCAATATTCAGGTACCCCCAAAACCCCACAAATCACCGTGCCCTCGAGGGCGCCCGCCCCAGACCCCCTGCACCCCCTGAACTGCAAACAACCCCAATCCTAAAAACCCGGAGCTCTTTGCTACATTTCTGGGCCAAAATTGGGATTCCTTGCAAGACAAGCTACTCAAATAGGTCCCTTGATCATGGCAACAGCAGAGCCCATTTTTTTTTTATAAGGATTGCTTCTTGCCCCACAGGTTCTTACCAAAAATTCCCGGCAGCTTGTTTGGATGTGGGAGGTCGTTGGTTTTCTTGGGCTGCCGCCTCCTCGGGGGCTTGGCCGCCCGCGTAACGCGCGCGGGGCCGGGGCTCGCTCGGAAAAACGTCACCATGAAGGGCTGCTTGGAGCGGGGCCCCCGGCGCCCCAGCAGCCCCGCCGAGCCCGGGTCGACGCTGTGCCCTGCAGGGACGGCACCACTCATTCGGTTAAAGCAAGGAGGAAAAAATACAGAAGGAAACTCGCAGCGGAGAGCTGCGGTTTCGGCATCCTGAGTAGCTGGAGCCCTCCAGGAGCTCCTGCTCTGCTGTTCCCCCCCGGGCGGGTGCATGATGGGCTGCTCACAGAGGCGGCACGGCCACCACCACGCGATGGTCACATAGAGCGATTCAAGGAGAAAAACCAAGTGAGACCCAAGCAACTGATTTTTTTTTTCCCCTTCATCTCTGGAGCGGAAAGCTCAGCTGGGAGGGAAGGGGACGGATGGGGCATCAACGGCTGCGATTTCCCCCTCCGTGGGAGCGGAGATTTGCCCCCTTGGTGTGAAGAGGGTTAATCCTCCAGCACACACACACACACACACACAAGGCTCCTCCAGGTAAGGCGTTCATTAAGCGCTAATGGCGTTATTACAGCCCACACCAGGAACCCCATTAGCACGAAGGCCTTTGGGAGGCTTCGCCATCAGGGCTTGCCTGCAACCCCAGCGCTGCCGACTTCTGGCGCCCGCTGTTCTCCATCACAGCTGGAAATTTAAAATTGCAGCGAGAGGAACCCTCCCTGCTGCCTGCCACAGCACCAGGAGGGGAGATGAGAGGGCTCCGGTTCCTGGGGATGTGGCCCCAAATGCTGCGGGGAGGCTGGGCAGGCTTACCGTCATCCGTCTCCACGTAGAGTCGCAGCCCCAGGTTGTATTTGCGATCCACTAACCAGTGGTTGCTGGCGGCCGTGACGTCAAATACCAGCCAGCCCTCGGTCCCGGCATGCAGGTCCTGGACATCCAGCAGGAACAGGTCAGACTCCCTGTGGAAATGGGGGAAAAAACCCCGAGCAGGTGAGTAATGGTCCCCAAAGGGCACCAGCACCAGTGATAATTCACAGAAATGAGTCCTCGGTGTCTGTGTCCGTACAGGTCCCGGCACAGCAGCGTCAGGATGGCAGCTGCCGGCGCCTCTGGCTGTGCCGCACGTGATGGTGGCTCCCTGGCAGCTGCCCTGGGAAAAGCATCCTCCCGCCCTGGCCGACGCGCTGGGGTGTGACATTGCCCGGTGGGAAAGCGTGGGAACAGCCGGCCGCGGCAGTGCTGCTTCCCTCGGCGTTTGCGTGGTGGTGGGAAGGGAAAGTGCTGGGGCTGGTACTCACCAGGGGCCCCATCCCCATCCCTGTCTCCATCCTCATCCCCATCCATGTCTCCTTCCTCATCCTCATCCCCATTCCCATCCCTATCCTCATCCCCACCATCTTCATTCCCATCCTCATCCCTATCCATGTCTCCATCCTCATCCCCATCCCCATCCTTGTCCCCATCTGTGTGTCCATCCCCACCTCCATCCCCATCCCTGTCTCCATCCTCATCCCCATCCATGTCTCCTTCCTCATCCTCATCCCAATCCCCATTCCCATTCCTATCCTCATCCCCACCATCTTCATTCCCATCCTCACCCCTATCCATGTCTCCATCCTCATCCATTCCCATCCTCATCCCCACCATCTTCATTCCCATCCTCATCCCTGTCCATGTCTCCATCCCCATCCCTGTCCCCATCCCCATCACCTGTTGGAGTGCTCGGCGGCGACCTCGTAGATGCTGACGTGGAGGGTGTTGTTGGCATGGCGGGTGACACCCCGCGCCTTGTAGATGCGAAACTCGGCGGCCGTCACCGACTCGCCCGTGGGCACCTGGGTCAGGTCGAATCTGAACTCCTTCCAGTACGGCTTCGGCGAGGAGATGTCCCGGTCCTGCTCGACTGCGGAGCAAAGGGCTCAGGGAGGGCTGTGCCGCGCCCTCGCCGTGCCGCCGGCCACGCTGCCGGGCTGACCAGGGCCTGCAGCCCCCCGCCGAGTCCCACCAACCCCATTTGCGCCCGATTTGGGGACAAACCCCGCTGGCACCGGGCCCCTCACCCCGCTGAGCTCTTGGCTGCTGCTGCAAATTCCCCTCTCTCCCCTCCTGAGAGTTTTAACCCTGATACAACCCCCCCATTTTTGCAAGATCCCCCCGACTTTATTTTGCTGTCAACCCACCAGCCTCCCAACCCTTTATTCTTTATTATTAATTAAAAAAAATCAAAATAAAAAGCACGAAGGCTTGGCTATGGTGGGTGCACAGCGAAGCTGCCCCTCGCTCTGCGGTTTGGGGGCTGCAGCCCTTTGCGCTTCTCCAAGGGGTGAAAACCCCACCCGAAGCCCCGAGCTTTGGGGTCGGCGGAGCAGGAATTGGGGTTTTTGCAAGCTTTTCTGGCAGCAGGACAAAACCTGGGCAGGCCGGGGCTCGCGGGGCCATCGCCGGGCGCCACGGGTCCCCTCTGCCCTGGAAATGGAGACCGGGGGGGGGACGGTCGGGTCTCCGCTCTGTAAAAATAAACCCTCGCTTTTTACTGAAAATACCTGCTTTCTGCAGAAATCCTAGTGCGTGTTGGGAAAGGAAAAAAACAGTGATTTTTTTTTTTTATTAAGTCCATAAAGAAAAAACCGCCGTCTTTCGTTACAGTAATGCAGCCCCACACAGTTCCTCTACTATATAATTATTTTCTTCAAATTGTTCTTTAAAAATATTCCAGGCTGCCCTGACTGAATGTAATTAAAGTGATTAAAGCTCCCCCTGCTTCAGGCACAAAAGCAATGTAACAAATCTGACCCGGCGCTTACTTTTAAAAATAAAACAAACAAATAATTCAATACAAAATAAAAACGCATGTTTTAAATGCAATTTTTAACTGATTCCAGGGGGAAAAAAAAAAATTCCAAATTTAATACACCATAAAGTTGCCGTCCCTGTTAATACAGGGGGAGCGGCGTGGTGCAAGTCTCCAAACCGAACGCTGAGATTTTAATTGTGCATCCACGGATTTTTTTTCGTTCTTTTTTTTTTTTTCCTTTTTTTTTTAAAAAAAAAAGCCCTACATTCCCTCCAGCTACTGGGCTCACCACAAGCTATGGTATAAAAAAAGCCCGGGGCCAGGCGGGCCGGGGCGGATGCGGAGAGCCCTTCCTGCTGCGGCGGGGCGGCCGCCAGCCACGGGCGGGAGGGTGCTGGGGGCGCCCGCTCCGGCCCCCGCACCCCTGGGGTCCCCGGTCCCCGCACCCCTGGGGTCCCCGGCCCCCGCGCCCCTGGGGTCCCCGGCCCCTGCATCCTTGGGGTCCCCGGCCCCCGCGCCCCTGGGGTCCCCGGCCCCTGCATCCTTGGGGTCCCCGGCCCCCGCGCCCCTGGGGTCCCCAGCCCCTGCACCCCTGGGGTCCCCGGTCCCCGCACCCCTGGGGTCCCCGGCCCCCGCGCCCCTGGGGTCCCCGGCCCCGCTGCAGCCCCTCGGGGCTCCCCGGCCCCCGCACCCCTGGGGTCCCCGGCCCCGCTGCAGCCCCTCGGGGCTCCCCGGCCCTTTTCTGCGTTCCCATTTCATCCACTGACCCATCGCTGCTGGTTTAACGCTCCTGAGCCATTAAAGATGCTGCTGAGGCCGTCGATGCCTCCCGGCTCTTGGAAAATCCCTAAATCCTCCCAAAACACAACCAGAGGAATCCCCTCCTTTTCCTTTTGTTTCGCATTGCTAAGCGGGAGGTCCTGCGGTGGGTCACCCAGGTACACAGCGGTGTCCCCTCGGGTATTTTCGGTCACCCGGGTGTTTCATGGGTCACCCCTTTGCTCGCTGGCGTCAGGCGAGACCCAGGCAGACTAAGCACTGGCTCAGAAATCACCGCCAGCTTCGGTCGAGCGATGCTGCGGTGCCGCTCGGGCGGATCCGGTTGTGGCAGAGCCAAGGAGGTGACAGGGACCCGGCGACACAGCAAAGGACCCCGGAGTGACTTTTGGCCCCGGAGAAGGGCAAAAACCTTTGCTAAAGCAACAGTTTGCTATGAAATCGTCCCAGCTACGTGCTGTGGAGGAGTGCGGGGCCGAAGGCAGAGGAGGGTGAGCTGGCAGGGAGGGGAGCGCAGGGACACCCTGGCCAGGGATGCCAAGTGCTGAAGGAGACCGCAATTAGCTGTGCCCCTTGATGAATGACATGAGCTGGGCTTAACAGCAACCTGCCTGGTATTTGGGGTGAGAGACGGAGGAATCCCTGCTTTCTCCCCCTTTTTGTGGAGCAGAGGAGGGAACCCCCAAGGGCGAAGCATCCTCTCCTGTGCCTCCAAGGGCGATGGGGATGGGCCCGGCTGCGCAGGGTTCAGCAAACAGCAACCCGGGCTGACGATCAGCAGGTTGGGGGGGGGTTTAATGCAGCCCTGTTTTCTGGAAAAATGATAAATGGCTACAAAATTATGACCGTGCAGTGAGGGAGCGCACGTCGCATCCCGAAAGCACCCAGTGCCCTTCGCCCAGGCAGAAAAGTGGGTGCTAAAACGCTGCTGGTGCGGGGGGTGTGCGGGCGAGGGGCCCTCCCCGGCCGGCCAGGAGCCCGTCGCGCCTGGGAACCTGCTATTGATTCGAGGCGGGTTGACTCAGCCGCACTGCCAACCCTCAATTATCTGTGGGCGGATTATCCGGATTGCGGATGAGACGCTAAAAAAACCCAACCCAAGCTCTTTGCTCTCCTTGCCCCCTCCTTTGCCATTTACTGTCTCGCCCCTAAGAGCTGCTGCCTCCTTCCCCAAAGCTGAATGCCACAACAACGCCGTGTGCTCCCACCACCCCAAAAAAATAATAAAAAAAATATTATATGAGTATATAAATGGCTGTGGGGCCATGCAACCCCTGGCAGGGGATGCCCAGCTCCGGCCGGGCTGAGCCCCGCTGTGTCTCCCAGCTCCCAGTCTCTTCCCAGAGATGGGGCAATGGGGCCGCCCGCCCTTCGTCCTGCTCCCCGGCTTATTTTTAGCTGCACTTTTTTATTGTAAACTTTCTCTGTTTCTATAAACTGCGCATCAGTCGTAATTACTGGTCCTGGCTGCTCCCAATGGTCCCCACGATCATTGCAGACACTAAATTAAAAGGAAATGCCAGGATATTCAACCACATCAAGCGCTCTGAATGCCAAAAATAGGTTTAAAGGAGATGCAAGGAAGATGTTATCCTTCCCTTGCAAGCAGGAAAAAATAAGCTCCGGAGGCTTTCTGAAGCGGGGAGGGATTTAGGAGTTATCCCAAGTGCTGCGAAACGCAGCCGAGCCTCTGCCAGGCTCCCGCTTTGCCTGACGGGCGCTTCCTCCGTCCTCCCAGGATGAGCAGCGGGAGCCGCGGGACGCGGGAGCCGCGGGACGCGGGGCTCGGCCCCGGGCACCCCCAGCCCTGCAAAGGGCCAGCCGAGAGCCCGCTGCCGCAGCTGGACCCAGGGGATTTTATTTGCAAAGCTCTTCCCATTTAAAGGGCGCAGGGCGGGTGCGCACGGAGCACCGACGCCTCTGCACGGGCTCGTGCCGTGCTGCCGGAAAACGCTGCCATGCATCCCTCGGCTGCACCGGGTTTTCTGGCGGAGCCAGCACGGATGCCCAGAGGAGGAGGAGGCACAAATGGCTGCAAAATGAAGTCAGGAGTGCGAAAATCCTGACCCTGCTGCTGCCAGCAGTGGGATTTCAGTGCTAATTGTGTGGGGGCGAGGGCGAGCACCCGCTTGGGTGCCGAGGCCGGCAGCGGGCGATGCTCTGCCAGCGTGGGGAGCGGAGCAGCACACCCCAGCTCCCTGGCTGAATTAAAGAGGCTGCTGTGAGCTCCCACCCCGCGCTAATGGCTCCTCGCAGCGCCCGGGGCACTGCATCTATTTTTTGCAAAGGTGCCCTGCCTTCCTCCCCCAGCGCTCCCCGGGAGCAAAGCCGGTGAAGCCAGGGTTTGCCAGAAAGCTGTCCGGCCGCGGGCACTGCCTCATCCGAACGAGCCGCGGGGGGAGCGCGGCCACGTCCCGGGCAGCGGCGGATGCCGGGGAGGGAAAGGGAGGACGTGTGCGTTGTGGTGCCGGCGGGCGGTCGCGGGGGGCTCGGGCACGCTGCAGCACTGCCAGCCTCCTCCTCGCCTTCCCGTTACAAACCTCCCTGCTCCGTGATTATACCCTGCGCGTAACCGTGACTCACAGCCGGTGGCTCAGCCCTGGCCGAGAAGAAATCTCAAAGCCCGTCCTTACCCCAGGCTTAAAAATACAACCCACCTGACTCCTCCAGCGAGCGCACAGAAATAGCGCGGGTCAGGTTTATACGAAGTGTTTCATCTTCACGCTGAGAGGCAGCGAACAGGACGGGATGGGTGGCTCCATCACCGCCAAACCCAACCGAAGGTGCCCGGTGGCCGCCCGTGGCCCCGAGGCCCTCGCTGCTCCCGGCCCCGCCACCTGCCCAGGCCAGCAGGCAGGCAGGGCGCGCTGCCCGCCCGAACCGGGACGCGTTTGTGAGCCGGGGAGGTTTGTCATTTCCCCTTCCCAGAAAAAAAGGTGTGCCGCTGGGAGCCGCGCTCCGGCCCGGCTCACACAGGGCTGCGCGGGGTGGCCGGGAGCAAAGCGGTCCAAGTGCCCAATGGAGCAGCGACTTACCCCATTTGCATGCCCCATCAGGGGAATTGCGCAGCAAATTATGCATGCAAATGAAAGCTAGCCTTCTCCCACAAACATTTATTTAATTAACATGAAGGGGCTGATGAAGCCGCAGAAATCAAAGCCATTCAAATTGAAGGCTGGAACTGTGTTCCCCAACTCTCCCTGCTGTTCCAGGAGCACCGGGAAGGGGAGCGGTGCCAGCACCCCTGCGCCAGCACCCCTGCGCCAGCACCGACGCCTCCCGGGCAGCTCCCCCAACCATCCCACCCTGGCTGTCATCAAACCTGGCCATTTTAAAGCACTTTTTTCGTGCTTGTGTGGTCTTGAGTCTTGACAGAGCTGGGATTGGGTGCCCTAGCGTTGCCTCCCTCGGTCCTGGCTTCCCTGGGCTGCTGAGCCCCCACAGCCCCAAGGGCTCCAGAGGGGAGCCGGGTGCTGGGTGCTCCCGTGGGCACCCCCGACCGCCGCCCGGCGCAGCAGGGTCTGTCCCAGGGAGCTCCCTGGCCTCTTTACATCCACACATGGCAGAGGGGCTGCAAGCATGGATGGAGAGGGCTTGGGCGATGCCTCCACGGCCCTCACTCACCCCTGGACCCGAGGGTGCAGGTCCCCTCCCTGCCCGGGTCCCCATGGGTTGTCCCCATGCTCAGAGCACTGGCTGGGGGCACCCCGTGCAGGGCCCCGAGGGGTGCAGGGGAGGAAAGGGGCCCGGGGGTGTCATGGGGAGGCACCGTGCCATCGCGTGCCCCTTTGGCACACCACAGTGCAGCAGCCGAATCCAGCCTTGCTCTGGGGAGGCACCCCGAGCCCAGGACACTAGCCACATCCATGGCTCGTGGGCCAGGACACTGCTCCGGGCTTACTAACACCCCCTTGCCCCGCACCTCGGCCCCCGGCCTTTGCACCAATGCTCCCCAAAAGCCTTGTGCTTGGCCGGGACAGGGACACCTGAACACCCCTTAAAACAACGAGCGGAGGCAGGGAAAAGCTCCGTATCCGACCGCCCGGTCTGCTCATCCTGCTGGGATCAGGCCACCCCAGTGCCTGCCCTCGTGAGGGGACCCCTCGCACCCCGAGTGCTCGTGGCCCCGCTGATGCTGGCTGGAAATAGCTCTGCTTTCGCTGCCGCTCACGCAACCGCCTGGAAAAAGGCCGGTGGCTGGAGCGCGGCGCTGCTCAGTAACCCGCTGGACGGGATTCCAGCAATCGTGAGCAACCTGGTGGATTTTATTGTGACCGGTGATTCAGTGTCCCACCGCGGGCACTTCAGGCCACCCTGCTGCTGACACGAGAGCGCTGCTGGCCCGCCCGCGTGCCTGCTCGCTCCGCAGCCAGTTCACGGGTGCCCACCGAAACGGGGCGTGCGGGGCGGGCGACGCGGCTCCCTCGAGCGGGACGCGCCTGCCTCATCCCGCCGTGGTTTCCAGCCTCCCTCCGCTGCGTTACGACGGAGACAGCGCTCGGGGGAAGCAGCCCAGTTCATTGCACCTGGGGGACAAGCCCACCGAGTTGACGCAGCTTGCTCCCAGCCCTCCGGCCCTCAGCCCACCCTCGCTCCATGACTTTCCCCCTCTCCATCTCCACGTTTTCAAGCGGAGCTGGGTTTCGTGCCGAGGCCGTGCGCAGCTGCCAGGGCCCGCAGCGGCTCTCTCCCAGCACTCAGGGTGCAGCCCCGCGGCCGCTGCGTCCCTCACGGCCGCTCTCCTGCTGGAGTTAAGCTCAGCTCTGCGCAAAGGAGGTTTTTCTGGGCAGGGCCCCGCCGAGGAAGCACCCGGGGCCCGAGGGATGCTCGGGGCTCTCAGTACAGCAGCTCCGGTTCCCTGCCCGCCGCTGGCAGCGGGGCTCCGCGCCGTGCCCAGCCCCGACGGTGCGGCCGCCGCAGCCCCAGGCGCCCCGTCCCGCCCTCCGCTGCTCCCCGGTGCCCCCCGGTGCCTCCCCGAGGCTGCGGGCGGCAACCCCGAGCGCCCGGGGGCGATGCGCTGCCCTGTGCGGGGCTCGGCCGCCGCCTCCGCGCCCGGGGCTCCCGAGACCGCCCGCTCCTGCCCGTGAGACCCGGTCCGCTCCGGTCCCCCCGCTCCGTCCGTGCGCCCCGCTCCCTCCGGTCCTGCCCAAGCCGCCTGGATCCTGCCCGTGCACCCCGGTCTCCCCGGTCCCTCCGCAGGCTCCGGTCCCGCCGGTCCTGCCAAAGCCTCCTGGATCCTGCCCGCACGCCCCGGTCCCGCCGGTGCCCCCGCAGGCTCCGGTCCTCCCCGGTGCCTCTTCACTCCCCGGTCCCTTCGGTGCCTCCTCACGCCCCGGTGCCCCGGTCCCTCCGCAGGCTCCAGTCCCTCCGGTCCTGCCCAAGCCGCCTGGATCCTGCCCGCACGCCCCAGTCCCCTCGCACGCCCCGGTGTCCCCGGTCCCCCCGGTGCCCCCGCAGGCTCCGGTGCCTCCTCCCGCCCCGGTGCCCCCGGTGCCGCGCTCACCCATATTGACGAGGCTGACGACGGTGTCGGCGCGGCTGACGACGCTGCCGGGCGGGGGGCTCTGGGTGCTGAGCCCGGTGAGCACCGGCCGCGACACCGCCGCCTCCTCCTCCTCCGCCTCCTCCTCGCCGGCCACGGCGTGGTAGAGGTCGAGCATGAAGAGCGGCGCGGCGGCGGCGGGGGCGCGGGCGGCGGCGGGGGCCCGGGGCCGGGGGCGGCCGGGCAGCCCCAGCACGGCCAGGATCTCCCGCTGCAGGTCGCGCCGTTCGCCGCCGCTCAGCCGCCGCTGGAGGAAACCGGCGGCGTGGAGGCGGCGGCGGAGGAGGCTGCCGCTGCCCAGCTGGCAGAGCACGGCCACCGCCCACAGCAGCGCCAGGGCCCCCAGCGGACCCCGGCCCGCCGCCGCCCCGCGCCCCGGCCCCATGGCACCGCCGCCGCCCGGGCCGCCCCCCCCCCCGCCCCCGCCGCCCGCACGGTGCGGTGCGGTGCGGTGCGGCCCCGGGCACGGGCACGGGCACGCTCCTGGTCCCGGCCCCGGCCCCGGCCCGCCCCGGCGGGGCGAGGGAAAGGGACGGTCCCGCCGGCGGCGCCGCCCCGGCCGCGGCTCCGGGACGCCCCGGCCCTCCCCGCCCGGCGGCCCGGGGAACGGGGCGCATCGCTGGGCACGCCAGCCCGTGGGCGGCCGGCCTTAGGATGCTCAGCCCCGTGGGCACCCATCCTTAGGGATGCTCAGCCTCGTGGGCACCCATCCTTAGGGATGCTCAGCCTTGTGGGTACCCAAACCCGTGGGCACCCATCCTTAGGGATGCTCACCCTCGTGGGCACCCAAACCCGTGGACACCCATCCCTAGCGATGCTCACCCTCGTGGGCACCCATCCCTAGGGATGCTCAGCCTTGTGGGCACCCAAACCCGTGGGCACCCATCCCTAGGGATGCTCACCCTCGTGGGCAACCATCCTTAGGGATGCTCACCCTCGTGGGCACCCAAACCCGTGGGCACCCATCCCTAGGGATGCTCACCCTCATGGGCACTCACCCCTACGGATGCTCACCCTCGCGGGCACCCAAACCCATGAACACCCAAACCCGTGGGCACCCATCCCTAGGGATGCTCACCCTCATGAACACCCACCCCTACGGATGCTCACCCTCGTAGGCACCCAAATCCATGGGCACCGACCCCCATTGACACCCAAACCCATGGGCACCCACCCCTACGGCCACTCACCCCCATGGCCACCGACCTCACTGAGCACCCACCTCACCACCACCCAACCCCACCACGCAGGCACCTCACCAGACGCTCTCACCGGCAAACACCCACTCCGACAGCTACCCTCCTCGGTCGGCATCCTCACCGGCGGGCACCCACCTCGCCGGCGGGTACCCACACCACCGAGCACCCTCGCCAGCACCCACCCACCCACCTGGGCCTTTTAATTTTGGGGCTGGTGGTTCCCAGCTCCGTTCCGCAAGGGAACGGGCGGGCAGACACCCCGTGGCTGGCACAGCCGTCGCCTCCCCGCACGGGATAACCAGCTCCAGCTCTCACACTTAAAAAGCTAACACTGTGGAATAAAGTAGGAGGCAAGATTGTTTATTACCGCAAGCAATTTTAATACAAAAATGTGTCTGGTTTTTAAACAATTCATTGGTAGAGCTTCAGTTTTGCCTCAATTTAAACCAATTGAGAGAATCACACAGCAACACGGTCAGAGCCGGAGAGGAACACTATTAAATAAATACGGGGCCCTGGCGAGCCCTCTCCCCCAGCCCGTCTCCTGGTCAGTTTGATTTTATTACAAAGAAAAAGTAGCGTACAAAAGCGAGACAGGACTTGTAGCAAGTGTGCTGGTGAGACTCATTTCAAGGACAAGCAACTGTGCGTGTAAGTCCAGATTTCTTCTAGGAGCAGAGGTCACCTCAGTCTCAGCCTGGTTGGAAGTGGAATGACCAGTTAAATAATAAATAGGAAAAAAGAGATGCAGATAAATAGCGATTCTGTAAGGAACATCTTGGGTCGCTCTCTTAGGCCTTCAAGCCAGAAGAATCCTCTCATTTGTAGGACCCGCCACCGCTAAGGGATGCATCCGAGTGACCCAGCCCTGCCACCGAAGCCGCGTGCTCCCCCCGGCCGCGTGGACCCCTCCCCAAACCCCTCGCCCTGTCTTTGTTCTTTAAAAACGAAGTTGTCGGGACAGTATTTTCAAGACAGCAATTGTCATGACCTTCGCTGTAGTGTGTGCAAATTTTATTAAGTCAAACTCCGCTTTCTTCAGGTAAAACCACATAGCTTTAAAAAAATGGAAACATAAGCCCCAAGTCCCCTCACCTCATGTTTCTCTGGTTGAGGTATCTGTGATTTACAAAAAGAGAGTTCCTTGAACACTGTAGGATTCAGGTCTTTGTTTTTAAATATAATTTACCTTGCTGAGACAGCAAGTTAAGTTTATAAAGATGCATTTAGGAAACAATCCTAAAAGATAAAGCAGGTTCGCACCCTGCACCGCGCAGAAATCCTATTTATATTTTAGTTTTTCTTTACACTTTCACATCTTGACCTTTTTTTGCTTCCTTTTTTTTTCTTTTTCTGTTTTTTTTTTTTTTTCTTTCTCTCCCACATTTCAGTTTTCCAGGCCCCTCTCTAAACAGGGGTCACCGAGAGGCAATTTTTATCTACATAAATATTCACATGAAAATAGTAACTTACAAAAAAGGAAAAAAAAAAAACCAAATAAGGCAGCTTCATAACACAACTTTCTTTTACACTTTTAACAATATAGTTTCTCCCATTTAGAATAAATATACATCCAATGTACGTAGCAGGGTTAAAAATTGGACACAGGTTGGGTTTGCTTGCTCTCAGGAGGGCGTGGGTACAGTATTATCTTTTAGGGCCTGGAGTTTTTGGGGTGGCAGTGGTTGTTTTCTTGGACATGGTTGGGATTTTGGAGGGCTTGGCCATCCCCCGGCGCGAGCCGCCCTGCCCGCCGGCCACGCTGCTCTCCGAGGTGTCCGAGCAGGCCGACTGCGTTTCCAGCAGGTCAAAATCGGAGGCGTCGCTCCCCCGCCGGCTGCTGGCCCGGCTGCCCGTGCGGCTCCCGGCGCGGCTGGTGGGACGGCTGGCTGTTTTTTTGGGATCTGCAAGGGGAGCCGAGAGCCGTGAGCAGGCGGCGGAGGAGGAGGATTCCCCCCCCAGCCCCGGACCCACCGGCACCCACACCCCCAGCGCCGCCGCGGCTGCTTTCAGCCACCCGCCCAGCACCCCTGAAACGGGGGGTTCAGCACCAGCACCAATTCATTCCCGAGCGTTTAACGAAGCAGCAGCAAGCCCTCGCCCTGCGAAACCGCTGCAGCATCCCCTCTCCCGGGCAGGGACGCAGTGGCGGGCATCGGCCTCCCCAGCGCGCTGCGGGCTCCCTGCGCGTTGAATGCTTTCCCTGCCAATTTAAGCAACCGAGTAGGAAGAGCAGCAGCAGTTTTTCGGTCTTTGCACCTAACTTACCTGCCCGACTGGTTTTGGCACCTGTAGAGACTGGTGAGGAGCTGTTACTGGTGTCCCCAGCCAGGGAGGTTCGGCTGGAGTGGAAGGTGGGTCGCTTCAGCTTGCTGCCCGCGGAGGGTGTCACCTTGGGGGGAAGCACACACAGAGCATCTTTTAGGTGGCACCCGGGCCAAGCCCACGTCCGAGATCAGCACCTCGGCAAAAGGATTTTGACATTTAAGAAACGCCCATCTTAATGGTCAAGGAGAACACAAGCTGTCGTTTCAGCAGCGGTTAATAAAAAAGAAAAAAGCCTGGATCCTGAAAATTTGGAGGGCGACGGCAGTTTGTGCGCTGCAGGCTGATGCACGGCTATTTGTTGGAAAAAAAAAGAAAAGCAAAGCTGCCACCCATCCGGAGGATGACAGCACCTTCTGCGCTCAAAAGCTCCACAAAGGGAAAGTGGAATCTTGCAAAAATAGGTGTTTTAGCATCTAAGCAGCTCAGGACCATTTTGGGAGGTCAAATATAATGCAGCGTCTTGAGAAACGCATCCCGTTGTAGGGAGGCATCAGCGCAGCGTGGTTCTGCGAGGCGGAGGGACGTCGCCCCGGTGCCGGTGCCCCGGCCGGGTCCGTGCGCCCACTGCCCAAGGGCAGCCAAATCCGAGCAGCGAGGCACCAGTGATGAACTGGGACACAAAACACAGCGAATTGGCTTCGGTCGCATCCGAAATGGTGCTTTCCCTGACCTTTAAGATGTTGCAAACGCAGACGGAGGGTGGAAAAGCAGCACAACAGGCAGCTCTGCTCCCGCCGCTGCGGAGGAAAGCGAAGGGGAAGGGGCTGGGCAGGGAGCCGGCAGGGCGAGCGCGCCTGGATCCAGCTGGGAAGGGCAGCTCCAGTTTCCATAGGCCAGGCAAAGCGCTGGGTGCGGGGCCGCGCTGCGGGACAGCGAGTGCCCGGGGTGTCCCCTGGCCCCTGCGCTGCAGGGACGGCTCCAGCCCCGCTGTACGTTAACAGCGGAGGGCATTTCCCCGTCAGTTTTAAAACGACGGCTGGAGAGGTTTCCCCCCACCCCCTGCGATTTTGTGGGTTTTTAGGAAACTTGGAAATCTTGAAAGGTCATGAAACTGGAGCTGCAGTGGGGGAGAGGGCGGTGGGAGAGGGGCAGGTGAGCAGCGGGCTCCCCGTCGGGCGCCGGGGGAATTAAAATCCATGAACACGTGATTGCGAAGGTACCGTTTTCATCATCAGAGATTTCGATTCTCGTCCTTGATCCTATTTTATAAACAAGTTAACAGCAGCAAGCAGGCAATTTAGGGCAACTGGGGAAGTGCTCCTGACCCGATGATGATTTAATAAGAATTCCTTTTCTGCGTGAAAGCACCGCCGAGCAAGACGCAGCTCTCTTGCCAGCGCACACCACCGCTCAGTGAATCACCGAGATCTACCAGGGATTTCTCATCCCCGATTCCCAAGGTCAGGAAAGTCCACGAGGAGGCTGAAACTTTAGGGAGATCAAAGTCTCGGCCTGAATTCATCCTCCTGGGAGCATCGAGGCGGTGACAGTGCCGGACACAGCATACGTGCTTCAACACGGTGATAAACACAAGCGCTTCATAAAAATGAAGGCGATGTGGTTACTGTGCATGCGCTGTAGCTGATTTTCAAGTCTCAACTCGGCTGCTGGATTTCAATTTTTGAAAGCCGAACACGGCTGCTTTTCAATGCTTAAAAGCTATTAAAGCTTGGAAAATGTCTTTTTTTTTTTTTTTAAAAGCACAAGAGGATGTCGCTCTCTTGCTTTGAAAGCAGGGAAATCTGAATCGCAAGCAGTTGTGCTTTGTTCTAAAGTCGATGTTTTATTTAATCCGAGTTAGAAACCCATGAAAAACGCTAACAGTCGGAGCGTTAGCGGTGCTAACAAGCGCTGCTCTACCACGAGGAAAGCGTTAAAACAGGCAAGGGAGCAGGACTTCTCCGTGCCAGCGGCACTCCGGCCTGGCGGCAGGTCCTCGGGGCTGCGAGCCCATACTCTACCTCGGCGCTCGAGAGCTGGAAGTCGGAATAATCGAATCCCCTCAGGGGGGTGCCCGCTTTACTGTTTATCAACCAGGGTTTGTCATAACATCGAGAGAAGTGATGTGGAGTCTGTGAAATGGAAAATCCAAGGAGGGGGGGGAGAGGTGGAAGTGAGTGAAAAAAAAAAAGAAACGGGAATGTATCTGGAATGGGGGAATGGCACTAAAATGAAACGAGAACCAAACAGGAAATATATAAATTAAAATCAAGGGAAAAAACCCAAACAGATGATGAAATAAAACATGCACGGGCAGACGATGTGGTGGGAAAGGAGAGACGATGGGCGATGGCTTCCTCCTGTGCGCCGGCCGGGCACCGTGGCTGCGGCACAGCCCTGCCGCGGGGACCGGGAGCCTTCGGCTGCACGGCGAGAGCCGGGGACCCTTCTGCAGAGCCATGAGCGCCCAGCTTGGGCTGAAACCTGTCCTGCACCATCCCACCCCACCCATCCCGCGTGGACAGCGGGGTTCCTCCTGCAGACACCATGAACAGCCTCCAGAGATCACAGTAACCACCAAGCCCCTGATCCCCAACCTTCCTCCTCCTCCTCCTCCATACGCCTCCTGCAGCTCCTCCTCTCACCGGGACGGGTCTGGAGGCCACCGGGTTCTAAAGGAGAGGAAAGAGGAAGGCTTCACGTGCGAAACCCACCTTGGCTCCGCTGGCCGGAGTGGCGGGAGATGATGGCATGGAGGCGCAGCTGTGGTTGCTCTGGCTGGCACTGGAACTGGACCGCGTCGGGGAGGCTGCCCGCGAGGATGGTTTTGATCTTCGGCCTCGCGATCGGAACGGTGTCATTCCCTGGGAGGCTCCCTCCGGCAAGATGAATTTCTCTCGGAGTTCAAGGTTGGTCCGTCCTCGTGCTGGAAGGGGACAAAGGAGAGGAGACCTGAGGTTCACGTGAACCCGATGTCGTTAGCGGCTCAGGGGGCTCCGGGGGTTGGAGCGCGTGTCCTTGCAATGTCCCATCTCCGAGGGCGAGCGGACGGCTGCGAGATCGTCCCGGCTCTCTTGCTCTGCCCTAACCACCTCCTGCCATGGATCAGCTCTTTGAGAAACTTTGATTAAAAGCTGCCTGAGGCCCATGAATTCAAACTGGATGCCCTATCATCCTCTAGTGTCTTGGGGAAAGCAAGCCCGATGGCCTTTAAACACCCCGTGTTACAATAATGTCATCTTTAACGTAGCTTAAAACCAGTAAGAGCAGCTTTGAAGGGCTGTGATTCTGCTCTCTCACAGCTCTGGGCAGCTCTTCACCAAGTTTTGGGGAGAGGAGAGAGAGAGAAGTGACAACCACCCATTAAAAGTCAACTTTAAAATTTCCATCCAAACACCCCAAGGAGCTGGAGGGTCTCCCTTTGACAAGCAAGGGGCAACCAAGCAGGGAGAAGGTCTGTGGCCTTCAGCTCCTGGACCAGCTGATGCACACCAACGTGGTTCATACTGTGAACTGCAAGGGCATGCACCGAGCCCTGCGGGACACGGGAGCGATTTTAGAGGTGATGCATTACGGACCAGAAAGCCAAGGAAGCAATTGCAGAAGGGAAGCGCCATGCTGAGATAACCAAGGGATGGAAATAACCTCGATGTCAGCGCTGTAAAACAGCTGCTGCAAAGCATGAACGGGGAGGCTGGAGGAGCAGGAAAACCCCGAAGGTTCCCCGAAGCAAGCGGCACACGCGGTAAATCATGCCGCTTTCAGCAACAGCCATTAGACAGCAGGAGCAAGGAACGGTTAGGCAGCAGCTTGAAGAAGACATATCCGAAGCAATTAACATCTCGGAGACCCCGGTGAGACAGGGACATATGGAGTACAGACCTAAGCTCTCCAAAATACGCAGTGGGCTGCATATGAAATGCTCCTTTCCTTCTGGAGCAACGGGGCAGAAAGGAGGGGATCTGGGCCCCTCTCCCAGGTGCCTGCTCTCCTCTTTGCCAGAGCAGAGCTGCTCATCCCACCGCCCCCCCGTGAACGGCACCGGGGGACGCTCCGGCGAGGGCTCCCTGCTGCGGGAAGCAGAGACCGGCATTTCTGATGGGAGAACACATCAGATTCCTGCTTTCTTGCACCTTGATGCACTTCATTCCTGGCCATCCTTGCCAATCCTTCTCTGTCCCCTGGTCGTGGCTCTTGGCCGGCCGCAGCAGAGCATCACTTCCATCCCAAAAGCTCTCATCACGATAAAACCTCAAGACTGAAGGTTTCGGAAAGGAGGTGATCCTGGTTCTCCGTGCCCACGGTACCTGACCCTGGTCTGTGTTATCCCAACCGTCCCTTCCAAATGCACCCCACCAAACCAGCTCCAGCAAACCAAGATCTAGGTTCTTCTTCCCTTCTAACGTGCTGCTGTGTTTTCCTTAAGCTCAGTTCATCCAAGAGCTTCTTGCACTTGAATTCTCCTGCCTTAATGCTGAACTGAAACATCTTTTTTGCTTCACTGCCGGGCTGCTCAATCCCTGGGACACACTTGTGCAAGGTGATGCTTACTGACACGTGTACAGCAGGACGCGGTGCTCAAAATCCCCCACAGAAATCCAGCCCAGCCCTGAACAGCCCCAGGGACAACGATGGCTAAATGCAACCCTTTTACAACTCAAATCTGGCATGTGGCAATCCAGAAAAAAAGAAGGGCCATGTTTCCACCCTTATGGGCAGAGCTGGGGGAAGAAAGGTCATTTTAAGGCGCTAGAAGACAACCCAGCACCATCAGCGGCTCTTGCTGCAAATGGGTATTTAAGTTGCACGGTCCCGCACAGCTCAGGATTTCCAGATTAATTCCTTGTGCCGCTGCTCTAAAGGCAACAAATGAACTGAGAAAACTTGTATCAGAAGTGCATCAGAGAGAAATCAAGTCATTCAACATCACAGGAGAAATGTCTCCTCGTTCACTAGGACAGGGCTGGACCGTCAGCGCCCCGTGGCCACAGCCCAGCGCGGCCGTGCCACAGGTTCACGGATCCTGGGCCGGAGCACCTTCTCCCCAGAGTGTCTCAGACCAGGATTTTACCATCTCCTGGCTTTGAACCTTTTCAGGTCACCTTTACGAAGCTTACTGCACCACCCACAGAGCCACACGTACGCACCGACTGCTTCAAAGGGACGCCGAGACCCCCAGCATGGCAGCGCAGCTCCGCTTGCTGGGGTCTTAAAAACAAGAAACACAACCCTTCCCTCTTCTCCTCCCAAGCCACTCGGCTAAACGCTGCAAGACTTGCTGCAGTATCGCCAAATCTCGTGATTTTAAGTTCTATGGTTTGCTTCGGACCTGTTTTCTCCAGCTCCCGCGTTATTTGGATAACCCAGACCCGCTCCTCTGGCACCTCTGCCCAGTCACCGGCACAGCAGACAAGTTCTCAAACTCCCCTTACTGGGCGAGAAGACCCCCGTTGTATCAAACCCAGGAATTGCCTTACCTCTGCAAGGATCATTCTTCACTAAAAATTCATCCAGGGCCATCCACCCTCCGCCGACACGAACCATGACCGTGCTCCGCAGGATACGGACCAGCCGCAGCTGCTGGGAATCGCCGAACTGCGGAGCCAAGAAACAATTCAGACAAGGGACAGAACGAGGGACGCTCGGCTCCTTCCCGCAACAGGCTGCACCAAACGCTTTTCTTGATCTATTCGATACTTTTAAGGTTTCTCCAGATGGGTTTTTCTGGAGTAAGCGTAGGCTAGTACCGATTTACAGGAGTTTTTCTGCTGCGTGGTTTTAAAGTGATGAAACTATCCAAATCCTTTTGTTTTAATGCTGGAAAGAGAGAATTTTTTTAGAGCAGCAAATGAGAATTTGGAATTTGGTCTTTGGATGGGTTTTCTCAGCCAGAATTGTAGTTTTTCCTTTTATTATGAAGGAAATAGGGGTCAGCAACGCATTGACCCTCCTGGTGCAGCCCACGTGGAAAAGAGCCGCCTGCTTCAGATGACTGAGTGCCGGTGAATCAGCGAGGCAAGCAGTGCTGTGTCACCGCTGAGCGAGAAACCTCTCATCATCAAGTCTGAAGTCCAGGGATTTCACCGAGCCTCAGACTTGACCCCACCAGCCAGAAAGCCCCCGCCGCAGCGATCACCCAGTGAGGATGTTTCGGTGAGTGCAGTGATGGGAATCCAGGCAGGAATCCCGCAGCAATGTTGATTAGTGATTGCAATGTTCATTAGTGATTTTAAACACCTGCGATTTCAAATAAGTGCACCCTGAATCAGAAGCATGGGGCTGTTTTTCAAAGCGCCCTAAATCGCCCGGAGAGCCAAGCCCAGGCTCCTGGTTGCCCTCTGCATGGGGCAGGCGGCGGTGGAGCCGCAGCAGGACACCGGGAGCCTTGCTCGGATGCAGCAGCTCTGCATCCAGGGCTACAGAGCACCTGCTGTGATGAGAAAATAGGGGAACCAGGCTTTGAAAGCAAGACCATCTTCAGAACGATTAGAAAAACCAACAAAAAAGCAGCCACATTTTCCCTGAGTGGATAAGAACAGACAAATCGAGAGATTAAACGAAAACAGAGAGTGCAAAGCCACGCTGAGATGGGGCACGGCAGGCAGAGGCGCAGGAGGTAACGGCATCCCCGAGCCTCCTTCCCGCGGGGACGTGGGACCCTGGACCGGGCGCTGGTGGGTCTCCCTGCTCGGGTCCTACCAAAACGCGCTTGCCCCAGCGCTGCGGTGACAGAGCTGCCGCAGCCGCGCTCGGCACGGCCACGGTGTCTGCGGGCGGGGGAGCTGCCTTCCCTCTCTCCGGGCTCTACGTAAGGTGCCCTTCAGGAGCCTGTTCTGCACCAGGGAAAGCCAGGGACGTGTTAATTCTCATCTCCACTGCCGCATTTACATTGTTTTTCAGTTGCTGTTGAAAATATCTCTATAACCGCTGTCTAAATTAAAGCCAGAGCTCTCTTGGATCCATTCACTTCCAACAGCCAGGTTTGTTTCTTTTTGGGCATGTTTTTGGTGGGGCACCATCATTTCTCATGAAAAATACGCTTTTCTGTTCGAGCGGGGGCAGTGGGCACATCGTAACGAGATGTGATGCTCCAGTCCCGTTAAAAAAAGAGCTCTGCCCCCGAAACCAGCCGGCACTCACGCACGCTGCACCGCTCATCTCGGGTCACGACAGTAACGGGGATACATGCAGGTGTTGCGAGCCTTGCTCCGGTTAGGAGTTACTCAGTGGGTGTAGCGGGGATGAGGGTTTAGTTATCGTTACCTACGGGATTAGAGGGGTGGACTCGGCATTCTCATTCCACAGCGATTGCGATCCAAAGCCACCAGAGCCTGGTACAGCCCTCGTGCAGGTAGTTGTACCCCGCCATTTCATCCGGGCCGGCCGTTCCCCAAGGGAGGGCAGACCCGGGCATCGGCCCATCCGTATCCCAGTGCTCCCCGCCGCCGTGATTTCCACCAGTTACCATCAACATCCCCAACATATCCGAGAAAGGAGCCATGGAGAGAAAAATCTCTCCATTTTTGTCAAATCCTGCTTTTTCCATTGAATTTTTCCCTTTTTTCTGCCCGATACAGTCTTTTTTTGGGGCGGCCCTCCCAGCTCAGGCACTCCTCTGTACCAGGCTCTGCTGAGCAGCGCTCACAGATCACATCCTCCCACAGCAACAAAGGACAGAGCAGCATCACGGACACACAAAGCTACGTTTGTTAAAAAAAGAAACAAAAAAAAAAACAAAAAAAAAAAGAGGTGAGAGACAGGATCGCAAGGCAAACTGTACCTGATTGCCGAGGAAGAACTACGGAGGGAGAGGAGTTGTGGAGGGAGAGGGGATGGGGGGGGAAGGAAAGTCGAGAGGAAGAGGAGGGGAAAGAAAAACAAGAAAAACATTTATGGGATTAACAGTGCAATAATAATGAAAACTGTTAACTGCAGGTAGTTAGAAATCTGTGGGGTTTATGCTGTTTGGGTGTAAGGCAGGAGTTCGGGGAGCCTGGGGCCGGTGCAGCCGGGGGCGGCGAGTGCTGCGGCTCGGCTCCTCCCGGCCGCAGCGTCAGCCCTGCAAACAGCAGGCAGGAAAGCGGGCAGCTCTGCTGCCAGCTCCTTTCACCAGTTCACCTCGGTGAACGATTTGAAACATAAACAGCCAGCCTGTTACAAAGAGATTCTTTAAGGAAATTATTCTCCTTCTTCGGGAGCGAGCTAAGAAAAACACAGGCGTAAGGTACACTCATCCACGAGGAAAACTTCAAGGGCGGCTGCCGGCGGAGTGAATGCAGCGTTTCACGGGGCCGGCGGGTTGGCCGCCCCAGAACAGGGCCACTTTTATGCTCTCTCGATTCGGGGAACGCCCTGGGGCTGAGGATGGTGCTGGGCAAACACGGCTCGGCCGCCTCCGCCGGGAGCTGGTGTGCCGGAGGACGAGGTCTCCGTCTCGCCCCGGGGAGCCCAGGGGGGTCCCCCCCTCGCCAGGCTGGGCACCCCGTCAGTGATCCCCCCTCGCCCCGGGTGGGAAGGGGGAGCAGGATTTGTGCCGCCGGGGCAGCGCTGGGCCCCTCTGCCTTACCCGGTATTTGTTCTCGCCGATCTGCTCCACTTGAAATCTCTTGGCACACTTGCACTGGGCCACTTGCCTGGTGACCTGCCATCACCAACAGGAGAGGTAAGGGACCGGGATTTTGGGAGTCTCCCCCAGTACAAGGCACTGCTTGGATAACACACAGCCCTAAGCAGCCTTTCCTTCAAAACCACGGTAGGTACTGGTGGTAACAGCCAATTATTTTGGCTCAGCACCACCACAATCCTTCTTTTCCCCTCCTTTTTGTCTTCCCCACTGCCAACCTGCAGCCCGAACCACCCCACGCCCTCGAGCACCCATCTCTTTCAGTGCCTTACCTCATCTTCGATCTTGTCGGCATCAGTGGTGGGGCGGTAGGCATCCTTGTTGGGATGGAGAGCAGCCACAAACTCATAGTAATCGATGTAGCCGTCGCCGTCACGGTCAAAGATGTCGGCCACCGCAGTCATCTCCAGCTTCGTGGTGGGGAATTCTGGAAGGAGGGAGAAATGAGCAACCGATGCAGGGACCTCACTCATCAGAGCCGGGGATGTTGGAGCACGGTCTGCATCATGGTCCTTGAGGAGGGACAACCTCATCACAGCGAGGTGGCCGTTTTCTGAGCTCGTTTCAGGCGGGCAGGGACTTACTAGAGGCCAGGATGCCATCAATGAACTCCTGCCGGGTGATCTTCCCATCTTGGTCTTTGTCGATGCGCCGGAAGAAGTCCATGACGCGGGATTTCTTGTGGTTCATCCAGCGCATATACTTCTTCCGCCAGACATCGAAGTCGAAGTTTGCAAACTCCTTCAACTGGAAGGAAACCCGTGAGAGTCAGCGGGGGAAATCCCTGAAGGAGCAGCACCCCCGGCTCTACAGCACCCTAAAACCTTCAGGTGAGCCCGTGCCCGAGCTCCCGATGCTAACGCCCGCTGCCCGCCCGCCGGGAAGGTTTATCTGGGTTTATCCAGATGACTCCCGTTAACGAGGGTGCCGCTCAAATCGACTTTCCAGAACAGAAGGACACACAGCGTAGCCGACAGCCACCACGTGGACCGCGCACCACGGAACCATCGACGCGGGATGCAGCATCCCCACGGTGGTATACGCACACATATGCGGAGATATCAGCTACTTGCACAGGACACACACACACCCCGTCTCTGCTCGGGCATTCGGGGATGCTTCCTCACCCAGATTTCGCCTAACGACTCGGCGGGGTCTGCCCGGGAGGAATTCCCATTGCTGGGTCTCCCCTCTCCCTCTAAGCAGCCAAGAAGGGATTTCTCGCTCGTCTTCCAAGTAAGACAGCGGCTGGGGCACATCTCGGCTCTGCAAACCCCGGCCCCGTGGCTCGGCCACCAGCCTCTGATGAGCCACTTGCCCTCCAATTTAAACCAACACCCTTCTTATCCCTCCCTCAAAGGACTCCCATGTCCCCACCAGCTAAAGCAGCTCAGGTAATGCAACAATTTTTAGCATGGCTTTTTTTTTTTTCCTCTAAACATTCTTGGAGTTAAAAGCAACAAAGAAAAAACATTAATACGTATAAACTGAACTGACCTACAGCAAAAGCAACGAAAAACAAAAACACTCACTTCTGGGCATAGCTGCTTTGTTAAGCATAAATAAAAACAAAAATTACATTAGATGTTTGGAAAAGATATAGACAATAATTGTTAAACTAATTGCTAGGAGTAAAGCAGGCCTGGCTGTCATTACCTCTACAGATACTGACTGCAGGGGCACAAAGCAGTTAATTAATGTGCAGTTAATTACAGAAGGTAGCTTTCAGCCTTAATATTTTAGGAGTTACTTTTTTTCTTTTGGCATTTTCAGAAAGGCAGCAGAAACTGCCTGCAAGAGCTGGGCAATTCAAGAGGCAGCGCTAATTTAAAACGCTTCTCGCACCTCTCCGGCGAGCAACCCCCGGCACGGCTCCCCCCAGCCCAGAGCAGCCGCTGGCCGTTACCTCCTCCAGTCTGTCCAGGGCATCGTTGAGCTTCCGCTGCCGCTCCAGCGCCAGCAGCCAGACCTGCTGCCAGCGGGCCGAGAGCTGGTTAATCCGGGGGTTCTTTGTTTCCGACTGGGAGATAATGGGCATGCTGGGGGGGGCAGCCTGACTCAAGGATTTTCCTGGAAAAAAAGGGAGAAAAGGAATCGTTTGAGGTGGTGTTGATGGGTGCGGCAAGTCTGAGCGGTTCAGCAAAGAGCAGCAATGAAAAGTATTTCATTTTTCAAATAGAAAACCTCGCTGGCTGCTCTCTGGAGGGACGCAGCGTCCCCAGGTAGGACGGGGCGACGGACGGTTCTACACCCAACCACCCCCGGAGCTCCCTTCGCACTCGGGAACTCACAACACTCTGGCTTCAAGAAACAACATATAAAAAGACCCCAAAACCTCATCACAAAGCAACTGCAGAGAGAAAGAGAAGAGCGGTGACAGCATGAGCTTCCCCAGGCACAGCACAGCCCGGCACGGGCGTTTTGGCAAATGCCACCTGGATTTTCCCCTCCTGACAAGTTTCAACCGCCTTCCTGGTGGCTGTCAGTGCAGGATGCCTTGTTAATTGATAATCAAAGTTAATTAGTTTCCTAGGCATTTCATTTCCTCCCATCGTAGCGCGTTTCACCGAAAGCCGTGGATCGAGCGGAGACGTACTGTTGCTGCGGGACTTCTCGATGAAAGGCCCGTGGGGGGGCTCAGTAGCTTTCCTCTTGTACGTCTTCGTGACCCGGTCCACGTCTGGCTGTTTCCGTGTCATCTCCTCCATAAAGGACTGTCAAAATACAGAAGGGACAAGAGAACCTTTGCAGTTTCAAGATGTTTTCAATCTCCTGTTGCTCCAGATCCTCGCTGGGACGTGCCAAGCCCACAGAGGAGATGGGAGCATTGAGCACTGGCGATGGGGGCTTGTCCTCAAGCTATTGCACAGCGCTGGCTGGGATCTGCAAACGCTGCAGTTCATCCCCTGGGCTGGCTTTGCTCCCACAGCTCCAGTTGGGTCACACGCTGTTTCAGTAGGGACTTCCAAGAGAAGTCAATGCCTTCTCCATGGAGGGGCGGGAACCCCCTGCCCCTCTCCCGAGTGCCCGCAGTGTTCGGCGCTGCGCTCACCTGGTGTTCGGAGATGAGGGCTTTGACCTGATCAATATTTTGTGGCGTGGCCTCCTGGTCCCGCTGGATCAGGGTTGTCTCAGCCCACTGGATCCAAGCCAGGAGCTCTTCCAGAAGCTCTGCATTCGCCACCAGCTCGGAAAGCGCAGACTCCAGTCTCTGCTGGTGCTGCTTCGCCCACGTGAGAACCTGTTGGAAATGCAGAGACAACCATTAGCCCAGGGTGGGAAACCAGGGGCAGGAACCAACGCCACACGGCCATGCCTGGTGGTGGTGTCCACCGCCGCGTCTCGCCACCAGCCTGGAACAAAGCCTCGTGGACTCACCTCCTCGAACCTGGCTCGGATGATGGTGATCCAGTGTTTGATCGTGGTGATGCAGTCGGGATGGCAGGCGGCCAGGATGACCTCCCCCATGCCCACCGCTGCGTTCACGTCCACTCTCTTCTCCTCCACTTTCTTCATGAACTCCTGAAAGGCCCAAATGCATTATTTTGCAATATTCTCCCCCATCAATTTTGCTCGGGTTGTCTTTGAGAGCTCCCCGCTACCTTGTGTGTGTCAATGAGGGACTGCAACGCCTCGGCGTCGTCGGGCAGCGCTCCCCGAAAGCGCAGGGACTGCTCTGCCTCCGAGAGCCACTCCAGCAGCATGTGCACGGCCGTCCTGAACTCCTCTGCCTGGGGCGACAGAAGCACAGTGTTAGCCCTCCTTCTCCCAAAACGGGCCGCTCAGTTCACTGCTGAGAGCTGGAGGGACAAAGGGCTGAAAGGGACTTTAAAAACAAATTAAAAGAAGGGGAAAAAAACCCTGCCTGTGGGCCTGGGTTTGTGCAGCACCAGCAGATGGGTCCCGCAGCGGCTGGGCACCTCCCTCCCCTCAGCATCAGCTGCACTGAAGAACTAAATGTTTTTAAAAACAGCACAGCTCCCTGTATTCTGACCAATTTGACACCTGGGCAGTTTATTCTGTAAATTGCCTACTTGACAGAAAAACTCCTTAAGAGCCTTTGACCTTTTTTTTTTTTAGCTTCAGTCTAGGTCTCTGTCTTGCACTGGACATCAGCAAATGCCAGCCTGGGCAGTCTCTGATCACCGTGCATGTCAGTGAGATCTTTTCATCCTCCCTTTTCAAATCAGCCTTTATCAGATCTTCTTTGGGGAAAAGAATAAGTGAATAACTGACACCAACCCACCGCTTTGCAGTTCTCCCTGGTAACTGCTGCAGGGCTGGGGTGTCCTGCTCGGCCAGGAGATCAGTCACCGGGCAAAACCTCTTCTCCGAGGTTTATGTTGCCCTCCCGGCACAAACCTGCAGCCCAGGCAAAGCTCTCCAGGACCATTTCCACCCGTAGCCTTCTGCTCACCTGCTTCAAGGCCTGTTCCAGACGGGTTTGTTTGGACACGGACAGCTTGCACACCGTGTCCCACCGGTTGCTCAGCTCCTGCAGCTGCACCTTCACCCAGGTCGTGTCGTCCCGGCTGTTCTCGATGAGCTCTCGGCCGGAGCGCTTGAGCACCTGGACAGTCCCCGTGCGCTTCCCCAGCTCCTTCTGGAAGACCTGGATGGAGAAAGAGCAGAAGCCAGTCAGTCCCAGCGGGTTGTTTCATGTGGGGAATAAAACAGGGAGCACATCTGACATAGTTTGTAACAGGGTTTTGCACCCACATCAGGGACCCACCACAAGCCGGTGTGATGGGAGGGCAGGCAGGCAGGGAGCCCGACAGCGCGGGCAGCTCCTGAGCGTGTTTTGGTGTAAGTACGTGGGCAGGAGCCCCAACTTTCCACCCTGGCAGAAGCACTCGGGACCTGGAGCAGGCGAGCTCTAGCCCAGGAGCTCTGGCCGCAATGCAACGGCTGCCTTGAACGGATGCCCAAGCCCTGTCCGGGGATTTCAACGTATGACCTCATCCAAAGCCTGGAGCGCCAGTCTCCAAGGCACGCTGGAGAGAACTGCCAAGACCAACGTTTATAGAGGACTATAAATTCAGCCACCTTTTCAAAACTAAACCCTCACCAGACCTGACTGATAGCATCTCAGAAGAACAGAGCTCCAGCTCCTGTAACCTACGTAAAAGTTCCTTCCCACTTGTTCGCCTTGGTTTTGCCCTCCTTGTCCACCCCAGCAAAGCAAAGCACCGGGACACGCAGCTCTGCAGCAAGGCACCAACTCTGGCTCCTCCATTCTTTGGCTCCTGGGGAAGACAAGGCCTACTCGCGTCCCAGAGAAGAGCTGGAAAAGGCGCTCTCACCTTGTGAGCATCCATCAGGTTCATGACCAGATCCAGGTCACCGTGGACAGGCTGGTCCTCAGCCAACTGGGGTTCCACCTTGTAGAGCCAGTCCACCAAGGCCTGCAGCGCGTCCATGAACTGGCCAGAGAACAAGAGGGCTTCTTCCAGCTTGTGCTGCCTGAAAAACAAACACCCCCGTGAACCTCCACGAACAAACTCACCTCCGTTTGTCATGTCCCAGTGACCTGCTCCAACCACCCCGTGAAATCGCCTCCCCTGCTCTGCTCTCCACTTGGACGAGCCCTCGGCAAACAAGCGCTGTTGGTACAACGTTGGGGCTGGATTTACCTTTCCACAGATTTGCCGCACACTGTGTCCCACTTATCCCGGACTTCTCCCAGTAAATTGTCCAGCTTTTGAGTGTCATCTGGAAGCAAGGCTTTTTCTTTGAGGGCTCTGCCCGTCCTGATGGTGGTGTCGTAGACAGGCTGCTTCCCCCCCAGCGTCTTCTGGAACTCCTGGGAACCGGAGAGAAAACAAAACTGTTTCAGAAAGCCTGGCCTTGCCTTTCTGAAGATGCACGGTGCTTGTGAAGATCCCCAGTTGAACATCTTTCCATGGCAGCGGTAAGCATGGATGAGCCTTTCTCCTGTCCAGGGCAGAGGAGATGCTGCCCTGCTCCCCCTCCCCACAAAGCACCCTTCCACCCAGCGTCCAGCACTGGTCTTGCTTTGGCGAAGCTCTACCTTGTGTTTGGAGAGCTGGAGCTTGATTTTATCAGGATCATTGGAAATCTCCAGCTCTGAGTCCAGGTGATTCTCTGCATCCTCCAGCCAATCAACCAGTTTCTTCCAAGCTTCATGGAACTGCAGAGAAACGGGAGCAAGTCTGAAACTTAACCCTGGTGGTGTCCCCAGTCCCTTTCTGGTCTTGGGACCTCCTGCTCCCCAAGGCCGGCCATACTTCAGGGTCTGTCGCACCCTCCCCGTGTTTCTCACCTGCTTGGCTCGCTTCCTGGCATCATCAAGAGCCCGTCCCCGCTCCACCGAGCGCTGGACGACCTTCTCCCAGCGGGACTGGACGCTCACCAGCAGGTTCTTGATCAATACCACATCCTGCTTTTGACTGAGAAACTTCAGCTGGTTGCCGGTTTGATCCAGCTCAATGATCCGATCCCGATGAGCGTTCACCTCGTTGGCGAACACCTGCAAATGGCAAAGATGTCCTCTTATCCGTAAGGGAGCTGGACGTGGGCGCGGGGGAGATGAGGTGCCACCCTTGCTCCCTCCATCGCAGGGAGCCGTTGGGCGCTCGCGGCGCCGGTACCTTGTGCTCGTCGATCTGGGCCAGCACGGCGTTGAGGATGAGGCTGGCTGGGGGCGCGATGTTCAGGCTCTGCTCGGCCAGCGTCAGCCAGTTGATGAAGTCCTGGAGGGAGTTCTGGAAGTCCGTGGCCAGGGCCAGCGCCTCCTCCAGCTTCGCCTGCCGCAGCGGGGAGGGAGAAAGGGAGGGGGAAAGAAAAAAAACACAACACGGAGGGTGAGAGCTCACGATCTGCGGTTTCGCAGACAGAGGCGGCCTTTGTGTCCCTGCCGAAACGTCCCTCTAACAGGAACCTCATCGTCTTGGCCTGGGAACGCGACTTGTTTACCAAGGGGAGGGGGTTTCAGTGAAAGCCGCCGCTTTCTTTCAAAACAAGAATCGGCCCTGAAAGGGGAGACCTTCATCGGCACACGAGCAGCTGCGTCACCCTCAGCTTCCTGAGAAAGGGATCGCCACGGGGAGAGCGGCTGGGTAAATGAGGTGGATGATATTTCGATGGTAACAGCTGCAGCACCGCAAATTTATTCTGGGCTGAGGCCACCGTGTCCCTTGTTTTATCTCATCACCGGCCAAAAGCCTAGGATGGAGTCAGCTCGGAGGAGGATTTGGCCTGCCGTCTCGCAGAGGACCAACAAAGCCTGCCTTTCAGAGCCGCGGGAGGTTTCTTCCCACCTCTCTAAATTAACCCAAAAGGCAATTTTACTCTCATTTTGTGTGTGATTTAACCAACTCTGATGACTACCTAGAAAAAAAAAAAATAACAGCTTGATGCTGAGACAGCACCACCTGAAAGACAAACTCAACCTGCGCAACCAAGAGAGCTTGTCGGAAAAAAACAAACCCAGCCCTCCTCTCCAGGCCTGACCGGCTCCATCCCTCCGGGGAAAGCAGGGAGCAACCATCAGACCGGCTCACGGGGCAAGGGCGGACGCCAACACTACCTTTCTCTCCTCCATCTTGGTGCTGACCAGACACCACTTCTGCTCCAGCAGCGCTACGCTCTGCTCCGTCTTTGAGCCAGAGCCGGAGTCGTCGCGGTTGAGCAGCATCAGTCGCCCCTTGGCCAGCAGCTGACTGTAGACGTCCTCCTTGGCTTTCAGCTGGCCGTACAGCTCCTGCAAGGCAGCAGCACCCAAGCGTTAGGCAAAGGGAGAGCTTGGAGAGGGGCCACGGCTTGCTGCGACTCAGGGTGACGGGAAAATTAGGTTCAGGGCAGGCAGCAAAGTGACAGCAGTCACTTTGAGCAGAGAAAGGTGGTTAAAGCATCGTGATGCTTGTCCCAGGCACCAAGTGCAAAATTATCTGTAAGAAGAGACCAGAGGAGCACTCTTCTTCCCATCAGGTACCGAAGGGAGAAGTTTTGATGCTGATATTTGACAGACAGGAGCTTGCTGAATTAAAAGCGTTAAAAATCTCTCTTAAGAAATTACCATGTGGGCATTGAGTTGTTCCCGGGCAGTTTCTGGCAGACCTCCTGTGGGTTTTGATGCCGACAATTGGCTCTCCATCCTCGTTAGCCACAGGAGGAAGTCTTCAATCTCACCATGGAAACCCTGGGCCTGTTCGGGAACATATAATCGGCCACGGATCAGATGACATCAGCCCCCATTGATCATATGCCAGGGTTAACGCTGCCTTTGCTTCAAAACCAGATAAAGAGGCAGAGCTGGATGCACCAGCGCGTTAAGGAGGGTTATACGTGGTACGTCCTTAGCCACGAGCGTGTGCCTGCTCCCTGCCGTGCTTCTGGGCAGGCACAGAACCACTCCAAGACTAAGAGTTAAATGAAAAACTTGCGAAAAATAATCCCAGCATCTCCCTAACTCCTTCCCCCTTGGAAGCGAAGGGGTAGCGGACCCTCAGCAGCCCACTGCACGGGGGGGACCCCCGACGCGTCTCCCCGACCTGCTGGAGCGTGGACTGCAGCTGCTGCTCCCTCTCCTCCGTCTTCTGCAGCACCGACTCCCAGCACGAGTTCAGCTTCTCCAGGCGGTTTCGCAGGCTGCTCGCATCGTCCCCTGCGCTCGATTCCAGCAGCTCGTTGCCCGCTTTGTTCACCGTCTCCACGGTCGCTTGGTGGGCCAGGACGTCGTTCTTCAGCACCTAGGTGAGACGTGGTGGGCAAACGTTGGACACCTCTCTAAATTAACAATTCCTGCATGCTCTCATGGACTCGAACCAACTCAAACCCTTCACGAGAAACAAAATCCTGCAACGGGAATAGACTAAAAATGGACCTGGAGTGGGAGTACTCACATGGTGCTTTGCGAGTTCAACCTCAATGATTTTCGGGTCTCCATTGATGGGTTTTTGTGCATCGAGCAGCTCCTCGGTGTGGGTCAGCCAGGCCATCAGCTCCGCCAACGCGTGCTGGAACTGGCCGAGTGCCAGGAGAGCGGCTTCTAACTTATGCTGGGCAAGGACAGGGATGGAAAAGGAAAGTTTAAGTTGGGAAGGAGGGGGAGCATCCCAGCGAGTTTCAGCCCTGCACTTGCGAGAGGCCAGGTCTTCTCTACCTGTCTGTGAGCAATTTTCTCGCCCAAATTCTCCCAGAGATGTTTCAGCTCTGTCAGTGGTTCCTTTATGATGTCTCTGTCTGTCTCATCTGTAGCTTTTTTTAGCATCAGTTCACCTTGGTGATTAAGCTTTTCCATTTCAATCTGCTGCTGGTAAACCTCCATTTTAAACTCCTGCCAAAACAAGCAGGACAAAAACCAGAACAAAATGAATCATTGGAGTGTGAGCTCCGCGATGCAAAGCAAGCCCCGGAGAACCGGTCCCGCTCCGCCCGTGTACCTTCATCTCGTTCATTTGCTCCTTAACCGTGTTGAGGTCCGTGCCGACAGGAGACATGTTGCAGAGTTTGATCACGGCGTTATCCAGCCAGTCAAACATGGCCTGAAAGGAGCGCAGGCACCGTTAGCAAAGGGAACGGCAAAGCGCGCTCCCCTCGCAGCTGGTTGGGGAAACGGGGCTGCTGCTTCCATCGCCCCGCAACCCTGAAACTTGTCTTTCGCGGCAGAGATGCCTGCTTGGCCAGCGCACGCTTTTGCAAGCTCTTTCCTCCCTTCTCCTGCTTGCAACACAAGGACCTGACGGCAGCCAGGCTCATCCTGCTGCTTCGTGCAGAAATGAAGAGAGATTTGGGAAAACCAACGCCGTCACGTATCTGCTCTTCCTTGGAGCTGGTTGTTGAGCTCAGGCTCTATCACAGGCTGCAAACACTCACCCAGGAGACATTTCCCTGCTTTGCATTAGTGCAAATCCCAGTACAACTCCAGGGAGAGGACTCGCAGTGGTGTTCCCAAGGTCTACCCACCCCACATGAACAGCCCTGCCTCTTACTTGAAGTGTATCTTGGTATTGCACAGCCGACTGCATGGCTTCTTCAAGCTTTTCAAGCCTCTCCTTCCACGTTTTGTTTAGATTTTCCCAGGCGTTGTTCATCTGCGGAACACAAGATTGCCCACAAAATGCGTTAGGCTCTTCTACCGGAGCTCCCGCTTGCTCCTACCTGATTTTCTCTGAAGGAGAGCCCGCTGGCTTTCCTACCTCATCAATGCTCTTCTTCACTTCTGGTTTCTCAGTTTCACCGCAGGCAAAAATTAAATCAGTTCCAAGGAGTCGGATGAACTCCAGCTCTTCATGCAAGCCATCCGTCTCCTCTTTAATCGTCTGCATATAACACAGTGACAAAAGAAAAACGTTTATTAGTAAATGCTCTTCCAAAATTGCCCCATGAACAGGAGGGTAAAGCATGGAGAGTCCTTTCTGCTCCGGCGTCCTGCAGCCGGGCCGCCAGCGCCCAGGACGAGGTTACGCCGCCAGCAGACGGCTGTCCTGCTCACCAGCACGGCCACCACCAGCCCGCTCTGCTCCCACCTCTGGCCACAGCGGCAACGCTGCTGCGCGGAGGGGTTGGGGGAACTAAAATAAGAACATCTGTATTTAGCTTGACGCCTGCCTGAACTGCCTGGCTACAGATGTTGTTTACGAGAGATGTACTGTTTACAGGAGTATTTTGTCAATATACGGATTAGTTTTTGCAACTTTTGAGTCTCAAACCAAAGTCAGACTGGCTATAAAAGGGAAATAGCAAGGACAAACTTAGCGAAGCATAAAGAAACATCCCTGCTCCCCAAGGTCCAAGCCAAGTCGAATCCACCTGAAGTGGATTTCACCACTTATTCGAAACAACCAAACACCACCACACAAATCCAAGCCCATCCAGCTTTACAAATATCTCCAGTCTAACCAAAATCTAAATATACTCTTCCCACGCTAGACAGCACTCAGATGCCTTCGACTCAGACGGGGAGCAGAACCGTGCAAACTTCCACATCACTCCAAACAAGTGGGCACACGACTCTGACCACACGCTTGAGAAGCTTCCCAAAACAGTAGCAGATAAAGTGATTTAAGCATCATTTCCTTGTCTGGAGCAGGGGGCGGTGGTGGTGGGGACGGATATGTGAAATCCACTTCTGTTTTTTTCCTTGCAGTTCCAAATTGCAATGGAAAGAACATTTCATAATCCGACTGCCTGCCTACAAAACTGTTTTACAGCCGCTTCTGGCCATGCTCATATCTAAGATCTACCCCAGTTTAGCTTACAGGCTGGGTGCAGACAAGTCCCATACAGGGCTACGGCCCCGTGGGCCTCACCTCTGCCGCTTCCACCTGCTGCTTGATGATGGAGGGGTCAATGCCTGGGCTCTCCAGGTCGTGAACGATGTCCTGCGTGTCTCTGATGGTAGTCAGGAGGGCTGCCATGTCGTACCAGAACTTCTCTGCAAGCTCCAGGACATCAAGGAACTTCATTTCACGTTCCTCCGCCCGAGCTTTGATGTCTTCCCAGAAGAAGACCATCTGATCCAACTTATCCTGGATTACTGAGGAAGGGAATGAAAACATTCAGTGAAGAAAGAAACCTTTCTGCAACTCAAAAACATTTTTGCAAACACTTTCCACTTGGAAATAGCCAACAGAATATTCAAATGGGAATTAAAGATGAGCAGGACTAGCAGAGCATTAACTCGGAGATACTGAGGGACATGAGAAACTCCAGCTTGCAGAAATAAAGGCTTTATTTAAGTGCAGGCAAGCTCAGGGCAAATTTGCCCACGCACTCTCCTCCAACGAAGCTCTGTTCTGGCCACCTCTAGCGTGAAGTCTACGCTCACTCAGTCCATGAGCCGAGTGTTGAGCTGCCAAGAAAGGTGCCAATTAGTGCCAATCGTGTTGACGGGTCTTTTTGTGCTGGGGATGTTCCTTCCCTCTATTAGATGCTGAATCGACACCAACAAATCATTTCACAGGGGCCACCAACGGTTGCCACAAGAGACTGGCTCAGGGCGACGGCTCAGCTCGGCTGAGCTCAAACCCTGCCTGAGCAGCCACAAATACTTCTTTCTCCTCTGGCCGATACCACCCTGTCTGCTCCAGATGGAAGCAGGCACCAGATATCAGCGTGCAGAGGACTCATCCTTCCTCCTAAGGCCAGGAGACCCTCTGAAATACACCCCTGGGACACCAAAGCCTCCCCCACGGCGATGGAGCCATGGTTTGAGTAGGAGAAGCTGGGCACTGCTACCAGTCCAGCCAGCACCTCCTGTTAAATCCACCCCGAGGTACCTTTTGCTGCCAGGTCCTTGTCCGTTCCCTGCGATCGGCCGATCAGCTCTTCCCCGCGGCGTTTCAGAGCCTCGAAGGAGGGCTGCAGCTTCTCCAGCTCCACGGTGGCGTTTTTGTTCTCGCTGATGCACTCCCGGATCTTATCGACCTCGGCGGGGATGAGGGGCGGCATGCGCAGGCGGGAGGAGAGGGTCTCCAGCGTCTCCAGCATGGGCTCGATCTTATCATGGAACTGGAGAAGAGCAAGTCCATTAGGGCAGGCGAGATGAGATTAAGCAAAGCTGCATCGCTCCCTGCGTGTGCAACAGCCCTAAGCGCTGCACCCAGCGGCCTCTCGGAGAGGACAAACATTGCCTGCAACAGCAATTAAACCTGCAGCCTCCTGCTCACGCCGGCCTCTGCTTTCCTCTGCTGCCAACAGCCCCAGGCTGCACCAGCTCAAACCATACAGCAGCCATACAGACTCACAGAGCCGGCGCAGGCAACTGTGAACCAAACACGGCAGCATTTGTCACCGGATTCAACCCTACAAAATTCACATTTTTGACCGCTGTCCCGCTTCTTGCGGTTGGGCAGCGTGGCAAGAAACCCCAACCCCGTTTGTTCGAGCATCCTTGCAAAGACGCTGCTGGAAAAGCGCCCGTGTTTGGTGCTGATGGGAATCTCCGCTCGGTGCGGTGCCAGCAAGGAAACCACCCCGGCAGGGTCAGCGGGAGATGGCGGAAGGCTGCATGCGCACGGGGAGGAGCGAGCTGCCACGGAGCCGGGGCTTCCACAAAAGCAGAACCAGAAAGCCAGGAGTGAGGGAGGAAGGGGTCTAGCAGGGCTTATTATTATTATTATTTTTTAAAAGAAAAGTCAACTTTGGTCTTAAAGATCCCAAATCATCTCTGCTGGTGAGGACAGCTCTGCGCTCTGGCTGCCAGCTCTGGTCCCTCTCTGCAGGACACGGGTGCTGGCGTTCGCCAGGTCCCAGGCTCTATCGGCAGAGAGGAGACGGGCTCTCGGTGCAAAGCTGATCAGGGGCACGCTGGCTCAGCCAAGAAGCAGGAGCAAACCAGCAAGTCCAGCCAGAGCAGAAAGCTCCACGCGTCAGGGTAAACTGCTCTGACAGCAAAACCTCTGCTTTGCAGAAGCATTCCCAGCAGAAGCTGGCCACGGCTGAGACCAGGCGGCAACGCAACGAAAGCCATCTCAGAAACGTGACTTCAGGCCCCCGGAGTTAATTTTTAAGCACGTTCTGCTGAGCGGTGCACGGACCAGAAATAAAAATCTGGGTGTGAAATAGAATCAGCCCAAAGAAAGAGTGTAAATGAAGATGTGTGGTGGTGGGGCTTACCTCCGTAATCTGCAATGGTGGGGCGCAGTCAACACAAGAATGAAATGGGACCATGTGGGGAGGACGGGCACAGGCAGCAACACACACAGATAACACATTCCACAATGGGAGTGAGAGATGAGACGGGAGGGGGGTGTGGGGGGAAAAACTCGGAGTTAATACAAGTGCAAACCAAGAGAAGTGACTACACAATACAGGAATAAAAAAAATAAAACACCCAGACATGACAAAAACCAACTGTGCTACGGTAACACGAGGTGAAATGAAACATAAGTCGGGGTCATAAACCCTCCTGCACCCCCTTTCTGGACTTTAGCACCTACAGTCTCTGCCCTTCCTTTCCCATCTCTGCTCCTGCAGTCGCTGACCTTCCCCGGAGATGCCCAGGCCCTGGAGATGACCATTAACTCTCCCATACAAAGGATATTCGCTGCATGCAGCTTATCAGAAATGAAACTTATCTCTCCAAGCTCTTTAAAGAGGTTCTCTGGGCCCTTCCAACCTTGGGTGGATGCCAAAACAGCCCCTTTGAACCAGCATCATTACTGAGGTTGTAAAAATTTATTACCCTATTTACTATGTGAAGATTCAAACGCCTTCTCCCCTGCTTTCGCAGCCAGTGCTGAGCAGCGGGAAACAACCCTGGAGGTGCCTGACCACCTTGTGCCTTATAAAGGGTTTTACGATCATAACACTCGGAATAAAACCGCATTTCAAAGCACGTGGCTTCCCCAGGGGACTGCGATAAGAAGCCTCGGCTCCTTTGCATCCCAGCGTACCTGGGTGGACTGCGAGACGGCTTCGTCGAGCGCGAGAGCCCGCTGGCACACCTCCTCCTTGATTTTGGCATACATGGCCTCAGCCGTCGAGTATTTTTTCTGCACCATCTCCCCTTCCTCGGGGTTGAGGTCCTTGAGCTGCGGTCCGATTTTCAGCAGCTTGTCAATATGAGGCTTATGTTCAGCAATGGACTCTCTCAGTTGCTAGGGAATAGGGGAAAAAAAAAAAGATGTTTGTTTAGAAATCTATTGAAAACCTCTGCCTATTTATTTCATGCAAAGCTCCAGGAGCGGCGATCGTATCTGGTAGTGAACTCACACCGTGGATGTCTCGACCCAGCATCTGCCAAGCACATGGCACTCGGCTCTTCCTAACATGGCCACAGCTCTGCAGGCACCGGCACACCGCCCGGCACGGGTCCGTCCCCGGCACAGCCGGCTCCTGACCCTCCCCACAGCCCCACGGGGGACGCCACTGAAAAAACACACTTTGCAGCTCTCTACCCTAAAAGCACAAAGCCGTTTTCCCTGCCACAATCAGGCAGGAGATTCGAAGGCAGCCAGGCTCCCTTGGGTGCAATCTGTATTTTAGTAAGAAGTGCTCCAACACAACTAGTGATTTCCACATGGTACGCACACGGCACGCTTGTGTTACACAGGCAGGAGCCCCAGAAAGAGGAGAATGGGGAAAAAAAACCAGAAAAATTCAGAAAAAAAGGCGCTCTCGCCCCTGCAAGCGCTGCACCTCTGTTTCAGGTGGAGGACATGGTTTAGTGGTGGACTTGGCAGTGATAGTTTAACAGTTGGACTCGATGATCTTAAGGGTCTTTTCCAACCTTAACAATTCTATGATCCTAAGAACCGACGGTGCAGGAGATGCAAACGCCGTGTCCTCTTACCCTCATGTCCTCCTGCTGCTGCTTGAGCTGCTCGTGATCGATGGCCGGAGGGGGCAGCTGGGAGATGAGGGCTTGCGTCTCCTCGATCCAGGGGTTCAGCTCCTCATAGGTCTCCCAGAACTGGTTGACCAGGACCTGGGCGCGCTCCAAGCGAGCGTAGCGCTCCGAGTTGAGCTGGCTCACGGCTTCGTACTGTTGCACCAGGGACTCGGTTTTCTCCTAAAACAAAGAGGGAGGAGAGTTATAGCGAGGGATGCAAAAGGGCCCAGGGACAGCGCCAGCTGCATGCTGCGAGCTGGAAGAGCAGGAGGTGCCTTTGGTGGCCTTCCACGCACGCGAGCTGTAATTCCAATTAAAGTAGCCTCAGAAATCTCCGCTGTCCCCCCCCCCCCCATCCCCAAACACTGCAATAAAAATATGCAATAAAGAAGAGTAATAAATGTAAAGAGATTTTTGCTAACGCTGGTGGGAATTACTAAAGATGGAGTAATTTTAAACTACTTCAGCCTGTTCGAGGGCTGAGCGTTCGCCTCTCTCCCCTCTCTGCCTCCCCCGTCGTGGTAAATGGCAGAGGGAGGCTCACCTGGAGAACGGCTTTTTGTTCCTCCCCGCACGTCCCAAAGATCTCATTGCGCTGGCTGAACAGTTCGTCCATGGAGTCTTTGTGCCGAATAATGTCGATGGAAAAAGCCTGCAGAAAGGAAACGTCCAAAGAAAGGGAAGAAATCAGAGCCGAGCCCAACCTCTCCCCCCAGCCCATCCACGGGACCCTCCTGCCTGCACCAGCTGGAGCAGGCAGCAGAGACCACACAAAACTCAACACAAGTGTCCTGCGGCACACTGAAAATCTGGCTGAAAATGCAGATTACTGCATGTTTTTCTCATGACTCATCTACATCAACCTCTCTCTTTCAAAGGCCTGAAAACAGCTCTTGAAATGAGGTGTCAGTCAAGCTCTGCGCCCAGGGTCCTCACCGGAGGACAAGCTCCACCGTCCATTCGTTAGCGAACACGTTAACCCCCCGAAACGATGCTCTCCGGAACAGCATCTACCAATAATTTTGCCATTCCCAAGGTCCATGTGATTAACAGCGGGAAGCCAAGCTGAGCTCAATTTAACTTAATGCTTGACAGTTCAGTCCCCCTCCCTTATAACAAGGTCTTATTTTTCTTTTTTCTTTTTTTTTAAAATCCAATAAGCCTGTACGCTGCTCTGATTGCCGAGGCTGGTAAGGGAAGAAAAGGGCCGTTTATTTAAAGTGCACGTTCTTTCAGGCATGAGCTCATCTCAAAGATATAAAAAAACCCCCAGTGTCTCTTTGTTCCACGTCTGGCTGCCGGGAGGGAAATGAGGAGTCCCCCACTGCAAGGAACAATGAGCAAAAAGCAACTGTAAAAGCACCCTCATTAATCAATATATACATTGCTCTAAACCCTTCCCGCTGCCAGCGCCTGCAGGACCCGGGCAGAGCTTGCTCCCGCGGCCGCGGGGAAAGCCTTCGGAGAGAGCGGCTCTCTCCAGGGGAGCCCAGCAAGAGCACCCATCCAGCCCCAAACGGCCGCGCGAAGGTTTCGGCTCCTGCCAACGGACAGGAGGCTTCTTCCTTCACTTCATTTCTCTAAATCTTTTCTTCCTCGTTTTTTCCTTTTACTTACCAAGGACAAGTGTTGCATCTCTCCTTGCGTTCTGGGCTCAGCGCTACAAACCCCGGGGTAAAGCTGTGCCCCCCAAACCCCAGCCCGTCACCCAAACCGCATCCCCCCTCGCTGCCCACCCCGTCCCCCCGGCAGCGGGCGCGCACGTACCTTCTGCACCTGCAGCTGCGCCGTCGTCTGGTCCTGCTCCAGGCGGATGGGACCCAGAGCCATCAGCTTCCGCTTGGTCTCGGCCACCCAGGCCAGCTCCGCATCCGCCGCCTGCTCGTACTGGCACACGGGAGAGGACAGGCAGCGCAGGTTAGTGACGGGCACACGGCAAGTTGGGGACGGTGGGAGACATGGGGGGACCCAGCGGGACGTGGGGGATGAACGCCTCGCCCGGGCACGCAGAGGCGGGGAGGAGAAGGGGACATTGGTGTGGACACAGGTTGCTGACTCCATGTTCCCCTCCGAGGGGAGCGGCAGCTGCTGTCCTGCAGCCCCCGCCGCTGCTTTCGAGGCACAGAGCATCACTGCAGCACAGGCGCCCAGCGCAGCGGAGCACGGTGGAGCAACCCCCTTTCCCTACACCCTCCCTGCCCACCGGGAAAGGGACGCCTCTTTTACACCATCATTTTGCTCGCGTGTTCAGCTTCATGGAGCCAGCGCTCAAAGCCAGCGCGGGCAGTTATTGACAGCCCTCCACAGCCTCCAGTCCGTGCAGAGCAAGCCTTTTTTGAGGACCGTTCGTCTGAAACAAATCCCCGTGCTATCGCAACAGGGGATGACATTTTTCGAGGCTTGAAAGTCACCTGTCATCGGTTTTACACCATCTACTTCACCCACGCAAGCAAAAGCCAGCAGGCGGGATAACACGGCGCTGCCCCAGCGTTATCCTATCCAAACCACACGCAACGGGATGGGTCAGAAACCGGCCCCGCTGCCACACGCCGCTGGTGGGGCCGGTTCATTTCTTGGTGTCCCCGACGGGCTCCAGCCCTCCCGTCGGGCTGTGCTCGCTATCCCTCCCGCCGCCATTGCGCCGCAGGGGCTGGAGCGGCGCCGAGCTGCTCGCTCCCACTCTGCCGCGAAACCCCGTCAGCCTCCGGCGGGGTTATTACGTTACCTGTTGAGACCTCTGAATAGCAGCATCGATTTCTTCCACCCTCTGCTTGATGGTGTCGTTGACCAGCTTGTAGCGCTCGTTGGTGTCCGACACGAGTTTATCCAGCCCTTCGCGGGCTCGCCAGGGAACCAGCTCCAGGAGAGCTCGGCTCACCTCGTTCACCGTGTCCAGGACGAGCCTGTGCTCCATCACCTCCTTCTTCAGCTCCTGTGGAAGGCACCCACGGACACGTGTCCTTCTCAATGCTCTGCAGGTGATGTTCCCCTCCAGCTCCTCCCCGGCCTCTCAAAACAGCAAGCAAACCCCCGCCGGCTCCCTCCCCGTCCCCGTCCCCTGGGTGCTGCTCTGCCAGCCCTCACCTTTTGCCTTTGCTGGAACTGGGGTATCTGCTCGCCGGCGGGGGACTGTCCCCCGCTGGAAGCCAGCTCGTCCTCCACTTTGCTCATCCAGCCGGTGAGCTCCTCGTGCGTGGACTGGAACTTGGTGGCCAGCTGCCGAGCCTGCTCCAGCGTGCGCAGCGCCTTGGAGCTGGCAGCGGTGATGTCCGAATAGCGGGTCTTAATTCCATCCAGCTTCTCCTGGATCAGCAACACTTCCTCCCCTGCGAGAGAGCGGCAAGGGGCCAATGACGCTGGGCTGGGGGGGCTGTAGGACGGTTTAAGCAGCCACCTGCCCTGTTCCCCCCATTTTAAATAGCTAATTTCAGTCTCACTTTATGTCAGTACAACTTAGCAGCCTATTTTTACAGCCAGGAAGCGACTCTTAGAGCTGACATTTTCTACCAGCCAGCGTAACGTCCACCTCCCCCCGGGACAGGATGGAAGCGTGCTGCAAAGCCTGGCTTTGCCACAAGCCCCAAAAACTCAATTCTCAACTACGGTGTCGTAGCTCCCAGAGAAAAGCTCCAGCTCGCTCTTTACTGCTGTTTCCGAGAGGACAAGAAACTGCAAGCCAAATTCTTTGTAATCACTCTTCCTGCTACACGGCTCCCACAAGGACAGAGCTCTGTACAGCTGCTCGAGCAGACCACATCTGAAGGAAATGCATCGCCCCGACCTTTCTTCCCACTCATAAACATAAACTCACACCCACGTGGCAACAGCAACAACTGCTCAGTATGGGAAAGTAATATTAGGAAAGGGCTGGGTGTATTTTTAACCTCTTTCCATGTGATTTAGCAGCTGGATGCAATGAGAAAACCCTCCCTCGCCTTGCAGGGCGGCTCAGCGCTGAGCATCCCCACCCCGGCGGTGGGAATCACCCGCTCACCAAGACGCGAGGTTGGTACTCGGGATTTACTAAGCTGGAGTGCTTGTGGCTCGGCATCCAGGTCTGGATGCAAACCAGCTACTTTGGGAGTATCCGAAAGGAAATTAGACCTGAGGGAGAACCATGCGGAGGACGGGGGGCTTCCCAGAGCCCCCGCACGGGGCAGAGCGCGCCCAGCTCTTCGTGGTACCTGTGGTTTGCTTCAGAAGAGCTTGCCCGTTTCGAATGGCTTGGTCCACGTTCTTCTTCCTGTTCACAATTTCCTCGTTCAACGCCTGGAGAGAAAGGCAAATTGGGGTTATCCTTCTGCGGGCAGGTCCCCAAGTCCTGCTGGCCAGTGCTGGCCAGAGACGCTAAGCAGAGCACGAACCGCTCCTACCGAGCGTGGGAAGGGCGGACAACAGATCGGGTACTTGTCCAGTCAACCTTCTCCTGCTACGGGACTTATTGGGACTTCTGGGACCCAGAGGCTCAAATCTTAGAGCAAACCCATCCCAACCCACGGGATATGCGCTACTGAAGAACTTGCCCTTGCATTAGACATAACCTCACTCTTGAAAAGAGCTTGCACGGCCCCCGGGGAGCGGAAGCAGACGGCTTCCTCGGTGGCCGGCCTGGCTCACAAAACCCACCAGGCTTTTCAAGCTTTCATTCTTGGAAACAGCATCCAGCTTTCTAAAGGCATGGGGTGGCCAAGCTTGCTCAGACATTGTTCACAAAGCAAATGGATCATTTGAAGTTTCTCCCCCGGGAAACCCATTTTTGGGGCCACAATTATTGCTTTTAAAGACATGAAATCTCTTTACGCTTCTCCAAGCCTAGAAGAGAACCCAGCAGCGGAACAAGCTTTGCAAAATTAAAGTCAGACCAGAAACAAAAATAAAACCAGATAAACGCAACGAAATAAACAACATAAACATGGAAGAAAATGGAAAATACCAGCTGGTCGGCATGCTGCTTCTGCAGGACGTCCCGTTTGTAATCCTTTACGGATACCGAGCCGAGCTTGTCCTCGACCTCAGCCAGCCAGTTGAGCACTTCCACCTCCTCCTCCCCAAAGAGCCTGGCGTTAGACAGCGCCTGATCCAGCAGCGCTGCCTTCCGGCAGCACCGGTCGTGGACCTCGCCGTAGCGGGTCTGCAGAGAGTCTAGCTTCTCTGCCAGCAGCCTCCGCTCAGCGGCACAGCTCAGGGAGGAGAGGGACTGCCCGACACCGACCGCCCGAGACACGTCGGCCGCGTGGCTCTCTATCTCTTCCTCTAAAGCCTGAATGCCGGGAGGATAAAATGGACAACAGAAAGGAAAATGAGTGAAAAAATGGATAAAAAAACTAAAACAAAACATAAAAGGGGAAACAGAAACAATGAATGCAACTGAAGGAATGAAGGAGACACAAAACCCACCCGTGAACGGGCAAACTGCATCAAAATAAAAAAGGTTTAAGAGAAACACAAGAACAGGAATGGGTTTTCTATCCAGAGCCAGATATATTCGCCGTGAGGTGCCAAGACAGCAGTTTAATATTTACCCACACTGGTGGGTTAGGGTTTGCAGCCTTCTCTGTACATAGAGCAGCCTGGGTAACTCCTCCAGCACTCGTTCGTGCCAAAACCCCCTTCATCACGGCAGACACAACCACCTGAGTGGGACCCGATACCAACCGCCTCCATCGGCGGCTCCGTTCACGCGTGGGTCCTACCTTGTGCCGACTGATCTGCTGCTGGATTTTGGCAGTCTGGGTACCGATGGGCTCAGAGTTGGCCAGTTTCTTCTCCGTCACCGACAGCCAGTCCGACACGGGCTCCGTGGTTTCGTGGAACTGCTTTGCCAGGACCAAGATGTCCTCCAGCTGCTTCTGCCTATAGTAAGGACATCATAAACCGCTAAGGAGCAGCTCCCTGTCCGAGCTGGGCATGGGAAGCAGCTCCAAGCGATGGGAAGAGGGAACCGAAGCAGCCCTGTTCCGTCCAAGGGCAACTGCAAAATAAGCTTTTTCCTGCAGCCGCGCCTTTAGGGTCCAGTTCACCCCCCATCGTGCCACTTTTCTTCCACTCCTATCACTATCTCAGAGATCTCCGACGTGCTCAGCTTGTGGCCGGGCTCTTGGTGTTTCAGAGCTGCTGAGCTTCTGTTCAAAGACAGCCCGGCACCGGTACAAGTTGCAGATGGACAGCCCATCTAGCTGGCAGTGATTTAAAACACTGGGAGGTCAAATCTGGCCCTCAGAAGTGACTTTATAACCTCAAATATTAGCTTATGTAGCAACAAGCAACTCATAAACGAGATTCAGGCAGCAGAAAGGTGTCAACAGGATGTTGCCGCTAAAGCTAAATGTTAACGCTTAAAGGAATAAAAATAACATCCATCCCCTGCAGGGAATTTATTTAATCCGAGCTCTTCCCTGCCATTGTAAACCACCGCTATCAACTTCAGCTCCCCAAACAGGCTTTGATTTCTCGTGTTTTCCAGCTGTTTCCATGTTTCCAGGATGTATCTGCCCAGAAATCTCCGCCAGCTTCCCGCGCGTTGTAACCCCGAGCTCCGGGGCACCGTCAGCTGCAGGACGAGCTGGCCCCGGGTGTTTGCCCGGCGGCACAGACGCTCTCACCTGCCGGCCGCCCGGCCCAGCAGCCCTGCCCAGCGCCGCTCCAGGCTCTCCAGCTGGCCGACGATCTTCTCCCGATCCGCGGGCTCGGCCGACTGCGCGATCCTCCCTCCCTCCGCTTGGATCATCTCAACGGTGGCTTTGCGATCGTCCAGGAGTCGCTGGAGCAGCTTTAGCATCAGCAGTGAAACGAAGGAGGATAAGAGTTACCAGATTGGATCAGCACCACCTCTTCTAGCCCTCAGAGACAGCAAATCTCTAATTGTGGCTGAAAACCACAGTAAGCGCGGGGCTGAGACCAAAGCCAGCCTCTGCCATCAAAACCAGTTCAAAAAAAAATATAATATAATAATATGCTTTAACTTTCGGTCAGCCCTGAAGTGGTCAGGCAGTTGGACTAGACGGTCGCTGTAGGTCCCTTCCAGCTGAAATATTCTATTCTATTCTATTCTATTCTATTCTATTCTATTCTATTCTATTCTATTCTATTCTAAAGAGATTCAAAGCACTTCTGTGCCAGGGAAGCTTTCAGAGGCTTCCCCATCACCCCCCCAAACTTATCAAGTTTTTAACTTTCACTTTAAATAAATTTCCTCTTCAAAGCCTCCATGCGTCAGACCAAGCCTCGGTAAGAATTTATTTCTAAAATGTTTTACCACGACCACACTTGAACTTTCATCCGCCTGCTCACACGGGCAGGCGCCGACCCAGGCTGTTATCTCTGCAAACACCGGCACGCCTCGCCTCGGTTCTTACAGTTTGTACATTCGTTTTGTCCAAATACCCAAACCGGTACCTACAACACCAGCTTGCTCCTGACGCAGCAGAATTACCAGCACAAACAAAACTTAGGGCTGGAAAAACACGGCCGACCAGCAAAACCAGCAGCAAACTTCAAGAGGCAGTGGGCCAATAAAGTAACGCTAGCGATTTAGACGATGGCGATAGCGAGTGCGGGCAAACGAGCTGCCTGTTTATTACGTTAGGATGTGGGGAACCAGGAGATCCACCGTGAAAGAAGCAGGCTTGTGGACATCCCAGCTACGCCTTATCTGTTACAGCTGGACCCCAAAATATCGTCTGTCTGTCTGTCCAGAGCTCCCCCTCCCATCGAGCCAGCCGTTGCCCTGTGCTCGCTCACCTTCTGCTCCTGGATCTGGGCTTTCACCACCTTGTACTCCGCAGAGGGAGGTTTCTGGTTGGAGATGAGCTCCTCGGTGTCCGCCAGCCAGCTCAGCAACGGCTCCAGGGCATCCTGAAACTTCCCGCAGTGCAACAGGGCCTCTTGCAGCTGGGCAACTCTTTGGGCCACCTGCACCCCAAACACAACCCCACTGCATGGTCAGGCTGGTCACGCATCGACACCGGAGCCTCAGCTCGCTGTCAATGACCCCCTTCTTCTACCAGACCCCAACGAGGCCAAGAGAAACCAGTTACAGCCCCTCCCCACGCTCTCACCTTCTTGTTGAGGGTGTTCCAGCGGGTGTTGATTTCTTCCATGTCATGCTCCAACCCCTGGACGTCACAGTTTTTCCCGGCGCTTTGGATGAGTCCTTGACCAACTCCATTGACTTGCTGTAGTTTTAGCTGGAGAGGATCCACTTGCTCCTTCTGGAACAGCTGGGGATGGGAAGGGTGGGAGAGAAAAGGTATTTATAACCCGCGAGCTGCTCTTACAGCCCCTCCGTCATTCAATAGATACAACAGGCTTTCTTCTCTAGGGAAACCGCAGTAGCTACTCGCACTGATTTTATGAGAGTTGTGCAAGTTTGTCCAAACTCCTCCCTTGCCTTGACCCACTAACACAGATGTCGCAGGCGCTCGCCGGTGCGGAGCACAGCTCGGGATCTATACGCATCCACCTCTGCTTTTAAATGGGTAAATCCCCTTTTTCCAAGCACCGGAGTGAGGTGGAGAGAGCAAATCGGGGAAGAAATGAGAGCATCAGCTCTGGTCAGCCATCGGATTGGGAAATAACGCTCCTGGGGAAAAACCCAAAGCAATTCTTACAGTGATGCTATTGAGAACAGAGACCTGACATCACATGAATTTTGTTAACCACAAAATTACAGACACTGAGAAGCTAGCTGTATTTCGAAAGACAAAGGCAATAGGCAATTAATGTGCTAGTCGTTTACTGCGCCGCATATTTGGCATGGTCCTGCCTGGGAATCCTGTGGGGAAAAGCTTTTTAAACCAAAAAAAATTTGATAGGGAAGGGGGAAGAGAGCGCATGAAGCTCCCCATTGTAAAGAGAGGCAGCAGGGAAAATCCTGTTTCCGCAAAGGAGGTAAATGCTCTTTATCAGAGCTGCGGATCTGCTGTAACCACGCGGTGACGCGGCCGCCTGGGCACGGTCCCTCTCCGGCACGGCTGGGGTGGCCGCACAGCCCGGTCCCAAGGGACGAGCCTGCTGCTTCCCCACTGCGAACAGCACGAGCCCCACAAAAAGGGAGCAGAGTCCTTCATCGCGTACTCTGGGCCCTTGGGCCACGAGCCCACCCAGAGCACGGGTCACCCCGCGCCCAGCGCTGGGCAGGATCAGGGCCCTTGGCCCTGTCGCACTATTTTCTCTTTGGAAAGCGGGGCGGATCGCGGCCAGCCGCCTGCTTTCTCAAGCGTGCCTCCTCCTCGCGTGCCCGAGAACACACGGACATTGGCGGCATCGACAAATTCCCACTCGGATGCAAGATCTCCCCTAGCAGCGCAGCGGCTCATGGATGGCACAGCTCTCCAGACCCGGCAACCCCTTTGCCTCTGGAGGAACACAAAGCAGGCAAAAAACCCCCAAACACGCAAAAACCCCCAAACACACACACACAAAAAGTTCCCAGCCTGAGCAAGAGGGGCTGCCTCGACTTTCTTTGCCCCATTTTCAAAGAAAAACCTCTTTCTTCCCGACAGAGCTCAGCCACTCAAGGGCAGGGAGGTATCGCTCCAGGACACGAAGCGAAGGGTGTGCTGGCAGACATTGTCCAGAGCTGTTTGCTCAGGGAGAATTACACCACGCTTATAAGAAATAAATGGTGACATGAAATCACCGATTCCCTGGCCGCTTCTCCTGTTACTGTTTGTACATGGAGCTGGCTGTTAGAGCAGCCAAACCCACAAAAGGACCAGGCTGATAAGTCTGGCACGCCGGGCTGGGTCCGAGCCCTCCGCACGCCTCGAAAACAGGCTCCGGGGCTTCGAAGCAGGCGGGCAGGGAGGGAGCCCCGCAGAAAGCCCGGCCATCAGACCGCGGGGACCCGCAACACGTGAAGCGGTGCAGCCCCAGCGCACGCTGCTGCCCAAGGATCGTTACAAAGATAATCACGGTAATGGCCTGAGGAGTGAGCATGTCAAACACGCTTGTTTTTCTGTGCTCATGAAAGATTCCAGCGATTTAGTTCATTAACCTCACCGTGACTCAGCTTTGAAACCAATATTTAACGTACACCCTTTGCTGGGCAGGGAAAGGCGCGGAGCGAGGTGTCCTGCCCAGGCGAAGCGGCTGGACAGACATCTTGGCTAGCAGACGGACATCTGCTCCGCCACACCTCCTCCTCGCTCCCAGAAATGCTTCCCAAAGCATCCCCTCGCTTTCTGCTTCCCTCATCTCCCGGGCGGCCGCGCTCCTTAACCCCACCGCTGCCGAACGCGGAGCCCGGCCCCACCGTGGGGAGAACCGGCATCGCCCCGGTGCAGACCCGGAGCTGCCAACGGCTTCAACGACATTTGAGGAAGGGGACGATTTATGGGGTTAACAACCAGAGACACCGCACGTAAAATAAGGATCCCACCAGCGAGGACACGCTGATGCCAAAGCAGTGAATTTCAGACAACGGCAAGAACCCGACAGCTCTTTTTCCTCGCGGAGGTCCGCACCGGGTGCCCCAGCCCGTGCTCACATGGGCCCCCCCATGCGAAAGCACCTCTCCAAGCCCCTCCACGTGCCATTTCTTAAACGGGTGGCACAGCCCAAAGGATGAGTAATTGCTACTGAATCGGGATATTCAGCGCTGACTAACTTCTGATGTCTCCTTAGTGATATTTCTGCTAATCCAGATGGCAGTAAATCAGCGCGCGGCTGTGGGAACTCCACCACCGAGGTCTCTCCAGGCGAAAGCCGCTAGCGCAGCACGGTAAAGCAAATCCCCAAACGCCAGAGAGAATCTGAGCCCCTTCCCGCGCGCGTTCAGAGCCTCAGCACCTTATGGCTCGCTTAAAAAGCTACAGAAAGCGGTGACTGCACAGGACAGGAATTATTTGCACTTAATTTGTTTTACAGGATTCTCTCTTGGATTCTCTCTACAGGATCTGGCGAGGTTTTTCTGAAGCCTATGATTTATGTCTGAGTGACCATAACGTACTTCAATAAGCCAGAAAAAGTTTAAGACAATAGTTTAGATAATCAGTGACAGTCTTTGGTCTCCCCTACTTAGAAAAACACACAATTCCTCCCAAAACTTTTTGCCTGCCAAATTCAAGGCAGCTTCGGGAAGGAGAAGGCTGTTTCGAAACCCAAACCCCGCAGACCGTGGCCGTGCGTTACCAAGCACGGTCCCATCTCCCACCCACCCCGCAAGTGCAAAATAAAGCGATTTCTGCACCCGAAACCCCGTCTGCGAGCGCCTGAGCAACAAATACCTCGTTATCTGGAACGAATCCATCTGGTAGAGCAGGAGGCCCTTCTGCGAGGAGAGCGGTGGCGGAGGGTCCCTCCATGCCCGCAGGCACCTCGCCCTCGCCGGGTGCTGGGGAAGGGGCACCCCCGCGGCTGGGGGGACGGAGGGCGTCCCCCAGCACGGCCCCAGGGAGGGTTTGTGCGGTGGGCGCCGCGGCGGAGGGCGCGCCCGGCATCTCGTGCGGCTCTGGGGTGGTGGGTCCCTCCAGGGGGGGTGGGAAGGCGAAGGGGGGACCCTCCATGCCCGGCGGCACGGAGGCACTGTCCCAAGCTGCCACCTCCGCTGCAGGCACTCTTGCAATGGGGTCATCCTCCAAAGGCAGCGCTTTGGTGGATAGGTGCTCCCCGATGGGCAGCACAAGCATGTTGGCAAAGTCATCTGTATCCCCCAAGGCCACTACCGGCCCCCCCACGGCCAGTGGCACAGGGCCACCACCGAGATCCCCGACACCGGAGACGAGCGGGTTGGCGGCTTCTGGTGGCACAGTGGCAACAGGCACATCAGCAAAGGGTGGTGGGGCATCCAGAAGCTCTTCCACCGCTAAGGGCACGGCGGCGGTGGCATCTGGAGGTGGGTGCTCAACACACGGGTCCTCAGCATCCGTGGTAGGATCTCCGGTGGCTGGTGGCATCTCCTGAGCCTGGGGCTCTGGGACAGCCACATCCCCCGGTGCTGATGGGTCGGCTGGAGCAGCAAGCGCCCCAACATCCCATGGGATGGCATCGGGGGCAGGCTGCCCTGCAACGGGTGACGTCCTGGGAAGCTCTTCTGGGGCAGCCGGGCTGGCAGCACGTGGGACCCCCTCGCCCAGCACCGCGGTACGGCACCGTGCTGCCGGCCGGTCCTCCCAGCCACAGGCAAACAGCAAGTCCAGGTCTCCTGGCTGCAGGATGGCTGCCGGTGCCTCCCCGTGCACGAGAGCCACCTCTGCAGGGGACCCCTCGGCGTGGGCAGCCCCCTCCAGAGCCAGGCCCTGGCCCAGGGGAACCGTTTCCCACGGGAGATCCTCAGCAGGCACCAGGGATGTTGTCGGAGCCTCGGAGCCCGGCTCTGATGCAGAGCCGGCAGGGAAAGGCGGCAGAGAACCATGGCAAGCATCCCCGCTTTCTGCTGGATGAGTCTGGCCCTCAGCTCCATCGCTCTCTGATCCCAAATCTGTGGCTTCATCCTCAGAAACCAGTTCTGGGACATCCCAGTTGGTGAGCTCTGTCCTTCCAGGCAGAAGGTGATGGGTCCCAGATGGATCCGTTCCCTCGACACTGTCCTCGTTGTGCTGCGGGGGGGACTGTGGCTCCTCCGCCACCATGTCAGGAGCCGGGGGCTGGCAGGGGGACACTCGGCCGGGACAGGTCTCCTCGGGGAGCTGTGATACTTCGCTGTCAGGGACCAGCAAGTCTTCGTTATCTTCATCCCACCCCACTGGAGCACTGGGGTAACCAGCTCCCTCCAAGCCAGAGGCTGGGTGTGCACCCATCTCGGGAGACGGCATCCCACCAGCCACCGCCACCGCGCAACCGTCCACGAGCTCCAGGTCCACCAGCGGGTCAGATGCATCCTCCTCCGCCAGTGCTGGAGAGCACGGCCGGAGGGAGCCCGGCCCCGCTGCGGCCACGGGGCTGGGTGAGGCCCCTCCATCCGAGTCCGTCGGGGTGACGGCCGAGGTGTCCCTTTCTGAGAAGGGCTCTGTCGCCGGCTCCAGCGTGCTCAGCACCTGCGAGCTGCAGGTGACATCAAAGTCCTCCAGATCCGACACGACGGCAGAGTCGGAAGCGCTGATGTCCAAAGGGGCCCTATGCTGACACGCTTCGACCGCCGCCCCAGCCAGCTTGGCCGAATCTGGGTCCAGCCCCTCCGAGTCCATCGGGGAGACCTGAACCTCCAGGCAGCCGGGGACGCCCCCATCGCCCTCCTCCTCATTCAGGCACTGCTCTTCCAGCTCCAGGAACATCTGCACCGAGTCCGTGTCGGACAACTCGGGGTCCGCGGGGCTGGCCGAGCGCTCCGAACACGGAGCAAAGTCCTCAGCCTTGCACTGCACCGCCGCATCCTCGGTGCAGCACGCGCTGCCGGTGAGGGGGCTGCCGGCACCCCCGGGGGACGCGCAGGACCGGGAGGTGCCCGGGCTGGGGGCAGAGCCGTCCGCAGGAGCAGCAAATTGTTCCCTTTCTTCAGAAATATCTGCCAAGCAACAGCTCTTCTTCTCCTCTGCCACCAGAACAGCCTTTCCTCTCTCTGACAGCGTCGCCTCCTCCCACTCCTCCATCATCACCCAGCGCTCGTCCTCCTCAAATCTCAGCTCAGACTCTGTTTTCTCCCTGAGATTGGAGGTGATGAGAATATCCAGTCCCGCATCCAGCAGCTCTTCACTAAGGCACGGAGAGAGGTTGACGTTCTCCACTGTACAGTCCGACCCGGAGGCCTCCAGGGTCTCCTGGTGCCCATCACTGAGGCTTCCCTTGATGAAATTCTTCCTGGCTCGTGGCCAGGTGGCACTGGGGAGCCGGCGAGCCCTGGCCAGGTCCCCGCCACGACCGCGGCCGTCACCGGTGCTCAGCAGGGGCTGGCGCTCATCCCGGGGACCGCCGTAGCCCTCCGCGCCGAACTGCTTGGCCGTTAGAGCCTCCGCTCCACCAGATGACTTGGAGATGTGCTCCAGAGTGAGAGACTCGGACATGGGCTCGTCGTGGTCGGACTGGCCCGGGCGCTCGGTGAGCATTGCGCTCGACTCCCGCTTATCCCGCAGGGAAGGGTTGGAGGCGCCCGCTTCCGACACCTCACTCAGCGAAGCCCCCATCCTTTCCGCAAATTCGGTGAAGTTCGGCGGCATGAAGGATTTCCATGATCGCCGGTTGACGTTCTCCTTCCTCTCGGGGTTCGGTCGTCTCCTTGGTGGAGCCGGCGCCGGCTTGGAGACATCGCTGCTGAGCTTCAGCGCGTCGAAGATGACTCGCTCATCCAACTTTTTTGTTTCTGGCGCCCTGGACTCGAAGACGTTGGCAGCTCCCAGAGTCCCGTTGCTGGATATGGTGCTGCTGTCCCCCTTGCCGAGGGTGCTCTTGGAAAGCTGGTTGAGCTTCGATCCCTGATCGATTTGCTCGTTAATTCTCATCGTGTCGTATATCGACCTCTGGGGCACGTAGCAATCCTCTATATAACCATCCTCCTCCTCGCCCTTCCCCAGGCAAGTGCGGTTCTGCCGTAAACAGTCTGGCCGGCTCAGTGGTTTGCCCATGCTCTCGTCCTTACGGGTGACGAAACCGCCCCGGCAACCTTTCACCCGCCACCGCAGGAAGCATCACACGGCCAGCAGGTCCCAACCCCGCCGTGGCAGACTCGAATCCCAAAGCAGCGACGCTACGGGGACGGGAGGGTGCGCTGGCAGCACCGCGCCGGCTCAGCAGCCCGACCGGCGGTCCCGAGCAGGGAAACAACCCATCTCATCCCCCCGATCGCCCTAAAAAAACCCCATCCATCAGCAAAAACCATCCAAATCCGACAGCTTCGATAAAATATTCCCAATCGCCGTTTGCGACAGAAACCGCGGAAGAGTTTCAAGCTCTTAAATTATCCCGTCCGTCCTTCTTTAATAACAAAGGCACTGCTTGTCCCGGCCGCTCACGTATCGCAGCCCGAGCGGCGAGCGGCTCCTCGCATTTTCTGCCCAGCTCCGAGTCCCGTGGAAGTCCAGCTGGTCTGAATTAGCCTCTCCCCCCGACTCTCGTGTTTTCATTTGAACTGAGCTTGTCAGCGGATATTCGTGCAAGTTTAAACACAGGAAGTTCTTCATTCAGGGCAAACTCGGAGGTTTCCTGTCTCAAAAACATGATGGCATTGTTGTTCCCGTCACCCCGCCGCGACACCGGGGACCACCGACAGCCACCGAACCCCCAAAATCCAGCCGGTTGCCGCGCGGCGGTCGGGGCGCGCCGCCGAGTCCTGCGGCGGTGGAGGAAGGCTGCTGGGTCTTCGCTTTTTTTTTTTCTCTTTCTCCCCAGGAAAAAAAAAAAATTAGCTATGAAACGCATCCAAAAATGGCAAAGGGACGGAGCGGCACGAAATCCCCCAAGTTGCCGGGACCCGGAGCGGGGACGGGGAGCAGCCGCGGTCGGAGGCGGCGGCTGCTGCTGCTGCTGCTTCTGCTGCTTCTTCTTCCTCCTCCTCCTCCTCCTCCCGGCCCCTCTCGCACTAACTTTCCCGGCGGCCGGTGGCGGGCTGCGGCGGCTCCGCGCCGCCGGGCGGCCCGGCCATGGCGGGAGGGGGGCGCGGCGGGGGCCGGTCCCCGCGGCGAAGGGGGGGGGGGGGAACCGGGGGTGGGGGACGGACGGACGGACACACGGACAGACACAGACCGGGGCCGCCCTCCCCTTCCCCGCCGCTCTCGCCCCTTTTGTGCGCGGTTCAGCGGCCGGGCCGGGGGCGGGGGGCTCCGCGTCGCCCCCGCGGGCAGCCCCCGGCCGGCGCGGGGGGATGCATGGCGCGCCCGGGCCGCTGCCTTCCTCCTCCTCCTCCTCCTCCTGCTCCGCCGCCGCCGCCCGCTCTCCTTCCCGCCGGCGGAACAAAAGGCCGAGCCGCGCAGGCCGCCGCACGCCCCGGCCCCGCCGCCGCCGCCGCTCGCCGCCAGCACCGGGCTCCCGCCGCGCTGCCAGCCCCGGCGGAGGGCGGGGGGGAGGCGGGGGCGGGCGGGGGGCGGCACCGCGGGGCGGAGCGGGGCGGCAGCAGCGGGGCCGCCCCCTCCCCGGCCGCCGCCGTCCCTTCCACCCCCCTCCCCGGCCCCCCCCCCCCGCCCCGCTCCGGTAAGGGGGTACCGGAGCCCGGCCCGGGGAGGGGAGGGGGGGGTCTCCGCGGCCGGCGGCAGCCCGGGGCTCCCCCTTCCCCGCCCCGCCGGGGCTGGCCCCTCCTCCGGGGGGAGGCGGCAGCCCCCGACAAAGAGCAGCAACGCCCTGGCTCGGCGGCGGCTCCGGCTCCCCCCGCGCACCGGCCCCGCCGAGCCCCGCTCCCCCGGCCCTTTGTCCGCGCCCGGCCCCGGCTTCTCCCCGATCCGGCGTTTTAAGGCCGGTTCCCAGCCGAGCCCCGCGCTGGGAGGGGGCCTGCCCCCCCCCGGACCCCCTTCCCCTTCCCCCCACCCCTGCACAAAGAACCGAGTTATTAAATCACCAAAACCCCCCCAAAGTACCATTTTTGCCCTCCCCGAAGCCGCATCGCTGCCAGCGCTACCGACCGCTCTGCCAAAAACCCACCCGCAACTTGCCACCGCACGGCTCGCCTCCTTTTCCCATAAACTAATTATTACAGCCCCAGCTGCGGGTCAGCATCGTGCTCCCCCCACCCCATCACCCTCTTTTTTTTCCTCCGACCCTTGGGTTTAAGAGATGGGGACCACTAAAAGCGGCTGCCGTGGGGCTGGGAGAGGGAGGCAGCCCGGGAACGTGAATCACTGCTGCGAAGTGATGCTGAGCGAAGTCACAGACTTGGGAGGAAAAAAAAAAAACCAACAGGAGGGCTTGAAACAGCCTCCACGCATCTCCAGGCAACAACCCGCCCCACCAGCCACCCAGCCTGCTACTTCGGGGATGAATTATAGCATCGGATAAAAATACGAGAGGCCAGGCAGGTGCTTAATGCATAGAAGCGTGCGCCGCGCACCCCGAGAGTGCCAACGCTGGGGGACGGCGATCTGGGTCTGCGCTTCGCCGTGCCATAGCTTTGCCAAAAGCCGTCCCGCCCGGCCGTGGCGAGCGATGGCCGTGTTACAGCTGAGAGGGTGAAGCCGAGGCAGAGATGAAAAGGTTGATTTTTCAGAGGCGCTGCAGGTGCCTGCTGTCTCTGAAAGCATCGGGGTTTGGCCAAGGTCGTGGCGCGGCTGCGGTGGGAGCCTGGCTTCCCCGTCCCCAAGCCCTCGGACCCTTCGTCCCCGGGTGCCCCGGCACCGACGGCGCACGCCGCAGCTCCAGCACCGGGTCCCTCAAGGGACTTTTTCCTTTCAGAGAGACGGGAACGGACGTTTTGTGGAGGGGAGGGTTCGGGGCTGTGGAGGAGAAACGCCCGTTGCATGGCCCCAAGCGCTCGGCAGGGCTGGTTGCACACCGGGAAATCTTTGGAAACCCCTGTTCTTATTTCCATGATTAAATACGGCCAAGGAAAGGAGCGGGAGGCAGGGAGGGAGCGGGGGCCTGGGCAGGGTGTACGAGCAGCCCCCGGGAGCCCCGTTGCCATCCACGGCCGTCCCCTCCACATCCCCCCGAGCCCTCCCGGACGGACAGACGGCCGGTCAGGGCTGGCCCCACAGCCTCCTCCGGCCCTGGCCGCCAACGCCGCAAGAGCGTCCCAAAGCCCAGATATTTTATACTTGGCGGGGGACACAGCAGCTCTCGGTCCCTGTTATTAATCCAGCGCAGCTGAGACAACAGGGGCAGGGTGGCCGCGCCGTGCCAGCGCTCCGGCAAAGCCGCCCCCGGCTCCCCCGCTACCACCTTGGCCGGGAGCTGGCGGAGCAGGAGCAGGACCGTTACCGCTCCGGGGCCCCTGCGCGAGGAATCCCAGGCATCCGGGCTGGGGCGCGGAGGCTTTTTGTTCCACTGCGAAGAAGGAACGATCTCGACGTGGAGCTGCCGTTTCACAGCCAGAAATTCTTTTCCAATTTCCTCACCGAGTCACGTGCCAGAAGCAAGCCAAGTCTTCCTCCAACACATCCCCCCTGTCTCTAAAACCATTAGGGAAATATTCGGCAAGCACTAAAGCCCATTAAAAACCTGCTGTGCCTGGCCTGAAGATCCCAGCCGGGGCTCTCGCAGGTTCCCCAAGTCATGGCTTTAAGCCACCAAGTGCCACCCCGGCGATGGGGACAGAGGCGAAGGGTGCTGGGAATTGCAGCTTCAGGGCTTTGCTCGAGCTTTGTGTTGGTGCGAGGGAAGGACGGGCCAGGACATGAAGGTCCTGTCTGATTTTTTTGTCCTTTTGGGTGTCTCTGGGCGGCGCTGCCACATGGAGCCCTGCCAGCAGCAAGTGCCGGGACCGAAATAAAGGGCTGATAGAGCTTCAGAGCCACAGCCCCGAGCTCAGGAGAGCGCGGCTGCTCACTTCGCAGCTCGCCGGATCTGCGGCGCGGCGGCGGGCAGAATGGACCACCAGGACCCCCCATCTGGCTTTTGTTCAGTCCCCAAACCTCCTCTCGCCTGCCCCGTTACCAGCACATTTTGGCCAAACCCAAGTTGGGGCTCACGGCTGCGGACGATGCGCTCGGGCGCTTGGATGCCCGTGCTCCGGCAGCCAGCCCGCCGTGGGGAGAGGCCCAAACAGCTCTGCCGAGGGCTGTCACCCAGCCCAGACCCGCTCGTGCCCGGGAGCCACCCCAGGCCGTCCGCCAGCCACGTCCTGCAGATAAAGACCCTCAGCGAGAACCCACCCGGAGGTTTTCCCAGACTTGCTCCGAGTAGGAGCATCCCCGTTTGGCTCCCGGACCCGCAGGTTTCAAGCTTTCCTCATATGGCCAGCGGCCCCGGAGCGCGGGGACGCGTGCCTTCCCCGTCACGGGGTGATGTCACCCTGTTTACGACTGCATTACATCCTGCCCGCCGCTGCCGCCACTGTTTACATGGGAAAGCAGGATTTGGAAACCAATATATTTTTAGCTTCCTTTTAATGCATCTCAGCAGCTGGAAATGAGGGACCTGTGTTATGTGACGAGCAAGAGAGCCCAGAGACAGCTCAAGATCTCTGATGGACCCTTCGCTAATGAGCCCAGGGTACAACCGAGGGCCTTCCTCATCCTCAAAGCTCCTTTCATCTCCACCTTGGTGCCCTCCTGCCCAGGCAGGTGCAGGAGAGCTCCTGCCTTTGCACCACGAGCTTTGTCCCTGCGGGTTTTGCTGTCTGTGGCCCCCGTGCCCAGCTCCGTGTGGGTCACCGGGTACCCCACCTCTGACTCCGCGGGGGTCACCACGCTGGTGGCGGCAGGAGGGACTGGGTTGGGACATGGCACCGCGTCCAAGGAAGGCAGCAGGGACAAACCCTGAGAGCCTCCAGCCCGACGGAGGGACCTGGGGGGGTTCAGCCTCCCCCAGACACCGTGATAAAAGCACAAAGCCAAATCACGCACACTCAAAATCTGCCTTAGAAACCACTTTTTAGGTTTTGCTGGGATTTTTACCGGCGGATTCATGTTTTTTAAAGCCTTTGCTGCACTTGTCAGAAGGTCTGAGGGATTTCTTTATCTCTCAGTGCTGTTGCTCTCCTAAACTCGCTCCTTTTGCCAAATTTTTGCGACTGCCGTTTCGGCACCGCGTGGGCAAGCCCTAAGCTCCCAGCCTGTTCCAGGCAACGGCACCCAGGCTAATCCCATCCCACCGTGCCGGGCTGGGTGCTCCCTTATCCCCTTGGCTCACAGCTGACTTCAAACCGATTTCACGTCAGGCCTCTGCCACCACGCAGCCCCTACGGCCGTTCGCGATGCAGGGAGCCAGCGCCTTTCAAGCAGCGATTTGCAACCTGTAGCCCGTTAATTTGGGACTCTCCTCCGCGGGGCTGTGGGAGGAAACCTGCGTTGGCTCCATGGGGTCTGCACCTCCACTGGAAAAGTTCTAGAAAGAGGTTAAAAACCAAACTCCCGGAGAAACGTTCTGCGGTTTGGATGTACAGATGCAGCGAGCACCGCATTTCTCAATTCATTTTCTTTTTCCAAGGGTGCAGGAGCTGCACCATAGCGCTTTCCCTGCGAGGCAGCTAATATAGATGTTGGTATAAATAATTCTCCCAAATGAAGCCTGGAGCCCACGTGTTACAGCAGCGCTCAGGCGCAGCCCCACGCCGTGGCACTCGGCGCTCGATCGCTGCAGAGCCCGGGGCTCCCCTGGGACCCCGTCTGCGTACACAGAGCACCCTGAAACACCCCGGGAGCGACCCGGGCTGGGACGGCGAGCGAGGGGTAGAGCCACGTGCCGGGGCGGTGGGTCCTGGCGGCCGGGGGCTTGGCTGGGTGCAATCTGCTGAAATGCCCCTTTTTGTCCTCAGCTGCCCAGATTTTCCTACAAATTGCCCTCCGTGGCTGCCAGGCTTTGCTCTGGTGCTGCGTGAGGGTGGGTGAAGCACCCTGGGCTCTCTGGCCACCCTGCTCCATGCTGCCAGTGACCCAGCACCCACGGGCAGGGTGCTGCCACCCCAGGGAAATGGAAAACTGCCGAAGCTGCTCCTCACCTGGTGTCAGAGTAATCGGGGACAGCAGGGAGAGCCGAGGGATGGGGTGACTAATAAACTGCTCTGGAGGCTCTTTAGGAAGTGAGGTAAGTGTGTTATCATCCAGAGAGAATCCTCTGGATGGGAGACATTTTAAACCACTCCTTCGGCAGAAGAATTGGCAATTGTTCTCGAAACGCTGCGGTGACTAATCCGAGCCCGAGCCCTTCCCCGGAGAAGCCCCCCGTCTGCTCCAGACCCCGCGGCCACCGTCACTCCCTGCCCGGCAGAGGACGGTGAGTCGCTTGGATGCTGTAGGTGATGGGAAAGTCCCGCGTTCGCTCCACCAGGCGCTTCCCCACGGATCCCCCCTCCGTGGCTGCGTCCCGCTGGGACCGGGCTCCTCTCCCTCCTCTGCTCAGCCCTTGCAGACACAAAGGTTCCCATCTCCTCCTCCCTCGGATCCTCAGCTCTCCCGGTCTTATGCAAAGCTGGTATTTTTAGTATCTCCTGGAAACACTGCGAAGTGTCACCACCACCAGCTAACGAGCGCTCCCGCGAGAGGACATTCCTATGGCCATCTCCCTCAGCTGAGACCTGGCAGGGTCACCAAAGCATCTGCAAGTGGGTGGCTTTGGAGCAGTGACCCAAGCCGGCTGCTAAAAGAGACCGCTTGATCACAGCCTAATTGTTGTACGGTCAAGAAAAGGAAAAAAAAAAAAAAGCCTTGCTGTGATTCGGTTGGTCTCGGCAGCTCTCGGCTTAATTTGCTCTTGTTCTCGGCTTGCTCGGGATCGGGAAAGCGCCTGTGCCTCTCCGCCCGCCTGCTGACAAGTCAAGGTCAAACCCCATCCGCGGCTCGCTGATGAACAAGCGCACGGCAAGGCTCCCTTCGGGGAGGCCGAGCTCCGGGGGCGCGTTTGCTCTTCCCTTATTTGCCCTAAAATTTATTTCCAAGGAAGGAGGAGGCTGCAGGGGCCACTCGCGCTCAAGTGCCTCTTGTGCAAACACGTTTATTTACAACACCCCCAGATTGCCAGGTTCGAAGTGCGGCGAACACCACCACGGCTTCGCAGCTCTGCTTGGGCCGCTCGCCCCAGCCGGGGTCGGTGACAGCCCCGTCACCCGGCACAGCCCGCGCTTATCACCCCCCATTTATCATCCTCTTCTCCGGCGAGGGGAGATGGTGCCTTTAAGGCAGCTTAACAGCTGTCAGAGAGGAGGCATTTTTGCCTGTGTTGCTGATGCTCAAAATACTAGCCAGAGATACTTTAAGTAGGTCTGGAAAGCATTCAACGAGAAGACACCGTCGTGCAGCCTGTCCCCGCTCCCAGCCCAGTCCCACCCAGCTGCTCCCAACTGGACGACTGTTGGGAGCCGCACGCATTCCTCCGGGGGCACAGAAGGGTTAAAAATACCCTCGGCCGGGCTGGGGCACAGCAAGTGGCAGTGTCCCCTCCCTGCCCCATCCCACCCCATCAACCCACCTCCCCTCTCCCACCCACCCCTGAAGCCCCGCCGGCGATGCACCCCCAGCTACGGGGTCTCCGGCTACATGATCGGGTGTGGAGTCACCAAAAAAGCCTCCACGGAGGCCCGGGCCGGGTGCTCGGGCATCGCCTGCGAGCACATGAGCCTGCTAGCGGCGGCTAACACGCTGCCTCGATAAATTAAGGCTTTGAGTGTAAATGCTTTGGTGGAAATACCTCGCCTCATCAGCACATGGATTCGTTCCTGCTCTCCGGTTCAGCCCTGCGATCCCATGATGGGATTTCAAGATGCAAGCCCAAGATGGGATCCCAAGATGCCGGTTTTCCTCTGCCCAGCCTCGAGAGCAGCTCTGCAGCGGCAGGAGCAGAGCCACCGGTCCCGGAGACAGAATCACAGAATCACTTAGGTTGGAAAAGACCCTTAAGATCACCATACGCGCGTCTTGCAAAGGAAGATCACAAAACACCACTTGTGCAATCAGGGACCGTGCTTGTCCCCGGCCCGCCGAGGAGCACGCTCTGCAAACGTAAATGGGATAAACGTCTGGGATGAAACCACCCATTTCAGTCCTCTTGCAAAATAACCACTGGGAAACACAGCACGGCGCTGGGCAGCCAAGTCCTCGTCCCGTGTCTCCCCTTCCACCGATGCCCCGTGCACCGACGACAGCTCACGCGGGGGATGCGATGCCCGTGAGCTCCCTTGTACCCCCAAGGCCACGTGCCACCGGCAGCCCCCTCTCCCAAAAAGCAGCAGCCTCCAGCAGCGGCACCTGGAAGAAACCCAGGGACGCCGGGCGCGAGGCAAACGGTTATTAGCAACAGCGGTGTTTCTGATCGCGCTGTTGAGCCAGCTCCCCGTCTGAAAGGTTGGGGGAATTAAGAGAGTCATAAATAGAGCGCCGAAGAAAGCCGACGTCCTCCTGCCGCCAAGGGGGACAGCGGCAGGGAGGGCACGGGAGCGCGCGCGGGCTCGCGACGAGCGCCCCGGCTAATTGCTGCCTTTACCGAGGGTGAAGCGGGGAGGACCCGGAGCAGGGTTAGACAGAGCGGCATCTGAATGGCCAGATGAGTAATGCTGTTCGGGGCTTTACTCACTCACTGCATCACCCCTCCTGGGATTTCTTCCCTGATTTTTTTTCTTTAAGCAGACAAAGAGGGTGCTGGAGGCACAACGGCTCCGTGGGCCCTGGATGACCTGACCTGCTCTAAAATAAAACGGGAGTGCAGCCTCAGTTATTGCTGTCTAGGGATTCTCCCTCCCCCTCGCCATCGTCCAGCATAAAACCTTTACTGGCGTGAAGGAGCGGTGCCCGAGTTCACTGCATTGAGCAACTCCGGTTTCAAATAACGTCCCTAAAAATCCACAGCAGGAGGAGAGGCAGGAGCCCAAAATCCCACCTCTTCCCTCCGCTCCCCACGGCCTGCCCTGGCAAAGCCGTCGCCCGTGAGGGTCGGACGCGGCGGTCCCTTGCTCCCCGCGGCCAACCCCCTCCTGCTCCCCGCCTCCTCTCCGGCTGGGGCAAGGGTGGGGTTTAATTAATACTCGGAGGCGCGATCCTGGATAAGCGGGGCGGCGTGTGCCAGCTGCGGCAGGTCCTGGCTCGCCGGCATTCCTCCGCCGTGCCCCAACGCCGCCAGCAGACACGGGGCGAAGCGCAGCTGCGGTGACGGCGGGGGCCACGGCGCGGCATCAGGAGGGGGCCGGCAAGTCAATGGAGGTCCAGCCGCGCGCGGAGGCGTCACCGTGCGTCTTCCCCTTCAGCCAACTGCATCTGCACCGATTCGAACGTGATGGTGCCCCTTTGGTTAAGGCAAGTTTGAGGCTTTTTCTTGGGTTTCATTTTGGGTCAAGTTCTCCAGAGTCCTGCAGAAATCCCTTCTGGCTGTTGAGCACAACTCAGTTCCTGCTCCCATCTTCGTCACGGGGAGGAAAGTGTCCCCAGCAAACCAAAACCAGCTCTGGCATGACATGGCATCCTTCCGCTCCTGAGCATCATTTTATATTGGGGCAAGCCTAAAAATCTCTGCTAGCGCCCTTGACCCGGGGCTGAGCGTTACGCTCTGCTTTGTAGGTGAAACGTGGCAACGTTAGAGTTTGTCCAAAAACAACACGGGGACTCAAAGAGGGTCCCAGCTCAGAACTGCCAACACTAAGCACCAGCCGGGCTCTGAAACCCCAGTTCAAAATCCACTCTATAAATAAAGACAAAGTAAACAAAACCAGGCTTGAGCTCGCTTAGCCAGGAGGCCAAACTGTCCCAGCACAGATGTCTTCCCCAAAAAACACCGAAGAACTTGATCCCATCAGCTCTCCGCTGCCTGGTTGATGGATGCTCTTTGGCCAGAGCGGACGAGCCCATGCCCGGGGCTTCCCGGCACCACCGCTCCAAACCAGCAAACCTCCCCTCTGCTTCATGGGCGGGTGAAGGAAGGTCAGCCCCTGCACCAAACGGCACAAGCTTTATGTGAAGCACAGCATTAATTTCCCAGTCTTTGGGAGGAGGGGTCGTAACTCGGGGTCTTCGATCTCAGGGGCTGCTGATGCTGGAGAGCCCGTGATGGAGAAAAGCCCTGTGCCTCCGCGTGACCCTTCGTCTCTCATCCGTACCTGGGGAATCGCTTCCCTGGGGAATTCTGCCATTTGCTAAACTGAATCAACATAGCTGTTATGTTTAGTAACATTTCAACTGTTGCTCATTTGATTCCAGTCATTAAAATTTAATATTAGCGCAAGCTTTGAGAAACCTGAGCTGACAGCAGCGAGAGCGGAGGGGGAAGAAATGCCCCGGCCTGAAAGCTCCTACGAGGAGCTCTCGCTGGTGGCTGTCGCTTGTCCCTCGCGCTGAAGAGCCTGACTCGGCCGCGTGATGCTCATGGAGACACGGCGTTGAAGGATTCTTCCAACTTTTCGTACCCTTTTATACAAAAAAGGGGCTTCTCAGAGAGGCAGCAACGGAAAGACAGTCACTTGGGTTAAAGTCAGGCTGAAGACCAGGAGTAAAGATGAGGTCCTTTTGCTCTGACAGCTTAACCTAAGCTAAACCCATGTTTTTTCTGCTGTAGCGTAGCTGTATCTGAAGCAATGCATCAGGATGGCCATATAAGCACAGACTCCAAACCACAGAAATGCCTTTCAGCTGCACTTGATCTCACCATAAAGCTGGATGACCCCTTAAAGTCTCTTCCAGATGGGTTTCTCACAATCCTCCAACAACGTGGTGCTCCGAACCAGTCCCTACCCAGTTTTCCCCCACGCTCTGAAGGCCAGGTCTACCCTACATCTCTGTCCTGGCTTACGATGGCCACGGGAGCCGGCGTGGGCTCAGCCCCTCGGTGTAGCCATCCCCACCATTGCACCCGCTCGCTGAACCGAAACACCTCCTGCAAACAAAGCTTCCCCCCGAGCGAGATCCGACAGCTGCTTCCCAGCCTCCCGCCTCCGAGAGACCCGGCCAGGAGGAGCCTTTGGAGCGGGAGAGGGCTCATCCCTCCCTCGCCAGGCTTAGTCGCCCCGTGGGCTGGGAAAGGGGCTGGGGGGAGAGAGGAAACGCACGGGTGGCAGTTCTCCAAAAGTTAAGGGTCTGTTGGAGGTTGTGGCCTTTTGGGGCAAGTTTGAAGGGTGTTTGCAGGCAGGAAAAGAAAAAGATATAGGAAGCTTCAAGTATAGGCTGCTTCGAGAGTCATCTGTTCACGGCCTCCGTCAGAGCCTTCAATATATCTTCTTTATTAAAATCTGGACACAATGAGTCCAGAAGTGCCCACCTTTGTCAGGGCTGCATTGGCAACGTGCCTGGAGCCCTGGGGCCACGCCTAATTTGCATCTCATTTACACAGATGTTCATTAAAATTAATGCCTTAAGACATAATATCTGCCCGCATTTGAGCCTTCTGGACAGACGGACCGCGACCGCTCCTGGAGAGCCCCGGCCACCCCATCCTCCTCCCCACGCTCAGCTGCATCGTCCCCACGCCGCCCCGGGGAGCGCTGCCCGGCTGAGGAGCTGCCTCTGGTCCCCACGGACACACTGTGCATCCATCTTGTTTGCAGTCCAAGGAGGGAGACAGTTGTGATATTGTCTTAGGCGCAGAGAAATAAAAGCCTGGTGCAACCAAAAAAAGCCCCCCATGCTCTCCGCTCCCCCCCAGAGCCCAAGCCAGACTTCTCCACCGCTCTCCCTCCTGCACGTATGGAGTACAGACGGTCCCTGCCCGTATGCTGCGATGCCCTTCCACGTGCAGATCAGTATCTGGGATTGCATTTCCCCTTAGAGAGAACCGTAAGATGAGGCTTTGCAAAGATCTGCTCTGCAACATTTACGATCCGTGCAAAAATGCTTGCTCTCTGGATGAACTGTGCAGGGGAGGAATGCCGCTGCGTAACCGCAATTGCTCCATCCACCCTTCTTGCTTCTCCCCCATTTTACTCTCAGCCATTACACAGCAAAACCCTACCATCACTGCTGCAACTTTCATTTCTCCATGAACAAAGACCCCGACTGCACCGTGTGGCCTCGACGGCCGACGAATGACTCCTGGTAAGGACACATCACTCCCCAAAGCACCCTTGGCTCATGCGGCCCAGGACACCGTTGTCTTAAAGGGTCATCCTCAAGGTCACTGAGATATAGACCATTTGCAAGTGCTACGACGGGTTAAGCTGCGCCTGCCAGCCCCGCTCGCCAGCCCGGTCAACCAAGCAATCTGCACCGACGCTGGGTTTCATCATCCTATCTAATGAGAGCTGCTCAGCCGGGAATAACCCCTTGCTCTGCAGGAAAGTTTCACTGCTTTTAAGGACTAGAAACTCCTTTTTGGATATAGTTGTTCCAAGCGACTGTGTGGTGTTTAATGATGAAGTTGAATCCTTCCCATCAATATAAGCTCAATGCAAAAGACTGTCCAACACAAGGGTTAACAGGACAACGATCAGACGAGTTTGAGTTTGCCCTGTAAGTAACATTTCCAAGCTCTTTTTTTGGATAGGCGATCCCCAAAACAGAAATACCTTGTCCTGGTGAAGGTTTCACAGAGCTATTAAGTGGTGGAACGGGATCAATTAGCCATGAGATGAAAAGTAAATGGCTGTAAAAACGCCTTCCCCTCCCAGCCCCCATTAACACCAGGAAACGAGCAGCCAGATGTAAATCAGCCCAATCATCAGCTACCGAGCACATCAGTAATAGAAGTTTCACAGCAAGAGAATTTCTAAGCAGTATTAATATAATTAATGTAGTGTAACAGCATGACCCAACAGCATAATACTGTGTAAAAAAATATCAAACACACTCCAACTCTTCCCTCTCTCAGCACTTCAGGCAAGCCTGGATGGTCTCTAGCGGCTCTTTGCTGGAAACGTGAAGAGCCCATGGCAAAACTTTGCCTTGGTTTTATTCCCTGTGTGTGTCCCTCGCCCCACAGTTTGTCCGTGGCTTTAGTTGTACTCAAGGACCCCAAAACTGGACTTATATATGTCCCAGACGAAGTGAACAACAAGGAGGAATGGTAGACCAGGTAGAAAGACCTACAGGATGATCTGATCTGGACTAGACTCTCAGATGAAGCCAACTTACAGCTCAGATGGACTCAAAACCATCCCTCCCTCCCCCAAAACCCGAACGCCAACCACCTCGACAAGCCCACGAGGTACCGGCACGCCACCATTACACATCACAAGGAGAAGAGGGAAAAGTTTTCTCCTCCCAATCACAAAATCTTTCTGCACCTTTTCACCGCAGACTATCATGGCCAACAGTCGAGTTTACATTCTCCAGACCAAGGATATTTTACTACACCAAAAACGCTGACGTTATAGCAACGAAAAACAAAGCCGCGATAGCCTGAAGACTAGAGCTCCTACACAAAAGACCACAACACTAGACAGACCTTCGAACACCAAACACCACTTAAGAAATGCGATAGCATAAAGACTTACCTTGAAGTCTGCCAACTGCTGGTTGATGGTTTCCACCTCTGTTCCCACCACCCACTGCAACGCCTCGTTCTCCTCCGCCGCGGTTGTCATGTGGGTCAGCTCCTTCAGCCTGCTGTAAAAGTCCTCGACACGAGACAGTGTCGTTTCTACCTGCTCCTGACGGTTCTTGCCTCTCTCGGTCAGTTTGCTGCACTGTTTATTCAACGTCTCCAGTTCACGTTTCAGTCCTAATAAATCGGGGCTCCCTTCATCCTCCAGCATCTTCTTACATTCACTTTCAGACGCTTCAATGTCAGACTTCAGCCTGTGGAGTTTGCCCAGGAAGGTGCGAACGTCCTCTGCTTGGGACTGAAGGCTGTCAGAGTCTCTCCCAATGGGGCCCATGCTGTCTAACTCATCGTCGAGATCTGCCAGTTGAGAGAACATCTCCCTCACCTGATTACTGAATTGGCCGATCCCTTCGAGCTTGTTTTCCATGAGCGTACAGCAGTCATTTACTTTCTGCTTCACAGCTTTGAAGTCCTGCTGAGCCACCTCAGCTTGGCTTAAGAGCTGGGAACAGTCGGACCCATCTGGAGCATCTTCTACCAGACCTTGAGTGAAGTTTTTCAGGTAATCCACTTGGGGCTCCAGGGCCTGCAGCACCTCCTGCTGTGCCCTGAGCTTCTCCAAATTCTTGTTGCTGCAGGCTTGCGGCCCTAGCGCATCATAGATCTCCAGCTGGTGCTTCGCCCCTTCCAGCTTCTTCTCAATGTTCTTGAAGCTCTCTTGAAACTCCTTGAGCCTCTGTGACATTTCTTCGATGGAGCCCGTCTTGGCTTGCAGCTCTTCTGTGATGGCATCCATCTTCTGATTGATCCCAGCCTTCTCATCCCGAATGTCATCCTCATCGGTTTGAGAAGCATCAATCAGGATGTCGGCAGCGCTGTTCAGCATCTCCAGCAAGGAGCGACGCTTCTCCACGTCACTCAGCATGGCCTTTGATCTCAGAAGAGTCGCCTCCAGCTGCACCGGATCCAGAGTTACTTCCAGCTCTGACATCTTTGCCTTGCAGTCCTCCACCCAAGGGAGGAGGTCCTCCGTGTGCCGTTGGTACTTCTGGGCTTTCTGCAAACAGTCCTTGAGCTTAGAGTGTCTATCAGCAGCCTGTTTGCTGAGCTCTTCCCAGTGTGTTTTGAGGCTGACCAACTGGTTTTGCAGAGTGGTCTTCTCCTCCCCAGGCTGGACAGAAAGCAGCAGAGATTCCCCCTCGGCTACAATCATCTCGTAGGAGCCACTGTGTTGGTTGAGGCTCTTCTGGAACTCTTCTTGTTCCTGAATTTGGCTTTGCAGCCTCTCCAGTTTAGCAGAAATAGGTTGGCTCTGAGCTTGCTGGCACCGTTTGTCATCTAGCCAGGTCCTGAGTTCATCAAACATATGCTGGAACTGCTGGGAACTTGCAAGTGCAGTCTGCAGTCGGTTCATCCGGTCGGCTGAAATGGAAATAAGATTAGAACGCGACAATTAAGCTGAAATCAAATAAGCAAAGTGCAATTATTTAAAATCATCTCAGATGCACCAACTGTGTTTTGATTAACAGGAAGGAGCTTTCCATTGCATCACTAGCCTTTTTGCTCACTGATTCATGAATTTCTTAAGTAGTAACAGGCACTGGTAAGCAGTAGTCTCCATTCTCCTGCCTAGTCTCTAAATGCAACCTCTTAGAAACCAGAAGAGGCATCCCAAGGTTAGAGGGTGGCCACTGGGTCTTCTCCATGCCCTAATCTGAATTTAGGAACCATTTTTTTTCCCCAAGCACAGCACATGCCCCACTGCTGCAAGGCCAGGCAGGCTTGCGGAAGAGCCACATCGGTGGGACCAAACATCTCTGCTCGCTCTCCAGGCTCAGGTACGTCTGGAGTGGGAACTCTCCCGTGCTGAGTCCCACATAAAACACCCATGAAGCACCCTAAAAAATGAGAAATAGCGCTTCCCCTATTATTCCTAGAAACCCAGTGATGGGAGAGCCCTTTGGCAAAAAGCAGGGGTGGAGTTCGACATCCCAACGCCTCTTAAGCCACTTCTCCGTGCTGTCTCACCTGCCAGGTCTTCCAGCCCTTTGAGAGGAAGCGCCACCGTCTCCAGACGTTTCCTTAACTCATCTTTGAGATACTGCTCCCCGATCAGGACAGAGAGGTCATCGCAGAGGGTCTGAGCCTCCGCGATCTCCTCTTCCAGCTGCTCCAGGTCCGAGCGGATCTCACTGGTTTCCTCCAGCTGCTGTTTCACGGCATCGGGCTGCGTGCTGACAGCAGACTGGCTGCTCAGGCGCTGCCCGACTGCCTTCACCTTCTCGGAGAGGCCCTGGAGGAGCTCCTGGTACTGGGTGCTCTTCACTATGGCTTGGTCTATTTGGCTGGAGCGGGAGTTGAGGCGTTCCGTTAGCTCGGACCATTTCTGATTAACCCCTTGGAGCTCTTCCCGCACCTGGTTAGTGGATGGAGAAACATCTCCAGGGCCAGTCAAGATGCTCTGAGCTGCCTGGTTGAGCTGCTCATGCTGTTGTCTGCGAGCTTCAAATTCCTTCAGCATAAACTGGAAGAGAAACAACATAAAGATGTTTGCATAAAACTGACAGCTCTGCGTACACACAGTCAAAACAAACCAGACCTCCAGGGGCTTTATCCAGCCCACGGCATCGGTAGGAACGAGCAGTTGGGCTGGGAAGACCACGATTTACTGTGACCTTGCAACTGAAAAAGCTGGGAGGGGTCTGCGACCTCAATACTTTGCTCTCTCTCTTATTTGTCCTACTGCTGTGTAATGTAACATAAACCAGTTAGATGAGAAGGAAATCTAATTATGTTAACTGGGGCATTTTATTTTATGATGTGGCCGGTTACGGACATGGCAGGATTTGGAAGCAGGAGGTATGGAAAGGGCAGGCTGCCAGGCGGAGGGGCAGCATTAGCAAGTCCTGCAGAGCATCAGCACCGGTCTTGTTTAAAGCAATTTCACTCTCCAAGAGGGGCCAAGTGATTCACTGATGAGTCAACCCAGTGCGGGGAAGAGAGCTCGAGCGCTGCACCCGTTTCAAGTTATTCACAGTCGTTTGCGCTCAGCGGGGTTTGGAGGACTTGGGAGAAGAGCCATGAGGTCTCCCAACACTCGCTGCATGACAGAGCACTTGCAAGACAAATAACTCCGAGCGCAATCCTCCACCTCACGCACTGGATGAGCCACCCTCCCTCCTCGTCCTGAACCCACCGTGGAGACGCGTACGCGGCTCCCGCCTCACCTGGACCTGCTGCTTCTGCGCGTTCAGCATGTTCGGGTCGATGGAGAGGGGTCCCAGCACGCTCATCATCAGCTCCTTCTCCATGAGCCAGGGGCGCAGCTGGGCTTCGGCAGCCTGGAAGCTGGCCAGCTGGTTCGCCGACTCCTCCAGCTTCTGCTGCCGCTCGGCCGTTGCCTGGCTGGCTCTTTCCCACCTGCAATCTGAAGCAGCGGCTGCGTTGGCGGTGGTCGTGCTCCCGGCCAGCCCACCCCTCCGTCAAGAAGGTTTTTTACCTTCCCCATGGTTTCCCCGATGGGAAACGGCCTCAGCTTTTCAATAAAACTAGCGTTGCTCTATTCACTCTCCATCTAATAAGCTGTTACCCATTTCTAATGGCTACGTGGTCTTGAAGCTCATAGAAAAAAACCTTGCAAGCAGGATTTCTGTGCTCTAGCCACTACTGCCACGAGCTGGTCTGACCTTGGGGGAGCCATCTCACATCCCTGGCTCGATAAATGAGGATACTCTCATGTGTATCAGTCCTCACCCAGCACATTCAGATCTCCTGGACAGAGAACTCCGTAAACGCGGTCCTGCTATTTCAAAGAAGAGAATCTCTGGGCTTCCTTTTAAATACACAGTCTTGTTTAGTCAACATTTAATTACCTAGGATAGCCTTACTAATGACTAGAATTTTATATCAAGCAGTGAAGCTTTTAATCAAAATAATCAACCCATGTCGCTAACACTTTTTTTTCCCTTTTTTTTTTTTAAAAAAAAAGAAGTAATTTAAGGAGGCGAGTCTTTAAAATATACATCCATCATTGAGATTTCATTAAGCACGACAGCGCTCATCTCGGGAACACCTTGTACACCAGACAGCTTGGAGAGAAGTTCGCTATTTACTAAATTTTAATTAGAAGCGACTCCGCTCTGCTGTGACTTTGGAATCACCCTGCAATCCTGAACCGCTGCTAATGCGATGTTTCAAGGCAGAAGCCTCACTAAGCGCTTCAGGCACTTACTCAGGTCCTCCTGCATCTTCTTCCAGTTTGCTGCTTCGGGAGAATCTGGGTATTTCTCCAGCAAGCCAGAAAGTGCTTCCTTTACCTTCTGGATCTTCCCAGAATTCTGTTCCAATTCAGCCAGAAATGCCTGGAAAATAATCGTTTGAACTTCTTCAGACGTAGGGCAAAAGAATGAAATCACCGAGTAGGAACGAAGCAGCAGCTACAAGCTGGAGTTGGACAATTTCTGTTCTTTGCTCTAATGAAATCACTTCATTTTATTAGCAATATCGTGCGCTAGCTTGGCTCCAAGAGCAGGGAAAGGCTGGGAATTGCTTTCCCAGAGAAGCTGGAGTGACCCAGCAAGAAGGGCTCTGGATAAACTCCTCGCCCCTGAGCCAAATGCCTGAAAGCAACAGGTCTAAAAGCAAAGAGGGTCGAGCACAGCTGGGGAAAGCCCTTCTTTAGGGCAGATCCTCGCTGCTAACCCTCCCAGCCCTGCTGCAATAAAGCACATCTCCGAGATCCTTTGGGAGGAGGTGCTCAGATCCCCGTTTTTGTGCTCTGGCAGAGGAGCTACCTTGTTGTGCTCAGCCTGGGCTCTCATCGTCTCCGTCTTGGTGGGCGAGGAGGAGGCGTCCAGCTCTGACAGCGTTCGTTCCTTCGACTCCAGCCACTTCAGCATCGAGCTTGCCTCCTCCTGCACTTCTTGCATCTTCTCCAGCATAGCCGAGAGCTGCTGCTGGCGTTCCCGCAGCGCCGCGCCAAGGCCCTGGTACTGCTGGCTCACGTCCGACACGTCGCACTGGATCTCGGTCAGATCTGTTCCCAAAAAGCAGCCCGAGATGAGGACCGCTGCCTGCGGTGCCCATCTTAACCTGGACTATCAGGTGCTAATCTAGCCCTGGGCAGCCACAGCCGGCCAAGCAGGAGGAGCGAGAGGCCACGCTGCTGTCCGTCTGTCTGCAGAGCAACGTCAGATTATCCTCACCTCTCGTGCCAGAGGGGCCCTGCCAGTTGCACCACGTATGCGTGTTGACAGTTTGCAAACGAAGCAAATGCCTTCGTGTTTGTGAGACTGATGCGAGCTGAGCCCCCCTTTCGCAATGTCACTGCTAATACAGTGTTAAATAAGTTGACACCAAAATATAAAGCCATTTTTATGCACCTATTATCTCGTTGAACCGGTGAACTAACAGCAGATAACGGGCAATAATTAAAATTGCTCTTCAAACTGAAGGGTTGGATGGGTTATAATCCCTTAGAACCAATAAATTTAATTGCAAGCTTTAAAACGATCTCCCATTTATCAGCTTTTGACACCACCTGATGGGGTGTCGGGGTGTTGTCACTCCCCAAAGCTGCCCCTCTCCGTCCTTCAGCCTGACCTACATCCTCCATCACCGCCTGCCCGTCCCGTGGCTCCGGCTACCGCGCAGCACGGCCGAGAATTCGCAAGCCTATTTGCAGGCTCATTTCACTTGCGCCGGGACGCTGACGGTGTCACATTGTGGTTTATATTCTCACGGATGGAAATGCACAGACAAAAACGGACACGGAGACGGCGAGGCGACCTCGGCACGCGCGTGCCGGCACAGCGGTGACAGCGAGCTCACCTTTGCACGTGTGGTATCCGTTCACGCTGCCTACCGACCCTCCCGGAGCGGGCAGCGCGGCACCTGAGCAGAGGGGAGACAGGACGGAGACAGACAGAGGGACAAGACAGACGCGTTAGGAATGCAGACAGCAAGCGATGAACGGCCCTCCACGACACGGACCACACCGGCCACCAAGCACAGCCGCGGCGTCTCCACGGGCCCACCCGCCTGGCGCTGAGGAACCCAGCGGCTCGGCGCCGAGCGATCGGCATTCGCTCGATTTGCAGCCTGTTTGTTTCTCCTCCTCCCGACCACCCGCACCCCGCGCCTTCCTGGAGCTGCTCCTGCCTCGCTGGACCCGAAGCAGAAGAGCTGAAGCTGTCTGGAGCTGGGCACCTCTCCCAGCATCACCCAAGGTGGACGTGGCACCTGCAGGGACCATAATACTGGCGGCCACTGGCCACCTCTCCACCCCTGGAAAGCTGCTACCCTGAGCACGATTTTGTGAATTATAATATCAAGTGAGACTTCTGAATGCCTTCCCTGAAGAGATTAACTCCCCTGAATAGATTAACTCCCCCATATTCTCCTTTTCTTATGGGATGAAGCTATTTAAACCTGCCTGGGTGCACAGACGCGCTCCCTTTGCCAAGAGGCTCCACGCAGGATGCGTCAGCATCCCCTCCTGGGACACCAGGTATCGCAGCTACGCTCACAGCCAAAGGGGGACTCAGCAGAGCCATTACCGGCCCAGCCTCTCTCTTTCTAACCACACGTTTTAAAGCTTTCATGGACGTAAGGGGCCGCAGCTTCGGTCACCGCACGTGGGTGCCCTTGTGAGTCACCCACACCAAGCCTCTCCCCACTTCTCTTGGAGGTTTCCCACTGAACTGCTCATCAAGTGAACCCTAACAACTGTATCTCGACGGAATTCCCATAAATGCCCATCAATGAGGAGAGTCCAGAGATTTGTTCTCACGAGCTGGAAGACATCTTTTAGTTGGTTTCCAAACGAGCCAGACATAATCTTATTGCTTCACAGACTTGAAGCCAAAAAGAAGACTAGTAAATCTCATCTGAATATTGCAGTCTTAAATTTCATCCAGATACGAAAACCAAATACTGGAGTTTGATTAAAACGCTCCAGTCCCCAGAAGCACAGCACAAGAGAAAGCAGGAGCCGCCTCCACGAGTGCCCTGCGGGGCCGAGAGCCCGGACCCCCGCGCTGCGGCAGCCTGAAGCTCCCATCTGAGCAGCGGCACGCGTCCCCACGCCGGGCTCACGCAAACGCAGGGTAATTCAGGGCTCACTATGCTACAGCAAATTAAGCCAAGTTGGTGAGCTCCGAGCGCCTGGCCGATGCATGAACACAACGAGCAGTAGCAACTTGACCATGGGGCTAATATTTCAGCCACCACGGGCCCTCTGAAGTTTGTTAAAAAGGGGAAATAACCCCATTTTTTGCTTGAGGCAGGCTGAAAGAAGATGCAACGAGAGGAAACAGAGCTCCGAGGAAGGAGGCATCCTCGGGAGAGCCGGGCTGTGACTCACCTGCCTTGGACGGGGTGTCGGGGGCCGTAATCTCCACGATCAGGTTCTCCAGGAGGGTCCCTCTGTGGCCGATCTCCTCCACCTGGGCCCCCTTCCCCTTCCACTCCTCCAGGAGATCCTGCTCAAAAGCAAAGGCCGGGATCGGAGGCTGCGCTTGCAGCCCTCCTTCCTCGCCCGTCACCTCTGTGGTGACTCGGTGGCACGGGACACGGCACCCAGGGAACTGGCGAAGGTCGCACCAGCACACGGCAAGCAGACTGCGCCGGGAAAGTGGGTGTCTTTACGTTTATTTTTGTCAGGGGGAATCAAAGAGTGAAAAGCTCTTCCCTAACTAGCGGGTTACAGGAAACTTTCTTCTCCCTCCTACTGTTTCGGGGACCTCCCTCCTCCTCTCGACACAACCCAGTTGTGCGAGCCCAGTCCCCGCAGCTTTCGGCGGAGCCCGGCGGCGTGCCGGCGCCCGGCGGCGTGCCGTGGGGTGCGAGGGCCGTGGGTGACTCAGCAGAGGCTGCTCTGCCTCCGAGTCAAACCCGTGGCGTATCCTGATTTAAAGCATGGCGGTGCTGGAGAGGAGCGGGGGCTCGGATGACGGGAGGTCACCTCCCGTGTCTGGCAAGGGGAAACAGCGAAAACGATTGTGCTGGGGTCTCCCACTCCCAAATCTGTGCCACGAGCAGGCAGGGGGAAGGAAGGGAAACCAGGCAGCGCCCAGAGGGACCTTCACACAGCTGCCTTCTCCGCAAGCCAGGGACCACGGGATGCACACACAGCAGGGGCTGCAGCCCACCAGCAAGTACAGGGGAGCCCAGGATTCCTGAGACCATAAAACACCTCCCAGGACTCTGCTTCCTGGGATTTATTCCACGTTCCAGTGTTTCCACACCAGCTGCCACCTTTCCCAGCCTGGTTCTGGCTCCCGCTGCCCACCTGGATCTGCTGCCTGCGCTTGTGCAGCTCCTGGGTGCCCAGGGAGGTCTCGGCGGGCGGCATTTTGCCTTCGCTCTCCCTCAGCCACTTCCTCAGGGCCCCGACCAGCTTCCGAAATTCATCCAGTTGCTCCTGGCAGGACGACGCATCCTTTTCTCTGAGAGTGAAAAGGTTTCAGAGAGTCAGAGCTCGTGCTTTGCCTTGCAATTACCCCCGCTTGAATGTAGCACAGTTGTGTCTCTAGGAGCCCTTCTTTTTATTATTATTATTAGATGTTGCTTAGGAACAGCGCACGCAGTGCCAGCCAAAGTGGGGTGCGCGCCGCAGCCAGCCCCTCGCTGCTGCTGGCCCCCCAAGCCGTGGCCGGTGGTGGCACTTTTGGGGCCACTCCGGCACCACCGCGGGACCACCGCTGCCAACCTGCGCCGGCTCTGCACCGCTCGCTTTGTCCCGGGGGGGAGCAAAGATTTCGGGAAGACAGGGCTCATTCATGCCGTCGGCTCCAGCCAGCTGCAGCCCGGGGGAGGCCGGGCTCTGCCACCCCTCCTCCCCGGCCACAGCTCTCGTCTATTCAGCCCGTCCCGGAGGAACAAGGCAGCCCCCGGACGGGAGCCACGGGCCCCTCCGCCTCACCCTCACCGACCGCAGCTGCGAGCAGCCTGCGCAGGGCCGGCCGGAGGCAGTTCTCTGTGCGGTGCTGAGTTTCTGGGGATTATTATGAGATTCATCTGCTTTTCCCCATCACCTTCCCTGTGTTCACCAGGGAGGCTGGAGATACAGCCTGGGAGGTGTGACCCCCCGGGGACACGGGCGAGCTGCCCCTCCAATCCTGCTCACGCTGCCACGGCCGATTTGAGCTCAAGCTGCTGCTACAACTCCCTTTTCCCCCCACTCTAGGGGACTCTGGGGACAGCCTGCTCTGCTCTGTCACCTCCCGGAGAGCACGCCTGGGGCAGGCTCCCGATCCCCCGCCAGCATCCCGCTCCCCTCCGGCAAGATGCTCTGGGATGGAGCTGTGGCAGCCCACACGCCGGGAAATGCACGAACGCCAGCTCCTGCAGCACCAGGAATTTTTCACAACGCCCCCAGCCAAGGCTTTTTTTAAAGCGTCAGCTGGAGCGAGCTGCCTTACGGCTCCTGGTGTGGGAGGAGGGAGGCAGGAAGAGTTCGCTCGTGCCCCCCCATGGAAAGGAGATCTCCACGGGGTCTCGCTCTGACCACGAAGCCACCCCCAAACTCACCTCCCTGGAGAGCGGCCACGTCCCTGGGACTCACCTCTCTTTTGCCACCTTCTGCAGCTGCAGAAAGTCTTTTTTCAGGCTCTGCAGCTTCTCCTGCTGCTGGGAGGCGCCGGGGGCGAAGCCGCAGGAGCCCAGCTCCGCAGCCAGGTGCTCCAGGGCGGCCAGGTCCTCCTGGTGCTGCCTCATCTCTGAATTCAGCTCCTGCCAAGAGCAAAGGGCGATGCCGACCGTGCCCTCGCCAGCAGACTCGGGCAGAGGGGCTGAACCGGCCAGCCCCACGTCCACTGGCCAGCCCCACGTCCTGGCGAGCCAGAGGGACCCTCTGCGGGCAGCGCCATGAATTGCACCAGCGCCGAAGGGGTGGGCACGGCTGGGTCCCAACCTGCTCCCCCAGCTCCGGCTCAGCAAATGCTTCAAGCAGCTGCGGGTGCAGGTCCCACCTTCCCCGGTGCTGCTGTAAGGCCACGCCGCAAATGGGATGGGGGGCCCTAGACCAAGCCAAATCAACCCCCTCGCACCACAAGTGTCTGGTTTTATGCCAACTTAGAGCATTTCTGAGGCTGTGGCCAAACCACCTCCCGTAGCAGAGCGCTCGTAGGGAGCCAGAGGGAGGAATCCTGCGCTGCCATGACCGGCCACCGGGACCCACGGCCTCTCCCAGGGCTTTGTCACATCCTGCAGTGCGCTGACTGCCAACATTTGGGCGTTTTGCTGTATTAACTCCGTGGAGTCTTTAATCGGTAAAACCTTGCTATATTTGGACTGGCCCCGAAGAGCCTGGCTAGAGAGCCCTTCCGAAAAGCAGCCTGGCTCCAGGGAAATGCCATTCCCCTCTCTCACTGCTGGAAACAGCCTCAGCCGCTCTGGCTGCGCTCCCTTCCCCAGGCAAAGGGCCAGCACAGGTCCTGCGGATCCTGCCAGCCTGGGAGTGACCCAGGGGCTGTTTGCCCAGGAAGAAATCATTGCAAGACGTCCCTGCCCTAGAAACCTGAGGCAGGCAGAGCCTTCTCCCCCTGCATCTCACCTGGATGTGCTGGGAGAAGCGAGCGATGTCCCGGTCTGGCTGGTTCCCGGATGCCAACATCCGCGCTCTGCTCTCCGTGAACTGCTGCAGCTTCTCCGAGAGCTGCTCATACTGCTCGACCTTCGGGAGGAGGCCCTTCAGCGCGTCCTCCCTCTCCCGCTGCTGCTGGCACAGCCTGCCGAAATGCTCCGTCACCTCTGCCAGCTTGCCCTGCAGGGCAGAGGCCGTGGGGCTGTCTGCCGCCTCCATGAACCGCGTCACCATCTCACGGGTGGCTTCCAGGCAGCTCTTCTGCCTGGCGATGTCCTGCTTCAGCTTCTGTGGTAAGCACACACAGAAAGGGATGCCATTTTAGGAAGGCTCTTGAGCAAAACTGAACTGGCGCGAAGAGGCTGGGCCGCCCTTGGGGAAGAACAGTCGGGCAAGAATAGTTTTCTATCCCGGTTTTCCTTTCCTTTCTGACCTCCCCAACCTCTGCCTTTTCCCGCTGCCTGATATCTAAGCCCTGCTTGTCAGCAGAAGAGAGACTTTCAACAGGTCTGTGTCCTGGCTTAAAGAAATTAAGAAAAGGTTCTGCTCATATCCCTTTTTATGGTTTTTTTCGTGCTTTCAGAACACTGTAGCTAAGCCCCAGCAACTGCCGGCACGGTTCAGGTCCTGCAGACAGCCGTGTTTGAGGCGGGGGAGCTCAGGGACCAGCCTTACCGCGTTTGTGGCCAGCGAGTCCTGGATGGAGGTGGAGGAGAGCACGGCCGGCTGCTCTCCCTCCAGGTTCTTCTTGATCTCAGCCACCGACTGGAGGAGGCTCTCCAGGCTCTCCTGGACGCTCTGGGACTGGGCGATGGATTTCTGCAGCAGGTCCGAGCGCTCGGCCATCTGCTGGGAGAGGCTCTGGAAGCGGCTCACGATGGCATCTGCAGAGTTCAGCACAAAGGAGAATCAGCGGCAAAGAGTTTCTGGCCTGGTGCTCCGAGAGCAGCGCGTACCACCTCTGGCTCCTGCCGAACTCGCACTGACGACGAATCCCCACCCCAAACTCAGTAGCGAGACAAGGGACCCAACGCAAACGGCCACACTGGATCTCAGCCCTCCCCTTGCGCAAACACAAGCCCTGAAGACGCGTTGCTGTGCGCCTTTGCCCCATCTTCCCCCAAAAGCGGACGATTTCTTCTTTCCTCCCTCCCTGGTTGGTTTTCACGCTCTCCCCAACCATCCCTGCTAACGCCGGCGGCTGCTTTGCTCCGTACCTGTTGTTTCCTGAACGTGCCCGTGGTCCGGGGCCGGCTCCCCTTGTACCTCCAGCAGGGCCCGAGCCGCTTTCTGGAGCTTCTCCACCGGCACCTGATGCTCAGCGAGGTCTCCCTGCAGCTGCTGCTTTGACACGAGAGAGGGCAAAGTCACCAGTGGCTCACACGTGAGAGACCTGCACCCGTGGGGAGCTCAGTGCTCCATTTAAACCCTGCTGAGGGATCCTGTTCATTTAAATCACAAAATCGTTAAGAAAAATAATAACGTAGGTTGGAAGGTCCAACCCTGTGCTGCAGGCAGAGCTGGCTCAGGGGGTCTGGGCTGTCCCGGTGCCTGGCCACCCTCACGGGGCAGGAATGGCTCCCCCCATCCCGCTGGGATGTCCCCTATGGCAGCCTGCGACCGCAGCCCCTGGCCCTTGCTCTGAGCAGCTCTCGGAAGGGTCTGGCTCCACCTGATCTGCAGCACCGGGACCTCCTGAGCCTGCAGGTACATCTTTGCACTCAAACAGCAAAAAACCCCAAGGGATCGAGTCTCTTCCCTGCTCCTGACTGCACCGCGGCCGCTCAGGGCAGCGGCCAAAGCCCCGTAGAGGCTCCAACGCTCCCCCAGGAGAGCACCCAAGGACCCCGTACCTTAGCGCTGGTGAGCTGCTTTTGCAGAACGGCCGGATCGGAAGAAACTGTCTCCGAGAGCAGTTTCCCAACGGCAGCTTCGCTCTCCTGCAGCCACGTCCTGAGAGACTCTGCCACCTCCTGGAACTGCTGGTAGTGATCCAGCAAGGTGTTCAGGTGGGAGCCAAGCTTGGTGCACTGCAAAGGAGCAACAAGATATAACGGGAGGATGCACACGAGCACAGAGCAACCTGGGCACCGCGGGAAAACGCACAGAAATCATCAGGAAAGACAAAAACCAATAAAAAACAGTCTTGCCATATGTGTTAAAGGAATTACAGGAGGCAACGTGCAGACCAACACCAACACGGAGGGTGTTACTCCTGCCCAAGCCCTGAAGAAGGCAATCCTTGTCCTACAGTATGTGCTAGGAGTCCAGCCAGGCACTCTTGAGTTACACATCCCTCTGCCATCCCTGCTCACTTGACATGCACAGGAGGAAAATGGCACCCAGGGTTTAACTCCCGGCCTTGCAAAGCCCTGCCTGTACCTTGGAGTGTAGCGTGGTGTATCGCTGCGTTGCATCCTCCAGCTTGCTCTTGACCACGCTCCCGGACGTCAGCGGCTGGGACCCTGCGTCCCCAGCAGCTCCCTCTGCGTCCAGCACCTTCTGCCCGGACATGGTAACAAACCGCAGGTCGCCTTTGTGGGAGATGACGTCTTCTGAGAAGCTCCCCTGTCGCAGGAGCAGCTGCCGGAGGGCCGTGGGGTCGCTGTCCCCCTTGTACATCCCCTCCAGATCCTGCTCTGCTTGCTTCAGCCAAGCCTCGAACTCCCCGTGATCCCGCAAGAACTTCTGCAGCTCGTCCCGCAGGACTTGCACTTGCTTCAGCTGCGTTTCCGACTGCGAGAGGGAAGCTGCGTACTGGTCCTTCAGCTCTGCCAGCCGGCCCTGGAGCCGGTCCCGCTCCCCCCCCAGCCAGGCTGTGGCCATGCTTGTCCAGAAAAGCCTGCGCCGACTGCGTGGCCAGGATGACATCCTGCTGCTGGGACAGCAGCTCCTGGTGCTGGGCCTGAAAGATGCCGGAGAGCAAAGGTGATGCTTGCGACCGAGGGTCTCTGCCCAGCAGCACCCAGCGGGTGCAGCGAGGCCACGCGTGTGACTGAGCCTCCGCACCCTCCTACGGCACAGGCAGGGTGGGGGAGCGCCCCAAGGCTGGGGTACAGGCAGGGGCTCTGCCCACCGGAGAGTAACCCCTCCTCTGACCGCGATGGGCACCTCTCGTTACCCTAACTGCCCCGTGCCATGGCACCCACCCACCAACCCAGAGCGCACGTCCCCCAGGAAGCCAGGCAGGGGCTTCCCAAGTCTCCCATATGGAAAATCACCCTGAACACGTGTTTCGGAGGCCAGACCCATCCAACGGCCCGTCCTGCTCCCAGCTGCGTCAGCAGCCAGAGGCAGGGGCAGCGCGTCGGGCAGAAAGCTTTGAGAGGGACGAGGTGTGGGTCCTGACCTTCAGCCTCTTGTACTCCTCATCCAGGCTCTCAGCAGCGCTGTCTGCTCCGACACGGCTGTCGGGGACGTCCCGAGCGCCTGTCCCCGCTCGTGCCCCCGGCGCTTGCTCGATGGGGTGCGGTCTGTACTCCAGGAGCCCTCCCTTCTGCTCCAGCGATGCCACCCAGTTCAAAAGGGAATCGATCTTATTGCTGTTCTCCTCCAGCTCTTTGGCAGCTTTCACCTGAAAGCACAAAGGCTCCAGATAAGAACGAGCCGTTTTATGCATGTTCAGCAAACCGCTGCATGGGGGAGGGAGACAAAAATCAACAGAAGGAAAAACCCCCAACAGTTTTCCAGCCACAGCAAACACCTGAGACACTCACAGCCTTCCAAAACACTGCGGCGCTCTGAAAGGGGGGAAGGTGCAAAGGAGCTGCGAATAAACTCAGCCTCTCTGCTGCGTTGCATCTCTCGCCCTGGTACAGCCCAGAGCCGCCCCGCCAAGGGCTGCGACTCCTCGCACGCAGGTGTGAGCATCGCTTTCGCCGCCAGCGCGTCGAGGTGCCCGACGCTCCCGTTACAGGTCACCCCAAAGGCAGAGCAAGGTGCCTTTTACTCCCCCATTTCCCCCACAAGCAGCTCATCGGTGGTGGCAGCTCTCAAGACATTTCATGAGAGAAATGCCTGGGGAGCACCTCGCCTGGGGGACAGACAGGAGGGAACAGCAAATTGCTTTATGCTGCATCACCCAGATGAGTACCAGGACCCCACACGAACCTGATGGCACCGGCTGGACCTCACTGTCCACCTCAAGCAGAGCCTGGGGCCTACGGCTCTCTGCACGTTACCTTTTCAGTCTCCTGCTGCACTGCAGCAGTCACAGCGCTCTCCAGCTCCTTCTGGGCCACCTCCGTCCTCTCCTGCAGGGACCGGTACTGCTCCTTGGCACGCTGGAGCTTCTCTTGCAGCGCTGCCAGCTCCCCGGGCTCCATCTTTGCCTTGTTCTCCTCCAAAAACTCCTCTGTGCTTTTCAGGACGCTGGCGAAGGAGGCGGCTCGGGTGTGCATGTTCCTCTGCAGCTCCTAGGCAGACGATGCCGTAAGGCTCCGCGCGCTCCCGAGGCAGCACCGAGCCTCTCCGCCTCCCGACCTCCATTTTTAAAGCACTGACCTTAACATCGCTTTGCCTCTGCTGCAAGGCGGACAGGTCCCCTTCGCTGGCCGCTCTCTGCTGCTCCGCCAGCGTGTCCTCTGCCTGGTGCAGCCAGCGGCTCAGCTCGGCCAGGCTCTGCGCCCGGGCTGCCTGCTGCTCCTGCAGCGTCTGCGGGCAGAGGGAAGGGGAGAGGGGACATTAGTGCCTGCGCTGCACCTCCGGTCACGCACGTCGCTGAAAGGCAAGGCGAGAGGTTACAGCTGGAGCATCTCCTGAAGATGAGGATGCAGCACAGAAAACGGCTTTTGCAGCTCTCCACGTGCTCCCGCTCCCTCTCCGGCTCCCACGCTGCAGGAACGGGGCTGAGGTGCCGAGCCCCTGCCGAGCAGGAGCCGCTCGCTGCACGGTTGCCACCATTCGAGCAGGTTTCTCTCAATCTGCTCTTTGAGAAGCCCGTGCAGCTCCACGTGGAGCTACGCTCCAGGGCACGCGCTCCTCTCTCGGGAGAGCTCAACCAGAAGTTTCTGCGCCTTTTCCATTCAACCTTAGGAACATTAAAACTGCAGCAGAAACTCATCTAATGAGAGGTAACAACAACCTGAGGTCGGCTAGCACCACCGTGGAGCCCCAAACAACCTAAGGAGGCTGGGTTTTGATCCTAGGGTTGGAGAGGGAGCCCGGGAGAGAGAAAACGTTTCTGTAGCTGATCCAGCTCCTCCGTTTTGCTGCCAGAGCACAATACAGAAGCGCCTGTTTGAGCAATTGAGCATGATGTGACCTGAGAGTCCCTGCAACGTCCCTGTTCCCCTTTCCCAGGGGAGATAAAGGTTTTTGAGTTTCACTGGGCATTTCAGCAAGGTGATGTACAAACTTGTGCAAAACACTGTGCTTGTTTCTCCCAGCCATAAGATAAACAACAGAAGCAAATTGAAAGAGCCTTCTTAAGAGCTCTTCAGCTGCAAAGCGAGTTCTTCCTGGGTTAGGATGGGCGCACACTCAATCTGAAAAAGCAAAGCAAACTGGTTAATATACACACACACTCCAGAGAGGACAGGCAAGAGTTACAGAGAGCAACTGTTAATAAAAACCACATCGATTCTGTCTTGAACAAGAGGATCCATGCAGTGACGGGTGCTGCAGCAATGCAGCAGAGACCTGAGGCCTTGCTTTCGCAGCTGCCTGCTGCCTTGATACATCAGCGGCTGTTCCTCTGGGACAGCGATACCTGACTTGTGCAGGGGAAATAAGACATTAAAACTGCCAGGTGTCTGCGGTGGCCCCTCTGCACAGGGATTTTCTGGTGGGGTTTATTCCCCCCAGCCCAAAGCAACTCCCTGTCTGGCAGAGGACTGCCCGGCTGTGCTACCCAGACCTCGGCAGCCTCCATCTTTTGGGAGGAAAGCGACTTTTCGCCTGGCAGTTACATGGTAGGAAGAAGAAAGACTTTAGAGGAAGCTCATGATGTGCAATGAAAAGTCATAAACTGTGAGTGGCATGCACGTGAAATCCCAAATACGAGGTGTCTCAGCGCACGTTCTTGTGGCTGGGAAGCGTTTCAGCGAGCAAACTGCAGCCGGGAAGCAGATGTCTCACAACCTTCACCTGATCCGTCTGCTCCACTTGCTGGAGACAGACCTGCAGGACCTCCACCCGAGCCGTCACGCGCTCCGACAGGTCCCGGAAAGCCTTCTGCAGCTCATTCAGCAGCCTCAGCAGCTGCCTGCTCTGCTGCGGGGTCAAGTCCTGGGCGTGCTCTGAGATAAGGAACTGGATGTCGAAGGCAGTGGCGTCAAGCTGAGACTTGGTGTCAGCGAGGGGCTCTTTCAGCTCCTGAACGGGAGAGAAAAGACCTGTCAAGGCAAAATGACTCTGCAGCTGGCGCTTTCCTGCCCTGCCGGCTTCAGAAGAGACACGCGGAGAGGCAGCAGTACGCACCCAAAAAAAGCGCTTTGTCACCAGAACGATATATTCCAGAAACCCCAAATGCTCCCAAAAGCACCCTCAGCATCTCACCGCAGCAATTTTCTAACGTGCCTCTGCACCAGGCCTCCAGCACCTCGCCAAGAGGTCGCTTGGACCCACGCGTGCAGGGCTGCCCTGGGCTCTGAAGATGGCCCCGACCTGGAGCTGCCACCAGCTCCATCCCGTCCATGGTGACTCCGTGTGCCCCCATCGGCTCTCAAAGCCTTCGATCCCCTGACTTCAATGCCAAGGTGCTACCAGCAAACAGGAGATGCTGAACTGACCAAATTGTGAAAGCTATCGCTAAAAGATGAATAAATGTGGAGGGGAGCCTGGGCTCCTCGGACAGTCGATGGGGAGCGGGGCAGGCGTGATGGAGGGGGCTCTCAGCCCCCATGGAGCAGGCAGCTCTCTCCTCGACAGCCTGACGGGAATCCCTCCGGTCTCTCAGCCCCCACCACATTTCAGCATGTTCCCCAACCGGCCAAAGCAGATGGTTTGTGTATCGTGGAAACAAATGACTTTGGAGCAAATACAATATTGTTGCTCCTCCTGCAACAAAGGATAAGGGCAAACCCTTGGTAGGCTCCAGGAGGGAAGCAGGATTAAAAGCTTCTCCTCCGCGCAGAGGACAGCAACTTCATCAGCCAGCAGGATTAGGGGCATTGCCATGGTTACCTTGTAGTGCTGGAGGCAGCGACTCAAGCTGTTCGCATCAGTCGCGTGGTGATAGTCGCTGCCGTCCAGCGACTCCGCGGTGCCAGAGACCCAGCTCAGCAGCTCCTGGAGTTTGTCCTGGAGACTCTCGTGATGTGCCAGGATTTTAGCCTTAAAACCAGAAATGCATCATTTAAAGAAGGAGCAGAGCGCTGCGGGAAGGAGCGCTGGGATGCTCGGGGGGGCAGCAGGCAGCGGGGATGGTTGCCAGCTCTACCTTTTCGCTTTCTGCTGCCCCGCGAAGGTTTTGGAGCCGGGACTCCAGGACATCACTCGCAGAGCTCAGAGACTTCTGCAGGTTCTTGGCATCCTTCTCCAAAGCCTTCAGTAATTGCTCAGGGACTTCTTCAGGGGGGTTGGCCACAATCCGCTTCACAGCGTCCAACTCCTGATTCACTGGGAAACTCAGCTCCTGCAGCTCAGCGCCCAGGGCCTGAGGCAAGACAGCATCGTTATGTCTAAGATACGGTGACTTCATCATCCCGCTGCCAACAGTGAGGAAAGGTTTTGGAGACCCAGCTCCAAACACTGTGTCTATCTCCTAGAAAGATTCATGACCATCCTCCAGCCCCGCTCAGCTGCCAGCACTCCCTCTCTTTCTCCAGGCTGTAAAATTCATTTCAGCTGCGCTTAGGTTATCGTCTAAGCAGGGAGGAGAAGGTGAGCCAGAGGCAGTGCCAGAGCGGGGTTTTGGACAGGGTTTGCATCTAAATGCCTGTTAAACCTGAGACTAACCTCCCCGGCTGGCTCCCAGAAGCAGGGAGGAGGTGCAAGGACGGTGGATGAAGCTGGGGAGTGGAGGGACGAGCTCTGTCCTGCCTAACGCCGGCCGAGCCCGGCCCAGCCTCGCTTACCTCCGCCTGCTGCAGCAGGTCGTGCAGGGCTGCCAAATTCTGCTCTGCCGGCTGCACCCGTTTGATTCTCATCTCAATATCTCGGAGCATGGAGAGATAAGATATCAGCTTCTCATCGTGCTCCAGACACATCTTCTTGCTGAACATGATCTACAGGATCAAACAGTAAAACAAAACCTCAGATTTAGACAGAAAAGAAAACAAAGGATTATATAGTCGTCTTTTTTTTTCAAAGAAATCTGTTAATAACATTCCATTTCAGGGTCTTTCCACTCGCTAGCCTTATCTACAAGATTTACTACAGGAAAAATAAAACACATGGTTCTTTTTCCAACATAAGCTTATAAATGGCAAGAGATCTCTGGTGTTACAGTAAAAGTGCCAAAAAAGAGCACTACTTATTAGTCATTTATAAGTAATGCTCTAGTAAAAAGAAGCCACAACTAAGCCTTGAGTGTTTTCAGTCATAGATCACTGGGTCCTTTGCCAAATCCATTGCAGCTGATACTGCAACATCAAGCTCAAACATCCACTCCTCTTGTTCTGGCTGTCCTCTCCGCTGAGGACCTTGGACAGATTTAACATCAAACACGCACAAATAGCTCATAAAAAAAAAGTCACAACAGCAAAAAGCATCAATTTACCTGGGCTGGTCTCGTGGATTCCCTCGAGGTTTCCAGCAGCTCCCCCTCCACTATCACAGGTAAGAGCAAGCCCCGATCGCCAGGACCCGCCTGCCTGGTCCTCTCCTGGGCCGTTTCTCCTTGGGATTTTGGGGGAACGGGGCCACCTCCTTGGCCTGTGCTGATCGCCACTCTTTGCTCTTGCCGTGTCTCTTCTCCAAGCTCAAGGACTGCAGAGGTTTCCTGAACTTCTCTGGGTTCCTCTCTGATAATTAATTCATCGGGCAGCTCGCCTGCTGCAGGGGCTGCACTGGACACATCGCTGGTGGTTCCCACCTCGGTGCTTTCCTGGGCCATGCTGTCCTCCAGGCTCAACGCCACCGAGGAATCGTGACCATTTCTGATCCCACCTTTCATCACCTCTCGAGTTTCCCCTTTCAACACCTGACCCCCAGTGAGGTTTTCTTTATCTTTCTCAGAAATTGTTTTCTTTTCTTTTTCATCCCTGCTGCTCCCCACGTGCTTGGCTGCGTCTCTCGCCAATCCAGCAGTAATCTTGGTGGTGGTTTCATGGTTTGGTTCTGGTGTCCTTGAGACGAAGCCCTCCTCCTCCTCCGTCTTCTTCCCTGGAATTTCTTCAGAAATCAGAAAAGGAAGGGACTGCTTTTCCACAGAAGATCTCTCCGGCTGAGCGCTGCCTCCTGGGATACCAGTCTGCTTTGCTTTCTTTTTCTTGCCTTTCTGTTTTTGGGTAGGTTTTAGCTCAGTTTCACTTGTTTTTTCCTGATCAACTGGACCTTCTGCACCCAGTCTCAGGGTTTCTCCTTTGATTTGCTTGACAGTTTTTTTACCTCCAAGTTCGTCTCCTGCAGGCTTCCTAGGGATGCCCATCTCAGGGGGTTCTCCCGACTCTGTAGGACCCACCTCTCCCTTCCCTCGACCCACCGCACCAGATGCTCTCAGGGCTGCCGGTGTTACCCCATCCAGGCTGCCCGCTCGCTCTCCTTGCACAGAAGCCACCACTGCACCTTCTTCACCTGCCACAACCCGCTCTGCACTTACAAACCCTCTCCTCCTCTCCTCGCTGTCCTCCGCACTGGGAAGCACCTCCGTGTCCAAAGATTGCTCTTCCTGCAATCCCAATCCCTCCACTTTCTCTGTCCCTCGATCCACGACTTCTCTCCTCAATTCCTTCCCCGAAGCTGCTCTCAGCTGGGAGCTGCTCTTTGCAATCCCTTTTTCCATAGCCCTTACCACCACCGTCTCTTTGGAGAGAGACGCTGTACCTAATACTGAGGGGTATTCTGGAGTCAGTGCAACCTTTTCTTGGGGCTGATGCGTTCCACCATCCTCTGAAGTTTCCTGAAGTTTTGATTTCCCTTCTGTCGGCGTCACTGGGGATCTCTTGGCGGCAGCACCTCCAGCCACGTCGTAGCTCGTGGCTTCAGATCTGGCTTTACGCTCAGCACCATCAGACTTCTTAGCAGCACTGGTAGAGAGGATGACATCTTCCTCTTTTGGAGATATTTTTTCCATTTTTTCCTGGAAAAGGTGGGGCTTATCTACTTTGCCGACCTCAGCGCCATGTTTGTCTTCAGATATTTGTGCCTCCTGAAGACTGGCAGCTAATTTTTGGCTAATCAGTTCTTTTTCAACAGCTTCCTTTAAAGTCAATCTTTTCCCACTGCTAGCATCAACAATTCCCCCAGTCCTCATCTGGTTGGTGGCGATGAGTTTGGCCATCTCCTCATCCAGCAGCCCCCGCTCCAGCGCAACCCTCAGGGAGAGCCTCTTGCTGACGCTACCCTCCACCACCCCGCCGCTGTCTGCCTGAGCCTGCAGCAACCGCAGAGTGGGCAGCGGGTCCACCTTCCCCAGCCTCACCGCCTCGGCGCACGTGAGCTTGTTCCCCGTCACCTCATCCTTGATGGCTCTGAAGGGATGGACCTCCAGATACCTCTGGCCAGATTCAATGTCGATTTTACACTTCTTTATGAACTCTGAGTACGGAACGATCATGCAGGTCTCGGGATCTACAATTCCTTCTTTCATTTCTGAAGATGACAGGGCTTTCTCCACAACCTGCTTGGGCAGCAAGCCCTCCTTGACCGCTCGACAGAGTGCCAGTCTCTGGCCAGAAGCAGGATCAATAATGCTTCCACTCCCAGCCTGGATTTCTTGCACTTTCCTCTGGAAGTCCGGACTAACGAGTCCCAGCGATACTGCCTGGGGCAAGGGCAGCTTCTCCTTCGTAACTGGATGAGCACAGTCCTGCAGGCACACGCTTTCAGCTTTCATGAGTTCATTGCATAAATCTTGATTGATCAAACCATGTTTCATTGCGTCGTTTACAGACAGCCTCATTCCAGACATGTGATGGATGATTCCGCCATCAGCAATCTGCTTGGTCAAGAGCTGAAAAGCTTTTTCCTTTTTCAGGAGCCCTTTTTCAACAGACTGTGCAACAGTCAAAGGCTGCTTCGTTTTAGGATCCACAATTCCACTGGTTTCAGCCTGTAAGCTAATGAGCTTCTGTCTGGTCACCTCATCAGTGCCTTTCCCTTTGGAAGCCTTCTCCAGCTTGACCAGCTCTTTCTGACCTGTTGGTTCTATGAGGCCCAGATTTGAAGCCAAAGTGACGGATATTTTTTTGCCACGTTTCAAGTCAACGATCCCTCCAGTAACCACTTGCCCTTCCAAGATCCTCATTGCTGTTTCCTTGTCCAGAAGGCCGACTGCAGCGGCATCCTTGACAGAGTAGACAAAGTTATTGCCTGGGTCAAGAACGCCACTTATGGCTTTGTCAGATGCGAATACCTTCTGGAGAAGCTTCTCATCCATCAGACCTTCTTCGATGACGTCCTCGGTGGTTAATGATTCACAGGTATGCGAGTCAAAGAAGCCACTGAACATCTTCATTTTCTCCATTAGTTTCACGGCTGTGTGGCTGGGCACCACTCCACAGGCGACTGCTTCATTTAGAAGAAGAGTCTTGCCCGTCTGCTCGTGGATTATGCCACCGCTTTGGAGCTGCGTTAACAGCATTTCCAAAGCGTCCTCCGCTTCCTGCTCTGCAGGGGCCCGCAGGGATGTTTCATCAATGCACTCATCGCCTGATACTTCTTCCCCCTCTCCTTCTTCCACTTCCAATACACTTTCCATGTTTCCACTTTGCCTCTCTGTTTGCTCTGCCTCTCCAGTTTTAGGGAGCACAACCTCCTCTCCTCCCAGCATGCCATTCTCAACTGTTTCCTCGTTTAGCAAATAAACCTCTGTAACATCTCCTGCCTCTAGTTCAGGTTCTTCCACATCCTGAGACCTCTCTGCCATGATTTCCAGTCTATCTCTACTTTCTGAAACATCCACCGGTATGCAGATTTCACGTTTCACAACAACTGCCCTACTTTCCGATGCCCTCTTCTGATCTTCAATACTTTCCACTCCATCTACTGTAGTAGGCTTGGACGACTCTTCTGCCTCAGTCATCGTTTCCTGTGTTTCTCTGAACCCACTACCAAGGTCACCGGGACGTCCTGGCATTGATAATTTTACCTGATGTTTGTCCTTGCTTGTAGAAGCTTCTTGCTCTCTTCCAAACCCAGCATCAGTCTCACTCTTGATGGTAGCCTGTTTGGTATGAATCTGCTTTTGCTCCTCCACAAGCAGGGTATCTTCTGCATCCTCCAACAGGAGGCCTTCAGGTCCCATCACCACCTCCCCATTCTCCAAAGCAGTTCTGGCCGGCAGGACCTTTTCGCTTTGTTCTTTTGAAGGAGCAAATTGAAACTCAAGCTGCTGCAAAGCCAAACCATTGCAAGGCTCGCTTTCAAGAGCTGCATTTGCCTTTGTCTCCTCAAAGTCTTCACTCCCTTCCAAGACGTGTGCACAGGATCCATTTTCTTGGGTTTGGATGAGGGCTTTAGTGAGATTGTTCAACTCTCCATCCACTAAGAGCAGCTTCTGGCCATCATGGATGTTGATATAGCTGTGGGTCATCAAGTGGAACATCAGCCTTTCGTCATCACTCCTTAGCAGAGGGTCACTTTGCTCTTTGTGGCCTGTGGGACTCCTTCCAGAAGAGCTCTGGCCATGCCTGCTTCTGCTTGGAGAGCCAGCAAGCTGCACGCTGGCCATGACATCAGGTATGGCTGTGGATTTCAGCTTCTTTGCCACATCTCTCTCCAAGATGCCGTGTTCCACTGCTTTCTTCCAGGACAACACCTCAGTGGTTTCTGGTATAAAGACACCCTTAATGAGTTGCCTCTTGCTGAGAATCTTGTAAACCAACTCCGTAGACAGGATTCCTTGCTCTAAAGCATCTGCAACCGGGACGATCTCCCCCGTCTCTGGCCACAGGAGCCCCATGAAGGACCACAGGGATTCCAGGACCACCAATGCAATCCTTGGTGCTACCAACTCTTTCCTTACAGCTTCATCAATTGTCAGTCTCTCTCCCGTGACGGTATCGATGATGCCACCTGTCTGAAGCTGCCGGATAAGAAGCGTGCATGCCAAATCCTGGTCAATTAAATTATGTCTCACGGCCTCGTCCACAGTCAGCCTGTGCCCTGTCCTGGGGTCAACAATGCCACCAGCAAAGAGGTGGGCTTCCAGCAGCCTGACCGTCACCTGCCTGTCTATCAGCCCTTCCTGGACTGCACGGAAGATGCTGACTTTTCTGCCTGATTTCAAGCTCACCATCCCACCCGCCAGCTGCTTGACCGGGAGCAGCCTCAGTCCAGTCTCTTGGTGGGTGATGCATCGGTGCATGAGCTCGGGCAGACTGATCTTCTCAGCAGTGTTGGGGTCAATCAAATCCTTGCCACCCTCCAGGTGAGACAGAAGCCTGGAATAAAGCTGGGGGGTAAGGAGCCTTTCTTGCACCGCTGTTTCCATGCTGATTCTGCCCTGCGGGACTTTAAAGCCCCCAGTGACGAGCTCAGCTTCAAGAATCTTTAGCCCGATGCTCTCAGCAATCCTCCCCTCTTCTATCGCAGCAACGACAGGAAGGAGCTGCCTCCCTTCACGTCTGACCTCTTCCACCCGGTGGAGAGCATCCTTCAATTCCTGCAGCACCTGGAAAGTCCTGAGATCGATGATGTTTCTTGCCAGGCCTTTCTCCAAGGAGAGTTTCTCATTGGTCTCTGGAACAATTAAGTCAGATGTGATAACCTGGGCCTCCAAGAGGACGAGGCCAGTGTCCTGATCTATCAGACCTCTCTGCATGGCACCAAAGACAGGGAATATTTCTACCGTGCCAAGATCGATCACTCCTGCCACTGCTTCGTTGCCCTAGAACAGAAAGAGAAGGAAAAGAATTAAATCAAAATCGAGCATTGCCAGCACTCAGATTGTATGAGGTCCAGGGAGGTCTCAGTTTCCAAAAAAAAGTTTAAAAACCCTAAACAGGCCAGAAAGGAGTCCCACAGTGTTTGAAATGCAACTCCAAAGGCGTCACAGCACGCAAATTGGTGCATTTGCTAGCTTGCACTTTGCCAGCAAGTTTTAATGCTCATCTAGTCCATCACCCAGGGCAGCACCGAGATGCTTCCAACATCCCCCAACAGTAACGCAGCAAAGCGGCAAGCAGCAAACCCCAGAAGTGCTCCTAATGCTCCAGGGAGAAACAGAGGGAAGGAGACCAACGAGCACACCAAAGCCGTTCAACAACTCATGTTTTAAAAAGTAAAGACAACACAAATCCCAGTGTGTACTCAGAGGAGAGAAACCCCCAAAGATGTCCACTTCAGGGCATCTAGAAACCTCTCCCAGCGCAGTTTCCACCCTGACTCCTGCCATGCTGAAATCCTGCGCTTCCCCAAGCAGATCTCCAGTGCCAGGACAGCCGGGGAACACCACAGAGCCCTGCGCCACGAGCAGCTCCCCAGCCACACGGCCCGGCCATGCAGCAGGGCAGGGGCGCTGCCTGCGGGGCGGCTCCCCAGCACGGCCACCAGCACCCGCTCTGCCCCGCTCCAGCACCTCGAAGCAGCTGTGCTCTTCAGACGGCAAGGGGAGAAGCGTAAGGAGTTGGAGGTCCCAGCGTGGAAACAGTGACAGGCTGGGAACAGACAGCTCCTTTGGTGTTTCTGGAGGGGCTTTTCTCTTCTTGCTGCTGTCCCCACAGGGAGGGTGATAATTAAGAGGACAGGGTAATGGCTCTTTGGACATTTGGGTTTCTCCCAGTCCCACTGGTTGGGTATAAGGTTGGCCCAAGCACTGAGAGATTTTTGTGGGATAGGGAGGAGGGCATCTGGATTGTGGAATGAATTCCTTTTGCATCCCCAAGACCCCCCCGATTTTTTTTTGTCGGTGAGTCCGACAGCACGGGCGGCTGGGGGTGTTCGGGGCTGCGGCGCAGCTCGGGTACGGCACAGCAGAGGGTGCAGCCGCCGGCGGCCGGGCTGCAGTGCCCCCGCCGCCTTCTGCTGCGGAGACAGCAGAACCTGCTGGAGAAACCTAAGCTCTCCACCACCATCGCCAGACTCAGGCATGCACGCCGGGAGATGAACAAGCCGTGGAAAGACAGAGAAAAGGAGAGGGGAAAAGAAGAGAAAGATAAAAAAGGAGATGGGAGGGAAGGGAGGTAAAAGGCTTTTACTTACCCGAGTCGCAGGGTGTGCCTTGAGCAGTTAAAGACAGAGCCTTATGGAGCAGTTCAGCCGTATCACACACAGTGTAAAGCTTGGTGTTAGCGTCCAGCATGCGACTGTTTTGTTTGCAAAAAGAACCCCACACACAGGTCGTCCTCTTTCGCTTTGTGTGTTTTGTTTGTTTAAATCCCGGAGGGTTAGTTAAACTTGTAAGCAAGGATGTCAGTTAATCTTAAAAACAGTTGACATGAAACACAAACTGTACAGGGACACATCATGCTCAATTTAGCGCGTTCTGCTTTGCATTTTTGTCTTTTATAACCTCTCTGACAGTTGGATGTTTCCAGCAAGCAAATGTTAAAGAGTTCCTCATGCTCCCTCTACAGTGAAGCAACTGCACCGCACCAGAGCTGCGGGGATCGGCTCGTAGACGGGCCAGGGATCTACGGCGGAGCCCCACTGCCACCTCTCCTTTCGTTTCCTAGGCTTTGTCGAGAGCGTGAGTGAAAACTGCTCTAGCCTGAGCCCCAAAGCGCGCTCATGCCGGCAACCCCTGGGGAAGGCTCTCGCTATAAAGTCATTTTCCTGCCCGGGCGGGAGGAAAAGGGAAAGGAAAAAGCACCCTTTCCACAGGGAGGCTGCTCTCCGCTGCTCTCCTGGCACCAGCAGCAGAAGCATCACAGCCGTGATGGCTTCGCGGTGACTAACGAGTCCGTTTGCTCACCGTAAGCTTTCTGCTGCCAGCACGAGGGCTAAAGGGCTTGCAATAGAAAGCGCTGACCGCACTGAGACACCTGAAATGTGCTATAAAGTCCAATTTGGAGAGAAACACTATGTTTAGGCGAAAGCTGGACAGGCAGAATTCACACAAGCAGCCCCCTCGCCCTCTTCCCGTGAGCGGCTCGAACAGGGCTTCACTCACGGACCCGACAGCCAAAACCTGCGTCACGCGTCCAGATCTGAGCGGGCCGTTGCTTCAGAGTACAGGGAGCCAGCAAGCAAACACACAAATATATCCACCGACACATGTATATACACTTATATAACACGTACACGTATATCTGTGAGTGACCGAAGACAGCTCGTAACAGAGGCAATAAGGATGCGCTTTCAGCCCTCCCTACCCAGCGAAACAAGGATGGGGACTGACGGGAGCGCTGGCGGATGGGACTGGGGAATGGGTCCGGCTACGGGGTGTGAAGGTCTCCCAGGTCAGCTGAGGGCCTGGGCGATGCAGTCGCCTTCCACGGGGGAGAGCAACTTCATCCAGCCACAGCTGAGACAAACCTCTCGCCAGACCCCGAGGTACATGAGGCCACACGGGCAAATGCCCTTCTGCAGAAACCCACCTTCTCGCGTCTCCTGCACGCAGGCAGCCTGTGAGATGGAGCCCTCTGCAGTTAAATCACTGCGAGGGCGTCCTCAGAGGACACAGATTTGCTAAGGGGACCCTTTCCAGGACAGAGGTCCATCCACACGCTTGCCCACCAGGCGTGAACAAGCCAACCCTTGTGCACAGGGCAGAGCTCTGATGAAAACCATAGCAAAGGACAACTCTCCCATTGAGCTGGAAGGCAGCAGGCAAACGGCTCCTGCTTGGCCTCCAGGGACCACCCCAGCCTGGGTGCTTCGGGTGACGCATGGACAGAAGAGAAGGGAGGGCAACCACATGCAAGAAAGTCGCCGGGCCATGAGTGGATGGTGGCCACGAGACACACAACCGAGCAAAACCTTTTTGACACCCTGAGGAGTGCCCTGTGTCCGTGCAGCCACGGGACACAGCGGGGACCAGTACCTTGTGCTCTGTCTCCTGAGCCAGCTGGCTCTGGAGCTGCTGGAGCTGCTCCGTGGAGTCGCTGCAGAGCGCCTGGTAGGTCTCCTTCAGGGCACCGATCTGAGCAGAAATCTGGTCCTTCTCCGGATGGGAAAGCCTGCCAGGGGAAGGGAAATCTCTCAGGAAAACTGCACAGAGCATCTCCCAGCTCTGCAGAATTAATGTGTTCTTCTGGTGAAGGAAAAGGCCAAACCCACCACGAGTCCCCTCTTCCCACTGCCCTACTCCTTGCCCGGCTCAGCTAAAACCAGCACGGGTAACTGTGCTCAGCAAAGGCTGACCTGCACTGGAACGATCAAATCCCCAAACATCAGGGCTGGATCACTACTGAAAGGGATTAATATTGTCCTAACAGGAGAAATGCGTTTCCTATTTCATAGCTCTTGCTGCAAATGAGAAAGACGACAACTTTGACGTGCAGCTCATCGCTGTTTTTAATGGAGTCGGGCACTGGACCCCAGGGACGCCAGCGCACCAGCGCCGGCTCTGAGCTGTCTCATCTCCCCGCACTGCTCTCCCTGCCTGTCCCCTCCTCGGGCCACACTCACTTGTGGCTGTGTTTTGCCAGGAAGATTTGTGAAGTTTTGATGGCCTCAGAGACCTGCTCCTTCTTTGCAGCCAGCTCCTCATTCAGGGCCTGGCAGGGAAAGGAAAAAAAAAGCAAGCAAGCAGCTTAATTCAGTTGTGGGAGAAGATCAGAGGTTAAACAAACTGCCTGACAGTTGCCCCCTGCTTACCTGCTGCTCGGAGATGGATTTCTCGATGTCGCCCAGCTCTCTGCTCCCGGCAGCTGCTGTCCTGCCTTGTACGCTCTGCTTCAAGCCCAGGGCCCAGCCCAGGAGCTCCTTCACCTTGTCCACATGCTCCTGCTTCTCCTCCTCCACTACTTTCTGCAAACAGAGGAGGGAGAAGATAACCACGTCAAAGGGGCCCCAGATTTCCAAAGGCGGTGAAGGCTCTCGGGAGCAGCGCCCGAGATGTAACCCGAACATGGAGCAGCACCCTCGGGGTGCTAGGAAATGAGCCTGCACATTTTGGATAGAGTTCAGTTCCCCACAACGCCCTTACCTCCTCCTCCTCCAGCCGCCGGAGAGCATCACTGATGTACTTCACGTGCTGCGTGGTTAACGTTACCAGGGCTGTATAGCGAGTCCGCAAATCCATAAACTGCAAAGGGAGAGAGGGAGAAACGGGGCGCATCAGTCACGACCGGCAGATCCGGAGCGACGTACTTTACAGTACATGACACGGATGCACCATCTCTCGCTTGGGAAGCCCCCAGGCACCTCGCAGACCCCGTACGGCATCAATGAAATGCAGCGAGTCTGACGGGGAGGGTTGCGGCCACACACGGCATGCTGCACAACACTGGAGCGAAGGGGAGACTCCGGTCACGGACACTGGGGCGGATGCTCAACTCGTACAAGAGGGCTACCGGGATCTTTCCTATCCCCACGGAGCGGACAAGACCTCGGGTCCCTAAAGGTCTCATCCCAAAGATCCACACACAGTAACGCTGCATGGCGCTCCGGTTATTTACCTCGCAAGGCTGAAGGGCTGAGCCGACCCCGCTGGATTTGACCCAGGGGTTCCCAGGAGTCTAGGTATTTCATACCTGGTGCTTAGAGCACTAAGCCATCCTCTCTGGCTATTGGAAAAAACAGCGAGGGTGGAAACTTTATTTATACAAGAGAGTTCAGCAGAAAGGAGCTCATTTCACAGAGGCTGCTCGGCATCGAAGAACCCCCTGCACGATTTCTCCCTCGCAAGGTCGGGCGGGCGGCCGCGCTCCTACCTCCTGCGTGATGGCGTCCGAGGACGAGAGCATGCGCCGGCGTTTCATGGGAGACTTCTGCTGCGACTCGACAAACGCCCTGTACGTCATGAGCTGCAGCTCGTAGTCCTGCAAACGCAACCGGGGTGGAGAGACATGGAGCATGCGAGATGCACGCTGCGCTGCGGCCGCTTCTGCCCAGCCAGCCTTATCTAGGCGCAGGAGGGGACCCGTACCTTGACGGCAGCTGAGTATTGCTGGGAGAATTTCTGACACTGGTCCAGTTTGGCTTGATTTTTCTCGATTTCTGCAGCCAAAGCCTTCAACAGAATTCAAAGCACAAACGGTTGTCAGGACAGCTGCTGTGGGTCGTGAGCTGAATTTCAGTCCCCATCCCTCCCCTTTTGGGTGAAGTCTTCATCCTCTTCAATATTTTATGCAAGGCCTCATCTCCACCTCAAGCTAAGCAGAGTTTCTCCACTTCCCAGACACCCAGATCAGGCCTGCAGCCTCTCCCCCACTGTGTTTCATATTTTCAAGCTCACAGATGGAAAGATTTTAGAAAAAGAAAAGAGGGCATGGTCACTGCAGCGACCAGGCCACGGAGACATCACAAGGCCCTGTCGTACCGTTTGCTGGCTCAGCTGCTCCGACAGCACCCGGCTGTCCTCCGCCTGCCCGGGCTTCATCAGCTCCTGCTGGACCGTGATCTCCTCGATCCACTGGATTAGGGCACTGTGGCACTGCCGGTAATCACTCAGCACCTCCTGGATGCTCTCCAGCTCCGCGTGGCTGAGGGAGGAACCAAGACAAATAAGAGGAGGGCGAAATGCCACCATAGGCTATAGGGGTATCCCAGCCACCATCTGGAAAAATATCGCTGCTGACGAGCCTGACCCGAGCTCTCGGCCGAAGCATGAAAGTAAAGCTGCAAAAGGAGGCAGGAGGTTTCTCACCGGGTCTCAATCTGGGCGCAGACTCGCTGCCAGCGATCCCACAGCTGGCTTCCCTTCTCCTGATAGCGCTCGAGGTCAATGCTGCGCTCTTGTCTCAGCCGGTACAGCTGCTCTCCCACCACCTTCGCCTTGGCCATCTCCTCCTCCAACGTGGAGAAGATGGAGCTCTTGTCCTTCACTTCCCCGAGCCATTGCTGCAAAACCAGCAAGAGACAGCACCGGTTCAGCGCCATGAAAAGCAAAAGGCACGTTAAGTCTGAGACGCCCTCCTGCCCGGAGCTGACAAGCCTGAGAAGCGGTTTATCGTCCCACTCTCCTTAACCTGCAAAGAACTGGCTGATTATAGAGGTGTGAAATGAAGGGGACCGTGTTCCCAGCCTGGAGCGAGTCAGATTGGTTCAGCCCCTGTCCTACAGCAAGAGGACATGGAGCTGCAAGATGCTGACACGTGCCAGCATGTGCCCTGCAAGAGGGAGCACAAGCCAGAGCAGCTCCTTTACCTTCACAAAGCAATAAGGGGTCACATAAGCAGCACAAAATCCTGCCAGCAGCTATATCGAGGCAAGAAAAATGGCATACGGTACAAATTCTGCTGGACAAACGGCCAAGCGTTGGGCGGTTTCTGCCTGCCCACCCTGGGAAGCGAACAGCACCAACCTGTAACGCCGCTCTCTGAGACTGAATAGCTGCCAGGTCGGCGGGGACTGCCTCCTCTTGGCTCAGCTTCACCTCGTACCCTTTGACCAGGGACTCTGCTCCTTGGGTGTTACGAATAATAACATCAACTGTCTTCAACCTGGCAAATCAAACAGAGGCAGCGCAATGACATCCAAAATTTCGCAGAGATCCTCTTGATGGCGAGGCGGTTTGCACCGCGTGCCGCAGAGGGATGGAGCTGAGTGCACGGTGCCTTAGAGGGCCAGAAGAAAGGTCTTTAGCAGAGTCAGGCAGATACAAAAAGGAATTTGGGAACAGGCACATCCCGACTCACTTGTCCAGGTAGATGGAAGACAGCCCATACATCTGGTCCATCTTGTTCACCACCAAGTCAAGTTCAGAACGCAAGTGGGGCGTGCTGGACCCCGCGGGCGCCTTCTCCAGGAAGCTGTAGCATCTCTCAGAAACGAACCGCAGGTCCGATTGCAGCCGCTGCAGATCCTCCTGCAAGCGCTATGGGGGGAAGGGAAAGAAGGTGAAAGGAGAGCCCAAGCAGGCGGAGAAAAAGCCCTTGGCAAAGGCGACGGGTATGAAACGAAGCAGGGAGCCCACCTGGAGAGGTTTCCTGCTGCTTTCCGTGCAGCAAGATCCTCTCGAACCCCACACAGTTGCGCACCCACCACCCACACGTTCACCCTGGAGAAGTTATAAGCTATTTTTGGCACACGCTGAAGACCAGTGGCCACCTCCTCCCTCCCCTCCGCATCTCACAGCAGCAGGACTGACCTCCTGCTCTGCGATGCGGATGGTGTTCTCCTGGATAGTATCGCCGTCTGCCCGGGCGCTGCTCGGGGACTGGATTCGGCTCACTAGCCTCTGCTCACACTCCTCCAGGCGCAGACGGATATTCTTCAGCTCTGAGAGATACGTCCTGGCAACGGTCTCATCCTTGTCTTCTGCAAGTCACAGACAAACCGAAACAGCAGCTCAAACAACCCTGCCCCAAACGGGACCTGCCGGGAGCCCCGGAGCCAAGTGCAGCATCCCACTGACACCGAGGTCTCTGCTTAGCCAGAAAACAAGTTAATCAAATCATCTCGTTCAAACGCAGCTGAGAGTGAGCCCAGCCACAGGGCACCTCGCACGGTGAAGCCGGAGTCCCCAGTCTCAGTGGCACTCAGCCCTGCTGTGTCACGCCGGGAGCCATCCGCGGCTCTGAACAGCGGGACTGTCACCACCACGTGTATTTTCTTAAAGATTAAATGCAGGAAGAGCTCCTTGCTCCGAATGTATCCTGACTAATGACTAAACCCATCTCCAACGATATCAGGGGAAGAGGACTCAGCAGTCAGGCTGAAGCTGCAAAGCCAAGCCCTCTCTGCAGGAACACCGCTGGCCAAGGGCCGAACACTTGAATGGATGGAGAAATAAGGAGAGCAGCTGCCTACACCATCAGCTAGCTAGCTCAGGAAAAAAAAAAGAAACTGAAGCCACCCCATAAATCCTCTGTTTATGAGTCTCCACAGCTCCTGGTTAATCCATCAGCCCTTTGAAGCTCACCGTTCTCCATGGACTCCAGCAGCTGCCGGATGTGTTCCTTGGAAGACTCCACTTCCTCCTCCAGGCGCAGCCGGTCCGACACCGAGAAGAGCTCCGAGTCCCGGCTGTCCTGCAGGAAATCCTCGTAGTGCGCCTGGAGGCTCTTCATGGCCTGCTGGCACTCCCCTTGCGCTAAGGATCTGAGCTGCAAGTGGAAAAGCAGCACATCTCACCAGCGGGAACAACTTCCTCCGCATCACCAAAGCCACCCTCCCCACCTTAATCACCTTCGTTTGCCAAGCGAGTGTTTTCTCTTTAGAGGAGAAAGGACAAGCTCCTCCGTACCAGCCTTATCCTCCCTCCAGCCTTGCTCGCTCCCTAATGAAACGCTAAGTCCACAATCTCTTACGCTTATTACAGTGCAGCAGCAAACTGCTGGTGCTCTTTTTATTGGCAAAAACTGCAATCATTTTGCACAGAAGCCCCAAACTCAGGTTTTCCCACTGTTCAAGGTGCACAGACCCCTGACTTCCCCAACCTTGCAGTCTCTGGTCTTCCCTTTAACAGCTCTTTCCCCCTCAGCCACATGAAGAAGCCCGGACAGCGAGCAACGCGGCCCGGAGCCAGGCAGAGATGTTCCTCCCATACCTTCTCCATGCTGAAGCTCTGCACCAGGGCTATGTCCTTCCGCAGGTAGTTCCAGGAGATGAGGCTCTTTGTGTTCATGTGGAGCTGGTGCCAGAGAGCCATCACTTTCTGGTACAACTGTTCTACCCTGCAAGGGGAAGGAGCAGATCCGTCGGCCCTGGATCTCCCCAGCACGCTCAGCCCTGACCCTGTTAACCCACCAGCCGTCGCTGCCGGCCAGCAGCCCATCAAGGCAGCGATCCCAGCCCGGCAGCCCGCAGCGAGCCATGCTCCTGCTGTTCAGTGCCAGCGATCCCTGGAGGGATCCCTCCTCCCAAATCATCATTTTCTCTTTTGCAAGCTACTATAGCCGTTGCTGTGATGGAGTTTGCAGCTGTGTAACCACGAGGGATGCCTTCCCTCGCCCCCAATCAGCTGTGCCACCCACTCCCATTCCTCCACCCCAGCTCCTCTCCCATCCCCACCCCAGATCTGTCCCCTCCCCTGTCACCAACCCCCTCCCCATCTCCCTGCCACTGCACCTCTGGGACTTCCCCGCAGCAGAGACCAGCGAGTTACCTGTTGGCCATCTCGATGGCCTCTTTGTTGGGCGGGGGGATGAGGAAGCAGACAGAGGGCACCATGGCCTCGTTCCCCGTGGGACTGATCACCTTCCACTTGGTCCTCTGGGAATTGTCCTCCAGCACACACTCGTCGTTCCTGCAGATGGTGATCTGCAGCGGCACCAACACCACCCGGCCCGTCAGAAACCAGCAGCAGGGCTGCACACGCCTGCCCTCGCTGCCAGCTCCCCTCCTGGGGGCGAGCCAGCTTCCACAAATATAGAGAGATATATATTTTAATCAAGCAAAAGCCTGGGATAGTGCCAAGCAGTGCAACACGCTCATGTCTGGAGAAGAAGGGACAAGGAAGTTTAACAGAGTTGGCTACCACCCACGTGCTTATTTGGCTGAGGCTGATGAAGCCCATCCTCCCTGGGGAAAAGGACTTTAGTTCCTGCCCAGAATAAATCTGAGACATGGAAATCAGCTCCAGGAAAAACAGCCGTGTTACTTCCCTCCTCCCGTCTTCCCACCCCGTTCCTGCTTTCCATTGACAGACACCACAGAGCTCATCCTAAACCACCCCGGGCGTTGCTCCCCTGCCTCGTCCCCGTCTTCCCTTTCAAAGTCACGCCGACACCCTTCCAGCCCTCACCTCGATCTGCCGATAGTCACAAACAGCCTTGATGGGGATGGTGCTCTTCACAAGGTGCTCCGGGTTCCTGGGCCGGAGCTGGATGATGGTTTTGGACCGTCCCACCAGGCTGGCGACGGAGCTCTTCGACTGAATGAGCTGCTCCTTCTCGTCCTGGCAGGAAGAAGGATGAAGGACGGGTTGCTCGAGGCAGGGGAGAGGAGCTCTCTCCCAGGCATCTCGGCACCCCCCACCCCAACGTCGGCCTGCGAGAGCTACGCTGGGATCTCAAGGGCTGAACAAACACGTCGGGAGGATCCTGCTGCCCTAAGGGGATGGGAAGAGGGGTCAGGAGATGGGATGGAAGGGAGAACGGACTTCAGGTCGGGGTGGGACCTCTCCACTACTACTCCCACTGCCCTGCCAAGCCACATGCACGCCTCTGGCTCTTTTGCTGCTAGGACAAGAAAACATTTTCTTTCAAAAGGGAAATAAAGAGAACACAGCATACACCAAAATTAAAGTCCCAGGAGGTGCAAGGGGCCAAGAGCAGGACAAGCTCCCGCCCAAAGCCGGGGACGTTTAGTTCTCTGGAGGAGAGACCACAGAAGCATGCTCCCTTTTCTAAAGCAAAGGATGAAGGCATGTTTAAACCAGTGGCTGGAATGCGGATACGATGAATTATGCGGATAAAAATCTCAGGAGAAGGGGCTAGTGGTGGAGTGATCGCACAGGTCTCTGCGTTTGGGTAGAAATTTGCCGGTTGGAGGAAAATGCTGCATAATTGATTCCCTGCTGGGTTCGGTGATGGGACAACCCGGGGGACCGGTGGCAAAGCTCCCCTGGAACAGCCTCCGGCACCGATGGAGACGTGTGCGGATCACGACACTGGCAGCTCCTGTGATTAGTAGCAGCTCAGCCCATTCTGGCTGCAAAAGTTGAATAAGGATCCCAGAAAAATGTTCTCCCTCATGCTTGGTACTCTCGGGGTCGGTTAGTGAGCTAACAACAGTGGAGGATAATTTAATGGTAAAAAAAAAAAAAGAAAAAGAAAAGAATAAATGATTAAATAAACTACCTGTGCCTGTCCCAGGGAGCATGATTGGAAGAAATACAACTTTAACTTATTAGGTAAGAAAGAGTAATATAGCTGAGCTCAGGGCAGCTGCCCCAGTCCTGAGATCGTGGCCACTCTCCGGCTGCCCGGACGAGCCTCTCCCACCCCGGACGGCGCCTGCCAGACTTCTGGTGTTGCAGGGCTCACAAATACGGACCCCAGGAGCCAGGCTGGCTGCTCCGTGTCCTGGGAGCGCTGGAGGACAGGCCAGGACGACCCCGAGACCACGACGGAGAGGATGGGACCTCCCAGGCCTCCAGGAGAGAAGACGGCGAGCCCTAGCCCAGCTGATGCACCCATCACAAACACCCAGTAACGGCATCCCAGCTTCACTGGGGACACGCTGGAAATCAGTGGTGTGCACTAAGAGCAAAGCCAAAGCAACCACCTGCCTCCGCACCCCCAAATGTCACCTCCTTCCACCTCCACCAGCGGCTCAGTGGTCAACCCACAGCCCAAATCCTCCCCCGTCCCTGGTTTCAAGCACCATCTGATGCTTTGCTCCTTGGGGTTTGTTTTTAGGTTAGTTTTTTTCAGGCCAATTTGGACAAGATCACAGTGCGGTTGCCCATCATCTGCTCTCTGCTGCGCCGCAGCTAAGCCAGGCCATGTGTTCAGAGATCAGCGCTGCCGAGCCCCCAAGCCCCCGTCCCCGTCGGGCTGCCCTGGCTCTCCCCCCACCGCCACGGCACGATGGATTAACATGGGATTTGGTCTGGATAAAAAGCACGCGTTTCTCTGCATTCCTAGCAAGCACCAGCTCAAAAGCAGAAACAGGAGCATCCTAGGGGCTCTGTGCGACACCTCCGTCAGCAGAACACGACCGGCTCCATGCAGAGCAGGATGGCACGGTGGGCACCGAAGGGGAAGAGCCAGCTCACACCTCAAGCTGTGAGTTTGCACAGACAGCACACGCCGCCTGCTCTGCACCCCGAGGATACGGAAAGATGCTGGATGGTGCCTCTAAACAAAAGCGACCCATCGGCTGTCGTAACGACCGAGACCTGGCTACCATCGGCAGCGTTACACCCAGGCAGCGGTGCAGCCGGGTCGCACCCAGCCTGCACCCCATGGCCACGTACAAACACATGCAGCAGCTCCAACGAAAAGCAAGAACATCGACCGAGATGAGGAAACAAACCGCATTACATGAAACTGCGTTGCCGCGGGAATAAAAGGAGCCCAGTTTTCCCTGGGAAGCAAGAGGTGCCCCAAGCAACGCTGCTGGACCGGAGCAAGGCCACCTTGTCGGAGAACCCACCATGGAGTCCTGCAGCAAGTCCTCCAGCCGCGTCAGGCTCGTGTTATGGTCGCAAGAATACTTCCTTTTGATGGAGTCCTGCAGGTTGCGCAGGTAGGTCTCTGACTCCCGGGCGTCGCTGAAGAACTGCAAAGGCAAAGAAGGTCAAGGAAACCTGCACAAGTCCCCGAGCAGTCAGCAGCACCCAGCACGGCAAGGGACCACCCCAGCATCTCAACCAGGAGCTCCCGACGCTATTCTGGCCTTAGGGCTGCAAGGGCAGCGAGCATCCCACATGGATGGCCACAGCTACGTGGAAGCTGATCCCTTTTGCCCTAGCGAGACATCCCCAGAGAGCAGCTAAGGAGAAAGAGATGATTCAGGAGAAAGCAGCCCCCATGAGCACACAAATCCCTCCTTCCCTCTCCCCCGAAGGGAGCAGCAGCGCATGAAGCTCATGCAGCGGGATGCAGAGGGTGGTGACCAGGGAGATCTGGGCTGTCCCTCCCAAGTACCTGGAAATAGGCGGCGTTCTCCTTCACGTGCTGTTCCACGCACAGGCAGAGCTGCTTAATCCACTGCCACTGAGTCTGCACGGCAGCACTGTAGGCCTGACAACACACACACCAAACGGCGATGAATAACGAGCATTTACCAGCCAGGAGGGTCACGGGAAGGACACAGCTACAGCTGCCGCGATGTACATAAACGGGCAAGATCTGGCTGCAACCAGGGGGGTTTGGACACAGGCACGAAGAGCAGGAGACGGCAGTTCCCAGACCGGCGATGCCGGGGGCTGCGGCAGGCACAGGTTTGCTTTTTCCCACCCCAGAGAGAAACACCAGGGAGAAACATGTCCCTGCAGCCCTTTGCTTCACCACCACGGTTTTCCTGGAAGCCTGGATAGCTCCAAGGGAGCCGAGGCCATTCCCTGCACCACCTCGCTGCAGGAAAGGCTCATGCTCCGGAGAAGCGTATCTGTGCCTTAATTTGAGGTGAGGATTATTTGGCAACAGCCTCGAGCTTCTCATTGCGCTCCCCAGAATAAAGCAGCTCTATCACTGCACTGATGTTCTTCTGCCACCATAAAACACTTTATCAGCCCTGGCTGCCCGTGAGGGCACCCTGGGATGGGACAGCAAGTTTCCCAGCCCTGGGTGAGAAGATTTGCTGCCAGCTGATTCTCGGGGCTCCTCCCGGCTCCTCCGCGCAGCCGCTCACCTCTACGGTTTGCTTGGCCGGGTGGTTCTCCAGGGACAGCAGCTCGGCTGTGTCTTGAAGGGAGCGGAAGATGTCCTGCTTCTCTTCCAGCTCTGTCGTCAGCTCCTGCGAGAAGAACACAAGCAAAGTCCAAAATCTCGGCTATGGGGAGCAGCCTCGCTCGCAGCACGTGTCCGACTAACACAACAGGCGGCACGGGAGCGCTGCAGCGAATGCCGGCGGATCTCGGGGAAACCGGCACGGCTCATGGGAGCGCCGCAGCCGGCTGCCATCAGGGTGCCTCCTGTGCACCGAACACACGGGGCAGAGGGAACGCAGACACTGGAAACCTGCCCGGGGACCTCTTCAGTTCCAGATGATTGTGGAAGACAGCAATTTATTTATACTGCTTTAAAGAGGAATCAATTTTCCTCTTGAGCTCAGACTTTTTTTTCCCCCTGCTAGTTAAAGATGCCTTTAGTTCCCAATAGTGCTAAAAAGACATCTTTTGATGCCTTTTCGATTGAAACTCAATTAAACAAACACTTTTTTGCACTTTCAGCTCCAGGGAGAGCTCTTTCATCAGCTGCATTCATGAGCTACAAGCTCAGTGACTTGGGAGGGAGCATCCGACCTCGGGGGACTTCAGGTCTGGTGGTAGCCGAAGGTCCCGCAGCGGACCAAAAGCAGCAGCAGCGCACACAGGAGAGCCCCATCCCACCAGCCCTGCCCCGGGGTCACTCACCGAGAAGTAGTTTTTCTTGGCTGCAATGTTAGGGTTGTTGTCGCTCCAGTCGTAGGCCAGTTCCTCCTCCTCCTTCTCATTCAGCCAAATCAGCTCAGCGGTGGCCCGAGACACAAACCCGTGCAAGCTCTGGAGGTGTCTCAGCCGGAAGCTCGAGGTTTCCTGAACACAACAGAGCGTGATTCCTCTTCCCTGCTCTGAAGGCGACCGGTTTCTTCCCCCCTCCCCAGCCTCGGAGCAGGGATGCTCAGGAGCGGGGCGGCAGGGATGGACCCCGCGCTCCCCGGGCAGTGCTATAAGCCCACTCACCATCAGCTTGCAGTACTGCGTCTCCAGCTTGCCGAGCGTCTCCGTGTAGCTAGCACGGAAATTCTGAGACATTTTACCCTGAAGGATGAAAAATACTCCTGTTACCTGACACAGGATGGCATCACTTGAAACCCCATCTCCGATCCTTTCTCCACAGCTTTGCGGGAGCAAAAGGAGGCGCAGAGGATGGCTCCAGGGCAGCAGCCTCTTGCACCAGCCCAGCGTCAATTCAGAAGCTCCGTCCTTACAAAATACCTCTGCCCCAGGCACCTTTACCCACAAGAGCTGATCCCCACGCCCTCGCCTTCCCGCACGCATCGTGCCACGCACCGTGTCCCCCAGCCCGTGCCACCGTACCTCGTACATCCGGGCCTCCTTTACGCTGGAGCCCAGGTCCTCCACGCTGGTGTGGACGTGCCGCTGGGTCTCCAGCTGGGTTTCCACGCTCGGCAGGTCGCTCCCCCACTCCGCCCGCTCCAGTCTCATCTGAAACAGGCCAAGAGGCCCAAGTCAGCACTCCGTATCTGCAGGAGCGTATCTCAAAAGGACACGAGGGCAAGGAAACCTCCTACATCACTCGAGAGGGAACAAACACCACGCCAGTCCTGGTAGAAGGTCCTAAGCCAGTGCTCCAACACTGACTGATTTCTGGGACAGCCTTCACAAGCTTCACACCCACATAAGACCAAAGGACCGACTGGATCGGTACAGATTTGCTTCCAGCTTTGAAAGGATCTTCTGATACCCACTGAGCAGCAGGGTCACGAGAGAGAAAACCCAACGCAAGACAAAAGCATTGGTGCTCTCCAGAAACTTGGAACCATCGAAGCAATTATTGACAGATAAAGGTAGAAAAAAGCCCAGACCAGCTTCCTGCCTTCCCGCGTCAGTGTGAGCGGAGGCAGGTAATTTGGCCCAGAGAGCCAGCACCCACCTGCATTTCCTCCACCCAGGCCAGCAGCTCGTACACGAACCGGAGGCTGCCTTCGTCTTCGGAAGAAGAGATGGCCACCAGCTCCGTCCTGGTCATGGGCTTCCGGAACCAGGAGGCAGAGGAGGTGTGCAGCCCTTTCGTCAGGGACTCGCCCTTCAAGTGCGTCGTGCTCAGCGTGGACGTGGGCACCAGCTCCAGGGTGGAGAAGTGGCCTTTCCTGTACAGGTTAGTGCATTCCAGCCTCAGTGTCACCAGCTCGTCTTGCAGCCGCATGGTCCTGGAAGAGCAAGCAAAGCATGGGTAAGAAGACGCATTCACACTCCCTCCTTCCCCACAACAGAGCAGAGGAGCCCCGTGCATCAGCCCCTGTCCGCGTTTCTCCATCTACAGACCATCTCGGACACGGCCCCTCTCACCTGAACACCAGCTCCTCCAGCTGGTAGTAATTCTCATCCCGAAGGATCTGCACATCCACCTGTAGCTGGCGGATGAGCCCCTCGCACTCCTGCAGATACACGACCACGTCGGATTCGTACTGCACCGGCTGGCCCGACTCCAGGTGAGCAGCGTCCTGCACCGAGAGAGAGGGGACTGAGGGCTGGGTCCCATCGGCCCAGGCACGTGGGCAGAGAGAACACGAGAGCAGCCCAGCATCAACTTTAAGACCAAAAAGAGCTTTTGATCCACAAAAAGCTTGACTTGAGCAGAAGAACATGAGCTCATCACTCACACCCAGGACATCCCCTTTAGAAAAGCTTCTGCAGATGAACTGGAAGTTTCCAGTGACAGATGGGCTCCCGTGGTTAGTCCCAGGGACACTCACTTGAACGTGCATCTCATTTCTTGCTTGGGTTTAACCGTTTTTAGCTCCCAACTAGCTAAGCTAGAGCTTACATCTCTTTCTCCCAGAACAAAACACCCCTCTTCAGAAATCTACTCCCCACCCAGGTAGCTACGGTCTGCAACTGAGGCCTTTCTGCCAGTCTTTTAGACAAATAAAACAGATTTGGGGGTTTTTAAGCCTCATTATACAAGTTTTCCCAGAACTGCAGTTCTCCTCCAAGCCATCACCTCTGCCGACGTGCAGCCGTGCTAGCTGCATCCCGGAGGCAGCCTGCTGCCCGGCGAGGCCGTTCCCCTGCGCCCCTGTCCCCCAGGTCCTCGTGCCATAGATCACTAGGTATCCACCACCGCCCCTATAGCCCCTCTGAGCCAGGCTCAACGTCAGAAGAGAAAGGAAAGGTGTCCAGGGCAACCCACCACCCCACGCAGACGAGAGGGGAACAGAGGGGCATAAAAGAAGGGGCAGGAAAACAAAAAAGTAAATTAAAAAATTAGGAGGGGGAAAATAACACCCCCCACTCACAGCTTGCAGCGTGTTCTTTGCGAGAGTGAGTTTTTCTTCACAGCTCAGAGCACCATTCTGGATTTTGTTAGCGATTTGTAGCAGCAATTCCAGCCTGCAATGACAGAGAGAATGAGAGCCAGGCTTTGGGCCGTCCCTCCAGCCAGGGGAGCAGGGGACGTCCCCGCAGGGGACTCTGCCTGCCACGGGCAGAGCACCAACCTCTCCACCGCCGGCCGCAGGAGCTTCTCGCGCTCCAGCATCTCTATGATGAGCTTGCCCCACTCCTCCTCCACGTCGTTGGGGTGGTAGCCCTGGGGCAACTTGATGCGTCCAAATTCAATCCATACCTGGGGAAAACATCAACAGAACGGCATTTCCTACCTCCTCCAGCTGGCGAGAGAGAGATTACAGCGAGGAAAGTGGGGCTTTAAGGCAACAGCTCTGCCTCCACTCCTGCAGCGTGCTGCTTGCTACATCATTTACCCTGAGGGTTATTTCCAGTTCTCCATTCCAAAATAAACCTGAACTGAGCACACTTCAGTCTTGCTAAAAGCACAACACTCCCACCTACAAGCCTCCGGGTAGCCATGATGATACTTACCTCTAACAGTTTGTAGAGCTCCTCTATCCTTCCTTTCTCCTGCTCTTTCGCTGGGATTTCAGTTTCTTTGAAGTGTATGTACTGGTTATAAAGTGCCTGGGATGAGAAAGGCTCATCAGAAACCACCCTGGGGAATGCCACCAGCCAGCTCTCGGCGCCGAGCACATGGGACACTGCGGATGGACCTTGTCCAGGACCTACCTTTAGCTCTACAGGGTTCTGGGGGAAGGATTTATCTGACATGAGTATCGTGTGCTGTTTGATCCACGAGATGAGGGACTCCACGCGGCTCTGGTACTCCAGCCACCTCGAATCCACCTCCTGCGGGGCAAGAGCACCCTTGCAGAGCACTGCCGGCGGGCAGGTCTCCCTGGGGAAGAGGGAGAGCCCGGCTCTGCCGAGCAGAGCACGGAGGGAACCGAGGTGCCACGGTCACAGCTACGGGGTGGATCATCTGCCCGTGCCTCCCTGCTGTGATGCCATCCCAGGTAGAGGGAGGAGGAGGAAAATCCTCCTTGCAAGCTGCTCCCTGGAAGCCAGCTCAGCTTCCCCATGAGCTCAAACCTGCAGAACGCCGCGGCCCTACAGGCACACCGGCAGTTCACAGGGCAGACACGCTAATGGGGAAGCTCCTTCCTCCACCCTGAGCCTCTTCCACCCATCGGCCATCTGCTAGGGCAGCCAGAGAGCCTCCAAACTCTTCCCGCAACAACCAGCTGCCTCCCAAATCGCTGTCCCAGCCTCCCAACCCGCAGCGATGCTTACGATAGCGCTGATCCCTTCTCCTCCCTCGGGGACTTTGGGAAAGGCATCGTAGATTGAAGACACGTAAGTTATCACGGATTTCTCGTCCGGAGAGGGGACATCCACGTCTGACAAGGGAGAAGCAGAAAGGCAGTGAGGAATGGGAGCGGGCGGAGAGGTTGGCATCTCCCCGCGCCAGCCGCTTCCCCCAGCCGCTCACCTTCGGCGTCCAGCAGCCGTGTGACCCCCAGCCTCTCGGCGATCTCAAAGGCCTGCTCCAGGTTCTCCCGGTTACTCTGGATCTGCACCCTCTCCATGTCCACCAGATCCGGCCTGCAAGACACGCACCAGAGTCACGACATCGGCAAACAGCGCAAGGTGCCCAGGGCAGAGCATCCTGGATGGGCACCACTGCCCCGGCTGGCTCCCGAGGGCTTGTCCGAGCCCCTGTCCCAGGCTGGTGGCTCTCCGAGGGGCCCTGGCCTGCAGCAGCTCCCCAGCTCAGCCCCTTTGGGAAGGGGATGGTCCGCCTGCGAAGGAAAACTTCTCGTGCTCCTCTGGGACCTGCCCTCTCCAGCACCCGCTCTGCACCCTGCGTGCCAGGCTGGGACTGCGAGCCCTCCCTGGAAGGAGGTGCACGCAACAGCCCCAGCGCGGGGTGGTCACACCTCTCCGGAGGACGTGGGCAGAGCCCTTTGCCCGCAGCAGAGCGGAGGGGAGGCGGCAGGCGCGGGCGCTGCCAACCCTGCGCCGGGAGGAAACACCAGCAGCAGAACAACGCCAGCGAGCCGCGGCACAAACGAAGCGCAAACGAGCACAGCGGAGCCAGGAAAACCCCAGCCTCCGCGCACCACGCCGTCCTGGGGAGGTCTGCTGCCCACCACGCACCCCATCTCCTGCCTGCCCCTGCCTGCAGGAGCTTTGCCTGTCCTTCGCTCTAAACCCTGCCTGCTCCTCCCGAGCACAGAGCAGCAGGGGAAAGCCGTGCTCTTTCCAGCTACCAGGAGATGCTTTCTCATGGGGCCTTTGCTCTTCTCCTTCAGGCACTCGGAGCCGTGCCAAGTCCCCTTGGCCAAGCAGCCGGGGCAGAAGCCGGCCCCAGCTCCAACTCGCTGCCTGCGCTGAGCAAACGGGAGGTGCGCAGGGCTCTGCTGTCTCTAAGGAACTGTGAGAGGTTTCATCGCTGCTCGGGAGCGCTCCGAGATCCTCGGATGAAAGTGTGGATGGACGTGCGGCTATTCATGGAGAGCAGAATGGGCAGCAGTAACACGTAAAGCACTGCAGCACTCCCATACTCTAGAGTTTAAAAGCTTTGCTTTTTTGCCTCTCTCCCCAGCCTCATTCAAGATGTTTTTTTCTTGCGACCTGATGTATTTGCTGCTCTTTCCAAGCACCCACCCCCCAGCTACCTGGCAGAAGAGATGATTTCCAGTAAAAGAGACCTTGCTCCCTGCAAGCCTCACCTACATCGCCAAGCACAGACCATCACCAACTGTGGGCAGGGACCCCCGGGAGGCGCCCAGCCCTTCCTCCCACCCGGACGATGCTCTCCGCCGCTCCTTCCTGCCTACCTGTATCTGTGGATGAGGGCGTTGAACATCTTCCCATCGCTCCAGCATGATGAGAAGTTGGTGCACTTCACCCCGATGTAACCCGCCGTCACCTTCTGTGTCCACAGGAGCAGCTTCTCCTTGGCCGACATATCCCCCGACTCCCCGCTGATGTAGATGTCGGAGATCTGCAAGGAAGCGGCACAGCCATGGGGTGATCGGGAGGAGGAGCGAGCACCAGGCGTGTCCGGTTTCCACGAACTTGCCCGAGACCTGGCTGCCGCCAAGAAGGGCAGGAGGAAACTCCTGGACGCCATCGGGGAGAGGAGACCCCACAGCCGACAGACTTGGGAATGGACCACCGGGCCTGCCGGAGAGCACCGGCGTGCCGAGCTGTGGCGTGGCTTGGGCGCGCTGGAGATCCAGGCAGGCGAGGGAGGCACAGCCGTGGGCCAGCCCCATTTCACCGGGGCACGAGGTGTTGTTTGGCCACGCGTGCAGCCCAGCCCAGCCCAGCCGGCACAGGAGCCGCCACCGCCAGACCCTGGCTTCCTACCACCGCCGAGCTCACCGGAGCCGCTCCTCTGCCCGGGCTCCGCTCTCGGGAGCGGCTGCTGCCACACGTGCTGCGAGCACACCGGCCAGCAGCGCTGCGCCGCCCGCAGCCCGCGGCACGCCCCGGCGCATTACACCGGCACCGTCCCCCCCAGCCAGGGCTCGGGGCGCAGCTTGCCGGGAACACAACGCCCTGGCAAGACAGGGGCCTGGGCGGGTCTCTTCCCTCCCCGAACACGCTGTGCCAACAGCAATGCTTGCGCACCCTCCTGTAGAACCCTGCTCCACAGCACCCACTGCGAGGAGCCCCAGCACCCTGGGACACCCGGGACTTGCGCAGGAACGGTCCCCATCCAGCAGCACCCGTGGCTAGGCGCCCAAGAAGGGACCGCTGACGCCATCCCTTGCCGGGGCCGGTGTAGCGGGGGATGCTCTACCTGGAGCATCATGTTGTAACAAAAAAAAACAAACCACCAAAACCAACTTAAGGAGTGGGAAACAGCGCTCGGAGGTGCTGTTGGAGAACAGGCGTGGGGCAGAGGTCTCTCCTCGCCCTCCAGCCAGCGGAGCCGCCTGGAGCGGTGCCACCAGCTCCATCCCAGGGGGGAAAGGCGAGGATGGGGAGGAGGCTGTCGCGTGCCCCCTCTGCCTCGCCGTGCCTGGAGAGGCAGGCGCGGGGGGTGCTGGGGGCAGGGGTGCCGTGACCCACTTCCCCAACAACAGACCGCCGGTCACGGACCCCGCTTAGGCAGACGCGCAGGACTGGCTGCGAATCCCAGACTCGCACGTGACAAAACGCACGTGTCTCCGCATGCCAGCATATTTCTGATTGGCACGGCCTCCTCCTCGCCCATCCCCCCCCAGCTCCCCAATTAGTACAATTACCTCCCCTTAATTAAGGGGCAGACAAAGGGGAGGATGCGAGCCTCGCGTCCCTTCCGGGGTGCCTGCGGAAAGGCAAGGCGGGCTGTTTGCTCGCTGGATTCCTCCTCCCGGCACTGCAGGGAGAAGGTGTGCCAGGACCCAGCCCCACCCGCCGCCCCTCCGCCCTGAAAACACCCAGTTGCTTTATTCCCCCCCCAAAATACACCCGGTTGGGTGCTGGCATTGCACGGGGCCCAGCTGCCAGAGATCCCTTTGCAGGCAGGCGGCAGGGACCTGCAGGATTAGCCGCCTCTCCCGCCGGCGGGGAGGATGCTGCCGAGCTCGGCACGGGGAGCGGCGGTGTAATTGGTATGCTGCAGCTCACCTCCCTCTCCCGAGCCTGATACTCTCATCACACACAAAACTGCTCTTTGTCAGCCGCTGCCACACTGCCGGCACTGCCTTTAACTCCTCCAGCCCCGGGGCTGGGTTTCCTTAAGGATGCTGGGACCCGGTGGCAGAGCCAGGATGGATAGGGCGATGCGCTGGGCGGGCAGCAGGATGGGACCCTCCATGCCTGCAGGGAGCAGGGAGGGACCCACAAACCCGCCCAGCACCCCCTTATTGATTACCTGGCAGCTCTTAATTAAGAGCGGAATGAAACCTTCTGCAAACCCACCCATCGGCTGTGCCCCGCCTGGGCTCTCCAGCGCCGCTGCCCATCGGGGAGCTCCTCGCGGCGCCCAGCTCGGATAAATCCTTTATTTTTAATCATTCACACAGCACCGGGGTTCTCCAGCCACTGGGCCTCTCCCCAAAGGCATCCTTGCAGGAGACCCTCCTAGAGACGCGCTTACAGAGGTGCAGGATGCGGCACCAGCTCCACCCTCCTTTCTTCACATGCCTGTGTCAGGACAAAGATTTAGGGAGGCACCGGCGAGAAGAGAGAGCGGAAACTCGCAGGACCCGGGGCCAGCCCCTTCCAAACCCTTCCGACATCAGCCTCGTGCATCAAGCAACCGGTGGCAGGACGCTGAAGGCCGGAGGGTGGCCGTGACACCGGTCCCAACCCGGCAAAGGTATTGGGGGCCACAGCCCCTTTCCTGCCCCTCCAACCACGTGCAGACCTTGGCCAAACCCAAGGGTGCCTTCAGCCCGCCCTGTCAGCCCCAAAAAAGCGACCTCCAAACAGCAACAACGGGCTCCAAAAGCAAACACAGCCTCGTCCCCTCCTTTTCCTCTTGGAGCCCCCTCGGAGCAGGCAGAGCCTCCACGTTCACCCGCCGCCGCCCGCCTGGAAGCTGCGTGCGGGCAGCAGAAAGGGGACACCCCGAGCTCGCACCCGACCCAGCAGCCCCGATGGCACGTGTGCCACCACCGACAGCAAGCGCGCTGCCAACAGCAAACGCAACGGCACCGAGAGCCCGTGTGACTGCCAGCCGCACCCACGGCTCCGGCGAGAGCCGCTCGCTGGCCGCCTGTGCCAGGAGCAGAGCACTGCACAGGTTGGTCCCCAGGGGATGCTTTCCCGGCAGAGATGTTCGTAGGGGAAAAGGCTTCGGGAGCTTTCTGCACCAGAGTGCTCCTGCCTGCACTCAGCACGAGGTTGCACCTTGCCGAGATGCGCATCCCCAGGGGCCACCGGGATCTGGGGTGCACTGAACCGGGTCCCCCACCCCGCTCTAAAAAGGAGGTGAGGGTACACGCAGACACTGACCATTCCTCCAGCCGTCCCCGAGCTCCCCCTCCGAGCCCAGCCCTCCGCAGTGAGCCTGCAGCCGCCTTCAGACGGAGACGCCGCCGTCCCACCAGCTCCAGCACCCTTGGCCGGCCGGCGTGCCGGGTCGCTGCCGTAGCCCGAGGAGCTCCGGGCTGCTCCGCCGCTGCGCCCGCTGAAGGAGGACGGGCTGCGGGAGGCCAGCAGTCCATGCCCATCTCCCTCCCTGGCCTGAGATGATGGCAACCCTGAGGTTCTCCCCATGCTGGGGTTTTCTAGCTGATCCACCATAGGGGATGGCGTAGACAGCTCCGAAACGGTGCCCGGCTCTGCCACAGAGGAGCAGGTCCACGCGGCGCTGGAGCTGGGATCGTTGCTGCCTCCTCTCCCCCAGGCATCCAGGGCGCTGCCGGCCCCCAGCTCACAGCTCTTCGCTGGCTCCTCGCCGGACACGGCGCTCGCCGGGGACAGGAGCCCCTCCACACGGCCATCGGTCCCCCCGCGCAGGGGCAGCAGCACGGCCCGGCGGCTGCCCGCACCGCTCCTCTGCAGCTCGACCAGCCGGCTCACCGCCTTCTCGCAGTCCTTCTCGGCCGGGTTCTCCAGCAAGCGGGCGATGACGGTGGTGCCTTCCTCCGGGCAAGCCCCCGCCGCACCCAGCCGCCGGGGCTCCAGCACCAGGCGAGCTTTCTGCACCTCCCCCTGAAACCGCTCCTTCACCTGCACGATGAGCCCGGGGTGCAGGGCCGCCGGGTTGGGGTTCCCCCCGTGATGCCGGCTCCTGGTGGGCTCCTCTCCTCCCTCCTGCCGGGGGGCTGCCTTCGACTTTGGCACCTCCTCATCCTCAGCGACCTCCAGGGCTGGGGGCTCCTCCTGTGGGGCTGCCTCCGGCATCGCTCTCCTCTTCCCTCTCCGCCTCCGTTTAAAGCGGACCCTTTTTTTGGGAGACAGGGGTGCCTTTCCCGCAGCTTTTTCCTTCGGCTCTTTAACACAGCCCAGAGAATTCCCCATCTCCTCCTCGGCGCCGGCAGCAACGCAGCTAAGCGAGTCGCCGGCTCCCGAATAAATCCCGAGCCGGGCTTCATCGGATCAAACGCACGCCGTACACCGTGCCGCGGACTGGCCCTCGCCTCCGCTCCCCCCCGCCAGCCCTGCCGCCGCCGCCGCTCCAGACAGCCATCTTACAGCCTGGGCGCTGCGAGAAGACAAATTCAAAGCATCTCACTGCAGTTCAGAAATCACTTGACCTAAAAGCAGAGGGAGCGGGGATTGGCTGCGGCGTCCTTCTCTCCAAATATGAGGTAATTGGAGCACGGCCCTCGCCAACACAAACAGGGAGCAGGAATCAGGCAGCGGAGCGGGGAGGGGGAGGAGAGGCTGGGGAGGTGGGGGGGATATAAAACACAAAACCCGGGGAAGGTTGGCAAAGGTAGCATAAAGGAAGGGGTGGGAAAGAAATGGGGGAAAAAAAAAAAAGCAGGGAGGAGTCAGAGCAGCTCTGCATGCACGCCAACGGGGACGCGGAGCCGTCGCGCCGGCTCCCGCAGGGGTGTTTCTCTCCAATTCTGGAGGTTTGCTCCTTAATTCTCAATGCCGAGAATTGGGCTCATATGCCCACCCTCCTGCCAGGCTCACCCAGCTCGGGGCACGGAGGGGCAGCCCAAGGGGCCCTGGGGAGCCGGCATCGCTTTGGGGAGCCGCAGTCGCAGGGTCCCAACAGGCTACGACAGCGCCGATGCTCCCCATCCCAGTCCGGCCCCATGTTCTGCCTCTCTCCTGCAGCTCCTGCCCCAAATGCCACCGAGGGCAGAGGTTTGAGGAGCGTGCAGCATCCCGACTCCTCTCGCCAGCTCAGAGGGACCGGAGAAGGGGAACACATGCCAAAAGCAGGGACAAGACAGAAAACGGGGAGCAGGGGGCACTGGCCCACCCCGAACCCCTCCCCAGGGCTCTCCCAGCCGCCTGCCCCCAGGCAGCGGCACTGGGACAGGGGAGATTAAGAGGTTCACAATGGAGCTACCACCGCAGAAAAAATCCCGTTAGCGCAGGCGGGGGGAGGACGCGCAGGCTCGCTGGTACCAACCCAGCTCCCCTGGGGCCCCCCTGTCACCCGCCCTGTCCCCCACGGCAGGGTGGCAGCGTCCCCTCCCAGCTGGGTGCGGAGGGGACCCGGGAGCTCCTGCTTGGGCTCTGCCGTCCCCTCTCTGGTCCCCTGCAGCAGAGCACGCACCAGCGCAGGGCCACCCCGAGGACAGCGGGGACAGGACGCCACCAGCCAGGGCCCCACCGGAGACGACGGTGACTCATCAGCATCCAGACCCTGCTCGACCCTGGCTGCTTCGCAGGGCCAAAACACCGGCAGAGTGCCTCAGCAGCAGCCTTACACCCGATTTATCCCCGTGCTCCCCCCAAAAGCCTCTTCCCAAGAAATACAGGTCAGGAGGGGCTCGCCCAGCGCACGGGGCCAGGCTGGCCGCGCTGGCACGGGGCACACGCACGGCCCAGGTGATGGGGGAGCTCCCTGGGGCACTGTCCACTCATCCTCCAAAAACGAAAAGCTTCCTTACGAGGTCTCAAAGCCAGCGCTAGTCTCATCTGAGAGACACCAGCAGGGATACGGCAGGGAGCCGGGACGCGGCAGCTCCCAGGGGCTCAGTCCCGCGGCGGTGACGGCCCCAGAGATAACGTCACATCGCTAACGAGCTGCTGGCAGCAGCACCACTGAGCAAGCCCCACGTGCCAATGCCGTGGTGGCATTAGGGGCCACGCATCGTCCCCCTGAGGGCATCAAAGCTACAACCGGACAATTTGAGGCTATTAAAGACCCGAGACCCTGTTTTGCAAGAGCATCTATAGGACACGATTGCTGGAGACGGTCCTAAGTGCGTTCCCCAGCTGGGCCAGAGAGCTTCTCCCGTCCCTGTCCTGAACCGCTGTCGCACAGCTGACATTTTCCATCCCAATAAAAGATCCCGTGGCCGTGCCGACCACCCAAAGGGCTGGGAACGCCTTGGGATAACAGCCCCACACGGGCATGAGCTCAGCCTGTCCCCTCCGCGGCCCCCTCCAAATTTGCTCTTCTCCTCCAGAGACTCAGCTGAGCAAACAGCTCCCGCCAACAACCCTGGTGCCAACCGGGAGGCCACCACACACAACCCATCATTAACGATTTCATTATGTAAATGATGAGAAAAGGGCGTTGCTATTCTCCGACACCGGTCTCCATGACACTGGAGATGTTGATCCTCCAGACCGATCTGCGTGCCGGCATCGCCACAAAACACGCGCACGCAGAGACAGGCGCCAGCGCCCTGGGGACACAACGTGCTCCCGCCCCGTGTCCTTCAGCAAGAAGCTCTCATGACCTACCTGGAAGTGGAGGATGATCGTCCATATGAGCCCCAGGGTGAGCTTGGGGTTGCCGTCCGTAATGTCATCGTTGCGAATGTTCACCAGTTTCACCTGAAAGAGAAGCAACAGAGTCAAAGCTCCCCATCAGCCTCACCCAGAGAGCGTGGGGGGACGTGTCCCTGACCACGCTGTCCCCAGGGCCACCCCAAATGCTCCGGCGGGGAGGGAGCGGACACGCAAGACCCCAGCGCTTCCCAAAGAAGCAGCGAGGCCGCCCCATGCTCCCGCTCAGGCATGGGAAGGAAGGATTTTTCACATCTCTAGCACTCTCTATCTAGAAATGCTTTCCCAGCACTTAATGGCTTTATTTCAGCTCACATGGAGAAGCGCCTCGTCCCCAAAGCCCCGAGCGCTAGTGCATAATTTAATAGCTACAGACCAGAGCATGGTTAAAAGAGGATGGCCGAGCTTTGTTAACCCCCTCCTGGGTTCAAAACCAAGCTGCTAATCAATCAGCCCTAACAAAGGCAGAAGCGCCAGCGCTGCCCTCACCGAGGGCCCTTCCCCAGCACCCACCGCAAGCCCCTGTCCTGGCAGACTCCGGCCCCACGCAGTCCCAGAGCTGCTCCCTCCCCGCTGCTTTGCTCTAGGGCTGGTTTGAACGCGTGTGCAGTCCCTGAACCCCATGGAGATGCCTGCAGCACCGGGAGCACCAGCCTCGGCGCTTCCAGCAGATGCAAACGGGAGCGGTGCTGCCCGGCTGCTGCTCCTGCTCTCCTTCCAGCCGCTTTCCCGGGAGCCACCACGTTCTTTGGGCTCTTCTCCCCCGGCAGGCTCCCCACGGGGGTGTCCCCGCTCCCCAGCACTCAGAGAGACCCCACAATCTCTAGCAGGAGCGTTTGGGGTAAGACATCCCAGCAAGGCCGCTGTCACCAGGCCATCACGCTTCAAAGGAAAAAGCTGTTTCATCCAAGTAGAGAAACAAGCTCCCAGGAGCCCTCGGCAAAATGTCTCTATCGAGGGGCTGGGGAGGAGGCGGGGAGCGGCTCGCCCTCCCTGGAGTGGGGCATGTGCTCAAATTTATTCAGTGCCCTCAGGCCAGCAGAGAGAGAAAAATCTCTGCTTCAGCATGAACCGGCACAATTTATCATCGTCTTGGCGTTATCTGAGGAGCATCACGGTGGGGAGACCTGACCCAACAGGCGGAACAGGACACCTGGCCCCGGGGCTGCGGGGGTTTCACCTGCAGAGCCAACAAGTTTCGGGATGCATCCCACTGCTCCGGGCGGGAGCTGCCCAGGGGTGCAGAGGATCCCCGGTCTCTGCCAGCTGCACAGGCGCTGCGGGGCCAGCACCTCCCAACAGCTCGGCGGAGGGAGCCTGTCCTCCAAAAGCCGAAGGGCGATGCTGCCCAGGGCAATACGTCTGTGCTGCCGTCCGGAGGGGTGATGCCGCACAGAGAGGCACCCGGCTGTGCCAGCACCGAGGCCGTGGCTGCGTGGGGCTGAGCAGGAGCCAGCTACCCCATCTCCCCTGAAGCCGGTGGGAAGGCACGGACGTGCCGCAGCCGCCCATCCCCACCGCCGGGATCTGCCGGGAAGCCCTGCGTGAGGCTTTCGGGGCGCAGAAGTGACTGTCTGTGACATTTGAAAACCCCTTCCCAGAACTGGAGTCTGATCCTTCATTTCGATACCAGTTTTTGTGCTGCATGGGTGGTTCTGAGAGCACACAGTGCCTATGGGGGAAAGTCCCCTGACAGCCGTCCTCAACCAGCACCGGCACCGCGGGGTCAGGCACACCCCGGCACAGGCTGACGCTGCTTCTCGACACCTTTCCTGAGCCCCAGCCAGGAGAAAGAACCGCAAATAACCCAGCTCTGCTTCTGGATGAGCCTAAATCAGCCCTTACCTGTCGCTGCTTCAGGAAATCCAGGGCGATCTGCACGTTCTGCAGCCGGTGGAAACGCATCCGTCCCTTCTCACGCGGCTGCAAGAGAGAGGCGGCAGCTCCAGGTCAGGCTTGCAGGGCCGGGCCGGCAGCGCCCCACATGCGCAGCCACCCCCCGCATGCCCCCGGGAGCCGCGCGCGGCAGCCCCCCGCGCTCAGCGTGCTGGTATGACCCCCCCGTGCACTCCACACACCCTGCTCTATCTTCTTTGCTCTGGAGGTAAATAAAGTCATCGCTACGCACCATCCTGCTGAAAGAGGGCACAAAGCCCACGGTGGGGCACGGAGGTGGGAAGACCCTGAGATCTCGACCTCCTCTGAGTGCCAGGAGACCCCAGGGGTCTGCAGCCAGGCTCTGAGCCGGGCGCTGCACGGCTGCCGGCAGCAGGCAGGATTGGCTCATCCTCGAGATCCCAGGATCTCGCCCATCCCATGGTCAGCCAGACAAACTGGGAAGAGGGCTCAGCAAAGAGAGATTCACCCAAGCGGGTACGGAGTCCGACCCGTCCAGGTGGAAGCAGAGCAGATCTGCTCCGCAGCAGGACGTGAGGACCCGGGCAGGGACCGGCCGCGGGTCCCCACTGACGGTGGGGAAACCCCGACCTTGGCATCGGTCCCTGCAGACCCGGCTTGGCTCCTCCTGCGTGCAGGCAGGGCCCGCTGCTCCAGGTGCCATCTCTGAACTCATGGGGAGGGGAGAAATGAGGCGCCCTGGGCTGTGCTCATCGCTGCTGCCACAAGCGGGGGATTTCCCGAGGTTCCCGGCGGCTGAGCCGTGGCCCGGGGAAGGAGCAGGGGAAGGGCTGGGCGCGCAGCTCCGACCTCCGCACGGGAGCACGGCCAGCCGGCGTGGGATGCTGGGTCTGCTCCGAATCAGCAGGAGAGGGAGGATCAACGCCCAAATCCTGATCTGGGCCTCAACAGGAGGTGTCACCAGGGTGCTCTGACCCACTGGGCCAGCCCAAGTCCTCTGAGGCACCTTCCTTCCCCAGCCTGAAGGGGAAGAGCCATCGCTGCAGGAGGAACATCTCCAGGGCTGCAGGGGACCGGAGCCTGGCTCCTCCTGCGCTGCTCCGGAGGTGACACCGTGCACAAGGGAATCGTCACCCAGAGCAAGGGGGCTGGAAAACACACCTTCTCTTGCACCTCAGCAAGGTTTTGGGGTCCGGCCCCTTCGGGGTAACCCTCAGCTGGGGTCGGGCTGTGCTCGCTCCCACCTCCGCTCACATGCACGGGGTTGCCGGACCCCACGGTGGCACCAGCCCCACGAGAAGGTGCCCGTGCCCAGAGCCTGTCCATGCAGTGCAAGGTGAGCAGCCGTCACCGCAGCCCCCCGAGGGGGCCCGGCCAGGAGCAGCGTGCAGGACCCGTGTCCCTGTCCCCTCCCGCCCCGTGGCGGGGACACATGCTGTCACACCAGGTGGGTGGCGTGCCCTGCCTGCAGGCCGACACCGCAATGCACGCGCAGATAATCCAGTTAACCCGCTAACGAGGACCGCGGCACCGGGTGCCTCTCCGCTCTTACAGCTTCCCCTCTGCAGACCCTCGCTCGGGGCGAGTTGGGGTGGGTTTTACCAAAAACCCCGGCTAAACCAAACAGAGGGGAAGGTCGGAGCCCCCAGCGATGCTGGGCTGCACTGGACTATCTGACGGCACTCCAGTGTCCGCCAGGGATACGCTGCGGCCGGGGCCAACTCAACCTACTTCTTCATCATCATCATCTTCCTCCTCACGCTCTTCACTGCTTGCACGGCACCAGGCCGGCGCTTTCACCAGGCGAAGGCTCCTCTGAGCTGGCGGCTCTATTTGCTAACGAGGACGGGAGGGACAGCGGCGATGGGAGGGTGACACAACAGGGAGACAGAATGGAAACCAAAATGCAACACCCAGGTGAAAGGAGAAACAAAAGAGCGGGGATGAAGGCGGCTGGATCTCCGGCACACCCCGGGCTCGAGCACGGGAGTTTCCCCCGGCTTTGAAAGCCGAAGGGAAGAGAAGGAAGCTGTCTGGATCACAAATAGCTCGATCCAATTCTTCAGCCCCCACAAAAACTGATTTGGCATCTCGGGAGGGTAACGGAAGGAGTTAGGAGATCTTTGCCCAGATCCTATTTTAGGGGAAAACTAAAATAATTCCTGCTGTGCTACCCTGCTGCAGCATTCAGGATCTTCCCAGAGCTGAGTGAATGTGTCAGTCTGAGACGGAGGAGGAGGAGGAAGGAGGGGGACTCTACGATGCTCAAGATGCAGGAAGAGGTTTGCACTCCACCAACTGCTACGAACCCAGCTCGGGAAGAGCCGAGCACGGGGCAGGAGCGAGGAGCGTGCCCTCCGCCAAATCTGAGCTACACTGCCAGGCACGCTGTCACAGCAACAGTTGTAGTCAAAGCCACTATTATCCGTTATTTTAAATATGGAGCCAAATCTAGAAGATGAAGGCGTGTAAGCCTTCACAAAAAGAGGGCTCTACCCAGGGCACCATAAGCCAGCGGCTTTAATCACTCGCTTTGGTGGTATCCAAGAGACCAGCCTGGGGAGCACAGGGATGAGTGAAAATAAATAAAATAATAATAATAATAAATAATAATAGTAATAATAATAAAAGAAACAACGACAGACATTTGAAAACAAAACTATGGCATAAGAAATGACAGCTGATGGCTGGGAGCGGAGGGGAGCAGGGGAGGACGGAGCGGGGCTCGGGGAGGGCAGCAGCGTCGCGGCCCGGCCGTGGGCGCTTACCAGCTTCACTCCCGACAGCACCTCCAGGAGGGAGATGAGGTTGTGGCCATCTCGCAAGTCTTCGTAGAGGTCGTTGATGTGCTTGCGCACCTGCGGAGAGCCGGGGAGGAAAAGCCATCAGATCCACGCGCCTCCTGCGCTCGCCCGCCGTTTGTAAGAGCGCGGGAGGAAGGCAGCGGCAGCTGCAAGCAGACGTCTCCCCCCAAGCCACGGGCATTTAAAACAGTTATTCCAGAGTCATCGCTACGGAAAGCAGCCTCCCGTTTCCCAAATGACTTGGCAGAAGCTGCTGCCAACGTTACGCACGAAATCAAACTGTTCAACCATCCGTACTCCAGGAATCCGGGAATATTGCACTCAGCCCTCCGCAGAAAGGGCAGCTGAGTCCTGCAGCGGTGGTTTAATTGCTTACGCTACCTTACAGCGTCTCCCAAAACACGGCACCCGGCTGCCACCTGAGAGCAGAGGAGGTTTCTGCGGGGCAGCGCGGCTGCGAGAGCAGGGTGACCGCACGCAGCCTCTGTACCTGCTCTAACCCCAGGGCAAGGCCTGCGGGCCTTGGGGTCTGCCCCCAGACCTTGCCCTGGGGTTTTACTCAGCTGGGAAACCCCAGATGCTTTCCCACAGCTCAAGATTTTTCTTTTTTCCCTCCTTTGTAAGATTTCGAAAGTAGCCAAAAGCTTGACGCAGAGGTCTGCAAAGCTGGCAGGAAAATACAGCTGACACCTAATGCCCAAATGACTTTTTTTTTTTCCAAATGGAGAATTAATTAAAAAACACCTGGCATTAACCAAGAAAAGCAGGAGGCACCTTGCGGTGCGATGTTAATCCCGCTTAGCTACTTATGGCTGCGAGCATCTCCCTTCACGTGCTCTGGGGCTCCTCTCCGCGCAGGAGCATCCCTCGAAAGACGAAAAAGCCGGGATCCCCTCCTTCGCCCCGGCGGGGGGGACGCAGAGCCTCGCGTTAAAGCAAGGACTGGGCGCAGAAGAGGCAAATGCAATAAAAAGGGCTGCGTGGTGATGTTACAGTGCCCTCCAAAGGCACCGGCACATTTCCACCGCAACCGTCTCTGCTCTCAGTACAGACGCGTATGAACACTCAAATCCAGCGCAAAAATTCCCAGATAAAAAAACCCCACTTTTAAAAAGGCATTTATCTGCCAGTCCTGAGGCAGAACCGACAGACAGACGGTCATTTAACCAGCTTTATAATAAAATACGTGACTCTTACCTTCATCAAGTGTTTATTGACCCATTTAGTGAAGGTTTTCTTTTGGACTCTGTCCCGTTCATCTGTCAAAAGAAGACAAAGGCGGCTCTCGGTCAGCGTTTCTCATGCAGAAACTCAAATGACTTTGAAATGAGGGGGAGAGACAGAGGAATCGCCGCCGGTGCCAGGACCGCCGGACGGATCCTGCGCCCGCAGGGGAACAGAGGCTGCCTATGCACGGGTTAGTGCAGGACGGGGCCGTTCACGTCTCGCTTGGGCAGGGAGGTAGGAGCATCCACGCAGCTAGAACCAAATACACTGCTTTTTTGGGGGCGAATAGTGTTATTCGAATAAAAGCAGTGTGGATGATGGGGATGGGTATAGCTGCAGCCAGCAGAGGCAACTGAACCCCCCAAATGTGTCCCCCCGGCCGGGACCTCCATGCCTCCTTGTCCCCCCTGGACGCAGCGCAGGGAGGGAGGTGGGGTTTGCCCGAGCCCCCCGGCTTTAGGAAGGTGTCCCCCTCCCCTGCCCGCTCCCGGGAGGCTTTAACGCATTATATAAACCCCACAGATGTCCCGTAACAGGCCTCTGCCGGGTACTAGCAGCGGGTGCAATTAGCAGCTTATTCTGTCGCTGTATTTTTGGTTCATTGGATTGTCAGGATTTAATGTTTATTTCCGTCCCGCGGCTCAGCCGAGGGTGCCCTGGCCAGACGTGGGGGGCTCCGAACGCTGGCAGGACAGGGTGACAATGCGGGTCCCGTCCCCAGGGGGTCCCAGTCCCGGGGAGCAGCAGGGGCGGCCACCAGCCCCACGGGGTGACGGGACGGGAGATTCGTGGTGATGCCAAACAGCAACGTGGGATGGGGGAGCTGTCGGCAGGCTTTGCCCTGCCCGTTCTCGGCGCAAAAAATAACATCACATGAAAAACAAAGGCAAACAAGGCAAAAGGAGAGGGCATGAGACGGGGCCACACCGCTGGAGGGTCCCACAGGGGGTCCCACTCAGCCCCACCTCCCCACGCCTGGGCAGCAAGGAGGGCTCAGGGCAACCCCGGCAGCCAGCCCTGTGCCAAACGGGATCGCCTGGTTTTAACAACGTCATCTCGGAGGAAAAGAGAGTGCCTCAGTACCAACCCACGGCACGCGACTCCAAGCTCCCGAGCGCTGCCACGTCCAGCCCAGGGGTCCCTGGGACAGAGTGGGAAAGGCCAAGCCCCGCTACCCCAAGACATGCCTTTGACATTTGGTGGCCTTCTACGACGGGGTTACAGCGCTGGTGGATAAGGGAAGGGCAACTGATGCCATCAACCCGGACTTGTGCAAAGCATTTGACACTGTCCCGCACGACATCCTTGTCTCTAAATTGGAGAGACATGGATTGGATGGATGGACCACTCGGTGGATAAGGAATTGGCTGGATGGTGGCACTCAAAGAGCTGCGGTCAACAGCTCAGTGCCCAAGTGGAGACCAGTGAGGACTGGCGTTCCTCAGGGGTCGGTATGGGGACCGGCGCTGTTTAACAGCTTTGTCGGCGACACGGGCAGTGGGATTGAGCACACTCTCAGCAGGTTTGCCGACAACACCAAGCCGTGTGGTGCGGTCGGCACGCTGGAGGGCAGGGATGCCGTCCAGAGGGACCCTGACAGGCTGGAGAGGTGGGCCCGTGCGAACCTCATGAAGCTCAACAAGGCCAAGTGCAAGGTCCTGCACATGGGTCGGGGCAATCCCAAGCACAAACACAGGCTGGGCGGAGAATGGATTGAGAGCAGCCCTGAGGAGAAGGACTTGGGGGTGCTGGTTGATGAGAAGCTCAACATGAGCCAGCAATGTGTGCTCGCAGCCCAGAAAGCCAACCCTCTCCTGGGCTGCATCCAAAGCAGCGTGGCCAGCAGGGCGAGGGAGGTGATTCACCCCCTCTACTCCGCTCTCGTGAGACCCCACCTGGAACACTGCGCCCAGCTCTGGGGTCCCCAACATAAGGAGGACATGGACCTGCTGGAGCAATAGGAGGGCCACAAAGGTGATCAGTGGGCTGGAGCTCCTCTCCTGCGAGGACAGGCTGAGAGAGTTGGAGTTGTTCAGCCTGGAGAAGAGAAGGCTCCGGGGAGACCTTAGAGCAGCCATCCAGTACCTGAGGGGGGCCTACAAAAAAGCTGGAGAGGGACTTTTTACAAAGGCATGTAGTGATAGGACAAGGGGTAATGGCTTTAAACTGAAAGAGGGCAGATTTAGATGAGATCTAAGGAAGAAATTCTTCACTCTGAGGGCAGTGAGGCACTGGAGCAGGTTGCCCAGAGAAGTTGTGGATGCCCCATCCCTGGAAGTGTTCAGGACCAGGCTGGATGGGGCTCTGAGCAGCCTGGTCTGATGGAAGGTGTCCCTGACCATGGCAGGGGGTTGGAACCAGATGATCTTTAAGGTCCCTTCCAACCCACACCATTCTGTGATTCTATGACATGACGGCCCACCAGGTAGAAGCACCCCTTGCTTTGGTTTTAAGCCAAAAAATCAAGAAAAGGGAGAAAATGAGCACCTCTCGGCCCAGGCTCCCCAGCCATGCTGCATGTCCTGCCCGCATGGCCCCACATCCCCCTTCCCGGGGTGGGGGGACACTGGGGGGTCCCTGCACCGGCCGGGCAGCCACGGCCCCAGGGGCCCTCAGGAAAACCTCCCCCGTCTCAATCCAGGCAGATTTGAAAGCACCATCTAACATCCCTCCTCCTCATCCACCCCACGGCTTCCCCCGTCCGACAGCACCGCGGTAAAACACGTGGCACGCCACCGGCGCATCACCTCCCCTGCGTCCCGCTCTGTCCCCCGGCCAAGGCGCACAACCAGGTGCCGAAAACTATCCGCCAGTTCAACTTCGGCTGCCCTCGCTCCCCGCCCCACCATGGCTTCCCGTGACGATGTGGCCAAGCCACGGAGCTGCCACCTGGCACCACCGGCCACCGCCTGCAATAGGAAGCTGCGTCACCCCCACGTGTTTTTAGGGACCTTTCCTTCACCAGATCCCCCCCCCAAGTGGTGGTGACGGGTCCCTTCCCAACCCTGGCGTTAATTCGGGGTGGATAAAGCTTGAGCCGTACCCCGGCCATGGCGCAGCGCCGGCCGCACGGTGGGGGCTGCCTGCAGGCTGGGAAGGAGAGGGCGGTGGGTACTAACCGATGCAGCACATCCGGCACACCAGGCAGGCGCTCAGCCGCCTCCCCTCCCCGCAGAGATGCCGCTTCTCCATCGCCCGAGCCCGGGATGGGGAGCGTTGGGTCCTAGCAAAGCGGCGGCTGCCTCCCGGCTCCTGGGGAAGGGTCTTCTGGTGGCACCACCCACTCGCTGACCTTGGCCCCAAGGGGTGCGGGTGGGTGACTTCTCAGGCGCAGCTCCTCCCAACTGCATCACTTCCTACACCCGCTGCCCCCGGCACGGGCACCGGCCGTTCCTCCTCCGGGGCATCGCCACAAACCCCGCCGCAATGTCAACGGCTGCTTCGCCCGCTCTTCCCCTGCTCCTTGCCCTTCTCTGGGTGCTCCCAGCCGAGGGTGCCGCCGGCGTGGCAGCTCTGTGCCGGCAAAATCCTCACCGTCCCGTGGTCCCAATGGCCAGCAAAGCTGCTGGGGAAGCTCCCAGCGAGGAAGGGGAGAGCTGCTCCCTCCTGCAAGCGAGCAAGAGGCGGTGCAGAGCGCGGCGCAGCTCCCAGCAGCAGCAGCAAGCCGGCAGGCTGGGGGTGCGGACGCAGGCTCACCCCGTGGAGCCGGGCACTGCTCTGCTGGCAGGCTCTTGGCTTGTTTTTCCTTGTCTTGTTTTCCAGTTAATTGCACTGGGGACGGGAAGGACAATGCCAGGCTGTTCTCTCTGCTCCCGCCCGCCTGCCCAAAGCTTCTTCCCAAATCATCTCCCGGGTCCGAAATGCCGGAGCCGGGACCCAGCCGCAGCCCCGCTCGGCACGCGGGGAGATAACGGGGGCCTCCTTATCACCACCTCTCTTCCTTTTCTTCTAAATATAATCCCTCTGCAGACCTTCTGCCGGCAGGAGCCCCGCTGCCCCGGCCGGGAGGGCGAGAAGAGCCGGGCTGCTGCTGGGGGAAGGCGGGAGCGTGTCCCCAAGCATCGCAGGGAGCACGCAGGGACAGGGGCGCATCACCGAGTCCCACACGGAAGGTCTGCAGCGGGGCACCTCCGACACCGGACCCGGTGGGTGCCCGTGGGCCAGCGGCTCCTCGGCACGCTCCCTCTTCCCATCTCCTGCAGAACTGGGTTTTTTTCTTCCTTTTTTTTGCCCCGTCTCCCCACCTTTGGGTGGTTCTCTAACCAGATTACACTTCTCCACCCTGCACCCACGCTATCGTCTGAGCTAATAATAATGCACAGTTACTGCTTACTAACAATATTAAGGCATTGCAGGCTTATCTCTCCCTGGCTAATCTTTTCCAGAGTCACCCTGATAAGCAACTTGTTGTAACTCCCCCATCCTTGTCCTCTCCCCTGTCTAGCAGGGGTTCGCTGGCCCCAGCCACTGAGAACCACCCTGTCACCAGCCAGGGACAGGGAGCAGAGGCGATGGCCCGGGCAGCAGGCAGGCAGGGTATGGCCAGCAGGAAGGTTACAGTGGCTAGAGGAAATCTGCACCACTCCGAAGACCAAGCCAGCAGCAAGCAAGGGCAAGAGAGACTGACTGCGGAGCCTCGGGTCCCCTCGCACGCAGGACATGGAGCAAAGGCTGGTGGCAGTGACGCAAGGAACATCACTGGCAAACGGAAACCCTGCTGCCAGCACCAGTGAAAACCCCAGTCCTTAACTGGCCACACCCGTGTGCCACACATCCATCCGACAGCTTCCAGCACCGCTGATGCTATCAGAGCCGCACGGATGCTTCCAGCTGCAAAGTGCTTTCATGTTGCTGCTTTCCCAAGACGGGCGAGACTCGCACAGAGGCAAAAACCCGGACAAGGCAGGCAACAACGCAGCCAGAGCCCAGCTGAGCCACAGCCGTGCTGTCCCTGTCCCCACCGCAGCCCCAGGGCACAGGGACCACTGCGGGACAGCCCGGGAGCGCTCCGAGACCTGTCCCGGCTGCTCCCCGGAGCAAGCGAGGAGCAGGGTTCAGCTGCCTGCACCTCAGCTGCCTGCACCTCAAGCCTAAACCTCTGCAGGACCACGCACGCTGTTTAATTCCCTCCCCACCTCCTCTCCCCCCATTGCACGTCCACTGCATCCCCAGAAACAGGGATCCCAAAGGCATCGGCGCGCCGTCTGCTCTCCCGCACAGCAGTGTGGATCCTCCACGGAGGGGCCAGAAGCAGCAAGGACCACGAAGCAGAGGCGACTGCCCGAGAGGGAGGTGGGTTTGGGGGTTTTCCCGCTGCTACCGGTCCCCCAAGCGAACCCAGCTAGCGAGGGGGAATGGGGAAAACCATCCTGCCCCATAGCTGGTTTCCAGCAAACTCTAAACCGGGGGCATCGGCTGGGAGTGGGAAGAAAAACTCCCACTCACCGTCCCGCCGGACCCCAGGGCCCCCAGGCACTTGCCATCGTCACAGGGAGGGCTCCCACGCGCCGGGTGCTGGAGACCCTCCCAGCACCACCCCAACACGAAGCACAGACATCTCCCCCCTCCCCGTTTGCCCGCAGCAGCCTCCGTCCTGGCAGCCTGCCTGTCCCCAGCAGCTCCCAACAGGCCCAGCCAGGAGCTGCCGCTCCCCCCAGGATCTCTCCTCCATCATCGCTGGCCTCGCTCGCTGTCAGACTCCATCACCATTCACCTCCTCCTGCCTCGGGCTGCTGCTGCGAGAGCCCGGTCCCAGCCCCAGGCGCTGGCGGGACGGAGGGTGCCTGGCCAGGGACCCTCCCTAACCCTAACCCTAACCCTGGTCAGGCACCCTCCATCCCACCAGGGCTGGGACCGGGCTCTCCAGTGCTCCCCCAGGACGGCCCTTTGCCATCCTCGGGAGGTAGCCTGGGGTTTCAGTGTCCCCCACCGGCTCCTTCAGCCTCTCCGTCTGGAATAAAGCCTGGAGCTTTCTGCTCCTGCTCATTAATTCCTGCTAAAGCCGAAGGAATACGGGAGACGTCAGATGGGGCACGGCACTGGATGAGCTCGCAGAGATCTTGGGGACGTCTCCGAGCCCACGGTCAGCGTGAAAGCGGCTCTGTGCATTAAACAGTGAGAGCCAGCCTTGGGGTGAAGGAGGGTTTTGTTATGTATAAATGTCTAGAAACAAATTTTGAAAGCGTTGAAACCCATCGCTTTCACTTTGAACTCCTTTGAGGCAAGCAAAGAATGGGAATGCAGGTTGTTTTTTTTTTAACGTGGTACTTTTAAGATGGGGGATATGCAAAAAATCCGGCTGGCTGAGGAGCACGAGGTATTTAAAATGTGCTGGCTGCCAACTCGCGGGCTGACATAATCCATCATGACAGCAGAGCCGACTGGGCAGGATTTACAGAGCCTTTCGAGACAGGGAGAGGAAACAGCACCTGATTCACCCTGGAAGAATGCACGAGAGAGACCTGAGGTGGAAAACCATCCAGCACCTGGATATTTAATGAGGGAGACACCTGAGAAGCGGTGATGCAAAGGAGACCCGGGTGGATGCTCGGCAGAGCTGGCCGAGCGTCGCAGGGGTTACTGGTACAACAAAACCTGCTGCAAGATGACCCCCGTCTTCCAGGATGCTGCGCCCATGGGGTGGGTATTACCTGGCCTTTACTGGGAAGGAGCGACGAGGAAAACAGATATTGAATATACCTGCTGCTTGCAACGCTTGCACCAGGATTTTTTCCAAAAGGGAGGGATTTCTGAAGGACGAAGCAGCGGGTCGGCGCGGTACGGGGGTGAGGAGCCGGGAGTTGCGCTGGGAAGCGGCCAGGAGGTCCCTGGATGGAGCCGAGCACAACGCTGCCCGGACACCGAGATTAATGAAGTGGACGGGGACGGCGGGTCCACAGGAGGAATTGCAGCAAGGCTGGGTTTAGTGGGTAACAGGGCACATTTCTGCACGCTTGTGCAACTCAGTCTCAATATCTCTCTCCCAGTAGTTTTGGGGGAGGAAGAAGCGTATTCCACGAGCAATATTTGGGGACAAGTCCCTGCGTGCTGCGCAGGCTCCGTGGTCCCGCTCCTTCGCGTAGAAAAAGTGAAAGAAAAGGGGGAATTGGTCACGGATACAGGGAAAAGGCCCCGCGCGGAGGCACAGGAGAGAACAAGCCCTGCTGGAAAAAAAAGAGGGAGGAATGAAAACAAACAAATCCCAGGAGGAAAAGGTCGGGACGGAGAAGGAGCCGCTGAGTCCTTGTCCGGGACCCGGAGCTATCGCACGTCCCTGTAACGAATCCTCGCCCTCCTCGGGCGGTGGTCATGTGCAAGCCCTATTTTGGGAAACTGAGGCAGGGTCAGCCCCAGCTGCTCGGCGAGCCGGTGCCAGCGCCGGGAGGAGCTCCCAGGACCATGTCTTGCCGCTGCTGGCGTCGGGGGCTAACCGAGACGCTGCTGTCACGGCGAGGGGTGGGAGGGACACCCGCCTGCGCCAGGGCAGGAGCCGGGAGGCAGAACAGCAGCCACGTGTCGCAGGCTTGTGCCGAGACAAAAAGCAGCCTCGTCCCCAGCGAGACACCCCCGTCCCAGCCGCTCCCACCCCCTATGTGCGCCGGGAACGGGTGGCGAGACCAAATTTAGGCACCAAAACCTCTGCCACCCCCGACCCCAGGGACCATGGCGGCTGTGCCGGGGAGATCTCTGCCACTGCATCCTCCTCCCCACCGGCCACGTCCGTCCCTGCCCGTGCCGCCGCCACGGCTCTCGGGGAGGGAAAACAAGCCGTGACCCTCGCCTGCGGCACGCCGGCCATCTTAGCGCCTCTCCCCCCGCGGGGGCCGCCCCTACCTTGTCTGCTCCGGCTCCTCCAGTACAGGACGCCGGCGATGCCCAAGACGTGGCTCAAGACAAAGGCAGCAGGCGGCAGATAGGAGCTCTCCGAAAGAGGCATTGTCCCCTAATCCCAGCCCGCTATCCCGAGCCCGGCTCTGAATTTCTTTCTCCCGCAGCTGCCGCTGTCGGAGCCCGGCATCGCTGGGAGGGCGAGGGGACGGGGGACGCCGAGCCGCTGCCGGCAGAAACTTCCGAAACTTCCTGCCTGCGCCTCTGCCTCCAGCTGGCTGCACACCCGGAGCTGGCAGGGCTCAGGGACAGCCAGCGTCGCCGGGACGGGACCAGGGAGATTTGGGAGCTCGCGGGGGGGCGGGCGGAGGGAGAAAGCGAGCGTCAGGCCGGCTCAAACATCTTTCCTCGGCGTTCACGCGGCCAAACTTTGTCGTCCCCCCCCCGCTCTGGGGGGAGAGACGTCATCTCCTCAATTTCCATTCCCAGCCCCGCTGGAAGGTCGGCTGCGGCTCCGGCGGCCGCGGCGAGGAGGAATCGGCGGGAGCAGCTGCGCGCCGGCATCACCGCAATGCCCTGCTCTTCTTGGGGGGCTCGGGAGCAGCACAAAACCTTGCCCACCCCAGCGGGCGACGGCCGGCAGCCCGGCCCAGCGTCCCCTGCCCGCAGACTGCCCGGCGATGCCAACACACCGAGGGCGGCCAGGATGAAGGGGGGAGCAGCTGGGAGATGCAGGCAGCACTTCGGTAGCATTCGAGTGGCAGCAGGCAGCTGCCTGCTGGGGGCTTGGTACCCGGGGCTGGACCCAGCACCAGTCTGCTCGCAGGAGACCCTCTGCCCAGCAAGAGGGGCAAAAGCAAAGGCGACCAAATTTGGGCTTCTGGGAGTCAGGCACCCCGAGCGCGTTTCCCTCGCCCTCCCTGGATGCCCAGAGATAAATACACTGATTGCCAGGACACCCCAGAGCCCATGGGGAAATACCCACAAACGATGCTCTAACACGAAAGGCAAAGGTTCCTCCACCTCCCAGCCGTTCCCGCGGCTGGGTGCCCCACTCGCCACCAGCATCACATCATGCACAATGAGACGTCCCAGCCCAACCCTATTTAGTAACGGTTAGCGCCGTGCTCGGCATTACTTTGGGAGTTTCGCTTCTTTTCAGAACCGTTTCCGGCAGCGGAGGTACAGAAACGGCACAGGGAAACCGAGAGCAGCAAGCCCTGCTGCGGCACAGCCGTTACGTCCCCTGGCCCGTTCGCCGTTGTAACCACAAGCAAACCGGGTGGAGAGGCTCCTTGCAAAGCCTGTTTTGCTTTCAGAGCCCATCATGGGCTGGGTCCCCCCACCAGCTCCCAGGGGAAGAAACTTGCTCTTGGATAGAAAGTTGTACAGAACTGAATGCTCGTTTTTTGCCTTTGCCTTCCCAGAAGGGCTCGGACAAGAGAGGGTTGTTCTGCTACCGGCGCTTGGTAGCACGGGGGAAAGCCGTTAAGGCGAGGACGGCACGCCACAGCCCAGGGCCGCAGACCTGCAAAACCTCAGCGCGGCTCAGGCTTTGCTGACGGAGAGAGTCAGGAGCCCAGGCTCGCCGGTGGCCAGCGCCGGACCGGCCACCATCCAGCAGCATGGGACGGTGAAACCACACGAGGTCTGGGGTGTCACCCAGATGCAAGCAGAGATTTAAATTGTATTTATAACCCCTGAGCAGCTCCCCAAACCCAACAGCCACAAGCCCACCAAGAAAACCATATCGAGCAAAACTCAATAGACCCAAACGTTGCACTGCTCCACGGGGGACCCGCGCCACCCGCAACCTCCTAACGCCCTCCAGCCTAATGAGACGGGCGACAGAAAATACAGAGAATTTACCTCCAGCGCTGTGGCAATGTATTTTCCAGAGCTTCAGCCCTGCCCGGGTGAAAAATATCCCAGTACAGTTTTCATCTAAAGCAATCTGCTTTCTGTTAAGGCAGGGGAAGCTTTGCAGGAGTAATGACCCGCTGGCAGGCACGAGGCCACCATAAATGGCCCCGAGCGGGGCAGTTAGTGCCCTGCAAGGCAGACGCCTGCTGGGGCTGGGATGTGCCGGCAGAAAAGGCTCCGGGAAGCAGGAGCTGGTTTTCCCCATCCCCTCGCCCCAGCTGCACCCATGGGTGCTCAGCCGCTCCCGTGCTTCCCGGGTGCTGCATGTGCAGAGGGGCCGATGAAATGCACAGAGCACTGCCAGCTGCTCCAGCCGGACAAGCCTTCAGGCAAAAGAAACATATATATATATAAAAGTATATATAATTATATAGAAATATACAGGTTTTTAATATATATATAAAAATCCATATATATAAAACTATATATAAACATATATATATATCTCCAATGTATGGTTATATATATAAATACATCCCTCCGCTGCACCAGGGGCACCGGCGGTCCCCCACTTCATCCCACCCAGTTTAACGCCGTTCCCCCCCTCTCCTTCCCACGCTCCCCTTGCCGGCAGAGGTTCGGCACAAGCCAGCCCAGCCGCCTCTCGCCGCTGCAGGAAGCCGATAACGGCTGCAGCCCAGCCGGCGGCAGCAGAGCCGGGGCGCTGGGAGCCAACGGCGGGTTTCGGGGTGACCCCCCGCGGCTCTGGGGGACGCCCGGCCCCGGATGCAGCTGCCGGCCCCCCTCCGCTCGCCCGGGGGGAGCGGCCGGAGGCCACCCCCCACCCTGCCATGGAAACCGCCCTGCGCACCCGAAACACAAACAGCTCATTTTAGTTCCTTGCAAGGCGGCTTTTTCAGCTTCGACCGTTGCCGCGACCCGGAAAGGAAAGGGGTGGGGAGAGGACACGCGCCTCCCGCCTGCGCAGGAATTTGGGGAGCGGAGAGGCCATGCCCCCGCCATGGGGGGTCCCCACCCTGCAGGGCACCCTCCCATTTCCCTGGGGCACTTTGCAGCCCTGTGCATCACCCAAAACGGTGTCACCCCCATCGCTGCCCCCGCTCCCCCCCAGCGCCCTGCCTGGGTTTTAGGGTACCCCACGGGACGGCTCTGGGGACGCGGGCTGCCCTGGGCCCCCTTCGCTCTGGCCGTGCTCCTTGCCCGGAGCTGAGTCACCCTTAGCTCCAGCCAAGCGTTTTGTGGGGCCGATCCCCCCCCCGCCATGCGCCTCCCCGGTGAGTAATGCTCAGCCGACACGGCCCTGCCGCGGCTGCCGGCATCTCCTTATATGACTGGGGAAGCTGCCGGGCAGCGGCACACGGGAGCCAGGCACAGCCCACGCTTCCCCGGCCCCACTCGGGGGGGTGGAGGCACCCTGGCATCGGGGTGGGCGATGCCGCAGGGATGCTTCTCCGTCTCCCGGGTGCCGTGGCCTCCCGGGAGGCAGCCGAGGCCCCATGGCCTCCAGCCAGGGACACGTGTCCCAGCCCCGGGAGGTGGCAGCCAGGTGGCACTGTCGAAACGCCGAAGCGGGCATCACCGGATGGTGCTGGGGATGGCGGCCGGAGCTGGCCCCCAGCAGCACGGTACCCAGGCGAAGCGTCTCTCCAGGGCTCTGCCTGAACCCCCCTGTGCCCAGGGCAGACGGGGGTGCTTGCCAGTGCCCCCCAGCCAAGCCCAAAGTCCTTCCCATCACCCGCAGCGGGCACCGCTGGCCATGGAAGCGGCTCTGAGTGCACCAGGGGACCCTGTGGGGTTTTTACAGAGGGCCTTCTCTGCCCCAAATGGGGAGTGGGGTCACCCCACACCGGGCAGGGGACACCCCACTCCCTATGCTGGGGAAAGGGGCTTGTCTGGCAGCGGTGCTGAGCACGCACAAACTCGTGACTGCAGTACAGGGTCCAGGTTTCCTGCCCTGCTTCCTCTGCAATGCTTTCCTCTTTCTATTGTTTTTTCCTCCTTTTGGGAGCTTCGAGGGCAAATCTCGGTCACTTACGGCAGCGGCTGAGAATTGCCGAGGAGGGGAAGGAGGCTGTGGGTTTCTAGATCAGGGATGCCCCAGGTAAATCGCAGACAGGCGTCACCCGCTGCTGCCCGACACGGCCCCAGGGGCAGGTCCCGCTCCAGAGCGGGGCGAGGAGCCTCTGGCCTCTGCGGGGACTGGATGGGGGGCAGAGTGCTCGAGCAAAGCCACTGCACCCCTAACCTGAGCCGGGGGACCCAGTGCCCCACACCGGCGCTCAGCCGGGGTCGTTTCCCCCCGGATCACGGCTTTTCCCCCTGCAAAACCCAGAGCTTGGCTAAACCCACAGCATCACGCCTTCCTTGCAAACAACGGCAAACGCTGCTGCGCACAGACGGACGGACAGACAGCAAGATGCATCCCCGGCTGCGGAGCGCATCTGCACGTGCCGGCGCACCCCCTCCTGCAAGCACGGGCAGGGCCCTTCCGGGGCGCGGGGGCTCGCTCCACCCTGCCCGCGGCGCCAGGAGCCATGGGAAAGGAAAGCGAGAACAAAGATGACGTTTCTTGTGATCCGGGCTATTAAAAACAAGGTGGAACGAGGCAGGTCGCGACTCCCGGTGCTGCCCAGCACATCCCCACAGGACGAGCTCCTCCACTTCCAATAACAAAGTCTCTGCTCCCGCCGGTGAATCACCCGCCCGTGCGTGTGCAGGCAGAGCCGCCGATCCCCTCGCCATTCGGTGGGCCCCGACGCCAGGCCCTGCCCGCGCAGCTCCTGGCAGAGCAGGCGCATTCCCTGCATTTCCTTCTGGTTTGCATCATCCCGGAGCGGCCGTGGCCCTGCCAGGAGGGACGGGGACAAGTCCGCAGGGTCCCACGCCAGCCCCTCGGCATCACCGCCAAACTCCAGGGCTGCAAAAGGTCTGAAAAAATTGGGACTACGAAACCTCCCAAGCGGCAACGCTCCTTGTGGCCCTGGAAAAACCAACCTCCTGAACACTGGGTTTTGTGCAAACAGGGGGTTTGGCCCGGGAGAAGTGTATGTGCAAGGGCTGAGGCTCCAAGTGCCCCGTCGTCACCCCCCCTGTTTGCACAGGGAACCGGGGGCTTGAGCTGGGCTTCACCTGTAACGACCAGGGCAGCCCCGTCCAGCCCAGGGTTCAGGGGCCGTTCTGCACCAGCACCCCCCCAGCCCAGCATCTGCACCGAGAGGGCAGCACAAGTGAATATTTAACCACAAATCTCAGCAGAGGACCTGCCCGCGCTGCCAAAGGTCGGCTGGATGCGGCAAAGGACGGGGAGAGGGAAGGGGGCTGCACGGGGGGGAACCTCAGGCCCCCCCCTGCCGCCATCAGCGGTAAAATCTGAGCTGCGAGGAACCAGGGAAAGGAAGCGCTGATGATAAGAGCGGAGATGTTCCCCTTTCCAGCAGACGTCTGGGCACCAAAATAAGAATTATATCTTAAAAAAAAAAAAAAAAAAAAAAGACTTCCCTTCCTGTGGCAGAGCTGCCACCCTGCAGCCGGTGCTGCTTCGGGGGACGCGGGACAGGACGCTGAGGACCACCTCGCTGCTGGGAGATGGAGGTGGAGGGCAGAGATAAGATGGTTCGAGGTAAGGCTGGAAGCAAACATCATTCCTGCCTGTTTTCATTCTACAAAGCAAACAGCGGAGCTGGACCGCCACCTGCTCACAGCTTAATCATTCCCCAGCAGCACAGCTCAGCGTTAACTCCTGCTCCCGGGCAGGAGGAGTGGAAATCCCCCAGCATACCAGCAGTTCTGGGGTTTACAGGAATGTGACATCCAAACTGGGGCCATCCAACGGGACCGACTCAGATGGGATGGATGGAGCCAACAGGAGGACCCAAGGCCTCAAGAAACTCCGAAATGACCCAAAAGGCAACCGTTGCCCTTCACAGCACCGGCGGGGAGGCCTGGAGCCTGCAGCTCTGCAGGCAGGAGAGAAGCTGGTGTCCCCAGGGCACCGGCACGGAGCCCCAGCCTCCCTTCCTTGGTGGGGTTTGCTTTGTGGTGCCCCAGATTCAGCACCTTTCCCCGGGGCGTCCGTAGCCATCAACACTGCCGGCCCAGCTGCCCCCAGCGCAGTCCCCTCCACGCCTCCCCCAAAGTGACCCAGGCCCCCTCTCCCACAACCCGGACCCCAGCAGATCCTCGCACCCAGCCGGTGGCTTCGCTGAACCACGTCCCAGACACCTCTCGTTCAGACGCTCTCCAACGCTGCCCGGGCTTTTTAACCCTCCCTCTCGGCAGGAGACCAAGCACATCACGCCGAAGAGGTGGTGAGGGTGATCTCACCGCTTCTTTCCCAGTGTTAAAAATCTCCACCAATCCACCCGCCCGGCAGCCTCCCCAGATGACTGCCGAGGCCATTGGGTTTTTGCTGACGCAGCGGTTCAGGCATTATTTCATCGCTTCCCACTTCTCGGAAGCCTCCCCTGCTTTGTCACCCCTCCGAGGACGCTGGCAGAGAGCCGTACCGCGCTTGCTCATTAAATGATGCCATGAAACTCACGGCCACGCACCCCAGGCTCCGGGAAAGCGCCAAACCCCACTGAGCCAGCATCGACTCGCCGGTATCGCCCTGCAAGGAGTGGGCAGGAGGGAGCAGGGGACGGGGACAGGCAGCGGCACAGATAAAAACCGCATGTCAGGAGGCAGATGGCCAAGCAGCGAGGGCAGCTCTCGATGCACATGGAGCTGCTGGGTGAGAGGGAGGAGGTGAAGCCGGTGCCGGAGGTGAGGAGGATGGGGATGCACAGGCGGAGGAACAGCAAAGGTCTCCTGGCAGAAAACACTCCGGCTTTTTGGGAGTGAGCAACACCCTCCCAGCTCTGGGCGTGGAGGAAGGCTTGCTCGCACACCCACGTGCAAGAGGACACATACGTCTGCGCTTTCCCAGGGGCCTGTGCTGACACGGCGAGGTGGCACCTTTCCCAGGCCGGGGGAGGAGGAGGAAGGCGATGCCATCTCCAGGTCCCTCCCTGCCCCTCCAGCCATGGAGACAACGCCGCACGCCTCCCCAGAGCCACCGTCTCCACGGCTGGGTAAACACCTGCTCCGTAATTCCCAGCACGCCCTGCCGGCACCTCGGCAGAGAGAAAGCCATGCAAAACCAAACCAAAATAAAAAACACACAAAAAATCCCCACCGCAAGATTTGATGGAAGCCCCAGCAAAGGCAAGCGGCAGAGCCCTGTGCCGGAGAGCAGCCCAAGCCCTGGCCGCATCCTGCACCCGCTCCCACTGCCGGCACAGGGGCTGAGCACCAGTAAACACCCCAAGTCCTGGAAAAATCCCCTAATGAAGTCCCAGGCCCCAGCCCCTCTCGGAGGAGCCGGACCCCGTGGTGGGGCAACCGGCTGGGGTGCGGAGCTGCACCCCGGCACAGCCGAGCCCCGGGAGGGACCGCGGGGAGCCGGGTTGGAGCAGCGGCGGTGGGATCGTTGTCGGCCGCTCAAGGCCAAGCTTTGCACTTCCCACAGCCGTGGCTTAGGGAGCAGGAAAGCCGGGGGGGCGGAGGGATCGCCGGCATCAAAACTCCTTTTCTACTGGCTAACAAAAGGCCCGGTGTCTCCGCAAAGAGGCTTGTTATTCCAACGCCAACCAAAGGCTGCTTGGCAGCAGGAGAAATAGGAAAATGTTAGGCTAGTGGGAACTGGCTGCGCTTTGTTCGGGGCGCGCTTGGGCGCTGCGTTTGCACAGGCTCCACACAGCAGCTCACGACGCATGCAGGGGTGTCAGGGCCGGGCTCCCCCCGACCGGGCACGGCCTCACCGACAGCTCCCAGCTCCGGACCCCCTTTCCCCGCTTCCTACAAATAGCGATGCAAAACAGCAAGAGAAAAGGCAAGGGGAGCTCGCAGCCCAAGCACGCAGGCCAAGCGCACGCCTCGCAGCCCAAGCTGCGGGTAGGGAGCCGTGTGCCCCCCTTTGGCTGCCTTCAGCCCCCCAGCTGTGCCCCACAAAGCAGCCCAGGGTTCGACCGGCCTCACCACCCTGCAAACACGAGGGCAGCTGGGGGACCCGCGAGCCCCCAGCCTGCTCGGGACAGGAGATGTGCAAAGCCCCATCTTAGAAATGGAGGTCAAAGAGAAGGAAGAAGATGATTCTCTCATTTTCCCCTGCAAGTGGAGGACGGGCAGGCAACCTCGAGCCCTAATCTCATTAGATGTCCCAAACTTAGCAGTGTGAAACCTGATTAGCACCGTGCGGGAGGCGGGTGAAGGGGCGGCAGCCCGCTCCGCCAGCCAGCCCCAGCACCCTTTGACCGAAGACGGGGGGTCCCGACCCCTGAGGAAGCCAGGGCTGGGGAGCAGGGCACCCAGAGCTCCCTCCCCACGGCGCCCTGCGCCCGCCCGGGATGCGGCCCTGGTCCTTCCACACTTGCTCGCCCAGAGCACAAACGCTGCCGGGAATCCTGCCCGTGGGCTTAGCCAGGGCTTTGCTCATGGCCGCGCCGTGCTCTGAAGCGATGCTTCATCCCAGCTGCTGCCACCGGCTCCGGACCGGGCCGGCCTTGGCATGCAGCAGCAGAGAGGAATTTGGGATTAAAAAAAAAAACCCCAAACCAAACAGAGGAAGGCAGGAGCCTGAAACTTCTGTTCCCTAGAGACCCGCTCTCCCGCAGAGGAACTTAATCCCCATTAAAAATCAAATGAAATAATCCAGTTGCTAACATTGCTCTGCCTGCTTCGTTCAAGCACCAGCGCAGCACCAGACCTGCTGGATCCCACCAGCCTGGCCCAAGCCCATCAGATGCTCTTAGGAGAGCTCAGTTGGACCTTTCCGGAGCAAAAACCATCTCTGGCACCGCGAGGCTGTGGTGGGAGAGCTGTAAATCACCGGGGATCCTCAGTTAGGGCACGGCCCGCGAGTCCCCCCGGCTGGCTGGGCTCCCCAGGGGACACCTCGTAGGGTGGCCGTGCCGGAGGAGAGGCACCCACCCTTCCCTGGGAACAACCGGCTGCGTCCTCCTCCTCGTGCGTGGGGAGACGGGGCCAGGAGAGCCATGTGCCGGCGGAACCGAAACCCACCAGGGCCTCCACCCGCAGTGGCCAGGGCAGATGGCGGCCCTGGATCTCTTATCGCACCCGGCCACCTTGGGCAGCCCCGGCCTGGGGTGCTCCTCGGGGAAGCCATCACATGATGGGACGAAAGCAAACGGCGACAGCGGCGCATGGGGACGAGCCACGGCACCGCTCCAGCACCAGCCCCACTGCCCGTGCGGGGGCAGGATGCTGCTCCCGCCTCCTGCTCCGATCCCCTCCCAGCACATTACTTCTAAGAAAATCCTCTTTTTTAATATCAGGAACCCGGTAGAGCTGGGCACAACACATGCTGCAGAGGTCGTAGGAACAAGCACGGACCCACTCGCGGCTGCCTGGCCACGGGGAAAATCTGAGCCCGGTTCCCCTGGGGAAAGCACGTGGCAGCGACAAGGTCAGATGAAGGCAGGAGATTAGCCGGCGTGCACGGGAGAAGGCCGAGAAGATGCTGGATTTTATCCGGCTGCCAAATAAACAACAAACTCCTCAGAAAGTGAAACCAGCCGTCCTCGTGCCACTGGTAAAATTAACCCAGCAATAAATTTGCAATCAAATGGGTTTGCTGAGACGAGCCCAAGGCGCTCATCACCTCGGGGCTGTGACAGCCGCTGCCCGGGGAAACCCGAGATGGAGACGGTGTGGAAAGGCTGGGTGACCCCAAACCCAGCGGGGCAGCGGCTGTTGGCGCAGGGTCCGTCCCCGAGGAGCATCCTTTGTCCCTGGCATGGAGGTAGGGATCCGGCAGAGCCTCCCAGCTCCATCGCAGCCAGGAGGGCACAGGGGACCGGGATGCTCTCCAAGCCCTTCGGGATGCTCTCCAAGCCCTTCGCCCGGAGCCGGTGGGGCTGACAGCGATGGATGCTGGCACCGTGCCGGGGGTCAGGGGCCTGGACTTACACACACAGGCATTTACATATGAAATGCTCGCAGCTCCAATATCCGCTGCTGCCTCCACCTCCCTGGGGAGATGAATAGAGATGGGGGGAGACAGGGAGGCAGGGGAAAAGAAACCTCTCCAGCAATAAAACCTTCCTCTCCTCCAGCTTTGTCCAGCCCCGCAGCTCAAGGGCAGGCTGGCTGGGGCTGCTTTCAGCCCTGGAGAGCACACTTAGCTACACGGCAAATGCCAAACCACGACGGCAAGAGGCACGGCGCAGCTGTCTCCATGCCGGCGGGCACAGCAGAGCTAACCCTAACCACCCACAAAGGCGGGCGCCCCTTCTGCGCTTGGATGCACAGGGAAGCACCCCAACAGTGCAAAAGGGGTGGCTGTGCCCGCTCAAAGAGCCATCTCGCCTCCCCCAAGCATCCCCTGCCCCTTCCCCGCCCACACCACAGTTTCCTCCGTCTCCCTGCCTGCACCGCTTTCTGAATTAAAGCCACGAAGGGCTGCGGTAAACACGGCTGGTGACAGCCAGCAAGCCGGCATCGCTCAGGCTAGAGGCAGCAAAACAGACCAAAAACTGCAGATGTGGTTTCCTGGGGACTCGCCACCCGTGTTTTCGCATTCCCGTTACAGGCTCGCGAGAGCGGAGAGAGAAAGTGCCCCGAGCGCCGGGATGCGGGAGCCAGCGCAGGCAGCCAGCGCTCCCGGCAGGGCTCTGGGCAGCACCTGGAGAGGGGAGAGCTGCCAGATCAGCTCCTGCAGCCGGTCACCTTGTAAACGCTATTACTAATGTCATCTGGGCTCCTCGGCACCTCATTCTCGCAGGCAGGAGGGGAATTTGCCAAGCTGCAGCTGGAGACGGGGCCCGAAACCCGCTGCATGAGCGCAGGTGCTTTAGCAGTGGCCCCAAAACACAGAGCGGGGTCACTGGCACCCAAGTCCAGCGCCCATCCGTGCTCCGGCTGCCGAGGGGCTGCAGACGGGGGGACGAACACAGCATCGGGATGGAGCCAGCCACCGGCACGGCACACGGCGACTGCGGGCTCCTTTTACATTGATTCCCAGTGCCAGCTGCAGCGAGGCTCAGGAAAAATTTATGACGGACACCACGCCAGCATAAGAAAGTGAATTATATTACTCCCGGACACGATAACTCAGGGCAGCTGTCAGCCACAGAGCTGCGGGATTAACCCTTCGCGCCAGCCCCGGCAGCGGCACGGGAGGGTGGGGAGGCTGCCAGCCCGGCGGGTGACAACTCCCTTGGCTCCCTGCTAAATTAAACATTGAATTGATTCACCTTTGTTATACAGCGGGATCAGCTGGTAAAGCCCAGCCGTGCTGAGGCAGTGCTGTAAAAGGGGGCAAGTCAGTAAGGGCATTATTAGATGACGGGTGATGGCATCCCAGGTGCCGTCTGCTTTCCTCCCCGCCTTCCTTCTAGCAGGCAAATCCCACTAGCTGTCTGCAGCAAGACGGGGCTGGTGGGATTCCCAGACCAAAAAGCTCCTCTGACAGCAAGGAGGGAAAAAAAATAACAAAGAAAGGGGGAAGAAGCAAGGGAAGCATCCCCTCCTGCTGTAGCTGGAGTGCCAGGTAAACCGAGCTGCTCTCCCGCTGCGCCCGCAGCCCGGGCTCGCTGCCTGCTGCAGCGGGGACAACGGCCGCCGGCCTCCAGCCACCTGCCAGGGGCCGGCCCAGCACGATCGGGTGTCGCAGCCGGCTCTCCGGGGACAGCCTGCGAGGCGGCAGAGCATCGGGAAGCAGTTTTGGAAAGAAGGGAGGGGAAAAAAAACAAAGAACCGATCTGCACCCGGGTGCCACCGTGCACCCACTACCAGCAGGACCCACGCCGTGGCCAGTGGGACCCACGCAAGCGAAAATACCCTCACCGGAGCCGGATCAGCCCCCGGCCCGCAGGAGCAGCAGCCAGCTCCATGCCCTTTAGCAGGATTTTGAGCTCAATTTCTTTTCCAGTTGTTATTTGCAAGCAGCTTCCCCTGCCTCCCTGCGTTACTTACGGGGCTGGGTTAGCCGCTGGCCCAGCGCTCGCTTTGTGCCCAGATGCACCGTTCGAAATCCAAATAAAAGACAAAAGAGGGAAGTGAAGCAGAGCCATGGAAAGCACCACCCCTCCCGGCTGCCTCCATGGGAAGCCGGCAACTCCTCGACGTCCCAGGGGGACTCGATTTGCCTCAATCAGCGATCGATGGCAGATGGTCGGACTGTGCCGGAGCCCGCGGAGGAGGCGACGCCGGAGCGGCTCAGCCTCTCTCCGTGCCGCACGTCCACACCGCGGAGGGTGAGAAATACCTTTCAGGGTGCCAAGTCCATCCAGGAACTTCTTGTACTTCTCCGAGTTCATTTTCCAGCCGAGCCTACCCGGCTCCTCAGCTGGGCAGCATCGGGGCACCCACGAGCCCCAGCCACCGTGACCGGCTCGGTAGCCCCGCCGGCCTCACCGCCGTCACCCTTTGACCACCCGCAAGTCCAGCTGCGGCACAGCCCTCGCGTTTCCTTATTTGATGAAGTGCCTTAAAACCTCCCATGGCCGAGGCCACCTCCCTTTTTGCAAATGAGCCCAGCGCTACCAACAAGCGCCCCACACCATCAGGGCTCCCGGCATCCCTTACCCCTCCCTCCACGCCAGAGGTTTCAGGGATTGTATGTCCGGGGGATATTTCCAGCAAGGAGCACGTTTGAGGGAATTGGGAGGGGAAGGAAAAAAACCAACAGGCTTTAAGACTGGCAGGCAGAAGACGGGGAAAATACAGTCAGTGGCAGAGCGCAGGGTCCCATCCTTATGGGAGAAGCCACCTTGGTGACTCTGACACCAGGCCACCAGCGTGGGAGAAGCCACCAGAAAATCCCCATAATGTGCTGGAAAAAAGGGCCAGGCGAGACCCAGGAGCAGGCAGGGGCCGGGTCCCTCCTACCTTTGCCCCCCCAGCTCACCACACTCTCGCCCCGCACCGGCAGCAAGGCACTTACAAAGCCAAAAAGGAGATTTATTTGTTTTCAAGGAGTATTTGGGAGCAGGAACCATCCCAGCGTGATCTGAGGGGATCCGAGCACCCGCCCCGCTCATCGCTGCCCTTCAGCAGGACCGGTGTCCACCTGGCACGTCCTTGGACTTCAAATAATCAAATAATAAATAATATCATCATCACGATCGGTGGTGTTGAAACATGCTCGTCATGGAGGCAGATCATGCATTCCCTGCATCGCCCCACTGCCTCTCCAGAAAGATCCCAGCAGATTGAGCAAGACCCACCGCACAGCGCAGGATCTGCCCGCCTGGGCTTCGGCACGGCCCGCACCTCCCGGCAGAGCCGTCCTGGCACACCCACACGGCATTTGAGCTTCTCCGGAGGGAGAGAAGAGAAACCAGAGCAAGGATGTGCTGCAGGAGCCAAATCACCCCCCAGAAACCAGGGGTGGCAGCTCCCCACCTCTCGCCAGGGTGAGAAGATTCCCCTTGTCCGCAGGTACCGGCGCATGAATCCTCGGCTTCTTCACTGCGTGCTGGGGGAGCGGATCCACCCGTTCCCAAAGCCACCAGCATCCCATGGCAATGCCCCACGTTATCCATAAAAACATTAATAAAACCAGTTTGCACAACCCAGCGACCCTGGAGGGGGGCACAGGGCCCCGCTCCTCTGCAGCTCTGCAGACAGACGGACGCATCTCTGGGGACAGACGCGCACCAGGGGTATCGCTTTCCTTCGTGAGCGGAGCAAACCCCGTGGGCCAGTTGCCACTTGTGCCCCCGCCAGCTGTCTGCCTGGGAACCGGGGAGCCAAAATCGCGCCGGGAGCTCTGAGGGGGAAACGGGGCAGGTGGCGAGGTGCCGCCCGCAGCCGCCTGCGCTCCAACCACACCGGGGCCCTCTGACCACCCGCACCCACCGCCGGGCTCGGCTGGGATGGAGGTGACACCCAGAGGACCCGCTGCCATCGAAGGGAGCTGCCCGAGCCCTGGGGGGACGCACGGGTCCACAGCAGCCGGGGCAGGCGCCCGTTCATCCTGGCGAGAGGGAGCCAATCCGATCTGCGGCACGCGGCCGCGTGGAACAGCCCGGCTGTGCCGGCCTTCGCCAAGGATTCACGCACAGCACCGGAGGAGCCCGGCTGGCAGCAGGCGGTGGCAGCCCTCGCCTGCCAGGACACCGCAGCCCGGCTGCAGCCCCGGCACCGTGGGGCTGCTCCTGCAGACATCCCCCCACGCCTGCCGGCAGAACCGGGAGCAGAATAAAGTCGTTGCGAGAAGCCAAGTTGTCACCACTAAAAATAGCACAATGGAATTTTCCTCTAAAGAAAAAAAAAGCAAAAATAAGGAAAAAAAAAAACCTGCTTCTTGCTGACAAAGGGGCTGCGAGAAGGAAGCCAGGAACAGCCCCGTGGAGGGGCGCAGGAGACACCATCTCCTTCCCCTCCGTCACCCCCGCGCAGGCAGGGAGAGCGGAGCCCAGCGCGGGGGAGCGGGCAGTGCTGCCAACATCCCCGGTTTATTTATCTCCATCCTCCCCTTCCCAGCACAGGGGAGAGACCAGGCACTGCCAGGATGGCCACGGACAGGGCAAGCAGGCAACTGCTCTGAAATTATAGCACAGGAGGCAGACGCGGCTGCCCCGCGCAAATCCTGGCTCGCCCAGCACCCCGGCTCTCCCCCCAGCACCCACCATGGCTTTGTACCCCCAGGGCGATAAGGGTAACCCCACACTTGCAGGGGTTCGGTGCCTGCCTCCTGCCCCACTCCCTAACGCACCACCTAACACCAAAGCAGCTCAGTGGTACGGGAACGCAGCCCGACACCCACCGGGCCCCCCAAACCCTGCGGCGATGGGGAGGAGGCTGCTTCCCTCCTCCCGTCCCGAGGGGGTTAAGGGGAAGCAGGTCTGATGCCGCCAGACCCCATCCACAAGCATCCCGGCTCCCTCTCCCCGCCGGGAACGCCAGGAATTCCCAGAGCCGGGAGGATCGCTTCAGCTGGCTCCATCAGTGCACCGGGGCCGGGGGGGAGCCCCCAGCTCCCAGGACGGCCACCGCGCACCCGGCCGGCCGAGGAATCCCAGCATCTCCCAGCCCGGCAACTGCCCTCCGCAGCAAGAACGAGAAGCATCCCAAACAGCTGGCGAGGATGAAATGTCTCCGCGTGCAGCGTCTGGAGCCGCCTGCAATAAACCCTCCTGCGCCATGGCTGTCCCTGCCACCCTCGCCCCGGGACAGTGCCCCATGGTGGGGGTTTTGCTCCCCAATGTGCACGCGAGTTGGGGGGACAGCAGGGGACTGCGCTGCCCTTCCCCACCATCGCCAGCAGCGGGGCGGAGGCCGTTCGCACCATGCCAAGGGCGCTGCCAGAGCCAGGGCACAGACGGGTGACCCACAGCAGCTGCGGGAGCAAGCCTGGGGTGTGGGATGCATTTATTTTAGGAGAGCTTTGCCAGCAGGGCTGCACCGTCACTGCTCCAGCGAGCCCCCAGCGGGGACACGGCGATGGCCACGGCCACACCAGCTGCCCCCAGCATCACTCACAGCGATCCTCATATCAACTGGTGCTGGAACCAGGGAGGTGGTGCAGGGGCTGCTAATTCATGCTAATTAGCTGGCAGGGCAGCTGCCGGCAGCATGCGCGGTGCAGGACCGCCGGGCTGGGAGGACGGCCTGGCCCTGCTCCGTGCGGAAAGGAGTCACTCCCGCTGGACGGTTTTACCAGGACGGCTCTTGTAGCAAAACTGCCCAAGGTCAACGCGAATCTCATTGCCACGGGCGCCCTTGTATACAGTTTCCTGCAGGGAAAAATAAGCTGCTGGCAAAAGCACTTCTGAAAGGCCACCGTGGACGTGAATAGCGATTAATAAAAAGCAAGACAGAAGTTACACCCTTATTTGATGTGACCAGAAGCCAACACAAATGTGCCATTGGCACCGAAGCAGAGGTGCAGCTCCATGGCCACGCAGGAGCGGGGCAGCCGGCCGGGAGCCAGCAAGGGCAGAGCAAGGGCTTGGGAGCAGGACGGGGCAGAGCTGGCTCTGGCCCCAACCGTGCCAGGACTCTGCCCTCGACCCAAGCAGGCGTCCCGGCAGAGCTCAAGGAAGGGGACAGGGGCCTCAGCAGAGCTTGAGGTGGGCAAGAGGAGAGGCTGGGAGAGGAGAAGACCCACACAGGTGCTGTAGAGGTGCAAAGCACAGCATCCATCACAGGCGGGAGGCTGGCAAAGCTTCCCTGGCATCGGTAAAAAATGCTTCATCTGAGCAGAGGAGGGCAGGGAGAGCAGGCAGCTGCTGCAAGCACACGGGCACAGCGCCGGCCCCGCGGTCCACGCCAGCAGACTTGGACTCACTGGAGGGAAACGGGGTTCAACAGGAAATGAAAAATGGAAATGCAGCATGTCATGCACAGGGAAACAACAAGAAAACGTGACCATGCTCTGGCAGCGCCCAGCCAGCCGCTCTGAACTCACTGGTCCAGATCGCTGATAAATGGAGGGGTGACAGAGGGGCACTCCCGGCACTGCGAGGCCGCGGCTGCAGGGACCGGGCATGAACGCAAGACGCTCATTGCAGCCCAACTCGTCTCACCGCTGCTGGTACCGATGGATCCAGGCTCCCATCGGCACCATCGGAGCCTGCTCTGACAGGGCGAGAGGGAGCCCTGGCCCGTCCTGCCAGCCCTCCTGCTGGGATCAGCATCCCGCTCCTTGCCCAAAATCTCCCAAACCATCTTGCCCAACAGCCCTCCCCGCTTTCCCCCTTCCAGGAATCACTCGGCTTATCTGACTCAGAGGCAGGGCACACGTCTCAGATCACATCTGAGGACTTGTTTAACCACGTCCACAGCCAGACATACATCACATCTGATCACCCTGCCTCCCAGCCCCGCCACACATCTCCTCGGGAAGCCAACGCTGGAGGATCCCCCTTCCTCCCCCCCGAGCCGGGTGGGATCCATCCAGACACACAAAAACTCACAACACAAAACTTCCTGGCTTATTCACACAAGCATCCTCCGTGCTTTGCAAATGCTGCTGTGCAGGGGACCTCCTCGGCGGCTTCCCTCTCCGAGCTGGAGGCTGTTTGAACACCCCCAAACCCCGGCAGCGGGCCCCCCCCGGACAAGAGCAACGCTGAGATGTCAAATGTGGAGCTTCCAGCAAGCCTCGAGAAAGAGCGTCTGGAAGGAGAAGGGGGAGCTCGAGGTCAGCATCCAGCGGGGATGCTGCAAGCCTGGCTGCTTGGGATGCGGGACGGGGGCCGCCCAGGCAGGGGACCATGCTGCCGGCAGCAGGGAAAAGCTGCCAGGAAGCCGCTCTCCTCCCTGTGCCGGGGAGGCCGGCACCCTGCCTCCACCCCCTGCTCTCCCACCGCCACCCAGCAGCAGCTCCGCTGGTTCCCACCCCACCCGCAGACTCCGATGGGATGGGCAAGGCGTGAGCAACCAGTTGGGGTGCGGAGAGGAGCCGGTTTGTAGGTCCTGCCCACGGACCCGCCAAGGCTGGCTCTGCACCGCCGTGCCGGGCAGGGGGGCACGTCGTGGGTGACAGCCACCACCAGCCCCAGAAATTAAGGCTGCCACCATGGCCCTGCTCACGGCAGGCTACCGTCCCCGTCCCAGGTGTGCCATCACACCCACCGCTGCACCGCCTCACCCCGCGGGCAGCAATTGCCTCATCTGCCCTGGAAAACTCAGCTGGCGTTGCCAGGATCCATCCACAGCACCGAGTTTCCCGAGGCAGCAACGCCCTGGGTACGGCCGAGCCGCAGAGAGGAGCGGGGAAGGGCTGGATTTGAGCTCAGGGAGCGTGGTCCCACCTCGATGGGGACAGCCCCAAGGAAATGCCGTCCCCTGCGGTCCCTGCACCCCCTGGGGTGAGCAGAGCCTGCACCAGGCATCAGCCAGCCCTGCCCACGCTCCCGTCACGGGTGCACATCAGAGGCTGCTCATGGAAGCCATCCCCAGGGAATATTAACGACAATGCATTTGTGCTCCTTTCCAGAGAAGCGATGGATTCAAACCGACACCGCCCCAGTCACCCCCTTCAAGCCGGAGCCGCCGCAATGCCAAAGGCTGAGCAGTCGCAAATCCCACCCCGGGTGCCGGCTCTGCTCCCCAGCACCCACACGGCTGCCTGCGGCTCAGCCTCGGGTGGGATCAGCTCACCCCAAAGTGCCCCCCGAAACCTTCCTTCCAGGGCTTCCCTGGCCAAGCAGAGGCCCGGGAGGAGCCGCACGGCTTCCCGGCATTGCCCGCTGCATCCTCCCCGCTGCCCCACGCCTGTCCCGGCCCTCCTGCTCCAGCCAGCAGCGAAACACTGCCCCGTGCAGGAACCAGCTCAGCCGCAGCCACCGGGCTGAGCCCACAGCCCCGGGAAGGGCTCCCAGCCCTTCTGTGCAGGAGAGACGGGGCAAAAAATGGCTTATAAAGGGACTCATCACCCTGGTATTCAAACAACGGTGTTAAGACACTTGAAATTTAAATAAAGCCTCTTTTTCTACTTCCGTCTGGGAGGTTTCATGCTGCTGGCATCAGCCACGGTATGTCCAGAGCAGTCTAAACTTAGCTGACACAAGCGAGACGAGCCTGGAAAGGAGGTTGGCCAGAAACCAGCAGACGGAGGTCAAAGACTCCGGTCTCGCCCCAAAGCATGAGCAGGGAAGGAAAAGGCTCTGACGGGAACGCGTGCAGGCAGTGCTGAGAAGAGGAGCGAGAGAACAGCGCGAGCCCTTTCCAAACGCTCGGCGGCGAGCTGGCCGCTGAAACGAGATCAAAGCTTTCCGGCACGGCACAGTGCACCGGCGGGAGTCACGCCGCGTCCTGGTGCCCGTGCCAGGGAGGTACCGCGGATGTAGCCACCTTGCACGGGCACCCACCGTCCCAGCCTCCCCCAGGGGCTTCTCTCTCTGGACCAGAAGCACATGGAAACGAGGAGAAGCAGCTGACAGCCCCAGGACCAGAGAGCAGGGCTCAGCCACGGCCCTGGTCCATTAGCGGGGCACCAGGACGACGATGGCAATTGCAATCACTTCTGCCGATTTTGTGATCGGGGATGCTGGAGGGCTCTCGGCGAGGCGAGCCCAGCCCAGGAGGCACCATCGGGCACTTGGGATGGCGATGACTCCACCATGAAGGCAGCAGAAAGCTGGCCGGGCGAGGCGGGGTGGATCCTCTCACCTGAAAAACCACCAATCTCATTTCCCTGTTGGCCAAAATAAACACGAGCGAAACAGCACCTTCCACGGCACGCTCAGGGTCCACCTCGGACACCTGGCTCCGGCCGTCCCTGGGGGCAGCCCAAGGCTCCTGCCACCTTCTCCAGCTCCCCTCGATCGATCTCTGCTCCCCATCCCCGTACCAGGGAAGCCAGCAACTCCCACACGCATCCCAAAAAAATCAGCATTATCCGATCCTTTAGTGGAAAACCCCAGCTTCCCCCCACACTTGCTCAAGCCAGGGACTCTCCGCTCCGACGGCAGCGCTCGGCCACCCCTCCTCCTGGGCGATGAAGAGGAAGACAGGCTTCCTCTCCCCCCAGCAAGGAGTCACCGCCACGCTACCGGTCCCGTCAGCGCTCTTGCAGACAGCGGAGGCCTCGTGCAGCCCACTCAGCGCCGTCCAGGAATGATGTTTATGCTTGTGGGATGAAATCCCGGCGGCAGCGGCCCCGCGTCAGGAGGCAGCCGCGTGCTGCCAGGCTGGCACAGCCACACTGCAGCAACCGGGCACCTGCAGCAAGGGGTCTTCAAGCCCTGAGACCCCAGTGCTGGGCTCCAGACTCCTCTAGTTGTATTTCTTATAGCAGAAGACAAGTGGGGGAAAAAAAAAGGAGTTTCTTCACAGATGGGCACGGCCAGGATGGCTGCCCACCACCAGGAAGGCCCCAGTCCCACGAGGAGGGGTCCAACGCGCGCTGGTTCATTTATACAAGGGTCCCACATCTCTTCTGCCCGCCCCAGGCTCTCCTCCAGTCCCTGGGAAGGTTGTCCCCTTCCTAACAGGAGTCAGGTTAGGCGGACAAGGTGACAAGCCATTCCCTGCTGTCCCAGTCCAAACAAGCCAGGCCACGTGCCGGGCACCACGGAGCAGGCAGAGACGGCGTCGGGGCTGGGAAAGGGCTTCCTGACGCTACAGCTCCAGGTTTCTACCCCTGAGCACAAAAAGGGTTAATTATCGAAAAGAAAGGATTTCACCAAGATTGATTAGTTACTGTTTACAGAGCTCTGAACATGGAAAGCGTGACCGGTGCTCTGAGCGGAGCCCGGCAGCGCTGCCTGCACCCTTGCGCTGCCCGGCATCCCAGGGGCTGCGGCAGCGCAGAGCCACGTGCTGGCTCTTGCTTTCCCAGGGGACAGCGAGGGTCAGCATCCCCCAAAACATGACGGGAGGTATGCACCATGGGAACGGAGAGCAGCCCTCAGACGCTGAGCCCCACTCAGCATGCCGTGCACCCGTGGGACGACAGACCAGGGCTTCCCTTCCTACCCAGACCCCTCTGACCAGCACCCAGAGGGGCCCCCAAAAGCTCTGCCATCACCCCCCACGCCGCTGCCGTCATTCTCACCGGCACCCGCGCTGCACGTCCCGGCATGTGCTGCGGCACCACGATCCAGCGATGAGGCAAGAGGGGCTGGAAGCCGCCCTGCGCCATACCTCCCCGGCACAGCCCTGGGAAACCGGCCCGCTGGCTTTCAACTGGGGCAGACTGGTGAACGTCTTGGCACTGGAGACCTTCCAGTTGTAGGTGCCAGGCGCTGTTCGGGACAGCACAACCTGGAGGGTGCTGTGCCCCCAAGGATGCCAGCAGCCGAAGGAAGCCACGCTCAGGGCAGCTCTGCCACGCTCCAGGCACTGCGAGGTGGCACCGGAGCCTACACCCCCTCCCCAAATCCCCCCCTTGAGCCCCACTCCCATCCCCTTGCTCACCCAACCCCCTCGGGACCAGGGCGCAGCATCGCCCAGCACCCAGTACCGGGCCCGCCGGCAGCAGGGACGCGTGCCCCCGCAGCGCCCACGCCAGCTCGCAGCACTGATGCAAACCTCCTCCCCCAGCACGCCTGGGAGCGGGAGCACCCCGGCGAGCACCGGTGCCGCAGCGATGCAGCACACCTACCCGGCGCCCCGGTCCCTCCGCGCAGGCAGCTCTCCTCTGCCTACGGTGGGAGTTTTGATAAAGAAAGAAATCACGGGGATCTGCCAGCTGGTTAACCCCTGCTCGTCAGTAAAAGGCAGGATTTGCAGCTCACTGCGCCGGCTCCGGGACCCTTCCCATACCGCCAACCTCCCTGCCTCCAGACCTGCCCCGGCTTGCTCGACGGTGGAGGCCCCGCTGCTCAGACTGGGTTTTTTAGGCTATTTTCTATCAGAAATAGAGCGGAGCTGTTGAATAGAAATGCAGGGAGGCATTCGCAATCTCCCCACGGCTCCCGGCTTCGGCAGCGCCCAGCGTCCTCCTTGCCCTCCGACGGTGTGAGCCGGTGCCAGCAGCACTGGGCCCCAGGTGCAGCAGGTACGGGGTGGCCACCACGAGCCAGACACCGACCCCACGGGTCTCCCCAGGCGGCTCGGCCCCCAGCAGCCACATTTCGGTGAAAACTCTCCATTTTTTGCAGGATTAAGAGGGGGAGGGGATGAGCCAGTGGAAAACTTGTTCCGGACAGGAAAAACCAAACTGTTCACAGGAGCTGTGACGGGGGAAAGCAGGGAAGAGCCAACACGTCCACCAGCTCGGAGCCCAACGACCCGAACTGGAGGCTCCCACCCAGCCCTCGCAGCGCGGGTGGGACGTCCCTGGAGGGATGGGGAGCAGGGAAGGGGTCGAAGGCAAAGGAAAGCTTTTATCCAGTATAAACACTCATTTCTCCTACACCAAACAGGCACCACAAACAAGATCAAACAACACCCAGCAGGGTATTTCCAAGCTTTTTACCATAACCTGGTGTAGAAATGAGGTACCACCTAAAAAGCCCTCCTTCCTGGGGGAACCCGGCCGCTCGACGAAGGCACGGACAGCCAGAGCACGGGACGGGTGAGGGGGGGCCCAGCCCGGCACCGCCGCCGGTGCTGCTCCAGCTGGACCGGCATGGACAGGCACTGTAATTTCATTTTCTTTTTTGGAACAAAGCAAACCCAATGCAAACGGCAGCTCTTTCCATGCCAGCTGCTGGCACCCGCTGCACCGTTTCCTCCGCGTCTCCACGCTGAACCCAACTACATCAAAGGGGCTTTTTATTAATAAAAGTTTGTCAAGTACTTGGACGAACCCGAGTCACATTATCCAGAGCCTTTCCAAGGCGCCCGAAGAGGCTTTTATTCCCCGCTCCCTGTGAAAGGGGAGCGAGGCTGCGCGTTTCTCCCACCTCTGGGAGGTTTGAGTGGCACCCCCTGAATCGGGGAGCCGGGGAATCCATTATTCCCCTTTCTCTGCAGGCAGAAAGGAAAAGGAAACGGGCGCCGCGAGCGCCTGGCTCCTCTCGGCTCGGCCATCCGCATTTTAAAGAGACTTGGCTGCTAAACTTACAAAACAGAGCGCTAGGAGCCCTGTGGGGCTGAAATCTGGGCTCCAAGACAAGTCTATCTGCAGCAAGGAGGAAAAAAAAAATAATAATAAGAATGGAAACGCACGCAACTCCTAGAGATGAGCCACCGACATCAAAACTGCACACTCACTGCCGGTACCGACACCGGCACAGCCGCCGGCACAGCGGCCCTTTGCCCCTGCCCAGCTACGGCTCGGGGAGGGGGAGCCCGGCGCTGCGGGGGGCTACGGGAACACCGGGGCAGCCGGAGCGGGGATGGGGGACGGTGGGTCCCCACGTACCTTACGCCAGCCCGGGGTACAGGCACAGGGATGATGGATGTCATGGTGCTCTGAGTGGCAAGGGGGGGTGCTGGAATGCTGGGCACCCCACGGGGGGACACCAGGGCCCCTGACACCCGTGCAGGGGACACGCAGGGACCCCAGGAACCCACACAGGGAACACGCAAGGACCCCAAGAACCCCACACAAGGACACTGAGCCCCCGAGCAGCCCACACAGGGGACACGCAGGGACCCCAGGAAGGCCACGCAGGGGACACTGAGCCCCTGGGCATCCATACAGGGGACACAGGGAGCCCAGGAGCCCCACGGAGGGGACACGCAGGGACCCCGGGAACCCTACACAGGGACACTGAGCCCCCGGGCAGCCCACGCAGGGGACACAGGGACCCCAGGAACCCCGCGGAGGGGACACGCAGGGCCACTCTTCCCTTGGGGACCCCACAGAGCTCAGATGCAGGGACACTCGGACCCCGAGCACCCCACGCAGGGGACAGCAGGGCCACTCGGACCCCAGGCACCCCACGCCGGGGACACCGGGGCCACTCGGACCGCGGGCAGCCCACGCCGGGCTGCTCACCCCAACCACCCCGCCCCAACGGGAGCCCCGAGGAGCCCCCGGCGCCCCGGCCGCGGGCAGCGGGACGGCGCCGGCTCAGCCCCCGCGGGGCGGTCCCGCCCGCGCTCCAGGCCCCGCACCGGGCCCCGCCGGCCCGCGGTACCTTTGTAGCGCTCCAGCACGTCCTCGTAGGCCTGGACGAACTCCTTCTCCTGGCTGCGGTTGGCCGGGAGCAGCCCCGGCACGTACCCGGCCATGGCGGCCTTTGTGCCGGCGGCCTGGGCGCAGCTGCCGGCGCGGCGGCCAGGGCCGGTCTGCGCCCGGGCCGCTTCCGCCCGCGCCGCCGCCCGCCCGCCGGCCCCGCCCACACCGGCGACCACGCCCCCGGCTACCACGCCCCCTTCGCGGGAGCCCCGCCCTCCCCCGAGCGAGGCCCCGCCCCCTGGCACCCGCCCCGGGCCCACAGCGACCCCTGGCGGCACCGGGGGGGCGGCGGCACCGGGCAGGGCCCCCCCGGGCAGGGCCCCCCCGGCGGGGCCACCCGCGGAGCCCGGGCCTCCCGGGGCCGCCTCCCAGCGCCCTCACCGCCGCGCTGCCTCCCAGAGCTCCCCAGGGGCAACCAGTGCCCCCCAGTGCAGCCCAGTGAGCCCACAGCATTGCAGCCCAGTGCATCCCAGTAAGCCCAGAGCGCTACAGCCCAGTGCACCCCTGTGCAGCCCAGTGAGACCAGAGCATTGCAGCCCAGTGCAGCCCAGTGTAGCCCAGTGCAGCCCAGTGCGCCGCAGCCCAGTGCTCCCCAGTGCATCCCAGTGCACCCACAGTGCTGCAGCCCAGTGCATCCCAGTGAGCCCACAGCACTGCAGCCCAGTGCATCCCAGCGAGCCCAGAGTGCTACAGCCCAGTGCACCCCAGTGCAGCCCAGTGCGCTGCAGCCCAGTACAGCCCAGTGCACCCACGGCACCGCAGCCCAGTGCATCCCAGTGAGCCCAGAGCGCTGCAGCCCAGTGCAGCCCAGCACAATCCCAGTGCACCCACAGCGCTGCAGCCCAGTGCATCCCAGCGAGCCCAGAGCATCCCAGTGAGCCCAGAGCACTGCAGCCCGGAGCATGCCAGTGCACCCAGAGTGCTGCAGCCCAGTGCCCCCCAGTGCAGCCCAGTGAGCCCAGAGCGCTGCATCCCAGTGAGCCCAGAGTGGTGCAGCCCAGTGCATCCCCATGAGCCCAGAGTGGTGCAGCCCAGTACAACCCAGTGCAGCCCAGTCACCCCAGAGTGCTGCAGCCCAGAGCATCCCAGCATCTCCTAGCGCAACAAGGGCATTACCTCCCAGTGCCCCCAGTACAACCAAAGCACTGCATCCCAGTGCATCCCAGCATCTCCCAGTGCACTCTCTGCAACCAAAGCACTGCTTCCCACTGTGCCCAGAGCACTGCATCCCAACGCATCCCAGTGCTCCTCAGTGCACCCAAGCAGGGGAGCACCTTGGCTGCCCCGGCCCCCGCTGCCCACCGGGACGGGGGTCCCGCTCCTGCTCCGCACCCGTGGCCAGCCAGCGGGCGGCCGCTCCAGCCACCGCCGCCGAACGCCGGGGCTCTGCACCCCACGCCTGCCGCCAGCACGGGAGAGGCTGTGCACAAGGGCAGCCCCGCGTCGCTCCAGCCCCGTTTTTCACCCGTGGGGTGCTGGACACAATTAGACCCCCATTAAAATACCCCCACGGGGTCTTTTAACCCAGGACCTCGTGTGGGCGAAGGCCCAGGACGAGTCAGACGCTGCTGGGGACGGGGCGCGCGGGAGGGACCCCCCGCTCCGGCTTTGCAAAACCTCCTTTGATCTCAGGCTGAGTTTGGCAGGGGTTTATCCTCTGGGATATTCCCAGCGCGGGGCGGGGGGGCTCAGGCTCCCACCTCCGGGTCTCCCGGGTTGGGGTCTGTCCCCGCTGCCACCGGGTGCCGCAGCTCCCGTCCCCGCAGCCTCCCACCAGGATGGGAATGGGGTGTGGGAGATGTGCAGAGAGAGCCAGGCCCCTCGGCATCGCTTTGGGGAGCCATGGGGGAACAGGGAGCCCCTTGGCATCACCCGGGGGGCTTTGGGGGATGGGGGGGACGCCACCAAGGGGCACGGCAGGGCCAGGGGCAAACCCCATGGGGAAATGGGGATGCAGTGCAGAGCCAAACCTGCCTGGCACCCCCGTACCCACCAGAACCCCCACTCAGCCCCCCCAAACCCCAGCCCTCCCGGCGATTCTGGACGAGGCAGAGCAAAACCTTCCACAGAAACGGCTGTTACGGGGGCACGAGGGTGACTGTCCCCAGGCCAGGGGACACCCCCGGCCCCCCAACACCCGGCACCCCCCGCTCAGCCCACAGGGCACCCCCTCACCGTGACCCCAGGCCGCATCCAGCCCCCCCCGGGCAGCCCCGTCCCCCCCACCCGCCGGGGCAAATCCCGGCCCTTTTTGGCCAACACAAGATGTTGCTTTTTCACCCTGGCTGCGCCGTTCCCATGGCAACCGGAGGGCCAGGCTCTGCCAGCTGGGTAACCATGGCAACGAGAAAAGCCCCATCCCGCTCAGCCCAGACATCGTGTGTCACCCCAGCATCACCCAGGGGCCCCCCGGCAGCACCCCGCATCCCTCCGGGGGATGGCGAGGGGCCACTGGCGGCCACCGCCATCATCACCATCCTCCTCCTCCTGCAGCCCTCGGCCTGGGGGGGGGTTACACAAATCGTCCCCCTCGCCCCGGCTTCGGAGGCATCTCCCCTCCACCATGGTGCCTTAATTAGGAAAAGTAATTAACGCTGCACCGAGCGCTGGTGCCCGGCTGCATCCCCGGCAGTGCCTCCATAGGGAGGAGGGTTTAAATCCGGGCAACCGCGCTGGCGCGGCGGCCTCATGGCGGGGCTGCCTTTGTGGCCAGCGGTGCCGAGGCAGGGCAACCGTCCTCGGGCACAGAGCGTCCCACCGGGCATGGCCGCAGGGGACGCGGCTCCTCCGCGAAGCCGCCCCGCGCGGAGCCCTGCGGAGGTGCCTGCGCTCGCACCGTCCATCTGACCCCAAAATGCATTCCCGGGGACTGGGGAAATCCGCGCCGGCCAGCTGGCACCGAGGGATTCCTCCCCGGGCATCGGGAGGGCTGCTCGAATCTGCCCGGTCCCTGCGAGCGGGCGGGTTTGCTGCTCCCGGGGCAGCGGAGAAGGAGGAGGTTTGTTCCCACGTCCCCGCGGATGCTGCGCAGCTCCCTCCGCTCAGCCAAGGCGCTGCCTCTGCCAGGGGCTGGGGTGACGTTCCCGAATGACAAAGGACTCCCAGGAGCCTTTTCAAACAGGCGAAGCGCAGCCCTTGGAAAGCCTCCGCGACGCCTCTCCCATCGCCCCCGCTCGCTGGCCCTGGCCCCCGCTCCCCCCTCGCCCCCTTGTCCCCCCCGGCCCCTCCAACGCCAGCGCCCCACCAGCCGACCGAGACCCCTGGCAAGGTCAAGTGCAAAGAGGTTTAGGATGAAAGAGCCTTTTCTTCCAAAAGCAGCCCCCCCCCCCGGCCACCACCCTCACCCGCTGCCAAGCGGCCGGAGTGAGACAGAGCGACGCGGGGCCGAGGGCCGGACTCTGACCCCCCGCGTCCCGCTCCCCCTCCGCCTCCCCCGTGCCACCGCCTTCCAGGGCGATGCCAGCAAAGCAGGGGACGGCTCCAGAGCCTGCCTGGGGACCTGGCCCAGCACCGGAGGTACCGGAGGCGCAGGCAGCCTGGGGCGGGGAGCAGCGTGTGCCAGCCCCCCGCACCGCAGCCCCAGCACCTCCCGCAAGGTCCTCGCTGCCGCGTCCCCTCCCTGGGCACGGTCACATCCTCCTTTCCTTGGCCCTGATGGCCAGAAGGGATGCAGTGACCATCAGACGCCGCGGACAGTGAGGAGGAAGAGCACCCCAGCTCCATGTGTCCCCCCCAAAACCACCGAGGTGCTAACGCTCCCACGCCGCCTCTGCGAGGTCCGCGGCCGGGCGCGGGACAGGGCTCCCTGGCCCCGCGCGATGCCCAGGCTCTGTCCCCGCTGCTAGGCTGGCTCCCGGTGCCCCTTCCCGGGGGCCGCAGGGAGCCGTGGCCCGTCCCCCTCCCCAGGCACACCGAGAGGTGCCAGCTCCCCCGGGGCACCTTCCGCCAGCCGCCGTCCCGGTCCCCAGCCTGGCTCCGTCCCCGAGCCCCGCGGCAGGGACGGGCACCGGGGCAGCCGGCGCGCTGCAGACAGTCCCGCTGAATAATGCAAGGATCTGAATCAATATTTCAGCTCATTTTCAAACCTGGTGACACAAAACTGTCTCCAAACTCTTTCTTCCCAGCTCAGCACTGTCTCGCTGCACCTCGCAAGTTATTTTTAATGGGGAATCTGCGTGAGACCAGATTTTGTGACATCCCCCTGCCTTTAATCACGGGCTGGATCCAGCCAGCGTGACGACAAGCGCTCGGCATCCCGGGCAGGCGGGGAGAAACGCGGCTGGGGAAATGGCTGTGCCTCGGGAGGGTCCGGCCCCGGGGAGCGGGAGGGTGCTCAGCACCCAGCAGGATGGGGCTTTCAGGGCAGAGCCGGTCCATGAGCAGTGATGGGCACGGTGGGGCCCTGGCAGCCCAGCCACCCCCCAGCCTCAGCGGTGCTGGTGTTCGGGGCAAGGCCGGCCGCACCCTGCGCGTTTGCTTCCCCCAGCCCCAGAGAGCGCGTTTTTCGAGAACCATCATTTGAATCAACTGGTTCTTCCTGCCCGGCACAACCCGCCCGAGCGGCACCGCGGCACGGCCGGAGCTGCACACACCGCGCCGTGCCCGCGCAGGGCAGGTAGGGAGGGCAGGCAGGGAGGGCAGGCAGCCAGCATCCCACCGCCGCTCCTGCCGGGCAGACACACGGGGGCCGGGGTCCCCCTGCTCCCAGTGCTCCCAGTCTGAGTCCCCACAGGGTGCGGAGCCCAGCGCTGGGGCCGATTTGCCCGTCGGCTGGGGGCTGGCAGGGGCAGGCAGGGCAGAGCGGGCGCCTCGGGAGCTCGCCGCCCTCGTGCACGCCTCCGCCAGCGAGATGAAAGCTGGGCCCCGGGGTTCCCTTGGGGCGGCAGCCGGGAACAGCCCGGCCAGGGCTCGGCGGGGGCCCCTCGGCGTGGCCCTGACTCCCCGTTTGCTCTGGCAGTCGCAGATCAAACCCCCGACGGCCGTTTGTCCCAGGTGAAGATGCAAATCCCAGCTTCGGTGCCCAGGGCTGCCACCTTGAGCAAAGCTCCTCCATCTTCCCTCCCCGGCGGCCCCGGAGCGGGGTCCCCACCAGCCCCATCAACCGGTGCTGGGAGAAGGAGCCATCAGCCACGGTGGGTCCATCCCTGTCTTTGTTTCTCCTTCCCGTCCCCGTCCCTTCCCCGGGGTGTGACCGCAGCCAGCGGGCACCGCGGCGGCGCTGCAGGCGAGGGGACGCATGGGGCAGGGCCCCTTCCGCGACGCAGCAGCGCAGGGACCACGGGGCGTCCCAATGACCACGGCAACGGGGCTGCCAACGGGCACCACCACGGCGACGGCGATGGAGCAGCCCCGGCTCCATCAGCCGGGTGGGAATCACAACGCTCCCAGGGCAAATTCCTCCCCGGAGTCTGGCCAAGGGCATTGTTCCGCCAAGGAGCCATTTAGTCCTTAATTAGGTGCTTTAATGTCACCCAACCCGAGCGTTGGAGATGCCCAGTCATCCCTTAACCCCAGCGTGCCGAGGGTATGAACCAACCTGCAGCGAGCCCTGCCCAGACGGGACAAAGCCATCACAGAGCCGAACCGCCAGCCCGGCCCTTGGCCACCAAAGGCCACTCCATCCCCCCCCACCCCCATCCCCAGGCTCCCTGCAGAGCAGCGGGGACAGGGACGGCCCCGAGACCGTCTCAACCACGGCGGGGGGAGCCCCATCTCCCTGTCCCCGAGGGGACCCTGCCTTACCTGCGACCCTGACGACAGCCCTCTCGGCCGGGTCCAGCACTGAGTCCTGGCTCTTCCGCTTCCTCTGCTCGTGGAGGGGCAAATTCCAGGGCAAGGTGTCCCCGGGCGGGCAGGGGGAGAGGCTGCCCGAGCGCTCGCTGCGGTAGGAGCGCTCGCTCCGGCACGACCGTTCGCTCCGGCATGACCGCTCGCTGAGGGTCTCCTCGTCGGAGGACGACATGGCCCGCGGCGTGGGCAGGAGGGCAGGCAGGACGTCCCTGCGGGCAGCAGCCTGCAGAAGGAGCAAACAGCGCGTGACGCCGGGCTGCTGGCCACGGCTCCCTCCCCGCCATGGGCACCGGGGTGATGGAGAAGGGACCGTCCCACCACGGACATCTCTGCCCTCGCGCCTGTGCCCAAGCACCCCCTGGGGCAGGTAAATCAGCTCCCAGAGCTCCGAAACGCTGCCTCAGTTTCCCCTTGCTGGTCTGACAGCTGGGGCTCACGGGGACAGGGACGGTGGCACGGCCACCCCTCTACCAGCAAAGCTCACGCTGCCGGCCCCGGCCCCGGTTTACTCCCACAAAGCAAATCTTTCGGGTCTGATTTCTTTGTGCTCGGTACAAGACGAAGCCATCAGATCGGCACTGCCCTTTCTACCTGTGGTTTTTTTCCCCTCTCAGAGGGGAAACAGATTTAAAAATCCTATTAATCGTGGTAGGGGAAAATGGTAGGGCTTTCTGTAGCAGGCAGGGAGTGAGCTGTGCCGCGTACACATGCTGGGCAAATAAGCACCTTGCATGAGACATATTTAAAATAATTCTCATTGTGTCCTCTAGCTCGACCAGGAAAAATGCACAAGAAATGACTGAGGCTCCTACAAGCGATGTGCCGCGGCAGAGGAGCCGCCTCCATCGCGCCGAGCCTTTCCTTATTATCATCATTTAATCAGCAAAACAGGAACAAAGAGCCCCAAAAAAACATTGAAAGAAAGGGAGAAAGGATTCCATGAGTCATTCACCCCCCATGGAAAAGCTGCAAAAAAATGAACCGCGGCCCAAAGCCGCATCTCCCCCGGCAGCCCCGACGCCCGCACCGAGGGGCTCAGCCCTCGCCCTGGTTCGGGGGACCCGCGGGTGCGGGGCTGGGGGGGCTGCGGGCCCGGGGAGGGCTGGGGGCCCGGGGGAGGCAGGGCCGGGGGCTGCGGGGGCTGCGGGGAGCCCGGGTTTGCGGTGCGGGCGGGGGGGGCAGCAGGCGCGGGAGGCGGCGGGGTGCGGGCACGGCGCTGCGGGGGCACCCGGGGCTGGCCCGGCCCCCGCCCCGGTCCTGGCCCCCGCCCCGGTCCTGCCCCCCCCGGCCGGCCCCCCCCGGTGCCCGCAGCCCCAGCCCAGCCCCGGCGGCTGCTGCTCCCCGTTCCCGGTCCATCCCCATCCCCATCCTCCGCCTTCCATCCCCATCTTCCATCCCCGCTCCATCCGCCGCCCTTCCCCGCTCCCTCCCCGGTGCGCACCCCGCAGCCCCGGCCCCGCTCACCCCCGCCGGCGCTCCCGCTCCCGCCTCGGTGCGGGCAGGACGCGGCGCTCCCGCTCCCGCAGCCGCTCCCGGCCCGGCCGTGCGCTCCCGGTACGGCGGCTCCCGGCCCCGCCGTGCGCTCCCGCCGCTCCCGCCGCCGCGGCGCCTCCCCCGGCCCGGCCCGGCCCTGCCCACCGGGGCGGCACGGAGCGGCGGGGGGGTCCCGGCCCGGCCCTGCCCACCGGGGCGGCACGGAGCGGCGGGGGGGTCCCGGCCGCCTCCCGCCCCGCGCAGCTCCGGGGACCGGCCCCGGTGCCCGCCCCTGCGCCAGCCCGGCCCCGGGCACCCCCCCGGGGGCTCCCCCCGCCCCGCCCGCGCTCCCCGGGGCACCCCGGTGCCTGCCACCTCCCCGGGCTGCCCCTACCCCCCCCGCACCCCCGTTGCACAGGGGGTCCCCCCGAACCACCCAGCAGCTCCCCACACAGCCCCCCCCCCCTGCGCACCCCATTCCCAGCACCCCCCGCTCCACCCCATCCTCTGGATCCCTCCAGGCCCAGGGTAATTAGAGCACCCATCGATCGGGCCCGCAGCCGCGGCGGGAGCACGGGGAGAGGGGACACGGGGAGCGGGGACACGAGCAGGGCATGGGGGGACGCAAGCAGGGACAGGCGTGGAAGGGGCCAGAGAGCTGCGCTGGGAAAGCCGTGTGCCACCCAGGGTCTCACCTGCGGGGCAGCGAGGCATCCCAGCCCCAGCCCGGGCAGCACCGGCAGCAGCCGCGGTGCAGGCAGGGTCACCAGCAGCAGCCCGAAGGGGTGGCTGAGCTGCAGGACAACCCCAGCAGCTTGGCAGGAGTGAAGCAGGATAAACCGCTCCGGCTGACGGCAGATCCAGCCGCCCCGCACCGACGGCGGGACCCAGCGAGCAGCAGCGCCGTGCCACAGCCCCAGGCCAGCGCGGCTGCTCCCACGGCGTCGCACGCGGCCGGGCCAAGCCCGTCGTCCCAGTCCTCCTGGGGTCTTGGCGCAGCCGGCTGCCTCGTGGGCATCTCTCCCCCACCAGTTTTCAGATTTCATCCCAACGAGTCCCTCTGCTTCCCGGTGGCTGTTTCCTCGAGTACCTCCAGCGAAGGAGTGGGACGCAGCGGAGGTCACGGCACGGGGTGTGGTGACACTCTGCTCCTGGACACTTTGGACGTGGCTGTTAAAGAGCACGTGTTGCCCTGCAGCCCTGCCTGGGCGCAGCCGGGGTGGGGAGAGCCGCGCAGGAGGACGCACGCGGCCAAAACTCGCCGGGGTGTGGATGCACGGGTGGGACGTAGCGAGCCTGCAGATGCAGCGGCCAAGGCCTTGCGGGCATGAGCACCGGCTGGTGACGAGGGCACGAGCTCCCCGGACCCAGGAGCCCCAATAACGCTGCGGCTGGGCCAGAATAAAGGGTACACTGGAAAATGGTGTCCTCTTGCGCCGGCCCCAGCCTCACCGCCCCGGTGCCAGCCCCGCCGCCCCGGTGCCGGCCCTGCCGCCGCGGCACTGCTTTCTCTTCCCTCCCCCTGTGCAGGTCTCGCCCCCCTTGGGCGGGTGGTTAGGGCTGTACTGGACCCTGGCGGATAAATGCAGCCGCTGCGCTCAAGTGGGGGCTGTGGGTCCCAGCACCACGAGGGACCCCAAAATCCACGAGAGCCGGGGAGCGGGGAGGGCTCGTCCCACCGGAGCCAGTGGCCTCAGACGCGTTGGGAGGAGGAAAGCGCCTGAAGAGCGAGATGCCGCTCGTGCCGTTGCCAAAGCTCCCGGACGGGTTGGGCGGCTCAGCCGCGTGTTTGCGACGCGCGAAGGTCCTCAGCTGATGGCCCCGTGAGCCCGGCCTCCGGCGCGCACCGGGGCGATGGGCGCGACGCCCCCGGCCGCCCCCGCTTCCCCCCATTGCACTGGGCACCGCTCGCCCTCGGAGCACGAGGCACACGGTTCACCGCACAGCCGGCTGCGGGGTGACGCGTCCCTTCGTCACCCCGCGCTCGGTGCCACCGGCCGGGCTCCGGCCGCGCGGTGCCCTCAGAGCAAACCCGGCCGATTTGAACCGTGTCGAACCCTGGAGGAGCGAGGGCGGCCGGGAGACGGTGCCTGCTCCAGCCTGCGCGGATTTCACACCCAAAACACCTTTCCAGAAATCCCTGACGGCGCCCGGCGGCGCTGGATTATTTGCTCTACGAATCTGGGTTAAGCTCGTGCGTTGTTTTGCCTACGTGGGGACGGGGAATCGTTATTTCAGGAGGCAGGGGGGGAGGCGGGGGCTCCCTAAATCATTCATCTCCCCATGCCTGCGCTGCACAGCAGGACCGCGGGGACCCCCCCTCCCTGCTGGGGCCCTGCAGACGCCCACCCATGGGTGCCGAGCCCTTGGGGTCCCGCTCGGCATCCGTGGGGGCACGGGGAGGCATCTCCTGGGCCGCGGCCGCGCCGGTGCAAATCAGCCGGCAGCCGGCTCTGCCCCAGGATCTGTCCCCTCTCCCTCATTAAACCTTCGCCCGAGCCCGCAGATGAAACCTGCCTTTTCCCTTGACATTTGATAAATTATTCATCTCCCGAGAGCTGTTTATTCCCCCTCTCCGAGGCAGAGAGGAGCTGCAGATGCTGCTGGAGGCTCCTGGCACAGCCGGGGCTGCGGGAGCTGCAGGAGGTGGGGGCTCACCCGCTCCCCGGGCCCCAGCTCCCGCTCCCGGGTGGCCGAGGGCTGTAGGAAAACGGGAATGGGGGAGGGAAGCTGCTGGGAAAGCAGCCGGTGAGCGATGCAAGCGCTGCCCGCGCCGGCTCCTGCCCGGCCGAGGCTGCGCCGGTGGCAGAAGCGGCTCCCCGGTGGAGACCTCCCACCCAGCCGGGACGTGGCTTCGCCCCACGCCAAAAAAATGGCAAAAAAGCAAACAGTGAAATATAAATTTGGATCTACTACCCGCTGGAAATGAATCCTGTTCAGGGCTCCATGGTGAACTACATTCAGAAGCTGAGGATGCTCCAAATCCCGTTTGCCCGGGGGAACTCGGGACGATCAGACCCATTTTCAATCGCTGCTGCTCGGCCGGAGCCTCAGCCACGGTCTCCTCCTGCCAGCACCGGGAGGCGGTTTTATTTTATCTCTCCATGAATTCGATCGTTTTCATCAGGTCTTTGGTTATTTTCCTTATTGGCTGAAATTTCTAATAGAGCTTTTAACTCCGACAAATAGAGCCGCTCCTCCCAGTCCCTGATATTTCACCGCTTGCCCTTGGCTGTGTTAACATCTATCGCCAGAACAATTAGATTTTGGATGGATCTAAAGAGCCACTCGGGAGGCAGAAGTGTTTAGATATATTTCAGTATTTCCTCCGACGTCTGGACCGCTCGATGAGATGAGTCACTCTCGACACCAGCGAATTGCCGGGCTTTTTGCTGAGCCCTTTTTTTTCCCTCTCCCTGGAAAAGCAGCCCTTTCCTTCTGCAGCCTTTTGGGGTTTTTTTTTTGCAAACCAGCAATTGCCGGGAGCGCGCCAGCCCGTGCTGCCGGGCGCCGCCGGCCTTCGCAGCCTGCTCGCGAGGGGTTCGCAACGCCGCCCAGTCAACGACCGGCGCAGTCGAGCTGCCACCGAGAAGAGTCCTCGACCCGCTGCCTCCCCGAAGCGCAACGCCTCCCGGGAAAGCGGAGGGTAATTAATCGTCATCCCTAACGAGCGATTGCAACGGAGGGGGTGCAGGCACGGCGTGGGGGGAAGAAACTTCCCCGGTTTTCACCCCGGTTCCACGCGGGCTGTGGCAGCGACGTCTCGCAGGTGCTGTGTTCGGCCTTTTCGGGGTTTCTGCTGCTCCCCGTTGAGCTCCTCTCCCGCGGCTCCCTCCGAACCGGCCTTTCCGAGCGCTGCCGGGAGCTTTCTCCCTTCCCCCAGGCCCAGATGGATCGATTACTGCGGCCCAGATGGGTTTGACCTCCCGGCTGGCCCTGCTCCCCAAGTTTCCATCCTTGGTTGGAACCCGGGGGCTGACAGCGGGCGAACGGCGGCCCGGCTCGCTGGGGAAACGGCTCCCGGTGCCGCGGGGCACAGGGTGCTCTCGGGAGGTGGCCCCCGTGTCCCCCTCCATGCAGCCCCGGCCCCTCCACCCTCTCCCCAGAGCCCCCCCCGGACGGCTCTCCGCAGCCGACGGCTCACGCGGCGCCGTTCGGTTTCTATCCCCAGCCACGGTTTTCCCCCTCTGTTCATCGTTTATTAGTTCTGAGGGCCGGGAGCCTCGCGGGGCGTTTTCACCTGAAACCGTTCACATTTCCGCCCGTTTCTTCACGCCGCTCTCGCATCTGCCCGGTGTTTCCCTCCACTGCTGCCCGGGGAGCTCCCCCTCGCCTGTTTTTATAGCCGAAACGCCGTAATCCACCCGAGCGCCGGCATCGTTACGTAAGTTTTCCTCTGCTGAAACTAATCGCCACCAAACAGTTTTCATATTTGAAAGCGCCAAACAAAATCCCTGAGGATTATCAGCCTGTTACAGACAGGGAGAGCAGCTCCCGGGAACCGGGGCCTCATCGCAGCCGGACCTGGATTTTGGGGCTCTCGGATGCCGCCCTCCCCCAGCACCTGTCCCTGCCAGGGAGAAGCGCGGCTCTGTCCCACGCGCTGGGATGACTGCAGCCGTGAATTAGCCCGAGCAGAGGGAACCCATCTGGGCCGTAGGAATCGATCCATCTGGGCCTGGGGGAAGGGAGAAAGCTCCCGGCAGCGCTCGGAAAGGCCGGTTCGGAGGGAGCCACGGGAGAGGAGCTCAACGGGGAGCAGCAGAAACCCCGAAAAGGCCAAACACGGCACCTGCGAGATGTCGCTGCCACAGCCTGCGCAGAACCGGGGTGAAAACCGGGGAAGTTTCTTCCACTTTGTTCAACCACGTGCAAATAATGACACGCTCCCGGTTCGGGTCCCTGCCCCGGGCACCCCGGGACGGCACAGGGCGGAGAGCCCCAAGGCACAGCACCCACGCGGCCCGTCCTGCCTGAGGGTCTGTGCCCCATCAGGGCTCTGCGAGCCTCCTCCCGCCCCCGAGGGATCCCCGTGCCCACCGCGGGCTCCGGGCCCCCAGGAGCTCAAAGCGGCGGCAGCTCCCTCTCTGCGGGCAGGGGAGGGGTCCCAGCCGGGAGTTTGGCCTTTCGCTCCTGTCACAGGCGATATTTTAACTTCACAGGCTATCCTGTTAGGCGATATTTTAATTTGAACCCTCCAAATTTCAGGCACGCGCTACCTAAACACAGGCCGCTCATCAAACTAGCTCTTCTCCCCCACCCAGTTAATCATTCACAGGGTGTTTGGAGACAGAGCAGGTCTGCCACGGCCGCCTTCGGCCCCCAAGAGAGGACCTCTCCTCTCTTTGGAGACAAACACAGAGACGCACGCCCCAAGCGCTGCTGATCCACGGACAGAGGCATCGGCGGGAGTTAAGGACCTCGGCCGGGAGCGCAGCCCCGCGCGGCACAGCTCGGCGAGGGGCAGCGCCCGTCTCTGCCTGCCGGAGGTTACAGCGCGCTCGGGTCAGCGTTTATCATCCCGGCGTGGGGATTTGCGAGGATCAGGGAACTCACAGGCTCCACCTGCATCAAAGATTAAGCATTAAACCCACAATCATCGGTATTAAAAACGTGGATTAAAGCGCAGATCTGCCCCCTCTCTACTTCCAGGTACTCACCTGCCTTAATGCTGTTACAAAACCGTGCTGGATTTGGAGGGAACGGGGGGAAAGACCCCGCTGGGAAGGGAGGGGCAGCAGCTGCGCCCGCGGGGCCCAGCGCGGAGGGACAAACCTCCCCGGCCGTGCCAGGGCCGCCCGCCCGCCGCCGTCGGCAGGGCCCAGCGCGGAGCTCAATGGATCCCGCTGACAGGCGGCATTTCCCAGCAAAGCCCCCAGCGAGGAGATCTGCCTCCGAGGCACCGAAAGGGCAGGAGAGAAACGGAATCCATCCGCTACCGCTCTGCATCCGGGCAGAAGAGAGTTGTTTTAGTCAGGTTTTCACCTCGCACACCGCTACCGCCAGCTGGGGAGTGACTGGGAACAGCCCAGCACACACCAGTCCCCTGTGCTGGCTGTAAATTAAGATGAAGTTTTGCAGGATAAGCTTGGATGTTGTTGTTTTTTTTTTTTTTAACTCTTTCAGGTTATTCCTCCTGTTTGCAGCAGCGATTGCCGCCGGGGCGGCCTGCACGCAGGTCAATGGGAGGGACGGGCTGCAAGTACCAAGGGAGAACCTGGGATGGCCCGTGGCACCAGCAGCATTTGACCTCCTCGAGGACATGTCCCCAGCGCTGCTGCGGTGTTTTAGGGTGTCTCAAAAGCTCCCCCGGCAGCGCTGCTACAGAGAGAGACCCTCAAGCCACACTTTACTCAGGAAAAAAAGACAAGACAGAGCCAAACGCTGTTGCGAAGGAGACATTTACTTGCCCGAGCGATGCCCGATGCGGTGTCGTTCCCCTTCAGCAGGGGCAGGGCCCCCCCACGCGGACCCCACCCCACTGCTACAGCGTCACCCGGCTGTGCCACGGGTTTTCTTCCCAGAGGAATTCCACGTCAACGACTCCACAGGTGATCGACGGCCCCACGTCCCCCGCGAATCAAGGCCGCGGCTCCTCTTTGCCCTTGTGGTAGTCGGGCGGTGTGTACTTCCCTTCCTTGATCATCTTGTCCCTCTGCTCGAGGATGGTTTTCAGCCGCATCGCCTGGCAAAGCGCACACGAGGGGCGGGCAGACACAGCGGGGCGGCAGCAGTCAGGGGAGCGCTGAGGTGGTCCCCAGCGCAGGTCCCGCCAGCCCCCCAGAAGCCGTGGGCACGCAGCACCCGTGCTAACCCTGCCCGCGGGGTCCTCACGCACCCGACAGACGGGTTCGCGCCTTCTGCCAAAGATTTTGGGGCTTTCAGGCTCTTCCATCGCATTTTACTACCCGTGACAATCGGGTTTTCAGCCCACAGCTGACCCATCTGTCTTTTCTCCCATGGCTGCTGCATCTGAGGACTGCCCGTAGCTGCTGCTGGCGAGGAGGAGGAAGAGGAGGAGGGCCACGCAGGCAGGGAGGAAGGGACTGCAGAGAACTCGGTCCTGCCCCTACCACAGCCCCCGCTGCCCTGTGGGGAAGCGGCTGCCGCAGGGCCAGGCCCCCGCTGGCGCTGGGCAGGGCCTGCTGCCGGCCAGGCCGCGGTGCCGGGGGCTCCAGGCGCCATCGAGGCAGGGCCCCCGCTGCCCAGAAGACCCCCGGCAGCGCTCCCCACCCCGATCCCCCTCCCCAGCCAGGCCAGGAGCCCCCAGATCTTCTCCAGAGCTTGGCCTGGACCCTCAGCGCCCCCTCCCCAGCGCCCCAGGTGCTCCCAGCCCCTGCCCCAGCCCGGCTCCGCTGCCCCAGTGCCCCCCCCGGTCTGGCCTGGGCCCCCCCGCTCCCCGCACCCCGCCCCGGCGGCCCTCACCAGCTTGGTGCGGTGCATGCACTCCATGAAATCCTCGTACTCGGGCTGGCACTCGCGGCGGGCGCGGGTCTGGCCCAGGCCGTGCCCGCACTCCACCCACTCCCGCTCGAAGGCGTGACAGGCCCCGGCCTTGCCGTAGGGCTGCGGCATGCTCTGCCGCAGCAGCCACCGGTCCACATCGATGCCCAGCTGCTGCTGCAGCTCCCAGAACGGCATGATTCCGCGCTTAGTCACGACACGGACGCTGTCACGACACGGACGCCCCCAGGGCCGGCCCCACCGCCGTCCTTCACTGGCCTTTCACGACGCTGCCCGCCGTCAAGCGCAACCGCACCCGCGACACCTACGTCGCGCTTTACGGCTGGGCGGCTCCGGCGGAGCCAGCGAGACGAGCGGCACGAGCGACCCTCTCCGTCGCAGCGCCCCCTGGCGGGGCGGAGGGGAGGCCGCCCGCCGCGCCCCAGCGCCCCCTGGCGGCCGCCTCCGAGGCTCCCGCAGTACTGCCAGCGTCCTCCCAGTACTCCCAGTGCCTTCCCAGGGCTCCCAGTGTCCCCTCCCAGTGCTCCCCCGACCAATAACCCCCAGTGCCCACACCCCAGTGCCCCCCAGTATCCCCCCCCAGTGTCCCATTGTTCCCAGTGCCCCCCACCCCCATGCTTCAGGGTCCTCCCAGTGCCCCCCAGTTCCCCCAGTCCCTGCTTTTCAGGGTCTCGCAGAGTCCCCGTTCTTTGGCTTTCCGGCCTCCCGGTCCCCAGCTCCCCCCACCGCAGTGCTGCACCTGGGCGGGACCCCCCGCGCGCACCCCAGGGGCTGGGGGCTTCGTTAGGGCTGACGAGGGCTCGGGGACGGGGGGGATGCTGCCAGGCCCTGCTCTTCCCCCCAGTGACACCCAGAACCCACCCCCCTGTTCCATACCCCCCCGAAATCCCAGGGGTCCCCACGGATGCCTGAACAGTGTCCAAGGCTTGGGTGAACCACCTTCCCTAACGAGCAAAGCCTCGTTACGCAGCTAACTGCTTATCACGCTGATTCTCCACGCCTCTGGCGCAGGGCGGGGAGGAAGAGCCGGGGGCTTCCTCATACGAAACCCCGAGCCGCGCTGGACAACCATTTATTACCATAACTCTGAAAAAAACCCAACCCAAACCTGCTCGGCACCAGCCGCCCCCTCGCCAAACCCCTTCAGCAGGCACACGACACCGCCCGGGCAGGAGGAACGGGATTTATGGTGCATACTTCAAAGCCCTCGCCCGCGGGTCGCCCGCGGGTCCCCCGGGAGAGCGGAGCAGGGCAATACCGGCGGCAGGTTGGGCGGGAGGCGTTGCCGCAGCCCGGCCACCGCGGGACCTTTACCCTCCCGGTGCTGCTCAGATGATGCTGGCCGGAGCGAAGACCGGGGTGACGCAGAGCGTCTCCGCCATCTCCCAGCCGCAGGACAGCGGGGCGCAGACGCTCTCGCGGTCGTCTTCTGTTTGCGGCGGCTTTCCCTGGAAGAGCTGGACGGCTTTCCTGCAAGCAGGAGATGCCCCAGGGGGAGCAAGGGGGAGCAACCCCTCCCGAAATGCCGCAGGATGGGCCCGGGGAAGGGGGAGCTCAGTGGCTTTCACGTCCCCCAGGGCAACAGCCCCATCTGCGTGGCCAGAGCTGAGCTGCCCGTGGCTTTAACGACGACCTTTAAAGGTCCCTTCCATCCCAAAGCATTCTGTGATTCCCCAGTGAAAAACTGGCTCAAGTCTGTCAAAGTTTAAAAAAATGTGAGTTTTGCCTCTGAGGCCAGGTCTTTATCTCTGAGGCCAGGTCTTTACCCTGAATCTCCAGATTCTGGGACTCAGATTTGAGCCTCTCCCTTGGGCAAAGAGCCCAGCTGGAGGGAAAAGCAGCCTCTCCCATGGGATGCAGCCCTGTCCCCCTGCCCTGCTCCCGCAGCACCGTCTCTTACCAGGCCACGCGGGACATGGCGTAGGTGATCTGTGGCTGGGGACACCCCTCAAGCAGGGAGGAGGTTGCGATGGTGTAGGCACCCATGTCTTCAAAAATCAACCAGTCCCCGACCTGCAGCTGGGGCAGCTCCAGGCCATCGGCGATGTGGTCCTCTGCCTGTCCTGGGGGGCCCCGGAGGCTGCTGCTGCGCGAGGGGCGGTCTGGGCAGGGTTTCTGCAGCGGAGAGACGGAGCGGCCGCAGGGGATGAGGATGCACCGGTGCCCAGTGACCTGCCTTGCCTCCACCCGCCCTGAAGGTCCGACCCCGGGAGCCCACGGACTCGCTACAGCCCTCCTGCTCCACCACCACAGCCTCTTCCCCATGGCCTCTGCTCTCCTCCAGCATGGAGCCTGGGGCCGGCCACCGCGCGAGGGAGGGCAGGGACGGCGAGGCGACGGGACGCAACGCAAGGAACCCGCTGGGTTCTCCTCAAACCGGGCCAGAGCCTCACCTTGTGCAGCTGAGGTCTGGGGCAGGGGCTGTCGAACAGGAGGCAGCTGAAGGTGCCGTAGATGCCATCGCTGAGGTGATACACGAGGCTCTTCTTCCCGCCAGAGTCTTCCTCTTCAGGGAGAGCAGGGAGAGGGCTCAGGGGGGCTTGGGCACGTGGGCGGGCTCGTCCCACCGTCCCACCATCCCACCATCCCACCATCCCACCTACCGTCAGAGCCAGGCTGCTCCGTGGGAACCTCTTCCATGGCAGCGATGCTGGCAGCGAAGGTGAAGGCGGAGTTGACGTAGTATCGCCCGGGTCTCGCAACGATCTCCACCCCGCAGCCGTCTGGGAAATACAAGTCCAAGGCAGAGTTTATCACGGCAGCTATCTGGATGGGAAGAAGATGTTCCCTCTCGGTTAGCTCGGTCCCTCTGCAGGGAGCCAGGCCCAGGGGAGACCCTCCGGCCTCGCTCTCTGCCGGCTGAGCGCGGGCATCAGGAGCCGTGTACCTCTTCGAACCGGGCTCTGGTGTCCTCGGTGCCGGGGAATCCCCCTCCGATGTCCAGGAGGTGCATTTGGTAGCCCAGCTCTGTGCCCATCTCAAAGGCCAGCTGCGCCGCGGCCACGGACTGAGCGAAGGCCTGGGGCTCCAGACCACAGCTCCCAAGGTGAAAGCTGAGGGCACAGTCCCTGTTTCAGCAGGGTTTGCTCGTCCCCAGAGAGCAGCGAGGGGACACGGCACTGGGATTATCAGTCACTGGGGGCAGCTCTTGCTTCCCACACACCACCCCGAGCGAGACTGCCTGGCTGGCCCCGCAGAGCCCCCCAGACCCTCTCTGAGGGCCAAACCTGCCCCAAATCGGTCCCAACAAGGGTCAACCTCCCCAGGTCCCAACCTCCACCTCACTCCCAGCCAGGGCAGCCGGTGGCTCCGTGGAGCCCTGTGCTGTTCTGGCAAGGCAGAGCTCCCCACAGTCCCCTCCAACATGGGCTCAGCACCCCTATGGAAAAAAGACCGTGCGCTGCACCTGATGCCAACGACCTCCACAGCCTGCTCCTTCGCTGTCTCTAGCAGGTGCCGGCAGGACTTGAGCGTGGTCCCGAACGTCATGCTCGGATGGGCAGAGGGGCTGGAGTCAGCAGCGATGCCCAACAACATCCTGCAGAGCAAAGCCACGCTGTGTTGAGGGGTCTTCAGGCCCTCTGTCACCTCGCGGCCATCTCTCCAGCCCCTACCGCAGCCCCCCGCTGCCAGACACCCACCTGGCATGAGGGTGGCTCCTGGCCACCTTGCTCAGCTCCACCTCGTTGTCGAAGGTCATCAGCTGCACGCCGTGGCTGGCTGCGTATTTGATGTGGGCAACCTGCTTGCAGGGGCTGCTGTAGAAGATCTTGTCAGCCGGGACTCCGATGCTTTGAACCCGTGCGATCTCTGCCTGCAGGGAAACGGCACGCGGGTAGGCAGGTCCCCGGGACCGGCGCTGCCCATGCCCGGCCACGATCAGTCCTGAGCCTCGGCCAGCTTGCAGCATTGCGAAGGGCAAACCGCCAGCATTGCAGCCTGGGCTTTTCCAGGGAAAATCCGCAAGAGCTCAAAGGGATCACAGTGGACTTTTTCCTGGCAGAGGTGGGTTGCAGCAAGATGTTTACAAGCGGCATGAGACCAGGAGGAGAGGAAAACAAGTGGGTTTAGCAGGCGTGGGTTTGGTGCCTGCGTCCCCTGGAGCTGCAGCGAGGGTTAAGGCTGCAGCGCTGGTCTGAGCTGTCACAACTCTTAGCACTTTCTCCTCCTGGTCACACGTCCTATTTAATTACGTACAAGTAAAAGTGGCTTAACTTTGGATCCTCCCTGGGAACCTGGCTGTGAGTAAATGAGAAGCAGGAGGGAGCAGGGAGCTTTAGGCTCAGCCTAAAAGCCCCCGAGAGCTGGACGGCTGCTGCAGCGGCACCCCAGGGATGTGCCCTGCCACCCGCCACGCTGCCAGCCAGGACACCAGTTCCAGTGACAGGAATGTCGGTCAAAGGGAACAAGCCTGAGTCACCAGAAAGGACGGGGATTTCTGGGCTGTGTTGGGATGGTTTTGACAGCAGAGGGAGACTCTTGCCCCCGTAAATGTCATGTAATGAGTGGCAACTTAGGAAAGGAGGGTGAGCTCTGCCGCTCTCCCACAAATGCCCGTAGGATGCTCATCCCGAGCTGTCCTCCCACCACCCTACCTTGTTGGTACAGGCAAAGCCTGCCCCCAGCTCAGCCAGCAGCCGTATCACTCCGTCACTGCCGTTGCACTTAACCGGGAAGTAGGGCTTGACGCGGGGCAAGGCCTTCAGGAAACGCAGGTGTTTCTTCACGATGTCCCCAAGGTCTGCCACGAAGAAGGCTTGCTGGTCGCTCTAGGAGAAAGCCGGAGTGAGCAACAGTCGCCTCCCCACGACCGCCGCTGCCAAGGGGGTGCTGGCTGCCGGGGAGCAGCAGAGCTGCCAGCCCTCACCGCCGGGCACAGCTCCACGAGGAGGTTCTCCAGGATGTCTCTGGTGGTGAAACCCTCCTCCACCATCATGAAGTTGGATTCGTTCAAGTACCCATTCATGGCCAAGGCGTGATAACAGTAGTTTAAAGCCTCCTCGAGTAGAGAATAGCCTCTAAGTATGCAACACACTGGAAAAAGAAAGGGAATATTAGAGGCAGGGCCCAAAGCTCCGCCAGCCTGCACCACCCAGCCTGCACCCCGAGGTGCTCCCCGTCCCTCCCACGGGCCGTACACGGCAGCGCTGCCCTGGGTAGAGCTCTCTGCTGCTCTCCTGCAAACCAGCGCCTCAGCTGAGAGCCCTCCTGTGGGTTAAAGCATCTTCTCCAGGGGGAGGAGACACATTTCTCTGCAGCTCAGAGCTTTGTTTTGGCACACAGCAGCCCTGCCTTCTTCAGCAGCAGTTCAGGCACCAGCACAGTTACCAACAAAGCCAACTTCACTGCAAAGCAGATGGCCTATATAAGCCAGAACGTGTCCCTTCACGCCCCGACATGCAGCTAGATCTGCTGTACGTCGCACGGGGTGAAGTTCCCTTGTGGTTTTCAAATAGCTGAAGACTCAGGGACCCTCCTTCCCAGGCACACAAGCCCCAGGAAAAGGGAGGCATCCTTCAAGAGCACGGCACGGGCCGCTCGCTGATGCCGGCTGACCTGGGGATGGTCTGGATCCGTGCTGTGGTGCCAGTTTCATGTCTCTCCCGTGACACAGGGTGTGGAACAAGGGGACAAGTTAAGCTGCACGGTATTTCCTGGCTCACACACTTAGCGGAGCTTTAGCTTTAAGCTCGCACACTTAGCTTTAACAATCTCCTCCCCTGGTTCCAGCCCATCCCATAACCCAAGGAGCTGAAAACCTAGCACGAGCTCGCAGGAAACATTTCCACTCCAATAACCCAGGGCTGTTACAGGAACATGGTCCCTCTGATGTGAAGTGAGTGGGGGAGAGAGGTTTCATTTCTCAGAGCCGCACACCACCTCCTCCTCTGCAGAGACCTCCTTACGACATTTCGGATGGGCACTAGGAGAAAGACCACGCTGAGCCCAGAGCGGCGGGGTGTTGTAATGCATTGAGCAAGCACCACCAGTGACCTCCAGAGATGGGAAACGGGGAGAAAAAGTGGGTTTTGAAGCTCTTAGAGCTTCATACTTGGGAAAGGAGAACAACTCCTCCAGCCTTACCCTTCGCTCCCCAAAGACATCACTAACCAGCACCCAGCCCAGAAACGATGAGCAATTAAGTAGGTCATTCCTGCCAGCCCTGGGCAAACGTGCCCCAGCCTCGGACATCCCCTCCTTACCCGGGTCCAACGCCTCCCTCCCGGACGGCTACGCCTGCTGCCGGGGGGCCCCCCGAGGAACGCCGAGCTCCCGCAGCACCCCGAGGCGTAGCTGTCGCTGGGGCTCCGAGGTCTCTGGGGAGAGGCAGTGCAAGGGGTTAGCGAGGGAGAGGGGCGCTGACGGCAGGATGCCCTCCACCCACCATTCCCAAAACTCAGCATCCACAGGCATCCCACACCGGCCCCCTCCTCACTGAGCCAGGCAAGGCGGCTTCCCCAGCAGCCCCCCGCAGTCCCCCCCACCCCGTTACCTTAGAAATCATTTAAACAGATTATGCCCATGGGTTTCCGAAGAGAATGAACTGGCCCCAGCAGCGGCTGTTGGTCCTGCCCCAGTTCCCTGCCTGCCCCAGCCCCTGGACCAGCTACCCCTGCAGGGGGGGGGGGCTCCACACCCCCTGTATCCCAGCACCCCCCTCCCTGCTCTGCCTCACAACCGTGGCCATGGCAACCAAACCCAGCCATCCCATTGGCTGAGCTGCCTCCGAGCATCCTTCATCCCTTTTCGGGGAACGCTCCCCCCCCCTCGCCCACCCCCTCCCAGGGCTGGGGCTGCCCCCCAGCAGACACCCCAGGTTCTCACCGAGTCCCCGCCGCGCAGGGCAGAGCGCTGCGAGCCCGCCCGCAGCCCGGCCCCGGTGCCAGGGTGCTCGTGGTTGCGCGTGCATCGCGTGCGCAGGGACCCTCGGGGGGAAGAGTGCCAAAAATACCTCTGAAATACTGCTGCCGGGGAAACGAGGCTTCCTGCAGATTAAAGGCTGAGCAGCGCCTGTTTGGCTGGGGAGGCAGTCGGGAAGGTGTCAGGGACTGATTCTGCCCGTGTTGTGCCGCTGCCCGTTTCGGTGGGTTCCCCAGCAGCAGATCCAGCTCTGCCGTACGTGCAGAGGCCCCGTCTGGTCGATCAGTCCTGTCTTTGCCTGCATTTGTGCTTCGCCTGCATTTCTGCACTTGGAAACGGTTCCACTGCTCCATCCCACAAACACCACAGCCTGAACAGGGGATTTTTTCCTTCTTCTTGTTAATTTGCAATTCCCTCCCTGGTGTCGCCGAGGAGGCACCGTTCTGCGCGTGGAGGGGTAGCTGTCCCCACCGAGGAGGTGAGCGGGACCGACTTATCCTGGGCGCCTGTATTCAACACGGTGGTCTTGGCTTTGCCACGGACTCTCCTGGCAACCAGGGCCGAGGAAGCTTTTGTCTCCTGTGAGATCCTGGCCTGTTCTCCCGGTGCTCTGGCCCAGCACCCAGCCCCACCTTGTGCCGTGCAGGACAGAGGGGAGCCGCGCGGCGAGCACCGCGCTGGGCGGAAGGCAGGGAGGCACGGGGTCTCGGCAGCGTGGTGCGGAGCGCCGCAGCGCCCACCGGCTTCTGGACGTGCCCAGCAGTGCCGTGACACCAGGCCCACGCAGGGGCCGGTGGCCCACGCAGGGGCCGGTGGCCCACGCAGGGGCCGGTGGCCCACGCAGGGGCCGGTGGCCCACGCAGGGGCCGGTGGCCCACGCAGGGGGTGGGGCCGTCTAGCCCCGCCCACTCTCTCATTAGCCCCGCCCACTTTCCCACCACATTTCCTCTGTAACCCCGCCCATTTTTCATCAATAACCCCGCCTACTCCCTCAGTAACCCCGCCCTCTCCCCACAAACCCCGCCTACTTTATCAATAACCCCGCCTACTCCTCACTAACCCCGCCCCCTCCCCGCAAAAACCCCATTCACTCCCTGCAAAACCCCGCCCTCTCCCCGCGAAACCCCGCCCTCTCCCCACGAAACCCCGCCCACCCCCGCAAAACCCCATTCACTCCCTGCAACCCCCCACTCAGTCCCTGCGAAACCCCGCCCCATCCCCGCTAAACCCCGCCCCCTCACCACGAAACCCCGCCCCTCCCCGCGAAACCCCGCCCTCTCCCCGCTAAACTCCGCCCACTCCCAGCGGAACCCCCACTCAGTCCCTGCGAAACCCCGCCCTCTCCCCGCGAAAACCCCGCCCCCTCGGAGCGTGGCCCCGCCCACAGGCGCGCGGCCCGGCGGCCCCGCCCATTGGCCGCGGGGCGGGCGCGCAGTCGGCGGCGGCCATGGCTCCGAGCGCGCAGGCGGGGGGGCGGCGGCGGGCAGGGCCCGGGCCCGGGGCTTCGGCGGGGCATCCGCGCCGTCCTGCTGGGGCCGCCCGGCGCCGGCAAGGGCACGCAGGTGAGGGGGCACCGCGGTGAGGCGGGGGGGGGGGGTCCTTCCCAAGAGGGGCGCGGGCGTCCCGGGTCGCCCCTCCCGAGAGCGGCCGGCGGGACCGGGCCGCCCGGCTCTCCCCGGGCCCGGCGTCTGAGCCCCCGCCTGCAGGGACGCGGGTGTCCGGCCTTCCTTCCCCCGGCGGGGGACTGGGGCGTGCGGCCTGCCCCGCTCCGGAGGGTCGCGGGCTTCCCTCCCCCGGGGGTTCGGGCCTCCGGACCCGCCGCCCCCGGGGACCCGGGGCCCTTCGTCCCAGATCCCCTCCCTAGGGCCGGCCGCGGGGCTCCGGTGCCCTGGCCGCGCTCCCGGAGCAGCCGGCCCTCGGGGCTGTGTGCCGGGCCCTGCCACGTGTTGGCCGGTCACAGGCCGTCCCGCTGCTGCCGGTGGGAACAAGGCCTCAGCGGGGAGGGGGGTCCAAGCCCCGGCTGGGCCTCAGCCCCCCCTCAGGTCCCGGCTCTGAAACCCTCCCGGCGAGCTCACCTCATGTCTGTCCTCTCCCGCAGGCTCCCAAGCTGGCCGAGACCTACTGCGTCTGCCACCTGGCAACCGGGGACATGCTGCGGGCCATGGTGGCCTCCGGGTCCGAGCTGGGCAAGCGGCTGAAAGAGACGATGGACGCGGGGAAGCTGGTGGGTAGCGGGGAGATGCGCTGGGAGGGGAGACGGTCTGGCAGCACCTGGGACGAGACCAGCCAAAATCCACCTCTTAATTAAAAGCCTCAGTGACAAAACCTAATTAGTGGAGGAAGGGCAGATTGTAGGGTGAAGGCAGGGGTGGGGGTTCTCCTTCTCATTATCCTGCAGGAGAAACATCCTATACAAATATCATTGCTCTTCAAAGTTACTCCTCGCTTACCAGCAGCCTCTCTGTCCCTGGGCTGGTGCTTTCCGCCACGGTGCTTTTGTGTTCACGGGGTGCAGTCTGGGTTGTGGCTCCTGAACGCTGCGGTGAAGGTTTGTCCTTGGAGCTGCAGGACGTTACAGCCGCGCTTTGCACCTCCTGTCTCTCCTCACACGATGCCTGGACCCCTGTGGGGTGGAAGAGTTCGTTCAGAGGGTTCGTCTACGTCCCAGCTCTTGCATAAATGCCATTTGCTTCTAACTGTAAGGTGAAAATAGACTTAGGGGTGTTGCTGTGGTAGTTACAGTGGGCGCTGTGTAATGCTGTGTGAAAGAGAGACTTTGGATCCCCAAGAGACAAGAGTTAGGATCTCTGACAGGTTCATTTTCTCATGATCTAATTATCTTGCCAAAATGACTGAAATATCTTGGGGAAACTTGAAGGACAGCAAACTGCAGCGACTTGCCCCAAAGCTAAGCGGTGTGGGGCAGATCTCGGGCATCGCTGCTGGCTGTCGCGGGCTCGTAACGCCCCACGGAGAATCTGCAGGCCCCGGGTAGCAAGAGCGACGTGGCTTATCTCCAGCTTTCGCTCAAAGCTTGCATTGCAACACCGAGCCTGCAATATCCCAGCTGGTTATGAAAGATAGGGACGTTATCTGGCAAGGCTGGCGGTATCTGCCACGTGCGTGCGGCAGCCGGCACCGGGCTGCTCCGCAGGTACGTCCTCGCAGCGTACTCTGGCTCTGCGATAACCCAGCTGGGAGCGCAGCAGCGTTCGGAGCCTGGGATGGGTTTTTATGCTTGATTACGAAGCAGGACGCCTTTCTCCGAAAGGGGTAATCAGGAAAGCACAGAAGCGACTTGTTGCTTCACCCAAACTGCCTCCCGCCCGTACGCTTCCCACGCCAGGGCTCTTATTTACGTGTGCTGTGACAGTCTGGTCCCCGATCCCGCTGGGTCCCAGCTGCGTGTGCTGGAGAAAACAGCGCTGCCGAGGAGAGCTGCTCTTGAATAAACAGCTATCGTTGGGGCTGCAGCATCTGTCAGTACTTTCCAAATGCTGCAGTGTAGAAAAGGCACTAATCCCAGCGGTATGCTGAGATCATGATATGGGAAAAACCATGCAGCGAGGCCAGAGCTCATCAGCAACTACTGGGCATTTACCTTCACGCAAGGTTTACGAGAGTCAATGAGCAACTCTGCCCTTCCTGGCCAGGCCTGCCTACTGAGGGGGAAGTGTGGGTGAAGGTACAAAGTAACAGGAAATAAAGGTTATGGCGATATTTTGTGTTGTGAATGGGTTTAAAAAAAAATAATAATCTAGGGAGTTTGTCTTCAAGCTGGCGGTTTCCCTTGAAATACAGCAACCTTTGTAACAGTGAGGTTACAGCGCTGGTCCAAGTCCCTGCGCGGGCTGGAGCGTCCCTGGCGTGAAACGTCTCGTTAGCCACGTCTTAGTGTTGACACCCGTGGCAGGGAGCGCTTCCCTGACGTGGGCAGGCCTGGACACGCAGCTTTCGCCCTGTTACCAGCAGCGCCCTGCGCTGTGGCTGCTGCCTCTGGGACCGGGGGCGGCTGTAAAAAGGGTCTGATGCAGCCTGGGCGCTGGCATGAGGCCAGCGGCTGTGTGTAAAATCGGGGCGTCCCTCCTGACCGTGCGCCCGTCTCTCCGCAGGTGAGCGATGAGATGGTGGTGGAGCTGATTGAGAACAACCTCGACACCCCTCCCTGCAAGAACGGCTTCCTCCTGGACGGCTTCCCCCGCACGGTGAAGCAGGCCGAAATGGTACGTGAGCTCCTGTTCAGGGACCGCTCTGGCAGCTCCTCCTTCCCTGGAGACAGGGGACCCTTTGCCGTGCCTCTGCCCCTCTCAGCTGGGTGTTTTCTCTTGCAGCTGGATGAGCTCCTGGAGAAGAGGAGAGAGAAGCTGGACTCTGTCATTGAGTTCAGCATCCCCGACTCCCTGCTCATCCGGAGAATCACTGGACGGTAATTCTTCTCTCCCAAACACTCGGTGCACGGGGTGGGGTTTAGCTCCCCACTGGCTCCCCTGGTTTAGGGGAGAGCATCCTAATTTTGGATCCGCGTGTCATTCTCGCAGTGTTTAGGGCTAGCTGCGGTGCTGGTCTGTATTAGATTTCTGCTCTGTTCGAGCCTTCCTGCCCTTATCCCTTCCCTGCTCTCCCGTACCTGGGCCAGCCTCGAACAGAGCCCCTTGGCTGCCCTATAAATAGGGGTTGCTGATAGGACTCGGCGTCCTTGGTGACCCAGCTCAGCCTTTAAGCCTGCTGTCTGACAGCTAATGTCTTCGTGCTGTTGCTGCTCCCTTACGCAGGGCGTTGCATACGTGTTCGGGCGCTGCTGACCACCCTGTCCAGGGTCAGTTGTGCTTGTGCAGGCACCCAGACGTCTCCCCGTGTTTGCTGTTGCACTGTGCCACCATTGCGCCTCCAGGAGCTAGCTCCCTTCCCCAGTAAAGCTTAAAGTAAAGATCTCTCCTCCATCTCCTAGCGCAGCTGCTTTTTTCAAGTGCCTAAAGAGGCCCTTGGTACAGAAATAGCTGGAAGAGATTTTTCTTAATAGAGAGAGGCTAATCGGGTTGCTGTTGCAGATGTTTCTGTGCTGATGAGTGGCAGGTTCAGGAGACCTTGTCCTCGCACCGGGCTACTTTGCTGACACTTGCTTTCTGTCTTAGGCTGATTCACCCAGCGAGCGGCCGCTCTTATCACGAGGAGTTCAGACCCCCGAAAGAGCACATGAAGGACGATGTATGTGAGCTCCCAAGGCCGCAGCTTACGTTGCTTTGGGTTTAGCTGATGCTTTGCAGCATCCCTGGAAAAACTCATTTCTTTCCTTCTCTCGTACCTTCTGTCCTGGCTTTCTGGGGAACGTGGGGAACTGCCTGGGCAGCCTGAGCCGACGGCACTGCGGGGAGCGAGGCCTGGAGGGATGAGTGAAGGGCATGGCCGTTCTGCAGAGCCGGCCCGGGCTCTGCCAGCCTCAGAACTTGCTGGACTCTGTCCATAGCTGAAGTTGCGGTGGGTTGTGACTGGTTTCCCTCCTGGGGAGCAACTGTAGCTGGTGTCTGCTCTCGAGGCTCCTTGGGCTCCTCTTAGCAAGCAGAGCGGTGTGTGGGGGAAAGACCACGCTGGTGAATCCTTCTCTCTTCAGTGACTGCTCTGGGACTTGTTTCGGCTGCCCTGGGTTCGCTGTGCTCTCCCCTGCGGACCTGGGGATCGCCTCTGCAGCTCCACGTTGTAGCCTGACTTGGAGGAGGGGAGCAGGGGTTGTCAGAGCTGCGGAGAGAAGGGGGGAGCGTGCCAGGCTGCAGCTAGCTGGAGACTGTCCCCTTGCTTCTCCCAGGTCACTGGAGAGCCCCTGATCCGCCGTTCGGACGATAACGAAACAGCCTTGAAAACCCGCCTGAAGGCCTATCACACGCAGACCTCTCCCCTGATCTCCTACTACAGCAAGCGAGGGATCCATACGGCGGTGGATGCCTCCCAGTCTCCCGACGTGGTGTTTGCTAGCATCCTGGCAGCCTTCTCGAGAGCAACATGTAAAGACCTGGTTATGTTCATTTAGGGCTCCGTCCCAGGACGGAGCTCTCCCTTTTCTCTCTCTCTGTCTCTCCATCTCTGTCTCTGTCTCTCTGGGGCCAGGGAGGGTGAAGAGCTAAGCAGAGTAGAAGAGGAGGGGGCAAGACGATGCAGCCCAAGGCAGGGCTGTGCTAATTCTCTATTAAACAAGCTGTTAACGGTCTCTATCTCAGTATATGTGAACGTCAGTCTGTCTGCCAGAGATTTGGCCCCTAGAGGTCGCAGCGAGCCCGAGCACCGGCTGCCTGCTGCCAGAAATGGGGTTTGCACCCCTTTGGGTCCAAAGGCTTTTGTTTCTAGAGCTGTAGCTCCCTGGAAGGAGCTGTACTTTCGGCTCCTCCTGGCCGCTCCACAGGGGACTAGCAGGAGGTTGGAGACCAGGACTGAGCAGCAGGGGGAAGGACCTTCACAGGGTGAAGCCGGAGAGGTGCTGCGCTGTCAGCTGCAGGGAATGACACACGGGGTTGCCTGTGGGAAGCATGTGAAAGGCTGCGTGCGTGTCGGCCGTGGGAGGGACAGCTTGGCTGCGCGGGGCTGGGTGAGAGCTTGTTCTCGTTGTATGCGTGTTATTCTCTGTGGGGTGGCAGGTTACCTGAGAGCACAGCCTGTCTTCATCCTGTTCTGACGGGGTTTGTGGGGCAGAAAGGGTGGGTGAGAGCTGGGGGTTTTCAGCCTCTCCTCATTTGTGGGCCCCAATATAGCAAATTTTAGTGAGATTTTTTTTTTAACAACACAAAGTCTCTGTTCAGAGTCTGACAGTTACTGTGTGTGGCAAGTTGGGATCTCCTGAGGACAAGAAAAAGACTTGGGTTTTATCTCTTCACTCTTGCCTTGGCTTTGGCCAAGGAGATGAAGATGTGTTGAGCTTCTCCTGATCCCAAAGTCTAAATAAAGCCTTATTGCAAAACAAATGATTTTTCAAGGCCTGAGAGACAGCGTTATTAACCACTGGCTTCATTTGCCCTTGAGCCAACCACCTTTGTTATGAGATCATGGAAACGTACTTGCTTCTTGAGCAAACCAAACAGTTTTGCCAGGCTTTCCATTTGAGGGCAGCGTGTGGTTAGTGCCCCGGCTTCTCGGGGCCATTACGCCGCTAATGGGGACCCTGCAAGGCTGTGGTGACCTTTGCCCCTGCGGGATTCCAGCCCTTCCTAGAGGACCCTGCCGTAAATGCAGATTGGTCCAGGTGAAACTTTGTCCTTTGGCCTTCCATGTATGTTTACTGACTTAGTGTTATTGAGTGCCCTCCTCTTTCGAGGAGATGGCCTGTCTCCCTCCTGTGCACGGAGCTGGTGTAGGCTGCGTGTCCAGAGCAGATGCCCTATCTTCAGGAATCCCTTGCTCTTTTTCTTGATAATTTCTTTTTTGTCTGAAAGTAGCTCTGTCCTTGTACGTCCTTTCCAGGGAAACAACCTCCTCCCTTCCAGCAAACTGGAAATAACACCGGGAACTGAAAGCAGTTGACCTGTTGCTCTTGAAAGCACGTGACTGCGGGGAGAGAGGGTTTGAAAATAAACGGTGCTGGTTTCGTCAGCAGCCTGCAGTCCCCTGAGATCCCCCAGATGGCCGGGGCCTTGTCGATCGTCTCTGGCTTTCCTGTGAAAGGGCAGCCCCGACGCGTGGCGTCGGCGCGCTGGGAGGTCGGGATAGCGTTTAGCATAGGACTGCCGCGCACCAGGGTGGCGGAGAGGAAAGCGTGTTAGAGCTGCCCCGGCGTCTCGATGACACTAAAGAAATTCCGAGTGGAAGCAGCTTTTATCTTGGCATCTCGAGAGAGTCAAAGAGGAGAGCTGCAGCCCCCTACGTGCTGCCGCAATGGCAGGAGGGGTTCCCGGCCAGTTGGTGTTCCTCCATTTGGTCGGGGTTTTACTCCACAGCAAGAACATTGTGCTCTTCCACTCTCCGTTCCTTTTCCCCTGTGTGTTCACTTTGCATCCAGCTCACCAGCCTTTTTCTGCCATAAGCCATAATTAATTTTGGTTTTTTTCCCCTAAATCTATTTTTTCTTTGTTCCCATTTATTCCAGCTGAGTGACTCCGTGAACCAGATGAGAGACCACCAAACGCTGCACACTCTGCTACATCACCCGTTGCAGCCCTCCCCTGGGTGCAGGGGAGGCAGGGAGGGCGGCTGGGAGGGGGTTACGATTGATGGGAGGGGAATAAGGAGGTGGTAGACAAGGGGCTTGGGGGCTGATTTGGTTGGGTTTTGTTTGGATTTCTTATTCAGCAGAATCATTGTGAAGAGGAGATGGCTTTCTCCTTAGAAATCACAGTTTGGGGAGGCAAAACAATTGCACAGAGTGAAACATCTCCGCCAGCGATCAGAGGCAGGTCCGTGACCTGGTAGGAGGTAGGGCTAGATGCTGTTGCAGGCGTCTCCAGGACTTTCAGGGCTTGTCTCACGGGCTCTTGGTACTCCGAGGCCACTGCAAGGTTTGCTGTGATTTTTCTAAAGTTGCTTCCTGTCAGCGAGGACCAAAATGAACAAGTGACTCATCATTTCTGAAATGGAAAGGAAAAAAACATGCCGTGGTCTTTTCCTGGAAGTTTTGTTTTTCTTGTTCTGCTGCATTCCTAAACCCCGGCACGGAGACTTCTCCAGGTTTCTCTGCTGCTGAACAGAGGGGCTGCGGCTCTAGTCCAAGCCTGCCTTTCCTGGCAACGGCGTGGCTTTTCTGTGATCTTGACCAAGCTGGAATTCACACAATTCTGAAGAAATGCAAAAGAGACTTTTTTAATTGACTGCAAAAAATAACACTTAATTGGGGTTTTTTTTGCATTTCTTTTTAGATCAAATGGTGCCTTGTCTAACCTCTGAATCAATAATAAAATAACCCCTTTACATTTTGTATCTGTTGCTGTGTCCTCTTTGACCTGCAGACAGCGTGGAAGACGAGAGGAGGCAGATGACAGCAGAGCCGACTAACAGTTGAGCTGGGTGGATCCTCGGGCCTGATCCTATCGCAAGGCTGTTGTTCTGGGCAGTTGAAAACGTGGCTTGTAATTCCTTTTATCTCTTTTCCTCGCCGAGTGTGTCCCAATGCTTTATATCGCCATAGCAATGGTGTCTTTTGCTGCTTTTCTCTCTCCCGTTTCTTCCTGCGTGATGCTGAAAGCACGGAGCCCCTGCGCATCCTGACCCTTCCTGCTCAGAGCTCCGTTCAGGTGGTTTAAGTGATGTAATTCCTAGCCTTTCCCCCTCCCTTCCCATCGCTAGCGTGTGGAGGAGCTGATGGTATTTCCTTCTCTCCTGCTGCAGGAACTGGAAGCCACGTATTGTGTCTTCTGTTTCTGCTCGTTTGCTTTCTGCCTTCCGTACCTCATTGCCTCCCTCCCTTCCCCGCCACCGGTGCCTCTCTTTAGCTACGCAGGGCAAAAGCTCTCACGCAAGAAACGAGAGCATCTCCTGGCCTCCCTGTAGCCTGCCTCCACGGGGACCCTGGCTCCCTGAGGTACCCCAGAGGAAGGCCGTTGGTGATGTGCTGATGGAGGGTCGATGTTTTTCCGCAACGCCCTTGGTACCCCCCTTGCAGCCCTGCTTGTGTTCGGGGCTTTGCTTTAGGCACCGTGGAGAGGCACCAGAAAGGGTCAGGCTGCGTACGCCCGTTTCCTCCAGAAACGCCTGGTTTCTTCAGCATAATTGGGTGCTCTCACTCCTCCGCCATTCAGTCTCCCTGCGCTCCGGTGTTTTTATTACCTCTCTGTACCTCCCATTAGCATTCTCTCGCTTTTGAAGGCAAGCTTGTGCCTCTCTGGCGCTTGTGGTGTTCTTCCCTTATTTCTTTTGATGATGGATGTTAAACTATGCTCTTCCTTGTTGTTTGGGATTGTGTCCTCTGCTACTTGCCTGCTGTTGTTTTAAAAACCTGTTCTGCCTGCTCCTCCTGGCTTTCTGGTACGTGGGATGGAGAAGTCTTGGCTCCTCTGAGCTGGGCTTCTTCTGTTTGATCCTTGCTTAAGTGTGGAGCGTGAAATGAGTTGTTGGGGTGCTGTGGGAAAGGCTGCTGCGGGGAGGCCGTTGGCTCGAGCCTGCGTCCTCTGTAGTTGGATCTGTTCTGTGACCTGTCTCTGTCACGTTGACCTTGAATGTGTTCCACAGCACGCGATGCTCTGCAGGTGCTGTAAATTCCTTCTGTTCAATGATTTCACTCCAGCAAGCTGCTTATCAGGCACTCTTTTGAAAACTGTGCTCATATTTCATACACACAATTATTCAGCAACTATAAAAGGGGAAAATTCCTATTTATAGCACAAGGACCAGCATCAAATAGGACACTGAATTCTCACTGATGGAGGAAGTGACCTGTTCTCTAATGCAGCAATATTTCTGCTGAAAAGAAACAGCATCTTGGATGGGGGGAGGGCTGAAAAGCCCTGGGCCATCTCTTTCCATTAAAAATGTGCTGCAGTCCTAAAAATACAGTATCTGCCCTTCTCCCTTCCTGGTGAAACCATCTGCGAAAGAGAGATTGCAGAAAAACCTTTCACCGTGGATTTGCGGTTAGTAATAATGAGTCCACCGCCTCCTGATGGTCTGGTTTGGAGCCGGTCTTGAGTTTCTGATCGATACCTGATCCCTGACCTTGACCTGGGAGCGAGGAGAAGTCACTACGGAGCGCCTGCTGCGGGCAAGTAGCACAAATCCCTTGTCCGTAGGGTTTGTACAATCACGGTACGCATGTGCGCAGTCCTGAGACAGAGCAGGTGGGGCTGAGGAACAAAGAACTGGCTGAGAGCGAGGAATGGAGGGGGTGGAAAGGTGGGAAGAGCGCTGGGGACAGGGGTGGTAACTGCTGCCGGGAAGGTGAGTGCCTGTTTTGTCTGAGCCTGCTTCCCGTGACTGCCTCTGCTCTCCCTTCCCTTCCAGGTGTGTTGAGCCACGGCTTCCCCCAAGGCCATCGCTGGCCTTTGTCTGCCGCTGTTGTCACCCTGTCCTTCCCGTGGTCTCCGGGCTCTTTAGGAAGAGCTGCAGTGGGTGATACCAAGCGAGGCCCTGGGAGGTGGAGGACCAGAGGATGGGATTCCCTCTCCTGTCGCTGTGGCAACCGTTGGGAAGGGAAGCAGCAGTGGGGTGCGATGGATGGGCGGCTGCGTGGCGTGGAGGGGTGTGATGGGGAGGCTGCGGAGGCAGGGCTGCGCTGACATCACGCCAGGGAGGTGGCGCGGAGGGAAAGGGAGTGGGAAAGGGAGAGCCGGGGAGACTGCGGAGGGAAGAGAGCTGCATCGGGAGTGGGCTCCGGGGTGAGGTAAGAGGCGCTCGGGGGGCTGCGGGTCAGGGTGGGCTCCACGAGCGGCTGCGGGATCACAGCCTGCCTCGGCATCTTTCCGCCTAACGTGCTGATGTGGGATGGCTCTCGGGCAGCAGCGATGTTATACAATGCCCTCGCAGCCTGGCACAGCAGGGCTTGGTTCTCGGGCAGTGAGAGTGGGTCAGAGCCTGGCTGGCTGGCACAGAAGCTGCAAATGTGTCCCCCCGGGATAGCAGTGTGTGTCACTGGCGCTGGGCTGGGAAGAGCCAGGAGGACCTGGAATCCAGGATGGGCTACAGGGACTGGGGAGCAGCCCTGGTCCCTGACTGGAGAAGGGGACCAGAGCTCCCTCTTGGCATTAGAGCACGAATCGTTGATGAAATGAATCAGAAGTTTGCAGACCTGGTCCCCCTGAGCTGCAGCTAGCTAGTAGGAGGCTGTAAGCAGAGCTGGTGCACTGGGACAGAGCCCAGCAGCGTGTATTTGGGGTAGGAATCCTAAACTACACATCTCCAGCAGCCTCAGCACTTACCCTGCCTGGGCAGGAAGCAATAGTTCTGGGAAGGGCAGCGGGGTGCACAATTCCTGCCAGGAGCTCTCTGGATGTGCATCCTGGGCATCTGCAGACCTGGAAGGCAAAATAACCAAGTCCTTGAAACCGCTCTGGATGTCGTATTGCCTTTTAGCGTAACGGTTGCATAACGGGATCCGATCTGCTAGCGGAGAGAACAAGGGGTGACAGTCACCTCTGTGCCCTGCGGCATCCCCGCGGTACCTATGCGCCGTGCTGGCCCGCGGCCCCGGGCTGAATTTCATCTCTCTTCCTAATCCAAAAGCTGGGCTCATTCTTTTAACGCTTGCAAAAGCTCGTGGGTTTACAGCTCCAATTCCCCAGCAGGGAGGTGTACGGACTCTACACCTACACGCAGGCTGGGCAGCAGTGCCCTGCAGTGTGTCGGCAAACTAGAAAGCGAGTTCGTTAGCACCCGGTCAATCCGTGCCAACCTGCCTTTTGCCCGTCAGGATCCTCGGTGCGTATCTGACTGAGGAAAGTACATCTGGGCTCAGAAGCCCATGGCTGGTAGCCCCTGTGGGTGTCAGAAACCAGTACTGGGGTGGAGATGCAAGAAGCACAAAGCAGAAACTCAGCAGGGCTGAAGAAACCTTGTTTGAAATCCGTGAACGGGGAGAGGCCAATGCTCCTGTCACAACAGTTTTGTTGCAATAACTGTCACGCGTTTGCCATGTTTCACATGTCATTTACAGAGCTGGGGGCAGCAGTGGGGGGCCGTGGAGAAATGCGGCCAGGAATGCTCGAGTGTACCTGAGAGAGCAGAAGGGCAGTACGGAGCATAAATATGCTTTAATTAGGGAAGGCTATTGCTGTGAGATGCGCGATCCTCCCCCGTGAAGGCACAGACGCTGGGTCTATAGGGAGCATTGGGGAGTGGCCCGGGGTGGCCATACTGCTGCTTATTTCATGGTAACTCTGCAAACAGCAACAGCTTGTGCTGCTGCGTGGGACTTGCGTGGGAGCAATGGGTCGGAGGCACCACGCTTGGAGGCTTTTAGGAGCGGGCTGCGGTGGTGTCACCCAGGTGGCTGCATGGCCAGCTGCGTTTCGTGCCTCTGACGCAGGCGAGAGGACCTGCTAGCAGCTCTCTGTGCCAGCCCTCAGTGCTGCCCAGGGCAGCCGGGGTGGGAGATAGCCAGCTCTGGGTGGGCCCGGGCACTCCCAAAGGAGACCTTGCCAGGCACGGCCTGAACCAGGCTCCCGGGGGCAGTTTGGGAAGGGCGCAGGGAGGAGTTAGCGCTGCTTTTCTGCAGCTTCGGTCCCCAAGGTTGCAGTTCTGCATGGCCGGCAGCTAACGCAGCTAGGACTGCTTCTAAGTCATGTTTCAACTCGATTTTTTTTTTCCAAGGTTATTCAGAATTTAGTGGGGGGGTGGCACCAGGACCTCCTACGAGCAGAAAGGCCAAGTCAACCCTCCTAGCCTTGACCTTCTCCGCTGCTCAGCTGGCTCTCCTTGCTGTTCCCCTGTACTTGCCTACACTGCAAAAGGGATGATCATGTGAATATTACACAGCCTGGCATCTGCACATCAGCTGAGTCTCTGACATGCTCCTAGTGCCTTCATGCGATCCTGTTCCACAGCCGTGCTGTATTACCCCTGCGTTTGGTCCCTACCGTAGGCTATCACCGCTAGATATACGATAATATAGAAAGGCAATAAATGGGAGCTTGTGCTCTGCTGGGTGCTGGTACCCAGCCCTCCTGGGAAAAGAGGGCTGTGGACCTGCGAGCCTCTGCAGAGGCCTGGGGCACCGGGAGGAGCTGCCCTTGGGCCAGTGTCCGGAGAGGGCTCCGGGAGCTGAGCCAGGTCCTGTGAGATGTTTTAATCCTTCCTATTCCACAGTCTATCTTGGCCGTGACTCCACTGCAGTGAATGTTTTCCAGTTCCTTTGGCAGGGGCGCACACAGGCACTCACAGGCGCCTACCTTGTGTTTGTTTTCGCTCCTTATCTGGTACCACCGAGAGCAGGCAGCACAGCAGCCGAGTCAAGGAGAGCAGGCTGGTGTGTTCCCACCGCTGCCTGGGCCACCCTGCAGTCCCCTCTAGCCTCTCCCTAAACCCAGGCTGAAATTTCCTTCTGCTGAGGTAGCCGTTTGTTTAATAGCTGAGGTTATTTGAGTAATCGATAGTTCTCTGGTTTCCAATGGAAATATTATCCCTTCGGCCAAATCGGCATTTCTATCTTTGTTATAAACCTGGCCTTAACTCCCAGCTCCGTGAGGATCTAGGTGCATTCCCAACCTACCTGCGCAGAACACTGCTCCTTTTCTTTCCTCCTGCCAGCGTCGCTTTTTCCCTCTGAGGTTAACCAAGAAGGGTTGGAAGCACACGGAGAAATTGCTGGAGCTGTTTGACTCCCTTTGGTCTCAGCCCCTCTCTTGGCTCTGCCCCCACAGCTCATTCTCTGTGCTTGCTTCTCTAAGGAGGGCAGTGAGGATGGAGTCAATGGGATCCTCATGGCCAAGGGCATTGCTGATAGAAATCCCAGCCCACGGGCTCCGGGAGAGCTTGGCTCAGCCGCTGCCAGCAGAAATAAAACTTCCCATCACACAGCAGGACCTGGATCCCAGAGAACCAGGGCTGGAAGACAAGGTGCCCACAGTAAGGCTCCATAGCTGCAAATAAATTTTCCTTGCAAACAGGCGAAGGCACCGACTCCCTGGAGCTGGATTTCCACCGGTTCCATCCCCGGCAGCCAAAGGCTGGGCTGCGGCTCTGGGCTCCAGTTTCCTCTGACTGAAGGAGGCCACAGGGTTTGTTCTGCTGCTGGGGCAGCTGAAACACCCTCGCTGTGCATTATTAGCATCTCTGCCCATCTCTCTTATTTCCAAACCAGAAAAGGTCACAGAGACCCAAGAGAAACCCACTTCCCTCCTTTGCTGCAACTCCTCTTTCTGCCTCGCACATGCTTTTGTTGCCATCTCTCGCTTGCCAAATGCAAGAACAAACACTGGGGTTTGGCAGGGCTCAAAGCCTTGACTTGTTGGCTGGGAAAGAGGCATTCTTGGTCCTCAGCCCGGGGACAGGGCTCTGCTCCGCGTCCACTGCCAGGTTCTCCAGCTGCAGTTTTGGTGCTGATCCCATGCTGAGAGCGCTGTTCTTACGTGCCTGGGGATGGGCAGCACCCCTGGGTGCTGGGCTGTGAATCCTGCAGGAGATCCACGGAAAGTGGGTGGGAAGAGCTGGAGCGGGACCCAGAGCTACGTGAACCCCAGCACGTTGCTGCGGCTGAGCTGCACGTCCAGTGGGAAGCGCAGGAGTCAGCGCTGCCTCAAGAGGCTTTCCCCCCAAATACGCATGACGGCAGGGAAAGGCAGAGGGAGGCCACGTAAAGTCAGGCTGTCTCTGCTTCGTTTAAATAGGGCTGTGGCTGCCAACAGTTGCCCCCTGAGAGACCGCAGGGCTCGTGCTGGGGAGGGATCCTGTAACTCGGAGGCACTTGGCAGCTCCTGCTGTTTCAGTGGCAGGCACTGGTGCTCAGGGGAACTGGGAGGGCAGCCTGGATCAGAGCAGACGAGAGACGGTCATAGCCGCTGCCTCTCTGTTAGAAGGATGCTATGGAGCAATAGCAGGGCCTGATTTCAGAGAAGCGTTTGAGGTCTTGGTGCACGCTGCTCGCCCCAGAAACCTCCTACTCAATTTTCTGCTGTGCACAGTCCAGCCTCCTCAGGCAGCACAGGGGCCACTTTGCTTAAACACTGGCTAAGGCAACCCACAGATGACATAGCCCCAGAGAGGGAAGAGGGTTTCTCATGGTGGTGGAGGGGTGAAGGAGGAAGAAGAGGAATTTCCTGGCTGTGGTAAAGGTGGGCTCTGCTTGAAGAGAAGTTAGAGAGAATGGGCTTGTGGTCAGGGCATCAGGCCAGGGGAAGGAAGGGGTGGGTCAGCGGCAAACCCCATTTACCTTTTCATGCTGGCCCAGGAACGAAGGACGCACCAAGCTACAGCTCCCCTGTCCCCTTGCCCGCCTTGTTCTGCGGCAGAGAGGACAGGGCGCTGGGGGAGCAGCCCTCGGCTGAACCAGGCTGAGGGCAGGGGCTTGGCAAGCAAGGGTCAGGCTGGGGAAAGATCTCATCTGAGACAAGGGAACCCTGATCAAGCTGATTTTCAAAGTGAGACGCTCATACATTTCCCACCTGGTTAGTGCTGGCTCAGCCCTCTGGAAAATGACACACGTTTTCCTTGCTGCGGGGCCAGAGGGCTGTGCTGGGAGCACTCTGCCGCTCTCCCGTCCCGGCCGCGGACGGGAGGTGCTGCTGGCAGGGTCCAGAATCACTCCTCTTTCCCCTTTTGACAGCTGTTGCTGGTTATGAAAATGGGAATGTTCCCCAGCCAGTTCTCGGCAGAAACTGCCCTTTCCAGGGCTGACCGCATGGGCTGTTTCTTCCCACCTCCTGACAGTAGTCATAGATTTGAGTACGTTCTGGTCTTGGCAAAGCACTGCCCTTCCCTGCTCCTCTTCCTCGCACGGCACACAGGAGAGTGGCCTGTGGCCTGTGAAGGGGGGGTGTTTGTTCCCTGGCCTCAGATCAATACAACTCTTGAGTCAATTCTCTTCCCAAAGCACAAAGAAAGAAATAAGAAACGCTGGGATCAGTCCTGCTGTGGGGATTTATACCCCGAGCTGTCATCCTGCAAGTAAACCTCATTCCTAGCAGAGATCCTGCCACCAGCTACCGTCCCCTCTCCCCGCAGTGCAGGATGGAGATGGCAGCTCGCAGGAGAGCGGTAGGGACATCACGGCATCTTGCAGGAAAGTCATTATTTCTCGTCACACCTGATGCAGAGGCCAAGTGAGTGTCCACAGCACGGGCAAGGGAGCGCTGGGCAAAGCTTAGCAGAGACAGGAAGGAGACAGCGGGGCTTATTGCGACTGGAAGCTGTGCATGTCCAAAGCTTAGCAAGATTTGCGAGGGGGTCAAGCATCTCTGTAGGCAGCGAAGTGCAGAAGTTACCACCGATTACAGTTGCAGCAGGGTAGGAAACCCCGGGGTTCAGAGCTTGAACCAGTTTCTAAGAGAAAAGAGCAGAACTAGCAGGAAAGGGAAATGACTCCACGCCAGCTTACTTGCGCTGTCCTTGCGGCAGCCAGCGTTGGCTACTCAGAGGACACCGATGGCACAGAAGTGGGTGGATTCAGGCCACGTCCTACCCAGCAGGTTGAGAGTTCCTCAGAAAGCCCAAATGGGGCAACTGAGCTAAGTCAGAAAGTTGGCTGGCTAATGCCAAGGTCAGTCTGAATAACTCCTGCCACTCTCTTCCACTTTCGGTGTGCGGTGAGGCAGGAAGCTGAAAACTCCCCGGCTGATTTTGGGACCCCAGGCGGAGGTCGGCGAGCGGCGACCGCCCTGGTTCTGAGTAACCCACGAGTGCGTTAGCACCGAGCCCCCTGCGCTCAGTTCCCTCCCTGACTCCTAACAGCACCCAACAACAGAATTTCCTTGCTCTTTATTTCAGAGCTCAGGGAAAATTTCTGCCACCGGCGCTGAGTTAAATAAAAAGTTGGTAAATTCAGGAGGAAATGCGGCTTCACGCAGCAAGGCACTAACCTTTGGAATTGCTTTGAGAGTTGGTTAAGTCAAATACGATAACTGGCTTGGAAATATCCTAATGGTTTTATGACCTTTAATAACGTCTGTACTTCTGTACCCAGACAAGGGTCACCAGCCTGCTCCAAGACACGACCAGATCCCCTTAGAGGGATAAAGAAAGAATTCTCTTCCTGTCTTTCCCTGTCCTGTTGTGATTGCCATCGCTCAGTTTCTGCAAAGCCCAGGAATTACCCCAGCAGCACGGCTGGAGTGCTGAGCACACCGCACGGCCTGTTCCCATCAACCCCGCTTTGGTATGGAATGATCTCTGTGTTACGGCACTTCGGGAGGTGCCGAGGTGGTACGTGTTTTGGAAACTGCCTCCGAGACAACGAAGCGCAGTGTTGGTACTCAGGGGAAAGAAGTAGCACATCTCTGTCCTCAGGAGCAGCCGGCAGGGTTTGAGCCCCATGCTAATATTCTCCCAGATGGTCCTGAAGGGACCTGAGATGTTCGGGTCTCTCCATGACCTCCTAAGTGAGGGAGTGCGGATGTGTCTCTTCCCCTGCCAAGATGAAAACAGTTCCTTTCACTTTGCTTATTTTGCTTTTACTTTCCCCAGCCCCAACGCAGGGCTGGGAAGGTTGGGTGGTGGCTCTAAGAGGGTGCTGTTTCACAGTGACCTTCCCATGGCCATTGCTGAAGGGGCTCCGGGTAAGGAGAGGCCCTGCTGAGGGCTGTCGTGCTCTTGTCCTTGGAAGTTCTGCTGAGACCTTTCTCTTCCCAGGCGTTAACTGGTGCTTTGTGGGACTGGGGCTCAAACCTCCTTTGAGGCCAAGCAGCCGCAGGGACAGGCTTCAGCCACCACCTGCCCATGACAGCAGGTCCCCCTGGGGCTCAGTTCACTGGAGCCTTCTCCCATGAGCAGGTCACTGCGAGCAGTGGATTATACCCTGGCAACAGGGACACTGCAACATGCAAGCCCCGAAACTGCAGCGCCTGCTCCACTACACAGCAAAATAGGTCGTGCATCAGCAAATGAAAAAGGACAGATGGTGGCTGCTAATACAGCTTAGTTTATGGCCTGCAGGATTAACTCACTAGTTGTCATGTCTGCAGAAAATAGGAAATGGGTGGGTTGGGTGGAGGAAACGTGTGGTGTGCCCAGCCCTACCTGTGTTCGTAGGATGCACCAGCTGGATGTCAGAGATGCTGTGAGGTTCTGAGATGCTGCTGAAGGGCTGCCAGTGTCTCTTTGGGGGTCTGGGCGCTAGAGCTAGAGCCTTGTACCCAGCCTTCCCATCCAGCTCCCGTTCCCACACTCCCACTGCAAAGGTCAGCGCCATAGGGAGAAAGATGCTGAGCCGTGCGGGGAACTCCAGCAGAGAGAGGGACGCTGTTTGTGGTCTATGTGCCAACAACGGCTCTGCAGGAGAAGCCCACAGCTTCCTGTCCTGCGCCAGCTGCAGGACAGCCTCCAGTTCAACCTTTTGAACTCCCAAGCACCCACGTGTCTGCAGGAGTGAGACAGAAAGCTGAGGCAGAAGCCTCGGGTCTTTTCAATGCCTTCTCTGTGACACACTGTTCTCCTTTCCTGGAAACCAGGCCAGTGCCTCACTCTGTTCTCCTTGCAGAAATCAAGCCCCGTGCCAGTGCTCTAGCTTCTCTGCTTCTGCTCTCTTGAGGGCAGAACAGACCCTTCCTCAGTCCTCCGCGAACGGTCCTCCTGAAGATTTCACCTCGATCCTTCCCGCCTCTGCTGCGGCCAGGTTTGCTCACATCCTGCAAGATGCTGAGCACCCCGAAAAACAGCTGCCATCGGGGAGCGAGGAGAGAGGAGAGGCTCCAGAGCCAGTGCTGGGTTCCTGCCCTGTCACGCCATCTCCGTGCCTCTTGCTGGTGGCACTTGGCTCTCCCCGCTGCGTGCCCGGCCACCGCCACCCCGGCACGGTGCGCCCCGGACAGGCAGCTGCCTGCGTTTGTCACCTCTACCTTCTTCTAGCCACAACCAGCTGTCGCAGGCACTGGGGTTTTCTCCAGTGACTAATTTGCCTGTGTTAATGCCAACGCCAAACACATAATTGTCTGTTTAACAGCTCGGGTGAGGAGGGAGTCTGGCTGCTTCCTTGTACTGTAGGGATCAGACCAACGCTTTCCCGATGGCAGCACCCTACTGCGCTAAACCTTCTCAGTTATAAATCCCCTGTCATTAAGGATAGCAGGTCACCAGTGAGAGTGAATGGAGAGCGGGGATCATTGCTACTTCTGTCCTCAGAGCCGTACAGTGAGCGTGCAGGAGAACGGGTGTATAATGAAATCAGAGCAGCCTGTGCTTTTATTACCAAAGGAAATGCTTCTTTTGTGGAGGGGGAAAGCATGTCAGATTACTATAATAAGTAATCGCTTAACGCTCCCTGCTTTTACGTCATTGCTGAAGTAGACGGTAGTTACCCCTGCGTCCCTCTTCGGGGTCTCCTTTCAGTGCACGTGTGTCAGCGACGGGGCCGAGCCCATGGCCCTGCTGGCTGGCCGAGCCCTGGAGGAGACGGGATGGGGAGCTACGTGGGCAGGCGAGCCTCCAAGTTCTTCCCCCTCAAAATCTCCCCACCTCCCACCTCTTTTATCAGCTGCTGACAAGACTTGCCATGTGTGTAGGCGGCTCCCAAGCTTACAAGATGATTCCCCGCTCCCCCCACCTCCATCCGTGAGCGCATCCAGGATTTCGAGGAGGGGGAGCGCAGCGTTCCTCCGTCTGCAGGCCTGTTCTGCAAGGGACGCGCGATGCTTTCAGAGAGCTCCATGTGGTAACTCTCTCCCAGGATTTCACATGACAGCATCTTCCCCGGAAAGTCACAGCAGGGAGTGGAAGATTGCTGTGCTGCGCGTGTGGGTGTTAGGAGGGAGCAGAGTGGGATGGGGAGATGGAGGGGAGAGGCGGTGTAACCGCAGAGTAAACCAGAACAAGCCTCTTGGAAGAGCCTTGCATTTCTGATCCCAGGGCTCCCATCTCCTGCCTTTTGCTCTTCATTTAAAAGAATGTCCATCCTTGTTAAGTCCAGCAGACAAAAACAGAGTCAAGCAGAATCATCTCTGCCTTCCCTGAGCACATCTCAGGGGACCACGAGAGGCAAACGGAACATGAACTAACTAGATCAACCCAGAAAGTGTGTGCAGATTTGCACACTGGGGAGAGCCCTCCCTAGCCACCGGTGTCTTCCTGGAGAGACATAAATGGCCGTTAATGACATCTCCATCTGAGAAATTAGCAGAGTGCATGTCATTACAAACCAGTGTTTCCCCAGGGCCCTGGCAGAAAATGACCCCGATGAGCTTCAGTTCTTGAATACACAGCTGCTCCCTCGTCAGCGCAAAGCATCCCTCACCACAGATCTCAAAGCTCTCAGGGTTTAGCTTTGCTGAACCCCTCCGACACACCAAGACCGCCATCCCTGCTCTGCACACAGGGGAGCTGGGGCCCCGAGAGGAGGAATTAAGGGAGGAATTAAGTCACGCTCCTGGCGTGACTGCTCAGGGCCGGGAGCTGGGATGAGACCCCCTGCTGCACCTCTGAGAGGTTGAAAACTACCTTTGTGCTACTCGGGTCTGTCTGTCCCTCTCACCTTCATCTAGATGCTGTGAGTCCAGCAGCCTCTCGGGTTTGTCTGCAGGGTGTCACAGCACCCGGCTGTGCCCCGTGCTGGGTCCTCGGCAGACAGACCCTTGAAACTGTCAGCTGCATTTTGGCACTGGTGCATCCTGGTGCAGCTGGATCCCTTTAACAGCCCTGGCTCTCCCACCCCAGCAGGGCCAAAGGTCCCAACCTGCTCAGCGGGACGGGAGCTGAGTCATTCCAGAGTGTCCCTGTCCGGGAACAAGGAAGAATTCCTGGCGTAACGCTGTTCCCCTCCAACCCCCATCTCATCGTGCCTGTGGCTATTTCAGAAAGCAGCAACAGGAACTGGATTTTCTCTAAACTCCATCTGCTCTGAAACACAGCCTGTGACCCACGAATAACCACCCATCCCTGCCTGGGGAAAGCGGGAGAAACCCCGAGGAGCCCCGGGTACTTCTAGAGAAAACAGGCTGTTCCAGGGAGGGCTTCGCACCTCGGTGCCAGAATGACCTGGAGGTTTCAGGCAGATTGAATCTTTGTGTGTCCCGAAATAGCCGTTTCAACATCCCCCTGCGTCCCATGGGCCAGGGACAAGAGCCACAGGCAGTTATTTACCATAGCCGTGCTATCCGGGTAGCCAGGAAAGGGGAGGGGGCAAAGGGGTCGTGGTAGGAGCCGGGGTTTCTATTTTATCAGCTGCAAACCAAAGCCGGCGCGCCTGCCTGCCAGCGCCCCACCGCAGGAATATTCCCGGCCACGGCACACCCCAGTCCCACCATGCAAATACTCCCAGTCTGAGAGCGGAGTTTCGCAATCCCTTCCCGGCAGCCAGCCTCTGCTTTCACTCTCTGAATTACGGAGGGGAGTTTTCATTACATCACCAGAGGCTCTTCCTCCTTGAAGCCAGTGACAGAGCTGTCGCTCTGCTTTGTGGGGGTTTTTGGGGTGTGGGTGGCCGGGGTATTTCTCTGCAAAGTGGCTCTGTGCCTCCCAAAACCAGGTTTAGCCCAGCCCAGCCTCCCCAGCTGCTCCATCCAGGCTGGGAATGGCACCGGGCAGTGCGGGTTGGCTCCAACTGGTGCCTGGACAAAGCGTGCCCCGCACTGCTGCTGGAAGCCTTCCTGGGAGATACGGCATTTTCAGGAGGTTGTAAAAGTCACCTGTGCCAAATCCTGCTCTGATTTAAGCAGCGGGGTCGGAAGTCAGCAGTCTTCCAGCTTTCTGCCAGCGTAAGCAAGAGCAAATTTGCCTATCAGAGCTGGAATTTGCGGAGCGGTTCACTGAAGTGTTTGAATTCCCCCACCCCTTCCTATTTTTTTTTTTTTATCTTTTCAAATATCCCTCAGTTAAATGGCCAGACTGGTGACGGTTTCCCTGCAGCCCCAGGGAGGGGCTGAGCTGATCTCACTCCCAATCGGTGACTTTCCGACCCGCTTCTTTCCTCCCCTCCCTGGCAGCCCACCTCCCTGCCCGCTCCTTCCCAGCCCCAGATCCGGGCTGGGGTTGGTTTTTTTCAGTTTGAATCAAAACAAACTACCGGGTTCAAACTGCTGCCTAGTCAGGAACGTGCCGAGCGGGAGCCTCCGCTCCTGGCAAGGGCTATGGAAAGTCACCACGGAGAAACACCTCAGTCATGGAGAACTCGTTTTCAAGGAGATGGCGTGTCTGGACCGCGGCAGGGTCAGGACAGTTAGAAGTCTGTCGCCGAGCTCCATAAAAGCACTGAATTCCCTTAAATGTATAAGGACTGGCAAGAGCTCTGCGCAGCTCGGGAGCGGGGAAGACGGCTCTGAAGTCAGCGTGAGCCCCTCGGATTTGCCCTGGCCTCCCCCAGCCCTGTTTGTATCGTGATTCCTCATACAAGGGAATGAAGAGTAATTTCTGCCCCATCAGCACGTTGCAGGCTGATGCCTTTCCCAGGGACTCCAGATGGTTTTGCTCGCTCTCTCTCTGTTTGTGTCTGCACTACTGGTAATTCAGGCCTGTCTCACATTAGCTTTTGAGATGAAACCTTCCCACAATTAGTTACAGTCTGTGCTCTTGCGCTGCAAAGGACGCAGGGCTGAGCTGTCAGAGCGCTGTCTGGGAGATCCGTCCCACACACAAGTCCTGTTCAGGTTTCTCTATTTCAGTCAGGAGTGTGATTTTTCTAGTGAAATCATCGGACCAAGACAGTCTCTGCTACAGATGGGTAACGACAGCCATTTAAAGATGCCTCGTACCTGGTCCGTCTCAGACAGGAACGGCTAATTTCAATATAATCTTGTTTTACGCCAGTACAACATCTCTCCTTTCTTTCTCTGGCCTTCCTTTCCCGCTAGTGAAATGGGAAGAGGATCCTTTCATGGGTCAGTGCGCTCCAGGAGCTCCGCATCAGAAATGTCAGAGAAATGCTAAGCATCTTCATGCCTGCCCATGACCTGCGAGGGACCGGAGCTCAGCAGCTCGCACTGCGCAGGGGCAACACGCTCCACAGGCACCCTTGTAGCACCCCTGCCTCTCCTGGAGCAGAACTGTTTGGCTCCCTTGCTAAATTAGCTCGCTAATAACAGGGTTCTTGAGCCCAGGCAGGAATTTAACACTCTGAGGCCAATCCTAAGTGTGGTCCAAAGCTTCCAGCTGGGCCAAAGCCATGTGGATTGTGGCAGGAATGCCGGAGCGCAGCAGAGGTGAGGGAGAGCTGAGAAATGTCTGGGGATCGTAAGCTGCAGGGAAGGACGTGGGTGCAGCAGGCATCTTGGGATAAGCACTACGTGAGGGGTGTACGGCAGGCACAGAATTGGGGAAGAAAAGCGCAGGGAAGGTAGCAGGAGAGCTGAAGGGTATTAAGAGAGGAGGAGGCTTCATTTGTGTGCTCCTGTGCAGGTGATTTACTCCCTCTGCGCCTTCATTCACCTGTCCATCAAACGGGGAAGCATCATCATTATCTCTGCTGCATGGACAGGCACGGGGTCTCTGCCTACCGCAAGTCAGGCAGCGCGGGCTCCGAAACCCAGGTGCTTTCCGCTGTCAGGCTGGGTTCGGTTCGCTAAACCTTGTTCTCCATCCCAGAGGCACTGAACGGGGCTGGGAAGGAGCCCGGTAATAACTACGCAAATAGGCTTTGCTGAGAGAAAGGATTTCAGGAATGGCGATAGCTGGAAGACAGTGACGAAGCCAGACTTGTCACATGAATAACTTCAGTCTGTCCAGTCCGAAGCTGACAGTCTACAGGGAAAGCAGCCCCTCCTGTGCCGATTTAACACGAACTTCATAGACACAGCAGATCTTTCTGCTTCGCCTCCCCTGAATAATAAGAGGCAGCGTCCTTCCCGTTAGCTTATCTGCCTTTGAGCGGAGAGGAGGTTGGCAGACCCCTGTGGGCACGGGGGAACCCTGGAAGGAAATGGAGGCTTTTAAATTTCTGCATGACTGCAGTAAGAACGTGGGTTGTAGTTTCAGCGCCTGTGTATGAAAGAGGCTAAACCTTGCACTCGGGGAAAGAGTTCCCGGGTGAGTAAATCTCCGCTCGACTCTTCATAAATACAATAAAGGAGGGCCACGCAGCGAGGGACGAGATGCCCCAGCAGGATGAAGGAGTTTAGAAGGGAATCCTGTGGTTACAGACCCCCCTCTCCAACGAGAGACCCATGAAGGGGTACCAGGCCCCTTCGCAGCCCACCATCAGCGCCAGGCCGTGGATGGGGGGAGCCCGTGGCTGGCTGGGGCCAGCAGCCCGCCATGGCCCACCCTGGGGATGAGGGGAGCCCGTGGCCGGCTGAGGCCAGCAGCCCACCATGGCCCACCCCGGGGATGGGGGGAGTTGGTGACTGGCTGGGGCCAGCAGCCCCCCCGTGGCCCACCCCGGGGATGGGGGAGCCCGTGGCCGGCTGAGGCCAGCAGCCCCCCGTGGCCCACCCCGGGGATGGGGGAGCCCGTGGCTGGCTGGGGCCAGCAGCCCCCCATGGCCCACCCCGGGGATGGGGGAGCCCGTGGCTGGCTGGGGCCAGCAGCCCCCCATGGCCCACCCCGGGGATGGGGGAGCCCGTGGCCGGCTGAGGCCAGCAGCCCGCCATGGCCCACCCCGGGGATGAGGGGAGCCCGTGGCCGGCTGAGGCCAGCAGCCCACCATGGCCCACCCCGGGGATGGGGGAGCCTGTGGCTGGCTGGGGCCAGCAGCCCCCCGTGGCCCACCCCGGGGCGGGCAGCAGGCCGGGGGTGCTGAGGGGAGCCGGGGGCACAGCACTGCCGCGCCGCCCCAGGCCGCTGCGGTCCTTCAGAGCCACTCGGGGCACGGCGGCCGCGGGCCGGGGACCGCCACCGCCACCGCCGCACCGGGGCCCGCCGGCTTCGGGCCTGCCCGGGGGCGCTGCCCGCAACCAAAATGGCGGCGCCGGCGGCCGCGCCCGCTGACGGACGGGGCGGGGCGGGGCGGGCGCGGTGCCGCACTCACTCGGCTCCGGCGCCGCTGTCGTTGCAGCGTGGCGGAGGCAGCGCCCGGTGGGAGCGCGGCGCCCGGAGCCCCCTCCTCCTCCTTCTCCTCCCCGGAACGACCCTTCCGCGGCACCGCCGCGACGCCCGGACCCCCGCCGCGACCGGACCCCGTCGACCGGCAACCGCCGCCCCGGTAGCCATGGGCTCCGAGCGGGACTCCGAGTCGCCGCGCTCCTCCTCCATCCACTCGGCCGCCGCCAAGTGCCCGAAGCCCGGCCGCCGCCGCCGCCTCTCCTTCCAGAGCGTCTTCTCCGCCGCCGCCGCCTCCGCCGCCGGCGGCCGCCGCCGCGCCAAGGCCGAGCCGCCTCCCGCCGCCCCGCCGCCGCCTCCCGCCGCCCCGCCGGCCCCGCCGCCCCCGCCGCCGCCGCCGCCGCCGCCGCCCGCCGAGGAAGCGCCGGTGATCCCGGAGGGCGGCGGCGGCGGCGAAGAGGAGCTGGAATGCCCGCTGTGCCTGGTGCGGCAACCGGCGGAGAACGCCCCGCGGCTGCTGTCGTGCCCGCACCGGTCGTGCGGGGCCTGCCTGCGGCAGTACCTCCGCATCGAGATCACCGAATCCCGCGTCAACATCTGTTGCCCCGAATGCAGCGAGCGCCTCAACCCCGCCGACATCCGCCGCCTCCTCCGGGACTCCCCGCACCTCGTCGCCAAGTACGAGGAGTTCATGCTCCGCCGCTGCCTCGCCGCCGACCCCGACTGCCGCTGGTGCCCGGCCCCCGACTGCGGGTGAGTGCCCGGGGGTGGGGGGCACGGTGTCCCGGGGGGCTGCTGTCCCCTCCGTCCTGGGGCAGCCTGGGGAAGGGGGGCACCCGCTGTCCCCGTAGGGTGCTGCCCCATCCATCCGTCCCGGGGTGGCTCAGGGGAGGGAGACCCCCACCCTGGTGCTGCCCGCTCCGTCCTGGGGCACCTTGTCCCCACCAGGTCATGGGACAGCTGGGGATGGCGTCCCAGCTGGGATGGTCCTGGACCCACTGTCCCAGTGGGATGCTGCTCGTCCCCAGCAGGTCCTGGGGATGCCATCCCACCCACTGACCCGCTGGGGTCCCAGGGCAGCGCAGGGAAGGGCGGCTCGCCCCCAGCGGGGTGCTGCTGCGGATACACGCTTCTGGTCCTACCGAGTCCCGCGAAGAGCCCTCATTGCAGGTGCTCTTTCCTTGTCAGCAGTCTCTCCAGGGCGGTTGATGGGCCTCGGGGACCAAAATGACACTCTGTCTAGCCCTGCTGCCTCGCTAGAGCACTAGGATTTGACCTTGGGGATTGTGGAAATACAGACAAATCGGGTACGAGTGATAGGACTCGAAGGGGGTTTTAGCTGAGCCATTGTTTCCTTAATTTAACAGACAGCTTTTTTTCTACCCAAATGGGAAGCGTGGAGTTTCCTGGCCGTGTGTACGGCTGCGAGCCGTGGGGACGGTGCATGGGGACACCCTGCAGCTTCCACACTGGGGAAGAAGGAACCATAAAGGGTCACTTTTTCCCAGTGAGGATGTGAATGCACGGCACAGAGGAGTGATGTTGACTCATGATCCACTGCCGAAGTGAGGAAATGTCTGTCTGTCAAGAAGTCAGCCCAGCCAAGCCTGATGACTTTGTAGTTATCTGCGTGTTGCTTTCATTTTCTCTTCTCTTTTCCTTCAAATGAACTCTGTTAGGTTTCTATTTGAGCGTAAGCCAACGCTGCCTGGAAAAGGGCTTTGTTCGGGAAACTTAGAGAAGTGATGCAAAGTTTAGCTAGAACTCGTCTTGGATGGCAATTCTGGGTAGCAAGAACATGAAAGGAAAGTCTGACCTGGTAGTCAGAATGGAAGGCTTGGTGGGAGGGTTGTGAAGATTTAATCAGAGCACTGTAATAGCCTTCCTATGCAAATCGGGTAACCTGGCTCAGGTTACCCATTTCACGGCCTCTGAGCATCGCTGTGCAAGGGTTTGTTTCTTCAGAGGGCAGCATTAATAGCGAACGACAGCTTTGCTCCTCTTTGAAGCAAAATTGAGTGCTAGATCTTGATATTTCAGTAGCGCTGGGGATAAGATCAGGAAGACAGAGCAGGTTATGCTGCCCACAGAGCAATACCAGAGGGAATGCCCCTGCTGTTAACCAGCTGGAGAAAATCCCGTACCTGCTTACTGAATCTCAGCTCTTTGGCTGCTGTGATATTTATCTGTGTTCAGGATAAGGTGTAAATGCAACGTACGTCACCCAGGCTGTCTGGTTGGAAGGAGCCGGCCCCAGCATGGCCTGGAGGGCGTTGCCTCTTTGGTAGTAACCCAGCCTGAGTCTGGTCTGACACTCGCTTTGGGGTGTTTGGGCAGACTGGTGTCACGCACGGCTCTTCATGCGAGGAAAAGCCACCTCCCTGGTTAGCCTGTTAGCGAGGTGAGCCAGGCGACATGCACAGGCATCCTCCTGTGCGCTGCCCAGCAGAAGCAAGAAGTGACCTGGCTGTTGGAAACCAGGCAGCTCTCGCCGGTCGCTGCGGACCAGTGCTGCTAGTGTGTCTGTAGCACTCAAACAAAGGCTGTTGGAATCAGCCCTCCGGCAGGGAGAGGAATTAATCACCCTATTCATTCTTCCCAGCGAGCTTGTGTCGCTGTGCTTATGTAAAGTCAGGGTATGAATTATTTACAGCGGGCTTTCCCGCCGTAGTAGCGCCGGTATACCGAGCCAGAGCGGGAGCGTAGGGCTGGGGGCACGGCGATGCTCAGCACTGGCTGTCGCCCACCGCCGAGGTGACGGCAGCGAGGGGCTGCTGGGCGATGGCAGACAAAACGCTGGGCGTGTGGCACGCAGCATCCTGTGCCTTCCACGCGTGCCGCAGTCTTTCGTAAATGAAAGAGCTTGGCTGTGCTGCCGGGGAGGAGGAGGACCACCACAACACCGATGCGTGTTGCCATGGAAACACTGGTCAATTGATGCGCCATCAGTTGCAATACAAATAATTTTCTGTTTGCAGCTTTTTGTGTTTTTTTCTCCTCGCTACGATCAGGCGGCATCGCTGTCTAGTGTTTGTCACACTGCATCGCTCCTTGAAGCTTGGGAGGATAACAGAACCTTTACAGAAACGGAGCTGTGTAGGCTGAGCTGGGTGAATGAGGCTGGAGGCAACTGGTGAGGCTCTGGCTCCTGCGGAGCAGCAGGAGGAGGGACGGAGGCAACTTGTGGCCATCCGAGGAGCGGGCTGGGAACGATGCTGTGCGATTCCTGGGGTCTCGGGAAGACACTCGCTGTCGTTGCTGCATGGGGAAGAGTCAGAGTTTCCCTTTTCGTCTGCTGGCGTTGAGCCTGGAAGCGGCTGTTTAACGCAGCGATGTGTCAGAGGTCAGGTGAAGAGGGGGCATGCATTGGCCGTCCCGGTCCTGCCGTGGCTAATCCTAGGCACGTTGCTTCAACGGCCTCTTTCTAGTTGACCTTGAATTTGGAGTTGTGTTATTTCTTTCCCTAATAGAGAGTCACGTAGTTTGTTTCCCCACAGCTGTGGGCTCGGTCATGATATTTGTCAATTCAGCTCTAGGAATAAAATATAAATGGTGACCATTTTAATTTCTCATAGGATTTGCTCAAGTGTTTAGAAGAACTCTACATTTCGAGTGAAGGGTTAATTTGGAGCATGGGGTTGCTTAATATATGACACTGAGCTTTCCTAGCCCACTGTTATGGTTTGAAATAGCAGTGTGTCATAACACAGCTGGTTAGATGAAGGCTGGTTTTTTTTTTTTGGCCAGGTCTAGGTCTTTGGCTGCGTGACAGCGGCAGGGTAGGGATGCTTAGTGGGATCTTCCCTAGACGAGATGCATAGGAGTCATTTGGGGTCAAGTTTGTCCCTCCCAGGCCGTCTGTATCCCGTCTCTCCCCCAATATTGGTTTCATATGCGGGAGCGCGCAGCTGTTGATGCACGCAGAGACCCTGTAGTCGTGCCTCCCGGCCCTGCGCTCGGCGCAGAGATGTTGTTTCTTTGGCGATTATGTCGTACCCTGGCAGGATGAAGTTGCTCAAACTCCCACGGGATATGAATCATTGTGGTATGACACATTCAGTGGTTCTCACGCTGCTGCCTCTGAGAAGAGGCAATACAACTTGAGCTACACAAGCTCTAAATATAAAACCTTAAATAGGAGTTATTCTCCTCTGACCGCTAACAAAAATACTGAGGATGAACAACAAAAATACCCTTTGCCATACTGGTGTCGCAGAACTGGAAGGCACTTCTGGAATTGCTCAGTTCGGCGCCTGCCAGTGGAAACAACCTCATCCTAGACGACTGTAAGTCAGCTTTCCTATAGCGGCGCTTGGTGATGCTGCTTAGACTTTTGCGTACGCAGTGCGCTTCCTTCTGGAAGCATCACGCTACTATCAGAAAAAGTGAGCTGGTTGAACCTCGCCTCCCTCTCTCGCACATTCAGTTGGTTTTACTCAAGTTTTGGCTTAGTCCAGAGGCAGAGCATTGTTCTTCACTGCTCTTTAAAAAAGGAAATTCTGTGGAGATCAGCAAGAGCTTGCTTCTTGAGATAATTGCATGTGGAAACCCCTGTTGTTCCACTTTTTTAGAATCATTCGGTTGATAGAAGTGCCCAGGACAACCTCAGCTTTCCTAGGCTCCTCCGGGCCGTATAGCATCCACACGTATGCCTGTCCTAAGGAACCAGGGTATGTGTGTTTAACCCAGGGGCCTGGAAAGAGCAGTGTGAGCCTGTCCTAGCAGCCTGAATCGGCAGAAACAGCAAGCTGTTAGCCGGGCACACCAGGCAAGACAAATCTGGTCTGTGTGAATTGACATTGAGAACCGCCAGCAGTTATTGAGGAGAGAATTCAATATTGTAAGCTGTCTATATAAAAGGTATCTGCCCCAAGTAAACCAATTAGCGCTACTTAATTTCAGGCCCTGCGGTGCAGGCCACAGGACTGGAGAGAGCAGGGATTTGTCTAGCGTGCAGGCTGCTGTACAGACAGCGATCAGAAATAAGATGAAAGAAACGAGATGGGAGAGGTGGGCTGATGGCCTGCTCTGCGGACCTGCCCCGCGGGGCGACATTGCTGCAGGCTCCAGGGGTAGAAGCACGCGTCGGTCGGCGTAGCCCGAGATCTCACTGCAGCAGCTCTTCAACCAGCTGCTTTGAGCAGAGCAGCGCGGGCAGCGATAGCCTCCCGTGCCGCCCCGGGCAGGCTGAATTCAAAGGATCACTGGCCTGTCACTTGATAACTTTGTCTTTTACTGATTCACCCGGTGTCTTCCTTCTCCAGTTACGCGGTTATTGCCTACGGCTGTGCCAGCTGCCCCAAGCTGACCTGCGAGAGGGACGGCTGCCAGACGGAGTTCTGCTACCACTGCAAACAGATATGGCATCCCAACCAAACCTGCGACATGGCCCGCCAGCAAAGGGCGCAGACGCTCCGAGTACGGACCAAGCACACGTCAGGCCTCAGTTACGGACAGGAATCCGGGCCAGGTATGGATTCATCTGTATTTTGGTTACTCGGTGCTGCAGTTATGCCTGTGGAGCTGAGAAAGAGGCACCTGCGTGCCAAACCCCGTCCTGTCAAAGCAGGGGGTGTTAGTGCCCTGCGGGGAACGCCGCTGCATGGCGCAGCTGAGGGTCTCCGGCAGCCACGGGTGAGAGCGGCTGTGAAACTCAGAGTCATTTCCCCTTCTCGCATGTGTTAGAACAAAGCCGATGGGCTCCTCGAAGAACGCAAAACAGATCGGTAGGTGATGATGTGCTTTGAGTCCTTCCGCGTCACGGCAGCTCCCCTCATCCGCCCCAGCTAGGCTTGTGGCTTTTTTGATCTTGGATGTTCTCACTTCTTGCTGATCTAAACCCTGAACAAATAGGCACTTTTTAGTCTTGTAACTTCAAATTTGCCTGTTGCGGTAGTAAAGAGTAGCATTCATGCCTAGCTGAGTGTGGGGAGCCTCACTCCGTGCACTGTTAGGTGTTAGTAATGTCAGGTACAGAAAAAATGCCGACCCACAGACTCCTACGCTGCCTGGTAGGAGCTGCTGTGTCTACTGAGTTCGTTAAAAATAACTGTATTGACTCTGGAAGTGGGCAGTAAGGCCATTTCATAGAGTCCCGCCCTACCCCCAAACAAAACACCCTGCTTTTCCTTCTGTGTCAGGAGTTAAAATGTTAATACACTTCCTTAGAATGGAGCTGTCGTGGGCGGTTCAGAGGTGACTGAGTGGTATGTCAAGGTTCAACATGTCCCTGATAATGGACGGCATAGATACTACCACAGCCTGTGGTACAAACCAGCAAGCAAACAATAGTTTCTGAGTTTTTACACCCTTTTAAAGGAGATCCCAGCCAGGAAGAGCTTAGTACTTAGCCACTGAAGGAGAGGTTCTTGTTTTTCCCCACCCCGTTCTTGCTGGATTCAATGTAGTGATTAATAAGGTGCGAGCTGGTCTCAGCAGCTGGATTTCATATTGTCGAGTGTTGCAGAGGCTGCCAGCAAAGCCCTGAACCACTGCACAGCCATTGCGTAACTGCGATCAGATGATGCTTGAATTAAGGAAGAGATGAAGGGCCTTTATCCGGCTCTGCCAGCAGCAAACTGGGGACTGGGCAGCCTCTGCACCGGGCTCCCATGCACAGCTGCAGACCCCGTTCCCCTTTTGGCTGCTTTTGAAGGCCAGGTTCGGAGTTTCTCCGATGCTGCCTTCTCCCAGTTGTTCTGTTGTTCTTGGCCTGTGAATCACCTTAGTGGAGCGGTTTAGTAATGGTTTATTCTTACGCTGTTGCCTTGGCTAGCACAGGGCAGGTATGACTCGTTCCCAGCATTTAAGCGTGTTCTGGAATACATCCTGTTCAAGGCTAGAATAAGCTTTTAAAGTGACTGTTGTTCTCAGTCCCTGCTGTCCACGCAAATGGCTTTGGTGGGATCTGTCTCATCAGTGTTATCTTCTCGCTCTGAAGATAAACTAAAGACACAACCATCCCCACCTTCTCTGTGATTAGCGAAGGTGTTCTGCCCGCACAGGAAACGAGGGTTTCAATCCATATCGAGAACCCCCTCGTTGATTCTTCATACTCGCAGCACAGAGTCCAACTCAATCCCATGCTTCCTCCCCATAGCCGATGACATCAAGCCATGTCCGCGTTGCAGCGCTTACATCATCAAGATGAACGACGGGAGCTGTAACCACATGACCTGCGCGGTGTGTGGCTGCGAGTTCTGCTGGCTGTGTATGAAGGAGATCTCGGATCTGCATTACCTCAGGTGAGGAGGGGAGCAGCGCGCCCGGGTTCCTGCCGGGGGGTAGCACACGCTTCTCCAAGGCTGGTTGGAGGAGTTTGCTTTGTGTCTTGGCCTTTCATCCTCCTGCCTCTCCCATCAGCCTTCTTTCTGACCCAAAGACCTGAACTTTCTTCCCACTTTACAGTATGAGGATGCTCTTCCACACCAAGAAAAGCTCCTCCTGATACAATTGCATTTGAGAGCTCTCAGCATACTGGATATTAAAAATAGGCCTGGTAGTGTGATAATCACCTTGATAAAGAAATTAATCTTGATGGGGAGAAAAAGAGGGAAACCTTTTTTTGTGTTGTCTATCCGCTTCCTAAGTTTTTGGTTTTGTTCATGTGGAAGTTGAACTTGGGGTTCTCGGGAACATTTAGGAATTGCTATGGTGTTAATGTAATATTTTTTTTCCTTCTATTAAGCCCCTCTGGTTGTACATTCTGGGGCAAAAAGCCATGGAGTCGTAAGAAGAAGATTCTTTGGCAGCTGGGCACATTGATCGGCGCTCCTGTAGGCATTTCCCTCATTGCTGGCATTGCCATTCCTGCTATGGTCATTGGCATCCCCGTGTACGTCGGGAGGAAGGTAAGTGCGGAGACTGCAAGGTTGGAGCTGAGGCATCTGGGGCTTTTGGGGCGTTCTCTGTACTCAAGGCATCTGACCAGAAATTGAGATCTAATATGAAGGGTAGATCTTTTCACAGAACCAAAATTCAGTTGTCTCTTCTAAACCTTGTCTTATTTTTTGGGCTTTGTGTGGGGAGAGGGAAGGCGGTGGCTGATAGCCCTTCAGGCTGAAGTCCTCTCAAATGCGTTTGTGTTGCTCTTGTGCCTCTGCCTTGAACCAGGAGCAGCCAAGGAGAAACCGGGTCCCTTTTTAACACATCCTGTGATGACGGGCTCTGTGGGACAGCGGCTGGGCCCTGAGCATCACGCTTTGGCTTGCAGAAGTCACTCGTGTGTTTTGATGCTGACTTGCTGCCCCAAACTGCGTGACGCTGTTGTGTGTCTGTGCTGATAAAGAGGCGTTGAGAGGGAAGAAGTGGCATGTCAGCGCTATATTTGTAGCTGCTTCTTTTTCTTAAACACAGACCCACCTGCTAGATCTGATCTGTGAGGAGATCTGTGGTCAAGATGAGGTTCTTTAAGGGCTAATGCAGCTGTCGAGGCTGTAAAATCACAAGCTTATTCATGTCTTCTGCTGGTGTTTGCTCATGGCCAGGCTCTGTTCTCACCTGGTGCTTCTCCTTCCATCAGATCCACAGCAGGTATGAGGGAAAGAAAACCTCTAAGCACAAGAGGAACTTGGCCATTACTGGTGGGGTCACCTTGTCTGTCATTGCCTCTCCAGTCATCGCTGCTGTCAGTGTTGGTAAGTGGGCACAGTCCCTTTCCCTTCTGGTGGGCCAGTAGTCACCGAGACAAGTGGGTAGCCCAGCCCTGCGAGATGGGGATGGCCAAAGGGCGGTTTGCAGACTGCTGCCGCGTGCTCTTCTGGGCACATCCCTCTTGTTTCGCATCCGGGCTGCACGTCCTCATGCGCCTGAGTTGGCCTGGAGCCAGCGCAGGGCTTGTCTGGAGCACCAGTTGCCCATGCCACAGCCCGTAGTGGAGTCCCTTGACACACGGAGCTGTCTCTTACCCGTGGACTGGTTTGGTGGCTGATGTCTTGGGGGTTCAGCCGAGGCTGTCCGCACTCTCGGGGCTCCCTCATTCTGCACTGCAGCAGCACAAATGAAGGGCTCCTCCACTGTCTGTCTGCAAAGTTGTGAACCAGGACCTTTAAAAGCAGCGTAAACACAACTGAAAGAGTCCCTACCCCAAAGAGTCCTTTCTGTCTGCCCAGCACAGCTCAGCCTTAAGCCCCTCTTAACTCAGTGCACCCTGCTCTCCAGGTATTGGAGTCCCCATCATGCTGGCCTACGTCTACGGTGTTGTGCCGATCTCGCTGTGCCGAGGCGGTGGCTGTGGAGTTAGCACCGCCAATGGAAAGGGTGTGAAAATCGAGTTTGATGAAGATGATGGGCCAATCACAGGTAACGTGATAACTGGTGAAGGGAGGGGGGTGAAGCAAGACCCTGTCATTGCCTCTTGTAATGAAATGGTAGGAAGTCTTAATGTTTCCCAAATCGGAACATGTGTCTTTACCTGGGTTTAGCTAGAAGCAGTTATTCGCTTCAGTCTGCTGGTGATGAGCTGTGTAGCTCTCAAAGCAAAATCTCAGCTCTTCCTTGCCCTGGATGAGGCAACCTGAGATGAGAGGAATGCTGCTTGCTGTCTGACCCCCAGCTCTGCCTGCACCGTCACAGCCCAACGGTTCCCTTGCTGATTCTGCTCCCTGTGCTCTTCCCCGCAGTGGCTGATGCCTGGCGAGCCCTGAAGAACCCCAGCATTGGCGAAAGCAGCATTGAGGGGCTGACCAGTGTGCTGAGCACCAGTGGCAGCCCCACCGATGGGCTCAGCGTGATGCAGGGCAACTACAGTGAGACGGCCAGCTTCGCCGCCCTCTCGGGCGGTACCCTGAGCGGTGGTGTGCTCTCGGGAGGCAAGGGGAAGTACAGCAGGTAACAGAACTGATGGGCACAGCAGGGTGGAGGCTCTCGGGGCCTGTGTTGGTTGAGCAGGCTTATTTTGGGGAGCTCTCCAGGACTCTGAGCAGTCCTACTTGGGAGTCATGTTAGTATTTTAGTTAAATTAGTGTTTAAATTAACATTTATTCATGTTAATATTAGTCATGTCCTAGTATTTTTACTTCTTGGTCTGTTGTAGAATAACCAGTCCCAGCAGACCAGGCTACTTCTGGAGTCAGTGCTAGGCTGGTTCTTGCAAGGAGGACAAAAGATAAACAAGTTTCTGTCCCTACTGAGCTCCTTGAAACTGCAGAGCTGATGCTCAGGTTAATTGGGAACAGCGCAGAGATGCCCGCATGGCCTGCTTAAAGATCTTCCAGTCCTCTGATCTCAGCCTAGAGACTTTGATGCTTCCTCCTCTCCAGTGGCCTGTAGCAAGCAGGGTCACTGCTTTCCAAGTCAGGAGGTTACACCACAGTTTTTCTCTAGACTTGCCTGTGAGTCAGTTTGCTGGGTAATTAGACACACGTGTTGATACGGCAGCCAGCATATAATCATGGCTGTGTGCTAGATCTGTGGAAATCTGTTCTTTGCAGGAATTGCATGAGTCATAGATATAAACACAACTTTACCTTCGTCATGGAAAACAGAATGGGTTTACCTAAAAGGAGCCAAAAATGAAACTAGATGAGAGGAACCATTAGGGTTAATCTCTGTCATGCCGAGCTGGGCCAGCACAGAGGGCCGCTTGCTTTCCCATGACGAAAAGCGGCGGTTCGGTGCCCCTCAGGGACTGTCTAAGGCATTTCTGAGGAATCCTCTTCTTTGCTGCAGGCTGGAAGTTCAGGCAGATGTCCAGAAGGAGATTTTCCCCAAAGACTCGGTCAGCTTGGGGGCTATCAGTGACAACGCCAGCACTCGAGCCATGGCTGGTTCCATCATCAGCTCCTACAACCCCCAGGACAGGTAGGAGGACGTGCGATGGTGAGACGAGTGTTGGTAGGGGGTGTCCTGGAAAAGCCTGTGCCCTGCGAGGTGCTGCTGTGGGTGGTGAGATGACTGTGGTTGCACCAGCCCGCTCGTCTGTAGCTGGCGAGTGGATTGATCCTTTTACGTGCACAGAAGGACAACTGGGGACAGTTTGGGAGCAGCTTTCATGTATAATTTGGAGGCTGAGGAGGGGATCTGCAGCCCAGGACTCTTGAGGGCTGCTCCTGGCTGCTCGTGGGGACTCTGGTGCTTTCCCAGTTCAGCCCTGGCTCAGCCTGGGGATGATCTTGGCTGCCTGTAAGAGGACTCAAGGAGAGCAGCGAGTGCTGTTGTTTCCCAGATGCTGGGGGGTGATGAGCAGCATCTTGCTCATGTTTGGGAAACGTGATCCTCCCGGTACAGTCATGCAGTGCCCAGTGGTGACCCAGTCGAACCCAGTAACCGTACCCAGTAACACAAGGGTGCTTGTTTCTGCAGGGAGTGCAATAACATGGAGATCCAGGTGGACATCGAAGCCAAACCAAGTCACTACCAGCTGGCCAGCGGCAGCAGTACGGAGGACTCTCTGCATGTCCACACCCAAATGGCAGAGAATGAGGAAGAGGAGGAGGAGGAGGAGGAGGAGGAAGAAGAGGATGGTGAGCAGGAGCAGACGTGCAAACACCAAAGCTGTGAGCAAAAGGACTGCATTGCCAGCAAAACCTGGGACATCACCCTGGCCCAGCCCGAGAGCATACGGAGCGACCTGGAGAGCTCCGATAGCCAGTCGGACGACGTGCCAGACATTACCTCGGACGAATGCGACTCCCCCCACTCTCAGACTGCAGCAGCCTGCCCACAGACCCCCAAAGCTAGAGGTGCCGAGAGCCCAAGTGCCCCCCCTGAGCCACTGTGCCCAAGCCGAGGGCTGCAGGCTGGATGAAATGGTCAAACTGGAGTGCATCGAAGCCAGAGTATGAAGTGGCCTCCTGCTGAAAAGCACACTCGCTGTCATTGCATCTTTTGGGGCAGGGTTGTGTCCGTGTTGGCTTCTGTTTGCGATTCTCCAGCTGGCTCCCCAGCCTCGTCTTGGGGAGTTGCTGTTTCTTACATGACAAAAAAGAAAAAGGAGAAAAAAAAAAAAATCCCCCGCCCTCTTTTTGTTTTAATTTATTGGTTCAAGCTCTGTGAGGTGTGTAAGAGTGTAAATATGTACGTGTGTCTGTATGTCTGCAAACATCCTAAGGGACTATTTGAATAAAGACTCTCGTTGTCATTCGACTCGCATCCAGCTCATCCTTTCCAAAGAGGTACAGTGAAATCCTCTGGCTGCCTTTGCGCTTTGGTCAAGCGTTCGTAAACACTGCCCTAGCCCAAGGCATGGGGAAAATGGGGGCATCTCCTTTTCTGCAGCTAGAAAGTGTGGTGTGACAGCCTTGTTCTGCCTGCAGCGGCGCTGGGGACGGCGGCCGGACCTGCTTGTCCTGAGGCTGTAGCAGGGGGAGGTCTCTCTTCTCCCTGCTGCCTGTGCAGCAGGGCTGCGTGCAGGTTAAAAGAGGGGAAGGATGGGGACTAAGGCTGTGCTGAGCCAAGTTCCCTGCGCTGCTGGGCGCAAGGGCTCTGAGGAGGCTGAGGGCTGGGCTGGTGGCTGGGACGAGTGTCTTTGAGCCTCTGCCTGGACCGAGCCCTTCCCCAGACCAGCCCCAGGAGCCAGGGCCCCATTGCTGTCCCTGTAATTAAATTGTTGGTGCCTCATCTCCGCAACGAGTTTTACAGAGAGCATCGCTTAGCAAGGATCTCCCAGGAGCAAGGGAGGGCTCCCCAAAGCACCCCCGGTGTGAGCAGAGCTGGGCTGCTCTTCCCACAGCCACCTCAGCAAGCCCTTGTCCCCAGCCCCTCTCACTCCATAACTTCCCTGGAAGCTTTGTTAGGGTGATTGCTGCTAAACTGGCTCCTCTGGGAAGTCGGCACCAGCTCTGACCCCTCTGCTTTTCCCTCTCTCTGCAGGTCGATGCCTGGGACCTGATGGTGCTGGTCTCTGCCCCGTGGTCCGGCAGCATCCCACCCCGAGGGGCTGCCCCTTCCCAGACCCTCGGCCCGTGCGCTCGGAGCTGCCTGGCCGGATCCCAGCCTGCTGCCGGCGCTTTAGGGTGGACCGACCCCAGTGTGCCGGAGAGGCGGGGATGGATGGGGAAGGGGATGAAGCAGCGTGGCATGGCATATCGGCACGGCATGGCACAGCATGCTGCGGCACGGCCGCTGGCTTGGCAACAAGGGGAGCGCAGGGGTGGGGACAGGGCTGTGCTTCCCTTTGGCGAAGGTAGGCAAAGGTGGAGTTATCCCTTTGTCGCGGGGAGCTGGTCCGACGGGAATTGGAGTAGCAGTGGGGTGCAGCAGGCGAGCGGCTCTGGCGGCCTGGTCCTGCCCGGCCACGCGGGGACCCCGATGGATCCGGCTGCCAAGCTGGGGGCTGAGGGCAGGGCAGGCCCTGGGGGCATCGGGGGGCTCTGATGCCTGATCCTGGCCCGGTGAAAATGCGTCGAGTGGGTGAGTCCGGGTCTGGCATGGTGATCATGACAGGAGGGTGCCCCAGCTCTGCCTGCAGCCCCAGCACTGCCCTCCTGCAGGGGAAACTGAGGCAGGGAGGGAGGGGAGGGGCTCGGGACGGAGCTGGGCTGAGCACCCGGGTGACGGCGGGTGTGTGAGGAGGGCAGCCCCCAGGGTGGGTGCTGACGGGGGATCACAGTGGGTGCTGCAGTCACTCCTCAAAGCACCGGGTGCCGGAACCCAGTGCTGGAGCTGTCGTTGATGGGCAGCTGCTCTCCCCAGAGCTCCTCATCGCTGCGGGGAGCCCCGGCCCTCCCCAGCCCCATCAGGGACGCCTGTCCCCACCGCTGCTGGCCCTGTGCCGCCACCCCGGTCCCAGCAGAGCCAGCTGGAGCGGTGGTTTGCATACCTGGGCTGCCGGCGGCTGCCACCACGTCGCCTCCTGCCTCGTCCCCGCACCAGCATGGGGCACGTCCTCTGGGGCTGTCCCCAAATGTCCCCTGCCTGTGCTGAGCGTGGTGCAAGGGCAGGGGGATGGCTCAGTGCTGGCCACCCCACACCATGCAGCCTCCTTGCCCAGACCTCCTCTCCCCTCCATCTCAGGCCACCTTGATCCCGGCAGCCACCAAAGGGTCCTCATGAAAACGGGCCTCATCCTCCTCATCATCGGGCACCTCAACTTCATCTCCAGTGCCCTTGTCCATGGCACTGTCCTCCGCTTTGTGGTCGACCCCCGGGACGCCATCTCCCTGCAGTACGCCGTCGCCAACGCCGCCTCCATCATCTCCGCGCTGCTGGTACCGTGGGGTGCAGGGGGTAAGGGGGGACATGGAGTGGGCGCAGGAGGATGCAGGATGGATGTGGTATGGATGCGGGGTGGGTAGGAGGTGGGACACAGGAGGATGCGGGATGGACACCGCTCCATCTCCCATTCCCTGCTCTAAATAGGCCTTTCTAGCACAAAACTGGGGGGTTTAAATGCACAGGGACTTGTCGCTGGGTGGAGGCTGGGGGAGATGAAGCTCTGTGTGTCCCCCCCCCCCCAAGCTGAATTGGCCAGATCAGCTTTCAGGGATGATGTCGACAGGGAAGGGGACCGATGTCCCTGGGGCGGGCGGGCGCCGTGTGCCGCTGACCTCCCCACGCATCCTCGCAGACCATCTCCTGTGGAATTGCTGCCCTCGTGCTGTCCCGCTACCTCGCCCCCGCCGCCCTCGTAAGCACCCCCGGCCCCGCAGCCCCTCGCCCAGCACCCAGCAGGCTGCAGCCATCCCATGGAGTGTGCACAGCCTCCACGTCCCCTCGCTTGGGGACCGTCCCCGCAGAGGGAGCCTGGACAGACGGACGTGCACGGCCCTGGCTTGCCGCGCTGCTTCTTCTCTCCCCTCCTGCAGAAATGGACGGTTTTCGCCCTGAGCGCCAGCAGCAGCCTGGGCTGCCTGTCCTGCCTGCTGGGGCTGGCCGCCTCCATCGGGCTGACGCTGGGCAGCCAGGGCCGGGTGCTGCTGGCCCCCTGCACCTCTGCCAACGTCACCCTCGCCCCGGTCTCCCGCGAGTGCCCCTTCGATCCCACCCGTGTCTATGTGAGTCCCCAGGGGGCTGGGGCTGCCTGCGCTGGGCATGGGGGGATGCAGGTGGGGACCTGACACCCCGTGTCCCCGCAGAGCTCCGCGCTGTCCCTCTGGGGCATCTCCCTCCTGCTCGACTCGATGGAGATCATCTTCAGCATCCATTGCCTCCTGCTCACTGCTGACCTCCTCCGCCTCGGCCGCTGCTGCCGCAGGGCGCGCCGGAGGAAGGTGGCTCCTGGTCCCCAGCCTCAGCACCGACACACTCAGGACTGGGACGGACCTGGCTGGGCTCAGGGGCTCCGGGATGGGGGTTGGACTTGCCGACCCCAAGCTCTCGTCCCCCCAGTCTCGTTCTCATCGTTCTCTCTGGCTTGCAGGTCTCCTTGCAGGCAGCCCTGGTGGGGAGCCCCAACCCTGGGCAGTGCCTGGGCTTGCTGAGGCTGGATAGTGTGGAAACCGCCCGGCTCTGAGTGGGGCCCGAGGGCCGACCCTGTGGATGTGCCCCAGCCAGCCCTGCCCCGTCCCAGTGCCCGCACAGCTCTGCGATGGGACCCGGCTGCCCCCCAGCCCAGCTATCGGCCAGATGTGTCCCCTGGATGCCACCAGCCAAGACACATGAGCCCATCCCCGTGGCCTCGGGTCACCTGGGGCTGCAGCAAGGCGACTGGGCTGGATCCAGATCCTGTGGGGAACTTTCCCCTCAGCATCGATGGCCCCTTTCCCACCACTGACTGCACTGACACAAACTTTATTCTGCAGGTATTAAAAGACCAGAAGCGCGTCCCCTCCCTGCGGCCCCCACCCGTGCGCCGGCCGTGGGGAAGGGGCTGGCCCGGCCCCGCGCCCGTGGCAGTGTGTGCATGCGTGGGGGGTGCTGGGGGGCCCCCGGAGCCATCAGGTCTTTGTCCCCTGGACCGTGTCCCCGTGCCTGCCGGAGATGCAGCGGTGGCTTTGCTGCCCACCGGGCTGGGTTGTCCCCCTGCTCCGAGCCCCCGGTGCTGGGGACGCCGTCCTCGCTCGGGGCAGACCCTGCCTCCATCCTCCTTCCCTCCATCGAGCCAGGGCAGGAGCCCCCCTGGCGATGGGGACCGTCCCCCCGGCTCCCCCTTGCCCCAGCCTCAGCCGGGCTCCAGCTCTCTCCCCATGAGGGGCCGTGGGGGGCACGGCGGTGGGGACCGCGGGGCCCGGGCAGGGGACAGTGGCAGTGGCCGGCTGCAGGGTCGGGGGGTGGCGTGGGGCCGCGGGGGCCGTGGGGGGCTGTGGGGGTCCGTGGGGCTCAGAGCTGCGCGGCGCCGCTGGGGTCGCACTGCAGCAGGCGCACGATGGACGGGTCGCTCTTGGCACCTTTGATGAACTCCTCCAGCGAGAGCTTGCCTGCGGGGGGGACACGGCTCAGCCCGGCGACAACCACCCCGTCCTGGGTACACACGCGGGACCGGAGACCTCCCAGCACCACGACACCCACCCGCCCGGGATGAGCACCCTGGGCTCCGCTCCCCGGGCTGCGGGAGCACGGCGAGCCCCTCCGGCGGCCAGGGCTCCCCCCGGCCACCCCAGCGGACGCGAGCTGTTTAATCAGCACGCGTGCGGCTCCTTCTAAGACCCCGGATTTAGCCATGAGACCTTTCCCTTAATCCCCTCCATCTCCTCTCATTTACCATCGTTATTAGTATCCATCTGGCGGAAGATTTTTTCCGTTCTTTTCTCCGGAGTCGATTCGTCTTCGGGCATGTTCATCACGGAGGAGACCATTTTGTAGATGGCCTGGGAGTGGGAGACAGGGATGAGGGCGGGTGCAAGGTGGGTGCCTGCCATCACCCAGCCGAGACGGGGGAGAGAGCTCTGGGCTTCGCTGCCCTGGGAACGGGGCTGGCGTTTAACACCCTCCCCTCCGATCAGGCTACGGGGAGCTTTGGCTCCCGGCACGGCCGGGTTGGGTGCAAGCGGCAGCCCCAAGGAAACAACCTTGGAGCTGCTCCTTCAGGAGGAGATGCCCACTGAGATGTCACTGCAATGGCCTCGCGAGTCACCTTCTGATGCCGGTGCCACCGGGTCTGGACAAGGAGAGCAGCTCCTGCCAGTTTGCTGACAACACGTCCCTCTGCCCCAGGGTGCTCGGGGACGGCCGCCGCGCACCCAGCCCTCCCCAGGAGCAGCGGGAGTGGGGCCAGCGGGAGGAGCCCTGGGCCAGGGTGACAAACGGTTGTCCCCAGGGCAGGGAAGGACCAGGGGATGCCCCAGGGCAGACTGATCCCTGCAACCGCAGAGCTCAGCGAGCCGCTCTCTGCAGACAGCAACAGGCTCTGCCCCAAGCTCTGTGCTGAGGATAACACAAGGCGCGTGTCCCCAGCCCACCCGCATCCTGGGAGGGGATGGCCACCGTCACACCAGGGTGGCACGCAGGACCACACCCTAGGAGCCACGGCGGGGCGAGGGAGCCCGGTACCTGCACGATCTCCAGCATCTCCTCCCGGCTGATGTAGCCGTTGCCGTCCAGGTCGTACATGCTGAAGGCCCACATGAGCTTCTGCTCCAGCTTCCCGCGGGAGGTGACGCTCAGGGCGATGATGAACTCTCGGAAGTCGATGGTGCCGTCGCCGTTGGTGTCGAAGGTGCGGAAGACGTGCTCGGCGAACTTGGAGGCGTCGCCATAGGGAAAGAAGTTGGCGTAGATCTTCTTGAACTCCTCCACGTTGAGGATGCCCGAGGGACAGTCCTTCAGGAAACCCTTGTACCAGCCCTGCAGCTCCAGGTCGGAGAACTCGGTGTTTTCCCGCAGGTCCTGGAGCATCTCGGGGCGCAGTTTGCTGTTCTGCTTCCCCATGCCGCTGGGACGCGCTGGCCGTACCGGGGGATGAGCACTGCAGCAGGGCAGGCGCCTGGCCCAGCTCGGGGGGGTCCCTCTGTGCTACAGGAGGGGAGAGGGATGGGGCAGCGCTCCCTGGCAGCCCCCGGACACTCGGGCAGACGCGGACGCCGATGCGGCCCCCTCCATCCCCGCTGTCCTCTCTGAGCCGTCGGGGCCAGCCCCGGGGACCACCCAGCGTCAGGCAGCGCCAGCCCCCTCGCATTTGCGTAATAAGCCCTTATAGCTCATTTGCATAATATATAGGCGATATATAGCTGGCATCAGGAGGGCAGAGCAGCCTGGAGGAGGGGAAGGGGCCGGATTTGGCCCCAGCGGCACGCTGGCTGGGGCTCTGGGTCCAGCCCAGCTTTGGGGCTGGCCGGATCTGGGTCAGCTCCCTTGGAGGGAGGGTTATTTTCAGCTCCTCGCTGCCTCCGTTAATATTTGATGCCTCTGGCTGGCACTGGAGTCCTGGGGAGGGCCGGGGGCCGCAGGTCTCTGCTCGGGGCCCCCTCCTCGCTTCGGGGTTCCCACACCCCTGGGGGACCCAGTGCACCCCATCCCTCCAGGGTCACCCCTGAGGAGCGCAGAGGGGCCGGGAGGAGGTCAGGGGGGGTGCCCAGCATCTGGCCACACACCCCAGGTCCCCACACTGGGGGGTCTGGGGGGACCTTGACCCACTGCCCCCACCCCAGGCTGTGTGGGGAGAGGATGGGCTCAGGGGGCTTCATGGGTGCCTGGGGGGCTTCAGTGCCTGGAGCACCCACTGCCTTACCCAAAGTAGGGAGGGACCCCAGCACCCCCAAACCCCCCGTCCTTTGGGATCGCAGGGCAAACAGGACTCCCCAGGAGGAGCAGCCCAGTAGGGCTGGACCCCCCATTACGAGGGGCTGGGACCCCACAGTGTCTCTCCATCACCCCCCACCACGGCTCCATCCCCGCTCCAGCAGCCCGAGGGAGGATCTGTGTGTCCCCACCCCACGCAGGGGTCCCCAGCCGGGGCTCCCCGGAGCTGGCACGACCCCCAGCCCCGCTGCCCGGGGGGCCGTGCCCCCTCCCACTGCCCGGGCCAGCTCCCGCCGCTGGGATGGGAGCCCGTGGGGGGCTCAGCACCCCGAGAGGGGTTTGCAAGGACCCCCCCAAAGCAGGCACCTCGGGAAGGGTGGTTGGGCACCCCCAGGGAAGATGCTCCCGGGGCGGGAGGGATACGAGGGATTCCCCCCAAACCGGGCACCCTCGGAGAGGCGGGGGGGTGCCGGGGACACACCCAAGGAAAGGTCCCCCCCGGGGGGGGGTTACCAAGCACCGCGGCAAGATGTGGCGGGGGGGGGGGCACAGGGCACCCCCGGCAAGATGCGGCGGGGCGAGGGGGCTCTGCAGCCCTCGGCGGGGAGGGAGGTGCCCGGGGGGGCTGGGTCGGTGCCGGTGCCCGGGTCTCCCCGGTCCCCCATTGCCCCCCCCCGACCCTCCCCGGGTCCTCCGGTCCCCGCCGCCTCCTACCTGCCCCGGGGACGAGCCGCCGCCGCCGCCGTGCGCCAACGCAGCCCGGGAGCGCCCGCCGGTAGTGCCCGCCGCAGAGCCGGGCTGCGGGGGGGCACCGGCACCGGGGGGGGCACCGGCTGCACCGGCAGCACCCCCCAGGGCCCCCCCCCGCCCCTCGACCCCCCCCCCCCGGGACACTGCCCCACGCAGGTCCCTGCCGTGGGGCTCGGTGGGCAGCCCTGGTCCCCCCGCAGCCGAGGTCTGGGGTGGGGTCTTCCCCCCCCGTTGCACTGAGAAGGGCTGGGGTGGCTGTGGGAGCACTGGGAAGTCTTGGGGCACTGGGAGGTCTTGGGGCACTGGGAGCACTGGGAGCACTGGGAGCACGCCAGCGTTGCTGCGTTGGCACACCAGAGGCGAGGCGGCCGCGGCCATCTCCGTCCGGGAGCCGGGGTCTCGGCTGCTGCAGACCCGGGTGGACGTGGCGTGGCCCTGGTTGGGTCTTCAAGGCTCTGTTATAGGTGTCACTTGTCCCTTCTGTGCAGTGCCACCCTGCCCCGGGCTGCCATGAGGCTGGGGAAGCGCGAGGGTGTGTGAACACACACACACACACGTCCCGGTGCGTGCACCAAACCGGGGAGCGCTCTCTCCATGTGCCACCCCTGCCATCTCACCTGCCTGTCCCCATCCCATCCCCTGGGAAAGAGCCGCTGGCCCGGGACACAGGCCAGGGTGGTCCCCACAGGGACAGAGCGAGCCAGGGGCTGCGGGGATCCCCCCGCCTGCCTTGGGCACCCCCAGCTTCCGGGCACGGGCTTAGCCATCACCCTCCCGCTGGCCCAAGGAGGTGCCAAGCCAGGCGTTTTGGGGCTGGAAGGGGACATTTCGGGTCGGGTGTCCCCAGCACGCAGCCGGGGGCCGGTGCGGGGTACCATCACAGCACCCTCGCTTGTTCCAGGGGCTGGAGCACAGCAGCTTTTGGCAGCTGCTCCAAGCACCAGGAAAAGGCTCCGGTGGAGACAGATGCTCGCTCTAAGGAGGTGCCATTCCCGGCAGGTTTTCCTGCGTTCCCGCACCAGCTCCATCCCTTTGCAAAGCCCGGGATTGTCCAGCAATGCCACGGGGAGCAGATGGCAGGGGCAGATGGGAGGAAGAGGCACTCTCCTCCGAATTACACAAATAAACATGCATCAAGTGATTAAACCCGCAGCCCCGTCGCCGGTCTGGGGGGGAACGGGGAAGGGACTGGGGTGGCTGCTGTGGAACGGGGAGCTGGGGGAAAGGACTGCATGAGAGACCCAGGATGGGGCTGATTCACCCCAAAATCTGCTGGGCACTGGGATCAGTGAGGCTGAGAGGCTGAAGGTGCCCATCGAGGGTCACCTGGCTCCTCCAGGCCTAAAACACTGATCCGAAGCAGGGCAGGAGACGGGGACTGGCCCTGATAAAGTGGCTGAAAGCCACGGGCACGTTTTGAACCACCGACGGGCAGCACTTGCCCGATGGGCAAGGGGACCCAGCCCAGCCCGCAGTGCTGGCCCGTGAGGACCACGGGGACCTTGCTGTGCTGCAGGAACAAGCAGTTATTAATAATAAAGGCACCTTTTGGTCTCTCATTGTGGTTTTTTTCCCCTTATTTAACAGTCTCGTGGTGGTACCGCTCCCCTGGCTGTTGCTGGAGGACTCTGGAGGACCAGAGACACGCACAGGCTCCATCCTGCCCCGCACCTTTCAGTGCTGAGCCTCCTCCTGGGCACTGCCATCTCCCCATCAATTCCTTCTCCCCCTCCGCATCGCAGCAGCCGTCTCCATGCCCCAGCCTGGTCACAGGGCCGGGAACCCTCCACGGGGCCGTGAACCCTCGGTGGGGTCCGGGAACCCTCCGTGGGGTCCGGGCAGGGTCTCACGCAGGACTGGCATCGAGCCCAAGGGGCGTTTTGGGAATAGGATTGGGCTGGAAACAAGGGAACTGGTGATGAGAGCTGCGGCGGCAGTGTCTGCCCCCATCCCGTGTAGGAAAGATGTTTGGAGAGGGGGGTGGGGACGGGAACTGAGGCCTTGGTGTGAGCAGAAAGGCAAGGAAAATGGAGAGATTTGTGTGCTGAAGGCATCCTGGGGGCCAGAGCCGGGCAGGCTGCGCGCTGGGCGATGCCCCCACACGCAGCGGCGGCGATGCCGGGAGGAAGGGCCAGGGCCCCTAAAGGTGGGGGTGCCATTTCCCCTCCGATAATCTTCATATCTATTTTAATCCCCCTCTGCATGAGTGACAGAGGGCACAACTGACGCAGGCTGATTTGAAAGCATCCCATTTCCGACTCCAACCCGGCCCTAAACCCACCTAATCCCCTGCGCCAGAATGGATTGCGGGAGGAGAGAGGATAATACGGGGCGCGGGGGGCGCGGGGGGCGCGGGCAGGGCCGTCCTCTGCCCTCAAACACTCAGTTATTGACAGGGTCCCTGGGGTTGGGGGCAAATGACCCCAGCCCATCCCCTCTGGCTCCGCATCCCCTCCGGCTCCGCATCCCCTCTGGCTCCGCATCCCCTCCAGCTCCGCATCCCCTCCGGCTCCGCATCCCCTGCACCCCAAAGCCTTGCGTTTTTTCGGCTCACAGCCCTTTCCATCGCCCCTTGTTCCTCACGCTCTCACCAGACGGTTTGGGGGCTCAGCCGTGTCACAGGGGGAGCAGGACCATGCCCTGGGGGTGCCAGAGCCCCAAAACAGCCGGGGCAGGGAGCAGGGCTGGCTCGGGGCTGGCTCCTGCTGGCCCCAGCCTTGTGGCCAAGCCGAGCCCCTGGCAGAGATGCTGCCGGGAGGATGCTGAAATGGCTGCGGGAGCCGCTGCGACATCTTCCCCACTGCTGGCAGGGAGAGACGTGGGGTGTTGGCGATGCCCTGGCTGGGAGATTCCCCCTCCTCTTCCTCCTCCCTCTTCTTCTCCTCCTTCTTCTCCTTCTCCTCCTCCTCGCAGGGATTTCTGCGGGAATTTCCTGCGTTGTCATAGCAGCCGTGAAGCCCCTAAAGCTTCGCTGCAGCAGGGTGGGATGGGGCTGCAGGAGCGACTCAGTGCCCTGCCCGTGGGGACACACGGCTGAGCGTGTCCCTGTGCCCTGGCACACACGGCAGCCGTGTCCGGGGGGGTGCACAGCTCCGCACACACGCGTGCACACAGGACAGCACGTGTTGGTGGCAGCTTTGGCGTGGCCCTGGCTGCCGTCCCCAGGCCGGCGGGGCTCGGCGGTGCTCAGGGTGCCCGGGGCTCGGCGGTGCTCAGGGTGCCCAGGGCTCAGCGGTGCCCAGGGTGCTCAGGGTGCCCGGGGCTCGGCGGTGCTCAGGGTGCCCAGGACTCGGCGGTGCCCAGGGCTCGGCGGTGCCCAGGGTGCCCAGGGTGCCCGGGGCTCGGCGGTGCTCAGGGTGCCCAGGGCTCGGCACACCACGGTGGGACATTCAGGGGCTTTGGTGATTTGGGCTCCAGCACCGGCCGCCCTGGCCTCGCCAGCCCCACGTGCCCGCGGGAGCATCCTCGCCGCCCCCATGCACCCAGGGTGGCACAGGAGGAGCCCAGGCATGGCCGGGTGCCCCGGGACTGTGCCCTAAGGAGGGTTAGTGCCTGGCACCGTCCAGCAGCCTGCTGGGGTACTGGGACGAGCTGGGAGGGGAGAAGGCAAAGCAAGAGGGGCTCAGCCCCTGGCTGTACCAGCAAACCCAACCAGGGGCTCCCCGATGCCCTGCAGACCCCTCCCCGTGGGCCTGCACTGGCCCCAGAGCTCGGCCCCATCCCCACGCTGTGCACGGCCCTGAGGAGGACACGGGGAAGGTAAGCGGAGCCGCGGTGGGGGCACAGGGCAGGGGCTGCAGGAATAGCCGAGGATTAAGAGCAAATGCCCAGATAATGAGGATCTTTGGTAAAAAGCCCATTTGTATAATTTAAATCTCTAATAGGCTTCCTGGAATACAAAGCCCTTTGTGATGCCCGATCTCATCTAGATCAGGAGCCGCTCGCTCGCTCGCTAAATCTTGACTTAGCGCGGCAGGGATGCAGGGCCGTTTCATAACGGCGTGGCTCCATCCCGCGTCCCCACGTCCCCGCGCTGCCCACGCTGCCGCCCTGTACAGCTCACCTTGCCCAGGCGGCCAAGGTTGGGGCTCCTGAGGACAAGTGTCCGGGCCCCATGGGGCACACGCGTGTCGGCACCTGGATATGCGTGTTCAGCAGTGCTGTGACACAGAGCTGGGACGTGTTTCGGGGCAGTTTAGGCACAAGCGGGTCCCCAGCTGTATAAAAGGCGGCGGGTGGTGGCTGCAGCAGAGGAGGAGGACGTGCTATGGCCATCCTTGTGCCCAGTTTTCCGTGGCACCTTCCCTGGCAGGGTCTGCAGAAGGGCAAAACCCCGAGGGGTTTCCCCACTGTGGAGGCAGTTTGTCCCCATGTCCAGAGGGTCACAGGGCTCCCTGAGCCATGGTGGGGCTGGCCTGTGGCCAGGAGCCCCTGCTCGTCCTGCCCGGGGGTTTGGGGTGGCTGAGCTCTGCAGGGCAGCCAGGACGTGCCCAGAGCTGGCTGGGGGTGCAGCGCGTCCCCACTGTGTCCCACCACGGGGCTCGAGGGTGCAGAGGTGACACCACCGTCCCAGGCAGCTCACGGCCCCGCTGATGGGAGTGGGACCGGGGGTCTGGAGCTGGGGCGACGGGGAGCAGGGGAGATGCCGCCGGCAGGCAGGGGACCCGGCCTTGGCCCTTGGCCCCCGCCCTCCCCAAGGACCAGAGGGGTTAAACGCCATCACCACTGTCACCGTTGTCACCAGTGCCACCAGTGCCACGGCCACGCATGAGCCCCGGGCTCCCTCTCGTGGCATCTCGCCCCATCTCATGGGGTGACCGAGGGGACCCGGGGACCCGGGGGGGGCAGCGGCAGCCGGGGCAGGGGGTCCGGGGGGCCTGGGCGGGGGTGCTCCGGGCCGGGGGGGCTCCGGGCCGGGGGGGTCCACGCTGCCCCCGTGGCCACCGCCGCCCCCAGCCCCTGCAGCAGGGCCCCGCGGGACGCGGCTGGGCGCGGGGCCGGGATGGGGGTCCCCTCCCGGGGGCCCGGAGGGATGGGGGGGGTCCCGGCTGCGGCCCCCCCGCTGCTCCGCGGGGCCGGGCCCGCCGCGGGCCGTCGGCAGGTGGCAGCAGCGGCCTTCGGCAGCGCCGGGCTGCGGGCGGCACCCGGCACCCCCGGACCCCCGGCACCCTCGGACCCCCGGCACCCCCGGCACCCGGCACCCTCGGCACCCCCGGACCCCCGGACCCCCGGACCCCCGGACCCCCGGCACCCTGCACCCCCTGCACCCCCGGCACCCTCTGCACCCCCTGCACCACTTGCACCCTTCCAGCCTGGCACTCTGCACCCCGCAGCACCCCCCCTGCACACTGCAGCACCCCCTGCACCCAGAGAGCACCCTCTGCACCCTGCCAGCCCGGCACCCAGCACTGCCTGCACCCGCTGCACCCTGCCAGCCTGGCACTCAGCACCCCCTGCACCCTCCTGTACCCTGCACAGCACCCCCTGCACCCCACATCACCCTCAGCACCCTGCCAGCCTGGCACCCAGCATCCCCTGCACCCTGCCAGCCTGGCACCCTGCACCCCACATCACCCTCAGCACCCAGAAAGCACCCACTGCCCCCCATAGCACCCTGCAGCACCCTGCCAGTGCGACACTCAGCACTCCCCAGCACCCCCTGCACCCTGCAGCAGCCTGTACAGCTCCTCCTGCCCAGCACCGCACCCTGGCAGCCCCCATGCAGGACCCCACACACCCAGCGCCCTGTGCAGCTCTCCCCCAGGCCCCTGCGGCCCTGCTCCCCTTTGTGAGCCCTGCAGTGTCCCCTCCAGCCTGCAGAGTCCCCCCCGGGGCACGGTGTCCCCCCATGGGTATCCACAGCCGGGCAGGAGCCCCTGGGGTCGGGGTGGGCAGAGGCCCTGGAGCGGTTCCCGGTGAGCGGCCACGCCGGTGATGCGCTGCAGGGTGAGCTCTGCGATGGGGTGCAGGGGCTCAGGGTGCTGCAGGGAGGTGCAGGCAATGGTTGGGGGTGACCGAGCTGCTCCTGGGGCACAACTGTGGCTCTGGGGGCCAGGGTCTCCTGGGGAGCAGCAGCAGCACAGGGTCCCCTGGATCTGCTGACATTGTTTTATCCCACCGTTGTCCCCTGGGGACCCCAGGGCTGGGACTGCCCCTCTTGGGGGACATCCAGAGCACCTCCACACACTGCATCCATTTCCCTCATGGGCTGCACAGGCCAAAAAGGGACCCTCGCAACGGCCCTGCCCCACAGCGCTGATTTAGGGATGGTTTTCCGTGTCACAGGGACGTGGTCTTGGTGCTCGGCTCCTGCCGGAGCCCGGCCCAGCATATTTAGGGTGAGGCAGGACGGGACAGGGGCTGGGTGCGAGGAGGAGGATGGCTGGTGGCTGCCCAGGTGTCCGTCTGGTGATGCAAGAAGGAAGAGGAGCGACTGGCGAGCCTAAGTGCGTAATTAGAGCTGTGACTTAATTGGCACATCGGGGACACGCGTGACTTGAATAGTGATGGGCCAGTACGGGCTGGGGAGGCGGAGGAGGCTCCGCACCGCACAGGGAGGCAACGGGAGCCCAGGGGGGACTGGGGGGCCAGGACACCCCGAAAGGCCTTGCCCGGTGGTCGGAGAGGGGACAGGGAAGGGACAAGCACAGCACGGGCCGCCCTGTGCACCCGGGGGCAGGCGGGACCTGCGCCCCTGGAGGGGACCTCGGTGCAGTGGCCATGTCCCGGGGAACCTGCCGAGGGTGGCAGAAGTCACAGGGCTGGAAAAGAGCAAATGGTTCCCCTTTATTTGGAATGGGGGAAAGGAAAAAACAGGGAATTAGGTGTTAACGGTGATCAGCCTCTGGAAAAATACCAGAACGCATCAAAAATGCTCTTGTGGGAGCCTGGGAGGTAGCAGGGTGACGGGGACCAGCCCTCTCGCATCTGCCAGGAGCAACCGGGGCAGAACCCCGGCCGTCCCGCGTGCTGGGGCCCGGCCTCGGCTCGCTGTCGGCACAGGACGGGGTCCAGCCCAGGCAGCACCTTCCTGGGGCCGAGCGGGCAGCCCGGCTGCAGGGAGTTACTGGGTTTGTGTGACGGCATCTCGCGCTGCCAGGGGATTTGGGGCTCCCCGTACAGAGGCAGGGAAACGCTGCTGCCGGCAGCGTGGAGGCGCATCCTGCTGCCACCTCGGCTTTGCGTTTCTGCTGGCGGCCAGGGCCGGTTCAGCTGCGTCTGCCTCGGAGCCGAGGGCTCGTGGTCCCGCTCCGGGCGCGCAGCCCACGGAGGGAGCACGGGCAGGAGCCCGGCACGCAACGGAGCCCCTGCCCAGCCTCGTGCTCCGGCGAGGGAAGACCCAGGGGAAGCAGGAGCCCGGCCTGCAGCCACCCCTGCGTGGCTGTGCCCAAATCCCGGCTCCATCGGCCGGGCTCACCCAGCCCAGCCACATGCGGCTGGATTTGGAGTGGGCACCAAGCTCAGCGCAGGCTGCTCCGGCGAGGGGCTGAGCCCCGCCACCAGCCCGGGGCTCCGGCTCCTCCCCAGCACCTTCTCTGCCGCTAAAGTGATGAAATTTTCATCTGCTGCCAGGCAGGAGATGAAAGGGAGGCACCGCAGGCGCTTCCCTGGGAAGCAGCCGGCTGCAGCCGAGCGCCCCGGCACTGCGATGGGGTGCGGCACGGGCACGGCCCCGGCACTGCGACGCAGACGTCGCGCTGGGAATTATCATCGTCTCGGGCTGAGGAAGGAGAGTGGTGGAACGGCACAGGGCTGGGGTTTGGCAGGGCAGGGTTGTCTCCTGGCTCTGGCAGAGGCTTTTTGGGTCTCTCTTGGGCGATGGGTGCCTGTCGCTTCTCCGGGAAGGGGCTTTGGTTCATGGGGAGATGCTGGGAGCTCTGCAGGATCTCCTCTGCGCGAGGGGACCCCTCAGCTGGGGCATCCCTCACCGTGATCTGCAAGCGGAGCTGTGCATGGCCGGAGGGTCCCCAGCACCGCTGCGGGAGGACGGGAAGGGGAAGGCAGCGGAGGCTGCCAACGCCAAGCCCCTCATGCCTGATTCACTCCCCACTTCGTCCGGCGCGGCTCTGTTGACACCGCTGGTGCAGAGCGGAGGGCAACCACCAGTCTGTAAACAAAACCGTAGGGACCAGGCTCGGCGCAAGCGAGAGGACCCCACTGATGCTGCCGGGAGCCCGCAGGCCACGCCAGCAGATAAATACCCGGGCCAGACAGACAGCGAGCGAGCGGTGCTGCCCAGACACACGGCCCAGATCCCACCGCCTCCCGCCCGCAGCGTGGCCGGGTGCTCCCAGCCGGACCCGTCTGTGTGTGCTGGGACCTGCAGGCCCTGGCCACTGGCACCCTGTGGCCACCGCAGCTGGCGGGGCCACCCCGGGCCATCGCAGCCGGACCCTCACGGCTGGCGGGGCGCAGCGGAGGGCTCGGCAGCGGCTGCGGTGGCCGGAGCAGGGTCCCCCCCATCCAGCGTCACAGGGTTTGGCGGCTGATCGCCGAGCTGGGGAAACGGCGTCTGTTCCCTTCGACTGGTTACCATAAATCAGAGCGCTGCCGGCTTAATTAACCTGGAGGCACGGCTAATTCCAGAAGCTCATCTAATCCTCATTACCTCGGAATTTGGAGCCCGGCGACTCGCAGGGGCTGCGTGAAACCCCGGCGGTAAAAATGTCACCGCTGCTGGGTACGGGGGGCTGGCCTCGGGGTGAGAGCCCATCTCCTTCCCCGGTGGCCCCGGGGGGGCCCGGTGGCGAGCAGCCCGGTGGCGAGGGCTGGGCCGGGGGTGGGCCGGGACCCCGGCGGGGGCGGGAGGGGCGGGACGGGGGAAACTGAGGCAGGCAACGGGGCCGGGCTGGAGGGGAGGGGGGGGCCCGATCCGCCCCCGTCCCGCCGCCCCCGGGGCCGGGGGAGGGACCGGAGCGGGGCTGCCCGGCGCTGCAGCGGGCGGAGCCGGGGCTCGGCGGGGCCGCGCCCGCCCCCGCCTCCCGGCCGAGCCCAGCCGTACCGTAACCGAACCGAGCCCAGCCGGGCGCTCCCGAGCCGTGCCGAGCCCAGCCGAGCCGTGCCGAGCCCAGCCGCACCGGGCGGCCCCGGGTTACGGTACCGGGCGGCCCCGGCGGTACCGGGGCCTCGGCGCTCTCCGCGGTGCTGAAGGGAGCCGCCGCGCCCGCAGGACGCGCCGCCGGCGGGGCCCGGCTCGGCCCGGCCCGGCCCGGAGCGGCTCGGCCCGGCGCGGCGCGGCGGCCGCGGGGGATGGAGCCCTTCCTCGGCTGCACCGGCGCCGCGCTCCTGCTCTGCTTCAGCTACGCCGGGCTGCGGCCGGTGGAGGCAGGTAAGGGCCGCCGGGCCCCGGGGAGGGGGGGGCTTCGGCGGGGGGAGCCCCGGGGGGCACGGGTGGGAGCGGTGGGTGCAGCGTGGGGCGCGGCCGGGCAGGGCTGCGCCCAGGGGACGGAGTCGGGGGGGCATCGCCGGCCGGGGCTTGGTCGGTAATGGGGTTCGGAAGAGACGGGCGATTTCGGACACGCGACCCCCGGTCTTGGGAAGCGCCGAGGTCTCGCTCCCACCCGTGTCCCAGCGCGGGCGCTTCCAGGCGGCCCTGGGGAAGGCGGCGGGTGGAAATGTGGCGTGGAAAGAGGGGCTCGGGGAGGGCGAACAGAGCCCCTTGCCCAGCGCCGGGCACGGGAGAGGCGAAGGCTTTCCTGCCCCTGCGCCTGCTCATGCCACGGGGCTGAACTAGAGCAGGGGAGGCAAAGCGGACCCTCTCTGCCAGCACCACGGCGCATTAGCCTTGGCAATCCCCCTCCCCGACGCCTGCTCGCCCGGGCCATCCAGGGCCCGGCCAGGCACGGCCGGGAGCCACCTCTCCGTGGGGCACAGCGCATCCCGGCCACGGCACACCAGGCCCCTTCGAGCTGAAGCGGGCGATCTTTCGGGAAGGCAAAGGTCCCCATGAGCTAGCTCTAATTTTGGAGCCACCAGGACGTGCTCAGCCTTCACCCGAGCACCCTGCGCGTGGGTGCCACGTCTTGGTAGGTGCTGGTGGGTGCTTCCCAGCCCGAGGCAGACGCCCTCCCCGGCTCCCCGTAGCCAGCCAGAGGGCTGTCTCCCTCCCTGGCTGCAAGATGTTGGTGGAACAGCTGCTTTGATTTGCAAAACGCTGATTGCCAGAATATCTTACATTCCAGGAGGCTGGGGGTGACTGTTAGGGTTGCAGAGCTCCGGGGAGTGGAAATTCCTGCGCCCGAGCCAGCCCCGGGAGTTGCTGGAGTTACATTCGCCCTCGTCCTGCCTGCGCCGGGGCTGCAGCAACCCCCCCGAATGCCTTCGGCTCTGACACACGCCTCTTTGGCCAGACATCGGCACTCTGAAGTTGCCGTTTCACAACTGACAGGGATTAATGAAACATTCCCAAAAGGAGGGAGCGATGGGGAAAACACCACGGCACAATGGAGGCGTCTGCGATTGTACCAGCCCTTATGATTTTCTGTAAACTAGGCCACTTCCCCTGCTCTTCCTTATCCTTGAATCACCTCAGTCAGCGTCTGAGAGTAAACATGGAGTTGTGTCCTTGCCCAAAATCGCCTCCCGCTCCTGCCTTACAGGCAGCGTTTCCGCACCGTAAGCGCCCGTGCCACGTTAGGCGCCGGGCAGCTCTGTAAGCAGGGATAACGGCCCCGTCTCGCAGCCACGGCGGGCGGCGGGGAGGCAGGACCGGCTCCGGGCTCTGCCGAAGCTGCGTGACCTTGGTGCCGTGCCGCGCACCCCCGCTGCCTCCTCTCTCCGCGCTTTGCTTCGCCGGGGTTGTGATGTGCTCTCCCCGCGCCCCGGCGAGGCGGTGAACTTGTGCTGTCCCTGTTTTTCAGAGAGGGAAAAGAGGAATGAGGGGACGGAGTGATTTTCCCAAGGTCAGACGGAGGTAGCGGCAGCGTCCCCACCAGCTCTGTGTCCCCAGCTCTGCCCGATGATGTGGCCACGAGGCCACCAAGGCGTGCAAGCCAAGAGTCACTGGGAAAGCCCATGGAGAGGAAACCGTCCCCAGCGGGGCCAGGCAGGGATGGAGGCTCGGCGGTGCCTCCCCTTTGGACCCAGCACTCACACTTGTGGGTTTAAATAATGCCTGTTGTGACAGCTAAAGCTGCTGTCCCCAGGAGAGGAACGGTGCAAATCCCCCCCGCCGATGCAGCGGCGAGGGCTGGGGAGCGAGCGGCAGAGCACGGACCCTGCTCTGAAAGGGGGGTTTGGCCAGTCAGGACCGTTTTTTGGCAAGGTGATGCCAAGGTGAGCGAGCAGGGGAAGCAGGACCAGGACAAGCTGAGAAATAACCTCCACGCTAACACCCTCCGATAGCCCTCAGCATCCCACCAGCGCCGCACGGGTAAAGCCCTCCAGCTCCCTCCTGCTGCTGCCTGCGTGAGAAAACATTCGGGATGGTTGGCAAGTCAGAAATACAATTGAATTTTGCCCCAGCGCTTGCTCTGGCAGCGGGATGGATGCCCTGCCCTGCCCAGCCCGCGCGGTCCGAGGTGCCAGCAGCCCCCTCCTCGTTAGGCCGCGGTAACGAAGAGGGAGGTGAACTGCGCCGGGCTGGGTGGCGCAGGGCTGCCGTTAAGGGCTGAAGAGCAGCAGGGCGATGCCGCGTAACGATGATGAAAGACCCCAAAACAGGCCACGGCCCCTGCAACTCGCTAGGGCAAACAGCAGCCCTGCAAGGTGCCTGCCTGTAGAGCAACTCACGTCAGGTTTATTCCTGCGAGCGGGAGGGGAAGGAGAGCGCACTGCTCAGGCGGAGGTGAAACCTCTCCCTCCGGCACAGCTCCGGGCCCCGTCCAGCTCTCAGCCCTCACAGAACCTGGACTGGCCTCCGGTCCAAGCAGCCCCTTAACAGCTCCTCCACCTCTGCTGCCCGGAGAGGGACCAAACCCACCAGGCCGGATTCTGGTCGCTGCTCAGCTTTAAAGCAGCTCGGTGCTTTTGTGTCTCTCCTGCGTGTTCTCACCCCCCGAGCCGCTCTGTAAACCAGGCTCCTCTTCCTCTGCTGAGGTGGGTCTCCATCCTCACCTCCTCCCCAGACAGCCCCACCAGCGGCGGGGGGAAGGAGAGCGAAGCGAAGGCGACAGCCAGACCGCAGATGCTCTTTCCCGACCTGTATCTCGCCGGGCACGCTCACCTCCTCCTCCGAGCCGGGGGAGCTGAGCTCACCTGAAGTCTGGCAGGATCAAACCCAGAAGCGAGCAGGAGGCTCAGCACGCACGAGACGGCAGCGATCGGTCTGACAGCTATTTGGAGATGGCAAACCAACCCCCTCCAGCCCCTTCCCGTCTCACGGAGGCCACGGAGATTCCTGGCCAGCTGACGGATGGCGTAAGCGCTTTATTGATTTCTGCATTCAGCGTAGGAGAGATTTAATTGAAATATGGAGGTTTCTAACCTCAGTGTCAGCCTCTCAGCAGGGACGTTGGTGTGCAAAGCAGCCAAGGTTGTGCCATCCTCTTCCAAACGCCGTCTCCTGCTGGGAACGTACACGTGGAAAACGCAGATGCCTCCCAGAGAGGGACGCGCTCGCACAGGTTAACCATGGCAGGATCCAAAAGCAGCCTTCATGGAGTGGTACCCGTGTACTGGTACTGAACACGGCCTCATCCTTTGGGCATTTATTGTCCAATAAACCCCTCCTGGGTTGTATAGTACCCAGAGGCCAAATTAAGGCTTGACTCAAGTATAATTCAGTTAAAAGCAGAAATGTATTGAGCACCGAAGCATGCAAATCTTTATGTGTGCAGTAAAAATCAGAGTGTTGGATACATGAGCAGAGCTGGGTCGGGACCAGCCACAAACTCCTGGGAGTGGTCTGGGTACCGGCATCCAGCGGCCCTCCGGGAAACCCCGGGGCTTGCTCAGCCTCTGCCTCTGCCAGATTTCTCTTATTTCTCTAATATGGCGTAGCTGTGGGCTGAGAAGAGCTAGAAAAGACCGCGGTACCCAGTCCTCCCCGGACATTCGGGTCCTGGATAAAACGTGCCACGGCAATGGCTCTGCTCGGGGTCGGCAGCGTTAAAGCCCGAGGCGTGGCACTGGTGAGAGCTGAGCGAGTCCTGCCCGGCTTCGGGACTCGGAGAGTCGGAGGTTTGGCAGCACGGGACATTCTCCAAAGTAGAAATCCCCCTTGCTCCTGCCCTAAGGAATTCCTGATAGCCGGGCTGGACACAGCGAGCATCTCTGTGCACCCTGACAGGGCTCTGTGCTCCCTGACAGCGTTTCCACCCGGACATTTGGGCACCCACTGACTGAGGAATCGGCGATAGGGCTGGGGGGGGTGAGAGGGGGCTGGCCTCTTAATATCCCGTTTGTACGGGGAGTGGGCGGTCAGCAGGAAAGAATTACCTCTTTCCCAGACTGAAGAACCCCCGGTTGGTCTTTCTGCTCTTTGAAATTCTCAGAGCTTAGCAAATAGCTCCGCTTCCCATGCGACCGGGAGCGGGATGGCAGCGGTGGGCCCTGCTCCCTCCCACTCCCCCGCAGGCTCCCTTCATTAAAACACTCGGGGAAGCTGAACAGCACGTCAGCCCTTCCTACATACCCCATAAAGCTGACAAGCAATTATATCCACTGAGGAGAGCCATGCTGGGAGAGCAAAGAAAGGCTCAGAAAGGCAGGGAAAGCAGGTCTTTTTGTGCCCACGCTCAGGGAGCGGGCAGCAGTGCTTTGCGGAGATCACACAGGACCTTACGGGATGCTCCGTCCCCTTGCAGGTCGCGTCCTTCCATCTCCCGCGTCCGCAGGGAAGGTTGCGGTGCAGGAACAAAGGGCTACGGGGATTTAAGGCTGACATTCACCGCTTCCCGCAGGAAAGGGCAGGCAGCTCGCAGGTGGATAGCACCGAAGGAGCCGCTTCAGAGCCTCGGCAGGCGCTCTGCTCGCTGCACCGTGGCCTAGGGGCTCTGAAGCAGCAGGAAAGGGGCTGCCTGTGGGAGAGGAGCAAACTGAATCGGAAAATGCCGTGACTAGAGCGTAGCCTTGCCTGTGGAGGAAGCAACTGCACTTCACTCCGGGCACTTCCAAGCAGCTGGAGTTGCCAGGACAGTTGAATCCAGAAGGAGCAGATCTGGGGGGAGGCTGGGCCCCTTGGCTGGGGAGATAAATCCAGGAACGGGCTCTAATTCCAAAGCTGTAGCCTGGCCGCAGGGCTCAGGTATGATATTTCCACAGATTCTTCCTCTTACTCTGAGCAATAATTCCTCCAGCAGCTTGCATGGCTGAAGGCAGCAAGCCGGCTCTCACCCCCAGCCCCACCGTAAGGGCTCATGGCAGAAGGTGCAAACAGAGTGGCTTCACAAGAGAGAGACACGCCAGGAAGGAGAGGGGGCACGGCAGAGGAGCCAGGAGCTCTGAGCATCTCCTAGCGGTGTCTTCGTGGCCTAGGTACCCCCCTGATACTAGAGGCACCCTGGTGTCTTGGACACCCCCTTTGCTCACCCCACCGCCCTCGATCAGCAGCCCCCCTTTCGCGGCAGTGGGATGGAGACAAACCTTCTTCCCTCTCATTTTCCCTCCCCATCCCATCCACGCTACAGCTCCGATGGTGACGGCAACATAAGGGGCAGGCGGGTGGTTTCCTCTTCCTTGTGCCAGCAGCCGCTGTGTCGACAATGAAAAGCCAGGGAGGAATCAGCCCAAAGCTGCAAAGTGTGGGTTGGGGTTTTTTTCTCTCTCTCTCAAATAAAAGTCCATTAATAATCAGCAAAGCGTTTAATGAGAGGCTAGAAGGAGTTCTCACCATTAAGAGGGGATTAAGGGTAATCTTCATCGCTCATGCCTCCTTGCTGCGTGGAGGCGGTTCTGACCTGCTCTTGCCAAAAGGGCCCGAGGTGGGTAGGAGCGAGGCAGGGCTGGGACACACGGCCCTGGGGGATGCAGGACTGCGACTCACCTGCTGAAGGGTCCCTGCGGGAAGGAAACAAGACACGGTTTAAGCATGATCAGTTTTGAAGCAGCCATTCGCATTTAAAAATCATCATGATTTCCTCTCAATTAATCAGGGCCGCCCCTTAAGGAGGGGGCTGCAAATTCTGCTGACGTGAAAACGAGAGCAACTTTTCATCCTAACACACAGCTCTAATTCAAATTTGGCCAAACAGATCCTCTGCCAGTTTGCAACGTGTGATTTGCTCCAGCAGGCATCGCAGCCTTTGCGCTGGGATGAAGCTAAACCGCTAAACCAGAAATCTTGCACCATATGGGTCCCTTACAGACCAGCGAGGGGCTGTGCTGTCCTCGGCGGCTCTGGAGTAAACATGCCCGAGCGGGGTTTGATGCACAGCGTGCTCCTTACTATCTCGCCCGCAGCAGGGAAGGAACGGCCCCTGGGGCCATCCCACCCTCTGTGCCCGCTCCCAGAACGCCAGCGGCTTTCCTGGCCGCCACAGGCGCAGAAGCAAAGTTCCCAGGAGTTGTACGTGACTCTAGAAGGAACCAAACGTTTGGATTTGGCACCTCAAGGCCCTGCTAGAGATGCTGACCCCCTACAGCCAGCTGGGAGCCAGAAATGACATCTTCTCCACCCGACCTCAGCCGGGCTGGCACTACAAAGAGCTGCAACTGGTGCAGGGAGCCAAAAGCGGTGTGGAATATCTTGGAACAGTGATTAGATTTTAGAAAGTCATGATCTCATCATGCATCTCCTGGGAGCGAGGAGAAAAGCATCCTCACAGATTAAAATTTTGGTTCCAAATTATTCATTCAGCTCTGGGAGCAGGAAACTCATTTTCCTGGCTTTGTATTTCTGTCAAACGCTGTGCTTAATTCTCTTTTCATATCGCTTTTATACTGGTTTGACACCATTGATTTATGTGTAGCTACTCCTAATCTGTGGTAGTGAAAGGAAAGGCACACTCAGATCTGCTGTCCTAGATTTCGCTGTATTATCTGCTGACTGCAACTACCCCGTCCCTCTCCCAGGTATTACTAGGAAGGGGGTTTTCTAGAGTGCTCTCCACCACCCAGACCAGCTGATTTCGCCCCCGCCTACATTCAGAGTCCTGCTTTGCAGGCGCCGAGCCCTGGGTTGCAGCTTTGCCGAGCGCGTCCCTTCTGCCTCGCAGCCCTCCACCCTCTCACCAATTCCCAGAGAGGTTGTTTGCTCCTCTCCTCCAGCTCTGCTAGGTCTTTCCAACGCCCCCACGTTTTAGGTCATCGGGAAACTTAGACACTTTTTATGCTGTGCCTCCCTCAAGGTCACAGATTTCAAAGGGGACTCAGGCACCAAGTGGGCTGTGCTGTACGTTCCCTCCTCCCACCCTGAAGCTTTTTCCCTGAGACTCCGCTCTCTGTTCCTGTGGGGTTAATTCATCTCTTTTCAAAGGCCTCCTCAGCCTAAGCTGGGTAAATCAGTGGTAGCTCCTAAAAAAAATTTAGCTCCTAAAAAAAATTTAGCTCCTAAAAATATCTGGGAAAGACAACCATGCCGGGATTTAACTGTACAGCTGTACTTTGAGAAGGGCGAAGTGCCTGGCTGCAGCTGGAGACTGTTTTGTCTCCCATCTCTCAACTCCGTCATGTCCTCCGTATGTTCTAGCAAATTCATCAGGCATGACTCACAGACCTTCCCCGTACGCATTCCCGTCTGCTGACTGCCCCTTCCTAAAATTAGACCCTACTCTTGTTGGCACACGGGTTCAGTCACGGGGGAAGGTGAGGAGCTGCAGACCCACGTCCCTTCCTTGTGTCCCAGCGGGGAGCTGAGTCCAGAAGGGACTGGTGCTCAGGCTGAGGAGGACGATCCATCTCCCCTGCTCAGCTTGTCCTTGGCCCTGCTGCTGCAGTGGAGGGTGAGGAGGATAAATGCTTCCATTCTCCGAGAGCTGGCTGGAGACCACAGCCTCATTTCGTGAAGGCCAGCCCCTGAGAGATGAGAATGCTCTGGGTCAATACCGACTTGATTATCTACTCCAGAGAGGAAGGACACCTTCCCCTATGAAATCCTGGAGACCACGACTGCTTGCTGCTCCTCCTTCTGAAGTCCCAAATTCGTGTGAACTTATCCATGCACCTTTCAGCGATCTCTTTCCTCACTGAAGGACTCACTAGAATCAGTCTGGGTCCCAACGGCTTCTCCAGACATCCTATTCCTAAGGGTCTCACTGGTGGGTGGGGGTCTCCCATCTGCTAGAAAGAGGAGCTCTGAAGGCTGGACTCTGGGTGTTGTCTGGGGAGGAGAGAAAGGAATAAGGTCATCGCTCTGCTAAGTGTGGAACAGCACTGACCTTCAGCTGGGGAATTTTGTGCTCCCGTTATTTTCTCTGCTCCCAGGGCAACATTCACCAGGAGTGAAGTCAGTTGTTAGGAGACACTGACACTACAGCTAGAATATTTTTGGCCACATTCAGGCGGCTGGGACTGACTATAAATCCAACAAGTGTTACTGGAGACGTGCACACGTGCATCCTCCTTTTACTGTTGACCTCAGCCCCAGCCCCAGCCCCAGCAGGGCAGTGTTGTGCAATGGTTACAAAGCAATAAAAGTATTATTCTTTGATGAGAGTCAGAAAAAATGACTCCTCCTCACCTACTGACCTCCTGGGGGTAGTCAGAGTCCTAGCAGTCTCGTTAGCATTTACTGCCTTTGGGTTCGGGGCACAAGCTGCAGATTGTGAATTAAATTTGATGAGAGGAGAGGGAACAGGAGTCCAACCTGCTGCACCGAGCACTGGAAGGACTGGGCCAAGCCTTCAAGGTAAAGCCTTCCCCCTGGGATGCCAAGAGGGGCTTTGCACTGCGCAGCTCCCTCGGGAAGAGGCTCCCGGTGAGGGCGTGCGGGAGCCCAGCTGGTGCATCAGAGCCCAGCTCTCCTTGGCAAGGCTGGCAGCGACGCAGATCCGCCCTGCAGCTGGAAACTCAGCTGCGCTCTGGAGTAGGGAATAAACACGGAGCCTCGGGCGACTGCTTTCATGGCCTGCCCTTTTCACATTACAGTGGTCCGTCGGTGCTGTTGCAGCATGCTCTGTCCTGTTAGCTGTAAGCGGATGGTTGCTGGACGTCCTCCGACCATCCTCAGACAGCCCATCAGCCGCAAAACGTGTATAAAAAAATTTTCGGTCAAGCTAACAGGGAAAAGCAAAAGAAACACTCCCGTTTACTACTCCTGCATTTCAAACCTCCAGAGTGCTCATCAAAGCGTTCAGTTTTCATACTTCCAAGGCAGATTTTGCATTTCCTCCCAGCTGTCACTGTCAGACTGTAATGGGAAACAACAGAGAAAATGTGGTACGTGGCTGGGAAGGAAGAGATGAATGAGCTACTTGGTGGTCTGCTGTGTTGTCAAAAGGAACTCTTCCCAAGGGTCAGTTATTTCACACGTGTCTAATGCAACTCATATTCTCAGCAGAGATCTCACTGGTAATTAAGACGCGGAGTACTTGCAATTTCCAGGTCCCATATGCAGACCCACACACAGGAAGGGCCGTGAACAAGGTCCTTTCCCACTCCCTTCCTTGCCCTTGCTCTGTCTCCTGCCTGCGGCTGTGACTTTGCCTCTGTAAAGGCTCTGCTCTCCCTCCTTGCAGACAGCCCGTCGGCTCCAGTAAATGTCACAGTCAAACACCTGAAAGCCAACTCAGCCGTTGTGACTTGGGATGTTCTGGAAGATGAAGTTGTCATTGGATTTGCAATTTCCCAACAGGTATGGTGCCGACAGTTACCCAGTTTCGGTCGTGTTCATCTTCACCCCAGGTCCCCTCAGTTTCCAAATTCTCTTGCTGCAGTTTAAGCCCATTCCTTCTCGTCCTGTCCCTCGTGGTCTGGGAGGGAACTTGGCTTCCCGTCCTCTTTGCAGCAGCGCTTTGTGTATTGGTAGCTGCAGAGAGGAAAGGGTCCGACGGTCTCTGCATCCGTGGTGGACAGGGCTGGAAGCAGTGGTCTTAGATGACAGCAATGCACACGGGAGGCCTCTCCACCACTCTGTGCTCTCCTCTCTCGGCTTCCAGAAGAAGGACGTGCGGATGCTGCGCTTCATCCAGGAGGTGAACACCACCACCCGCTCCTGTGCCCTCTGGGACCTAGAGGAGGACACTGAGTACATTGTGCATGTCCAGTCCATCAGCATCCAAGGCCAGAGCCCTGCCAGTGAGCCAGTCCTCTTCAAGACCCCCAGGGAAGCTGAGAAACTAGCCTCTAAAAATAAAGGCAAGTGTGGGTGAGTTCCTACGTGGCCCCTGGGACGCCCAGGCAGCGCAGGGCTCCGCAGAGAGGAAAGCAGTATCCTGTGCAGTGAGAATAGCTGGGTTAAACACAGGCAGGGCTGAGTGCCCTCTCCCAGCCCCACGTGGACAAGCGGGATGCCCTGAGTGTACCCAGCAGACAGGGCTGACGGGTGCACAAAGCGACAGGGACATGCTGCTGAAGGCTGGCTGTTCATTTCGCCCATTTCAGATGAGATTTAACAGGCAAAGTGAGGAGGAGAAGGTTTCCAGACTGGGAGCTGTGTGTCCAGCAACCTTGCGAGTGGAGAATGCCAGGGAAAATTCCTGAGCAGCCTGTGAACTCATGTGGAAATAGACCCCTGGGTGGCACTGGGCACACCACCACTGTGCCCACAGGGCACTCGGGGGGATTCGCTGAGCCTCCTGAGCTTGGATCCCAGGACAGCAGGGAGGAAATATACCCAGAGACGGCCGCTTTTCTTACATTTCAAGTATTTCTGCCAAATCACAGAATCACAGAAAGCTGAGGTTGGAAGGGACCTCTTGAGATCACCTAATCCAAACCCCTGCTCAAGCAGGGTCAGCTAGAGCAGGTTGTCCAGGATCATGTCCAGTTGGGTTTGAATATCTCCGTGGAGGAAATCAGGCGCTTCCTCACTGGCAGCTCCTTCACTTGTTCCTCTTAAGCCAAACCAGATTGTTGAAGGTTTTCTGTCAGCAAGGATCTCTGCTACAAAAAGGGCTAGGGAGTCCAGGGGTCTGGGATATAAAGGGTTACTGCCTGCCTACTGAGGACCCAGCCTGTTGCAGGGCTTTTGGCCGTGGTTCCTAGGATGTTGTGAGTTCTTGACTCTTTCTGCTAAAATGATTTGGTGTCTGTAAATACTGAATTGCTGTTCATCTGAAAGCACTACGAGGAGAACTGCTTCCCTCCCTGGAGGCCTGAACTGTAATCTTCTTAGTGCTTTGAAGCCAAGGAGGCGCATTACGCCCCGCAAAAAGGCTCTACTCCTTTCTAAATCCCATGGCTCCACTGAAAAATATCATGCCAGGCTCCACACTCCTGAGCTGGGAGAGGAACTGTTGAAGCATGCAAGGCTTTGTGACAGGCGCAGACGGCGCTAACAGAGACCAGAGCCAGAGCAGAGTGAGCCACCACGGGGCCAGATAACGTGTGGACTTACCCACGGCAGCTCCTCTGCGGTAACTGCCTGGCGATCCTGTCTCACCGCTCCCCCCTCGCCCCATCTCCTGCAGGCTGTCAGGGGCAGATGCTGCAGAGCAGCTGATGCTCTGCAAGTTCAAAGCGCAGCTCGTGCTGCTGGCACGGCTGATGGGCGAGGACTCTCTCCCTGTCAGCTCTGACCCTGACGCACTGATGATTTGAGCCAAGGGCACTGTTAAACCGGTGTCCAGTGCAGCCCGAGCCGTGCGGTTGGGTTTCATGATCTCTCTTTCCCCCTGTGCAGATGAGGTGACAATGAAGGAGATGGCGAAGAAAAACCAACAGCTGCGAGCGGGGGAAATTCTCATCATTGTTGTGGTGTTGTTTATGTGGGCAGGTCAGTTCAATCTTTCTGTCAAAAGCACGTAACATCCCTAGGGCCTGCTGGCTTGCTTGGTTTGCCTGTGTAATCATGCAAGACCTGAAAAGAAACCCTTCCTCCCATAAAAAGTCCCATATATTCAGCTGTAAGGGCACCTCTGTTCCCTCTGCAGCACCACGAGTCGGGCAGTGCCAAAAGCAGGTGAATCAGTGGTTTGATCTGGTCCAGCAGGAAGCCGATAATGGACTTGATGAACCAATTGCCTAATTCCCCATGGCTAATCCTGTAATCTCAATTTTTCCAGAATGCACTGATGATAACGCCCTCAGCCATCCAACAGGATGCCTCGAGCCCTTCAAATGATACAGGTCACTGTAATTATCTGGCTATTATATGACTCCAACTCTCATGCAAAACAGAAGTTTAAGAGTCTCGTTCTCAACACCCACTATTATATACACACTAAAACCCACTTCAAAATCAATTAAAATAATGGAAGCATTGAAAGAACAAATGGCCCCAAACATGAAAACACCAATAAACCCACATCCTCTCAATATCCACTATTAAAATACAAAGAATAGTATTTAATAGGAAGAGGAGGGACATTAGCAGAAACACATTAACCGAAAGGAAGGAAAAGTCTACGTGAGCTTGGGACGGTGGGAGGAGGAAGGACTCGCACTAGCTGGAAAAGGGCACTTTGGAGCCAAACTTCTGGCAATCTTTTGAAATTCCACCCCAGTCCTCCTTACACCTTGCAGCCACTAATCCTTTTAATCCAAGCGGAGGCTCTGCTACAAGACAGCTACTGCAGTATATGATTTCATAAGCAAGACCACGTGCCCAGCTGCAGCTGAGAGCACCCGGTGCCGTGGGAGGTGCAGTGAAGCCATCCTAGGGCCGCTTTGCTGTGGGATGCGATGGGCAGAGCTAGGCACGTACGTTAACACAGCCTCTAACAGAGCATCAGATAAATGTGGTCCTTCAATATGAAGATCCCTCACTATGACATTCTGTAATATGTACAAATATAGAAATTAAATTTCCAAAGAGAACCAAGAGTTTTCCGACATGAGTTTGGGACCCCGTTTCGATAGAGCTTATAGCAAATTGTACCTAGGACAGATCTCGCTCATATGTTTTAAACTAGCAAATAGGGAGAGGAAAATGCCTCTGACTCCTGCTCCATCAGCTTAGCATGTCTGAAGTGGCTGCAGCCAGCCCGTCAGCTTGTTCCGTTTGGAAATTACATGCATGAGTTAATGGGAAATAAAGTTTGCACATGTTTGTTTTCTATTTAGAGCCCCAGCCTCCCCTGGCTGCCAGTCAGCTGCTGCTCCTGCTGCAACGTAAAACATTAATGAAACAACAGTTGCTCCCTGCGAGTCACAGAGCATGTTGCCCAAGGGAGAATGGTTCAGGTGACCCAAGGAAATTGGCAGGCCAGGAAATGAGCACTATGGTAAATCTGCGATCCATGAAAGACACCCTTTGGCACTCCACATTTAGTCCTCTTGTCCCAGGCAAACCACTTTTCCCCACGCAGAGCGTGTAAACAGTCGCACAGAGAATTCTCCTTGGTCGGAAGAGAAACCCACCACAATAGTACTGAGGGGCTGACGACTTTGACAAATTGTAGCTTCAGCGGTGAGCATAACGTTACGTCCTTTAAAGACGGTGGCCTGTCATCTCTGCTGCTGTAAACCGTAACAATCCTGAATTGATAGGGGTTGCATCAGTTTACTCCAACAGAGGATTTGGCCCATGTATACTAGGTTCTGCTGAGACGAGATACCTCCAAGGAGAGAATTGAAGAGGAAATCAGTCACTGATCTGAGATCTGTCACAGAAGAGGGGGATGGAGGGATTAACTGTGTCCTGTGCAGTTTTGCAAGGTTTCTTACAAGTGAATCCAGGTGACACAGAATCAGATCCACGTATAATATTTTTTTGCCCTGGAAAGTCCTGAGTTTATCGTGCATTATTTGCATTTCCAGAGACTGGACAGCAATTATTGCTAAAGATGATAACCAAATGAAAACCTAAACTAAATTACAAGGCTTCCAAAACCCCTAGCCCATGATCTTTTCAGCATTTATGTCAAGTTTTAGCTGTGCACGTTCAAATTTAAATGCCCTGCCAGTAAACACAATCATGAATAATTACATGAAGCGACTGAACAACTGATTCATCTCCCACTGTAGTATAATCTAAAACTCAGATCAGCATCTGAACAAAGAATTTGCTAATACCAGAATTTCCCTTCTAGACAGATGACTTACCTTTAAAAAGGAAAGCGGATGGGGGGGGAAAAATCTCTCTACATCTAGTGGGTTCTTTACAAAATCTCAGTATACAGCCCTTAACCTTGCCTGGCCATAACCTGAATGTATGACGATGTTTTAGCAAATGCGAACTGGAACCGGACTGCGCCCAGGGCTCTGAACCAAGACAAGACCTGAGCTCTTTTGCTGTCTGTCTTTCTGGTGTTGTTCGCAGCACTTTGCTTCTCTGTGCCTCAGTTTTACCATCAGAAATCACAGAAGGTGTGGCTGTGGCAGATGTTAACCCATTCTCCTAGGATCAGCCATTTGTTCACATACGCAAGAAAGAATTTGGACCGCTGTGTTTATCAGTAATACCTGGGGGCAGCTGCCATAACAACACCTCGCTTTATAAAGTGGTTTGCGATGATCTGGTGAAAGCTTTACGTATGTTTTGCTATTAGGGGAGCTGGAATATTTTTCAGGAAGGGAGAAGCAGCATCTGCCTGGGTCTGCTTAACCTCTGTGTTTGGAATCTGCAGGCAGAGAAGTTATTTGGTCAAAATGTCATATAAAAGCTTCCGAGAAAGACATTTGCAGTCGTCTTATGTGTCATGGCTGTCCCTGCTTTTCTCTTCATGTGCCTGCGTGTGTGGGAGGAAATTTCCACTGGCAGCTTTTGCTGCCGTCACTGTTGCATATTTGCAGATGTTGTCCTGCTGCTCAAAAGGCCCTGGCTCGTATCACAGGCAGGCAGGTATGGCACCTGCCTCTCATCTGCCAGCTCCAGCTCCTTCTCTGCGCCCCACAGGAGCAAGATCAGAGGACACATTTTCATTAACCAGAAATTCCAGGAGCTCCCGTGTTTGCAAAGCAAAGATCCCATTTAACCGCACAGTTAGTGTTGATCGCTGTCCAAACACAGGGCCTAAAACACTTGTCCCATTTAATGACAGGGAAGTTGGAACATAATTAATCTTCTGTCTTTCTGTCTAACTGGTTTAGTATAGAATTAGGCATCGAGAAGGAAACAGCCAGAGGGCTGACTAGCTGTGTTAAAAAATTATCTTTAGGAACAATTGTGAATGCTGCTGAGATCTCTACCAGAAGGCACAAAGCCGGCTGGCAAGCAAGGGATCTCTTGATCTCTGCAGGCTCCAGGGGCTGAGCTCATATGTGTGATCACTAATGCTTCTTCCTGTTAGGGGTGATCGCCCTGTTTTGCAGACAGTACGATATCATCAAAGATAACGAGCCAAATAACAGCAAGGAGAAAGTCAAGAGCGCCTCGGAGAACAGCACTCCCGAGCACCAGAGCGGAGGGCTCCTCCGCAGCAAGGTGAGATGCTGCTGGCACGCAGTGGGGGACGGGGCAGACAATCAGCTTCCAGCTGGGCTCCAGCTAAATTACCCAAAAAGCAGCCTCTTAAACATCCTCACTCCAGCCTGCTCCCTCCAGCTGGGATGCAGAAAGGAAACACCCCTTCACATCCACGCATGCCAGTACCACGGCTTCGTTAGTGGTCTGAGCCTCCCAGACGCATCAGGACAGCAGCACTTCGCTCCCACCTCTGGATTAGCCTGCACGTCCATCAGTAAAACAGATTGCAATCCGTATTTCTGAAATGTCCGAACATTTCTGGAAGAAAAATGCACTAAGCGATGCTGCCATCCCTGAGCTGCTTGGGTCCTTACCCCCACAGCAGCCCCTAGGCGGCATGTGGTAAAGGGGATATTACTCCTGCAATTAACTGAAGAGCTGATCAGCAGGAGCACGGCTGGTAATGCAAGTGACGTTAGAGGTATGCCATAGCCATAATGTAAGCAGACTCAAGCCTATAATTTACACCAACTTATTTCAATTAATTTAACTTTCTTGTGTTTCTATTCACAACTCGTGCTCTGGCACATCCCCACCACTTCACATTTACTTATTATTTGAAACAGCCCACTAATTCATGCTCATTCAGAAGCAGACAGAGATGAACCGTGCAACCCTAAAGCCTCAACTCCGGCCCTTTAACCCTAAAGCCTCAACTCCGGCCCTTTTTCATTATCCTGAGGGGACGGGAACAGGAACTTTTACAAAAACAAAACCTGACCAGCACACTGCACTGCTCTCTGATGTGGTTTTTTTTCCCCTCTCTAGCGATTCCTATACATCCTTTCTTCCTTTGTCTCCTCTTCTCTTCTAGTTTCCAAAAAACAAGCCCTCAGTGAACATCATTGAAGCGTGACAGCCTGCCATCTGATAGATGGACTCCATTCCTCACTCTCACTTTCTGCCTCTGAGCCTGGATGACTAGGGAGGTGAAATATTGTTGGAGCAATTTGGAAAGAGACCCAGTGATTGTCACTTGCTGGCATACACCTCCTTGTCTGTGTTCTGCAAAACATCGGGCCAGAAAGAAAAATCCTGCAAAAAAAACCCTGAAATCCAAACAATTAAGATGGAAAAGCATCAGTGAGACAGCTGCTGCCAGTGATCCTGTACTGGACTCATGAATCACCTGGGCTGGAGCAACTTCTCACGCACTCCTCTCCACCCTCGCACTCCGTCTTCTCGAACAGTTTTCCCGTCTTTGGATATGTACAAGGTTTTGTTGTATCTTTATTTTGTCTCACTGTCACTACATCTTGACAGTATTAACGTGAGCTCAGGCATCAGTCACTGTCACTCCTCTCCAAGCAAGAAAGGAGGAAAGCTCATCGCAGACACGACTAGCAACCAGATTTTGGCTGCTGTGTGCTCTCGGCTTGCTTTGTTCCATTGATGTGTGTTGTGTAACACGTCTTGCAGGTGGGTTTTTAAAAGAAAAAGAAAGAAAAAAAAAGGCATACCCCAGTTTCCATTCCCACTGCGAGAATTCCCTGGTTGTTCTCCAGTTAGGCTGCAGCACACGTCTCCACCGTTGCTGTCTCTGCTATCTCGCACTGGTGCTCTTCATCTCAGATAATCGGGGCACGCCGAACACCGAGGCACAGACCGATACGAGGGGACACCAGAAGCCGTTATTTAGCTTCCAGGATAATTTCAACCATTTTCTTCATGGTATTTTCAGCTGGGCCTGTGTCCACCACCAGTGTGATAAAAGGTCCATAAAAATGTAGCCAGTCAGCAAAAAAAAGAAAAAAAGAAAAAAACTCACGATACCGGTTGCTATGCAAGGTCTCCAGTGGCAATAGCTGCTTATTGCAAAAGGCTCTTGCCTAAGGGACCTTTTTCTGAGGGCTTAAGTTCTTAAATTGCTTCTTTTAGTAGGGTTCCTGTGGGAAGGTCTGGTTCTCCTTACACGTCCTGTCTGCACTATTTTTGTGACGTTGTAATGCTGGAGGCAGTCCTCCGTAAAAAGGATGATGACGAATGGAAAAGGGGTTGGGCTTCTCTCTAAGTGCTTGATGTTCGTAAGCTGACAGGATCCCGGGGATTGCTGGTGCTCTGGAAGCTGGTAGATGCAAGTCCATCACATGGAAAAGATTTACTCTTTGTAGTGTGCCATGGGGTATCTGTATTTATTTAATTACTCCACAAGACCACTCCATATGCACTAGGGGATGAGGCAAGATCCTACTTGTTCCATCAAATACCAAGACAGGTTGGCCTGAGTAGGGTTTGAGTCTCGTTACAACAAACCTGCACTCCGATGAGCCTGGTTTAAAAGTCCCTGCAAAGAAACAGGCTGGCAGTAACCGAGCTCAGCCATCTCTCCTCTTCCACTGTCACCAGCCTTTCCAAAATAGATGATCTGGGAGAAAGGCACTAGGAGGTCTGCTTGCAGATGTGTTGGTGAACAAGCAAGGGCTTCCCTTGTGCCGGTTTCAGAAGGCAGGCCAACCCCAAAGGTCTCTTCAGTGGATCCTTTGCCAGAACATACTCCTCCATCACCAAGAGGGAGAGGTCAACACCTCTGATACAGACAGAGCAATAAACATTTTATAATGTACAATAAAAGATTAAAGGCATCTCTTGTGTCCTCTTAACGTCTGAATTTAGTAATATTTCATCTTTGCCTGCTTCGGGCAGAACACACACAACAGAACAGGGAGATTTTCCCTCTGTTTCCCAGGGACTGCAGCATGAACTGTTTTCTCCATGTCTGGGTGCAGAAAACCAGAAAGGTTCAGAGTTCTACTCTGGTTGCGGGACGAGGGAAAAAAAAATGTTGCAACATAAATAGCACTACAGCCATACCTAGCAAGATTCTTCAGACACGTCTGTTATCTCCTAAGAAAGAAATGCCATTTGGAATCCATACCCCTATAAAGGGAGATTTAGGACAGATGGTACAGCATGTGCAAAACGATAAGGGAGATGCTCTCTCATAATCCCAGAGCAGACAGCCAAGCAAGCGGCCCTCAGAAGCCTGCTAGCGAGGACATTCAGCCTGGTAATTTGGCAGGTTTGGGGGGTTGTGTGTCTGTTTTTAAAGACAGTTGTCCCTGGGAATTCAGACCATATCCCCCTTTTTACAGTAACTGTTGTTGCTCCCTAGTGACAGGTTTAGACTCTTTCCTAACAGAGATGTGCTCACTCCTTGTTTTGCAGAAAAGGATTAAAATGTAAAGCGTCAGTGTTTGCGCAGAGTTAAGTATTCACACCATAATGTGGCAGGAGGCAAAAGGGTTATCGTTATGTTCCATAACTGCAGGCTTTAAAAGCAAGGTAATAATGCTATTAGTGAGAAGAAACAAATGTAGGCTGGCAGCAACTCAACTCATCAGAGAGGGACTCCAAGCTATCCAACTCAAGTGATTCTCTTCAAGGAAATGTTTGCAGCAAGTAGGAATTGAAGTGATGTAATAAGTCCACGCTTTAGGAAAAGGTGTTTCCCATTACAGGAGAAGAAAGTTACTTAAGATCCTACTTTTCTGAGAGTCATAACCATCCGAGCTTTAACTGCTCTTTCAGTATCAGCTTCCACTGTAACCCCTGAGAGTCAGACACCATTAAGGCTCTGGGCCTGTGTGACTTCAAACCTAAGCCCATCTTTAGAAGAGATACCTCATTCTCGTCACCAGCTGCCAAAAGATACTCCTGAGGTGGTTCACAGTCAATAAAGGGAAGAGATCAAGGAAAATAAAAAACCAAGACAGCGCTGAGGAAAGTCATGTTGGGCCACAGAAGAACGCACCCTGAAGGCCACCCACACTTCCCCGCACCTTTTTGCCTGACTGCTGGTTTTGACTGGTTGTTGGAAGCAGGAGCTAGGAAAGGGAGGTTTCAATAAATACTAAAAAGCAGCAAGTGGGAGTGGGCATGACAGGGATCCTAGAGAGCCCTGCAAGAACCGATTCCCCGCTGAGCTCAGAAGCAAAGGAAAGCAGCCCTCCAGCCGGCTCTGCCGATGCCGTGCAGCCCCGGAGGACTAAGCCCGTTGATTTCCAAGAATCAACCGAGCAGAGACTATGGGCACAATAAGGAGCAAGAAACTGCAAACAGAACCCTTTGCCAATATACGCAGCGCATGTTTAAAGTTAAGCACCACTTGCCTTCATCCTTTCAAGCGCTGTAATATTATGCCTACAAGTACAATTTAGCCAATATATTCCTCCCCCACGAGTTTAGTAAAATGGAGCTGCAGGAGGCGGTGTGGAGCAAACAATCCTGCACAGCATGTCCTTCCAATTCACAACACAGCGCCATACACTTCGCACCACCTCCCTCTGTACAACAAGCAGCAGCACAAGCTCTGTTCTCTGTCTCCTCGGAGGAAAATGAGAACATTAGGCATTTTATTCCCTGACAGTTCAATAGCATCAGAGGAGGAAACACCTACATGACAGAAAGTGTTAGTATAATCTCAGCTGGTAATGACTTTCTGGAGGAGATGTAAATGGAGAGGAACAGACTGCTAATGCCAGTATTTGCCAAAGACATTAAAGGTTACATCACTCAGAAGCGTATGTCACAGCTGCACATCCATTTTGCTGATAAAAATACGGCAATTCATTGACTGAGTAGTCAGACTTCACTTCCCAAGGAGAGAGCTGAAGATTATACCATATGTTACACCAAATGCAATTTCCCCAGATTTGCAGAAAAGCTGCCTAACTACGTGTAATGAGCTATTACTGGCCGGTCTGGAAGCAGAAGCCTAGCTGACCAAATTCAATCGGCTTTCTAGCATTTGTTAAAAAGCTGTATGATCAACATGCTTGTTAGACTAAAATATCTTCTGTTTCCTAACAAATCTGCTGTCTATTAAATCATCTGATGGCCTTATAGATTAAAATGATGATGTTCCTACTTGTTAGTGCTTTAGCCCACACATCTCGAGGAAAGCGAGCTGGATTCTCTTTCAGCTCATGCATCAGCATCAATTTTGTTTAACTAAGTTCCAAATGAAGAATCTTTATTATTAGCGACAGAGCCAGGAAAGACACAGCTTGAATTTCAGATCCCAGATGGAGTCAGCAAAGTTGGCAGCCAGAAAAGCCATCTTTTTGCTTGCGATCCGAACACATTGGATGCGGAGTCATTGAGTGGCAATAATGACACAGCCCCACGATGCCATTTGACACTTTCCAGCACGTCGTTGTCCTTTTTAACTGACAAAACCCCCCACACTTAGTGCCACCAACTGCTAAATATAACCTATTTATACCATCCAGACCTGTTCTGCAGAGGATGCAGCCAGCATAGTACTAGACACTCTCTCGAACCAAAGGGAGAATATTATCAGCTTCCACTATTTCACATTGCAGGACATAATTTCTTCCTCACGTTTAGAATTACCTTACAGCGTAAAAGTAGGGAAGAGTTGGTTAGCTTTTGAGAGGACGGCAGAAAAAAGCCATGCAATAGTTTAATTTCAGTCTCGTTGTTTTCTAGCTGCTGCTGTTAGACTGCGATACATTGATGAATGTTATGAAATTTTTAATTGTAAGATATTTCATCACAGAGCTCACGCAGGGCTCGCACAAAAGAGCCTCTTCCAATCTTATCTGATGTTGCTGGATTCTACTACAGAAAAAATCATGAGCAGAGCCCTTGGCTACGCTCTAGCAGCGAACATGCAGTCTGTCCTTCCACAAAGGCTTAATACACAATCTCTCCCTCCCCTTGCAGTATCTCTGTCGTTCAGCATAAATGAATCACGTTTGCAACGTCAAAGAATGAAATCTTCAGCAATAAGGCTGCCCAGAAGCCTAAAGCCTTTACAAAGTGCAGAGCTGCTCCATGGCAGTGCTCATTCAGGCGAGAGATTTACATTCACAAAGAGCACAACCCACACGTTCAGGAGGAGGCACCCGCTCCTGCCTGAGGTCCTCCAGCACAGGGAAGCTGGCCTTAGACACAGCACACGTACAGACACCATCATCTTGCTGTCATGGTAAGGTGCTGCCTGCTCAGAATAATTTCATTTTCTCAGCATGGCTGAACTGGCAACAGAACGCCTGCTTTAAGAGAAGGCTAATATAAATAACATCCTGACTGCTATGCATCACTTAATAATAATCTCATAAAGAGATATAAAACAAAATCAAGACAGCTAGCATGGGAAGCTCTGAACGCATAAAAGGCAACATTTCAGCGTGCAGAGCAAAGGGAGCAGATCCCTGTGGTCTTCCCACCGCTCTGTTCCTGCTGCGTTATATCACTGCTGATCAGCAGCGACCATCGATCACCACTCGAGACGGAGCTTCGCTACCCCAGCAATATGTGACTGCAACAGCTGCCACAGGCCTGCATTACTTCTGGGCCCTCGAAGAGACAGTCTGTTAGCAGTTTCATGGCAGATAAACCCTCCGGCAGGCAAGCTAGCCTGCTTTTGCAAGGTGGGGGGAGGCAGGGGGTCTGCAGTCAGACTCCTGCTATCCCACTTGCCTTTGCAAAATGACAAGAATTTGAAGCAAACTTCTTCCTTCCTTTATTATGCATATATTAGCAGCAGGTGGACTTTACAGATAGGAAAACAACCTGGACAGCACACAAAACTGCCCTCAGGACCACAAATTATTCCTTTTTCAGAGACATCTCTTCAATTTAATGCGCAGGAGTCACTGGTTTAAAAGAGAACAGCCATGTACTAACAACCCCCACACCACCCCATCAATGGCTGCCAAGGGATGTCACCTTCTCTTTCTATGCACGGCACTCTGTGAGCAAAATTTACAGTGGCAAAAGTCCCATCAGAGGCTATGCTGCCATTAGGAACATCTTATTAACCGGAGGAGATCAGTTATTGACACAAAGCCCTAACGCTGGGCATGCACCGCCCAGCCCGTACAACCCATCAGAAAAACAAAACCAGACATCCCCTGCCCCACGAAATTGCTGTATATGGATTACTTCGTTAATGGAGGCAGTAATATCTAGGAGTTAGGGCAGTCAGGCAATACCAGGCTCTGTTCCAAGCTTCGCTGCTTATCCTTTGGACAAATTACTTCAGTTCTCTGTGCCTCAGTCACTGCACATCTAGGACAGGGACAAACTTTGCCCGCTTTTTAAAGCCACTTCCTCCTGGCCCGCTCCGGATTTGAAAGGTGCTACAGAAGGGCAAAATAATAAAATATATGAACCACAACACTGAAAAACATTAGTACTATACCTAAATTTTATTTCTTTAAAATTACAGTAGCCAAAAGTGTCACCAAAAAATTCAAATTACTGTAATAAAAATATAGTACAATTTCCTCTGTGAATAAACCTATTTGCTCTCTGACATCCACCCATAAATGCCTGAAGGGTTCACAAGGCCTGTGCAGGCCCTGCAAGCACCCCTGGGAAGAGCACTGTGCAGAAGATCAACTTATCTCTCTGTTTTACAAATCCTCCAAGTAATTTGGAGTTTCTATGCTCTGTTAGGGAGGGAGATGGAGGCAGCACGGAGACCAGTAGCTGCTGTCGGACTGTGTAGCTTAAATGAACACGAGGTCACGTTCTTCTGGGCACTCCAGAAAGCAGGCAAGTGAAAGGGGAGAACCTTACAATAACACAGCAGAAAAGAAAACATCTAACAGGTGCAAAATATTTATAAACTGAAGTGAAAAGCTCACGAAACATTTTTACAAGAAAAGTTACAAATGCAACAAGTAAAAACAATCAAAAAAGGCAAACTTTTCAGGGAGGGAAAGAACAACAGAACAAGACAAAACATAACCAAACCAGGTAAATCAACAGCTGCTCCCGAGTTTACAGTAAACACACACAACTTTGTCTTTGCCAAATGGGGGGGACAGCAGCCACAAGCTGTTTTCACAATGTAAAACCTTAATGTTATTCAGAGGGAGCCCAATCACTGTAGGAGATTTAATGCCAAGGTTTAGGTCCAAGCTTTAAAGAAAAGTTTTTCCCCTGCAAAGCAAATTTTCTGGTTTCCATCATTGAAATATTACACCCTCACATCCAACATGCAATCTTGCCTCCTGAACACCAACTACGTTACCTGCTCTGTGAGGAGGTTGTTTTCAGTTCAAAGGATAACACTGATGCAAAACATAGACCTTACCTATACAAAACAGATCACATTTAAATTGCACTTCAAAACCAGTTCCAAATGTTTCTAAAACACAGAAGCTTCCATTGGCCTTATTAAAAACAGATCATAAAACAACTTATGGAAATACACGACGCTCAAAACCAGAACAACTAAGAACAACTCTAAATGCAGAACAAGAACCAGCACAGTCCCTCAGCAGCAAAATCAGACGTTAGAAAAGGCTGTGACGGGGCTATGCTGGAAGTGGTCAGGAACGCTCTGGAAATGGCGGTGTTTGGCCAAGTTCTTGCACACCCACTGCGTAAGGCTGTACTTTTGGGTGGGTTTCTCGGTGGACCTTGGGTAATTTCTGCAAAAGTAAGTAAAATAGTTAAACACAAGAGAAGCATAGGTATGAGAGGCTGGAACAGCACCTTCTCTGAAAATGCCTTCCCCATTCCTTGGGGCTTGCAGCTGGTACCTAATTTTCTTGTTACGAGGTTTTAAAAGCAAAACCGCATTCTAAGGCTGCGCCTTGGTAAGCAACAATATGAAAGCTTAAAGCCTGCCCTTTCAGGAACACTGCCTCGTGTTTTGTTACCTCCTTTGCAAAGCTCTTTCTCCCAGGCCCAGCAGAGAAGGCTGAGGGCTCCACTACACAGCAGTTTAAACAAGAGGTAAATTTTCCTCACCCAGAGCTGTACGCACGCTAAGTACTTTCATTTGCTACATCTAAGCACGTTCTGAAATAAGAAGACAAAACCCCATAAACTTTAAGCAGTCTTATAGGAGGAAGATTAAAAAACAAATTACTTTTCAACAAGCTTGGTTATCTCCAGGCCCCAGAGTGTTACAAAGCTTTTCCACATCATTAGAGGCTGCTTTGCCCCTTCTGCATTTTGAAAAAAGCCAGCTCTGCTATCTTATTTTTTCCTTATTTGTGCACAGGCATCAGCGTAACTCGGGAAATAGCATTTATAACCTGCAGACCCATCTGAAGAATGAACAACCTCAAGGGTCACTCCTGCAAACACACCATCACACAGCTGGTTTGGAGAAGGAGCTCGTGGCTGCACATCCACAACACAGAGAGTTTAATTTCTACAGTGGTTGCTCAGCAGGAGCAGCCGGTGACCAGATAGGTCTCAAACCAGCAAAGCAACTTGTTCGTGCCAACTGCTGGGGAGAGATACCTGTGTTACACTCAACATATATTTATCATAACGTTCAGAAAAGCTACGTTGTGACTGGATCATACAGGCTGCTCCCAAGAGGTCTTTCTAGGTCAGGGTTACATGGGTCAGAGACCAAACTTTTACTCGTTATTCGAGCGCTCCAGTACTACTGATCTTACAGCCAGCACTATGTACACAGAACAAGCCCCTCTATCCAAAAGAGCAGATCTGAAGGCCTTGCATAGCGAATCCTTGGCAAGAGATGGTTCAGCAGAACGCAAGAATCCTTGAATTCGCGTCACAAAATGTGAAACAACCACTAACTCCAGCCTTGCTGTCGCTTTTGCCCTTCTGCTCACTCAGGACAGGTACTACAGCTCAGTGGAAGGCCACTTCCTTGGAATCCTGCCCTTGCTGAAGTCCTGTTCGATTAACTATTTGCTAACAGTCCACTGCTTCAAGGTGCTCGCAGTATGGAACAGCGTGTCCTTGCCCAGTCGAAAGGCAAAGGTTTTTCCACCCTGCCGCTGCAATCATGTGATTAATGTGAATCACGGCTCTGCGTAACACCACTTCCTCTCCAGGGAACGTAGTGTCTCTTGAGCAAATCTAGGTCTCCTTCATAAACTGCAGTATCGGCTCTTATTTACCCAAAGAAATAACTTCTTGTCAAAAAAAGATACTTCCAGAAAAGATTTCAGAAGCGTTCTTGAAAAAAATCCATGTTTTCAGCCTGCATTGTTCAGGAAGAAGGGCGGCACTCCAAGACAGCTAACAAAAGGCAAACCCTGTCACACACCAATTCACGTTGCCTGCAATAAGCTGATGCAAGATGCGTGCGGGACTAGAAGAAATCACAACTTTTCACAAATTCGCAGCCTTCCTACACAGGACTCCCCCTCCCTTGCCATTCTGAGTCACAGTCGAAATGGGTCACGGAAACAGGGGGGTCATTTCCTACTGTCAGGGGTGCACCCGTCACCCCCGCACCTCAGGGGAGACAAGAAGCTGTGCAAACTACCACCATGACTCATGGGTACTTCACACCAGTACGAGGTTTCAGCTCCTCTGCAAGGGGCGAAGTCACGGGAGCAGACTAACCCCATCAAGTATTTGGAGGGAGCTGTTACCACAGTGCCTCACGTAACTAACCCAAGACTCAGAGTAGGAATCCTTACGGCCATTACATGAGGAAAGGGGACAATGACACGCCGGATAAAGTGAACTGCCATGGAACAGCTTAAAACATTTTGATTTTTTCTCCTCACAGTCCATCCCCCACCCTTCCATAACAGTTGAGACCAAATCACAGACTTAGGATGAGATTTTCAGGCAAGTTCTGCTCTCATTTAGAAATGAGCAGCTCTGATTATCTCAGCAAAAGTACCTGCAAACCGAATCCTTGTGGTTTGCCACTAGAGAAGCCCCTGGACCAGTCACGTAGACGAGGGAGTATCACACTCTGCTAAGAGCAGCTAACTCCTCCCACCGCTCCCCTCACCATAAGCCTCCTTGCAATCTGCTTTATCAGTTCCTACCCCATCCCCTACTCCAAACCCCATCTCACATCCCTCTTGAAATTTAGGGTTTGTAGGTGGATTTAATGTGCTTTGAAGTGAAATCTCCCTCCTAGGCTCAGCCATAAATGCAATTCTTCCTTTATGTCAGCGCAGCCCAAGTCCTGCGCCTTCCCTGCCTGCTTTCCATTCAAGCAAAATGAGTTTGGGCAGGTAAGAACTGTTTCAAGTTTCTTCCTCAGCCAGCTCAGTATCAATCAACAGACCAGACTGTTTCAAGGCAGAGCCTGCGAGCACAGCACTCATTTGTATTTCACAGATTTGTTTCTCCATATGTTCCCTTATACTATTCTCCCATTCCATCACCTTAAACCTGGTGTGTCTATGTTTTAAAGATATTGATCTTTGTTATCACAGTAAGACCAGATGGTCTGTGGCTATAAGGTATTTCCTCTTCCTCCTCTCCCTTTCAAGAGGCATCCAATAAAATAATTTATCAGGTTTCTCCCAGGTTGTAAGAAGTCTGATACAATTCCTAAGCATCATAAACCTCCAGCAAACCCACCAACCCTCAAGGAGAACTCCTGGTGGAGTCCTGCTAGCAGAAGCAGAGAGCGCCGTGGTTGGAGGTTGGACAGGAGCCAGCTCAGCTTCCCAGGTACCCAGGGGTGCACAACTCTGCCGAGAGTGATGCCGCTCCAAATAACAGGAGAATACTTGTCTGAGCAGCAGGTGGTGCAAGCACTATCCCACATGCACGATTGCAATGTTAATGACCTGTGAAAGCAGATCTCCTGAAGTACAGATGTTTGGGTGGAAACCAAGAGAAGGCTATGTTTAGAGAGAGAAATGCTTTTTCTGTTGTTTGTCCTTCTCCTGCCCAGTTAAAAATAGGCCTATCCAGCTACGTACATTGCCGAGGACAAGACCAGGCAGCAGAGCGCTAACGCTCAGTGCCAAGAGTCACAGTTATAAGAGCAGGAGCCTCATTACTTCCGTAGACTGATACAGAACTAACCAGAATTGCCGAGGAGGATCTCATCAAGAAGGATACGATTCTATTTACTGTTAGATAAAGGGCAATAATGAAGTGTGAATGCTAACAAATGGTCAGCTGGCAGAAATCTTTTGTGGTCAATTATCAGTTCCAGCCACCCATTTCCAAGCAGATGTTCAAATCACATCTCATTTTTACATCTGCTACAATGCAGCCTCAGCAGCACTTCCATTCCTATAGGAGGCTGCAAATAAATTTATCTATTCTCTATAACCTAGAATGAGACAAAGAACAACCAGCACCACGCGTTACCTCCAAACTCACTTGACATGGCTAGATGTGAGAAGTTCACTCTGAATACAAAAGGATTTCTTCCAACTAGTCGATGTGCAAAGATTGCACATGTGGTAGCCAGTGCAAGACACGCACTCCACACAGATATAAGAAAATTGTATTTATAGAGAACCTGCAAGTGGAAGATACCATGCAGATAAGTGAAAAGATACAGCCTCTGCTGTAGTCAGCCTGTAATTCACCCAGACAATATACGAGCAAGGAGGAAGAGACAGGATACAAGGAAGAGCAGACAGATCATGTAGAAGAGGGGATACACTACCGTAAGACAAACGCCAAGAGATTTGCAATACAAAACAGAGCTAAAGATTTGTAGCGGCAATATATTAGTTACTGCTTCCCAAAGGGAATTCCCTTGCTGGCTCTGAAACCTGCTAATTTTCGTTTAGGAATTCCTTGGGATCACTCTGTGTTTCTGCGTCTCCTACGCAAACGATACACAAGACTTTGTTGCAGACCCAGGTGCACACGAGTACCATACAGGGTCAAAGTCAGCCCACTGAAGGGTTTTCTGTGACAACTGGGAAAGCCCACGCTGTCTGTCAGGCTGAATTCCAAGCCTACGGCTATTTGGAATAAGAGAGGCTTGCACTAATAAGAAAATCAAATTGTGTGCATCACAGACAATGTTCTTCCCCAGCAAAATAGATCTCTATTTCACTCACCAGCCTTGTTCATTTGGAGCTCTTGCCTGATTTTCTGTGACTCAGAACATACGTCTTGCATTTTTAATTTGAAAGGAAGAGAAACCAGGCCATTTTAGCTTTCTTTGCATAGTCCCCTCTGCATTACTTATGCTGTATTCATACACTGGAAAGCAGCCCTGTGGCTATGCAGCTGCTCGTGCTGCCCAGATAAGTGCAGGCTCCGTGCGACGAGCCACAAAACTGTCAGTTTCTTATAACTCTCAAGAAATGACAATTATTGCATCCATGAACACTCAGAATAACCACAGTGGGAGGCCATCTCTGGAAGCTACCAGAACACTCTTTGCCCTTCAGAACACCCCAGTTCTACCCATCAGCCCGTCAGATACCGCTCTTCAGCCGATATCCATACCCGCGCTTTACAGACATCTCCCTTTAAACCTCCACAGTTGATAGCTCTTGGATGATTGAGAGAGGCAATGTATAGAAGGTGTCAATAATAAATCCAAATCTCAGCACTTAAGCTAAATATTCCCTGAGTCGGGGTTCATAGTTGTGGACTGACAAGACCAATTTACCTCCCAACACAAGAAGCCAGAGCTCAGCTCTGCTCTTCCCAGTAACAGGGGCCTGTTTTGGGAGCACCCCTGATTTACTGCAGCAAGCCCACTATATAACATTTCCCAGGTTTTCCAAACTATGAAACTCATCTGAACCAGTTCTGGAACAAGACTGATCGCTGTGTGGGAACTCTGTGCATGGTAGTGCTAGCAAGTGTAGCAAGCACTTTTTATTTCCCTCTGAAAAACAAGTACATTCAAAACATCAAAGACTACAAGTTCAGCAAGCCAGGCCTCCTGCTAGGATACCTGTCCTCCACTCTGCCCTCCCCAGTACAGCCTTACCCCATCCCACCCGCGGGTTACCTGGTGCAGGAGCTACCGTTTTCTTCATGTGGATGTGCACACCCTGGATATAAATGTGTCTTTTGCTCAAGCTCCGCTTCTGAAATGCATGTCCGTTGATTCGGTCTTTAAAATAAAAGACAGCGTTAATTTTTTTTAGACAATTTGTCAAGTTAGGTTACAGAAGACAGAGGGGACAAAGCGTCCTACAGAACTAGTACAGACATGAACTTCTCGTAGCACTATTCTATGATTCCAAAAATAAAAGTATTTATTCGAATAAAGCTGCTAAGATACTGAGAGCAAAGCAGGACAGAATGTCAGCTGAGCGAACCAGCAAGTCACTGCCCTGATTAAGAAGCCATGAACCTGCAGCGAGCCCTCAAAAGCAGCAGATTTTTCATGTTACTCAAGGCCACGCTGGGAATGGCAACGCGCAGAACATCCGAGTGCAGCAGGTCTGCAGCGGCCACGGGGAAGAACCACCCAACTGACAACTCCAGGCCCAGGAGCATCAGAGAGCAGAAGACAACCATCCCTGCCTGGCACCCGGAGCTGCTCTGCTGCTGCCATCTGCCGGAAACCACTCCAGAAGGAGAGCGGCCACCAAGCCAAGCGGCCACCAAGCCAAGCCAGCACAAACACCTCCTCTGCCCTGCAGACCACTGCCCAGGACTGCCTTCGCAACCTTCTTTCTTATTTGGACCAGCCCTATATTCCTCCCCCTCTTACAGTATCTTACAAGGTAAAATATTAAGTACTTTTCCCACTGTTTCAGTGCACCATAAAAAAAAGTAAAGGGAAAACCAGCAGCACACAACGAACCAAACTGGTTTGGGAAACTGCTGGGACGTTTTTCAGAGTGCAAAGGCATTTAGAGGCTCCTAAGAAATTACCTTTCCTCCTCCCGTAGCACAGGAGTAACTTTGCCAGGCTTCTTCCCACTGGTTGTCTCTTTCTGCCCAATCTGGCCTACAGCTGTATCACTTAACTAGAAAGATAAGGAAAAAGGGGATTAACACCTAATAGAAAATCATTCCATGTAAGTTTTGCTTATATAGTTATATAAAAATCACCCTCTCCTCCGCTTGAAAAACCTTCCCTTGCTGTGTGAAAATGCACGCTTGTGTGCACATGGACATTACTGCAAGTACAAATCAAAAGGAATGGAATTAAAAACATTTAATTACAAGAAATAAGATGTGTGTTTACTTTAATGCTGTTTGATGGCTGTTCAAGTTCTGAAGATTCCTGCCCCCCATCATCCTCTGGAGAGTTTAATTCCCTTGAAAAACAGCTCTCTGTTGCTTTGGAAAGTTCTTGGTTTCTGGACCCAGAAGACGGCGTGGGACACCTCGGCAACACAGGTGCTGAACTCTCCTCAGCTGCACTCTGGCCGCAGGCAAGGTCAGAAGAGGGCACGGACCTTTCCACATGATCGCCACAGAAGTCAGAGACACCTCTGCTTGCTAAGGGAGTCTTGCCCAGGCAATCCACGCCCAGGCTTTGCCAGCCATTACGCATCAGCCCCTCCGAGAATTCTTCGAGATCACAGCTACTAGAAGTTTTATCATACTCTAGGCAATCATTTATGATTGCTTCCGAAGCTTCTCTTTCGGCTTCCTCCAAACAACTGTCCTCCAGAGGTTGATCCGCGTAGTCAGCATCAATTGGGCTAAGACTCAGAAGCTCCTGAATGTCAAGGTCAAACAACATGCGAGTTACTTGGGCTGACTGCAGATGGTTCTCATCCAAACTAGCATTTTCATTCGAAAGGCTAGGATAACATTCCGAACCAACTGGAGAATGCTCTCTGGACAGAGGTTCGTTTGGTTTCTCTGCGATCTCTGAGGCTACGTTTGCGTCTTCGCTGATGACTGATGCCCCAGTGCAGCTGCTGCTCTCGTCCTTTTCACTCTCCCCATTTGCATTTTGGCTCAGATTGCTTTTTCTAGTTAGGTACCGCTCGGATTCCACGCAATCATCTGCCAAGATTTCCTGGATCTCTTCCTCAGTGTAATTGAAAGGAGAATTCCCTTCTTCACTGTCTGACAGTTCCAACAAGGAGTCATCTGGCTCGCTATCATCAAAACATCTGCTTGTATCTAGAGAAATAGCTACATCATCGTATTTTGATGCAGAAGAACTGGCAACAAGGTCATCATGGCCGGTATCATCCAGAAAATGAGAGGATCCTTGAAAGCAGGCAGAATCTGGGGAACAGAGCAGCAGTTTCTCTGATGGATCTGGAGTGCTACAGTGATGACTCAACACACAGGCTTTCTTAGCCGACTGCAGGGCCTGAACCTGCTCTGCAGAATCCAACAGCCTTTTGGCCCTGGGAACTGTATTATGAACAGTAGGTTTAAATTCATGACAAAGGCAATGCCCAAAGGTGTGATGGGAATGGTCATCCATGTTGCTGTCGGTTCCTGTGCCTCAGTAACACTGTGCCTTCTGTTTACAGCTCTAGAAGCCTGTTCTGAAGCTCATCTGATCCTGGTGCCCTTTGATCAGCCCTTTCAGAAAAGAAATCAGCAGGAGTCAGCTCCAGCCTGCCAGCAAAAGGCATCTTAAATAAAAGAAACTCATCTGTTTTCCAAAGATGCAGTAATATAACGGGGAAGGCAAAAACACGAGCTGAGGCACAATTTTAACTCCCTGGTCTCCATGACCTCTACTCCCGACCATTTTAGGTCTTAACAACACATAACAACAACCAGTCCCTCATTCCGTGAGTATTCTCAGGTTGTTTGGCTTTATCAAGCAGGACTAATACAAGCCCCAATCATCAACACAGTCTGTACCATCTCCTCCAAAGCTGCTGTAAATCAGTCATCCTAACACCAGCTACCAGTATTTGCAAATTACATTCTTTACGACCTTACATTTAAAGTACAGAGCACACTTTAGGTATTAAATAAAGCCTCACAGGCCCTCCCAGTCTCCCAACCCCCACCTCCGTCCTTCGAAGATACTAAACAAATAAAAAGTCTTTTTCGGGTTAGGAAAAACTGAGCAACAGAAGAGTAACCGTGAGGGAGCTAAAAGGACATTCAGCAGCATATTAGTCACTAACACACTCATACAACATGCATATGATAATGAAAGATCAGAAGATAAAAACCTTCCTGTAAAATTCAACAGTTTAAAAGTATTCACAAACAAATCCTGTTTTCGTCTTAGCGAGGACTCACACTAACACGAATCTTTTGACCTGAAAGCCCTGCATTTGACTCTCACCCAGCAGGAGAATCTGGACTAAGGAAAGGTATTTCCTGTCCTCTTTGACAACAGATTTAAAGGAATACCTTTTGTCTTCCCACTGGTTTGACTACTTACTGCTTTCAAAAAGGGTGTGCGTGCGTGTGTGTACACCTACTCCAGGAACAAAACCAGGCAGTTCTGCTGCTTCCTCTTGTCATTCTGTCCAAATGATAAAAATCAGCACTTTCAGAATAATGCTGTAACCACACTAAAGAAAGAAAATACCTTGGGAATCACCTACTTACGTACAAAACCTATACAAGAACGTATGGAGTCACAGGCAGTCCTCACTAGACAGTACTTGCCTGGAGTCCTGCTACAAGTGCTCAAGTGCTTCAAGGAGAAACAAAAGGCAAATAAAACCAAATTAAAGTGGATTTAGTCCTACAGAGTGTAGCAGTCTGATAATCTAGTTCCTAACTAATAAGGACTTGAAAGAGAATCAAACATTTTAAGCCTTTTTTCTAGAACTGGCTTACAAAAGGTACATTTGGAGATGTTTACGTGCTCAGCTTGCAGGCAAGGAAATGGTTTCTTTACTGCTGTGACCTTCCCAACGCATCTAACTGCAACCTGCACCGGGTCTGTACTTTCAGCCCAACAGCAACTGATTCTGGAAGCAGAACTCAGGTAACTACGTGACCGATTATGCACGAGCCCAGAGCGAGAACCCTGCCATTCCCCACAGAAGTGTGTTGAATTCAGGAGCTGTTCACAGATTTACACCAGGGTAGTGCTCGGTGACAGTTTAAACGGTTCTTAAACTGATGTAAGACGAGGCTGCCTGCTGCCACCCTCTCACCCTGTCCCTCATTCCAGCACTGGTGCTTGTGTGGCCAGGCCATGCTGGAGCCAGCTCACCCCAGCTGCAAAAGCACCAGCCATGAATGGGCCATGCTTCTAGGGGCTGCCAAAGGAAGGCTCTTTGGAAAGTTACACACACTTTACATGGGTTTCTAGCACAGCTTCAGTAAATAACGAGATGAAAAGATAAAGCTACTGAGAAACACAGTTCTGCCAAGGCTCATGGACTGGCTGCCTTGCCTGTTCCACTCCCTGCAGCCAGCCACAGCCCTTGCAAGCCTGCAGCGCTGCACTGCTCCGGGACCTGCTCCCTGAGGAGAGAACGGGGAGCATGGGGCACCTGCTAGAGAAACAGTCGCAGGCCACGGGGTAACATTGCCGTCAGCCCCGTGATCTGCCCGCCACAGGAGGCATCTTCTCTGAAAAAGCAAAATCTGGAGCCGTGGCGGTCTCGCTCTCACCTCACCCAAGAGCAGAGAGGCAAATGCAGCCTCTCACCCCCGCAGCTCCCTGACCTCGCACTCTCTCAGTCACGGGTCTCCTCGTACCCGCTACAGGCCTGCCCCTACGCCAGCGGCCCCCTTCCAGCGCCCCATCCCTCGGGCACCGCCCCCGGCTCCTCCTCCCGGCCAGGCCCGGCCCTCCCAGGCGCCGTGCGTCACCCCGAGCCCCGACCCGGGAAGAGGAGCTAAAAAAAACCCCAATAAATAAACAAAAAGCTGCAGTAACACAAGCGAACGGCCAGGGCCTGGCGGCGGAACAGACCGCGCTGCGCTCACCCGCCGCCATCTTAACGGCGCGGGCGGTGTGGCCCCGCCCCGCCCCGCGCGAGGCGCCGCCTCATTGGCGGAGCCCGGCCCCGCCCCAACGCCCGGCGCGCGCCCCGCCTCCTCCTCATCGGCAGCTCGGCGCTCGGGCGGCGGAAGTGACGTCCAGGCGCGGCAGGCGAGCGCCGAGCGGAGCTGATGCAACCGGGGGAAGGTTGGTGGGGCCGGGCCGGGGGAACCGGGGGGGCTCCGGGGGGGCAGTGCCTCCGGTAACGCTGTCTCGTTCCCTGCAGCCGCCGCCATGGAGCCCGCGCCCGGCCCGCAGGAGAAGTATCACCTTATCACCCGGAACCTGCAGGTGCTGAGGGGGATCGGGGCCGGGGCAGGCCGGGACGGGGGGATCGGGGCCGGGGCAGGCCGAGACGGGGGGATCAGGGCCGCAGCAGGCGCTGGGCATAGCGGAGGGAGCCTGGATTAGCTTCTGGACCCGGCAGGAGCCCCGGGGACACGCAGGGTGGGCCAGAGCCTGGGCACAGCTCAGGGGCTTGGCTGTTCAGTGGGACGTTGTCCTGCCCATGTCCTCCCCCAGCGTGTTCCCGGGGAGGCTCAGCCGTGCCGGGTGTCTTGGTGCTCCACAGGAGGTGCTGGGGGAGGATAAGCTCATGGCCATCCTGAAGGAGCGAGAGTTGAAGATCTACTGGGGGACCGCCACCACGGGCAAGCCGCACGTGGCCTACTTCGTGCCCATGTCCAAGATCGCAGACTTCCTGAAGGCAGGGTGTGAGGTAGGCGGCCAGGCTGGGAGCTCAGACCCTGCAGGACTTTGTCACCACACTGGCGGGTGGGAACATGCAGTTCCCCTGAGCACTGACTCTGTCCCCCTCCGTACTAGGTGACGATACTCTTTGCTGACCTCCATGCTTACCTAGACAACATGAAGGCCCCCTGGGAGCTGCTGGAGTTGCGCACCCGCTATTACGAGAACGTGATCAAAGCCATGCTGGAGAGCATTGGGGTGCCCCTGGAAAAGCTGAAGTTCGTCCGGGGCACTGACTACCAGCTCAGCAAGTGAGTCCTGGGGCGCCTGGTCCTCTTGGGAAGGAAGAGCCCGACCTGGGGCTCTGTTTTTCCTGAGCTTGCCCCATTCCTGAGCCTGCTCGCAGGCACTGTCATTCAGGGAACAAAGCGAAGGTGCCTCCAGGCCTTGGCTCCTCTTGGATGAGGCCAGAACCAGTGTTTACATGAAGCAGCTCTAAAAGATGTCGCCCTCCCCGGTGCTAACAGCGCTGTCCCTTCCCACAGGGAGTACACGCTGGACGTGTACCGCCTCTCGTCCGTGGTGACGCAGCACGACGCCAAGAAGGCGGGAGCGGAGGTGGTGAAGCAGGTGGAGCACCCCTTGCTGAGCGGTTTGCTCTACCCGGGCCTGCAGGTGCGTGGCGAGGCAGGTCAGCAGAGCCTCTTGGCTGGGGAGGTGCTGGGCGAAGCCAGGACTGCAGGGACGTGTGAGGCCGAATGCCACGGTCGTTACGCCGCACCCCGAAATTACACCTGGCAGCAGCACAAAGCATAACCCGAGCACAGAGCTGCTCTTGCAGCGACTCCGGCCAGCTGCAGGACAGACGGCAGTGCGGAGAGCTCCCGTCCTTCCCAGGGCAGGAGGGCCCTGGCAGGGGCTGGGCAGATCCTGGGGGCCAGGCAGGACCTCCAAAGGCTGAGCACAGCCGGAGCGTGGAGCCTTGGGTGCAGTCTCAAGGCTGTGGGTGTCTCCCTGCAGGCCCTGGATGAGGAGTACCTCAAGGTCGACGCACAGTTTGGAGGAGTTGATCAGAGGAAGATATTCACCTTTGCAGAGAAGGTGAGGAACAGGGGTGTTTCTGAGCCCCCTGCGATGCTGACGCCTGGCTCAGGGCTCAAACACTCACTAATCCATTGGGAGAAGGGTGTCTGTGATTTCGGTTGGCACCACAGTGCCCTTCGCAGCTCCTGTTGTTGCTGTCAGGGTCTGCAGGGCTCTGGTGTGCTGCCACCCATCCCTGGCTGCGGCTGTCAGTGCCGTGTGAACTCACGATAGCTTTCTGGGTCCCCAAGTTATCTGGAGCCAGGAGCAAATGGGGATTGTGAGTTAAAGCTGATCTTCAGAAGAGGGTTGTCCATGACTCGCTTCCTTGCTTTTTCCCAGTACCTTCCTTCCCTGGGCTATGCCAAGCGCGTCCATTTGATGAACCCGATGGTTCCTGGTCTGACAGGCAGCAAAATGAGCTCATCAGAAGAGGTTGGTCCCTGAACGGTGGCTGTGGGCAGGGGTTCTGCGGGGAGATGGGTGAACGGCTGGGGGTGGAGAGGCTGCACCCCAAGAGAAGGTGACTTCTCTCTGCCCACACTGGGGTCTAAGAAGAAGTTGCAACAACTCCAGCATGAGTCGTCTCTTTTGGGCAAGAGGTTGGGTAAAGGGCTGCAGAAATCTCTTCCTGCAGGACTCAAAGATTGACCTTCTGGACCGCAAGGAGGATGTGAAGAAGAAGTTGAAGAAGGCTTTCTGCGAGCCAGGGAACGTGGAGAACAACGGTGTCCTCTCCTTCATCAAGCACGTCCTCTTTCCCCTCAAGTCAGGTGAGGGGCTCACCACGCTCGGGCGCTGGGGATAAGAGGAGGGGACGGGAGCGTGTCCCCCCTGAAGCAGGCTGCCCCTGAGCGTCCCCTCCCCAGCCCGTGCTGTGGTCCCCCTTGGCTCTTGGGCTAAGTGGGACGGGTGGTTTACCTGCCTGAGCAGGGGGTGAGTCTCCACTTGGGTTAATCTGAGCCTTAAAATCTGTATTGCAGAGTTTGTGATTCTGCGAGAAGAAAAATGGGGAGGAAACAAAACCTACACAGCCTATGAGGCCCTGGAGAAGGACTTTGCTGAGCAGGTGAGTGCCGGGAGGGACTGAACCCTGTCCCTGAGGCTCCCGAGAGCAAGCTGGGGGGCTCTGAGCAGCAGTGGGAGATGGAAATCTGCACTGGGGGAAAGCGAGGAGCAGAGCGTGGCCCAGCGGCTGCAGGGTGGCAGGGTGCTCCCGGCCCGGAGAGCCCGAAGGTGAGAGAATGGGTGAAGGATGTGGGGGCACCAGCTGTCCTGGTGCAGGACAGAACCACGCTGGCCACATCCTGGAACAGAGCAGCAGTTTAACTGTTTTCGGCTGTTCCCAGCTGATCCTGCAAGCAAAAGTGTCCAGAAGAGGGGCTTTGTTTTCCGAGGGGGAATCACTCCAAGCGCTGGGGTTCATCTCCCCGCCCTGCATCGTCTCCAGTTCCTACCTCTCTGGACTCCGATCAGCGACACGGATTCTGCTGCTCCCTGTGCCCTGGAGGAAACCACGCAGGAACCCATCTGTTTGTCGCAATACAGGTCGTGCATCCCGGAGACCTGAAGAACTCTGTGGAAGTGGCCCTGAACAAACTGCTTGACCCCATCAGAGAGAAATTCAACAGCCCGGAACTGAAGAAGCTGACCAACGCAGCGTATCCCAACCCATCCAAAGCCAGTAAGGAGGCACTGGGAGCTCGGGGAAGTGGGGCGCTGGCCATGCAGGGCTGGGTGGGAGGGAGTCCCACCAGGGGCTGAGGTTAGAGAGAAGTTCTGAAACTTCAGTCTGAGGAGCAGCCCCGGAGAGCATTGGGAAGGGTGAGAAAAGGTCAATGCCAGGGGTGTTTGCCTGCCCCGGAGAGGACAGGTGCCAGCATGCCTCTCTGGTGCTTGAGAGGCCGGCAAAGCGGAGGAGGGAGTGTGCTCTGTGGTATAGAGACAAGCAGGGAATTCAGCGGGCCCCAGGGCCAGCATTTGGGGGTCACTGTGTGCTCCCCAGGGCCTGGCCAGCTCCCTGGGTTTCTGCTGAGTGGCACAACTGTTCCCTTTGCACTGCAGAACCTGCGGAGAAGGGTACCAAGAACTCGGAACCGGAGAACGTGGTCCCATCCCGGCTGGACATTCGCGTTGGCAAAGTGATCAGTGTGGAAAAGGTATGGGCACAACAGGGCGAGGGGAGTAACCTTCCCACGTGGTGACATGGACACTCGGGGTGCGTGGGGGGTCTGCCCCCTTCTTCTCTGCCACCCCAGTCCCCTCCCCTGCTCCTCACCTTGCTTCTCCTTGGCAGCACCCGGATGCCGACAGCCTGTACGTGGAGAAGATCGATGTGGGCGAGCCTGAGCCCCGCACCGTGGTCAGTGGCCTGGTGCAGTTCGTCCCCAAGGAGCAGCTGCAGGACAGGCTGGTGGTGCTGCTTTGCAACCTCAAGCCCCAGAAGATGAGGGGTGTGGAGTCGCAGGGCATGGTGCTGTGTGCTTCCAGGTGAGGGAGGGGGGCGTCGGGGCCGTACCCTTCCAGGGGTGCAGTCCGGACCCCCTTCTCCTGCCCCAGAGCCCAGCAGTGCTGGGGGGCAGGTGGGGACCTCCTCAGGGTGACTCTGCTTCCTCCGCACCCCTCCGCAGTGTGGGGGAGCCGCGGCAGGTGGAGCCCCTGGACCCGCCGGCGGGGTGCTGTGCTGGGGAACGCGTCTACGTGGAGGGCTACGAGGGCGGGGAGCCCGACGACGAGCTCAAGCCGAAGAAGAAGGTCTTTGAGAAGCTGCAGGTGAGGGGCTGCGTCGGGGGGCTGGGCCACAGCTCGGAGTAGCTCAGGGCAGTGCTTAGGGCCACGTAGATGCCACTGTCCCCACCTCTGGGCGACTCCAAATTAGCTATTTGCCGCTCAGTGCCCGTGTTTGCTACTGTCAGCAAAGCCATGGAGGAGACAGAGCTCCCCACCGGCCGAGCAAGGCGCCGCTGCCCCGCTGGCAGCCCAGGCCTGACCCTGCCTCCCCTGCTCTGCTCCCCAGGCCGATTTCCGCGTCTCCGAGGACTGCATCGCCCAGTGGAAGCAGAGAAACTTCCTGACCAAGCTGGGGAGAGTCTCCTGTAAAAGCCTGAAGGGAGGGAGCATCAGCTAACAAGCACCAGAGCCGCTGCTCGCGCCTCCTGCCTGGCCCCCTCCAGCACCGCAGCCAGGCTCTCCTCCCCGGTCTCTGCCATCTCCTCCCCAGTGCCCCGAGCCGGGGGCTCAGCCCTGGGGGCTCTGGGACTGAATTTGCAGCCTCCCACCTCTGGGGAGCTGCCTCCGACATCCCCCTGGCCCTGGGCCTGCTCAGCCAGCGCCCGTGCCTCGGCTGGGGCCAGCTCTGGGGACTGGCGGTGGCACCACACCTAAGGGACCTGTGTGACTTGTGCCCGTGGCCTCAGGCTCTACGCTGGGGCCATCGGCTCGTTGCCAGTTGTGCCACGGACTGGACGCCCTGCCCGCTGGTCCCGACTGGCGGTGAGGGCAGAAAGGGAAGGCTGCTTGCTCAAACCTGTGTTGCTGCTAATGGAGCTGGGGGCAGCCACCTGGCAGCCAGGGGCCCCGTCCCCAGCTCTGCCCGGGCTCCGTGGCCCCGGGGCTGGGGCCGCTGCTGGTGCTGCTCTCCGGCCGGGAGCCCAGGCAGCACCGGCGGGTCAGTCCTGAGCCCGTGGGAGGCCGTGGGGGGCGTGGGCCCTTAAACACTGACTTGGGAACCATCTGTCTGTCGTAAACCCAAATAAACCGTCGCGCTGACTGTGCCCGGGTGTGCCCGTCTGTCCGGGGAGAGGTGCTGAGCTGGCAGCCAGCCCTGCGCCTCCGTTTTAGTGCTGCCCGAGCCCCCTGCCCACCCCGTGTGGGCAGCGGTGCCGTGAGCTAGCCCACTCGGGGCCTGTCCCAGCCCCGGAGCTCGACGTGGCCGCAAGCCAGGAAGCACAGGAGGCAGCAAGCTTCGGGCATCGTTTTTACCAGCCAGGTACAGAGCTCTGAGCAGCTACTCGGCGGCAGAGGGTTGGTTGCTTTTGGTTTGGTTCGGTTTGGTTTGGTTTTTTTTTTTTTACAATCAAAGAAATCAAAATGTGACCCGAGTTCACAGAAACACAAATCGACGCTCTACCCCCAGGGCCTGAAGACCAGCTCGTGGGGCAGCCAGGCTCCCCCTCCACCCTGCGGCCAGCGGGCAGAGATCGGTGCTGGCCAAGAGCCCCCTCTTGCCCTGGTCCCTCCCAACCAGCGCCTCCGTCCCGTCCTGCTGCTCCTGCCCGCGTCCTCCCGGGCACTGCCGTGGCCGAAGCCTTCCCCTTCCCTCCTCCAAAGTGCTTCGATTCCTCGCGGGCCCGGCTGGCCGGGAGCAGAGCGGCTCCAGCTCTGGCTCCAGCGTCTTTGGCCCCCACGCTCCTCTCCGCGCGGCTGCTCTGCTCCGCACGCAAACCAAGCGGCAGCGGGGCAGGGAGGAGGTGCTGGCTCTGGGCACGGGCCTTGAGTCCAGTAAAAAAAAAAAAAGGCAAAATAAAGCTGTAGTACTTAGGAAAGTGAAACCAACACCATTTTTGCATAAATATCATCAAGGCCATGGAGGCTAAGGCTGTTTGCTTCTTGTATTAAGTTAGTTGCCAGTTCCACACTCATCCGTTGACCTGCCCAGGTCCCTGAGAGATTTGGATTCCTGTCCGCGGGGGCACCCGTCCGGCAGCTTCGTCCTTCAGGCTGTCTCTCCCCGTCCGTCTGCAAGGCAGGAGGGAAGAGCCCATCAGCCGCCCTGAGCCCCAGCTTCCCACAGCCCTGCCCCGAGTCTGGCCCCGTGGCCAGGCTCTCCCGGCCGCCCCGGTGCCACCCCAGCCCCAACGCGGCCCGCGTGCTGCACTGGGAGCCTATAGCTCGGGAGCCCGAGCGCCTACAGCGGCATCATGGTGGGGCTGAACTGGGCCCACGTACCTTGCGCAGGGAGGCTCTGAGCCGGTGGCTCTGCGGTGCTCCTGCCCTCCGTCCCCGAGGCCGCCGTCCCTGCCGGCTCACTCTTAGTCCTGCTCTCGTCCGCCGGCACTGCCTTGGCCTTCCCGTCCGGCACGGGGGAGCCCAGCGCCTCTGCCCCCGGCGCCTTGGGGCTCAGGGGGGAAGGAGCCGGCCCCGGGCCAAGCGAAGGCTTCTTGGCTACCGGAGGGGGGATCTTGCCGGGTTTTCGGTGGGCTTGTGCCTTGCCGGGGCCCTCCTGGGTGGCAGCCGGGGCTGCCGAGCGCTGCCCCGAAAAATTCATCAGCTCGGCCACCAAGTTCCTCTTCAGGTCGGCCTGCGCCTCGGGGGACGAGGCCGTCTCGATCACCAGCTTCCTGGAGCTCTTGGCGAAGATGAAGCTGGCGGTGGAGGCTGGCGACTTGTGCCTGGGGGAGAGCTGACCGTCCCCGGGCGGCCCCTCGGGGCCGGGCAGAGCCGCTCTGTCGCCCACCGGCTTCTCCGCAGCCTCACCGGCAGGCAAGGCGGCAGCCTTGAGGTGCACGGCATGGTGGAGCTGGTTCGAAGGCACCGCGTCTTTGGCAGGAGGGGGCTGCCGTGTGGACAGGGAGCGGCGGACGGGCTTCTGGGGTGCCGGCCGCTCCTCGGCACCGGCCCCGGCCCCGGCGGGCGGCTCCACGCTCACGGAGCGCAGCCGCACCATCTGCAGCAGCGAGGGTGTGACGATGGGCAAGCTGGCGTCCTCCTTGGGCACGGGGCTGCTCTTGCTGCGCGACGCCGGCTCCTTCTTGGCATCTGCCCGGGGGCCGTTGGCCGCCTTCTTAAGGCTGGTTTGGGGCGGCAGAGCCAGAGCCGAGGGCGGGGGGGAGAGGTGGCGGCGGGGGCACAGCGGCCTCGGGAGGGGGCTCGGCGAGGGAAGGCGGCTGTGGTGCGCCGGCCGGCGGGCCTTGCTGCTGGCTGCGCGAGGAGACGGCGGCTGAGAATGAGGAAGACGCAGCCCCTGGGCTCGGTGCCGCTTTCTGCCCGGCCACCGGAGCCGGTGCGGCATCGGGCAGGCTGGAGAAATAGGCTTCATCCGGAGGGGGGAAGTCCGCCATGGACAGGTCGTGCTCCTCAGGAGCCGGCGGGGGCGGCGGGGGCCAGGCGGTGTCGGCGGGGGCCTCGCTGGCGGCCTGGGGGCTCCCCTCTGCCTTCTTCGCCGGCGGGGGAGGCGGGTGGTAGGCAGGCGGCGGCGATGGCGGTGGAGACTTGCCGGTGGGCTTGGCCAAGGGCTCCTGGCAGGCAGCGCTGGGCACCGGTGGGTCTGGCGAGGGGAGGAGGGGGCCGGCGGGGGCCATGGGCTGCTGGGGCTTGGTGGGTGGCGGGGCGAAGGGAGCGGGCACCTTGGGGTGCGGCGGGATGATGAAGCGGTCCGAGCGGCAGGGCAGCGTCTCGGGGGGGGCCGGGTCCGAGGCCGAGGAGGAGATGGAGGTGAGGGAGGAGGACACGGAGAGCGCAGGTGACTGCAGGGAGCAGACCCGGTCTGGCTTCTGGGGCTGAGCCCTGCCCGGGGACACGGATGGGGGTCCCAGCCCCTTGGTGGGCAGCGTGGGGGTCCCGCTCTGGCTGGAGTAGCCGCTGGAGGGGGACATGGTGCGGTCAGACCCATCCGGGCAGCTCCACTTGGGCTGAGCCTGGGGCTCCCTCAGCACCACCGTCACCCCGGGGCTGCCCCGCGAGGCCTCGGGGGAACTGGCGCCGGCCAGGCTCTCGGAGCGGAGGCTGCTGGTCTCGCTCAGCGACGATGGGGAGAAGACCTCATCCTCGGCCGTGGGGCTGAAGGGCTCGGGGCGCGGGGACCAGGGCACGCTGCTCTCCCGCTGGGACCGCCGGTCGGGCTTGGGGGGCAATCCCAGCACCTTGGGCTCTCCCTCGACCTTCTGGTACAGCGAGTAGGTCCTGCGAGGGGGGGCCGGGGGCTTCTTCATCTTCCTGAGGGAGACGCTGCGGGCGGAGGAGCGCTCGCTGGCCAGGCTGCCCGTGTCCGAGCCCTCCGCCTGGCTGCTCGTGCTGTAGGTGGGGGACGCCCGGCCGCTGCTGCCCCCCACGGCCAGGAGCCTGGGGCCCGCAGACGTGGGGCCAGCGGCGGGCTTGGAGCAGGAGCTGGCGAAGCTGGCGGAGCTGTAGACGCTGACTTGGTCAATGTCGGAGCGAGCCGTGGCATCTGCCTCACCCTGCGGCTCGGGCTGCCGGCGGTCGGAGCCGCCCTGGGAGGAGATGGTGGAGCTGTTGGAGACGATGGTCTCCGTGGACTGCGAGTGGCTCCAGTTGTCACTGGAGGAGGAGGGCTCGCGGCTGCGGGCGCTGCACTCCGAGAAGCGGGCGAGGGAGCGCACCGAGGCCGGGCTGGATGACACCAGGCTGCAGCGGCTCAGCGTCCGCACGCTGCTCCGCGTCAGGGCCACCACGTCCACCATGGGCGGCAGGATGGCATTGGGGATGATCTTGGACATGTAGGTGCCCTGGGGTGAGATGGACATGACGGGGCTCAGCAGCTCTGGCGGGCTGGCGTTGGTGGTCATGCCCGGCACAGCCAGCGACTTTGGCCTCGCCATGGGTGACAGCTTGGCCGCTGTCTTCCTCCCCAGCAACGTGTCGTCGTAGTAAACCCGGTCGATGTGCTTCTGCAGGGCCGCGTCCGCCTCCTCCAAGGCTCCCAGGCAGATGCGGGCGCCTCCGGAGACAGCCAGCGGCTGCAGCTTCCCGTCGATGGTCGGGATGCGGACGGCGTCAACGGAGACCTGCCCGCCGTTCAGCAAGGGCTGCGGCGCCTGGCTGCCCCCGCGCCCCGCCTGCCCTCGCCCATCAGCCTCGGGGCGTCCCTTGGCTTCCCGGCTGTTCCTGAGACCTGGGAGCAGGGAGAGACAAACCCGGTGTCATCCCAAGGCAGACGCACCAAGCCAAGGCAAACAGAGCCTGGGCAACGGGACCAGACCCTAAAAATCCCCCTTTGCCCCCGACGCTTACCCAGCTCCTTCTGGACATGCTGAGGGATGCCCAGCACCGTTGTCCTCCTCTCCTTCCTCTTCTTGCCAGCCCTCTCCGAGGATTTGGGAAAGGAGTCGTGCGGTCGGAAGGTGGAACCTGCGAGAGGCACGAGCGGGTCCAGCCGGCGTGAGGGGGGCCCTGGCCGGGGCATCCCCAGCGTCCCCAGCACCCCCACTGCCGGGGATGCTCTGGGACAAGCCGGGCTCAGGCGCTCGGCACAGCCCGGAGAGGCACCAGCAGCTGCCAAACAGCCGCGCAGTCTGAACAGGGAGGAGACGGTGTCTGTCCGTCCGTCAGTCCCCCTCGCCCAGCCCAAATGCTCTGACTCAGCCAGAGTTGCTCTCTTCTCTCCAAGGGCCCCCAAATCCCCGCGCTGACTCGTGGCCACGCCAACGCAGAGCCCAGCTTTCCTGCCATGCGCCCTGGCCCCCTTTGCACCCCCTCGGCTCGCGTCACCTGGCCCCACAGCCCCCCAGCCACGTACCTTTCCGCTGGATCATCTCGGAGCGGATGGAGAGGGCGTCCTCAGAGGTGCTGTCCGTGGCACAGGAGGCTGCCCGGCTCCGGACGGACACGCTGTCATCCTCCGAGGATACACAGGACTGTGTGGGCAGAGAGTGGGCTCAGGCGGACCCCAGGCTGCGGGGACGGAGCTGCCCTGGCCCCCACCAGGCCCCTTCTCCGCTGCAAACTGACTCCGCAGCCCAGCGTTGCCGAGACAAAAGCTTCTCCGAGGGCCAAAGGCTGAGTCAGCCACGCCGGCATCCAGAGTCCTCCCACCAGGAGCGGGGCCGGGATCAGCCCCAGGGACCCCGCGTGGCCTCGCAGCCCCCCGGAGAGCAGGCGAGCTGGGGTCCAACCTGCCGGAGGAGCAGCCGAGGGAACCGCCGGCCTCGCCACTGTGCCAAGCCGAAAATGGCCCCATTGCTGCACCCAGCCCTGCTGTGCCCCCGAGCCCGGGGCTGGAGGGCTGCCACGGCCGGGAGAGGGGCGTGGGGCTGAGGCGGGGAGGGGACGGGGACAAGCAGGCAGCGACGCGGCCGCACCGGGGACCCACAGCACACACACGTCCCCATGGGCACGGCCAGCGGCACAGCCCCGCGACGGGCACGGCTTTCAGTGCCCCCCCCATCCCTCCAAAGCACCTCTCAGCACGGGCGGAGGTCGGGATGAGACATCGGCGTGAACCACCGCCCAGCCCCTCCACCGCGCCGCCCTGAGCCTCCCCCCGTGGCTCTGCCCGCCCGGGGGCTCCCGGCTCCCCGCTGCCAAGGGGTTAAGGGGGCCAAGAGCCAGCGGGAGGCAGCGGCTTGAGCAAACAGGGACCGGTGAGGTGCTGGCAGCGGGGTCAGGGCCTGGGGAAGCAGCAAAGCCCAGCTTGGCCAAGAGAGTGGGAGTTTCTCCTCGTCAGCAGCCAGGGAGGGGCCCGGCCACGGGGCTGGATATGGCCGATGGTCCCTTCTGCGCCGCCTCGTCACCCCACCTCGCTCGGGGCTGCCAGGGGACACCAGCGGGGCGGGAGGGGGGGACGGAGGGACGCAGGCACGGTGGGGGTCCCCGGGCAGAGCCCCACAAGGCAGGGCAGGACGCGCTGAGGCTGAGGACAGGGACGGGGACAGTGAGTCATCATGGAGCAAAGGGGACAACGCCGAGGGACGCACGGCCCCTTCCCGCCCCACAGCCGCCCGGCCACGGTCCTGCAGCTGGTTCCCCCTCTGCCCCCAGTCCCCAAACACCACCCAGGGGGGACAGAGGGGCCCCCCACGCCCAGGGCACCCCAAGAGTGCTGTGGGGCAGAGCTGGCTCCTCGGCAGGACTCACCTGGAGGCTGCTGGTGTCCCCGTGGTCCCAGGCACTTTTGGTCTGCTTCTGCTTCTCTGCGGAGGGAAGGCAGGGGGTAAATCCCTCCGGGGGGAGCCAGGGGAGCCGCCAGCCAGCGAAGCGGCTGCCGAGTCCGGCACTGCTGCCCGCACACCCCAGCCACCGCTGCCAGCCCCAGGGCTGGACTCTGGTCAGCCCCATCGCGCCGCCCACGCAGCCCAGCCAGCCAGGAGCTGCGCCCTCCACCGTGTCCCCGGGCCACCCCGGGGCTGGGGACACCTACCCTGGTGCTGCAGGGACTTCAGTCCCTGCTGGGCCTGGTTGTGCAGCTCCTCCAGGTGCGGGGGCCGCGTGCTGGGGAAGAAGACGTTGTCGCGGCATTCCTCACCCGCCGTGTACTGCACGCTCAGCCGCTTCTCAGCCTCGCCCTTGGCAGCGCCTGCGGAGACAGAGGGGTCAGCTTGGCCGGGGGGACACAGCCGCGCTCCCACCGATGCACCCCCACCCACAGCATGCAGCCCCAGCGAGCCGGGAGAAGCGCTGGGCGATGACAGCCGGCCCGGGATGACGTTATCCCGCTCATCTCCGAACCCGGTGCTGGAAATGCCGTGCGAGAAATCGTCTCCCACGGCTCTGCCCGGCCGGTCGATACGCCAGAGTCAGGCTGTCTCCACCGTGAAGCTGCAGGGTTTTCTCCCCGCCAGCCGGAGCAGAGCAGGGCCACAGCACCGCCCTCCTCCCCAGCACCTTCGTTAGGAGCAAATGAGGCAGCAATTTGTGTGGGGCTGTGGGCAGCTGAGCGGAGAAAGGGCAGCACAGGGGGGTAAAACGAGGATAGAAGGACGATGACTTTCCCTTTGGAGGGTTGCATCATCCCCAGGCCTTGCAAAGCACCCCAAGAGCAGGGACTCACCCCGTGCCCAGGCAGGCTGGGAACTGCACAGACGAGGGAAACTGAGGCACAGCCTGGTCTGGTCCCCAGAGGACCCGAATCCTGCCTCTGAGCCCCCCCGGGTGCTGGAGACCCCACATGCCATGCCAGGGCCAGCACGGGGCCCTCCACACCCCGTCTCGCAGCCCCCTCCCCGCAAACCATCGCCAGCACCCTGGGGTGCCCACGAGCGGCTCCGGGCGCTTGCTGGGGGCTGCGCCTGGCATCACCCGGCCAGGGCACCGCAGCACCACGGGCACAGCCCTGCCTGCTCCTGCCTGCACACCACTGCCTGCTGCGAAGCCTCAAACTCTTCCTGCCTGGAAAAAAACAACTTCAGGCTGAGGAAGGGAAGGGCGAGCACAGGAAACCGGCGGGGCTGGCGGCAGCACCCTGGGGACACGGGCACCTGCTGCTCAGCATCGTCGGCGCCACGCACCCATCCCCTGTCCCCCATGTCCCCCGTCCCCTCCCGGCCAGCCAAGCCAGGCAGCGCGGCGGCCGCGGTCCGGCTCCGGCACACAAAGGAGCAGGCCCCGAACAATGGAGCCGGCCCGCCCTGCCGCGCCATGCCGCCACGCCAGCCTCTGCCTCCGCCGGCACCCGCGGCACGGGGAGCGGGCACCGGGGGCACGGCCAGGCCGGGAGAGCGGGTGGCAGCGCAGGGGTATCCCTATGCTGGTGCAGGGTCCCTGCAGGGGACACGAGACACCCACAGCCCCCCCACCATCATGTTCCCCATCCCCTCAGCCCTTTCCTCCCCCAATTTCGGCAGCCCCTCGCCTGATACCCCCCCCACCCCGGCACAATCGGAGCCGCCTTCCGGCGAGAGGAGCGCAGTGATTTATCCCGTTAACTTCCCAGCGGACGAGGCCGGGGCTGGGGTGACCTTCCCTGCCCTCCCCCTGGGATGGTAGCCCCCCCTGCCCACTGCGGGTGGGCGAGCACCCGGTGCCGGGCAGGCAGGGGTCCTGGCGGGCAGGGGTTGTGTAAGGACAAGGCGCTGCTCCCTCCCTCCCACTCACTCACCCTTCTTCTTGAAGAAAGCCAGAAGCGAGGAGAGGTTCCTGCCCATGAAAACCACCATGGTGGCCGGGGAGAGGGTCTGGTCCCCGCAGGAGCGGGGGCTCCGCCGCCGCCCCCCACGAAGGCTCTGCCTATTGTGCCGGGGCAGCTCTCGCCCAGCCGTGTGCCAGCAAGGCGGATGCTGGCGGCCCCCAGCTCCCTCTCTCCGTCCTCATCCGCGCGGCAGGAGGATGCTCGGCCGGGCGAAGAGGCTCCGGCGCAGCTGCCTGCGCGCGGGGAGAAGCCTGACCCCGGGGATGGCTGCGCAGCGGCAGGAGGGGACAGCCCCAGCTGCGCCCACCGTGATCCTCGGTCACGGGAAGAGCAGAGCGGGGGCCCCTCCTCTGGCCTCCCCGCTTGCCCCCCCGCTCTCCCGCCTCCTCCCACGCAAGGCACAGCCGGCAGGGATCCGTCCTGCTGGGCTCAGGGCCGGGATTTCCCCAACTCCCTGCTCTCACATGCCCGGGACCCCCCCAGGACCCTCCTTGCCTGCTCCCCGCTGGGCACAGCATCCCCCTAAACCAGTTGCTTGCTTCCACAACGGTGCAGCCAACTGGGAGGAGCTGGGAGGCTTTTCCTCCGGTGAGCACCGGCCCTTGGGATGTGGCACAGCGCAGCTGACGGTGCTGGCGTTCCCCCTCCTCGTCCGTCCCCAGTGCCCCCCAGGACCCGGTGCCCACCGCGGCCCCCCCAGCCCTGCCAGGGAGAGCCCTGCTCCCGGCATGGCTCAGCCCGCAGCGGAAGGACGCGAGCCATCACGGGGCAAAGGCCGTTTTTCCTTAGGGATGGGGCGTCCAGCACGGCTACGTCATGGTCACAAGAGCTGGCAGCACTGGGGAAGAATGAGGTCTCAGACCAGTCTAACCAGTAGCTCCAGCTGCTGGCACGGGGGCACGTGAAGGCAGGGGCAGAAATGCCAGGCGGTCAGGCACCGGCACGGACCGCGGCACTGACAGCCGCCTGTCCGCACCGCACGAGGTGCTGCGTGCTCCCGGGGCGGGGGGTGCCAGGGAGCCCCGTGCCACCCGGCAGGCAGCAGGCAGGCTGCCTGCAGCGCTGCTGCCCCTCGCAGCAGGGGAATTTGCTCCTTCCCAGCCGCCCGTTCATCAGCCCCAGGCGCCCAGCGCCTCAGGGAGCCCCATCCCTCCCATCTCCAGGCGTTTTGCCCCAAAAGGCGAAGAGCTCCCAGTATTTACCCAGCAGGCAGGGCCGTCCTCATGCCACCCGGGAGCCTGGGAGCTGCGCCCAGGGTTTGATGTGCCAGGACAGAGGTTTGGCTGCAGATGGAGCCGCGTTACCCAAAGCAGAGCGCGAGGGTCCCACCGGACCCCAGGCATTGAACGTGCAGCCCGAGGGACAGTTTGACCTTGCAAAGGGCACCTCTGCGTCCCCGGCCGGGCAGCTCCAGGCTTCGGGAGGGTTTCTTCCCCTGCACCTCCTAAATGCCCGTAACAGCAAATATAAGCAGTGCCCTGCAGCCCCTGCTATGCATAACCCAGCACCCTGCCTCCAGCACGGGCAGGATCGGCCCCGCTGCCCACGCGCTCACCCAGAAGGTGCCGGCGGCTGCAGGCAGACGCTCCCCAGCTCTTTTCACAGCGCAAGTGGAAAAGGGACATAATTAAAGGGCTGAGGATGCACAAAGCGGGCAGCCACGTGCTGCGCTGAACGCTGCCCTCTCCTCTCCGGGCAGCCCGTCACGAGCCCCAGCGAGGGCCACGGCCAACGGCGGGCAAACACAGCCGAGGGTGACGCCGGGTCCGGCCCTCCGGGATGGCGCGTCCAGCTCTGCCTGCATGGAGGGGGCTGCAACGGGAGCCCCTGGCACAGCACCGGCAGCTCTGCGAGCCCCTGCGGGTAAAGGGGGACCGTCCCCCGCTGTGCTGCCAGTCCAGGACCCAGGCACGCCTGAGCTCCAGCCCCGCCGGTCTGCTGATGGCAGCACACATGGAAGCTGCTGCCCGGGGCTGTAAGGACATTCCCAGGTGCCGGCAGACAGCCCGTCCCTGCTCCTCCTCCCCGTACGTGGCCCATCGCCCGTGAGGACCCAAAGGGCCTCGAGACCATCCCTTGCTGATGGAGCCACACATCCCTCTCCTCAGCAATGCTGGCTGCAATCACCCAAAGGATAATCCGGGCAGGACACCGTGGCCACCGCCCAGCCTGACCGCGGAGGAGCCTTGTGCCGAGGGCGGACACTGGGGAGCGTGGCGGCGTGCGAAGAGCAGTCTCCGCTTCTCCTCCCACTCCCTGTGACCTTCGCTACCATGTCCTCCTCGCCCGGATGGCCTCGCCCCGGCTCTGTCAACACACGGCAAAACCTGCTGCAAAAGGGACTGGAAAAGGGGGGAAGCCAGGAGGGAGAGAAGCCTGATCCTGCGGCAGAGGCTGCAGATCTTGGTGGGCTGAGGAAGCCGCCACAGCTGCAGCCGGTGCCAGTAGCAACACGCCCGGTCGCAGCGGGCGTCCTGTCCCTCGTGCATTCCTTGCGACGCACCCTGGATCGCCCCATCCCCTCCAGGCTCAGCAGTGTTGATCTGACACACGTGCCTCGTCCGCACGCGGCAGCGGGATCCTCCCAGAGAAGGACCGGCGGCCTCTCGGGGCCGGGCACTCTCTCAAGGACAGTCTCCCTGCCTCGGAGCTGGTATCTGCTGCTACCGGTGCCAGCGATGGTCTGGAGGGAGCAAAGCATCCCCACAACAAGGCAAAGTGGGAGGAAAGGGCAGGGAACCCCAGGCACCCTGCCTTCACCTCTGCCTGCTCCGCTCTGTGCCGGCAGAGAGGGGCTGGAGGGCACCAAGGTGGGAACGGGAATGGCTGCACAAGGGAGAGACTGGAGCTGAGACCCGAAGGAACATGGTCGGGGCCGTATGGCCCTGGTCTGGCAATGCTGCAAGCAGGATACAGTGCCGGCCCAGCTCCTTCCCGGATTTGGCTTTGCCATGATGCTGATCTTCACGCGGGCAGAGCCAGAGGAGGAAATCCTGGCTCGTGTCCCCTTCCTCGCCAGGCTTCTGCCTCCTGGAAGCAGCAGGTTTGGCCGGACTCCGCTGCAAACATCCATCTTTGCCTGCACGGCACTGCCCTGACTTGCCTTCTCCCTGCGCAGCGGTGGGTCCTGCGGCAGGAGGCAGGGAACAGGCAGCGAAGCTCCCTGCCCGCCCCTTCCACCACCACTGACTCACCGGAGAAAAATGGGGAGGAGGGGGGAGCTGGCAAGCGGGAGCGAAGGGGCTGCGAGGTCCCCAGGGGAGGAAGGGGAGGAGAACCTGCCTGCGTGCGTCCTGCTGCTCAGCGGGATGGAGACCTCGCCTCCCTTCCCCAGCAGCCGGGACGGTGCAGAAGGCAGCGAGAAGACCCCCTGCCCCATGGGGGTCGATGCTCTCCCACCACTTTGGGGCTCCTTCCCACCACGTTGCTCCCAGGCGTTGGCCAGCACCGTCCAGGTGTGCACCCAGGCTTGGGGACCGCTCTGCTCCCCGTGCTGGAGAGGGGGCAAAGCAGCAGTTGCCTGCGGATGCCATAAGCGTGGATAACGCCAGTGGGGCGCACCATGAACCCCAGCCCCGAGAGCCCCAGGGAGCACCCAGCATGTGGATGCCACCATGGCTGTGAGAGCCCCTGCGCTCTGCTCCAGCATCCAGCCCCTCCGCTCCAGCATCCAGCCCCTCCGCTCCCTCCGAATCGGCCTCTCCCACTGCAGCACAGCCAGCCGGTTCCCCAGCTGGCAGGGTGGCACAGGCAGCCCTGCCAGCATCTCCCCATCGGGAACGATGCCACCTCTTTACGAGCCTGAGCGCGTCCACCTTTCCCCTGGGCCCATCACCTCCGCTTGGGCAGCTCTGTGGCCCCGGGTGGGACCTGGCACCCGTCTGTGCCACCCTGCCTCTGCTCCCCGATCCTCGGCTGGTGAGGGAGGCTGGGGGGCCAGGGGCTGCGGCCCCACTGGAAGCAACCAGCCTGGCCACCCTATCTCCCCGAGCCCTTGTTGTCTCTGCACAGGATTCGTGCCCCGGGACACGCCACGGGACCGTGCTCTCTCCAGGCAGGATAAGAGCATGATAATATTTATTGTGGCTCCGGCCACGCAGCCCCCCGCCGCCAGCCGAGGGGCTGCAGCTTGCCCTTGGCCTCACTTGGGGGCTGCTGCTTCGGCCAGGAAAACATCTCCGCAAAGCAAATAAACACGACCCGATCTGCACCGCTGGCTCAACTCTCAAACACGATCCCACGCAGAGACAGGAATAAAATTAATTTCAAATGGGAAAACAAACTTGGGTCATTTTCTTTCTCTAAATCATAGTGCAGAAAACTGCCCTGCATCGCCCCAGCAAGCCAACGGGCCACAGCAAAGGAGCAGCGCAGGGTGAAACCCCGCTTGGAGGAGAGCCGTTGCCCGGCCAGCCGCCTCCAGCCGCGGCTGCTGTCATGGCAGGAGCACACCTGGTTGTGCAACAGGGCTGCGTCGCAGCCGACTTGGCCCTGACCTTGGCTGCTGCCCCACGCACGCCCCGCAGGCAGCCCGTGTGTCACCACGGACCCCGGGCGAAGGTCTGGCAGCAGCCCACAACGGGGGTCCCGGCCCTGCGGAGGGGGAGGCAGGGCCACCCCGATGCCCGACTGTGCCCCGCTCCCATCCCCAGCCCCTGTTCCAGCCCAGTGAGCCTCCGTCCCACCACATCCCCACCCCGCACCCGTCCCCTCCCCAGAGAAGCCACCAAACAGGTTTGAAGGTAAATAACAGCCTTCCCCGGCCAGGAGCCAGATCCGGGCAGGAACGGCCCAGATGGGGAGCGTGGGGCGGGAGAGGGCAACGGGCAGAGCCTCGAGAGCGACGCGGGGCCGTGGAGCCAACGCTGGTGGGACGCACGGCCGGGAATGAGCCACCGGCACCTCCTTCCTCGCCGGAGCTGTAACTATACATAAAGTCCCCAGCTTTATTACAGCCCTGCTTCACCTTCCCTCGGCGTCCTCTCCTCCACTTCCCATGCACGCTGCCATCACGGCGCCTGCGCGGTTCCCTGCCGCGGTGCTCGGAGCTGGCTGCGTCCCCACGGCGCGTGCCGTCATGCCCGGCGTGTTTGCAGGGTACCGAGGGTGCTCTGTAAATGGCAGGCGTGCCTGTCACAGCAGGTACTTGGCTTCACGCAGGAGCAAGTCCAGGAGACGGATTAGGGACAAGACCTTGCAGGTTTTTCCATGCAAGGAACCACTGTCCTGCAGGCAGCACCCAACCCCGCTCCTGCCTGCAGATCTCTCGCTGGCAGGAGGCGGCGAGGAAGCGCCGAGGAGCTGCCGATACTCCGCCGGGGATTGAGACGGACACGGCGATGCGGGATCAGGGGAGGAGATGGGAGAGGAGCTGTCAGATGGGTCTGGGGCTGCCACCGAAATGGGGTGGGGGGATAACCAGCAGCAGAACGGCAGGTCCCATCCCTGCCTCTTGGTGACGGGGTGCCTGCCAAGCGGGCACGGCCCGGCATGTCGGAGCCGAGCGCTGGAGGCAGCTGCCTGCCCGGGACACCCACAGATCACCTCCTCCCTGCTCCAGGAGCAGGAGGGAGCACCGGGAAGGGCTCAGCCCTCCGAGGCGAGTCCGGCAGGCCGGCACACCGGGCTGGCGGTGCCCGGAGAAAGCGCCTGTGTAAATCTCGGCACGTCCCCCACCGGGGCGGGCCCCTGCCCTTATCTGCTCCCCCGGCTGTTTGCGGAGCCGGCCCAGCGTGGGTCTGGCACGAAGAACGGCTGCGAAGGAGAAAAGACGCCCAGAGCTGCTCAGCCCACCCCGGAGCTGCACGGCAAGAGCCGGGGCTGCCAAGGGGCTCCACCACCACCTCACGGCCACGGGTCACCCCTCGCCCCAAACCTGCCTCCCCCCGGTGCATTTGCCCCTGCACCCACTGACGGGGACGTGGGTGCCAGGGGACCCCGCGCCCAGGGAGCCCCGCACCGGCTGCAGCCGCATCCCCGCTGACTGCGCGGGGCGCAGCCTGGCCGGCCGCCACGTTCCTCCACCCTGACTCAGCAGGGCCCGGCGGGGCCGTCCTGATAAGGAGGCGATAAGAGGCTTCGGTCTCCCTGGTGCTCAAGGACCTTCCTTGGCAGCTCCCGGCGGAGACGAGCCCGGGGAGGGGAGGCAGGGGATGGACCCCAGAGCAAGCCGGGCCCCACTCTGGCACGGAGACGGGGACACACGGGTTTGGCGCTGGTGAAGCAGAGCGGGGAGGCTCCGGCACAGAGCGAGGCGGCAGGGAGCAGGTTGCAGGCAGCTGCCTGCAGCTGGTAGAGCGATCACGGCAGCCCTCGGCCATGCTCCCGAGGCTCCTGCCTGGGCAACCCTGTCCCTGGGGACCGCTGCTCTGGCCCTTCAGGACCAAAACGCGGTGGGTGCCCACGCCGCCCCGCGCATGGCAGAAGCACAAAGGCAGCTGCTGATGCCTGCCCAGGCCTGACCTGCCGGCAGTGGGCACGGCAGGGCCAAACCAGTGCTCCCAAGCAGCTGGGGATGGAGAGATGGGAACTGGGGGACACTGGTCCAGTTGCCCATGATATGCAATTAGCCTCTGACCCAAAATGCAGAAGCACCCAGGGTCTCCCAGTGTCTGGGTAAGGGGCAGGGGCGAGACGAGAGCGACCGCGGGGGCCCGTCCGGCGGGTGCTGGCGCACCCTGCCCCCAGCCGGTGATCCCGGCTGTGCCCTCCGAAATGCTGAAGCGACACAATGCAAATTCTTTTGCTTTGTGGCCGCAGCGCCGTTGCCATGGAGCCACCGCAGAGAACAAACACAACTCGCCCCATGTTTTCTCAGCACCTTCCACCCCACGGCCTTCGGCCCCAGTGCCGGCCCTCGCCTCGCAGGCTCTGCCCTGACTGTATTGCACGGTCCCACATTGCACCCATTTCAGGGCATCCGAAACGGAGCAGGGCTTCTCCTGGCCAGCCCTGGGGAAGGGCAGCAGCGGTGGCACGCGTCCCCTGGCAGCACCGTGGCCCTGGTTCAGGGACTGGCAAGAGGCACCCAAGCCTGGCGGGGGGATGAAGAGGGGACAGGGGTCTGGACGGGGATGGCACAAGGAAAGGGCGAGGACTGCGCCAGGGATGCTCACACGAGCCCCCAAATCCCCTCTCCCGGGGAGGCAGCTCACCCCATCGCCTGCACCGCTGTGGTTCAGGACATAGGCAAAGGGACGGCGTCCGGCAGAGCCACGCACGGCGGAGAAGAGCAGGAGCCCGGCTATGACGCAGCCTGGCCGGTGGCACCCAGCCCTTCCTGCATGGAGACCACAACAAGAGGATGACTTCGGCGGAGAGGAGACCGCAGCCAGCCAGCGAGGAGAGGCGGACAGCAGAGAGCCTGCGGTGAAGGAGATGCCGTCCCTGCGCGGCCATGGGCGATTGGTGTAACCGCTCCTGCCTCGGTTTCCCCAGGCACCGAACAGATGCTGCCGGCTGGGGCATTTCGGCACCCTCTCCCCGTGTGCCCACGGGGTCTCCCCATCCCGGCCCCTGCCTCTCTGGGGCAGTTTCACTTGGCATGGTCGCTCCCCACGCCTGCGAGGGGTTGACTCCAGACCCTGTTTACCCTGCGGACAGCTCGGCTCACCGCACCTGGGCAGCCGCTGACTGTAAAGATCGAGGGAAATGGGGCATCCAAGGGCAGGAGGGACGGCGGGGCCAGGCATCCCGCAGGGCTGGCAGGAGAAAACTGCCGGGTCCCCACCACCCCGGACCTGCTAACCCTGCTTGTACCAACCCTGGACCCCTGCCCAGGCACCGGTCAAGTCCCCTCCCTGACTCAGGCAGGGCTGGGGACGCGGAGACGGTTTAACGGCATCACCAGGGAAATCGGCAGCCCCAGGACGGGGACGACGTTACTGCAAGAGACCTTCCCTGCTCCCACCACCCCGCTACGACGGATGGACTGTGGAGGGAGCTCACCGGGACCAGGCACCCTCTGGGACCGATAGTTCAATATATGGGGCCAGGCTGGTGTGGGACCCTTTCCCCCGCTCCCCTTCCCCGCAGAAAAGAGCTCCTCCTGCCCCCTGCCTCCTCCTGGGCTTTTCAGCTGCATCCGTGGAGCCAGAACGTAAAGAAGCGGAGATATCAGTGCACAGACAAACAGACGCACGCAGAGCGAGGCGGGCAAGCGGCGCAGGACGGATGCAGGGGGGAGCAGCCCGGTGCTCTCTGCAAATGCTCCCAGATTCGCCGCTCCCCGGAGCGCAGCAAGGGAAACTGAGGCACGGGACGGGAGCGGAGGCCAAGGAGGAAGGCGACGCCGGCAGCCCTGGATCCCTGCTCTCAGTACTGGGACACCACTTAGAAAAATAAATTGGTAACTAATTCAGCGGATGATCTCCGTCTTGATAGCGCCGGCGAGCCGACGGCGGGTCCCTGGCATGTCGGTGCAGCCCCTGCGTGCAGCCGGAGGTTCTTCCCCAGCACCGGCACCTGGGGTCAGAGGGCCTGATCCTGCCCCCTCCAGCACGGGGAGGGCAGGGAGAGCGAAGCCCCCAGCTGCGGTGGCTCAGGTCCTGCCCAGCCCCATGCCGGAGGCAGAGCAGAGGCAGCAAACTTTCCTGGCGCAACCCCCCCAAAAGGCACCGAGCCGGGACCCCCCGCGGCCCCTCCCCGGGCAGCCCCATCGCTCCTACCTGCCCCCGACTTCCCGGCGCGGCCGAAGGGCCAGGAGGAGCCGGCCTTGACGCCCGCTGGGCTCCTCTTGCGGTGCGCGTTGCCCATGAGGCCGCTCTCGCCCTCCACCGCGGCCGGGTGGAGGAGGCCGGGGCGCTACATGGCAGAGCCGAGCGGGCTCCGGCGTGGCCCCGGCGGCCGCGGGAGACGACGGCTCTCAGCCGCCGGCTTCCATCCCTCCAGCTCCGGCGGAGCTCAGCTCTCGCAGGCGGCTGTGCCGGAGCCAATGGTACAGGCAGAGAGGAGGGGCCTGCCGGGATCGCCCGTCGGATCCCACGGCACCCTCCCAGCCCCATCCCTCTGGCAGGGACGCGTGGGTGTCACAGCCAGGCTGAGCGAGCAAAGGGAGACCCCCGGTCCCCAAACGTCCCCAAACATCGGGACAGTTGGGCACAGCGCTCGCCTCCGGCCCTGCTCCCGTCTCCCCTGGAGTTTGCCACGCTCCACCGAGCCACCACCATTTCTGCCTGTCCCCGAGCACGGCTCTGACAACCGAGGCTACGACCCCCCTCCCGGGTCTTGGGGGTCCCAGCCCCACGGGGACACCCCAGCCAAGCCTGGCACGGCACGGCCAAGGCTAGAACGGGACTTCCAAGGCTGGAGCGCAGCGCCCGAGGACGCGGGCTGGGTCCGGCTGTTGCCCAACCTCAGGGCGAGCACCCACACGCCCACAGGTGGATGTTAACCCCCTGCCACCCTCTCCATGGTCACTGGGGCAAGTCACAGCCGGGCAAGCCACGAGGACATCTGCATTCATGTTGGCTCACGCCGCCAGCACCTCCTTCCCATGCCCTCCCTGGATGCACCCCGGCTTCTCCCCGCTCCGGACCCCGCTCCAGCTGCATGGGGTTTTGCAAGCGTTGAGCAGGCAGGGGCTGGCAGGGGACGGGCAGCTCGGTGCACGGGCAGCGCTGCTCCAACAGCTGCCCACGCTGCACGGACAAGCCCCGCCGCTGCCCGTTCTGAAACGCGGACGCCAGCCTGCCCCCTCCCAGGCCCAGCTCTCCCTCCTGATTTTTAATTAGAACATTAAATGCTGCGAGGGCAGGGAGGGGTCAGCCGGCCAGGCGGTGGGCAATTCCTGCCGGCAGTGTTTATGTTCCTTAGGTGATTCATCAAAGACTGGGATAAATAGGAAGGAGAGTTCTGTGGGAAAGGCACAAAACTGGGGAGATGATGCAAAAAAAAAAAAAAATTAAAAATCAACCAGCAGCTCTGTCCTGACCTCCCAAGGTGATCAGCAATTAATTAATCTTTGGACTTCAGTCTCCTTCTCTTCAATGGCAATGTTGATGGTTCAGTTTCTCACCAGCTTGGTTTGCTGCCCGAAAGGCACGCTCGGCGGGGCAGAGACCATCTCGTGCCACGGACGGTGCCTGGCACCAGGGCGGCCGTGCCAGTGTCCCCACGCGTTCGCTGCCCCGTCTGCTGTGGGAGCTGCTAAGGGAATGGGGGATCCAGTGGGAAACTATTCCCTGTTTCCCATTCCTGGCTGTACCCAGTCCAAGGCACAGCCTTTCCGTCTCAGGGCAGCCGGGATTAAACAAGGTCATGGTCACAAGCGCAACAGATCAGAGGTCTCTGCCCAGTGACTGATGGAGATGATTTTTCCGCTGGGCTGCAGGAGTTGGGACGGCCAGGGGCATCTCCAGCCCGGGACAGGGCCTCCTCCTGCTGCCCAGCACCTCCCGGGCCTCCCTGGGATGCCCATCCCCTCGCAGCGGGTCCAAAACAGGGTGCTCGGACCCCCGTGCCGCTCACTCCCCCTCCCCGGTGACGCAGGGGGCTCCTCCGCAGCCACACACAACAGCTTTCCCAGCGAAGCACTTGTATTTCTCTCCCTGCAAGAAAAGGAGAGGCTGGAGCCTGCGACTGCCCCAGATTCAGTGAGACACTTCCCCCTCCTCTCCCAAAACAGACGCCCTCCATGCCAGCACCTGCCTAGCGAACGCGGCCACCACCGGCACCGAAGCTTCACCGCCCCCAGCTGCGGCAAGCCACCGCCTCGGAGGTGCCGAGGGGGCTCCGAGAGGGAGCCGAGCCCCAGGAGCCCAGCGAAGCCCACGTGTGCCATAAATACCAAGGGGCTAGTGGGGTAACTCGCAGCCACGTGGCAACCCAGCTCCTCCCGAGTCCCACGTTTCAGTCCCTGCTGCAGCTGGGGGGCTGAGAGCAGCACAGGCAGCTCCAGCATCCCCCAGACCCCACTTTAACCTGCGTCGCTGCCCCATCGCTGCTTCAGGACACAAACCCCCCCTAAAACCCATGGACAGGCTGCGCTGCCAGCCCGCTGCTCTCATCCTTCATCCCAGACCTGGGTTTAAATCGCTGCACCAAAAATCCGCTTGGAAAGCGTGGCAGGGGAAGGGAAGCATTTGCAGCTCCCCCGTATGCAATTCCCAGCACAACAGACATGCTATAAAACCCAGCTGTGGAGTGGCAGGTGAGAATGGGGAACTGGGAGCGAGGGACGCTGACTCCAGGCAGAGGCTCTTCTCCAGGCCAGAAACCCGTGGTTTTATTCACTGAGAGGACTCTGATAACAGCACGGCTCTAGGAGCAGGGGGGAAGCTGCTCATGAGATACAGATCTTGTCATCACAGCGTGACCGCTTCAGGCACATCTGATCGTCCCAAAGTCACGCGCTGCCTCGGTCAGAGCGGCCAGCCCAAGCGCGGGGCGGCGGGGACCCCTCTGTGCTGGCACGGGGGAAGGATCCGTCCCTCCTGGCGTTTTATCCATCCCTCCTGGCGTTTTATCTGTCCCTCCTGGTGTTTTCCAAACCTGATCCTGTCGCCGAGCAAACACAGAGCAGGAGCCGAGCTGCCTGAATGAGAAAGGAATTCAGCCCTTGTTCCCTTCACGGGGAAGTAAAGCTCAGCGAGGCAAAGGTAACACAAAAACCCCACTTAAGATCCCCAATCATTAACAGAAATACATAACCAGAAAGGTTTCAAATGATTTCCTGCTCAAGCCGGAGTCCAGGCCGGCTCGGCCGATGACAGCTCCAGCTCCAGCCCGCAGAAGCAGAGGGGTAAGGTATTTTTTATCCATGCACGGTGGGAGCCACGGGGACCAGCCCGGGGCTCGGGCTCCCGCTTGGCAGGGAAACGCTTTTTCACCTCATTGTTGCCCAGCTCTTCATCTTCCGACGGCTTATGTTCCCATCGCTGCTGGAGTCAAAGTCAATGATGATATTGTCTTATGAAATAAGACCTTCCTTCTGAAGAGAAATATGACTCCGGTGAAATAGTTTTATCGGATCTTATGGAACGTTATTTGCAAGAGTAATTCTTCCAGTTGTCTCCAGGTGGAATAGCTGTGGTTGCAGACACACCTCTCTTTGTTCACGGAGCCGCTCACCATTGCCAGTTCAGGCCAGCCAGGGGATTCCTGCTGCTCACATTTTCTCAAGTGTCACTCTTTGCCTTTTGCAGATTAACAAATTCATTCCCACACACGCACGGAAACAATCCCGGGGAGCGGGAGGCGCGGGGGCCGCAGTGCCTACACCTCTCCTCCCTCCTTTGAGTTGAAAAGCTCAGGGCTAAAACACAAAGCCTGTGTTTACACCAGACCACGTGCCGTGCAGCAGCAGAGGACGGAGGAAATCAAGTGTCCGGGGAGATTTCACATCTCGGTTATTATCAGAGCACCACGCAGGGGCGGCCCAGCCCCAAATTGCCTCGAGGACTCACGTGCACCTCCACCACCCCACGGCATCGAGCCCGGTGCCGCCGGCTCGTCACGCACGCGGCGAAGCCACCTCGCACGGTTTTCGCCAAGCACTTGCTAGCATTACGAACCAGCTTTATTTAAAGCTTTATTTTTAACATCACGGTGACCCCCCCCCCAGTCAGGAAATCTGTTGCTGCCAGACTAAGCTGGCATCAAAAGGAAAAAAAAAGCCAACCCTAATTTAATACTTCTGGAACATCAATTCCTTTACTTCAACGGGGAATTAAGAAGAATATTGTGAAACCCGGATAAAGCAGTAGCCAAAAACCAGACTAAAACCACTCGCAGGCAGCAGGACTCTGCCACCGCCCGCTCGGGGAGCCCGGGGAGCGGGAGCAGGCTCGTGGCTGCCGCGCCGCCGAGGGTTAACAGGCTGCCTTCATCGGGGGGCTGCAGGCAGCGCTCGCAGGGGGAAGGAAAAGCTTTCATCTTTCTCGCTCCCAGCTTCCCCCAGGAAAAAGCAGCCACACGGAGCAAACCGGGGCCGGCCAAGCACCCCAATTCCTCGCTCCATGTTAGACGCTCGGTACAGCCCAGCCGCTCTCCCGCCTTGGTTCCCATCCCAGGGGTTAATCACGCCTCGGCCTCCAGAGGTTATTGTGGAAATAAACACCTTAGGAATCGCGAGGTGCTCGGATACCACGGGGGCCATGGAGGTGCTCAGAGCAGTCGGGCTGTGTACAGGGAAAACAGCCTGGGGCTGGCGGCACCCTGGCAGCCACTGCACAGCCCGGGACGGGGCGTTACAGCCCGCAGCAGGAATTATCTCACGGCAAAGAGTTGTACCAGCATAAAAAGGGGACAGTGCAGCCAGCGGGGCCTGTTCGCCCAAATAGGGCAGAGCATCCAGTTGGGAAACGGGAGAGGACTCGGCTTCCAGCTGGGATGGAGCCGTGCCCCCGCTCAGCATAAAGCCGCTGGCGTTCCCTCCCGGAGAGGTGGCCCGAAAGTCACCCATGAGCAGGATTACTGCCTCTCTCCTCTACACAGCTCAGCTGTTTGAGCGGCCAGAGATGGGATCTCTGATTAGACGGACCCAGGGGTTTGATCCAAAGTGGAAATGCTTTCATCCTCCTGCTCCCATGATTTCAGTGCTGAGCAATTCCGACCTCGCTGACACCCAGGTCGTGAGCGGGCAGATGCCCAGGCTGAGGAACCTGACCCGCGTCTCCCCAGGATGGCTTTCCTCGCTCCCCCCGAGCCACCCCAAGACCCTGCGTGCCAGGATGCACCGGGGACGGTTGGACGTGCCCTGTCCGCCCTCCATGACCAAAGCCACCTGCAGGAACAGCGGGATGGTGGGCCGAGTCATGAGCCTGATCCAAACCACCCCCAGCACCGCGCAGACACCGCGGGAAAGCCGAGGGCACCCAGAGCCTACAAGGACCTGCTGAAGCTCCCCCCCTCCCACAGCTCCCAGCCGATGTTTGGAAGAATTCCCAGGCTGGGGCAGAGCCCAGCCGGCTCCTGCCATGTGAGGGCTCGTGGTGTCGGCAGCGAGGCCGATGCAGCCCCTGCGCAGGCCAGAGCTGCATGTGGCAGTGGCCGACGCTGCCGGCTCCAGCGCGCAGCTCTGCAGCCGCAGCCACCCTCGGAAAGCGGCCGGCACTCGGCGCTGCCGGAGCCGCCACTCCTTCCATTTCCACGGCTCAGCCCAAACTGCCGCTCGAGGCTTCCTGACCCCCGTCATACAGGGAAGCGTTATTCCCCATCTCACGGGGAAGGATGCTGGTAACCCCGGCACGTGCTGGCGGTGGCCTGAGGACGCTCGTGGCCGCAGCCGGGCCGGAGGCGGTTAAGCAGGGTGGGGCTCCCGGCGCGCTCTGCACGCTGGAAGCGCATGGGGAGGGTGACTTGATCATGCACGCAAGCTGCAACCATTGCACATCGGCGCTGCTTCCCCGCTGCGTGCCGGCGAGCAAGCGGCGACGCGGTGGAGCGTGGCACCTCCCGGCCTCACGCACGCCAAGGGGGATGCCGTGGGCTGCCAGCACAGCCGCAAGCACAGCCCGGAGGGGCCGGCCGTGGCACCGCACGGCCCCTCCATCGCCAGCGCGGACAGACAGACACTCAGGGCAGCCCTCCCGGACACGGGGATATCTAATTGAACAGTGCGGCGGCAGCGCGGTGACGGAGCCCTGGCTGACACGAGCGGCAGGCTGCTTCGGCGGGGCGTGCTCGCGGCGGATGGCGTGGCAAGCGGGCTGTATGTCCCCGAGCTGTGACCCTGATGGGCAGTGACTTCGCATTTTGAGGATTCGCTGGTGAACGATACTACTTTAGGGAAAAAAAAAATAAAAAAGGGAGGGCAGAGCTGCTGGGGGCGTTTCTGCGCTGCAAAGAGGAACATCACATGCTCCGGCACATCTCAATTTTTCTGCTCAGGTTTCAGCGTCGGGCCGTGGCAGCGGCGTCCACGCGCGGCAGGCCAGGAGGGAGGCACCGGCAGCATCCAATGGACCTGCTAAGCAGCGAGCCCGGCCACTTCCCAAGACAATTCTGCCTTTCTACAGCCACTCCTCTCTTATCACAGATCTCTGTGCGCTTCTCCAAGCGGTAAACGTGCCTGCATGCAGCCCTGGATGCCTGGAAATTCACTCCCCAGGGCAAATCGAGGAAGAAAGTCCCAGGCGACGGCACCCGGCTGCGTTTGGGCGCCACAGAAGCAGCCTTTCCCTTGGCAAGAGCGCGGCGACATCCCCGCCGGAGGTGCCCTGCAGGGAGGGCACTGGCGTGACGCAGGCAATGTCCCCGATAGCGCGGGGTGGGAGAGGCTAAGCACTTCTCTGCTTCATGGGGTGATACCTCCAGTGACTGCTGCCTCGCCGGGACACCTACTACTGCAAAACAACCGCGCCGAGGAGACGAGCATGACCAGACACGCCACCACCCATCGCTCTGCTGAAGGTCCCGGCCCACGGGAGGCTGGGCTGAGCCCACGGATCCCCGAAACGTGGCCTCGGGGCAGCAAGGAGAGGGCACCCACAGCACCTTCCGCTGCAGGATCGTCCTGGTCAAGGTGGCAGGGACGTGGCTGGGTTACGGAGGCAGCACCCTGCGAACGGCCGGGACGAGGGCCATATCTAGGACAGGAAGGGCCACACCTGGAGCACGCAAACACCCTGCCCAGGAGGAGGAGGAGGAGGAGGAGGAGGAGCGGCTGGCGTCCCTCCAGGTTTCTCTCAGCCCCAGTGACCTTCTGACTCAGCGGAGAGAGAACCTACCCAGTGAACCGGCACCAGCCCTCGGGGCAGGGGCAAGATTGCACCGGGGACTGCCGGATCCGGCCTGCTGCTGCGGCAGCGGCGGCCACCATGGCCACCGCAGCCCCCATGGCCGCCACCACCACGGTCACCTCCTTCACCCCCCTTCAGCCACCTCTGCTGACACCACGGCCAGCGCCTCCGTCCCTCCAGGCCACCACCACGGCCAGCGCCTCCGCCCCTCCTTGGCCACCTCCACCGCCAGCACTGTGACCCCTCTTTGGCCACCTCCACGGCCACCACCTCGACTCCTTTTCGGCCACCACTGCGACCCCTCTTTGGCCACTACCATGGCCAGCACCTCCACCCTTCCTTGGCCACCACCAAGACCCCTCTTTGGCCACCTCCACGGCCACCACCCCAACCCTCCTTGGCTTCACTGTGACCCCTCCTCACCCACCTCCATGGCCACCACCGAGACCCCTCTTTGGCCACCTCCACGGCCACCACCGAGACCCCTCTTTGGCTACCTCCGTGGCCACCACGAAGACCCCTCTTTGGCCACCTCCATGGCCACCACGAAGACCCCTCTTTGGCCACCTCCACGGCCACCACCCCAACCCTCCTTGGCTTCACTGTGACCCCTCCTCGCCCACCTCCATGGCCACCACCGAGACCCCTCTTTGGCTACCTCCATGGCCACCACCGAGACCCCACTTTGGCCACTGCCGTGACCCCTCCTCGGCCACCACCTCGAGCCCTCCACGGCCACCCCTCCAACTCCTCCTTGCCCACCTCCTTGCCCCCCTCCCCGACCCCTCCTTGCCCCCCTCCCCGGCCACCGCCCCCCTCCCCAGCCGCCCCCCCCGCCCTCACCTCGTCCCTCCGCCCCTCCCGGGGGGCTGCCGCTCTTCCTCCGCCGCCGCCGGCCGCGGAGCCAGCTGAAGGCCCGCCGCAGCGAGCCCGCCCGGGCCTTCCTCCGCCGGGGGGGAGCCGCCGCCGAGCCGCCGCCGCCGCCGCCCCGCTCCGGCTCCCGCTCGCCGCCCGCCGCAGGTGCAGCCTCGGCGGACATGGCCGCGGCGGGCAGCGCCCCGCACCGCCCCGCACCGCCCCGCACCGCCGGCAGCCGCTGCCCATAGGGGCCGGGCCCGCCCGGCTCCGGCTGCAGCCCCGGCTCCGGCCCCGGCCCCGCTCCGGGCTCCCGCCGAGCGCCCGGCGCCGACGGAAAGTTTCTGCGGGGCGGGGCCGGGTTGCGGGAGGCCGCGCCCACACCGGCCCCCGCCCCCCCCCCGCCCCGGTGGCCACCGGCGTGGCTCCGGGGCAAGCACCGGTCCCCCCCGGCCCCGGGGCTGGCGGGGGTCCCCAGGCTGTGCCGGCCCCCCGGGGGGTCCCGCACTCTGCGGGGGGGGGGGGGATGCGGGGGCGGCTGCCGCCCCTTGGGACCCCCCATCTCTCCCCCCCCGCACCGCCCTTCCCGCGGTGCTGAGCATCGAGGAGAGAACCGGAGCAGAACAGCCTGTGCGGGACCGGAGCAAGTAATTACAGCATCGTCACCCCCCCGGAGGGGCGTCCCGCAGAGCCGCGGGGGTGGCTGTCCCCGTCCCCATCCCCAGGAGAGGGGCCAGGGCCAGCGGCCGTGTCCTGCCCTTGCCCTCTCCCCGCAGCCACCGCCGGTTCCTCACCTGACGGGCCCGAGGGTGACGCTTGCCGTGTCCCCGCCGATGGCAGCGCCCGGGGGGGGACACGGCGCTCCCGAACGGTGGCCGACCTGGGCGTACCTGAGGCCACCGGCACGCTCCCGTGAAACACCCTGTGCCTCGCTGCTCCTTGTTGCTAATAATAAATCAGCTCCTGAAAATGAAATGACACCCGGGGCGGGGGGAGTTCAGCCGCTTGACGTGGCTCTGCCAGCCTCTCCCTGCAGCCTGGGAGCTGGCCCGGGAATGGCAGCGGCTCTCGTAAAAGATTTCATCGCTTGCTACAAGCCTGCGTTGCTCGGGAGCATGACCACGCAGATCCGGCTGCGAGGGGACAACGAGATGCACAAGAACTGGGGCCAAAGCGGTGACGCATCCCGAGCAGGTCGGCGGCAGGACACGCGGCAAAGCCGGAGGCCAGAAGCCCGGCACGAAAACAGGTGGTTTCTGCCGCATTTCCACGCTCTCGGCTCGCTCGGGGTTTGTGTCCCTGTGCGGATGCGTTTCCTGATGTGAAAAGCTGCATCGTTGCATTTAAGCCGCATCCTTCCCGGAGGCTCGCAAGGGCCTGGCCGCGTGCCCGGAGGAGTTTGCCAACCACTGGAAATGACTAGAAGAGCTTATAAAGCCAGAAGCCTGGCCATCCCACGGGCTTCCCGGCGCGTTGCCCTCTCCTGTGGGATTCGGTCGCCAGCAGCGTGTGTCTTGTGAGCTGTGCAAACCCGAGCAGCCTGCTGCCGTTCAGTGGCACCAGTGATCGGGGACAGGGACACGACACCGGACCCGGGGCGATGCCTGCAGAAGGGCTGGGGCTCGCTGGGCTTTTGTGTCTCTGCTTCTCACCCCCCCCACACCCTTCGCCCCCCTGAACCTGGACTTGAGACCTAATCAGGCGCTGGCACCGTTGGGCAGTGATTTCCTGGCATCGGGGCCCTGCCATGATCCCGGGGGAACAGCTCCTTCCCGGGGAGAGGGCTGAGCACGCCGCTGCCCTCTGAGGCTTTACTGACCCACGCCGAGGTGAACTGAGCTGGGGAAAAGCTAATCCTCAATTAGGGCGTTTGTGTTGACTTTCCGCTGCCGGCTCCAACTTCCGAGTCATTAGCCTCCAAAAAAAGATCCTGGTTTCCACATCTTGCCCCTCCTCGGATGGCAGCAGAACCAGTTTGAAAAATACATTTGCACACAGTTATGGGCCATTGTCCACATAATCACAGCAAGAGGGAGAGTATTCGTTACCCTCCGGGGAGAGCTCTCATCAGATGGGTGAGAAAAGTAGAGGAGGAAGGCGAAGAGGAAGGTCGTCCTCAGCTTTCCCTCTGTTACAGCCCTGGTCCTGGCGTAGAGGGAAAGTCCAGGGGCTCCCTAAAGCACCAGCCCTTCGTGCGGAGCCCCAGAAAGCTTTACCCCCTCCCCAGAGAGCTCCAGTGCCGGCAGCGTGCCGGGGTACCCAGCTGGATAACTCATTTTCCACTTGCACGGCCAAGATGGTCACAAGGATGCCGGGCGCCTCGCGGGGAGAGCAGCCGGCTGGAGCTCAGCTCCGGCGAGGCCGAGGCAGACGGGAGGGGAGGCAGAGAGGCGGGGGGCTGCCACGTGCCCTAAGAGCCCCCCATGCCAGATCCCAAATGGCACCTAATGGTGCCAAAACACATCGGCCACTGGCCGTGCCATCGCGTGCTTCAGCAGCCACCGAAGTTCCTGCCCGTCGCGCCGGGACGGCACAAGCTCGGTGCAGCTGGCGCATTGGGGTGTGCTCAGCCCGTCCTCTGCCCCCACTTCCTTCCCCTCGCCACGGCAGCGGGAGGGATGGCTGCTCCCTCATTACTCATTAACATCTCCGGCGCTTGCAGGCAGCCGGGACAAGGTCCTCGTGCGGCCGCCCCGGCCCCGCTGAGCCCTGCGGGTGCTGCTTCCCACCCCGCTGCATCCCCAAGCAGGAGCCGCGCGCTCCAAATCCCTCCCGCAGGGATGGGAGCCAGAGCTGGAGCTGCTGCTCCCCATCGCTCGCCCCAGGATATGGAAAAACCCAGCGACGAGCCCTCTCTGCCGGCGCTTGGGCAGCAGTGACCCTGCCAGCGATCGTTGGGACATGGGGACCGATTGCTGCGATGCTTAAAATCAGCGTTGCACTTGCTGTTTTAAAAATGGGTTTTATAAAAGGGTGCCTGGGCCATAAATGCTGTTGGAAGGGCGAAGGCGAATGCTCCTTGCTTGGGTGTGTTGTACATGGAGACGGTGATGAATAAATAGCAGTGGTTGCTCCCTGCCCGGCCCCCTTGTGCTGGGAAGGGACGGCTCTGGCACGGCCTCCCAGGAGCATCACCCGTGCCTGCAGTGGCCCAGCCAGGTGGCCACGAGAGGCAGCTCCTGCTCCTGTGTGAGCGTCCGGATTCAACGCAAAGGAAAAGCCCACGGGAAGCCAGCACGGCCTTGGCACTCGATGGGCGCAGGGTGCCGTGTGGGGTGTCATGGACACGTCGGCTGATTTGCCCCTTAAGTGCCCCACGGGCTGGCAGCAGGCGCTCGATGGGGCTGACGGCACATGGCAGCCCCACGCCTGGGGCGTGAAATCCCCCGGCACAGCTCGAGCATGGCTGGCAGCCGGCAGCTCCAGGAGGCAGCTGGGGGAAGAGAGGGACGTCACCAAAACCGGGTGTCCATCACCGCTGCTTCAGGCCTGACCGCGCCACGTCAGCCCCTGCCAGCTCCGTCACACAAGCACACGGGCTGCTAATAACGTGCGTCACTTGTTGCGATGGCTGCTTGTTACGGGGCTGCTCGCGCACGCTGAGCTGTGCACACATGCGCACGGACACATGCACACGCACGGACACACAGACACGTGCACACAGCATGGTGGGCATTGCAGGAGCGCGGCCGAGCGCTGCTCGGGGCGCCCATAAGCCCATGGCACAGGGTTGCACACGCATGTGCACACGCAGGGGCTGCCGTGGGAGCTGCTGGGACAGGCAGCCTTGACGCAGATGTTTAAAACCCGGTATCTGCAAGCGTTTAAAGCCCGGTATCCGGGCTCAGCAAAGACAAAGCTGAAGCAGCGCGATGCGGGAGCGGGCGTGCTGGCGGGGGCTCCGGTGCTCCGTCCCTGCAGCCGGATCCCCCACCCATCCCCACTCCGCTCCCCTGGCTGGGCCGGCACCTTCCTCGGGAGCAGCTATGGCAGGAACGGCGCTTTCCTCGTCCCCCCTCGCTGCGGGGCAGAGCGGGACCCAGCACCCAGATAAGCGGGAGCCGCCGGCGCCTGTGGCCTGCGGGCAGGGTCTGGCCTTGCTCCCGCGGAGCTCCCAAGGTCCCTGCAGGGCAGGCGGCACCTTTGGGCTCCCCCTTTCATCTCTGCCCCAGCTGGGTACGTGCCCACGCTGCGCTCCTCTTCCTCCTTCTCCTCTTCTTCCTCCTCCTCCTCCTCCAGCCCTGCTGGGTGACCTCGCCTCCCTCTCACAGGATCTATCCTGAGCCTCTTTGCCCCGGCCGGTGCACTGGGAGTTTTGCAACAGGTCCGGCATCTCCGTGGCGGGTGTGTGATGAGCCCCCAGGTGCCAACTCCTGGGCCTCGGCGCTCGCCCTGTGCCGGCTGCCACAGCGGCATCCCCATGGCACCCCTGCATCACTGCCGGTGGTGGGCTCCACGGTGGGGGTCACCCCCAGCTCTCAGCTGGGGAAACTGAGGCAGGAGGCGAAGCGAGCCAGGCTGTTCCCAAGGGCCCAGTGGCATCCAAGCCCCAGGCCTGGGTGAGTGTCCCCGGGTGCCAACCCCACGCAGCCACGGCTGCTTCGGCTTCATCCAGGGACCCCCCACCCGCCCAGGCGAAGGGGCCACCTCGGAGGGCAGGGCAGGAGCGGGCACACGGTGCTGCCGCCCTCCGAGCCAGGATCCATCCCTGGAAGCGCTCCCGGCTCCGGCGATGAATCACACTTTCCCCCTGAGATCAGATTGCAGCTCCTGCGCTCGGGGAGGGGGCCGGATTGGCACCGCTCACCCTGCCGCAGCCGGAGCCCCCGCACCCTCGGCAAACAGCCACAGGGAGCTGCGTGCGGAGGGCACCGGGCTGGCAGCATTGCCCAGGTTTGCCGCTGCTAAATCCCATCGACACTGGGGTTTGGGCAGGCTGGGCACCCCATGGTGCCGCTGGTGCCGCCGGTGCCGCCGGAGCCTCTGGCCGAGGAGGCCTCGAAGTTGGGCAAACCTCCCTGGTCCCTCAGGCTTGTCCCTAAAGATTGTTGGGGGACAGCATGGGGACAGAGCCATCACACTGATGTGGCAGTGCCAGGGTGGCGGTGTCAAGATGGTGGTGCCAGGGTGGCGAGGCTGCGGTGCCCGCTCCGTCCCTGCCCTCGGGGCAGATCTGCCGTGCATGACAGGAAGGAAAAATCCACCGGGAAGGGGGACGGCAGCACCAGCACCACGGCAAAGTGACCCACAGCTGCTCTTCGCTCCCCACGACCCCCTTCAGCTGCTCGCCGGGTCCGTGCCAGGGACGCCGCGGCGGCCAGGCAGGGCAGCAATCAGAGCCGCCGCCATTTATTCCAGCAGCCGGAACATTTTGTCTCTCAGATACTCTCCTGCCTTTTGCTTTCCCCTCCGGCAGCGCCGCCGATAACTCCCCGCCAGCTCTGTTTACTGGAGCAAAGTCCACGCCGGTTCGCACACGACGGCGTCTCTCCGTGCCAGCCGAACCCAGCGCGTGCCCGCAGCCGGCCGAGCTCTGCCGAGCGCGTCGGGGTCCGGCCGCTGACACCTGAGCCAGCCGTTGCCTGGTTATATCCACAAAACAGCCCCGTGCCGGGGCCGGGGCCGGGGTATCCTCTTACGGAGCAGAGAACAGCTGAGCCTTTTCAATCCCCACCCTGCCCTTGGCAGCTCATCAGATAAACCCCAGCCGGGGCTCGGCAGCGCCGCTGCCGTCGTCCCCTCCATCCCCTACAAGGGTTTGTTGGACCCAGCCCACGCGACCTGCAGGTTTCTCCCCCTGGCAGTTTCGACTCTTGATATATATTTATACACACAACTTGTGCGAATTAACAGCATTCCTCTCCTATTGAGTCAAAAGTCTCGGCACAAATAGAGGCGCTTCATGGAAAAAAAGAAAGAAAAAAAAAAAAGGTGGGTTGTGCTGAAAAAAGCAACAGGACCAAAAAAAAAAAAAAAAGAAAAAATCCCACCGAAATCTCCCTTTTCCTTTTAAAGCTCTGTTCCCCGGAGATGGACAAGCGCAGTTATTTTAAACCTGATTTCGGCAGCCCAGCGGCGAGCAAGGCATGGGCAAGGTGTCGGTGACGGTGTCGGTGACGCGGGGACGGGGTGGCACTGGGCGATGTTGCAAGCTGTGGTGCGCGTTGCTGGGCGATTTTGGGGCACGTAAGCTGGCGACTTCCTGAGCGGCGGGCGCCGACTTCCTGAGCCGCGGCGGCAGCGGGAAGGATCGGGCCCTGGCAGAGGTAGGCTCCGTTGGCTCTAATACCACCGGGGACGGCCAGGCCAAGCGCCCGCTGGCCGTGCCATCGCCCTGGGCTACTGCACCCAGGCCAACGCGGTAATATATCTAAAATATGTATTTTATATAAATATATGCTGATAATATAACCGCCGAAGGGCCGGTTTAGGGTGCCACGGGGTGGGGAGGATGGGGACGGGCACCGCGGCAAGCAGAGCTGTGGGGACGGTGGGTGAGCAGAGGTGGAAAACCATATCTGTGGGCAGCGAAGGCAGCAGTGAGGGCAGCAGTGAGGGCAGCAGTGAGGGCAGTGTCACTGCCGGGCGTCCATGAGCGCGACCACAGCCACCGTGGGGCTTTGCAGAGCGAAACGCCAGCGTCGCCACAACAGAGGGGAGAGGGGAGGCAGGGATGGGGTTATGGGTGGAAGGGGAAGCGGAGGCTGCGCTCTGCAGTTCCTGGGGTGTTTGCAGGGCCAACCTGGGGCATCTCAAGACCCCTGAGATATCGGTATTTAAAGTGTATTTAATATGCTGTAATAAATACCGAGGGGAGTGCATCACCGCGCTGCCAGCACGCGCCCGAGCACCCCGCTCTGTGCGCAGGGTGAGGCCGCGGCATTTGGCGGCCATGTGCTGCGTCCTCCCGCGTTTCCCCTTCCAGCCGCCCGCGTCGGAGGCGAACCCCGCGCAGCCACAGGGGCCACCGCCCAGGCACCCCGCTGTCCCCATCCCAGCACCCGGCTCTCCCCATCCCGGCCCCCCGCGCCCTGCCCGGGACCCCGGCAGGATGGGGCCCCGTGGCTCCCGGGAAGGAGCCCCCCAGCGCCGCGGGAGGGTTTGAGGCTGCACAAAGCAAACCTCCACATTAAATCATGGGTGGGAACAGCCGGAGCGGGATGGGGGGCTGCAGGGGATGCTCCCCGGGGATGCTCCCCAGGGATGCGGGCTGGCTGCAGCCAGCCCCTGCGGCTGCCTCTGCCAGGGATGCAGGCGGCTTGGCCTTCCCCGCCCTCCTCCTCCTCCTCCTCCTCCTCCTCCTCCTCTCCGGGGCGGAGGGAGGCAGCCGCCGCAGCTGGCACTGCAGGCGGTGGCCAGGCGAAGCGGCTGCTCTGGGGAGTCTGATTTCCAGCCCTGTTTATTAATAACCCCCCTCCGCCCCATGCTAAGCCCATGTGCAGCGCAGAGCCGGAGGCGCTGGGCTCCGGGGGAGGAAGGTAAGAAGCCGCCTGGGGAGAGCGGGGGGAACGGAGAAGGGGCTGGTGTCTGCCCTGGGGTCCCGTGGGTGCGGGAGCCTTGGCGAGGTGGGGGGCGTGGGGCAGGCGAGGGGGCTGCCAAAGCCTGGGGTGCAGGGATGGGGTGGGGGGATCTGAGGTTCAGCACCCAGGGAGCATCCCTGGACCCTCAGGAGTGGGGAGGGGGGCAAACGGCCCCTCCGGGGTACCCAGGAGCGCTGCCCACCCGGGGGGCTCTGGGACGAGGGGTGGCGGGTGGGAGCCAGCCCCCGCGCCCCGCTGCGAGGGTGGGACGGCCATGCTCCCCTCCCGCGCCGCTGGATGCAGGGCAGAGCCGAGAACTTTGAAAAATAAGCGCTGGCCCCGGAGGAGGGCAAGGAAAAATGAAGCGGAGCCCTTTCCCCACCTTTCCAGGCGCTGCCCCCTCTCCAACGGACGGGCAGTTGGGTCCGAGGCTGCGATGTGTCATCGCTGCCGAAAACTACCTTATTAGGAGAGAAAGTATCGGTGAAAATCAGTTCTTTCCTTAAAGCCGTTGCCGCGAGGCGAGGGCTGCCTGCGAGTGCCAGCCTGTGCTCATTCCTTGGGGGATGACTAGACATGAGCTCAGCGGCGTGGCCGGGAGGTGAGAGCATCCTCCGGCCGAGCCCACCGGCCCCGGCTCCTGGAAGCGGCAGGAAAAGCTCCAGCTCGTCCCCGAGGGTTGTCCTCTCCATCCTACCCCAAATAGCACCCGGACAAATGTGAGAGGCGAGTATTTTGTGGTGGCAGCTGCAGGTACCGGGGCTGGGGATAATGACGGGATCGGATGACTCTGCAAAGCGGAGCTCGCCGGGCTCCTGCTGCAGAAGCTGCCGCTCGCTCGGGCGCTGTGTGTGCGGTGCTTTGCTCCATCTCAGCCATCCCGGAGCCTGCCTGCGCTTTAGCAGCACATTCCCTTGCCGTGAGGTTATGCCACATTGCTAAAATCCCGGCAAGTTTTACTGGAAGTGCCCGCGCCGGCGGCGCGCGGTGCGTGTGACCCCCCAGGTGTGAGATTTTGGCACGGGCACAGCAGCTACGCTCTCGTCTCACCAGTCACACCAGTGCCGCTGGGGGAGATCGGCCACGGCACGGTGGGCAGTTCCCCTTGGCACCGGAGTACCTCTCGGTGCCAGGGTCTGGGTTTGAGTCCCTCACTCTTCCTCCGTCGCAGTCAGTCACTTCTAGATGGTTTTTTTCCCCAACAGCTGGAGTCAAAGTGGTCATCGGAGCGTGCAAGGGCAGCCCTGCCCGGTTTGCACAGCCCCTGGTGACACGGGGACAGTCACGGCAGCGGGGCCGCGGCGAGAGCACCCCCAGCTCAGCCTGCTGCGGGGCACCCGCGTCTCGCAGGGCGGCGAGGGAGGGCTGGGACCTGTTACACTCATTGCTCTGGTTGACGTGTCCTCTCCTTTCCAGGGACCTGATGGCAGAGCCCGAGCCCCCTCCAGAGCTGCAGCTGGATGAAGCCGGAGCATCCTCAGCCCCGCAGGGAGCAGCGGCAGGCGCTGCTCCGCACCCGGACCTTTTGCACAGCCCGTCAGACCCAGCAGTGGGTGCGGGGGTGACACCCCGGCACGGGGGCAGCCCAGACGCCTGCCAGGAACTGCAGGCAGACAGCGGGGATGCTTCCTTGGAGCTAAACATGCCAGGGGCCCAGCTGGATGAGAACGCAGCCGGGGCCGGGATCCCGCTGGACGTGGACGTGGCAGGAATCCCGCTGGATGTGGATACAGAGGGAGTAGGGGTCCCACTGGATGTGGATGGGGCAGGGATGCCACTGGACGTGGATGCGGGTGGGACGGGGATCCCGCTGGACATGGATGCAGAGGGAGTAGAGATCCCACTGGATGTGGATGCGGGTGGGACAGGAATCCCGCTGGACGTGGATGCAGAGGGAGTAGGGATCCCACTGGATGTGGATGGGGCAGGGATCCCACTGGACGTGGATGCGGGTGGGACAGGAATCCCGCTGGACGTGGATGCAGATGGAGTAGGGATCCCGCTGGACATGGACACAGATGGGGCAGGGATCCCAGCCGACACAGACGCAGACGGGGCAGGGATCCTGCTGGATATGGATGCAGAGGGGGCAGGCAGCCCCCTGGACACAGATGGTGCGGAGCATCAGTGCCTCACCCTCGAAGAGCTGGGGGACTACTTCCAAGAGTGCATCGAAGCCGTCGAGCAGCTGGAGAAAGAGAGAGACAGCCTGATTGTGGAGCTCGCCCAGCTCCGGGAGCCGGCACTGCAGGAGATCCGCCATGCCCACGAGGAGATCCAGGCAGCCTGCCGGCTGCTGGCCAAGGTGGAGCTGGAGAGGGACAACCTGAAGGATGAAATCCGGCAGATCAAGCAGAAGCTCTTCAAGGTGACGAAGGAGTGCGTGGCTTGCCAGTACCAGCTGGAGAGCCGGCGGCACGACCTCTCCCAGCACGCTGCTTACCAGGGCGAGCTGGAGACCCAGGCTGGGCAGCTCTCCGGCGAATTGTCCCGGCTGAAGGAGACCTGCGAGAAGGAGAAGGAGGTTTTGAGGCAACGGCTGGAGATGCCACCGTGTCGGCAGGATAACCTGTACCTGCAGGAGAGCCGCCGGCTCTCCATGGAGTTCGAGAGCTTCGTGGCGGAGAGCCGGCGGGGTCTGGAGGAGCACTACGAGCCCCAGCTGCTGCGGCTGCTGGAGAGACGCGAGGCGGGGGCGAAGGCGCTGCAGGAGATGCATGGGGAGATCCAGGGGATGAAGGAAGCCCTGCGGCCCTTGCAAGGGGAGGTCAGCCGGCTGCGGCTGCAGAACCGGAGCCTGGAGGAGCAGATCGTCCTCGTCAAGCAGAAGCGGGATGAAGAGGTCGGGCAGTACCGGGTACGCGCCCCGGCTGGGCACCCCTCGCACCCTCTTGTTTAGAGAGTGGGAGTCGTTCTTTGCAGCTGGTGAAAGGTGGACGCTGAAGGTCTTGCTCATAGGGCCAAGGGGAGTAGCGGGGTGGGTGAGGAGGGTGAGGAGGTGAAATATCTCTTGCTGGTTGAAGTCAAAAGCCTCCCCCGCCCTGGCACGGGCCAGGCGAAGCAGCAAACCCGAGGTTACAGGGATGCGGTGGGAAAGTGCTGGGGCTTCACCTGATGAGCTACCAGAAAAAAGGTTTCTCCTGATCATATTCTCACTTGGTTTTGACGTGCCCCGGCGAGCAGGGATGAGGCAGAGGGGACGGGGGTTTCCTTCCCAGAGCGGGCCAGTGGCAGAGCTGAGCGATGCTGCGGAGCGCAGGCACCGCGCATTTCCCGCAGCTTCTGCTAGCCCAGGGGCCGAGCTAAGGCGCTTGGAGAAGTCGGTTTTAAATAAAGGTGGCTTTTCTTTAAAAGCCCAGCCCTGCCAGGGCAGATCCTGCCCTTCCCACTGCCGGGAAGGGTCTCACCTCCTGTGCCCGCAGCCCAGGGGCCGGGCTGCCTCCCGAGAGGGTTATTTCTGGCTGCACCAGGCACCCCCTCCCTGCACCTTGTCCTGAGGGACCAGGCAATTCAATATGTACAAGAGCACATTTGGCAAAGAAGCTCCACAATTAATCTCCCTCGTTTCAACGCTCCCTGTTCTCGGCTCGTAATCGCTGCCTCCTCCCAGCCTGGCTCTGAGCAGCTTCTGGAAGCTGGCGTCCCCCCTCCATCGCTTCTCCTCCCTGCTGAGCTGGGGACCAGGTCACCAGCGCCCACGACACTGCTCGTCTTGGATTTCAGGGTCCGCTCTCCCTTGGAGGACAGGACTTTGGGGCATCCCTGATGTGCCTCCACATTTTCTTTTTCCCTAATTCCTTGTTTATCTTCTCCTGACTCATAGGTTTATACAGTTCTGACAGCTTCTCAAAACACACACAAAATAGCCTAGGGGTCAAAACCAACCAGCCAGGAGAAGCCGAAGGACCCAGGGCATCACATCCCAGCCCAAGCTCCCACCTTTGGAAGAAAACAAAGCTTTTTTGCAGAGGTTTTTTAAGAGGGCGGTTGGCCGGCCATCAGCCTGGCATCGCTTTGTCCAGACCGACACCATCAACAGGCAGATCCCCCCAGGAGAGCATGGGCACTGAGACAGCCTTCCTCCCCCACTAATCCACCCTTGTCTTCCTCCCCAGGAGCAGGTTGAGGAGCTGGAAGACAGGCTGAAGGAGCTGAAGAACGGGGTCCAGCTCCAGCAGCGCAAGAATCAGGAACTGGAGGAGCTGAGGACCAGCCTCCACCGGGAGCTCTCCATCTACAAGTGCGTCTGTGCCTCGTCCCTGCGGTGCGGAGGGGCTGGGGAGGGGCTGGGAGGAGGAGGATGGTGAAGAGAGGCTGGTGGCCACACAGCTACTGGACACCGTGGGCTTTTGCTCCTGGTCCCTGGGCACGTGGCCGGCGTGTGAGCAAGGGGGCTGGCGGGGCAGCGCAGTGGGAACTCCAGAGCTTTTGCCATCCAGCAAACAGGGATTTGGTGGAAATTCCTGGATGCGAGGAGCGGCGGTTGCTTTCCAAGAAGCAGGCGTGGCAGCTTAAACCAAAGCACCGGTGTCCTTAGGAGTACGTGGAAAGGAGCTGAGGTTTAGGAAATCGCGTTGTGGATGCTCTTCAATGAGAAACCATCTTCTGCTTATCAGTCTCTGCTGCTGGTTTCACTCAGGTTTTCTTTATTACATGGGGTTTTGTAAAGCTCCAGAAAACGTCCCTAAGTTTGTGGACTATTTTACTCACCAAACTTTGTGTTACGTGCTACTCCAGCCTCAGCTGTACCCACTCTTAACCATTTTCTGTAGCTTCGCTGTTACCCTAGTGTTCTTTTTTCCCCTTCTCCACTCAAACCCCCTCGTGCCAGCGCACCACGAGAGGATATTCCCCACCACAAACAGGAATAGTTTTCTTTTATCCGGGTAAGACTTTAGCACGGCAAGCACAGGGGAAGAGATCTCTGTTTCAGCCTGTCACGCCACCAGCCATTCCGAGATGTATTAACGAGAGTAACTGCATTTACGATTCAGACCAGATCCCAACAACCCCACGTCTTTGCTGCTCGTGGTCCTAAATCGCACGTCTAAATCACAGACCAATATTTGAGCCTGGGTGCAGCAGCGCAGCCTCTTAACTCCTGGCAATCTACAAACTGCTGTCCCTGGGAGCGATAGCGTGCGGGGCCTCTCGTATGCCAGGCCACCTCGTTAAGTTTCACGTTTGCACCGGGGACCTCGGAGTTACGCACGGCTCCGAGCCGCCGTCTCCCGTAGCTCACACCAAAAATTACATTCCCTTCTGTTAAAGCTGCTTTGTTTGCCAAGGGCTCTGGGAGGGCTGGCCTAGGTCTGCGCGCTCACAAGACCACGTACTCAGCCAGTTTAAGTGCCTCCCAATTCCTTTTCTTCCATACCGTGAAAAGAAAGAACGTTTTTTGGAAATAGCACGTCCCCCTTCCCTGTTTTCTCCAGCCAGAATACTTTATATAAATATCCAGTAGCCTAAATTTACTTTCTACCCATACAGGAGCTGCTTAGAAATCTACGGCCACCTTTGCAAATCGGAAGAAAAAGCAGACCAGGGCTGCTAGAATGATGGACTTTTCCTCCTTGTAGCAAAGCAACGGACAGAGGCCCCCACAGGGGACGTCTCCTCCTGCTGCTTGTCCTACCTGATGCACCGCGGCTGCCTGAAGTCGGGAATACCGGACAATCCTTCGCTCGTGGGTATTTCTCAAGGTGCTGCTGTTAATCGTGTAGTAAAACTGCTTTTCCACAGAGGAGCAGAGAAAATACTTGCACTGACCGATGGACCTATATGAAGATTAGCAGATGTGTTTTGCCGTGTTCGGAAAATGTATCGTCCCGTTCCATAGGTGAATTGTATCAGCCCGCACAGAAAGTATCGTTCTGGAAGCCAGCGTTAGGCAGTTTGATTTTTATAGTTTACATGCAAGAGAAGCTTTATCCTTTTAACAGGATTTTCTTTTGTATTTCAAGGGTCTCTGCTGTATTGTGACATGCTCCACCATGGGCCACGGAAACTAGTTTGTGGATAACGGGTTTCCACTTTATATAGTCTCACACTGAAAATAAAGATCAGAGTTTAAGGATCCTTTTAATTCTCAAAGCTGCGTCTCAAAGAGAAAATAACAAGCTTGTGTGTCAAGCCAAGGTACTTGTAAGGTATCCAGCTCTTCGTGTGCAGGAAACAAAACAAAACAAATGGTTCTGGGGCAAGGGCTAAAGGCAGACCCCAAATGCAGACGGCAGCACGCTTCAGGGGAAGGCACACTGCAGTGCATTGACTGCCTGGGGATATTAAGTGCTCATTTACTCATTTCACAAAGAAAGCGGCAGAAACAAGGGGGGGGAGAAGCATCCACGTGTTCCAAATGTAAGGAATATCTATATCGGCACCTAGGCTCGCAGGACACATGGGCAGACTACGCCCTTGCTTCCTCTGCTTTCTGAAAACACTTTACTCTCAAGAAAGCAGTTAATGCAGAAGGAAACATCGACACAAAATCAACACAAAAATCACAGAGCTACACAGCGTTTACGTAGAAAAAATTTATTCCATCTGAAGCACTTACACGCAATTAGTCATGAGGAGCATGGAGAGTAACAGGTTGCTGGTGGAACAGGACACCCTAGTGGAAGATGTGCAGGAACTAGTGGTCAAGGACTAACTCCTAAAAAAGTAGTTCATCCACATTTAAATCGCTTTACAGATACCAGCTACCAATGCTGTTTCAGGTTACCGGGCATGCCAGCTGTGGTACATCAGTTGGTAAAAACATACACCTTTACAACTTGGTGGCCCCAAGTTTTAAAAACCATTTCACAGAAAGGAAAGAAATATATGTGAAAACACAGCTCAAGAAACACACAATAGAGCGAAATACATGGAAGGTGAACAATGCTCTGCAGGAATAGCTAACGAATCCAAACCGCTGTCGCCCAGCAGACGGGAGAAAAGGGAAAGGAAGGAAGGAAGGAATGAAAAACCCAGAATTACCAGTAGAGACAAAAAATATAGAAAGAAATTGAATTTCAGCTCAAGTCAGAATCTGCAAGAAGTCTGTTTTGTATCTGCAGAGGCAGAAAAATCCACAAGGTACAGATTAACTAAAGGAATCCCAAGACTTCTGCGTTGTACTGAAGAGGATAAGGCTTTCCACACTCCATTTCTGAACTGCCAGTGGATTAACACTTGTATCATCTCCACTGGCTCAAGCATACGGATTTATTTTTTGTTTAAATTAGGCAAAAGCCCGCAGCTGTAGGAAGCTAAAGACAGAAGAAGAAAAAACCCAACGAAACCAAGTTTGCTCTGTGTGATGAAGGCAGCTAAAATGGGACAGCCAGCCCTTACGCAAGAGGCTGCCGCAGGAAATCTGACCGAGGAGCTACAGCACGGTACCAGCTGAGCGGGGCTAAGCCCTTTTCTTAGGGAGCACTCACTGTCTGGGTTAAAAAGCCTGTTGATGGTTTCTACCGAAGGATGGCCGAACACAAAGTCTACGTGTGTCTCAAAACCAGTGTTAAGTCAATATCAGGGTTGAGAGGGAAGAGAAGGAGAAAGACTAAAAACAGGAAAAGGTTGTCATCTAGGATCCTTGACCTTCTGGATCCACACTGCCTTCGGGGTCTTCATCGTTATAGATGTTCTCCGCCTGCAAGACAGAGATGGAGGAACTGCAGAAGCGTTTTGCCACCACATTGAACAGGATTCCGTCTGCTAGAGCACTTCAAAAACTTCTGGCAGTTTTTCATCTGCAAATATGTATTACCCACCCCGATCCCTCAAGGCCATTTAACATTAAAGCAGCCACACAAACGACCTTTTTCGTAACAGCCATGACTCCAACACATTTCATAAATTTCTGTAGCTTATGGAAACCTGCCTTCCTTAAGCAGAGACTGCTGCGAGACTTACTTTAATTAACAGACTATTGTGTATACATTTAGTAGAACCTCTACTTAGCAGCACCTTCCAAAAGAACTACATGGAAGGCTGCTAAGAACAAAGCCCCTGTGAACCAATTTATTGATTAAAAAAAAATTAGGAGTATGGTCTCGTCAAAAGTTATTCAAGCGATACAAGATTGTTTTCCAAAACCTTCAACAGCTGGTAATTTAGCTGGTAATATTCCTTTTCACCACCACCCCTCTCCATCTTCAAGAGGACATTTATATCATTTGCAAAGACTTCATTTTTTAAGACAATACCTAACAGAAACCCCAATTTCATCTTTGGTTCTCACACACCCTGTTTTCATTCAAACATAGAAAGGAAAAATTTGCTTCTACACCAGTACTTTCTTTTTTTTTTTTACATCATTGAGAAACACAAACCAGCTTCTGAGCATTTGTAAACCATTGTTTCGACCAAACCTGAAGTGGATTCCATTATCCCTTTGAGATTTAGGCAGCGCTACAAAGCAATTCGTGCTGAGAGCTGTAAATAAAGCCAGGAACGCTGAAACCCAGGCAGTTCAACACCATCTCTCATCTGCCACTTCCTGCACCTTCCCAAACAACTTACCATTTGCCAGACTTGCATGATATTATCTTCTGATACAGAACAAATTACCCAGGGTTCATTGGGATTCCAGGAGAAATCAGATATCTTTGCAGTATGACCACCATGAATAAACTAGTATTGGGGAAACAAAAAAGGGAATGTTTTCAAATTTACATCGCAGAGATGAATAAGAGGTCAAAACAATGAAATTCAAAAGACTTACCAACAGCTCTGGGGGACCGTCCTCAGCATCTTCAGGGGATTGCTCTTCTCCAATTTTACTGTAAAAACAGGGAGGAAAAATGAAAAGGTGGGGGGGTTGTTTGCTTTTTGAAGTGCGATGCAATTCATCAACAATATTTTGTCAAGGCAAGGTGACTAATTTGGGATTTACCTCAAGTCCCAAACATTTAGCCTGCGGTCAGTGCCACTGGAGGCCAATATAGTTTCATTATGGGGAGACCACTGAACCTACAGACAAGGATGAATTCAGAAAGGAAGTTAGTTTTAAGAAGCTGTAACATGACAGACATTCACAACAAACACCCCTGTATTTTGTATCGTGAAAGCTCGATGAGAACTCAAATTGATATTAATTTGAAACATGAGTATGCCCAATAATAACGTTCTAACACAGGAGGTAGGTTTGTGACCATTCATACGCTAACAAGGCATCTGAGCACCAAAAAGGTACCACATGGAACCTTTCCTCTAACAAAGGCCACGTGTTACGAACTGCAAACAGCTCTCAAGGATATTAGCTGCTCCTTACCTTAATAACAACTGCACAAATATAAACTCTGGATTCCTTAAGCAGTAGGTAGGGTTTACACATGAAAAGTAATCACTGTAATTAAGCTTAACTGCCCAAAAGCTGACATTTACTATTTCTGCTGGAGATAAATCTCTCCAAAACATACCGCTTAACAGGATCACAGGATTAGAAAAGAACGCAGAATTCTGCACACTAACCTGACATTTCAAGATTCCATGTGTAATTTTATTTAGAGGTAACTACAGTCTTAAGTAGTAATCCTTCTACGAAAAAATCTCTACATATTTTTCTTCTGAGTAAGGCACGAGTTGGAGATGGAAATATTGTGTCTGCTAAGCACATGCTGCCAGTGATGTTAACATTCTATATTTACACCAGCAAAATTAGCAATTGTTCGTTGTCCCAGGATGTTCCGGTGCCCCCCTTTAATGGGTACCGGCTAAAGCCTTTCTACAGGACCCGGCTGAGAAGATGAAGACACTGCAGCCATTTCATTGTGCCTCCCTGCTTCAATCTGCGGCCATGAATAATTTACATTTCCTCTGTACTGCTAGCATTTCACCCTTCGGTTGTAGTGAAAGCTCTCGACCATTTCCTTGTTATGTTCTGCCCCTGGCTTTCTGGACACTCTTATCTGCACTGGAGCTCTACCCCACACAGAGCGCTACATAGCTCCACAACAAGCCAGAAAATTATAAGCAGATGAGAGAAAAGAATATATGAGTTTTTAAGTGCAAGTACATTTAATAAAAATGTAGAATGGAAAAGAATGTTTTTCATTTTTTCCAGACAGCTAAGAACCAAGTCTACGTGCATAAAAGATAAAAACACTTTGTTATACCTGAAATATTTCATCTTTATGTGATTCAAAGGAGTGCAACTTCAGTTTTAGGTTCCTCAAGTCCCATAGAGCAACGGTCTAGGGAAAAAAAAAAAACATAAAACCATTTTTTGTTGAAGTAACGAATATACACATCCACATTTACACATCAGAAACTAAACAAATACGTTCCAAGTTCAAGGTAGACGTACCTTATCAGCTGATCCTGTAGCCAGGATAAACTCACTATAGGGATTGAAAGAGAGGCAGTTGACTTCAGCTGTGTGAGCATCCACTGAATGACTAGGTTTGGAGGTGTTGTTTGACCGAGTATCCCAGCTGTAAGGGGAAAACGTGGAATTGAAGCAAAGGTTTATATCCCATTTTACGGAGGGACTAAGGAGCAGATGGGAAAGCAAGAGGGACAGAAGCGCTCAGTTTCTGAAGACGTTGCCACACTTACATCATGAGCTTCTGATCATCAGCAACAGACCCAAAAAGAGATTCATGGAGCAGGTGCCAAGATACATCTTCCACTACTGCTGTATGCCCTGTGAAGATGGTCTTTGCATCCACCACTTTGCCTTCTTTTGGAACAGCGCTAATATCCCACAGGCAAATGGTCTTTAAAAAAAATAAAGTTTTGTAAAAATTGCATCTTTAGACAGACATTCTCTTTACCTCCCCTACTTCCTCCCCCTCAAACCCAAACCATTTTTGATCTTTGCCAAGGCACACAAAGTGCAGATTGTACCCCAGCTGTATTTAAAGTACTCACATGATCATCAGAAGCACTAAGCAAATGCCCACTCAGGTTTGGGTTCCACGACAGCCCATAACCTTCCTTCTGGTGTCCACGAAGACGAAGATCAGGGTTACACTCTCCAGAAGGGTCTGTAAAGAGGCGGTGTAAGAACTCCAGTGCCTAGCATCATTTCCAGCACATCCTGGAATACCTGGCATTAAGTTTTACTGTGCTTTACTAGACTTTGCTTTGACATTTTCAACTGGATCCCTCTCTATCCTTTTGAGCATTTTCCCCAGCTGAAGAATCACCTCATTAAAACAGAATAGGCTGAGACAACACAGAGCAGTTTGTCTTCTTAGCTTAATAAAAGCACACTGCACGCTTTTCCAAGCTGCTATTTTTTTTTTTGGCTGGATGGCCTAGCAGTGGTCCATTCTAAATTAGTGCTACAGCACCTGTGGTATTTTTCTTTCTCTCATCATCTCCAACTGTACTCTGCAAGTGAGAAAGGCACTTCCGATCCTCCCCACAAGCGGCAGAACTAGTTACTCTATATGATCTTGACGAGTTCATCGGTAAATGACTGTTAATATCCTTACAGCATATCAGGACAACAGCTCAGCTACCCAGCAAACCATAGTTTCCAAAAAGCCACCTTCCACCACCCCAAATACTACCACATACAGTGACATGACAAAACATGCAGTAAAACAGCAAAAGGAAAAAAAAAAAAGCATACCTTTCTATTGATACATATCGGATACATATGTTTAAGCTTCCTATAAAATAACCTTTTACACTAAATACCTACTTTCCCCTAAAATCACAAATGATATGCAATCCACAGAACTTTTTAACCTCTTTTTCACTACATCAACCTTCTCTTAAGGAAGGGCTGGCTGGTCTCTGAAGCACAGACATAACAAAGAAGCAGACACCTGGTTTAGAAGGGTGTTTGGTGTAATCAAAGACAAGGACATCACTGGATGGAGTCTTCGTAGCGATGATACATGGGTTCTGTGGCATGTAACGCGCTCTGTTCACTTCTCCCTCGTGATTTATCTTGATTTCGATTTCAATTTTTCCACTAACTGACCCAAAGCCTCCAAACTCTGCAAATAAGAATTCAGTAGTTTTAAATAACAAGCCAGTTTCAGATCAAGACACGAAGATCCAGACTCAGTTACTGGTACTACCCAGCACTTATTTTAAAAGATAGTCACAAGAACAACTGTGACTGAAAGAATCCCATTTCCAAATGGCACATTGTTTTAAACATCTGTATTTATAACATCAAAATATCAGGACTTTGGCTAAGTTAAAGACCATTTCTTCCTGAAAATTTTTTACTCTTTCAAATTTAATAACACAAGCCCCAAATTTTATCATCTCTCAAACTCTTATCTGTAATGAAGATGTGTTGTACATTTGAAACAGATGTGCTGTAGCTGCACTTTCAAATATAACAAAAAACAGCATTGTTTTTACCAGAGCTTTGTCTATTCTGCAAAGTGCTGCACCGTGTTTAAGCTATGGGACTGTAATATAACTTGCTAAAGCTACCTTATCTTTATAAGTAAAGTCACAATAACTTAGTATTTCACAAAATTGCACAGCACTGTTCTGGCAAAAAGAGGGGGTTTTTTTGTTTTGTTTTTAAATTGGAGTAAATAGAATAGAAGCAAAGTATTTATTAGACAACACTGTGTTCATGAATAACTCTAAGCCGCCCAAAGATCAAAATACTAATTGCACAATCCAGGCTTCCAGCAAAAAGAAGAGCAAACATTGGATCATTAAGGACTTTCACCAGGTAGAAAGATTGATTCAACCAAGTGAAAATGAGAAATGTCTAACTTGTAGCAATGCTGACAGCCAACTAAGATTACAGAAAGCATCGAATTCAAGTCTGATATACCGAAGAAAACACAATAATCTTTTTATCCAAGAGGGGCTGGCACAACTATCAGGCAGCAGAATTCAGACAAGAGAAGAACATTTGAAATGTTACACCCCTCTGAAAGAAAATATTCTTTTACATGAGTGACTTTCTCACTGGAAGAGTTTATGTAATACAAAAGTGATAATAAAAATACCAATAAGCAGTACTCCATGAAATTCAATGTCAATTCCTGATGAGAAATAGGGAGGGGTGAGATTTTCCCACACACACATACTTTTGCAATAAGCCTGCCACTTTCTTTTTTCATCATTATATTATTAAAACAGTATGCACACTCAAAAAACATAGTATTTGTCTATTAAGTAAGGGTATCACTTAGAAATAAATTGATTAATTTAGAAGCAACATCGAACTTTGCTGCCTGAACTTTAAGGAAAGACAAATATTCTATCGAGAAGGGAAGGAAAAAAATGGTTAAAACCCACCCTGGTCCACATCTTGGTCCCTTACCTCCCTTCTCACTATCATAGTGTGAAGCATCAAACTGTGCATCATCGTTAGGCAACTGCACACTGGCTATCACAAGATGATTTTGTTCGTCTGAAGTGTGGGTCCCCAGGACTAACCGGTGAATACTGAAATCTTTGCCTTCAGGTCTGCAAGGGAAGAGAGTTCCACGAGAAACAAAAGAGGGGATTTACACAAATACTGATCTGATTACAATATTTTTTTGATGACAGCTTCTAACACCAATAAGACTCTTTAAAGTTATTGTTGCTCTCCTGCTCCAACACCAAACTCGCTTCCTCCAGAGGAAATCATTTATCATAACCCAAGATCTCAACCTAAAATTCTCACAGCACAACACTCTGACAGACCACCATTCCCGTGCCTGCCTTTAAGAGACCTCATCAGCTCCTCCCGAGTGCAACCTGAGGGGCATGAACATTCACTGCAAGCAGAACATTGTTATGGAAGCTTAGGACAAAATGGTGGTTATATAGAAATTATATCTAGTTCTATTTTTGAGTAGTTTTTTGCTCAGTAAAAGGGAGGGTGAAGCTGGAAGAAGAAAAACATGGAAATCAAATGTGTGAAAATATCTTGCCAGTAACAGAAGACATTTTCCCCAATTAAAAACGTCTGTACTGATTATCTCTCTAGTGTTTATAGTCCTCAACTTGCTGTTGGCAAGGCAAGGGTACAAAAAGTGCTTAAGACAGAAAGGAATCACATACTATCTTACTTTAACAAAAAGTGATCCTAGGTTTACTATTTATTCTGCTTTTAAAAAAAAAAAGCAAAAGGATCAGTTTACCTCGTTACATCAGGAAGCCACTGAGCAGTCAAGCTGGGCCATTCCAGAGCATGGGTCATTACCAAATCATACAAGAAGGGGGTATTCTTTTTCCATATTTTATACTCTTCATTGATCACACGTTCTTCCACTGCATCATCAAAGGCTGCTAAAGATTAAAAAAAAAAAAACGCACACGATTAGCCTTTATGAATATATTTACAACATACGCACAACACCGTGAGTGGGCAACTGAATAAAGAGCCAACTACATCACACCCTGGTTTGCTGTTATGGCTACTCTATTGGAGTAGTTGCTAGATGATTAAAAATCCTCTGTTGCACATGCTAATCCTTGTTTCTGGATGTAAGGCTGGGAATTAATATTAACTATGTCAAATTTTGTCATCTCAACAGAAGCAGCATAATAAAATTCTGGTGCCACAGGGCACTGTGGAGGCAAAAAACAGAATTGTAAACACGTTTAAGTGCAGGAGGTCCAGCAACTGCTGTTCAATAGACCAGTCTGGGTGCAGCCTTGAACTACCAGTTCCCAAAATCCAGTTTTCCGAGGCTCCTTCTGTTGCCTCGTTTCTCTCACGCACTTTCTCGTCCCATCTGCTACTAGCCTCTGCTAGAGAAAGCGAATGAGTGCAGCGGGACCTTAGGGAGCACACCCAGGGAACATGGCTGTGGCCGGTGACATCTCTTTGTCTGCGCTAGACAGGCAGCTGCCCACACCCCTCACGGGGCACGGCATTTCTGCCGCCCTCCCCGCTTACACCGGCCTCTACTCCGAAAATACAGACTTTCTCTTTCGGGCGAGGACATAAACGGATCAAAAGGCCAAAAAGGGGGGAGGCGGGCGGAGGGACCCGGCCCCGGGCAGGGCCCCCCTCACCTCAGGCCGCCTCAACGCGCCGGGCCGCAGGCCTCCCCCGCGCGGCCCGGAGGCGAGGGGAGGCGGCGGGCCGTGCCCATGGGGACCGGGGGAGGCGAGTGGGCCCCGCTCCCCTCAGAGCGGCAGCCGTTACGGGGGGGGGGGGGAAACACCCCCTCGCCTCACGGAGCCCTGAGCAGAGGAGGCCGCGCCGCGGGGCCTGCGCTGCGCCACGCCACGCCACGCCACGCCACGAGCCCTACCTTCCTTGTCCGCCATGGCGGGGCGGGGGGAGCGGGGCGGCTGCGGGGTGCGAGGCGGGGCGGGCTGGGCTGGGCTGGGCGAGGCGGGCGGCCGGCTCCTCCGCTCGCTGCTCGGACCCCTCCGGCCGCGGCTCTATTGTTTCCTGCCCCCGCCGCCTGCCGCTCCGGCGCCGCGCACCCCTTCGCGCGCCAAGGCTGGCCAATCACCGCCCGCCGCCGGGACGCGACAGCCAATCGGGGAGAGGTAGGGGGCGGGGACAGGGGCAGGCGAGCGCGCTCGGCGGTCACGTGGGAAGGCGGCCGGGAAGAAGGCGGGGGGGGGGAGGAGGGTGCCGTGAAGCTCCCCTGGGAGCCGCCATTTTCCGGAGGGAAATGGCTCAGCTCTTAAAGGGGCAGCGCCCCGCGCTGAGGGGCGGCTCCACGGCGGCGGGCGGCTCCGGAGCGAAGCCAAGCCCCGGTTTGGTCAGCGGGAAGGACCGTGGCTGCGGCCGCGGTTTCCCTTCGGTCACGACAGCCGTGGGCAGACCGTGTCGGGACCGGACTGGTGCGTGTGTGGGGCCGAGGCCTGGTCCTCGCGGCCCTCCCTCCTCACAGGGCTGCCCAGGAACCCTCGGGGTACCCTCAGCTTGCTCGTGGGTTATTAATTGTCTATAATCGCTAATAACTTCCCTTTTTCCTCATTCAGCGCAGCGGTGAGCTTTACAGACAGCCCTCCTGAGCATGTAGCCGGTTCTGACTGGCCTGCTGCGGGTAAGACTGCCCGCAGTCAAGGCTTAACAGGTTTAAAATAAAAATATGCATTCATCTGGGTTTATTCCCCAAGAGAAGCCCTGGCTTCTCAATTTCAGACTTCTTTTTGCAACATACGTAGATGCTAACCTGAAAATAGAAACTGGGAATCCTGTGTAGTCTTGTTTCTAAGCCTCAGAATAAGAACCACTCCTGTTTAAAAGTAGTCTTGATGATGTTACGTGCTATCTATAAATCTATCGTTTGCATTATTTGGGGAAGTCTTGGGCTCAGCTGTGGATAAATCTTACAATGCACCAAAAAATTCAGAAAGAGTGAGAATGGTTATATCTGGAAATACGCAGAGGTCTCATTGAGGAAAATTAATTAGCCTGAAGTTAAGCAGGTTCTCCAGTTTGTGTCTGTTAGATTTACAAATGAAAGCTTGTGTGAAACGGCAACTACTAAGATCTGGTCTGAGAATTAGACTTTTAAATGGGGATTTGATACAGTTCATTGGTTGGGTGTTTTTTTTAATTTAAAAAAAAAAACAAACCAAAAAATCCTCAACACATTCTGCAAGAAAAGGAACACAGGAAAAGCCCTGCACTTGTGTGACAGTCGTATCTGCCATGCATGTGCTTCTAGGTTTGAAGGCTTAAATACAATCCCTGTCCCAAGAGAAAACTAGACTTTTTTTCCTAAGGGAAAATTGTGTAAGGTCACACTTAGGGGTTTGGAGGCAATGCATATTTCAGCTTGCTGTGTAATGTGCCAGCGGGCTGAGTACCCTCAGCTGTAAAATTCGGTAGAAGTTACTGGAAGCATGAAAGTTTCATTCACTTTACAGCTTTTTTCATTATTACTGTATTTTATTATTTGAGGATGAATTAAATGCTTGGTGGTGTACACAACGAGGAGGAAGAAACACGGTTCTTCCCAGAAAAGGCCAAAGTCCACGCTTTCTGTAAGGAGTGTAAGCCCTTTGGCTTCGCTGGCCGAACATAACTCGGATCAGTTAATGAGGCAAGTGGTGTAGGGCTGAACTCTGAACTTCCCCGTCTCCCAGTGACGGTTTTGATAGCGAACAACTTAAATTACACGCATTCAGTATCTTGTTGTGAATACTTGAGCCTATGTACAAGTGTTACCAAACTGCTATCGAGTGAAAAACCGAACTGAGAGGCAATTCTCCCTTTTTCCAGCGCAGCGTCGCAGGGGAAGCCTGGCAGGGCTGACGCGCTCGCGGAGGTGGCCATGTTCGCTACCGCCAGGAAGTGAGGGAGCGCTGCTCGAGCCCAGCAGCTATGGCAGCCGACGAGAGGGACTACAACCTGACGGAGGAGCAGAAGGCTATCAAAGCCAAATACCCACCGCTCAATAAGAAATACGAATGTGAGTATTTTTAACGCTGTCCTGATGTAGCGTACGTGTGACAGCGTGGTCGCGAGGGGGAGGGAGGGGAAGGAAAGGAAGATTGCAGGATATGCTTTTTAGGTATAGGTGGGGTTTCTTAGTATGCCGGTATTGTATGTGTTCAGACTGTGGGATGCATCTGTAGTTGAATTAATAGAAATGAGATATCTACAGTTTTCTTTACCACAGATAAATTTCTTTGTTGTTACGGTGCTAAAGAAATCATGATAGAAATCAATTAGTTAAGTCTCGCCTTGAAAACTTTCCCCTTTCAAGCTATTTCTTAGCAAGGCAGTATGTTTTTCTACCTCTCTTATTTAAGAACTGATATTCAAGAGTGTGTTGGTCTTCTGTGCGGTGTTTTTTCCTCCTTTTTTCTCCTACACGCACTACTAAAAGATCATTATCTCTCCCTTTCCCCACCCCTGGAATGTCTTCTAAGAACACGGCAAGCAAGTGGCTGGCAGCCCAGGGGCTAGCTTAAGGCACTCACAGGAGACTGTTCAGCGTCAGACTGTTTTCTGTTTCAGCAGCGTCTGTCTGGAGGGACAGTGTCCATTACTCTGTTAGAATATATATTTTTAGGATGCGTTCAGATCTTTATTTGATAGCACTGCAGAAATATGGTGACATATTAAAATAGTCACGCTGTTTCCATAACTGGAAGAGGTTTTATTCTTCTTTTACATCCACTGGAATTTGTTTGCTTTAGAGACCGTTGTGGAGAATCCATTAATAGCGTGTGAACAATCTAAACAGCACCAGAACAATCTTTCAGTTAGAGTGATCATGGTGTGGCATTTATTTTACATCCCAAGTTAGCTCTGTTTCTGCCAACCTGGTATAATTTTGCATTTTTCTCATTCCTCTAAATGAATATAAATGATGTTCATGTAAAACTTGATACATGCTTGGGATGTTAATCCTACCTTATTAGTGACGATTGCCTTCTATTTTGTATTACATACTTTTTTAAAGTATGTACTTTTTCTCCTTTTTGCATAATGGGTGTTTTTGGGTGTGGAGAAAAATATTTGTTCACTGAGCTGGAAATATTTGCAAATCTCATCCTCTGCATGAATAATTTTCAGTCCTGCAGACTTTAGCAAAACCTCTTTACTCCTGGTTAAAGTTTCTTTTTATTGCAGTTAACTTGTAGAAGCCTGTTGTGTTACAACAGCCATACCGTGCACAGAGTGCTGTACACGTAGGGCACTGACATAATTATATTAAATGCTGTTTTTCCGCTTGGCAGAAATAATCCGAGACTCCACCTGTGCTAACCTTTTCTAATATACTAGAAAATAGATTATCACTGTTTCACATCTGAAAATGAGTGCAAAAAGTTCTTGTTAGAACAATATCTGCTTTCATTTTTTTTCTTTTTAATCCTCATTTTTAAAATATGTTTGGTGATGTCATGCCTTTTCTTTTTCTTTCCCCCTCAGATTTGGATCACACAGCAGATGTGCAGTAAGTACAGGCAGCTGGGATTTCTCAATATGAAAAATTGGTTATTTCTTATGCTGCTATAAATCTGGAATACCTGTCGAAGACTGGTTGCAGGTGTACACCTTATGGAACTATCAAATGTCACACTGGGTTTTTGATGGGCAGTTTTGTTTCTGCTCTTGGGAGAGCACAGAATCATGTTTGGTTTCTTTTCTAATGTAGTATTCCTATGGTGCTTCTGATTAAGACTCTGTGATTTGGAAATGTCTTTTGAAATCTCTGTTAAATCTCTTCCTTTTAAGCCAAATTTCTTCTGAGTAGTTCACTTTTATAGTCATCAATTAGCTATACTAAGAAAGAACTTTCTTGTCTGGTAAAACATTTATTTTCCATATTGTCCCAAGAAACCCTTCTCACAAACCGCAAGAAGGAAAATCTCTTGTAATCTGCCCAAATGCATAGGTACAGAAAAGCAAGTATTTTTGTTCGTTCACTTCCTCTGCATTAATTTGCGTCGTCTGATTTCTCACCTGTATATTACTTTGGGATTTTTTTTATTTTGTTACAGTCTGGTAAATTATCCCGTGTCTTTTTAGGCTGCATGCCTGGGGAGACACTTTGGAAGAAGCATTCGAGCAGTGCGTTATGGCCATGTTTGGCTACATGACGGACACAGAGACCGTGGAACCTGTGGATACAGTGGAGGTACAGGCAGAAGGTAAGGCTGCCTTGTTTTATATTGGAACTGTACGAACCCTGAGGGAGAAGGGTACCAAAATTTTGAATCTTTAGATGTCCTTTTGTTGCAGTTAATTAAAATCTAATTAAGCCTCACTAATCTGAATCTTCTAATAGTGCAGAAGCTGTACATCTGACGTACTCTTAAAAACGTTCGGGTGTTCTTGCTGTGACGATCAACTGACTATCTTCTCTGCTTCAACCGTGCAGGACATGACATGTTGTCTCTTCTCTTCCACTTCTTGGATGAGTGGCTGTATAAATTCAGTGCTAATGAGTTCTTTATACCCAGAGTAAGTGTTCTGTTTTGTTCTTTTTCCATTTGTAGGTGCAGGCTATTCTCTGGCAATACCAGCCCTGAACGCAATGTTACTTTAGGAAAAAAAGGGACGCAACAGATCACTTAAGCGCAACACACAGAGAATTGAAAATATCAGGGCAGAAAGACTTGAGAAACAAAGTGTTCAGCTTTGTTATCACAAACCCCGGTAATTAGCTGCCATGATAGAGCCGGGGCAGCTCTGCTGCCTGCGTGTTCCAAGTAGCGGTGTATCTTTGAGGCTGCTCAGATTCTCTGGTTTTAGATTCCATTCAAACAGTGGAATATAACCCTTGTAAATGGGATTTACCGAGGTTTTCTGCCTGAAGATAGAAGTTACTGACTTATTTCTCCCCTCACTTTCTCTGCAGGAGGTGAAAGTGCTTTACATTGACCGAATGCAATTCAAAATAAGATCAATTGGGTGAGCTTAAATGATCAGTTGAGTAATGAATATCTTCCCTGAAAACGCACATATTGCCTTCAGAGTCGCCACTCTGAAATACCGTGATGTGCTGGAGTTCACTGATGCTTTCTAAAAAGTGGATTGTGGGCTTCTTTTTTTTTTCCTTTGAGGCTTTAAATGAAAATCTCACTGTCCGATGCTCAACAATGAAACTAATTACAAAATTTGATAAATATTACCAAAATTCCAACCACCTCTCTTCTTTTTGCCTTTAGGTGGGGAGAAGAGTTCTCTTTACCCAAACACCCTCAGGTATGCAGGGGCTCATCTGTACATCTTTTATGTTTTAGGGGTAGGATGGGGAGGGGTGGTGTCTTTTAAATCAGACCTCAAAGTTCTCAAGAGATCCAAGTATAAACACAGCTGAATGGTATCACAGGCGCTAAACTTTTAAGATCTCACTTTCTGCTTGTTTTTTCTGAACGCGTTCCTGAAACTGTTGACCTGAGCATCTGATGCTTCCTCAGCACTAGCGAAACTCAACAGTTGGCTTCCTTTTTGTGATGCCAATAACACAGTAAACCAGTCTATATTCAGAGTGTGTACGTGGGTTTGGTTTTCACACTGTTATCGCAGCTTTTTGTTTTAGGTTTTTGCTGCTTTTTTTTTTCCTGAAGAATTGCTAGAAGCAAATCCTTAATCTCCCCTCCAGCTCTTTAGCTGTGTCGGTAGTAGCATAGGAAATTTTGATGTTCTGTCAGAGGTAAAAGGAGGAATTTGTGGTATTCAAGAGGCAATAAAATAAGGGAAGAGTTACTTATTCACTGTTTGGCCTGGCCAAGTCCTTGCCATTAGTATGCCAACTTTCTTCATCAGAACAAATACAGCTTTTGGGGGAGAAAACCAAACTGGATAGCATTTGTAGAAGGTGATAAGTACTGTGTGTTATCATAAACTGCTACAAGGGATGTCATTTAGAAAATGCATGCTTTTGTGTCTTTTCTCCCTAGGGCACAGAGGTCAAAGCCATAACTTACTCGGCAATGCAGATCTGTGAAGAGGAAAAGCCAGAAGTCTTTGTCATCATCGATATTTAAAGCAAGAAAAGTGTGGTCGAGTGGATACTTGTCACTGGCTGGCAAAAGTCCCTTGAAAACTGTAATCCCCGTGGAAATAACTAAGGAATTGGCCAATTCAAGTCATAAATTGAAGGGAGTGACTGCAGGGAATGTCAGCCTCTGTTTGGACTGGAGGATGGTGAGACAGCGGAATACCTGCATGCCAGGAAAAAAAGCACTAGTTGGGGTTTGGGGGGTGTTGAGAAGGAAGAAAGAGAGTTGTAGGGGTTGAAAGTGTCTCAGGAATGCTCGTAGTCAGCTGTTGAGGCTGATACATGTGTTAGGTGCTGTATGAACTGAATAGATAAATTAGTGGAGCTGCTAGCTAAAATACTATCTTTTTTAGGGTGGCAGGAGATAATGTTAATCTACATTATTTCATTTGCAGATTTAAATATTCTAATTCTGAGGTGACATCCCTCCTCCATATTATTTACAGGGTCCAAAATATCTGCAGTGGGTCAGATTGAATGTAGAGAAATTTCTGACTGACTGAAGGACACCCAAGAAAGAATACCAATTAAACCACCACACCTTCTAGACTAAAAGTGTTATTTTTAAAAAAAGTCATACCAGTAGGTGGTGCTGAATTGCTGTAAATAAATTTCCACATGAAATCCTAAAGCATGTGACCAGGAACATGGAATCCGAATAGCACCTATTACCACTCTAAATTTAAAGTAGGCAGATTTGCTGCTGCCGGAGAAGGGGATGCACCAGATTCTCTGCGGGTTCACTCCCAACTATGTGTTGCGAAAGCTGATTCTCTTCTTTTAGAAAAAGCAGACGATTTGGGTCGGCTTCTATTTCTTCCTTTAGAAAGGACAATACAGGCAATCCTTTAACGCCAAAGGATTATGGACTTCGTTTCACCGGATCAAAATGAATCAAAAATAATCAAAAGCGTGTGTTGTTTTAAATCGCAGGACAGCAAATGTGCGTTACCTGCCATTGCTATTTAAATGTCAGAGGCACAGCGGTGCTGGCCTGACCTGCTTTTTTATTATAAATGCTACAAGTGCCTCACCTCTGGAGGTAGTGTCTCATCTTTATTTTGTTGTAAAGTCATCTTAAACAGATCTGGTTTTGTTTCCACGTTGTGAAGACTGAGGGGATCTTTTTTATTTTTTGAGAAAGCTTCAATGCTGAAATAAAGACTTGGACTGAAAGAATTAATGGGTTTGTGTGTGAATAATTTTGGCCAGTGGATTTTTAACACCAACGAATTACATTTGTGCTTTGTTCCCAGCTAAGGTGAGCGGACTTTTTTGTAAATAAGAATGCCGATACGCCTATTCGATGGTACAAAAATCAGTATGATTTTTCACACACTGGCTTTTCTTCCCTCCTCGTCAGGAGCGGCCGCAGGGCTCCAGCACATGCCTGCTACGGCGACAGGCCGGACACAGCGGCGCTGTGGAGGAAAAGCGAGGCCTGCGCCCGCCTTCTGCCGCTGCTCGAAACGAACGGCTCCGGGCCTTCCCTCGGCACGGCGACCCGCCGGGACCCGCCGGGAGGTGAGCGCCATGGCGGCCGGCCGGGCGGGAGGGAGCTGCCGCCGCCGCCGCCCCTCAGCAGCGGCTTTGACACCTCATTGGCTGGTTGGGTCAGGCGACTGGGATTGGCCAATCAGGCGTCGAGTTGAGGCGGCTTTGTTCTCCACAGAGGTTGAGGCGGCGGCTGGGGAGGCGGGCGGCCGCCGGGGAGGCCTTGCCTGTTGCCCAGCCCTCTAAAATAGAAAAAATCAAGTTTATGTCGTTAAAATTTAACTTTGTAGAAGTGCCGAGTTGCCCTGTGTGTATATACCATCAGTCACAGGCTGTAGTAACACAGTAAACTGCTCTGCTTTTTGAAATAGTGACAGGAACTTGCTAGAAAAACATTTGGAATTAACTAAGTAAGTGTTAGTCATCTATTTTTTTTCAATATTTATTAAGTACTTATTATAAACCAGGCCTTACATTAGCCTTGTTCCATTTCCAGAGCTGTGGGAGTGACGGGTTTCAGTCAGCAGGCTGTTCTCTGGAGGAAGCCCTGTTCTCCCACTGCGTTACAGCCCCATTGCTGGCTGTAGTCTCTCACTGAGCTGGGGCCCGCTAAGACAATTAACTACCTGGAAGTGTTTAATTCAAAAACATGCTTAAACTGGAAACCCTTCTTTTCTTGCTGTTAGTTGAGCAAGGTCTGTAGGGAGTTCGTGTGCACGTCTGTGGGATCAGCTAGATGTGACAGTGGCTGTTGTAGGAGCCAGATTCAAAGGAGATGGGACTCACAGGGCACGCTAGGCTTGGGGAGGCATTTGCCTACACAGTAAGTATCCTATTGATGCAGGAAGTTTAGATGAGTTTAAGGGTAGAGTGAAGAACTACTTGGAAAAGACGTGCATCGGTGGTTACTAAATGTACAAATCCCCAATTAAGAAAATCCCCTAAACTGAAAATGGCTGGAGCTTGGGAGAGCATTAGGGAATTATTATACAGGCTTGCCCTGTTCTCACTTTTCCCTAGGTATCTGTTAATGGCAGCTATTGGAGACAGGGAGAACCTTGATGTGAATCAATATGGCTCTTCTCAAATTCTCTATGGGGAATTTTTGCTTGCTTGGCAGTAACCTCAGGTGACAGATTCTGCTAACAGGAAAGGAAACGTAACATAAAATGAGACATGAGACCGAACAGTGGCTCTTTATCAGGAGTACCTACTGTGAATGCCATTCTCTGCTCTCAGAATGTTTCTTCTATACATTCTCTGAGAGACTTCTTTTAATCATTTTAGTACTGAGCATTTTCAGTTTCTCTAGCAAGTGGATGTTCCCTGACCCAAATGACTGGGAAAAAAAATCTGATTACTAAAAAAGCTGAAGAGACTCCAGAATTACAAAGGTTGCTTGAACTCTAAGGGAAATTGTCTTACAGATGTTTTTTTATGCTGTCAAGCAGCCTTAAGCATCCTAAATTTATATGAGCAGGAAAGCCTTTCTAAAGTAGCTCCATGATCTAAGTCACAAGTGTCCCACTGACATTAAAGGGACTCGTCCTCTTTACTATCTTAGCATAAGGCAGACAGGAGTTGAAGCAAATCTTGCACCAGTCCTGGAAAAACAATTGAAAAAACCTGACAACTGTACTTCCAGTGATTGCACTTTTATTTCCTTGGAACCATGTTAGTGTATCTTTGTTTAAAAGTCACAGTACAAAAACACGGCATATCTGAAAAGGCAAACTCATACTATCCAAGTGCGCTACAGATGCTCTCTTCATTATTCTACTCTGTATGGCTGTGTGTATTCTTTAAAACTATTCATGCTTTTCTGAACTATAAGAAGCAGTAAGCTCACTCAGAAAACAAAGCTCTCGTAAATAGGTTCTTCAGCAGGAAGAATTCCACTTGTTTTCTTTACTCCTTTCTTATGAAGTTTCTGAAGTGTATATACATGTTAATTACAGTGTCAACAAAAATGTGTTTTACATTTCTTAGCTGCTTACTTTAGTAAGACTTTCAAAGCAAATTATCAATATTTGTTTTTAAAAAAATCTATATAGTATAGAATCTTTGTAGAAGTGTAAAATGGTTCACACTTTCATTATGAACAGGAGCTCTAAGCAAGTCTTTGATGAGCTATAAACCAATTCTTCTCGTTTCCCGATAATAAGTACTTTCTGGATGATATTCAGAAGTAGTTATACTGTTGCATGTCTGTAAGTACAAACCAACTTGTTTGTAGTCCATATTTTGCTTCTCGTAATAGAATTTTAGCAGTATTTAATTTTAATGAAAGTAATAAACCAGCATTAGTTGGTAGGACACGAGTAATTTAATCTGGAATACAACAACAACAGATACACAAATATATCTACCTAAGATTTGGTTTCACCTTTTCATCTACCTCATCTGGAATATCATCGTTAACATGTCGGACAACCAAATTATACGGTTCCTCCTCCATTGTCTCTTCATCTGATTTCTGTTCCTCTTCCAAAGCCCATTTGGACCGTTTGTTTCCTGTGGAGGAGACAGGAGAATGTTCTGCCTCTAAATCGTCAGGGATGCTGTCAAAATTAGCTTCTGCTAGACACTTATGGCACAGTCTGTAGCGTCTTGTTCCTTGCTGAACAACACATCCTGTTAGGTCAGTTACGTGACGCTTGCATTTTCTGCAGATCAGTTTGCCAGCTTGATGTATCTAAAGAGATTTAAAAGGTGAAAATGTCAGTGTTCATCGAAAAGCAGATTTTTTTTTTTTTTAGAGAAAGAAAATCCACTGAATCATTCTAAAAAAATGAAATTAAAAATATAATTTGCCAATTTACATAATGAAAGCTAGGAAGCTTTTCTGGTATTAGTTCTGGAAATGACTGAACAGCTGGTAGCAATGACATCTTGTGGTTTTTTCCTAGGCTGAATCTCCGACTGAGATGGCGTACCGTTTGGAAGTGGTTACGTAAATGCTCTAGGCGGGTGAACCTCTTCCCACACGCTTCGCAAGGGTACGGTCGCTCCCCTGTGTGACACCGAAGATGCCGCTTCAGGTCTGCGCGTCGTTTCACCGTGTGCGTACAGAAGGGGCATTTGAATCGCATCCGAGGTAGGTCACCTGTTACGGAGAAATACAGGTAAAATGTCCAATATCAGTAGTCTTTCTTTATGTAGTAGTTTGATTATTTTTCAGTTTAAATAAGCAGCAGTTCATTTTTCCAATGGTCTGTCACTAAATAGGAAAAATCCCAAAATATAATCCTCCCAAACCAATATTTCTTATTGAATGTGATCAACGGGCATTGGATAGCGCATTCTTTCTTACTCGGTATTTTTTAGGTATAGAGATGATCATAAATACATAGCTATAACAGACAGTCATCATATCTGCCTCTTCCATCAGCTCATAGTTCATAGCTTTGACATTTATAATCTCTCTGTAATACACTAGGATGCCCAAAGTCTTAAAAATATGCAATTATAATAAAATACAGGTATGTTAGTTTCCAAAGGAATTATAATAAAATACAGGTACGTTAGTTTCCAAAGGGAAGCACATAAGAATACGCCTGTCAACTCTATTCCACCATCTAGGCACACGCTGTCAGCCCATCAGGAGCTTGGCTGCCATACGTACTGCGGCCAAACACTCGTGAAGTTTGGGCTGGTTTCAACCTTAAGGGACGCAGCGTCCCGCCAACGACGGGACCTTCTCCTGTGAAGGGCTTAGGTTGGATTTAGGTCGAATGCCTCTATTACTGCCAGGTATTGGGGACATTACAAGAGAAATTCGGTCCTTCAGGTCCCCAAGTCAATGACAGCACTCGAGGCATCATTAAACTCCACTTGGGTCCAAATAATCTGGCACGTATTGTTTTAACTTTACGGAATACCCGAGTCAAGCGCTCTGACTCTTAATTCTCATGCCCTTTTGTGACTTCAAAGTCTCTCATTCTGTTAGGCACTATAATCAAGCAGATCAAGAGAAGAATCTGCAACTCTAGGCATCATTGTGCTTTTCATGCAGCCATACAAATTCTCTCCAAAAGATCATCTGAATTCTTCCAAATAAAGCCAAACTTTGCAAAACCATATGTATTTTTTACCTTCGTTCCAACTACTCATTACACCTAAAATTGTGGGCATTGAGGTGTACAGTTCCTCCGCTTTTAATTCCATGAACTCAGGAGTTCTTGAAAGTTCTTGTTCTAGCTGAGCAACCGACCACCTCTTCGGTATCACTTCGGATTCGTGATTATATCCGTAACCGTCGTGATCAACATCGTTCTCGGCGTCAAACTCGGCCTCTTCTCTAACCCGAGAGATGGGGCTGGCATCTGAGGCGCTGCAACCTCCGCCGGCCCGCTCGGCTTTGTTCGATTTACACGGCACAAAATCACGGCTCTGCGACAGTCCGAGGTGCTTTCGGCGCTTTCTCGCGGAGCCCTGTTTTCTGCCTCTTTTAGAGAGCTGCGTTTCCGCCCGCTGAAGAATCACCTGGGAGGACAGATAGCTGCTGTAACCACCCCAGGAATTTTCATTCACCGTATTAGTCTTTTCCTCCGGGATCGAATAGGAACGCCTGGGGTTGCTCTTTGCTTTCCTTCTTGACCGATAAAGAGACGGATGGGCAGGTTCACTGTTTGTACTTTTGGCCGAAAGGCTGAGGTAATGATCCTTTTCCTTTTCATTAATATCCAGCGAGGACTTAATGAATGTCTTACAGACGTTCAGAATATCGGTCATCTGCAGATAGCTAGCGGCCGACATGACTTCGATGACGTTCTGACCGGTTAAAGACAATATGCCCGAATACACGAAGTCCAGGATAACCATAAATGTCTCTGGAGAGAAGACCTCAAAAGTAGCTGTCGTCGGCTGGCTCGTCTCCTTCGAGCTCTGCGACAGGAGCATTTTGAAGTAGCCGCTGCTGGCAAACAGCACATTGCGATGGGCTTTGAAGACCTTTCCCTCGACCAGGATATTGCAGTCACAGAACAAGTCCTGCTTCCGTTGTTCGTTCAGCTGCTCCAGGAGGTGAAACTGGTGGGAAGAAATCTCCATTCCAGTCGGGGAGTAACGGGGAGTCTCGCTCTAAAGTAAAAAGCAAGTGTAATCATGACAATCTGAACCAACATTGCTGAAGCCTATTTTAAAGAGATGAGCTCTAGTTTTAAAAACACGAACACCGTGCACGTTACCGCATTCCCAGGATAGCACCAAACTCCCTGCGGCCGCTACCCCGCACAATAACATGAGAGAAGAAACTTCACAACTCTAAAAGAGGTGAAAAGATGCCTCAGCCGGATTTCCGCGTATCCCAAAAGAATTAAGGTTACATCGAGGAAGACGGGAGCGCCAGAGGGCCCGTGCCTGGAGCTCGGTCCCGGTGGGCACAGCCGCGGCCCGAGCGCATCAGGGCCGGACACGAAGGCGGCGGCCGAGCCCCGGCGGCCGCAGCCCTCCCGGCCCGGGCTCCCCCGGCATTGGCGGAGGCGGCCGTCACTCACCCGCCCGCCCGTCCGAATTGGCCGCTCCGCCGCGGGGAGCCCGGGACGCCCGACGGCGCCGGACCCGCCCGCCCCAGCGCGGAGGCGCCTCCCGGCTCCGCGGGCGGCCGCCCCCGCTCCCGCCGCGCTCCCACCGCGGGGGCCGCGGTACCGGTACCCGCCACCGCTCCGCCCGCCTGCGCGCTCCCCTCCGCCGCGCCGGGTCCGCCCGGGCCGGGCGCGCAGCCCGCAGCCGCCCGCCTTAGCGGAGCCCCGGCTGCCGCCCCGCCGCCTCGGCGGCAGCTCCCCGCCACGCCGCCGCCCGCTGCCGGGCGCCCGGCGTGGCCCCCGCCGCTCCCGGCCCGGCTGCCCGCAGCTTCTCGGCGCGGCCCCCGCCGCTCCCGGCCCGGCTGCCCGCAGCCTCCCGGCGCCGCCAGCGCCCCCGCCGCCCCCGTGCGCGGCCCCTCTCGCCGCCGCCCGCTCCCGCGCAGCCCTTTGTTGCCGCGCCCGGGGCTGCAAATGGCGCCCGCGCAGGACCGGGCGCAGCCCGAGTAACGATCGGCTCCGAGGGGCGGCTGCCAGCCGGCCGTCGCGAACGGACTCCGGCGCCCTCGGAGGCTGCGGAGCCCCGGGCCGCCCCTCGCAGCAGCCCGCTCCCAGCCGCCGCCAGCCCCGACGCCCGGTCCGTCCTATCGGTGCACAGCACAACCGCCGCTTACCGGCTGGGTGCTGCGGGCGGCTGCCGCCGAGCCGAGCCGAGCCGAGAGGAGCGGGCGGTGGATGCGGCGTCCCCGGCCCCGCGTCGGGGCTCCGGTGGCTGAAGGCGACGCGCTGGTCCCGCAGCCCCGAGCCCTGGAAGCCCGAACGTGAGAGAAACAAAAGGTATTTGCTGACGTGGGCGTTGGACAGAGACGCCCGAGGGCTGGGGACACAATTAAAGGGGCAACGCACCGATTGCAGGCGCAGCCCAGCGGCTTCCTCTGCCTGATCGCCCCGCAGCCGGGGCTGCTCGCCTCTTCCCACACCCACATGCTGCCCGGGAGGGCCCTGCCTTACCGCAGACAATGCGTCGCTGTTGTTAAAGGCCAGGCTAGGTATCTTTGTATGTGGAAGGAAGGCGCCACCTGAACGGGAAATATCTGTAGTTCTGTGGCGTTGGGTATATTACATTACTCAATATAGCAGCGTTTTTATAACAGGAAACTTTTGTATTCAAACAATGGAGATAATCCTAAACCAAAGTACTGCAAGACACTACAGATTGTCCTTTGTTTCCCTTCTGTGTGGAAAAAATCAAATCAGGATGCCTGTTAGAAAAGAAGACACTTGCAATCTTGTGCCTGTTAGAAGACGAGACACTTTCACTTTTGTTCCTCAGGATCACTGAATAATTTTGAGAAGGAACCTCTGCAGGTCATCTGGTACAGTCCCCTCCTCAAAGCAGGCTCAGTTAGAACATGGTACAAGAACAGTTCCCATTTTCACAGTAAAAAGTGTCAGGTTGGAGTGTGGCAAAGAAGTTCATTAGCGTTTAATTTAGTACAACAGCTAAACAAAGATAGGGAAATCGTTTTCCTTCCACTCCTCCCAGTTTTTCCTTACAAGATTTTTTGTTCTGTGTTGCTACTGTGATTAAAATTCTTGATGCTCCAAATAAGATGCCTCTCTGCATTTCAGTAGTTAACTGTGATGAAAGGTTATGCTAACTCCAATATGGGAGGGTTTTTTTAAATTAAATAGTATAGAAAATATTTCTTAACTAAATGGCATTATAAGCTTTTCTTAGTAGCTTATCAAATTATACCCGTCACTCAACAGACATACAGACTGTTGCTACAGATTTATACCTAACGGGAAAAGTACACTGAAAGTCTGGAGAGAAGGACTGGGTGATTATAAGATTCTTTTCTTCAAAACTCAACCTTTTGGCCAGAACTAGAGAAATTTTCCTCTGTTTCATTCTCGTACATGTTGCTGTAGTGGTGCATCCCCCCCCGGACCACTTTATGATCTCAGTAATTCCCATCAAGACTTGGCCTTTGTGTAATGAGTTTGGTGGTTAAGCGTCCCTTGACCGTACCAGGAACTCTTGCGTGGCTAAGGTGGGAGTAGCACTGACCGTACCAGGAATAATCAGTCGCCCCCTGACAGCCTTGGAACATATCTTATCTGGGTTGTAACTCAGGCGGATCGGTACGGGTGGATCTGTACCAGCATCACTGGTATTTTTGAGAACTCCAGTAATTACCGACCCGGATTGTGATGACAGGATGGAAATTTAGAGATGCCTAAAGTCAATCATCTCGACCCTATAAAACAGCGGTACTGAGTGGGACCCTTTGAGCTCTCCTGGACCGCAGCGGGCTGCGCCCAGCTTCTCCCTCTGAGTGGGATGCCTCTCAGAGTTTGCGAACTCTTAAGTTTGCGAAGTGCAGAGGCCTGGCAACAGGACCTGGGCTGAACTCGGGGGCCCCCCGATGCCTTGAGGCTCAGCCTTCACCCTTGAGACAATCATTTGAAGTGAGTATTTCACTTAGCTCGAGGGGAATCGTTAACAGGTACCGTTATGTGCATATTGTGTGTGTGTGTATTCAAATATTGTACTAAATCCTATCTAATCACTTTGTAGATGCTAAATTAACCAATGATTAATTGCTGCTAAAGTCCTGTGATTCTCTCTTTAACTGTGAATAAACCTTAAACTGCTTCTAGCTATTTTCTTTTTTCTTTATATATATTCCATTCATTTAATAAGTAATAGAGTGAACCTTGCCATTGAATGTTGTTAAATCACACTTTTATAAATTTCTATTAGAATAACTTTTTGCAAATATCTTTGATGGTGATTCTTGAAGCGACGTAACCACTCATCTGTGACAGTTGCCTTCCAACTAATAATAACCTTCTAATTGACTTTGGACTTTCCTGAGATGTTCCAGAAAAATCAAGAAGCAAGTGTTGGAATGCCTGTACTAGAATGTTGAACGGCTCTTACAGTTCTGCTGTACTTATTCATGTAGAAACAATAACAGGAATACAGATTTAACTATTTGGACTCTTTTTGGATTATAATTTACATTTCTTTGCCTTGCAAATGGTGTGAAGTCCCCAGTGCCAGCTTGACCAGATCACAGATACTGGCCTCAGCACTCCACTGAAGTAGTTCCTTATGAATTTGTAAACTCATTAAATAAACCCTAAAATGCATGCGCTTATTCCAGTCTGACTGCTGCTATCTTTAGCCTCAAGGCTTTGATTAAAATACAATTTTTAAAAAGCCTTTGTTTAGGATAAATTCAACTAAACAAGTTTAGTTTAGTTGTAATCCTCACTTAACAGGAATCTCGACTCTGCTAGCCCTCAGCAGTTAAGGTTTTAGGTAGACATTCAACTATATAGCGTTGTTATGCTGACAGATGCTAATGATTGTCAGCGGGGGATCCTGGGATCTGGGCACAGTCATTGACTCAGCTGTAGCCAGATGGTAGGTCAGGCATTTTTCAGCTAAATCAAGGTCCATTTAAATAATAAATGCAGCCAAAGATCGTGCTATTAGCCCCTGTGTAGGCTATCTGAAGTTCAAAGCCAAGTATTTCTGCAGACCGAGAGCCCAAAATATAAGAAAGGTAGACATTGGCATGGCTAGGTGATGGGATAACCTCTGACAGTGACCAGATGCTTCAGGGAAGAAATGTAGTATATTCCATAATTTTATATCCCACAGAGAATTCTTTTTTTCTAAGCTATCATTGAAAAATTGAGAGGGATCCCAAAATCCTGGAGGATGGAGTATTTCTTCTGAAGAGCCAGGAGTAAAGGAAGGATGATGCATGTAGCAGTCGGTGTCGGTCCTCCGCTAGAGATCTGCGGGCTTACAGATATTTTCAAAGCTCACACTAAATCAATATTCTTGGAATTTTTTTTCCATCTCAGTTCTTTAGAACTGGACTAGAATATACACCAAAAGGTTGGAAAGGGAGATTCATTGTGAGGTGGTTTTTTGCAGTCTACTTTTTTTTTTAATTAATTATGAAAAAAGAAAAAAAAAAACCAAACAGTTGAACCTTTAAGATAAGGACAAGTGTCATTTTGGGGGATAGTAAATACAGCAGTTTAGATAATTTAATGGAAAACAAAAAAATGGGATATGATTGAAGGAGAAAAACTGATGAACTCTCACGCAAAGTCATAGTTTATGTTGTAGGTAGAATTCTGTAAGAAATACCTGAAAAGGGGGAAAGAGAAATGTTTTTTAGTTCAGTGTTTCAGCCTTTGAAAGGATGGCAAGATAGCTGTCAGAAAATACGGGTAGTTAAACGGGAGACACTGAACAGAGGATGATGAATCCATGTCTTCACTCTTGACTGTGGTTTTGTGAACACAATGATAAACACAAGCCAAGCAAAAAGAGGCAGGCTTTCAGTGACAAAGGACAGACAGGAGGGAAAAGGACAAAGACACAAGGACTGCACGGAAAGTAGAGGTATACAAGAGGAATGTCTCTTGAAGTGGACACCCTCCAATGTTAGTCAGGTGAAACAGGGAATGGAAAAGCAAATGACAAGAGAATGATGTATTGAAAACCAGTGAATAATCAAAACATGCATTAAGAAGTAGTATTTAAGAGCATTCAAAGCAACATGAAGAAGATGAAAGAAGTATAAAATAATAATAATAAAAAAAAAAAGGCAAAAACCAATTTGAGAGGAAGCCTAGAACTGTTGGTCATAGGGGAGCTGTGAATGTCTCTAGTCCCACCTCCCACAGGAAGAAGGCCAGCACCAAGATCAGACCAAGATCAGATCAGCCATGGCTTTGCCTAGCCAAGTCTTGAACACTTTCAAGGACAACCATCTCTGAGGCTGTTTTCTGAACAGCCCGTTCCAGTGCTGCACTACAATTTGCCGGGTCATGCTGAGCTTCTCATCAACCAGCACCCCCAAGTCCTTCTCCTCAGGGCTGCTCTCAATCCATTCTCCGCCCAGCCTGTGTTTGTGCTTGGGATTGCCCCGACCCACGTGCAGGACCTTGCACTTGGCCTTGTTGAACTTCATGAGGTTCGCACGGGCCCACCTCTCCAGCCTGTCAGGGTCCCTCTGGACGGCATCCCTGCCCTCCAGCGTGCCGACCGCACCACACGGCTTGGTGTTGTCGGCAAACCTGCTGAGAGTGTGCTCAATCCCACTGCCCGTGTCGCCGACAAAGCTGTTAAACAGCGCCGGTCCCCATACCGACCCCTGAGGAACGCCAGTCCTCGCTGGTCTCCACTTGGGCATTGAGCTGTTGACCGCAGCTCTTTGAGTGCCACCATCCAGCCAATTCCTTATCCACCGAGTGGTCCATCCATCCAATCCTTGTCTCTCCAATTTAGAGACAAGGATGTCGTGCGGGACAGTGTCAAATGCTTTGCACAAGTCCAGGTTGATGACGTCAGTTGCCCTTCCCTTATCCACCAATGCTGTAACCCCGTCGTAGAAAGCCACCAAATTTGCCAGGCATGATTTGCCCTTAGTGAAGCCATGCTGGCTGTCACCAATCACCTCCTTATTTTCCACGTGCCTTAGCATAGTTTCCCAGAGGATCTGCTCCATGATCTTGCCAGGCACAGAGGTGAAAAGAACTTGAACGAAAATGTTACTTCTGCTAATGAGTGGTATGTGATCCTAACAGGAGTATGAAGAAGACAGTCACCAGAGGCAATGCAAGGAGATGAAAAGAAAACAAATAGGATTACTTCATTTAGAGAAAAACAAGCAAAATATATGACTGGCTATGTAAAATGAAGGACGTAGAAAATATAAGGCACTTAACATTTATCTTGTCTTGCAATACAAAAATAAGGGAACAACAACTGAAATTAAGGCAACAAATGTAAAAATGGTAACCTTTTTAAAATACAAAACATAATTGACCTGTGGGAATCGCAGTCTTGAGCTAAAACTCCAAGCTTAATAAGATACTTTAAAAATGACTACAGATATCTAGTTATGCTACTGAGAATAACAATAATGTATAAAAACAGTAAAAACCCTTGTTTGCCAGGCAAATCAACAATTAATCTGCCTATGTTTAAAAAGTAAATGTCTTCATATGGATAGATTGTTCCATTTGCCCATTATGGCCACGTCACATCTTTTTCTGAAGCATCTGGTCCTCCGTATTCTTAGATTTACGGTATCTAATTCGATTGAGCATTGATCCAAAAATCCCTTTGCTTCTAAAAACGCCCCCAAGTATACAGAAACACTTAATAGTCTCACCTTTACAGTTGGCAGTTAAGATTTCAGGCCTAGAGTGACACTTTATTTTCCCCTCCCCTTAATCCATCCCCAAACACAAACACAGACTAATCCCAGCCACTTTGTATTCTGGGACCGCAGGCACTGATACCTAGAATTTATTGCGCATATTGTTTAATGTAAAGGGAAACGAAAAAATCTATTAAATTTGATTTCAGCAAGCATTTTCTCTTGAAATTTGATCGAAGTCATTCCATATTCTTTTATATATTTCTTTGTTCTATAATTGATTTAGTTAAGGTTGCTCAGGAATACTTCTTAGCCATTTAACAATACGCATTGTAGGAGTAATAAGCTCCAAGAAATTAACCAGCTGTTTTCAAATCGAGTCCATTTTGTGGACTGCTGACCAAAGTGTAACATAAAATCGAGGCAAGTGTAAGTCCTGTTTGGAAAAGATGTCTTCATATGGGTCATCAGAAAGTTTTGTAAGTTCCCCCCTTCTGCCCCCCTCCCCAAGTCTAAGCCAATGGAGGATAATTTTTGTAGGAGCAATAAAATACCACTTCTCGCCTCCTTAGAACACACAAGCAGGCTGCTCCTCGACAGCCCTGCACGCTTGAGGGGAAGGGCGCTCGATGCCTACACTGTCAGCTTAGTAGGAAGCACTCGAGCTGTCATTTAAGAGACCTGTAGGCTGGCCGTCTGCAGCCTGGAATGAAAATGCTGCACTCTCTGGTAATGATGATACTAATAAGGCTATACAGTTTTTACACAAATAAAAATAAAATAGTGACTTTTTAGCTGTCCCTGGGAAAGAGATTATATAGTATATATATGGGATTGTTCTGTAATTAATCCCGGGTTTCAGCCAAACATGCTTACAAAGTTGTAAAAAAGAAAAAAAAAAAAAAAAAGACGTTTTCTAAGCCTATACCCATTGAGTTCAATGATCACAGGATGAAGACTATTAATACTCAGGTCTGTCCAAGAAAATGCAGAGTAAAAGCACCCCAGGAGCATACTTCTGCTCCTCTCCTGTCTACAGTGCTGGTTAAGATAAACTCACTAAGTAACAAAACCAAGTGGCTTATTTTGTTACAGAAGTAAACTTTTCACCATTAGTCATCTCATCTCTTGTACTCTAATTGTAGGTAAAATTACACAAATATGATGTCTAGAACTTCCAGTACATCTTGTTCTCATTGGCATATAGTACAGACCGAAAAAGGTTAAAGTATGATCTCTTGGTGACCGAATGACTTTGGGAATACATAAATTGATAATGACTCCATCTTAAAACTCATCAGTTTAAATTGAGTACAGGTCAATACAAACAAGAGCAGTCAATGGTTTCAGATGGAAAATCTCATCAGTTCCATTTCTAATGATATAGTATATATACTGTACAAATTGTTCTGCCACTGTTATTGGCACATAAAACGGGGGACAAAGAGAGAAAACAGCAGCTAAAGTAACCTTGTAAGGATTGTTGCCTTCACGTTGGCATCGAGAAGCTGCCACTGCCATTGGCAATGCCGGGGATGCAGGGCTGCCAGTCACGTCAGTCTGGCACTTTTGAGAGGTTTAAAAAAAAAAAGAGAGTATTTTACTAGTGCTTATTAAAACATAGCCCAGTCCAAGTTCCCAATTTTCAGAATGAATAAAACATCTACTGGCATCAATTAATGATCCGTATTTGTAATAATTTGATCTCTGATGTGTTGACTAGGACTAGCATTCATGTGTTTATTTTCTTGTAAAGAAATAGGTCTTGAATTAATGATCTGCTAAAGATTCTCCTTATTCTAATAAATTTTACAAGAAAGTGCATTTCCAGACGAATGTGCTAAAACATTTTTATACGCATTTTCTTAATTAGCTACCTTTTTTCCTTATCATAATATGAAGACTTCATGAAATTTCGTGGAAGATTATCTTCATTTCTGAACACTGAAGAGAGGTTTTCTTTATATTCTGGTGTCTGGGGTATTTATACCTTGTTTATCGCCAGATGATATTACAGATAAAACCCACATCTCTAGAAGTTTAAAAAGTGGGCAATTTACAGTGCTATGTGACTTTTTTTTAAAGTATTTAGACCTCACTCCCTTGAAAGCGGTTTTCAGAAGTGACCCATTGTCTACTATAAAAAGTTATCCATGTAGTACTTCAGTTTCCTCGTTCATCCATTATTTCATTTAAGGATGGATTCTTTCCAATGGAGCAAAGTATGGGTATTCTGATAACAAAACTCCGAACGGACTCAATGGCATGTCCATAAATACATGCAAGTCTGGACCGGTTCAAAAGAAACCAGTATGTCTCTGTACGGTAACAACAGGCTGGTGGAGGGCTTACGGTCAAGACAGTACATTCTCCCTCTGACATGGAATTCCTAATTCTTGTCTTGCAACTACCTAATATTTGGTTTTACTTCCTTTTCCTCTGCTTCATCCTCGCTGTCATCAACTTGCTGAATGACCAAGTCGGTTGACCCATCCTCCACAATCTCCACGTCAGATCTGTTGTCTTCCCCGTAGTGCCACCTGGAATCCTTATCCCCATCTTGTGGGAATTCAAGGGGTGCTTCAGCCTCCAAGTCAATGCGAATACTGTCTATGCCAGCTTCAGCCAAACACTCATTACAGAGTCTGTAACGCCGTGTCCCCTCTTGGACCACTTGTCCCGTTAGCTCAGTCACGTGGCGCTTGCACTTTCTGCAGATAGGCTTACAAGCCTGATGAATCTGGGAAAAATCAAAACGAATCAATTTGATAATGTATCCACACAGAAGCCTTTTTTAAGATGACAAAAAGCAGGGCTGGAGTAGTGTCAAATGGTAGCGTTAACTCATTTTGAGAGACAGTCATCAAACATTAAAAATGAAACCACCGGCGCTGTAATTGCCCACTTAAGCTCTATTACAGGGCTTGCACGGAGCAGTACCTTCGCGAGCCATCAATTAACAAGGAAATTCATCCCCTTGCACACAAACGATGCTTCAAATCGACTTCACCAAAACCAGATTAATTTTCTATTACCTCTTCTTTTACGGGAGTCAATATATCAACCAGATACACTTGTACTGTGTTTAATTATGCTGAGACAGATTTACACGTTAAACAAAGCATGCAGTTACTAAAAATACATACTGTTCGAAAATGGCTACTTAGGTGATCTAGCCTGCTAAATCTTTTCCCACATGCCTCACAAGGGTAAGGGCGCTCTCCTGTATGGCAGCGAAGGTGACGCTTTAGGTCTGCTTTTCGTTTCACCACGTGAGTGCAGAACGGGCACTTGAACCTCATCCTGGGCAGATCGTCTGTTAGAAAATAACGTGATTAAAAAAAATAAATTAAGTCATAACATGTCTGGTCATTTAATGCTCTAGGAAAATGCATTCTATGCGCAGAATAGCAAATCACTTTTATTAAGAAAAATATTATCACAGGTCTTTTCGAGCCAAAGATCTTGTGTTTTCCTGTAAGTTACACGGGAGTGCAACAAAGGAAAAGGAGTGGATCGTTAGCTATATTAAAATAAGCTTAAAAATATCACAACTTAAATTTGCAAGATGAAGCTGTAAAGACACTAACGATTATGTATAGTTTTAATAAACCAGGTACTTCAATCATTCACAATTATTAAAAAACAGCAGTTAAACTTCCCAAACACATATTTCTGGACAATAGAGATGTATTTTTGGCAACTGTACACTTGTTCAGTAAAGCACAGTTTCTCACAGACAGAACAGGGGATTCGGAGATGCCTCTGCACCTACAGCATTAGCACCAGCTCTTACCTTCAGCCCAGCTCCCCATGACCCCTAGAATGGAGGGCATGCTCGCGTACTGCTCCTCCGCTTTCGAAGACTTGGATTTACTTGAAGAACGGGGCGATTCGTGCTCCTGCTGCGACACAGCCAAGCTCCTCGGTATCACGTCAGAGCCTTGGCCGTACTGGTACCCCACGTGAGGAGACTCAACTTCTGTTTCAATCGGAACTTGCTCCTCAGCCTGAGCGATGTGGCCAGCGGGCTCGGCAGCCCTGTCCTCCAGTTTGCTTGATTTATAGTGAGGAATGTCAGAAGGTTGCTGCAGCCCCAGGTGCCGGGATTTCTTTATGGAATCCTGCCTTTGCTCGTGTTTGGACAGCTGTTGCTGGGCATTTCTTTGAGAAGCCGGGTAGTAGCTGAAATTGCTCCAAGCGTTTCCACCCATCATACATGTCCCTTGGTCTGGGCTTAAGTGCGAATGCGGGGGGCTGCTTTCCGCCCTCCAGCCTGCGCTGTACAAGCAGGATCGGTCCACGCCATTTGAATTTACGTCTTTGTCTGACAGGCTGAAGTAGCGATCCTTCTCCTTCTCACTGATGTCCAGCGATGACTTAATGAACGTTTTACACACGCTGATAACATCGGTCATCTGCAGATAGCTAGCGGCCGACATGACTTCGATCACATTCTGACCGGTGAGAGACAGTTTGCCCGAATACACAAAATCTAGAATAACTGTAAACGTGTCAGGAGAAAACGCCTGGAAAGTAGCTGTCGTCGGCTGGCTCGTCTCCTTCGAGCTCTGCGACAGGAGCATTTTGAAGTAGCCGCTGCTGGCAAACAGCACATTGCGATGGGCTTTGAAGACCTTTCCCTCGACCAGGATATTGCAGTCACAGAACAAGTCCTGCCTGCGCTGCTCATTCAGCTGCTGCAAGAGGTGAAACTGGTGAGAAGAAATCTCCATTCCAGAAAAGATGAAATGAAGCGTCGCTCTACAAAATAAAGGAAAAAATTAGACTCTTGACTTCAGCGTCGTGCAACTCAGCCAAAGATGTCAGACCCAATTTTACAGATCGCTTTACAAATGATCTTATTTATTTAAATCTGGGAATATATTTAATTTACGACGGGCACAACCGTGCGTTCTTTTTCCAAGAAGAGGGATGAAATGGACAAATAAACCGGTACAGGTCGCTCGGCGGAGCCCCGTGCGCTGCAGCGGGGAGCATCTCCTCCCCACGGCCGTGGAGCCCTCCGGCAGCCGCCGCTACCGCATCGCTCCGCTCCGGCCGGGCTCCCGCCCTCCTCGCCGAAGGGACCAGAATCGGGACTCGGCGGCCGAGCCCCGGCGGCCGCAGCCCTCCCGGCCCGGGCTCCCCCGGCATTGGCGGAGGCGGCCGTCACTCACCCGCCCGCCCGTCCGAATTGGCCGCTCCGCCGCGGGGAGCCCGGGACGCCCGACGGCGCCGGACCCGCCCGCCCCAGCGCGGAGGCGCCTCTCGGCTCCGCGGGCGGCCGCCCCCGCTCCCGCCGCGCTCCCGCCGCGCTCCCACCGCGGGGGCCGCGGCACCGGTACCCGCCACCGCTCCGCCCGCCTGCGCGCTCCGCTCCGCCGCGCCGGGTCCGCCCGGGCCGGGCGCGCAGCCCGCAGCCGCCCGCCTTAGCCGAGCCCCGGCTGCCGCCCCGCCGCCTCCTCCCCGCCACGCCGCCGCCCGCTGCCGGGCGCCCGGCGCGGCCCCCGCCGCTCCCGGCCCGGCTGCCCGCAGCCTCCCGGCGCCGCCAGTGCCCCCGCCGCCCCCGTGCGCGGCCCCTCTCGCCGCCGCCCGCTCCCGCGCAGCCCTTTGTTGCCGCGCCTGGCTCCTTCCAGCCGCGCCCGGGGCTGCAAATGGCGCCCGCGCAGGACCGGGCGCAGCCCGAGTAACGATCGGCTCCGAGGGGCGGCTGCCAGCCGGCCGTCGCGCACGGACCCCGGCGCCCTCGGAGGCTGCGGAGCCCCGGGCCGCCCTCGCAGCCCCTCGCAGCAAGGCTCGCTCCGGGGCCGTTTCCGCCCCCCAATCCCGACGCCCTCTCCGGCCTGCCGGCGTGCTAGAGCCGCCGCTTACCGGCTGGGTGCTGCGGGCGGCTGCCGCCGAGCCGAGCCGAGAGGAGCGGGCGGTGGATGCGGCGTCCCCGGCCCCGCGTCGGGGCTCCGGTGGCTGAAGGCGACGCGCTGGTCCCGCAGCCCCGAGCCCTGGAAGCCCGAACGTGAGAGAAACAAAAGGTATTTGCTGACGTGGGCGTTGGACAGAGACGCCCGAGGGCTGGGGACACAATTAAAGGGGCAACGCACCGATTGCAGGCGCAGCCCAGCGGCTTCCTCTGCCTGATCGCCCCGCAGCCGGGGCTGCTCGCCTCTTCCCACACCCACATGCTGCCCGGGAGGGGATGCGATGCCCTAGATGCTTCCCTCTCACACCTTTATGTATAGCAGGGGCCTTGATGACCCAAATCCTTCTTTAACGCGCCTGCAGCTTCCTCAAAAGGAGATGTACCATCTTTTTTTTCTCCGTTCATATCTGTTCTCTTCTGAAAAAACATGTCCGAAATCGTAGTACCTGAGCCTCTCACCTTCTCTCACTCGAAGTTTGGTATCTTTCTCCTTCCTCTTCTTGCCACCAGGGTCTTTTCTGTGCTCTTGACACCCCAGTTATTTCTCATAAATATTTGTTTTCCCATGGGAGCCATTCTGCCTTAACCGTATCCTTTGTGTCCTTTTTAGCCTTCCCTTCCATAAACTTAAGACATTCCATCTTGAAACAATTTACGTTCCTTTCCCCACTATAGCAAAATGGGAAAGACATCTAAAGACTCTTGCCTCTGATAGCTAGAAACATTCTCCTGCTATATCATATACGTTTATTCATACTCAATTTATATCCATTTATATTGTAACAATGTTTTTCACCAGCTTAATTCCCCCTTTTTAGTAAAAATCCATAGTTTTGTAGATTCCGTCCCCTTTCAAGTGCAGGCCACGCTTCTAAAATCTTTCATGAGACCTGTTCTGCTTGCGTAAGACTCCGCTCTGTACCTGACCAGCTTAAATTAATCATTCTTGAACATGAAAGCGGTTGGAATTTACACAGCATTTCGCATGAATCTTTTCAGTCCACTGGGCAATGGCGTTAATTATCAACTGAAAACATTGCAAGCTGATGTAGCTACAACTGAGCAGCCTTTTCCAGCCATGTCACGTTGCTGGTCCATAGTCATCCTCTGATCAGTGTCACCTGCAAATTTCATGTAATTTGTCTTGCTTTCCCATCAAAGTCTACGGAGTGTATCAGCAGAACCGATTCCAAAGTCAGCCCAGAGGACCACTAGCATCTTTGTCCTCCTTGTTCCCCTTTCAGGGCAGCACAACACAACCCCGGTACCCAGCTTCCCACAGCTCTTGCCATCAGTTAATAGTGCCCGCCTGCACGTTGGATATTGTGTGCAGCGCCGGGGTCACTCATTTCAAAGAGTGTGTGCGGGAACCTGTAACGGCTCAGAGAGGGGAAAGGGAAACGATAAAAGTCTGGCACAGCTTTGTACACATGTAGAGTGAGAGAGATCCAAACTAGGAAAAAAATGAAGCAGGTGAGATAAATGGAAATCTATAAAATCATGAGAGGATCAATAGGGACTGTTGACTGCTTATTCCAGTGTAGGAGGAAGGCAAACGGAGCTGGCAGGCGGCAGGGTCACAGCAAACCAGAGGATGTGGTTCCATGCGTAACGTAGTTCGGCACTGGAACTGCTCGCCGTAGGTGGCTGCGGATGTGCAGTGTTTGTGCGTGTTACAGGGCTGTACTAGACACGGTCACGAGAGAGACCCGGGAGCTATGTACAGAAATGTCCTGTGCCTTCAGAAACCCCCAAGTCACAAATGTAGGAGACTGGAAGAGTATTCAGGTGAAAGTATCGCTTGTCGTGTTCTTCCATAGCGCAACCGATTTTGACTCAAAAGTCTTAAGTTGGGGAATTTAATAGAATTTCGTTTAATAGAATTTAGTTTATTGCCAACTAACATAAACTTTCAACTACTGATTCTGGTATTGAGAAATAAAGAAGACAATTAAACAATCACTTAGATCGTTTAATATCAACCAGAAAATGTATTATTTGCAGTATCAGGTTTTAACACTGCTTGAATTCATTCCTCTAAAGTTTGATTTTGTCTGTCAATTCAACTAAGCAGCACCTCTTTTTATATAGCGTTCTGCGTATTTTTGCAGATCCATGCCCAAATTATTTCATCTGCTGAAAACTTCCTTTTGAAAACAACTATTTGTAGGTGTTTGTTCTGTTTGGCTCAGCTGACTTTTCAGGTAATTGGTACCTTCGCTTGTATATCAGAGAGTGCTCTGCTTGGTAGTTTGTATCAATATTAATAGACTTCAAGGGTTCTCTATCTGCTAGGAACAGGTAATAGAATTTAAAAAGTTGAAAAAAATGCAGTGGTATCTAGAGTAGCTTAATTAGAATTTTTAAAGACGTTGCAAGTGCTTTACTCGGAACACTTCAGAACCCTTGCCCGGGAGTCTGCTCGCTGCCGCTAGGAACAGCCACGGAGCTGACTTTGGTTTTGTCATACACAGGGACTGGTTTGCACAATAATACATCACAAACAATCCACCGATTCTAGAAATGTATTTAGTTGTTTAATCTAGTCCTTTGTTTTGTAATTTCTAAATTTTAGAGTTACTGTTTCTAGCCAAGTAAGTTCCACTTGAAGCTGAGAGATTGTTTGGAGAGTTTATCCAGTCGGAATAAACTTGGCAACTATGTGGAGTAGGTGCTTCTCACAGCAACAGGAGGAGTGTTGCAAAGCAAGGCTAATAGTCTGCTTTTCAGAGAACAATTTACAAATTACTTTTAAAAAATGACGTTGTTAGTGCTGATACAAAAATCAGTAATCTAAATTTTGCGTTGTCTTATTTGGGTTTCGGTAACCAAATATAATTAACAGTAACACCAGTTAAAAGATTTGAGTTTTCCGTAAAATAAATGTTCGGAAAAATCACAGGCTTCAGTTATGGTATATTTTCTGACCTCAAATATATAGTGATAGTTCTTACCAAAGAAAACTCAAGAGCATATACTAGAACAACTGAAGTACCGCTAGTTCAAAGACTGACCTGCATTGATTCACAAGATTAATTTGTTGGAGTTGCAATGGATTTTTCCCAAATGCGTGAGTGAAGTAATATGCATTTACCAAGGGTTTTATTTTAAATTTTGAAAATATAAGTAAAACTGCATATAACCTCGGGCCAAAGCAACACAATTTCTTTCCTTTTTCTACCGTTGAAGAAATAGCTGCAGGTTTTTTGCACTGGATCAGAAATGTACCATACTTGGGGAATTAATTAGTTGCCTTTTTTTTTTTTTTTTGCGCTGGACCTAAAAATGCATTTAATGAGAAAATGTGAACAGCAGGAATTTTAATCCATGCTCTTGCAAAAATTGTTGCTTTTAAAATGATCTTATACCTCTTAAAGGAAAAGTAATTTTCTGAGAACATTTTGTTTGTTTAAAAGCTTTTGAGAAACTGTGTGTAACAGAAAAATATTTATTTTTTAGTAGTTCACAGGTGAGTTGCTAATCGTTCCATGTCAGGAAACTTTTCAGTGTTACAGGACCTAGTGCCTTGAGGAATACAAAGTATGCGAGATAAGACCCTATCCCCGTGATAATGAAAGAGCTTGTTAAGTTACGCAGGCATGGTCTGGAGATAGGGGAATAAGCAAGACACCAGAAATGAATTAAGAATGAGTTTACAATTTTCATCTAATACATTTGGCTTTAGTCCGTTTGCCTCAGCGTCATCTTTATGTCACCAGCTTTCCCCGTGATGAAGCCAATAGACTCACCCATGATTTCTGTAGTTCAGTTACCTATGTGAAGATCCCGAGCTGCGGCCTTGTTGTCTTCCAGTACAAATACAAATGCTTGTTCAGCCTGCAGGTCACCAGGAGATCGCTTCATTTTTGAAAATGAAAAGGGAATCATAATACACTGTCCTAAAACGTTGAGTACGGGGAGGAATCTTCCATCTGCCAGGACGCCTAACAGTAACCGAGCAGGCCGTCTTCTAAATAAAGTTTACAACTTAGGAAAAGTCCAAGATTTGATGGCGGTGTTAACAGAGGCAGCAGCTGTACAGGCACCTCAGCGTAACTTGTCAGTAGCTTCATCTGTACTAGGAACCCAAATTCCTACTTCTGCACCAATAGAATTAAATGAAATACTTGTTAGGTATATTCTTATCTTCACCCCAGCTTCCCTTAACACCTACAATTGTGGCCTATTTGCATACAGCTCATCTATGTTGATGACTTAGACCTTGATCTAAACAATTCATTGACCCCGAATCATTAGCAAGCTCTTTGACGACCTCCCATCTCCCTTGATTGCCCTGCACTCCTGCCTGCCTTCTCCCACAGCGAGAGTCCTTTGCACCAGGGACGGTGACAACCCGTGGGCCTTAGAGCCAAGGAGACAAGAGCGGGGCTGAGGGCTTCAGTGCCCGCATTGTTCATGTCAAAAATGACAAAATGCATACTTACTGTGAGATTAGTATTTATTTAATGTTTTCTGTTCTTTAACTACAAAAGAACCAGACTACATACAACAATATAAACATATATAGTACATACTTACACAATATAACATACAATAAAGACAAATTCAGTAAAGCACCACTGTAGAAAAAATGTTACAAAAAGCACTTAAAAGATTTGATCCCCACCCCTTAAAAAGGGTAAATGGCCTGTATGGTGGTGATGCACGTTAATTCTCAACTTTGGTTCAATTTGGTTTTCTCTCTTCCACCCTGGTACATATGCTCACAGACATCGCGACATCAGGATGGGCACGCTTGCAGATCCGGCAGCTTGCGGTAAAACATCAGTGCAATCTCTATTACAGATCTGCGGAAAACACCCAGTTATTAAATCTGGAAAGGTCTGCTGCGTTCGCACTGCTGCCCGGATTGTACTCCGAATCGTCTGTGAACGCTGCAAAGCTATCTTTTGTAAAATACTGTAAAGACCCACGATTCACAACTTTACGTGATCTTTTTCCCACATAGAACTACTGATCCCAAATACCTGTGGAAGCAGAGCACGGTCCCTTCTTTCACTCCCTAGCACTCCTCATCAAAATAATCTGCTTAACATTGGATACTGTTTCTTCTTTTTTTTAAAGTACCCTTATTTTGCTTGTACTGGAGCACTTTTTAAAAAGTCATAATCTGCTATGTTTAAAAGTTCAGTAAACAACAAAAGAAGAGTTAAAACAGTAAAAAATTTTTTAAAAGACAGACATTCAGAGAAAGCCGGGGTAACTGAATTTCCCATACAACAGATTCAGATTGTACAAATGCAGATGTTATTGTACCAATTAGTATTTTAGGCCAATTTACTTTTGATTGAACTACTCCACCGCTCTGTCCAGCGATACTGCATTAACTGGCAACATTCGCACACTGGTTTTCAAAAGTGAAAAAGAAAATCTTCCTCTCCTGCCTCAACAAATACACAGCATCTTGTTTAGTAACACAGTGCTGTTACTGTACCGGCTTTCACTCGGACAGATCCTGGAATGGGCTTGGAGCTTTACGAAGGTCCTTAACTCTACCCATAAATCCATCTGCATGATGGCATCTCAAAAAGCAGGTTCTAAAATCAGGGCATCTCCCCAAAGTGTTAACTCTTGTTTAGTTTAGTGAGTATTCTAGTTTTCAGTTTCGTACAGGAGAGAAGAATCCTCCAAGTCTCCAAAGACTGAGGTATTCACATTTTTTTGTGATCTAGAAACAGCTGTTATAACTACCAACAGCTATTATTTACCAACAAAAGATATCTTTCTTGTATTAGAAACACAAACAACTACAAAAAGAAAACAATTTCAAAGCAAGCTTCCTGGTTTTGTTTGATACTCACTGGTTTGGGTCAGAGCTCGCCTGCCTTAGTTATCAACAACCAAACAAGACAGAATTTGAAAAATAAGTAGCATAGTCATTGGCTTGAAAATTAAATTTGTGTTCACATAATTCCCTTCCAACCCCAAAGGAAGCCAGCAGCTAAAAATTAAAATAAGCCTCGCCACTGAAGAACTTTAAGAATTTCTAAGAGCGACTTGGTTTCTAATTCTGCAAAACTGTCAATGTATGCTTAAATTTTACCCTTGTAACTAGTCTCGTGACCAACGGGACCGATCATGTGTGTCTAAGCCTCCACAGGGCTTAGCTGGTTATGCTAAAAGCGTGCCAGAAGTAGAGAGTCATATATTTTGACAGTTAAAATATTTTGCATCTCAATTGGCAGTCCCAAGTGGAAAGCCTAGCGTATCGCTTCTGGATGTTTGGGGATGGCATTTAGAGTTGGTGTGCACAGCACTGTTTGAGAGGGATTTTGGGGGGGCGGGGAGGGGTGGTGTTTGTTTTGTTTTGATTTTTTGTTGCTTGGTGAGGGTTTTTTTCTTTTTAATTAACTAGTATCCAGACACCTGCCTATAACCGTTTAATAAAAACCAAAAAAAGTTGTTGTATTCACTGGCTGTGTTTTACTAAAAGTGCTCTGCTGACCTACATGCAGAGATGATGACATCTTAACTACAACTCCAGACCTAAAAGCAGCTCTGTGTGGGCACGCACACCACACGTACGTGTATAAATGGAGCCGCTGGCAAGGTTTTAACAGCTTCGTGCCCTTTATATTCTCATACATGTTACTAATACTTCTAGACATGTAGACAACCTGAATTTCAAACAATCCAACAAAAGGCAAAAACCAGACTGTCTTCAGTTATTTGGTTGATGTGTTAACAGTGGCCTTTAAGAGAAGAAATGCAATTTTTATGTGCACGTTAAAGGGCACTGTCAACTTAAGTTGGATCAAAAAATCTTTAGTACTAACAAAAATGTTTTAATGATTTTTTTTTTTAAATAATAAACAAGTTTTGAAATATGAATAATTCCCAGGCACTTCTGAAGCAAAAATGTATAAACCTAAAAATCCGAATCAAATAAAAGTGAACATATTTCACTGTTTGAATGAAAACAGTGAAAAGAAAGAAGGGGTTATTACATTTTTCATTGATTCAAGATATTCTGAATCAACAGGTAAATACAGGTTTTAATTGTCATAGTCTGTAAAAGCAGGTTTAAAGAAGTCCATTTGTGAAATATCCAATATAATTCAAAATTATCTAGAAAGAATATTTGGGAGTGCATTCCCCCCACCCCCTCACGCATTGTCTTGTAGGCATTTGACAGCATTTTCTTCTAGCTAGGATCAGCAACTGCTTCCCAATTGCATGGATTTTTCTCACCCAGCATGAAAAATGAAAAGCTTTAAAAAGAGTTTAAAAAGTTAAGATGATTATAAAACTACAAAAACTGGTAAGGAAACAAAGCCAGTGTTAATAATATAAAAGATTTTCTAAAAAAAAACCCAGCTGGCTGGGTTTTAAGTTGACAGCATCCTTTTAATCCTTTCCTACCAAGAATCTGATTCTTGCTTGCAAAGCGTCTGTCGCCAGAAATGGCTATATCCATTTTTAATTCCCAGAAATTGAAATATGAGCCTTAATCTAGACACTCTCAGGTTTCCTCAGTCAACTTTTGAATGGTAAAAAAATCAAAGCAACCCTCTCAGAGAGTTTTATTTTCTAGACAATCAAAAAGCTCCAGAATGCTCCAAGATCCACAAATATAGTCAAGTCACTTCTACAAATAAGGTTCGGTTTATAAGAATTTGTCATTTAAACTAGACTAAAGGACTTCAGTTATGAAACTGCCTTACAAAACATCAGTAAATTAAATAACCACATTTGGAAGATTTACAAGGTCTTGCACCAAGAGGTTAAATGCAGTACGAACACCAGTGCAGCATGTATTCCTTCAGTGAAATACAGTGCAATTATGTGCAAAAGTACGTTAGAACGTATACTCCTAAACAAAGTCAATTACATAGAGCTAAGACTCTAAGATACGCAGTCTGCATGGCCTTTAAAAAACTTTGAGAAAGAGATTATATTAGAAATCACTTTCCTAAAAACATTATTTTTGATTCTTCATCAAGCACCATATGAATATTTGAAAACAGCTACACCATTTTCTCAAAGCTTGTAGAGGCTGGATCGACAATGAAAGATTTCAGGAAAAACATCCAAGAACTAAGTGGAAAGCACAGCAAACAGATTTACGTGAACATCTGGTCACAAGAATGTGGGTAAACGACATCCTCTTCTAAATACAAAGGCTGAAGGACTCCATTGAAAACAAAGCAGCACAAGATGACAGTTCCACAGGAAACATCGATTTTGGTGGCCGCTTTCACTCTGGAAGGTGAACGGCGTACCCCCCACCCGCACCCCTTCCCCAGCGTTACACAAACCTTAACACAGCTCCATTCCCTACGCACAAGACGCACAAGAACAATCTCTAAGACCAAAGAAAGCAGGTTGAAGTAAAATCGCTGAAGGTCTCTGCAGTCATTCCTGCAGCTCTTATTACAGACAGACTTTCGCAAGAGGTTCATTTTCCCTACGCTGAATGTCTTCACAGTTTCAGAGTCAGCTAGCCCGCACCTCAGCCGTGCGAGAAGCCAAATCCTCTGACAGTTTAATTGTGGCGCACTAGCCAGGACCACGCTCAGCTGATATTCCATGTCTAGTGGCTCTTACCAATATTTACAATGAGGTGGCATGACCAGAAATTGGGATGCTGGTCACTAAATATCATTTTGGATCCCTATTTACATTCTTACCCCGCTTTTCATTAGCGAGTTAGTCTCCCAACAAACACAGATAATCCGTGGCTCTCTTTCAGGTGTTCTCACATGCAGAAGTCCATCCTTTCTCAGATAAGCAGATACCAAAAAAATACCCGCTGATGTCGGATGGACTCAACAAAAACAGAGTAGCAGTCCAAAAGACTAGCCCTGGTAGGCTGGAGGTGGCATTTCCAAATGTGCCGGCCAGATTTCCAAGCCCACGTTTTGCTCAGATTTTCAAAAGCGCTACGGACCCAAAACCACAGCAGGATTTTCAAAGGAGCTCAGCTCCACATCTGGCACCTACATGAGCTGCCTCTTTGATGGTCTTAATTTAGATGACTGAAGTAGGGGCTACAGAGCCCTGAATTTTTTAAAGATCTTGTCTCAGTGAGATTTTCCCGTGATGATGTGTGTCGCTATGATACTGTTCAGCTATTACAAACTCAGATTTGCAGATGACCTGGAACAGGGACTACTGAAAGCTTATGCAACTTCAGTTACAGAAAATAAACGTAGCACGTGATGCCAGTATCTTCTTGCGAAGGTGGCACTCACCGAGAACTTAGACCAGACCGTTTCAAAACAAGTCTCTACCTTCTGCTGTTTTCAGGAACCACTAGTAAAGAGACTTGTTTAAAAAGAAGCTTGTTTCTTCTTTCCTCATCCTACCTGATCTGGCAATGAATTCTTAACTGCATTTGTGACATCAGAATCACCTCTGCCGAGGAAATTGCGACATCACTAGAGGACTACTGTTTCAATGGAGGATGAAGCAGACAGAGAAGCTGAATTGTTCTTTTTCAGTATGTAAAATTAAAGCACAAGGTATGCAAAAAAACCCCGGTTAAATCAGAGGGCTCTTTTTTTTTTCAGGTTCCATCTAATGTTTGCCAAGTGTAAAGTCTTTACAGTAAACCCCTCAAGAAGCGCTGTCTTGTTAAGTGGGAGGAACTGCTCATTCTTTGTCAGCCACGTCTGTCTACAGGCTTCTGATCCAGCACTTACTCCAGCTAGAAAGACTCATACAATTTGCCTTTTCCTCAAACACTTACGAACAACAATGTAAAGAAGCATTAACAGTCTTATTTCACAGTATATTTCAGTTTTGTCTCTTCACTAGGAAACAGTACGTTACCCATAAGGAAATGGGCTTTCTGCTGGTGATGCGTTCTCTTCTAAAGCTTCCCAGCTTGATTTTTGATAGCTTATATCAACTCGGTACTGAAAAGGTAAAAAAGTCTCACCTCCTTTGAAAGCCAACCTTTATCCCAGCAAAGAAACATGAGGTCCACACTGAAGTTTTTTAAAAAAACCCAAAACAGTACTTGGATAAAGTCACACAACAACATAAACCGTAAGAAGGATCACTGAAGACTAAAAGAAAATATAGTAAAAGAGAAAGAAAAGGATTTGCGTACAAAAAGGCTAGTAAAAATTTCTGAGATTTCCTACCCAATTGCTTTAAAAAGGGTATTCAGAGCTGTTTGATATGCATAGCTCAGATATTTATATTTAATTGCTCCTCAGCTACATCAGCTGTGAATCTGGCTATTTACCAGAATCAGAATTCCCCAGTAACCTGACTGACAGCTTTTAACTTCTGCTGAAAAAAGCTGAAGAAAACTGGGCAGTTCGCTTAGTCTAAACTGAGAGACCAGGACGCTAGACACCACAATGTGTGCTTAATATTTCTTAAGCCAAGACTACTCATGTCTAAATGACATTAAAGACACATCTGAGGATCTGTAGTCCGAACTCTTGAGAGAGGAAGATGCAGTAAAAACAATTCAGAAAGAGAAGCTTCTTCTCTAAATACCTGCAATTAAGGACACGTGAAATCTATTTATTCTTCCTGTCTATGCTTTCAGCAGCAGCATATTTTTGTTATCCTGGTTTGTCTGCCCTGGTTTCCAGGTCAAATCCAGTCTAAGCAAACATTTAAGGTTTACAATTTAGATAATCATGTCCTAATACAGAAGGATGACAACTTAGTTTAGAAAAGTCCCAAGGTAATGGATGAAAAACTACATTTCTTTAATGTAATCTTCAGATGGTGCCCTTTTCAGGTCAGGGAATAAGGACCACGACAGCATTATTTGAAGAAACCTGTTATCAAAACAGAACAGAGATGTTCCACCTGCAAAATCAAAACTAGAGGCAGAGACACCACTGGAAATTGCTCAAGTACAACCTCTGTGAACCCCAGAGAGAAGATTCTTCACAGATTTCTGGTGCACAGCACTGAAAACTTAAAAGTATTCAAAATTCCAATTCTCCCCACTCTTCTATTAAAAAACCGGAATAATAAAAACCAGCACAGTCTCACTAATTGGGCAAATACGCAGCTGTCTGTGGCAGACCAACCACTGTCAGGGAGACGCACTAAATGCTCCTGCTCTCCTCTCACTGCTACATGAGTGTTTCTCGGTCCGATAAGCTCCTGTGGATTTCCTGCTTGTCATCACCGTCGGCATCATCATCATCAGCTGGATCGTTCTCCTCTCCAGACTCCACATAGATGGGCCAATCGTTATCGGCATCACCTTTCTCTTGGCCTTCTGATGAAGGTTCCATCAGGCTGAGGTTAATGGGCATCGAGTCCTCGTGGGTAGTGGTCACGCAGGTGCAGCTGTCGCACAAGCCAAAGCGTCGTAATCCTTGAGACAGGCTACTTGTGAACGTTCTCCTGCAACCTTTGCAGATAATTGGCTTGTTTGAGCGATGCACCTGAAGTTAAAAATAAAACACTATGGTAAAAAAGGCAATCTGCCTTCTTGCTTTAGCTCCTGCTGGGGTGCTGGTTTGCATATATTCCTAGAACAGAAAAACATCAACGCTTAAGCTAAAGGGCAGATGATTCCATCCCATTTCCAGCGACAAAGATTCAGGGCTCCATAAGTATTAATGAACCATATATCAGTGGCTTAAACTTATTATTAGAAAAGTTTCTCTCGCGTTGGCAACAATCATTTTGTCCAACATATTTTGGGAAATACAATCGGGAAACACCAAAAACTGTTAACAATTTACTGATAATCTTTCAAACTTACACTTAAAGCATGACTCCGAAGGTGCTCCTGCCGAGTGAAACGTTTCCCACACGTCTCACAGGGGTAGGGTCTCTCACCTGTGTGAGAGCGAATGTGCCGTTTTAGTATTCCTTTCTGTTTGGCCGTGTAGGGACAGAACGGACATTTGTGAAGCTTGATCGGCACAACTAACACATCACCTTTTGAAAGAAAACACAGTGCATTAGATTAGGCAGCTCACCGATGTTAGCTATGTTGGCTTCTTATCCTCCTTGCTGCGAATCTGAGTCAAGATAATTGACTTTCCCCTCTTTTTGTGTTTGGCTTACCTGGAATTTCTGTAGGTTGTGCAATTTCAGAAGACATTCATGCAGCTGCAGATGATCAAGTCCCTTGAAAATCAGCTTGCCTATACTTACATAGCTGATGCTCTAAGGGAGTTGGCTCACAACAGAAAAACAAATTAATTTTATTTTAAGAAGCCATTTAATTAAGTGCCAAAAATTTGCTTTTAGTGCAGTGGGGTCTCTGTACTATCTCAGCCATAGAAAGTCTCCTACTTTCTTTTTTTTTTTAAGATACCATTAGCATTAAACAGCATTAGAAATGAAAATCTGTAACACAAATTACAGGTAGAAGTAGGGCAATGTTTCCCATGTGCTCTTACAACGTGCATAAATTTACATGCGGGGAACCCATCTGAAAATATGAATGCTTGTTTCCACTGCCGTTCACTTTAGCCTTTCTATTAGCAATAACAAGGTGAAGGACTCCACTACATTTGCTGGTGATATTTTACTTTTCCTAAAATCAGACATTTTACAAGTAATATGTAATTTATGAAGTCAGATGCCAAACCAGAGAATTAAATTTGAAGATCACATTTTATATAAACATAGGTATTGCCAAGTTTTTCACTGTCAGCCCAGCTACGAGCTTCCTTTCCAGCATAAAGGCTGAGATGTTCTACTAAAAGCTTCGTTTTCCCTGGTTCAGGTACTGATTCAGGAAAGTGTTTGCTTATCAAGCCCCGAGCGCTTCGGCAGTTACACCAAAGTAGGTGGGGCTGTAGAACATTCCTTGTACTGGAGTTTGCCCAACCCAGTCTCAAAAAAAGGAGTGGCTAGTATTAACGTGTGGCTACCAAGTGAAATTCATCTCACTCAATTTCACAAGGTATCGCTAATCCCTGCTGGACTTTCAGAGCTCCATTTAAAAAAGGCAAAGCAGTTCTTAGACCTGCCCGGCTTCCAGGCTCTCTAGAGGTGCCCGTTCACCCTCCACCAGCTGTAAAGGGGACCAGGATGACTGGAACAGACGTGGACACTTGAAAGTAAGTGGCATTTGTCTCACCTGTCAGCCTGAATGCATGAGAGAACCATTCTTTTCTCAGGACTTTGTATTTCTCATTCCTGGTGTCTCGTGAAAATGCTAAGATAGCAGGAGCACTAAAAGCTGAGAAGAGATACTTCTGTTCTACTAAATGCTTACGACGTTTGGTTTTTGCAGAGAAACATAACTGAGTGCAAGGTTTGGGTTTTTTCCCCCCACTCCTATTTAAAGCACATCTACCATTAACATTTCTAATACGTTGTCATAACACCTGATGTTCAAATTCTAGAAGCATTTCCCTTTTAATGATTCATTAACAGTCTGAAGATTTTAAGAGGGGAAAAAAGTAAGCCAAGTTTGTGTGTTAGATGCTCTTGCCTTGCTACACATCAAAAACCATAGGCAGAGGGTGACAGCCCTCTGATAACTTTAGTCTTTCGGTGACTGTAAGACTGGGTTTGTGATTTTATCAGATTCCTTATTTTAAAGCAGTGAGAGAATATATCGGTTTTATTGGCTTTAAGATCACACACGCATGCTTGAGCTGGAAGTGACATGAATGTAAGCTTGCTATCTAGAGTCGAACATTCAGTGCAAGATGTCCTCTCTGTTGCCCACACCATTATTGCATTTGTCACGTCCTGAACAGCTGTGGCACTTGCAGCGGTCGTCAGAGCCGCCTCCCGTCTTCGTAAGGCAGTTTGGACAAGGCAAGTTGTGTGCCAGCATTACCATAAGCAGATAAAATGCCCAAATCCTTATTGTCCACTTCAGGAGAAATGCATATGGACACGACCTTCTTCTCCAGGTCCCCGAGACTGCTGCTAGGAGCCATTCCTGCCAGCGAGAGCCATCCCAACAGGTGCTGGGCTTGGGAAAGCAGCGGAACCTCAGGTGCCCAGCAGCTGAAAAGCGAGCCTGCCTCTAGAGGTAAAAGTTACGTCTTGTCTTTATGCAATACCACAGAGTTTAAAGCTTTCAGTGCTCTTAAAGAATTTCTAGGTATCACTCAGTAATGAATAAAACCGATCTCTGCCCTTTTGAAGTTCAAAGTAAGTAACAGCAACCAGACTATCATCCAGCAACCGACACGCTGGCAGGAGCTCCAGTGGAATAAGCTACTTCTGGTCTGTCAGGTTCTACAGCAGATCCCTCTTGTGGCAGCCCAACTTATCTTTCCGATTGCTCTTTATAACACTGACATTATGAGAGGAAGATTCTTTTTAAAAATTCGCCTGCCATTCAACAAGGTCCCAAGTGAGATTGTTTATTAAAGCACTGTCACCAACACCAAGCTCCAGGATGTGTTTCAAAGAGACCGTAAAAGCTGTGAGAAATACTTACCTCCCAAGTGCTGCACTGAATAAACGAGTACAGCTTTCTTTCAAGTCCAGAACAATAGTTTATTTTGCTATGGCATAATATTCAGCAATATATTCCTGAACAAGAACGAGAGTAACAAAGGAAGTCGCACAACTAAGCCGTTTCCTCCTCGATTATACAGACTATGCCCCCCTGGAGTCCTCTCACCTGTGTCCTCACCATACCAGTCGCTGTGAATGTCCATCATGGAACTCATGGCTACCCCTGCGTCCTCTGGCCTACCCTCAAAGCCCCGGACAAAGTGATGAACCACGTCATCCTTTCTCTGAGCTGAGCTGTTGCGCAACAGGGCCTCTAGGAATTGTTTCATGTGATAGTTATTGCAGGCCAGGTCCATCGCCTGCCCGCCGTGCAGCCCCTCTTCCATCTGCTCCAGCGACAACGGGGTCGGATACTGCGGCAGCCGTTCGCCCACTTCTACCTCTACTTCATCCGAGTCAAACTCTACTTTGGGTTCCACCCCCTTGGGCAGCGAAGAATTAACGTCGCCTGGAGAGTCGCTGCTTACGGGGTCTCTGACCACGAGCTCCAGGGGATGGCAGCTGCTGCATTCGCCGCAGGGAGGATCTCTCTGGCAATCCGAAATCCTTTCCTTTTCCTGCAGGGAAGAGACAGAGGCAGAGCACTGGCTCTTGGAGCTGTACGAGGTGCCCTCTCTCGCAGAACCAGCGCTCCCGCTATCAGCCTGATAGAAAGCAGCTTCTCTCTCTATTTTCCTGCAAATATCTAACGATGACCTTATATACGTTTTGCAGAAGTTGACCACATCGGTCATCTGCAAATAGCTAGCCGCAGACATCACCTCGATAACATTTTCCCCACAGAGATCTAGCTTCCCGGAATAAAGGAAATCTAGGATGATGGAGAAGGCCTCCGAGGTGACAATGTCCAGAGAGGCGGTGCTGTGGCGTCCGCTGTCTTGGATGTAGTGAATCAGCAGGGCTCGGAAATAGCCGCTATTGGCGAATAAAATGTTTTTGTGCGCTTTGAAGATCCTCCCCTCCACGATAATGCTGCAGTCGCAGAAGAAGTCCCTCTTGCGCTGCTCGTTGAGCTCTCCCAGGAGCTTGGTGTAGTAGGACTGCATCTCCATCGCTCCCGCCGCCGCTGGCTGCCGGGCTCCACCAGAAGGCACCGTCAGCTCCCGCGGAGCTCCCGGGGACCCGCCGCCGCCTCCTCCTCCCGCCAGCCTCTCCCCACAGCCGCGGGTAACTTCTGCAGAGCGGGAGCACGGAGGGGCCGGCAGCGGCCGCGCCGCCTCCCCGCCGCCGCGCAGACCCCCGGCCCTTCCCCGCCCCCGGGCGGCGTCACCGCTGCTGCCGCCGCCACCGCCGCCAAAGCTTCTTCCTTCCCGGTACCGGGCGTCCCCGCCCGCCGCCCCGCACCGAGGGCCACTCGGCTCCGCTCCCGCCCGGAGGAGGAGGAGGAAGTGACGTAGGCGAAGAGTCACGGCCCACGGGGGCGGGGCTTGCGGGGTGAGGGGTCGGTAAATATTGGTGACGTCAGGCCGCCAAGATGGCGGAGGGGTGAGTTGGGCAGCGCTGAGGGGGCGGTGGGGAAGGGACCGGGACCGGGACCGGGACGAAGGGGGCGGGCCGCGGGGGGCGGGGGGCCGCGGGCGTGGGGCCTGGGGCCTGGGGCCTGGGCCGCGGGCAGGGCTGTAGTGGGGCCGGGGTCCCGGGGCCTGCCTGGTCCCGAGGCCGGGGTCCCGGGGCCTGCCGGGTCCGGGGTCCCGGGGCCTGCCTGACGCCTGTGTCACCGCGGCAGGGAGGACGCGGGCTGGTGGCGGAGCTGGCTGCAGCAGAGCTACCAAGCCGTCAAGGAAAAGGTAAGAAGCGGCGGGCCGGACCTGCGGGGCGGCCCCGGGACCTGCTACACGGGGGTCGACGGGCTGACGGGCTCCCCGCGGGCCGCGGCCTTGTCAGCAGCGGCTCTGATGCCTTCTGAGCCTCGCCTTAGCGACCGCCAGACCCCCGGCGAGGGCATGCGGCTGTAGCACAGCCCGTGACCCCGGGACGGTCACCGGCGGGTTCGCGTAGAGGGAGTTGTGATCTGTTTGTTACAACTCTGGGAGCCGGGGAGCTGACCGCTGCGCTGGGATCTTACGGCTCAGGGCAGCAGCGCTGGGCTCTGTTGATGTGAAAATCACCACCTGAGCAGGGAGGGCATGTGCTTGCAGCATCGCTTTCTGGTGTGTAATTTCCTGTCTGTGACAGCATTGCTTATGTTAATTATACACAAAACTGACAAAGAGGCTTTTCTTAACCTGGATTTTTTCTATCTTAGCTTAAAAAAGCCCCTGTAATGTGTTTTAGGCATAGCTGCTTCCAGTTGTTATTTTTTTATTATGGTCTTGCCCATTGCACAAGTTGGGGTAAGGGCTCAGCTGGGTTAAAGGCTCCCACACTTTAATCTTTGTAATGTGTCGGGTGTTGCCAGAGTGACCCTGGCTTTGTTGGAAGGCAAAAAGTTTGCACAATCTATCTGTCATCTTCTTACAGTCCACAGAAGCTTTGGAATTCATGAAACGGGACCTGGCGGAGTTCACTCAAGTGGTACAGCATGACACAGCCTGCACTATCGCCGCTACGGCCAGTGTGGTCAAGGACAAGCTGGCAGTGAGTACAGGAGCGGGAGAGCTGGGATTCTTGTTGCAGAAAGCAAAGCGGGGGGTGAATGGCCTCTGAGGACGTGATCCTCTGAACAAACCCCAACGTATAACCGTGAGCTTCAGACTTTCTCCCCGGTGCAGGTTTGGTGCCGAGCACTGTGTGGCATTTCCTTGCTGTAGAGGTGAGGAACCTCTGGAGATGAGTGGAGACAAGTTCCCCGTGCTTTCCCTCTCCCAGTGTGCCGTGTAGCTGGGATACTGGCAGCGTCACTGTAGTACGACATCAGATCTCTGCGCAAGCTGTCAGCCTTAGCCCTGCACAGCTGCTGCCGTGACAGTCCAACCCCCAAACCAGCCAGTCCCCAAACCTGGCTGTGTCCTTCCCTGCAAAGCCTAGGCTCAGTTCTGGACAAACCTATTACAAGGCCTGCCCACCCCACCACACCTGAGGCTGGTGCCTGCCACCACACCCTTCTCCTCACCCAGCCCTGGCCACGCAATTGCCTCATTAGCACTTTTTTGAAGGGAGAGACATCCTGCTTCCTTGAAGGAACCTGTCCAGAAAGGACCGAGACTTCTGCTGCTGCTGCGGGTACTGCTGCTTACACTGTGCTGCTTTTTCTCTTCAAGAGGGCAGAAGGTTCCTCAGGTGCGACTGAAAAGGTGAGGAAAGGGCTCTCCGACTTCCTGGGTGTCATCTCAGACACGTTTGCTCCCTCGCCGGATAAGACCATTGACTGCGATGTGATAACACTGATGGCAACTCCCTCAGGTACCACGGAGCCCTATGACAGCGCCAAGGTGAGTGCCCCGTTCCCGGAGTTTCTCTGGGATGAGAAGTCCCGAGCCCTGTGCTCTCGGGGCTCTGCTGCTGCCCCTCCACTGACAGCTCTGCCCTCTGCATCTTCTCTTCCAGGCTCGCCTCTACAGCCTCCAGTCGGACCCAGCCACCTACTGCAATGAACCCGATGGTACGGGGGGGGCTTGGCGCTGCTGCCGAGCCAAGCTGGCCCTCGCCTGGGGTCTGTGGGCCATCCGGAATTTGCCCAGAGCCTTTCGCCAGCGGGCCTGCTGGCGTGGCTGTAGATGGGGTCACTGTTTACGGAGAGCAGATCTGTCTGTTGCATTGGGGACTGGCTTAGACTGAGAGTTTGCTGGGTCAGTTTAAACCGCCGCTACAGCTGGCGCTACGTGGCCTTGTGCTGGCAGAGGACCCACGACGTGGGGTGGGCTCAGACCCACGTCTCCCTCTTTCTTTGCCCCTTGCTCACCCCAGCTGATCTGTTCCGTAGTATTTTTCCAATTAAACTTCCCAAAACTGTTCCTGTTGTTTGTGCCAAGGACTGTTATCTCTGTGCTTGTCCTGTACAGGCCCTGCTGAGCTCCTTGAGGCCTGGCTCTCTCAGTTTAACCTAGAGGAGAAGAAAGGGGAGATCGCAGAGCTGCTGGCAACCAGCCCTTCCATCCGGGCTCTCTACTCCAAAATGGTAAGGCCCTGCCTGGCTGCTGTAGTGGGCAAGTTCTGACTTGGGGTATGGTGCAGGGGAGCCCTGAGCTGCTCGGGCTCTGGAGTTGGTGGCAGAAAGGACTGTGGTTGCATGGTAAACTGCCACAGGGATTAGGCAGCATATTGTATTCTTCTTTCCTGCTTGTTTGTCATGGGCCTGGAACAGAAGTTCCTCTGTAGCCATTTGATGTGTGTCTGAGCATCTGCCGGTGCGTACCTGAGGCTTGGTCCCAAGTCTGCGCACCTGAAAACGCAGGCGCCTTGCGCGGGTTATGAGGGGAGCAAGGCAGCAAGCGCAGCCCTCCCACTGAAGTGACTCCTGGTGTTTCCCGTGTCGCTCCCAGGTGCCGGTGGCCGTTTCCCATTCCGAATTCTGGCAGCGCTACTTCTATAAAGTGCATCGCCTGGAGCAGGTAGGTCAGGAGGTGGGTGTCTCCCCCGTGGGTGGGCACTCCAGCCAAGGAGCTCTCTAACGCAGACCAAAGAGGCAGAAGAGACTTTTCCTGGAAAAGCAGGGATCTGGGCTGCCTTGTCTGCGTCCTTGTTGTCACTGACACTGAAATGCCTGGGGGAAGAAAGGACTGGGGATGTGAGTCGCTGCTGACGCTGAATTCCCTGCAGGATGAAGCCCGGAGGGAGGCTCTGAAGCAGCGAGCGGAGCAGAGCATTCACCAAGAGGAGCCAGGCTGGGAGGAGGATGAAGGTGGGTCGGGTGGTTGGGGATCTGCGGGAGGGCTCGTGCAGACCTTGGAAGGTCTCGGTTAGAGAGGGTGGCGGCTCCTCCTCGCTCCCACAAATCCAGCTCCCAGCCCAGCTGCAGCCAACCCTGCTGCACTGTCAGCTGCTGCTGCGCTTGCTGAAACATCTCTCGCTTCTCTTCTGCCTTCCTACAGAGGAGTTCTTGGGGATGTCACCCCTGCCTTGTGCAAACGTCAAATTTCCAGAAGCAGCAGAGAAAGAATCTGCCCCTGCAGCCCTGGAGGGAAGCCACCCCACTGCTCACAAGGGACCCTCAGAGGAAAGCTGGGCCGTCCTCCCTCCGGAGCCGGCCCCAGCAGAGGGGAGCCCCTCTGAGAGCAGTGAGAGCATCTCCCTTGTGACTCAGATTGCAAACCCTGCCTCTGTGCCTGCTGCGCAGCTACCGACTGGAGCGCAACCAGCTGGGACCGGAGACCTCTCTCAGAGGCTGCTGGAGGCCACCTCAGAAGAGCAGAGCTCCCTGCCAAAGCCCTCAGAACCTGGCCATGCTTCTGCACCTGCCCGGGAGTCAGCAGCATCCTCAGAGCAACCGGCTGTTACAGAGCAAAAAGAGATGGAGAGCAAAGTCCAGGCCAGGACAGAGACTCTGAAAGAGGAAGGACCAACAGATCTACGCGTCTTTGAGCTGAACTCAGATAGTGGGAAATCCACTCCCTCCAACAACGGCAAGAAAGGTGCGTACGTGGGGCCAGCACAGGGCCTGGAAACCTTCTGCTGGGGGTGGCAGCTTTTGGGTAAAGGGCTCTGATTTTGTGACGGTGGGGGAGGAGAAAAGGGGTTTTGCTAAAATCCTCCAGGACGGTTAGATCCAAAGACTGTCTGATGGCCTAACTAAAGTGAAAGCAAATCGTTATGCTGTTGGGCAGGGTCAAGTGCGTCACATCAGATGGTGACAATCTGCTCTCAGCAGGCGGCTGGGCTGGTGCCGCAGCTGGCTCTGGCCCGAGCCCTCTCCTGAGCCCCGTTCATGGTGCTCCCTCAGGAGAACGGAGGGTGAGGCTCCCCAGGACCCTGAGGAGGGACGTGTCGCAGCTCTGGCTGACGCTATTGACAAACCTTTCATTGCAGGGGATTCTGCCTTCAGCAGAGCCTGCTGCACGCCTCCCAGAATGACGCTTATGTTGGTTATAAGATTATAAAGCCCCTGGAAGCAAGCAAAGCTCCAGCAAGGTGGCCAAGTGTCAGGAACTGGGTCTGTGAGCAGAATGAAATTAGACAAGAAATCAGATGTCCGTCAGCTGAACAGGGCAGACCTTTGGTCCCCAGCCTGCTGGGTGCCGGGGCAAGGCTGTGGTCTGTGTAGGGAACGTGGTGTTTCCTTCCCTCCGCACGCCGCCCCTGCAGTGTCCCTGCTGCTCCTCTGCCCCGGGAGGCTGTTTGTTCTGTCCAGGGGTGTGACAGTCCCCATGCCTAAGTCACTCCTGCCATTCCTTATCTGTTGTGTTTTCTGTGTGACTGAAGCGTGACACATCCTAGTTCTCCCAGGCCGGAGGAGAACACGTTTCAGCATTCACCTCTCCCACTTGTTCTGAACCAGCCCTTGCTGCGAGGGAAGTGCAGTTCAGTCCAGCCCGTCTCTGTCAGCGAGCCGACAGCCGGTTCCTGGGAACGGGGGAGGCTTTCTCTCCTCGGGCAGGCTGCGGTAGATCCGAGCCTCATGAATGCCAGGGCTTTGTGGGCCTGCTTGGGCAGCTGTGTGCTTTGGCCAGAGCGTCTGGAGAGCACGTGCGGCTCTGATGGCTCAGTCGGGATGTTTGTGGTTACAGGCTCCAGCACCGACATCAGTGAGGACTGGGAAAAGGATTTTGATTTGGACATGACGGAAGAGGAGGTGCAGCTGGCCCTCTCAAAGGTGGAAGTGTCTGGGGAGGTGAGTCGAGGGGAGGTGCTCACTCAAATAGGCGAGCAGATTGCTCCCAGAAACCGTCAGCAACTCCTTGGGGCGCTGCTGCGTGAGCTCTGCCGTTGCTGGGAGCTTCCCCTGGGAGGTGAGGAGAGGCTGCAGTGCCTCAGAGCACGAGGGCGAATCCCTCGGCTTGAGCTCCGCTTCCAGCCCCCGTGATGGGGCTGAGGCTGTGCAGCACGTTTCAGCGAGACGTGGCTGCCGCTGGCCTGGAAGGGCAGCGCTGCAGCAGGCAGCTGCCTGCACAAAAAGCTTGCAGGAGGCTTTCCAAAGGCGTCGTTTGTTCTTTTGAGGACACAGACTTGGCTTGGGATCTCGGCGTGGGAGTGATGGGTGTTAGCTGGAGCAGAGGGTGGCTGTTTGGACGTGCTTAAAGAGGGATGAGTGTGCGAGTTCCCTAAGGGGAACGGAGCAAGCAGATCCCTGGTGTGAGGGTGTGGGAGCGTGAGGATGTGTCAGGCTTTGCGCTGACTCAGGTGCCCCGGGCAGGAGGATCTCTTGACAGATGGCTGCTGAGTTAGAGAAACAAACTGAGGGATGTGACTCTTGTTTGCAGCTGGAAGATGAAGAGTGGGAAGACTGGGAATAAAGCGACTGCTTCCAGTGTGTGTCACAGGCTCATTTCCACCATCGAATGTGAATTAAATCACGGACCGGCTGTTCCTTTGTGTGTAACTGTGCTGGGGATTGCAGTTCCAGGCTGGAGGAGTTTCATTCCTGCTAAATCCTGTGGGCAACTCAAGTGACCCCTTCAGACCTGGAAGAGGAGGAGGAGGAAGCAGGAGTTCGCTCGTACACTTAGCTGCTAGGGAGCCCATCTTCTCAGTAGGTCCCAGAGACCGGCCAAGCCAAAACTGACCGCCCCGAAAGCGTCGGGTAGAGGCAGACGCGATGCAGCGAGGGGTCCCCGGGGCGAGCCGGGCGCTCGGACACCTGGCAGGATTGCTCGGTGCCGCCAGACTGCCAGCTGGCTGATCGTTTGCTTCTTGTGTGCGCACCTAATCTACAGTACAGCAGTTCAAAGGTTCTCGGATGCAAGCTGTGCCTGCTCGCTCGCTGCTCTGCGCTGCTGGCTGGGCCATCCCCGGAGAAAGCCCCGGTGCAGGGAGTGGCCGGGGGCTGGAGATGCTGCAGCAGAAGCCCCTTCTGCTCTGCCACTCTTTGCCGCAAAGAAAGGCAGTTGGCTTGTGGCTTTGACCCAAAGTTGGGCCATGCTGGAAGGAGCCAAACTCCCTGCCAAACCCTGAGCTTCTGCCTGGCTTTTCGTCTTGGAAGCTTTTTCTAATGGAAACTCGGGTTTCCTGCTGCAAGAGCAGCAGCTCCTCTAAGAGCCAAGGCCTGCTGCCTCCCCCTTTGCAGCTGCACTGCCTTCCTCCGCTGGGTTTTGTGTACTTCTAGTTAAATCCTCCACGCAAAGTACTTGTGGCTTGCTCTTACTTGAGCCCTTCTGGGCTTTGGGTCACCCTGGGAGCAGAACCCCTCCCTTGTGGTGCCCAGTTCAGCCCTGGCAAAGCCCCAGTCTGGCCCACTGACCACTTCAACCTCCTCCTCGGTGCCCAGGCTCGGCCCTTCCCTCTCCCAGCCTGGGGGGAGGCAGAAGCGCCCGAGCGCGGGTGGTACCTGTTGGCTGGGGCTGTGTCTGTCCGCTCCCCTGCCCCCTCGTGTCCTGCCCGCACCAGGCCTCAGGGCCTCTCTTTTTGGGGCAGTTCCCTTCTACCGTCACGAGATGCTCCTCAGTGGGTGTTGCTAATACACAGTTATCCTAAAGGGACAGAGCCCTCGCTGCGCCTTCCGGGTGCTGGGTTTATGCATCTGCCTTTGTCCTTCTGCCCTTTCCAGGGCTGCTTCATTGGAGCTGTGGGTTTCCTCCTGGGTTCGGATAGCATTGACCCAGCTGCACCTGGAAGAGTGGTGATTTTGGTTTTGGTGTTTGGGTTTTTTTCCCCCCGGCTTTGGGGAGATTCTCAAATGCAGCTGCCCACACAGGTGGATTGGTGGTGGCGGTGACTTCAGACGCGAGCGCGTCTCTGTCCTGGAAAACCCACGAGGGCCGGGGACTGAGCTACAGCTCGCCTCCCGCTTGGTGTACGGTGGGCCCCGCAGCGCCTCCGAAACGCGCTGCAGCCTCGCCCTGTCCTGGGCTCAAATTCAGCTGTAGCGGGAGAGCCTGCTGCGGGGCGGTGACAGCAGCGGGGCAGGGGGCTCGGGGCTGCGGTCCCTCGGGGTTTGGGTATGAGTCGCGGCCGGATCCCTGGGCCTGCGGCAGAGCTCCGAGGGTGCAGCGCTCTCATCTGTGTCACTTTTTTTTTTTTTTTCTTTAGTCAAATTAACCGTTTGGTTGTCTGTGCAATATTCTCTGTTCTGAACTATTCTGCGTCTCCCTGAGCCTTTTCTAGCTGGGGTGAAAACCAGGAACAATTCTAACAGCTGGTAGTTTTGTAACGATGACTTTCTCCAAACCTTTTACAGACTTGCAGTTAACAGCAATTAAAGGAATTCTACGGAGTCTCTGCCTGTGTCGGCTCTTCTCATTCCCTTTGCCTGCGGGATGGGGACGGCTGCCTCGAGAGAGGGTCTGCGTGTCGGCTGCTTTAAATTTCCCTTTCCTCCCGCCTAGGTTTGTTTAACTCAGGACAGCGAACCCGCGCTGCCCCAGGTTGCTGGCAGCTTGCGTCTGCCCTGTTCCCCACTGCTGACAGCCCAGGGCTTTGAGGGAGCCGATAAAGCTGCCCGAGTACGAACCAGACCTTGTCTCTGCCAGCCGGAGGCCTGGCGCACCACTCGCGGGGCCGGCTGGCTTGGAAACACCCACCTCCACATTTATTGTTTCTAAAATGACAATCTGGTCTGTTCGGGGAGAGCAGGGCGCGTCCCTCTCAGGGGTTAGTCAGCCACGGGTGCCTGCTGACCCCCTCGATGGAGAGTCTGAGCGTCATGTCCGGCTCCAGGAGCATTTTCAGGAGGTTCTGGCACTCCTTGGAGATCCCCAGGTGCCTGGGGACGGAGACGCCTTTCTGCTGCTGGTGCAGCATCCTGGGGATGTCGGTGTCGTCGAAGGGCAGGCGGGCGCAGATCAGGGCGTAGAGGATGACGCCCGCGCTCCAGACGTCGCTCTTGCGGCTGTCGTGGGGCGCGCCCCACAGCACCTCGGGCGCCGCGTAGGCTGTGCTGCCGCAGAAGGTCCAGCTCAGCTCCCTGCGGTCCCTGGGGAGCAGCTTGGCGAAGCCAAAATCCGTCAGCTTCAAGGTGTGGCCCTGCAGCAGGGCGTTCTCGCACTTGAGGTCGCGGTGGGCCACCCCGCGGTTGTGGCAGTACCGGATGGCCTCGACCAGCTGGCGGAAGAGCGCCCTGGCGCGGGGCTCGGGCAGGGGACCCTCGCGGAGCACGTAGTCAAAGATGTCCCCGTCCTCCGCCAGCTCCATCACCAGGCAGATCTTCCCTTCCGCGGACTCCAGCACCTCGTGCACGTGGATGATGTTCCTGTGGTCCAAGCGCGTGACGATCTGGAGCTCCCGGGGCAGGAATCTCTGAACAAACTCTGCCGAGAGAGAGAGAGGAGGCGGGTTTGCTGATGGGGACGTCCCCGAGCGCTGGGCTCCCCTCTGGGACTCGGCAGCGGGAGGGAAGGTCGTTCCCGCGGTGCCTGGTTCCTTACGGCCTGGCACCGTTCCCCGAGGGATGCCGGGCTCCGCCAGCACTTCGCCGGCCTTGCGGTCGGAGGGGCAGCCGCCTAAACGGGTCCTAATCCTCTGGCCACGGTCCCCGGGGTTTTCTGCTGGACCCCCAGCGCCGCCCCCCCCATCTGCTGTCGGTTTGGGAAACCGGCTTTCTGCCGGGAATTAAAAGCCTCCAGGGAAGGACGGTGCCTCAGCCTGGAGCTCTTTTGGGGTCAACGCTTACCCTCTGGGCCTTCCTTCTTATCAATTATTTTAATTGCCACTTTCTTCTGGTGCTTTTGGGAAAAAGCCTCCTTCACTTTGGAGTACATCCCCTCCCCAATGGTCCTGCCGAGCTGGTAGCCTTTGGCAAGCAAAAACCCCTCCATCTCCTCGCGCGGGCTGGGACCCTTCGCTCCCTCAGTTCGTCCTGCAGCGACTCCCCAGCAGCATCTCGGCACCCGCAGCGCCCGGCGGGGCACAGAGGGACCTTTTAAAACCTGGGGCTACCATTGTGATGCAACCGACGCCGCGTCACTTGGCTGGCGGACGCGCAGCGAGGGGGGGGGACAGGCTGGGACGCCCTCGTGGTGAGCGGAGGCTCTTGGGGTGGGCGGCGCGGACGTTACGGGGCTGGCCCGGGTCCCCCCGCGTTCCCCCACCGTGGCCGGGGCGCCGGTGCTCGCCTAGCCCACCCGCCCGCTCCTCTCCGGTCGGACGCGCCCAGGGCCTGGACATGAGCTCCCAGCGGGCACCGCAGGCTCGGAGGTTCCCCATCGAGGCAGGCGACTGTCCCAGCTCGGCTGTGCCCCCCGAAACGCAGGAGCCGGTAGGCGCCGAGCGCTCTGTGGGAAGGTAAGGGGGAGCAGGACGCCCTGTGGGGTGCAGGGGGTGGCCCCGGCACAGCCACGCCGTGTCCCGATGACGCAGACCAGGTCCCTGCCCCGCAAACGCAGCTTGGTTTGCTCCCAAAAGCTTTGTCTGATGGCTCGAAGCCCTCCTTGCCCTGGGACAGGGCAGGCTGGCTCCCTGCCTGCTGCTGCGGGCAGGCTTTATCGGGGCAGGCAGCGCCCCGTGCCGTGCCGTGCCGTGCCACGCCGCTGGGCTCACCCCGCTCTCTCCCCGCAGGCAGCTGCGGCGATGCCCCGGCAGCCACTGCCTGACGCTGCCCAACGTCCCCATTGACGTGTTCATCGCCATGGGAGGGAGCGGCAGGCCTCGCGCCACCTGATGGCCCCCGCGCCCGCGCCGGCCGCAGCCGGCCCCGGAGCTGCGGAGCTGCCGCAGACACAGATCGGGGATGGAGTTTATAATAAAAGGACATCTTAGAGCGTTTCTGTGCTCAAAACCCGCGCGTGGTGTGTTGGCCATGGAGGGTCGTGGGGCGAGAGGGGACAGGAGGGGATGGGACAGGAGGGGACGGGACAGGGCACGAAGGGATGGGACACGAGGGATGGGGTGTGAAAGAGAGGACACAAGGGACAGGACACGAGTGATGGGACAGGAGGGGACAGGGTGTGAGGGGATGGGACATGAGAGGATGGGACATGAGGGATGGGGCAGAAGGGCTTGGGACACAAGGGGCAGGACACGAGTGATGGGACACGAGGGGACAGGGCGTGAGGGGACGGGACACGAGGGATGGGACGCGAGTGACGCGATGCGAAGGAATGGGACGTGAGGGGTGGGGCACAAGGGCTTGGGACACAAGGGATGGGGTGTGAGGGATGGGACGCGAGGGGATGGGACGCGAGGGGATGGGACACGAGGGATGGGGCACAAGGGGTTGGGACACAAGGGACAGGGTGTGAGGGCCGGGATGCGAGGGGATGGGACATTGGGACAGGACACAAGTGATGGGACACGAGGGGACAGGGTGTGAGGGGACGGGACACGAGTGACGGGACCCAAGGGGATGGGACATCGGGACAGGATGCGAGGGACCGGGAGCGGGGGGGACAGGACATGAAGGGACGGGACGCGAGGGGACGGGACATTGGGACGGGACACGAGGGGTGGGGCACAAGGGCTTGGGACACAAGGGATGGGGTGTGAGGGACAGGACACAAGTGACAGGACGCGAGGGGACGGGGCACAAGGGGACGGGGCACAAGGGGCTGGGACAGGAGGGCCGGGACGCGAGGGCCCGGAGGCCGGGTCCTCCCCGCCCGCTGGGGGCGCCCGAGCGCCGCGGGCCCCGCGGGAGAGAGCGGCCCCGCCCCGCCCCGCCCCTGCCGCCTCAAGGGGCGGGGCGGCCGCCGCGCCGAGGAGGTTTGTCCCGTGCCGGCCGCCGTCCGCCGCCCTCGCCCTGCCTCTCCCCGGGCCCGCCATATTGTGGCCGCCGCAGCTCGGGAGCCGCCGCCTGAGGAGCCGCGATGGGTGAGGGTGGGCGCGGTCCCGCCGGCCGGGGCGCCCCGGCAGCGGGCGAGGGGGACGCGGGGAGGGGAGGAGAAGCCGCCCCGCCGGCCGGGCAGCGGGGACGGCCCGTCCTGGCGCCGCCCGCGCCCCTCACCGGGGCTCCGGGCGCCTCCCCTCAGCGGCGGCGGCCGGGCCGGCCTGGCGGGGCGGGGGGCTGCGGGCCCGGCCGCCGCCGCTGAGTCATCCCGGCACGGCGGGCCCCTCCCCGGGCAGGGCCCTCGGAGCCCGCTGGCCGCGGCCTGGCGGCGGAGCCGGGGCTCGGGGGGGCGGCTCTTGCTGAGGGGGCTCCCCGGGGCAGGGGCCGGGCCGCTGGGGCAGGGGTGGCGTGGGGGGTTTGTTGCCTGCTGGAAGCAGCGGTGAGAGCGGCTCGGTGATCCGCAGCTCGGTCTTCGGGGGGAGCGAGGGGAGCAGCGGGGGCTGTTTAATGCTGTAATGTTCTGGTTCTTGGGTATTGGGGACCGCTTCTGCCGCAGGCAGCAAGGTAAAAGCCTTGAGGGGCAGTGGTGGGGGTGGGAAGGGGCTGCTGCCATGGAAGCTTCACCACAGGGTCTGTGGCGGCTGTCTGATCTCTGATCCCCGGTTCGTTTGAGCTCTGAAGTTTGTAAGAGCTTAGAACCGAGCTCAAGTGAGAGCCTGCTAAACCGTTCACCGTTCTGATAACCCAGCAGGGCCCTGGCTATTGTCGCTTTTATAAAATAAAACTTGAGCAGCAGTGTCCACATAAACTCACCCCGGCTGTCCCTGTGCAGCCTGTTGCTGCGGACAGTACAAGCAAATTTGTCTCCTGAGCCTCTGCAGGAAAGGAGTGTCGGGGGGGAGTTTGTTTGCATATTCATAGCCAGTGCCACTAAATATACTTAAAGGTTCAGAGAGGTAGCAGATAGCTCTTTCTGTTAGCTACAAGTAGATCATACCTGAGTCTTGCCCTTCAAAAGGTACTTTAATAACAGCAGGCTTTTTTTTGATGTAGCCTGAAATTGAAGCTCCCTGCTCAGGGAGGAGAGATGTCTTTTTCTTGAGGCTTCAAGTAGTAAGACAGGGTGTGAACGGCTGAGGTGAACGGGAAAGCCAAGCCTGTAGCAGGCGTATTCTCTATAAAGCAGAGTAAGGATCCTCTGGGAAGTAAGGATTAAGATCTTCTCAGTTTTCACCTGCAATATTGTCTTTTAACCAGACTCGCCTTCAGAGGTCTTAAAAACGCCCTTTGGGGTGGGATGCTGCTTGGTCAAAATGATCTCGTCAGAAACTGCTGCTCTTCAAACACCTCCCATGATGTTCCAGGAAAAGTTAGTGGTTGCAAGTCTGTGTATGCAATGGCTGCAGCACCTCCTGGTCCAGAACAGCTTTTAAAACTTAATTTATAGCTTGAGATGTAAAATCTCGACTGGCAACTTTGGGTAGAAAAATGTCCTCGGGCCTGTTGGTGAGTGTCTGGAAACTGCCCGTGTTATCTGGAGCTGAGGACGTTCGCGCGAAGGCGCTTCCCATCCTTCCCCACCACTGCCTCCCCGCTGCTTCTTGGAGTTTGAAGCAGGCGTTTTTCTGACAGCAAGAATTTAATACTCCCCTTATTTGAATTAACCTAATGTAACTTTTTCTTAACTTTTTAAATAAACTAAGACTGCTTTTTTCACTGTTTTAGGTTGATAGGATTAAATGGTGGCAGCATAATGCTGTTACCCCTTCTCGTGTGGTGCGGGTTGAGGGTGCCGTGGTGTTTGCAAGCCGTTGTGATGTTGGTCTTGCCTGTGTTGTCAGAAATGCTCATCAGTTCGTTCTTCGTTTGCTATGCAAATGACACGTCTAAATGCGTTTATAGTGCTGTTTAGCCTATGGAGCAGTATGTAATGCTTGATTCTTAATAAAACGTTTGCGGCTGATGAATTTAACTAGTTATTTGGCTATTTTGCTTTGTTTGCTCGTGTTCAGGAGAGCAAACATGAACTTTGTAAAGGGGAGCTTGATCATTAAAATAGCGTAATAGTGAAAGTACTAATTCCTTCAGCCTGTCGGCTTTGAGCTATTGTGCTAGTGGGATCCAGATAAACTCAAATTTGCTTAGCAAATCAGACAGTACTGTTTGTTTCTGGAGCAAAGCACATGTTGGGAAGGATGAGCTTGTTGGAATTTTATAGCCCTTTGTAATTGACTATTTCTGGTTGTTTTTAACCTATAACTCTCCTGAGTCGAGTTTGAGTTGACTTAGTTGAAGAGTTGATCCCTGTTTTAAGGACTCCGTGACCTCAGGTGACAGCCTGTTGCACTTGATAGATCATCAGTCCCCTCTTAATGAAATCTGAAGGTCTTGGAACATTTAAATCAGATTGAAGAGGACTTAAAGCCCCCCAAACCTCAGATTTTTGAGGTGAAAAGGTGGAGTTGAAATTAACGTGTATTGAGAACTGGACTGAGGAAAAGGTGGGTTCTTTTTATATCGGGGCACGGAGAGCCTAAAGGAATCCTAATCTTAGACTGACCCTAGTGAAGGACAAGTTTGCTGTAGGACTGTTGATTTTCCCCAAAAAGAATTTTTGCTTTTCCCTTCCCCCTCCGCAGCCAGCACCATCAGCGAAGCTGTTGCACATTCCAGCAGCGATATCGCATCGCTGGCTCTTGGTAGCTAAAACCGAAGGGAACGAGCCAATGGTGGCTGCTGCGCCAGGCAGCCAAATCGCCGCACGGATAAGCGTTTTACTAGCACAGCACGTACCGCGCGCGGAGCGCCCGGCCAGGGGACGGCGGCAGGCTGGGTTTAAGACGGCTCTGACAGAGAACTGGCTCTGCCTGTGCTTATTTGTAGTAAACACTCGAATTGCCTGTGTGAGAACATAAAAGCAGCAGAGCAAACGTGCAAAACAGACCTGCACAAGTGACAGGGCGACAGAACTTGGCCACTTTTCCAGGGTTTAACAGCAGCTGGGGTAATTCCAGCGCTGTAGAGGCAAAGCCTTGAGTTGCTGCTTATTTGACAGGACTGCTTATGTAGTTGTTCTCCTGTGAGCACAACTGTTTATCTTCCTTTTCCCTCTTCTTGTCTGAGCAAATGGAGTGATTTTTTTTTTCTTTTTATTCACTGCAAAACTATCAAAGTGACACGTTCAATAAAAGAATCTGTTCTTGGCTGATTTCTGGTAGCAGTTCAGAGCTGTCTTTGTATACAGTCTGCACAAGTAATTCAACTACTTTTATATATTTATTATAACCAACTTCATTTAATTTGTGTTTAAGAAGTACAGATTATTTAGGCTTCTCTTTTCTGTGATTTCAACTGAAATCATAAAGTTATCCTGGATGTGCTTTTTCTAGAAGAGAATCCTTTAGAGACGTTAATAGGCCCATATCTGTAGCTTCTGTCAGGAAGACCCTTTATGCTATATCGTAAAGCGAGTGCTTAAGCGCTTAAGAATTGACTGAAGACGATAGACACGTCTATCCAGTGCTGTAAATTGCATTACATACCTGAGTTTCAGAAGAATTTTTGTTTCTGTTCTCAAAGTGAAGGCACCCCTTCACAAACGGGAGAGAGAAGGAACAAAATTCACGTAAGCGCTGCTAATTGTAACGTGATGCTCTTTACATTTACAAGGAAACCAGTGATTGATGCTGATTTACTTGGCTAGGTGAGGAGAGAGACTTCAGATTTTGAAACACTTCGGAAATGCCTAGCGCTGTTTTGTTGTCTCTTGCATTGAATGTTTTTTTTGTTCACTTAAAGCAGCGGCTTTGGTGATGGTTTGACAAAGTGAGAGGCAACGAGAGGATGAACGTAGAAGTGGCCAGAGACTTTCTTTTCAGTTGTAAGTAGGTGATAGCAATAAGAAACTGTGTTCAAAACTGCCATGCCGTACCTGAATGCTGAATCAAGTTTCCAGGGTTTCACTATCGGTGTGTTCTTGTGAGCTGTACTGAGTAGCTGACTGCAGAAATAACAGGAGTTTGAGAGTTACAAATGTTAACTATTAAGCCTTCTGGAGAAATGCGGGATCGTGAAGCAATAACACGTAGTCAGCCTGATGTCCGCTGCCCACTATCGACTCGTGTGTGCAGCCTCAGAGGATGATTGGCATATTCTTACAGGCACCTCCTCCCCAGATCCAAAAATATCACAAATGCTTTGATTTTTTTTTTTTAAAGAAATGCCTCAGTAACTGTAACTGGAGATAGCTCGACTATCACATGTAGGTTTTAACACTGTCAGGGGAGATGACTGGAGTCTTAAACCTCTGATTTATCACTGCTAGCTTGTTCTTCTAAAGGTAAGGTTCATTTTCTTTGTGTGATCCGAACTGCTCTGCTGTCTACTACTACTAAGTCAGTTTACTTCAACTGTCTGCTGGTCCTGGTGGGCATGGTGTTGAAAGCACAGGCATTTTGTTGAACACGGGCCCTGCAGAGAAAGACACCTACCAAGCTTACTGTCCTGGTGACTGTTGCAGAAGTGTCCTGTGTTTCCTCTTCAGCGCCTGAACCTCCTTGTCGCTCCAGAGCGGGGTGGTGACTTATCTGAATTTGATGTGGTTTATCTCTATCTCCCTGCAACTCGGTCAGTCTGAGAAAATACGAGACCAAGGGCAGCAAAGAGCAGTGACCGTTCCTGTGCTGCTGGTAGATTTTCTTGCAGCAACAGTGCAGGAGTGTGATGCTGTAGGAACGTGTATTTAGCTCAGAGCCTGTGCAAAGGGGGAGGCAGGAGGAGATGGGAGGTTCCTCTGGCTTTTCAGGTAAGGAACGGAGAAACTTTCTGCTGGGTAGAGAAACCCAAAGAATATAGTCATGCTCCTGTGACATATATTATTGACATAATATATGTCAAATATATATTTGAGATATATTTCATTCATGTCAAATGAAATGTAGTAGATCACTGAGTGTGTTTTGCTAGGACTTGGCAAATTTAGGGGAGGTTTAATTGTAACTGACCAAGTTTATACTATCACAGGGAACACTTAGGTTGGAAGGGGCCTTTGGAGGTCATCTGGCCCAGTGCTTGCTGAGAGCTGGGAAGCTCTGAAATGTACTCAGTGGGCACTAATTGGCTGCTGGAGTTCATCAAGTGTATTCATTTACGCTTGCGTGATTCTCCTGCCCTTCTCCACTCCGCACACGCAGCTGTCAGCCTTCCTGGCTGGCCAGGCTTTGCCTTAGGTATGTGTCTTATGCCCAGCCACAGAACTGTAATAGATATCCTACGAAGGTTACCTTTGTGAAAGGGTATTTTGGCTTAAAAAAGGCCTTGTCAGATCTGTCAGCGTAACTGTTTCTCTGCTCTGTCACTTTGGTCTGACTCAGCAGCACAAGTCCAGATTTAGACATGCGAGTCCCTGCAGTGACTCAGCTTGGAGGCTTTAATCGGCAGCTGAAAAAATGTTTGAAGCAAATGCTTTTTGTAATGCAGAGAAATGGGAAGAGCGTCATCTGGGAAGAAGCAAGGTTGGCTTTCTGATCCAGTGACATTAAGATGCCGTTATAATCTTGGTGTGGCAGTAATGACCCTGGAATTACAGTTTTCTGGCTGACCTGCTGTAGCTTGTGTTGGCTTTTACACAGATGCGTACAGGATTTGAGTGCTCTGCTGAGCCTTCAGAGTCAAACTTCCGCACTGTTTTTCCTTTCTTTTAAGCGGTAAATACCTTCTCATCATTCAATATATAAGGACGAGTGTGGCAACTGTACTAGTAATTCTTTGGTTTTCATGGCAACTGGAGGATTTTTTTTCCTCAGCGAAGCCAACCATTGCCAACAAAACCTATAGCAGGAGCCAAACTTCTTCCGTCTCCTGAGGGGGTTTCCTTTGCACAAGGCATTGAAAAGGTATTGTTCAGTTAAGCTTCATCCCTAAGTTTGACTGCTCCTGTAGCCCTTGTAAGAGGATTCTCAGCTCACAGAACACCTGAAGTCAATCCCAGTATGAATTATTAGCTTAATAAAGCCTTGCTTTGGTTTTAATGGACCAATTTTTATAAATAATTTGATTCCAAAGGTGTTAGCATTCAGAAGTTGTTGGCATGGGGACGTTTTAATGTTCATGCCAAAGATGTGCTGTGTGCTAGGAGGCATGATCTCATAGTGGCTTTAAAATCCCACTTAGGCAATTTTTCTCTCTGGGGAGACAAAGGAAGAATAATGGAAAAGTCGATTGGTTTCACGTGGGCTTTTAGTTGTGTGAGTTTTGAGGATGTAGGCAGTCTTCTAAAAGAAGTTATAAGAATGTGTTTCAACTCATTGATGCTTTGCAATCCTGAAAGGTACATCAGAATTGGGCTTACGTGTGTGTTTAATATGGACCTGGCAAGGCAGCTAATTACTTCATGCTCTGAAATGACCTTAGCAGATCCTTGCAGCAACTTACTCCTGCCTGGTTAACAGTGAGCAGAGCTCCTTGTCTGATACTGGCCTTGTCTCTCTTTCTGGCTCAGGATGACAGAGGTGCATCTAAACTTGTGTTGCTGTTTCAATCTCGATCCTTGTTTTTAGGTGGTCAGGTGGTGGCTTCATCGGCTGTCGCTAAATTGGAGTTACAGACTTCCCTTGAGCGTGTCACCCTGCGCATAGCCGCTCACGTAGCTAAGAAATAAAAGCTAATGCTTCTGACACTCGGTACGTGTTTCCCTTTTGGCCTTTCTGCCAAGTTCTCCAATTGCTGCTGTTTTCCTCAGGACGGAGGAGTCCCTCTGAGCCAGGACTAGCAAGTGTTTTGCTTGTTAGTGAGCCTTACATCTGCCTGGTCTCTGAGGTGCCTGAGCAAAGCTTTACATAGCTGTGCTTTATTAGAGCAAGTCATCAAACATGTACAAATGGATTTCAAAATTTGTCCTGCAGAGCCAGGGTTACTGCTGTTATGTGTTCAGGATATAGAAATAAATCTTTATATATGCAGGCTGATAATCCTTAGATCTATTTAATGCGTCACTTTAGCACTGAATTTGGTGTCTTGGGGCTAATAGGTGGCAGATCTGATTGGAGGTGCAGAGCTTGGATGCTCAGTAGGAGAACGGTTGAAATGGAAATACTGTCACTTTTTTCTGTGGAGCTGCTGTGAATAAAGTTCAGTGATGCAGGGAGGTGCTTGGCTACAAAGGGCACTGACTTAGGGAACTGTGTGAGGTCAGGGGATTCCTAGGGCAGAAGTGATGTTTTGTCCAGGCTCAGTCAGGACACTGTTGTAAATGGAGTCAATCTTGCAAGTCGAAGTTTACTGTTCTCTTGAGTGAACTCTGTGAGGTTTTGGTGCGAACAGCAGATTCTCAAGTGTTCTTCATATTCGGAAACGGCATTAAAACTTGTAGATTTGTGGAACTGTTTGGTCTGCAGAGCTGTTGGGACGAGATGGGTTGAAAGCTCTGCTGACTTAGTTTTTTTAACACAGTACAAGCTTTTACCTCTGCCGTTTTTAATTCTGCCCTAGGGAAGGTGACTTGGACTGAAGAGGTTGAGGTAAGGGTGATGCACACTGAGCCCCTCTGTAACCAGTGGTCAGGAATGGTCGTACCGTTCCGGGGTAATCCAGGGGATGCTGAACTTGGAGGAAACCAGGTTCCTAGAAAACTAGGCTGTCTCTTGCAGCAGGAGGCTAGGATGGTAGGAACGAAGTATAAGCAAGGGCCTGAAACCTAAGTAGCTGGACTGGCTTTTGCTGGTTTTGGGAAAGCTATGTTTCTGTTTCCACTGGTGGAGGAGGTGCCTCATTCTAATTCTGTCCTAATTCTTGTTGTTTTCCTTTCTTTTCTAACAACATATTCATGCTGTGCTGATATTCTGGTAGAACAGGGCAAGCTCCGGCCCTTGCCTAACAGTCCCGCTCCCACACAGGCATGCTTCTGCCCCTGGGCAGGCAGGGTTGGGCTTAGCTTGCTGCCCGAGCAGCTCTGGGGGCGAAAATACGGTTTTATGCCTGTTGTGAAGGGACGATGCTGGGATTGTGGTGTCTGGCCATACTATCCAAATGCCTGCATATCCCTCTTGCATTGCCATGCACTGAGATATTTGGAAGATAGTTTGCAGTAAGCTTGGCCCACTTCTTCAGCAAGCTGTTGGGTGGGCTCACAGCACTGTGCCCCAGGCACCTGCGCTTGGGTGCCTGCAGCCTTTCCCCATCGTGGGAATGGGTACCTGTACCTGCCGTGCCAGGAGGACGGTCAGGGGGTGGCTTCTGGGGAGAGATAAGTGGTGAGCAGGCTGCAGGCACTGCCAGAACAGTTTATCTGGTATGCAGTCTGTTTGGTGTGGTCTCAGGAAAAAGGGGTACCCGGAGCAGCTGCAGGCTGCACAAATTGCTCTGGGTGAGCTGCTGTGGTGTAGAAGGAAAAAGCCTTATTGCCCAGCTTCCTCAGAGTGCTGCAGGTAAGCTTGGAGCCCGGAGTTCTGGCTGGAACAACATCAGAACCATTTTGTAATTCTAGGGTGTGAGCTGATACGATCTTCATTTAAGGCAGGGCTTAGCTGGTTCGTACAGAATAAAAACCTTTCCTAGGAGAGGTGCAGTGCAAGGTGCTGTCCTAGCAGGACAGCATTTTGTAGAGGTTAAGGCGGCTGCCTAAATACAGTAGCTAAAACTTCAGAGCAGTTAAAGAAACTTGCTCGGGTTAGGTTTCCATTGCCACTTTACAGTTGAGAGCTTTTCTGTAAAAAAACTTCTCAGAGCAACAATGTTAAGCTGCAAAGTGAAAAATCTGTGGCTCGAGTATCTTCGATGCATCACTCACCTATGAGTAGGTGATTGCTTTCCCTGATTGACAGTCTGGGTTGCTCCAATAGCCTGATTTAGTGGGATTGTTTTGCAGGTATTCACACTGATAGAATTGGATTTAATAATTAACGACGAAGCCTGACTTCCAGATACGCTGGATGAGCTAGATGTTTTGTGCTGAAATGCTACAAGTGAAGAATTTGTACGTGCCTGGCATCCTGCTCTCTGTTTTGTTTCGTGTGTTTGGGCTTGCTGCAGTCTGTGGTGCCTACAGCATCTGTGGAGCTCACTGCAAAGTCATAATCCTGCACTTGTGGCACTCATCCAATGCCATGGAAATGGGGTGTAACGTAACAAATTAGCATTCTAATGTCATTAAAGTATTGATACAGATGATCGACTGGAAAAAGTCAATGGAAATCATCTGAAGAGCTAAACGTGTGCAAGAGAAAATAGAAAGTCAAGTGCCAGAGAGACTGCTGCACAGTGATGTGCTGTTACAGTCGACGTGAAAAATCACTCCTCGGGGGCGAGTTGTATCTTTGGGGTTTCCCTCTAGTGTAACGGTGTTCTTGATGCTCTGGAAATACAAAGCCTTCAGCCGCAAGGTGCGGGTGTGCTCTGAGACCTCGCAGCACGGCCGAGAGTCTCTGGCTGCTCTTGGACAGCGGGAGCGGGGTCCAGGGTGTGCCCAGCTGAGCGGGGTTGTGCAAGTTGGGAGGCAGCTGAACTGTCATGTGTCGCTTAGCTATTTATATGACTAACTGGCTGGTAATCCTGCCTCTAGTGTTAAGTCACTTAATCACTTTTTCCTCCTCCTTTTCTTAAAAACTACCTTTTAATTGGAGACTTAGCTTTCCAAAGGGAGGTAACAAATTTGTCTTTGTTAGGGATTCTGTTGTAATCTTCCGAATTAAGCTACTAACTCTCACTCTTTCGTGTGGCTGTATCGGCTGTTAGCATCGGGGTAGTAATGTGAATACACTGACAAAACAGTGGTAGTTAAATACATTTCCTGAATTAAAATCTATATGTAGATGACACACCTTGCTACTGTAAGATCAGATATAAACCCCTAAAATCTGTAGATTTTTAAAGTCTTCTATCTTCTGAATTAGCTGCTTTTCAGTTAAAAATAAGAAATTCTTCCTTCCAATCTCGGCATACAGTGCTGCTGGGAAGAGGGCTGGACAAGTGCATAGTTCCTGTGATCTTCAGTCTCTGCTTTTCTTTGCCATGTAAATGTGGTTGTTTTGTTGGTTTTTTTTGTTTTTTTAGAATGAGGAAAGTGCTGTGAAATACCTTTAGAAACAGGCCAGCTATTCCTCTGAACCTCTGACTCGTGAGAAATGAACTCAGGAGAAAAATAATGGTTTAATACAGGCTTCCCGGTGAGGCTGGCAGCAAGGTATAGTCCAGCTGCCGTGTTTAGTGTTGTAAGTAGCTTTCTTGCCTTGGTTTTATTGAGGACAGGCCTTATAAAATGGGGTACTTAGGAAAGGGACTAAAGGTAGACTTCTGTAAGGCTCAAGCTCTTGCAAGACCTACTGTAATTTAATTGCTTCGATCCTACAGCCAGTTTGGAGGCTGTATGCCTTTTCCTTAGCGGTGCTCAGCCTGACGTAGTCCTTTCTTGTAACTTCTGGCCACTTACTGTTCCCTAAGCAAGGTACTGAAAACGGCTTTTTAACCTGGCGCTGGAATGCTGCTTTTACTGATGATGGGTTGCGGTTGGTGGCTTCTTTTTAGCCTCAGAGATGCCAATAAACCTGCAGCCCATCACGCTGCACCTCTTCAAGCCTGGCGTTGTTTCTGGGTGCAGCTGTCGGTTGCTGAGCTTCAAAACTCTTTCACAGCTGTGGACAGCGTGGGGTCAGGGCTGTTTGCCAGGGACATGCATCTCTATTGCAGTGTAAACGACCAGAGGAACTTGGTGTTTGGTGGGTTTTTCTTTATTTATTGCTTTTCAGAAGAATGCCCTCTTGGTGTTTTGCCTAGGGAAGAGGATGCCCTCTTAGAAGGCAGATGCTGTGAAATGGAGGCTGACTTTTTCACAATGCTTGGTGTCTTTTTAGCTGTTTTTGGGAAATCATAGAACTGAAAGTATTTTGTTTCCTTTCCTGTTAAAATATGAATTCTTCCAGTTGATTCCTCTTTCCAGAGCAATGAAATGTTGGATATTTGTACGTTGCATATGTCTTTTCTTGGCTTGGCTGTGGGCTTTCCTAGTAGGAGGGCAGTAAGGTCTGAAACTTCTCCAGCTGATCTTGGAAGGGCTCCAGAATGGCTGGAGGCAGTTGATAAGTTGGACCAAAACTTTCTGTAAGCAATGTGGCTGAGGAGTGCTTAAAGCTTGAAAGAGGAGGGGTGAGGGGACAGTGCTGCAAACTTTCACAGGACGCTTCTTCCGCCTGCCCTTAGCAGTTGGAAGAAAACAGAGATACTGGTGTCCAGCAGACTTCTGGAGAAGAGTAAGTTATCTCAGTGTTAATTGGCACTCTGATGTTGTGTATTACGATTGCTTCCTTCCTGTCCTGAGAAAGGCACAGATGTTAAGCAAATAATCTGTGTTGTAAATGGGAGAAAGGGAGAGTTTGGAAGGATGCAAGAAGGGAGTTGACATGGTCAAAGCAGTGGATTGCAGCTGAGGAATTGATATCCTTCTGTGCTCAGGTTACTGCTTGGCCCCAGTTGCCTTTAACTGTGCCAAATAGTGGAGTGTCACTTCCCTGACTGGGAGGCAAATACACAAGTAACCAAGTTTGAAGTACTGCATTAGTCAGATATGAAGCAGCAAAATAAGTAGGTCAGGTACTGAACACTTGCAGTAACCTGGCAGGACAAACACAGCCTATACGTTATGTACAGCTCTGCTTTTTGCAAGGTTTTTTTGTTATTATAAAGTCAAGGCTTCAGTTTGCTGTGAGTTCTGTTGGGTTTTTGCCATGCATACACAGTGAACCTCCCAGTCTGGAGGGGAAAAAAACCTGTCAAGGTGTGATTTATGCCATAATGATACAAGGGAAAGAACTTCTGCTGAAAACCAAAGTAGAATTTAGTTATGCTCCTCTTGAGGACAGTGACGCTGTTTGAGTAGAAGCCTTTCATATGGGCAACGTGCTCGATATTGTGAAGTTGGATCTAGGTTCCTTTCAGAACAGCAAATCTACTCTTGTGCTTCCTAGAAACTTCAAAACACGCTTGCCATAACAGCATATCACGTGAACTAAGGTTAGGATCGCATTCTAACTTGAAGCTTCTCCTTTAGTACTTGAGACCAACTCTTGTGAATAAGTCTGTAAATCTGGCTATTCCATGTGCACGGGCTTCCTTGTCAGAAAGGACGTGTGGGTAAAGGAGCAGAGAGTGACACGAAATCTGAGGCAGATATTTTTTTTCTGTTCACAGAAACCATGGCGAGTCCTGCGAAGGATAACTATCGAATGAAGAGTTACAAGAACAAAGCCCTAAATCCCGAGGAAATGCGACGGAGAAGAGAAGAGGAAGGAATTCAACTGCGCAAACAGAAACGAGAGCAACAGGTAACTGTCATCTTGAGTAGCTTGTGTACAGCCTTAACACAACCAAGATTGTGCTGCTGCCAAACTGGAATCTTCAAGGATCTGTGCATTAAGGTTCGTTGGCAGTCCTCTTATTTTTCCTGTTCTAACAGAGATCTTGCTTTTCTCTTTTTCTTTGTGCCTAGTACAGAGTGTAGCTCACATCAAGAGCTCTCCAGGCACTTTGTCCTTGGGGTACTAAAGGTTTTTGTTCACAGATCCTTGTTTTTAAGTGGTTTTTTTTGGGTTTTTTTTTTTTAGTAATTAGTGAATGGGGTTATTTCCTCAAGAAGCAGGAAGAGCAAGTGAAAGTATGGGCTGTGTGTATTTCTTAACTCTGAGCTGTTTTTTTTTTTTTTGGCTTGGAGGTCTATGAAAGTAAGAGGTGATTCCCAGGTGATGTATGTGGCTCAGTCTAAATGTTTGCTCTATTAGTGTGTCATCTACAAGCTGCCTTCTCCCCAGTTTCCTTAACTTGTTAGGTCAAATTCTGCACTTGCCTGTACCAGTGTCTCAGTGACTTGGGCATTTGCATATCTGAGGGCAAGACTTAGCATGCTTTATTATTGGGGTTTGTATGCCAAACTAGTCTTCAGAGTGCAGAGCTGTTATTAATGACTACTTTTCTATTCAGGTTGCATTTAGCCTAGCTGACGGTATCTTGTTTAAGGAACAAGAATGTCTAGTTATGAAGACTGTTCTTCATTGCTTTCTAATAATGACTCCTGTGTTTTGTTCCCTGCCAGCTCTTTAAAAGAAGAAATGTGGAGTTGATCAATGAAGATGCCTCCATGTTTGATAGTCTCCTTGTGGATTCCTACGTTAGTTCCACAACGTGTGGGGTAAGGTGCCTTTCCTTGTTGCAGTTGCGCCTTCAGATAGATTTAATGCTGTGGACTGTGTAGAACTGACAAACCTCAATGTTTTTGTTTTTTCATTTTTGAGAATGTTGCAAATGTTACTACAGCGAACTGAAAAAGTCTGCCAGGAAGTAAATAGTGTGCTGTAAGGTCAAATTGTGAATCTTTGGATTACTAGCTAAGCACAAAACCATGGTAGGCTGTGATGCCTTAAATAATCTTAGTGTGAAATGGAACCATTGTTCTGTCTCCTTTGCATCTTTTCAGGAGGGAGTGATCACAAGAGAGATGGTAGAGATGCTTTTCTCAGATGACCCTGACCTACAGCTAGCAACCACTCAGAAATTCAGGAAGTTACTCTCCAAAGGTAACAATAACTCATCTTATCCCTGCCGTAGGATCTGACGTAGCCTTTCTTTTGCAAGCATTTGTGCACACGTACTGCTATACAGAAGCTTAGCAGCTTTGAGCTGGGGGAAAGAAAGTTAAAATCTGGAAACTCAATAATCGAGTATATTGCTAATGATTTACAGTTGTATGAATCGTACAGACAGTGATTCTGGAGAGTTGATCTGCAGAGTTCAGTGCAGCTTGAGATCATTCAATTCAGTAATAGTTCATGCTTGTTGTTCCCCTACGTTAGGCCTATATACTGTTTTGACACTGCCTTGCTATTTCAGAGCCGAATCCTCCAATAGATGAAGTGATAAACACTCAGGGAGTGGTGGACAGATTTGTTGAATTCCTGAAAAGAAGTGAAAATTGCACGCTACAGGTAAAGGAGATTGTTATGAATTCTTCATGGCATGTAGCTGTTTAACCTTCACAGCTTAGGAACTCAAACCTGCAGGTGCTATCAGGGAAAAATGATGTCTTGAACCCAAAAGATGCAGGTTATATGATGTATAGGAGAAGAAAAAGGCAACCTCTCATTCTTAGGCAAAAAAAGGAATTATAAATTCCTCTAAATTAAATTCTTGGAAGAATGCTGGCAAAAATAACATAGTTCAGCTGCAGTGGAAGAGAATTTGGCCTTCCTGTGTCTGATGTTTCTGCTGGGAGCTAGTGGAGCCACGGAATAAATGTGTAGGGAAAAACCTCCATTATTGGAGGCTTTTAAGTACAGGCTAAGAGTCTGTTAGAAATGGCTTAGGTAGTGCTGATCCTGCCGTGGGGCAGAGGGATGGACTAGATGGCTTCTTGAGATTCCTTCCAGCTTGGTAATAACTGTAGTTACTTTGTGGGGGTTAAAGATACTTCCATACATGGAATTGGATCCGAGTTGATGACTGCCTTCATCTTTCTTTTGCCCTCTGGCCCAAGGCCACGTATCGTAGGGGCTTACTTCCAAGAAGAACTGAATGAAAGTCTGTTTTTAAACCAAAGAATGAGTGGCAAAAGCAGGGAACTTGCTGCTCAGCTTCACTTGAGCTCAAGGCATCTTGTGGTGTTAGCCAGATGAGAGGATGGGCTGGAACTGGCTACTCTGTGCTAGATACAGAAAACTTTCTCCTCCGTGTGTGTTTATGCACTATGTGTCTTTACTTTTCCTGCTTGAAAATGGTTGTGTAGGTGAAATGATGTGGTGTGACTGACGGTGATGTCTTCACTTGCTAATCCTTGGAGAAGCTGTAGCCTCTGAGAAGGCATTTAGCAGATGCGGCTTTTTTATTGCTCAAGAAAATAAAATCCTTTCTTTTGAGTATTGAGGTGTTCCGTTGCGATATGCTTGCTTTCTCTCACAACTGTTGTAGTAGAAGTTGAAGGAATTATAGCCAAAATTTAATGGCAAATATGTTGCTAAATCAGGATTATTTTATTCATACTTTTGTCATTGATTTGCTTGTTTCAGTTTGAAGCAGCGTGGGCACTGACGAATATTGCATCAGGAACTTCCCAACAAACAAAAATAGTAATTGAGGCGGGGGCAGTTCCTATATTTATAGAGCTATTAAACTCTGACTTTGAGGATGTTCAAGAACAGGTAAGGTTCACTTCTTTCTTTGGGGTTAGGGAGAGAACCACAGCGGATTGCGCACGATTAAAACGCAGTGTTTAAAACGAGCGGCCGGTGTCTTAACAACTGGCTTCAGACCACAAATTGAAGTATCGTTTGCCTGGAATTACAGGAAAATGCTTTCTTAGCACACTACTCTCTTCTTCCTCTGTTCAGAAACTGCGTGAATGCTAAAACTGTTGCTGTTTCCTTTCAGGCTGTCTGGGCATTGGGGAACATTGCTGGAGACAGCTCTGTGTGTAGAGATTATGTCCTTAACTGCGCTATCCTTCCTCCCTTATTAATGTGAGTAGCCATGAATACTTGCCAGTACAGTTCTTGAAGTCCCATTGTACGACAGCAGAGCAATATCTGAGCTGGGTGAATAGATTCCCTGGCAACGTGTGGTGATGTTCACTGGGAGTCAAACCATTGGTACCAGAAAAACCGGCAGTTCAGACAAGTATCTGATAAATAGAGTGGGACTTGGTGGATAACATGCCTTCTCACAAACCTTTACACTGCTCTGAATCTGAAGCGGGTGCTGTTGCAGCGCGCTTGTCTTTCTGAAGAAGTCACAGGGCTTGCTGTTTCACTGCGTGTCCCTCCAGACGCCTGCTCTTTGTGCTTATGCTGTGGATTCCAGGTGCTTGTCTGAGTGGGCTCCTCTAGGACGGAGGAAAGGGAGCAGGTCTCTGCACACCACCTTGCCTCTGCAGCTCTCAAGTGTGGTGCATACCCACCGTAGTCGGAAGATCTGTCTGTCAGGAGTGCGCTCCCAAGGACTGTTCACTGCTCTGGAAAGAATTAATCTTTACTTTATCCTGTCCTTGGCAAACCGATGCTTTGTCACAAGTGACTTGGATTGTTCTCCTGCTACCTCTGTCAGTCACCTGTCAGCAGTGATGGCTGACTGAAGTCCTCAGCCTGCAGGACTCGCTGTCCTCATTAGAGTTGAGGACAGCAGTTTGTCAGTTGGTCTCTAGTGAGGACCATCTGACCTCAGACAGGGGTGCGAGTGTCTGCCTGGGCTGAATTTGAACTTGGAGCTCCATTAGACTAACTTACCCTTCCGCCTGCAACTTGTCTAATGTGGAACTTGCCTTCCTGACCCATGTCACTTGACGTTGTTAGGAATAATAGCTGTTTATCCTAAGAAGTAGTTGCATGTCACTTCTCTTCTTGCTTATCGAGAGGCTCAAGTGACAAGCAGCATGGCTTGAGCTACAACAGGCGGAATAGTGGTTTGACTTCCTTAAAATCACACTAGTTTTCCTTCTTTTGATTCCCTTGCTGGCTTCCACATCGAGGATAATAATCTTCACGGTGATTATCTCTTTAGGCTCCTTACGAAGTCCACCAGGTTGACAATGACACGAAATGCTGTCTGGGCCTTGTCAAACTTGTGCAGAGGAAAGAGTCCACCACCTGAATTTGATAAGGTGAGAATAAATGCCTTGTTGGCAGACAGGTGATGGGGAGACACCCAGTTAAGATGTTTGTCTAGATTATTTTTGGCTGTTGGGCTTCTGTAAGTCATTCCGGGAGGGAATAGGGTGAGGCTTTTCCTGCTGAGGTTGATATTACTGTTCAGCAGATGTTTGAGTGCCTGTTTATTTTTCTGCCACCCTTTCTGCCAGGCTCTGTTGGCTGCCCATCTGCTGGACCCCTCAAGTAAGGGGGCAAGCCCAGGCTTCCCTGCAAGGCCACATACACTGTGGGCTTCTCTGAAGCCTGTTATGAACTCTGGAAGTTTGAGACCACTCAAATTGTGACTACAAACTTGATTCTGAGACCTCTAAATGCTATGAGACAGGACTCCTATAGCTACATGGGAGCTGTGGTAGCTTTCCTCTTTCCCCTTCCTGGTGTGCTACTGGCACTAAGAAAAGGTTCTGCTGGCCTCTCAGGTGTCTCATCCTTCTTTGGTAGAACAAAAATGTTCCAAGATCAATGTATTTCACTTTTTTTTTAAATGAAAGCTCGTGTGCCAAAGCTGGGAAGCCTGTGGTGAGGGATGAAATCTGAATTGAGTGTGAATGTAAAACCACTTATAAAGGATTGAAGTATTCAGGGGTGTAACTGTTGATGGTTGCTGCTCTGAATACTGAGCTATTTAGAGTTATTAAGAGTAAGAAACAGAGCAGTGCTCTTGCATAAGAAATGCAAGGAGCTTCCGAATGGTAGCATGCACAGTAGCACTTGTTTCAGGAGCCTAGACTTAGTCCAAGAGGCAGGGCAGGGATGTAATTTTAGTAGTAAAGCCGTTGAGGTTAACTTTAGACCCTATGATTATGAGGTATGTGAACCAGCAAGGAAGCTGCTGACTTTGGGGAAGGAAACTGTGGACGTTCAAGACCTGATAGCTTGCAGTCAGCATAGCCCCATGGTGTCTGCATGCAAATGTGGTGGTCCTTGGCAGAACGTGACTAACCGTCTGGGGTGGTGGCTCTTGTTGTAGGTATCTCCCTGCCTGCCAGTCTTGTCCCGATTATTATTCAACAGCGACTCTGACTTGCTGGCAGATGCGTGTTGGGCTCTTTCCTACTTATCAGATGGCCCCAATGAGAAAATTCAAGCAGTTATTGACTCGGGAGTGTGTCGGCGACTGGTGGAGCTGTTAATGTAAGTATCTTGTCTCACCGCTTCAGCCCAGTGAGACTGGGAAGCGTGTGACTGAGCACGAGTTCGTATCAAAACCCATCAGAGGGCTCTTTCCACCTCTCGTGGGCCCAGGATCCGGGTGATGGTACCTTGGCTGACTTGGGAGCAGGTACGTAGGAGGGTCTGAAGCAGGCTGAGCGCTGTAGTTTACTGGCTTTTCTTTCTGAGAGAAGCTGAGTATTTTCTGGTGCTGGAATGCTCGTTAATACCGTGCACTGGGAAGAACTTATTAAAGAGGGATTGGACTGACACTTGTAGTCTGTGAAGGGAGAGAGGACTGCAGAGTGTCTTGTGCTCTCAAACTTCAAATATGCTTACAGAAGCCTCGTTAGTAGGCAAATCAAAGGTGGCAAAGAATAGTGTCTAGCAAAAGTCAGCTTGGCTTTTTCTCCGATATCTGTATGGAAACTTGGACAAAAGCGTTTGCCGTTTGCAGTTTGAACGGGCCTCTTTAACATCTTCAGAATTGATAGAACTGCAAGATACTTGCTTCCAAAACTATCCTGAGAAATTCTGGGTGTTCTCATGGGGTTAACAACATCTTTGTTCAGGAAGGCGATGTAAGAGGTGAGATCTACAATTAAGCTGAAGATGGCGGAGTTAGGATGTTAAGGTGAAAACACGTCTATTTTGCAAGTTTGTCTTCAGTCTCTGCTTATCCAGTGGCAATATGGTCACCTTATTGTATGTTTCTATATGCTAGGGGATGGAATTCTAAGTAAATAATTCGGAGAATCTTCTGAATATCCAGGTGCATGTGATCTGATAGATTTGGTTTTGTCCTTGCACCATTTTTCCTGCAGGCACAATGACTACAAAGTGGCCTCCCCAGCTTTGCGAGCAGTTGGCAACATCGTGACGGGGGACGACATCCAGACCCAGGTGAGGGGAAATAACCGTCCTGCAGGGAGACGCAGTGCCTGTATAGCACATTCACAGTGTGGAAACGGAAAGTATTTAGCTCTGTACCTGATACTGGTGATCTCACTTCTGCCTTTCTGTCTCAAAAGGTGATTCTGAACTGTTCAGCCTTGCCTTGTCTCCTTCACTTATTAAGCAGTCCCAAGGAGTCAATCAGGAAAGAAGCTTGCTGGACTATATCTAACATCACAGCAGGAAACAGAGCACAAATACAGGTACGGCCTTCTCCAGCCCACCTGTCATGATCCCATGTTCCAAGCTCAGCACTAAGGATTTGCAACTTTTTCTTACCCGACACCGAGAGGCTGGTTTTGTTCACATCTCTTGTTCTGCAGTAACTTGCAAATTTGCTGCTCCCAGCCATCTGCTGAACAAGAGCTAAAAAAAGCTTGTTAATTGTACCAGCAAAGACTAGGCTGAGCTGAGTCCCACAGGTTGGATCGTTGGAATAAGAGGAGATACAGCCCCTATTTCTCCATGCTCAATTAGAGATACCCCTTTGAAAAGCTGGAGCTTGTTGAGTTTTAATTACCCTTTTAATGACCTACATACAAAGGCAGATAAGTGATGAAAGCATTCCTGCAGTATTGAGGCAATAATAGGGATCGTCTGCTGTGCTAGTTATGGAATTGAATCTCGTGTTAATAGGATTTGGCTGAGGAATAAAATGGAGGAATCGCTGAAGGGTATAGCTTGGAAAGTTCTTTTGTATTGGAAAATGGAGGTTTCTTTCTTAACAGCCTTGTAGACACTGTGTTGCCGAGTCAAACGCTTCCTACTACTCTCTCTCTCCCCAGGCAGTCATAGATGCAAACATTTTCCCGGTACTGATAGAAATCTTGCAGAAAGCAGAATTCCGCACGAGGAAAGAGGCAGCATGGGCTATTACAAACGCAACGTCAGGAGGAACTCCCGAACAGATCAGGTACTCCCTGCGGCTCCTCTTAGGGGGAATCTGTCTGAATGCGTGGTAGCTTTGTGGGAACTGCAAGACGAGTAGCGAGGGAGTGATTTGGAGACCCTCCGAGAGAGTACCTGAGGCATAGGCAAAGCTATAGCTGGACCGTAGACTGTGCTGTAAATTGTAGCTTCCTTCTGAGTAAGGATAAGCTAGTCCAAACAACTTCCCCCCACCTGCTTTGGATAGCTTAGCCTAGGCTAAATGTCCAAGCTTGATGACTGATTAAATTCCAGTGTGGACTTAATTTGTAGCACCTGGATTTCAAAGGGAGTTTAGCAGGTTTCTTAAAAAAGGGGGTGTGTATACAAATGCAAACAAGTGGATAAAATCCTCACTACAAGAAGGACATGGAGGTGCTGGAGCGTGGCCAGAGAAGGGCAGCGAGGTTGGTGAAGGGTCTAGAGCACAAGTCTTATGAGGAGCGGCTGAGGGAGCTGGGGGTGTTTAGTTTGGAGAAGAGGAGGCTGAGGGGAGACCTTATTGCCCTCTACAACTGCCTGAAAGGAGGCTGGAGCCGGGGGGGTCGGTCTCTTCTCCCCAGGAACAAGCGATGGGACGAGAGGGAACGGCCTCAAGCTGCGCCAGGGCAGGGTTAGGTTGGGGATTGGGAAAAACTCCTTCCCCAAAGGGCTGTCAGGGCCTGGCACAGGCTGCCCAGGGCAGGGGCTGAGTCCCCATCCCTGGGGGGATTTAAAAGCTGGGGAGATGCGGTGCTCGAGGACATGGTTTAGTGTGGCGGACTTGGTGGTGGTAGGTTAACGGTTGGACCTGATGATCTTAAGGGTCTTTTCCAACCTTAACGATTCTATGATTCTATGAAAAATTAACTGTGCAGAGCAGTAAAAATATATTTTAAGGTAACTCTTTGTATTTTTAGTTTGACTCATTTCCCTTGCTCTTTCTGAGCAAAGGTGACGCTTGCTAGACCCTGAACAACAAGCGTACGTTGTCGGTGCTCTCTCTTCAGATACTTGGTAAACTTGGGTTGTATCAAGCCTCTTTGTGACCTGCTGACTGTCATGGACTCCAAGATTGTTCAGGTGGCGTTGAACGGCCTGGAGAACATACTGAGGCTCGGAGAGCAGGAAGCCAACCAGAGCGGGACAGGCATCAACCCGTACTGCAGCCTGATTGAGGAGGCCTACGGTAGGTCGTGGCTGGTGGCCGTGGCGCTCGTCACTTTGAACACCAGAGGGTGTATTGCAAGGTGCCTGCTAGTTTGGTTGGTTGCTTTTCTGCTGTGTTAAGGGATTTATTATATTCCAAACCAGCCAATATTTGTTCCAATAATCTTTTTAGACTCTTATGATTGGGCATAGGGCAAAATACTCGGAAGTAAAAACTGTCATACTTCTGATCCAAGCTTCCTAGACCTGGAGGCCAAGCTGATAATCGCGGCTTGCAGCAGCTGGGAGTATTAATGGGAAATAAGCTGAGCTAAGTAAAAAGTGACACTTCTGGGTCTAAGATTGCTCTAACTGTACCCAGCGGTACACTGTGGCTGTACAGTGGAAATCCAGAGAGGCTTAGCTTTTCCCTGGAGCGACTTAATTTGGTGGGTTTTTTTGTCCTGCTCCTAATGCTTTGAGGAGCAGTTCCTATTTTGGTCGAAACTCCCTCTATACTGCCAGTGTCTGATTTGCCCTCTCACTGCCTGTTACATCATGTGGCCTGATTCTCCCAGTAAGAATAATTCTTGAAATTCTTGCGAGTATATTGTGCTTGGATGCTTTCTGTTCAGCAGCGGATTTAATTAGGACGGCTAAAGCTGTTGCTGCCCTTCTGCTGGAGGCTACTGGGACGGGCCCTGCTTCCTTCCCCTCCCTGCCCGCTGCAACTACCAAACTGTTCCCGGCCAGTTGTTTTAATGTCACTGAAATCTGGTTTAGTCTCCAGCTGGGAGCGCGTCTGCTTTAGCTGTGTCAGCTAGACCTGCTATTGAAATGACGTTAATGCTGCCTGCTACAGACGACATCCACAAGCAGCTCTGGAATAGTTACTGTAGGTGCCAGGGCTGCTCACAAAATGCAAATCTAACGCAGACAAAGGTCTTGCAGTGAACAGGGGCAAGGGTGGAGGATGGATGTGGGACGGTGCAAATATCAGATCTCCTTGTTTCATCACATTCTGCTTTTTTTTCCCCTCCAAGGTTTGGATAAGATAGAGTTCCTACAGAGCCACGAGAACCAAGAGATCTACCAGAAGGCCTTTGACCTGATTGAGCACTACTTTGGTGTGGAGGATGACTCCGCTCTAGCTCCCCAGGTGGATGAGAACCAGCAGCAATTCATCTTCCAGCAGCCTGAAGCCCCCATGGAAGGTTTCCAGCTATAATCTGCCCGGAGGAAAAGAACACCACAAACTTGCCAGAAAGCAACTGGGAGCAGCCGATCGTCCCATCCCCTCCTTGCAAATGGAAGGCTAAACACCCACTCCACCTGTTAGGAAACAATTCTTCCTTCAAACAACTAGAAACAGTGCTTTGTCCTCACGGCAAGAAGGGGATTTTCTTACACTTTTTTTTCTTTTTGCTGCTGCGTACATATCTTTAAAGCAGGCATCTGGGTGGAGGAAGGACACTGAGGTAACAGATTGCACCTCTTGGTTTTGTTTTTTTTTTCCTTTGTGGTGATCTCTCCCAAATGTCACTTTTTACCTCGGGTACTTAATTGAGATTTCAGCATTGGGTTGGGTAAGAACACAAATAGAAAGTAAGCATTCTGACAACAGTAATTCTGGAAACCTAGGTTGATCTATTTAATTTTTTTTTTTGCACATGTTACTCTTTATTAAAAAAGACTCTTAATTTGCCAAGAGCAAAGTTTAGCCCTGGCCTTTCTGCGACCCTCCTTCAGCGGACAGTCCTGTTGAACGTGGGCCAAGTTCCCCTGAAATACTGTAAATGGACAGAGAAATGGGAAGTTCTCCCGCTCCTGGGAAGATTTTTCTGGGGGGAAGGCTTCTTCCCTTTGTCTAGATTTTTTTGTTTTGTTTTGGATTTTTGAAGAACTGCTAGTGGTATTTACAAGGCAAAAAAAAAAGCAACAAGACCCCAAAGATGGTAACTATGAAGAGGGCGGGATGCTTGGGTGGTTTTGGAAAGCGGAAGCACAGCTGCCGTTGCACAGGCTTTGTTTGCATTGCTACTGACTGAAGTCACAGAACTGTTGAAATGGTGAAACCCATCTTCATCTTTACTTGAAATATTTTTTTTTTTTCCATGAGAACATGTTTTGAGTTCTGTTCTTTTTTTTTCTCTCTGACTGGGGCTGGGGTGGATCATTTTATGGGTTGGAAGAAGAGGACAGAGCTACACTTGACAGCAGTGTTGTGTGCGGTGTTAACTTCAGTAGCAACAGGCCTGAGTTTTCAGGTTTACCTCCTGCTCACAGTTGGATCATGTACATTTTACTTCAAAAAAAAAAAAGTCAAATCTCTGTATTTTTTATATTATATATAGGTAGATATTTGTCTAATTGGGCTTCAGAGAAAAATATATATGAAATTTCTGTAATTTATGTAAATAGAGCACTGTGAGGCAGGCACACCTGGAAATGACGGCCCCAACTCACTCACTGGTTGTCCTGCTTCTTTTCCTGTTTACTCACGTACTGTATAAGCGAACATAGAGCTGTCTTAAAACTCCTCTACCAGTTACTTAGCCAAGGTTTCATTCAACAAAAGCCAAGGCGCTTGGCTGCGGGGCCTTCCAGGCGTGAGGAGCGAGGCCAGTGTGTGAGCAGCACCGGGCCGCGGCTCTCGTTTGAGTCCTTTATTGTGAAACGAATAAACTACATCCGTGCAGTTGATGCGGTGTGGCTGCGGCGGGAGTCTCTCGGTGCCTGCACCGGGGCCGGGCCCGGGGCTCTGCCTCCCCCCGCCCGGGGGCTGGACCCGGGGCTCTGCCTTTCCCCCCCGGGGCTGGGTGAAGGAGGGCGGCGGCTGGGGCGGTTTCTCCTCCCGGGTGGAGGCGGGAGGCCCTGCCGTGATCCCCCCCGTTCCCTCGGGGGCAGCGGGAGCGCTCGCCGCCGCCTCAGGCGAGGCTTCGCTCGGCGGGAACGCGGGGAGGCCGGGAGCGGGAACGCGCGGGGGATGCCGGGAGTTGTAGTGCGCGGGGCGGGCCCCGCGCAGGGCACGCCGGGAGCTGTAGTCCGCAGCGCCTGCCGCCGCTCACCGGTCACTTCCCGGCGGCCCCCGCGGCCCCCGTCGCTGATTGGTCGGCGGCGCGGCCCGGCGCATGCGTGGTGCGCGGCCCGCTGGGAGGCCCGGGCCGGAGCCGCTTCCCTCAGCGCGGAGGCCGGCGGGAGGCGGGCGGGGCGCCGCGGGCAGCCGCACCGGTACCGGCACCGGCACCGGCACCGAGGCCGCGCCGCTGCGGGGAGGGAGCCGCTCCGTCCTCCCTCCCCTTCCCCCTCCCCTCCGATGTACCGGGGTGCCGCCGGGTCCTGCGCGCTGATTGGCTGAGGAGAGAGGGGAGACCTGCGTCAGATTGCTGGAGCTGACGCCACGGGGGTGCGTGCATGATGTCACTGCGGTGCTGGCGCGGCGGGGGGGGGGGCCGCGTGTCTGCTTTTAACGTCACGGGGGGATCGTGCGGGGGTGACGGCGTTACCGGGGGCAGGGCCCGGGGGTAGGGTCTGGGGGGTCCGGCGTTAATTAGGGATGGGGCGGAAATGTTAATGAGGGGGGAGGGCTTGGGCCAGGCCGGGGGTCAAGGGCAGGGGCTGCCGGGGCCATGGGGGGGGGGGGGGCGAGCGCCGAGGCGGGGTCGCCCCTCGCCCGGGGATGGGGCCTGGGGTGGCGCGGGTCCGGTTCCCGCCCGGCGGAGCCGTGGGGAGCGGGCGGGAGTTGCGTTATTTCCCGTCAGAGGAGGGAAAAGAGCGGCCGAGGCTGCGGGGCGGGGGCGCGGCGGGGAGCCCCCCCGGGGGCCGGGCACGGCCGCCGCTCTGCGCCTGGACGGGCGGCACCGGCGCCTGGCCCCCGCCGCTGCTGCTTCGCCCTTCTCCTCCGTAAGCCCCGTCCTGGGCCGCTCTCTAAGGGAAGAGCTGAGGGCTCCGCGCAACCGCTGCAGGAAGAGCTGTTCTCCGCTTCTCGTGGAAGAATCCCTCGCCTGCAGACGAGGAGCGTCGGCTGCCTCCGCTCCGTAATTAGCGACATAACCAGAGCGGAGGGTGCGGGTGGGAAGGCTGAGAACACACGTGCCCTGCGGAGGGAGAGAGGATGAGGAGAGAGGAGCCGGGATTCGGGCTCGGTCCGTTAGCGTCGGCTCGTGGCGATGCTGGTTAATCTTTTCAGCGCTGAGCACCGGCTCTGCCGGGGGGCTGCGGGCTTTCCTCAGCCGGCTGTGCCGTTTTGGCGTTGACCTTTCTGCTGCTGAGGCTCTGGTCTCCGGGTCCCCCGCCGCAGGGAGGGGGTTTCTCTCTCAGCATGCACAAACCGCTCCGAGTCTTGAAATCCAAGAGTAAAACACAGTGGGGGAAGGAGAGCCAGGGCTGAGGAGGCTGCGCCCAGCAGGGTAGGAAAACCGCGTGCTGTCTGCGAGTCGGGAGCTGCTGCCCGCTCTCCTCAGGGGTTATCCTGATATGGAGACCTTTGCGGTGAGGTGCAAACTGAAAACGAAGTGATGCTTTCCTCAGCGCAGAGCTGCGGGTGGCAGCCTCTGTCGAGGACAAGTTCCTTCCCGGTCCAGGTTGATGACTCCTAAAATCCCCCAAACTTCTTAAAATTAAGCATAGTTGCTGTTTCTCTTTCTCCAGGGTTTGTTGAGACGGAGCGGGGAGAAAAGTCACGATGAAGAACCAAGGCGGGGAGACCAAAGCAGCCCCGCGGCCTGCTGGCTCCTCCAAAATGAGCAGCAGCCTGGTGCTGGAGGAGGGCGACTCGCCAGAGGCCGCAGCACCCCTGGAAGGTGGGGAGTCCCCGGGGCCTGGGGCGCGCCGCTCCCTGCCCGCGGCTGAGCGCAGCGCTGACAGCCCCAGCAGCGAGGCGCGGGAAACGCGCGCGGCTGGGTTTCGAGCCCGGAGAGAGCCAGGCTGGCGCTTCCTCTGTATGAGGGTGGGCCGCGGTATCCAGCTCTTTTGTGTAAGAGCAGCTGTGATTTCCGGGACAGAAAACCCTGGTTTTGTCCTGTTTCCACGCGTGGACAGTTCTGAAGTAGTTACCGCTTCCCGAGCAACGCGTGGAGTTGATTCTCACCTGAAAACGATGGGTTGTTTATCGTTGCTTAGACCTTAAGGGTCCCCTTCAGAAAATGCCAGACAGCGCTCTCCTTGGGGCAGCGTTATGTTGAGTGACCTGACCCGTTACTGGCACTTAATAAAAATAACTCTCTGGAAGATGAAAACCAGGTCTAATCAAGCAGGTGCTTGGTTAAAATTAACCCTGCCTTGTATTCTGGTGCCTAGGAAACGTGGGATGCAGCAAATGCACAGCGAGTAGAGTTAGCTTAATAACTAACTACTGCGAGTCTCTCATTTGGAGGAACTTTGGAAGCAAGGAAGCGTCCCGAAGGATGCGTTGTCTGCTCTTGCCTTAAGCGTCCGCTGTTGGGGATGCATTTGATCTGCGACAGTGCAGCTGCTGTTATATGTGAGGAGAGAGGCTAACTCAGGTTTAAAAATCCATTGTAATGTAAAAAAGCCTGGCTCTGGGGACGTTAGCAGGCGGTTCCTGTGAGGGAAGGCTCACGCACAACCTGCTTTCGTTAAAGGATGGAGAGGAGGGGGGGGAATTCTTGCTCTTGACAGATGTCAGGGGCTTGGTCATGCTCTTGTGATCAAAAGAGAGGCTGTTAGGAATGCACCTCCATTGTCAGGGCAGCCGGCTGGAGACGCGGCCAGAACAAAGCAGCTTGTGTTGCTGGAAGTTTAGCCAGCCTTGGTGCGGTGGGGTGCTCGGGAAGCCTTCCCTTTGCCCTGTGTTTGTAGAGACCGGAGAATAGACGGTGTGGAAAGTCCCATGCTTTTGTCTTCCCGTCTCCCACAGCTCCTCTAGCACAGGAGGACACCAAGTCCTCCCGGCCTGCCGTGCGCGACGTCTCCGAAGAGCTCAGCAGACAGCTTGAGGACATCTTAAACACGTACTGCGTGGATGCCAGCCAGGAGGGTCCAGGCGAGGACGGCGGGCAGAGCGAGCCTGCGGAGCCAGAGGAAGCCGAGAAGTGTCGCAGCGAGTCCCCGAGGAACGGTGACCAGGAGTCGGGTGGCCCCGAGATGAACGGGGAGAAGGAAAGCACGAAGGGGACTGAAGAGTTTCGACCTGTCGAGGAGTGCGGGGAGCGGGATCAGAAGAAGGCTCAGGAAAAGAAGAAAGCCAAGGGCCTAGGTAAGAGGTGCCCTGCTCTGGTTGTGCTGCCAGCCTGAGAACTTCAGTGCAGAGGTTGATTTTATACTGCGCTAATTGCCCTCGGTGAAATAAGCGCCTTGGGCGCGTGGCGTGCAGCAGCGTTTGGGAACGATACGGCATCGCGTTTCGTGGTACGTGAGGAAACGTGCCGAGCGCTGCAAAGGTGCTGCCTGCTCCTGGGTGCTGCTGCAGCCTCTGAGCTCTGTGCATTTCCCTTCTGCTGCACACAACTCTCCCGAGCCAGCCCAGTGGTGGTTTCCCGCTCTGAAAACCAGTTCCCTCCCCAGCTGCTTCAGTTGTTCGCCCACCGTGTGCGGTGAAATCGGTGGGGCAGAGCCCTGGGAAGGCGCTGGAGGTGGTAGCTCTGGCCCAGGGCAGGCACGGCCGCGAGACCTCGTTTGTCTCTCCTGTCTTTGCCCTTACGAGCCAGAACCCCGGGTAAGTGATTTGATGTTATTTATTTATTTCAATTCTGTGACTCATTCCAGGCAAAGAAATCACTTTGCTGATGCAGACGCTGAACACCCTGAGCACGCCAGAGGAGAAACTAGCAGCGCTGTGCAAGAAATACGCTGAGCTGGTGAGTGCTTGTTTCTTCGTTCCAGGCTCTGGGGCTGGGGGAGGACGCTGCAGCAGCGAGCACGGGAGCTGTTGACGAGGCAGAAGATGGCTGTAGGTTGGGTTTTTTTTTCTTGATGTTGAGAGGGACAGTCCAGGAACACACGTGTGGCTTTGCAGCGTATGTTCTGGGATCTCTGCAGTGCTGGATATCCAAATATTAGAGGACAGATGTTGCTCGGTCCAGCCAGGCGTTGTCGTTTGCAGAAGTGCTAGTGCAGACAGGAGTATTTTTGGCAAATCTGCGTGTAAGAGGACTTCAGATCTTGTTTTCTCTCTCCTCCTCTAACGTGGAAGCTGCATCTCTTGCCCATCCTGTCCCGGCGCGCTGTGGCCGGGTCCGTTCCGCTGAGCCTGTGTGTCCCGCTCTCTGCAGGCCAGGCTGAGCCGGGAGTTGCAGGCCCCGCTGTGACAGCGGACGGCACGGATGCAGCTCCTGTCTGCGCCGCTCAGTCGCTGCCTCTCTGTTGATAATTTCCTAGCAAGAAAAGTGTGTTTGGCGGCGGCGTTGTGCTGCTCCGTGTGCGCGTTCAGCCACGCCACGCACACGAAGTCTGATGCCACCTTTAACCGGAGCTGGGCACAGATCTGGTTCTGTGCCTGCATCTGGTACAAAGGAGAGGTGTGGGACTGCCCGTGCGTGCCCGAAGTGGACGCGTTCAGGTTTGCCCTGTGCTCAGAGCTCTGCTCCGTTTGAGCAACGTGCGCATGGAGGTGCTGGATGAATGTGGAAGTTTTCCAGATTCCAGCAGGACGCGAATTCGGGAAGGAGAAGGGCCCTGCCCAGAGGCCCCTGGGCTCTGTGTCAGCCCTGCTCCGCTCAGAAGTGGCATCTTCTGTGTTATAAAGCTCTGTTCCTCCTCTCGGAGCGCAGAGCGCGCTGTTTTGATCCCCGTGTCCCCTCACAGGGGCACAGCGTATTGCCCTGCTCTGTGTTGCTGCATCTGTGCCCTTTGCTCCCCTGTCCTAGCTGGAAGAGCACCGTAACTCCCAGAAACAGATGAAGATCTTGCAGAAGAAGCAGACGCAGCTGGTGCAAGAGAAGGACCACCTGCAGAGCGAGCACAGCAAGGCCATCCTGGCCCGCAGCAAGCTGGAGAGCCTGTGCCGCGAGCTCCAGAGACACAACCGCACCCTCAAGGCAAGTGTCTCCTGGGCGGTATTCGAGGAGCTGCTGCATCCCAACCACGTGGATCACTTGCTGGGGGGGCTCCGAGCCATTTTGGCAAACTTACCTTTACCGCTGATTGCCCACAGCCTAATGTCCAGGGCAGTGCGTTAATTTTACTGTTAAGCCATCGTTATCCAGCGTGCCTGAGTGTTGTTTCGGGGTATGTTCACTGGAGAAGGGGAGAGGAAAAGCCCAAAGCAGGCTGAGGAGGGGGGCTGTCAGGCAGCGGCCCGAAGCCCCTTCCTGACTGATACACGAATAGCGGGAGGCTGGGTGGGTTTGCTCACCTGCCCGGCACGGAGGATGACGCGTCCCTGCTGTCTCTGCCCTCCTCACGCAGGAGGAGGGTGTCCAGCGTGCGCGGGAGGAAGAGGAGAAGCGGAAGGAGGTGACGTCCCACTTCCAGGTGACTCTGAACGACATCCAGCTCCAGATGGAGCAGCACAACGAGAAGAACGCCAAGCTGCGCCAGGAGAACATGGAGCTGGCAGAGCGGCTCAAGAAGCTCATCGAGCAGTACGAGCTGCGGGAGGAGGTGGGTCGGGGTGGGAGACCTGGCGCAGGGCTGCTCTGGGACCTCCATTCTGCCCAGCGAAGCGTTTCTGCGGCTGGAGGGGAGAGGGGGCCTCTGGGATCTTCCCTTGGGGTCGCTGCCTGGGCAGCAAGGACTGGGCCGAGCACGTCAGTGACCGGTGGCGTTCCCTCGGCAGCACATTGACAAGGTGTTCAAACACAAGGACCTGCAGCAGCAGCTGGTGGACGCCAAGCTCCAGCAGGCGCAGGAAATGCTGAAGGAGGCAGAGGAGAGACACCAGCGGGAGAAGGACTTTGTAAGTCTTAGAGCAGCTCTCTAACGGTTGCGAGCGCTTTGCTTTTTGCCTTGTCCCTCTGGGGAGGCTCGTTAGCGTTGGATCCCTGATCGGATCAGGCCATCCCAGGCCTCCTGCGTGCCCAGCAGCGGCCGCTCCCCCAGCGGCCTCGGGAGCAAGGCTGGAGCCCTGCGCTGCCCTTTTGTGTTTCTCCCAGCCCGCTCCCGTCTCCAGGCAAAGCGCCGGCCGTGCAGGGGCATGTCAGAGCCTTCCCTGGTGGCAGCCCGGTCACTGCTTTTGCTCTTCTTCCCCAGCTGCTGAAGGAAGCTGTGGAATCGCAGAGGATGTGTGAGCTGATGAAGCAGCAGGAGACCCACCTCAAGCAGCAGGTGAGTTACCCGCTCTGTGCGCTCAGCCTGGTTATTTGTTCGGGTTTTTTTTGTTTTTCCTTCCTCCCTAAGCAGGAAACAACCCAAAGTTCCTTAATCTGGAAAACACAGGGGCAGGATTGCCCCTGGGTTTGGTATCGGTGAGCCTGTGTCGGCGTGGTGTCAGCAATCCTGCCTTCTGGGAGAAGGGGGCCTTGGTTTTTACCAGCACATTTCCCCGTGCTGGGAGCACTCATGTGATCAGATGTGATCCTACCTTGCTGAATCAGACCCAGGAAGCGCCTCCTGCCAAGGCCAGGAGGTGTTTGCAGAGCACTTCTGAGGTGGTTTCCCTAGGGAAGAATTTTTCCGCGTTCCCCAGTATCTAATGTTGGCAGAGCAGCTCCGTGCTGCTGGTTTATTTGTCATAAAGTCCAGTCACAGGATAACTGGCTCAGGTCTTGGCTGACGTCTCCCCTCTCTGGGGAAGGCCGTCAGGGTGCTGTGGTGCGCAGTGAGGAGCTGTAACCCCGTCTCTCCCCGCAGCTGGCTCTCTACACAGAGAAGTTTGAAGAATTCCAGAACACCCTTTCCAAAAGCAGTGAAGTGTTCACCACGTTTAAACAGGAGATGGAGAAGGTGGGTAAGACTTTTGCTGCCCAGCAGAGCTCGCGTGAGCTGGAGGCACTGCCTGCCTCTCTCCTCGATGCTTTTGTGAGCGGGAAGAGCCGCAGCTCTGTAGTTTTGTTGGGTTTTGCTGGTATTAAAATCAGCCACGAGCTGTTTGCTCATAGCGGATTGATACCCTCCTCGCTGTGCCCCACTGGTGTCAGAAGAAGCCGCGCTCCCCCGTCTCCTGGTTCGGTGTTTCCCCCTGTGGTGACACAAGGAGACCTTTCCCAGGACAGAACCTCGCTGCGCTGGGACAGCGGGTGCCCATTTGAGGACATGTGAAATGTAACTGACAGCAGCGCCCTGCCTGTGGCTCATCTGTTCCCTTTTTTGTCACCGCCATTCTGTAGATGACTAAGAAAATCAAGAAGCTGGAGAAGGAGACCACTATGTACCGCTCCCGCTGGGAGAGCAGCAACAAGGCTCTCTTGGAAATGGCTGAAGAGGTGAGGAGGCTCTGGCTGTCCCCGCGCGGAGGCAGGCAGCTGGCGCAGCGTGGCGATGTGCTGCGTGGCGCTGGGAGCTGCGGGGCAGCAGGGCGGCTCCTGTCTTACTGCAGGCGGGGTGGAGGGGGGTGTTTTTCCCTTCACCTCGATTCCCTTCCCTGTACGCGGTGGTAGGAGCCCTCTCGCGTGGCAGAAGCGATGGGTAATTAGCGCAGAGGCGTGCGGGAGAAGTCAGACGATCTCGGCGGCGCTTGGCTTTTGTGGGGGCGAGGGAAGGCAGAAGCAGTGACGGTGGCATCGGGTCCTTTGAGTGCCAAATGTTTGGTCACAACTATTTTCCCTTTGAACTTCCATTGGAGGTTTCACCTCGCTCCTCTCTGTCCCCAGTGCGACAGAGTCTGAACTGCCTCTCTATTTGCAGAAAACCCTTCGGGACAAAGAGTTAGAGGGGCTTCAGGTGAAAATCCAGCGCTTGGAGAAACTCTGCCGAGCCCTGCAAACGGAGCGCAACGACCTCAATAAGAAGGTGCAGGACCTGTGTGCCCACGCGCCCCGGGCGGACGCGGATCTGTTGGAGCCTCTGAAGGACCCATCTCGGGACGGCTCCGAGGCGGCGGCGGGAGGTGCCGCAGCAGAGCAGCGCCTGGCTGAGGATTGCCTTCACTCGGGAAAGCCGCCGCACAGCACGGATCCTGCGGAGAGCCTGGGAGAACTGAGCACGGGAGCCCTGGGGCAGAGCGGGACTGAGGAAGGCGCTCAGGGCGCTGACTGAGCCCGTGGTGCGGCAGGCAGAGGTAGGGCGAGGGAGGGTCACGGGAGCGTTTCCCTGGGCTCGATCTGATGCCCCTCTCCTGGGCCTTGGACACAGGCGCGAGAGGACGGCCCTCCCGGGCATTTGAGATTTCATAGCTTAGGTTTTTGGAGGGTTTTTAAAATTTTATATATATATATATGATATATATATGATATATAAAATATGTGCAGGGCAACGTACACTTTATATACGGATATACATGAAAACTAGAATGACCCACCTCCCTGCGTGTGCGTGAATAACTAATCTATGGAGACTCAACCGATCGTCCCTTTCACTCGGAGGCCTTCTCCTTGGCAGGCTGCGGCTCCCCCAAGATCTGGCGCGGCTCAGGAAAGCAGGCGCGCGGATCTGCCGCGGCACGCGGCGCGGGGACAGCCGGACGCGCCGCCGCCTCCGCAGCGACTCTCGCATCGAGTGAAAGCAAACGAGCCGAGTGGGGGAGAAGCGAAGCGTTTCCCAGCGCTGGATTCTCCCTCCCTCCTCTGCCGCGGGCAGGAGGGAGCTGCAGGACTCACGGGACTCGCTCTCGTCTGCTGGCGCCCTGGCTGGCGGCTCTCTCCTGCGTGAGCTGCGCAAACGAGGGCGAAAGAGGCCGTTTCCCCTCCTCTGTGCGGGTTTTGTGTATGGAACAGGGGACAAAAAGAAGCAGAGAAACGGGGGGTGCCCGGTTCACCCAGGCCTCCCGCGGGGCCTTTGCTCTTCCCGGAACCCGCCGATGTCTCGATAGCCTTACGATTCACAGTTGCCTCTTTGCTATACGCACATGTGCACAAGTGTATTAAACAGTTAATCCAGAGGTCTCAGTCCCGAGTGTTTTGCACGAGTGCGTGCGATCAGTTGTGCAAGGGGACGGGGGGTTCCACCTGGGCTCCTCTGGGAGTGGCGGTGGTGGTGGCAGTGGTGGTGATGGCGGTGGCAGCGGTGGTGGTGGCAATGATGTTGGCAGTGGCGGCGGTGGTGGTGGCAGCGGTGGTGGTGGCAACGATGTTGGCAGTGGCAGTGATGGCAGTGGCGGTGGTGGTGATGGCAGTGGCAGCGGTGGTGGTGATGATGGCAGGGGTCTCTCCCTTGACCGCTGCGCTGTGCCCAGAGCCCCCACCACGAGGACGCGGCAGCCTGAGCCGGCGGGGGAGCGGCCGCCACCGGGGGACCCCCGGGAGCCCCGCACCGGGGCCACCCCCCGCGGAAGGGCCGATGGAGGCGACACCGGTGCCGCGGGGCCCTGCCGCACCAACGCCCCCCCCCCCCCGCCGCCATTTCGGTGGGCCCGCGGTGACGCGCGGGAGGGCGGGGCGCGGTCGGATGACGTCATCAGGCGGCGCCCGTTGCCGCGGCGGCGGCCATGGCGGCGGCGGCGCTGGGGCCGCGGGCGGAGGCGGAGCGGGGGCGGCGGCTGCTCCGCGCCGTGACCCGCCTGCAGGTGGGGGCCCGCCCGGGACCGGGGTCTGGGGGGGCGGATGGACGGGGGGACGCGGCGGGGCCCGGCTGGGAGGGGGGGCACCCGTGGGGGAACGTGGCTGACGGGGGTCCCTGTGGGGGGACACGGCTGGGAGGGGGCTGCACGGAGAAGGGGGGGCTGCACGGCTGGGAGGGGTCCTTGGGGGGGGCACAGGTGGGTGGGGGTCCCGTGGGGGAGCACGGCTGGGTGGGGGTCCCATGGGGAGGCACAGGTGGGTGGGGGGCACGGCTGGGTGGGGGTCCCGTGGGGGACTGGTGGGGGTCCCATGGGGAAGCACAGCTGGGTGAGGGTCCCATGGGGAGGCACAGCTGGGTGGGGGCCCCGTGGGGGGCAGAGGGGGGCGGCGGGGGCCGCACCGGCGCTGCCTCATTAAAACCTGCCCTGGTTCCGGACGCGGGACGCGTTTTTCTCCTTGTGCTCCAGGCCGCGTCCCCCGGGGTGCCTGGGGGGTTTGGGGGTGCAGGGGGCGGCGGGGGTCTCTGGCCGGCTCCAGCGGCACCCCCATGCCATGCCCGCAGGCCTGCGTCAGGGGTTACCTGCTGCGGAAGCGCTTTGGGAGCCTGCGGGCAGAGTACGAGGAGGTGGTGCGGGAGATCGAAGGAGACCTGAGCCAGCTGGAGTGGAGGGGACAGATCCTGCCGCGGCCCCTGTTTGTCCCTGAGGTCCGTGCGTCGGGACGGGCACCGGCTTCCGCAGCCCCGTCTGAGGCGGGGAGCACGGGCACGGCGGGTGGGGTGGCCTGGCGGGCTGAGCAGATGATATTTTTTCAGCATAGTCCCAGGAACCTGTAATTCTACCAAATTAAAACCCGATAATTGCGCAGCCGAGGCCTGGAGGGCTCTCCCTGGCTCGTGCCCCCGAGTCCCCGACTGAGGATTTCTTCCTCCGGGGGAAGCCAAATGCCTGACCTGCGCAGGCCGCGCCTCGCCCGGTGGTGCTGAACGGCCAGGCCCGCTCCTGCGGCAGCTGAGCGCCGCTCTCTGATGTTTACACCGCTTCTGGAAGGAAAACCCTTTAAAAAATTCACGATGGTTCCAACCAGAGCTCGCCGTGGCAGGAGCGCTGCTAACCGCAGGTCTCTGGCCGGGACGGAGCCTCTGGCCCGCAGCAGAGCCGCCTTTCGCATCTTTATGTGTTCTTTTCCTTACGTTTCAATCTCTCGCGTGTTGCCCCTTTAGAAGCCAACGCAGGGTTCAGGTCCGCGGGAGGCTGCACCGAGTGACGAGGCCAGCGCGGAAAAACCGCAGGAGGAGCTGGACGCCTCTGAACCAGAACGGGAGTGGGGCTGCAGCGGTGTGAAACCTACAGCCCAGCTGCAAAGCGAGAAAGAACCGAGCTCCGCGGGTGAAGGCGACGTAGTGAGCCCCCCAGATGGCGGGGCCGATGCCGATAAACGCGCTGACAGGGGGTGCGGCACCCCAGCAGAGCGCGAGGAGCGGCAGAACGACAGCAGCGTATCCTCTGCGTGGGACAGCGCGACCCTGGAGGCAGAGTCCCTGGAAGCCCGCCTGGGTAAGAGCCGGCGCGCGGCGTGGCCCGGGGCTGCGCGCTCTGCGGCGTGGTCTGAGTGACCTGGTGGTGGGTGCCGGGGGCGCGGTGGGTCCTGGGAGAACCAAAACCTTGACAATATCCTGGAGAGGTCAGAACAACTCAGCGCAGGAGAGACAGGAGGTGCAATCTGAATCTTTGTTCTAATACCGGGTTATTCCGTTTCTTTGCAGAAATTCCACTTGAGGACATAAAGGAGCTTCCTCGGACTCGGGCTGGTCTGCAGTCCTACAGAAATCACTTGCTCATGGAGCTGCTGTGGTTGCAGCAAGCCATTGTCAGCCGTAAAAATGTAAGGGCCTGACCCTGCCTCTTCCAGAACAGTGGGTCAGAGCAGTGCCCGTCTGCAGCCAGAGCGGTGCCGTCCGCGGCGGGACTGGGGTTGAACAGCGATGGTTCAGTTACCCAAGGATTGCACTGGGTGATGGCAGTGCCCGTTTTTTTTTTCCCCCTTCTCTGGGGATTAAAAAAAAGGAATGGTGAAGGAAACCAGGAGCTGTTTAGATCTGGTTACGAGCTTTGCTCCTGGCCTGCTACAGGGACATTGCTACTTTGGTAACGATCCCGTCTGCGCGACGCAGCGGTACGTACCCAGCAGCGTCGCGAGCTGCTGTTTGCATCGCTCGAAAGGCGAGACTCGTGCATCTTCTGGCCGAGTGCAATGATTTTGCTGGTTAATCTGCAAGGGTGGGTGCTTTCCTGCTTGTCGGTCTCTGGGATTTAATCGTTAACGTGTGGTTTTCTTTCTCTTGCAGTACTTGATGCTGAAGCAGAGGCTGGGGACCCCTGACCCATAGCAGGGCGCTCCCGAGCACGTGGGGCACTTGTATCGGTGTGGAGAAGCAGTGGAGCTGCAGCACCGCAGTCGTGCCGTGACCTCACGGACAGCCGCAGCTTAGGGGAACTCCAGCTCCGTGGGTCGACGTTTTCCACTTCAGATGAATGTGGCAAGAAAGCCTTTTATTTCTTTTAAATGTGAATATTTGGTCAAAGCAGGGATTAAACATCACTGTGAAGCCAGGGAGGTGGTTGTGTGTCCTGGAGGGAGTCCCAGCGAGGCCTCCTTCCACAAGAACTCGATTTCTCTTGGCTGAGCTGGACGGTCCTAGGGAAAAATGGAGGCTGGGAAGATTCACTTACGGAAGGCGCTTTCTGACCAGCTGCCTGCTTGTGGTGGAACAAAAGCGCCTGAAGGCAGCAGGTGCTTTGAACCTGCAGGAACAAGCTCTCCTCCGCTGAGCCGCGGGTGCCCCGTATCGGTATCGCAGTTGTGCGTCTGGGATGGCTCTGCAGGCGACAGCTCTGCAGTATCTGGGATCTCCGCGCGCTCGTGGTAGCTTTGGGGAACGCCTAGCTGAAGTACGAAGGTAGGAGGAGAGTTTCCTGGCTTTCCTGTGCAGTTGGTGGGGAGCGATGGCAAATCAAACCTGACCTTCGGGAGACGAGGCTTGGCTCCCCACTGGCAGGCCTCTGGCTGTGGTAATACCTCTGCGCGGCAGAGTCACCTGGCTGGTGCTTGAGGGAGCAAGTCAGGACTTAGGGGTTTGGCGCTTTGTCCAGACGCTGCTCTACTTCAGGGGCATTCGAGGGCCCTCAGAAAGGGACTTCCCACGCGGTGCTGTGGTTCCCTGCTGTGACCCCGAGTCTTCTGTGCAAACACTGACTGAACGTCGCTCTTGCCACGCGGCAGATGTATCTTTCTGTTCCCGATGATGCTGACTTGTTTGTGAATAAAAAGCTTTCCTGAAGCTCGGCTCTGAATCCGTCTGTTCCTGTCTGGCTTGCCTTCCTCCCTGGGCAGAGCCGAGTGAGCCTATGGCCGGCGTCGGCCCACGGCAGCCTGTTCAGTGCTGCGTCCGCTGGGATGTGGGTGTTCGTCCAAAAAGCGATGGCAAGGGGGTGACAGCTTCTGGACTGCGCCGCTCTGGATGGGATGTGAGCTGCTGCCCTAAAGATACTGGCACTTATTTTCCCTCCAAGCTTGTTAATCTGAGCCTGGTGGCCGCAGTGGCTGGTGGGGGAGCTCGCAGCACTTGGCGTCTGAGGATTAAAGAGCCGTGTGGTTCCTGGTTCTCAAACAGAAAGGCGCTCTGCAGGTTGGTTGATGTGGCCTCCAGACAGGCCCACAACTGCCTCCCGCTGGGGTGCATCCATGGAGACAGCCAGTCGCGCCGGAGCGTGCTGGGAAGGGCCGGCAGCGCGGCTGGTCGGAAGGGTTTGGGCTCGGCGGGAGGCTGGCCGGGGCTCTCCTCCGCGCCCCACGTCGCTCTGTTTGCCTCTGTGCTCAGCGGCGCTTGCTCGACCCGCCGGGGATGAGCTCCCGCGGCTTAGCTCTGGCACCTCCGGCCAAGAACGTGGTGGTGTATCGCAACGGCGACCCCTTCTTCCCCGGGAGGAAGGTTGTAGTGAACCAGCGGCGGTTCCTGACCTTTGAGGCGTTTCTGAATGAGGTGACCAAGAGCGTTCGCGCGCCCTTGGCTGTGAGGAACCTCTACACACCCAGGCACGGCCGCCGCGTCGCCGAGCTGGGGGACCTGCAGGACGGGCGCCAGTACGTGGCTGCGGGCTTTGAAAAGTTCAAAAGGCTCGAGTGAGTAGACGGACCTTTGGTGCCTGGGTTTGGTAAGCAGCTTTGGATCACCTCTGTGGGGATGTATTGGGGTGTGAATGGAAAAAAGAGGTTAAGAGGGGTACAAACCCACGGGAGAACGGAGACCGATTGGTTTCTTTTACTACTGGACGTATTCCAGATCGCTTGGGAAATGCAAACTTTCCCGATACGCTCCTTTGACTCTCAGAGGAAAACCCGCTGCGGGGGTGCGCGTTCTCCGGCAGGATGTCGCGATCGGTGCTGCCCTGCCTCCCGCGCACCTCGTTTTGTGGCGTGTGGGAGGTTCTGCTGCCCGCTGCCTTGGCAGAGCCGGCAGTCACGCTGTCTCCGCTGACAAATGCTTTTGCTTTGATGGAGTTTTTTTTTGTTTTCTAATCCTCAAATTAGAGCTGGTTTGGTTCATCCTGAAATACAGAGGGCTAAAGATGTTCACGGCGTCACTTGACTCTTGAGGGGATGTGTGTGTGTGCCAGGTGAATTTGGCTCCCTGGGTGCGTATCGCATGTTGTTGAGGAGGTGGTCCAGGCTGCGTTAACGTCGGTCAGCCCTTGGCGCCTTCATCGGTGATGAACGCAAAGGAATAAAATGTTCCTGGTGTCTTTAGCGTGGGGACCTGAAATGGGCTGTATTTGGCTGGGAATTTCTTAAACGTAGCAGACTTTTCTGGGAGACCGGGAGGTGAGGCACCTGGAGGATCGTTTCAGAAGCGACCCCAGGAAGCGATGCTCCAAGGCAGAGCAGTCGGTCGTTTTCTCACTGCTCGTTAGTCAGCCGCGGCCCAGTTTGTGGCAACGTTGTCGTCTTGTTCTCGCAGCTATTTAAATCGCGGAAGGCAGGAGCTCGGTGGGACAAGGAACAGCGACGGTCTGCAGGTGAGTCCCTGAGCTGAGCGGGGCAGGCGGGAGCGCAGCATGAGCGGGGCGGTGCGAGAGGCATTAGGGCTGGCGCTGATGAAACCGCAGCTGAGGTTTGAGGCTGCGAGGCGCCCAGGGGAGATCAGGCACAAGCGCCACGGGAATCGGTAGGGCACGTGAGACAGCGCAGGGGCTACTGCTGTGTACCCTCCCGTAACGGTGCAGGGGAAGGATCCATGCTCAGAGGCTCGCTGGCAATTCTGGCCTGTGCTCAGCTAGGGGAAGAGCCTCTCCAGCCTTGGCGTTGCTGACAACAAACCCCACCTAGCAGCAGCAAGCGTGAAGGCAGGGCAGGCAGCTCCTGATGGAGAAAAGGGAACAACAGCCCTGGGAGGCTCGGTGCCGGGGCTGTCGCTGTTCTTGTGCACTGAACTCGGTCTCTAGTTCCGCCCCGCAGCTCCCTGGAAGTCGAACGTCTTGGCGCGATGGCAGAAGCACGCCCACCTCCCCTGCGTGATACAGTAAGTGCCTCGGTGTTTTCTCCTTGGGGGGTCCCTGGGAATGTTTTCGGAGGCTGGAGGAGGGAATTTCTCTGCGAGATCCTGGGAATGCTGCCCCACAGGGACAATTCCCAGCTTCTACCAGAAGTATTTCTTATAAATATTGTCCAGGCACCAGTGGCTGGCTTTTTTTCCCCCACCTTCCACAGCTGCAGGAATACCGGCTCATCGCATGCTCCGGGTTGTTTCTACTGCAGTGTTTTCCGGAACGGGGATTTGCTGAGCCCTCCTTTCCCCCTGCCGCTCTCCAGGAGCACCCCGCTGCAGTGGGACACGCTCCTGGCCACGCTGACCGAGAAAGCCAACCTGCGCAGTGGAGCCGTTAACAAGTGGGTATCCGGATAAGGCGCTGCCGGCTCCCCTTCCCTTATGTCCAGAACATAAGCAGCTCTGATTAGCACAGAGGACTGGGAGTTCAGACAGCCGCTTCTAGTCTGCTTTTGCAAACTCATTTGCTTTTCAGGTTTTCCCATCTTTAAATCAGCGATAACACCAATGTCCTGGGTGCTTTGTTAGGAGAGCTGGTGTTGCTGGTGGTCTGGTGAAAAAGCAATAAGTGAACAGTAAAGCACAGCATAAAAAGGGGTTTATGTCTAAAGAAGCGGGGCTTTTACCCAACAAATACAGCCTGCCTTCTCCTCATACATCTATTTACTGACACCCAAGGAGAAAGCTGTGATCTACTGCGTCTCACTTGCCACAGGGTGTAATACTTCAGTGTACTTCCTTGGAGTAATACTAAGAACGATTGATCCTCTCTGACTTGTCTCGGCCCTCTTTACCACTTTGCACATGTTTGCTTCCACGCTGAGGGGTTGTTCACAGTCTTGTGACGGCTCTAAAGCCTTTGCTGTCTCTTCCTCGAGGCTCTGCAGGCTGGATGGAACCCAGGTGTCTGGCGGGGAGGAGCTGGTGAATGGCGATTACTACGTAGCAGTGGGAAATGAGGAATACAAAAAACTGCCTTACTTGGAGCTGCTGGTGCCCCAGCATTCTGCGTACAAAACGCTGTGGTACGTAGACTGTGGCCGAGTGGTTTAAAGAATCCTCTCCATGGTGCTCTTCAGCTAAAGCCATCCTTTTTGTAGCCCTCCTGTTCAGTGCTGTTTACTCCAAGGCTTGAGTTTTGCTTCGTGTGTTGGAAATTCAGGAAGAACGCATTTTCAAAGCTTTCGGTGTAAGGGTTTGCCCCTGAAATCCGGAGTTCAGCGCCAGAGAAAGCGAGTGGTTTGGTTGTTTCTCAGTTAAGTGTTCATCAAGCACTGAGGAGCACCTGCCCATTAGGCCAGGCATTGAATTTCCCAGGGCAGCGTGATCTAACAGCAATGTGTGCCGCTGCGGAGCGTGCTCTGCCTGCGCTGAGGAAAAAAACGCCTCCAGGAACCCTCTCTTATGGGAAAAGGCAAGATCGTGTCCTGCTACAGCCGACTTCTGCCTGATGCTGAGAATCTGCTGCTTCTTTGTTACAGGAACCACCCGGATAGCAGGCGCAAAAGATACGGCAGCAGGGTAGGTGGCTCAGCTGGCGCGGGACTGTTTGTGCTGTGATCACCGTTGCTTTTGTGCAGGCGTCCCTCCATAGGCAGTGGATGTGTACAGCGATCTCCGTTCCCAATTGCCATGGCTCCGGCATCCTTGCTTGGCACCGTTCCCAAGGGAGAGGAGCTAGAGACAGCTACGCGGCCAGATCGCGCTTGAATTAAATCTCACTGCCTGAAGAAAACCTCCTTCAGGTGGCCTCGCTTACCTCTTCTCCTTTTTGGCTGATGGGCAGGGAGAATTCATCCTGGAGCTAGGATGTCTCTCCTGCTAACTGTGTGGGTGAAATGCGCAATAGAGAATACAGATAGAGCAGCAGGGCTGTCCTAGATCGTCCTCTGAAATGTGCATCTCTGCCATCTCTGCTGTCTGCTTTTAAAATTTCCTTTTCCTTTTTTTTTGGTTTGTTTTCCGTTTGGTGAACTCTGTGCCACCTCCCAGGACAGAGCTGGTGACTCTGCTCTTGCTGAAGCACCTCAGCAGGTAGCAGTGACTGCAAAAAGTGTTTTATGTGCTCCCTATATCTGTTTCACTTGTAGCATCAACTTAAAACCCCGGTCAAAGAACGCAGTGTTACAGCTTTGCACCAGTCAGGATCAAGGGTCACAGGGGAAAGTTGCAGTGTTTAGGGGATTGCCCTGCAAAACTCCTCTTGTTTTATAACCTCTTTTATCAAGAAGGCCTATCAGAATTGTCTGATGAACACTTTCAGCTGCACAGTCGCAGGCTGCAGACCACAGGAGCTGCAGAGAAGGACAAGATCCCAGCTGCTTTTCCAGAGCTGCAAAGGCAAGCCAGGAAATCTCGCCTCCAAGAGGAAGAGTCCCTTTTCCATGCTAAACCTGTCCATGCAGGACAAAACAGAAGGAGCAACAGGAATGCGCAGCACTGGCCTGATCAAGGTAAAGGACGCTGCTAGAAGTGTAGAGGAAGACTGGCTTTATTTTGATGCTAAAGGACAAAATACCTGCAGATGCACTAAAGAAAGCAGCGACGCATCCAATAACTTCTCTGTTTCTGCTTCTCTCCTCATCTGGGCACGTACGAGGACCTGTCTGTAGCCGCAGCGAGGCCAGGCCGTGGCTATCTGCCGTACCCTTTGAACAGCTTTTTTCTTTTCTCCCCCTTGCAGAAGAAAGCGTCTCTAAAACCAGAGATCCTAGGAAGGAGATACGAGGTGCCCAGGAGGTGAAAGAGGACGAACACACAAACGTGGACGTACCCATTGATCAGGTCTGAGAAATTATGTTCTGCCCTGTTGGGAGTCTCCCTGCTGCAGGGAAATACTCATGGTCCCACTGGAATCTATGGGTGCTGCAGGTTTTGCACAGCAGGGAGGCCAACTCCAAGAGTCAGGGACAGCCTGTGAGAACACACCAGTCAATAGTTTATAGCGATTGCTTGGGGAAGCCCTTCAGTTTTCTCACTTGTTTTAAGTCCTGTTCGTTAGGTTTACGGAGCACTGTGCGTCCCTGTGCAATGTGTAAAGATAAAAGTAACCACCAGGGGGAACTTCAGAAACCGGAGGACAGCGCGTAACTGCGGGGCTTTGCATTTTTAGAAAGCCGAGAGATTGTCATCTGGGTAATGAACATTTCCCTTCTGGAACGTGAGAGTTACAGCTTCCCACCGCAGCAAGGACAGCAAAGGCTTTCCTGGATTTTTTTTGTGTGTGTGTACTCCTTCTATCCTTACTCCTGTTCCAGAGAGTTGCAGAAGAACTTACACCAAAAGCCAAAATGAGTGATGAGTGAGGTGTTTATTCCACTTAATGGTTCTATGAAGCGTGTAAGATCCTTCCTGGCTGTGTTCAGATTTCTTACACTAAACTTCAGTACCCCCAAATATCACTTGTTAAGCAGAACTTGCCTGTAGCCAGGTGAAACTTCGAAGCTGGCGCGGAATAAACATGGAATTCATAAAATGACTGAACACATTTATTAGATAGTAACAAGCTTAAAGCCTTTTTTAAAAAGAGAAAAAAAGTAGTTCTTTTTCAAACAAAATTCTGTGTGAAAAACGTCTGCAAGATGCTTATTGTTTGTGGCGTGTTAATGTGTTAAACTTTTCACAAGGACATTTAGAACTGATGTAATGGGATGACATGCGTTACACTGCAGGTGATTCACACTCCTGCCGAGGTAGTCTCTTTGGATTAATTAGAACTTCAAAGGAAAACAACTCCTTTGAACTTAAATTAGAGAAAGCCTTAGTAAAGAATTAGCTACTGGTTCCTGACTTCTTGGCGCAATGGGGAGCCTGATGTCCTGCCTTTGCCTCAGAGGCTGGGCTGGCGTTTCTCCACGGGGTGGGCACTCCGATGCCGCTGCTTTCCGTTGGCCTTCCCCCCCCCAGATCACACTGCTATACAGTCGTCATGATTTGAGCGTCACAGCTCCCCTCTGCAGTGGGAGAGAATCATTAGGCATTAAATAAACTACCTTGGAATTTAACATAGAGACCCAAGTTTGCATACCAAAGCCGTGGTAAGACTGGAAATGGAATCCAGGAATTTAATCCCAGAATCTTTCTGTAATAGCCAAGTGCTACATTAATAACTGCATTTTCTTCTCACCACAAAAAGGCACGGACTACAGAGAAATCACAGAAGACTGTGGCAAGGAAAAGGGATGCCAGTGACTCTGAGGATGAAAAGCACCGAACAATGTTGCCCTTGGCAGCAAAGAGCTCTGAGAGTTCACAAAGGGACCGCGATGGGAGAGGGACAGTTAGGCACAGCTGCAGATGACAAAAGCACGTGAATCCTAGATCTCCCTAACACCACAGACTGGCCAAGCTTTTTGATGAATTAACAAACTCTTCTAAATTCAAGCACCCTCATCATCTGGGCTCGAGGAGCAGAGTACCAGGGAACAATGAATCAGATGCGCAATTTTGTTAAATAATGAAGATCTCCCTCTCCTCATCTCTATGGTGTGATGACGTGGCAGAGGAGATGGCTGCTTTTCTGAACTCTAATTAACCAGGTTTGTGTCTGAACTTGAGAAGGAAGAACTACCAAATAGAACACAGGCCGTTATAACAAAATGCCTGCCGGGAAGTTTGTTCTAGGTCAGATACTTCTTATAAAGAGATTTCATCGCATCGTTGTCCCTCTGATTTGGAATGTTTGCAGCAATCAAACTTGTTCCCAAAAATATATACATCTTGTTTCTGTTAACTTCTTTTAGGAGCACCTGTCTGATTTAGGAAAAGCCATAGTAATAAACAGCTCTTGTATTAATCCTCTCCGTGCAAGGCTTTGCATATTTCCCTCCCTAGTGTTCCTGATGAATTACAAGGGTAACGAAGACTTTTTTTCTTCTGTGATCCACCTGGTATTTTGGACTGAAAAGAAAAACACCCTTCCTTCCCTAGGGACAAACTGCACTGTTGCTATTTTACAGCCGAGAGGCACTCTACAAGACTCCAGTGGAGAAAAGCCATGTGGTAACCTCAGCGTAGGGGGCTGTGCAGCGTGACCTGCTACATCGCAGCTGAGCGCAGTGGAGGAAGCCACTTTCACGTGCTTGGCCGTGAAAGGGAGAGTTCCTAAATAGATTTCTTCTACAGAAAAACCACTTGGTCCCAGAAGTTCCCGTTGTGTGATTTATTAACCATTTATTATCCCTCCAGTGCTGAACAAGACAACTCAATCATCGCCTTGAAACACCCACAGGCAAAAAATTCCTTAACTCAAGACATTAAACAGGATGTCCTTGCAACATGCCTTGGTCCACCCTGCTGCTCAGTCCACGTTTTCACATTTTTTTGACATCCGTGTGTCAAAATACAGCTTCCTAGGTCCAATTGAGCGAAACGGTCTGCGGCTGAGCCAGAAGCCCCCCCTTCAGCCACGGGGGTTACCTTTGAACAGCTCCTCGTCCTCTGCTTCTCACCGCATCTCGTTCACGAACCAGCTACACAGAGCGTGACTCCGAGGACAGTGAGCAGCATTCCTGCCACAGACCCTATAGAAATGAACAATAATGTGTTGGGAACTTAGATAATTCAACACGAGTCAGTCAGACCTTCTCATTGCTAAATACACGATGCTCAGACGTCATGGTAAATAGGATAGCGTACATGTCTGGATAGATAGGACCTGGAGCAGGCCAGTTCTCAAGGGGTCTGGATGTTGGGACTGCCCGTGCACATTGGGCAAAGCATGTTTCTAAGAAAACGTTGCTGATGCTGTATGGCTGGCTGGCGAGAACCAGCCTTAAACAACAAAAAAACCACTTTAGCGTATTCCTACAGCTATTGCGCTGTAGGAATACGCTGGTGTTTTTAAGCTTTCACATTTCCTGCCATTTTCTGACTTTCTGAGCGGGTAATGTTATTGTAGGGCATAAGGGAAGGAAAGAAGGATGGGTGTTGGCATTTGGGGGCTTATGGGGCATTCCTTTTCCATGGTGGGCATATTATTTAGTGCTTCTCTTACGGTTAAATATCTACTTAGGTAAAGGCTCAGGCCTGTAAACTCTCTTAGCTTAGATGGCCAGTTCTATCTTCAAATTTACTAGCCCTGCCCACTTACAAGTCTGTTTCACTTCCTTTTCAGCTTCTGTAGCAAGAGCTACTACTTAACTTAACTAGTGTGGGCATTTGCTGCTTTTCAGGAGACCAGAGGGTGGCCCACGCTATTAGGTCAGCAAATAGAGGCAGGAGACAACGTGAGGAAATGTTTTAAGTGTAACTTACTTTTACCACCGATGTCCTCTCCCAGAATCCTCCCAGTCACCAGCGTGACTATCAACGCCAGGGAGTTACAGAGCGGTACGGCCAGGGACAGATCTGAAATCGAACAGTTTTAACACAAATGGTTTAAAATGGATAATCTTGTACAAATCATAAGACACTTGTTTTATTGGTGATTAATACAAGACAGCTGCTTGATGTTTAGCCGAGTCACCGGAGTAATCAGTAGCACTGATCCTCCCACAATCCCAATCAATCCACTCCACGAAAGCAATGAGGACTAACCTGCAGATGCCAAGGTGAGGTAGAAGAGGAGAGATCCACCTTGATTGAGCAGAAATGGCACCACGTACTGCAGGAAGAGCACAAGCCTGTCAGCTGCTGCTTGCACACCCACCGTGCACCCCCCAGTGAGCGGGCAGCGAAGGAGCCCAGACCCGCTCGCCCCGTGCCGTGTTTGGCAGCGGAAACGTGGCACGCTGGCGATTCCGCTGCCAGTCACAAGCTGCTCAGCCTCTCAGTTCCCCAATCTGCAGAAGGCAGACCGTGCTTATTTCATACAAAATGTGAGGGTTAACGACCTGCCACCTACGAAAGCAGTCTCAGTTCTGCACGGGAAGAGCCGTGCTAGAGGCAATTGAATATACTGAGGATAAAGAATTCTGATGATAGATGGAATATTTAACAGTGTAAGTATCGAGCCCAGAAGTACACAGGTAGGAATGATCCCAAAGGCAGTTTGACGCCCAGCTACCTCCCTGGCCCGGGAGCCCGGACGGGGTCGCACCTTGTAGTTGAGGCCGAGGAATCGGATCTCGGCCAGCAGCTGCTGCAGGCGGCCCCGGCACCGCACCTCCTCCAGCCCTGCCGCGCCCGTCCGCAGGAACGGCCCGGTGCTGCCCCACAGCACGGCCACCAGCACCAGCGCCGCTGCCTCTCCTGCGGCACAGCCTCGGCTCAGCGGCCTGATGGCCCCAGGGGAACGCCGGCCCGGTTTGCCATCACTGCCGCCCTCAGAGGGTCCGCACCGGCTCAGCCCGTCCTCATCTCCCCGCACAGGGCCGGCCTGGCCTGCTGCCGTCCCCCATCAGGGACAGCCTTCACCAGCCCGGCTCGCTGCTGTCTCCCATCATGAAGGACCCCACTCTGGGTCTGCTGTTGCATCCCCCCCCCAGGGAAAAACCCTGCAGCAAGCCCAGCCTGCGGCCATATCCCCCTCAGGGAAGGCCCCTCACAGGGCCCAGCCTGCGGCCACGCTCCCGGGAGGAAAGCACCAGAGCCAGCCGAGCCGGTGGCCACATCCCCCCTCACAGGGAAAGCCCCACTGCAGGCCCAGCCTGCGGCCATGTTCTCCCTTCGGGGGAGGCCGCACAGCAGGCCACATCCCCCCTCAGCGAAGGCCCCACAGGGGGCCAGGCCACGGCGCTGCTCCCCCGGCAGGGAAGTCCCCCCCCACCCCCGGGGCCCAGCCTGCCGCCACACCCCCGAGGGAAGACCCCCAAAGGTCCAGCCGGTGGCTGTTTCCTTTCCCAAGGGGAAAACCCCGGTTCCCCGCTCAGGACCGACCCTTCCCCATGCCGGCAGCGGCCTCCCCTCAGTCCCGGAAGCTCACCCACGGGCGCCATAGCAACGGTGACGCATTTCCGCCCTGCTCATCCTCTAACCCGGAAGAGATCGCCTCCTCCTCTCGCCTCAGCGCTGCCGCCATGGTGAGAGCGGGACCGGGCCGGGGGTAGCGACCGGTTGTCGGGCGGTGCAGGGACCCCGGGCTGGGGCTCCTGGGCCGCGGGGAGGGTGGGGGGCGGCCGCCCCCCACCCTCCCCGCGGCCCAGGAGCCCCGGCTGCGCCTCGCCTGAGGTATTAAATGGCGTCTCCCCCCCTCGCAGAAGCCGATCCTGCTGCAGGGCCATGAGCGTTCCATCACGCAGATCAAGTACAACCGGGAGGGAGACCTGCTTTTCACCGTGGCCAAGGATCCCGTGAGTGCGGCGTCCCCCCACCTCCCGGGTGAAAACCGGCCCCCGCCGTGATAATCGAGCGGCTGTTCATCAGTCCCATTAATTAATCTGGTTGTTTTCTTCTCCCAGATTGTCAACGTTTGGTATTCAGTGAATGGAGAGAGGCTCGGTACCTACAACGGCCACACAGGAGCTGTCTGGTGCGTGGATGCAGACTGTATCCTTTGATGGCAGAAACCAGCTTGTCTGTCCCATATATTTTCTTTACAGCGATTCATTTGAGCTGATTCCTCCCAACTGCTGCACTGTTTCCTCTTGAAGAGGAGCATGAGGGTGATACAGTGTGTTTAACTCTTCTGCTGTCTTTCCCTGACTGCATCTTTTGGGTATTTTCCTTCCCGGGCTGTTGTTTGGAATAACGTGTGCAGCGTGCCCCATCTGCTCTCACCGGTGCATCGTTGCTTTTGCTCCTGTGGCCCTGGGAGCTCAGGGGAGTTGTCTGAGTTGCACAAAGTCTTCCATCTCCAATGTGGGCAGCAAGTAGCGGAGACAAAAACGTGCGAAGGTTGTGTTAATGCAAGAGCTGGGACCTTTTTTTTACTATTTCAAGAGGAAAGTTGCGGGGTTTGTAATGGGAGCACTTGGACTCCGTGTCTGTCTGTACTGGAGTATTGCTGGTCTTGGAATGGAACTTGTCCAGTCTCTGTGTGATATGGCTTTTTGATCTTGTGTATAAATATTCTCTGGGAATTTAGACAGTAGCTTGTTGGGGCTGAGAACGTGCTGATATTCCCTAACTGATGATCTAGGGGACACACGACACGTGCTCACCGGCTCTGCGGATAACAGCTGTCGGCTCTGGGACTGTGAAACGGGTAAGACTCCTCTCTGCTCACGCAGCCGCGTTTGAGTCAGCTCTGCCCTGCCGTGAAGCCTGCTAGGCTTGGAGGATGTGGCGGCAGTGTAACGTGTGCTTCTGAAAGAAGTCTGAATCCTAACTCAGACTGCTGCAGGGGAGGGTTTGTGTGTGCCAGTTTCTAGTGAATATTCAGTTCATTTACTCACTTTACCACCCAAGTAGTCAAAACGTGCAGTTAGTGCTCACAGGTCACCAAACCTGCTTGTCGGCTACGCCCGACGCTCTCATCCTCGCTCTGACCCTGCCGTTCAGCTGCTCGTTTTCATTAACCTGGCAGCGAAGGACCCGGTGAAGTGACTGACGGTTTCTGCTCTGTGTTCAGGAAAGCAACTCGCTCTGGTGAAGACCAGCTCAGCGGTGAGGACGTGTGGCTTCGACTTCGGAGGAAACATCATCATGTTTTCCACGGACAAGCAGATGGGATATCAGTGTTTTGTGAGCTTCTTTGACCTCCGGGACCCCAGCCAGATCGGTGAGGAATCCAGGCCAGTGCCTGCACCAGGGAATAAGGGGAAGCGTTGATCACCGGAGCCGGTGCCACTGTGTCTGTCTGTCTGTCTCCTTCCTTCCTTCCTGCAGAGAACAACGAGCCTTACATGAAAATCCCCTGCAGTGATTCTAAAATCACTAGTGCTGTGTGGGGCCCTCTGGGAGAGTTCATCATTGCAGGACACGAGAGCGGAGAGCTGAACCAGTTCAGTGCCAAGGTCAGTCTGATAAGGAACAGCATCTCCCTGGGGCAGCAGTGCCTGGGAGAGGATATCGCAGCATTCCTGTTGTGGTCATGGGACAGAATACGGCCTTTTTGGCTCAAAGCAGCAGCCTCATGGAAGGCTAGCTGAAGTATGTGGCTCCCTTGATGTACCAGCCTCTGCCCCGCTGCTGACAGCGACATCTCCTAAATTATTTTTAATGGAGAAGTCACGTGTATGCTCGCTTCGCTTGCCAGCACGCTGAAACTGCCTTCTTTACCCTTCAGTCAGGGGAGCAGCTTTCGAACATCAAGGAGCACACCAAGCAAATCAACGATATTCAGACCTCCAGGGACATGACCATGTTCATCACTGCCTCCAAGGACAACACAGCCAAGGTGAGGCCTCCCGTCGGAAACGCAGCGGCCTGTTGGCATTTGCTTGCAGGACCTCTGCTCAGAGCCGTGGCTGTCGCAGAGGTTTGCGGCTGCGGAATTTGAGTGAGTGTAAAGTCAAAGCTTAGTGGGAAAGAGGAGGCACCACCACGTTAAATTAAGAGCCAGGCATTGGAAACAACGTTGCCAAAATTAAGGCTGCAGTTTGCTACCTCTGGAAGGTGACAGAGGTGAGAGTTACCCGAGGCTGGCATTTTGGGATTCCGGGGAAATGTTTTTGGGATTTGGGTGCCCAGGAGTGACTGTAGAGCTAACATCTGCCCCAGTGAGGCCTAGCAGCCAGATTTGTGCAGCTGAATTGGGCTGCCAGCCCTCTCACAGAATAACTCTCTCCCTTTTCCTCCTAGCTATTTGATTGCACAACACTCGAGCATTTGAAGACGTTCCGGACAGAGCGACCGGTGAACTCTGCTGCACTCTCCCCCATTTTTGATCACGTAAGAATGCGCTCGCTCATTGTAACGGTCTGGCTGTGACTCCTGCATTGTCCCAGGTAGCTGGAAGGCAGAGCGTCGCCAGTCCAGCTAAAAACGTGACTGTAGGATGGGTCCGGGGAGCTTTACTGCGGTCTGGTGCAGGGAACAAGGCTTTGTGTCCTCTCATCTTCAAATGAGCGCGTCTGGGAGGCGGGAATTTCTCTGGGGCTGGACTCAGGCCTGCTCATGAGTTTGTGGGATCTGCTGGGTTAGCAGGAGGCTTCCCCAAGGCTCGGCTCCCTCCTCTCCTGGCCGCTGCTGAGCGTGCGCTGTAAGCAGCACTGACGCGTTGTGGCTTCTCTCCTTTGCAGGTCGTGCTTGGTGGTGGGCAAGAGGCCATGGATGTGACCACGACCTCCACCAGGATTGGCAAATTTGAGGCGAGGTTGGTCCTTTTCCTCTGGCAGGGTCGAGTCCTCACCTGGAGGACTGCTGCCAGCCCTGGGGTGCTTGTCCCAGAGCATCTTCCTCCTGGCGGTGTTGGAGGAGTCATTAAACGTGCAGAGCTTTTTTGAGGAAAGCCTGATTGTGTCCCTAACCAGGCTCCTGACTCCTGATCATTTAAATCTTCTTCCTTCTCCCAGGTTCTTCCACTTGGCTTTTGAGGAAGAGTTTGGCAGAGTGAAGGGTCACTTTGGTCCGATAAATAGTGTTGCTTTTCACCCCGACGGGAAGAGGTAAGGATCTCTGTGGGTCTTGCAGCGCGCCCTGGTTAAGCCCAGCCCACCTGCTGCTCAGGATACGGCTGGGCTCACAGGAGCTCTGCAGCGGGAATGGAGCCAGCACCTTCCTTAATTCTCCTATTCCAGCCCTGCTGCCCCGCCGCAGGCTGCCCGGCGGCTTCACTTATGGCCTCTTGCACATTTTGGCCGCGTCACTGATATTATTTCTGTCCCGCGACTCCTTTATTAGTTTTCAGAGGGGGTTGTGAGAACAGACTGCAATACTGGTACAAACCTAGACGCTGCGAGCTCCTGACGTCGGTGACTTTATCTTGTTTTTCCTCCCGTACAGTTACAGCAGCGGGGGTGAGGATGGCTACGTTCGCATCCATTACTTCGATCCCCAGTACTTTGAGTTTGAATTTGAAGCTTAAAGGAGGACTCCCTCTCCTCTTCCCGCTCCTCTTCCAATCCATCGGCTCCTGCGCAGAACTGTTGTAAGCCCTGACGTTAGTCTGCTCCGCAGGAGGCAGCGGGAAGCAGTTGGCAGCGATCTCGGGGGGCTGTGTGAAGGTGGGGAACTGGAAACCCGGGACAGGCTTTCACAGGAGGCAGCGAAGGCGAGGAGGGGAGCGAAGGCGAGGAGGGGAGCGGGGCTGGCTGCCTGCCTGCCCCTGGGGTTGCTAGCTTCCTGCGCTGCTGGGCATATTTATACATCAGGGGAGAAAAAAAAATCATCAGGAAATAAATAGAAATCTTTTATAAACACAAGGAAAAGCACCTCTGTGGTTTTTTGGTTGGTTTTTTTCGGTCTGGAACAGAATTAACCCGAGCGCTTTGCTTTCCCGGCTCTGTTGGCAGTGCCTTGCTCCCCACCCATGGGCAGAGAGCAGCGCTGTTATCCTGGGGCCTCCGGCCGCCCCAGGTTAACTCTTTCCCGGGGAGGATCCGCAGCTGCGGTTCAGGTCCGGCCCCGAAGCGGCAGCAGGCTGGAAGCGCAGCAGCCAGTCTTTGTTTTCCAGATGACACGCACGCGCCCGGTTCTGGCGCTTTGTTTATTTGCTGGACTGACCCTGGGCCAACTTTCCTCATGGAACAGTTATTTCCTGCGCCAGTACGCTCGTGTTGCAAATCCTCGTCCTTCCCTCTCGCCCTGTCTGTCTGTCTGGAGGGGTGGTTTGTATCTCTTTCCTTCCTCAAAACTGGGTTCAAGGGCAGATTTCCCGGCCTGGCTCCCAGCTCGGAGCGATTGACGCAACACCTAAACTGCTGCAGTTTAGGGTTAGGGTGCCAGCGTGCCCTTTGTGGAGAGGCTGTTGCGGGTTTCGCCTGTTCTGTCGCTTAGTTTTTGCTCGCAGGGGCTGCGAGCCAGGCACGCCGCGGCGGGAGCTGCCGGAGGCCGATGCTGCCGGGCACATCGACCTCCTGCTCCGCCGGCGATCCAGGTACGAGCGCTGCCGAAATCCTGCTGGGGAAGAGAGCGGGAAGGAGCCCCGCTTGCGAGGGAGCAGGGCTGCTCCTACGTAAGAGCGGAAAAGCAGGCGTGGGCTGCGAGAGAGAGCACTTTACTGAAACAAGCTCAGTCTGCGCAGCCCGGAGGCTGCGAAAGGGAGGCCGTCCCCGCTCCCAGGGCTGTCCCCCGGGCTCCGCGGGGCCTGCGTCCCGCACAGCCCTTCCCGGGGAAAGCTGCGGTGTCACCTGGGCCTGGCAGCCCGCAGGGACTGAATGGCCAGTGCTGCTGTTCATCTTTCATTCTCCGTCCGGGCAGCGGGGTCGGAGAGGGACCGGCTCAGCCTGTTCCCCGCGCTCTCCTTGGCGGGGGAGTCGTTGCCCTGGACTAACCGCTGGATCTCTGCCCAGGCCTCATCCAGGTACTGGGATGAACGGATCCATCGGAAGAATAAACCTAGGAGAGAAGGGGCTGTGTGTTATTTCAGCCGTGCCGTGGCCCTGTTGGGAGGGAGAAGCAGAGCAGCCTTCCTTCACCCAGCCCAGCTCGGAGCTGGGTTTGGAGAGCGCTGGACCCAGCTTACCCTGCCAGAGCTGGATGCTCTGGGGCTCGACGGAGGGCCAGATGACCAGGGCGTTGGGCGAGTAGAGAGGGTTCAGGTACTTCTTCCTCTCCCCAGGCTGGTTCAGCCAGGCCCAGAGGGAGTGGGTGCTCTCCTTCACTTTACACAGGCACCTAGGGGAGAATCGAGACATGTTTCAGTCCTTGCCGGGGGTCGTGGGGCCAGGCGTGACCCAAGCCGTGACCAGGAGGGCTTTGCTCTGCCCTACCCGGCAGCGTGAAGGCAGGGTCTGCCCTGAGGGCGCGGCGGTGACCGTGGCATTGGGGTGTCCCCACCTCCCGCCCCACTCGCCTCTCCTTCTCGTTGTTGCAGAGGAAGGTGCCGTAAGCGGAGGCGTAGGCGTTGTCGAAGAGGGTGAGGAGAAGGCGCTCGCCGAACTCCAGGGAGAAGGGGAACTGGCGGCTCAGCTGCCACACGCAGTCGAGGAAGAGGAGGAAAAGCGGCGCCTCCTGCTTCAGCCGGGCGTGGGAGTAGGCAGAGCGGGCGCAGCGGAGGTGGAAGGGATGGCCGGCCTGTGGGACCCCCGAGAGGGAACAACGGGGTGAGGGGGGAGCTGGGGGTGCCCAGCTGGGCTCGGGTGCTCAGCCCCCCCGGGACCGCCGGTCTCACCTCGATCCACTCCCGCTCCAGCAGCCCCTGGAAGCCCACCAGCGTGCGGCAGGACGGGTCCAGGATCACCTGGGCCAGCGCCGTCACCAGCAGCGTCGTGTCCGTCCCCTCCGCCCCGTGCACCAGCACGCTGGCCTCCTCCCTGCGGGCAAGCGCGGGCGGTCGGGGCGATGCCGGCTGTGCCAGCGAGCCCGGGATGATGCCCGAGGCTTGTGCCACACTGAGAGCGTTACAAGGGGGAAAACGGGCCGCGGGGCAGCAGCCCCCCTTACCTGTCCATGCACTGTGCGGCCAGGCAGGCCGTGCTCAGGGCCGCCTTGACGTGGCTCAGCCAGCGGCAGCTCTCCAGCCGGCTCAGCCACCGGTCCATGCTGATCGAGGTGTCGTTGCAGGCTTCTACCAGCTTAATGAAGCTCTCCTGCAGCGGGCGGCCTCTGGGAGGGGAGGAAAGTGATGTCAGGGGCTTGGCAAGTCTTTTTTTGGGGGGCTGGAGTCCCCGTGCCATCGGCAGGGCAGTGCGCTCACCCGTGTCATGAGAGCGCCAGGCCTCAGCGCAGCCCCTCACCTCTCCAGGGGCCGGTGCAGCCTCCTCCACTGCGGGTAGGAGGACTTGGGCTCTGTGCCCCCCCCCCGTCATCCGAGCCTGCTTTGCTGCCTGGGCCGACCGCGTGTCGATGATAAAGCCCCGTTCCCCCTCGTCCAGCACCGTCCCCAGCAGCATCTCGTCCTCGCGACAGCGCTTTCGGTTGGGGCCCGTCAGCGGCTGGCTGCTGCGGAGCATCGCCTGCGGGGTGAGGGACGGCGGGCAGCGAGAGCCAGGGGAACCTCATGGGATGGGGTTCACCCGCGGGCTGGGAGAGGGGACGAGGGGCAGGACGGGGAGATGGACTCACGGTGCCGTTCTTGGGGTGGTAATAGCTGAGGATGGGGAATCGCCCGCCCTGCCGGAAACGGGCAGCCTTCCGCAAGGCGTCATCGTCCACCGCCGCCGGCACGATGACGGCGGGAGGGTACGTGGGGCAGGTGGTGAAATCCCGGTTCACGTCGCTCAGCCGCCACTGGCTCGTCTGGGGAAGACACGGGGTGGGGGGCTGCCTCGGGTGCCTCCCCGGCAGCCCCGGCTGCGTGAGCCCCAGCGGGCAGCCCGGCGCGGGTGGCGGGAGCCGCTTCCCAGCCTGGCCGGGTCTCTCCCCTCCAGGCTCACCTGCGAGGCGATCTGTTGGAAGTACTGCTCAAGGGGGAAAAGGTGCCATCCTTCCTCGAGCTTCAGGCTCTGGGGTCTGTAGAAGAACGGGTACATCATCATCACGGAGTCCACCGAGGAGAGGGCCTGGAGCGGGAGCAAAGGTGGAGCTGGTCACGGGTGGGGAGCACGGAGATGGCTGGGGACGTCCCCACTGTGTCCCCAGGGCAGCCTCTGCAAACCCCCACCCCTCTTCCCTGCTCCTGGCCACCTCCCAGCTGCAAACAAGGGCTGGGCAGGCAGGTACCGGCACCACCAGCCCCGCGGGCACCCTGTGCCAACCAACACAGGCCGGGAGCTGACTATTTACCCACGTTAATGACAGACCGAGAGCAAACACTGCAGGCAGCCGCTTTCTCCTGCCAACCCTTTGCAGCCCGGCGCGGCTCGGGCCAGGCTCTCCCGGGAGCTCACCTCGATGGAGCTGGCGATGTTGAGGCACTCCTCCATGCCCGGGATCTCCAGCTGCAGCACCTTCAGGTCTTTGCACCGAAGCGTGATGGTGCCGGAGGAGCCGGCGAGCCTGGGGGAGGCAGGAGGAGGGTCAGGGCTGGCTGTAGGTCCGTGCACACAGACAGACAGACGTGCGACAGCGCCGAGCTGCCCTCTCTCCCCGGGAGGGCTGAGCGGGACAAAGCGGGAGGGCTGTGCCGGTGCGGGTGCCGAATTGCTGGCTCTCATCTGGCACCGGTGGCACGCCTGTCTGAAGCCAGGATTTCCACCATCTCCCTGCCCTGCCCGGGGCCTGGCGGGCGCCATGGTGGTTAGCACAAAGCCGGGCGCTGCCGGCTGGGATAGCAGAGCCGAGAGAGTGTTAAAAGCCAAACCTGGTGTCTCGCGGGGAGCCGTTAGTCCCGGGGGGCTGGTACCAGCCTAAATTCTGCACTCTGAGGCAGGGAGGAGAAGAGGAGGTCAATGCCCGGTGCTGCGAGCATCCCCGGCGCGGGCCGCGGGGAAGAGGGGGGACGAGGCTCGGCGGCAGCACCGTGGGGTGGCCGCGCTCTGCCGCGGGCGCCGGGAGAGCAGCGGGGAATCTCCTCCAGCTCGGGCAGGGGTGACAGCGCTAGAAGGGAGCGCGGGGTCGGCCACGGGGAGAGACCCACCTCTTCTCCACGGCATCCACGTTGCGGATGAGCAGCCAGAGCTCCACGGTGCCGGGCTGGGCGTCCCCCCCGGGGCAGGAGGAGAGGAGCAGGTGGTGGCTGGTGATGCACAGGGTGCCCTTCACTGCCGGCAGCCCCGCGCACGACAGCAGCACGCTCTCCACCGTCGCCGTCTTGATCAGCTCGGAGAACTCCATGGCGGTGCCGGCGGCCACCGAGCCCCAGCGTAGCCTGCGTCTGCTGGGCACAGCGACCGGCTGCCGGCGGCTGCCGCGGGGCTGGAGGGAGAAAGGGGAAATCGTGAAGCAGCACGGCCCAGCCTGGAAACCCCCTCTTCCCTCTGCGTCACGCGGGGCCCTATAGCCTCACCCCCCTCTTCATGTTTACATTATCACCTATAGCATATGGAGCTTCCTCGCTGCAAAATGCAGGGCAGCGTGACTTATTTCCTCCCCCGGCCCTGCTGTCATTGCAGATGGGGAAACTGAGGCACGGGGCTGAGCTGGCTCCGGGCTCCCTGGCAGTGCCCAGGCCCCGAGCCGGGTACCCCGTGCCCGGTGCTGGCTGCGCTGCGGCAGGGGGAACACGGATTTTTGGTGGCTGGTGAAAACGCGACCGATGCCTTGCAGGGAGCAGCTCTGGGTCCTTCCCTGCCTGCTGTGGGGCCTGTGACGCTGGGACTGCATCGCCCGCTGCCAGACCCCCGGCACCAGCCTGACCCCGGCTCCCACAGGCTCTGCCTGCACCCACGGGCTCTGCCTGCACCCACGGCCACCCCCAGGCCCGGGGATGGAGTAGAAGCTGCTGCCAAATGCCCTGGGTGAGGAGGAGGAGGGCGAGCGGCTGGCAGCACTGCCTGCCCCGGCCACCCCTGTGCTTACCTGCTCGGGCTCGGCGGCAGGCGGGGACCTCAGGGTGCAAGCGGGGACCTCAGGGTGCAAAGAGGGAACTGTTGGGCATAAGCAGGGGATGTCAGAGTGCAAGCAGGGATCTCAGGGTGCAAGGAAGGGACCTTGGGGTGCAAGCAGGGGACCTTGGGGTGCACGCAAGGATCTCAGGATGCAAGCAGGGAGACTGTGGGGTGCAAACAGGGATCTCGGGATGCAAGCAGGGGACCTCGGGGTGCACGCAATGATCTCAGGGTGCAAGCAGGAGACTGTGGGGTGCAAGCAGGGGACCTCGGGGTGCGGGCAGGGATCTCGGGGTGCGGGCACGGGACCTTGGGGTGCAAGCGGGGAGCTCGGGGTGCGGGCAGGGATCTCGGGGTGCGGGCAGGGAGGCGGGCGATCCCCGCACAGCCCTGCCGTGCCGGCGGGGCCGGCGGCTCGGCGCAGGGCTCCGCGCCCGGCGGATGTCGCGTTTAAGGTGGCCCGGCCCCGGGGCGGCTCCGCCGGGCCCTGCCGCCGGGAGGGGTTTGGGGGCTCCCGGGTGGGGGGGGCACCGCCGGGGGTGCGAGAGCCGAGGGAACACGCAGGGACCCGCGGGAGGGGACACGCGAGGGGACACGGGGGCCGGCAGCGCAGCACGGCCGCTGCACGCAGGGTCTGTGGGGACGAGTCCGAGGGGGCTGGAGGGGCCGGGGGGGGCCGTCCCCGGGGCAGGCGGTGCCCGTGGGGCGCAGGCGAGACCCGTAACCCACGGCCGCTGCTCCCGGGGCCGCCCGGGCAGCGCTTGCACCACCGGGGGCGGGCAGCGGCCGCATCCTGACCCGGTTCCACCTTAAGGGCCCGGCCGGGATGCGGGTCCCCAGCTGCCCCCCGGCTCCTCGCCCCGTCCCCCCCCGGTTTCTTTTTCCTTCCTTGGGCTTTTTTTGGGCTCCCCCCGGCCCCGGCCGGGTGCGGGAGGGCGGCGGCTGCCGGGGATAAATCATCCCCGCCGCTCCCTGGCAGCGGGTCCCGGTGGAGGCTTCCTCCGGGGAACGGGGAGCCTCCTCCCAGCTGGAGACAATCGTGCTAAAAAAGAAAAGAAAAGGAAAAAAAAAAAAACCCCAAACCGCCACCGAACAAAACCAAAAACCCCTTCCTTTGCACTCTTCTGGATAAGAGAAGTTCCTGCCCGTTAGAATTGTCCTCGGCGTCCCCAACCTTTATTGTTCTGGGGGTGAATAAATAGCCGGGATGTGGGTACAGCTGGGGGGAGTGGGTGTCTGTCTGTCTGTGGTCAGGGTGCTCCTTGCCTTGCGGGTGCAGTGGGGCAGAGGGTCCGTTTGCAAGGGGGGCTTTGAGGAGGGGGAAGAGGTCGCCCAAGGGTTTCGGGGGGCTCCGGTGGGTGCCACCATGCCCTTCGGCCACCTGAAGTTCAAGGAGCTGGGCGAAGAGGAGCCCAGCTGGGAGGAGGAGAGCCTGGACAGCGTGAAAGCGCTGACAGCCAAGCTGAAGCTGCAGACACGGAGACCTTCCTACCTGGAGTGGGAAGCCCGGGTGCGGGGGCAGCCCTGGCGTAGCCGGACCCCCGGGGTGGCGCGGGGGGCAGAGCAGGGCCCCGGGCACCCTGAGGATGAGCGGGACAGCGGCGTCTGTGGCTTTGCCACCATGGAATCGGCTCTGGAGTGGCTCAGGACGGAGCTGGTGAGTAGCTGCCGGTGGGATGGGGGACATGAGAGATGGGCGAGGGCTGAGCCCCAAGCAGGGACGGGGCCACGGGGTTCCTCCGTGCAGAGGGAGCGCTTGCAGCCTGACCTCACGCAGCAGCGACAGCCTGTGCCGGGCCAGGGCGCTCCAGCCGCAGCGCGGTGCTTTGCTCCTTTGCCCAGCACAGCCGGTGTACGTGGATTTTTGCAAGGTATGCATGGCTCTGCGGTGCCGCAGCTCTGCCCGTGTCCCCTGCACGGCACCGGCGGTCGCGGCTCTGTCAGGGTCTGCACTTGCCACCCCCTCCTGCCTGCTCTGCTGGTGGCATGGCTGTGGTGGACTTCACTGGTGTGGCACAGCTGCAGTGGCTTTCATGGGGTGGCACAGGCAGCAACAGCAGTGTGGGTACAAACCCGCGGGCGTCTCGGCTGACTGCGGGCTGTGACCCCGGCACAGAGCCTGTGCCAACCCCGGGACTGCGTGCGTGGGCTCTGTGCTGATCCCAGGGCCACGTGTGCACGTGGTCCCCGCTGGGTTTGTGCCCTGGCCAAGCCCCAGCCCTGCTGCCCCAGCATCCCGGCTGCGTGGCCACTGACCCAGTGGCCGGTCCCACTCCAGCCCTGACGCCCGTCTCCCCATGCAGCAGGAGATGCAGGCTGCGGACCAGCGCCTGGCGCAGCAGCTGATGCGCCTGCGGGCGCAGCTGCACCGGCTGAAGGTGGAGCAGGCCTGCCACCAGCACAAGGAGATGCTGGATGATGCTACCTTCGGCCTCGAGGGCTGCGAGGAAGACTCGGACCTGCTCTGCAACATCCCGCCCAAGGCCGCCTTCCTGCTCTCCATGCCGCTCAAGCACATCGGCGTCACCCGCATGAACATCAACTCCCGACGGTTCTCCCTCTGCTGAGCATGGTGGGACCCACGGACTGCTTGGCTCTGAGCCCGGATGGGAGTCTTGCGGGCACCCGTGGGTGCGTCCGGAGCTGGTGGGGCTTGCGGATCCCCCCCAAAGTGCCTCGGGGGCCGCAGAGCTGCTGCCAGGGCTGGGCTCCCTCGGGGCAGGCCATGGGGCAATGCCGTGCCGTGGTGGCATGGGAAATGCCACCATCCCCATCAGGCACAGGGTATTTTGGGGCACCCAGTGCCCTGTCCCTAAGGATGGTGGGGTCAACCACAGTGGAAAATGTGGGGAGCAGCCCTTTGAGGAGGAATAAAAGGAGGTGAAGGCGAGAGCTGATTTTTTTTCCATTTGTTGCATGTACCCAGGCACCTGCCAGCGCCTCCAGTTGTGGCTCCCAGCCCTTCGCTGTGGGGGACATGGGGTGGCAGGAGGGACCACACTGCCATCGCACCTTCCCTGGCCGCTCCCCGGGGCTCTGGCTCATGGGGTGGGCGGCTTCTCACCGGTTTCTGCTGCAGGACGGTGCCGTGCTGGGGAGATGGTGTCTCTGCATCGGGGACCTCTCCCCGGGCGCCCCTGGCAGCGGGTGGGTGCTCAGGCTGCGCCGTTGCAGGAAATGCTCGTCACCGAACCGGCTGCGAATGGAGGGGTTGTTTTTGAGGCTTGAGGCCAGGAGGTGCTGGGGGCCGTGCTCAGGGTTTGGCAGCCCCCGCGCCGCCGTCCTGCCCCAGCTCTGACCCCCCTGCGGCGCTGCGCCGGGAGCAGGAGGGACCCCGGGGGTAGTGCCAGCCGGGGCTGGCAACGCTGCCCTCACCAGAGGGGTTTGCTTTTGGCTTTTTTCCTTCCTCCATTAACACCAAACCCTTTACAAAAGAAGTTGCCGCTTGGGGATGCGACTTTCACAGAACGCTTTTTGCAAGCAGTGCTGGGGAAGATGTGGGGTGACCCGGGGAAGCTGTGGAATGACCCAGGGATAATTTTGGGGGCTGCTTCTCCTTCCCAGGGTAGCAGCAGGACATGGGGAGAACCCGATGTGCACCCCAAGGCTAGGGCACACCCCAGGGCCTGAGAGTGCTCCTCACCACCCCTTGCCCGGGGCATCCGTGGTGTTGGCGAGCATGACGGGAACGGGGCTACGCGGCTGCCCCTGGGAAATGTCCCTGCTAGGGTGGATGCTGTGTTCGGTGCTGCCACCGCGGTGCCCCCCCAGCTGCCGCAGCCCCCCCCCGGTGCAGCTGGGCTTCCTGCCCATGCCTCCGCAGAGCAGCCGGCAGGTACCTGCGGCTTCATGTTTGATTGCAAAAGCCAAGACAATAGTGTTGTGGTTGCTCTGCTCTGAGCTGTCTCCAAAAACACAGGGCTGGCAGCCTGGCCGGGGCAAAATGTGTCCCCTTGGCTTCAGCCACTGTCACCGTGGCTCTTGGGGTCTGGGGTGGCCCCATGGTGATGGCCAAAGTGGGGGCTGCGGGGTGCAGGATGGGTCCTGCAACTTGTGTAGGGGGTCCAATGGGGTGGTGCATGGCACCGCCAGCCTGCCCACGCTGAGCACTGAGAGGGGACAGCACAGGGGACCGGGGGGGCTCAGCTAGCCGGGACGGCCCAGGCAGCAGGTGACCAACCCCTGCCCATCGCTGGCCCCTCGCAGCACATCTCCCAGGCCACGGGACCCCGCTCCCCTGCCAGCCAAGGGGCTCAGCATCCCCTTGCCCACCTGGTCCCTGGGGATTGGTGGCCGGGGGCACCCAGAGCAGGGACCCTCTATGCCAGGGATGGCAGGAAGCCATCGGGGTTTGTCACTAGCTCTTGCGGTTGTGCGCGAACTGCGAGCCAGCCTCTCTAGAGTTTGCTCATGAGGCAGGAAACCAGGGCAGGCAGCAAGCAAGAGCGAGTGGTGGCGGCGGGGACCGCGCGCCCGCATGCGGGGGGCTCGTCTCTGCTCCCCAAAGGGTCGCCGCGCTCCTGCCGGGGATGGAGAGGACGTGAGCGGGGACGGCACCTTCACTCTTGCTGCTGGGCCATGGGAATCTGAGAGTGGCTGGTCCTCACCTTGCTGCCAACAGGTAACGGGGACCTGGGGGCGAGAGGGTTTGCACCCTCTGGATGGGAGCTGGGGACCACCCGGGTGCCTGAGGAGGGTGGGGGTCCTGTTCCACTCTCCCAGGTTGCCCCTTGGAGGGATGGAAATGGGGATTTGGGCTTGTCGCTGCAGGGGGATGCGAGCACTGGTGCCTGGGCGAGGGATGGGGGGAGCAGGGCTGTGCTCCCCATTCCTTTGTGGCCTCCCAGTTGGGGCGAAAGCCGCTGCCCCGATGCCCTCTGCCCGCCTGGGGGGCCTGCCCAGGGTGGGAGCGCCGGCCCCCTCGCAGGGCTCTCCCCGAGCCCCCATTTCCAGGGCAAAGCGGGAGTTTTGTCCCCAACGCCAGGCTCTCGCCTGCCCGGCTGTGGGCGAGAGCAGCTTAGGGACAGGCAGCGGTTTAGTGCCGGTCCATCAGGCTCCACTGCCCAGTTTGGGGGGTTCAGACACGGAGATACGCCTGGTTTCGGTGCTGTCTCAGTGCAAATACCTCCCCGCTGCGATGGCAGCTTTAGAGCCACGGCCCTTCTCATCTCTGCAAGGCTACGCCAGCGCGGGGCGGACCGTCCAGCTGGGTCACAGCTGGCTTGGGGACATCCGGGGCACCCCGCTGAGCCTTGAAGAGCATCAGGGACAGGGTCAGCCCAGCCTTCAACCCTCCTCACACCCGCCCATGCTTGTGAACAAACCAACCGGACCCGGCCGAAGAAGTGTGTGCGGAAGGGCCAGCACAGGGCAGCTCCTCCGGAAAGAGCCGGGGGGTCCAGACAAGCTCCCGAGCAAAGCCGAGGCGAGGCACATACGTGGCCGTGCAAGGACACGCGTGCACAGCCGTGCACACACGCAGACACCTCTCCGGGGGCACGGCGAGGCATGGGGCAGGGGCGCCTACACATCCCTCCCAGGCAGCCTTCGTATGAGAAATTCGGTTGCACAGATGCAGTCACAAAACCCGACTTCAAACGCCCTGTTTCACCGGCATGGCCCTCGCACCGCGCAGGTGAAACGGCTGCTCGGTGGAAATTACGCTGTGGCTTGAGTTCATAAGAAAAAAAAAAAGGCACAATAGCAGCACCTCCCTTCCCACCCCAGCTTCGTGCAGGAAGGAAAAAACACCTCCTGGCACCACTCGCCTTTGGTAAAGGTGCTTGAGGGGCTGCGGGCAGGTCTGGGAGAGCAGGGGCTTCTCCTCTGCAGTGCCAGGGTTGTGCTCGGGGCTGGGTATGGGCTTTGCTGCTGCCTGGCCATCGCTGGGGCCTTGCCTGCCTCTCCTGCCTGCACTGGGGCACCGTGGCATGGCCGAGCCCATTTGTGGGTGCCAAAGTGTGTTCCCAAATAAGTGTCCCTGGAAGCTGAAGGCACCAGGGTGGTTTTTAGCATTTAAGTCTCCAAAGCGGTATTGCGCAGCATGTGGGGGGCTTGCTTGTCTGCCTTTCCCTTGCCAAAATCACCCGTTGCCTGCTCCCGTCGGCCACCGTGGCACTGGGCACCCCGGGGCGGCACTGTGGGGATGGCCCCCGTGTCCCTGCCGTGGATGCCGAAACAGCCACGGTGACCCCGTCCCCGAGGGAGGGGGCTCCTGGTCTGCAAAACCAGCCCTGGCAGCGCGGGCTGGGGGTTTCTGGTGGGCAGAGGGCTCTGAGGGCTGGGGCTGGTGGCACCGGGGGCTGGCGGCACCCTGGGGACCCTGCACCCTCCCTGGGGACCCCCTGCGAGGCTCTTCCCTGTGTCCCCAGCTGCCCGTGGGGGTACCCACTCAAAGGAAGCCCCCGCTGCCGTGCCCTCCCCGGCAACACGGAGAGAGGTGGATTTAAGTGGGTGCTTGTGAAAACGCAGCGGTGCAATGGCTCCCGGGTAGGAAACCGAGGAGAAAACGGTGATGGCAGTGCCAGCGGCCAGCATCTCCCAGCAAAGCAGCTCCCGGGGCTCAGCCGGCCCACTGGGGACCCGGCTCACCGCAGGGCATGGCGGGGACGGGGACCCTCGCAGCTGCACTGCCTCGCTGCCAGATAAGAGCTCCCACTTGGCGTCTGTAAAAGCGGCCGCTGATTTTGGGTGCCGGGGCAGAGACACCTGGGCCGGCTCTCGGTGGTGTGGGCTCCCAGCCCTGCAGTTGGCACCAATGCCTGCGGGAACCACACTGGGGCCCCCCGAGAGCCCCCAGAGCTGCTGGGCAGAGCTTGGAAAGAGGATTTGGGGGCCAGGTCTTGGTGGAGATAAATCCCAGTGGTGTAGGCGTGGGGGATTCTGCTGAAGAGCTTTTTCCAGGGCCGTGGGCCGCCATTTCCACATGACGCACTGCCGGGGCTCCCGGCTCCGTGTCACGCTCAGCTTTCGCAGAAAGGTGAGAGCTGCCCGGGTGGTTTGCAGAGCCCACGCGACACTCATGGCATCGCTGCCAGGCTGCCCCGGTGCCCATGCCACGGTGCCGGGGACCCTGGGGCGCAGCCCCGCGCCGGCTCGGTGTCACCGTGGCCAGAGCTGATGCTTGAGGTTGGGGGATCCTTGATGTTTCAGGGTGAGCTGCTGAGGATGAGGGCCCCCGAGCAGGGATAGGGGTTTAAAGGACAAAAGGAGAAAAAGGAGCACAGCCACGGGCTGAATGCGCAGGGGGAGGCTAAAAAGAGCCCTGGGGGAGAAGGAAATCGGAGGTGATGCAGCGTGGGTGGGTGAGCGCTCGCATCCGCCTCTGACCCCAGGGAGCCGCTTCTAGGGCCTGGGAGGCGCCTGGTCCAGCCAAACCTGGTGAAACACGCAGGGCCGTATGAATGGCTAATGGGCTATCAATGATTAGATTGTTATCTAGATGGAGAATGGAGGGATCAGCCCAAGGGCTGCAAGTGGGATGGAGCCGGTGAAGGAGGCAACGCCTGGCTGTGCTGGCAGCTCGGGGAGCCTCAGGCTGGGGACTAATTGCCTTCAGTGTCTTTAATTAACAAAGGCAGAACAAAATTAGGAGGAAATATGGCTGGTGACAGAGCCAGGGGATGCCCTCAGTTCAGCAGAGGACCTGGGGAGTGTGCGGGACAGGCCACGCGATGTGGGCAGCCAGACAGACGGACGCAGGGACGGGGATGCGCTGGAGTGGGAGGAGAGGCAAGGCTGGGGCTGGAGGTGCGAAGGCTTCCTTCATCGCCTCTCGCCCCCCTGCAGCCACCATGGGCTGCTGCTGCAGCTCGGACTACGACGAGGACTGGATCGAGAACATCGACATCTGTGAGCACTGCAATTACCCCATTGAGCCCAATGGCAAGCGCCAGGTGAGGAGGGGGCGAGCGGACCCCCCGTCCCGGTGGCCGAATGCCTCTGGAGGTGGCCATGGGATGGCCAAACCCCGGGAAGGCGAGGGCTCACGGGGCTCCTTGTCCCCTCGCAGAGGCTGATCCGCAATGGCTCCGAGGTGCAAGACCCCCTGGTGAACTACGAGGCTACGTCTCCGCCATGCTCCCCGCTGCAAGGTAAGGTCCGGCCGCGGCGGGGGGCGGCTGTGGACACCCCCCCAGTTGGCCACTGCCACCCTGCCCCTCCACTTGTCCTCCCAGATAAGCTGGTGGTGGCCCTGTACAACTATGAGCCCAAGCACGACGGGGACCTGGGGCTGCGGAAGGGCGAGAAGCTCCGCATCCTGGAAGAGTGAGCGAGCGCCGACGGCATCCCTGCACCCGTGCCGGCACGACCCTGCGGCTCCCCGGACAGCATCCCAGTGCCGCCGGGGGGGTCCCTGCGGGGTCCTGGCAGCCGAGGGGGGATCTCACCTCGCTGTGTCCTTGCAGGAGCGGGGAGTGGTGGAAGGCGCAGTCGCTCACCACCGGCCAGGAGGGTTTGATCCCCTACAACTTCGTGGCCATGGTGAACAGCCTGGAGCCTGAACCGTGAGTAGGGGTTGAGCAGGAGCTGTGCCCCGGCAGGAGCTGTGCCGGCACGGGGAGAAGATGCCAGGAGCATCCCCTGAAGTGCTGGTGGGGGAAGGCGGCCTGAGCCCCCACAGCCCTAACCCTGCCCCGTGTCCCCAGGTGGTTCTTCAAAAACATCAGCCGCAAGGATGCGGAGCGGCAGCTCCTGGCGTCGGGCAACACGCACGGCTCCTTCCTCATCCGGGAGAGCGAGACCTCCAAAGGTACCGTCCCGCGGGTCCCGCCAGCATCTCCTCCGCGGGCACTGGGAAAGGAGCTGGGAAGCACAGGAGGAGCGTTGGGGTCCCACACCCACACGCTCCCCCGTCTCCCCAGGCTCCTACTCACTGTCGGTGAGGGACTTCGACCAGAACCAGGGCGAGACGGTGAAGCACTACAAGATCCGCAACATGGACAACGGGGGGTACTACATCTCCCCCCGCGTCACCTTCAGCAGCTTGCACGAGCTGGTGGAGTATTACACACGTACGTGCCCTCCTTCCGAGGGCTGGGGGCAACAAGTGGTCCCGGGGCTGGTCCTGCCTGCAGGCAGGGGATGGGATGGGATGGGGATGGGATGGGATGGGATGGGATGGGATGGGATGGGGATGGGAATGGGATGGGAATGGGATGGGATGGGATGGGGATGGGATGGGGATGGGGATGGGAATGGGATGGGATGGGATGGGATGGGATGGGATGGGGATGGGATGGGGTTGGGGATGGGGATGGGGATGGGATGGGATGGGAATGGGGTGGGGATGGGGATGGGATGGGATGGGGATGGGGATGGGATGGGGATGGGATGGGGATGGGATGGGGATGGGAATGGGGTGGGGATGGGGATGGGATGGGATGGGGATGGGGATGGGAGGGGATGGGGATGGGATGGGACGGGGATGGGGATGGGATGGGATGGGAGGGGATGGGGATGGGATGGGGATGGGGATGGGGATGGGGATGGGGATGGAATGGGGATGGGGATGGGGATGGGGATGGGGATGGGGATGGGGATGGGGATGGGGATGGGAAGGGGATGGGGATGGGAAGGGGATGGGATGGGATGGGATGGGATGGGATGGGATGGGATGGGATGGGATGAGCAGGACACGCTGCTTCCTGTGCCCCAGCAAAGGAATTAGCTTGCGCTGGGTGCCCCGTGCCTGCATTGATGCTGGCTCTGCCTCCCCCTGCGCCGCAGGCAGCTCCGACGGGCTGTGCACCCGCCTCGGCAAGCCCTGCCGGACCCAGAAGCCGCAGAAGCCGTGGTGGCAGGATGAGTGGGAGGTGCCGCGGGAGTCACTGAAGCTGGTGGAGAAGCTGGGAGCGGGGCAGTTTGGAGAAGTGTGGATGGGTGAGTCAGGGTGAAACTGGGGTGCTTCCTCCCAGATGAGGGCACCGGTGTGGGCAGCGTCGGCTGGGCCCTGCGATGTCCTCGGGAGGGGGACATGGACATGGAGCAGCCAGCACAGCCCCAAGCGTGGGACCTCGGCTTTTTACAAGGGCCCTGGAAGAAAATCAGCAGCTAGAGCAGCCCAGGGGCAGCTCTGGTTTAGCCAGAGCAGCCCAAGCTCCCCTGCTCTCCCATCCCTGGCCACCCGGACCCCCGCACTGCTGCCCGGGCAGGCACCCGCTGCCAGGACATGCGTGCACGGGGGCTGCACCGTGTCCTTGCTGAGGTGGGCTCTGCTCACTGTGAGAGCAGCTGCCGGTTTTGGCATGGGGCCCGTGAGCGCCGTGCGTGGCCCCGCACAGGAAACGGCCCTTGTTGTGGCTGTCGCTGCGACGCTGGGAGCAGCTGGGGGCTCGGAGGCAGCGTGCAGGTTCCAGCGTGCTGCGACGCAGCCACAAAAGCATCTCCTGCTTCTCGTGTGCCGTGGTGGGGAAGGCGCTGGGGCTGCCCCACTCCTCTCCATCCTGCCCCGCAGCCCCTGGGTGCTGGCCGTCCCCCAGAGTCCCCTCCGGGTACCCAGCAGGAGCCAGGCTTCGCCATCGCTGCCCGGCTCCCCCAGCCACCCCTCCTGTTCAAAGCCCAGCAACCAACAGCTTCCTTTCCTCCCGGTGGCTGAAAGGCACACGTAAAAATATCTGCCCAGTGGGTTAAAATGCAGTTACAGATTTTTGCCCAGGAGGTGGCCAGCACGGAGCTGTGATCGTCCCCCAAAGTCCCCCGGCCCCGTTGCAACAGTGCTCCGGGGCAGGAGGGCCCCTCACCAGCCTTCGCTGCCTCTGGGCTTGGTCTTCAGCCAACCTTTGCAATCTCCAACATCTCTTGCTTGTGCAGTCTCGGGTTGAGACGCTCTGCATCGCCAAGTAGCCTCCACGCTTGCCTCCTCCACCGGCACCGCTGTTGCCACACGTCCCCCCACCATGCCCGGCCACGGGGTTCCCCTGCCCCGTCACGCTCTGCCCCGTCTCTCCGCAGGATTCTACAACGGCCACACCAAGGTGGCCATCAAAAACCTGAAGCAGGGCAGCATGTCACCCAGCGCCTTCCTGGCGGAGGCCAACCTCATGAAGAACCTGCAGCACCCGCGGCTGGTGCGGCTCTACGCCGTGGTGACGAAGGAGCCCATCTACATCATCACGGAGTACATGGAGAAGGGTGAGAGCACCCAGGCGCTGCCCACCGTGGGTGGGGGTGGCTGGGGGCTGTGAGGAGCCGTGGTCCCTTCGGCTCCCGGCTGTTCCCTTCCAGCGGTCGGTGCTGGTTTATGTGTCTTGAGCGGCTTTTGGCATCCTTCGCCTCCCCACACTCTGCCTTTGCATCACGGCTCTCCCACCGGCTGGGAGCTCGGGGGTCAGCCCTGCAAGGGGAAAAGGACCTTGCAGGCAGCGTGCTCTCCTGCCCATCCACTCCTGCCCGCCTTTCCGCGGGCTACGAGCTGCCCCTCCCCACGTTTGGTGTTGCACCGGTAGACGGTGCCCCGGTGAACCCACGGCTGCAACACCCAGCCCCAACGGGCACCATGGGGAGGGGAGGCAGCGCGCCTGCCTGCCGCTGAGCCCTGCTGCCTTCATTGCAGGCAGTCTCGTGGACTTCCTCAAGACCTCGGAAGGAGTCAAGCTCAGCATCAACAAACTGCTGGACATGGCCGCGCAGGTGAGGGGGGACGGAGCCGCGGACGGGGAGCGCTCTGCCGGGGCTGGCGGCTATTAATTGCAATTACTCGGAACCGCAGATCGCCGAAGGCATGGCCTTCATCGAGGCCAAGAACTACATCCACCGCGACCTGCGGGCTGCCAACATCCTCGTGTCGGACACCCTGTGCTGCAAAATCGCCGACTTCGGGCTGGCCCGCCTGATCGAGGACAACGAGTACACGGCTCGCGAGGGTGCGTCCCCCACCGCCTCGGCCCCATGCGTGCCCCTGCTGAGCCCCGCTCTTGGGGTGCAGTTTGGGGTGCCCACAGCGTGGGGCTGCGGGAGGAGGGAACCCCCATCCACCCCGGCCCCTTCGGGGGTCCCCGCGGTGCTCGGGAGCTGCACGACAGCGTGGAGCCCCCGGAGAGGGGAGCAGGCGGGGGGTGCAGAGCGCCTTCTCCCCTCTCCATCTCTCTACCCCCAGCCGGTGGGGGGCTGTGGGACCCCCCACACCCCCACTCGACTCTGCTTTTGGTGGGGTGACAGCTCTATCTGGTGGCTACTGCAGGAACAGGCGTGCTGGCCCGCTGCAGGGGTGCCAGCCTGCGCCGGGGGGGGCTCTGTAGCCAGCCAAGCAGTGGGGGCCGGGGGGGCTGGCTGCCACCAAACCCAGCTTGTCCCCAGGCATCCAGCAGGGACAGAGGCTGACTCTGGGTTGTCACATCAGGTTAAACAGAGAGGGATGTTTCCAGCTCAGCCATAATGTTTTATTTTCTCCCCTCCTGCTGTTTTTCAGGGGCTAAATTCCCCATTAAGTGGACAGCGCCAGAGGCTATTAATTACGGGACGTTCACGATCAAGTCCGATGTCTGGTCGTTCGGCATCCTGCTCACGGAGATCGTCACCTACGGCCGGATCCCGTATCCAGGTCAGGATTTCCCGGCAGCTGCGCGGCAGAAGGGCTCGCACAGGCAGGCAAGCGCACACCCACGAGTGTGTGCATGCACTCCCGCACGCACACACACGCCCCGAGCCGCCCCATCTGGCTCCCGGCCCTGCCAGCCAGCGATGGTTTCGCTTCCCAATGCACATGGCCAGCCACGGCCCAAAAGCCGACCGCGGGTTTCAGAGGCAGTAGAGGGGGGAAGGAAGCTTTCCCATGGGATTTGCAAACGTAGGGTGCTGCTTGCGACGCGGGGGGGGTGACCCAAATTCAGCGCCGTGCGCGTTGTCCTCGCAGGGATGACCAACCCCGAGGTGATACAGAACCTGGAGCGCGGTTACCGCATGCCGCAGCCGGACAACTGCCCGCAGGAGCTGTACGAACTGATGATGCAGTGCTGGAAGGAGAAACCCGAGGAACGTCCCACCTTCGAGTACATGAAAAGCGTGCTGGAGGACTTCTTCACCGCCACCGAGGGCCAGTACCAGCAGCAGCCGTGAGGACCTGAGCAGCGGCTGGGGCACCCTTGCGTCAGGGTGTCCGGGGGTGCTCCCCCTTGCACCAGGTCCCCACAGACTCCATTACACGTCGCTCTGGGGCATCGGCAAACACTGCCTGGAGCTCGGCAGTAAAGATTTGAAGCGCTTCGGGTCTTTGGAGCAGCGGATTTCACTCCCTACCCCAGAAGGCGATGGACGGCCAAAGCCAAGTGACTCCAAAGGAGGGCTGGTGCGCGGGGGGGCTCTGGTGGAGCCGTGCGGGACCCGGTGGGTGCTCGCCCGGGGGTGAATCCAGCCCCACACGGGGCTGCCCGGGGGCCGCGCCAGCCCCTCACCCCGCTCTGCCTGGGCCTCGCTGCCTCCTTCGCCCCCAGTGACGCCCCCACAAAGCGATGGCCGCCCCGGCCCTTGGCTGTGGGGATGCTCTTTCTTCCCCCTCCGTGGTGTTTGTGGGATCTGTCCAGTAACCGCCGTCGCGTTTTGGGGAAATAAAAGGCCTCTGCACCGGCGGCGGCCGCGGGGCCTCGCTGCGGCCCGGGGGGAGGCCAGGCCGCCATGGGGCAAGCGGGGTGATGCCCTCAGGGGATGGACCCCGCTCACACCAAACCCCACCCCGGGGCACTCCTGGGGGCCCGAGGCCCCTCTCATGCCGGTCCCGGTGGTGTGGGACCCCCACAGCCCCGCTCTCGCCCACCCCGGGCGGGCCAAGCCCCGGGGCCCGGCCGCTGCTGGAGGCCTCTACCCTGTGCGTGTCCCCCCCCCCGCCCCGGGATGGTTCAGCCCCACCTGGCGTCTCCCCCCATTCACCCCCGCGAATGGTTCCGCCCCGCCCACCCGGACCCTCTCCCCGTCTGTCCCCGTCCCCCCGCGCCCCAGCGATGGTGCAGCCCGCGCGGCCCCGCCCCCGCGGCAGTGGTACAGCCCAGGCACCCCGCCGCTCCGCCTAGCCTGCTAGCTCCCCCGCGCCCGCTCTCTCCCGCCGCCGCCATTCCCTATTGGTCGGCGGACGGGAGAGGGCGGAGCGTCCTTCCCCGATAGGCCGGGGGCCGCGCGGTGGGCGGGGCAAGTGGGGCGGTGGGGCCCGGGCCCCGGGGCGGGCCGGGCCGGGTTGGGTTGCGCGGCGCGGCGGTAGGGTCTGTCGCTGTGGGGAGGCAGGAAAATGGCGCTGACGCAGGGGACCAAGCGGAAAGTCTGCTACTACTACGATGGTGAGGGGCTGCGGGGCACCGACGGGGGCGGCCAGGGGGATCGCCGGGGTGTGGGGGGGTGGTCCCGGGGCGGGGGGCGGCGGGGGGGCCTGAGGGGGGGCACCGGGAAGGGGGGAGAGGGGGCGGGGGTTGAGGAGGGCAATGGGAGGCGCTGGGGGGAGTAATGGGACTCAGTGAGGGGTAATGGGGGTCAGTGGGGGGGTAATGGGAGTCAGTGGGGGGGTAATGGGGGTCACTGGAGGAGTAATGGGAGTCACTGGGGGGGATAATGGGAGCCAGTGGGGGGTAATGGGGATCACTGGGGGGTAATGGGAGCCAGTGGGGGGTAATAGGGATCACTGGCGGGGTAATGGGAGTCAGTGAGGGGGTAATGGGGGTCAATGGGGGGTAATGGCGGTCACTGGGGGGGGTAATGGGGGGCCATTGGAGGGCATGGGGGGTGGGGGCTGCTCTGAGGGGGGGCCTAAGGGTGGTGGTGGGTCACTGGGAAATGTGGTGGGGCTGGGGGCTGCCCTGAGGGGGGTGGGAGGGGTAATGGGGGTCACTGGGGGAGCCGAGGGGCGGGGGGCTGCACTGGGGGCTTGAGAGATGGATATGGGGGCACTGAGGGGCTGGGGAGGGCTGGGGGGGGCACAGGGCGATAGGGGACTGGGGGTCGGAGTGTGGGTGGGGACAGGATTATGTGGGGCCTGCAGCGGGGTTGGGGGAGTGGGGGACACTGGAGGGCATGGGAAGCATATGGGGGAGCACTGGGGGGAGAAAGGGAAGAGTGGGGGGAAGGATAGGGGAGTAGTATTGGGGGGAGGATGGGATGGGGAGGATGGAGATCCAGGGACTCTGGAGGTGGGGAAAGGCTGTGAAGGGCCCAGGATGGGGAGAGGGGCATGAGGCCAAGGGAGGCTTTGGGAGCGGTGCTGAGATGCTGAAGGTTTCTGGGAGGATGGGGAGCGCTCAGGGGGATGCTGTGGGACAGGACGGGTGGCGGGGAGATGAAGCCTCCTTGAGCTGTGTTAAGAGCAAGAGGCACTCCTGAAGCTCCCGTTTGGGTCAGCGGCGTTGCTGTCGAGCAAGGGACAAACCCAAAGGTGTTGGGAGCCAGACCGGCTGCGTGGTTGTTTGTAGGGAGTTCCTGTGTCTAGGAGCATTGTTTAGTTCTGGCTCTGAACTTGGCTGGGTTGTAGACTGGCTTTTTTTTTTTTTCCCCTATTATGAGGCTGGGGAAGCACTGCTTTGGGGCTATACGATGATCCCATTGGGGTAGGGAAGTAACAGGGTGTTAGAGCTGGCCAAATCCCAAGCTGGGTATCTTGTGCGGCTTCCCCGCTTCTACCCCATAGTCTGTGGGAGAAATCACAGTCTGCGCTGAGAAGCCTCTGTACTTCACAACCACCTCCCCTTTGGTGGGGAGACTTGGTGCCTCGGTGACAGGCGAGCTCGTTTTTAATAGTCTGTGATCACTCTCTGTGAAAGGTATTGTGCAATTCTCTATTTCGTCGTGGTTTTTAGTCTGTGAAATCAAATAAAAACTTCTTTTTGCTACTTCTTCCTGGTAAGTGGATGTGCTCAGTGTTCAAGCAGTAAAGCCGGCTCTTTGAAACTGCTGTGTGTGTCAGGCATATAGTGAGGGCTTTTATTTCTCCAGAAAAGTAAATGTAAGTGGTAGGTTTGCAACTTGTAATGACAGTCCTGCGGGGTCTTTGACTCAGACGGTGTCTTCAGGAGGGCAGGGCGAGGAGGAGTCTGGGTTGGAGCTCTGGGTGCAGCAAAACTGAGCCCAGTTTCACCACACACTGTTCTATGTGCAACACCCGTCGTATCAAAATATACAAGGGGATGCTGTGGCCCTGGGCCCTAAAATGCCTAGTTTATACTTAAAGCATGCTTGCAGAAAGTGCCAGAATGCCATACACGCGCACGCGACCTGGATGTTGGGGAAAAAAAAGGTGTCTATGTCCAAACTTATCCCTGTCCTTGGAATATAACACATTCACAAAGAAGCTTGTCAGTTTTTGAATAGGCTATAATCTGTAAAGGCACACGGTGATGTCTTAAATACGAAATAACCAGTCATTTTGTTTGAAAATGCTAAGCAGAGACGCTACCCTTGTGGTCTTTATTGCACGGTAACTACATGAAGTTAGCGTTATACACTCTCGTCTGTAGCTGCCCTCACTAATTTACTCTGTGGTGAGGCTTTAGTGCCTGGTTTCCCCTGCTCTTTTACAAGCAGCTGGCAAACATCCACAGCATGTCCTAGGGTGAAAGTGTGCTTTTATTGTCAGGGAAGGCATAATCTGCAGTTGTGGGAGGCCAGTTTGTTAGGGTCTTTTATTTTCCATGCAGGGACGTTAGAGCAGTGCAGTAATTCCCCGAAGGAGGGTCCCCGGGTGCTGTTTTGGATGGTGTGTGGGTCTCTTCCTTGAGCCATAAATTTCAGATGGCGGGAGGGCATCCTGTGCTGGAGAGGGAACCTGAGCTGCAGGGAAGGGTTTTGGTGGGATGGAGAGGATGGGGAAAAGGTAATCGGGTATCGTAAGGGTCCTTCATGGAAATCCGGAGGGGTGCCGAGGGTGTGTGCGAGGGTTTGAACTTGAACAGTAACTTCTCCTTTACTGGCTCCCTGTGTAGGGACTTGCTTAACCCTAGCAGACAGGAAGAGGTATCTGTTAAGTTCACACACTCTTAATCTGCACTGAGGTCCACAAGCAGACAAGCTTGGCTGCTGCTCTGGAGGACTCGTGGTGGGATGTGTTTAGCAGAGTGAACATGAACAGGCTCTGGAAGTCAGGGTTTGCCCAGGGCATTTCGCTGACAGCCTGAGGTGAAGACGATGATGCTGATTTTTCAAAGCTTCCTGTAGTTTTGTGCTTGTATTTTCTAGATAGGGTCTTGAGCATCTCTTATTAAGTTCCCCAAAGCTTGATTTAACCTGATTTTACTGATAATCACCCCAGTAAAATACCTTTGTGCAAAGAGCACCCCATTTCACCGTCATGCCAGGGACAGGTAAACTCCAGCAGCAGAATTGTTTGGGTGTGGGATTTGCAGCGTTTGCATCTGCTTTGACTGAAAATAGGGCCATGTCCACAGGAGGAAGAACTAGAGCAGTGTGTTGTGAGGAAGTAGCAGTTTCTCCTAAACATAAAGATTGGTGATGAAATCCTAATGCTCCCAACTGAGTCACCAGCCAGACCGGATTGGGTCTCCTGCTTCCTAAACTGATCGGGAGTTGTACAACTACATGAACAACTTAGTCTGGTTTCCCAAGAAAATGAGGCTTGTGCGATTTTGCTGCTGCATGTGGCTGTCTGCGTGTTTCCTGCTCTTGGCAACTTTTGAGTCTGTGCCTCTCACAGCCAAATCAGGCAGGAGGCAGAAATCTGAAAGTTAAATTTCTGTAAGTTTCATGAAAATAAGTAACCTGGGAGAGGAGGGGGGAAAAAAACCAGTTAGTGGTGCCTGCTGTGGGAGAGTGCAGCATGAGCTCGGCTTTTGCTAGGTAGGAGAAAATCTGCATGGGGAGACGACCCGTGGGATGTAACTTCATTAACGCTGGTGCCCATAGGGTAGCTCGTCAGGTGCATCTGCGTGGGCGTGCGGTTGGTAGGGACTGGGATTCTTCTGAAGGATTTCGAGCCGTAATAAAGGATGAAAATGATTGAGAAACTGTAAAACTACAGCTGGTGTTTGCTTATTGACTGAATTAGCTGCTTTGTATCTCATTTCTGTTAGGTAAATAGTAGGAAAGTGAGGCAAAGAGGCTACGTGCTCTGTCTGATGAGTCATTGTCTGAGCCGGGATTAAACTCGCATGCCTCTTGGTGTGCGGGTTTCTGCTCAGAGCACGGTTGCGTTTCTCGGTGAAACCTGGGAGCTCTGTAAGTGTGAGATGTCATGGTGGACCTGAACCGCCGGGAGAGGACATTGGAAGCTGTCGCTTGCTGAGGACACGCAGGTGTGGTGCCCAAAATTCCTCCTGCCCAAGAAAGCTGGAGCTCCCTCCTCTTAACTTGTGCAGTGGGATGTTAGTTGCTCAGACTCTACCTGGATTGCTTTTCCCAGAACTAGCATTAAAAAATTCCTTATCTGGCCATACCCTAACTTCCAAATGTCTGTCTTATTTGAGTCTAGGATAAACTTTTCTGAATCCATGGAGGTACCTGTGCAAACAAGATGGGAGACCCTATCCCCTGTGAACAGAAGCGCTGCTGAAGGACAGATAAAATGACAGATGACCTGATGGTTCTTGTGGCTCGGCTGTGATTCTGTTTGAAGGAATTCATAGTTTTCCTTGCTGTAACAAAATCCTTTCCGCTCCCAGGTGATGTTGGAAACTACTATTACGGCCAAGGACATCCAATGAAGCCCCACAGGATCCGGATGACCCACAACCTCCTGCTGAACTATGGCCTCTACAGGAAGATGGAGATATATGTAAGTGTAGGGCTGGTCATGAGGAGAAATATATATGAAAGATCTTAGTTTACAGGTCAGGTTTTAATTTTGATGCTTCAGACTCATAAATTCTCTGATGATGAGCCAAAGAGGGAAAAAAAAATAAACAGTTGTGCTGATGTATTTCTGCTTTCTTCTGATTGCTTGTAGTGAGATGTTTTTTGCTTCAGATAAGCTTTGGAGACTGGAAAATTGCTTTTCTCCCTGTAACTTAAATATTTTTTTTTGTCTAGATATGTAATACATTCCAGTCTCCGGTAGTGGCATTCTTGCCTTTGAAAATGAGTTTCTCTTGTTTAATACTGCTGTTTTGAGGTTTTTTTCTGTTCCTGGGAGTAAATCTGAGATTGGAAATGGGAATGAGGGAGAGATGTGCTTCAAAACAAGCCTTGCTCTTTTTTTGTCCTTGCAGCGCCCTCACAAGGCAAATGCAGAAGAAATGACCAAGTACCACAGTGACGACTACATAAAATTTCTGAGATCTATTCGCCCAGATAACATGTCCGAGTACAGCAAGCAGATGCAAAGATGTAAGCTATGCGTGTAGTGCTGTAGTTCCTGCCAATGTTAAAATTTGTGATTCTGGGAATCCTAGGCCAGCTTTAGAGCCTTGTGATAGAAAGAGTAGGAAGAACCACAGGAAACTGTCTTTCTCCTGACTTTGTTTTTGATTTTTCTGGTAGATCAAGCATTTTAAAAATGGGTCCCTCTCTCAAGCCAATATGCCGATAAACCTGAGGAAAACCCTTTGACCTGGCTGTCTTTTTTTGGTCTTGTGTTTTGATGGAAACTCTTCTAAATTGCCTTCCTGGCTCAGAGATGACTGAACTACTCCATTTATGAGCTGCATGTATTTTGTGTTATTGCTTATCTTTAATCAGAGGTATTGAGGTAGGAAAGGGTTGCGTAATTTAAAACAAACAAAAAAAACCCCAACTCATCAATTGTATCCAAAATCTGCAGTAACTCTGAAGGATTTTCAGGACAACGGCAGTTTGGAAGTGGGGGAGGTTGAGATGCACAATGATACCTGTCCACTTTGTGTTAGGATGGTTCATTTTGTGAGCTAATCTCTTGCTCTAACCTCTCCAGTCCATGGAAGGGCTCTTTAACGGCGACTTTAATGTTACAGAAACCTTTTTTTGGTCTCTCTGCAACTCTGAGCTGATGTTCTTTGGCAATGGCTGCGGCAAACTAGGTTTCTAGCAAGTATAGACAAATAGTGGGGAAGGCTCAAGGTTCATTTAAACAGTATTTTGGTCTTGCACACTGCAATCCTCGAGAGCAGAAGAAGGTTGTTAGCCCATGGGGTTCATTTATGTGAAGTGTAATCTCCAATTTGGAAGAAATACAGGTCTGGAGTCTGAAGTAGAGGCACTTGGAAATCTGCTGTGAGCTGAAGGGGACAGATATTAAGGCACAAGCATGTAAGAGGAGTGGGTTACATGGTTTGTGAGTAATATACATTGAAAGGCTTCCTACAGTAAATGATACGCCTTAATATACCAAATGACATATACCAAAGTACATATTTACACAAACTGAACTGTTTACCCCTGAAGCAGATACGGCTCATAAACACCCACTCTGCTCTCTCTGGTAGTCAACGTTTTCTGTACTGTACTTCCACAGAACTATTTTTACCTGAAGGAGGCAAAATATGAAAATTAATCTTGAACATGCGGAGGACAGAGCTTTTCTTCGAGACCTGCAAAACAGTGGCCTCTGTGTAGCTAGAGAACTAGCACGGGAGGCTCAGAACAGAGATTAGGGATACGGGAGACAAGGTCACCGCTCCCAAGTACAGCGGCAGGTCGCTGTAGCCTGCTTGGTGCTTCAACTTTCCCTTTGAGGGAAGGATAGCTGCTATGATTTCCGTAAGAATGGTTCCGCCGTTAATGCTGGGCTCTCTCTGGTTGTGCTCTCCCAGATACGAAGCTTCTCACCCACCCATTGCAAGGAAAAGGAGCATCTGTGCCTCTCACCGGAGCTTTATGCCTATAGTCAAGCGATTGACCCCTGTTATTAATATCCCATTTTAGTGGTCCTGGCTGCTTTGAATCTCCTGGTGAGAAGCAGCCCAATTGGCTTCTGACAGCAGCTCCTGTCTTTGCCAGATAGAGGAGAGGGATGCCCTCAAATACTGTCAGTGCTGCCCACAAAGTTCTGAGGGGCAGTAAAGGTAATGAACAGTCTCTGATTTCATTCTGCTAGTGCCGCATTGTCTGCCTGAGGACTTGGGAGGACTACTCTGCAACCTAAAGGGCAAGAGGTTTAATTTGGTGTAATGGGAAGCATGCAGAAATTGATGACTTAAATTCTCCTCACTTAACAAGGACAGCTTCCAACCACCTCTTTGAGTTAATTATTCAAACTCTGCCCCTTGCCGTGCCCTGCTGAAACAATTGGAAAGCGGGAACAATTGCTTCCTTCTGGGTCTCCTGATGGGTATTGTCCTTTTCAGAGATCCCTGTCCCGAACTGGGACCATTCAGACTCCCTCATCACACAGTCTTTGTGGAGCCTATGCGCTGACGAGTTTCTAACGCTGCAAGAACTGTGCTGTTTGTGCCTTTCTCATTAAGCACAGAAGTAAACATTCTACAGATGTTGTTACAAAAATACAGAATTTTTTTTTTGTTTGTAAAAGCAAATCTTGCAAAATCTAGATTCAATACAAGTCTGTTGTTACTGTTTTTATTTTTAATCGTGAAACTATTTACAGTAGAAATTTATCCAGGCCAAAACTACAGTACTGCTGAGAACTGAAAAACTGGCTGTCCAATGTGAAGGAAAAGGAATGTGCAAAGCGTAACAGAACGGATGTGGACGTAAACTTCTCGTCCAGCGCACACCGCTCTCTACCGTCTCCCCACTTTCTCCTGCAGCGCCGGCACTGTTTGCTTTCTCGACTCCTCATCAGCAATACAGCAGGAAAGAGGAGCAAAACCCATTCCTGCTTGCCATGGGGTTGTGTAAAGGAGCTCAGTGTCAGCTCTGCAGTCAGAAGCAGCACTGGTCCCCCCAGAAGGCACGGTGCCCGGGCAGCAGATCTGCAGCATGGTCCGTGTCAGCTACCGAGGGGTGCTGGCCCCCGTTTTGCGCAGCCTGCATCTGCCCCGGTGCCCAGCATGTGCTGCCAGAGCAGAGCAGAATACTGCAAATGTGCTGCCTCAGCGAGCGCCGCTTGAGTTGCTGCTGAGGACGTGTATCGCTATTACGCAGCTCTTATTGATAGCATCTCCTCTCCACCCACTCGTTTTCCAACGTGATCGACTGGTTTCTGGCTCCCTCGTAGCGCGCCCCAGCAGATGGCGTGCCGCTCTCGCCAGAGCTCCTGGGACCTGCTTTCCCTTTTTCTTACAAGTCAGGAGCATCTTCCCTACAGCAACAACCTTTTTGCCTCATCAGGCAATCCTCAGGTTGATGACATTAACATTTTATTATTTGTGTGTGGTATTTTGTTGTTTAAAATGTTTGATCGCTTATCTGCTCAGCTTTTTAAATCAGAGCGGGGGTATAAGCTTTGCCATTTATTTGTGGTTTTGTCTTACTAACTCTTTTGTATTCTTTTCAAGTTAACGTTGGGGAAGACTGCCCTGTGTTTGATGGGTTGTTTGAGTTTTGTCAGCTCTCTGCTGGAGGCTCAGTTGGTAAGCTCACAAGTCCTATGTTCTTTTCTTTTTCTCTTAAGCAGATGTATGTAATGTAGTTCTGTCTAGGAAAGAAATTGTTGTAGGTGGTGGTGGGGAAGCCCTGTAAACCTATTTCTGATTTCCTTAATAATTAGATCCAGATTCCTTCCCATGTGAGAGTTCAAGCCTTGTATATTGACAGACCCTCTACATTTGTTAAGCATATTTTTGCTGATCCAAGTTACTTCACTGAATATATGAAGGACTCTGTAAGTGATGTTAACAACATTGCCAGCGATAGAGTTAAAACAAAAATGTGGCGGCAACAGGCGTTTAATAAAAAAATCAACGTGAGATTTACAGGAAGAAAAAGTTGTGAAAACCTTGCTCTGGGCAGGCATAACCTGGAGAGGAAAGGAAAGAAAAGGGTTACTTTATTTGTTGTTTTTGACAAAAAGCCACTGACAGGAGGCAAAATAGAACCTGAAAGGTTTCAGTAAGCTCCCTGAAAGCTGGAACATTTAGAAATGCTTTCACTATTTTCGAATACTTTGTTGCAGACATACTCGGCGTTGCAGAACCGTGTTACTGTGCATAGGCGTTAAAGCTTTGTGGCTGCTACTCCCACAATGACATCTAGAAGTCTTTATTTCCTGTAACGCCGTTCAGCAGTACACACAAGTACTGACTGCAGCATTTTTTGAAGTAGCTGTGCTCTCTGGTCCCGTGGCTGCAGACTCCACAGAATATATCATTTGTTTTGATCCTGGGAGACTTGCAAAATTTGCAGAAAGTTTATGAAGGGGCTGGGGGAAGAGAACTTCCCTTGCCTAAATGCATATTCAGTGAGCGACCTAAATATATGTTGGATAAAAACTCATTAAAATCTTTTGTTCAGGGCACTGAGAAATCTGTCTTCAACTGTGACCCCAGCTAGAATGCTATGGGCTTGTTTGTGCAGATTTCATGCTCTGAGGCAAAAGTGGGAAGCGATCAAAAGTGCGTGCAGGCAAAACGGAGGCTGCATTTCTCCTCCCTTGCCTTTTATTAGTTTGTTGAGACATCCAGTGTTAAAGCCTTGGGCTTGTGCTTTGTAAAGTACCCAAACACACACATAAGCAATGATGTGATCCTAAGGGACCAGTACGTTACCCCTCAGTCTCTGTCATTGAGCCTTTGCCCTCGTGCTAACATTTTGTAATTCTTCTCCCAACAGCCAGTGCTGTGAAGCTGAACAAGCAACAGACAGATATTGCTGTGAATTGGGCGGGAGGCCTTCACCACGCTAAGAAGTCAGAGGCTTCTGGCTTCTGTTACGTCAACGATATCGTCTTAGCTATCTTGGAGCTCCTAAAGTACGGGCAGTACTATTTACCCCTTTTGTTTGTCTGTTCTGCTGCATTTCCTTTGAGTCCTTAGCGCTTTCTTCCCAGTCATCTCTTTTTGTTGCCTTTTTTTAGCTGTGTTTTCCCAGGAGGGCTTAATCAGCTATCTTCTGGGATGCGGTACCCTCTCTTCCAAAGGGGTATATCTAACGGTGGCACTGTGCAGGAGGCAGAAGGCTTGGAGCGCTGTGCCGTTGCTCTTAGGCCCTTCCCTCTACCATCCACCCTGGAAAAGGGGGCACAGCTGTAATATGTGACAGCTTTTGGCTCAAGGCAGACCTCAGGGGGAGGCTTGGATGTAAAAATGCAGTCTATTGGCTGAATCGGAATAAACTGAGTTGGTTCTGCCTTCAAAGATCAGTTGCGGCGGCAAAAGCTGCTTTATTTTTCCTCTCTGGTTCTGTTCCGCTGCTGACCAAGGCACATGTCTGTTCTCCGCAGGTCTTTTGCTTGTAGACTGCGGAGAGAGAGCTGCCTGGTAGCTGTGCAGCCTGGGGATTAGCACCAAGTTCCTTGCTCTCCCCTTTGCTCTGCTGGTGAAGGCAGTTTCTGCTCTGAAGAAATGCAGTATTTTGACTCCTTTCTGATCCTAGGTATCACCAGAGAGTGCTGTATATTGACATTGATATTCACCATGGAGATGGCGTGGAGGAAGCCTTTTATACCACAGACCGTGTCATGACCGTGTCATTTCATAAGTACGGAGAATACTTCCCAGGAACAGGGGACCTACGGGTGAGAATGAAGGCTTAGCAGAAAATTACCCTGAAATTTGGTCTCTTCCATCCGTTTGCTGTCCCACTAATTGAACTGAAAATCACTGCTCTCCTGGGTTTTCCTGCTCTCAAAATGGCATCCTTTTTCTGAGGGCAAAGGTGTATATGCAAGGCAGCTGGCTCAGCTCTTGGAGTGGGTGCTTTGTTCCTGTGATCACGGCCTGTATAGTAATAAAACCAAGGCTTTGATATCAGTCTCTTAGCAGCCTTCTGGTGGGATTATGCTCAGAAAAGTGCCTCCGAAGATGCCACGTTTGTCATCTGTAGCTACTTGCAAACTAACCTTGGCCACACAAGCTTTTGGGTGAAAGTTTGAGGGAGTACTTCTCTGTGTGTTGATTTATCTTGTTGGCATTTCCTCCTGTGAGTCAGTTCTGCGTGTTAATGAATTGTGGTATTAACTGTGGCACTCTTTCAGGTTAGATACAGGTGTCATTCACTTCGTGACTTTTGTTCTCAGGGGTGAAAGGTTCTTTACCTTTTTTATGTGCTTTTTAGTGGAATTACATTTTTCTGATCTAAATTCTCTTGTCTTCCACTTGTGAGTTGTACTTTTTCACTCCTGCACAGAGTTTAGCACTGGCGATGTGAACTTCTGTGCAGCTGCAGCATTCTTTCCTGGTGCAGCCACTCTGCAGCATAAATGAAATAATTATTTTTTATAAAACACTTGGGTATGAGAGAGAGAATGGAAATGTAAAAATAGGTTCCTCCAGTTACTAGACTGCACAGTCAGCCCAAACTGGTATTTTGGGCTGTGCATCTCAGCAGCGTACAGGTTTGGAACTAGAATTTTGGCTGCCAGTTTTATTGCTGTGTAAGAGAGTGGCTTTTGCCAGTGAAATGAGAGCCTGTGCGCTCACAGCAACGTGAAAGTGGTGACAGTAGTAGATTTTTCTTCCCTGAGCACCAAGGGCCAAATGCACCCACTTATGCCAAATCAGCTGCTGTTGGAGTCAACTGACTCTTGCTGCCTTCTGCCGGGACAGTATTTGTCCGTGAGAGCCTAGGCTTACGTGGGGATTGCACTGATGGAATCCCAGACTTCCCTTCCTAATTTGGGGCACAATTTCTGCGTTGCATTTGGTTCTCTAGTGACTTGTGGTCTCTCCTGGCTTTCGCTCTGATAGGATATTGGTGCAGGCAAAGGCAAGTACTACGCTGTCAACTATCCCCTCCGGGACGGAATTGATGATGAGTCCTACGAAGCAATATTCAAGCCGGTAAGTGAAGACAGCTTTGCTGAGTGATTCTTTGTGGATCGTGCTTGGTTATTGGGTGGCTCATGGAGATTAATTCAGTCTCTGTGATAAGATTCTTCAGGGGCTGTATTCTTCCCTAACAATTGCAGCCTGTCGTCAGTAAGCTTCTCTTTGTAAGAGCCTCAGTGTTACCAGTACAGGGGAGCCAGCAGCTGTGGGAACACTAGGGACGTCTTCATGTCACTTGCTGACATGGGCGTTACTGTGTTGCTGTGACACTGTCCTGTGGAGAGTGTGTAACAACGGGTTTCTTGTTTAGGTGATATCTAAAGTGATGGAGACGTTCCAGCCTAGCGCAGTTGTCTTGCAGTGCGGGTCAGATTCTCTGTCAGGGGACAGGCTGGGTTGTTTCAATCTGACCATCAAAGGTAAGAGTACCGTACAGTGCCGGTGTCGAACTGGCATAACTGATGTAATTAGATGTCATTGGAAAGTTTGTTCTTCTTATGCCATGAGGCTATGACCTTTTCCCCCACTGCTTTTGCTGCAGGTCACGCCAAGTGTGTGGAGTTTGTAAAAAGTTTTAATTTGCCTATGCTGATGCTGGGAGGAGGTGGCTATACGATCCGCAACGTGGCTAGATGCTGGACCTATGAGACTGCTGTGGCTTTGGACACTGAAATTCCCAATGGTAATTCTCCTCGGGAGCCTTTGAAGCAAGACTAAGGGACAATGACATTCTAGTAACAGAGCTCAGGGAAATGATGTTGCTGCGGGAGAGGCAGCAACCCTATGATGCTTCATTAGCTTTTGAGTATTACTGTGGAAGGGCTTTTGGATGCCCTGATTTGCAGTAGCTGTTCATGTTTGCATTCAAGTCCTGTAGCTCTCCCCTCCAGCAAAAGGTACCGGGCAGCCTTGCTGTCTTACTGAAATGAGATGACCTTCTACTGAAAACTTTCGTGCATGCTTATAGTGTTTAACTGCCAAGTAAGCTTTGACTGCCCTGTTGCTAAGTTGTCTGTTTTGATCTGAATTTGGGCTATGAGAACTCCTACACCTAGCTAAATGCAGTTGTGCTTTTATGTAGCACTGAAGTACAATGTGTTTCTGGTATTTCATTACTGGTCCAGTGGTAATTTGGTGTTTATTCCTTTTTAACTTGCCTGCAGAACTTCCATACAATGACTATTTTGAGTACTTTGGACCAGACTTTAAGCTCCACATCAGTCCCTCGAACATGACTAACCAGAATACCAACGAGTATCTCGAGAAGATCAAGTAAGTGTTTGTTCCTCTTCGCGAGACTGACACCTTCTACTGGGGGCTTTGCGGCCGTGGGCGGCATCTTGCTGACGGAGGTGTTCCTTTCCTGGCTGGCTTTAGGCAACGTCTCTTTGAGAATCTGCGCATGCTGCCTCATGCCCCTGGCGTCCAGATGCAGCCAATTCCTGAGGATGCTGTTCAGGAAGACAGTGGGGATGAAGAGGAAGAAGATCCTGAGAAACGCATTTCAAGTATGTGCTTGTCTCTGGCGTAGTTGCATTGCCCGGCTGGGAAGCGTGCTGTTCAGAGCCTGCGGGTGCCAAAGCTGAACAGGATCAGTTAGCTGGAGAAGCACGCAGGCTCTAAGCTGAGTTACCTTAGTAGAGAGAGGAGGATATACGATTTAGATAAATCTCTATTCTGGCGTCCTTCAGTTTGAACCTGTTCCCACCTTTCTGATTGATTTTGTAAGATAAAGCAGCGATGCTAAGCACTGCAGGGCTGATGGATTTCTTTTCCCTTGGAGAAATGGCACTTTTGCCAGGCGATTTCCATAATGGGAGAACCTAGGCTTTAATGTGAGAATTTAAACAGTTCCTGTGATGTAGGTGCTATGACAGAATACTTTCTGGGAGACTGTCAGGTTTGATCCCAGAAGTTGTCTGCCGCAGTGAAAATGCCAGTTTATATCCAGATTGGCTGGTGTCCTTTAGATCTGGCAGACAGATTTTCTCAGTGTGAGGTTGGTTAACCTGCTTACGCTGTCAAGTCTAGACATCACACTGTACCTAATCCAAGTTGTACATGTGATCTTGGATCTTGGGCATGAGCAGTTAGGAGTGATGAGTTCAAAGATATGGCAGGTAGAAAGATAAAATGTTTTTATCATGGCCTAATTCTGACTTACGTAGGCTCGTTAGTTCATTGCAGTGTGTAGATGTACTTGGAGAAGTTAGTGCTTGGTGTCTCCTGACTCCTAAATCTGCTGAAACAACCTCTTGTCCTCTTTGCACGCAGTCCGCAATTCTGATAAGAGAATATCCTGTGATGAAGAATTCTCTGACTCTGAAGATGAAGGGGAAGGAGGGCGCAAAAATGTTGCCAACTTTAAGAAAGCGAAGCGTGTGAAAACAGAAGAGGAAAAGGAGGAAGAGGAGAAGAAAGGTAAGCATGAGAGCTAGGACTAGAAGCCCTCCCAGCTCTGTGGAACTTGCCTGGCGTGTACTTTCCTACTGCTCTACCGTGTGTCTTTTTTTTTTTTTTTTTTTCCTAGATGAGAAAGAAGAGGAAAAAGCAAAAGAGGAGAAAGCAGAACCCAAAGGGTGAGCCCTGTGTCCTGGCATGGCGATTAAACGTCTGTGCCTGTACTTCCTTGTGCATCTACCCGTGTCCCCAGTGGGATGTTGCACAACTTGAGGGGTGGGAGGAGAGCCGTGGTAGTTTGGATGGCTTTGTCACGGGCTCTTAACGGGAAGAAGTTTGCATACGTAGAACAGCACGCCTGATAAAGCGCTGTGAGAGCAGAGCCCTCAGTGAAAAGGGCTTAAAAATACTCTGCCTTCATTCAGTAACACGTTACGAGTTTTAGATGAAGATGGGCCGTATAAGGGGTGTTTTTAAGGTTGCAACTCTGGCTTGTTATTGAAGCTTGGGCACAGCCTGAGTTGCTTGTTTAAACCAAACTGTCCTCTGCTTGCTTGCACAGGGTGAAGGAAGAGACGAAATCCACCTAAGATGGCTGCAGCTGGACAGTACCTGTCAGTGCGTAGTTGTCGTAGGTTAGCTTCTCTGGTTGCCTCCCATTCCACAGGATTTATATTTTATATATGTTTCTGTATATATTTCTATATAAATATATAAATGACTTGAGAACTGTAAATTATTCCTTGCTGCACTCCGCTGGGAGCAGATAGGGAGGATTCTGCGGAGTAGACAGACCTGCACTGCCCAGATTTGGTGACTGGGAAGTTTCACTCTTGCCTTCCACTGCCTCCTTAGTGTGTCTTTAAAAAAATCACTTCCTTTCTTTACTCTCTCCTCTGAAATAACCACCCTTCGAAAAGAATAATTTAAGTAGAAGTAGTAACTGCATTTCAGGTTAGGTGGAAAGATGGCCATGAAATTGTGTTTTTTTTTAATCTTTTTTTTTCTTTTTATCTTTTTTTTTCTTTTTTTTTTTTTGGTGGGAGAATATGAGTTCCCAAATGAAGCCTGTGAGAGACTGACTATTCCTTTGGTCTTCAGTTTGATTCCACCGTGGCAAGTAACTGCAAGCTGGTGCCACTTCTCAGGGTCAAATAGTGCAGTTCTTGAATAGAGTTGGCTACCTCCCTGCAGCAAACTTGTGGAAAGAGATGAAGCAGCTTAAAAGCAATCTGAAAAGCGCTTTAGTGAATCAGCCCAAGAGCCCTGCAGGTGCAGATCTGGAAAATGCAGAATGAAAATCACCCTAATGGGGTGGTTAACATTTTCCAAGATCTTGCAGATCCAGTTAGTGTGGCAGCATTATGCATCTCGAGTAAGAGAAGGGATGACATTTTTATACCTTTTTTTTCTATACCTATGCCCCTCTTTGGGGGAGGAAGTGAGTTACTGCCCGTTTGGCCGCCTGCTTTGCCTTTCCTGCTTGTTCTGCCCTCGGCTCCACGTACCGTAGTGTGTTTTCTCCGTACCGATCTGTGTCCTAGGCTGAAACCACTGCAGAAATTCCCAACTTGTCTGAAGGCCAGACCGAACAGAGCCTGGCTGAAACCTCTTCTCGATGCGTGTCACTCGCTGAAAAACTCGTTCTCTGAAGCGATGTCCAAATGTTTTCAAATCGAACCTTTCCTCTCTCTTGCTCTCAAGGCCAGTAAATATGGAGAACCTTTTTATCAGCCCTCTGAGCTGTTATCTTTATAAGGGAACAGCAGATGGGGCTCTGCACATTTTTATAACTACTCCTCTTCCTACTCCCACGCATTATCTCACACCCAAAAGTCTCTTGTGACCAGAACTGGCCTTTCTTTTGCGTCTCGTTTTGTACAGCTGATCATTAGATGAGCTTTTAGTGAAACGCTTTGCAGAAGTTTTGCAGGCAGTTTTGACTCGCTGCTCTCCTTTCTCAGGGGGATTCCTCTGTCCATAAGAGGATCTGTACCTCCCACGGAGCGCTGCTGATGGTTTCAACTCTAATAATGCTGCTAACTTAACACAGGTTATTTTTAAAATGTTTTATTTTTTTAAATACTTCTTTTCCCTTTTCCACCGTGAGTTTTTTAGTCTCTTTGAATCTGAGTGACGTGTCACTCCCGCTCTTCAGTGTTTGTATGTGAAGCGAGAGAGATCAGTGTATCTTTGTGTCGGGGGGGGAAATATATTGTGGTTTTTTAAAGATGCTTTTATTTTGAATTTTGAGAACCTTTGTAATAAAACTGGTACATTTCTATGGTTGGTGTGAGTTTGTACTGCTTTCTGCTGAGAGGAAACACTCGCTTAGAGTGGGAGTTGTTTGTTTTCAGAGCCATTGCTGGAAAATGGTGCAGTAGCTTGGTTGTGCTCGTGATGTAACGTAGGTCCCAACAACAAAAACTGGCAGCTGTAATGAGGCTTTGGAAAGAAAGGTGAGGTGAGGCGTGATTACTTGCCCTCCTCTGTCAGGAAGAGGGCTGGATGTGTTGGTTTAAATGCCATCCACCAAAGCATTTTGTTTGGAACGTACTCTATGCTGCATGTGAAAGATTGCTTTAGTTTCTTTTGTAGATGTTTGTTCCTTTTTTTTTTTTTTTATTTTCCCCTGTGTTTTATAAAACAGCCTTGAAGTTCTCCTCGTGACCCTTCTCTCCAGAAGAGGTAAGTCAAAATACCATGGGTTTTGTTTGCTCACACCTTTTCTACTAAGTGTCACTGGGGTGGATTTTTCTGTCTCTGCCCTAAATGACAGCTGGGTTCTCATCCATTGCTGATGCTAATTGCGTTTGCAGTTTGTGTGGAGTTACAGTACTTCGTGCAGCCGATGCTTGCTCTGAAAGCAGGCGTTAATCTAGAAAAGGAATAATAAGTTATGGGAAAGGAATAGTTTTTGAATGAACTTAAGTGTTTTCTATCTGGTCTTCAACTGAAAAAACGTTAATATAATTAGGAGCAGGTTAATTCTGCAACTGAGTGGTGATCACAGCTGAAATGGACACAAAAGGTTCATAAGCCAAATCTCCTGTTTATGCAGCAAAGAGAGAGCTTTGTGTGGCCCAGTTGACTTTCACTGCTGTAATAACACCCCAGGAAACTTAGTTATCCTTTTCACCAGAGCGGACAATTAAAATCCTCTCCTCCTTGAACAAAAACGACTGTACGATTCCAGTTACCCCTGCCAGATCACGCGTGCCAATGTGCAACTGCAGTCCTCCTCTCTTCCAGGCTTTCTTAAAATGGCTGCCGCGATGCCGTGCGGCAGCTCCCTGGCAGATGCACGGAGCCCCGCATCTCGGCTGGGGCACAATGCAGCTGTGTCTCGCATGGCAGACAGCGAGCAATCTTAGAAAGAATTTGCAGACCACAGTGCCTACATTTAAAATAGCTTTTTTTTTTTTTTCCTGCCCCCCAAGCGAATAGGGATGAATACCCTGCTGTATTCAGAAGCAGGTCACTTGCTTTAGTTTCCCACTATTGATAGGAGGATGTGCTGTATAAAACCAAGAGTTTTGGCCATTTCCACCTACCTCAAGGGCCCCAGAGGAGCGGTGATGGTCCCTGCCCCAGGCCTTGCCTTGCCCAGCAGCTTTTGGGCGAACAATGCTCCTCGCTTTTCTCCGGCTTCTTCTTTGCCAGCCAAAACAGTAGGGGCAGGCGATTAGATGGGAATTAGGAGCAGGCCATTAAATGGAGGGGCTGTGCACTACTGCAGCTTAAGCTGCCAGAAGGAGCTCTTGGGGGGCTGTAGCCCTCGAGCTGCTGGAGCAGGGCAGTCTCCTTCCTGGAGAAAGGAAAAAAAATCACCTCTGTCCCTGTGCAGAGCACAGGAGAGATGATGGAGGCACCCATTGTGCCTCTATTTTCTCTTTGGAAGTAAGTCTTTGCTCCCAGTGCATAGTTCTTGTGCTCTAGCATGTCTTTTCAGGAAAGAGAAGCCAATCCTATTCTAAAGCCACTAAAAAAAAATATTTAAAATTAAAGAAACCAAGCTTAAAAATGGGAACTTCACCCAGGAGCCCCTCCTTATGAGAAAAGGCTTTTTCTCCTTTCCCCCCCCACCAGGAAAAAAATGGGTTAGATCTCTAAGAAAACAGGTAGCGAGCAGCCAGCTGAAGAGCGATCCTAAGGTAGCGACAAGAGGCTTGTGTGAGAAAGTCCTTTGTGGCTGTAGCTCTACATCTGCTGCAAGTCAATTAACTGCGAGCAGAGCCAGGGCTGGAGTGATTAAATGCAGCAGCTGTTGAACTAAATAAGCCACCGCTATCTTCCCCAGCCCTCGTCTGGCATCCAGGACAAGAAGGACTCGAGCTCACCCATAAAGGGGTCACCATTTATTCCTTTCAAATGTTACAATAAAGCCCATACAGCTTTTTTTTTTTTTTAATTGGGGTTTTTTTTTTTAGAAGTTAGAAAATTGCAAATCAAGTGTTTTGGCCATTAAAAAATTATTTACAGAGAAAACAATGTTGCTTCACATTATACAGCTGGCAGGCCCCCTCCCTCCACCCCACACCCTAAAAGTTATCCCTTAAAGCAGAATTAAACACAGCGGACTTACAAGCTTTATGGTTTTAAGCCAATAGTAAGACATTATAAAAAACTAACCAGATTAGCTTTTAAACCATCGATTTCTATAAAAAGCACAAAATACTTTAAATGAAGTCAGAACCAGGAATGTAAACTGAGAAAAAAGAATCCATTGAACAGTCACTGGCTTGCTGGGCTTCGCAGGCTGCCGGGAGGAGAGGGACAGTCCGGAGGCCAGCAGGGCCACCAGAGCGGGGCTCTTACAAACTGTAAGTTCCAGTTATGTCCAGGATAGTCTTCCTCCACAGTTTTAAAGGATTCAGGTAAAACTACTCCAAGTTGTGGTGGTGGGAATCCAAACCAGCTTTCTAACAGGGGAGGGGAAGAAGTGACTGGGGGGGTGGTGGTGGTTTTAGAAAGCGTTGTCAGTTCTCGGTGGGGAGGTGTGGGGCAAGGCAGCGAGTCCAGGGTGTTACCGGGGTGGGGAGGATGGCGCGAGAGTCTTAAGTTAGGACGATGCCAAGTGGGCTCTACTCTTCCTTCTGCCCTGCCGGGGCTGTTGCGGGCTCAGGCCCCGCAGGTTTTGAGGGCTCCTCTGGTTTGGCTCTATCCCCGTGGCTTTCCCCCGGCTGCTGCTTCTCCTCCTCCTTGCCTTCTGCTTCTGCATCCTCCCTCTTGGGCTCGGCTCCCTGCTGCCCGCCACCATCGGCGGGACTGCTCTCCCCGGCGCTGCCCGGTTCCTCCGCCGTCCCCTCCTCGGGGGGAGCCGAGGGCTCCGTCCCGCTGCCCGAGCCGGCGGGGTTCTCCTCGCCCTTGGCCTCTGCCTTGCCTTGCTCCTCCGTGGGAGAGGACCCGGAGGAGTCCCCGGCTTCTTTCTTGTTCTTCCTAAACGAGATCCCGCTCAGCTTGAAGGATTTCTTGAAGGAGAACTTCTTCTTCTTCTTGGGGGTGTCCTTGGGGGCCGCGGCGCCTTCGGGCTTAGCATCGCCCCCGTCGGCGGGGGGAGCGGGCTCGATGGCGTCCCCGCCGCCCGCCTCGCCCTTGCTCTCCTCCTTCGGGGCTTCAGCCGAGCCGTTCCCGTTCAGGGGGGCCGCCTCGCCCCCCGCCTTGGCCGTCATGTCCCCGTTGAGCCTCAAATGGCCGTTCTCCTGCGAGGGGGGGAGCGGAGTACCGCGTTAGGCACAGCCGGGAATCGGTACCCCCTCCCCGAAGCCCCGCAACCGGCTGGGGAACGGGGCTGCACCGGGGGGTGCACCGGGCACGGGAGGGGGGGGATGCACCGGGCGAGGGGGTGCACCGGGCATGGGAGGGGGGGATGCACCGGGGGGGGGGGGGGTCTGTGCGTTGCCACCGGGCGGCGCCCGCGCTCCACGCCCGGTACCGGGGCGAGGCGGCGGTCGGGGCCCCCGCCCGGTGCCGGGAGGGAGCCCGGGGCGCGGCGCGGGCGGTGCCGCATCGCTCGCTGCCCGCCGGGCACCAAGGATCCCCCCGGGCCGCCGCCACCGCCCCTTCCCCACCGAAACCGCCTTTGTCCGCCCGCCCCGGCGACCCCCGGTACCTACCTGCCCGTTGGCCTTGGCGGGCTCGGTGGCGGCGGCGTGGCCGGTCGGCGGGGCGCTGCCCTCCGCCTTGGCCGCCTTGGAGCCCTGGCTGCCCATGGTGCGGCACCTCGGGCGGACCCCGCCGCGGCGGCTGCGCTCGGCTGGCGAGCGGCGCCGAGAGGAGTGGGGCGAGCCCCCCGCCGCCCCGCTAATAAGGCGCGGAGCGGGGGCGGGCCGCCGCCGAGCCCGCCCCGGGGGCGGGGATGGAGCCACCGCCCCGCCGGGGACCGGGGGTACCGGCGGCCGCCGTTCCCCCTCCCCGGCTGTGCGCCCCCGGGGGCCGGGGCAGCCCCGGGAGGGGCGAGGCGAGGTTGCGGGGAGGCGGTGGGGAAGGGGAGCGGGGCACCCCCTCACTCCCGGGGTGCTGCTCATCCCAGCCCTGACACCTCTGGGTGCCTCTGCCCTCAGCCCTGTCACCGTTGGGTGCCTCTGCCCCCAGCCCCGACACCCACGGGGTGCCTCTGCCCCAGCCCCAACACCTCTGGGTGCCTCTGCCCCCAGCCCCGACACCCCCGGGGTGCTGCTCCTCCCAGCCCCGACACCTTTGGGTGCCTCTGCCCCCAGCCCCGACACCCCCGGGGTGCTGCTCCTCCCAGCCCTGACACCTCTGGGTGCCTCTGCCCTCAGCCCTGTCACCCTTGGGTGCCTCTGCCCCCAGCCCCGACACCCCGGGGTGCTGCTCCTCCCAGCCCCAACACCCCGGGGTGCCTCTGCCCCAGCCCCAACACCTCTGGGTGCCTCTGCCCCCAGCCCCGACACCCCGGGGTGCTGCTCATCCCCGCCCCAACACCCCGGGGTGCCTCTGCCCCCAGCCCTGTCACCCCTGCGAGGGTCCCATGGTACCACTCATCCCAGCTCCATCACCCCCAGGACAGTCTGATGGTGCAGCTTGCCTCAGTCCCCTCACCCCCGGGTACCGCTCAGCCCAGCCCCATCAGTTCCCAGAAGGTCCTGCTGTGGGGGACAGGCTGTGCCATGGGTCACACCCCAGCTCGCCGCCTCGCTGCGCTCCCTGGCACTCAGACCGGTAGGTTTTTCCCCTCTGGGTCCTTCTCCTCTCTGCTTTCCCGGAAAGGGAGAGCTTAGGAGAAAAGAAAATGAGACTAAACCGAAGTGGATGCTAACGCTGGCAAGGGGCCTGCAGCTTCCCTGTGCTGCCAGGGCCACTGGCCACAGCCTCGCCGCAGTGTGGAGCCAGCAGTGGCCGTGGGGGACTCCCTCCTGGGGGCTCCCTTGGCACCCAGGCACAGCTGATTTCGCTGGGGGGTCCCAAAATCGAGACCCTTTTGTGCCTGTCCAAGCCACCGGCGTTCCCTGGCCAGCCCGCGCCCCGCCGGCAGCTGCCACGCTCCCGAGCGCCGTGCCCTGAGCCCCGCAACCCTGGCACCCTGCACCCCGCTGCTGCCAAACCTGCCCCGGTGCCGCCACGGGCGGGCGGGACCCCCCAGCCCCCAGCACCCAGCTGCACCGCAGAGCCCGGGCAGGATCAAGGCCAGCGTCTCCGAGGGGAAAACAATGCGCCGCTGTGTGCGCTCCGCCAACAAGGTCATGTTTTGTCTCTGTCCTCCCTCCCCCCCGGCGCACATCATCTCACCCCCGTTAGAGCGAAATTTCGCTGTTAATTAAAACAGGCGGCATCTTCCTTATTGACTTTTGGTTGCCAGTTGATAAAGCCTTTGAATGGCTGCCGCGCTGCTGCTGGCCCGTCCGCCCGTGCCTTTGGCCAGCTGCAACGTCGAGAGTTGCCCCAGCAGCCGTCGGGGCTGCAGAGGAGCCGCGGAGGATGCACCCCGTTTAGAAGCACGTGCTTTTCAGAGCGTAGCAAGGCCGTTTGCTTTGGGAAGACAAACGGCCCAAGCCAGTGCATTGAATCAGTCAGTAACCACGCTCTGCCTTCTGCCGCTCATTCCCAAGTGCGAGCTCCAGGCCAGCGTCCCCAGCCGTTACCTGCCGGGGAGCAAAACCCGGCAGCGCCGTGGCTGGAGAGCCCTTCCCTCTGCCCCGGCAGCCGTCCAGCGCCGGGCAGCATCTGTGCCAACCCCACACCTTTCTTCCCACCTTCTGGGAGCGATTTTCTTCTCTTTCTGCTCAGGTTCATTTTGTCCTGGCTCTTCTCTGCAGGGATGCGGAGAGTCCTCGTGCTGCTGTCCCCATCCCACCCCTCCGTGCTGCCCCGCCGCTGCAGCAGGAGCACGTTTCGGCTGTGCCGAGCAAACCCGAGCGAGCACCGCAGCGCCCGTTGAGACCACGCATCCGTGCAACAGCCCCGAGATGTTCCTGTCCTGCACCAGAGCCACGGGGGGAGCCGCTAAGGTGAGCAGCACCGGTGACCCCCACCCATCTGCACCGTCCCCGCTGCAGGTGCCGTGGGAGGGGGCTCTGGGGACGCAGCCGTTGGGGTGGCGGTGGCAGCCCTGCTGCGGCTTGGCCTCTGTTGGGCTGGGGATGCCAACGTGTCCCCCGTGCTGTGAAACAGGCTGCTTGCTGCAAAGATGGTTTCTGCAGCGGTGGGCTGGATGAGTGGCCGGGCTCGCTTATTCGGGAGGGGATTTACCAGGCTGGGGTTGGAGCTGAGGTCGGCAGCGTGGCTGCGGTGCTGCTGCCGTGCTCTGTGCCGCTGGCTCGGCCGGGGCTGCTCGGCTCGGCTCAGCTCCCCCCGTTTGCTGGCCCCCGCGCAAAGCTCAGGTCTCTTCCACATTTTGCTGGAGGGGAGAAAGCGCTTTACACCCCACTGCTCCCCTGCCACAGCGATCGGCGGGCAGCGCCGGAATGATGGGAGGCAGATGTGATGGCTCTAAAGGGCAAACTTTAGCGTGATGAGACAGGTCAAGATGCAGACCTGCGGGGGGGCAGCCCCCCGTCACTGGCAGAGGCCACGCAGGAACCCTCGCATGCCGTTTTCCAGCCGCTTTTATCTCCGAGGAATCCCCAGTTGCCACATCTCTCTTGATCCCGGCTTCTCTTGAAAACCCTCTTCTGCGGCGCTGAGTAAGGCGTGTGTTTATAAATAGCCACGTTCCCCCGTGGATTCCCGAGCGTGCCTCCTCTTCCAAGGCCTGGCTCCGCTGCAGATGTCTGTCCTGCCTGCGCTGACGGCAGCAGCACCAGAAGGGCTCGGCTGGCTCAGGAGCGGTGCTTGGTGCGGCCACGCCAGCAGCTGCCGCTGGTGCCGGAGCCCCGGCGCTCCGCGGGGTGAGCCCGGGCAGATCCGTGGCTGGTTGTTCCAGCTCTCAGCCTGGGAAGAGGCCGTTTTCCTCTTCTGCGTGTCGCCGGGGGTGTTGGTGGCACGCAGCAGCCGGTGCTGCCGCGCAGGTGTCGGGGCAGGTGTGGTTACACCGGGAGAGCGGGTGGAGGGCCGAAGCTGGCTGCTGCGCACGGTGGTGGGTTTCCAGCATAAACCAGACACCAACCCAGACCCTGCCAGTGAAAACCAGTGTGACCGCCAGCCCCGCTTGCCCTGGGTCCCATCCCTCCACCGCTGCCCCGGCCGCGGGTCGGGCTCCTCCATCCCCAGGCGTCGGGCAGGGAACCGGCGTGGGGCAGAGGATGCTCCGGCTCCGCACGGGCTCTCCGCTGGCTGCCGGGGCTTTGGCTGCTCGGGAAGGGATGGGGATTTGCAGGGTGCAGGCAGACGGACAGATTACGGGCCTGTCTGCTCCTCTAGCAGATGGACAGGCAGACAAATCTGTCTGCCTCTCTGCACGCTGCTCCTGCCTAAAAGGCCTCGGGGACACGAGATCTTTGCGGATGTTATTTTCCACTTTCCAGCCCTACTTAAACTGCGTGCTCATTATTAATTTATTAGGTGTTAAGCGCTGACGGGCTGCAAGGCAGAGCAGCGAGCGCAGCCCCCGCGCCGGGGGTTGGAGTGGGGCAGGAGGCTGCAGTCCCCAGCCCCTTGCCCTGTCCCTGCCGCCCGCCGTATTCCCCCAGCTCTTAACGAAGAATTAATGCAATTATTTATTCATGTAGCTAGAGCCATTCACAAGCCTCTGATCATCTGCTCGAGGATTTTAACTGAGTTAGCGGGGGCCCAGCCAGGGCAACCAGCAGTGCTGGAAATAAAGCAGAGGGATTTCCATATTGATTTATAAATAGCAAAGGAATTAGCTAATTAGATCTCTCCAGGGAGAGAATTCCGGCAGGGAGAGTGCGGGGCCAGGCTGTGCTGTGTGCAGGGGCGGGCGGTAACGGCTTCTGCCATCACAGCAGCCCCGGCACGGGAACGGCCCTTGCAAACAGCCCTCGGCTAAAAATAGTAGCCGTGGCTTAGGGTCCGGGGTCTGCCTCCGTTGTGCTGCCTGTGCTGCCGTGTCCGCCAACCATGCCCGCCCGTGGTTTGGCTTTCCCAGGCCCTGCGGTGCGGCTCCGGGACGTGGCCACCCGCCTGGTCCCCAGGGCGAGCGATGCTCTGGGTGTGCAGCCCACGAGGGGACGGGGCGAAGGGGACAGGGGACACCACAGGCGCCGAGCGGGGCCATCCTCAGCTGCAGAAGGAAAATCTTCTGAGCTTCATGCTGGGGGATTTCTGTGGGGAACGAGGGCTGCCCGGGGCAGGCAGGCAGGAGGAAGAGCGGGGCTGTGTGGTGGCCAAGGGGGTCTTTCCAGTCCAGCACCCAAGCAGAAGTTGGTCTCCACCGAACCTGCTCATGGCTGTGCCGTCACTCGGGCTGGCTGCCGAGTCAGTGCCGACCAACCCTCTGACGTTTGCACCGGGAAAAAGTGTCCCGGACCCAAGCAAGGGTCTGCATGGGACTTTGCCGGGGGTCTCCCTGCCATCTGCACAGAGCCGGTGCCGCAACCAGCGTCCCCGAATCCTTCCTGCCCTGGGAAAGGCTCCAGCCCGGGAGGCTGCAGCGAGGCGCTGACTTCCCATAGAAACACATAAAAGGGCCCGTTCTTGTATTTGCCAGAGCCCCGTCATTTTTGGTTGTGAAGATCCCATGGCAACCGGCGCCTTGTGTAACTGCGTTTGCTATTTCTGGGCTTGCTTTTCACTCCGGTAACATCCTCCCTGCATCCCACCGTCCTGCACGGGGGGGCAGGACCAGCCCTGCTCTCCCACCCCAGCACCTCTCGCTCCTTCTCGCGCCGGTGCGGCACCCCTTCCCAGCTCCCGCCGGGGCGGCCGGGGGCGGAGGTTGGCCGCTGTGAGTCATGGCAGAGGAAGGAGAGAGCAAGCCCCTCCGACTCTTATCTTGGAGACCATCTGCCCTTCTTTTCAGCCAGGAGCTGGAGCATTTGCAAACAAAGCCATGTCCTTTAACCTTAAAACCCTCCAGCCTCATCAGCGGGGTGGGCTGGGCTGCCCCCAGCACCACTTCGCCCCGGGGATGGGGACGGCGGTGGGACATGAGGGGTCCTGGGTGCCTCTCCATGGGCACGGTCCTGCGGGAGCCCCCGCATCGCCTTTCCCAGCCCGCCGGTCTCTCCCGACTCCCTCGCCCAGGCGGGATGCTGGTCCCACGTGCCTTATCTCCGCATCCCTGCCGTAGGCTGCATTTCGGTACTGATAAAGGACTCCCTGACCCTGAGCAAGACGTGCGCTGCCGGTTCGGTTGTGTTATGAGAGCAGGACAACTGCCAGCGGGTGTCCGGAGAGAAAAGGGGCTGCAGCATCCAGCTGGCAGCGGAGACGGGAGGGCGGCTGGGTGCTACCGCACACGGGGCTCTGCTCCCTCCTACCCCGGCCGGGGCTGCTGGCAGGGTCCCCCAGCCGGGGGCCGAGCGGGGAGCGTGTTTCAGAGCCTCCTTCCTCGTTAGAAGGGAAGTTTATAATGCAAACAAAAGCCATGCTCAGTCCAAGTGGAGCTTTTCCCGTCCCGTTTCCTCCGGAGCCGCCTGCGGAGGTGCCACGGGAGCGTGCCTGCACGCCACGGCCGGGGCGTGTGGCGGGGAAGCGTGCCGGGGGTCCCGTGTGTTTCGGGCATCGCCCTGCTGCACGGCGCTCACCGAGTCCAGCCGTGCCGTGGGGAACACGGGCGGTGTCCTGCCGTGGCAGAGCCAAGGTGGCTGCAGGGTGCTGCCCTTCCCTTGGGGACAGGGACCCCCCAGGCAGTGGGAGCCCCTGGTTGTCCCCAGGGTGGGCTCAGCTCCCTCCATCCCTGGGGTCACCCGTGCCCTGTCCTGGTGACCGGCTGCAAAAGGGACCTCGGAGCTGTGCAGGCGGGCTGCTGGTGGCCGCCGTAGCTCCCAGTAGGGCTGGGGGGCACGTGGCAGCCCCACGGACATGGGTGAGGGGACAACGCCTTGACTGAGCTTCGCGGAGCTGTGCCTGTGTGACGGCAGCTCGCCCGGGCTTCTGACATGGGTGAGGATGGCGTGTCCCTTCCCCGGCTGCGTGAGCACGGGCGTGAGGCAGGCAGTGCTGGCGCCACGCTCCGTCCCTGCTCTCGGAGGGTACGGCGGCCGACAAGCCCTGCGTCTCCTCGGGGCTGCAGGGGTGGTGGGCGCATGGCGCACGGGGCCCAGCCTGGGTGTGCAAAGTCAGAGCGCGTCCAGCCCGCGCACGCACACCAGCACGGGTCCAGCGAGCACCTTACACGTGCACGGCCACGGTGCTGATCCCGAAGACATCCCTTGACGATGGGGCACGGGCAGCCCCACATCTCCACTGCCAGCGCCCCGCAGCCCAGCGGGGTCACCCCTTTTGCCCAGGTCCCTTGGGCCGATGGCAGCCAGCCGACCGCGTCGTGGGGCAGCCGGCACTGCCGGACCCGGGACAGGAAAGCGGCGCTGGGATGCTTTGGGGCAGCGGTTCCTCCCCCTGCGAGCAGCCGGGGATGTATGGGCCTCTTTCTCCCTGCAAGTCAATGTGTCTTTTTGTTGCGCTGCTGGATTTTGATGCCTGCGAGCAGGGAGAGACAATACGTCGCATTGTTCCTTTTCAGCAACATCTGACGGGCCCAGGCAGAGAGAGGCCAGTGTGTGCAGAGGACGGCCGTGGGGGAAGGGACTGGGATGGACAGACAGGCAGCAGGAAAGACGCAGGGACGCCCAGGCCAGGCCTGGCTTCTGCCTGCCTGGATGAAGGGCTGGAGGGATGGGGAGCGCCGGAGGGGTGTCGGGGGGATGTGGGAAATGGGGGGGGGGGCGTTATCTTCTGGTACCCAACCAGCCTGGAAAAACAGCCCTGAGAGATGCAAACCCCCAGCCCCACTCATCTTAACGGACTATTAACTGTAAAGCCTCATTAGGAACCTGTAAGTGTCAATACCATTAACCTTCTCATTGCTGCTCCCTCTACCAGAAGATCCTGGCTGATTTACTGGGGCCGTGCAGCCGGGGGTGCCCGTTGCCCCCGGTAAATCCTGGGGTGCCAGGAAAACCCTCTCCCCGAAATCCCACGCAGGTGGGACGGGGCGGGGGCTCGGTCCCCGCCAGGGTGGGCTGAGATGGGGGAGCCGGGAGCGGAGCTCGGCGGGGGAATCACGGCAGCGCTGGGATTGTCTGCAACTTTCCATCAGAAATCCCCTCCTTCCCTTATCCCCTGCTGTCCCCGGCCTGGATTGCTTAATTGCCAGGAACAGAATTCCCCTCTGCCTCAGAGCAAAACCGAAAGTGTCCCCAGGGCCACCGCAGCTGTGGGCAGGGCTGGGCAGGAGCCCGAGGGCCAGCCGAGCCCAGAGACCTTGGCGATGGGCTCCAGGGGGCTGCTCCGAGCCCCAGCCTGCTGCTAAGGTTATTGGGGAGCACGTTGCCTCCCAGGCATCCCAGCCGTGCCGGGCCGGCTCTCTGCCTCCCGGGAGCCGGTGGGATGTGCTGGGGGGGCACATGGGGGTTTTGCAGCCGCCGGAGGCAGGCGCCGCTCTCCGGCCCCGCTCCCCGTGCGGGCCCAGTGCGAGCAAACCTCTTGCACAGCTTTCAGGGGCGGGGGAGCCCTCGCTGGGATGCACCCCGTCCCGCTGCAAAGGGGGTCTGCGGTCCCTCTGCAGCAGGGGACCGGCACCCCGCGTCCCCACCCCGCTCTCCCGCAATGGCTTTTGCTCTTGGCAAAGGTCCCGGGAGGGGACGGCAGCCAGTTACCGGCACGGTGGGGGACTGGTGGTGTGGCCCTGGCTGGCGGCAGCGGCGCGGAGCAGCGGTGCCCTCCCCGCCCCCACGGCTCGGCAGGCTGCACCGGCAGATGCATTTCGCCCAGACTTGCATGGCCGTAGCCATGGCAACGGCTGCGCGGTGGCGGGATGCCGGGGGGCTGCGGGCGCAGGCCTGCGCAGCGACGCGGCGCTGCATCGCTGCCGTTGCACCCCACGGCTTGGCTTCACCCCAGCTCTGGCTTCACCCCAGCTCTGGCTTCACCCCATTCCCAGCAGTGGTGCTGGTGCATGTCCCAGTCCGCGGCACGCTGGCATGTGCGTGCTGCTTTGCACACATGTGTGCAAGCATGGGCACGGGCACGGGTGCGGCTGCACCCATGCACACGCTCTCCCTGGGGTGAGGGTGCCGAGAGGCCGGGCAGGGTGAGGACAGAGCCGCTCGCCCCTTTATTGGGGCTGGGCTGCCATGAAGCCGGGGGTGTTTGCCGGCTGCTTTGTCTCCACGTTAACTTTCAACTGCGGCGGCTTTTCCTCTCTGCTGCCGCCGCTGCACCCTGCCAGCCTCACTGGGACCCCGTGGCTTGGGGTACTGGGGCCCCAGCATCTGGCAGCCCTACTGGGGGCTGCAGCCCCCCCCAGCACCCTGCCTGCTCCCTGCCTGCACCCTGCCTGTTGGCAGCAGGACAGGGACTGGGCTGCATCCTGCTCCTGCCAGCTTCCCGGGTGCCTCCGGGAGTGAATGGTGGCTGGAGCTGGCAGGGGCAGAGGGCCATCGCAGCCCCGGGCAGCTGCAGCCGCAGCACCTCGCTGCCACGATGCCGGGCTCGGCTGCTGCCTGCCTGCCTGCACCACTGCCTGCCCCAGCCCCCTCGCCGCGGCGGTGCGGGCAACCGCCAGCCCGGATGGGTTTGGCAGCAAAGCAGCTCAGCTGGAGAAAAGCCTCGGGCGCTGGAGTGACCCACTAACCTTGTTCTTCTTAAAAATGCATGAAATGCAGGCAGCTGCCTACGGGGACTCGTTCGCGCACGAGCGGGGGCATGTTTTTGGCACTGCACCCACGCAGTCGGTGCAGCGGTGATGGAGGAGCCCCGGGAAGGCTGCACTCACTGCCCAGATTTTGGGGTATCTGGAGGCGAGGGGGCTTCGCTCTCCCTTTGCTGGTGGCGTTCGACGCCCTGCGCATCCCCGGGCCTGGTGAGGGGCTGCATGCCCGCGGTATGGGCAGGTTTCCCGGGAGGTGCTCAGGCATGGTGCAGCCCTTCTGCTCAGCTCTGCCAGTGCTGCTGAGCTGTGGTAATGCTACGGTGGTGCAAAGTCCACCCGGCACGTCCTCCTGCCGCGCCAGGAGCCAGCTGCTGCGGTTGGGGCCAGGGCTTGCTTCGGGCTCCCGTTGGGGGTCCAAGGGCATCCCAAAGAGCCATCCTTGCTCTGGCCGGTGCCACAACTGGGTCCCACTGGAGACACGAGGCGGGTGGCAGGGTCCTGCTGCCGGGGAAGGCGAGGTGGGCGCAGGCTCGCCCCGTCCCCTGGCTGCCATCACAGCCCTGACCTCGTTTCTCTCCGCCTTCTCCATGCCTTTAATACACCCCGGCCAGATGGCTGTGAGCCGGGGGCGGCGGGGGTGGCAGGGGGACGGCGGCTCAGCCCCACCGTGGGGGCACGGACCCCGTGCTCGGCAGCAGCCCGTGGCCCTGGTGTGGCCCTCACCACCGCGGGGGTGCCGGTGCCTGTGGGGGGATGCGTCCCCACTGCCCTGGCAGGGGTTAACAGATCTCTCTCGCATGCAGCTGATTTAATTTTGGTCTCGTTTGCATAGCTGATTTGGTGGCTGCAACACCTCAGCTGGCACATTAAAGACACCTGGGGTATTTTTAGCTGCTCTGGGCTTGAGCTGGGCAGCCCTGAGCAGCCCTGGGGCAGCGTCTGGCCCCAGCATCCCACCGTGGGTACCTTGAGGGGTATGGGCACATCCAGCCTGTGCCGCGCACCGAGGCCTTCAGCGGGAGCAGCACAGGATTTGCAGGATTAGGGCTTTGCCTTTTTTTTTGTGGTTGCAATCCTGTTTTAAGAAGAAGAAACAAAACCCAGAAGCCAACAGCAGCCCAAGCCCGCAGTGCCCATTAGCTTGGATCGAATAAACCACGGTGCATCGCGAGACGGAGCAGCTTCATCCCCTGCTCAGCTCCCCAGCCTGGAGAGGGGCTCGCTCCCCGGCTGGATCCGGCCACGCCGCGTTTCCCATCCTCTTCCCTCCTTGTGGCAGAGCCCAGCTCTGCTCCGATGGCCAGGAGCTTCCCGGCCTCGCTGCCACGTGCTGCTGCCCACATGGCTCCTTCGCCCCCAGAACGGCTACGTTTCGACCCAGTAGGAAGGAGGAAATCACAGCGGGCGGTGAGGCGAGGGGGAGTTTTTCTGAGCCCTTTTGGAAATCCCTGTGGCTTCCTCTGGGGTCTCAGCCCTTGTTCGTACGGCCGCAAAGTCGAGGAAGCGCGTGAGTCACCCGCAGGAAACTTTGCATCGTTCGTCCCATCGCTGCCTGCGGCTGAGCCCACGCTGCCTGCGGCGGCTCACGGCGGCCATGCCTGCCCTGTCCTGCCCCGGGGACGTGGCTGCCCCGTCCCTCGTCATCCACCTCGCCTGCTCGGGGCCGCCCGAACGGCAGCTCCCCGAGCCGCGGCGTTGGCGTGAGCTTGGCTTTCCGGAGCTGTGGGTGCACGGGTGCGTGGGTGCATGTGCGTGGGTGCACGGGTGCGTGGGTGCATGGGTGGCTGTGCACATGCAACACAGAGACACGTATCTATGTGCACGCACCCATGCGTGCACCCAGGTGTGCACACACCTTTGCACACACATGCGCGCGCCCAGGCGCATGCACGCCCACACGTGCACCCACGCATATGCCAGGTGGCAGAGGAATCAGTCTCTCGACTCCTCGGACTAATTAACATAAATTGACACTGACTAATTAACCCTCCCGGCTCATTAGAGCCCGGATACTGCATCGCTGGGAACAGCAGGCAGCCGAGCCCTTGCTGTCAAAGCACCGTGGCCACGCTCTGCCCCATGCCGGGCACCGGCCACCCCTGACCCCCCCGCCGGGGGTGTCCCCATCCCTGTCCCCATCCCTGTCCCCATCCCACAGCCCTTGCCCAGGCTGCCAGCAGCAATAACGAGATTGGTTCCTAATCCACTTATTCCTGGCTGGCGCAGAGGGCTGGCAACAGCCCGCTTCCAACACCCGGCGTGCGGTGAACCCCCCCGGCCTCCCCAGGGCCGGAGGCGCCGGGGCCGGCGCCTCCGGCCCTGGGGAGGCCGGGGGGGTCAGGAAAATCTCGGTGGTCTTGGCTGAGCAGCCGTGGGGCACGGAGCGATGCCAGTGGGGGTGAAACATATGTAAGGACGATGGAGGGACGGCGGCATCATCCCTGCAGGGAGGGCTGCATCTGGAAGGGGAGGTGACACCGCCAGCGTCACCTGCCCTGCAGCAGGGTGGCCCTGGGGAGCAGCAGCGATGAGCAAACCTTGCATCAGCCAGGAAAGGAGATAAGGAGCCCTTCCCCGTCCTCACCCTGCGGGATGCCGGGGGCGGGGGGGGATGGGGACACTGGGCTGCTTTGGGGAGTGGGGTGCAGGGGGACATCACCCCAGCACGATGACACCCGCTCTGCAGCTCTGCAGAAGGAAGGAAAAGGAAATTTCTCACTTCCCTCTTTGATAAGGGCTGCGACGTGGCTGGCTGGGAAGCGGGGAGCCCCCGCGCAGGTCCCGTCCTGCCGCCGCACCCCGTGCCCTCCGCCGGCACCCCCGGGCCTGCCGGTGCACGCCGCTCCCCGCCGGCTGACTCGGGGCTGAGTCACGGCTCCGCACGCCCGACCGGTTTGGGGGAGACCCTTGGGCTCAGCGTGGGAAAAGCCTGACCTCAGCAGCGGGGCGGCACGGAGCCGGGGCCAGCCCGCAGAGCTGCCTGCGGGACCCTCGTCTCCCAAAAACAAGGGGGGCTTCGCACTTGGGGGGTATCAACGCTCCCGGAAAGCTCTTGCTTGTTCCCACCGGTCAGAGGCAGCCCTGCGTGCAATTCCTGCCGCCCGTGCGCAGTGGATTAAAAACTAGGTCAGTGGTAGATCCCCAAAAGTGATTGCAATCGGGGAATTGCCGCTCCCCGGGTGTGAGCCCGGGGGAGACTTCCTCCGTTCGATACCTTTATCACTGAGCTGAAAGAAAATGGCTGGTAAAACGCAGACCCCCTGAAATCACCCGACCGAGCCGGGTCGCTCCTGCAGCGGCGGCGGGGCCGGGTCCTGCGTGGAGGCTGGGGACCGGAGCCCCGAGGAGGGCGCAGGGTCCCGGGGCAGCCGCTGGGGCCACGACGGCAGGGCCAGATCCCCCATTCCGAGGGTTGGGAAAGAGCCACAGGGAGGACGGATGGTGCTGGCATGGCGGGGAACGCTGGGAACACTCGGTGCATGGAAGCAGGGATGTGCGCGGGGTGGACGCGGGGCTGGGGAGGAGGCAGAGCGGCTGCGGCAGTGCCGGCGGGCAGGAAGCGGGGCGGCAGCGCGGGGCCAGGGCAGGAAGGCAGCCGGCGGCCCCGGGGTTGGCGGAAGAGCGGCGGAAAGGCTCGGGGCCACGGTGGTGGTGGCGGGAGGAAGCCCAGCCCCGGCGAGGGGCTGCCTCGGTGCACGTGTGTCCCATGGGGACACCGAGACCATGCCTGGGCGCTGCGAGAAGGGGCACCGGCCGTGCCCGCAGTGGGACCGAAACTCTCTTGGTGCTCGGAAAGGGCGAGCCCTCGGATGTGAATACCCTTGGGGCTGCAGGTCGCAGCGTGCCCCGCAGCAGCCGCATGTTGGGACTCGCAGCCTCACGCCGCAGCGTGGGAGAGCCTGCAACTGGCTCTGCTCCGCTGCCGGCTGGGGACACGCAACCCAGCACGCCTGTGCCGGGGGCAGGATGCCCGGGACCCCCCTGCGGCGGTCAGCGAGGTGGTGCTGCTGCCCACAGGGCTCCTGGCTGGGGTCTGACCAAGGAGCCGGGTCCCCCGGGGATGTAGGGGTGAGTTTGGGGGTACTTATGGCCCCTTGGACCTCCGAAAGGGCTCAGGGGTGCTCAGCCTGCACGGTGCCCAGGATGGGGCCACCGCAGAGCCTGACACCCACCCGGGAGGTGGGCGACCTGCCTGGCTCTCCCTGCTCCCTGCCTCATCCCCAGCTCTTGGGAAATGTCCCCATGCCCTCCAAAGCCACCACCTTTCAGTCCTCAAGCGTCTCCAGCCCAGTTCGCTGGGGTTATTTAGCTCAGACCCAGAGCGATGCTGCAGGGAGCGGCCGTGCCCTTGGCCGTGCCCACGCTGGGGGGTCTCAGCCCAGCGGCCCCCAGCACGGTGCCAAGCGGGCTGGAGCGGTGGGAGCTGCCGTCCCTCCGGCTGTCGGTTCGACAGCAGAGCAGAGGATGAAGCTGTTAAATATTTATAGCTGCTGTTGGAGCTGGTTGGGTAAAATGGCAGCGGAAGCAGAGCGGGGGGATGACGGGACGGCTCTGCTCCCCTGCGGTCCATCTGGCCCCCGCGCCGCTCCGTGCATTGTAGTGCTGCAAGTCGCCATCTGCTCCCCTCGGGGACCGCTGCCTGCCCCCGCCCGGGACGAAGCAGCGGTACGGCGGGGCCGTGGGTGCCGCAGGCCTTGTTTCTGCTCGGTTGCACAAGTGCAATGAGTTTAGTGGTCTCGGGTGATGAGCAGAGGACTGGGAGAGGCTGGGCGGTTCGGGGTCTGGCTCCACCGCCCCACGCTTGCTCGCCCTGGCTCCTGGGTCCCCACTGTGGACTTGTTCAGATGAGAAAATGAGGGCGCGCACACATGTGTGTGTGTGTGTGTGATTGCTAATGAGGATGTGCATATGCTAATTGAGGGCTGCCAATTACGGCAGGTCTCACTGGCTCGGGATGGGGCCTCGTGGGCCGTGTCCTGCCCCGGTTTCGGCCAGGTGAGCCCTGGGCAAGGTCAGGCAGCGGTGAGGGCAGCGGTGGCCCGCTCGGCTCGGCACCTGGATTCGGGTGCCCAGGGCCCACAGAGACCCCACGGCTCTGGGTCGGGGGGGGAGTGGGGCCTGGGGTGCTGCTCAGGGGTCCCTGGCCCCGCTCTCGTCCCGGGGGAGCAGGGATGCTGGCGGGATGGGCGCTGGGAGGATGCTCCCACCACCCCCCTGTGATTTTTTTTTTCTCCCCATTGAGCTCACACAAAACCAGCCGTGGTGCGAGATGGCAGCGAGCAAACGAACCCTTAATTAGCCACTTTAGGGATTTGGCTTTATTAATGGCATAAATGATTATTAAGGAAGAATTAAAGCTACCAGCCTCCAGATAAAGGACAACCTGGCCCAGCTGGGATTGCCCGCATGCAGTGCGTGCCCTTTGGCGTCGTGGGGTGCTCCTGTCCCACCCCGGCCCCCTCGCCCTGCTCCCCACATGGGTGCTGGATTCGGTACCGCACCAACCAGGGGCAGGCTGGTGGTTTTGGGGGGATGAGGAGGAGCTCGGGGGGTGTCTGTCAGGCCCCCAGTGGGGAACCGCCGCTGCAGGCTCACCCAGCAACGCGGGACCCCCCGGGACCAGCCCATCTGTGTCCCGAGGGGCACCGCCACCATCTCTGCATCGGTGCTGGAAGGTGGCAGCAGCTTCGCCTGCTGCATCAGGGAAGAAAAGAGGCATTTGCAGGCTTGGATGTGAAATCTGTGCTATTTCTGCCCCCCGCCATGCTGGGGGGGGCGTGTGGGGCAGGGTTGCGGGTCGGGGGCTGCCGGCAGCCCCGTGCCGAGCAGCCGCAGCCTGCAGCGCTCTGCAGCATCCGTCCTCCATCTGCGCCGAGCTGGGGTGGGACCGGCTGGGAACCGGCTGGATGGAGGTCCCAGGGACGGGGGGACGTGGGCAGCAGATGTGGCCTCCCAGGAATGTCGGGATGGGCTTTTCAGGGAAAACAGCCACTTCCCATCAGCTGCATCCGCTGGGAAGCGGTGGGGGGAATTCCCGGTGGGCAGTGGGAAGCTGAAGCTTGTTCCCAGCGCACGTGCCCCATTTTGGACCCGCACAAGCAGCAATGTCTGCACGTGGTTGGACCAGACGATCCTTGAGGTCCCTTCCAACCTGGTGTGCCACGATTCTGTGATGCACGGGAGGGCTCCGCCGTGCCCCCAGCAGGGCCGAGCCCTCTGGAGGGCATTTCTGCCTGGCTTTTTGCTCTGTGACCCACCAACACGGCCATTATCCTGCGGTCCCGTGCTTGGAGGCACCCTGGGACGGGTCCCCAGCACACACGGGCTCCCTGCACCCGCTGCCCTCCTGGCTCGGGACCCCTGCCGCGATGCCAGAGCCGGCTTCTCCCCGGCTGCTGCCCAGTCCTGCTTGGCGCAGGCAGGACGGCTGCCGAGCTCGTTAGGCTCAGGTATGGGATTAGCCATAATTGCCAGCACTTTGATGGCCGTAACCTCCTCCCTGAGGGCTACTTGTTACCTGCAGCAAACCTGCGCCTGGCATCTGGCTGCTAATCCCGGGATTAGCGGGCGCGGGGAGGGCAGCAGATGGAGCCCGGTCAGGCCAGGACCCCCGGGGCGCAGCGCTGCCCGTGGGCTGGGCACCAGTTGGGTTTCCCGGGACCCCTGAGGTCACCAAGGCAGCTGGGTCCCCAGTGAAGCCACTGGAGGAGCTGCTCCCAGGGGAATTCCCACCCGGGATCTCCCCTGGGACGTCATCCCCTCTGGGGCACCTGGGAAAGCCCCTGTGCACTCCCTGTGAGATGACTCAAGGGACAGAAGTGTCCCCTGCTCCCCACCACAGCCCTTCCCAGCTGCAGGAAGAGATTCTGGGAATCCGGCACCCTCCGTGTCCGACCCAGGTCCCTGCAAGGAGCAGGGAGCCGGGGGTGCAGTGGGAGGCTCTGCCCAGAGGCAGCCAGTCCTGAGAGTCACATTGGGGACCGTGGTCACCCGAGGGGACCTCCAAGCCCTCCCGGCCTGGCTGGGAGCCCAGAAATTGCAACCAGGGTGGCTGCAGCCCAGCCAGCCCCGGCTGGGCCACCCCGCGGGGGGACGGGCTCTGTTGCCCCGGGGCTGCCTGCTCTGCTCGGCTGCTTCTTGCCCCAAAAATATCTGCGGCGCACCCAGGGTGAGCAAAGGGGAGGGGACGAAGCCGTGGGGAAGGAGAGAAGGAAACGGCCGCAAGTCTCCATCCCGAGCCCCCCCCAAAGCCGGCTCCCTTGTCCCTGGGGTCCCAGGCAGGGGGAGGGAAGGGGGGTCCTGCCGGGAGCTGGACCAGGGCTGTGTGTTGGGGGGGTCTCTGCCCCCCACCTCCCAGCCGGCCTCCCCCCATCCTGCGGGCCGAGCGCCCCGCGGCTGCGTGCTAACCTCAGGGTCCCCGCTCAATGGGAGGAAGGAAATCCTCATCCTCGGGAAAGGCTGCACACGGCCGTTTCCTCCTGCGGCGGTGGGGAGGGGGCTGGGGCACCAGCACACCCCGACATCACCACCCCCCCCGCCCCAGTTAGCAATCCCATCCAGAGACTGGATCCGGCCCTGGCTGGGCCATACGAGAGCCGGGGGGACAGGCTGGGGGCTGCTGCATCCCCCCGCCCCGCAGGAGCTGCCAGGGGTCCTCGGGGGGGGCTTCTTGCAGCCTTCCCACGCCCCGAGCCAGCGAAGCCCCTCAGCCCCTCGGCCATCGGCTTCCCTGAGCGTGGTGGGAGGCTCAGCTCCCAGCGCCGGCCGTGGGCGCGGGGGCTGCGCGGGGGCACGGGCCCGTGGGGCTCAGCTGCCCCCCGGCCTGGCAGGGCTCCCGGCCTTCGTCTTTCCCGCGCCTCCTTCCTCTTCCTCGCCGTGCCCTTCGCCCTGCCGACACGCAGCGGCTGGTAACAAATGGGCGAGCGGTGGTGGCTTTGCTCCCGGTGGCCTTTGGTGTCCCCAGCCGCCGGGTGCCGGTGGCCAGGCTGGGTCCCCATGGCGGGAGCTGGCCCCGCCATGTCCCCGCCGAGGACCGGGGTGACGCTTTGCCGCGGGTCCGGATGCCCGGTGCTGGCAGCACGGCTCTGCCGGACACCGAGACCCCCGCGCCGTGCCCAGGGTCACCCCGCTGCTCGGGGTCACCTCCCTGCCGTGTCCGGCCGTGGCGTCCTGGCCGCAGCCCGTGCACCGGGACGATGCTGCTGCCGGCCTGGAGGGCTGCAGGGGCCGGTCCCGGTCCCGGGGGCCCGCCCGCCCCGGGCCGGTGTTTGATCTGCCGGCAGGACGGGGTTTATTCGCAATAATCTCCCCGGGGTGGATGGGGACCGGCGGGACCGGACGGGGAGCGGGACCGGACCGGGAGCGGCACCGGGAGCGGCCTCGCGCGCCCCGGGCGCCCCCTGGCGGCGGCGGCGGGGCGCGGTGGGAACAAAGGCCGGATCCGGTACCGGCACCGGCGGCGGCGGGGACCCCCCCGCACGGGCCCCCGGCCTGGACCCGGCCACAGCGGCGGGCGCGGCCGGTGCCCCCGGCAGCGGGGACGGCGGCGGCTCTGGGGGGGGCCCCGCTGCGCCCCGGCCCCGAGTCACCCGGTACCGAGCTGCGCCCCTTCCTCCTCCTCCTCCTCACCCGGGTGATGCCAGCCCGCTCGTCCTCCCGGGCCGCAGCCCCGCGCAGACCTGACGGGCAGCTTGGAGAGGCGGCAACGGGGGCGACGGGGCACCCGACCCACCCACGGAGCAGCCGCAGGAGCCCGAGCTCCCCCCCCAGCTCCCCCGTCCCCGTCGGGTCCCCTCGCACCGCCGCGGACCTCAAACCACGGCCCGCGCCGGCTGCGAGCGAGGGGTCGCAGCGGTTCTGGCGCAGCGGTTTAAAAATCGTTGTAGCAAAACAACACAGTCGGAGCGCATCGGGGGTGCTGCGCCCTTCGGGGTCCCCGGCAGGGAGAGGATCGGGGTCACCCCCTTCGAAAGGGGCTCGGACTGAAGCTGTGAGCTCTAACGTACCTGTCGTTCTCCTCTTCCCGCTCCGCACGGGCTGGAGCTCTGGCTCCAGCAGAAGCAGCAGTATTTGCACCTCTCAAAACCACGGTTCATAAATCGCTCCTCTCAAACACAAACAGGAGGAGGCCTTCTTGGGGGATTTTACCAGGCAAGAAACACACAAACAACTGTTGGGAGTAAAAAAATATGTTTTTTCCTTTTAATTACATCAGTTATCAAAGAAAAAAAGCAGTGGTAACAAAAATACAAAGCTCTGAGGGTTCCTTGTTTTGTTTGTTTTGTAATAAGCTGAGCATCAGTGCAATTGTTTTAATTTAACTTCTGCTCTGAGTCTCTGCTGGCAGAATACGAGTAGGCTTTGCCCAGCACCAGACGGTCACGCAGCAGCTTGAAGAAGGCGTAGTAATTGCTGAAGAGGATCAGAGCCAGCGAGATAGTCTGGTGCCACTTCTCTGAAGAAATCAGCGAGTACAGCTGGTAGAAGATGACGGCTCCTTCCAGCAGAATCAGGATGTTGAGGATTCTCAGTGGTTTGCTGAAAAAGAACTGTAGGAGAGACCACAATAAGGCACCGAGCGCGGTCAGAGCCGTCGGGACGCGCTGGCGACAGGACGCGCGGGGCGGAGGCCGGTGAGGTGACCCTCCGGGATTCCCCTTTGGAGACGCGTTTACCCGGGAGCGGCTCTGGAGAGAGCCCCTGTTTGCAGGGGCAGAGTCACCCTGCTGGCAGCGCCGCCGGGAGACGCGGGACTAAGGCGAAATGCTGCATGAGCCGCGCTCGTTCCACCGCCCCGGCACGCCCTCTCCTGCTCGGAGAGCCAGCTCGGGCAGGCCGAGGTGCTCAGGACAAGGGGACCGCGACCCTGCCGATCCTACACCTCCCTCCCCAGAAAGGAGATGTGATCTTACGTGAAAGCGGAAGTGCGAGACGTCCGAGGGCACCGCCACGTTGTAATGACCCACAGCTTTGTAGACGTTCTTGCTGTGTTTCACTAACACTCCCTGCGGCCACATGCACTCCTCTGTCCACCTGCAGGGAACAAGCCCAGAGCTCTCATTTCTGCTTCCACAGCTGAATCATAGAATCATAGAATTGTTAAGGTTGGAAAAGACCCTTAAGATCATCAGGTCCAACCGTTAACCTACCACTGCCAAGTCCGCCACTAAACCATGTCCTCAAGTACTGCATCTACTCGGCTTTTAAATCCCCCCAGGGATGGGGACTCAGCCCCTGCCCTGGGCAGCCTGGGCCAGGGCCTGAAGGGGCGTCTGCTGCCTCCCCACCAGCAGCCAGAATAACGCAGGAGCTGCTGCTGCGGCGCTGGCCACAGCAGTAAGCTGCCGTCATTTGTGAGGGCAGAGTTTGGCCCCTGAGGCGTTGTCACTACGGCAGTGACGAACGGCGGTTACCTGGGGCCAGAAGCAGCAGGCATCCTGCCAAAAATCAGATCTGCTTGCTGCGCTTGGAAGTGGACGGTACAGATCACGTCTGTACGCTGTCGGGTGCGTCAGCCGACAACTCGGCTTTCATTTCTCTTTCTCTTGTTTTTTTTTTAAGCAACAAGAGGAACAAGAGAGGTGGCTGGGAAGCTGAGCTCCCCATCCAGCCTCTGTTCAGGCCAGCGGGCACGCCAGCTCCGAGAAAACTCCAGCCCAAGCCCCGGGAGAGAGCTCCTTACTGATGCTGTAGCACGTTGGAGCAGAGGGCCGGATCGACCTTCTGCCAGCAGCCCAGGTGCGCCGCGGCTTTATGGAGCAGGTCGCAGTAGCGCGCAGGCAAGAGGTACTGCATCAGGATCACAGAGGTGCTGATGGAAACCAGAAGGAAGAGCTCACAGGACCAGCGTTTGTCATAGTACTGAGTGTTCTGTGGGGGGACGAGAAGAATGCGTGACAGCGTGTTTGGACTGCCTCACCTAACAAAGCCATCAAAACACAAAGCGCTCAGGCAGGTAAAACGAGGGCTTTTCACGTAGCTATTAATCCCACTTGAAAAAGAAGCGCCCACATAGGATGGCTGCTGTACAACTCCTGAACGCGCCACAGTGAAACATTTATGCTATCATCACCCATCACCAAAAATGGGGAGATAGCTCCCGATGCTGCCCTAGCTCAGCTGACGATGGGTGGGAGCACCAGCGCCTCGGGGCAAGGGGACCTGGGCTCATCCTTGAGGTCTGACAGAATTACTACGAGACATTTGTCTCGTTGTACAACATACTAGTAACTCAAATAAAACAGCTAAGAATCCTAATAAGGTCCATCCTCCTTCATAGTGCCTCCCTTATTAAAGTCAATCCCTTGTCCTGGAGCTCTGTCCTCACAGAAGGCCAGTGTGCGAAGGAACGGTCGGCCCGGAGTCCTTCCAGCTTCGCGGGGAGGCAGGAGGGGACGCCGCTCCCTAACAGATGGACGCATGCTCTCAGGACAGTCAGAATACACTTTACCAGGACAATATTGTCCTCCGTTACATGGAGTTTAAGCAAAGCTAAACCTAGATGGTTTTGCTTCTTACTTTTTACAAGGCCTCTGTAAATGGGTTTGATACAGCCGCCTGAGCACAGCCCTCTAACCTCTCCCACGTTCCAGCTAAGCAAGAAGCGAGAACCAGACCTCCTCCATAACCCAGTGTCCACCTCCCCACAACCCTCCCCAGCCAGCTCCCCGCCTGGAGAAGCGGCGTCTGCAAGCACAGAGGTGGCCCCCGCTCACCTTCACAAACCAGACCGGCACAAAGGCCACGTAGTAGGCACTGAGCATGGAGCTCACCAGCACCTCTTTCATCCGCCAGTTAAAGTCCATTTTCAGGTATTCCACCTCATTGCGGATGAGGTCTGGGGAGAGGCAGCAGGCGTGAGTGGGCATGGCCTCCATGCCGTACATCTGTCGAGTGTGCTGCTTCCAGGTCTCCTTTAGGACGGTCAGGTAGTCTCTGCTCCTGGAGTTCACCTCGCTGGTCTCTCTGGGACCGATGTTGGCCACCTGGGAGAAGAGGCCCGTCTTCCGAAAGTCACAGTTCAGCTGGAGGAAGGGAATGTACATGCCAAACCTGGAGCAGCAAAGTGCAGAAAGGCGGTTACTTCCCCCCGAGCTCCCCGTGCGATGCCTTTGCTGGCAGCAGATCAGCATTGCGATCCCAGCCTCAACGGCATCTGGTACCTATAGAAACTCCAGAACAGAGCTTCACCAGTCTGATCTCAAACACAAGCACCAAGTCTCAGATCTTTACGAGATGCTTCCTCCTGCATCTACCAGAGGGAAGGGAGCTGTTTCCACTACTTGACTGGAAATAGAACTGTTAGTTCTTTTGTTAGTTAACACGAAGCGGGGAAGCTGTTTGATTCCCTCCACCCGGCAGAGGCACCTAAGGGCTGAGGTAAACCGAAGACATGGGTTCTTTGACTACCATGAGAAAAGCATACCGTGCTTTTCAGAGGACACGTGCAATCTAATAATTAATGCTTCTATTAAAGCCGAAATATGGGTAAATATTAAAGATATGCCCTGCCACCAAGAAGAAATGTGACACAGCAAGAGGGAAATGGGTAGTTTAAGTTCTACTACCAGGTAATTGAGTGCTTATTCACTTTCAGGCTTCACTAACTGAGCAACACCCACTGCACTGAAGCAACATTAGAACTCAGACACGAGTGACAGAGGAGATACTTACGGGTAACACAGGAACAGGAGATTAAGGAAAGAGTAGGTTCTGAAAAGGTGAATTATTGATCGACACAAACTCCAGCCTGTGCCAGTGAGAACAGCAAACCGAGTGATCACCAGGAAAACAGAGCGTGGCAGGGAGACTTTGCCACTCTGTGAAGCCTGCGGGGAGAGAAGAAAGAGCTGGGCAGAGGGGAGGCTAATTCCCTCTCCCTACAGGAGGCAAACGGTAAATGAGCAGCACTCAATCTGTAAAATCAACTTCACATGCGTGAAGGAAGAGATAGCGAAAGGCTCTGACTGCCACCAGGAAGGGGAGGCCTTCTGTGGGCTGGAATCTGGGCTCGCCAAAACCCAGGGCCTCATTCCTCAAGCTGGAATGAGGAGAGCTCTCGGAGTCTCTTGTTAAGGTCTGGTAGTTATCGGTGTGACCAGCCCGCTCTCCTGGAGCTGCTCTGCACAGAAAGCTTCCGCAGGCAGCAGAAACCGAACTACACTGGTTCCTCCTCGCGGAAAGCTAGAGTAATGAAAAGAAAAGGAAAAGAGCCAAGGAAGAAAGCAGAATTACCACAGTCTAGTTGAGAGAGTAATTCAGAAACCATCACAGAAGGACAGAGAGAGTCATGAGCAATGGTTTGAGGTGCTCATTTCTGTTCTCTGTTCTTCCCATTAGAAACCATGCCTAGGTTTTTGACTTGGACAGAGCACCAAGTTCTTTAGGAAAGGACAGAAGAATTTGGAACTGCGAAAGGGACGCACAGCTTTACATTTCCCCTGAGAGGAAAGAGGAGTTCTGAGATCTGCTTGGGGACTTTACCTCCTTCACAATAGCACCGATCAGCCGGCGTGCCAGGACGATCGTCGTCACTGTCAGCACGTTGAAGTCAATAAGATGAAAGTTCTGCGGTGACAAAAACAAAACGATTCCACTTTCCATCAGGCAGCAGAAACCCACATTCAACAGAGAAGCTCCCAAGTTATTCTCTTCTCCTCGGACTCTCTCTTCCAAGACCAGAAAGAGAATGCCAAGCAGACAGCCAGTGCCCAAAATTTGCCAAATAAGAGTCACATGAGCAACCCTCCAGGGCTGCAGAGTCACAAGTAGTTTGCATGAAACATATATAGAAAACTTTATGGCTAACGACCCAAGAGACAGTCTGTGAATACCGCCGGACAGCAGCTGTCCTTTGGTGCTTACCAACGACGTGTGTGAAGGCGGATGGGAGGGTGGGTACCACCACACAGTTTTGTAGATGTTGATGTAGTGGACGAACAGAGCGACGAGGTGACAGAAGAAGAGCTGAAGTTCAAACAGCACGCTCCTCTCCACAGGCAGCTCTGGGATCTTACAGTGCCGGAGGGGGACGACTGTCTGAGTTGCCAACGGTGGGCTGGAAAGGCCTGTACCTGATCCGCTCCTGCCGAGGTAAACCAAAAGCCAGCGGTCACTTCCCTGGGATAAACACCGCGCTGTCCTCCAGCCCACATACGCAGGCTGCAGAAGTCGGTGGGTGTAATACTGACTGAGAAACCTAAGCTGGCTATCGTGGTCAACGGCTGCCACAAACCAGAAGCGCCAGCACCCCGAGGATGTCTAGGACGACTGTTACGGGCAGATGCGAGCGGGAATTTGCCCAGCGAAAGCAATATTTGGAACGAGGCCAATCTACAGCACCAGGTTATTTGGTATTAAATCCCTGCTGTTGAGTCAGGTTCAAAAGCCGTGGCTGTGTTTTGCTATTCAAGGGGCAACCAGTGGCCCTCTTAATTAATTGGAAGCTTTTAGGCCTCGAGTTGCTATTTACATTTCTAAGAGTGCTTGAACATGAAATACAGAGCAATTAAACACAAGCCCTTTCTCATTCTTCAACTTCTATTCAACTACGGAGGAAAAACAAGTTTAGTCAGAGGCGCATATTCCTGTGTGAGCACGCACACAATCCCAGACAGCAACCCTTTTAATCAAAGGGAAGGGAATTAATATATACTAGATATATCTCTCCTGATTTGCAATCTCTAAATAACAACAGTCAAAGGAATCTGGGTGTGGGTTTCAAAGGAACTCCAGAGCACAAGCTCCTATTGAAAATCCCAAAACGAAACCACAGAAGTCTTGGAGTGTGACTGCAGAAAGGCTTCTAGCCCGGGGTGGACACAGGTGGATCAGCCCAAACTTTTTAAAACAAAAGGCCAACAGCCTAAAATAAGGCCATGCGTGAGGGGAAAACTTTAGGAACCCAAGCTGTCTCTCGCTGAAACCCCCAGATTCCCAAGCTGACAAGACTGGTTCAGCTCCTCAGGATTGATAAATCCGCCAATAAACTCTGTTTCTGTACACAGAACAAGAGCTCCTGTTCTCATCCTCCAGAAAAGGGCTTTAAACGTAAACACAAAGCCTTTTCTGCTTTGAACAGACGCACACGACCTAAAGGTGCTCTTGCAAGAGCAGCAACAAGGCTCTCATACGCATAAAGCACTTTGGGACTCCTCAGCCTGGACTGCCGTGTAGGTGATGGGTATCAGAGGGCTACAGGGAGAAATCACTTGGAGGGAAGCTGGGGCGTGGATTTGTACTGCATTACCTACTTGTGATAAGGACCTTTGTGCATGCTCTCACAGCAAAGTATGCACAGGGTGGATTGCTCCACCTTCTGCGGCCTTGCAAGAACTTGTTTGAATAACTGTATCCCTATAAATTTCTTGGCCTAGGGCCGTAAGCAGGGAGTATGTTAAGACAGATCTAACATTTTCTTCACAGAGAGTTCATAAGGCACCTCCTGCTTACGTACTGCTGTCGGTGCTCCGCTTCTCCTTCCTCCTCTCTACCTCAGTTGCAGAAATGCAACCAACCAGCTAGGCTAGAACCTGAAAAAAACCCCGCAGCCTACACATCACCTGACCTAGCTAAACTCTACCCCAGAAATGCCTCACCTGACGTAAACTTCAGGGCACAGGAGATGCAACAACCAGAACTCCAGAGGCAGGCTTCGGATAAAAATTTGTCCCTATTCTTACTTTCCATTCAATGGTCACTAAAAGCTTTTGAACACTCCTGGAAGTCTGTCACGGTCTGATAAAGCACTTAACAGTTTTGAGCAAATTAGAACACACCTATCCCAATTACAACATGTAGCATGGACACTGCCACATGTAGAAAAAGGATTTCAGCTGGACACCGGGAGTTAACAAATCCCTGAGCCACAGGAAAACCAGCAGTGTGTGAGATGAGGAGATACAGATGGGCTCACACCTGCCTCAGAGAGGAGCAGCCGGCCTGGCTGGATGGGAAGATGCGGAGAGCCGGACGTACCTGGTGCGTGAGCGCACGCCTGTGACAGAGGAACTCGTGGAATGGCCGGAGCCGCCAGCGGCCCCGGGTTCACAGAGGGGATTTCGGCAGTAGGACGTGCGGTTAGGGCCCCGCCTTCCCCCTGCCATAACAACAGAGGGTGCGGAGGGTTGTTCTTTCAGGTGGCTTCTCTGCTGTTCACTGCGTGATTATGTCTTCAGTCCTTAGAACTGAAAGGAAAAGATTTATAATTAAGGCTCATCTGCTTACCACGCCCCTGGTGACCAGCGCTAACCCATCACTCACATTGCTAGCTTGCAGCACGAAGCAGGATAACGCAACTTTGCTCAATCCTTTTCTACATCTCCTGTATTTGCCACAGGCTATAGATGCGGCCCCAGATAGCTCCTGACGCTCCTAGGACATGCAGAGGCTTGTCCAGGTGCTGTGAATTCATTGAGAGTCTAAAGCCTAATGTACGCGGGCTTCCCCGGGAGCAGGAAGAAGCTTTTCATGCCTCTCTCCCAACCCAAGGCAGTTTACAAGGAATTTAATCTGCATCGCTGTGGTGTTATCCCTGTTTTACAGGCAGAGCAATACACTTACGGAGATGCTAAACAATTCGCCCAAAGGATTCAGTAAATTGGGGGTATTACCTAGGTCCCCTTTTGCCCAATTTTGTGCTGGAGTCAAATATTCACAGCTCTTTTAAAGGGACGCTGCAAAAGCACACAAACTGGCTTTTTCCTTTAAGATGGGAAAAAAAACCCTAGCATTTTTAGGGCATTTGTTGTTGATGTTTGCATGGCACAGAGCTCAACAGGATGTTAGCCCAAAGTTGGCTTTTCCAGTGCTTGCTTGCCACGGTATAAACAATAATAATAATAATACCAAGGTTTTAAAAGCCTTCTCTGGATCCTGTTTAACCTTCGGAGAATCTATACAACTTAGAGAAAGGGCAGGGTGACGTTACATCATTTACTAGAAGTGAAATCTGAGCTGTGACGAAACTCTGATCAGGTCATATTAATTGCTTAACGTTTCTTTTTCTGATTGCTAATTTCCAGTTTGCATCACTTCATAGTTAGCATCCGGAGTAAATAAGATTTGCTGAAGGTTTAAGAACTGCTCTCAAACAAGTTTTAAAGCTTACACTGAGCTCCAGAGTCCTCGGACAATGAGGGAGAGGGTGCAGGGGCTGCGCCTGGGGACAGACCCAAGCGAAGCAAAGACACCCCGAGACGGGTGCCATCGCACGGGCACGGGGGTGGCTGTAGGGGTGGGGGAACCGAGGGGGTACAGAGCAAAGGGCAGAGGCCCCAGTACGTGCCATGGCACAGAGTCCTGGGCACACGGAGCAACTGGTGGTGAAGAGGAGTGGCTGCGCACAGGAACCCCCCAGGACACAACACGGGGGCTGTGGGGGGGCACCAGATGGACAGGACCTTGGGGTTTGAGGCCCAGGACACCAGGAGAAGAGAGTCTGAGAGGGAAAAGCAGTCGGATGAAAGCGTTGGGCGTGGGAAGAGAGCTGGGGAGCCTGGGGGGACACACTCGGGGGCTATGGGAGTGCAGTTCAGGGTCCGGGGGAGCTCAGATGGGGGCTCTGAAGGGGCAGGGGGGCTGCGAGGGCACAGGCCGGGGGCTGTGGGGTCTACAGAGGCGCAGGCAGGAGCCACAGATGCTCCAGGGGTGCAGGCAGAGGCTACGGAGGAGCAGTGGGAGATCTGGGGGGCACAAACGGGGGCTACAGAAGAGCAGGGGGGACCACAAGAGCCCCGGGGGAGCAGGAGGGGCTATGAGGGCTCTGGGGCAGAGGCTGGGGCTGTAAGAGGGTAACGGGGGCTGCAAAGGCCCTTGGGGCGCAGGCCAGGGCTGCGGGCTGGCAGAACGGGCCAGGGGAGAGCACCGGGGGCTCCGGAGGCTCCCCCGGGGCAGAAGAACCCTGCAGGGCAGCACTAGGGGCTCCGGGGGGGCCGGAGGGGAGCTGCGGGAGCGCGCAGCGAGGCTGCAGGGAGGAGCGGGGCTCTGGGGCAGCTCCGGGGCGTCCCGGGGGCTGCGGGCCAGGCCGCGGCCCGGGAGCCGCCCCCCTCCCAGAGGCGGCGGCGGGGCGGGGCCAGCTGCGGGCTCTCCAGCGCCCCGCCCGCCGCTCGGCCCCCCCCACCTCACCCCTCACCCCGCTCCCGTCCGCCTCCCCTCTCCCCTCCCCGGTGCCCGGGTTCCGTGTCCCGCCGCTCGGGGCCCCCCTCACCCATCTCCGGCCGCCGCTCAACCTGCGCCGGGCACAATATGGCGGGCGGGGCCGGCGGCGCGATGGCGGCCGCCAGAGGACAATCCTCCTGCGGGGCGCGCGCGCGCGCTGCCCGCCAGCCCGGCCCCGCCCACAACCACGCCCACGGCCCCGCCCCCGCCACGGCCCCGCCCACGGCGCCCTTCGGGCATTTCGAGGGCGCACCGGGGGGGTCCCCATCGCCCACCCCCCTTCAACCCCCCCCCTTTTTGGGGCAGAGCCCCCCAACTCCACCGTCCCACAAACGGCAACTCCGCAGCAGGAAGGGAAACAAAAGAAAAAAAAAAAAACCACAACAAAAAACCTGACGCCTTCAAAAGCCAAAAAAAAAAATTCAACTTAGACCTTTATTATAGGGAATGACTAATAATTTTCAACATCTGTCGAGTGCTTCTCGCTAAATACCAGCCGCGCAAGAGCTTGCCAGTTTCCTATACAAGTTATTTTAATGCCGTGTGATTCACCTTGATCAGTTTTCCCCATCTTTACCAACCACTTGCAGTATTTTTCGTTGATTTCTGGAACTGGTGGGTGTTTGATGCTTCGGTGCAGATGGAGCATTATACAATCCTGAGAACCACCCCTGCCTGGGCTGGAGGCAAAGCCATTTCTAAAATGAATGAACTTTCACAGGGCCGATCTTTCATTTTTTTTACTGGTTTTGAAACCTACATTGTGCAGAGCCATCAAAATCCAGGAGTATCCGGACGCCTGCGGTTTTAACGGAGTCTTCCAGAACACCACCAAAGGCAACAGGTAGGATGTACCGATGTCAGGTTAAAACCAGGTTTGCATCTGTAACACCACGTCCGAGCCTTTGGTTATATTTGCTTCTAACGCCAGCGGTAAAAGTCACAGCTTCATTGGAAAACACTTAATATTCCAGTATTCCAACATAATAAACGCTGCTCTCCGGTGTTTCAGGCAGCCGAGGGAGGCTCCGGTGTTCTCCAGCACTCGCCAAGAGCTGGCGGGTTCCCATTTCCCAGCCACAGCAAAGCGAACGGCATCTTAACTGGGTTCCTTTATCAGATCTGAAATCAGCTCACTGGAGATTCATCCCACGTTGCAAAAGGAGCAAAGCGAGCGTGGAAACAAACATTTCTATTAAAACATATGGTAGCAATGGAAGGCTCAACTGAGCAATAACAGCAAAGGTTTCTGCTCTGTGCTCAGAGGAACTGAGCTTCCCGAGTAGAAAAAGAGGAATAACATCTACATTTGAGACGGGAGATCCCACGGGCCCTGACTAGCCTGCAGAAATTCCTCCCCCTCAAAGCTTACAAGCGGGGCACGCGTCCAACATCTCATCCAAGATGTTATAGGTTTATCAATTAAAGGAGAATTTCCCTAAGCCCTCTCTTCCTCCCCAAAAGCACCGTATGGACTTGTTCCTCGCAGCCGAGGGAAGAGCTGCGTCAGCGGCCGGGCTCGCGGCTCTGGGGCCGTTCGGAGGGGCGGCACAGGCTGCGGGAATCGCCCGCTGCCCCAGCGTTCTTTAGGAGAGCAGCGGCACGGGGCGAGGAAGGGAAGACGCACATATTTAAATTGTTTTTCTTGGCTCCGTTCGTGACAGATGCCCTCATACAAATTTAAAACCTCATTCGGTGCAAAAAGAATCATCTGCTTTAACAGCCAAACAGGGAATCCAGCTGTGCTCTTAAACCCAGCTTACCAAATATGGAATTTTAGAGAGGACCATATCAAGGTAACGTCTTAGCCTTACTGAAAGCACAGCTTTTTAAGTTAAACATAAAAATGCCGTAGGTAAGTTATAAAGCTTGTAGGCATTTGCTTTATTCAATTATCCGAGCAGCAACTTGAAACCAGGGGTAGGGAATGGGCAGGGTATGACAGTCTCCTTCCAGGAGAAGCTGCTGGGGCCATCCCTGCAATACCAGCTGCAGCGTTTTTCCTGCAAGCTCAGCTTCGCAGCCTGTGGCTGCCCAAGATACTGGCTATGAACCACTACGCACGGCGGGACCTCACCGAGGAAGCAGAAAGCCCAGGTTTAGACCAGCTCCAGGCTGAGTATTTATACCAAAGGGCTGGACTAGGGACCGAAGAAGCTGGGGCAACCCAGAGCAAGGGCCAGGGAAGAGGGGACTGCTGAGGCACGGGGCGCTCTGCAGCAGGAGGATGTTTCTAGAGCCAAGCTTCTCTTGAAAAGAACAGTATTGCTGGGAAAGACTCCCAGAGAGAAGACGTGATTGCGGCTGTGCATCGCACTGTACAGTCCCGAGCACAATGGGGGCCTTTATCTTGTTTATGGTCTTTACCAAAATCCTATAAATAAGATGATGTGGATTAGTCCTTTGGGGAAATCAGGAGATGAAAGATCACTGGTGCTCGTTAGCTCACAGCTGGCAGAGTACTACCTCCAGTGGCTACGTGACAGTAGAAAAGGGAAGGTTATTTAGGTGACTCAGGCTTCAGTACTCAAAGGAATCTCCACCCCTCACAAATTTCAGCGAGTCCTGCATCACCCCCGGAACGTCTGGCTAATTAGAGCATCTCCAAGAGACACATCCGATGCTGATGGCTATTTTGGGATCTCAAATTAGCTGTTGCAGACTCTAGGCTAAAATCTGAATGTAGTAATGCTATGAGAGGGAGGAAGATGTTTGACGCAGGGCATGTTTTCAAAATACTTTTGGCATATACAGTTATTTTCAATATATTAAGATTTACATTCCTCCATAACATTAACATCTTTCACATAAACATGCAACAAATGCAATGCACAAGCAAGCCGTATTACTCCAAAGGCAGTGTCACAAGATCCACTTCTACTGGTAAAAAAACCGCATCATAATAGATGATCTCTATCAAATCTTTTCCACTTGATATAAAAGCTGTGCCTATTAAGAAAGAAATGGGAAAGATTGGTACAACACCATATAAATTGATGTTCCAATTACATTGTAAATGAAGATGCATTCGATAAACACGCCACAAATCCAGACACGTTACGATTCCCCCAGCAGAAAACTCCGGATCCAATTTTCAAGTGAAAGTCAAAGAACTGAGGGTAATCTCGCTCCGTTGCAGCATTCCCACATTCTTGTTCCTAATACTCCTAAGATAAGAGAAGCTCATTTGGTAGCTTTACAATTCCATATAAAATAAGACTTATGTCCTTCTACGTCCTATGCCCAGGGCTTTTCACGGTTGTCTTTTGAAGCCATTAGACTTCTTCAGCGTTCCAAGGGTTTACTTCTTTGTTCTTTTATTTACGGAGCTCAGACTTTCAGCGATCTCGAGATTTGAGAGAAAGCGATTAGCTGGCCCCAAAGGAAACGCTTGCGGCTGCTGCCTTTGGGCCTGGGGGGAGATGTGTCCTTGCTGTGTAAGCAGGTCGCTCCGCTGATGCGCGATAATCTCCCCAACCGAGGTACCGCTCGGTTTGCAAGCATTTACGTCCATTTATTAAGGTATTTATTGGAGAACAAGCCAGAAGGCGAGGCCAGAGCAGCCGCCAGAGGGAGCCTGGCCACCGTGGGTGCTGACGGGCACCAGCACCCAAAGGTGCTGGGGGTCCATCACCCCTCCTCAGGGCGTTCGCTCGCCGACACCAGGCGTGCAGCCCTGCAGGGCTCCGAGCTAAACGTCTCCCAGCCAGGCCTGCAGGACCGCTGACCGAGCCGCCTCTGGCAATGACGTCGGACAAAAAGCCATAAAAAGAACAGCCAGATTGCATTTTGGAGCCCGTCGCGGGGCGCGGAAGGGGCAGAACCAGCAAGGTCTAGCTGGGCAGCACCTGGTCTAAAATCTGCAGTCTATAATTTTAACGCATTATGGACTCATATAGGAATTCTTATCGAGCCCCTCCTTGGGCTGCTCTGTTTCTAGAGTGTGGGGCAACAACTTCAATGCTACCATGCTGCTGAGAGCACCCTCGAGAAGGCCAGCATCCCAATCAGGAACCAGCTCCCAGAGACAGATCTCCTCACCGCATTTCCCTCTCCTGAAACCCACTCAAACCTCCTTCCCCACGGGATCTCGGTGGGAGAGCTCTACGCAGGTACATACCGCAGCCTCCTCCACACCGTGACCTCTGCAGGAGCGTCAGTCATGTAACCGGCCTTTTGCCAGAGTAATTTATTTGTGGGTATATAAAGAATGGCTTCAATTTAGCAGCTCAGATGGTGCCGCCCCCCACCTCCCACAGGGAACATGTTAGCAGCTTGCAAGGGGTTGCAAAAATAAACAAACTTACCCACTTCGCGTTGCCCCTGCTCATCTTCACCCAAGTGATTCATAGCGATGAACTCTTGACTCCTGCAAATTGAAGACATTTGTGAGTCTCCTTAATGTAAGCACAAATCAAAAGAAAGAGAGTCCTGCATGCAATTACACAGGAAGGAAAACATGCAACTTAAGCTGAGCTTTGAACATTTCACAGTAAATATCAATACTGGGGTCTAAAAAGGGCCATCATTTTACATTTTTAAATAACTGAGCAGAATTTTTTTTTTTTGGCAGTAGCAGGACTATCTATATTCGTTGTCATTTTACATCTTTTGATATTTAAGCTCGCCGATTCCTCTTTGCCCACATTACATTACAGTGCATTTTCAAAGGGCACATTATTAAAGTTATTGCTAATTTATGCAGAAGCATGTGGTTTTTTTTAAATGTTTATTTTAAACATTTTTTGCAAATTTTTACATTAAAATTAACATTTGAAGAATTGTTTCAATAAAGTTTATGCAAGTTGCTGTCACAGTTTATGTAAAAGAGAAATGTGCTATTAAAATCAGACATTTAGGTTACCTTTTGGGTTTTGCGATGCATGTTAGCTTTACACATCCTGATTCTCCTGCGATAATTTTCCTTTAAAAGGGGGGTATAGGGTGATCTTTTCATCAAGCAAGACATTATGCCCTGAAAGCTGACTCCAAACCATTGTTGAAAATTCAGTTATTTACACTTTAATAACAATCTACAAATACAACTTTTTGTTTTAAAGTATTCCCCTCAATCATGCACTGCACCAAGCAGTTTGGTTCCTAATGCTCTATTTTTCACCCCCGAGCAGTTTAATTCTCTCCCCCTGGAATGCCAGATTCTTTTTGCAGATGGGAAATACAAACCATTTTTCATGTCTCTCTAAGCAGCAATTTACTTTATTAATATTAAATATCTCTCTCTATACACATACACACCCTCTCAGAAGGATATGAGGAGCAGCTGCAGCACCCTTCTCAAGCAGAGACACATTTTTAAGTGGCTTTCCAAGTAAAGGCTACCATAAAGTAGGAAGGGCATCGTCTCAGCCAAGGGGGTTAGGGCTGTTAACATAAAGCAGAAAGCAAGCTTCCTCCTCCTCCTGGTGGCAGCTAAGCCTCGGATTTTTCAGCATTCATTTTGTCACGCTACGTTTAAACCAGCCATTTCAGACTCAATCTGGAGTCTGCAGTCTGGAGTAGGCTGTGAGGCCACCTGAAATCTGAATCCTTAATTCAGCAGAGAACCATAACCACTTTCCAGCAGGCAGAAGTCAGATTTCTGCCATAGTCCAGGATCAAACTGCTTTCAACAACTTCCAGGGGGTGAAAAACAAATTTTTCTTTCTTTCTTTTTAAAAAAAAAAAAAAATGAAGCTCGTTCAATGAGCTTGATAGACTTTTTGTGAGACTTACAAAAAACACCATTTTTAGAATGTCTCCATGTTTTAAAAAGACAATTAGCTTTAGCATTAATTTAAATTTATTTGAAAAAAAAGCTATTTTATTGCTCAACAAAAAAAAAATGACAATTCATCACATTTACTTTGATTAAAAAAGGACTAAACTTTATTGACAAACTGCGGCAGACATTTTGACAAGTTTTAGCTACCTATTTAGGCAGACTTACACACGTAGCATTTAATCTTCAAGAACAGAGTGGGAGGACAGTGTACAAATCCAATTAGGACTTTATCCTATGTACAAAGTGAAATTTTTCCTCATTTTTTCAGCTGCAGTGTCCCTTTTTATGCAGAGCTAGTGTTGAGATACACTTGAACAAGTCAATGGGATTGCTAATGTTGACAATTCTGTCGGTTTTAAACTTGCACTGTATTATCTGCCCCAAGCACTAGAAAAATGAGAGGACTGTAATTTTACAGAGTTCAGACCTACTCACTTAATACTCTGTTTTCTAATATCAAACACCGGGCAATTAGAGCCATGCTTTAATTTGGTTTTCCCTTAAAAGTTCTTCATATAGAACCAAACTAAGAACCCCTTTACACTGGAAAATCTGCTTCCCAAGCATCTCTCAACACCGCATGTTCGGGGCTAGATTTCAAAACCCACATAAGAAAAGTCAATTTTACAAACCTAATTTTTTTTTTTTCTTTTAGGTCAATTACCTTTAAAAAATGCTATTTAATTTGTTTGAGGATCCTTCGTATTAAAATTTAAACTTAAGATTCACCAGCAATCTGCTTTTAAGGAAAGTTTGACATCTGAGGTTACTTTTAAACGGTGGCAGCTACTACCGTTACATTATGATTTTAATTCTTAAAAACAGCCCTGAATTTTGAAATGTAGCCTACTTTGGGATTCTGCAACTACAACTTTTATGGGTTCCTTAAAACCAAACTTAAAAGGTTAACAAAACCTTAATTTCATAACTGCTAAGCAAAGCATGTCACTTTTGAAACTAACATTTTTAACTCAACTTTTTTTTTTATTAAAAAAGGTACAGTTGTGTTTATCTAAACAACAAAGAAAGAAAAGCCATCTACACACTTAAAAAAAAAAATTAAAGTCGGTCCTCTAAATCTATTTAACTCATTTTTAAAATACTACGTACAGAAGCCAGAATGCAGGGTGAGGATGGAGTGGGAGAAAAAGGGCCACGAAGAAAAACAGTTAGACAATTACTTGTCTGGTGTGGGTAAAGCAACGGGAATCCCGGGAGATACAAGAATCAGTAACAACTGTTTGCTCATAACTGATATTTTTCCCTCATGTTTGTTTTTTAATAACGTCCGTATGGGTGCTCTCTGTAGGCCCCCTTCACTGGCCTGGCCGGTGGGGCCTTCAGGGAGGGCCTGGTTCCGTTCCAGTCATCTTGCCCTGCGGAAAAGAGAGGGATACGTCAAGGATGGCGGAGAGCCGCGGGGAAACGGGCACGGAGCGAGCGGCGGTGCCGGCTGGGCTCCGCTCCGGAGTCAGCGTGGAGGCACGGGGCATCTTCACAGCGGTTTCACCCCAAAACCGGTCTGCAAAATGCCCCGCGGTCCACCAAAACCTCTCGTTTGCAGCTCATCTTCCGATATTACGGGGAAAAAGCCACTTGCGCGGGAAGCCTGCGGCTTGGACAGCCCGGCTAAGTGCTGACTTGGACAAACCCGGTGCCTTTTAGGAGTAATTAATTTCAGCAGAGCCGAAGCCAATTCACGGGGCAGCTCTGGCAGCCAGCCGCGGCGAAGGTCGCAGCAGTCGCGGCCCCTCGGGCTGGCGGCCAGCAGCATCTACAAGCCCAGGGCTCCGGCTGGGGGGACTGCTCCAGGTAGCGCTCCTCTCCTTCCCAGACACCAGGCAAGGCAGCTCCTGGATAATTGTGCCAAAATAATTAAGTCCCTACGCTGCTCTAGCATGACAGCGCATCCGACTGAACTTCCAGACGTCGGTCTGACTGTGACTTGCTGTCCCTTCCCCTCCGCGACTACAGGAAAATTTACATCCATAGCTCCACAGCATCTGCTCGCTTCTTCGGAGCGGACATGGCTTGCTAGCGCTGTACCAGCGTTAACCGCTGACGGGACAAAGCACTCGACAGGACGGCCCAAACCCTTCTGCTACGTACAGCCACCACCAAAGCAAATGAAGTTCGCGTTCCCATTGTCCCCGAGCTAGCTCAAGCCCCAGATATCCAAGCTCAGCTTTCATTATGGCTTGTGCTTGCAACATTCATACTTGCATGCCTGCCATTCTCTCCAGGGTCACCAGTTTATGAAAGCAAGTGTCCGAAGCCCGGAAGGCAGCCGAGCCTGTTCCTACCACCGTGGAGCACGTTCCCATTTTCTCAAAACTGTCTCCAGCCTGGCTCAACAATTTATTTCTCTAATTCTGTTTTCATGAAAGCAGAGACCAAAGGAAATTACTGTGGATAAACAGATTAGCTGTGGCAACTTCATGCCAAGTATACAATGAGCATTTTGGCCTTCATATCCCAGACAACACCACCGCTCTCCTACCAAGTAGGAGGCACAAAAGCCTCTTTGTGCTGCGTGACTAACACAGGCAACAAACCAAGCCATTGAAGGCAGGAGTTACTGACAGCAGCTGTCTATTCAAATGCATCTTAGACTGGAAAAGCATCCCTGGTTAGGCACCTGAATGTGAACTTCTCACAACTCAAGCCCAGAGCAGGGAACACCCCGAGACAGCCACTGTGTTAACAACTGATTCCCTAATACCAGCATGACACGGCACAGGGGATTCCCAGCTCCCGAGGATCCCAAAAAGCCCCTCCAGCTGATCATTATCATCACTACCTGCATTCATTCACACCTTCAGGCAACTGATGCTCAGCTAAAGGGAGCTGTTTTCAATACAGCGTATTTCCATGCCATTAAGCAGCTCGCTGTAGAGCTTTCGTAACTTGTTTATAGTTCAGCTTGTTTACAGAGAGAGGAAAATGAATCTTACTCATTGCCACAGGCAGATGCCATTCATAAGCTTGGATATCTGAACTAGCATTAAAAAAAAATGCAGTCACCCAATCCTTTATTGCCAGCACCTCAGATATAAGGCTCGTTGTTTTCAACAGTTGGCAACTTACACAGTTGTGGTTAAACTGGTCTCCTGCACCCCTCAGTCTAGCTTAAGTTGATAGCTTGACGTAATTCAAATTAGCTAAACTTCATAGACTACTTGCAAGTTGTATTGACCAAAATTGTTCCACCTAATCAAAGGAAGGCCTTCATATGACATTTAAATCCATTTTTCAAGCAAATGTATAGTGCAGAGTCAGTATCAGCTAGCGGGTTTTTGAGGATAAGGAAGCAGATGGAACCATGCGCTCATCCAGTTCAACAAAATATAATCCGTGAAAACCAGACTGCAGCAAAAGTAGTGCTGTGGGTGGAAATCCAGAGCTCTCAAAATATTCTAAAGCAACAAGGAAATGAAAGGATATTTCCACAGTTAAAAAATGGAATTTTAAAAGCCTCCCCTTTGAGACAATCAAGCTAGGTAAGGATCTAAAAACCACAGAATGCCTTCGGTTGTTCAGACCTGGATAATCTGTAGGGCATAAATATTCTACCATGAAAACTACTTGAGGTTCTCCTCAGTAAGTTTTTTGCTCAGAGCGTGGAGCGGCACTGGAAAACAGCTGGTCAACACAAGCAATTCCCAACTCTATGCAGCCCCTTCCCTGTCAAGAGAACAGTATTCCCAGACATACCATAAGCTTCATAGGTTTCCTGTGCCTCCCCGTGTCCATAATCATAGTATTCTGTGTCCCTGGAAGAGTAATTACGTTGGTTACATACAGTGCTGAAATCGTATTCCTAAACTGACACAACTTGCACAAACACTTGAAAAGCAAAGATGCCCAATATTGCTCGTGGCTGTGGCGTGTCTGATCGCTGCTTTTACAGAACTGTCAAGGACACTGGGACACTCCCACAAGTTATTTCCCAGGCACTCCTGGATTCCAGCAGAACAGGGCACTTTCCCTACAGCTCAAACTCAGAAATGAGTGTTTCCATTCCCTTAAAAGAAAAAAAGAAAAAGAAAAAAAGATCATGCATAATTTTCTTGGTAACAGATAGGAGACAAGCAAACTTACCCTTGGCCCTGGCTGTAGTAGCCTTCATACCCCTCATAGCTCTGGTCTGCATATGCATCATCATAGCCCTGAAACAGATGATGACATAAACGGTGTTAACGGAAGGACCGAAGGTTAATGCCTGGCTGAGCCTAATGGCAAAACTGAATTCAGGCTACAGCAGCTTTCAGAGGAGCCTCTGAATCCTTGCCTGCCAGAGGGAAGGGGCTCAATCATAAGACCCAGGTAGCTGAAAAGTGCTTGTGTCCCGTGGCGTGGGAGGAACGAACCACACTAATATTTACAACGCGTTTGAAAGTCATTTACATGTCCAAAGCTGCGGTTTGTCTGCGGTACAAATCCACGTGCCAGGAGGTCTGTAACTGTGTTACCTAAAGCACAGATTTACAGGCAGACAAAACCCAACCTATTAACTTATGATTGGTTTCAGTGGAAAAACTGAGAAATTTTACTGAGAGGAGAAACAGAATTTAGAAATAGCAGTATTTGCGACGGTTCCCCAAAATGCTGTTGTGCATCACAACCACTCATCTTGTTTTCCCTTTAGAATCCCAAGAGCAAAGACGCTAAGATAAGCTTGACAGGAGGGTGGTGCTTAGTTATATGCCTTGAAACATCATCATGTTCATTCACATATTTATTTTAAGGATTTTAGGGGCAGTAAGAAACCTTTGGTGTTCCCTGCTTAAAGAATTCTCTTGCAGAAAGAGAATGTGATGCGAACTACATCAATCTCTGTGATGTAGTTTTGCTACCAGGCATTGATAGTTATGGCAAACTTCAGTCTTGGGGGCACATTTTGGTTTTATAAAAACCACCCCTTACCCTGTATTTAGGACACTAGCAGTTCCCTCCTTTGAGAAGAGGCAAAGCAGGTCACCCAGCACCGTACTGGTGACTGGTGGCCACTTCTCCAGTGCAACCTTACTGTTGTTAGCTCTTATTTCAAGAATGTTGACTATCTAATACATGATCAGCTAGCTGGAAGAAAAAAGAACAGAGATATATAGTTTCTTACATATTCCTCATAGGTTTCTGGTGCGGGAGGAGGAGGAAGCGGTATTCTCTGAATGCCGGCTGCACGTGCTCTGGGTGCAGGAGCACCCCGTACTGCTGGGGGAGGAGGTACTCCGCGGGCTACAGCAGCTCCCCGGGCAATGGCACCCCGCACCGGGGCTCCTCGCACAAGGGCCCCCCGAGGAGGAGGAGGGGGAGGACCAACACCACGTCCCCTGGAAAGGAGATAAAAAGGATTGTGAACAGCTACTGTACTGCTGGCCTGCTGCAGACCGAGGGCAGCGCATACGCTTCTTACACCTGCTTTAAAATGCAATAGCTTGATAAATAAATACAGTCACTATTACCTAAGCCATGAATTCTTTATCAAGAATGAAAGCACAAGAATTGTTAACATTTTGTAAATCCCACAATACAACAAACCTCTACTGCATTAAATATTGTGCAGACAAAGAAATAAATCTGATACAGAACTTTGACCAAGTCATTTCTCAGAGTTCATTTTAAACAAGCCTCTATCACTAACCTGTAATGACTGCCAGACCTCCAGAACTGTAGAGATCAATGATGAGATGAGCAGGGATGCTTCTGGGATAAACACTCAGAAGCAAAGACCTTCCCCCCATGAAACAGGGAGCACAGCAAGAACTATAGTAACAGAGTTCTCTCGCCAATTTATCCCAATGCCTTGACAGCAATGACAGAATAATGCCATCCTGTAACTTTCAAGGGACGGTCAGTTTAAACTCAAAATGCTTATTCTGCTGAAGGCTACAGAAGCAAACACGACATCAATCTACACATGACTTCCTAGGCCAATTTTTGAAAGGTTACTTTATGAAGCTACTGATTTCAGACATCAAAAATAATACAGAAGACACCCACTGTGCTCGATTACATCTCAAAACATACAAAACATTTGATGCCAGCTTGCTAAAAGCAAGCCTGCAACACAAGGCTAGAAAGCCTTGGCCAAAAGCCAAGGTCAAGGCCAACAGCTGATGTGCAAGAACAAGTAGCTTAACCTCATCTGGCAGGACAACTCTGAGCAAGATGCAGCATTTCCAGGTCTGTGCTTTTGGGAAAGATACCTTGGAACAGGCGGAGGCGGTGGTGGAGCTGCTCCCCTTCCCCGCACAGGGACTCCTCGGCCACGAGTTGGCTCTGGTACACCGTTCAGATAGGAGAGCTCCAAGAATTGCTCCTGACAGATATCATCCATCATATCCTAAAGAGGGGAAAGAGTCAACTCCAAAGAACAGCTAACTAGCCAGTCTGTGCTCCAGGATATCACAGGCTACCGTGCTGGAATAAAAATAACCCGATTGTCCTAAATTAAAATCTGCTGGTTAGTTTTACTGGGGTTTGCTCAGCAGGCAGCGGTGCACAACTGGCACCTTTCTCCAAACCGGCCAAGAAGGGCACACCGCCTGCACGTCGGAGAGCTGCAGTGAGCACTACAGCTGGTCCCAGGGAAGAGGACCTCGCTCATAGGGGTTCTGGAGGCATCTGGTGACGTTCGGCATCCCGGGGATGTCAGCAAGATTTATTTGCAAGTGTTGGAGAGTTCAGAGGTGAAGGCAGGCAAGACATCTCTCACCTCAAGCACCTTACAGCTCCCATTTAAAGGCAAATGGCTGGCAATGAGCCCACATAAGGTAACAACATACTGCTGTGTTCCCGACACGCTGAAGGAACAGGACAGGATGCAGCCTGATGAAGAACACACGCCCATTTGCAAATCCAGGCTGTCTTTTCAAATTCTTAGGAAGGCAGTATGTTTCTGGCTCCATGCATTTTTATCGCCTCAGGGGACCTGGCTTCGGGAATTAGCACAGATCTCTGGTGACCCTGCAGAAGCCATCGTACCCCACCCCTCCCCTCAGCACACAGGCAGCGGGGCCTCGCGCCGAGGATCTTCACGATGCCATGGCAACACCGCAAAGCAAGGAGTCTCCTACCAGATGTGTCTTCACAGCACTGCTGGCTTCCATAGTGACTTCTCTGTTAATTTTCACAAGTTTAACACATTGTTTGAAGGCAGCGATAGATAAGACACTTTAAATAGGAGGGCTGCACGCTTGCTTTAGCAAGCCGAGGTTTTGTACATCCCAGAGGCTCCTTGAAGATGACCTCTTTCCTTCAAAGACACTTCACATAGCAATCTCTCCTCCTCTCTGTGTCAGACTCACAGAAATCACTCAGTACCCACACACACAGCTTCCCTACTCCCCACCGCTCTCGGGTTCCACCCGCCCCTGGTATTTCAGGCAGAACATCTGAGCTCCCGGTCTCAGCTGCGGGGCGCGGTGCCGAGGGACGTCCAGCTCTCTACCTGCCAGGTCTCTGAATTACAGGCTGAGCTAGCCAGACGCAGGGAGCGCTGCGTGCTTCTTTCCCATTTTGGTTTTTTTTTCCTAATTTAGCAAGCGATACCATCATTTTAACAACATGCAAAAGACTCCTTCAAGTTCTGCAGTTCTTGGAGTCAATACTCTAGCTGGCACAAAACTGCCACGAAGCTGACCATAAAGGTCTTACAAGGTTCACCAGCAAAAGACATCCACAAACAGATAACAAGTGTCATCTGTATAAATGCCTGAGTAGCAAAGAGGTTCCTTCACATCATACACATTTAAAGCAACAGAAATATTGAGACAGATGTGTCTCAGAAACTAGCTACAACACTGACTACTACTACCGAGCTGCCTGGGCAGTCGCCCTCCTCATCCTCACACTGCCCCTTTAGAGTGAAAACATCTCCGTACTTACAGTTTCTGATCTGATTTAATCAAGTTTTCTAGCCCGATTTCTATGCTACAGTTCCAAGTCAGAGGAACCCAGCCAAGAAGTCTCCTCCATGCCAGGGATGGCTAACGTTATTCTCCCACTAAAACTGACCCAGGAGCTAAACAAGCTATGCACCCACCCCAGCGACCACAGCTAGTACTGGGAGAGAAATACCTACTCCAAGTGTCTACACAATTGCCCTGTAAGCGTATGTCTTTCTAATTATGGTTAGGGGAATAATACATGTCTTCATGCAGGATTAACAGGCTCATCTTAAGCTGCCACACACACTTAATACTCCCGGCTTCCTCAACTACACCATTCCTGTGGCGTGAGCAAATTTTACCCAACCTTATGGCCAGATTCACAACCCATCTACCTCCTTCAAAAAGAAAAGAGCATCGGTATACATACTGGTACGAGGAACTTCTTGACTTCTTCCATGGCATGAGCCATCAGAGCATATGCTTCACAAGGGGGTCCAAAAACTTCAATGAAGACATGCAAATCCATATTTAGATGGGCATATTTAGGGTCTCCCCCTTTACGCAGCTCCTCCTCCTGAAACAAGGCAAATCAGAGATTGCTAAAACTAAGTAACATGCAGAGAAACTACTTTTCTTTTATCTGTTTTTCTACGTGTTAACAGGAAGCATCTGTAAAAGCATTTTGGCCGTGCCTGGACACAGATCATAACATACACACGAGCATACAGTTTTACATGCAATCTACAACTTCCAGCTTTTTCTAGCTGCCTTTTCAGGTGACTATGATATTTTTGCTAATGCACTGATGCCAGCCACCTTTTTTTCCTGAAGATTAAGCATGTGCAAGCACTGTTCTTCCTCTTCTACACCACCTTTCTGCCTGAGGTGCTCTTTACCACCCAGTGAAGTCTAATGCCTCAAATAAACCTGCTCTTTAACTCTGCTCTTAGATACCTGTGTTATTCAGATGGCTTTAAGAAGCTACAAATAAGCTAGAAGTGTAAAAGCTTTTCATGCTGCTAAAACAGAACTCAGAATTAAATTACAGCTCTGTTGACTGTTAGCTCAGTTTTGGGAATAAGCAGGAAGAAAGAAAAATTCTTTTCATTTTTTCTGCTCAAAAAAAAAAAGCCTCCTGGCACTTTGTGATTCACTAAAGATTATCAGAAACATACTGCTCCAACATCTTCAGTGAAGCACGAGAATTTAAGGATTTCAGAGGGAACAGCTGGAAAAAGGATATTTTTTCTTTGTTTGTTTCTGGAAAGGAAAAAATATTCCTTTAGCAAATGACTTTTCTCAGAGTAGCCGGAATTAATTCTTATTTTATAAACTTTGTACTTTACCTTTCATATAAACTATCTCTGCATCCCAGGGTACAGGATATCAAAAGACGACTGGTCTCTAACTCATGCTCATAAAGAAAACACGCATCACACTTCTGCCCCAATCAAGATCGCTCCCAACACGCACAGAACCATTTAGGAAGCGTGACTTCCTACTGCCCTTGCTTTTGGACTTTAATTTTTTATGAAATGCTTTTAGAACCACTACTTCTCACAGCAATATGAAAGGCATTAATACATATGTATGTTTTCAAGGGTGATGCCCTTACCTTTGCTTTATCTCGCATTGAACCCTTCCCAAGCACAGATATCTTAGCACCAGTTTCTTCCTGAAGTCTCTTGATGGTGTTGCCTTGGGGTCCCAAAATCTTTCCAACAAAGTTGAACTGTAAATGAAAAAAAAAATAAAGAAAACAAAAATTAGCTCCAGAGCTCAGTAGCCTTAACAAAAGCTTTTCTGAATGTTATGCTGGCTGACAAAAAATTTAGCCACTCCATTTTCTCTTCACCTCACCACAAAATACAGACCAAAAAAGGCACAAGAAAATTTAAATTCCAGAACATTCTTCTAATGAAAAAATGCTCCACCAGAAAAATCAAGCTAAATTATCTCACGTAAAGCGTTTAATTCTAACGTCTACTCTCCAGTAGTTTTACAGGCAGCAAGTCTTAAAGAGTTAAATGAGTTCTTAACTGTAAAACACAAAGCACTACATATGAAAGTGTCTATTCTAGCAATAAAAGATCACAACTATGCATCACCATTTAGCTTTATCCCAAGACATTCTAGAAGTGTAATATATTAGAAATGAGATCCTGCAAGCTTGCATAGGAAAAATTCCATAGCGATAGTGGAACACTGGCATAACTCCTGCTGACACTTTGACAGCTACTATCTCAAAGTCAGCCATAAAATCCATAGAAAATAAGCAAATCACAGAGATTCAGTAAGCTATTTTCTGGCCCTCACCTTGGGGTACTGTTTGACAGGTATCAGAACTCGTTCTTTCAGTTTCATATTCTTGTGGGAAAATAAATCCAGGTAGTTCTCTTCCTCATCCTTCTTTGTTGTTTCACCCTTCTGAATTTTTTCAATTTCTAAACAAGATAAAAATAGGGCTGCTTATATTCCTCAAACAAGCATCATTTTAGAGTTGGAATTAAGACAGGACATACCACCCTCGTTCTCTGTGAATATATGAACACTTATAATTATACTAGTGGAATCTGGATAGACAGGCCACCTCTTTAGTGCCAGCCCAACTTGCCTCTTGCTCCCTTCACATCTAGGGATTCCAGAAGGCCAAAAATGGGATAACGAACAAAAATGAGAAAGAGCAGCAGAGAATGCTCTACACGTGACTTCAACAGGTAAGAGTAGGAAACTGTAAGTACAGTTTTGCATATCACTTCTGCCGTGCCTTTCTCTATCAGTCCCCAAACTCACGCCTCCACCGCGAATGCAGCACCCGCGTGTAGACTCCTGAACCTACAAAGAAACCAGCCCCAACTCCACTGCTGGATACGCTTGCTATGATGCAGCGGCCATCGGCAAATCAGGCAAGTTTTTATCATTCAAGCTGATGCGCTATTTTAAATCTGTAATTTAATTAGTGGTGCCAACACACACTGACACTATGAATTCCAGTTAAGTCAAAAGCATTCCTAATAAACAGAAGCCCGAATGAGTGACACACTAAAGTGTGGTCTGGCTTATGAAATTCTTATAAGCTTCATTTCATTAAATGAATGCGCCTTTATCACCCAAGCAATTCATAAATTGGTTTTTAAGTTGTGAGCCTCAGGCGTATAGCCATAAAAGCGAGTGTCAGAACTCCTTAACTTGATTCAGGCAATGCAACTACCAATTTTTGTCTCTCAAAATGAGATTCTGATTTTTAATTGTATATTGTGAATTGTAGAGTCTTGGAAAAACACTGAGGTGGCCTGACTGAACTGAAGGCATGCTGCAGCCTGAGGGGGATCTGGAACAAAATCCAAATAACCTTCTGGAAGTAGGTCATTAAGGTAGGCCAATTAGGAACTAGTACACAAACACCTTCTCAAATCTGGCTAGAAATTAGACTTTCACTGAGAGATGGCAGGAGACCGTCACCTCATAAAAGACGACCCAAATGGACAAGACTGAAGATCATCTTCACGGCAGGCATTTCTAGCCCACGTTCTTACAGTCATTAATGCGCTTTCCCTTGTGCAAGACAAGCACCCAACATTTTTCAAAAGAATGTAGCCCATAGCTGGCTGGCTTTTCTTTTCCAGAGATGCCCAGTCATGTACAATTTGTATTTAATGGCCAACCACTAGGCATGTTCCCCCAAATTTGGAGCCAAACCATTACTAGCAATCCCAAATTATTGATGAATCGTTATGCACTCTTTGGTCCAACCAAAAAAAACCTGGTCACACCATGCATAGCCATCACAAATCATTATTTACAGATGCTTATCAGGGGAGGAGCATGACCCTTCCTTAAAAGTTAAATTGTGCCATTTCATCAGCAAACCCAAGAACTATAAATACCTCTTCTGAGTCGAAAGTGCTCTAAATACAACTTCTCACATCTCAGGGGAACGAGAGACACTTTCACAAGATTATACACATAACTGGATTAAAGCTGCAAGACAAAACTGAAACTGAAGACTGCTTAGTCATTACCAGAATTTAAAGAGGGCAGCTGCAATATCTTGTGTTTCCGGTGATTTCTGTCCATGTCAGAAACTATATGCTTTAGACTAACTGTTCTTGTTTATGGTTTGGGAAGATTGGCGTATCAGATACTTGGCATATTATCCACCTGGGAATATTCTCGTGTCATCCAAACAGAAATAGGAACAACGGGTTACCATCATCCTTCTGACTGGATGGGCAACCACAGCCCCACGGGCTGAGAAGCACGGCTGGCATCTTTCAAATGGTGCAGGCCAGAAGGAAATCAAGCAACTAGATGTGCAACCAAAAGAGAAAAAACCTTAAGAAAACATGATCGAATGATCGATATTTTATCTTCTCAGTTATGGACACAGTAATATAAACTGGTTTTTAGTTTACAGATCTAAATATAGAACTTGGAGATTGTGTTGCATAATTATGAAAAAAGCCTAAATTTTGTATTTCTACTTGCAACAGCACCTTGGCTCCCTTACAAAAGTGTTACCATGACTCCTTAGCTTAAAAAAAATTACCGGATCTAATCACTTTGAAAAAGATAGCTCGATTTTTGCTTTAAAAAGAAATTATTTTCTGAAGACACTATGCAAAAGTAAAAAACCCAGAAGTTCAAGTGCTGTCAAATGTATAAAATAAGCAACAGAGCTGGCTGCCTTGGTTAGCTTTACGTAGTTTTTTTAATTTTAGCTATAAGAACAGATCAGAGAATCAAGATTTGGAAACTAAAGATTGCACTGGTGGCCTTACCCCTGGCTAGGCATAGCTTTAGACCCTATAATACAATGCGATTACTTCTCAAATATTCTGGTTCTCTGAAAAAAGTAAGTGAATTTCTGGAAATGCATTCTGCATGCTAACGAGAAGTGTTTTCTATGCACACATCAAGAATAAAAGCACCCTAAAACCTTCTTGATGTAAATTAAACTACCTAGAGGCATCTTCTACCTTGTCAAAACAACGCAATCAGACATAAGCCTCTGCAAACCAGTGAATCACCGTTCACATCAACCACACAGCAAAATCCATTCTGCCTCCTGCAACAGCAGCAACGACATCTGGGAATCGGTCTGCGAGGGCAAGAAATAATTAACCATTTGCTAAGAAAAGCATCGGATCCACCATCACCAAGTCTTCAAATGAAACACAAAACACATGAGAAGAAAAAAAAACCCTGCCCCAGCAGAATAACTCGACGTTCTCCAGCTTTTGCAATTCAGGTCAGCGTGGGTGACCTAGCGGTCCCCTTCACACCTTCAGAACAAACTCCAAGTCTGGAAATAGGTGTGAAGAAGGACTAAAAACATGCCACTTGTGACGTGTCCTACTGCTCCGGATTCCAGCGTTATCTGTATGCATTCTGGCGTATTAGCTATGCAACATGAAGCAGTACTGAATGAACTGATGAGTGGTAGCAGTTTGTCAGACCACTTACTGATACGAAGGAGAAGCGTACGTATACCTTGAGGGATTAAGCATGCCTCATTTCAGTGCTGATTTTTTAAAGCCGTGTCAGAGGTGCAGCAGAAGGTTACCTTCTTGCCACGGGGAATGTCAGCAGTCTGGCGGCATGTGTGGCAGTGGTTTCCAGGACTTCATGTGGGGCAGTGATTGCATTGTCTCAGAAGAAATCCTAAGGGGTAGGTAAAGGGGGTTGGTAACACCGCTGCTTCACAAGGAGGAGACTAAGCAGCCACAGTGCTACTCCTGATCTAAGCCCAAGCTCTTCCTTAACAAACAAACAAAAAAACATATTAAACATTGTCCTGCAGCACACTTGTGCTCTGTAAGCAGAGACACATTCTGTCTATTCATAATATTGAGAGTATTATCTTAACAGTATGATAATACTGACCCCGTGCCCAAAAAAAAACCAAACCAAAAAAAAAACCCCAAACCCCAAAGAGTTTGGGGACGGGAGCCTCTGGAAGAAAGCAGAGCTCCCTCTCTCCTACACTACTGCTCCCCAGCTGGTTTGATTTCACAAGAGAGGAAGCAGGGAGCTGTTCCTGGATGGACCCTGCCAACAGTGGAAGCTACAGAATTTGGCAAGCCTAACCCCACCATCTCCCTCCCGCTTTCTGCTGAAATACACCCCCCCACCCTCCAGTCTGCATGCTGGGATTCATATGCAGACAGCTCCGCTCTGGAGCTTTGCTGAGAAGGGGGAGAACTGCCACTAGCACAGGGGGAAGACGAGAAACACTGCTGAAGCATGAGGCAGGGAGGAGAAAGCCTGGAGGTGAGCTATGAGAAATGGCACAGGTAGTAGAGGCTCCTGGGAGAGAAGTGGGAGGAGGCAGAGTCACAGCAGTGACAGGCAGGCTAGCATCAGCACCTAACGATGTTGGCATGGCTTAGCAATATATACATTTAAAAATGTGACAGTGAAATGGTGTTAGCATATCACAGCCTGCAACATCTGGGCACAAGTTTAAGGCGGCAGTTACAGCTCCTTTGGGGGTAGGGCATACGCTTGGAAACACAGAAATTTAGATAATCTTCTCCATTTCAGGACAGCCTTAACTCCACGCTCAGCAAGCTTCAGGACATTGTATTGCTCTGGGTTACATACAGTTTCTCATCACCCCTGTGACCTCAGCCTGTCTCTAATCCCACTACTTGGTTCCTTGGCAAGTCACTCCAGCGAGGCCACCGCCCGTCCATCTGACTTTCCCATACAGCCCTTTTTCCCTCCTAGGAATACAGGCAGGCTAAATGAGCCTGGCACAAGAACCAGCGCAGTCAGCAGGGGATTCTGTCGAGGAGTCCTCCGATACCTCAAGCTGCTCCCTGCTTCGCAATGCGTTGCTCTAACTCCAATTGCTCAACGCTCCCTCCCTTCGCGGGTCCTGCTCTAACACCCTACCCACTGCTCTGAATCCACCCATCTCCATCCCTCCTCACCGCCCCGCGCTCCTGGGGATGCAAAGGGCTGCATTTACCATAAGGACTGACTAGATGCTAGCTATATAGAGACTTGCTAGTGGAGTGACGTAGCTCTGTTCACAGCACAGGAAGCTCAGAGCTGACCAGCTCTTTTCACGTGGAGTTTCTCCATGAAATAAAAATAGCTAAGATTACCACAAGAATTTGAAAAAAAAAACCAAACCCCTACGCCTAGCTAACACATTGGTGGACGTCTCCTGTCCTCCCAATGCACGCAGGCAGAGAGGACTGTGCCTTTCAAAACATCAGTGTCTCCTCCCGCCCTCCCCGCAGCAGATGGAGGGCATAAATCAAAGCGAGGAAAAGGGGTTTTCTTGTTCCTATGGAAGAGGAAGGTCACACAGACCTTCCTCACAGGAGTGAGGAAACGTGGATCATATTCCAAGGTGCAAGAAATCCCAGTTTTCAGTTTCTGTTCAGGGTGCTGGGTAACAGAACCCCGAAACCTAGCCACCTTACTGCCTTTTCATCACACAGTAAACTGTTCAAGAATCAGCATTACATCACTGTGCTGCCCTTCATCTTGCTCCTAAATAATGCTAATTTTCTCTAGAAATGCTAAGCAGCTTTAGGACCACAAAAGTATTTTAGACTACTTTTAAATATTGTTTTTAAACAAGAGGTCTGAGTTTCAATGCAGAACTCCTGCAGGGTTCCCTCCCAGAGGCAGGCAGGACAAGCAACTTCCACTCCTGAAAAAAGGCTGGAATAGGAATACTGCTGACACTCAATATTATCAGTCATTTCTTTGTCTGGAAGTCATTTTGCTGAAGTTGTGCTGGCCATATGCTTTACAGTCTTTGGCCCAAACTTAAATTCCATAGTAAGCTTTACAGCAGCTTCTCCGACATGACAGCCCTAAAGGGTGCCACAGCAGTAGAGAAATTCTGAGCAATCCAGATCAGCTTGGGGTCATCTGTGTGAAGAGATTTAGTTGCCTAAACCCACTGTTTTATTTCAGATTCTTTCTCATGAACTTCCTGCTCAGATCATCCTGAATTTGGGCTGCCAATGAATGCTCCCAAAGGACAGCAATTTTCAAAATATCCAAAGCAAGCAGGAAGCATCTGGAGCTCTTCCAATAATCAATTTTAAGTCTCACAAAGCTGCAGTCTACTATCAGCAATTTTTTAAATTAATAAAAAAAAAAAACCCTCGTAAATCCTTGTTACACCACTCAGTGAACGAAGCTTTACTAAGTGGACGGAGAACGCTGTTCTTTGTGCGGGAATTAGCAAACTCCTTAGGTTTCATTTCACTGGAAGGCATTACCACAGGGCTGTCGAGCATCAGCCGGCTAAAGGGTTTTATTAATGAAAAACGTTAAATTGATGGCAAATCCGATTATAAAACTAATTTATTTAGATCAAGATGTCCGCGATTGATGCCAAGTTACCCATGACGATATACATATACCTCAGTTACTTGCACAATGGGAGACAGCAATTCCTAAGAATTATTTCCTACATTAAAGGAGGAGGTAATAAAATCTCTAGCACTGCACCAACTATGGCAATACTACACGCTTTAAAGACCTTAAAAAAAAAATCATTTAAAAGCAGAATGACAAGTAGCAGAAACCTAAGCACTCTGCTCATCTGCAGATTAAATCTGACTGTATCCTCATGCTGGGAACCTCCACTACACGGACATAAAGCAGTAAGTGGTAGCAAATATTTTAACTCGTTCCAATTTTTAAGCTGACTACGGTGTCTTGAGGCAGCTGAATCTACTTGATAGAGGCACCGAATGCGGGTGCAGCAGCTGCACAGTGGAGATATGGAGAAATCAGAGCCGCCAGGCGATTGGACAGCGGTGATGGGGAAGGAGAAGGCTAGTCTGGGCACAGAACAAAGACTGCCATTTCCATTCCCTATTTAGGTTCATCAAAAGCATGAAACAAGCTCTAATACAGATTACCAGAGTGGAAATCAAAGAGATCACAAACCATGCCTCACAGGGACTCAAGCAGACGCTACGTGGAAAAACCCCGGTTTTTACCGTTCTCTCTGCTCCCCTCTCTCCCCAGGGATGGAAAGGGCCGATATGACCGCACACCCTATATTAAAAAGAAGTTCTGGGTCTGCGCTTAGTCCGGCCCAGGCCCTGGATTAAGCACGGGGCTAACCAGAGATTTAAATAAGAGAGAAATACCTCATCTCCAGTACCCCGGGGTGCCATCTCGCCCCGGGCAGGGCAGCCAGAACGGGTCGCTGCCACGGCCGCCCCCCCGCCGCTTCACCCGGGGCGGCCGGGAGCCGCCGCACCAACCACCCGGGGGGGCTCCCGCTCCCCCTTCGCCGCACAAGGAGCCGCCTCCGACCCTGCCCGCCCCACCGAGCACGGGAGGCCCTGCCCGGGGGTCCCGCCCTGCCCAGCCCCCGGTACCTGCTGTGAGGAGCTGCATGGCGTGCGTGAAGGACGGGTCCAGGCTGTCCTTCTCGGCCATCAGCTCGGGCAGGTACTTGTTCTCGGGCTCCATCTTCACAGCGGCCCCGGGTAGCAACGGAGTGGGGGCGGTGGCCTGAGCGGCCGAAGCGGCGGCCGTAGCGCTGGGCGGGAGAAGCGGCGGAGGCTGCGCCCCGCTGGCGGCCCCGCGGCCCCCCCCGCCACGGGGCGGCCGCCGCTGAGGGGGTGCTCCTTGTCGGGCGCCGCCGGGACCCGGTCCCCGGCCCAGGCGGGCGGAGGGGTCGTCGCGGCGCTGCATGGGGGGGAGCGGGCGGCGGCGGCGGGGCGGGCGGGCGCGGAGCGGAGCGGGCCGAGCGGCGCTGCCACACCGACCGCCGCGGCGCCAGGGCCGGAAGTGAGGGACCGGAAGTACCGCCCCCTGCCCGGCCGTGGTGGGTACCCCCCCTCCCCGGCTCCCGCGCGACCACCCCGCGCGCCTCTGCGGTTGCGCACACGCGCGCCGCCAAGGGCGGGGTGGGGAAAGGCGTCGGGTTCCCCGCTGCGCATGCGCAGTTCCGGGGTGGCGTGACATTAGTCACGGGCCGCTGCGAAAATGAGTCCCCAGCGGGCTCAGGGCGCCTGCGTCGGAGCGGGGGAAGGGGGGGGGGACGGCGCATGCGCAGAGGCGGCCCGCGCCAGGCCGGCGCGGCTCTGGCGCACGCGCGCTCGGTGTTCGCTGCAGGCGGCGGCTCTGAGGCGCGAAGCGCGGTGCGGGACCGGGCCGAGGCCGGGGCCGGCCGGAGAGCGAGAGGGGCAGCGCGGCCACCCCGCCTGGCCTCCGCAGGAACGGTAAGCCAGCACAGCCTGTCTCTAGGGCTGAGCCCGCGGCCTGCCCGCCCTCACAGACCTGCCCTGTGGTACGGGGCCTTGGTGGTGCCTGTGAGGGAGCCCATCCTTCCCCATCCTGCCCTTGTAGCCCTGCCTTGTGGTACAGGGCCTTGGCAGTGGCTGTGAGTGAGCCGAGCCTTCCCCCTCCTGCCCTTGTAGCCCTGCTCTGTGGTATGGGGCCTTGGCAGTGGCTGTGAGTGAGCCGAGCCTTCCCCATCCTGCCCTTGTAGCCCTGCTCTGTGGTACGGGGCCTTGGCGGTGCCTGTGAGGGAGCCTTCCCCCTCCTGCCCTTGTAGCCTTGGCAGTGCCCACTGGGGAGTCAGGCCCTTGGTGTACTTGTCATGTCTGCCTCATGCTGTGGTATGGGGCTTTGGAGAGAACAATTAACTCCTGTGTGGCAGGTGATGTGACGCAGTGTTGAAGAGATAACAAAGAGTCTTACAGGCTACAGTTATCAGAGGTTAAGAAACTGCAGTTAGAGGTGCTGGGGTGAAGCTGGTGGGGGAAGGCTTGGCTGCACAGTCTTGAAACCCAGCAAAGCGGCACTGAACGGTTTTTCAGTCAGGATGATTGCATATACGAAGGCCCTTTGCGCGCAGGGGTTTCTGTTATTGTGGTTTGTGGAGGCAGCAGTTATTTAACTAGCATACAGGATACGTTTCGGGCACTGCAGCTCCTTAAGTTAGTATCAAACACGGCCTTTTATTAATAATTTGACAGTCGTAGCATGAGAACGTGGGAAGACGACAGCTTGTATAATTTGTGGAGTTACACATATGCTTTAGCCTGTTAAAGAAGCATGGGGTTCTTATTTGATCTCTCAATATCTTGCAACAGACCGCTGTCAGCAGCAGCCCCTTCTGTGCGGAGCTGAAGTTGATGCTCATGGACAGACGCAGCCTCCGACGTCATCGGGTAACACAGCCTGACCCCTGTCCCGTCCCTCTTGCCTCCAGGGTGCCATTTCCAAACAGCCCCCCTCACCCTCTGCAAACCCGTCGCTCGCTGGTCCGCGGCCCTGCACTTCTGCCACACAAAACACCTCGCCTGCGTGAGGCAGCTCCTGCCGTTGGCAGCTTCGGAGCTGCGTGGGTCCCCGATACACGTGCCTGGCCTGCCTCTCCTCCGCCCGCTCCCTCCTCATTCACATACTGTCTCTTCTTCATTCTCCCCCGTTGTGTATCTTTAATGTCATTCTCGCATATTTTCCATTGAGATTCTCCTTCCCTGCTTGCCGTCCGTGTCTCATCCTTACTCACAGCCGCATCACTTGTAAATGCCCTGGCACCTTCCCGAAGCTGGGATGAACCAGTTCCACTCCTGGTTTCCACCCGCTGCCTCAGCCGTACTCCCTGAGCACACACCGCTCCCATCTGCCCACCACCTCTGCTGTGCTCACGGAGCTGTGGGTGGCAGCTGTCATTCGTTGTTTGATTTGGACCCATTCCTCAAAGAATTTCAGAAAAAAAAAAAAAAAGATGCATGTGGCTCCTTTAAAGTATGTTTCAGTTTTTAGAGGAAGGTTGCCTGATGGGGCGCTGGACTGGAAATTAGGAAATCTGGGACTGGTTTCCAACACTTTCCGGAGTGAACCTGGCTGCTTTGCTTAACCAGTCAGTTCACTGTCTGTAAATTAATTCACTCTACCTTCTTCATGTTGTCTGATCTGCTCAGGGTGTGAAAGGGCTGAGAAATTCCTTTGTCATTACCTTAGGCAGCCTACAGAGAGAGCAGCGGGGCCCTGAGCTTGGCCGGAGTCTCTCTGAAATAGTCGCTGGGTGTCAAAATGGACGCGGTTCCCTTCCAGCCGGCGCCGGGCCGAGGGCAGGGGAGTGGCGGGCTTTCCTCTAGCTGAAAACAGGAGAGTTGTGGGTCACCCCCGCTCTGTCCTCCCGGCGTTTGTACGCGGTGGCTTCTGACAGGGCCGTTCGTCGGCTTTTGGAGAAAACGCCTTTGTTTGGCTGCTGAAGAGGAAGAGGCCTTGATATTGTGCGTTATGCAAATGGCTGTGTGTCAGAGGCACCGCCGCTGCCTGCGCTGCCTGCTCGCTGCCTGCGCTGCCTGCTCGCTGCCTGCTCGGGTGAGAGGCCCTGCGGAGGGCTTCCCGCCGGAGCTGAGAACAGAGGAATTCTTGTTCCAGCTCTCGCCGGTGCCGCTTCCAGTGTGGCCGCCTGCGCGCTGCGCCGGACCGGCGGCAGCAGCGATGCCCATGGGAACGGTCCGTCTGTCCCGTGGCTCTGTCCTCCGCTCCTGTATTTTTATCTCAGCTGGCAGAACAGGCGGTGTTAATCCTTGGCTCCGAAGGAAGGTACTTCTCGTTACAGGGGACGAATAAACGCCAGCCTCCGAGGCGCTAACCCTGCTATTCTTAGGGATCTTTGGGAGCCTCAGTGATTTGCATCCCGTGGTTAAATATTTGCTTTTCCCGGGAGGCCGGAGCAGCCCCGTGCGATCCCGGTGCCATCCCACAGAGCCGCTCCCCCGCCGCGGGGCCGAGCTTTGGGGGGAAGCAAACGTCACCCCGCGCATGGGGGAGCCTCGCCGGTGCAGCACAGCCCAGCTATGGGTTTCTCCGTGCCGGCTCCGCGCGGCGTTTCGCGGCCCGGTTGAGGAGCCGCGTTACGCCAGCGCTGTCGCTCCCGGGGCCGTTAAACCGGTGTCGGGAGGGGACATGGCGCAGCTCGGGGCCGTCACCGTGGGTCACTCGACGCCACAAGGCCGGACCACGCTCCGGCGGGCCAGGATCCGTCTCCCACCAAACTCTTTTGAGTCCCCGTATCCGGGAACCGGATTAACGGGTCGCTCGTTTATGTCGGTATCACTGTGCGGGGAACCGGGGAGCCCCGGCAGTGTGCTGCCCTTCCCGGGGACCCGCTCCCTCCGCGGTCTCTCGGGGGTGGCGGGGCTGTGAGCGCCGGGGCTTCCCCCGGGGCAGCGGGCAGGGCCCGGGCCCGGTGCCGGCAGGGGAAGCGGAAGCCGTGGGAACCGGCGGGCGGGCCGAACCACTGAGCAGACCGGGGGGGGGGGGGGGGGGGGGAACACACACGTGGGTTGTACCACTGCTGCTGGGGGGGGGGGTGCTGGCGTGGAAGGGCCCACGTGCGGGCGGCGGGCCGGTCCAAGTGCGGCGGGGGGGGCGGGGTGTACCAAGGGATCAGAAGCGATCCCGATACCGGGATCGGGCGTAGCCTGACCAAGTTTGCAGATCATAGAATCATAGAATTGTTAAGGTTGGAAAAGACCCCTCAGATCATCGAGCCCAACCGTTAACCTATCACCGCCAAGGCCACCACTAACCCATGTCCTCAAGCACCGCATCTCCCCGGCTTTTAAATCCCCCCAGGGATGGGGACTCAGCCCCTGCCCTGGGCAGCCTGTGCCAGGGCCTGACCACTCTTTCAGTGAAGAAGTTTTTCCTAATATCCAACCTTACCCTGGCGCAGCTTGAGGCCATTTCCTCTCGCCCTATCACTTGTTCCTGGGGAGAAGAGACCGACCCCCACCTCACTACAGCCTCCTTTCAGGCAGTTGCAGAGAGCGATGAGGGCTCCCCTCAGCCTCCTCTTCTCCAAACTAAACACCCCCAGCTCCCTCAGCCGCTCCTCGTAAGACTTGTGCTCTAGACCCTTCACCAACCTCGTTGCCCTTCTCTGGACACCGCACTGAGTGGGGACGCAGACAGTCGGGAAGGGAGGGCTGCCCTGCAGGAAGATGTGGGTAGGCCGGAGGAGTGGGCTAATAGAAACCTTAGGAAGTTTAACAAGGACAAGTGTAGGGTCTTGCAGCTGGGAAAACATAATCCAGGGGTGCAGCACGGGCTGGGATCCACCTGGGAGAGCAGCTCCGTGGAGAGGGACCTGGGGGCAGGAAGATCAATATGAGTGAGCAGGGCGCTGCTGCGGCCAGCGGGAGGCTGGGTTGGATCAACAAGGGCATCACCAGCAGGGATAAAGTCGTCATTATCCCACTCTGCTCGGCGCTCGTCAGGCCACACCTGGAATGTTGTGTGCAGTTCTGGTCCCCGCTGTACAAAAAAGCTGTGGCCAGGCTGGAGGGGGCCCAGAGAAGGGCACCAAGATGATCCAGGCTCTGGGCAGCTGCCTGTGAGGGCAGGCTGAGAGCTGGGCCTGGTCAGCCTTGGGAAAAGGAGGCTTAGAGGGGATCTCATCACCAGGTACCGGTACTTAACCGGTGGTTACGAAGATGGAGACTCCCTTCTTACAAGGAGCCCCATGGTGAGGACGAGGGGTAGCGGGTACGAGTTACCGACTGGACGCAGGAGGGAGACTGTTCGCGGTGAGAACAGTCAACCGTCGCGATAATCCCCCGGGGCAGGGGCTGACCCCGCTGCAGCGGGCATATTGCAGGCTCAGCGGGGCAGGGTGCTGGGCCTAGGCTGTGCCCGGGCCTAGAACGGCTGGGCCCGGTGAGCCCTGGGTCCCTTCCGACCCGGGGCTCCGTGCTTCCGTGGCGGCCGGGGGCGGCGGGAGGCCGCCTCCGCTCCGGGCCCTGCGGCCGCGCCGGGCGGGGCCGTACCAATGCCCAGGGCGGGGGGGGGAAAGCGGGCTGTACCAATGCCGCCTCGCTCGCGGGAAGGGGTGCGGAGAGCGCCCGTTCCCACAGCAGCGGGGGCGGCGGGAGGCGGGGAGGGGGAGCCGGCCGTTCGCACGGAGCGAGGCCTTTCCCGGCGCCGCTCGTGCCGCGGCGGCGTGCCCGGCGCACCCCCGCGGCGGCGGGTGGAGCGCTCCCGGTGCGGACCGTACCAAGGCCGGGTGCGGGGGTGAGGAGGGCCGCGCCAATCGGCGGGCCGGGTTGGGCCGTACCACGGGGGCGCGGGCGGGGGAGGCAGCGGCCTGTGCGCGAGGAGCCGTCTGGCGGCGCGCGGGCTCTCGGGTCTCTCGGCGCGGCCGGGCCGGACCGGACCCAGCTCAGCCCCCGCCCCGTCACGGGCCCCGCCGGGCCGGGCCGGGCCCGAAGCCGCCGCCGCGCCCCCTCCCGCTCCTTCCCGTCCCTTTACCGTCCCCCGGCCCGGTGCGTGGGAGGCGCCGGGCCCGCTCGGAAGAACGCTGACGCGCTCAATGCCCAGGGTGAGGGGGCAACGGTGGGGAGGAGCTGAGGGAGGGGGCGGCTTCGGGTGAGGAGGCCGGAGCCCCCGACCCGGGCTGCGGGGGGGGGGGGGGGCAGTGGCTCCTGTGGGGGCCCCTCTGGCTCCTTGGGAGGTTTTGAGGGGATCCCCCGGCCTGCGGGGCTGGTCCGGGGGGGCCTCCCTGGCCTGGAGGGTCTCCTTTGGCCCCTGAGGCTGATTTGGAGGGGTCTTTTGTGCTCTGGGGGTCCCGCCCGCTCTGCGGGTCTGGTTTGGGGGGGTCCTTGCTGGGCTAGGAGGCTCTCTGTGGTCTGAGGGGCCGGGCCGGGGGGGTCCTTCCTGCCCCGGGGGGGTTTCCTGACCTGTGGGCCTTGTTTGGGGAATCCTTCGGGCCCTGGGGGCTCCCGTGGCCTGAGGAGCCGGCTTGGGGGTGGCTCGCTGGCCTCTGGGGTCCCCACTCTACTCGGGGGCTGGTTTTGGAGGGTCCCCCCTGCCTGTGGGATTGGACTGATAAGAGAGACCCCCATGGCCGGTAAAGCTGGTTTTGGGCTAGTAGCCCTTGCCTGCAGTGTTGGGCTGCTTTGTGCCGTGTCTCTTCTACCTGTGAGGCTGCTTTGGAGGGTCCTCCCCTCACCGGTGGGATGGGGTTGACTTACAGCACCCACCCCCCGGCTCTGCAGGGCCGGTTTGTGTGGGTCCCCCCTCCGCCGTGGGGCTGGAGGAGTGGACCCCAAAGGGATGGCTGAGGGGAGGGAGTCTGCCTTGGACCCGGGCTGGGGGGACGTTCAAGGGGGGAGCTCATTGCCTGTAGGATCGCAACAGCACGGAGATGCGGAGACTGCAAAGGGGTTGGCGTGGGTGAATGGGGGGATCTTGCTTCTACCTGGTATGGGGGCATTTGGAGGGGTTTGTTTGAGAGGAGGGGGTGCTACTTATTCCTGCCTGTGTGTACAGATGGGGGAAGAGTTTGAGGAAGGATGGGGGGGGTGTTTTGGGGGAAGGGGGCCTGCCTTGTGTTAGCCCTGGAGATGGTCTGTAAAGCATAAAGAATTTTTCTGGGATCTGGGCTGGAAGCTGGAGGGGGAAGGCTGGGAGCAATGTTGGGGGGGGATCTTTCTCGGGCTGGCGGGGGGCACGTGGAGCTGGGAAGGAAGGGTGTCCAGGATGTGGCGGTTTTCCTGGGGTTTGAGCGGGGGCAGGGATGTGAATGCCGAGGCCGGTTTGTGTAGATAGAGGGCTGCCCTGTGGGATTTGGAGCTGCCTGTGCTGGAAGGGGGGAGTTGAGGAAGCCTGGCCAGGGCAGCGGCTGAAGAAAGTACTGGTGTTGCTGAGGGTGCTGAGAGTGACCTGCAGGAGGGCCTGAGACAGGGAGTGGTGTGCTTACTGGGAATGGCTGTGGTTCGCTGCTTAGGGTGTGCTTTTCAGGGGGAGGAACCCTGGTTTTTGAGAGCTGGAGGTTTGGGATTTGGAGCACAAGGCGAGGTTGCAGGTTGGGAGGTGTTACCGTACAGGGACGGTCGTAGAAGTGGCCTCCTCTCAGCTGCGGTGATGGTTCCTCGTGGTTCCTTGGTGTGATTAGTCACGATCTGCTTTTTCTCTCGGGGCAGCTGTGTGCTTGTTGGTTTCGGTGTGAGGAGGAGTAAGGCAGAAAGTTGGCTTTTAAAGGCTACTGTATAAATGGAAACTCGCTTCAAAACTCCCCGAATGAACCAGTCAGGTTCTGACTCAGAACTGCAGTTAGTATTTAAAGAAGAAAAAAGATAAACCCAGCACTAGCAGCAGCCAGAAAACTCTACCTCCTTATGACTCAACATGTAGAAATACTTAGATTTAATGAACTCAACTGTTGGAAAGAAAAGATCGGTTGGAGTTAAGGTAGGAGTAAGGATCCGTGTATGCACGGATGCACAGCCAGGAATGTCGGCCTTCTTACAGAGGGTCTAGTTGTGATGTTTTTATGTACCTCTCTCATAAACATAGGTGATTGAGTTCGGGTTTAATTACCTGCAAATATCCATCATTCTCTTCCACACAGCAGTACTTAAATGTCCTTCCTCTATCAGAGCGGAGCTGAACTGTGATCGCAGCAGCTGGTTTCCTCCTGCCGGACTTTGCCCCGTGGTGGAATGCCGTGTTGGTTAACTGTTGTGAGGCCTGGGAGGAGAGCACTGATGTGCAGCCCTGGGAGAGCCGGGCGATAGGAGGCTCGTGGAAAGGCAGGTTTCTGGCCTCGCTTTAAGGAGGACGATCCACAGCTGAAAATGTAGCTCTTGAGATATTGTAGTGCAAGCAGATCATTTTTGTAAATGGTGTAGGTTGTGTATTTTGATAGTATCTTTGGAGGAGAAAACATGTTGTCAGTGATGTACCATTACTGAACTAGCAGAGAGGAGCTCTGTGTTGTCTGTTGTATTTGGATTAGTTTGACAGCTTCTTTGCCTGTTAGAGAGCTGGAGATTTAAAACAGCTCTGTCTAAGCATTGAAAAATAGACCTAATGGCTTGGGAATCTGGGCTAGAAGTTACTCTTTTTGACGCATGTGAATGGGAGTGCTAGATCAGCTGGCACCTATTTAGGCCGGTATCTGCCTGATGCGTATCGTAAGAGAGTATAAAATACCTTTATAGTGGCTGTTGACTTCGGTATCATCTCGTGGCTCATTTTGCTAATTGTGAAGGGGTGAAGGAGTCTTAAATCTCTTGATCCTTTTTTCTGGGTTCCTGTCTCTATTCAGGTCACAGTTACGCGTACCTTTTTGTTACCCCTTGTTTCTCTCTGTTCTGTACTGAGAAGTTAAATTCTTTTTGGTCTCTTACACTGAAAGTCTAGCTCTGCTCGAAATAATGGACTGTGGATTTTAACAATTGAGACTTTGTGGATGTGCAGTGAAATTTATCAGTAAGCTTCAGTTTCGGTTGTCAGACTGAATTTAACTGCCACAGGAGCGTGGAAAAGGAGCCAACTCTCCACTAAGTCATTTTTCCGGCAGAGGTACACGGCAAATCCAAGTAAGTGAGATGAGTAAGATGCAAGTAATTCAACTCTGTAACTTCACAGAATAATATCCCTGTTGCTGTGTGATTTGAAATTGCTTTTTAAGTCCTGCTTGACTTGTTAATGGGTTTTGGTTGGGTTTTTTTGATACTTCATCTTAAAGCGTGAGACTATTTGGTCTGAGTTGTCGGGGAAGCTGATGATCTAGCAGGACCGTGTTTTCAAAAACCAACAGTTGATACAGCTTAGACAACTCAGCATTCTGACTTTTAGGAATGAGCTGTTAGTGTCACATACTCATGAACTGTTGTCTAAAGTAACTTTTGATTTTACTTAAATGTAATTCTGTGCCTTAAACAGGATAATAGCTTAAATTGCTTTTTCTTAGCGAGGCCTTTTGGTTTTGACTTCAAACACTTTTAATAACTTTAAACTTTTGGGGCATGGTATGTAAATAACATTCAAATGAGTCCTCTGAAGGGATTTTAAAAACTAGATGGTGGGTGGGGAAGGCGTCGAAAAAATCCTGTGTCAGAACAGCATTTTTAACCACGAAGCAGGTTCTGTTTCACAGGAAAGAAAAGATCTGAAGCATAAAGCATGCGTGCCTGTCATTTCTTTCTGAAAGAGCTAAGGCAGTTTCTAATCGCTTCCCACTGCCGAGCTCGCCGGGATGGTGATCTCTGCGCATCCATGCCTCTGTTGGATGCAGTGGTTTGACCTCACCCAATTTCGGGACGGCAGCTAAACTTTTTTAGCGTAGTACTCAACATTGAGTTTTGCTGCGGGATTCTTCTCTCGCTGAGTAGTCTTGCATGATATATTTGACAGTTGTTACTCTTTCCTGATGTGTCACTTTTAAGTTGAGACTTCTTTAATCTGACTTCTTTATTTTTTTCCTTGCTAAGGCAGATCTCTATCTGCTGCCCCGGGTTTTACGGCCTAGGACTGGCTTAGTGCAAAAGGAAACGAATGAGTCACCCGCAGAAGTTGTCAGCAGGCTGGGAGGGAGCTCCGTGGCGGGGGTGGATAGGGTGGAACAGTAAAATTTTTGACCTCACCCCTCTCTAGGCACGTGTCGTTCTGAGCAAGCTTCCTTCAGAGAGCGTTCAAGAATTTTTTCCAAGAATGTTAGTTCCAGAGTTTCTTTTCTCTGTACACTAGGAGTATATTTTAGAAAAGATGGTTGCTTCACTTCTTGCTAATGTGTGATTCTGCTGGTTTAGGGCAAATTTTGGGTGAATTTTTTCACTTGGAAATCACCTCATGCTCCAGACGAAACAGGACACGTTGACAGCGTATGGATAGAATGTGGGTCGCTTAGCGGGGCAATGCAGGAAGGGGAGGTGAAATGTGATGTATGCGGAGTGTCGGGAAAAGCACGGCTGGGCTGCAGCGTCAGATCGCGATGGCAATTTTTATGGGATCAAGTTGTGTGCCGTCAGCGTGCCGTGGTGCTGACTTCACCTGTCTAAGTGCAAACAACAAGAATGAGGTTTTACAGAAGAGGGGAAAAAAGAGGAAAAATTCAACAGCTCATGACTTGACTTTGTTAACGTTGAATGCGGATTCCCACTTACAGGAACAAAATTACTTGAGATGGTTTCAAAATACTGGTCTTTAAAACACTGAAGTATTCTTTTAGTACTGACTGACAAATTAGCGGGCTTTGCTGTGCATCCTGTGCGCTGGGTTATTTTGAAAGGTGATCCAAGTGACCTTTCCAAAGGTATCCGTGTTTTGCAATCTCTGGAAGCTGCAGCTGTTGCAGGCTGTTTCGCCGTCTCAGTGTAGCGAAGGCAGCACTTTTACCGGCGTGTTTTGAAGGAGATGGTTGGAACTAGGAACTCCTTACGATGTTATTACTTGTTTTTCATTAGACCTCTCTCCCTGAACTCGTGTAAGCTCAATACAGAAGAGCAAGCGACTTGCCCTATTGAAGCGTCTAATTTAAGAGTCAATGCAATGACAGACGAGGCGGCCACTGGAGGTGAACATTGTAGGTGTGTTGGATTTTTACTTAAGGCAATCTCAAGTGAAGTTTCTGTCAAGTCAGGAATTCATTTAACAGTTCCCTCTTAATTAATTAATCACCCTGATTTATTCATGCTAGTTAATACCACTGCCCCTTGCTTATCTTTTAAGCATATTCTTTCACGTTCGTAGTATTTTGAAAGACGTTCTTCTCAAATTGGCCTCATTAAGCTTTATCAAGCTCTCTCGGCGTGTATGGCTGTGAGCGTGAGAGGTGGGGAGCTCACGGTGCTGTTAGTTATAGCTTAAATTAGTCCTGTCTGTAGGTGCAGAGACTGTCACAGCTCACTAAACTTGGTTGTGCAGATAGGCATCTTGATTAATGATTATTCCCTGCTAATTAAGTTAAACAACATCAGGAACTGACTCCCAACCATATCTAGTTCTTCTCAGATGCGTGAGAGGCTATTGCTTGGCTTGTTTGTACCGCCGTCTCTGCTTTTTCTCCTCCTCTGGTTCCTGATGGAGCTGTTGCACCTCATCCCGAGCGTTGACGTGTTGGATGCTTCTGCTCCCTTTCTGAGACCAGCCACATAAAACATGTAGTAGCTTTTTGGTTTCTTTCCATGTGCTATCTCACTTTCTAAGTATAAAAAGTTGAAGGTTAATTGGCTGAAAAATTATTTCTTTTTTTATGTTGTGCGTAGACCTGGTTACTATTTACTGTCGTCAGTTTGATAGCGCTCAGTTCTCTTGGGATTTTGAAGTGCAAATTTGCTTGCTAACACAGGGAGGAAGAAATCTTAAAGTATTTACTTGGGGAGATCAGAAGTTGTAGACAATAGGGTTTTTCCTGTTTTTCATTTTCTTAATTAGAAGCCTGGTTTTTCTTTTTAAACTGTAGCGTAATAGCAGTTGAAAGTCATGGGGGGAAGGGGTATACGTGTCAGTAACCAAACTGTTTTAAAAATAGGGTTATGTGCTACATAAACTTCTTATCCTTCTGGAAATCATTTTTCAGACTTAAATACAGTGCTTTACATTTTTAATCACTCCTTAGCTATTAGCTAATTAAATGCTTCAGTAATATTCCTTTGGGGAAGGTGAGATGGTGTCATTCCCTTCTGCAGATGAGTTGAGCTCCTGAAAGTGGCTTGGCCAAGGTCAGAGCACGAGCAGCTGCAGATCTGGGGGTAGGACTCGAGTTGGTGACTCCCCCCGCCATACTTAATTTACTGGAACATGTCATCTCCATGTGTCCTTTCCTAATGACTTGGTAAATAGTTTTTACAAAAGACCTTTAAAATAATTGGGTTGAAATTCCCTCTTTGATTTGCTTGAGGGAGGAGAAGCGTAACCATAATGACCTGGTTTGATACAACTCACAGTGCAAATAGCACTGGATGAGGCTCTTCCAACCAAATTATTGGTGCTGAAAAGAAAAATGTTTAAAGGATTTGTTTAAATATGACACAACGGCTCTTCCCCTTGTGACAGTGTACTTTGTAATGCTGTAAGCCTCTGGTACTCAGGATCCAAGTTTTGATCTCCTATGCCAAGGTCTGTTGACCACTGTTTTTATTTAAATGACCTTGTTAGGTCCTAAAAAGTTGGTTTTGAAACTGTTCCTGTAATGGAAATCTGCAGGTCACTCTCCAGGACATGTCGGGTGACTGGTGTGTGTGTTCAAATGGGGGAAAAACAGGCCAGTATTTGCCTGAAAAAAAGACTTTCTTGCACCAAGTTTTACAGGTGTTGGACACGTGTGGATGCCGTAGCTTCAGTCATTCTGTTCCTGGTGCATCATAGCTGTAGCAGCCTGTAATGCATTCTAACAAGGCCTTTGCTTTGAGATTGGGTAGTATATATGAGAGAGTTGTGACAAATGTGCAAGCATTGGCAAGTGTAAGGACTTGAGTATGATGTGTTTAGATGGGACTCTTCCATCTGGGGTGAGACTTGATCCTGTAGTCATTACGCTGATAAAATATTCCAGGATTCATTTTTGAAATTTATATTTCAGTCACTCAGAGGAAGAACTGCGTTAAGGTCGGGGGAGGTTATTGAAAACATCTTTGTTCTTGCCTCTGGCAACCTAATTAATGTATTTTTTTGGCATTGAAAGCTGTTCTTTAAGGAAATAATTGCTGTTCTTTGGGTGATTTTTGACTTGGTGTCAGTGAAAAAGGTAATTTTGTAGTACTTAATTTGACTGTTTTAAAGTGAGGATCTCATTAAAATGTGGAGCGCACCAGAAGTTTAGGGTGTGAACTTCCCCGCATGTGTGTGTTTTTCCCTAATTGCATTCACTTGAGTGTGCCACGTTGACCTCTCCGCTTGAGTTGCAGGTTTGTGACTTCTGTCTGCTGGTTTGGATTTTAGTCAACTGATTTAAAACTTCTTCCTTAACGAAAGAAGTGTCAGTAGTGATTCCTTGGCTGCATGCTTTTTAAACGCAGTGAAAAGCCATGTTGCTTATTTAGTATTTTAGCCTTAAATGAGCTGGGCTGGTTTAGGTTTGCTCCATTTTCATCCCCCTAAACTTCATGGTAGAACTATATTTTCCATCTTTTATTGTTGCTGCTAAAACATCTATATTTTGAATCCTGTGTGTTAGGACTGGAAGCTGCCGCTGTCTTAATGCCCTAGTCTGTAAACACAGATAAGACTGAGAATAACTAAAAGTTATTACTGCTAAATGACCATTTGGTTGCTTTTGAAATAACTGATTTCTGGAGGATATCTCCCTGCTGCTGTTGGGAGTTTGGCGATACAACGTTGGTGAAACTTACCTGCTAGCAAAAAGCTCAAATATACAGCAGTTATACTCTTATTTCTGCTCGTACTGCTTATTTTGTTCAGAAAATTAAGCCATACCAACAATATTTTTTACATATTTGGGCTGAAGCCAAACAGGTATGACTGTACCAACAGACACTTTCAAGCGTGTATTTGGCTTTGTGCTATTTTCTCCTCTTTTTGGGCACCTGGTTGGGAGGGAGGGGCCGCAGAGAGCACAGAAAGGTTTCCTTGTTCTCTGTTCCGGTGCCTGGCTGCCAGGAACAGCAGTTACAAGAAGTCCCGTGTCTCTGGGCTCGAGCATACTCGGTGCCGAGAGAATATTCGGGATTACAGCTATCGAGACTCCAGTAAAGACTGATTTTTGTTTGCTTTTTTTTTTTAAACATAGTCTTATCTAGTCTAATTTGGGTTTCTCTGGGAGGGTCAATATTTGGTGTTTCTGGAGGTAGAAGCAACAATTCCTCTTACGTGATATTTTTCTTCTCTTTAGGTGTTCTGTTGGAATATACGTCGCACATTTATGGCGATTCTGAGCGTGAGGGCAGACTTCTGCCAGGCCCAGCACAGCATCCTGGCTGACAAGTGAGCTGAGTGCAGGGGGTTCTACGTGCCATAATTACTTTGCCTTGAAGACTCCAGACACAGCAAACACACTCAAATATATGGGATATCTTCTGCACATTGGAAGCATATTCCTTTTACTGACTCTAGCAAAACTAAGCATCAAGAAAACAAAGTGGAGAGAAAATCTGCCCTTACTTTTTTGCCTCACCAGTGCCTAAATGTAGAACAGGCTGCCTAGTCTTGCATCTAGTCAGAGTTTTTGGAGTCTGAAGGATACCACCTGCAGTAATTGAGGCCGAAGTTGAATTCAAGTGGATTCTGAAGCAAACCTGCTTTTCTAGAAGCGAATTCTTTAAGGAACAAACACGTCAAAGCAAGCTCTGATCAATCCCAGGCGTTTTAGTGGTCTTTTTAATGTTTTCTGCTGTGAAACGTTTCCAAGGTTATTGATTTTTTTTTTTTTTTAATTTTATTTTTTGGCCCCTTACACTTTTTGTTTGCCATTATGAACCGTCCGGCCCCCGTGGAAATTACTTATGAGAATATGCGTTTCCTGATCACTCACAACCCAACCAATGCAACCCTCAGCAAGTTCATAGAGGTAAGGCAGTCAAATAAAGTATCGTCCTTTCCTGATATGCTCATAGTTTCTGTAGAAGTACTGAACAGTCATTCTTCACACCTGTTGCTCAATGCTCTGGCTGTATGTTACATGTTACTTAAAACTGAAGGCGTTTTTATCTTAATATACTGTTCACATTCTCTTGACGGCATGAGAAGAGAACCCACCGATTACTTTTTCCAAAGTCCTGCATTTCTTTAATTGCGAGAGGCTGGATGAGCTCCCATTTTAGAATACAAACACACACCCTTGCCATCGTTCTTGTCCTGGTTTCTGAAGGACTGCATGTTCTGCTATTCTAAACGTTATTTTTTCATTAAATAATGCAGTGCTTCTAATATGTCATCTAATATGCTCATCTTTTGGGTTTTAAAGAAGTAGTTAACAGAACTGTAGCTGGTTGCTGACCTTTCTTCTCCCTTAGAGTAGGATTAAGCGCGATACTTAAACTGATGTTTTAGTTTACCGGATATGTTCTCAAACTGCCCTGCCAATCCCAGAATTGTCAGAGATTTCAGGTGCCAGAATTTATCCATGAAAAATGACATCTGCCTGGCTCGGCCTGTGGGAAGAGTCAGTTACGGTGGGCAGTGGATCACACCGTTACTGACACAATAAGATCTTAAATACGGCAAAATTTAATATTTACTTTTCTGAAAAAGTAACAGACGGTATCATCAGAGAAGTAGTAGTACAGTGTATTTCTGCATTCTAGTTTGCTCCAAACCTGCTGTATCTTTGCGTCCTTATATCTAGAGGACTTCTATCTTGTGTGTGCAGGTCTTTTTCATTCCAGAGATCCTGTCATCCAATACTGATGTCTGACTGTGGCTATTAACAGACTTCCATCATTTAGCAGTGTGCTCTTCACCATGAGTCTGCTCAGATATTAGTGGTGAATTTTGTCTGAAAGCCACATTCTTTTGGTCTTTTTATATATATATATATATATATATATATATATATATTTTCCCCATTATTGTGGATTGCCTTCCTTTTTCAGGAGTCTTGACTCTGGAATAGATATTACTGCTAATTGTTGGAAGTTAGAGTGATTCATTCCAAACATGAGAGGAAATTCTGCTTGCTGTATGAACCTTCAAAGTGAACTGGAACAGCTTTTGTTTGATCTTCTGATTATTTATCTAGCACAATGTGCTACTTATAGTGCATTACAAGGAAGCTAGAGTATGGTGGTGTGTGTGTTCTGTTCCTCCCTGCCTCAAAATGTCAACACTGGCTGAAGCAAACAGTTCCAGGCTTCTATTTAAAGAGAAGAAGAAGCTGCATGGAGACTATAAGCAGCTATTTTAATTTTGCTTTTCTATATGCAATTTTTTCCACCCTGGCATTTCCCTAGAGAAGAAGAACTCGGAGGTATTTCATACTTATTCCTGTCACTTGTAACCCTTGTCCTAATGTAGGCCATAACCCCCCTTTCTGAGTTGGCCCTTGCTCCTTCCTTGTGTAGTCACCTTGAAGCTGTGCAACAGTTGCGGTACCGCTGACTCGGTGTAAAATGTTTAGTTTTGTAGCTGATGAGAAAGTTCTTGAATTCTTCGCTCTGTCAGTGTGCTCACATGTTTTCCTTTTTCTTAAAGGAGCTGAAGAAGTACGGAGTGACAACCTTGGTGCGAGTTTGTGATGCCACTTATGATCAAGCTCCTATCGAGAAAGAAGGAATCCAGGTTCTAGTGAGTTGCCTTTAAAACTGTCTAAACATGAAAAATCACTTGTCTAGAAGTGGTGAGGATGGCCTTCACGCTTTGGGCAAGGGCTTGTGACTGTTTCAGATGGCCAAAAGCAATGTGATCCCCTGCATCAGCTAAAGCTGGTTTTGAGAAACTCACTCTACTTTTGTGAAGGGTACTTGCTGATTCATTGCTGTCACCTGAGCGCTTAGAAACGTCTGTTCCTGGATTTCTGGATTTGTTGAGATATTTTGGTTGTCTTTTAGTGCCTAGGTTGATACTAATCCAATGTTCAGCCTTGTGGTTCATACAACTCGGTTTGGTCCTTTTCCCTAGATACAGCACTTCTTGGCTTTACTGGTGACCTTCTCAGCATGCAGATAAAACTCCCTTCTCTCGCTCATTCAAAAAGTGCCACCTTTTGAGGCTGTAGCTGACACGTTGATGCAGGTTTCCATGGACTGGCTGTAGCAGGATACTGATCGATAGCCTCGTCACTGCTCACCTCTAAATGGAGCCTGGCTGCTGGTGGCTTCCCTGTTCAGCAGGTGGAATTCCTTAACTGCTACTCAGAGTTAACATTATGCAATGACTGTCTGACGCTATCGTCTAGTATTGCTTGGTGTTTTAGGGGAGGTTTTTTTAATAGGTGTGTGCTCATACTAAGCTTGCAGGCGGTATTTTTCCAGGCAATACTTCTGAATTATTATAGTGTGTCAGATATAATCAGTTTATTTTGCTGGAGTGAGTAATACTCTGTTGTGAGGCCAGAAATTGCATCTTACCTTCTTGTTGCAGGTAGTCAGTCTTCTGTTGCCTCTTGATTTTTATGGCTCAGTTGGAGGGAAACTTGCTGCAGTTTTCCATTAGGAGAAAAACTTGTATCCTGGCATATCTGTGAAAACTCCACGTACAGGTCAGTCAGGTTTCTTGGCTGCCAGCCCTAGTAAGCATTTACTCCAGTTCCAGGCAGCCACGTGTGCCTCAGTGTTGTTGGAAAAATCAGTCACTACAGGGCTACCAGTGCTCCTAGGGCTGCATTTTTGTTCACTCTAGAGCCGCCTTGGACTTGAGCATCACAGTGTTTTCGGGCACGCTGCTGTGAAACCTCTAGCTGCGATACTCCTAAGGTCGTCAGAGACTGGAAGGGTTAAACTTAGGGTGTGGAAGCCCTCAGAGCCCTGATTTAAGCTGAAGCTTTTAGAGTATTTCTGTGTTCCTGTGCCAGAGTGCAGATCTGAGTTCTTCCTAGAAGAGTCAGGACAGTTTTGCAGGTGTCCAGCTCTGCCAGGGTGGCTGCGCTGTGAGGCCAGCTGACCTTGGCTCCTGCAGCTGTGAGCGAAATCCTCCTTCCTCAGCCCATGGCCGGCGCCTCCGGGGCAGCTGCAGGAGCCGGGGAGCGCTCTGGAGCCTACGCTTCCAAAATAGTTCGGGGATTTTGGTTCTCAAGAAACTTTAACAACTTGGTATTGGCTAGGTTTGAACTGAAAGCAGTTTTTTGAGGAAGCTGTTGTAAAAACTGGAAATGCTGTTTCCGCCAGCTCTGCTAAGCACCGTTCTGTTGGAGAGCCTTTCTTTCCGAGTAACACATGCGAGAGTCTTGCGTCTGTACACATTTGCGTCAGCTAACAAGCCTCTCCGCATTTGGTACGTACCAGTTCTTAGTATTCCACTGCTGCAGAAGGCAAATCAGGAGAGAGCATAAATCCACCAGGCATCTGTTAGGGGTTACAGAAAGCAGGAGGTGACAGGGAAGGTTTGCTGCTAATGTCATCACTGATCCTGATGATCCCAGTCATGAGGTTGTCTTAGTAATTTACTGTATTGCAGTAGTGTTTTGCTATTTGAGATTAAGTCACCGACGTGACCACCTCCTGTGTAGCTTTTCCTTCCTGTGAATGCACGCTTTTTCAAAGCAGAGGCCTGTTGCTGTTCAGAAATGGTATTGAATTACCATCTGGCTGAGAAAATAACACATCACTATTTAAAGCTAATATTTGCTTGCAAAAATAACATTAAGATTAAAAACACAGCCTGAGAGAGATTAGTGTCTATTTTAAAACTGTTGAGGTCAAAAGCGTAGTGAAACCCCTGAAAATGAGAGCATTTTAGCAAAGCCTGCTCTCATGCCGTGATACAGGATCGCGTACTGGCAAGATGGGTAGAACGTGGCAGCTAGAGAGTCGCTTTGGCAGATGGCATGGTGAGAAAGTAGAGAATTAGATGTTCCGTGTTCGAAGTAGTACTATTGCATGCGCATGTTTATCAACAGAGATTAAATCCAGGAGACAGGAGGCGGGGATGGATTTAGTTTCTGTGGGCTTCTGCAGTTCTTACAGTTATGCTCATGCGTGAGGTCTTGTAACGTAGAAATGCTACATCGGAAAAACTGGTAGTTTTTTTGCTGGAAGTATTTTTTCGCTGGCTGGCACCCAAGGAGGCTGCGATAGTTTTGTTCGTCTTCAGGATCTAAGACACGTTTCATTGTTCTGCTTCTGTTGGTCCTTCATTTACTGCTCATCCCTGGATCAGCCTTTCTTTCCACTCTGGGCCCTCTGGAATGGCCACCACCTCCTGAACACTAGCAAGCAGTCGAGAGCGCCCGTGTTAGAGCCGGGACTTCGTTGCCATCTGATACTTACTGCATCGCCGCGGCCTCTGGTATTGAAGGTGGGCAAGTTCCATGCTGGTGGCTGCGGTCCCATCCCACGCAGACGCAGGCAGCTCTGGGAGCGTTTTGCCGCTGTAGCTTCAGTGCGAGTTGCACGCGGGTTTTGAAGAAAGGGGTCTTTGTCACTTTAAAGTCCTGTTACTGCTTCTCGGTCATCTCAGTTCTGCATTGCCAATCCTGCAGTCCTTGCTGACTGACAAACCCAGAGCTGTTCTGCTGAGTAAGGCTGCTCCAGATAAAGGGTAAATAAGAATAACCCTTCCTTGCCCATCATCCTCCCCAGCTACTGCAGGGTGGCACAGAAGAGCTATGTGTTCTGTTTGTGCAATCTCAGTGCATCATCCCGGTTATTAATGACTGTTCTGGTTGTGGAGCCTAGCAATTTGTTTTCTGTCCTGTCCAACAGGAATTCAGAGGTGATGCTGGCAGAACTCATAATCAGGAAAATAACTGCAGAACTTTGCTGCAATTGCTCCTCTAGTCCCAGAAGTATTCTCATTCCTCGTTCTGGGCAGTGTCCCATGCAGCAGTGTTTTATCAGTGCTAATTTAATGCCAGTGGCGTCCCATTCCTGGGAAGGTGATGATCTGTGGGGAAATGACGATTGTCATTAATTCAGGCCAGCACAAGAGTTGTGTGGCCATGATGGGTAACATGTAAGCTAGAGCAACGTAGTAACCTCCTGTATTTGGTCTGAAGGAAAGGATTTCATTTAATCCAAAACTAGGACACGGAACTGACACGTAAATCCTGTTCTTTGCAAGGCAGTTTCAAATGAAAGCATCTTGCAATGGGTAATGCCTCTGCTCTTGGCAGCCCATACATCTCTTCCTGGGACAGTGGATGACACTAGGCCGAAAATAATATAGCTAGCAGTGTGTAATCGAGTGGAAAATCTCGTAAAAGCCTTTTATTAGAAAGAACAAGCTTTACTTTAGGATCTTGTTTCTATAGTCTTTTGCTGTGTTGTCCCAGATAGTTTTAATTTCCCATTTGCTTTAAAAAAGTTCTCTGCACTCTTCAGCCTTTCTGTATCTTTCTGTATTGCATATAAAGTTATTTCAGTAACGTACAAGCTTTTGGTTTTGTAGTTCTGAGAGGCAGATTTCCACCTTGCGGCTTTTGAAGTGCTAACACGTTTATAAGGTGCTCTTGGGCTGAGGTCTGGGCTAAGCTGTACTTGCTACTCAGGAAGTATTAGGGTAGCAGTAAGTGCATTTCAAAATGAAAAGTCTGGCGGATTTTTACCTTTGGTGTACTTGTTCAGAGTTTCCGCGTGCTACTTTCAGGCTGCAGAGAATATTACTTCATGTTAACCTGTTCTCAAAATACTACATAAAGAGTTGGTTCTAGCCAAGGAGGGAAGAGGAGGCCTCCTTTCAAAGCAATTTCCCTACCATTTGGAGAGGTGGTTGAATAATACGAAACTGGCCATGAGTCTCTCTTGTAAAGTGCATCGCAGTTGTCTAATGAAAAGTGCTAAGTAACTACTAAGTGTTCTTTCTTCCCTTGCGTCTAGGAGTGCTCTTTCTACAGCACTCCCTGTGTCTGAGAAGATTATAAGGCATGTGATGTTGTGCTTGGTCTTGAAATACAGGACATGTAGTACTCCACTTAGCACGAGTTCCAGGAGAGAGCTGTGACCTCGAGAAAATGGGAAGCTTCTCGCATGTAATTTTGATTTACAGCCATGTTGATGATACTAAATGTGGCCTAGGTAGTGTAAATGTTGGCTGCCCCTTTAATAGGCAGAAATGTAATTGTAAATGCTAATTAGTTGTTGACTTTGCATTTGTCTAAGCACTCTTCTTTTTTTTGCTTGCGAATGTGTTTTTTTGACTTGAAAATACCCAGGTAATTTTAACTGGCTTGCTTATTGGATGCATGGCAGCTGGACAAGCTGATCCGTTTGAGTTGTTATGAAGTACCTTCTCCTCTGTACAGAGTCTGCAGTGCAAATAGTATTTTAAAAGGTTGACACAACCACAGGCAAAAGTCTACAGAGTTCTCATCTTTCAAATGTTTATTCGAAATGTCTATTGATTTTTACATATTTTTAATAAAATGAGATTTCAAGGGCAGCTATTTTTCTAAAAATTCTATACTACAAAGGAGTTAGTGTGGAGTTTTATTGAAATTTTATTGAAAAGTGCATTAAATGGTTGTTAAACATTTAGTGCTGCATTATGATATTGACTTGCAAACTTCTGTGCAACCAGAAAAATACCGACAGCACTGTTCGTGTAGTACGCACTTCTTGCTGAATGGAATATTTTCCTTCTCCCAGTTACGGTTACCTTGCTGTTGATTATGGATTGAAATCCATATAGCTGATGTCCTTTTTTTTCCTTCAAAGGACTGGCCGTTTGACGATGGAGCACCACCCCCGAATCAGATAGTTGACGACTGGCTAAACCTGTTGAAAACCAAATTCCGTGAAGAGCCTGGATGCTGTGTCGCTGTTCACTGTGTTGCAGGGTTGGGAAGGTTAGTATTCTGCTGTCTTGGTTTTATACTGGGCTTACCGTTAGTGTATTTGTTTGGGAGGTAGGTCGTGGAAGGTGTTAAGTGAATGCCAATGTCTCTGTTTTCTCCCAAATAATGCTTTAAAGCAGCAGCACCAAGTTTGTGTCATTAAAGCAGGAGAGACTTATTGCAGCTTAAAAATCTTCCGTAATTCCATAACTCTGATCCAGGATGAGAGGAGAAACTTGGAGAGATTGTTCAGAACACTTGTGTCGATCACGAACGACAGGAGCAGTTAGAGATGCCATTCATTTGAAAGTGTGTGTCTTTCTGCTAAAACAATAACATCTCTTGTGCTTCTTGACAAATGCGATATGCATAGCACAATTTCTAAGGCTGTACAGTTGTTTTTTTACATTTCCTCCTGTTTTCAACTGGTATACTATTAAGCATGTGGTAATAAAAAAAGGCATTTAGAAAAAGTGATTCAATTACTTTAAAGTGGCTTCACTTCGGTGGTAGGAAGGGTTAGGCTTGTATTTCTTGCTCACGTGCAGACTTGATGTTTCTCTCCTCACCACTCAAAATATAACTTCCTTCTTTGGGAAGAACTTCCTTTCAAGATGAAATAAAAAAAAGACTGATTCAGGAAAGCTAAATGCTACATTCATATTCCCAAATGTAATCTCTGAATTATGTTTATCCTATGGGCTAGGAGGAAACGGGGCTTAAGAGTTAATATTCTTACAATAACCATGGGACTGTTACTACGTAAGGATATGAACGAGTGGGCAAGAAAGGTGGATTGGAGAAGTCAAGCACAGAGTTGGAGTGCATCAGGTTCTTAAACTTCCACCTCTAGAGAAGAGATGGGGGAACTGAAGAGGGAGAGGGAGAAACAGCCAATATTTAAAGACACAAGAGCCAAAACCCCAAGGCAATTAACATTTGTTTATCCATTTCTGCTCTATTTTTGTCTGAGGAACATCTTTCGGAAGGTGGCCACGTGTAACTCAAGTGATTTTAAGCTCTCCTGTTTCTTGCATAATACCAGGCCAAAGGGTACCAGAAGCTTCCTATCTTCTGTGTGTCACACAAACTCGCGTCGTGTATCTGTTCCTTACGGAATGACCTTTTGGCTGTTGTTCTCGGACTGCTTCTGGCAGAGGAAAAAGCAAGAGCTTTACAGATATTGCTTTAATCTGGAAAACTACCTGTAGTAGGGAATTGAACTGCAGCTACAGTAAAAAGAGACAGCTTTTCTTCTTTTTTTTAAGTGACTCTCCAGGTTTCAAATTGTTTCCTTTGGAAAGTGAATGTTTCTGTTTATGCAGGTGCAGCCTGGCAGTGAGAGTGAGAGTTGTTTCTCCTCAACTATGTTTTTGTTTACCCATGAGTAAAAGTTGTCCAATTGCTAGCACCCCTTTAATCCTTTGCTGCTCTACCCTCAGAGGTGCCTGTTGCAACTGTGTGTGTTTAGTGGGGTGAACGTCAATCCAGGAGAAAGTCAATGTGTACTGTGATTTCGGCTTGTTTGAAAAGCCAGCGCTTTTAACCGATTTCCAAAATGTGGACCCCGAAGTAGAAAGTTTTACTCTGTTGTCCCTGGGACACCCAGTTCTATGTACATCTCATAATAAAAAAAACCCAACTATATAAGATCGATCTCACGTACAGCTAAATCTACAGTGTCGTAAGAAGCAAAATACATGCAAGAGGTATTATGCTCTTGTTTTAGTGAAGTAGAAAATTAGGTTATAGTGAAATGAGAAAGTGTAAAAATCTAGAATTATTGTTTCTTGCCCCAAACACTAAGGAGCTATTGATTTTTAATTTTTTTGTGTGTGTTGGAAACAGAGCTGTCTACTAAAAGAAATTTTACATTAGGTACTCGGCAGGCAAATGTCTTTCTGTAGATAATGCTTAAAAAGAAAATACTTAAGCTATTTGTTTATAGATTAATTTGGTGTATTTTGAGGGGTTCAATATTTTGTTTCTCCAGATCTTCCTTAAATATTGATTTCTCCTTTAGGGCTCCTGTACTGGTTGCACTTGCTCTCATTGAATGTGGAATGAAGTACGAAGATGCAGTTCAGTTTATAAGGCAGTAAGTTAAACTTCCCCGTTCTCAAGAAATATCTCGGTTTATGTTGTATTTGAACAGCGTGCCTCTTCAGCAAAGTCTGTTAGATTTCTGATTTGTTTTCTAGTAGCTATATCCTGACAATAACGGGCATGACTTTGACATTAATGCTGAGGCTTGTGCCCATTCCTCTATTTAAAGATGGGGATTAAAAGGTGATTTTTTATTTTTTTTTTTAAATCTGGACTTTTATATTAAGCCATTGACCTAAGACTTAAAGATTTTGAACTTGGGGAGAAAAAACGTCTAGGCTGGGGCTGTAAAAATCGTGGATGAATTGGACATGGACTAATTGCTCCTAATTAAAAAAAAAAAGAAAATTCTAGTGAGGTTGCCCCCCCCAAGCAGAATTTCTACAGCAAGTAGGTGAGCACCAGCACTGCTACAGGTGTGTGGGTGAGCGTGTTATCCACCCAGGAGGTGTCAGAAACCACCTATCTGGAAAATAACGAAACTGGTAAAGGATGAGACTGCAGAGCTGTGTTGGTTTAGTGATCACATCAGATCTCGAAATGAAGCCCAGCAGGTAAGGTGATGTTGAATGAGCTTTGCCAAAAAAGCAATTCATCCTTTTGTGGATTCCCAGGGTCTTCAGTTATCTCTGTAAACTATTGCTGTCAACAGAGTTTTTTTCTGAATTTTTTCCCTTTCTTAAATTCCCTGTTTCTCTTCCTGGGTGTGGTACCTCATATACCGAGAAGCTCTTTTCTGAGAACCTCTTATATGTCATGGTCTTTATTTACTAGCTAATGTAATAAGTCGCACGTGCATCTGCAAGGAAAGGGTGACCTTGATGTTGTTCAGTGACTACTGCTGCCGATGGAAATAAACTCTCCCAATCCAAGAAAATATGCTGAAATTTGCTAACTGGATTTTGGCGTTAATATTGGCATGTAGGTGATGAACTGCATGTGCTGGCCTGGTTTATCCTTCCTCACAGTGTCAGTGGATACGGAACCAAGCCAAAGTGCTGTTTTGTAGATACAGAAAAGCTTTGAAACGAGGACTAATCTGCTTTAGAATGTATATGGTGATTGAAGCAGTACTTTTTCCATTGATACTAGCCTTCATTCTCTTTGTTTTAGGAAAAGGAGGGGAGCTTTCAATTCCAAACAGCTGCTTTACCTTGAGAAATACCGACCTAAGATGCGATTACGCTTCAAAGATGCCAACGGTCACTGCTGTGTTCAATAAAAAAAAAAATCTCAAACGAAGGCAGAAGTTAGCATGGCTGTTTTCTGGACTCTTGGCACCTGGAAATGTGAATCTGGAATCAAACTACGTCATCAAATTAGTGGTGGAGTCAGTGCTCCTCAACCTCTGTCCTAATGGTGGTGATGATTGAAAAAAATAAAAATAAAAAAAAAATTAAGAGAAACATTTCAGTGAAGGATTGTTTTCTCCTTAAGCTGCAGTTTGAACATCTGCAAGGAGAAAATCAGTTTCTGAACCTTCTGTATTTTTAACTTTTTAAGAAAAAAAATAAAGTAAATTTTATGTCTAAGGAAAACCAGCAGAGCATTGGCTTGTGCAGAAACTATTTTCTTGATTTGAGGAAAGTACCCCGCAGTTAGGGCCCGATACATTAATTCCTATGGGACTCTCTTAAATGGAGTTGCCTTTTTTTGAACCTTGCTGGGACCTGGCAGAGAGTCACCAGGAGGAGCCTTTGTTGCTGTATGGGAGCAGTCTGACAGCCTTAAGCCCAGCCCGGGCCTATTCTAGAGATTGGGTGCCGTCTGTGTTGTATGTCTGCGTGGTGTTCGGACTCGGCAGGCGTGAAAAACCTTCCTGGGGGGCTTGAAGAGAAGACTCGCTGCCTCGAATCTTCGGTGAATCTGCTAAAGGCCTTTTCTGGTTGGTGGGAGATGGTGTGATTTTGTGTGTGTGTGATTTTGTGTGTGCGTGAGTCTTATTTTTCCAAAGAATTTGGCTGAAATGTTAATTGTCCTTCCGTTGCTAGACAGAAAATCTATCCCGGCAGAAGACTGATGTTCAAAAGTGTCCTAGGTGAGGAAGGGGCAATTCAGAGAAGGACTTAAATTAATTTATCTGTCGTAAGGAAGAAGAAAAGGCTTTTTGCTGCTGACCAGCTTCTCTGCCTTGCTGAACGCAGTAAATCAGGATCTGGGGGGAGGGTCTCGTTTGTACGGTATATGAGGTGAAGATGGTGCGCACACGGAAATGCGGTCTGTGAATGAACGCCTAGCGTGGGTGTTTTCCCAGACGAGCCCTCGTGTACAGTTCAGTTTAACCACTGATTGCCTTGTTATTTTTTTAATTAGGTTCTTTCGGAGGGAGAATCTCTAGTTACCAACATGCCTCTCGTGTATTCACCATCGGCAGACCATAAATATGCTGATTTTTGGAGTGTGGACTGGTACCACGTTCTCTTTGTAGGGGCAGTGGTGTTGTGAGTGAATTAATGAAGACAAGTCATTTTACAGCCTCTAATACGCAGTTTCAGCCAGGCTACTTCTACCAAACACGTTAACTTCGCGCCCTGCCCCAGTAATGACCTCATGTACTTTCAACTTGACATTATGTCTGTAATACGCAGCCGTTGAAGGCTTTGAATAGGTTTAGGGTCGTGATCTGAGATCTTGTGCTGTGGAGCACCGAAGGCTATTGTTGGTCTGTGCCGGTAGTCGGTGCAGGCGGGTGCCCATCTCTTACCGATCCCTCAGCCGCTGGTGATGTGAACGGCCTTCGCAGGATTTCTTCCTGTTCTAGGCTTCTGGTTTTAGTCCGCAGCTCAACTGCGCAAGCATGTTCAGAACACAAATAACGGACTTTTAGAATTCTATTCCTGGAAGGGATTTAGAAATTTAAGCAAAAAATAACGGTGCTTGTCAAGGCCCTCACTTCACAGACAGGCCAAGAGACCTGCGTGAGGTCCGCGGCGAGACAACAGCGCTCCCTGAAACTCGGTCTGTGCCCTGACTCAAGCTGTGGTGTTGTACTGAGTTCCTTCCTCCCTTTAAGATGTGTAACGTTTCTGATTTCTTTAATAGATAAAGGAGGCGCGGAAGTGTTTGTGATGCCAATGCCTACATTAGGGAAATACCGTGCTTGAGTCCGTGTGGAAGGTAGATGATGCTGAAATTACCTAATTCTGGCCCTTACCTTCCCCTCGCAAACTAGAAGCCTGATGTTCTAACTGTTTCTGCAAATTAAAATCGGTGTTTTTAGTAAAATGAAATGCTGGTAGTTAAAGCAGATTTGACAAATGATGGAAGTCAGCTTGGAGGGGAAGGTGTTGAGCTGGATTAAAAACCAAGCCCTTCTGAAGAACAGCAACAACAAAGTTTTACGTGCTCCATGTATAACTTTGCATTCTCCCCCCTAGTTTTACTCTGATTTATAATGTACTAATTATTATATACTATGACTCTGCAGCCTTAATGGAGGAAAAATAGTGAAAAGTGCAGACTTTCCTACAGCGTAGACACAAGCGGGGTTGGAATTGCGACCGGTGTCCAGTAGGCACAATACGTGGTTCAGCACTTGAACGTAGTGCAATAAAGTTCTTGCAGTAAAATGTCTCCCCTCTGGCTCTTGATGAATTTGTTGCAGCTCGTTAATGTTAAATGCTCTTCTTTAATCTGATTTGTAAAGGTCTTCGGACAAGTTTGTCCATGCCCCTTGCGTTGCTAATGGCCATTGGGTGCCACGTGGCTTGGATTTGCTGGTGGCTTGTAGCCGTTGGGAAAGGCTGCTCTGCCTTTGAGGAGAGGGAGCAGTGCTGCAGACAGGAGCAAAAAAAACCGCAAACAACCCCCCAAACCAAACAACGGCTCTGAACTTGCCCAAGAACTGTCAAAAATCTGTTGCAAAACGGTCTGTGGTGGCCGGGGCGGGCTCGGACAGCGTGCCCCTGGCAGGGCTCGAGCTTTGGGGTGACAGCGCGGGAGCTTCTGGGGTGCTGCATCCCAGGCCCTTCCCCGTCCTTGCCAGTGGAGTGCGGTGATCTGTGTGATTTATTTAAATAACACTAAGGTGCTACTTTCTGGGCTTCCCAGGTAACAATCCAATCAGCCTTGCTTTGCTGCCATCAAAGAAATCTGTTACTTGCAAATCGGTATCGTGTTTCTAATATTTATCCGGTTTGTCCCACTAGCGTACGAGCACAAATTTCTGGTCCCTGTTGGCAGCGAGAGATAAACCGCTCTGACCGTGAGACGGGCAGCCGTAACCGTGAAGTTCCATCTCCTCTTTCTGTGAGGATGTCTTTGTATATTATTATTATTTTTTTTCATACCGAACTCTTGCTTTATTTGTTTTTCCAAGTTTCTACCTTTTTGGTTACCATGCACAAAAGTGAAATGTCTTGCTAATCAAAGGCTGCTCGGTATAAAAAATATCATGCACTTAATTGGGACTGAGATATTGCTGTATGATAGGAGTTACTTGTTTCTCTTGTTAATTTTTTTTCGCTGACATCTAGGCAGCTTCAGATACCGATGCTTTAACTGGAGGTAGCACTTAATCCCATGCATATTTATATCACTTAAGATGCTACTTTTAGAGCAATTAAGAATGATAAGCAGAGCGGAGTGACTCTGCATGGGGAGAGAATCTGCAGGAATCATGGTTTGTGCTTCTATAATAGTGTATGATCTTTTACTAAAAAATAATAAATCATTTAACTTAGTCTTAATGCTTGCAAATCACTTCCAGAGAGCGTTTCAAGTACATGTTTCTTGGGGAGGAATAGCTTTTTGTCAGCGAACAGATCTGAAGTAAAACGTTCAGGTTCCTCCCAAACCCGCTGTCTCTGGATTTGGGTAGTGTCGCCGTTCCCGTGCACGCTGAGGATGGCCGGGGCCCGGGCCTGGTTGCGACGTCCCTAACAAAGACGGAAAAATCCTTGGGCTGCGGCGCTGGGAGCGCGCGGTTGCGTGCAGCTGAGCTCCGTAGCAGGTTACCGGGCTCGGGCGCCGGATTGCCGCGCTCGCCCCTACGGCCGGGAGGCTGGCTTGGCCGCGTTGGTAGAGGTGTAAAGCTGGGGGTGTCCGGGAGTCCCTCGGCTCTTCGGGAAAATGAAGGCGTGAAGGAATCCTGTCTAGAACTGGATTTGCGCCTGGTTAAGTCCCAGAGGGACAACAGGTAACGCTTTTCACCGGTGCCTCTGGGACACCTTTCGTTTAGGCTGTCCAAGGGCTATGGAGACATCCTTACCTTGGGAGTTCTATGTTAAATATTTTTGCAAAAACCAAAACCTTTGGTACGGAGCGAAATCTTACGACCTTCCCTTGTTCTGACTGCTTGTTTCATCAGAACTTAAATCACCATCATCAATGAATGAAGTGACCTAAAAGTCTTGTTTTTCACGCCATATATTTAGTCTGGATCCTGCTACTCCTGACTGGTGGGATGCCACCAAAACCAAAATTCCTAGGCTCTCTCACGGAGTGACTGGCTCTCTGACGAAGCCGTTGGTGCAGCTGCCTGGGTAGCACCCGGGACAGGAACCCCACTTCTCTTTGGGCCGCTGAGCAAACCCTCGCCCCGGGGGGGTGGTTGGTACCCGGTAATTGAGCGCCCGAGCGCTTCGTGGGGGTGGTGGTGTGACCGGCAAGGAGCTTCCCCCTTGAAGAAACAACTGTGGGTGAGATGTAGAGGCTGCTTCATTTCGGCAGTGGCTGCGGCGATACTGGCAGGATGGCTAGAATTTGAGGTGGCTGTCTCTGTGCCCTTTCTTACAGGGCTTAACTCTGTAGATGGAGACAAACGAGGGACGTCGGGAGCCAGCGCCAGAGGAAAATCCCTGATCCAAATCTGCGGATGGATTAGAAGAGCTCAAGGAGGGGAAAAGAACCAGGTAAGGAATCGCTTCTTTTCTGTCCAGCAAGGGAAACCAAAAGCACTGAGTAATAAGTGGTTGAGTGGTTGAGTGGCTGAGTCCCCATCCCTGGAGGGATTTAAAAGCCAGGGAGAAGCGGTGCTTGAGGACATGGGTTAGTGGTGGGCTTGGCAGTGCTGGGTTAATGATTGGACTCAATGATCTTAAGGGTCTTTTCCAACCTTAACAATTCTATGATTCTATAATGTGAGTCCTGTAGGGCTGCACAAAGCCAGCAGCGGGAGCGGGTCTGGTCCCAGGGTGTGGGACATCCTCTGTGGCTCCTGACGCCGCTTTGCGGGGAAGCCCGGCTGAATGCTGATGACCGGAGCCCTTTACCGAAACCGTTCTCTCCCTGAGAAGCGCCCCGAGGGGCTGCGCACGCAGCCCGCTGGGGGATAGGGTGCTGTGCAAGGCCCCCTGCTCCCAGCCAAGCGGGGAGCCTGGGGCTGCCAACATCTGCGGTGTTTTGCAGCGAATGGAGAGCACAGCGTGAACCCCTGGCTGAAATAATATTCAGAAAGCCCTTGCGCTGTCTTTGGCAAGGCCGTGCGTGTGGAGCTTGTGACCTTCCCGGGCTACTGTTTTGTTTCTGTTTTTTCTCGCCCTTGTTGTTATCCGGAGGGCTGTTGGATCGTTAGCTTGCTGGGTGGCATGGTCTTGCTGAGCTGGTTATTCCAATTGACTGGACTTAGTGCTTTGGGGTACCTTTTGCTGCAGATAATTCTGCATGCAGACTAACTCTTGTGCTACTTTGTGATTTATTGCCATTTTAAATTTCAATTTCCAACAATAAAAGGGAAGAGGACATTCTTCTGTGGAATATTAGCGGCTTTAGGACTGAAATAAGAAATTTTCCTAGACAAGAGGAGCAGAACCCATCGGGCTGGCGCTGAGTGGGGCTGGAGGGAAATGTGAAAATAGCAGCAGCTTGTTGACATCTAATCCTCGCTGCTGCTCAGCCCTGCTGCCTGCGAGCTTGAAGTGCCAGGAGTGCAGGCAGAGCCTCCTGCTTTTTTGAGAGCTATGATGGGATCGATATGTTCCTGCAGAACGCTTCAATCCCATCGTTTCAGCATTTGGCAGGGCGGGGAGCATCTGTTTTGCTGGAAGATCTTTGACTAGTCCTAATAACGAGAGACGTGCTTTTTTGTTTCTGTTGCTTGAGGGCAGTAAGCGAGTCAGTGGGTCTCCTGTCAGCAGGGGAGGGAAAACGCAGATTTGATGGATTCCCTGGGGATGGAGGGGCTGGCTGGTGCGTTGGAGGAGCGAATCGTACCGCAGAGCCCCTGCTGCGCGACCCGTGCTGGGGTGGGTGTAAGCTATAGATTTCTTCCCTTCTCTCCTCCCTAGGCACTGCAAACACGATGAAGGGTAGCAAAATGTTGTCAGGCTGGTAGAAAAAAATCTGGAGGAAGAACTGCATAACGCGCAACTTAATGATAATTGCTATCTTCCCGACTGTTAGTTTAGCTCCTCCGCCTCTGGTCGCGCTGCAAGCTGCGTGGGACAGGGACCTCGCGATATGGAGAGGCTTTTGGGGCGTTCCTCTTCGTCTAATGCTAGTTTGTATTCGTGGTATCTTTGCAACTGGGATTCAAAGTCGGGCCTGAGCTTGCAGCCGTGGAGTGGGGCAAGGAAAAAAAAAAAAAAAAACAGATTTCATTTAAAAAAAAAAAATGTTGTCAAGGAAACTGCTCTCACAGTACCACTGCGCGCAGCCAATAAGGCACAAAGAAAAGTCTCCCCACAGCAGAGCTGCGTGCAGCACGGGGTAGGCTCCGCAAACGTAATTGAGACAGCAGGAATTCAGTGCTAACTACAAAGCCGTGTTTTGATTACCGCGTGGACTCCATCCCAACCTGCTGTAGTTATTCTTTGTACCTTCGTTAATGAGCCAGTCTGACTTTCCTTTCTGTAATGCTAGCCAGAAATTTTAAATAGGAGAAGGGGTCAGGAGGAAGGTGACAGAAATTACAGCAGACTTGCTTTTGGTAGCGGTATTCTTCCTGCAAGGATAATTACTTAAAGCAAGACGAATGCTCTGCATTTCAGTTAACTCCTCTCCAGCCTGTGTTAAATCCATTACGGGATGCCTCGCATTTGACATTTGCGTCTTTGTCCTTAATGATGACAGTAAATTTAAACACCCCAGGGGGGCTGCGGATAGCTGCCAAGTCTCAGGATGCTGCTGCTACGACTGCTTTAACATCGCCCCACGGGTGAGGCTGCTGGAGCCGCTTCGCCGGGGAGTAATGAGAGAGCTGGTGTCTCCCACACACTCCCATCGTAGGTGAAAGCTGCGCTCGCAAAAGCTAGATGTGACGCTGATAACCGGCGGTTGCTTCCTGGTTACTAGGTAATAGCACTGTCCCAGGTGAATCCTTCGTGCCTGCAAAGGTAATTTATCATACGGCTTTCCTGTTTGCCTTCTGCTAAGCTGAATCCAAGCCTTCCATTTATTTCAGGACCTCAGTACGAAATCAAAGCAGGGTGGCCGAAGGGCAGCGGGATTAAACTGTTTGCCTTCGCTTGGAAATGGCTTCAGATTAATTCTGGGGCTCGCAGAGCTGAGTTTGCTGGTGATAGCTGGGATGGGAGGGGTTCTGGGCAGCTAATTTGCAAACAGCACTTGTGCGCTGTCCTGCCTTCCCCTGCCCCATGGCTGTGTAATGGGTACAGCGCCAGAGCCCCCCCAGCTTCTCTAAGTGCAGATGTGCATTAAGCTCCTTGGGGAGTCGAGTCCAAGGCAGCTCTGCCGTGGTGCCAGGGCGCTTCCCCCCGCCCCTCGCTGCCGAGGGTCCCTGCTTTAGTGCCCTGAGCTGGGTGGTCCGCAGGGGACCCGCTCTCCAGCTGCTGTGAACGCTGCCCTTGGGTGCTGCCGTGCCAACGGGGCGATGACGAAGCTTTGTTGTGAATCTGGGCTGTTGTCGCTCCTAAACAAAGCAGCTCTCTAAGCCAGGCCTGCAGGGCTGTGAGACGCAATGCCGCCTTTCCTCCAGCTCTTATGTTTATGTATATATGCCGTATACACTTCTATTATTCCACCTGTTTGATGATAATGAGTGTTTGGGATAGAGCAGCTGCTGAAGTGGCACACAGGGCGGATCGAATCAGCAGGTGACATTTTTCACTGGGTTTATCTTTGAGAACAAGCTGGGCCTGCAATAAACTGGCTGCTCCTTCATTTACTAGAGGACAAAGCTGCCATTATTCAGGGGCAGAAGAAAGCGAAACCCCAGGAGATGAGCTGAGTGCGTGTGCGATATCCCTGTCTGACTGCGGGCAGGCATTAATGCAAGAACTCAAGGTCAAAGGCTGCCCAGCCCTGAGAGTCGGAGGCAGAAGGGGCCTCCAGAAGGAAGAATGGTTTATTTCTTTATCTCACGGAGTCGTGTATCAATTATCCATGGCGTCTAACAGCCTACGAAGGGAATAGATTTTCTGCTCTTTCAGAGGGGTTTTGCATGTACCGTTCATTCGCTGGGCAGCGGATTTAAGCTCTGCACGGCTCTTGAGGCGGGAGGCTAAAAGCAGAGACATCGTGTAGCCTATGAGAGGGGAAAACCCAAAGGGCCACAGCTTTCCTTTTAATCTCAGGTGGTCCTTCTGTCGTTCATGAGGCAAATGGTGCTGATAATGTGAATTAGGGAAGTCTGCTGTGCTCTGTTCTAGAGGGATTGCTGAGAAATTGAAGAAGAAATTACCAGTCCTGTGTGGCAGAGAATTGTGGCAGGGTTAAAAAAATCAGATCAGCTGAAAAACAGAGGGATTTAAAAAGCAATTTTGTCAAGCTTTTGTGATAAGAAACTGCTACCTGCCTGTCTCTGCTGCAGTATCGTATCGTGACATGACCAGCCGTCAGCCTCCTGACGCCAGGCTGCTGCCCGGCCGCCTCGCAGCTCCTGGGGTTTGCAGTCTGCAGAGCAGCGCTGCGTCCTCTGGAGCGGCTGCTCGTGAAGTGATGCTCCTGCACCTCCTTTGTGATGAAGCTCGGTAAGACCCCGCTCACCGCAGTCTAACAAACCGGCGCCGTGGCGAAACCCATCCTCGGCAGGAGGGTTGTAGCTCCAGGAGCTCAAATAGAAACAGCATTTCTGCTGAGCAGAGCAAGTGCTGAGCATTCATCCCAGCCTCGGCTTCTGAGGGGGACCCCGTCGTCTGGTGTGCTAACAGGCAGAGGAGAGGATCCTGTGGAATACAAATGGATCTGGGCTTCAGCACGGGCATCCCGCAGCACGGCTTGCACTTTCCCTCGCACCCAGCCAGGGTTCTGCTCGCTCAGCAAGTTACTGGGCCAGCTTTCCCTCTGGCAGCAGTGCTTGCTGCCAATTCCTCCTTGGAGCAGAAACACGGGGGCTAGAGAAAGCTGGCCCAGAGCAGGAGAGGCTCCGAGGGGTACCTGGCAATTCCCGGGGTCCTGGCCTCTCTGGGATAACATGGGGCTGTCTCTACCTTCAGATCAATAGAAATCAGTTCCTTGTTTTGGGGAAAAAACATGTTCTGTTGTCTCATGGCCTCAGCGGTGAATTGATTGCAGAAAGCAGTTGCTGTAGCATGAAAGGAATGCCTCTTAGCTAGACAGCAACGAGCAGGTTTGTTTTAGTGTCTCTGCGATCTGTGTGCATGCTGCTTGCCTCAGTAGATCAAGGCATCTGAAAGCACTCGAGCAGATTTCAACCCTGTTTCCTTTGAGCACCCTCCCCTGCCGCCTCCTGCCCCTTCCAGCTCGGCCCTTTGAGCTCTGGAAACATCTTTGTTTGGAAGCAACTCGTGGAGCAGCCCCTGTGAACGGGGAGCTTTTTCTTGCCTCTGAAGCACTGGCGTTCGGGTGCCGGGCACAAAGTCCTGGCTGGGTGCCACCGCGGGCTGCGAGCCGTTCTACCCTTTGCTGCTCGTACCTTGATCTCCTTAATGGCTTGGGACCCATTTCCAAACTGACCGCTGGGGCTGTCGTTCAGCCAGTTAGCAACTTTTGATGATGAGAATAAATGTAACCTCTTAGAGATCAGTCTCATTTTGAAAATGCAATAATACAGAAAGCAATTGCTCTTTGAGTCCGCCTTTGAGGGCTTCTGACTGCCGTCTGCGGGGCTTAATGCAGCAGGGAGCATCTTCCTAATTGATGAGAGCTCTCTGCTGCTCCAGAACACCAATATCTGATCAATACGGGGTAGAAATGGAGCAGCGTTAAATCTGTACCTTCTCAGGACCTCCCATGAGAAGTGGAAGAAATATATTTGCAGCCTCGTAAAGCGATTTCCCGGCTGGAGACCGGCAAGGCACGCGTCTGCACGGAGCTCTGTAACGCTGCCTTCTGAATCCCATCCCCTCACCGCGTTTCCATCGTTATGTCGTATCTCCATGCTTCATAAAACTTGCATTATAAACTCAAGTCTCCCTCACGTTTGCTGCGTAGCTGAGGCAGAAAACAGATGAGAATGGGAGCTAAAGGCTGGGGGAAGGTCTCCTGCTCGCCTGGAGTCCAGCACTGCCTCGCTAGCGAGAAAAGGGCCATAAAACACCAGGGGTGTCGATTTAAGGCGTGTTTTGCATTTGGTGCGAGACAAAGAAAGGATTTTAGATGGATGCCTTGGCAGAATTCAGGCAGGAGATGATTCTTGTTCCCTTGACAAGGCTGTTTCAAGGGCAAACAGCGATGCTGAGGATAGTGACCTTCTAAATCTGCACTAGAACATCGCGAGCGTGAGCAGCCCTCGGGCTCCTCACAAGTTGTGCTCACGGGGAGCTCCGGCTCCTTGCTCTCTGCAGCGATGGGGCTCCACAGCCGGGCATCTCCCCGTCCTGTCGCTCACGGTGCCGTACCGAGGCTGTGACCCTGCTGCGCGTGGGGACCCGAAGCGTGCTGCGGTGAGACGCTGTGCCGGTGGCGGGCTGTGTACGGCAGGGCTCTTCGGTATGGGAGCGAGAGCGCGGGGGAGAGGTGAAGCGGTGGTGACTCCTGGCAATCGAGGCCGTGGGATCCTCAGTTGCAGACTACCCCTCGCAGAAGCTTTGCAAAATGCAAACTTGCACTGTGAAAATGGCATCAGCTCGTTGCTGTGTTGGCGAGGTCGTACCAGGGTGGCCCCAGAGCCAAATGTCATTGCTGGTAGAGGAGAGGTTTCGGAGGCCGCCTTCTCATTTCACCGGGGTGCTGACTCCTCCATGGCTTGATCTTTGTAAACCTCCCCTTACGAGCCACGGGAGACATGTTGCAGATCAAAAGGTATTTTAACTTGGCTGCCTGTGTTGCCCTTAGACTTAGAGTGTAATTAGAAATAGAATCCATCCCCTGTACGCCGGGTGACATCCCAGCCTGTCTGAATTCTGCAGCTATATTTTGTGATTACCAGCGATGTCGATGCTATTCCCGGTTCAGCTACAGCCTGACTCGCCCATCTGCTGTCTGCCTCGCGCAGTCTGAATGCAGTCCCAGAGGGGGACGGGACATATTTGTCACCTGGCTGAGCATGACAGGTCCAGACCACCGAGGTCTCTAGATATCCCTCAGCGGGATGTCTTTGCTAACTAAGAGAAGCGAGATGGATGTAGGGGTGGCAGAGCCCAGTGCGGGTGGGTTCCTGGCCGAAAAGAGCACGTCCATAAATAACTTCCCATCTTGGTTGTGGTCCAGAATGGTGCATGTCAAACGGAGAGGCTTGTGGGCTCAGACTCCTTTGGTTTTGATGCTGGATACATCTTTAACGTTCAGCTGAGTCGTCGCCATCTGGTAGAGCACCTGCCTTTGCCTTGCCAAGGAGTGAAGAGCAGATTCCCGTGGTGCAGTACCCTGGGATTTATCCCGGCGGCGCTGGGAGAGGCAGGGACGGAGCCATCCCAGGGGATGGAAGGGAGAGGCAGGGACGGAGCCATCCCAGGGGATGGAAGGGGATCACGAGCGATGCCTGGCAGGAGCCGGGGCTGACTCGCGTGTGCTGTGAAGGCAGCGTGTCCTGCTGTGTCCCGGCGGAGCGGCTCTCCTGCTCCGTGCCAGATGGAGCCGCACGCGCCTGGGCTCGCGGAGCAGGGACGGGGAGCGAGTGATGGTGCTGCGGCTTAACGAGCCGCTGCTTCCCAGCTCTGCTCCCTGTCCCCTCGCTGCCGGCACGGGGGACGGCACGTGTGTGCCGGTGGTCACCCCGGCATTGCTGCGGCCGGGCTGTGAGCCCTCTCCAACCCCAGCACGGGCATCCCAGGCTTGCCACGGACCTGGGGCAGAAACACAACCTCCCTTCCTAACGCGTGGGCTGTGCTTCCCAAACCCCATCCGAGGAGGCCAGGCTGCCTTTCCAGGAAGGGCTCTTTACCGAGGCAGGGCTCGCTGGGCTGCTGTAAAATGGGATTTTCAGGCTAATGTGTGTTTCTGGGAATCTCCTGTCGTGGGAGAGAGCAGACCAGCTCTCCCGCGTTCCTGCACGGTGCTGCAGCTCTCCGCTTTCCCCGTTCCTGCTTCCCGACTGACTTTTAAAAACCTGTTAAAAACACTGGAGCGTTTCTTGAGTCACATCGTTGTACTTCAGAGAACACGCTGGAGAGTGCGTCAGCCCGAAAGCGTGATGGGAACAAATTTTGGAGAGCTTTTGATGTGAGGGGAAAGAGGGGAATTGGCCTGCGTAGGAAGGGTCCTTGGCACTGCAACACAGAGCGCTTTAAAAAAAAAAATCTGCAATTTGTTTAGCCGTTTCCTACCCAGTTTTCTCACATTCCTAGAACTGACTCATAAACCTGCTGCTCTGCATTTCTGATATTCAGCCTGAGGGCCTAATTCATGCAGTACTGGATGTCTCGTAGCTCTGCAGCCTCTCTACCATTGTGGAGCACGTGGAAGAGCTCAGCAGAAAGTGCTCTGTACCGTACAGGATTAATCTCGGGGACCCCTGGTCTGTAGGGAAGTTTTTTACTTGGAGGCAGCTGATTGCCGTTTAATTAACGACAGTTAGCATGTTTCCTGAGCGTTGGGAAGTGTCCAGATGAGCTTTGTTCCAAGATGCTGCTCTCTGTGGCTTACCCCAGGGCTCGGGCGAGTTGTTAATGGGGATGCAGACACTGCCCCGACGGGGCGCGTGCATTAGATTCCCTCAGCAGGGGTAGAAAACATGCTTTGAAAGTTGGCCTGGACAATCTATAAGTACAGAGGGAGCTTCAGCAGGGTCAGAAACAAATCCGTGACATTTTGCATCAACAGGGAGAAAACAAAATTTCATCCAAGGTTTTATTCAATAGAGAACTGATAATAAACCTTCCTTCCTCCAAACGGTCCATTGCCATGGCAACCGGCGTGACATGCCAGGATGCAGGGATGGATGCAAAGTGTCACCGTGAGAAGGGCTGCTGCCTTAAGTGCGGCAGCGTTAAATGGCTTCATCGAGGCGAAGAAGGAGCGTAGAAGCAGTGGGGCGTGTGTACGGGTTCACTCCTGCCGCGGCTTGCTCCGGTCGGCAGAGGTTCAGGTTAGCCCAAGGAAAGGGGCGGAGGTCTGGGGAATATTGATTTAGGCGTAAAGCAGCGAAGTGCAGCTGGGCGAGGTTAGCCCAGCTAAATATGCTGCAGCCTGGCAATGGCGGAGCAGCTCTCCATCCTGGTGGCTCTCACGGTGCGTGTCCTGTCCTAACAGAAGAGGGAGAGAGCTTTGTGCTCCGCACAGCAGCAGTTAGCGGCTCTGCGGGCTGCTGCCTGCCCCCGGACCGTGCAGGATTGAGCAGGGGATGAGAGACGCCTATAAGCAGACCGTGAGGTTATCATCTCTGCTCCCTTTCTGTCCAGGGAGGCAGAGGGCCCTTTGGTTCGTCAGTCACCCAGTGTGCAACCCCTCTGCATTGCTGATATTTGGGGCTTTTTGTCTGGATTTTTCCACCCCCAGGAAGAGCAGGCAGTGGTGCTTGGAGGTCAAACCCAGCGCTTTAAAATCTTATCCCCGTGAACAAGAGCAGTCACCTGACTCCAGGTAGCCGAGAGCATCGGGCACTTGTCCGGGATGTGGATTCAAGTCCCTCCTGTGAATGAGACCCCATTGCTCGCTTCTGTCGCCCTTGGCTGGCAGGGCAGCGTCACCGCCGGGGACCATGACACAATGAAATAGTCACTAGGTGGGAGAGATGCTTGCCTTGTAAAGCAGGGAAAGGGTTTAGGAACAGCTTTCTTCCCAGGGAAAGGCTGTCGGGGAAGCAGCAGGAGATGGAAGGGTGCCAGCCTGGACCTGCCTGCCCTGCCCAGGGACGACGTGGGTATGGCAGGGAGGGCAGCAGGACTGAGCCAGGCCCTTGGGGCTCCCTGAGAGGGAAGGCAGCCTTTCTCTTGCCCTTGTTTTTGCAACCTTTCTGCATGTTAAAACCTCCTGGTTTCACCGCCAGAGGCTGGCGATCGCAGAGCCCGAGGGGGTGGAGGTCTTGTCCGTGCCTGTCACCTGCCTGCTCGAGTGCGTCGTGTCCGTACACCGTGCAGCCGCGCAGAGCAGAGAGCGGCTGCAGGAGCAGGTCGCCGTGGACTTTAGATGGAAAATAAAGTCTGGAAGTGGAGCAGGTTGAATTCTTCCTTGCAGGTGGAAATTGTAGATCTCCTGTCGGCATGTTGATGAATGTGGCAGACATTCCCGGTCATTATTTCACAGCCTGCAGGCTTCCTTGCGACAGCCGTCATCCCTGCGCCTGGTGTCCTTGTTGGTCATCTGGTTTGGCGAGTGAATCTCTGTACTCCCCAGCGTGCGTTAGGGAAAGCGCTTTGCAGAGTAGCTATTTTATCTCCTGCAGAGGCCGGCACTGTCATTTAGCCAGAGTCAGGAGGGAGAGCAGATGGTGACCTGTTTTTGCCAGTGAAAGAATGAGGCTGGAAAGGCACCGTTGAAGTGAGGACACGAGGAAGAGGCTGCCTGGCAGTGCCTTAGATAAACAGGACTTCGTTTTAGCTGGCCCCAGTGTGAGGCTTAAGACCTCGCTCTTCCCACGCGCGGGGAGGAAGATGTGCCCTTGGTGAGGAGGTGATGGTTGAAAATGTAGATCTCTGCGGTCCTTAATTTTTAACCACGGTGTTATGTTTTACCGTCTTTAAAAGATGCGTGTAGTAGGATGGAAAGAATTTGTCCATCACATGCCTGGTCTCCAATAGTTCACACCAAGAACTCCAGAAGTGACCCTCCACGAGATGGACCCCACTGTTAATGTTTCAGCCTGATCCCTGGTAACGATTTGTCCGAAGCAGGAAGGACGAGGGTATTTTTCTTTTTGTTTTCCTGTGTGCAGTTAACTATTGTAAGATGATTCACTGTTATGCATATAAACATATGCTGCTTCTTGGAGTGTTGCTAATTTCTTGGCTTCAGCAGCTTCTTCTGGGAGTTTGGCCACATTTGGTTCATGTCGACTGAACAAGTGTTGTTAATGCCTATTGCTTTGTGTGGGGTTCTGCTACGGGGGAATTGTGGGCTGAAGCTTGGTCCCTGCTCAGCATTCATCTCCTGCCTTGAAGATAGCTTAATCGCTGGCAATTTTTGCTGTAGCAGAAGGTGCCTGAGGCAGAGCGGGTTGCCCCTAGCAGGAGGATTCGGAAGTCGCCTGAGGTGCAGAGCTGGGAGGTGCTGGGTGAGTTACCCTGGGAGGGATTCGCTGATTTTGAAGCATTTTGGGTATCTCGTCCCTTGCAGCGACACGATCCGCAGCGGAAGGCATGGCTGTCGCTTCCCAAAGGGGAATATGAAATAAAGGAGAACGGATTTGGAGGGCGGATAAATGAGCCCTTTGCCTCACGATGGTTCATCCAGATCTGTCCATGGTCCCGTGTAGATCAGAAGGTTTCTGCTGGCTCCCGCATGAGATGGAGGACAATCTTGATCCCACAGAGGGCAATGCCCCACGTAAGCAGTGGGGCAGAGGGGCTGCCCCCCACGCCACCACGGTCCAGCGGCCGGGGAGCCCCACGGCACAGCTGCCCGGGAAACCCCGGCTCTGCTGGAACCGGCCTGGCAAAGGGGTGGATGTCCCGGTGTGTAACAAGGGTGCTATGCACCGGCCAGGCATTTGGGAGGTATTAATGGGAGGGAGAGGGTGTTTCCAGGCCTGGGGAGGGCAGTAAAATGGGCTGGAATGGTCTGACACAAAATGTGGACGCGCAGGGAGATACCGCGAGCAAGAGGCTGAGGAGCGTTATGGTAATTAGGACAGGGGATGCAGGGAGGCAAATGAATCACTCGGAGATTAGGTAAATCTCAGCAGGATTATTATTATTATAAGGGAAAATCCTGCAGATGTCAGATCTCAACAGCTTGAGAAGTCACCTTGAAAGGGGCGCCGACCTTGGAAAAACGCGTCTTGGTTTAATAGTTTTGGCTATACTGATCCATCCCTCTGTAAAAGAGATTCGGACCCCTTTCAGCCTGCGTGGTAGGGCAGGCGGCACAGCACACGGGTCAGCAATGTCCTCGAGATGCAGGACAGGGTCCGGGGAGCCCGGCTGCCCTTTGCTCACCGCGTCGGGTCGTGCTGCTCGTCGCAGTCGGCTGCGGAAGGCTGCTCTGAGCCTGCCGGGGTGGAAATTCCCCGCGGGGTTCCCCTTTCTGTTTTTGCAGGACAGCACCAGCAGCAGCCGGTGACAGTGGAAGTGATACCACCCCGGGGACCGAGCGCCTCTGGCTCTGCCCCAGGGCACGTGGCCCTCGGGGGCACCTCATATACCCCCGGTGACAAACATGGTGCGGCTGCGACCCCCTTGTCCGTGGGGGTGAGTCCCCACCGAGGCTGGGCTTGGAGCAGGGGGTTGCTTGCAGGGGAGATGTGATGGTAAAGGTGGGCAACGCTGGCTCAGGGAGCCAAGGTGGGCCAGGTTTTGTTACCTGGGTAGGACTCTCCGGTGTCTGGGAAGCTGGCTGCTAAGGCAATCCTGTCTATGATCCTTTTGGTTGAAATATTAACTTTCAGAGCATGAAATGTTTATTAATCGGGCAGTGGTATTTGGGCACGCAGCCGTGTGAGGCGATAGCTCCGAGGTGCGAGAACTGCCCTTCTTTTTTTGGCAAACTGTCAGGATCCCCGGTTCCTTTGGATGACCGTGCAGAGGGAAGAAGGGGGCAATTGGATTCCGAAGGTCTCCGTGGGAGGGTTGTCCTGCGATGGCTTTTGCTGTAGGGATGGACCTTGGGAGAGCACTGCAGTTTAGCCTTCTGCTCTTCAGCCCCTCTCTTTTTCTCCTGCAAGGTTGTGGATTAGCCTGGTGTAGGCAGGGGAAGGTGGATCTGGTGGCCCTGTAACAGTCTCCTGTTCATTCCCAGCCCTCTTTGGAGCTGCTGAAAGCGTCCCTGAGCAGCAGCCATCATTTCAGGTCATGACTGAGGTTTGTGAACCGAGACACATAGAGCAAAGCCTGCGGTCTCGCCTCGAGTGATCTCCCGGCAGGGCGGCTCTCCGACAAAGACCTGTGCTTGGAGGCTGCGACGGCTGCAGCAAATCACTGGAGGAGTCTGCGGGCAGCCCGTGACCTCTGCCCGCTGCTCCCGTCCCTCTGAATTAGCAAGGCCTCGTTAGCACCGCCACTGCGCCGGCGGCTGAACCTGAGCCGCCCTGGCACTCCCCTCCGGCCGGCAGCAGCTTCGTGCCACCAGCTCGTTACCGCTGTGCCGGCGCGATGCTGGGCGAGTGCGTGGGGACTGCTGGACTCTCCAAGCACCATTACATACCGAATGGGCTGGCGGGTCAAGCTGAGGGCTTTTCTTCTTGCTCCTGCAGCTCCATAGCAGCACAGGAGTCAAAAAGGGGATTTCTCTGCTGGCCCATATCTCACCCAGGCTCTGAGAGCGAGCTCTGCCTCCCCGTTTATTGCCGATAATAAAGATGCTGTGAGCCGAGTGGCTTCAGTGCAGCCTGCCCTGCCCTTGTCCTCTGTCTTCTGCAGGGAAAATGGGTATAAAATGCTGATTTAGAATCCGGCTCTGCAGCCCTGCCTCATGGCAAGGGGTCCCCTGGCTCGGCGGGGATCTCTGTTGAGCGCTGGGCAAGGGGAGAAGGAGCTGCTGCCGCCCAGACCTTCATCACCGAGGGCATCTGCATCGCCTCAGATGCTGACTGGTGCAGCAGGCGGTGCAGAGGGGAGTTCTGTCGTTTATGTGAGCTGTTCTGGCAGTGGGGAAGCACTCCCCGGGCGGGATGGGTGACAGTGCCCAGGGAGAGCCAAATTTGCTGGCAGCGCTCCCGCAGCCGGTCTCTTGCACCCTGCCCGATGGGTAGGTGACCCTTAGCTTATTTATAATCGCAGCCCTGTAATTCCCCAGGTAGCAGATGAGCAGCAGTCCTGTCCTGAAGTGCAACGCCTTGGCTCGTTATAAATAGATTAGACCTTAATCCTAAAAAGATAAAGCAGCACTGCGACTCGGGCAGATTAAGCGATGTTGGGGGGATTTACCAGCCTGTGGAGCGGGAAGATGGAGGCTGTGAGCATCCCTGCTTCACGGCGGTCCCGCAGCCGGGTTGTCACACAAAGCCTTTATTCCTGACCCAGAGCATCCACCCTCTGCATTTTGCTCTTTGAAGTGTAATTACGATCCGTGGTGCTGTGAGATGCTGGGATACGCCCCGGCGGGGCTCACGTACCCGGCGGTGGGACGTGCCCAGCAGCCAGCGGCGTGGGGGACCCGGCTGCGCAGTCACGTGCAGCGATGCTCGTGGACGGTGGATATGCTGACCTGGAAAGATATGAAAGGATGTGTATCCACGGCAGATAAAAGTCTGCCTTGTGTTTGCCACAGGCTGCAGCTGCCTCTAAATGCCGTTACACAACGTGAGATTTCCTTTGGTGTGGTATTTGACTTTAACAACCTTGTAGTTTAGCAGAGTGATGATTTTTTTCCCCCTTGTGTCTTTTTCCTGAGCTGTCATCGTCCTGGGAGTGCTGTGCTGACTTTCAAGACAGATTCAAGTTAATCGCGGGCCGGCCCATTCATTAGGCACGGGGTTCTGCTGGGGCCAAGGATGAGGAATGAAATGGTTAAGTAAGCTGGCATAGGCAGGAATTAAAATAATGACAAACAGGCCTTGGTTAGCCAGGTGATGGTCTAAGCCCTCCGTTTTCAGCAAGTGCACGCATTAAATAGCCGCCTTGTGCAACAGCGAGGTCCCTCTGTACCGCTAATGAGCAGGCGGTGTCGTTTACGTGGTGAGCTGGTTGCCTGCACCTCGTCTTTTGAGAATGATTTCAGGCAGAAAATGATTTTGTTCTGTTGTCCACATTGATAGGAACAGGGGAGAGGTTTGGGGAAGGCAAAGGATAATTTTTAATTGGATGCTGAGGCTCAAACATGCCTTCAGTAGGAGATCTGAAGAGCACCTTGGCCCTGCGCTCCTGCTGAGAGGATGCTCAGTGCTCCTGCATCCCTCTCGTTATTGGAAAAAGGGGCTGAGGTCGTCAGGGCCGTTCTCTTGTAACGTGGTAAGGATGAGCAGAGGAGGAGGGAGGCATCTTCGGAGGAAGCTTCTCTGTCTGGCCATCGGCAGTGGCTCTCAGAAGAAGCCAGTTGGATTAAGGGCACAAGCTCTGCTGGGGATGGTGCGGAGAAGGTAACGCGGCTCGCGGGTGAGAATCGTGGGGAGTGTGCCGATGTTTGCCACGAGCTGGGTGCAATTACCGGGCAAAGTCTCACATCTGATGCCGCTTTCCTTAAACGCGCAGGCAGTGAAACCCTTGTTTTGGATGTGATTGCCGTGCCGTTGGAGAGCGCCGCTTTGGAACAAGCTGTTCTGAAACACAACAAACCTACTCGTCGTGTTTTCTCCAGGGAGTAGGCTCGCTCCACGAGGAAGTTACTGTACCTTCAACTTCCCTGGAGCCGCTGGCTGCCTCCTCTTGGAGGATGAAGCAAAACTCAAGCTCCGTCTGTGCCACGTCCCCCTCCCTGGGAGCCGAAAGCGGGGTCCCTTGCTGGGGATCCCAGTTAGGTGGGACCTCGAGGGTCAGGGAAGCCAATACAGCCGAACCGTTCATTGCACTCAGTGTCCTCAGGGACGGTCTTATTGCTGCTGAGCATCCTTTCCCAGAGCCGGACGGACACGTCCAGCATGTCCCTGCTCCGGCGAGCGAAGGGCTGGGGATGTCCGCACCGGGCAGCGAGCTCAGCGGTTTGCATCGCACCCCGGTTCGCCCTGCAGCAAGGTCCTCCCTCTGCCTGAGCGCTGCCTGCGGGCAGACCGAGGCCGGGAGCCCAGTGCGGTGGGACGGAGCCGCTCGGATATTTGGTATTAATGAGCTTTCATCTCCAGTGTGGTGGGGGAATACAGACCGAAGCCGACCTCTGCTCCCGAGGCGCAGGGGAGATGGGGTTCAGCTCAAGGAGCTAGAGGAGGGGTTTTCCCACGTGTAAGGTTTTTCCCTTGTGTGTCTTGCTTAGAGGGGCTGGAAAAAGTCTCTCGGCAGCTTGGGTTAAGAGCATTTCACTTTCCAGTGTTTGTTTCTGGTCTGAGAAATGTGAAGCATGTGCCCCAGCCCGCAGGAAGGCCACTTTATAAATGTTAGAAGTAAATAATAGAGATTAATAGCAATAACAGTCTTGGTATCGTGTTGCACACACAGGCCTTGAGTAAATCTGAAGGTTATCAAATAAATAATAATGATAATCTTGTGTATTTTTGCTCCTTTGGCTTTAAAAGCCAGTTTTAACAAGGTTTTCTAAAGCAGGCTTTACCCTGCAGATGCAGTCAAGAGGCTGTATTCTCCCAGAGGCTGCCTGGGATTATTTGGAGAGCGCTGCGGGGCCACCGAAGCCGGGGAATTCCTTCAAAGGCTCTTGCTTTCTGTGCTGAGGAGCTCCTTGGAGAAGGGGCAGTGACGGGAGCGGAGGTGGCTGGTGCTCCCCAGAGCACCCAGGACGTGACCGGTGGTTAGTGCGTGGCCGAGGTTTTCGGTGGCTGCAGAGCCCGGAGAGGTGCTGACGTGAGTTTGCAGCATCTGTTGGCAAAACCAACTTTGCACATCAACGGTGCCCATCAGGGACTGATCCTGCTCCCAAGCCCTGGCTAAAAAATCAATTTTCTGTTTCAGACAGTGAAGGGCTTTTAGCATCTGCTGGGAAAAGGGAGGGTGATGTTGCCCGAGTTATTGGAAAGGGCTTGTGCTTTGGTTTTGGTCTTTCCAAGCAGCCAGTGATTCCTGCCACAGCCCCCGACGACTGCAGATTGCTGCTCATCCCCAGCAGCGGTGCCTTATTTTTAGCTGTGGTCAGCCTCAAGTCACAGCTGAGCTGCAGCGACATGTTTGCACGCAGAATTAGCTACATCTCCTCATTCAGTGCGATTTATACAATTAGCGTTGGTGTGTCACTTGAGGAGGAGAACAATATTCCCTATCCGGAGTGCTGAGCTCTTCTGATACAGCAGGAGAAACCCTGAAAATCGCAGCAGCGCTTGAAGCTGTGGCTGCAGCTTGGGCACAGGGGATTTGTCCGCCTGCCTGGGAGCGGGCAGGGTACCCAGCGTGGGTGGGGGGCCGTGGGGGCACAGCATCCCCTCCCGTGGGCACCGTGCGGCTGGGAGGGCAGGACCACGCCGCGCAAGGCAGCAGGTCGTGTTCCCCTGGCACCGGGGCAACGCTGGCCGCGTGGCCAAGCTCCTCGGCCGGTTTGCAGGCTTTGCCCCGTATCCCGTGCTGGTGGCACTGGGGAACGCCATCGTCCCCAGGCCAAAGGCGTGACTTTAGGCAATGAGATGGATGGCAGCTAAAAGATGTTATCCTGCTGGGAGAACACAGGCTAATGCCATCCGTCTGTTTAATCGGACGTTGACGGGTCGTCCCCGCTTGTTACTGCAAATGCCCTTTACAGGGAGCGAACAGCAAGAGAGCAGGGTGGTTTTTTATACACTGATGTGGTTTTACCTCTTCCCGGTGATCCAGGCTGGCTCTTCGGGCCCTGAGCCGTGCCTTTGCCAGGCTCGTGGGGGATAAAGGCTCAGCCCTGGGGTCAGGTGTTTGCTTGTGAAGGGCTTTGCACGAGCTCGGCCAGCAGGAATAACGTGCAGGGCTTGGAGCCCATCACGGGTGGGTGGCCAGGTACCGATCGCGAGGTGAGGGGGGGAGCAGGATGCTTTCTGGTCACTCGGCTTTTTGCAGCAGCTAAAAAAATAACTATTGACTGTTTCCCCAGGAGGGCAGGAAAATACCCTGCATTAACCAGGTGGAGCCTGTGGCCTTGCTGCGAAGGCACCTTATGTACCCATTTGGAAACAACAGACTGCTGAGAGGAAGGGATTGAAATTTTAATTACACCTGGCGCGGGCGCAGGTTGAAGTTTTGGGCTTTTAACGGAGGTTTTTTCGATGATGGTTTCAGTGCAGAGACACCAGATAGAGGTGGATTTGCTGATTTGCGCAATGCGATACAGCCCTGAGGGTTTTAACTCTGTCACTGAGCACAAGGCGCTTTCCTGGCGGTTCTCCCACCTGGGGGCTGGTTTTTGTTAAAATCTTGGCGTGGGTGGAAAAAAAAAAAAAAAAACAGATCTTCCCAGCGCCGGGCACTGCTGCTCAGCATCGGCAGTGCCGGTGTTTCTCAGAAATACCTGCCAGACTCCCAAGGGCTCGGGGAAAGGTCAGCATGAGCCCACGGGGCTTTACTGGATTGCTGCCACGACGGAAGCCCCGGGGGTGAATCCTCGAGGGGTTTGCAGGGCTGCATCTTGTCTCGTGTGTGTAGGCAGGCTGCACGCGGCCGGTCTTGCATGGTTGTGAAGTCTTTAAAATAGCTGGTTTTGGAAGAAGACCCCAGGACCACTGCTCTGCCCGTCTAATGCTGTGAGGTTTGCACATCCCGGGGCATCCCTGCTGCTGGGAGAGCCGAGGAGCGGAGCCGAGGGGGAGCGGGAGCACGTGGGGCGACGGTGCCCACCCACGTCGGAGCCCGTGGGGCAGGACACGCGTCGTGGGGCTCAGGCACTTGGTGCCCTAACGAACAGCGTGTGGGAAATTCCCTTCCTCTCCCCAGCTCTGTGTGGAGTTTCCCAGTCGCTCCCTTTGCTCTCCCTGCTCTCGGGGCACTGTAGCACAAGGTGCTGGGTGCTCTGGGTGGCCACCCAAAAGCTGTGCCAGAGCTGGGGGATCACAGGGAGGGATGCCCAGGCTGCCCAGGACTGCGTTCCCTGTTTCTAACCGGTGTTGGAGCCCCAAACACACGCAGCTTTCGCTGCCAGTGCTGGGCTGGCCTCTCCCTGGTGTCGTCCCGGACCGAGCACCGTCACCTCCAGCTCCTCTGCCGCAGACCTGCATCTCGCAGAAGCAGTGAAGCCGCATCGCCTGCATGCATCCATGCATGCATCCACCCTGCTGGGACGCACCCGGGTGCCCCTGCCCTCGTCTTCCCATGTAACGGGGTGCTGTCTGCACCGCCCGCTGCAAAGCCCTGTCCCACCCTCCAAAGAGACTTTCCCGCTGCCTTTTATCGCTCCCTGGAGCACGATGCATCTGGCAGCCTTTTATTGCTCCTGCAGAGGAGGTGAATTTGTGTCCAGACAAGGTGTTTCCTGGAATTGCCTTGGAGGTTTGCTGCTGTAACTGTTGAATTTAGAGCTGGGCTGTGTGCGGGGAGGAGGGAGGTGAGAGCTGGATCCCGCTCCGGCAGCGGCAGGGCTTCGTCTCCTTCCCGCGGGCGCCCAGCTGCCTTTGAACGCGTTGGGGAAATTCTGCGCCTCTGAATTTATCTCATTTCCTTGTACAGGATCCAGATGGCACAGGGCTCCCTGTCCTCTCGTAGTAAACACAGCAGGCAGCCTGCCGGCGCTGGAAATGCTCTGGCCGGCCGTTGAGTGCTTCTCGGCCGCAGTCCTTGACGTGTCAGTCCTGGTCGTCTTCGCCTCTCGCCTCTTCGAGGGCTGCAGCGGTGACCCCATGGCCGGGCTGCTCTGAGCAGAGCCGGGGGTCCTGGCACCCGCAGCCCGCCGGGACTGGCACTCCGTCCCGCTTGTGTGCGTGGTGCTGCCGGTGCTGCCGGCAGCGAGGTGAGGTTTTCCAGGGAACAGGGCACAGGCAGCACCCAGTGCTGTCTTGTTCAGCCACGGGTCCTGCTTTTTGAGCATGAAATTAGGAATTTGAAGAGAAACTTGCAGCCTCAGGGAGGGTTTTGCAGGTCTCCGGCAGAGCTGGGGTCTGGTCCCCAGGGTCTTGAGCCGCTCTTTGGCCCCTTTGCCCGGCGATACCTGCTGGCTGTCCGCACGCTGCTGGGACGCTCTCACCTTTAGCATCACCCAGCCAAGCAAACGTGCTGGGGTCCCCGTGCCTGCCAGGCGCAGGCAGGCTGCCCATGCGCTGGCCTCTCCAAGCGTCCCCCACGGCTGCCGGGCAGGCAAAGCCGGGATTCTGCAGCTCCCTGTTCAGCGGAGGCCAGGAGGGATGGGGAGAGCTGCCTCCAAGTCCTGGGGGGCAAGCGCTGGGGGCCCCCGAGGAGGATGTGGCTACCAGCACCTGGGACTGGTGGCCCCGTGTCAGCAGCCCTGGGAACGGCAGCATTTTGCTGCCCTCTAGTGAGGTCTGGCAGCTGGGCTCCCTTTGGGGTCCCCACGGCACCGACACCTCCCTTTGGGGCCCCTCCGGCAGGGGCACAGCCTTTGGGGTCCCCAGGGCAGGGTGCGTCCCTGCGGGCTGGTGGCACTTTGTGGTGGGAGCTGCTGTCCCTGGGCGGCTGCTCCATGTCCTGCTGCAGGACGAGTCACCAGCTTAAAACTAATTGATCCCCAAAGCAGCTGGGCCCGTCTCCCCCTTCCCACGGCCTCGTGGGACCCCACCTTGTCTCCCCGCCGTGCCCTGGGCTGCAGGGTGCTGTCACCAAGCTGTCAGCCCCAGCCACCCCTTCCCTTTGGGACCTGCTCTTTGCCAAGTGGCGAGGAGACGTTTACCCTGACTTCTGCCCAGGCAGCTGTTGCTGTGTGTAAATAACACAAATTAATTAAAAGGAAAATCAAAACTAGGCACATTTATAATTAGATAATCTACAAGCCCCTGGTATAATTAATTATGTTAATGGGGCTGCCTGTATTGTGAAGCTTGCAGGGGACCAGCGGCGCAGCAGGTCGCGGCGCGGGGCTGCGTGGTCCAGCCTTGCCGTGGCCGGGCATGCTGGGCTCTACTCCCCTGCAGCGCGGATGCGGCTGGGACCCCTGTCCCTGGCGTGGGGGCCGGTGTCCTTGGCCTGCTGCATGGCTGTGCAGACACAGCCTGATCGTGTCCGTCTGGGGATGCTCATCCCCAGCCCAATGGCTCTCAGCTGAGGGAGGTTTCACATCCCCAAGGTGTTTTATCTCCTTGCTTGCGGTGCCCCAAGCCCAGGCTCACCCCTCACCCCTTGCAGCTGGTCGCCGTGCCCCACACCAGCTCTCCAGCGTGCGCCGGGAGCGGGAGTCCCCTGGCACCAACCCTCCTGCCCATCTCCATGGCTGATGTTTGCAGCCAGCCCCAGGGCTCCTGCAGAGCATCCCTGCCCCGGGGCGCAGAGCCAGCCGCCGGGCAGGGAGCCAGCCCAGGCCTCACACAAGAACAGGGCCACGACGGGCAGATTGAGGCCATGGGGTGCAGGGATCCGTCCTGGGAGGAGGGTTTCCCTGGCAGCAGCTTCGGGGCGGCAGAGGGCAGCAGCAGGCTTGGCACAGCGGTGCCCACTGCATGCAGCTGCAGCGGTGCCATGCAGGCTGTGCCTGCCTTGGGGTGCAGAGCCAGCACCCCGCGGTGCAGTGGGTTCTGTGGGACACGGGGCGAACACTCCAAGATGTGCTGGGTTTCACGTTTCCAAAGCCCAGCGTTGGAAGTGGTGCGCAGGGGCTTTGTGGCAGGTGAATAATTCAGGTTAGAGAGCGAAGGGCTTCAGGAGCGCGTCTGCAGAGAAACGAGGGTTAGAGCTTCCCTCTGCGCTCCTCTTGATCCATCCCCGTTCTGCTCACGGAGAGACGCGGGCGCAGCGGGATGCGCAGGGGGGGCTGCGTGGCTGCCGGCCTCTGACGCCATCCACGTGTGTGCTACGTCCGTGCATGTGTGCAGGGGCCGTCTGTCTGTCCGGGTGCCCAGATGGGGTTGGCAGCCTGGCGCCATGAGGAAGCGTCCCCAGGGAGCCCCCAGCAAAGAGCCAAGTGGCTTTGGCTGGCAGATGACATTGGGGATGCCACCGGCACCTCCAACGCGCTCCCTGCTGCCTTCCCCTTTCTTTCCCTCTTTTTTTCCCCTTTTCCACCCGTGCGGGCAGCGGCATCCCCAGCTCTGGCAGCAGGGACAGGGATGGCCAGGATGGGGCTTGGGGTCTTCCCCGCCAGCCCACGCCCCCACCCTGCTCCCGTTGCTCTGGGGCCGCCGTGCCGGCTGGGATTGGACCCGACACAGCTTTTCCCACCTGCTTGATGGTCTTTATCCTCTGGGGACCCGCGGGGAAGCGCGAGGACAAGGACATCAGATACGCGCGGGCGGTGAAAGCTGAGAGGGGAAGCCATTCCCCCCGAGAGCGGCTGGGAAGGCCCTGTCCTTCCCGGGGAGGAAAATACACTCTGCCGTGGGGTGCGGATGGCTGTCACTGTCCCTGTCACCCATGGCGCTCCTGGCCGGGCTGGGGGAGGAGGTGGCGTTTGTGACAGATGCATGGGACAGCACCATCCGTGCAGGAAGGATCAAAGGGCACGGATGGAAATGGGATTCACCAAACGGCACCCTGGTGTGACGGGGAGGTTAATGAGGCAGGGCTGGGGCTGAGGGGAAGATGGAGCTTATTAACAGGCAGATGGATGGAGGCTCCTTCCGCAAGTGCCACAGGTACGGGTGTTAAACGGACGCTGTCAGTCAAGATTAGGGCTGACACTTAGAGCCTGACAGGGGAGAAGATGCTGTTAGGAAACCTTGCAGGGCTCAGGGCGTGCAAGTGAGTGAGTGAGTTTGTCTTTTGCAGTGATACAAATCCATCACCACCTGGGAAGTGCCTGTTTGTTAATCACAGCGCTGGCTGCAGCTCTTCCCCGGCACTGGGCTGCTGGGGCCGGGGAGAGGCACGCACGGCCCTGCGCTGAGCCGGGCTCTGCTCTGCACAGGCAGCGGTACCCACGGAGGCATGCACGGCGTGTGTACACACCTGCACAGACATGCACAGCGTGTGTACACACCTGCACGGGCATGCACGGCGTGTGAACGCATCTGCACGGGCATGCACGGCATGTGTACGCACCTCCATGGGCATGCATGCCCTGTGTACACACCTGCACGGGCATGCACAGCATGTGTACACACCTGCATGGGCATGCACAGCGTGTGAACACATCTGCACGGGCATGCACAGCGTGTGTACACACCTGCACGGGCATGCACAGCATGTGTACACACCTGCATGGGCATGCACAGCGTGTGAACACATCTGCACGGGCATGCACAGCGTGTGAACACACCTGCATGGGCATGCACAGCGTGTGTACACACCTGCACGGGCATGCACAGCGTGTGAACACATCTGCACGGGCATGCACGGCATGTGTATGCACCTCCATGGGCATGCATGCCCTGTGTACACACCTGTATGGGCACACACAGCATGTGTACACACCCATACAGGCATGCACACCCTGTGTACACACGTGCATAGGTGTGCACAGCATGTGTACACACCCATACAGGCATGCACACCCTGTGTACACACGTGCATAGGCGTGCACAGCGTGTGCACACACCCACACAGCCGTGCCCTGTTCCTGGGGCAGCCCTGGCTGCGCCATCCCCTTGCCCATCCACTCCTTGCCTGTGGCTTCCTCCAGGGCTGAAGCTCATTTTGAGCCCAGTGACTGCAAATCCTTCCCTGGGGCTGGGACCTGGCCGGAGCAGCTCTGATCTGAGCCAGGCCCAGCCACAGTCTGAAAAGGCCCTCAATAAATGGGGGTGTTGGGGGAGCACCGCGGGGCATCGGCTTGGAGCGGTGGACACCCGCTCCTGCCTCTGTGTCTGCTTTCTCGGTGCTTCAAACGATCCTCAGGTATTCTGAGAGCCGGGAACAAAGTAAGCCCTGGGGACACCTTGAATTAAAGGGTAATTGTTCCATATTTTCTAACTAACTGTAAATAAAATAATGAAAATAACCCCTCTCAAACCTAGCCTTTTGCACCAGCCTGCCAGGATATTTCAGCACGGGGACTTTATAGTCCAAAACGCCATAAAACGGAGCCTAAATTACCTAGCTCTCACTTGAAACAATTACAGTTTTTATCTATGGATATTAAAAGAGATGATTGTTCAGTGTAGTTAAAAAATCTTTTCCTTTTTTTATAATTTAATCTTTATGGACCCGGGGAGAGCGGGTGTGCGGCTGCCCTGCCAGCCTCGCCGGGGCTGAGGGACGGGGAGGCTTTTGGGGAGGTTTGGGGGTGCGCGGCCGCAGCAGCGAGCAGCGGGCAGAGAGGCACCGAGGGGCTCAGGCAACGCAGGTCCGCGGGGCTGGGAGAGCATCGCTGCCTCCTGCACCCATGCCCGGGCCGTGGCTGATGGGCTCCCGCTCCCCGCCGGCTGCCTCCAGAGCGGCTCCCTTCCACTGAAACCTGGGCGCTGTTGGAGGAAGCTGCTCCGGTGCTTGGAGCAGGGTTTGGGCCGGCCGCTGCTGAGCCGCGGTGCCGCACCTGAGTGCTCCTCAGCTGCTCCAGCGCGGCGGCGGCCGCCTGGGCTGGGAGCTCCTCCGGGCCGGGTCTGCAACCGCTTCTTGCTGAACGGGGCAAGGGTGGCTCCGGGTTGCGCAGCCCTGGGATTCGGGGCTCTGGGAAGCATCCTTCCGCTGACTCTTGATTTAGGGCCGTTTGCTCTTCTAGACCTTCCCAGCTCCCCTCATCACGGGGGGAAAAAAGGGCCGGGACAAAGTTTTAGGGCTAGGAAGGAGCCTGGCGTGGCCACCCCAGCCCCGCGGTGCCGCTCCCAGTGCCCAGGCACCACTGCCCTGCTGCCGCCGCTCTAATCCCAGGTAATTGGATTTACAGGGAGTGCTGTATCCAATTACAGAATCCTAATTAACGGACCAAAGTTACAAGTGTGATGTGTCTTGCTTTCAGCAATTATGATTAATTTTGCCAGAACACACATGCAGACGTTGATTACAGGATCTGTGGGCAAACAGGACCTGAATGCTGATAATTGAGCCGTCAGCGAGGAGGCAGATTGTGGGATCGCGGGGGCGATGGCCGCAGCCCCGGGGTCGGAGGGTCTCGCTGCCACCGGGCCAAGGACCACGGGGCAGAGCCGGGGCCCCGCCGGCTCCTCCCTGGGGTGAGAGCACGGTCCCGCTGGCTTTGGGAAGAGATGCAGGGATGCGGAGCATCACCAGCGCCCCGGCCCATGCGTGGGGATGCGTGGCTGCTCCGTTCATGGAGGACCAGCCTAAAGCCCTGGAATTCCCAGAGATGCCCTAGGATATTCTCATGCATTGACGCACCAGGCACGGGGACCAGGAGCAGCACCCTTTGCTGCACCGGCACGAGCCCCTTGCCAGGGTTTCCCACCGCAGGAGCTGGTCTGCGATGGTTTATTATTGCCTTGCCAGGCGTGAGTGGCTCAGTCCGCTCAGGCTGAGCTGTGCCAGCGGCGAGGTGCAGCCGAGCCGCTGCCAGGGAGGGCTGGGGAACACCAGCCACGCGTTGCCTTGTGCCGTGACAAGCGCTTGGCTGGGAAGCTCCGCTGCGCTGCTGCTGCGGAGCCAGGTCTCTGCCCTGCAGCACGGGGGGGTTTCATCGCATTTTCTGTCCTTTGAAAAAACAAAAAACCCACCCACTGTCCAAAAGTTACAAGTGCTTGGGAAACCTCCGTTGTCCCAGCGGTCCCCGGGCTTTGCCTGCACCTGAGCACTTGCTGCGGCATCCAGCATCGTGCCCATCCCGTGCCGAGGGGCAGCCGGGCCACGTGCTTCCCTGGCAGGCATCATCCCGGTATCTCCGGCACACGCGGCCCTGGTGAGGTGGCCGCCCCGGCCGGGAGAGCACTTCTCCGTGCCGTGCCGTGCCTTATCGCTCTGTTTGCTGTTGCTTATTATCTTGTTCCCAGGCAGCCGCGGGTCCCCAGCTTGGGACATTAATCCCGCACAAGCCAGAAGCTTATCCAAATAGGGAATCTTCCTTGGTGATTCTTAAACAAAACTTGATAAATCCTTCGTAAAAGAAAAAGAGCTTTCATCTCCAAAGGGCCCATCTCGGAGCTGATGAGTGATAAACGCGCCAGCACTGCACATCTTCATTTGCTGCACGTTTTCTCCCTGAGAGCCGGGGCTGCACACATTTACTCTGTGCTCTCGCTCTTGTTCTCGCTGTATTTTTTTCTCCTATCGCAGCTCGGTGGAGAGATCCCAGCCTGGGGACCGGGATGCTGCGCCCCAGGCCTCAGTTGTCCCTCACGGGCTGGGGTTTTGGTGTTTGGGCTGTGCCGGGGCTGGCAGGGGCCTGGGGACCCGTGGGTGGCCCCGGTGCCTGGGGATGTGCTGATGAGCAGGAGCAACCTTCCCCCCCAGGGAAACCCTGCGGTTATCCCTTCCTGGGAGCATCCTCGTAGCTCTCTGCCTCCTGCCAGCGTGGCAAGCGGGGATATCTGCCCACGTCCCCGCCTGCTGCCCTTCTTGCCCAGCCTCAGCCCTCCGTCCCCCTCCACCCCTGCTTGGCCCTAAGGCTGCTCTGCGCTGCCCGGATTCGGGGGCAGCTGGGACGGGGCGGTGATGCCGAGCGCGGTGGCAGGTACCAGCCCGGACATTTCTTGCCTGCCGCGGTGGCCGAGGGCAGGGGGGCTCGGACTGCCCTTCGCTGCCCTGCAGCCGCTTTCCCCGACGGTCTGCTCCTGCCCGGCAGCGGGGAAGCTCCAAGTGGAGTCTCCAACGAGCGCTCGGAGCCACGTCTCCGGCCTCTCCATCTCCTTTTGCTCCCAGCCCTCGCTCCCTTCCTCCCCTCCTTCCTCTTCCTCTCCTCCCTCCAAGTCCCCCAGCTCCTTTGACGCTCACGCCGGGCTTTGATCTCCTTCGGAAAGCCCCTTCCTCATGCCGAACCGACTGCAGCGCCTCGGCGGAGACTTATTAAAATAGATGAAGAGCTGCCTTTGATCGCCGCGGTGCTCCGAAGACCTTTCCCCACTGCGAGGCTTCAAGCGAAGCCGTCTGCCTTTCATCCCAGCACCGGCAAGGAGCTCACCAGGCTGGAGACCAGGAGCTGCCGGGGCTGCCGCTCGCCTTCCAGGGAAAGGCTGGGGGATCCTGGCCCTTGGTGAGCCCAGCATGGCTGGAGCGGGGCTGTGGTGCATCCCCGGCAGCTCGGCACCCGCCGCAGAGGGATATCGGGGCACCTGGCAAGGACACGGCGTATAGAGACGCGCCAGGGAGGAGCGTTGCTGAAACACTGGGGAAAACAGAAAGGAAACGAGAAGGTGAAGATAAAAACAATCCTGGGGAAAAAGAGAAAGGGTTAGAAAGCAAAAGAGAAGGCGGCAAGGGTAGCTGCTCCCCTGGGCAAAGCGAGAGCTTGTTAGACCTTTATAACGACGTGTCTGAATTTGCTAAAATATGAATAATTAATCCTCTCCCCCCCCCGTGGATTGGGCTCTCTGTGCAGTTGCTGCACCGCCTGTTTCTGCGGGCACTGGGCTGCTGCTGGGCTGATAAATGGGGGAGTGCCCGCCCCGCGCGGGATGTGGGGATGTGGGGTGTGAGGATGCAGGGATGCGGGGTGTGAGGATGCAGGGATGCAGGGATGCAGGGATGTGGGGTGTGAGGATGCAGGGATGCGGGGTGTGAGGATGCAGGGATGCAGGGATGTGGGGTGTGAGGATGCAGGGATGCAGGGATGTGGGGTGTGAGGATGCAGGGATGCGGGGATGCAGGGATGTGGGGATGGGGGCTGCAGGCTGCGGGGATGCGAGGTGTTGGGCTGCAGGGTGTGGGGATGTCCTAGGGGGGTCCCCCAAGGGAAGCGGCCCCACTTGGGAGCCTGCCTTGCCCCACACGCTAAGGGGGCAAGCGAAGGGGACAGCCAGGGCAGCCTGCGGGCCACGGGGACCCAGGGGACATCGGAGGCCAGACGTGGCTTCTGCCCTTTCCCATGCCGCTCATCCAGCTCTATCCCCACAGGAGCCAGCCAGGTCTGCGTGGAGCCAGCGTGCCAGCGCTCCCTGGGCAAATATTTGCCCAGACTGCTAAAACAAGGCGAATCCTGCTAATTACAGCTAATTAACTGCCAGGCAGGCAGCCGTTGCCCTGCGTGCCATGGCCCTGCCGCGGGCATGCTCACGCTCAGAGCAAGCACGGTGGCTGCTGCTGTCCCGGTGGGGACCCTCCCCAAAACCTGGTGCTCTGCACATTGCATCTGCCCTCCTGGGCGAAGGGCAGCGCCGAGGATCGCACCGCGCTGCTGCCGAGGGAGAGCCAGCAGCCGGCGAAAGCCCCATCCCGCTTCAGCGGCGAGCCTCCACCGCGAGCCGCATCGGCCCTCCGTCCCGCCACGGCCCCGGATGGCAGAGACTGCGCTGAGCCCTTAATAAGACGTGATTCACACACTGTGCTTAATTAGCAATTCAGTTAACGGTTTGTAATTCAGGCACGACCCTGATTGCATCCGAATGCTACTTTATTTCTTCTCTGCCGCTTGCATTCTGAGCACTAATTATGCCTCTTTGGATGCTAATTGCTTCCCAGCCCTCTGCCGCTGTCTTTCTCGAGCAACATTTATTTTTCATGCGTCCATGTGTTTAAACTAATAAAAGCCGGGGGGGGGGTGGGAGGAGGGAGCTGCGTCGGTCCAAGGCTTCGCCAAGATCAGACATCCCAGGAAGGTGAGCTGGGACGTGCAAGTGCTGCCGCCGCCTGCGCCGCGTCTCCGGTGGGGAGGAGGGAGCGTGGGAAAGAGCCAGGCTGCCGCCTCCTCCTCCTCCTCCAGCCCCAGCTCAAACCCCTCTGTCCTCCCCAGGCTCATCTCCCTTCTCCGTGGGGTGGCCAGGCCGGGGATCCCGGGGCGGGTAGGGATGTTGCTTTGCCACCAAGGCCACTTGCTCCCCGCGGGTTGCTGGTCCCATCGGGGCTTTCCAGCGCAGATGGAAACCACCCGTGCAAAGCAGTCAGGCTGGGCTAGGGATGGCCATGGGCACAGGGGGACTGGTTCCTGGCCGGCTTGGTCTGGTGCAGGCAGGAGGTGCCCATGGAGGGTGCAGGGATGCGCGGCTCTGGGGCCGACACGTTGGCGAGGCTGCGGGCTCGTCCCTGCGGCGCGGGGACAGGGCTGGGTTGCAGGCAGATGGCAGGATGTCATCCCCATCGCACGGCAACAGATTGGGGATGCAATTACAGCGGCGAGCCAAGGCAGCAGCTGGGACTCCTGCTTTTTGGCTGCTGTGCTCGGGTGGCAACGGGGACAGAGCAGAGGGGACGGTGCAGGGACCGCCCATGGCCCCCCAGGGTGATCCTCTCCAGGGCGTCCCTCCTGGCTCTGCACTTCTATGCCCCGCTCGTTAGAGGAGCTGGGCTATTAATGAGCCACCTGAGCACACACAAGCCTTTGCTTTGTGCTGGCTGGGAAAGGTCCCTGGCCACGCAGCCCCCGGCCGAGCCCCTTCATTTCCCACGCAGGACCCCGGGTCCCCTGTCCCCCAGGAGCCCGCACAGCTCCCTGCTCCGGGCTGCTCTGAGGGGTCCTGCAGACGGGGCTTGAATATTCCTCCAACTTCCACCTCTTCCCCAGGAGACCCTGCAGCAGCCGGGTCCCGGCATGGGACCAGCAGCCCCAGGCTCTGGGGAGCGAGGACCCACAGACCCAGTCACCCCCGGACCCTCTGCTGCTGTGGGGCTTTCCAGCAAACCAGGGTGGGAGCTGAGCCCTCTAAATTCATTGCATGTGTGCTGATCAAGGTTTCAAAGCCAGCTAACTGTGGTGGGTTCACAGCTCTCTGCTTTGCCAAGCTGCTCAGGAGCTGGCTCTGGAGAAGAGGGCTCCCACCGAAGGGGTGCGGACCCCCGGGGCCGGCAGCATCCCCGCGAAGCCCCACCGAGGGGACCCGGCACGCAGCCCACGGCTCCCCAGGAGCCACCTGCACCAGGGCAGCTGTGATGGGAGTGCCAGGATTTACTGGGTGGGGAACTGATTCCCACCAGCACACCTGAGCGCATTGGTTAGGGCCAAATGGCAGCAGCTGGCTCAGGGGAGGGAGCCGAGCCGAGCCAGGGCCCTGCGCCGTCCGCAGAGCAGCAGGACCGGTGACAACCGCAGCCAGGAGGGGTGAGTCCAGACCGCTTCGTGCTTTGTGGCTCTGTGCCTCAGTTTCCCTGATGTGCACCCAAATACTCGGGCTCCCCGAAGCTGAGGGAGTCTCCCGTTAGGAGCAGAAAGAGCAAATTTGCTGGGAATTGCAGTGCCCAAACGGTGCCGGGCAGGAGGGAGGGTGAGCGAGAGCACCTCCCAGCCTCCCGATGCAGCCTTCGCCCGCGAGATGGAGGTGTCACTTGTGCAGCCTCAGCGTGGGTGCAGCCTCGGCGTGGGTGCAGCGTGGCCACCCCGAGCGCGGCGTTGGGTGTTCAGCAGCTGCGGCTGCAGCCAGCTTCGGGCACGGCGTGTGCTGCTGCAGGGGTGATCTGCAGCGAGGAGGAGACACGAGCCTCCCGCTTTCCTCTATTTTTTAAGCCCATCTTGGCACGATGAACAGAACCGGCTCCCAAATTTGGGCTTTTATCTCTCTGGATGTTTTTTTCTTGCCTCTGCTTCGCATTAGTGCTCAGCGCTCGGCTGTCAGGGTCACCAACAAAGGCAGCTCTCCCGTCCTTGCTGAGGTTCTGGGGCACGGGTGGGCACCCACCGGTCCCCAAGGGCTTCGGTGGCACTGGGGGAGCTGGGGTTGGAGCAGAGCCTGGGGGCAGCCGGGACAGTGGCTTTGGGGACACTGGTGGGACCCAGGCTGGTGGCAGGTGTCGAGAGCATGGAGCAGGGACATGCACGGCACACGTGTGTTGCGTGCACGCCGGCACGCGTGGGATCCAGTCCCACCTGCAGGGCCCATGGATGCTGGCGGGGACCCATGGGTGCTGCAGGGAGCGCTGCTGTGGGCACTGGGCACGGTGCGGCGCGGAGGAGCCAGGGAGCTCAGAGGCGGCTTTTATTGCCCTCGGTAATGACTGTATCACTAACGGGTATTTAATTAGCTCAGCCACTCTCGTTAATGGTATTGCGGGGCCGTGAGCTGTGGTTAAGACAGCGAGCACGGAGCACGCGAGGTGTCGGGGCGCTGTTAAGCCGTCTGCCTGCGCCGAGCAGCAGCGAACGGCCAGACCCGGCAGCAGCCCTGGCAGCCGCCAGTCCTCTGCGGTCCTGCTCCTCGCCACGGCTTCGGGCTGGCCTTGCCCCTCTCTGTGCCTCAGTTTCCCCAGCACTGAGCAGAGCATGGCCATGCACAGGGGCATGTTCAGGCTGCGGGGCCAGCTGGTGCTCGGGGTGGGCAAATGGGCTGTTTTGGGACTGTGCCCAGGCGGCTGAGGACGCCTGACGTGTGGGAGGGTTGCGGTGACGGGCCAAGGTCACACCGTCAGCATCCGACTGCAAGAGGGGACCGCGGCATCCACTCCCTCACTCCTGCCAGCCCATGGGTGCCCCCAGCACCCCACAGATGAGACCGGAGGGGAGATGTCCGTGTTTTCACACCTCTCCCGGCGCTGCCGGACCCGCAGTGGCACGAGAGGGCGAGAGTCGCCGGTGCCGGAGGAGCTGCTTGCCATCGGCCAAACCCATTAGCATTTTGCCTGGTGTTTCATGAATAGTTAACGGCGAGGGAACCCGCAGCATCACTGAAAGCATGAAAGTCATCTGCTCGGGGAGATGCGGGCAGAGACCGGCTGAGTGGCAGCTGTCAATCTCCCAGCCCGGGCAGGGGAGCGGGCGCCCCGGGGTGTCCCTGCTGGGAAGGCTGTGCCCGGTGCGGGGCCGGGCGTCCTGCCGAGCCCCGCCAGCACCGCGATGTGCCGGGTGGGTGGCCGTGGGGGGCAGGAGGTGGGCACCGAGCCGGAGGTGCTGGGATTTGGAGCTGGGAGCTGGGATTTGGGCTGGTTCAGAGCCCAGCACCGGGCCTCGAGTGCAGAGGGAGAGAGCGCCGGCCGTCGTGCCGAGGCTGGACCTGGCTGCATGCGGCCGGCAGAGGGTTAAATCGCCGATGGGATGGGAGATGCCACCTCTTGATTAGTGTCCGCATTGCGGGACATTAATGCAAAGTGTTATTAAGCAGCTGTTTCCCAGGGCTGCCCGGCTGGGCTGGCATCGGCGGGGCCCGATGGTGGAGACGCGTGCCGGGATGCCGGGCGCGCCCCGGCGAGGTCGCGGCTGCCGGCAAAACCCCTGCCCAGCTTCTCCAGGACCGGCTTTGGGCTCATCCCCCGCGGTTCGGTGCCGGGCTGCAGAAGAGCCGATGGGCGCCGGCGGCGGGGCTGTGTGTGCACCTGCGAGCCTCACGCTCAGGGATATATTGACGCAATCGTGTGTGTTTATTTAAAATATTTGGCAGTCGGCGAGGGAGCAGAAGAATGTAAAATCGTATTTGCATTTGATTCCTGCTGGATGGCCCCGCCACCCCGGCAGCGACTCACCGATTAAATATCCATCAGTAACAAGGAAAACAAACTCACGGATCCCTAACACTCCACATTAAAAGTTAATAATACAGCCAGCACCTGCAGCAAGAGAGGCAAATTAAGAGCAGCACTTGGAGTAACATGGTAAACGGAGGAGGGAGCAATTAACAACCATAAAAAGATGAAGGGAAACAATTAGGAGGGGGGGAGCGCAGGCACGCACGCACGTGCGCCATGGAGGTGGCTGTGCTGCCAGCAGAGCCGTGCTGTGCCGTGCCCATGGAGATACCGCGTCGGATGCTTTGGTTCGCTGCTGCCTTTCCCACCGTGCCTGCGGTGCTTTGTTGGGTCCCCGTTTGCAGCCCCCGGAGTGGAGGCCTGCAGGGCTCGGGGTAAATCCTGCCCCTTCCCAGCCCTTCCTTGCCCTCGGCTGCGGGGTGTCCGGCCACACGCCGTGCCGGTCCCCGGCTGGGATAACGCCACGGACCCCCCGGGTGCCCCTGGCCCCAGCACATGCAGGATTGACACCGGCAGCTCTGGCTAATCGCCGCCGCTCCTCTCCCCTGCTTGTATCGATCCAATATATTAAGCTATTAAATTATTTTGCTGTTTCAGAGCTCGGTCAATAAATGCTGAAGCTATCGCAGGGAATGACCTTTCCTGCGGGCTGCTCTTGGGCACAAAACCTGCATCGCCATTGACCGGTGCGGGCTTCAGACGCTGCTCTGGGACCTCTCCTCTCCCCCTCCTGCCTTTGGGATGTCTCCCCTGGAAAAGGGGGGAGCCGAGGCTGGTTTTGCAGCGCCAGGTTGGCTCGTAGCCGCTGCCGGGGTGGTGGGATCAGGCTCCCAGCCCCGGGCCAGGCACCGAAGTGGCTGCAGCTGGCGGTGGCGCAGGGTTGGGGACGCTGCCCTGGGGTGTGATGGGCTTTGTGATCCGGGAGCTGGTGGTGGCACCCGGGGAGCCCTGGTCCCTCCGGGCACTGGGTTTTCTGCGTCTGAAAAAACTACATAAAGCTGGGAGAGACAAAAGGGCGTTTATTTTGCTGCGTTAACCTTAACACAGGGGCAGGAGGAGGAGGGGGAGCCTGGCCTTGTGTTTGCACCGCGACCACGGCACCGATTTCCCGGCGTCGTGCCCCATTTCGGGGGCTGGACCACTCCACATCCCAGCGATGGGATGGGACCAGCCCCACCCCGCCTGCTTGTGCAATGGGGGAAACCAAGGCACGGCGCTGGGGAGGGCGTCTCCCCCGCTTTGGGGGCAACGTTGAGGTTTTAAGGGATTTGCCGTGGGTTTGGGAAGCACTGCCAGGGAATCGAGCCCACGCTGCAGCCCATCACCGTGAAACGTGGGGATGTTTGCTGGGGGGTTTGTAAACCCGTGCTAAATCCGGGCTGGAAGAGAAGCAGATGTAACAGATCCCGGTGACACCAGGGCTGAGCAGGCTTTCGATTTTCCAGGAGTTATTTTGAAATGGGGGGGGGGGGGTTGTTGGTTTGGTTTTTTTTTTTTAGTTGGTTATATCGCAGTCAAAAAGGGAAAGCCGATATCTCTGAATATGCAGGAGAATCCTTCCTTGCAGGCTTTAAAGAGAAAGTAAAATGTTTTAACTATTACAATAGAATATTATTAGAATGGCACCGGCAGGACGGAGGCTGTTGCTGCTGGCATAGCCGCAAAGAAAGAAGAATAAAATCGAACCCTGAAAGCCGCCCGAAAGCTCAAAGCCAAACGGCTGCTTCCAAGCCCTGACTTTTTCCATTACAGATATATTTTTGGAAAGCAAAAAATTTCCATTTTGGAGCATTTTTTTGATCTGACAGATTACTAAACCCCCTGACTGTGGATGAGAAAAGAGTGTCTGGAGGGGGTTAGTTGAAATAACCCCTGGTTGCTCCAGCTTTCACCCCAGCCCGTGGGAGCCGCGTCTCCATCGCAGACCCTGCCAGGCTGGGGGGAGATCGGCTTATTAATAAACTTAACGAGATGAGTAACATTGGCGGCCGCTAATAAAACGAGAGCAATCTCCCATATTTCACTGCTGGAATCTGAATTACTGTGTATCACCACCACTTACCATTCCTGTAAAGCTTTATATCTCCAAAACGCTGTAATGTCATTAGCAACTAATTGATTTTTTGCAACATCTTGGCGAGATAGAGAAGCAGGATCCTCGTTTTGCAGTGAGACAAATTGACTGGCCACACAGCTGAGTCGGTGCCCAGCTTTACCAGCAGCCTGCGGCATGGCCGGGGACCCCTCGCTTGCTCCCAAATTGGAATTTTTTTCCCATTTTTCTTGCATTTCAGCATCCTGGCTGTGCTGCCTGCGGGAAGATGGCCCAGGAGGGGTGGGAATGGGGTTGGCTTTTCCATCCCTGGTGCTGGCAGGGAGCAGCCCGGCTCTCCGGCGTGCGATGTGCCACGCTTTCCGTGCCCAAAAGCCCGAGCCACGTTGGGGATGCCCCGGCGTGAGCCCGGCTGCCGGGATCTCCAGCAGTCGCCTCTCCTCCGGTAACCGGGATTTATGCCAATGAAACAGGAAGCCGGAGGGAGAGATAAATTAGAATTATTTTTAATAAAATGGGGATCATTTTTAATCACGTTTAAGTTATTTTTCTTTAGCCACCTCGCACGGCGTAGATTTCCCTGAAAAATGGAGAACTTTCATCTCTCACTGCTTGGAAATTAATTCCTCCCTGACAGCCATGGTGCTTAATGTAGATAATAACTATTAGTTCTACCCCAGACAGCACACTCCGTCCTGCGGGGCCGGGGCTTTCATTTTTCTCCCTGGATTAGACTAAGTCCTTCGACAGGCAGCGAAGCCCTTGCGAGAGGGGGGCTGGGGGGGACACGGGTGTTGTTAAGCCATATGGATGCTCCCGGGCTCCATCCCTGTCCCTGGGGGCAGCGTTTGGTGCTGGGCTGGCAGCATCGCGCGGGGCAGCCCGGGGATGGGATTTTTGGGCTGGCGATGGGTCTTTGTTCTGCAAATGGGGGATTTGGGGTTGGTCTCGGGGTGCCTCCCCGATGGCACCGTCCCCGTGTGCTCGCCCCGCTCCCGGCACGTGCCGCTGCCGTGGGCGTCCTCCACCAGCAGCAGCATGACAGAGCGACGGGACCCGCATCCTATTAGAAAAGGAGCTGTAAATATGAAGTTAATGGAGCCTGAAATCCGGCCGTTTCCTCGGCGCGTCTCCCTGGCTGAGATTTTGGGGCTTGTTTGCGAGCGGCTCCGGGGATTTACAGCCGGGACGGGGACAGGGCTGGAAGGACGCTGCTCGCGGGAGCCCTCGCCCTTAGGTTTGGTGGCTGATCACAGCACAGAGGCTTTGGGTGTCTGCGCTCCAAAAACCTCAGTGAGATCAGAGAGAAATGGGAATAGACAATAATATTCTGATGGAGGGGAGGCTGGAGAAGGACCCGGCTGGAGGCTCTGCCCTCCAGAGCAGGGGGCACTGAAAAGGGCTCTGCCCAGTTCACCGGGCACCCACGGTGCTTTCGTGTCCTCGTGGCATGGCAAGAGTGCGGGGCCGGCTGGTGAAGAGCCCCTTTTGCCCAACATCTGCTCTCCCTGGTGACCCAGGAGGTGCTCGGGGGACGCTGGGGCCATTGCTCAGCAGGGTCAGGGCTCCTGGGGGGGCTGGCTGTGCCCGGCAGCCCCGGCATCGCCTCTGCCAGCACCTCGTCCATCCATCCCCGACGGTGGGGCCCTTCCCGGGAGCATGGAGCTGCGTTTTTCCCTCCCTGGAGTCACTAATCCCCTCCCATCGCTCGAGTGGAGATAATCTCCCTCCATCAGCCGAAGCCCGTGGGGCTGCAGCAAGAGCTGCTTTTAAAAGCAACACAAAGAAGCCGGCAGCAATTTAGGCGCAATAAGGGCTTTCTGCCGTTTTCCTTGCACGGTGCCGTCCTCCCCTTGCATCCTTGTTTCACCGAGATGCGGCTGGTGATTGCAGCCTCTCTCCTTGCTCCCGGGCTCTTTTGCAAAGCCGTGTTTCAAACAAACCTCTCCTGGCCCACGAGGCTCTGCCGGAGCCGGCCGTGCTCCCGAGCAGGGCTGTGAGCGGAGGGGATGGAAAAGCCCCTGCCCTCCTCGCCGGAGCCCGGAGAAGCCCCTACGGGAGCGCTTTTATCCCCTCGATCCCCACAAGCGTGTTACTGGTGTCTCTGTTGGGCAGAGGTGCTGAGCACAGGGAGGCTGGTGCTGAGAGGAGGAGCAAAGCCAAGATCCCATCTGGGGCTGGCTTGGGGCTCACAGCGGGTTTGGGGGAGCCGAGATTTGGATGTCACCCACCCACCGATGCTCCACATCCCGCCGGTTCTGCCGGTTCCGGCGCGGAAGCACCAGGCTGGCTGTCCCGGTGCTGCCAGCCCCTCGCCGGCGCCTGCCGCCTGGTTATTGTAATAGCAATTACCGCTCCGGCGCTGACATGCAGATCACAGGGGCTTTGATCCAAGGTGTTTTTCTTTTTGCTGCAATTTCACATTCATTAGCTGCACCATTTACTTAAAACATCGAAAAACCCACCAAAAGCCCTAGTTTCTGTTAAAAGGACGGCTTCCCTAAAGGGACGGGTGACGATACCCTCCTGTCCCCCGCCGAGATGGGGGGCAGAGGGGATGCAAACAGCTCTGGGCTTGTGGCAGAATGGGGCCAGGGTGGTGCCTGATCCCCGCTGTCTCCAGGCTTTGGGATGCTCCCATTGATCCCGTAATTAAGGCTTGCAATGAAGATGTGAGGATTCAGCGACTGGAGCCTTCGGTCCCTAAATAACCCCCAGCTGAACCGAATGGCGTCTCTGCTCCCCCGGTGGGGATCCGGGGGTGGGTGCCCGAGGCGGGGGCTCGCACCGCTGCTCGCCCGCGTGATCTCCCCTCCGCCCGCCGCCGCGGCTGGAAAAGGTCCTTTTAATCAGGGGTAATTTTATGCATCATTAATATCAGGCCTGATTATAAGGAATGAAAGTTCAGCTGAGGGAAAGATGAAAGGAGGCGGTGGCCGCCCCCTCTCCCCTCACCACGGGCTGGGGAGCGGGCACGGGGGGTCTCCGGGGGGGTCTCCGGCTGGTGCGGTGCTTTGTGCTCAGCACCTCGGCATCCCTCCTGTCCCTGTGTCCCCTGGGAGGCTGCGTCCGGCCAAGGCGAAGGACCCAGGAGGACCCCATCCTTCAGGGACCCTTCGGCTGTGGATTCATCGGGAGCTTGGGGACAAAAGGGGTCTCCCAACGCCGGAGCGGATGGGGCTGGGGAGAGCGGTGGGATTTCGGGGAGCCCTGTGCAGCCCTCTGTGGCACAGACAGGAGGGATTATTTGCTTTCTTCATTAATACCCTTTTATGCATGTAACATGCTTTTGTAGCCTCTCCTGCATCAAAGGTATTTATTTCACAGGCGATGATTCAAACACGTCTTGAAATCCCCTTCCCCGGGGCTGCTTGGCAGAGCCAGCAACGCTCACGGCCCCCGGGGCATCCCCCGTCCTCTGCCGGCTTCTGCCCGGTGCCGCAGGGCGATGGGCAGGATCTGGGGCTGGACGCTGTGAGGGGGCTCGGCCGGACCCCCGGGACCGGCCCGCCGGCGGGGGGCTGCGGTGGCGGGGGGCTGCGGCGGCGGGGGGCTGGCGGGAGATGCGGCGTATTGGGGTTTCACCCAGGCGTTTCACGTGGCCGCTCTGCTCCCCAGGAGCGAGCACGAGGACGAGCAGGGACGCAGCAGCACCAGCGGGCTGAGCAAATGGCTCGGGCTCCTTGGAGAACCCCCCTGTTTCTTCCTCCTCTTCCTCACCTTCCCCTGCTTGCTTTCCCTCTGTGTGTGGGTACAGCTGTAAATTAGAGCCTCCGTGAAGAAAACAACATCTGTTTACACTCCTCTGGCGGGTGGCTCATAAAGGGAGAGGGAGAAAAAGGTGCCCGGCCGCCACCCCAATGGGTTATTCCTTTATTTATCCCCCGGGCGCAGCAGGTCCCCGTGGCCAGAGCTCCTCCGGACGAAGCTTCTCCTCTCCGTCCCCTCCACTCGCTCCAAGAGACAGGGATGGAGAGGAGCAATTCTCATTATCTGGGGTGTCGAAGGAAAAAAAAAAACCAACCCAAGTTTTATTCCTTGAAAAGTGCAGGATATAAAATCTAAATGCCAGAAGAACCTTTACTGTCGGGGTGTAAATTTATGAGGATTCACCCCAATAAAACTCAACGCGAGTCACTGCTGAAAAATGTCTGCGTCCCTTGGGTGCTAATTGTGATCGAGAGCTGGTGCCGGGCTGGGGAGGGGAAAGGTTTCTGCTGCTGGGATCTCCCAGTGGAGATCGCATGTCCCAGTGAAACTGCAAATCCCCCGGCGGGGAAGCACTGACGAGCACAAAATAAATTACAGCTAATTGGATCAAAACATCTCAGCGGCTTTGTTTCCTCGCTGCCATCGCTACCGAGCCGGGGTGGGAGCCTGAGCGCGGCTTCGGTCCCCGGCTGCCCGGTGTGGGGCATCGGTGGCACGAGGGGGCCGGGGGCTGCCAGCGCCGGTGCCCGGTGCCCACCTCGCCGGGTGCGTGCCGGCCGCGGCGTGCCCGCTCGCTGCGAGAGCCGTGCACTGCGCAAGCTGCACAGAAATGTCACGTTAGTCAGGTTGGCAGCCGCGACCATTAATAAGATGCATGTTTAATTAAATACCATTCCCCCCCCCATCCTCCCATCCCCATCCCCTTCCCTTGTCCTTTCCCAAGGAAGAGGCTGATTGAACACCGCTCTTTAACTGCCAGCCCCGAATTTTGGAGTAAAATATAAAAAGCCCAAAGTTCCCCTCTAATATTAACTGTAATGAGATAAACTTAATTGAACATTTTTACGATGTCGTACTCATTTCCCTTTTTAATTAGGTCCTTCTTCCATAACAACACGAAACCATACGATTGTGAACTTCCACGAGCAGTTCGTTACCGAGAGCGCTGAAAGCCAGAATTAGCAGGAGGGTTTGGAGATGCTGAAGCAGCTCCTGCTCGGGGCTTCCAGGGAGGCAGCGATGCCGCGGTGGGGCACGGCGGCGAAATCGCGGCAGTCCCGGTGCTCGGGGGGCAGCAGGAGGAGGGAGGCGATGCCAGTCCCAGCCGAGCCCCTTGCTGCTGGGTGCTCTCCCTTCCCCATCGTCTCCCAATCGAGAATTAATTGCACTTAGCAACATAAACAACCTAATAAAATAGGAAAAAAAAAAAGAGGTTGAAAGATGAGCTACGGCTTTGATTTAATGGCCTGCTGGCTAGGGAGTTGTTGGGAATTCACAGTATTGGGCTGACTGGGGACGGAGGGGCTGCGCAGCCCCGGGGCAGGACCCCACGCGAGAGGGGGGCTGTGTCCGGCCCCTCCCTGGCACCGTGGGCACAGGGATGTGCGGAGCATCCCTCCGCCGCGGGGTCCCGCAGCCGTGCTGGGAGCCACCGCCTCGCTGGAGCCCGCTCGGGCGCGGCTGCCCCGTTAGTGGCAATATCAAAGACCCCGTTGGGTGAGCCCTGTCTCCTCCCTGCCCATCCCTGCTGCAAAAATCCAGCTTATTTTTCCAGGCTGCCCAAGCCGCCATTTTCAAAGGATTCACTAAAAGGGCAGGAGATGGCGGCTGGGGAGGGGGGAAAAGGAGATGTGGGGGTAACAGTGTGAACGGGCACTGCTTGGGTGCCGGCTACGGGCTCCTTGTGTTTGCTGGGGGTTGGCTCCTACGTGCTCCCTATGGGAGCCAGGCGGGATGGGTGCTTCACCGAGCACCCGCAGGCTTGAAATTGGGGCATCGCACAGGTTTGTGTGCAACGTTCGCACCGCAGTTGCTCCGCGGTTGCTTTGCTCCCTCCGGGCTTCGAGCAGGTATTTTGCAGGGGAGAGCACTTAGTGCATTAGCAGCGGCTTCTCTGCGCATGCAACCGGGCTGTAATTAATCATTCATACAGCTCTGGGACCCCTGGCATCGTTCAGAGGGAGTAATTACACCTCTCCCGCTCCTCTTCCTCGCCGCTGTGGCCCGCTTCCCCAGCCCGGCGAGCGGGGAAGTTTTGACAAGGTGATCAATGAGGTCTGCAGCGCCGGCGGGGGGGAGCGTGCCGAGGGGGGACGTAATTAGAGCAGAAAAAGGGGCCTGGAGGAGGGAGCCCTACCTCATGGAGCAGCCGGGCGGCAGGGAAAAAGGGGAAGAAAAGCCAGAACGTGGCCACGGTGCTGCTGACCCCTCGCTGAGCGCCCTGCGGAGACCGCGCTGGCTGCCCAAGCTGCCGGCACGCCGGGCTGGGGGATGCAACCGCGCCGGCTCGCCCTGCCCGTGCAGGCAGGGTGGGTGGGCTCCCGGCTGGCGTGGGGTTTGTGCGGGATCGGGGGCAGGATCGCCTGTGGGAAGCGCATGTTTGCTCCCTCCAAGAAGGAGGCTGGGACCAGTTTCACTGCAGGGTGATCCCAGTAACACCAGTGCTGGATGTGCCGCTGGCCCCAGCGATGCTCTGGGGTCACTCTGTTGCACCATGGCTGCAGTTTGCCTTCCCGCAGCTTCGCTGCAGCCTGAGAGAAGGGAAAAAAAGCAAAAAAAAGCACCATTTGGGATTGAATTTGCTTCCCCAGCCATGCGAGGAGTCCTGGGCCGGGCTCGGGCGGGAGCACACGCTCGAGGGATTTCGGGGGCCGGGACGAGGAGCCACGCAGGGGGACGGGTCCAGCGTATGGGCTGAGCGCGCGATATGGCCGGGGTTTGAAATCACTTGTCAGCCCCAGCGTGAAACATCATCAGACAAAAACACACTGAAAAAATCTTGGTCCTTAAAAATGCAAATAGCATGCGATGCTGAATGTCCTTGTTTGTCTGTAATTGCAAAATTCTTAGACTCAATCAGCCAAAGATAAACTGTGTTATTTAGGAGCAATTTGAAAGCAGACAGATTGAAAACAATGGGCCGGATTCGGCTTTCCGCGGCTCGGGAATGAAGCCAGAATCTGCTGGATCAGCTGGACCGTGCGGGATTTACACCCCCTGGATGGAGAGCAGAATGGTGCCCGGCATCGCTTCCAAAGGCCAAGCACGCGGGATGCCCGCTGCCCGCACGCGCCTGCCTCCCTCCAGGGAGCCTTTTCCCTCCATAATTCCTGAGCATTCCCAAATTTCCTGCAATTGCAGCCTTAAACACCTAAATCGCCACAAGCATCCTCCCGGCTCGCTGGTGGCTGCAGGGATGCAGCCTGCACCGGCATGTCCTGCTCCCGCATCCCCTGTATTTATTTAATATTTAGGAAGGAGAAGGCACAGGGACTCGCGAGGGTGCAGCCCTGGCCAGCAGGAGCAGAGTCGGCGGCTGGTGATTTATAAAAGACAATTTTCTTGGCTTCTATGCTGCAGATAAATCACTTTGGGGAGTGGCCCCGACTGTCTCTGCTCGGGCGAGCTCTGCACCAGCCGCCGCACCAAAGTCCCTGGGAGGAAAGTGCCCCGGCTGTCTCGTCCGCGCTCGGCTCCTGGTGGCACCGCGTCCTGATGCTGTCAGCCGAGTGACAGCTCGGCGTTCACAGCGGTTCCTTCTGCCTATAAATACATGTATTCTCCGCTCCGCTCGCTGGGAAATGAAAGTTTTGACTGGTTCGTCTCCGCCTGCATTGCAATAACTCAGAGGAGGGCAAAGCCTTCCCTGGGTGCTCAAATCCAGCCGGAGCTGCCGGCGTCTGAGCCCCATCGCTGCCTGTCCTGTGCAAACCACCCCGCTGCCAAACAGCACCGGGGTGGCGGGGTGCTCTCCTTCCCTGGGTGCTCTCCCTTTGCTGGGTGCTCTCCTTCCCTGGGTGCTCTCCTTTCTATGGGTGCTCTCCTTTCTATGGGTGCTCTCCTTTCCCTGGGTGCTCACCTTTTCCTGGATGCTCTCCTTTCCATGGGTGCTCTCCTTTCCATGGGTGCTCACGCTTCCCTGGGTGCTCACCTTTCCCTGGGTGCTCTCCCTTCCCTGGGTGCTCACCCTTCCCTGGGTGCTCTCCTTCCCATGGGTGCTCTCCTTTCCATGGGTGCTCTCCTTTCCTGGGTGCTCTCCTTTCCCTGGGTGCTCACGCTTCCCTGGGTGCTCTCCTTTCCCTGGATGCTCTCCTTTCCATGGGTGCTCACCTTTCCATGGGTGCTCACCTTTCCATGGGTGCTCACCCTTCCCTGGGTGCTCTCCCTTCCCTGGGTGCTCTCCCTTCCCTGTGCTCACCCTTCCCTGGGTGTTCTCCCTTCCCTGGGTGTTCTCCCTTCCCTGGGTGCTCTCCCTTTGCTGGGTGCTCACCCTCCCCTGGGTGCTCTCCCGTCCCTGGCCGGGATGCAGCATTCAATGCTGTATAAATTCCCAGCGATTCCAGCCTCGAGCCTTTGCCCCGCTCCGGGACAGCGGCTCTGCCGGGTGCTCCTGCGGGGTTTTCCTGGGGGCGGAGGAGCCGGGGGAGCACACAGTAATGCAGAACACAGAGGTAATTATTTTTAAACAATCACATTTCCCTTTCTGTGCAGACCTACAAGGATGTAAACAAGATACCCTTTAAACACATGCTTCCCGGCCATCCATCACCACATCCAGACTTTATTATGCTCTACTCTATATGTTATAAATTACATTTTAATGATAAATTACGCACTCCTAATGCAAACCGCAGCCTCCTGTTGTCGGTAAAAACAATAATAGATTTGTAGAAAGTGAAAAGAGGGAAATGCATATTTATGAGGTTGGACAGTTTGGGGGGAAAAAGGCAATTGTTATCTGAAATATTTGGATTTATGAATTACTTCCTATTTTAAAAGGCCTCTGTGTCTTCTCGTGCTCAAAATGTCAAGTCGTTACAGCCGAGGAGGGAGGGAAGCACTCGCTGCAGCTCCAGCGTTGTGCGTTGGGACCCAAACTGGGCTGTCTGCTGGGTGGGCTGGGGTAAAGCCTGGTCCTTAATGGGCTGTAATGGGATGATAAATGCCAGGGGATGCGACGGCAGCCACAGGGCTGGGATGGAAGTGGGGATCCCCCAAATGGGCACGGGCCGGCTGGGGGCTGCAGCCGGGATCGCAGCTTGGGAAAATACCCGCAATATGGGGAATAACCGGGGTGGCGGCCGGCTGCCGGGAGCGGGGAAGCATCTCTTCAGCAGCCTGAGCCGGGCAGGGGAGGGGAGAGCCCCCCCGGAGGTTAATTTAACCCTGTCATGGTGGAACACCGCTGTAATTAGGCTTCCCGTCGTGGTGCTGTGGCTCTGTCAGGCAGCCCGAACGATGGCAGTTAATTAGGGGTTGGCGCGAGCTCCCGCGCTGTCGGGCAGGGTGCCCTGCGCAGGTGCGGCGAGCTTGGGGCCGTAATTTGGGAGGCTCATTTTGAAGGGGGATGCGATGGAGGGGTTGTGTGTTGCAGAGCTGCAGCCGCTGCTGTGCAGCGAGGAAGAGGAGGAAGAGCAGGAGGAAGGGTATTTTTGGGCAAGCAGTGGCGTGCATCCCTCCTCCTGCACCGTCTTTGCTCTCTCCTTCCTTTCTGGGAACAAACCGTGATTTCTCCGTAAGCTGGCTGGTCCGGCAAAGGCATCTCACAGCCCGGGGCCGCATCCTGCGCAGCCCGAGCTATTCGGGTGTCGGGACAAGGCTGCGTACCCGGATCTCCGGGTTCGGCTGGAGAAAAGCCGCCCTCGTGCACGACGCCCGGCAGCACACGGGGCTGCCGGTGAAGCGAGGAGCCAGCGCGGGGGTCCGGTGCGGCCGGGGGCTGCGGCTGCCACGGAAGGAGGGGGCGAGGCGGCCCCGCCAACCCTCCGCTGCCAAGTCGGCACTTTTGTCTGCACATCCATTACTGGAGCAGCTTTTGACTTCAGCAGACAGAGATCGTGTCTCTGGCCTTCAGCAAATGGCTTTTTCAAGGTGAACATCAGCTTTCTGCCAGAGCTGAAGCTTTTGGGAGCTTTTAAAAGAGCATCCTTTATTCAGCGGCGGCAGCTGGAGTCCCTAAGTGAGATCAGGGCCCCGTGGTGCGAACCCCTCGCTCGGCTCCTGCCTGGAGAAGCTCCCAGGCAAGACCAGGAGGCAAAGGAGAAAACAGCACAGGGAGGAAAATAGGAGGAGGGGAGCAGGAGGCAGGCAGGGTCCCGAGGGAAAGCAGGGCCGTAGCCATGGGGCTGTCCTGCCCCGGGGTGCGTGGGGCTGCGTGGGGAGGAGGGAGGTCGTGTGTGACCCCAGCTCTGGGGAGAGGAAGGGACTGTGGGTTTTTGGAGACCGGCAAGGGGGTGGGCTCGTCTGGGCAGGGGGCTGGGGCAGCCAGGGGACGATAAGGACAAGGACAACATGAGCTGGTGTCTGAGATGTTGCTCCGTCCCCAGGACTGCCAGCGCGTGGGGTGATGGAGAGGCGAGAATGTGGAGATCAAATGGGCGGCGAGTGCAGAAAGGGGGAAAGTCTGATGTTGGTGACAACGGTGATGTCGGTGCCACCTCCTCGGTCCCCTGCGGGTGACGGGCTCATCCCGCTCCCCGTCTCCATTGGGCACAAAGTGCTGGGTACCAAACCGACTGCCCCCAGGCCTGGGCACACGAGCGGGTCGTGCGGGAGCGCTCAGAGGGCTCACATGAGAGCACCCAAATAATTTATGCATGAGCACCCGTTCAGCCCACGCACGAGCGCTCAATTAATTTTTGCATGGCCACCCAAGTAATCCATGCACGATCGCCCAATTAGTTCACGCATGGGTGCCCACGCACCCACCCTGAGCCCCTCGTTAGCAGCTGGCGGGGTGCTGGCACGGGCACACCCCAGGGCATGGGGCAGCCAGAGGAGGCCGGGGCTGGGGCTGCCCCTCCTGCAGCATCCGCAGGAGGATGGATCCTGCCCTGGGAGCTTCATTAGAGGAACCGCCGCAGAATCCCAGGCCCTTTCTGGCTGTTTCGTGAACCTGGCAAGTGAGAAAGGCAGCCCCTGGCAGTGCTTGGAAAGGGGATCATTAAGGAGCTGCAGCTGACAGGGATCCGGGGCTTTTCGCAGATGAAAAAGCTGCCGTCAGGCGGTGGGAAGCCGGGGCGAGGGAGTCAAGTCTCTGAGCAGGAGCATTGGAGCGGGGTTGCCTGGAGAGGGGGGTCTGTGAGCCCCTCGGGGAGCGGGGGTGCGGGGGAGAGCAGCAAGGCCAGGGTCGGGGGGTCCCCCCAGCCCACCCGGAGCTCTGTGCTTGCCCACGGCTGTTTGCAGCAGCTCTCTGCCCTGCGGCAAGCAGGGGAACGGGGTGGCCGAGAGCCGAGCACCAAGAAGGGAGAGGCTGTTTTCTGGGTCCTACGGCCAAATGGAGAGGATGAGCTAAAAATCCAGGATGGCAACTGCCTTTGAGCTGGGACCCTGTGGTGTGAGCTGGTATCCAGCATGTACACAGCCCTTCCAGCCCCTGCGGCGCAGCGGGGTCTCCACCGGCATCACCGCTGCTGCAGGACCTGGAGGCGCAGAGCCCCGAGCAAAGCAGCCAGCGTGGAACAAACGGGCCCCAGGTCGTGCATCAGGCCCAGCTCTGCCGGCAGCAAATGACTGCCTGCAGGCAGGAGAAAGCCCAAAATCTGGGCAGGGATCCTCCGCAACCACTGCAGCATGCAGTCATGCTCCCGTCATGTTGTTCCTTTGCCAGCTGTTGGGGACAGGAGGCATCTGGGGACATGCGGAGCCGGAGATGAGCTCTTCTCCCATCCCCTCCCCGCCTGCCGGCGTGGCTCAGCCCCGGCACAGCCTCCGTATTTCTCCGGGAGTTTGGGAAGCAGAAGGTGAGAGCGAGCGTGCGTGGCGAGCTCTGCTCTGCCTTTTCATCTTCCTCTGCCACCCAGCCACCGCAGCTGCCAGCGGCACGGTGCCAGCACCGGCACTCACCGCCCCCTCTGCCGCCGGGGCGAGGGAAGCCTGTTCCAGCTATTTTTGGGTTGGCTCCCTGGAGGGGGGGAGCTGTGGGGAGCGGGGTGCCCCCAGCCCCTCGACCCCGCTCAGCCGCCACTGCTGAGGGTCTCGCAGGCAGGGATGGGAGGGGTGACACCGGGGCTGCGGGATGGGGACCGTGGCACCAGGGGGACTGGCAGCGGCGTGGGCTCAGCACCCCAGGGCAAGGCGAGCTGGACCAAGCTGAGCCTCTCCCGAGCTGGCTCTGGCGGGTGAAACAACAGCACCTGGCTGGCTGTATTTAGGAGGAATGTAGGGCAGGCTGGAGCATCCCAGGCCATCGCCTTCCCGCAGCCGCTCTCGCCCTGCGCGGCACGGACTGCAGCATGTGAGGGCTGGAGCGAGTGCTGCCTGCTGCTGCCCGCGGGCTCTAGCAGGCGAAGGGGGGACGGAGGGGGCTGCCTTGCCCCGAGCAGATGGGGGCTGCTGCCCGGGCGAACGCTCCAGCTCCGGCCAGCTGGCAAAATGCTCAGGAGATTTCCTTCGAAGGCTTTTTGCCGGGGCTGAGGGCTCACGGCGGCGGGGCTGCGGTGCACCCACGGCAGATGAGCCCCAGGCCCGGGGTAGGGGAGCGCTTGAGGGGTGCAGGGTGCTCCCTGCTCCCTCGCTCCTGCTCCAGCAGTTGAGGGCTCTTTATCCGGCTGCCGTGGTGCTGGCAGCGCGCCGTCAGCCGCGGTCACACTGATCTCCTCTCAATAGAGGCCTTTGTTCTGCTGCACAGGAGATGTTTAATTCCTATTATTGCCATTAGCATAAAAGTACAAAGAAAGGTGAAGAGAGAAAAATGGCTCCTGTCCCCTGATTCCCCGGGTCTCTGCAGTATGGCGAGCAGAGCCGGCGGTGGGAGGGGGCTGCCAGCCACTGCCCTGGTGTCGGGAAGGATTTGGCACCCAAGAGGGTACTGGGGAGGGAGGAACCCCACCGTGGCTGGGGGACCAGGGGGTGCTGCGGGCATTGCTGCCTGCTGGGCATCTCCCACCCTGCTGGCATCAGTCCTGTGTGCTCCATGTGGGCACAGGGCCCTTTGCCAGCCGTGGTGGGAGCCCCTGGCTGCACCCCAGCAGCCCCCAGACCCCCGGGAAGCTGCTCCGGCCTCGGGACCAGCCTCGGCTGCATCTCTGTGCTCGTCCCCAGCCACTTCCAGCAGCGTGTGCTTTTGGCAGCTGAGCTCCCGTGGGAAGGGCTGACACTGCCTTTGCTGCAGATCAGCCCCAAAACCTTGCTGGGCTCTTCATTCCCGTCGTTTCCCATGTGTTTTGGGCGGAGTGAAGCCCAGCGTCCCCCTCTGCCTGCAGCGTTCAGCTTTGGCTGCCGCCCGGGAGAGCAGCGCATTGCCCAGCTGTCACCGCTCCCCGCAGCGGCAGCCTGGCAGCGGCCATCCCCGATGCTGCGCTCCCCTGCTCCCAGCAAGGCTTCCTTCCCCGCGTCCGTCAGTCCCTCCTGGCTGGCTGGCCAGCCCAGCCTGGCAGCTTGGCCGTCACCTCCTCATCCCGCTGCTCCACAGTGGCCGGGATCCAGCTTCACCGCAGGACTCGCCCAGGTCCAGGGTCCCCACTGCCCCTGTGCCACTGGGGTCACCTCCTTTGTCACTCCGAGGGGCTTCTGGGGATTCACCGGCCTGGCGTGGGAGGCTGTGTCCTGGACCGTGGAGGCATGTGGATGCTGTCGGAGTGTGCAGGCTGGCTGTGACACCAGGGCCACCGCCCTGGGCACCGCGGCATCCCTGGGGCCACCACTCGTAGCTATGCCCAAGCTCCAGCACAGTGTGTGTCTCGGCTTCACATCACCGGGAATCAGATGAGCAAAAACTCTTCTCCCTCTGCTCCTCTTCTCCCCCTGCTCCTTTGAGAGCTGCAGAAACTCTGCAGCCCCTCGCCAGCTGGGTGAGCCCGGGCAGCCCCATCAGGCTGGGCCGGCGGCAGCGATGTGTAGCGGACCCGGGCTGCGGGCGCTGCGCTCGCGGCTCTGCGCAGTTGCCGGCGCAGCAGTGCCGTGGCCTCGGGCCAGCGGTGGGAAGCAGGAGCTGCTGAAGGACCTGACGGTTCCCCAGCACCTGTGTGTGAATGGGGAGAGGGCACGCGTGGCTGGGGCCGATGCTCTGCCGGGGGCTCAGCACCGTGCCCGGCCGCTTCTGGGGTGCATTTGTGTCCCCTCCATCTGGGGCCAGCACGGGGCCGCGGTGCTGTCGGCAGGGACATGTGCTCCGGCGCAGTTTGCAGCCAGGGCAGTGGGGGGGGTGATGGTGTGTGGGGGTGTCACCGGGGCCGGGGGACACGTGCCACCCCGCAGGGCTTCACTTGCCCAGGTGATTTGTGGGTTGCTCCCCGCCGGTGCGATGGGAGGGAGAGGAGAGCTGCCGAAACGGCACCAGGCTGCTGCCAGCACGGCTGGGAAGTGCTGGGAGCTGAGCTGGGTTTTGGATGGGGGCCCTTTGCTGGGGCTTCTGGATGCTGAAAGCAGCTTCATGCTGCTGGCCCGGTCCTTAGAATTCCAGCGAGGGATTTCATCCCGCCTGCCCGTCTCCACCTCTGCGGGACCCGGCCGCTGTCGAGTGGCCAATGCAGATGCTGCCGATTGGGGCATTAAATTTAAAGAGCTGATTAAGTGCAATGAAAACCGTGTCAGCTCGTTGTCAGTGAGGAGAATGCATCAGGGCTGCGGATTAGAGGCTGAGTGATGGCTGGGGATTGCAGGCAGACAGCCCATCAATCAGCTGCCGAGCCGGCAGAAGGGGACGCTTCCCCGGTCCCGTGTGCTGGCTTGCAGGGGACGCAGCCCTGGATACTTCGTGGTCTCCTTCCCTGGGCGCTCAGCTCAGCCTCACCCTTCTCCCACCGTGCCTGAACCCAGTGGTTCAGACCAAATCCACTGGAGAAGCTCCAGGCATGCCCAGCTCTGGGCAATGACGTTTCTCGACCTCGAGCAAAGGAGCTGGGGTTGCATTTGGTTGCAAATGCGCAGGTATCAGCCCACGCTGAGCTCTCCCTCAAAAACAGGGGCTCTGGCCAGACCTCCAGCGCCCGCGGCTGCTCGCACCGGCTGCCGCAGCTCCTTCGCCGCCGGCTGCTGCTGGCAGTCGCTGACGGTTTATCGCCACTTCACACCCTCCCTTCCCGCCCCACGCCGAAGCGTGGATTTCTCGCACGTCTGCGAGGCGGGAGCAGCAGCGCCGGGGCTGCGTGGGGGGAGATGGAGGATGGCGTGGGGCTCAGCACCTCCTTCCCAGCTCTCCCATGCTCCGGATCTGGCACGGAGATGCCGGCAGAGCTGCAGGAGCTGTAGGTCTTGCATGGCTTCAGTCACCTCCAGCTCTTTTTGTGCTTCATTTCCCCACCTGTGAAAGAGGAAGGAGAGCCAGAGGCTGCGGTGCCGGCAGAGGTTGCAGCAGCAGCACCGGCACAGCCCGCGGGGCCCATCGCGGTGGAGTCATGGCTCTGCTCCAGGTGGCCGGAGCAGCCTGGGGACTGGCAGCGCTGGGGCTGGTCTGCCTTTAATTCTGGTATAAATAAATGTAAAACGATCATCTGTTCTTCGGGGGGTATCCAGCCTTTCCTCTCTTTCCCTTGGTTAATTAATTTAATGGTTTTATGATTGCAAAGAGATTAGCTAGGAGATATATAATCTATATATAGAGGTATAGAGGGGACTATAGATAGCGCATAAAAGTGAGAACAACCCCCACTCCCCTTGAATTGGGAACTTTTGAAGCGAAGGGGAGGCCTTGCCGGAGGACGTTGATGGAGTGCCTGGATCCAGCCGGCTCACTGCAAATCACGGGAGACGCTCGCTGGGATTTAGCAGGGCTGGTGCGTGCTGGGGGCGAGCGAGGGGAGGGTGGGGACCCCAGAGCCTTGCTTTGGGGTTGCAAATGGCCATAACTGGTGAGGGATGAAGCAGAGGGATGGGAGGGCAGTGTGTGCTGCCCTCAGGGGAGCAGGGCTGGCAGGCGCCTGCCTGCAGAGGCTGTGCCCCGGAGCCCGCAGCACCCCTCTGCCTCGGGGTCCCCGGGGTGCCCGTGCAGGTCCTGGTGTGCAGAGCAGGGTGCTGCAGAGACCTGTGGAGTGCTGGGAGAGGTGGAGATGCTCCCGGCTCCACCTCTTCTGGGCTTCGGCAGTGCTGGTGCCATCCCCACAATGTCCCCATGTCACACAGCCCAGCCTGGCCTCGCTGCCTGGTCCCTCTCCAAGGGCTCCCTCCTCGGTACCGGGCAGGACCCGGGGGGCATGGGCAGATGCACCCCATGAAGGGACTCTTGGTGCATTTTCGTGCTCGGGAGGCTCAGCGAGGACCAGTGATGGCCCTGGGGTTGGGCTGAGCCCCTGTGCTAGATCTAAGCCCTGGGTCTTCCCCTTCTTCCCCTCCGCTTCCAGCTCAGCCCCGTGCCACCGTGCCTGGCAGCGCTGTGACAAGCCCCGTCCTCCTCCCGCATTGCAGAGAGCCCCCGTCCCTCTGCCTGCGCTGTCGCCTCTTCCCTGGCAGCTCCCTTTGTGCAGGGAAGAAAGCCGGTCCCCGAGCGAACACAAGTCTACCGCAGGATCGGCAGCTGTCACGGAGGGAACGTCCTGGAGCGTCCGCTGTCCTCTTCCCACGGTGCCGGGGAGGGAGGGCGAGGTGGGAGCTGAGCATGACCAGCTCGTGACATGCACCGTGGGCAGGCGCACAAGGGCTGATGCTGGAGCTGGGGGTGATGCTCCTGCACTTGCTGCTTGGAAATAGCATTTGGTGCCCTTGGTGCTTCCCACCGAGCACCGCGGCTCGCCCCGGTGACAGCCCTTGTCCCGGAGCAGGGACAGGGGGGCTGTGGAAACCTCGACCCTGCGGCACGCACAAGTCGGTGGCTCTCTCCTCGCCAGGACCTGAGAATTTGCAGCCCTGTGGTCAAGGGCGAGGGGGGCTGCGCTGGGATGAGCAGAGGGTCCCCAGCAGCAGCTCGGCTCTGCAAGGCTGCTCGGGGCCGGCTGCGCGGGTCCGTGCCAGCGCGGAGGGGGCAGCGCCAGAGCAATCACCATGCATGTCGTTTAGGCTTGATGCCGCTATCATGTTCGAATCTCCGGAGGCAGCGAGCTGCAGATTGACTTTGACAAACACGGCCCAGAAGCTGCGTCTTGGCGGATGCAAATTATTCAGCAGCTCCCGGGAAAAAACGCTCCTCGACAGCGTGCCGGGGGGGTACGGGCTGTAACACCCTGTCACATCCCCTGCCAGCAACAGCTGCGCCGGGTCCCCCCCCGCCACCACCGCCACCCTCCCGGCAAGCGGCGGCGGGGGAGCAGGGTGCGGGGGGCCGTGCATCGGTGTGGTCCCCAAGGGCAGGTGGGTGAGAGGCTGGGGAGGTGACACGGGGGGTTTGGCCAAGGGACGGAGCCCCCGCAGCCATCGGAGCAGGCAGCAGATCCCCGGCAGAGCCACAGGCCGTGCGTGCACTGTGGAGCACACGTGCATGTGTGTGCGTCCCCAGCCACGTGCGGGGAGACACCTAAAGTATCCCAGTTCATCCCAGTTTATCCCAGTTCATCCTAGGATTGCATCTTGCTCCACAGAGCTGGGCTGGATGTGCAATTAAGCTCCCAGAGTGGCTCCAAGCTGTGTGCCGGGACTGGTTTGAAATTGGCCGGGAGCTGATAATCGAGGAGATGAAGATCTGGAAGACGTCTCCTGGGGTCATTTTACAGATCTGATTTGCCAGACGCCGGGCAGGTAGATCTTGCAGAAAAGCCTGTTGTCAGCTGCGATTCAATTCACGCTCAGAAAATAAGCAGCAGCGAAGCTGTTCCTGGCTGTGAGCCTGGGGCAGAACCATCCTCAGGGCTGTCCCCAAGTGGGTGACGTCTGGGGTTGAACACCGCATCTTTGTCCGGGGTGAGCTGTTACGGACCCAAACAGGAGCTGTTTGCATTAAGAAATGGGACTTTGTTCCTCTTGCCTCGTTGCAGAGGTGCCTGCGCCTGGCCAGCTGCACATCCCTGGGCAAGCCAGGCTGCGGGGACACGGCGTGGGAGCTCCGGTGTGGCCGAGGGACCCAATCTGAAGCAACCCATGGAGGTTTTGAGACCATCCCCGGCCCCAGGTAGACACGTTTTGCCTCGCTCCTGGGTCCCACAAAGTCCAAAGCCCTCCCGAACTCCAAGGATCAAGTGGGAGAATCCTTAAGAGGAGGATGGGAAACAAATGACAAGGGGAGAAGATGTTTTGAGCCAATCCCTTCTGGAGGTGGCATTTAAACAGATGGAGGAGTGGAGCCGGTGCTGTCTGAGGAGGATGTGATGGAAATGTGAATATGGAGAGGATGCTCCGGCTGCCTCGTGGGAGCCGATGCCCTCCAAGAGCTTAATAAAACAACAGCCTGCGGCCACTGACCCACAACCAGCTCCTTGTATAAACTCTGCTGGCCCTTTAGAGGTGGCAGGAGCCATTTTCAAGGCTCATTAGGGCCCCGGCTGTGGGCTGGAGGCTTGTGGGGCTCCCTCCGCTTCCCGGGAGGCAGACGGGGGCCGGGCAGCGCTGGAGCTGCATCACTCACCGAGCCCTTGGAAAAGGCTTTCGCTGCCCTCGCTGCTGGCTCTGCCCAGATGCAGCCGGGGAACCTGGCACGCGCGGTGCTCAGGCGCTGCCAGCTCCGTGCCGGCCATCGCTGCTGCACCGGCGCTCGTGGCTGGACCACGCGCAGGCGAGGCTCCCGTGCCGAGCCCTCGAAATACCGAGCCATGTTTTTATTCCTGGGGGTTTGGCATTAATATTTATCTATCAGCAGCTTGTAATTAGGCCTTTCAATGATGCTCCTGTACTTGGTTGAAGTAGATAAATGCAGATGATCTGTGAGCGGAGCAGCAGGCTTGCTTGGGTATGTGCTTCGCGTCTAGATCAATAGCGGGGCTTGGTTAAAATTTTCCATGATGCTTTTCCGCTCCTGCTTGGCTGGCTGTGCCGGCTCTGCCGCCTCCTCGGGAAGGGGGACACGGGGTGGGGGCCAGGGCTTGAGGGGGAAATTTCCCTCCAGGTGTTTTCCCACATTTTTGGAGCTTGGTGTCCTGGTGCTGCGGCAGCAGGCAGGGATGGGGATGAGCTGAGCGGGAGAGAGCCGGTGCCGCGGTGCAGGGACACGGGGGCTGCCAGAGCAGGGTCAGGCAGGACGGTCCCCACCGATGCCAGCTGGGAAGGGACATCTCCATCTCTCCGCCCCTGGGGTACCCACAGACCCCTCGCTAGCAGAGGGTCCTGAGGCACATCACACCGCAGCCGTACCCACACGTGGCATCTCTGGGATGCCTTGCTCCGGTGGCTCAGCGCGGCCGGCCAGGACTGCGGGGTGCTGGATGCGGCCGGGGTGGCTGCTCGGGAGGTGCATGGCACCGCAGGCAGCATCCAGGCCCCGTGCAGCTGCTGCCGTGGCAGGGCCCATTCGGGTTCCTCTCGGATCTCTCTCCGTGCTGCTTCCCATCTGCTGTATTATTTCAGCATTTAATTATTTACCGCGGGCTGTGTGGGCGGCTGTACAGAGGCAGTTATTGCTTAATTGAGCTACTTGACTCCAGCGCTGCCAAAATCATAACATGCCTGAAAAAAAGATACCCCCTTGACGAGCAGCCCGGGGCGCGGGCAGAGCTGCCCGTGGTGGCGGGGGGCAGCACCCACCCGGGGCTAGACCCAGGCTTGCAGGGGAGGTTTGGGGCGTTCACCACCCACATCCCACCTCACCCCTCACCGCAGCCTGCAAAACCCAGCCTGAAGGGAGAGGGATGCCCCGAGGGAGCGAGCGCTTGGTGCCTGGGGCAGTTGCTGGGGTGCAGGGGGTGGCTGGGCATGGGTGCTCCTGCCCGGCTGCCCCACAAGCATGGCGGGCTCGCGCGGTGGCAGGGCTTTGCCGAGGAGCTGCCGGCATCCATCCACCGAGCAGCCCGTGCCTGGGGCCGGCATCTCCCGGGCAGTGCCGCTCTCCCCAACGGCACCGATGCAGAGCTCAGGGCTTCCCCTCCATCTGAGGTTGGATACAGTGAGTTTTGCAGCATTTCCCAAAGGAATCCGGCCCCGGGCTCTGCCTGCCCCTCCTGCCACTAATTCCCTGTGACCTCCGGGTCTGTCGCCAGGCTCAGCATCCCCAGCACCGCTGCGTGGGACCCCCCGCCCCTCCGCCTGGCTCCATCCATCCCTATTTCCAGAGAACGCAGAGCTCCGTGGATGAAAGCTTGGGGTAATTGATATTATTATCGAATCCAGCAGGATGCAGATTGTCACAGAGCAAACATCTGCCCGCTGCTCCTCAGGGAGCCCAGAGGAGAGGAGAAGGAGAAGGGGCCACCGTGGCTGCTTGCATCTTCCCCCATAGTGGGGCCGGTGATGATGGGAGGAGGAAGAAGTAAGGGAGAGCCGAGCGTGTGTTGGGGGTGTGCGTGCATGTCTGTGCACACGCGTGCCTATAGATGTGCGTGTGAGCATACACGTCTGTGTGCGGGCAGCTGGGGAACGCCTGCACCTCTGGGGTGCGTGACTTTGTGATGGGGCTCATCACGTCCAGAGATGTGCACGGGGCTCGGGACTCGGACCTGGAGCCGCTGTCCCCAGTGCCTGCCACAGTCACCATCTCCTGCGCGCTCTCTCCACGCTGTCACATTGGAAGCGGCAATTTATCGGCCTCTAAAGGCTGCTGGGACTGCGTGTGCCTGGGGGTAACGGCTCTGGTGTGTAAAGGATGGCAGCCATAAATATGCTCCGGGATGCTCCTCGCCACGGCGAAGCGATGAGGCGGGGACCTTCGTCTTTGCTCAGCCCATCAATCACTTGACCTCGCGCTGCAGTCGCTTCCCGCCATCCCCAGGCTGGGGAGCGGGATGGCTGCAGTGGCGGGGACAGCGGGGACAGCGGGGACAGTGGGGAGCCCCAGCTATGAGAGCTGAGTTGCAGCTCAGTGATGGCTGCCTCGCCCCCCGCAGCGAGGTTGCTCCCCCCAGGGCTGGGTGCAGCCCCGAGCACACCGGGGCTGCCGGAGGGGAGCAGAGCTGCGGGCTGGGGGACGCGGAGGTGGCCCCAGTGCTGGCGCCGTGGCGGGCGGCACGGCCGGTTTGGCATTTTGGAGGCTCCAGCTGTCACCGCCAGCCGCCTCGCCCCTGTTACCAGCGTGGTGGGAGAAATCATGTAATTTATAGATGCCTTTTATTTCCCTCCCGATGTGGCATAAATACAACTCCGCAGGCCTCCGCAGCACCGCTCTCCCCGTCTGTGCCCCTCACCGCCAGGCGCAGAGGTGATCTGGGGGCTTTCACGGCTTCGTGCCCCACGTGGAGCGGCAGAGCAGCCACTGGTGCCCCGTGTGCCGGGATGGCACGAGGGGTGATGCTGGCACATGGCACTGCCATTCCCGCGGGAATCTGGGGCCGTGTCCTGTGGTGACCCCGGCTCCGTCCTGCCCTTGGCAGCACCTTTCCCCATTGCAAGGCCAGACTCTTTTCTGACTGTGGTGGGGATGGGGAGAGACACTTATATGAACGTACGGGGAAGGCTGAAGGGGTGAGCAGGCACGTAAAGGCCCTGGGCTGCGGGTGCCGAGTGCAGGTGATGCTGCAGGGTGGGTGCTGGGTGGGTGGAAGGGTCCTTTGTGGGTCCCTGACCCCTCGGTGTTTTGAGGTCGAGCCCGGGGTGTGTGAGCCCAGCATGGGACAAGGACAGGACTACCCTGTTGGGGACACCACGGAGCACAGAGGGGCTCACGGCTCCCTAACGAGGGTCCCTAATGAGGACAGTAAGCAGCTGTGGGGCTGGGTGGGTGGGTGCAGGTTTCCTCCCCACCCATGAGCCCAGCTGTGCTGCGTGACGAGGAGGATGGTGGAGGTGGAGGAGGCTCTGCCCTGTTTGGGGAGGGTTAAGCATGGGATGGGGAGCTGGGAGCAGCCGGGTCCTGGTGCTGGGACCCTGTGGGGCTGTGCACAGCTGAGCTGGGCCACTGGGCCACCAAGATCTGGGGACCACGGCTGATGGGGCACAGACAGTGGCTGGCCAAGCCAGGGGAGTGAGGCAGGTGAGTGGTGCGTGCCGGGAGCTGGGCTGCAGCCCCTGCGTGGTGGGGGACAGCTTGGGGCCATCGCTGGGCCCCCGCAGGGGTCACCGAGCCCGGCCATGCTGCCTCGGGGGTCTCCAGAGCCACCCTTGAGAAAGACATGGCCAAATGTGTTCACCACCAGTTGGGAAGCGGTTGTGTACAGAGAAATAAATTAATTAAACCCATCAAATAAAACAGCACAACAGCCCCAGTGGGATCCCTGCTAATGCATTCGCTGGTTGCATTTAGGTATTAATACCCTGACAGGAGGGCTTTAATTATCAGCCTTTAAGCCCAGTTTTCTCCTCCCTGCCTGAGCATCTCCTGGCGCGGGCCCCTGCATCCCGTGGGAGCCGGCTGTCAGCTCGCGTTGCTCTCCAAGAGCATCCCTGCTCCTCACCCGGCACCTGCGGCCCCATCCCAGCCTGTCTCCCGCAGTCATCCTCTCGCCGCCGCTCCGCCGGGACGCCGGCAAGCGAGGATCAAACCGAATTAGCGTGAAGCTCTTGCATAAAGATCCAGCAAAGCAAAGTGATTCCTGGCTGATCCAATCGTGCTGCCATAGCCCACGCCACCGGAGAGCCGGGGGCGGCAGGGGGAAGAGCATGGCGGGGCTCGGTGCGGGGAAAAGGGCTGGCGTGTTGTGGTTTTTGATAAATTGTTGATAATCTCGGCTGCTGGAGGAGCTCGCGGGATCTCTTCTTTATTCAGAAAAAGAAGGAAACCCGAATCTGTGAGCTTAAGCAGCCCCAGTTGTCTCGGTGCAAAACCTAGGGAGGATTTTGTTGGGCTTGTAATGCGAATGGTGTCACCGCGCTCCCGGCAGCCAGCAGCGCGGTTAGTGCCGGTGTCGAGGTAAAGCACGGCTTTGCCTCCGTTGGGTCTCTCCGTGGTGTCCTGGGCATGAGCACGTGGCCGTCCCCTCTCGTCCCCCCGGCCGGAGCCCGTATCCAGAGCCGTCCTCGATGCCAGCTTGTGCCCCTGCCCATCCCCGGGCTTAAATCCATCTCTTGCAAATGGAAAGAGGGGATTTCCCAGGTGGGGGGCTGAAGGAAAGCGTCTCTCCCTGCTCAGCCCTGGGCTCCCTCTCACCCTCATAGTCCCAAAGCCTCCGGCCGGGGAGCGCCCACCGGTGCTGCCGTCCCAGCACGGTGCCGCTGCACCCGTCCAGCCCCAGCTCTCCTGCCTGGAGCTTCGCCTCCTCGCAGGATGGGATCCAACAGAAGGACATGCCCAATTTAACCTGATATTACAGGCTTAATAACACAGTCATTAGGAGTTTAGAAATTAAAAGGGGAAAAATAAGCCAGTGCTGTGCTCAACACACTGGGTGCAAGGCAGAGGTGGCGGGGAGGCGCTGGGTGGGATTTAGTTAAATTTTAGCTGGGGGCAAACCTTTCCCTGGGAAGGGAAAGAGCATGGGGTGATGGAGTAGCTCCGGTGCCGGGGGTGCAGCTGGGTTTCCCAGCCAGCGAGGGTGCTGGTGGCCAGGAGCTGCTGGTCTTCAAACCCAGCAGGAGAAGCCGCCCGCCCCACTGCAGCCCCGGCCGGGAGGGACGCGGCGTTTGTCTCCCTGCCAAAGTACGCTCATCGCTCCCGCACGCTAGCTTGCACAGCTAATTGTCTTTTAATTGTTATGTAGCTGTAGTTGGTTGTGGTTTAATTAGTAGCGTACCTTATCCGTGGAGCTGCTTGCCGGAGCCCAGGGCTCGGTGCTGTGTGTGTGTGGGGTTCGTGGGGCACCCTGTGACGGAGCGGGGGGATCATCGGGTTTGAACGCTCGCACGGGGAGAAGCGGTGTTCCTCTGGGATGGGTGCGATGCTGACGGGAGGTGCAAAAAGTACTTGGGGAAAAGCACAGGGACGGTGCTGGAAGGAGCAGGGCGAGGAGAGGGGGCCCCATCAGATGCCTGGAGAAACCCTGGCTCCACCGGAGGGGTTTGGTCCCGGCCAAATTGCAGCTGGGGGAAATTGGTGCAAGCGTGCCGGGGCATGCTGTGCTGCAAGCGTGCCGGTGCGTGCGGCGGCACATCAATGCCGTCCCCAAATCGGCAATGGGAGCTGGGAAAGAGCCCGAGCAGATCAGTTTGCCGCGCTGAGCGGCTCCGCGGGCTGCCTCGCGGCTCTTAATTTATTGGGTTGTTATTTTAAATATACTTTAAAGCGCAGCGCTAGATGGAAAGCGGCTCTCTGAAGAGCCCATCTCGGGGCTTTCTCTCCATTTCCCATCAACGAGCTGGGCATAACAAATCTGCCGTGTTTATAAATCAGCCTCCCATCCCTCCCGCTGCCTGCGGTTCCCCCCCACTGCCCGCGATGCCGCACCGGGCTATTTCTGACTCCGGCATCAGCGTGGCAATAACGAGTTGGGCACTGGAGCTTTGCTGGCAACTTACTTGATGATGCACGAAGCGGAGCAAGCGCGTCTTGCTCGTCAGCGGCCGCGGGTGCTGCTGGCTGCTAGCGAGGGGCTTTTGCTTATCAGTGGAATAAGCGGAGGGAGAGGGAGAGCGATGCGAGGGATGGGAGGTGCTGTCACGCTGGGTGATGTGACAGCTCTTCCCAAGGAGGCTGCCTATCGGGCCCCGAGCCGTAGGGTTGATGTTGTCCGTGGTGAGCAGCTCCATGCCTTGGGAAAGCCAAAATCCTCCGAAGCCGGAGGGGAGCAATCCTGGTTGGCACCCAACCCCAACCTCATTCCTCATGGGACAGGACCAGGGATGGCTGGCGGTGCTTTCATCCTTTCTCCTCCCCAGGTTTCACCCCGGATAGTGAGAGCAGGGCTGGAGAGGCTGGTCTCCTTTATCTGAATTTTTTCCAGCCCGCCTGCTTTGCCAGCTGCTGCTTCAGGGCAGCATTTCGGTGGGTGCCGGGCTGCTCACACGGTGCAGCCGCCTGCCCCGAACCCCCCCATGGCCGCAGATCGCCTGTCTGAGGTCTCGTAATATTCAAACCTCGGTGCCTCCATCAGCGCAGCCGCCTGGCAGCGCCGGCAGGAGCGGGTCCGGCCGGAGGATGAATTGATTCCTGCCGGAGGATCTATCCCTGCAGCGCATCTGCCCGAAAAATAGTTGTCAGGGCTGGTTTGTGTGCGCGTGTATTTTCCCACCAATAAACTTCTGCCACAATTACCCCATTTTTTATCTTTATGGCCTTGGACGCTGCAGGAGATATTGGATCCATATCGGCGCAAAAGAGGACATGAAAAAAGCTACTAAAAGCAGAGAGGAGATCAGTCAAACCGTCGGGTGAAATACGCTATTTTGATTAAGCATTCAGCAGGTAACCCAAACATAATTTATGGGGCTTAAACAGCTGCACGTCGGGTTTCGCTCAGCGCCGAGAGCCGGATCTTTGGAAGAGCGCTGGTTTGGCGTTACCCGCGGCTCGCCGTGGCCGATGGAGAGTGGGGACCACCCTGGGGACCCCCGGAGACCCTCGCAGCCCAACCCCGTGGGGCATTGCACCCCAGGACCGCCGTTCTGGGAGGCTGAGATTGATAAGAAGCAATTTGGTTGTGCTTGGATGAAAGAAGGTGCTTTACCTGTGCAGCCGCTGACTGTCGAAGAGCAAGTGAGAGGCAGCAAAGGAGATGCTTTCCAGGAGCAGGGATTTAATTGCCGGAGCAAACAAACCCTGCTGAGGACCTGCGCGAGCCTGGCTGCAAAGCCCTGCGTTTTGGGGTGCCCAGGGAGGGGCTGCGGGTGGTTTTTGGGGAGTGGGGCTGATGTTCAACCCCTGTCCCTTCAGCCAGGGCCTGCGCAGTTCTTTTTGCCTGCTGTGCCAAGATGACATTTATCCAGGGGATGTTTTATAGTCCTCAGCCATTGCCCACTCTGATCGGGGCATTTGCAATCCCCCATCCTGCTGCTGCCCGCAGGTGATGTGTGGGCGTTCGCCCGGCCGCGGCAGGCTGCTGCGCAGGGGGTTTATGATGTGTATTAAAAAAAAAAAAAGTCAATAGGAAAGGGCCAGGAGGGATGACAGGGCCCATCCATCACGGGCGAGGAGCTGCGTTGTGGCCGAGGCTTACCCCAGCAAGACGACCGTGGAGCCGGCCGGCGGCTCCATCCGCCCAGCCCCTTGCCAGGTCGTGCCAGCGCTGCGGGGGGGTTTTGTCTCCTGCCTTCGCTCACCCTGCTCCCTCGGCCATCCGTCACCCGGCGGAGGGGCTGGCAGCAGGGCTCTGGGTTGAAGGGACAGGATTTATGGGCAGGGCTCAGCAGCAAGGCTGGGAGGCAGCCGCGAGCGAACTGCAGGAGCAGAGGATCCGGCAGCGGCTGGGAATCGATGGGGCAGCGCGGTGGGGGCTTCCATGGTGAAAAGGGTGCTGCACCCAGCTGCGATGCCCCTTCTGCCGCTGCCCTGAAGTTTCTTCTGCCGGAGCAGCGCAGAGCCCGCGGGGCCATGCTGGAGTGCATGGGTGCTTTTCGGGCATCGATGGATGGAGGCCAGTGCTCCACATCCCGTGGGTGTGACCAGGGGACGGGCTCGGGTCAGCCCTGGGACTCAGCCGGTCCTGAGGCTCCTGCATCCTCCATGCTGATGGCGGGAGGCTGCTGGATCAGCTCCTGGGTGCCTGGGGAGGAAGAATGAGCATTTTCATTAATTATCCAGCAGAAATGAGGCATTGCAAGACCTCAGGGACCTGCAGCAGGTGATGCTGATAGGGATGTCCCAGGGACTGTGGCATCTGGGCAAAGCTTGGTGGCTCCAACCTCGTCGCTCTCCACCTGCTTTTGGAGCGGGACACGGTGCTGTTTGTCAGCGCCGGACCCCACGTTACGGCGAGGTGGTGATGGAGGTTGGGGAAAATCAGATGCAGCCTGGGCACGGCGCTGGGGGAGAGCGGCCCCGAGTCAGACCGGCAGCCTGGCACCTCCGGCTTGGCCCAAAGCCCCCCCTGGGGAGCGAGGGCCACTTTGAGGGTGCGTTAATGGCCACGGCGGGGCTCTGCGGAGCAGGCGGGGAGAGGAGAGGTCGGCAGGTATCCCTGCCCTGCTCCATAGGCGGGTGCCTGTCATTTAACATCTGTTAATGAGTACTTACAGCATTATGTAAATTTGCTCTTCACTCTCACCCCGAGGAATCAAACAAGAGCAGGTGCCTCTTTTTTCCCTTTCTCTTTTCATCTCGCCACAGATCGTCTTTTCTTTTTCCCTTTTTCCTTTCATTTAGCAGCAAAGCAGCCAGGAGATCACACCGAATGCTGAATTCAAACTGGTGCGTGCGGATTTCATAGCCAGGCGTTACCCGGGTACCGGTATGGCGGGGGAGCGCGTGCCGGCGCGGCGGCAGGGCAGGCGCCTTAGCCGTGCCGAGAGCCCCCTGCCCAGCCTTCTCCTCGGTTTCGGTGTTTTACATCCCTCCAGAAACCCTCCGCTGCGGTCAGCACTTGGGCATCAGCATCACGAAACGTTGGTGAAGGTTTTTGGACCCGCGGCATTAGAAGCTCCAGGAAGAAATGTGCAGCCCCGATGCCACTGCCAATGGGCTCTGCCGCACGGCGATGCCGGGGCAGGGAGCGGTGAGCACAGGGGCTCGGGCTGGTCTGGATGCACGCGTGTTGGTTCAACCCTTCGGTAAATGGTGAAAGAAAAGACACTTGGCTTTGTACACATCCGTCTCTTGGAAGTACTTTTTAGCTCCTTTCCTTAGTAATTATTCTTGGTATGAGAAAGCAGCTCGGCAGCTCTAAGACCTGGGAGGAAATGTGTCAGTCATATAATGATTTTCTTGATATTTTTCCCCCTTCAAATGAAAGTTGGCTAATGGTTCGTTTAGAAAAAAATAATTGCCACTGATTTCTCCAAATTGCAGAAAATGTATTAATGACACTTTTCAAGACAGAAATAACACAATTTGCATTTAAATGTGCCTAATCTTTGCAAACTCCACTTGGTATTTTCTTGCAGACACATAAAATACTGAGCGTTTCAGCACATCGTGAGAGTGCTGCAGCTCCGGAGGAGCGCTGATGAATGGCGGCAGGAGCAGGTGCCTCGCAGCCGGGGATGCTCACAGGGACGGTGGCAGGGGACGGTGGCAGGGGACAGCTCTCGCTGCAGCGGCTCCATCTCCGGGGCTGGTGAGCTGCAGCATGGCACGGCCAGCTCCGGCACCGCCGGTGCAGGCGGTGACGTTCAAACCATGCCGGGTTTGCTCGTCTGTATTGACTTACCTTGCTGCCAGGAGGGGAACGCCACCTCGCTGAGCTGCTTTGCTTTATTAATAACCTGGCCCTTGATTTTTATTGCTGCCTGATTAGCAAGAGCCCAGGGAGAAGTGGTAGCACAAGCGATTTAAGCAGTGGGGCACAATTTCCCTGGGATGGGCAGGATAGGGAGCCCCAGGAGAGGCTGAATGTCCCCATCCCTCAGGGATGACCCAGGGGTGAGGATGGCATCGGGGCGCCCCGGGCTCTGCCCTTCGCCTCCTGGCCCAGGGCAGCCTCCTGCGCCGCTGCTTCAGGTCTTGGCATCTGCAAAGGCTGGGGCTGCGAGTGAGCGGATGGGAGAGTTCGGGTCACCGGGTCCCTTTGCTGCCCTCGTGTCCTGCCGGCATCGCTGGTGATGGGAGGGCAGAGGCTGGGAGAGGCCGGCGTGCGGGGCTGCTTTGCCCCCAGACCCCTTGCTGTGCACCCATCTCTCCTCCACCATGGCTGCTGCAGTTTAATTTTGCATTAGGCATAAATATATTCGGTTTTAGGAGATCAGAACGGACTCAGAGCTGTTGAAATTGGACTTTTCCCTGGCTTTGGCAGGGCAGAACTGCTGCAGGGGAGCTGAGAGCAAAATCCCCCTGGTAGCTTCAGCGGGAGATCAAGAGTAGTCAAGAAATCATGATGAATCCTTGGTCTAATCTTCCTCTTCCCGAATAACGATCGTTCCCAGCTCCTCGTGCGCGGGCTGCCTGCAGAGTGCCTGGGCCCTCCCCAGCTGGCGGGTGGGGAAACTGAGGCACGGGGCAGCGGAGCACCAGCCCAAGCTGGGGCAGCAGGGTTGCTCGGTGGAGGATTTCCCCGGAGCCAGGAGGCAGCAGTGCAGGGTCTCTCTGGCCCCTGGGATGCCTTCAACCCGGCCTTTGTTTTAGGAGGATAAATGCATTTGTTTGGAGAGGGGAAACCTTTCATCGGCAGAAAAATAATTCTCTCTCTTTCTTGCAAAGAGTAACTGCAGTGGCATCAATATTTGTGCCCCATGGAGCTGAGGCTGCTCCCCGCCGCCGGCAGGAGCCTTTCTGAGGGCTCGTTTTTGGGGTTTTATGGCTCTGCTGTAAAAGAAAAACAGCTGCTGAGGCAAAGAAACTGCAGACAATCCTGGATGGGTTTGTCCGGGCGGTGGGGGGGGTCCCGGGGGCCTGTGGCCCCCTTCGCCTCCTGTCCGGGCAAGTTCCCGGGGATGCTCTGTGCCTCTCGCCGCACTCCATCCCGCAAGCGGCTGCCTTTCGGGCTGGGTGCTGGGGGTGCCGGCTGTAATGCCGGCATAACGCACTGCACGGCTGGGCTGCACGGCCCTCAGGGGCTTAACTCGCCTGGTTGTGCTTTATGTGCAACGCGCTCGCGTCCTCCCCGGGCCTCAGACTCCATAAAAAGCAAACGGCTGCCTTAAAATCTAAAAAGAGGAGGAAAGCGCTCTCTGTTTTTCTCCCCGCTCCGTGTCCTCTCCTGTCTGGCTCCGGCTTTCCCATGGCTTTTGCTCTTTCCCCCTCTCCCCGCGGGGTTAGACCCGTTGCAGACCCGGCAGAGGCGATTCCCCCTTCGGGGCTGGTGTCGGGAGCATCCCCAAGGCCCCCAGCCCGTGATGCATCTGGGGTCAGGACTCGTCCCCTGGTGTCCCCGTTCCTCGGGAGGGGAGCGGAGGCACATGATGGGGGGTACGGCGAGGGGACGGGGGGACAGGCGAGAGGGATGGGTGCATGCAACGCCAGGGCTGCGGGTGGTAGCCAGGGTTTATTGCAGAGCCCCCGTGCCCTCGCCACGTCCCCAGCAAGGCCAGGGGCAGCGGGGGACCCTCGCCAGCCCCGTTCTCCTCCTGAAGTTTTTTCTTCCTTCTCCCCTTCTGTTTTCCTTGCAAACAGCTTGCCTTTGAAATTCAAATGTTGCTGTAGCCCTTTCCTCACCCGCTGCAGGAATATCTCCCTTTTCATCTGAAAATAATTAACAAATGAACAAAACTCCCGTGTGAAATTAAAATTCATGCCCAGAGGTGACCTTTGAAGCCCAGCACTCGCTGGTGCTGGATTGGGTTGGGTTTTTATTCCTTTTTTTTTTTTTTTCTCACGCTCTCCCCTGCTTCAGAAGGGCTCCTTTACACCTCCTTTTCTCTCTCTTTTTAATTGCATTAAATTGCATTCCTCCAGAGATGATCGCTCTCCTGCCGCCGCCTCCTCCCCGGTCCTGGCTGTCCCCGTGGGCTCCCAAATCTCCCTCCGGCGAGGGGCCGGGCTCGGCCCAACGCTTCCCACGGGCTCCGGCATGGCGGGCGCAGCGTGTCAGGCTGTCTGGCAGATCAATAAGGTTATTAAATCCCCACCAGCCGGCCGTGGCCAGGCTCCATCTGGCCAGCTGGCACCCGGACACGGGGCCGAGGTCAGCCGCCATGGGAGGATAATTGTTTGTAATTGGTAACGAAGAGCCTCGGGCAGCAACTTCGCCGCCGGAGCCCCACGGCCGCTCGCCTGCCCCGGCGGAGGGGACTTCCCCGCCTGGTCCCCGCGGGGCTGGAGATGTCTCGTCGCTGCTCATTTTAAGCTGATACTCAAGTGCTCTGGATTTTTCTGCCTTGATGCTGGCTGCTTGCAAACGCCGGGGGGTTTGCAAGGCTTTGCCCTGCCGTCGCTCCTCTTGCCGAGCAGCTGCCCGGCACGATGGACCCTTCCCATGTCCACCCATGGAGAAGCCAGCCCAAAGCTGGTTTTCTCACCGGAGCAACACGATGACCCCGAGCTGCAGCCTGGGGTGTTTCGGGGAGGAGCACAGGAAGGCGTGTGCCATCCTGCTGCATGCACGTATGCCCACGCGTCGGGCTCCTGCGCTGGGGGAAAGCTGGTCCCCTTGGTCTGGGCTTGCTTTGCACCCCGGTCGGGATGGATGGTTGGGCTGGGCCACCCCAGCGCCTGTGGTGGGGTTCAAGGAGCAGCGAGGGTAGGAGCGAGCCGGGACAAGTGCTGGGGGCACTGGTGGAGAAGGAAAAAAGGTCTTTTTCCTGCATGGGAGCAGGTTCTGCTGGCTTCACCCTGGCATCCAGGTGGACCTTGTCCCCTCAGCATGGCCGGCCATGGATGGGACACCAGCGGGGCATCAACTCGGCTGCACACCAGGGTTGCTCTGTGAGGATGCTCCCTTGGGGCCAGGCAAGGAGCCTCTGGCTCCCGTGGGAACTCGTGGGTTCCCGTCGGCTCCCATCCCACAGCCCTGGCTCTGGGGAGCAGCGAACAAACAGGCCCCCCCACCCCCCTGCGGAGGCAGCAACCGGCTCTGTAATTAAGCCAAGTGGGAAAGGTTGCCATGGTACCAAAAGCAAAGAAACGAAGCTGCACCTTTATTGCTGCTCTGGAGCCTCCAGGCGTTCCGAGCCCCTCTGCCCGGGGCGGTGGGACGCTGCGGGGCACAGAGGACCCCGTGGTCCCCCTGCCTGTCCCTGGCCTCTGCCCTGTGTCTGCGGAGGGGCAGAGGTGTCGGGATGGGGCAGCCCAGCCCCGGCCCCAGGGCTGTGCCGTGTCTGTTCCCTGGGGATCTGGGCTTGGTCCCCAGGGGCTCCCTGCTCCATCCTGCTTTCCCCATGACCCCACAGCACCCCGTGCCATGGGGCCATGTCCCCATCCACGTGGGACCCACCAGGCTGCGCTTGGCATGGTGCAGGCAGCCCTCGGGGGCTCTCCGAGGGGCTCCTGTGGACCCCAGCCTGGGAGGGGCTCCCCCAGCACCCCAATCCTGCTGGCTGATTGCATCCCCCACACCCAACGTCTCCCTGCGCCTGCAATCGCCCTGATGGAGATGGCTCCATCACATCCCGTTGTCCTGGCAACAGGCAAGGATGCTGCTGAGCCAGCCCCGGCTAGTCCCCTCCGGCTATGGGGGCTGCCCTCCCCCTGAAATAGCCCCCCGTGCCTGGATCCAAGGGTCCCACTGCATTTCCCTGCCCGCTGCTGAGGGAGAGCACTTCTGCCCCAGGGACGGCGGGGTCCATCCCATCGCTCCGCTCCCCCTGGGTGCACGCAGGACGGGGTGCCCGGTGGCATTCGTGTCCCTTTGTCCCCCTCCTAGTTCCCCGGCAGGTTGTGATTATTTACGGGATGAGGAGCAAAGCAGGGCTGGTGGCACAGCAGAGCATCAATTAGTTAATTATCGGCAGGCCGCCTGCCTGGCTGCCAGCATTAAGCCATTTACCGTAGGGTTCTTCTGGGACTTAAGAGCCCCCTGCCACCAGCAGGTAACAGCGCTGGGGGGGACAGGCAGAGCCCCGAGGGGGTGGGAGGCAGTTTTTGGGCCATGACCTGCCAGTTCCTCCCAAACGCCGTGCCCGAGTTGGGATTTATTTTTTCTGCCTCTGCCCCACATTTTGAGCTCGTTCCTTGCCCTTTCTCTGGCCTTGGCCTCCTGTTGTGTTTCTGCTGTGACAAAAATAGCCCAAGAGGTGCTAAAATAGAATTAAGGCGCTTGAATATGTAAACGTTATTTGTGCTCGCCCCGTTGCCTCCTTAATTTCAGCAAGAATGATGATTTTCTTCCAATCTCAGCCTGAGGAGGTGATTTTGGACTGGGGGGTGCCAGGGTACAGAGCCGTGCCGGGGGGCAAGGAGCTGGGCTCCCTGGATTTGCGAGCTCCCCTCGGCACTCATGGCCCTCTTCCCAGAAGCTCCTATAAATACTGGTTTTCCACCCAAAATCGGCGAGTGCCATCGCTAGCGTCAGGCGGCAGCGTGGGAGCTCCCTTCGGCTGCCCCGGGGGACACACGGCATCGCTGCTGGCTGGTCCCACCCTGCCAAGGGATGCTTTGCAGTCAGCATCTTCCTGACCGGGAGGAGGTGGGAGGCACCCGGCTCAGCCCTGCAGCGCAGGGTTGGACCCCTCGTAGTGGAAGAGCTCAGCAGCCCGGGGTCGATTCCTCTTTGTGCAGCGAGGGGGGATATTTTGGGAGTGCTGCCATGAATCTCGGTTGCTCCTGCAGCCGCCGAGGGGAAGGAATTAAGCACTTTGAGAAGCTGGCAAAGGTCCCTCTGGGAGCCCTGCGGTGGCTTCTTCAAACCCATCATTATTTTTCCCTCCCATCCGAAGTTACAATACGTGCTTGCTGCCAGTGCCAACACCTCCGATCTCCACTCTGGGGCTGCAGCCCCCTGCTCCGCACGATGCCCAGGTCTGCATCGCCCCATCCATGCGCCGATCTGCCTGCGAGGCGGCTGAGAGACCTGGGGGACCCTTAAATCCCTGCCCACAGCCGTGGGCTCCCATCCCGCTCCTTCTCCCCCGTGCTCCCTCTTCCCCCGGTCTGGTTTCTCTCCGGCGAGGCAGGTGCCGGCGTGCCTGGGTAAGGCTCGCTCTGAGGCGGGGAGGCTTGGGGCCGTGGGTGTGAGCTCTGCCAGTCGGCACAGATGCTGTATTTGCTCACACAACAGCTCCGCTTCCCCCTCCAGATTTTGCCCTGAAAAACTAGGGCGCAGCCATGCTGCCCAAGTCTCCTAATCCCCCCCTCCGGCATCCGCTGCCGCCGGTGCTCAGGGACAGGGAGCAGACGTGGCCCTCCCCAGGGACTGGCCCCTGCGCCGGGTGCTGCACCCACGGGGCTGGAGGGCTCCAGCGAGGGATTAGGGGGGGGTCGGATCCAGGATGAGTCCTGCTCCTCCAACCACGCTCTGCTTGGCTTCCCGCAGCAAACTGTGGGCAGGGCGGCCTTCGATCGTGGTGCCATCCCGGGTGCGATGGGGCGGCCGGTGCCCGGTTCGGGAAGGAGCATCAGGGCATCACGGGGACTTCATCGGAGGCGTCTGCTCCCATTCCCTTCTCCCTCCCTTGGGTTCGAGCGGAGCAGCGGGTCGAGGTCCCAGCATGGCCATGCACCCACCGGCTCCGGCTCCGCACCAGGCGGTGGCAGGGAGGCAGTACAATCTGCATTTAAATGGGGATATTTAAAGCCCGAGCCGGGTGGGAAGCGAAGGAATCAATTTCCCAAGTGGGAGGGCGGGGTGTTATTTTTATATAGTATTGGATACGCAGCTTAAATCTGGTCCTGGAAAATGAAGAGGAAACGGGGCGGGGTGAGGAAGGGAAATCACGTCCCGGCATTATTGCTCTGCAGTCACTGGCTCCGGATGCTTCAGGAGAATCGCCCATCGCTGCCAGCCCCAGGCTGTGCCACGCCGTGTCCCTCTCCTTCCCTGGCCCCAGCTGGGGGGCAGGAGGGGACAGGGACCTTGGCACACCCTTGCTCACGTCCCCATCGGATACATCCCTGCAGCCTGGCGTGCTGCAGCAGGCGCTGGCATTTACCAGGGTGCAAAATGCAAATGGTTGAAGCAAGGGAAGGCAAAGCCCTCGAGTTGTTGTCAGTGCCTGGGGCTGCTCCGCACAAGGGTCTGAAGGGCTCGCTGCCCTCGGCTCCGAGCATCCCCTCGGCTCCAAGCATCCCCTCGGCTCCAAGCATCCCCTCGGCTCCGAGCATCCCCTCTGCTCCAAGCATCCCCTCGGCTCCGAGCATCCCCTCTGCTCCGAGCATCCCCTCTGCTCCGAGCATCCCTTCGGCTCCGAGCATCCCCGCCTACTCGCAGCCGAGCATTTTGGGACATCGCTGGCCCTGGCCTGGATGCGCGGGGTGTTTCCCATGGAGCTGTGCGTGCTCCTCCAGCAGCGACGCTGGGTTTTGGAGGTGGGCAGGGGCTCCTTTTGTGCTCGTTGTTAATTAAGAGGATCATTCAGAGCCACTAGTAGTGTAATGTGTTGTCTTATAATAGTTGCAATTCTGTCCCTGTGCCAGCTTCCATTAGCAACAAAACCCACTTATCTTGTTCTTTCCTATCTCTTCCCTTTATATTTTTATCCTTCCCTCTCCCTGTAAGTCTCTCTCTCCTCTTTTTTCAGCCCCAGCACCGCAGTAATAATTCTACCAGTCGTCATCTCGGTTGACAAAACACTGTTGATGTGACAGCTCCAAGCTATGAAATCTCCGTTACCGCTCGATAATTAATTTACTAATTGCGTGCGCTGCTTTGCCACGCGGCTCGGAGCCAGCTCCGGGGCCGGCGGTGCCATCCTGACCTCGGCGCCCACCGGCCTGGGAATGCCTGGGGGGAGCGATGGGGTGGTCCCCTCCCCGTGCTGGGGACCACGGGGGGATGAGGGGACCTCCATGGGGATGGGGCCACGATGATGCCGGCCATGCTGCTCCGTGGGGGGCTTTGCCGTGGGGTTCCCTCCGGGAGGTTGGTGCATAGATGTGGTTCTCCTGGGCAATGGGGGAAACTGGGATGGAGGGAAGGGGAAGGGGATGGAGAAAGGGATGGAGGGGGCTTGTCAGGGTGGCTGGCGTGCCCCATTGCCCCCCAGCTTTCTGCCCCAGCGAGCAGCCGTCACCGCCGGCCATGCTTGAAAGCATCATCTCCATCCTCTGTTCCACCAGAGAGAAGGTTTCAAAACTGGTCCGACATTTAGAAGAAAAAAGCCTGTCCTTGCCTGTCTCCTGGCCGATAACCGTGGCTACGTGCTTCGCCCCGGTCCCGGGTGTCGGCTGGGACCTGCCGCTGCCTTCGCACCGTGTGAGGGGCAGGAGGTGTCCCCAAAACCCCCTCTGTCCTGTCCAGCACACCACAGCCAGCTGCTTTCTTCCCGCTTGTTAAAGACCCATCCCATGTCTCGTGTAGGATGGGAAGGTGTGATGGAGGGGAGAGGGGAGGCTTCTCCTCCTGCTGATTCCTTTTTAAACTGACTCAGAGCCCGCCTGTGCCTCCCACCCGGCTCCATGCCAGGGAGCTGGGGCTTGGCGAGAGCTGATGGCTCCCGCACGGGGATTGCGGTGGCTGTGAAATGTTTTGATTTTCCCTGATTGCAAAAGTCAAAATGAACAAAGTCTGCTGGAGCTGCTGTAACCAAGCGGCATCTCTCACTTCGACACCGCCGCTTGTTTCCTTCCTGGAGGGAACCATTGGATTTTGCTTTGTTTTGTTGATTTTTGTTGGGTTTTATATTTTCCCTTTGATGTCTCAAGCCCCAGACGATGCATTTTCATCTGCAGAAAAACTTCTTCAGGTCTCCAGCAGGACATGCAGGGCAGGACCTTGGCCGTGCCCCTGCCCGGGGAGCAGCATTTGGGGTTAACCCCCCCTGTTTGGGGTTGTGCAGGGAGGAGAGGCCCCACCGTGCTCCCCAACCCACGGAGCCTCTGCTGCGGCACGATGCCACGGGTTGGCATCAGGGATGGACGGACCGGGCGTGCCGCTCCCTGGGCTTTGCCCAGGAGGTGACACGTGGTGGGATCCTCATCAGCCTGTTTTTAGGAGATGTTGCCTGAGTTTGGTATTGATTTGTTCCCACCGCCTCTACCTGCTTGGGCTCAGCTGCTGCCCGCGGCGTCGGCGCGTTGTCACCCACCGCTGGTACAGAAGTGGGGACGGGGCAGCACAGGGGGACCAGCGCCGGCAAAGACAGAGGCAGGAGGGGTGCTGGCGCTCGGCCGGGTTCGGTGCTCTGCAGGGCTCTGCCCTGAGCACATAGGATATAAGCAGGGAAGGGAAACTGAGGCACGGGCCGATGCAAGGGAGCTCGGTGCAGGGCTCTGCCCTGGCCCCCGGCACGAGGCTGTCCGGTCAGGGCTGGTGGTGCTGGCACAGCACAGCAGGGCCTGGACGGCCGCCTAACAGGGGGTTAAGTGTCCTGCCCCAGTGCCAGGAGACCTTCCAGGGCTGCCACCTCCTTACCGGGTAAATAAATAATGTCTCACCTCTGAAGCTGCGGGGTCGGTTACATGGTAATTGCTTTTTGGGAGATGCAATTACTGGGTGATGTGGCGGAACGTGTCCTGCCTGTGTATCGGCACGGTCTCCTGCCAGGATCCGGCCCTGGCCGAGGGTTGGGTGCCGGTGGCAGGCGGTGCCGTCCCTGCGGGTGCTAAGGGCATCGCTGCTGCTTCGCGTGCTGCTCGCGGGGACCACGGCAGCGTCCTCGCCTGCGCCAGGCTCCCCTCCACCACGTGCTGTCGTCCCGGAGGGCAGGGGCCGGATCCAGCCGTCCCGTGTCCTTCCCCTCTCCCTGCAGCCAGAGCCCCCAAACCTGCCTTGCTTTAAATCCTCTGGTTTTGCAGCTTTGGGGCTCCTTCCTCCCGTTGGCAGGAGGGTGGGCAGGGGAAGGCACCGTGCTGTGTCCCCCCATGTTTTGGGGGCTGCATCTGGGCTTGGCACCCTCACCCGGAGCCTGGGAAAACGCCGATTCGTGATTTGGGATGGGCGAGGAGGGGATGGCGAGGGAGGGCAGGAGCTGCTGAAAGCTGAGGCTGTTTGGGTAAATGAGTGATGGTTTTGAAGCATGAAGCTGTGGCTCTCAGCAGCTTTTGAAGCCTTGGGAAATTTGTCTTTTTGATTCTGCAAGGTGCTCAGGCGGGGAGGGAAATGCATTACAAGTTGAAATGCTTTGAGAGCAGAGGGGAAACGTTATGTGATTCAAGCCCCATTCCTCCCAGCGAGAGGAACCCGGCGAACACAATATATTGTATTCTTCACATTCCTTTGCCTCCCTGTGCCGTGTGTGTAAATTTGCTTGTTCCCTCCCAGCTCCAGGAGCCTGGGCTGCAACCAGGAGCTGGCTGCTGTGGCACCGGCCGGGCACCCATCGCAGCCAGCCTGGCCCGGAGGGATGCAGGGAACGCTGGCAGGGGCTGGGGCAGAGCCCGGATCCTGGCCAAGGATAAAGCCCCTTCCCATCCCGAGCATCCCGATGCTCCGCTGGCCTCCCCCCAGGTGGGCTTTGCCTCGAGTGGGAACCGGGCTGGGGGGGCCGGGGCCGCGCTGCGCCGAGTGCGCGCCGCCCCGCCGGGGAGCCTGGGAGCTCAGCGTGACGTGTAAGGAGTCGAAAATAGAATCAATGCCGGTTTGTTCATGATAATAAATGGGAGCAAATCGCAAACAGTGGGTAAGTGACTGACAAACGCTGGTATTTTAATGTCCTCACAAAAGACCCATGTGTAAGTGGGACTTTGCATGAGTAATTCCATACATTTTTAATGGTGGACCCTGGGGGAGAATCAATCACGCTGCGCAGCTGAGTTTCCCTAATGCACGGCACAACACAAAGCAATTTTGTTTGATACGGCAGCACCGAGAGCGGCCGGTTCCCCGCGCAGGGGAGGGCGGCAGGGAACCTCCGGCTCCTCTCCCCCTCCGACGGCAAAGTCCTCCTGGGCACCTCTCCCCGGGAAACATCCCTTCGGCAAAGCCGGCTGCTTCTCCCCGGGAGTTACTGGCTGGGCTGGAGTCTCACTGGGAAGGTTTCTCCGGCTTTGTGGGACTGAGTGGCTGTTACTGGGGGTTTGTGCGGGGAAGAAATGTGCTCAGCTTGGTCCTGGGTCATCCACGGTATGGAGATGGGTCTGGAGGCGCTGGCCATCGAGGCGAGACGCTCTCGCCGGTGGCACCCAGGGACACAGGGGTCGGGTCCTGCCTTGGGATGCAGGGTCCCGCCTGGCCGCTGGCCTCCCTCCAGGGCTCCTGGTTTTCAGGAGCGCCCCGAGGCTCTGCTCTGGGCTCGCCTGCGACCCAGGCTGCTCCCCGCACACCTCTCCTCGACCCTCCTGGAGAAGCCGGCTCTGCCAGTGGCACAGGGGGAGAGACCGAGTGACAGGTACCGCCAAGAATAGCTCTTGGGGGAAAAAACGCCCTTAATGGTATTCTGGACAATTCCGGCTCCGTTCATCTCCGGTGGCAGGACGCTTAATAAATATTAGCGGAGCGAGCCCAGGGCTGTGTGGGCAGGAGCACCCCTGGGTGCCGGGCAGCACCCAGCACGTGGGAGCAGCACTCACCCGGTGCAAGGGTGCTGCTCCCACAGCAGGAGGGTGTCACTTGGGGACCTGGGCCAGTTTTGGGGCAGCTCGCCCATCCTCTGTGACCCCGAGGGCTCAGCGTGGCCCCACGGGTCCCACAGCCACAGGCGATGGCAGAGGTGGCAGCAACCTTTTCTGCAAGGGCAGGCAGCAGGCATTAGCTTTTTGTGATGGAAATGCGGCCCTGCGGGAGCAAAAGGCTAATATGCTCTGGGTAACTGCTAAAACTTCTGCCGGGGATATATAGCACCTCATTTACGATGATATTTTTTATGCTGAAATGGAAGAAAGCAGCTGCTATCTGTACAAACAAAATTAGGCCAAAGGAGGAAAGTAATTTTGTAAAAGAAATAGGGAGATGCAGGGGGAGATGGATAGGAGACAGATGAATAAACACAATCTACATAGAAACTGATAAAAATTCAATTTCTGCTCACACACGTCCCGGTCTAGCTCACTCCCTTCCTCTCCTCTTCCCCACACGCTCCGACGTTGTCTGCAGCCCTCGTGCATCCATCTGGGATGTGGGAGGCAAACACAATGATCCTATTCTGTCTTCAACATGCTGCAAAATTTTCTTTAATTATGGCTCTTTAATGCCTCTGACTGCGGCTTTATCTTCAATATTTTTCCCTTGCAAGCAGTGGGTGCCAGGGCGAGCGTCCCATGGGGCAAGACGGTCCCGGTGCTGGGGGGGGTCCCTCTGGGCACGACCCCACTCCCACCACGGTGCTGCTGTGGGGATACGGGGTGCCCAGCTGGGGGATGCGGGACTGCAACCCCGCGGGATGAAGGGGGTTGGAAGGAATCAGCAGCTCCTGCGAGCGATCCGTGGTACCCACGAGTCTGGCTTTATCCCCGTTCTCAGGACTGGCGTCCCTGTAAACCTCAGCTCCCGGAGCCGCGGGAGCACACCGGGCTCTCCCTGATGCTTTTCAAGCACATTTAGTGCCTTTGGCTGTGGGTTATAAAAGAAAAACACCTCCAAAAACTTCCTGGGGCCCCCTGCGCCCCGCATGCCAGCAGTTTGTCTGCGAGCTGGGGTTGTGTGCTCTGAGCGGCTGGGAGCGGGAGCGATGCTGGGGAGGGAAGGGCCTCCCTTGGGTTCATCACAGCAACCCTGGCTGGAAAATTCCTCAGCATGAGCTTAATGAGCGACCACAGGCCGACCTGGAAGCTGGAGCTGGCACATACGTCGTCTTTGATCCGCTACCCACGCACCTCCGGCGGCCCCACAGAGGCAGCGCTGCCCGGCTCGCTGCCTGCTCCCCCGGCTCCCTGGGCAGCCCGGCGCAGGCAGGCGATGCACGACTGCCTGCCTGCACCTCTGCCCTCGGAGGAGACTTCTCCTGCCTCTTCCTTCACCCTCTGATTGCGGGGCGAGCATCTCGCCTGCTGACGTCCCTTTGGGTGCATTTTTTGCAGAGGCTGCAGGGGAATCGGACGCGATGGCTGTTTGATGCTAATGGTGGTGGCCCCTCTGCCCTTCCCGAATTGGGTGCTAAAAGTTCATTTGGAGGAGCAGGAGGCACCTGGGTGCTTGTAAAGTGTGGGGCTGAGGCAGAACGGCCTGACCCCCACTTCCACCTTCCCTTCCTTCTCCCACCGCAGCCTCCCTGACCCAGCACCGGGCTCTGGATGCACCCCGAGGTGCTGCAGATATGTGCCGGGCGCTGGGTGCATGCATGCAGGGGGGGTCTTACATGTCCCCTATAGCTGGGGACATGGGGCACAGGGCTTTGCACCGGCGTGGTCTGTCCCTACGGAGCGAGCGACAGCTCCAGGCGAGAGGGGATCGATGAGAGCAAAGCGAGTCACTTTCAAATCTGTTCAAAGGACAATGGAGCGTGGAAACGGCCGGGACGCGGGGCGTGTGCCGCCGGGGCACCGGGACAGCCAGGGCTCAGCCCTCCTCCTGCCACACACAGAGCCCCCGGGCAGACCAGACCCAATTCTGCCGGGTGCTGAGCACCCCCAGCCAGGCCTGAGGGCTGGGGCTGGTGGGGCGGCACGGAGCATCCTCGTGGTGTGGGACCTGCATCGCCCGCAGGAGCATTGCTCCCCAGGGACCCCCGCTAAGGGGGCACCCAGGAGCGGGTGCTCAGCTCCACGCTGGCCCCCGCCTCGGGCGGTTGGGAGGCTTCGTGCTCTGCACCGAGGGTTGCTGCGCTAGCGAGAGCTGGGATGGGAGATGGAGGGTGTGGGGTACCCACGTCCCCGTGCACGCCCACGTCCCCCGTGCACTCCCACGTTCCCCCGTGCGCACCCACGTGTGCGGAGGCTGAGCCGAGCTGCAGCCTGGTTTCCCTAGGAAACCAAGCGGAGGCCAAAATCGTGCGGGGAGGTGCTGGAGGGGCTCTGAAATGTGGCCCAAATTGCTTCATGCCCAGGGAGCCTCGCCGTCCCACCCGGTGCTCCAGGGACACCGATGGCAGTGATGGTGTGGCGGCACTTGGGTGGCTGGGGGTGCAAGAGGGGCTGTGCTGGTGGCAGCTCGGCTGCGGCGGCGGGGGTTTGGAGAGGGGATTTTGGTGCTGAAACACAGCCTCTGGGCACTCCCCTGACACAAATGACCGAGATGGGGTGATGAGGGACTGTCACTGGCACTGTGGGGCTGTCACCAGTGCTGGGGCACGTCCCTGCCATGGGCTTGTGCAGGACTGGGGCTGCTCAAAGCTCACCCAGAGCATCCCATCCCGAGCAACGGGGAATTTGGGGCTATCCAGAGCCCCCAGCATGGTGCAGCCTGTAACCCTGCTGCCACAGGGGCTGGGGGGACACATTTCCCCGGGAAGACCCCGTGGATGAGCGGGGAGGAAGGAGGGCATCGTTTGAGGGTCGAGGACCAGGCAGGCGGGCGAGGGAAGAGCCTCTTGCAGGCAGCAGGCTCTGCCCGGCTCCTTGGCCTCGCCGGTCACACCTTCGCCCTGCGCGCTGCCTGCGTGCCAGCCCTCCTACACCTCCTTCTCCTCCTCCTCCTCTTCCTACACCTCCTCTTCCTCCTCCTCCTCTCCACCTCCTCTCCTCCTCCTCCATGGGCCTTTCACAGGCTGCCAAGTGAAGACGCATTTGCCGGGCTGCACGCTCCAAAAGTTGATAATTCCCCTCCAGGCAATTAAAAGGAAGCCATTTCTCCTCAATCAGCCGTATTTGAATATGGAAATGATTTTTAATTACTCAGAGTCAATATCATTTTATCACTGAAATGTGTTTGAACGAGGTTCACCGTATTTGCAGGGCGTCTAATAAGCTGAATGCAAATTTACTGCGATTCACGGTTTTTAAATGTTCTGACAAGCGAGGGAAGGTGCTGCCCTTTGAAGGTTTCATTCCCAGGCTCCTGACAGAGCACGAAATGCCAGCCGCCCCTGCTGCCATGGGCGCAAAGGCGGGGGGACGTGGCAGGGGCCACGAACCCGGCGGGGACATGGGGACCGCGACTGCTCCTTCCCCAAGCGCAGCCATCCTCGGCTTGCTTGGCCCCGAACATGCCAGGGGTCAGCTCCACACGGAGCTAATGACAGCTCAGCAGCCTTAGATCCCCGCTATTGTCTCCTGATTAATTTGCTAATTATGTTCTGCTTTTATCCAAGGGGCCTGGCGGCAGCGCGGAAATGTCAGGCACTTGTTTATGCCCCGGGTTGCTGGCAGAGTGACAAAGGCAGGGTCCTGGAGGAGCCACGCGGAACCTGGCCCTGCCGGCTCCGGCATCACCGCGCCGCAGCTCCCACGGGGCCGGGACCACGCTGCTGCCTCTGCCACTGCCGCCCCCAGCAGCCCTGGGCCTGTCCTTTTGCCCGTGCCTCAATTTCCCCTATGGTGGGGGCTGAAAATAGCCAGATCCATCTCCCTGCACGCTCCAGGGGTGGGGAGCGCTGGCACGGTGGCCTCAATGCCACCATGCCATGGCAGGGACCGACTGCCCCGTGGCTGGGGTCCCTGTGCCTCTGCAGGGCTGTCACCAGCGGGGTGCAAAGCACACAGCACCCAAGGCAAGGGCGACCGGGGCAGCTTCCCTCGGGTGCAGCCTGGCATTGCCCTCGTCTCCTGCAGCCTCCGCATCCCAGCTCACTGCTTACTGGGAGGCACTGGGGCTCCAGAGCCCTGGGGGAGAGGCCCCCAGAGATGCCACCCCCCTGCTGAGAAGGGGACAAGGGGACGTGGCCAAGCAGCTTCCCAACATCCAACCTCTGGGTTTTCCTGCTGTGAAAACCCATCAGGTGTTGCCGCTGAACACCACGCTCCTGCAAGACCGAGCAGCGGAGATAACATCCCCGCTGATGGCTTCAGCCGGGCTTTCTGCAGCCCTCATGTATATTAATCGAGATGAATATTTATGCAAAGTTTCTAGCTCTTGTGTGGTTGCTCGTGTGCAGGCGCGATCTGGCTACTGCTGCCGGTTTGGGCGGTGAAATGGCTCCGGTGGCCGGAGGCTGCCGGCAGCCCTGCAGTGGGGACAGGCAGGGCTGAGGGTGGGCAGGCGGGCAGGCAGGGCTGGCTGTGAGCTTCCTCCTTGCCAGGCTGCTCCAGCTCGGGGAGAATCTCCCAGCACACTGGGATCCGGAGGGATTTATCCTCGCCGAAGCCCCGGGATGGAGCAGGGCTGCTTTCTGGTGCGTGGAGACCTGGAGGTGCAAATGCCGCAAGGGTCCCACGTGCCGGCTCCCCGCTGATGCTGTGCTCATCCCTCGATCCCGCAGGTCCGGGAGGCAGCCTCTGCACCCTCACCCGGCAGAAACTCTCCCAGTTTCTCCCAGAAACTCTTCCCAGCACGCCTGGCCCGGCGCCTCGAGTCCTTCGTGCTGCCCTGCCTCGTGCCAGTGCATCATCGCGTTGGCGCAGACAGACATGGGATCAGCCCTGGTCCTTCCTTCAGCACACAAGTGCCTGGAGAAAGCAAAACGAAGATGCTGAGCTGAAACCCATCTTCCTGGGCACAACGGCTGCGTCCGTGGGTCTGGGAGCTGCTTGGGAGCCGCGGCAGCTCTTTGCGGTTTGTAACAAACCCCAAAGTGAAATTTATTTCAGAGCTTATTCATATCCTTCCTCTTCTGCTCATTGCACGGGCTTCCCTCGCTCCTTTTCCTTTGCTTTTCTCCGTGCCACCACTAGCAGGAAACTTCACGTGAAGGTTCCTCGGAGGTGAGCAGCGGCCGCGGGCAGCCAGCGCGGGGCCGGTCCCTCCGTCCCAGTGATGGCCACCAAGTGACTGGTGAGGGCTCCTCCGCCGGCGCTTACTGCCTCTTCCCATTACAGCGGATTATCTTGCAAACCAAACTTTCCTGTTTATCACTGCTTTTGTTTTTCCACTGGAGCAATTCACAGCGAGGTTTATGAGAAGCGATTCAGGCAGGCGGCTGCGGTTACTGGCTTCTCTCGGGGGCTGCCTTCTGCTCCCGTCTTGCCCCGCGGTTCAAGCTGAGATGCTCCCGCTAAGCCTTTCTGAAAAGCTGCTGCTCTGTGCCCTGCTCGGGGGAGATGAGCCCTGGGGATCGGGCCCCCCGGGGGCCACGGGAGCTGGGGGGGTTGGTTGCAGCATTCCCATATCCCCCCCGGCCAGGAGCTGGACCCCCTCTCTTCCCTGAATCCAGGGCCGGGCACGGAGTAGCTGCCACCTCACTGCCTCTCCCCTGTCCCTGATTTCTGTGCCAAATGAAGGGAAAATAAGAGCCCCGTGTTGGAAACCTGTTGGTGCCTCGGGATCCCCCGGCCATGGGCAGGGCTCGGCTGGTCCCTGCCCGGTGCTGGTTGTCCCGGCAGTGCCCGCACCAGCGGCGGTGGATGCTGGATGCTGTTAGCCACGGCGGCAGCGCCTGCATAATGATTGTGGCGGCACCGGGGACCTTGTGTCAACCTGGCGGGTTATTATTGCCTTAATGGACGCGTCTAATTCCCATCCAGCAGGCAAAGCCCTGGTGTTACAACCTCCGCACACGCGGGTGCTGCTCTAATTATGCCCTGCGAGCTGCTCTGCTTGCGCTGACACCCAGCCCCCCCCGAATCCGCGGGCACCGGTGAGGCTGAGCGCCCTGATCAGTGTTTTCCCCGTGTCCCAGCAGTTCACGGGGGTGAGGAGGGTGCTGAGGGCTCCGGGCGCTCGCACCGATCAGCCAGGGAGATGCTTCGTTTTGGCTGGGGGGGTCTCCAGTGCCTTCCCGAGCGCTGCCTGGCCCAAGAGGCTTGGGAGGGGGGGCTGGGCACCCCTCTTGCCTTGCTTTGGGCTGGGGGCACAGCCAGCGGCAGAGCTCACGCTGTGGCTGGGGGAAGGTTTGCAGGGTTGCAGCAGCAACAAGCAGCTCCAGAGAGCACCCAGTTGTCCTGGTAACAGTGGGTGCCTCCAGCTCCCACAGCTCGGCCCCCCCAGCGCCGGAGCCCTCGGCCCCTCCTTGCCACGGGCAGGGTCCCACCTGGGCCAGAGGAGCCTTTGGGCGATGCTGCCTGCGGCAGCGGGGACCCTAGGGCGGGGGGGACGCGGAGGCTGGAGGGGACTCGCTCACTGGAAGGGCAGCAGCAGGCACGGGGTGATGTTACGCGCAAGACCACGGGCCGTGGCCAGGCCTGGTGGCATGGGGCTCTTGCAGGACAGAGCCACGTGAGCCAGGCTGGCCCGGGGCGCTGCGTCGCAGCCGGCACCGGAGCCAAGGCAGAGCCCACAGGTGACGCACAGGCAGCGCATCCTGCATCGCATCCCGCATCGCACCCCGCATCGCATCCTGCATCACTCGCAGGGCAGCGGTAGCTGGTGACAAGCGATGCATTTGGAAATTTGGAAGTGTATCAAGCATGCAGCCCTATTCGGCTGCGGGAGCAAATACCTCGCGGGAAGCAGAGAGTGTGACCCAGAGAGCCGTGGCTTTGGGATCGCCCTTCTGCTAAGCTGCAGCCGCTGCAATGATCTGTATTTACAGAGACGGGTTCTGGAATATCCTCCAGTTATGTCTGAGCTAATGATGCTTTTCTCCCTGGGATAAAGAACAGCCTGAAAAGCTGGTGCGCTTTCTTTCAGCCTTGACCCAGAGGGGACGAGTGGCTGTCTGGGGACGCCGGGTCGGGCACCGGCAGCTGCCGGGGAGGACTGGGAAAAGGGAACGCCGGGGAGGGAGCTGAACTGCACAAAGGTCTCAGGTGGATACGACCCTGCACTTCCAGCGGTGCCGGGCTGGATCAGGGCTGGCGCTGAGCTACAGATCTCCAGGGTGCTGAGCAGTGGTCCTGGCGGTGCCTCCTGCTACCGGGTTTCTGCCTCTGTCATGCCCAGCCCTGGATGGAGGCTGCAAGGGGCCGCCCGGAGATCCGTGCATCCCCCGGGGTGAGCACAGTGCACACAGCGCCAGGCAGGATGCGGCCAGCAGAGGTGGACAGGCTGGCAATGGGGATACGCTGCATTTCCGCAGCGTGGCAGCGAGGCCGTGCCGCATCCTGCTGGGCGCCTTGCTGCGGGGCTGGGGCTCGGTGGCGATGACACCCTGTCCCCTCCAAGCCAGAGCTCCCCGTGCTCCTGGTGGGCTCTGCCCTGGGCAGGATCCGGGCTGCAGTGGAGCAATGCCGGCTGCTCTCGGTTGCCCATGGACCACTAAGACGCTCAGGTTTATCCCATCTATGCACGGTCTTCACACGTGAAACTGCAGCTCTGCAGCCCCCCCAAACACCACCGCGGCTCTGGGAGTTTGATATCCCCCGTGTCACACACACTCGTGCCATGTTTGTGCAACCATGGCGTGTGCCAGCCCCGTTTCTCACCCGGTGCTGATGCTCCAGGTCTCCCTGCATCCCACCCTCCCTGCACCCCACAGCTCTCCCTGCAAAACATGCCGTGCCGAGGCCTGCACGTGTGTGCAACACGGCTGCTGGCAGGGAGCACATGTATCCCGCACAGGGGTGTGCCACGCACGTGCGTGTGCACGCCCCGGCACCCACCGGTGTGCACGCGTGCACCGCCCATGCATCAGCAAGCACGAACAGCCCACTCGTGTGCACGCACCAACAGCCCCGCCGTGCACACGCAGACACGGCCCACGCCCCAGTTCCCGCGTGTGCGGGCACACGCCAGCCGCACGCCTGCACACGCGTGCACCCTGCGTGCACGCACACCCCGCTTAGCGGGAGCACAACACCCGCGCGCGCATCCACACCGCATCCACGCGTGTGCAGCCCCCCACGCCGCCTGCACCCCCGCCGCCCCCCGCCGAGCGCTGCAGCATCCCGGGGGTCACCGGAGCGGTCACCCGGAGCGGCGGGGGTGCAGCGGCGGGGCGGGGAGGGGGCACCCACACCCCAACCCCCCCCCCTCCGGCCTCCGTAGGGCGGCCCCGCCGCCGCGCAGGCTCCCCGCCATGCCCGCTGCTGTCACACCGCCCCGCTCCCGGCGCATGCAGCAAGTGCCCGAGCCGCCCGCGCCCCCGCCGCCCGCCGCCGCCGTCACCGGGGCCCGGCGCGCCGCGCGCCCGCTCCCGGCCCCGCGCGCCGCCGCGCTCCCCGGGGCGCGCCCGGGCACCGGCTGCCGCCGCCGCCGCCGCCGCCGCTGCTGCCGCCGCCGCCGCCGCTCGGGGATGGCCAGCCCGCTGCACGCCGCGCCGCGCCGGGGCTACATGCGCTGCTGACGGAGCCCAGGTAAGGGCGGCGGCGGGGGAGCGGGGACCCCCCCTTCCCGGTGCACCGGCACCCCCCCCCCGGTGCACCGGTACCCCCCCGCCACTGCACCGAGCCCCGAGGTGCGGTGCGCTCCGCTCCCCCCCGCGGCGCAGCGGGGGCGGCAGCTCGCCGGGGATGCGGGATGCGGCGGCCGGTGGTGCCGGTTGGCAGAGCCCCGGTTCCGCCGTGCCACCCCCCCGCCCCACCACCCCCGGCCAACTTTCCCGCCCCGGCGGCGGGCTGTGGGGCCGGGGAGTTGCAGCCACGCCGCGGTACCGGCGGTGCCCCGTCCCCGGTGCGGGCAGCGGCATCCCCGGGGCGGCCCCGGCCCTGCCTGGAAGTTGCGCGGGGCTGCGGCGGCGGCGGGGCGGGCTCGGTACCGGGGCTGGCTGCGAGCAGCGGGCATGGCCGGGGCTGCCGGTCCCCCCCCCGGGGCTGCCGGTCCGTCTCCACCCCGGCCCGGGGTGCCGGTCCATCCCTGCAAGCAGTGCCAGGGCTCCGGCAGCCCCACGGCGGAGGGGGCTGCACGCGTGTCGCTGGGCACATGCGTGTCGCTGGGCACACGCGTGGCACCGCGGTGCCGTGGTATGTCATACGGCAAGGCCACAGGCACCCGGCTGCCTGCTGGCGTCCCTGCCAGCCCCGGCGCGGGCACACGTGTGCTGCCAGCCCGGCATGCGTGGGTGCTCGGTGCGTTGGTCTCCCCACACCAGGGCTGGCCCCACGCCGTCACCCCTGGCCAGGGTCCCGGGGAATCGGCACGCACCGGGGCGCGTGGGCAGGCACGTTGGCGGAGCCCCGGCAGCAGGCGGGTGATTTTGCAGCTCTTCCCTGCGTGGGGCTTTGTTTGATGCCAGCGTGGCTGCGGGAAGCCTCCGTGCCACGGCCGTGCTGCCGGGGCAAGCGGTGCCCAAGGACCGTGGGCGTGCAGCGAGGGCACACGTGGGCGCCCAGCGTGTGCCGGCGCGGGCACGTGCGGCGTGCAGGTGGCAGCCGGATCTGGGGGGAGCAGGGGAGCTGCTTCGCTTCCCAGGGGACCTGCGAGCCCTGGGGTTCATGGCAGGAACGATGCCACGTGTGCACACGCGTGTGTGCCCACGCAGGTCACTTGTTGAAGCACGGGGAGATTTTCCGCAGCCCCGGCCGGGGCGGAGGGTGCGTGTGCACCGCGCCTGCATGGTTGGCGCCGAGGGCTCGCGGCAGCGCAGCGTGTGAACAACCCTTTGCTTTTCTAGGTCATGTCACTGCTGCCTGTGCTGGATGGCGCCTGGCAGCCGGGGCCGCCGGTGACGTGGGGAGGTGGCCCTGGGGTGGCCAGGCTGGGTTATGGCAGAGCATCTGGTCGGGGTTTCTGGCCGGGCGCTGCCGATGGCTGGGGCATGCGTGGAGGCGGCGGCGCGGGGCTGGCACTGAGCCGTGCCGCTGGGAGAGCTCCCGGTGGGCGGTGGGGCGGTTATTTGGGACCGACCTCTCCCCTCCTCGAAGGCGGTGGCTGAGCCGAGGGGGGCTCGTGGGGAGGGAGCTGGCTTGTCACCGTCACCATCACCGGGCTGCTCTCCGGTGCCCTCGTCGGGGAGGCTCGGCGCCCCGTTTCCCAGCAGGGTTTGTTACCAGTGGCACAGACGACGGCGGATGCTGGAGTTGGCCGTGGGGCAGTGCCAGCCCCTCTGTGCCGGAGCCCGGAGCCTGGCAGCGGCTCCTCTTCGAGGCCTGCCCGGCTGCTCATCAAGCCTTGTCACCAGACCCTGCTTTGATCCAAGGAGTTTGCAAGAAGCTGGGATCCTACAAATTTGGTCTGTGCTGGAGAGAAAATGGATGCGGAACCCCCGCGTGGCAGAGGTGCTCCAGCACCCGGGCTGGGATGCGCTGCCTGATCTTCCCTGCTGCCTCCTGCTCTTTTCGATGCCTCTAAGGACCTCCAGCAGCGCGGTTCTTCTGCCTGCCGTGACACCTCTGCTGTGCCGGCCACGGGTGCCGGGCCGGGGGTGCCGGGCTCTTCCCGGAGAGCTGCAGCGGGCTCTGTCCTCCCCGGCGGGCTTGCAAGCTGCAGAGAGCTCTGCCCTGGCACCAGCCTCCCGCGCAGAGCAGTGGGAATAGATGAGTGTTCCTTCGCCCGGGCTGTTCCCATCGCTGCCAAGTCCCCAAGCTGGGTGGGAGCTGCAGGACGGGCTCCCCGTGTCCCCCTGCCCGGAGGAAGGTGGTGCTCGGCTGGATGGATGCACGAACCGTGGGACGAGCCGCTAGCCCCGGTCCAGCCCCCGCGCAGCCCTCGGGGCTGGGCTGCTGTGACGCCTCGACACATCTCCACGGGAATTTGGACCGAGGCCCTGCAAACTCATTTCCTACCACGGAGCCGTCCTCTAATGGGGACGGGGCTGGCTCTGGGCCACCCAGCTCGGTTGCCAAACCTCAGAGGCTCTATAGCTCCTCGGTGCTCATGAGGGCCATCGTGTCCCCCCCGCTCTCGTCCCGTCTGTTCGTTCTTGATGTCCTCCAAGAGCAGGATGGAGCCAGGCCCCTTCTCCTCCTCAGGGCACCTCGGAGGCTGCCGGCAGATCCAGGTCTGGCTGAAATGGTCGGTTACAGAAATTCCCCTCCAGCATGAGCACACATCCAGGCTGCCACCCCACTGCTGCCACCCCTGGGACACCGACCCCCCCTTTGGAGCCCTCCTGGGGCTCTTAGCCCCCCATCCCTTTACCCTACAGTGCCAGGGCGGGATGGAGCTGATGGAAAAGAGGAAGCCGCATCCCAGCGACATGGAAACTGCTTGGAAGAGGCCGTGGGAGAGCGACGGGAGCAGCCATGGCTGCTGCAGCCCCTGCGGGTGCCCTGCTGCAGGGGGGGCTCTCCTCTGGGGACCCCTGCAGCCGCGGAGGGGGAGGCAGCACACGCTGTTCCCTGGCAGAGCGTAATCCCTAATCCCGGAGGAGATTTCACTGTGCTGTCTCTGGGCCTTGCTTTTGGAGTGGAGTTTTACCAACAGCAGTTAAGTAAAATAAATAAAAAGGCCTGTGCTTGCCAGTGCTAGCGAGGCTGAGCCAGTGATTGGCAAAGCGGCACCATTAATTACAGCTCGGCGCTGCTGCCAGCCTGCCTGCTTCGGGAAAGGTGGTGGCAGCGCGCCGGGGAAGCCAGAGGGAGAGGGGGAGTGCACGGGGAAGGGGGAGATGTGGGAGCGCGGAGGGGGAAAACGTGGTCCCGGGCGCCGGGGGTGATTGTGCCACAGCGGGTGGAAGCGGCACCAAAACCCCTCTCCCTGCCAAGTGCCTGTGAGTGCGTGCGCGGGAGCCCACGCGTGTGCGTGCACGCGCCTTGCGGGAAGCCGCATTTCCAGGGTGCTGTGATCTCAGCGGAGTTGCTCCGGCACTTTCGCCCAGTGATGCTCACAGCGTTAATTAGTTGGCAGGGAGGCTGCGTCGGTGCTGCCGAGGGCCGGGCAGGGGCTCGGTGCCGGTGGTCCCTTGCGCCGGGAGGACGGGCGCAGGGCGGCGAGGGCTGAGCACGGCGGTGGCGGAGGCGGCTTTGAAGTTCCTGGATGCCTTTGAACTGCTAGTGAAGATCCTGGAAATTGGAGGGTCGTGGACTCTCCCGGTGGGAAGAGCTCGCTACGGCGCTTTGTTCATCGGCGTCACCTCTGGGCAGGCAGGGATGTGCTCCCGTGGGATGGAGCCCGTTTCGTGGCCGCGTGGCCGTGCTGTGCTGTGCCGCCGGCCAGCCCGCTCCTCCCCAGGTGCCGTTGTCTTTCAGCAGGGAGCGAGGCCATTCCCACCGTGGTTTAACACCCAGGGCTGCCCGTCCCTCCCTTATCCTTGTGCCCTTGTCCCGAGCCATCCTCGCATTAGGAATTCTCATGGATCGTATATTTTCCACAGCCTATTAAAGAACACTGTCGGATTAAAAACCGTGTCTCTTAAAACCCAAATCTCCTTTACTTTGCTATTAATCGTTTCTTAGATGCCAGCGAGGTTTAGTGCCGCCCGTTTATCACTTTTGGGGCTGGTTGGTTGTTTCTGGCTTTGCCTGGCCGGAGAGGGGCGGCCGCGGCAGAGCAGAAGCGCGATGGTCAGGAGCCGGCCCCCGCCGTGCCGGGAGGATGGAGCTGGACCAGGTCCCCGCCGAAATCTCTGTTCAGGCGAAGCATCTTCAGGCAAACAACCTGTTTGTGCGGTGCGAGCAGGGCTGGTGTGGAGCCGTGCCTCCTCCTGCCGTGCCGCGGCTGCCGGCGAGGGAGAGGCGAGCCCTGGTCGGATCCTGCCGGTTACCGGAGCCAGGAGGGATGCGATGGCAGCGATGGAGAGGGGCCATGCTCTGACTGCCGAGGATGGGATGTCGCTTCCACACGGTCGCTTCCCCATTCTGTGATGGCTGTTTAAAAGCTTTAATTAAAAACCCACCCCCTTCCCTGCGCCCCGGTGGGGAACAAAGGCAAATGGAAGGGGCTGGAGCGGGTGGCTCCGGTGGGCAAGCGTGCCTGCCGTGCTCTGGGTGCCGTCCCCGGGGAGCAGCACCCACTCCTGCAGCAGCCCAGCAAGGCATTTGGGTGCGGCGGGTCCCTGGGGGCAGCCGGCGTCCCCCCATCAGCAGGCTTTGCCGGCGGTGCCGGGATGCAGCCACCGGTGACGGGCGGTTTCTTCCGCATGGACCGAGGCCGTTTCGGAGGCGGAGGGGCGAGGGCTGGAGCCCTGGCCGGAGCACGCCGGCGGTGACGCTGCAGGGTGCGAGGTCCTCGCCGCGGTGCCGCGTAGGGGGTGACGGTGACCCCTCCTCGAGCTGCTCAGCAGCTCCCGCCGGGTGACTCGGTGCCCCAGATGTTAAATATCTTCTCAGGCCCAGCTTGCAGCTCAATGAAATATTTTCACTGCAGCAGCAACAGCAAGCGCTGCAGGGAGCGAGGCTGGTGCTGAACGAGCTGTATCAGATTTGATCTGCTCCTAACAAGCCCTGGCCTTCGGTAGCAGCTACGGCACGGTGCCGGGCTCTCGGGCAGCCGCAGCCCCAGTCCCGGTGGGTTTTTGGGATGGGGGGAGGCTCCCCATGGTCCGGAGCACCTGGGTCTTGCACGGCACCGTGTTTAAAAGGCGGGGAGCCCGGGGAGGTGCAGCAGTGGGCTGCCTGGCCGTGCCCGTTCCTGCCGAGCTTGCCAGCATGCGGTTTGCCCCAGCGGCAGCCGCGCAGGCAGGCTGGGCACCGGCAGGAGCCGGGCGGGAGGGATGAGCGGTTGGCAGTGCCGGAGCATCCCTCCTCGCTGCTCCCGGGCGAGGGAAGCAAGCACCATCTTGTGTCCCTGCCAGGCTGCGGGAGCCCCGGGAGCTCACTGCAGAGCGGCAGCGTGTCCCTGCCTGACCTCCTCTTCCTCCTCCTCCGCCACCTCCTCCTCCTCCTCCCATCCCCGGCTCTCCCGGAGCAGTGGAGGGCCGTGATTCTCCAGGGGACCCCAGGTCCTCGCGGGGTGCTTGGGGAACATCAGTGGGGGATGCCCGTGGGGCTCCCTGCTCCAGCCCCCCTTGGCTCCCTGCTGCTGCGGGTGGGGGGTCTGCTGTTGAATTCCTCGGGGTCTCCTGGGGGTGGAAGTGGCTGCAGGAAAGTGGGGTTTTCTTTTGCCCCAGATCTCCCTGCTTACATCGGGGGTCCTGCCCGGATCCGGCCCCAGACCTGGCTGCTGCCGCTGGCTCCATCCCAGCCCCTTTCTCCCCATGCCTGCATGCCGCTGGCGGGGGCCAGCTGCCGGCACCGAGCCCCCACGCTGCCGGGGCGGCGGGATCCAGTGCCAGCCTGTTGCATGAGAGCTGGGTTATTTTTAGCTCTCTAATGTGCCTGTCGTGGCTTCGGCGCAGGCTCGGCCGAGGCTCAGGCTCCCTCCCCGATGAGCAGGGGATGCCCCGGCACCAGGGCCTCGGCCAGGGGTGATTTGGGAGCAGCAGATATTTTTGGGGGATGGAGAAGAGCATCCTGGTGTTGTGTTGAGCGCTTGGCAATCCCCCACATTTGGCTGGGGCCGATGGGAGCGGGGACCTCGGTGATTTTGGAAATCAGTCTCTGGAATGGCATCCATCCCCTCCAGCCACCTCCTGAATGTCCCCCGCTGTCCCCAGGGCTGCCCCCTCACCGCCGCTGCCCCGGGCGCAGGCTGGCCCTGCAGAGCGGTGCCCACACGCGCACGGTGGCCTCAGCCTCTGTAGAGCCACGCTCCGGTCCCGCTTAATAAGGCCACTGCATGCATTATTTTATTAATGAGTTATTAAAAAGCTATCCACGGCGATGCTGCTGCGTACCCGGCACGGTGTCCAAGAAATATGTACTTTAATGATTGCTCTCGCTGTGCCGGGCTCTCGCGGTAGGTGGGGGGGACACCATGCTGTTGGGGTGCCCGTGCACCCCCAGCACATCACCCTGGGCTCCTCTGCTGAGCACCCGGTCCGTCCCCGCGGTGCTCTGGGGCACCAGCAATAGCTATGAGGCTTTTTGTAGCCCCGTCTGGGCAGAAGCTGTTTGGTGGCTCCTTGCCCAGGTTGTGCTTGGCCAGCTCAGGGTGAGCCGAGGGCAGGGGGGGTCGCTGCAGTGGGGGTCCGCCAGCTGCGGGGACGGAGCCGGGTCTCTGCTCTGGTGGTGTTGGGATAAAGCCCCCGGTCCGTGCTGCATGGTCCCTGGCCTGGGGGCTGCCTTGGCACAGCCTGGGGGACGGGGCAGGGGTCTCCGATGGCTGTCCCTTGCCTGCACAGTGGCAGCTGGGGACATGGACCAGCTGGGATGCTGCTCCCATGCCAGCTGGGGCTCGGTGCAGGGCGCTGACCACCCCAGCACAGCGGGGAGCCTGCAGCAGCATGCCTCCCGGTAAGCATCTGTCTGTCTGTCTGTCCGTCTGTCTCTCCCCCAGGGCAAATGCCATAGGATGACCGCTGCTGGTCCCCTCTTACTGGCTGTGATATCGTCTCTCCTGTGGCTCACGCGGGGCTTCGACCCGGCTCCCAGCGCCTGCTCCGCTCTGGCCTCCGGTGTCCTCTACGGCTCCTTCTCCCTCAAGGACCTCTTCCCCACCATCTCCTCCGGCTGCTCCTGGACCCTGGAGAACCCCGACCCCACCAAGTACTCGCTCTACCTCCGCTTCAACCGGGAGGAGCAGGTCTGCACCCACTTCTCGCCCATGGTGCTGCCGCTCGACCACTACCTGGCCAACTACACCTGCGACCCCCGCGGCGAGGCCGCCAGCCCCCCGCCTGCCCGCCAGCGGCCGGAGGAGGAGGAGGAGGACGAGGAAGCCGAGCTGGAGCTGTGCGAGGGCGCGGGGCCCTTCACCTTCCTCCATTTCGACAAGAACTTTGTGCAGCTCTGCCTGGCGGCCGAGCCCGAGGCGGCCCCCCGCCTCCTGGCCCCCCAAGCCCTGGAGTTTCGTTTCGTGGAGGTGCTGCTCATCAACAACAACAACTCCAGCCAATTCACCTGCAGCGTGCTCTGCCGCTGGCTGGAGGAGTGTCTGCAGGCGCCCGGCGCCCGCCGCTGCGGCTTCACCCACGCCGGCTGCAGCTGCCAGGCGGAGAGCCCGCCGGCACCCCGGCGCAACGGCACACGGCACGCTGCCCGCACGCCCGCTCCGCCGCCCGCCGCCAGCGACTGCTGCCCCACCGACCTGCATTCTGCGAATGCCAATGATTTCGACCTGCCCGAGGTCCCGCACGGTGAGTGGGGTGCAGAGGGAGCCCCAGGGATGAGCCTCCTGCTCCGTGCATGCTTCCTGGAGCGCTGCGCACAGAGCGGGGAGGCCATGCAATGGATGAATCCTGCCCATGCGCACTCCCTGGGGCAGAAGGGCACAAACTGGGTGCTGTGCACAGAGCAAGGAAGCTGTGCAATGGATGAATCCTGCCTGTGCACGCTCCCCAGGGCAGGAGGGTGCAAACTGGGCACTGTGCACAGAGTGGGGAGGCCATGCAATGGATGAATCCTGCCCGTGCACACTCCCTGGGGCAGGAGGGTGCAAATCGGGTGCTGTGCATGGAGCAGCGAAGCCATGCAAAGTGCAAATCCTGTGCATGCTCCCAGCTCCAGGTGCACCTCGCCCAAGCGATGGCCAGGCTCGGCGGAGCTGCAGCTCGCTCTGCCCTGGCTGCGGTCCGGCCGGTCCTGTTAGCGCCGCTCCCCACCGCGCTGGCCATGGCTGTTTGCCACGGCTGCTCTGGCACAGCCTGCGTGGCCCCGGGGCCTTGCTTGCCACCTCCCCGTGCAGGGCTGCTGCTCGCCTGACTGCGAGCCCGGAGCAGGAGCCCTGTCACTCTGCATTGGTGGAGACGTGGAAAACAATTTGCAGGTAAAATGACCCTTTCCCGTGGCAAATTACCCTTGACTGCTGCAGCCCGGGTGCTTGTTATTCCAAGCAGGATGTCACGGCACGGCGGCACGGTGCGGCCGGGCTATTAACCAGGCGGAATGAAGCCATTTGCTCGTTACGGAATTGCAGGAACCTCAAGTGAAGATAAAGCAGCCGTGCTCACCCCCGCCCTGGGCACCGGGCTCGGGCTGCCCGTGGCAGGGAGCCGCCGCGCCCGAGCGCTCCTTTCACCCGTGGGGCATCTCTGCTGAGCCCGGCGAGGTGATGCAGGGGTTTTGGGGCACATCTGGCCAGATGTTGCCCCTGCGCCAGCCCCGGGTGATGCATGGGAAGGACCAATCCCCAACTTAGCTGTATGGGATCTTTATCCAGCAGATTAGGTGGTGGTGATGGGCTGTGGGTGTATCTATAATTTCATTGGGCTTTAGCAGTTATTTCAGGAGCTAAATGTCATTACGGGCAGATCCCCCGACTAAATCCCCGGTCCGTTACAGCTGCAGGGTTATAAATCGCCTCATCCTGAGGGGAGCCGCTTGAGCTGATTTTATTTTATTTTTTTCTTTTTTTTTTCACCTTTAAATGCAACTCCGCCTCGACGATTAAGAGCTCCGTGCTGGGTTCAGGTGCCATCCCCAAGCTCAGCCTGGCTGGTTCTCTGCCCGGGGCACCCAGGGATGCCATAGGGGCCAGCATTTGCCGTGTCCTGGGGCTGCCTGGGGAGCAGCGGGTGCTGCCGGCTGCCGGCGTGGAGCGGGGCTGGAGGATGCCCCATCCCTGTGGTTCCCAGGGGATCCTGCACCTCCCCACAGCTGGTTTGCTGGGGGTTAGCAATGCCCAGCGTGGCTCAAAGAGGGGATGCTGGGCTGGGTGCTGGAGAGAGGGTCCCTGCAGACCCAGCACGCTCGAGCACCGAGCCGCCTGCCGCCTTTCCGCAGACCGGCACGTCAACCGGCTGCAAGGGCGAGAGCGCGAACTCCCGCTTCTTCCCCAAATTACATTTGACATTCAATTAAAACCTGGAGGCGCCCAGAGGTACAATGTTATTGCGGCGCTGGAGTCGCAAGGGTAATGCGCTGCCTCGGTCGCCCCGCTGCCAGCCGGTGCAGCCCCCATGCAGCATTTCCCCCCCGGGCGTTCGCCAGCATCGCCGGGCCGGGTCGCGGGGCTGCGGGGCTGGAGCACAGAGCGGCCTTCATGGCAACGAGGGGGGGGTCCCGGGCTCCCACCTGGCCTCCCCCCAGCGCCCCGCGGGGTGGAGAATGGCCGCCTTTCAGGGTGGCGGTGGCAGGCAGGGCCGGGGGGCTGAATGGCGCCTGTGAGCAGAGCCTTGGCGGGCACCCAGCGCTGATCTCACCGGCTCTCCTCCGCCGAGCGCCGCAGCCGCGCAGCGACACGGGGGCTGGCACCCGCCCAGCCGCTCCCCGGGCCTCCCCGCTGCCAGCCGCGGCGGTGCCCCCGGGGTCCCCGGCCCCCACGCCGTCCCCTCGATGACACGGCTCCATGGAGGATGCGGTTGGAGCCGGGGAGATGCAGCCCCGGTGCAATGCGGTGCTGGGTCCACGCGGGCGGAAAGCGTGGATGCGGTTGAAACTTTGCGGGGTGACATTGGGCGCATTGCAGCCATGCAATGGGGGGTCTTTGGAGGGGGCACAGAGCCTGCAGCGCCGGGGCCGAGCGGTTCCAGCTCTGGGGCTTGCTCCAGGCTGCATTTCCCCTTGCCCCAAACCCATCACCCTTCAGAAACCAGCCCCTGGGGAGGTGATGCTGGGATGGGGCCACGGCTGCTGGCTTGCGGGGACACGACTGGCCTCGGGGGACATCCTGGGCTCCCCAAAAGAACCCCCCTGCCCTTGCAGCCCAGCATCCATGCCATGGTGCGGGGTGCTGGGGGACCCCCAGGGCAGGACCGGGCACGGGGGTGGAGGGTGTGGGGGATGGCCGCGGCCGCCCCGCGGTGACAGCCGGGGATTTAGTGCTCTCCAAAGGAAATTGAATTTGGTGTCTCTGTCGAACACAGGCAGGGAGAGCGGCCTCGTATATCCTCGGGATTTATGGTTTTCTCCGGGCGCTTACCGTGACGTGTGTAATTCTGCCGTGCCGCTCACAGGGGCGGGTGGCCCTGCGGGGAGCTCGGCCCCGTGGCTGAACAGACCCCCCCAGGGCAGCACCTCCGCCTCCCCGGGTACCCCTGCACCCCCTGTGCCATGGAGCGGGATGCACCGGGAGAGGAGCCGAGGGCGCCCAGCTCCACCGGCGGTGATGGCGAGGAGTCCGCGCTGGGGATGGGCCCAGGCAGGGGTTATGCTGGGTTGAAGGCAAAAGTCAGTAAATTTGGGTCTGGTTTACAGCACTAATAAGTGTCAGTGGAGGCAGAGCTCCCTGCCTGGGGCTCGTATATCACCTGTGTGCCTTGCAATGGGAGCTGCAGTGTGCCCTAAGCACGATGGGTGCTCCCCTGCCAATGCCAGGTGTCCTCATGTCACCTCCCCTCCGTCCCTTGGGGACATCACTGTGCTCAGCCAGCAGTGCTGGGGCAGCTTGGCGAGGCGGTTGTGCCGTCCCTGGCTGCTCTCCCGGCTGGCAGAGCAGCAGGGTGCCCATGGCACTTTGGGAGGCCACGTGCCTGGGGTGGCATTGGCAGTGCCCGGGGAGCCCCCACTGTTTGCCATGGCACACGGCATCTGCTGGCAGCAGTAGCCCCGGTGCTGCCGTGCCGTGCCCAGGGCGAGTGCATGGGAACTTGCCAGCGTCCTGCGCCCGAGTATGGGGACAAGGGACCCTGCTGCAGGACAGGGGGGTGGCCTGGGAGTGTGGGGGAGGCCGGGGAAGGCGTCCCCCCCGCGCCCGCAGCCGTGCCTCCCGCCGAGCCCTCCACATGCCAGTTAATTTCACGCCAAGTGCTCTTGATGGATCTCTTGTTATTTTTGGTGAGCCGAGCCATAAATTTGTGCCACCTCACTGCAGCAAGCTGTTAAGTGGGGACGAGAGAGCACCTCTGCCCAGCACAGCAGGGGCGTGGGCACCCTGGCCGCACCGGGGACGCGGCACTGGGGCTGTGCTCCAGCTGCAGACACTGTGACAGGGGGTGACATGTTCTGGGGGAGCCATGATGTGTTTTGGGGGGGCTGTGAGTGTGCTCAGCCATGCTCAACCATCTCTAGCCCTCAGGGATGCCATGTGGCGCTCAGTGTGGGGCTGGGTATCCCTGTATCCTCCCTGCAATGTCCCTTAACCCACAGTGGCCTGTCCCCATCCCTGTCCCCATCCCCATCCCCTGCCTGCTCTCACCAGAGCCCTTCTCTCTTCCAGGCAATGCAGTCGAGGAGAACCAGAAGGTGAAAACCCAGTGGCCACGGTCAGCAGACGAGCCAGCCGTCTACATGGCCCAGACAGGTACTGGCGCTGTCCCGACACGGGGACAGGCACAGGACACCGGCGGCGCTGGGCTCAGGTGCCTGGCCACAGGCAGGGGTGATGGAGACGGAGCGATTCCCTTTGCTTCCTGCCCACAGCCCGACTTAATTTGCTCCATTTATATATTTTTTCCTTTACACCTTCCTCCGAGGGTTGTAAAGCAAAAAAAAATCCATTAATTGTTTCGCTCAAATGTATTTATTTGGCAAATCCATCTGGGTAATTTGAGCGTCCTGCTCCCCGCTCCCCAGCCCCCCCTGATTTATGGTCGGAGGGCTCGGAGGCGAGCGGGAGATGGATGAGCCCCGGCGTCGGGAGAGGAGCTCCGCGCCGTGTGCCTGGCATGCAGATCTCCTCCCGGCCACGCTCGGGTGCTCACGGGGGTCCTGCCCCGCTGGGAGCTGCTGGGCAGAGCGCGGGGTGACCCCAGTGGTGACCCGCTTCGGTCCTGGGGTCCCTGTGTGACGTGGAGCAGCCGCGGAGCATTGTCACCTCCGTGGGAGCCTGGCTCCGGAGCCCGCGTCCTGTCTGTCTCCAGGACAAATCGTCCCCTTCGGAGCCCTCCTCTGTATATTCCGTTTTAATTTAAACTGATGGCCTTTTCTTCTGGCCTGTCCAATAGCTTCAGAGACATCATCAAGCTTAATAAGAGCCGGGTTGTTGTAAATGTCAATGCTGTGCCTGGGTGGGGAGAGGGAGCCGCGCCAGGCTGCCTGCGCCGCCCGCGCTGCCCAGGCTGCCCCGGGGTGGGTGCTGTCCCTCGTGCCGGGTGCGATCCTGTGCCCCGACCCCTTCTCCAGTGCTGGGTCTGGAAGGTGGCATGGGCTCCTCCACCCCGTTTGTCCTCAGTGTCATCCCTGTCACCCACAGCACCTTGGCCTCATCCCTGCACTCACGGGTGGTGCTCGGCCGCTTTCCCGTCCCCCCGTGGGGGCTCCGCTCACGGGACCTTCCCCAGCCCCCCCGGGCAGTCGCCGGCTCTCAGGCTCCGTGTCTCCCGCAGGGGACCCGGCGGCGGAGGAATGGTCCCAGTGGAGCGTCTGCTCCCTGACGTGCGGGCAGGGCTCCCAGGTGCGGACACGTTCCTGCGTCTCCTCGCCCTACGGGACGCTGTGCAGCGGGCTGCTCCGGGAGACGCGGACCTGCAATAACACGGCCACCTGCCCAGGTACGGGGGATGCGGGGACACCGGGGGGGCTTCGGTGCCGGCTGGGGGGGTAGCCACTCCTGCCTGGGCTCTGGGTCGGTGCCCAAAGGGCTAAGCAAGCAGGTGGCTGGGGAGAGTGGGGACTCATCTTGCTGGGGGGGTCCCTGGGGGTGTGGGGTCTCGGGCAGGTGGGGGGTGCTGGGGGTGGGCATTGCCCATCCCATGCTGGGCTGCTCCAAGCCCCATTGGCATCCCCCCATCCTCTCGCCTTCCCGGCTGTACCAAGCTCTTGGGAAACCACTTGGGGAGCAGCAAGCTGGGGGAGGCATCTGGGATGGGTGTCCCAGTGCCCCATCCCACCCCACCGCTCCTGCTGCCGGGGGTTTGGCCTTAGGAGCAGCTCGGCCAGCGACCCCTCTCCATCCTCCCTCCCGGCAAACTCGGGGCTTCCCCAGGGTGTCTCCGAGGCTTTGTCCTGGGGGAGAAGTGGGAGCTGGAGCCTGCGCCGGGGGGCTCGGGGCTGGGCAGCTGCCTGGCCCGGCATGGCGGGGGGTCCCTGCTTGGTGTTTCGAGGCAGGTCGCAGGCAGGAGCAGGCAGGCAGGCTGCCGGGGGTCTCACTGAGCCACGTGCCGGCCCGTTTGTCCACGGTGGTGTCCGTGCGTCTCACGTGGGACACTGGGGATTGGAGGGGCCTCAGGGTGCTGCAGCGGCGGCCAGCTACCCTGTCCGAGCCTGGGATGTTTCAGGGGCTTTGCACCCCCAAAACACATGGGTGCCCGCTCCCCTCTGTACCAGGGAGCGCAGCCCTGTCTCGGCACTCCGGGGACATCACAGCTCGCGGAGGAGCATCCTTTAGGATGCTTGTGCGTCATGTGGATCCCCACTCCCTTCCCGGGTGAGCTGAGCTCCCGTGGGTGTGCCGTGTCCGAGGGGTGGCCATGCCCGGCGTGTCAGCATGGGTTGGGGCGAGCCAGGCTGTGTGTGGGTGTGGGGGGACGTGCGCCGCCGGTACCGGGACCCCAAAGCAGGGGCTGGAGCAGGGCAGGGAGCGGCAGCGGCACCGCTGCCTGCTCAGGGCCCTTGGGGTTCGGGCTCGGGTGTGATGGTGGGGCAGACGGTGCCAGCGGGACGTGGAGGGGAGCTGGGGACCGTGCCAGGCTCTGCCATGGAGCCCTGGCCCAGGGCACAAGGGGTCTGCGATGGCCAGGACCCCTCGGTGCCAGGAGGAGGCTGGAGCCCCCGCGGGGCCGGGAGCGTGCGGCAACGGCGCTGTGCTGTGTTGCAGTTCACGGCGCGTGGGAGGAGTGGTCCCCATGGAGCCTGTGCTCGGTGACCTGCGGGCGAGGGGCCAGGACCAGGACGCGGCGGTGCGTGGCCCCGCGGCGTGGAGGGAAAGCCTGCGAGGGCCCCGAGCTGCAGGCCAAGCCCTGCAATATCGCGAGCTGCCCGGGTCAGTACCTCCCTCTCCCCCTGCTCCTCCTTCCCCCCGGGAATGCCAAGAGACGGCACCGGCCAAGAGCCAGGGCCGTGCTCCCGGCACGGGGCTGCGGCACTGCGAGGGATGGGTGGCACCGCCGTGGGGACCTGGGACAGCCCAGGGGCACATGGGTGCTGTGACATGGGGTGCACCCTCCTGTCCCCGCTGGAAACCCGGATGGAGAGCTGGCTCCATCGGCCATGCTGGGGGGCTCGAGCCCCCACCGCAGGCATGGACCATGGAGGAACCAGCTCCTTCCCTCCCCTTCTGCTGCAGCTGCCTGTCCCTGCAGCAGGCACAGCGCTGGCACTGGGGTGGCACGGGGACATCGTGGGGCACCGGGGAGGTGGCTGGAGGTGGCGAAGGGGTCAGCTGCAGGGTCTGTCTGTGCGCGGGTGGCAGCGCCATCTCTGTCCCTTCCTCCTGCATGCCAGGAGTGGCTGTGGTGGTGGCCGTGGGGTTTCTGTGGTGATGGCCAGGGATGCCATGTCAGGGCCAGCATCCCCGCAGGGACCCCTTGTGCGGTGTGGGGAGGCTGGCAGCGGGCTGGGAGCAGGAGGGAGCACAGGAGCTGAGGGGTGCACAGGGTGCACCCCCTCTGCAGCAGCTCTGGCAGGGACATGCCACCCACAGCACATGGCTTTTGCCACGGCAGCCCCGTGGAGATGCTGCTGGAGTGATGAAAGCTCACAGCAGCTCCTTCCCCACCTGCCATGGCCCGTACAGCAATGCCGGGGCTCATGGGTTTGGCGGGGAGCGATGCCGGGGCTGCTGGGTTTGGTGGGGAGCGGTGCTGAGGTCCCACGAGTGTGGCCGCGCAGCAGGGCTGGGCGTTGCGGTGCAGCGGGGCTGTAGGAGCAGCCGCTCGGGGTGCGGGGGCCAGTCCTGGTGACAGTCCCCCCCCCGGCCAGGGCAGGATTCAGCACTGCCTGTTGAGGTCGGCACGGGAGGAGCCGGCACGTCTGTAGGTTGGACCCGTTGCACGGAGAGCCCGGCGTGGGTCGCGGGGAGCTGGGGCCGCGCGGCTGAGGGGCCGCCGGCCGGTGGGGGCTGACGCCGCTCTCGCTTGTCCCCGCAGTGGAAGGGCAGTGGCTGGAGTGGGGCGCCTGGAGCCGCTGCTCCGTCACCTGCGCCAATGGCACGCAGCAGCGGACGCGCAAGTGCAGCGTCTCGGCCCACGGCTGGGCCGAGTGCCGGGGGGCCCACGCCGACGCCCGGGAGTGCTCCAACCCCACCTGTCCCAGTAAGGCCCCGCGCGCTGGGGGGGAGCCGGGGGGAGGCCACGCGTGCTGCTGGCACGGCGTGTCGGTGCACGGCACGTCAGCACGTGGCCCAGCCGTGCATCTGCCATAAAGCCACTGCAGTGTCACTGCCGGTGACACGAGGATGCCGGCAGCCCCCTCCGCTGCAGATGTGGGCACAGGGGAGCAGGAGCCAAAGGGTGATGCTAGGGTTCAGCAGCCACCCCCCTCGTGCTGGTTGCTCCCCCCAGGCACATCCCAGCTGGAGGAGCCGGGGATTTGTCCCCTGCCCTCACCCCTGTGTCACGCGTGGGGGCACCCGTCGGTGCCCGGTGGCTGCAGATCCTGGCGTGCAAGCACGTGCGAGTTCTCGTGCATGCACACGGGGCAGCTCGTGGGGCTGGGGCCGGCTCTGCAGATGGGGAGACACCAGGCAGGGGGGTAGTAAGGCCAAAGGATGGACCCCGTCCTCAAACTGTCCTTCGACCCCATCCTCGTCTTGTCCTTCGCCCCCCCGGCATCGGTCGCAGGCGCAGAGGGAGGTGGGTGCTGCGCCGTGGCCGTCGCGGCAGCCGGAGGGAGGGAACGGCTGTGCCACGTGCTGAGGGTGCCCTTGGGCTGCCAGCGCGGCGGGGGAGCAGCTGGGCGGCTGCACGGGGACACTGGTCTCGTCTGAAAGAGATTTAAATCATTGCTCCGTGGATTTCATACCCTGCGGGGCTTTCAATTCATGGTGTGGGGGGCAGCCGCCGCTGGGGCCCGTCAGCCCATCCCCGTCCCCCCGGGTGCCGCTCACCGTGCTGAACCAGGTGTCCCATGGTGTCCCCTCATCCCTGCAGCCGACAGCAAGTGGGGCCCCTGGAACCACTGGAGCCTCTGCTCCAAGACCTGCGACACCGGCTGGCAGCGCCGCTTCCGCATGTGCGAGGGCACCGGCGTGCAGGGCTACCCCTGCGAGGGCACCGGCGAGGAGGTGAAGACCTGCAACGAGAAGAAGTGCCCAGGTACGGGGCACCCCCACCCCACCCCGGTGCCCATCGCCCTGCATCTGGGCTGCGCCCGATCACCCTCTTGCCCCCCAGCCTACCACGAGATGTGCAAGGACGAGTACGTCATGCTGATGACCTGGAAGAAAACGGCTGCCGGGGAGATCATCTACAACAAATGTCCCCCCAACGCCACGGGTGAGGGGCGTGGGGCGAGCACCCCAAACCCGCCATGCCCTGGAGCAGGGCAGAGGGTGGCATCGGGGCTCCGGGCAGTGCCGCCTGTCCTCGGCGTGCCGGGGAGGCGGTTCCCGTGCCGGCGTCGAACCCGAATCTCCCGCGCAGGGTCCGCCAGCCGCCGGTGCCTGCTGAGCCCCCACGGCGTCGCCTACTGGGGTGTGCCCAGCTTCGCCCGCTGCATCTCCCACGAGTACCGATACTTGCATCTCTCAGTAGGTGCACGCTCTGGCGCGGCCCCCCCCTGCCCTCCCCTCCCCATCGCGGAGCGTCTGCACCATCCCCAGCCCCTGCCGTCCCCTCCAGGGCAGGGAAACCCAGCAGCTGCCTTGCTTCACCCGCTGGCTGCCACATGGGGAAACTGAGGCAGGGCTTCCTGGGCAGGGCTGGGAAAGGGGACCCCATCCTAGAGCTGGAGGGGGACCCCGGTCCGAGCTGTGCTCCTGCATCCCTGGGAAATGGCTCTCGGGATGGGAAGGACCCCCCAGACCCCCCATGTCCTGCTGATGCCCTAACGAGGGCAATTAGCTCTGCAGTGTCCCCACTGCTCCGGGCACGGTGAGGGACCTGGGAACACAGAGCATTGCCAGGGAGGGTGCTGGTGGCCAAGTGACACCGGTGTCCCCCCCTGTACAAGCTGCGGGAGCACCTGGCCAAGGGGCAGCGGGTGCTGGCGGGCGAGGGCATGTCGCAGGTGGTGCGGAGCCTGCTGGAGCTCATGGCCCGCAAGACCTACTACAGCGGGGACCTGCTCTTCTCCGTGGAGATCCTGCGCAACGTCACCGACACCTTCAAGAGGGCCACCTACACCCCGTCCTCCGAGGACGTGCAGGTAGCGGGCAGGGGACGGCGAGGGATGCCCCCGGGGAGGTGGCGGCGGTCGGTCCCCGGACCCCAGCCCCGCTGAGCCCCGTCCCCGCAGCGCTTCTTCCAGGTGGTGAGCTACATGGTGGATGCGGAGAACCGGGACAAGTGGGAGGATGCCCAGCAGGTGAGTGGCACAGGGCACAGGTGGGTGGCCGGGGCAGCCAGGATGTCCCCACCATGGGGACGCATCCCGGCGGCTGCGGAGCTGGTCCCTTGCCCACAGGTCTCGCCTGGCTCCGTGCACTTGATGAAGGTGGTGGAGGACTTCATCCACCTGGTGGGGGACGCGCTGAAGGCCTTCCAGAGCTCCCTCATCGTCACCGACAACCTGGGTGAGCGACGGGGCGGGCGCGGGGCCTCGGTGGGCGCAGGGAGCCGGCCGGTGACGCCCGCTCTGCCCTGCCAGTGATCAGCATCCAGCGGGAGCCCGTCTCCGCCGTCTCCAGCGACATCAACTTCCCCATGAAGGGGCGCCGGGGCATGAAGGATTGGGCGCGCAGCTCCGAGGACAAGCTCTTCATCCCCAGGGAGGTGCTCAGCCTCGCCTCCGCCGGTGAGGCAGGGCTGGGGCCGCGGGAGCGAGCGCGCTCTGCATGTGCGTGCATGAGTGTGCACCTGGGGCTGTGCAGGGGTGCACGCGTGTGTGAGCATGTGAGTGCACATCTGGTGCTGTGCACAGGTGTGAACGTGCGCGTGTGAGTGCAGATCTGGTGCTGTGCACAGGTGTGAGCGTGCGCGTGTGAGCGCAGATCTGGTGCTGTGCACATGTGTGAGCATGCACATCTGGGGGTGTGCTGGTGTGTACCCGTGTGTGAGCACGCACATGTGTGAGTGCACATCTGGTGTTGTGCACGTGGGGCATGCACATGCGGTGCAGTGCACATTTGCACACATGTATGAGCGTGCATACCTGGGAGCGTGCATGTGAACATGTGTGTGCACGTGAATGTGTGTGAGCTTGCATGTCTGGGGCTGCACATGTGCTAGAGTGCACATCTGGGAGTGCATGCGTGTGAGCGTGCACATCTGGGAGTGCACATGCGTGAGTGTGCAGACAGCCTCCTGCCAGCCCGCGTGCCTGCGTGTCTCCGTGTGTGCCACGCCTGTGTCGGGGAGGGGGTGCGTGTTCCCTCACGCGTGTCAGGGGCAGCCGTGTGGGCTCTCACGTGTGCGTGTGAGCTCGCTGAGCCCACGCCTGTGCCGGGCGCTGGATCACGGCGCCGCTCTCCCTTCCCCTCTCTCTGCAGAAACGGATGAGTCGTCCCACTTCGTCATCGGGGCCGTGCTGTACCGCACGCTGGGGCTGATCCTGCCCCCGCCCAGGTGAGTGGGGCTGCCCGCTGTGCCCCGCGCCGTGTCCCCGTCCCTGTGACAGCCGGTGCCCCTCCCTGCAGGACCCCCCTGGCCGTCACCTCCAAGGTGCTGATGGTGACGGTGCGCCCGCCGACCAAGCCCGCGGAGCCCCTCGTCCTGGTGGAGCTCTCCCACATCATCAACGTGAGTGTCCCCCTCCTGTCCCATCACTGTGTCACCATGTCACCGTGTCACTGTGTCACTTCTCGGTTCCATGTGGGTCCCACCGGCCCCTTCACCCCCAGGCACTGAGAGTTGGCCAGGGGCCAGCAGCTCTCAGCCAGTGGCCACAAGTACTCGGCTCCGTGCCCACGGTGGGGACGTGCCAGCGTTGGGCAGGTCCCCACGGGCTGATCGCCCTCCTGGGGCTGGGAGCAGGGCAGGGGGGCAAAGCACTAACCCGTCCCTCTGTCCGCAGGGCACGTCCCACCCACAGTGCGTCACCTGGGACTACTCGAGGACGTGAGTGGGGCACGGGGGGGGACAGGGACACCCCAGCCATGCCCTCGCTGGCGGGCAATGCTGGGCAATGGGGCTGGGCTGTCCCAGTGCCCCGTCAGTCCCTGGGGAGGCGGTGGGAGGGATGGGGAGCAGGGCTGCGGGTGAATTGTGCTGCCACGGGATCGATCCGCCTCTGCGTGACGCCGGGGACGGATGCCGCCAGCCTGCCAGATGCAATTTGTTAGCGCGGAGCCCGGCACTCTGGCAGGAGCGAGGGAAAGTAGGGCACGGCGGGGGGGCGGGCGGCACTGCGGGGCGCGGGGCAGCAGTGCTGGGCCCCCCCACCCAGTGCCTGTGGGTGCTCCACACCTCGGGGTCACTGGTTCCAGTACGGCTCCTGTGCTCATGGGGAGGCGCGTGGCTGTGATGAGCGTGGCAGATCTCAGCCTGGCCCTGGGGGAGCTGCGTCCCCAGCTGTCCCACAGACCCAGTTCCCAGTTTCCCCGCCTCACTGGGAGCTGTGGCTGCTCTCCCTGCGCATAGCCAGCGTCACCGTGGGGCACCCCCTCCCAGCTCCCTCCCGGGGGGGTCCCCATGGTGGGAGGGGTCCCCATAGCAGCGGGGGGAGCATCGCCCGCTCCCGGGCGGGTCTGGCTTTGGGGGTAGCACGTCTCTGCTGCGTGAGCCATGGCTCGTGCTGGGGGGGACGTGGGTGCTGGGGGGCCCTGGGGCTGCTCCTGCCTGCCGCGGCGCTGCCTCGGCCCCCCTCCATCCCCACCACCCCTCCTTCCAGGCCTGGCCCCCTCCGTCTGCGGTTTGCCCCCCCCAAACCTGGGCGGGATGATTAAAAATCAAGTATTTGTGTTGCACCGCTCCCCAGGGGGATCAGCACCAGGGCAGGCGGGGACACCCGGAGCAGGGATGGCTTCGCCCCCGCGATGGGCTCGGGGGATTAACCTGTCCCCTGGCAGTGCCCCCCGCCCTGTCTACCCCCCCCCAGGCAGGGGCCAGCAAAGGGTTAACTCAGGAGAGGCGTGAGGGGCTGCCTGGGTGTTTGATCATTTCAAATTGCTCTCCCTCGCTCTCGTCCCATTAATCAGGGATGCTGGCTTGGGAAACTGGGACACGGAGAGCTGCCAAACCCTGGAGACCCTCCCAGCTCACACCAAATGCCAGTGCCGCCAGCTCGCCACCTTCGCTGTCCTCGCCCAGCTGCCCAGAGACCTGGTAGGGGACAGGACTGGGACAGGGACGAGCCTGCTGGGGACACGGGCCATGGATGGGGGGCGATCCCTGGGCTGCGGGACCTGGCCGAGGTGGGCGCCCGGGGGGGGATGGGGATGGGCAGAGGCTGCATTGCCCGCAGGCACCTCGACAGGGTGGGGGGGGCACTGGGAGGATGAGGGGGGTGTCTCCCACCACCCAAGGGAGGGGCCCCTGCACCTGCTGGCACCCCGAGGGTGGGCTTGGGCGGGCAGGGGGCTGCCGTGGTCGATAGGGCTCGATATGGGGCATTGCTTTGTGCAAGGAGGGGAGGGGGCAGCCCCGGCCCCAGGCATCCCCCCACACCATTGCTATTCCGCCCGCGTCCCCCGTCGGCATGGAGATGGGCATGGGTCCCCGGGAAGGCGCCTTGGCTGCGCCACCGCCGCCACCGACCCCCTCCGGCGCCCGGGGGTCCCCAGCCGGGGGGGTGGAGGGGCCCAGCGGGGGGCAGGGGGCTGGCAGGGAGCAGCCATGGGGGGCCGGGCTCAGCCGCTCCCCCCCTGTTCCCCACCAGGCCATGGACCCCTCGGGCACCCCGTCGGTGCCGCTGATGATCGGCTGTGCCGTCTCCTGCATGGCCCTGCTGACCCTGCTGGTGATCTACGCTGCCTTCTGGAGGTGACCGGGGACATCTGGGGACCCGGGGGGCACCTGGGGTGCGAGACCATGTGGGGAGGGGGCGGCAAAGGGGGGCACGGCGCAAGCAAAGGCTCAGCATCAAGGTGATTAAATGCAACGTGGTGGGAAGAGAATAACCCCGGTGGCAGGCGGGTGGGAGAGGTGCCTGGGCTGCCTGGCACTGTCCCTGGCCCAGGACAGCACCCGCCCGCTGACAGCATGCAGGGGACATGGGACAGGGACATGGGACGGGCTGGCGCCCCGGCCCCACGCTGCTCCTGCCCACAGGTTCATCAAGTCAGAGCGCTCCATCATCCTGCTCAATTTCTGCGTCTCCATCCTGGCCTCCAACATCCTCATCCTCGTGGGCCAGTCCCAGATGCTCAGCAAGGTGGGTGCCACCACCGTGCCCCTCTTTGCAGGGTCCCTGGGTGGGCGCGGGGGCTGCGGCGGGGTCCGAGCGCTCTCTTCCCGGCCGGTCACCTCGTCCCTGCTGGCTCCCAGCAGCAGATTGGATTTGGATTAACTCGATCTCGGGATTAAAGCCTTTGCGCCGGTGGCTTTGACACAAACCTCGCTCGGGTGTGGGATTTTAACCGCCGCGGTGCCGGGCGCGTGGCCAAGGTGGTGCCGTGATGAAGTGCCCTCATCCCTGCAGGGTGTATGCACCATGACGGCCGCCTTCCTCCACTTCTTCTTCCTCTCATCCTTCTGCTGGGTGCTGACGGAGGCCTGGCAGTCCTACCTGGCGGTGATCGGCCGGATCCGGACACGCCTGGTCAGGAAGCGCTTCCTGTGCTTGGGATGGGGTAAGAGCCTGGCAGGGCTGATCCCGCGACGGGGTGGAGGGGAGGCACGGCGTGCCGCTCCCTGGTGCACCCCAGGGTTATCAGAAGGGGAAACTGAGGCACAATGGAGGAAAGCAGACCCAGGTGTCTTGGTCCTTTCGACGGGGCACCCTCTGACCTGCCAGACCATGGGGAGCTGCCAGAAGAGCCCCATCCCTGTCCCCATCCATGGGGGCTGGCACAGGGGTGATGTTGGGTGGGCACAGTGATGCCACCCCCCTGCAGCTCCAGCCTCGTCTCCCCTCTCCAGGGTTGCCAGCTCTCGTTGTCGCAGTCTCCGTCGGCTTCACACGGACCAAAGGCTACGGGACGGCGAGCTAGTACGTGGGGACAGGGGGACACAGGGCTGGGCACGGGGACTGCTCCGGGCTGGCAGCAGTGCTGGGAGCAGGGGATGGGGACGGGGGTGTCGGGGATGGGGGTGTTGGGGATGAGGACGGGGGTGTCCCCTCTCCGTCAGCCCCTGACATGCCGTGGTCCCCCGCAGCTGCTGGCTCTCGCTGGAGGGCGGTTTGCTCTACGCCTTCGTGGGACCTGCTGCTGTCATCGTGCTGGTGAGCTGACCCCGAGCCTTGGACCCCCAAAACCCCCCCGGCGCGTGGCAGCTCCTGCTGGCCCCGGCTCGCGGAGGGCTCCGTGCCCGGCCCTAACCCCGGCGCCGCTCTCGCCCAAGGTGAACATGCTGGTCGGCATCATCGTGTTCAACAAGCTCATGTCCCGCGACGGCATTTCAGATAAGTCCAAAAAGCAGCGAGCTGGGTAAGTGCCCTGCGCCCCACGGGGCTGTCCCGGGGGCCGGCGCGGAGCACCCTGCCCTGCCGCACTGCAGGGCATGGCATGGGGTCTCCTCCGGGAGCGGGCTGAGGACGGGGCAGACTTCACCTCATCAGTGGGAGGCGGGGACCAAGCCCGGGGCATCCACGGCCCCTCGTTGGGGGGCTGCTGGAGGGGCAGTAGCTGGAGGGGGCAGTCACTCCCACACCTTCCCCCGGGGAAGGGGGAGCCGCATGCTGCGGACCCCCCTCCCTGCTGCCAGTGGAGGGGGCTGAGCCCTGCCCGCCCCATCCCGCTGCCGCTTGGCCACCCCGGCTCATCATTAACAACTGCTGCCGCCCTCGACTAACCCGGCTCTCTCTCTCTCTTTCTCTTTTCCTTCTCCCATTTGCTTTTTGCCTGTGTCTGTCCATCCATCCATCCGTCTGTCTGTCCATCTGTCCAACCCCCCCTCCCCATCCTGCTCTCCCACGGCCTCGCTCTCCCCGCCTGCATCCCCGCGTGGCCCGGTCCTGGCCGCGGGGCGCCGGGGGGGTGGTGGGCACGTAGCTCCAAGCCCCCACCCTGCGGCAACCTGCTGCTGAAATGCACCAAGTGCGGCGTGGTGTCCAGCGCGGCCATGACCTCCGCCACCGCCAGCAGCGCCATGTTAGTGCCCGCCACGCGCCCGCTTCGCCCCCCGCCCCGAGCACAGCCCTGGACCCCGGGGAGCGGGGCGGGTGGGCTCTGGGCATCGTCCTGGGGAGGGACGGGCGCTGGGTTGGGGGTCCCGTGGGCAGGGTGAAGGCTGTGTGCTCGGGGCGGCCCCGGGCGCGGGGTGCGCGTGCCCCACCGCGGCCATCATGTCTGCATGGCATGGCTTCCCGCAGGTCACGTCATCTCCGGGGTTGGGGCGCGGGGGGCTCAGCTCCTCTTCCCCGGGGTGGCTTGGGAGCGGGGAGGGTACGGGGGGCACCACGCCATGGGGCACGGGCCGGTCCTGGCCTCGGGGGCGTCCCCGGGACCCTCTTCCCGGCACGTGAGCCCCCATGGGTGCTGGCTGGGACGTGTCCAGGGGGTTGGGCTGTGACCACTGCCACCCTGGTCAGCCAAGGTCCGTGCTCCCGGGGGTTTAGTTGCAATAGAAGCAGCCCCAAAATTCACTGCTAAAAAAGAAAGAAACCCCCTTTCTGCTCTTCTTGCGGCTGTGGGAGGGTGACGGTGGCCCCGCATCCCCCCAGCCCCCTTGCTGCCGGCTGCGCTGCCTGTGCGGGGACAGGGACGGGGACATACATGGCTGTGCCCTGCCCAGGCCAGCTCGGTGGTGCCGATGGCTCAGCCTGGGGTTGTGCCGGGGCTGCCGGGGGGAGAAGGAGCCCATGGGCCCCCATGCCCTAAGGCAGGCAGTGCCCCGAGCACCCAGCCAGCGCCGGCTTGGGGACGCCGAGGAAGAGGGGACAGCGGGGGGCCTGACGGGGCACATGGCATCTGCAGGGTGCTTGGGCTCGAGTCTCCGTGCCGTGCACGCACGGTCAGCCCCGACCACGCTTGCGGGGCTGGGGGCGATGCTCGGGGGGGGCTGTCGCGGGGCAGCCCCGGTGCAGCGGGCTCACCCCGGCCCCTCTCTCCCTGCCCCAGGGCATCGCTGTGGAGCTCCTGCGTGGTCCTGCCTCTGCTGGCGCTGACCTGGATGTCGGCCGTGCTCGCCATGACCGACCGGCGCTCCATCCTCTTCCAGGTCCTCTTCGCCGTCTTCAACTCCGTCCAGGGCTTCGTCATCATCACCGTACACGGGTTCCTGCGCCGAGAGGTGGGGTAGCCCCGGAGGGGTGCCGGGGGGGGACCCCTGGCCACGGGGCCGTGACCGGCTCTGTCCCCGCAGGTCCAGGACGTGGTGAAGTGTCAGATGGGGGGGTGCAGGAGCGAGGAGAATGAAAACTCGCCCGACTCCTGCAAGAACGGGCAGGTGCAGATCCTGGTGAGTGCGGCAGCGCTGGCGCGGGCACCGGCAGGGCTGGGCAGGGCTGCTCGCCCCAGCTGGGGCAGGGTCCCCCTTGCAAACCCCACTGCTCCCGGTGCTGGCCAAGATCCATTCATTTCCCCATCTCTCTCCCTCTCTTTCTCTCCTCTCTCTCTCTCTTTTTCCCCTCTTTCTGTATTTTTATAGACAGATTTTGAAAAGGACGTTGACCTGGCGTGTCAGACAGGTGAGGTCTCCCCTGCCCCCTGCGCTGGGGACGGGGATGTCACCGTGCCACGCCTGGGAGGGACAGGCAGTGTGTGCCGGGGCGGGCGCGATGCCACCGCGCAGGGGGTCGGTCCAGCCTCCCCGCCCTCCCGCGGGACCCCGGGGCCGGCTCTGACCCCGCTCCCTGCCCGCAGTGCTGTTCAAGGAGGTGAACACCTGCAACCCCGCCACCATCACGGGCACCTTGTCCCGCATCTCCCTGGATGGGGATGAAGACCCCAAGCTCAACACCACCTCAGAGGGTGGCCTGGGCTTCTCCAGCCTGCCAGGGAACATCCCTCCCCCCAGCATCCTGGTCCAGGTCCCCAAGATGACGCCCAACGTGGTGGCGGGCTTGGGCGAGCTGGGTGACCCGCCGGCGCAGCAGCTCAGCCTGGAGACGCCGGGTCCCGTCTACCTGTGCACGGAGAGCAGCCTGCGGCCCCTGGAGTACGGCTGGCTGCGGGCCCCCGAGCCCCCGCGGGAGAGCGACTACATGGTGCTGCCGCGCCGGACCGGCAGCCTCAAGCCCTTCCCGCGGGAGGAAGGCACCCTCGGTCCCGGCACCGAGGAGGGCGTGCCCAGTGGGACAGGGCGCCCAGCGGCCGAGGGGGACGCCTACCCCAGCTTTGTCGCGGTGGACCACGTGAACTTGAACCAGCCCTATGGGACGGTGAAGACCCCCTATGGCCTCCAGTTCAAGCAGCACCCCACCGTGCGGCAGATCCTGGCCTCGGAGCTGTCGGAGCGCAGCCGCACCATGCCCCGCACCGTCCCTGGCTCCGCCATGAAAGTGGGGTCCCTGGAGGTGAGCGGGGGGCTGGCGTGTGAGTGTGCCCGTGGACACGTGTGGGGAGGGGGATGTGTGGGAGGGAGCTGGGTGAGCGTGCAAGAGCATGCATGAGCGTGTGTGCACGTGCAGGGTTGCATGAGTTGCCCCCGTGCTCGCTGCTCGGCGTCGCACCCGTTGTTTGGTGCTGCCTTCACCCCAGTAGCACGGTGGATAAGCTGCACGTCCCCCAGCTCGGCCGGGAGCCCCGTGTCTCCAGCCGGGCTCTGTCCCCTGCGAGTGGCATGGCTTGGGGCTGGCACCAGCTTCCCCCCCCTGCCCTGCTCCCCCCACGTCCCAGACCTGCAAAGACCTTTCCCCTTTCTTCTCCATCTCCTCCCCCTGCTCTGGGCCCTGCGCATCCCCTGCCAGAGGAAGAGGTTGCGATACTCTGATCTGGACTTCGAGGTAAGCCGCGCCACGGCAGCGGGTGTCACCAGTGCCCGCCGTGGGGTCGGGCGCCATCCGGGTACTGAGCCACCTTGTCCCCGGGTCCCTCTGGCTCGCTGTCAGCAAAGCAGCAGCCCAGCTCGGAGGAGTTTTATACCAAGCAATAACGAGCGTTGGCTCTTGATTAAAATGCCAGCACCAAGCAGAAGTGTTGCAGCGGGCTCTGCCGCTCGTCTGGGTGCCCCGGGCAGGCAGGGGGTGAGCGGGCGGGAGGGGGACAGGGATGGGGGGGCTGTGCCGAGGGGCGCGGGGCCGTGCTGGATGCCGACGGCCGCAGGCTCTGCTCTCGCCCCGCAGAAGGTGATGCACACACGGAAGCGCCATTCCGAGCTCTACCATGAGCTCAACCAGAAGTTTCACACGCTGGACCGGTACCGGGCCCCAGCTGGCGGCTCCTCCAAGGTGAGGTCCTGGGGGCCCCATCCTGCCCTCATCTGCTCCTCCACCTCTCCCTGCATGGACCGTGGCATCCTGGGGAGGACAGGGGAGACGGGGCATCCCCGGGAGGATGCTGGGGCTGAGCGCTGTGGTTATTTCTGCAGCGAGAAAAGCGGTGGAGCATCTCGTCGGGCGGCGGGGAGAAGAGCATGGCCAATGTAAGTGCCCGAGCCCCCCAGGGGCTGATCCACCCCATCCTGAATGGGGCTGGAGGGTGGAGGTGGGCGGCTGTGTCCCAGGGCTGGGTGCTGGTGGGACAGAGCCGTGCATCGCCACGCACCGCAGCTCCCCCTCGCCCCGCAGGATGCGGCCAACCCCGAGGAGCAGCAGCCGCAGGCACCGGCCGCACCGCCGAAGCCGTGGAGCACGTTCAAGGCGATGACGCTGGGCTCCCTGCCCAGCACCAAGCGGGACCGGCTGGAGCTGCGCTGCGCGGACTGGGAGGGCCCCTGCGCCAGCCTGGATGCAGCCGACGGCGACTTCCAGACGGAGGTGTGAGCCCCGCACCCGCTGCCACCACCATCGCCCCGGCGCAGGATGAGCCAAGACGCTGGGTTTGCTCCGTCCTCCTCGGTGACCGGGGGGGTCCCCGCCTGGCCGGAGCCGTCCCCAAAGCAGGGACCACGCTCCCCCCCGGCCACAGCCGCCTCCCGCCCGTCCTCGCGCGGTTTCTCCTCCCTGCCACCCTCCGGACGCGGGTGCGGAGGGGACACGCGCACCCCCCCATGCTCACCCACCGATCACGCCTGCACCCCCGCCGGGGCAGGACCGGCCGTCGAGGCCATCAGATCTTCGTTCTTTTCTACCGGGATGTTTCTTCACGCCGTGCACCGTGTGCACGCGAGCGGCCGCCCCCCGGGGCCGCGCTGCCCTCGCCCCCCGGGGCCCCGTGGCCGCCCCCTCCCAGCCCTCCCCACCGTCCCCACCCCACGGGGCAGGTGCTGTCGTTGTTGGAAATAAAAGTTCACTCTCTGTGGTGCCGTGGGGCCGCGGCCACCGCCTCGTGCTTCGTGTCGGGTGGTCCAGCTGGGGAGCGGGGTGGCCGTCACCCAGTGGGGACCCCCGGTCTGTCTGCTCCCCTCTGGTCCCCTCCCCGCGTGGGCTGTGCCCCTGCCCGGAGCCCGCAGGATGCTGCTGGCCAGGGCTGAGCCCGCGCCCACACGCTGCGTTGCAAATGAGCGTCTTGTCGCAGGAGCCAAGAGCAGTAAATTACATGGTAATTAATCTATGAGCAAATTAGTAACTTTGGGGGCAATTACTGTGCAGTCTGCAGAGGCACGTAACGTGGGGTGCCTCGCGCTGCCGGAGCATCCCTGGCCCGGCCGGAGCTGGGCGTGGCAATGTGGGTGTGCTGCCCACGGCCACCGTGCGGGTGCCACCGGGGTGGGGACGGACAGGGACGGGGTGTTGGGACACGGTGGGCTGGCAGCAGGGCCAGCAGCCATGACCGGGAACGCTGGGCTTGTGCTGGACCAGGAGCTGTTGGGAGAGCAGGGCCAGGGCTCGAGCTTGGGGCAGGGCAGTGCTGGAGGAGGGGACGTCTCTGCAGCCTGGGGCTCAGCACCTTGGGACTAATGAGGACTGTGCTAAGTGTTAATCTGTGGCATGGATCAGGTGCCTGGGCAGCTCAGCTGGACCGTGGCACCAAAACCCTCCCACCGCGGTGTGCCGTAACACACTGGGGAGGCTGTGCAGCCACTGTGCTGGTGGGAAGTGTGCCCTGGTCATGGCTATCGCTTCTCTCTAGGAGAAGCCGCCAGAGCTTCTCCAAGGGCTTGTTTTGGTGAGGACAGGCTCGGCACAGGCTGTGGGTGAGCAGGCAGCACCCTCAGCACCCACATTTTGGGCAGGCAACATTCCCGCAGGGATGGAGCTGGTGGGAGCCATGGGGCTGGCAGCGACCCCCTGCTCCCAGGGGGATGCTGGCACTGCCAAGACCCCCGGGCAGAGGATGCTGCCCAGTTTGGACCAGTGGCCTCCAAGGTGCTGGTTTACTCCTCACCTGAGCACCCTGCAAGCCCTGGGCACCCCAAACCCCCTGGGTGCTGGGGGTTGGGGGCCCTGCCAGCCCTCACCACCCCAAGGCAGCTGCGCTTTCCCCTGCCGCAGCATCAATTAGTCCTCATCAGCGCAGGCCCAGGGCCATGGAGACGTGATTGCGAGACGAGGCATGAAATTAGGCGGGCTAAAAGGGAGCGTCGTTAACCGAACCTGCCTGGGGAGCCCACGGAGCTGCCAGTGCCCGCAACGACTCAATCGGTGCCGACGGCTGGGCACCGGCACGGTGCGGCTGGGAGGGACCGAGCATCCCTCCTGGGGGGGTCCCTTGCCAGGGATGAGCCGTGGCTGTGCCCATGGGAGAGGGGACCCCCATGGGAGCCAAAAAGGGGTGCGGGAAGGTCCTGGGGCAGGGTGCTGCAGGAGAGGACCGTGCATTTGGGGGTGCTGCATCTGGTGGGGGCTGGCAAGGCAGAGCTGAGAGGGGGGGCAGGCACCTCCCACCCAGAGCCCCGGCTCAGCCTGGCTGTGCCACCGGTGCTGCGTGGCGATCCCCTCCCTGCTCCCACCGCTCTGCCCGCGCCTGGCAGCGCCAGCCCTGCGGTTTCCCACCGGCTCCCTCAGCCTCCCAGTGTCTTGCCAGCAGCTCACTGGTTCCCACTGGCATGGAGCCCGCGGCGGAGCAGTGCTGCAGGGGGGCTGCCCGCGGGATGGGACAGGAGATGCTGCTCCCAGCCCCAGTGCAGCCATGCTGGGGCATGGGGGCAGGATGCGGCCCCCAGAGTGGGGGGGGTCTCACCTTGGCCCCCCAGGCTGTCCCATTAAGGCTGAAGTGTTAATTGCATAACCCAGTTCATCCCAGCACCACCCAGTTCAGGTTTGGGGTGCGGGGAGAAGCAGGCTGGGGGCTGCAGCACAGTGATGGGAGCAGGGAGGGGGCGACCGTCCGTGGAGGAGGCGAGGGAAGGGGCCAAATTCTTCCCCCCCATTAGAGCCTCCTCAAACAAGGCAGAAAGGGGAGATGAGGGGGCCCGGCACAGCCTCCTCCTGCCCCCGGGTTTGCCGGCACTGGGCTGGCGCCAGCTCCAGTTGTGCAACAGATGCTGGAGCCACGGCATGGGGAGGGGACCAGGCCCGAGCACGGGGGCTTTGGCTGCCCATGCCGGCGGGGACGGGGCTGCCGGAGAGGCTACGGGAGGGTGGCAGGGCTGGACACGGCGAGGGGCTGCGGTGGGGCTCGGCCGTGGCTCCCCGGCCCCATGGAGGGCGTGGGGTGGGAGGCTGTGCTCCAGGGGTGATGCTGGGGGTCAGGGGCACCGGCCCCTCCCCGGGGATGCTCGCCCGCTGCCTTGGCTTGGCTGCTAATTTTGCTAATAATAGCAGCCGCGTCCTCTCGCTCCAGTTGCTGGGAGCCGCCACGCTCTGGGATCCTCCCGCCCCGCGCTTCGGGGTCCCAGGGCCGGCTCCAGCTCCCCTCCTCTCCCTTCCCAGCCAAACGCAGCCGCGAGAGGCAGCATCAGGGTTTCCTGGGGCATCTGTTGACAATTAGCAGCTTTTATTACTCATGGAGACGCCATATGCGGTGAGGGAATGGAGCCCGGGCGAGAGGCGCGGGCTCGCGGTGTGCTCCGGCAAGGGGGGACGGGGGGCCAGCCCCCAGTCCTGCGGTGCGCAGAGGGTGTGTGGGTCTGGGGAGCAACTGGGGGTGCTGGGGGGTCCAAGCAGGTCGGAGAGCTCTGGAGCCATTTTCCATCTGCAGCTTCCATCTGAGCCAAACTCCCCCCCCCCGCCCCATACCAAAAATGTTCGGTTTGGGGGGCGGAAATGATGGAGAAATGGTTCTGAGGCTGCGCAGCACACGGCGGCGCGGGGGGACGGCGAGCTCTGCCGCTTGGCTCCCCAACCGCTTCTCCCTTCGTGTTTCCAAAGTATTTCCTCCAAAAGAGGCAAAACTGCTGTTTTAACGCTGCGGAAACAAACGGGCCCCGTCAAGCTGGGAAGAATCCCCGCGGGCTCTTTCCTTCCCAGCGAACACTGGAATCGGGAGGTTTGTGCCCAAATTGGTACAGAAATAAATGCTGAACCGCCGAAATCCTCGCCACAGGAATTCCCTCCTGTGCGCTGCCCGGGCCAGCGTGCCGGCAGCTGCCTGCGAGCTGGCAGGGTCCGGCGGCGTTACCCCAGCCCTCACCCCCCGGCAGTTGGGGCCCTGGGGGGGCCCATGGCGGCAGCGCCGGGGCTGAGCTCGGCACGGGAGGCGGGGAGCCCTGGGGTGACCCAACCGCCGCAGCCGCCGCATGACGCTCGGGGTCGGAGGGAAAATTGTCTCCAGCCCGAAAATTGCCGGGCTCTGCTCCGGCTCGTGTTTCTTGGCAGCCAGAGCGGCTGTTTCTTGGAAGTGCAGCTTGCCTCCGCTTTTTCCGTCCTGGGTCGGTGGGCAGGGGCCGCAGGATCCTGCTTTCCATCCCCCAGCTCGGCATCGCTCCAGGGGATGCTGGCACAGGCTGGAGACAAACTGCTCCCCACTTAGCAGAGTGCTGGGGGAGCAGGATCCGGCCTCCTTCCCCCAGAGACACGGATTCCGTGCACGGGCACAGCAAGGGGAAGCAGGAGCTGCACGGAGCGGAGGTTTCCATGCCGTGGCTGTCCCCACGCTCCCGGCGCCGGCAGGGTCCCTTCGTGCCGCTGGACTGGGGACAATCTACCCGTGGGAGCACCTTGGGAAACTGAGGCACGGGAAGAGCAGCAGGAGGGATAGGTGCAACCCCCCAAAGCGATTCACAGCCAAATTTGAGGGTGCTGGGAGCTGCTGGCCGTGCTGGTGTTAGCAAGGAGTCTGGCTTGAGAGGAAGGGACGCGGCTGCCCTTCGTCCCTGCTCTGCTGCGGGGTGGGCTGTGGGGCCGGGGTGGGCTGTGGGGCCGCGTCATGGGGCCGAGCCTGGTGCTGGGGGCGAGGGCAGGTCCCACCCGCCCCAGCTCCCCCCACCCACCCCACGCACAAACCCCGCTCGTGCTCACGCGTGGGGTTCGTTGCTGCTGGGTGGCCACAAACAAAGAACAGTTCGGGGTGAATAATTGTCCAATAAACAGGAATTATAAAAAATTCGTTATATTTCATACCCACTTGCTTTAATTACCCTTAATTACTACAGTAGGCAACTCGCAGGAGAATCGAGCGCTCTGTCACCGCATCTCGGGGGCTGTCGGCTGAATAAATGGCAGAGTCGAGCTGCTCTTCAAAAGCAGCGTCGCTTGGTTTGCCCGCGACAGCTTATTTACTGTGGGCTGAATAAATATCAGTTGTTAATTAGAGCGCGTTTATTGAGATGCATGCGTCCCTAACACACATTTGTAAAGCTTCAGTGTAAATAGATTCATCACAATTTGGGAGGAAAGCGGCTGAGCAGGGGCCCGGCGGTGCTGTGCCACGCTGGGCATCCCTCGGAGAGGGGATGCAGGGATGGGGACCCGGGGACACACGTGGCGGCTTTGCATCCCCCAGACCCAAACTTGCGTGGGTCAGCTGCTGCCCTGTCTGGGCCTGCTCCCTGCCTGCTCCCTGCCCGCTCCCTGCCTGCAGGGGCTCGGGGTGGCCTGGCTTGCGTGGAGAGGGGATGCTGGAGCGGAGCTGGGCAGCCAGGCTGAGGGGCAGCGGGGCGGCATTTGGGGCTGGGACGTCTCTGCGGTGCGGAGCCGGACGCCGCGCAGAAGCGGTGTGAGCCAGGACGGGTGCCGGATCCCGGCAGCAGTGCCAGCGGGAGGGATGGCGGCAGAGACCCCGTCCCAGGGCTCTGACCCCAGGCACCTCGTCCTGGGCCAGACTGTCCCCAAGTCAGCGGGCACCAGGGAGGGTACATCAGCTCCATGGCACTGGGGGGACTGGCTGCCCCGATGCCGCGGGGTCTGCCCGGGGCTGCTCCCGCCTCGGCCGGGCGCTGTGGTCCGGTGCCGTGCCGGTTGAGGAGCATCCCTGGAGGGATGCCCTCCTCTCCATAGTGGCAACCATTCTGGCCAGCGACGCCATCGCCGGTGCCAACACCTGGGTCCCCTCTCGTCCCTGGGGGGGAGGAAGAGCTGCTCCACAGGGATGGCAGCCAGCGGATGGGGTTCACCCCATCCCGGGGATCGGGGCACCCCGCTCGCCCCCCGCAGGGGGTCCCCTCCTCCGGGTGGGGGTCCAGCCCCCGGGGGAGGGGGAAGGCGGGGTGGGGAGGGCGCTGCCGGAGGCGCCCGGCGGGGAGGAGGAGGAGGAGGAGGGCGGGGATGCGAAGGCGGGAGGCGGCTCGGGCCCCCCCCGGGTTGGGGAGGCGGAGGGCGGGCAGCCGCCGGGGGACGGCTCGGGCCCCCCCCGGAGGGAGGCGGGGAAGGCGGCGGGGGAGGCGCGGCGGAGCTCCCGGTGTCCCGCGGCGCTCCCACCGCCCCGGCCCGGCCGGACCCGCCGCACCGCCCGCTCCCTCCCCGCCAGCCCCGGGCCCCGCCGAGCACCGCACAGGTGAGCCCCGGACCCCGCCGCTGCCGGGCACGGGGAGCGGGGCAGAGCCCGGCCCCGCCGTCGGGGGGGCGCGGAACGGGGGATTCCCCCGTAATTGATCGTAATTAGTCACCGCCCCGCGGCGGGCGGGCCGGGAGCGGCGTCCCGGAGCCGTGGGGACCCGCCGGTGCGGAGGGTGCGGGGGTAGGAAAGGCGGGGAGCAGGCGGGGGGTGCAGGGGGAGCAGGGTGGGTGCCTGGGTGGGTGCAGGGGGAACAGGAGGAGGCGGGGGGTGCAGGGGGAGCCGGGTAGGTGCAGGGGTGGGTGCACCGGGAGCAGGAGTGGGAGCAGGGTGGGTGCAGGGGTGGGTGCACCGGGAGCAGGAGTGGGAGCAGGGTGGGTGCATGGGGAGCAGGGGTGGGTGCACGGGTGCAGGGGGTGCCAGGCCAGGGAAGCCGGCAAGCCGCAGAGAGGAGCCGGGAGGTTGCAGGGGTTGTGCAGGAGGTTTGGGGCAGGGGAGCTTGGGGCGCAGGCAGGGAAGAGCCGGGGGGTGCAGGAGAGCTGAGTGCAGGCAGGGCAGAGGCCGCTGGTCACAAGGGTCCCCGACCGCTGTGTGCAGGGATGAAGGCGCAGGGATGCATGTCCCGCTCTTGCAGCGGCGAGCGGAGCCGAATGTGTCTGGGCTGTCACAACGCCCGGCTCCGGCTGCCTGCATCCCTGCCTTGCCTCGTGGCAGGAAGCAGGCAGGAGGGAGGCCAGGTCGGGGTGACCTGCAAGGGCCTGGGCCACCCCGGGGATCCACACGGGACCGGGAGATAAAACAGGAGGGAGCGAGACCTTCCCAGGAGCTCCTGCGCAGGAGGCACCCGGTTCTGCTCTGGGGCACCCCAGCCTCCGCGTTTCCGGATGTTTGGAGTAAAACTGGGTGCTGGCGTTGGACTGAACCCGTGAATGCCGGGATGGTGGGCTCTTGCGGAGCAGACGGGGGATCCAGCAGTGGATGGGGGCCACTGACCCCCAAAATCTGCCCGAGCCATGGCTGAGTGGGTCAGCATCCACCCCGTGGTGGTGGCTTTGCTGGCAGTGTCCCAGTGTGGGCAAGCTCTGGGGCTGCGGGATGGTGCCCACCACGTGCCTGTCCTGCTGCTGCCTGATCTCTCTCCCTTGCAGGCAGCCGCGTTGGCCCCGAGCCGCTGCCGTGGGCACCATGAGGGGTCTCTGGGCCCTCGTGCTCGCGGGGCTCATCAGCGCCTGTGAGGGGAAGGAGCTGCCGCTGGCAGAAGGTAAGGGGCACTGGGAGCGAGGGCTCGGGGTCTGCACAGGAGCAGCCCCCTCTTTGCTTGTCCCTGGGGAGAGGAGGGAGAAGAGGGCTGCTCAGATCCAGGGATCACAGGGCAGAGGTGGCCAGGGGACACCGTGAGCCGTGCCAGGTCCCCACGTGCCAGGACTGCACGCTGGGGCACGCTGGTGGCCGGAGCAGCGGCTGCGGACATCGGCTCCCTGCTGAGGACTGGCTGCCCCGGCTCTGGGGCTTTGCTCAGCATCCCGTGCGGGCAGGGGACCAGGGAGAGCTGAGCAAGCCCTGCCGCGGGGAGCCAGCCCAGGGACACCCCGCCATCGCCCCCGCAGCGGCCGAGCGCCGGGAACGCCCCATGGCCCAGGCTGCGCTCACGGAGGGAGCGGGCTTGGCCATGCTCCGGCCACGGGGCCCTTGCTGCCAGCTGGCAGTGAAGGCAGCGCCGTCCGGCAGCGCGTGCGGGAGCTGGGTCCGGGAGGGAGCGAGCAGGGGCTGCTCTGTAGGTGAGCCAGGACCGCTCAGGGCAGCGGCGAGGATGCACAGAGCTCCTGAGGGGGTTTTGGCCTCCGGCTGCGAGGTGGGAAGAGGTTTGGCCATGGTGCGTGCCAACACTGGAGTGCTCGGGGCTGTCCCCGTGCAGCTGGGGACAGGGGGATGATGACTGAGCCCATGGGGATCCCCGCCAAGGCCTCCCTGGCTGCGGGGCCGCTGTGCTCGGGTCCCGGCATGGGGCTGGCCGCAGCTCGGGGTGAGCTCGAGGCGGATGGCGGGGAGGAGCTGCTGGCAGCGAAGCCGCGGTTGCATCAGTCTTTGCGGGGGTGGAGCGGTGGCTCGTCACGGCAGGGCCTGGGGGCTGCCCGGCTTTGCCCATGCAAGGGACTCCATGGCCGGCACCGGCACCCACTGTCCCGCACGGCACGGCCGCCTGGCTCCGGACCCTTCGTTAGGGAAACGAGGGCTGGGGAGATGAGGTTTTCCCTTAGGGGCAGCACTGGGGCCGGGAGAGGCTTCAAAGCAGATTGTGCCGGAGGTGATTTATGCCTCGCTTTCCGCCCCCTGCCCCGCTGCGGATGATCTCACCGCCGGCAGGAGGGAGCTCCGCTCCTGGCTGCGACACGTGCCTGCGAGGCTGGCTCCAGTACCGCAGCCCCCGCTGCTGCCGCCGTGCCGGGGGTCCCGAGGGCGAGGGGCACCTCCCTGCGCTGCCGCTGGCCGTGTGTGAGCGAGCGGCCGGCCTGCGGGAGATGCGCCGTGGTGGTGCCCGGCCCTCGGGCGGAGGTGGGCAGTGGGGCCGCGGGGGCCAGAGCCGCCCCCCAGGAACAGCCCCTCCAGGCCTGGTGTGTGCATGGAGACAAAACAAATTCCTCCTTCAATACCCCTTTGTTTCCTCCTCTATCTCGGGCCTCCCAACATCTGGTAGCATCCAGCGGAGGTGGATTGATGCTGCTAAAGCAGTAATATATCAACGCGGTTGCAAACAGCACCAGCATCCCCGTGATCGTGACTGACACGGCATTTCCTGCGGCTCAGCCTCTCGCCATCCCCTGGCCCAGCGCTCGTGCCTGTCCCCTGGGGCCACCAGGTCCGAAGATGTCACCTGGATGGGACAGGAAGGCCAGCGGGCAGCTCTGGGTGCCATCTCCCCGCCTTGCGTGTCTGTGGCACCCGTCCGAGTCTCCTGATGCCGATTCCAGCCGCGGGGCTGTTTTGAGGCAAAACACGCAGCAACTGGGAAAAGCATTTCACCTGGTGAACTTGCTGCGGGAGGCGGCTGGCGCCAGCTCTGAGCTCACCCTCCGTCTCTTCCAAACCTGCTGCTTCGCTCCTGGCGGGCTGTTTGCAAGGAGACGGTGCTGCCGTGGGAGCCGTATTTGCTGGATCCATGCTGCCCTGTGGCTGCCAGCGGCCTCGGCGTGCCGGGGGGCCAGGGCGAGCTCCCAGCAGCACCCCGAGACCTGCAGGGACTTGGGGGGCTCCGCACGGTCTGCACCTGCTTGTACAGCCTCCCCGGGGCCACGGCAGTGATGTGCTGATTTGCCTTGCAGGGGAGCTGTGCCCGCAGCTCTGGGATGAGGATCTGGTCGGGGGCAAGTATGAGAACATAACGGGTAAGGAAAGCCCCTCTCACCCTGCAGACGGGGGTCCCGCACAGCCCCGACTCCCCGGGGATGGGCTCCTTGCCCTGCCTGGAGAGCGTCAGCGCTCGGCACCCAGGTCTCGCCCCCTCCGCTCTGTCCTGCAGGTTTTAACCTGATTAAAAGGTTCGACCTGCTGAAGATCTCCTCCATCAAGAAAGTCCGCAACCCAAGGGGGCCGGTGGTGCTGCGGCTGGGTGCCGTGCCGCTGGTCCAGCCCACGCAGTGAGTGCAAGCGGCTCGTGGGGTGGCTCTTGGTGGCCAGAGCGCCGGCGGGCACCGTCCCCATGTGTTTTAAGGATGAGGCCTGGGCAAAGCTCTTTAAACTTCACCCTTAGCTTGTGCTGGAGGGGCCAGGCAGCTCCGCGGCACCTGGGGGGACGCAGAGGTGCCGGTGGTGCAGCCCCAGGGCTGCCCAAGCCACCTTCCTCCTAGAAAGTAAATCACGGGCTGCAGCAGCTCAGCTGGGTCGTGGCCAGCCCTTACGCAACTGCGGCTCTGTGGCTGCTCTGTGTCTGCTCTCCTCAGCTTGGCAGGCGCTCGCCGGGGTCTAGACAAGCTCAAAACGCTGCTCAGCTCCGAGCAGGCGCTGCTGGGTTTGCTGGGGCCACAGGGGTTTGCTGGGGGAGGCACACAGAGAGCAGCCCTCAGCCCCACCGTCTCCGGCACGTCCTGCCCAGCCGTGCCCGAGGGGCAGGGACTGGCAGGGATGCTGCAGCGTGGCAAGGTGGGAGCAGGTCCACGTCCTCGGGAGCTGTTCCTGGAGGAAGCTGCTGCGGTTTGCACGGCTGCCTCCTCCAGCCCGCCTGTCCCCACATCGCCCCAGGCTGGCACACGGCTACGCCGGGCACGGGGCTCTCCTGAGGGCGAAGGAAACTCAGCCTTGGCTCCTGACCTGGGCAGCCAAGTCCTTAGATGGCTTCTAGATGGCGGATGCTCCGGGCTGGTGTTGCTCTTGGCTGGGTGCCTGTGGCAGCCCAGAGCCAGCCCCAGGGAGCGCTTAGCATGGGGGTGGCCCAGCAGCCAGGTTGTGAGTCCTGGGTGGGCACCCATGGGTGCCCCTCTGCCCTGGCCCTGCGCTTGGGTGCCCCATGAGGACAGCCCTGTGCCCTGCGGAGAGCAGAGGGGACTGCCGGGTCCGGCTTGCTTCCCATGCCTTGGTCCCGCTCCAGAGCGGTGGCTTGGAAAATCGCTGGCATGGTGGAGCTGAGGCCAGGAGCTGAGTGGAGCCCGAAGCAAATATTTCCAGTGGTTGAGTGGGCTGTGGGCGAGCTGGGCACAGTCCCACCGGGAACGGCTGCCCTGCTCCTCACCGTGTGAGGGGGGACCAGGCTGCCGGCGGGAGGTGGGTGCCACGGCTGCCCACTGCCTGCGTGGGAGCATCCATCCCACGGAGCCCGTGGGGTCAGGGACGCGTTTCCCAGCTGCCTGAGGACAAAATTCAATACCATGGTTATAAATGCATGGCCCCAGGTGCTGCAGCCGCCCCAGGAGGGCCGTGTTTGGGGATGCGCGGTGGAGATGGCGGCTATGCCGTGGGGCAGGGATGGGGACAGTGGTTGCGGGTGCCTGGGGCAGGCTGGGCTCGGCCCCCTCCACCGCATGCACGTCCGGCCGGTGCGAGGGGTGCGGGCCTGTGCTTTGGGGGGACGGTCTGAGCTCCCCGTGCTGTGCCAGGATGGGAGGAAGCGTCTCTGCCGTCTGCCTCGTGTTCAGCTCCTGTTGCATAAGTGCTGGCGTCTCCGGCAGCCACAGCCTGCCGTCCGGCTGAGACACAAACAGCTCCAGGTCCAGGCGCTGCCACGTGGGGCCGGGACTGGATCTGCCCCCATGGCATCCGCGGTGCCACCAATGGGGACAGACCCTGGCGGGACCCATGGGGGCTGTTGGGGTGATGCTGCCAGTGAGTGCCATGTGGGTGGGGGTATTGGGGCTGGTGCTGCCGCCGGCTTTGGTGCAAACGCCGGCATCGGAGCTCGGCGCAGGGTCTGGCCACCCCTGACGCCTGTCCCTGCAGGCAGGTGTTTCCCCGTGGCCTCCCCCCCGCCTTCACACTCGTCCTCACCCTGCTGCTGAAGAAGAACAGCACCGGGGAGCACTGGTACCTCTTCCAGGTCACCGACCGGCAGGGCTACCCCCAGGTATGGCCCTGGGGCAGTGGGACGTGCCAGCGGTGAGGGGACAGCCAGGAGCCATCCCCGAGCGCGGTATTGTCCCCTCTCTGCCCAGCTCTCCCTGGCCGTGCATGGCCCTGAGAAGAGCCTGGAGTTTCAAGCCAGGGCGCCGGGGGCCACATTCGTCAGCGCCGTCTTCGCGGGGAAGGCCGTGGCGTCCCTCTTCGATGGGCGGTGGCACAAGGTGGTGGTGGCCGTGCAGAGCCACTCCATCTCCATCCACCTCGACTGCGCCTCCATCTCCTCCAAGCCGCTGGCACCCTGGCGAGCGCTGGCCCCGGAAGGCAACGCCTTCCTGGGGCTGGATGCCGTGCGTGGCACCCCAGTCCGGGTGAGTACCCGTGGGGGTGTGGGCACGCTCTGCCTGCGGTGCAGGATCCGTCCCTGCCTGCTGCTGACCTGCCGCCCCCCTTCCCGCTGCAGTTCGACATCCAGCAAGCTCAGATCTACTGTGACGCCGAGCTGGCCAGGCAGGAGGGGTGCTGCGAGATCTCGGCCAGCGGGGTGAGTCCCCCCAAGCCCCACCCTGGTCCCGGCAGGGCCCTGGCGTTGCCCTGCATGGTCAGGGTTTTCCCCGGAGGGGAAACTGAGGCACAGTGAGGGCAGGTCTCTTAGCCAGAGCTCCCCTGTGGGTCACCTCCTGCTCGCGGTGGCCGGGGACACAGGGCAGCTCTCCACCAGCCCTGGGGCATCACTTGATGCCTGTCCCCACGGCCAGCGCAGGGCACGGTGCAGGATGCATCCCTCTCCCGAATCGCACTGAGTGCTCGGGCAGGGCTGGGACTCCCGGCTCTCACCCCGGCAGCCCCCTGACCCTCCTCTCTCCCTGCAGTGCCTTGTGGAAGCACCCAAGACCCGTCGGCAAGCAGAGCTGATGCAGAGCAGCAACCTCATCGAGATCTCGCCGCGGCCCGAGGGCCGGGTGTACACCCGCTGCTTCTGCCTGGAGGAGCCGCTGGGCGCGGTGAGCTCCCGCATCCCGCCCGCAGCCTGGCATGGGCCCCCAGCCCGGCGTGGGATGCTCCCAGTCCCACGGGGTGGGCAGCGCTCGGCTGCCGCGCCGGGTGCCTGGTGCTGCCGAGCCGGCAGCCACGTTGATTCAGCCCCTGGAAAAGCCCTGTCTCACATTTTCCGTCGCGCCAGGCTCAGTGCGAGGGGAGGGAGGGAGCTGGTGGCGGCCAGACGGCAGGGAGCGAGGGAGGGGAGGGCTCCTGCAGCCCTGCTGCCGGTCTGCTCCAGCTGAGCCGCCAGCTCAGGGCTTAGCCCAAGGCAGGTCGCACCCATGGGTGCCCCAGGCAGGATAACCCAGGGGTGCATGGGGAGGTAGCACCTTGGGGTGCACAGGCAGCATAATCCCCAGCGCACGGGGAGGTATTGCCCAGGGGTGCACGGGGAGGTAGCACCCATGGGTGCTCTGCTCTCTCCACAGGAGCCAGTGAGGACCTCGGGGAGGACTGGCCTGAAGGGAGATCATGGGGAGAAGGTGAGGGGAGGCGGGAGAGGGTGTCCCAGCCCAGCTGCACCAGTCCCGGCACGCCTGGCTCCACTCCCCTTCCTACCGCCGGTGCCGGTGTCATGCTGGGGCCCATCCACACCCTGGGCTGGGTCTGTCCCTGTTCCATTCAGGAACTTGCTGCTGCTGCCAGAGCTGCAGAGATGCCTGCAGAAGCGGCTGCTCTGCTCCCCCGAGCAGGAATTGAGGCCCCACTTAACTCTCCGCCACTGCTGGAGCGATCCCAGCCGTGGCCAAGAGCCTCTTTGTTCCCTCTGAGCGTCTCCGGAGCGCTGCCGGAGCTGGGAAGCGTCTCCAGCGTGCTCCATGCCCCATCCTTGCCTGGGGCTGCTGCATCCCCATGGTGGGATCCTGGGGGGATCCCCAGGGTGCAGACTGGGTCCCACAGCATGGGCTGGGGGCCACGGGGCTTGTGGGGGCTACAAACCTGCTTGGCTTTTCTTTTCACCCTCTGCTCTTTGCCACTTCCCTGCAGGGTGGCAGGGGCCACCCCTGGCAGCCAGGGACACCCAGCGAGGGGGTGAGGTGGGGGGCTGGCCCTGGCTGGGGGACGGGAGCCTGGGGCGCTGCGCTCAGCCCTGCCGGCACCAGCACCCAGGCGCGGGGTGAGGGCAGCCCCATCCTGCCTGGCCCCGGTCCCATGGGAGCACGCTGGAGCAGCTGGTTTGGCCCGGCGGAGCTGTGGTCAAGCCACAAAGCCGCAGGGAGAGCCGGGTGCCAGGCCAGCTGCTCTCCTCGCCTCCCCGGGGATGCAGTGGGGGGAAAATGCTCTCCTGGCTTTTCCCTTCTCCGCTCCGGGCATCCCCCTGTGCCCATGGGCACCCCAGGGCTGGCGGGGAGAGATGCTGCTGGGTGAGCCCCTTGGGTTTGGGGTGCCCAGGGGAGCGGGTTGTGGGTGCTGTAGGGTTGTGGGTGCCGTGGGCGGTGCATGGAGCTGGTGCAAGCTCCATCCCCATCTCTTCCAGTGCCCGCCCTGCTCGCCGCAGACGGCCTCGGCAAATGTGAGTGTGCCACCGGGCAGCACTGGGCTGTGCTGGTGGGAGGAGGTGGGGATCCTGAGCCATTTGCTGGGCTGGGCTGTGAGCTGGAGCCAGCAAAAGCCACTGGGGTGCTGGCACAGGGGTGTCATCTGCTGCTCTGCCATTGCTGCCAGCCCCCTGCAACCCGCAGCTCCTCCTGGCCCGGGGCCTGGCAACATCTGCCTGTGGGGACGGTCTCTGATCCCTTCCAGATGTGGCCCCATTCCTATGGCAACCTCTGGCTGGAGGCATGGGGCTGATGACGGGGTGACAGTGGATGTTTGGGACCCTGTGTGCCCCATGGGCTCCCGGGGTGGCACCTGGGGACAGGTTGATGGGAGGATGGGGACCGCAGCAGAGATGCAGCTCTCTCCTGCTGCCGTTTGGAGGCATCGTGCCCTTGCAGGGCTCCGGATGCTGCTGGACACCTCTCTCCTCTCTCCCTAGGTCACACTCGGTCCCCCGGGTCCAAAGGTAGGTTTGTCACCCCCCAGGACATGCAGAGCCCAGCTCTAGCAGGGACGTGGCCATGCAGACGCTCGGCTGTGCCCGGAGCATCCCTGCCCAGGAGCCGTGAGCCCCACTGTGGGCACACACGTGGACATGGGGACACCCATTCCCCATCTCCCGCACCTCCCCTCTCTCGCAGGGCGGGAAGGGCGAGCGCGGCCTGCCTGGTGCCACTGGCAGCAAGGGGGAGAAAGGCGACCGTGTGAGTGTCCCCAGCCGCGTCCCGGGCAGGGACCCCCCTGCCCTGGGGGCGCTCGCTGCGGTGGTCCCCAGCACACGGGGGTCCCGCTGCCCTGGGGAGCGCTCCTGCCTGCCATGGCCCCCTGTCCTCGGCCGTGGCCGGTGCAGGCAGAGCCCCTGAGCTGCCTCCCACCTTCCCGCAGGGCGCTGACTGCGTGCGCACCCACCCCGGCGGCCCCGTGCAGGTGAGACCCCCCCCACCCTCTGCATACCCCCCACCCTGGCTCTGCTGCCCACCCCTCACCCCACTCCCTCCTCCTCCTCCCCAGTGCGCTGAGGGGCCACAGGGTGAGAAGGGACAGCGCGGAGAGGTGGTAAGTGATGCTCGGTGGATGGGGCTGTGGCACGGGGACCTGGCTGTGCTCCCCCCGCCACGTCTCGTGCGTACCCAGGGCTGGGGCACAGGGGTCTGGCCCCGAGGAGACAGCTCCGTGGGTGGTGGTGGGATGAAAGGAGCGGTGGTGCAAGCGGGAGGGAAGCCCTGCACAAGCCCACCCGTGGGCACCCACTTTGCCCTGCTGTTCCCACACAGGGGCTCCCAGGGGTAGCCGGTGCCGATGGGCAGAAGGTAAGTCCAGCCCGCCCGTGGGTCCCGGCATTGCAGCGGGGATGACTGCCCCGTGGGTCCCGGGATGGCGGCAGAGGTGCTGGGACCTGCCGGTGCCAACCCAGGTAGCATGGGAGACGACATGGGTGACGTCCGTCTGTCCTACAGGGCCAGAAGGGCGAGAAGGGCGACGGGGGACTGCAGGGCAAGCCGGGACGCCCAGGGCGCGATGTGAGTAGTGCGGGGTGGTACCTGGGCATCCCCTGGGGCACCCCCCGGGGCGGTGGGGTCCGGCCGCTGGACCAGCCCGCCCCATGGCGTGCACGGCACTGCACGTGCGGAGCCTTCACATTCTGCTCTCCTCCCGGCAGGGCCGGCCCGGAGAGATTTGCGTGGTGGGCCCCAAGGGCCAGAAGGTAGGTGCGGGCTCGGGGGGTGGGAGGGTGGGGGCACCCGGCAGCAGCGCTGGCACTGACACCCCCCTTGCCTTCCAGGGTGACCCTGGCCTTGTGGGACCTGAGGGGCTGGCCGGCGAGCCAGGGCCCCCGGGGAAGCCAGGCTCTCCGGGGATCGGCTTTCCAGGGAAGCCGGTAAGGACGCCTGTGCCGTGGGGCTGTGCCTGGGCAGCGTCTGCGGCTCGGCACGCGGTGGCTGTGGGTGGGCATCACCACAGGAGGGGGCGAGGTGCCCCCCCCGGGGCTCTGCAATGGGGCTGGCTGGCCGGGGCACTCGGGCAGGGCTAACGCCATCCTCTGTCCCTTTCAGGGTGACCCTGGTGGCCCCCCGGGTCCGAAGGGAGAAAAGGTGAGTGGGGGGAAAAGGGGTCCTGACCGCCCCCGTCCTGCCCGAGGGCAGCTCGACGCGGCAGGCAGTGGGTCGTGCCGGGGATCCCCGGCTGGAGCCGGATCTGCCACAGCTGAGTCAGCGCTGGCTCACAGTGCCGCTGGCTGGGCAAGCTCCAGCTGGGTGGCCCTGGGCTCGGCTTGTGGGGACAGGGAGCCCTCCCGGGGGGAGAAGGGTGCTCGGGGTGCCAAGGGCCGTGGCTTTTTCCCTTGCTGGGCTCAGGGTCTCCTGTCTCTGGCTCCAGGGCAGCTCAGGAGCTCCTGGACCCGGAGGATCGCCTGGGACACCCGTGAGTACCGTGAGCCTGGAGCCAAAGCCTGGGGTCAGGGACGGGTTTCTTGGCTCGGGGTTGGGGCTGCTTGGCTGGAGCAGTGGGAGGATCCAAGCCCAGGCACGGAGAGGGGTTTGGGAGAGCCGGCAGCCTCGTTTAGGGCTGGGACCATCCCGTGCTGTGGCTGGTGGCAGGGGTTGGGGGGTGCTGGGTAGCATCACCGGGGCAAACTTTAGTCTCAGGGCTCCCTGAAGCAGCCCTGTCCCCTGCCTTCCTCCCACAGGGACCCCCCGGCGTCCTGGGGCCGAAAGGAGACAAGGTGGGTGCAGCGGCAGGGTGGCCTGGTGGGAGGCTGTGCCATGCCTCGCTGTGCCCTGGCCACGGGCACGGCAGCCCCTGCTGGCACAGCTCCACCGTGGTGCCCATCCCCTGGGCTCGGGGCTGCTTGGGGCATCTCGGGGGCCACCCTGAGGACCCCCCAGCCCGGGGCTGCATCTCACTGTCCCCGCGGGCAGGGTGAGCCATGCGAGGTGTGTCCCACCATCTCCGAGGGGATGCTCGGTGCCATCGGGCTGCCCGGCAAGCCGGGACCCAGGGGAGCGCCCGGAGCGCCTGGCAAGGACGGGGTCTCGGTGAGTCTGAACCTGGGGGCTTGTGGGCAGGCACGCAGGGTGGAGGGCAGAGCAGGGTCTCGGCTCAGCATCCCTAACGTTTCCTCTTTGTTTCCTCCTCCCCAGGACAGACCTGGCCCCGCGGGACCCAAAGGGGACAGGGTAGGTGACGTGGGGCCGAGGGGTGGGCTGGCTCATCCCCAGCCGGAGCGGGGGACACCGAGCAACCGTCCAGCCCGCGCTGGCAGCGCCTGGCCCAGCTCCTCTGTTTTCTCCCCAGGGAGATCCCGGCATCCATGGGATGAAAGGGGAGAAGGTGAGCGTCCATCCCTCCATCCCACCCGCCCGCTCGCCGGGCAGCCCCCGCGGCCCCCCTGAGCCGTGCCCTCTCCCTGCCCTGGCAGGGGGACTCCTGCCTGTCCTGTGATGCCCGTGTCCTCGCCGCGCTGCTGCGGGGTCCCACCGAGGGGCTTGAAGGTGTGCAGGCACCGGCACTGCTGCAGCCGGGGCCACTGGTGAGTACGCGGGGCTGAGCCCTCGTCTCCCGCGCTGGAGGGGTGCCCCGACCACCCCAGGGCTGTGTGGGTGCTGGGTGTGTGACCGCACGGGGCGTTCGGCAGGGTGAAGCGGGGCTTCCCGGGCTGGCTGGCATCAAGGGCGAGAAGGTGAGTGACCCCAACACCCACCCCCCTTTCTGCACCCCCCAAGGGAGCAGCAGTGGCTGCATTGCCCCACAGGATCGGGGCAGGCTTGGCTTCCTTCAGGGCCTGATCCTGACCCTAATGTGTTGCAGGGGGATGGCGGCCAGGAGGGACCCATGGGCAGACCGGTGAGTGGGGATGCGGGGGCTCAGGGTGGGTGCTGGCAGCCCGGGGGTGCGGGAGCCGGGTGCTGGGGGCCGTACTCTCATCTCTGCCGTGGATTCTCGGTGCAGGGGCTCCCGGGAGACAAAGGGGATCCAGGCGTGCGGGGGCTCAAAGGAGAGAAGGTGAGCCCTGCAATGGGGACCCCCCGGGACCCCGCTCCTTCCCTGAAACCTCCCCAGCTGAGACCCGTGGAACTCATTGCATGGGACAGCCCTGAGATGGGGAGAGCAGCAGGGGCTGCAGGGCCCCCCCCGCAGTGCTCTGGCCCCCAAAGCCATGCTCCGACCGGGATGTCCCCTCCACAGGGCGAGCCGTGCGGGCAGTGCCCTCCCACGCCACAGGCCCTCGAAGGGGCAGCGACGGTGCTGGCCGTGCCCGGACCACCGGGGGAGAGGGGCCAGGGCGGCCCCCCGGGCAGAGCGGTGAGTGCCCCCCGCCCTCGCAGGTGCCCGTTTTGGGGGATGCTCTGGCCTGACCCATTCCTCCGTTCCCCCAGGGCAGACCCGGCGACGCTGGCCAGAAGGGACAGAAGGTGAGAGGGGCTGGGGAGGGGGCTCCGGTGGGGCTGGGGGTGGTGTGGGGGTGGCTGCAGACCCCCCGGGCTGCAGGGTTGGGAGTGCTGTGTGCCCCCCTGCCAGCCTTGTCCTCTCTCTTTGCCAGGGGGATGCAGGCAGCCCTGGGGACCCAGGCACCCCAGGCATGGCCGGTCTCCCGGGGCTGTCGGGTGAGCCTGGCATCAGGGGTCCGGCTGGCCCCAAAGGCGAGAAGGTGAGACCCCCGCGCTTGTGTGGGGACCCACGTCCCATCACCCCAGTGCCACCCGCCCCCTCCATCCCTCACCCATCCCAACCTCCATCCCTCACCCATCCCATCCTTCCCTCCTGTGCTCCCTCCTCTGCAGGGAGATGCCTGTGAGCCCAGTCCTGCTCCACATGGAGACTTCTCGGATGTTGTTGGCATCCCGGGAAAACCCGGGGCCAAAGGCGACCAGGGCCCCCCGGGCATTGGCCAGCCGGGCAGACCCGTGAGTGCCCCCTCCCCGCCGTGCCGTGGGTGCCTGGTGGCATCGTGCCCTCGGGGCTGACCCTGGTGTGTTTTAGGGGAAGCCGGGACTGCCGGGGGTTCAGGGCCCCGCCGGGCTGAAGGGGCTGCAGGTGAGCGGGGCCATGGGGGGCTGGACGTGGGGGGGCTTCGGGGCCGCTCACTGCCCCCCTGTCTCCCTAGGGTGAGCCGGGACCGCGGGGGATCGGCCAGCCAGGACCGCAGGTGGGTGTGCGGCGTGCTTGTGCCATGCCATGCTGTGCCGTGCCGTGCCATGCTGGGCAGCTCTGCCGGCTCTCACGCACTGTTCTTCCCAGGGAGAGCCCGGGAGCACCGGACCACCCGGGACACCCGTAAGTAGCGTTTTGGGCTGCCCAGCCCTGGGAGATGGGCAGCCGCCAGCCCCCCGATTCCTGCAAGCGGGGGGATCGCACCCCTGCAGCATCAGCCCCCCGGTGTGGGCGGTGGCAGCGGGGTCCTGGCCAGTCCACCCTGGGGACAGCACTGTCACCGCGGCTCGCTGGGTGGGCAGGGGGGCTGGCTGGGGCTGCCGGGGGGAGCTAACAGCCTCTCCTGCCCCCAGGGCCCCCCCCGGACCCCAGGGACCCCCGGGGATGGCGGCAGAGAAAGGTGCCAAGGTAAGGGAGCGTCCCCCAGCCCTCCCTCCCCACCCTGTCCCCCCACTCCTGCTGTCCTTCCTCTGCAGGGATCTCCGGGGCCCAAAGGTGCCGTGGGACCCCCTGGGCCACCAGGGACCAGCGTCTTGGGGCCACCGGTAAGTCCTGCCCTCCAGGACGGGCATCGCCATCCTCACCCGGCCCTTCGACACTGGCTAAAAACCGCCATGCCGTGGTCCGAGCCTGGAGCTGAGCTTCCTCACCCTCCTCTTCCTCGCAGGGCCCTGAAGGGCAGCGGGGGCTCCCCGGGGTGCCCGGGTCCAGCGGGCAGCCGGTAGGTACAGGGGGTGGCAGAGGGGCCGTGCCTGTGAGCGCGGGCAGCACGGTGCTGAGCCGCCGTGCCTCGGTGCTCGCCCGGCCGTGGGTGGGGGGCACGGGGGGTGCCTGCTAATGCACATCTCCCGCTTTCCTCCTCGCAGGGGGAGAAGGGCGCCCGGGGCGAGAAGGTGAGTCGGGGCCGGGGTCGAGCCGTACCCCCTGCCACCCCGCCGCTCTCCCTGCCCTCACCTCCTCTCTCTGCAGGGAGACCCCGGGGAGTGCGCCTGCCCTCCCAGCCCCCGCCAGGACCCCACCTACGCCGGGATGCCGGTAAGCACCGTGGGCAACCCATGGGTACCCCCGGGCTCCGCTTTGCCCCCACTGAACGCTCTTCCCCTTCTCTCGGCCCCAGGGAGCCCCAGGACTGTGGACCGGGATGTCCTGGCAGCCACAACCGGGCCCGCAGGTGGGTGCTGTCCCCGCTGCTCTGCACCCACCAGCCCCACACCCATCACCACCTCACCCCCCACCTCTCTCCGTTTGTGTTTTGGGGTGTTGTAGGGTCCCCCCGGAGCCCCCGGCCCCCCTGGCCCCCCCGGCGCCCCCGGCCGCCAGGTGAGCGATGGGAGATGGGAGCGGCAGTGGGTGACCAGGGACTGATCCTGCCCAGCTTTTAGCACAGGGTTTAAATATTCAAGCTCTCTCCTTGGCTTTAGGGGATGCCAGGACACAATGGTTTACCGGGACTGCCTGGACCGGCCGGAGACCTGGTAGGTAGCAGCTGTGCCCACAGTGGCTCCCCCTGCAGCACCCATCCTGCTCCCCCCAGCACCGTGACCGTCCCCTTCCCTCCTGCATCTCTTCCAGGGGCCGCTGGCTGTCATGGCTGAGAGGAACATCGAGGTGCTGAAGGTGAGAGCACAGGGATGGGGCACCTTCCCTCCATGGGTCGTGCCCAGGGGACCCCGAGCCCCTCGGGGTGCCCCTGACTCCCTGCCTCCTCCCAGACCCTCTGCGGGGACTGCGTCCAGCTGCAGGCAGCCTTCGAAGCGCCCAGCAGCGTCAAGGGGGAGAAGGGGGACAGGGGCATGCCGGGCGCCCCCGGGAGCGAGAACTGCGCCCACGTGAGTATTTGCCCACCTTGGTGGGAATCCCGGTGCCCAAAAACCCCTGGTCATGGTGGGTCTTGGGGTGAAGTGCAGAGATGCTCCTGAGCCCCTGGGCATCGGCTTGTGTGGCAGTCGTGCAGAGCAGCAGGCGCTTGCAGGGCTGGGCACGCTCTGGGCACGCTCTGGGCACACTCTGGGCACACTCTGGGCACGCTCTGGGCACGCTCTGGCACGCTGCTCCTGCCCAGTGTGCAGGCAGGCTCCCATGCACAGCTCCCACCTTCCTGGACGGGGTCCCCGGGGAGGGTGATGGGCTTGTCCTGTGCAGGGGCTGGTGCAGGCTGGAGCAGCGGGTGCTGAGCACCCGAGGGGTGCAGGATGCGGGGCTCCATGCCCTGCTGTGCCCCGTGGCTCCTCCAGTGCATCCCTGCAGGGGATCCCCAGGTGACTCCTGGGTTTTCTTCCAGTGCTTTGCCCAGTTCCCGAGTGCGGAAGAGGCGCGGGTGAGTGAACCGTGCCACCCGGCACCCTCTCCCTGTCCCTGGGGCTGAGCTGCTACCCCGGTCTGCCTTCCCGGTCCCCAGGGTGCTGCAGGGATTGTCCCCGCTGGGGCAGGACCTGGCACTGTAACCCTGTTGCAGGAGCAGCTGGGGCTTTGGGGAGCGGAGGTTGCTTTGGGGGGCACTTGGCGGGGCTTGGCAGGGCTTGGCCGTGGGCAGTAGGCAGAGCTGGCCCTGGCTTCTGACGCGTCCCTGCTCCCTGCAGGGTGACAGCCCTGACCCGGACTGCGTGGGCGATCCCGGGCTGCCGGGCGCCCCGGGCATCCCTGGTGAGAGAGGCGAGCAGGTGGGTGCGCTCCTCATCCACGGCACTGTCCTGCTCCTCTGGCCATCCAGCCTTTCCCGGTGGCCACAGGGGCCATGACTGGTCCCTCAGTGCCCCTCAGAGCTGGAGCGGGTCCAGGTCCCTGTCCCCGCACCGTGGTCACGCCTAATGCACCCGTCTCTTCCACAGGGCTCACCGGGACTGCGGGGACCCCCGGGGCCACCCGGGCCCATCGTAAGTACCCCTGCCCGGGGCGGGGGGCTGCCGGGCTGTGCAGGCATCATGTTATGGTCCTGGGGGGCTTGGAGCCCCCCACCGCAAGTTGCCAAGGAGGCCCGGCACCTCAGCCCAAGGCCATGGTGATGGGCAGAGGGCCGGGGCCACGGTGAGGCGGAGGTGCAGCACGGCATGGCTGTCCCCCGGCGAGTCTGGAGACAGAGGCAAAGGCGCTGCCAGCCCGGAGATGGAGCAGGACCCCGGCTTGGTGGGAGGCCAAGGCCGAGCCAGCCCACGCCCGGCCGCTCTGCGGTGCCCCAAGGGCTCAGCCCAGGCTCCTGGGTGCCATTTCCAGGCTGTGACCTCCCTGTTTCTCCCCTCAGGGCCCCCCAGGCTTTCCTGGAACGCCTGGCGCACCCGGACTGCCCGTAAGGACCCAGCACGGCTCTGCTCTGTGCCCTCTGTCGCTGCCGCTTGGTTTGGCTGTGTCCCCCGTCCCTGTCCCCCCTGGGAGCAGGCGCAGCCCAGCTGCCCCCCTCCCCTTCCACCCCATCTCCATCCTCCCATTTCCACCTCCTCCATCCCCATGCAGGGGGTCTCGGCGGACCCACGGTCTGCAGGCTCGGGAATGCTCTTCCTGAGCTCAGGGACCTGATGCTGGCACTTGCCAGTCCCAGTGCAGCTGCCCCCGGTGCCCCGTGTTGGGGCCCTTTGCTGCTGCGGGACCCAGGTGTGCCAGGGATGGCCGCAGCCCCCGGCTGGCCTGGTTCGGCTGCCCGGCTGTGCTCAGTATGCTGGGGACCTGCTGCCCCGGCGTGGTGCCTGCGGCTTGTCACAGCTCCTATGGAGCGCGTTGGGTGCACAGGGTGGCAGCCGGCTGCTGCCCCGTCCCCGGCTGCCCCTGGGGACTCCCCTTGTGGGTGCCGGGAGGATCCCCCCATGCAGCCAGTGCTGCCTGGGTTCATCCTCCTCCTCCCCTAGTCGCCGGCTCCTCTGGGGTCAGCCAGCCTCCAGCCTCCAGCCACCATCTCCATCTTGATCTTCATCTCCATCTTCATCTTCATCCTCATCTTCATCTTCATCCTCCTGCTCCCACCCGTGCTCCCTCCTAGCATGAGGTGGTGGTGGGGCTGCGCCGGCGGCTCTCAGAGGATCCTGTCCTCCCTTGCCGGCGCCAGCCGTGTCCTGCTCCTGTCCCCTCATCCACTAATGTCACCGTAACACCACAGTCTGCGTGGGTCTCTGTGGGTCTGTGTGGGTCGTCGCTCTGCGGTGTGCCAGCGTGTCCTGTCCAGCCTCCACCACCTCAGCACCACGTCACCCCACTAACCCACCCCAGCGGTCCCGTGACACGGAGCCCAGGGGCTCCCGGCTGTCACCCGTGCCTGGCGTGCCCTGGGAGGACGGGGAGGCAGCGGGTGGCACCAGGCTGGAGCTGTGGTCTGAAGCGTGTCCTGGGCAGTGGCCGGGGTGCTGGGAGCTGGGCACCCCGCGCAGCCCCCCCAGCGCTGAGCTTTCCCCACAGCCCCGTGGCACCGGGGCTGCCTGTGGGTCCTACCCGCGGGCCACGGCGTGGGGGGCAGCAGTGACCTGCGGCTGGGTGTGAGCGTACCCAGCTACATTTGGGCATTGAGCCTGGTGCACCAGGCTGGCACCATGGGTGGAGGGAGCTCAGCCGGGTGCCGAGCGGGTCCTCCCCAGTGCCTGGAGGTGCCGGGCAGGCTGGGGCCGGCACGGGTTGGCGGAGATCACAGACCCCATGGGCTGTGCCCGGGTCCTCGGCCCCACGCTCTGCCTGACTGTGCTGGCAGGTGGGCACAGCCCCGGGCAGGGGCCGCAGCAGACCCCCTGCAGCTCCTCTCTTCTCCCTCGAAGGGTCTCCAGGGGGAACGTGGCCCTGCCGGGCTTGCTGGAGCCAAAGGGGAGCCGGTGAGTGGTGTGGGAGGAGGGGATGGCGGGACACTGGTGCCCCATGGGCTTTGGGCACCTGGCTGGGGCATTGCAGGTGGCTCAGCATCCTCCTCCTGCACAGGGACCTCCAGGGCAGCCCGGCTACCCCGGCGCGACGGGTCCCCCCGGCCTTCCTGTGAGTACTGCGGGGAGCCAGGCAGCGTCTGCCAGCCCCCAGCCTCCTTGTGTGTCCCCATGTCCCTCCCTGGTGCCCACTGGGGCTCCCCATGCTGCCAGGGATGGGCAGGCAGTCGGGGAGCCCCAGCAGGCACTGAGCACCATGTCCCTCCAGGACTCATCCCTGTCCCATCCCTCCTCTGTCCCACACATTCCCGGTGCTTTATCCGTTGCCCGGCTGTTTACTCCATCCATGCCCCATCCCTCTGTGCCCCGTGCATGCCCTGTCTGTGCCCCATCCATCCCCATGCCACATCCGTGCCCCATCTGTCCCCCCACCTCCCATCCGTGCCCCATGTCCCATCCATGCCCCGTGTCCCAGCTCGTCCCCTGTCCTGCGCGGGGCCTTCATCTCCTTCCTTCCCCAGGGCATCAAAGGCGAGCGAGGCTACGTGGGCCCCCCTGGGGAGAAGGGGGAACTGGTGAGTCCCCCTTGGGGCCATGCTGCTGGGGGCAGAGGGGCTGGGGCCTCTCCCAGGTGCCCCCCTCACCACGGGCACCGGGGCTGAGGTCCTTCCAGCCACATCCATCTGACCCCATTCCTCCCCTTCCCAGGGACCCCCTGGCTTGGATGGCCTCCCCGGTCCCACAGGACCAGCGGTAGGTGCCCACCCTGATCGGCTGCTAGGGGGGCTATTAGGGGGGTACTGGGGGCAGCTGTGGTGGCTGTGGGTGCAGCAAGGTGCTCCCCAAGGTGCTCCCCACCCACCTTGCCCCCTCTCTCCGCAGGGGCCAAGGGGCGAGCGTGGGCTCCCAGGCAGCGCCGGCGAGAAGGGGGACCAGGTGAGCATCCCCGAGGGGCCCGCGGGGACGGGGATCCCCAGGACCCCGGATGCTGCCGTTGGTGCCCGTCTCAGCTCTCGTCTCTCCGCAGGGTTTCCAGGGCCAGCCTGGCTTCCCGGGGCCACCGGTGAGTACATCCCGCCAGGGCTGCGGGGAGCGATGCTCCGGCACAGTGAGGTGTTCCCAGGAGATGATGCTCAGCCCCAGCTGTGTGTCCCCATGTCCCCACGGGGCTGGGGAGGCAGCCGGGGCTGGGGAGGCAGCCAGGGCTGGGGACAGGGGTTTCTCCCAGACAGACACAGGCACGTCCCACGGGACAGGGTGTGGAGAGCAGTCCCAGAGCAAACCCGTTAAAATTAGTTTGGAGATGGCGTGCTGTGCGGGACTGGGGTCTCCTGCCATGATGCCCCCCCCCTCACTCAACACCCCTCTTCTCTTTAGGGGCCCCCCCGGCTTCCCGGGGAAGGTTGGTCCGGCTGGGCCACCAGGGCCCGCAGCTGAGAAGGTGAGTGCCATGGGTGGGTGCCACCGGGATGTGGCTGCGTCGTGGCACCGCTCATCCCTCGGGCTGGTGGCTGGGTTTGGCCCCTGCTCTGTGGGGTGGCCGAGGGGCGCCCAGCCCAGGCTGCTCCCATGGCCTTCTGTGGCTCTTGCAGGGCAGCGAGGGCATGCGTGGGCCCACGGGGATGCCAGGGCCCCCCGGACCCCCTGGACCCCCGGGCATCCAGGTAAGACCCCCCCCATTCCACCCTTGGGGGCAGAGGGGACAGGACCAGCGGTATCATGGTGCTCCTGGGGAGTGCCGCTGGCTGGATCTGCTCCCCCGGGACCTGTTCCCATGGCCTGGGGTGCCCAGAGCAGGTCCCCTGGGGACCCCCAGAGCCCCTCAGTGCAAACCACCCTCTGACACCCCCTCCTTGTCCCTGCAGGGCCCCGCTGGCTTGGAAGGACTGGACGGCAAGGATGGCAAGCCAGGGCTGCGGGTGAGGCTCCAGGGCTCTCCCGGGTGCTGGCGAGGGGAGGCAGCCACTCTGCAACCCCCCAGGACACCCTCAACTCCTATCTCTTTCTCCCCAGGGTGACCCTGGCCCCCCTGGGCCACCAGGGATGATGGGTCCTCCGGTGAGTGACAGCCTTCCTTGTCACCCCTCCCCGGTGCTCGGTGCCTGACATGTCCCTGCAGCCAGGTCTGGGTGTCCCCTGAGCTGGGACTGTCCCACTGCGTGTGCCCAGGGATGCTGAGCCCGAGGGGGTGGGTGGGCATCCCCCCCCAGCCTGGTGCTGCAGGTCGGGGGCCCCGGCGGAGACCGGGCTTGGGGTCGCCTGCCTTGATCTGCTCCTGGGAGCTGGGACCCCCACCCAGCTCTTTTCTCCCTCCAGGGCTTCAAGGGGAAGACGGGGCACCCGGGTCTCCCGGGACCGAAGGTGAGCGATGGTGGCACTGGGGGACATGCAGTGGTGACAGCCTCGGAGACCTCGGTCTTGGGCCAGGGTCTCCACACATTGCGCTGCCCACGGTGTCCCTTCCTCCTTTCAGGGTGACTGCGGCAAACCCGGCCCCCCAGGGAGCACGGGCCGGCCGGGAGCGGAGGTGAGTCAGGGGGTGGGTGGGCGCAGGAGCCCTGAGCTGGATGGACCCCATGCCGCCCCTCATCACGCTGCCTTCCTCAGGGTGACCCCGGACCCATGGGACCCCAAGGCCGGCAGGGACCCCCAGGGCTCATCGTAAGTTGGACCTGCCCCCAGGGCACAGCGGGACGGTGCCCATGGCGGGGGCATGGTGGGGCCTCCCTCCAGCGCAGGGAGTGGGGGCATCGCCATGGCCCCCCGCAGCTGACACCCCTCTCTCTGCCCCCCAGGGCCCCCCCGGCAGCCCGGGGCAGCCGGGTCCCGCTGGCCTCGCCGGAGTGGTGAGTACTGCCTGGGGCCCAACCCTGCCCCGTCACAGCCCCAGCTGCGGGGTGCGGGGGCCGGGTGGGTGCCTCGGAGGGTGGGTTCGGGGGTCGCCATCCCCATCCTGCGCTGACTCCAACGCTCCGGGCTCTCTCCTGCCTCCCTGCAGGGGCTGAAGGGCGAGCGGGGCTCCGTGGGGGAGCGAGGTCTGCCAGGGATGCCAGGACAGCCAGGACCCCCGGGCCACCCGGGACCGCCGGTGAGTGCAGTGGGGTGCGGGGGGGGCAGCTGCAGACCTTGAGACCTGTACTGCACTTGTCGCCCGCTTTGATTTTGCAGGGGGAGCAGGGACCAGACGGACCCGTCGGTAAAGAGGTACGAATGGGGGCTGGACTGTGGCACCCTCTGGCCTGGCCATGGTGTCCCCAGGGTGCCTGCACAGGGGACATCCCTCCCACCCCGCTCCTCTGTGTCTTCCCAGGGTCCCCCAGGAAAACCTGGCATCGCGGGACCGGCTGGTCAGAAGGTGAGGGGAGAGCCCGGCCGTGCCACCGTGGCCGTGCCGGTGCCCCGCAGCCCCATGTGGGGCCAGGGGTGCTGGGGCTGAGCCCTGCCTCTCCACGTCTCCGCAGGGCGAAGCTGGATCCCCTGGCGAGAGGGGCTACCCCGGGGAGAAGGGCAGAGCCGGCATGCCCGGGGGGGCCGGGAAAGAGTGGCTCCATGGGCCTCGTGGGGCCACGGGGGCCTGCGGGAGAGAGGGGCCCCCCTGGCTCGCCGGGACCTGCAGGCAGCCCTGGGCTGCCAGGCCCCCCAGGGATGATGGTAAGGAGGGATGGCCGGGGTGCAGGACCCCGTTCCCCCGCCGGGCCCAGTGATGATGGCCCCTTGTGTGTCCTCCCAGGGAGACGTGGTGAATTACGACGAGATCAAGAGGTTCATCCAGCAGGAGCTGAGCAAGATGTTTGATGGTAACGGGGCAGTGGGGGCGAGGGCCAGTTGCACCCTGGCATTGCCTCGTCCCCACCGGCGCTGAGCGCGGCCGCCTCTCCCCGCAGAGCGGATGGCGTACTACACCTCCCGGATGCACTTCCCAGTGGAGATGGTGGCATCCCCAGGGAGACCCGGTCCCCCAGGGAAGGACGGGCTGCCTGGGCGGCCGGGACCCCCCGGCTCCCCGGGGATGCCAGGGCAGATCGGCAGAGAGGGGCGGCAGGGCGTGCCGGGCATGCGGGGTAAGTGCTGCTCCCCAGGGCCTTCCCGGTGTCCCTGAGCGCCACGGTTGTGCCATGGTCTCACCCCTTTCCATCCACCTCTCTTCCAGGTGAACCGGGCGCCAAAGGAGAGAAAGGGGAGAAAGGCGTGGGGATGATGGGGGACAGCGGCCCCCCAGGACCCCCAGGTGAGCCCCCTCCCTCTGGATGGCCACCAGCCCCATACTGGGGCTCGCTGCCAGCCCTCCACCCTGCCACCTCCCTCTCTCTCTCCGTCTCTTCCAGGTCCCCAAGGGCCACCAGGCTATGGGAAGATGGGCCCCCCAGGCCCCGTGGGGCAGCAGGGCATCCCTGGCATCCCTGGCCCCCCGGGTGCCACGGGGCAGCCAGGCAAGACGGGGCACTGCAGCCCGGCGGAGTGCCTGGGCGCCGTGCCCCTGGAGCAGCCCCTCTTCCAGCCCAAAAACGTCAAGGGCCCCTTCGGCTGAGGGGGTCCCTTCGGCTGAGGGGGTCCCCGCGCCCCCCGCCTTTGCTGTTAATATTGTTTCCCCGCTGTGCCGGGGTGTTGTACAGCTCCATCGTGATCGATCGCGAGGGCAGGTGGATCCTGCCTGGTCAAATACACCCGTGCTGGTGCTCCCACGCCTCCCGCCTCCTTGATCCCCGCCTCGTCCCCATCCCTGTCCCCATCCCTGTCCCCAAGGAACCCTGCTCTACCCGGTCCTGGAGCCCCAGACCAGCACACGGGGCTGAGGCCACCCCGGCGGGGGCCCTGGGGAGATCTCAGCCCTGATCCCAGGGGATCACAGCTGTAATCTGGGGGGAACCGAGCCCAGCTCCTGGGGAGATCCCAGCCCTGATCCCAGGGGATCCCAACCCTGATCTGGGGGGATCCCAGCCAGCTCCTGGGGCAATCCTAGCCCTGATTCCAGGGGATCCCACCTGTGATCTGGGGGGATCCCAGCCCAGCTCCTGGGGAAGATTCCCAGCCCTGATTTCCCTAGATCCCAGCCCTGATCCCAGGGGATCCCAGCCCTGATCTGAAGGCATCCCAGCCCAGCTCCTGGGGAGATTCCCAGCCCTGATTCAAGGAGATCCCAGCCGTGATCTGAGAGGATCCCAGACCAGCTCCTGGGGAAATCCTAGCGCTGATCCCAGGGGATCCCAGCCCTGATCTGGGGGGGATCCCAGCCCTGCCTCTGGGGGGATCCCAGCCCTGCCTCTGGGGGGATCCTTGCTCTGCTCCCAGGCTGATCCTGGCGCTGCTCCCGGGGGATCCCGGCCCTGCTCCTGGGCTGATGCCGGACCAGCTCCCGGGCACATCCTAGCCCTGCTCCCGCGTAGATCCCGACTCTGCCCCCGGAGACCCCCGCGGGGTTCAGTGGGCCCCACCGCGCTCCGCCGCCGTTGCCGCCTTAAGCCCCCCCCGAGACCCCGCCCTTCCCGCGCGTCACCTCCCCGGGGGGGCGGGGACCTCCGCGCGACCACGCGTCGCAGCCAATGGGCGAGCGCGCCGCCCGTGACGCCAGTGGGGCGGGGCCAGCGGGGCCGGTAGCGGTGTCATGGCGGCCTACCCGGGGCAGGTGGGGCCGCGGCGGCGGGGCCGGGGGCCGGAGCGGGCCGGGGGCACGGCGGGGCGGGGCGGGGCGCGGCGGGGGGCCCGGTGCCGGCCGCACACCGGGCTCTGTCTCCTCCCCAGGGCTTCCCCGGCGCAGGACAGGCCCCCGGCGCGCCCCCGGCCGGCCCCTACCCGGGGGCCCCCTACGGACAGCCCCCGCCCGGGGCTCCCTACGGAGGCGGCGCCGCGCCCGGAGGCCCCTACGGACAGCCTGTCAGCGGCCCCTACGGCGGCCCCCAGCCCGGGCCCTACGGAGGGCCGGCTCCCGGAGGTGAGTGGGGCCGCGAGTCGGGGGGGCCGCTCCTGCGGCCGGTGCCCGGGCCCCTGGGTCGCCCCGGGTCGGAATTGCAGGGCCGGGGCGGCGGGGAGGGGTGTCCCGGCCCCGCTCCGGGCCGGGGGGGGTTGGCTGGGTGCCCCTTGCCCACCGCAGCCGAATTCACCCCATGAATGAAACCGCAAAGGTGCAGTTTATTATTTTAAAATCCCGAGGAGGAGGAGGAAAGCACCGAAGAAGCCGCAGCCCTGAGCACCAGCAATAAAACTTCACAGCCGCCCATCTGTCTCCCAGGTTTATGGGGCGGGAGCCCCGTGGTTGGCTCTCCAGTCCCGAGCTACACGAGGGGTCTGATTTATTTCCCTTTCCCTGCCGCCAGACGCTACGTGCCAAGCCCCGGGCCTCGCTAACCTGTTTTTCCAGAGTCATATTGCTGTAAAAAGCTGCTTAGAGCAGAAGTGCTGACTGGTCCCTGGGTGTTGGCTGCATCCGTGTGGGCCATCCCCGGGACGGACCAGCCAGCGGCCTCTCCGAGGGGAGGTGAGAGCCGCTGATGGCCTCTCCCCGTGCAGGCAATGCCCCCCCGGGCGTGGACCCCGAGGCCTTCTCCTGGTTCCAGGCGGTCGATGCCGATCGCAGCGGGTACATCTCTGTGAAGGAGCTGAAGCAGGCGCTGCTCAACTCCAACTGGTCGACGTTCAACGATGAGACCTGCCTGCTGATGATAAGTGAGTCTGGGCTCTCCCTGCCCTCCCCCTGCTTTTTATTCTGATCTCTTGGAGACGAGCCTCTGCCGGGGTGAAGCCCAGCCCAGCCTGTGTTCCCCTGCTACCCGAGCATCGCTTACCTTAGCACCTGGCCTGTAAGTGCTCTCTGGAGCAAGAGCTGGGCAAATTGAGCAGCTCCAAGCGCCCTTTTGGTGGAGGACACAAGTCAGGGGCCCAAAATGCTGCTTGGGAAAGGGGACCCAGCTCTGCACGAGGCTGAACGAGCCCCCGCTCCCAGAGAGCCAGGGAGAAAAGGGAGGGAGAGCTCCAGTAGCGAGCCAGGGTCGCCCCGTTCCCCTGCTTGCCCTGGCATCGGGTTTTGGTGCCGTTTCCTGCCAGCTTCTTAGGGATTGAATGGTCCTGGTTGATCGCAGTCCTGGTGAGGGAGGGCTTTTGGGGCCAGAGCGGGGTGCTGGGGAGCCATGGCGCAGATCCTGAGCTCTCTGGGAGTTTCTGCGGCGTGTCCTTGCTCCACTCCTCGCTGCCCTGCTCCTGCTCTTTGCTCCTTCCTCCCCAGACATGTTTGATAAGACCAGGTCGGGACGCATAGACGTGTACGGCTTCTCAGCCTTGCTGCGCTTCATCCATCAGTGGAAGAACCTCTTCCAGCAGTACGACAGGGACCAGTCGGGCTCCATCAGCTTCAGCGAGCTCCAGCAAGGTGGGCGAGGGGCAGAGACACCACCCTGGCCCTTACCGAGCTCCCCGGGCACTGCTGTCTGGCTCTGCTTGGTGTTTATTTCTAGCCCGGCCCAGTGATGATTCCTCATGCCATCCCTGCAGCAGGGCTGGGTGTCTCTGAGCTCCCAGGGTGCCTCCCATGCAGCTGTGGCTGCAGTCCACGCCTGGTGCTGAGCTGGGGCACGCTGGGCTGGCTGAACCGGCTGTGGCAGAGCTGGTGCTGAGCCTTCCCATGGGGAAAGACGAGGAGCCGCAGCAGGGCTGTGGCTGAACCTCCTTCCTTAAGGAAACGCAAAATGCACCCCCCCCCCCCCAACGGCACGTGGCCAAAGCCTGTTTTCTGGGAGGAACTCTTGGGCGTGTGTGTCTGATGGGGAGGAAAAATGTCTGGAATTCGTGCTTTGGTTTGGTTCTTCCCTCCGGAGAGCCCTGCCTGCGCACACCCACCGGGGCGGTGGGAGATGGGGAGCGTGCCAGCGCAGGGGAGGGAGGGCATAGTTGCTCTCCCTCCCGTTGGGAAGGTTTAATCCCAGTGTTTCTTGCTCCCAGCTTTCTCCCAGATGGGCTATAACCTCAGCCCCCAGTTTAGCCAACTGCTGCTGGCCCGCTACGCCCAGCGATCCTCCAACCCCAGCATCCAGCTCGACCGCTTCATCCAGATCTGCATGCAGCTCCAGAGCACGACCGATGCCTTCCGCGAGAAGGACACGGGGCTGGTGGGCAACGTGCGGCTGAGCTACGAGGACTTCCTCACGATGGTTGTGACTCGCATGATGTGACGCCCTCGGCCGAGGGCTGCGAGCTGACCGGGAGCTCTGCGGGGCTCTCCGGGAGCAGCAGCCATCCTCGGCCTTGCGCTGGGATGTGGCCGAGCCTCCTCCTGAAGAGCGAGCTGCTCCCCTGGGATGGTTTTCCAGCCCGCTCTCCACCCGAGGAGCCCTGAGCCCTGCTGGGGCTCTCCCAGCTTTGATTCCTTGTCCCCACTCCATGGCGGTGGGTGCCTCCACGCCAAACTGGAGCCTGGTTCCGGGGCCGTGCCGCGGGGTGGGACAGCCAAACCAGTAGCGAGCCTGTGCCGTGCCTCCCAGGGAGCGCTTAGACCTTCCCTCGCCAGACACAAAATCGTAGTTAAACCCCCCCTGCGCTGTCCCTCTGCTTGGCGGGGTGTCTGCAGCGGAACAGCCCGCTCTCGGCACGCTTTTGGGGACTCTCCGGTGACCAAGAGCTGAGCCTTCGTTTGAAAAGCAGCAAGAAGGGCAGAAGCGACAGCAGCGTCCTTCCTCGCCTCGCAGACGGCCCTTCCTCGCCGGGAGCACGTCCAGCCCCTCGGCTGTGCTGGGAATGCTCCTGCTTTCCTGGGGGTCCGAGCCCTGTTTCTCTCCGGGCAGCTGGAACAGGATCATCGTCCCCCTCCCTTGTTGCCAATGTCTGTTTTGATTCATCTCTCTCTGCCAAAGCCAATGGTTTAGAGCTTATTTTTACAGCTTTTGAATAAAAGGCAACGTGCGCTGGCTGCTGGGCGGTTTGTGTTCGCAGAGCAGCGGGCAGGGACGCTGCCCTGCCCGTGTCACCCCCGCGGGGCCAGCAGCAGCTCGGGGGGCGGGGAGGGGACGCGTCCCCCTGCTCTGGGTGCTGCTCCCGGGGCTCCGTACGCTTTCCTGAAGTTCATTCCTGCACGTCAGCTTACAGAAAATAAGAGATACGAGTAAAGATTTGAGCAACACAAAGGTTTTCTTTCCTGTGGTGTTAAAGTGATGCCCAGGTGATTGTCCTTTAACGGGCCTTAATGAGAAACTCAGAGATGCTTTTTGAGAGACGCGTTGCTATTACGTATTTGAAGGCATTTTTATAAAGGAAAACATTTAAAGCACTGAGTAACTGATGCTTTCAGAAGCGATAACCAGATGTCGGTGTTTTCCTCAGCTTCAGCCAAAGCAGGACTTTCTGTTCTAGAGCGTCACGAGCCAGCCCAACGCTCTTTTTTGTCTCTGGTGAGTCAGAGCTGCCCAGCCTCGCAGAGACATTTCGGGTGGAGGCGGTGGGGGCCGTGTCGTGTGTCCCCCCCCCGGTGCTGTCACCCGCGCGGTGGCTGTCACCGCCTGGGCTGTCACCCCTCCGGGCTGGGGCTGTTGTGCAGCAGCAGGGATGGCTGGGGGGGGTGATCCCAGCTGGGGGCGAGCGAGTGTGTGTGTAGGGGTATATATATCTCTATATATTAATAATAAGGGGGAGATATATATAGTAATAATAAGGGGTGTGTGTATATATATTAATAATGGGGAGATATATATATACAGTAATAATAAAGGGTGTGTATATATAAATAATAAGGGGGAGATATATATATACAGTAATAATAAGGGGGGTGTATATATTAATAATAAGGGGGCGATATATATATAGTAATAATAAGGGGTGTGTATATATATATTAATAATAAGGGGGCGATATATATATAGTAATAATAAGGGGTGTGTATATATATATTAATAATAAGGGGGCGATATATATATAGTAATAATAAGGGGTGTGTATATATATATTAATAATAAGGGGGCGATATATATATAGTAATAATAAGGTGTGTGTGTGTATATATATATATATATAATGCCTGGGGAAGTCTGTCAGCGTGTGTGTGTATGCGGAGGAGTGTGTGTTTATACACAGACACGCCTGTATGTACACACACACGGAGTAAGACACCCCTGTGCGTATATAAATATACAAACACACCTATAACCCTGTCTATATACATCTATACGCAAACACCGCACTGCGTGCGCACACACCCCCCCCGTGTGTGTATATATATATGTGTGTGTATCTATATATTTATATATAAAGGTGTGCGTACATATATATGCACACACATATAATTATATATATATATACAGGGCGTGTGGGTGCATATATATGCACACACAGATTAACAGACACCCTGTGTATGTATACATATATACACACTATGCACAAACACACCCTAACAGGCACCCCCTGTGTATATATGTACGTACACATGCATTGGCACCTGTGTATATACATATATATACGTACATTGGCCCCTGTGTATATACGTACGTACGCACACACTGGCACCTGTGTATATACATATATATATGCACACATTGGCACCTGTGTATATAGGTACATACGCATGCTTTGGCACCTGTGTATATACGTATGTATACGTACATTGGCCCCTGTGTATATACGTACGTACGCACACACTGGCACCTGTGTATATACATATATATATGCACACATTGGCACCTGTGTATATAGGTACATACGCATGCTTTGGCACCTGTGTATATACGTATGTATACGTACATTGGCCCCTGTGTATATACGTACGTACGCACACACTGGCACCTGTGTATATACATATATATATGCACACATTGGCACCTGTGTATATAGGTACATACGCATGCTTTGGCACCTGTGTATATACGTATGTATACGTACATTGGCCCCTGTGTATATACGTACATACGCACACACTGGCACCTGTGTATATACGTATGTATACGTACATTGGCCCCTGTGTATATACGTACACACACACTAACAGACACTGATGCTTATATAAACACACCCCACACTGCAGGCGTGCACACACGCAGTTACGGACACCCCTACACGTGTATATACACACAGAGTAAGCCACCCCGTGTACATATACATACACACCCCTATGTAGACACGCACGCACACACACACACTAACAGACACCCCGAGTATATACCCATATATATATGTGTATATACCCATATATATACACATACATATATATACATACAGTATACATATATACACACATATACATATATACATACAGTATATACACATATACACACACATATATATGCATACAGTATACACACATATACACACATATACATATACATACATACATATATATACATACATATACATATATACATACAGTATATACACATACACACACCCCCCCCGTAGTAACAGCTACTCTGTGTGTGTGTGTGTGTGTGTGCAGACACTCTTGACGGATCCCCTTGTGTGGCCGACACCGCAGTTGCTATACATACCCCCCCCAACAGACAACCTTGCGTGTGTACATACATTCACACAGGCACTGACAGCGTGTACATACATATATTCACGCAGGCACTGACAGACAGTGTGTACATACAGCTACAGCCCTCGTGTGCGCACACGCAGACACCCCTGTGTGTGCATACAGACGTACACAGACACCCTGCCCCGTGTGTAGCACACACACTGCTGGGGTTTTAGGCATATATATATATATATACACACACACACACACAGACAGTCTCTCACAGACACCACAGTTCTCACACACACACACACAAAACCAGACACTGATTTTTTTTTTTCTATACACACAGACTGATGCTGCTGTTTACACACACACACACACACACTCTGACACAGAGCCCACTGTTCATAGATGTACACACTGGTCTGTTAGTGTGTGCACACACACACACACAGAGCAGTGTCTGTTGGGGGATATATACTTTATATATATATATATATATATACACACACACACACACACTGAGCAGTGTCCTTTAGAGAAAGAGTGTGTGTATATATATATATATATAATAAACAGCAGTGTCTGTTGGGGGATATATACTTTTTTTATATATATATATATATATACACACACACACACACTGAGCAGTGTCCTTTAGAAAGAGAGAGAGTGTGTGTGTATATGTATATTATAAACAGCAGTGTCTGTTGGGGGGATATATACTTTTTATATATATATATACACACACACACACACACAGAGCAGTGTCCTTTAGAAAGAGAGTGTGTGTGTGTGTGTGTGTGTATGTGTATATATATATATATATATAAAACAAACAGCAGTGTCTGTTGGGGGAGATATATACTTTATATATACACACAGAGCAGTGTTCTTTAGAGCGTGCATGCACGTGTGTGTGTATCATAAACAGCAGTGTCTGTTGGGGGATACATACATACATACATATATATACACACACACACACACACACACACACATACAAACACACAGAGCAGTGTCCTTTAGAAAGAGAGTGTGTGTATGTATATGTGTGTGTGTGTGTGTATATATATATAACACAAACAGCAGTGTCTGTTGGGGGTATGTATACTTTTTTTTAATATATATACACACACACACACGCACGCACGCACACAGAGCAGTGTCCTTTAGTGTGTGTGTATATTATTTAAAAAAAAAAAAAAGCAGTATCTGTTTGTGTGTGTGTGTGTGTAAATAACCAGCAGTGGCTGCTGTGTGTATGTATATAACCAGTGGGGTGTGACTGTGTATGTATATAAACAGCAGTGTCGGGGGGGGGCTAGGGATTTAAAAAAACCAGTGGTCTGTGAGTGTCTGGGTGAGTGTGTTTACACACACAGACACACAGAGTTTTTATATATCCCCCCCACTGCTGGTTTTTTATATATATATATTTATTATTATATGCACACACTAACAGACACTGCTGTTTATAATATATAATACAGTAAAGGACACTCTGTGTGTGTGTGTGTGTGTGTGTGCACAAACATATATATATAAAAAGTATATATTCCCCAACAGACACTGCTGTTTATAATATATAATACAGTAAAGGACACTCTGTGTGTGTATGCGTACACACGAACATATATATGTATAAAGTATATATCCCCGACAGACACTGCTGTTTATCTGCGTGCACACACTAACAGACCAGTGTGTCTGTGAACAGGGTCTCTGTTAGAGTGTGTGTGCAAACAGCAGTGTCTGTTAGTCTGTGTGTGTGTATAAATATATATAAAAAACCCCAGCAGTGTTTGTTAGTCTGTGTGTGAATGTGTGTGTATAAAGATATATAAAAACATATATTAAAAAAACCAGCAGTGTCTGTTAGTGTCTGTATATGTACAAATATATATCAAAATATATATTAAGAAAGCAGTGTCTGTTTGTGTGTGTGTATAAATAAAAAAACCACACCCACAGTGGTGTGTGTGTGTGTATACATATATATATAAAACCAGCAGTGTCTGTTAGCGTGTGTGTACATTTATACGAAAACAGCAGTGTGTCAGTGCAAGTGTGTATTTATATATCTATATCTCTCTATCTATATCTCTATCTCTCTATCTATATCTCTATCTCTCTATCTAGATATTTATCTCTCTATCTAGATATTTATCTCTCTATCTAGATATTTATATCTCTAGATATTCATCTCTATCTAGATATTTATCTCTCTATCTCTATCTCTCTATCTCTATCATCTATGTCTCTATCATCTATATCTCTATATCTCTCTATCTCTCTCTATCTCTCTCTATATCTCTCTATCTCTCTATCTCTCTCTATCTCTCTATCTCTCTATCTCTCTATATCTATATCTCTATCTCTATCTATATCTCTATCTCTATCTATATCTCTATATCTATCTATATCTCTATATCTCTATATCTATCTATATCTATACCTATATATCTATATATCTATATCTATACCTATACCTATCTATAGGTATAAACAGCAGGGTGTGTGCATACCCACGGGGTGCCTGTGTGTGTCTGTATGTACGCACGGGGTGCGTGCGTGTGCGTACACGAGGGGCGTACCTGTGTGCACACGGGTGGCTGATAGTGCCCGCGTGGTGTGTCCGTGTGTCTGTCTGTCTGTGTGCGTGTGTGTGCGGCGGCAGGGCTGTCAGTGTGCATCGGTATGGCCGCAGCGGGGTCTGTGTGCGCATACGGGTGTCAGTAAGTGTGTGTCTGTGTGTCTGTGTGTCTGTGTGTGCGGACCCTGCGTGCGTCCGTCTGTCCGTGCCCGCGCAGGTGCGGGCTGTCACCAGGAGGTGGCGCCCCACGCCACACTGTGGGCGCCCCGCGGCCGGGGGGGGCGAAGAAACAGGGAGAAAACGCAGGGAATAAATAAATTGTTAAAAAGCAACGTCCCGTCCCCCCCCCCCCCCCCCGGGCCTGCCCAGCTTCCCCACCCCGCCCGCGGCCCCCTGCGCTGGCTCGGGGGGCTGCGCTGGCACACCTGGCTGCGGTGGCACATCTGGCTGCGGTGGCACACCTCGATATGGGGTGGCTGCACTGGCACATCTGGCTGCGGTGGCATACCTGGCTGCGGTGGCACACCTGGCTGTGGTGGCACACCTCGATATGGGGTGGCTGCACTGGCACACCTGGCTGCGCTGGCACATCTGGCTGCACTGGCACATCTGGCTGCGGTGGCACACCTGGCTGCGGTGGCACACCTCGATATGGGGTAGCTGCGGTGGCACATCTGGCTGCGGTGGCACACCTGGCTGCACTGTCACGCCTCGCTCTGGTGGCAGCTGCGGTGGCACTCCTGGCTATGGGGTGGCTGTGGTGGCACTCCTGGTTGCACTGGCACATCCGGCTGTAGGGTGGCTGCGGTGACACGCCTGACTGCGGTGGCACTCCTGGTTGCACTGTCACACCTGGCTGCGGTGGCACATCTGGCTGCGGTGGCACGCTTCGCTCTGGTGGCAGCTGCAGTGGCACTCCTGGCTATGGGGTGGCTGCAGTGGCACATCTGGCTGTGGTGGCACATCTGGCTGTGGGGTGGCTGTGGTGGCACACCTAGCTGTGGTGGCACCCCTGGTTGCACCGGCACACCCGGCTGTAGGGTGGCTGCGGTGGCACCCCTGGTTGCACCGGCACACCCGGCTGTAGGGTGGCTGCGGTGGCACTCCTGGTTACACCGGCACACCCGGCTGTAGGGTGGCTGCGGTGGCACTCCTGGTTACACCGGCACACCCGGCTGTAGGGTGGCTGCGGTGGCACCCCTGGTTGCACCGGCACACCCGGCTGTAGGGTGGCTGCGGTGGCACCCCTGGTTGCACCGGCACACCCGGCTGTAGGGTGGCTGCGGTGGCACTCCTGGTTACACCGGCACACCCGGCTGTAGGGTGGCTGCGGTGGCACTCCTGGTTACACTGGCACACCCGGCTGTAGGGTGGCTGCGGTGGCACCCCTGGTTGCACCGGCACACCCGGCTGTAGGGTGGCTGCGGTGGCACCCCTGGTTGCACCGGCACACCCAGCTGTAGGGTGGCTGCGGTGGCACCCCTGGTTACACTGGCACACCCGGCTGCAGTGGCCTGCGCGGCTACACGTGCCCATGGCAGGTCCAGTGCTGGCCGCCGGCAGCGGCCGAGGTCACGGGGAGCCGGCAGGGCCGGAAGGCGCACAATGAGCGGGGCCTTATCTCGCCTCGCAGCCCTTCCCGTGGCCAAGCCACAAGCGAGGCCACGGCTGGGTCCCCCCCGGGGACGGGGCAGGCGGCAGGGCCACACGCCCCGACACGGAGCAAGGCTGGGCAAGGAGCAGACCTCCCCGGCACTGAGGCTTCAGTAACTTTAATTACAAATAATAAAAAGGAAAATAAATACAAAAAACACCTTAAAAGCACAGCCCTGGGGGTGAAGGGACAGGGGGACCCGGGCTGTGCTGCTGCGTCGTCCCCGATTGTGGCCCCACCAGGACGGGGACACCGTGGGGCTGAGCCCTTCCCTGTCCCCGCAGCCCCCAGGGGGGTGGCAGGAGCCATAGCACCATAGGGACGGGCAGGGGGGATAGCGGGGACCCCATCCTCATCCCCAGCTGGCAGCACCCAGCCTCGGGGCTCCTCCAGCCCCGGGGGCACGGACGAAGCCCCCAGGCACCGCTGGGTTATTTTACCCCCTAGGCTCCAGGGCTGCCCAGGATGAGGGAAGCTGGGGGGGGCAGATATGGGGGTGCAGGAGCCCCGGGGGTCCCACTGCAGCGCTCCCCCAGCCCCGTGCATGGGCGCTGGGATGAGGGTGGCGAAGCTGCCAGCGCCAGCCGGGGTGGGGGGCGGCTGCCTTTGAAGAGCCCCCGGCTGCTGCCGAAGCCCAGGCGAGCCCGCGGCGGGGGGATTAGCGGGTAAATCCCACGGGATGCAGGAGGGGCCCCCGGGGCACCCCCGGCCGCACGCCCCGTGCACGCACCACTGCACCCAGCCGCTGCGTCAGCACAGCGGGGACACACGGCCCCCCGGGATGGGGACCCAGGGGACAGTCCCATCCCCCTGCCTGGTGACACGGAGCGGTGTGGGGGTCCCACCCCACGGGTACCCCCAGGAGGGGACGGAGGGGCTGCGGTGCTGGGCAGGACCATCATGGGGACAAGGACATCTGCGGAGCTGGGGGGCCCCAGGGCGAGGGGGCCGCGGGCAGCGGGGCGCTCACTTGTGGGGCATGTCCTCCATGCTGACGCGGCCCCAGACGCCCACCACGAAGGTCTCCACCTCGCACTCGTTGATGCCGCGGGCGATGCGGAAATGGCCACCCTCGCCCCACGCTGTGCCCCAGGAGTTGGCCGCGGTCTGTGGAGGGGACACGGGACACGGCTCAGCACTGGGCGGCCCAGTTGAACCCCCCCATCCCTGAGCTGGATCCCACCTGGGCATGGGAAAGCAGCACTTGCACTCGCCCACCCACCCCAGCGACTGAGCCCCAACAAACTCGTGACACCCGCCAACACTCACCCAGTATTTTTGGGTCTGGCCATCAGGCAGCCGCTCTTCTCCCCACCTGCGTTGGAAGGGCAAGGGCAGTGAGTGGGGGGCCCGGGGCACCCCCTTGGGCTGCACCGCATACTGCGGGCAGCACCCCGCCCAGCACCGTGATAGCAGGGTGCTGGGTTGACCCCGCTCATTTCCCGGTCCCGGCACCTCCCCAAGGGCCAGGCCGAGGTGTTTACGTCCACTCCCAAAATACAGGCAAGTATATTTAGCTGTGGGGAGGAGGAAGGAAGCTGCTGGCACAGGGCAGCCGGCCCCGCTCCCCATCTCGGGCTCTGCACCTCCAACCTGCCTCCCTCCATTGGGGGGCTGAGCACCGCGCACTCGTGTCACTTGTGGCTGCAGCCCCAGGGCAAGCATCACCCCGTGGCAGGGCTGCCCCTCCATCGCACCCCGCACCCTCCTTCCCTCCCCGCTTCCTCTCCCTGCCCGGAGGAAGGTGACGCCTTTCCTCTCCCGAAGCCAACGCTTCTCCTGCCCGGAGCGGGGCTCTCCGCACCCCCTGAGCCCCTCTGGGCCCCCCACGCCACCCCCCACCTACCCGGTGATTTTGACCGAGTGGGTGCCGTGTCTCTGGTGCTTCGGCCCCTTCCCCTCGGCCACCGGCGTGTGCCGATAGATCCCACTCTTGTACATGAAGAAATCCTCGTGCACCTCCAGGATGGCTGCGGGCAGGGGGAGAGGGTCTGGGGACGCCGGCCATGCCCTGGGGCACGGGGTGCCGAGGATACAGGCACCAGGGACACAGGGCATCGCCCAGGAGGGGGAAGGTGGCAGCCAGATCCTCCCCCGAGCAGCGTGACAAGACTCAGAGGAGGATTAAAAAAAAATAAAGTAAACCAAAACCAACTGCCGAGACGGAGATTAAATCTCGGGAGTTAATGAGCAACAAGTGCCCGCTGGTGCGGGCAGCGTGATGGGCACCCTGGGGCTGGCGAGAGCACGGCGCTGCCCGGGCATGTGGCTAAACATTAAGCAGGGAGAGCGGCTGAGGTGGGGATCCTGGCTCCCATGCCGGCCCCCGGCCCCAGCCGGGCAGCTTCCCCCCCCCCCACCTTGTCCCCCCCGGCCATTGCAGCACCCAGCTTTGGGGTACGCGGGTGGGATGCCCACGCCGGCTCCCTACCTTGCACAGGGCCGTTCTCCAGCAGCTCCTTCATGATCTCCTTCTCCTGCAAGCACAGAGCCTGGTGGTACCGGGGCCAGGACCCCCGGCACTGCCCTCCCCGCCCCCCGGGGATGCAGGCAGAGGCCGTTTTGGCACCCACAGGTGGGTGCTGTGGAGATGCCGGCTGGAGGAGCAGCTCCCCTGGGCGGGTTTTTCCCAGCTTCATTTCCAAACTTGACTTTCCCAGGCAAACCAGCCCGAGCCAAGCCCCTTCCCGCTCCCCACACCAAACGGCTCCCGCTTCGCCCACGCTGGCGGCTCTGCCCGGCCCGGCCCGCGGGCACTCACGCTGGAGGAGAGGCGGTAGGCAGGGGTGGACTGGTAGATCTCGTTGGCGTGGGTCTGGGGGTTGGGGCAGCGGGCCGTCGCCTGCCGCTTGCCCCTGCCCGTGGAGCGGCTGTGCATCATGCAGGGCTGTGCCGCCGGCTGGCTCTCCTGGCTGGTGAAGGGGTAGCACTCGTCCGTCACCACCCTGGGCAGAGGGACAAGGACATGAGGAGGGGAACGACCACCCGGCTCCATCCCCAAAGCCCCCTCCCCAAAACCCCACCCTCCACCCCACCCGGGCTGGCAGCCCTCGGTCCCCCCCTGCCCAAGGGACAGCCCTGGGGACAGGATGCGCACGGGGCACCGGGGGTGCCAATCCCCAGGCAACCACAGCCTTGAACCCCCTTATCCCACCCCAGCACCGGGGCAGCCTCTGCACCCCGGTCCCGGCCCCACTCACCCTCGCCTGCGGAGGTACCACCAGGCGCCGTCCAGCCGGCCCCCGCTGCAGCCCCGCTGGTTGCGGGTGTCGCAGGACAGGAGGTTTTGGGGCGACAGGGCGGGCGTCATGTGTCCCATGGAGTGGATGGAGATGCGGTCCGAGGCGACAGCTGGGAGCAAGCAGGGGGTCAGGGAGCGGTGGCTGCTCCGGGTCCTGCCCCGCTCCCCAGCCCTGCGGCGGCAGGTTTAGTCCCTGTTGCCACCGGCCACCCCGTCCCGTCCCATCCCATCTCACCTGCCGTGGAGAAGGCCCAGGAACCGGCGCAGTTGCCCTGGTCCAGGGGCTCGTGGATCATCCCGGGCCACTTCGCGGCTGCGTCAAAGTGGCGGGGCAGCACCTCGTTGGAGTCCATGTTCATCTGCGGAGGCAGAGCCGTGGCATGAGGGGTGCCCACCGCACGGGGATCCCCGCCCGCAGCAGCCCACCCCAGCAGCTCCTGGGGCATCCTCGGAGCCGTGGTCCCCAGCCAGCGTTAGCATCCCCCAGCCCCGCTGCAGGGCCCCTTGGGACGGGGACGCCCGTAGCCCTGGCTGAGCACGACCAGGATTTGGGTGCCCCCTTGTCCCAGAGGAGCTGGATCCCTCAACATTCCCTAAATTGGGGCTCCTCAGCCCCGGCGGTTCATTAGGCAACGACAGCACCAAGTGCCTGGTCTCAGATGCCAGCAAGTGTGGCACTGCCCGGTCGCAAGTGCACGGCACCGGGTGCCTCAAGCCCCTCGTTGTGGCCTCTGGCCGGCTCTCGCCCGGCTGCTGACTCACACCCAGCCTTTCCGCTCCGGGGGGGATGATGCCCCCTCCCCGGCCGCGCACAGCTCAGCCTTCCTGGGCAGGACACAGCCGCAACACCCAGCTTATCCCAGAGCAGGAAGCACCTCTAAAATTAAACCTCGCCGGGAGTCAAGGCCACGGCGCTGGGCGTGCACCGCGCACGACGCTCGCTCCCTGCCAGCACCCATGGGACCCCTGGCTGCTGCCCACCCCAAATGGAGGGGCCGGTTTTGGGTGCAACCCGGGGGCAGGCAGAGGCACCCTGCTCGTAAAGCGCTGGCGCAGCCGGTTCTGCCGACTCAGCAGCTGCGGGGCCGGCTTTCCGATGGGAAACCTGCATGGAGGAGCGGGGGAAAAAACAACACTGGCAGCCCGGGGATTGTCAGGGGGAATTTGCTGAGCTGCTGTCTCCAAACACAAGGGCTGCCCGCAGCACCCACCCGGCACGGCCCCTTCCCTGCCTCCCCCCAGCTGCAGAGCCCCTTCCCGGGGTCGGGGACACTGCAGGGACATCGCTAGCTGAGGGGATGGTGAAGCATTGGGTGAAGCCATGGGACAGGCAGGCTCGACCCGTGATGTGCCTCAGTTTCCCCTTGCATCCGAGGGGCCTGGGGGGGTGACTCACGTGCATCTCGTTCATGTTCATGACAGTGGGAGAGGGCCAGAAGGTGCCCAGGCGGTGCCGGATCCCGTCCTCCAGCGTCATGCCCCAGAACTGGCTGTAGTTGGTGGCTCTCCAGCTGTGCAGCAGGAGGGGGTGCAGGTCAGGAGGGCCGCAAAAAGCACCGAGGGGCGAAGCATCCCTTCCCCGTCCTCCCGCTGCCCGGTCCTTACCTGTAATTGCCCCTGTTGATGGCATCGATCAGCTCCCCGTCCATCAGGCAGGCGTGGTCCTCGCACTGCCACTGCCCGCCGGGGCCGCAGGTGCTGCAGGGGGATGGCACCGGAGGGGACAGTCAGCCGGGGAGGGACGGTGTCCCTGGGGTGACAGAGGGGACCCCGGGAGGGTGCTGCCCACCCCCAGCCGGGGACCCGCTGCCATCGTGAGCAGCCAGCGTGGGGCCGGGGCTGATTCTTCACCGGGGTCTGGGGGGTCGCACCATGGCTCAGCACCTCGGGATGGGGTGAAGCTGGGCCAAGAGCTGGCGGGCAGCCCTCTGCATGGCCCTGGGGGCTGTCCCCCCCCGCCCCAGTCCCTGCAGGGGCCCGGAGGGCAGACAGAGCATGGGACAAAAAAATCAGCTGAAAAGCAGCCAGGCCTGCAGACATCAGAGCGGGGCTTGGACGCCAGCCCGGGAGGGGATTCGGGGCTGGCTGTCCCTCCCCGGGGCAAGCCGCTCCAGCCAGGTTAGCCGGGAGCCCTGCAGCACCCATGGGGAGACTCAGCACAGGGGGTGGCTGGGGGTGATGTGCCGGGTCCAGGTCCCCCCAGGGAGCCCTGGGCTGTGCTCCCCCCGCATGGCGAGCAATGCTTGGCATGCTCCCTCCTGCCCGCCGGCCAAGCTCCCGGCACTCTCTTCCCTTTTAAGGAGCCGTGCGAGGCCAGAGCCGTGTCCCGCCAGCCCGGTCCCGATCCCACCGGCAGCACCTGCACCCCAGCACTCGCTGCATCCCCGTCCCTGAGCGTTCCCGGTGCTGCGCTGGTGCCCCCGCATCTGGCTGTTAACTCCTCGGGGAGTCCCGTGGGAGCACCCTGGGGTGCAGCCAGCTGGGTGCCCACAGTAGCTCCCTCTGCCTCACCCAGGCATTGCATTTGCCCCCTGCCAACCCCCCCGGATCCCGTGGGAGCTGGGCAGGGACAGGGTCTGGGGTGAAGCGCTGCAGGAATTGCTGCTCTCCAGGTGCCAAGTGCGGGGGAAGAGGGTTTTGGCAGAAGAGCCTCAGCCCCCGAGGGCCAGCGCTGTTGAGGAAGGGATGCTTTCCCAGCAGCAGGGACCAGTCATCCAAGTGCATGGCTTGGGGACCTTGACCTTCCCCCGGGGCTCGGGGACATCCTCCAGCCCCGCATGCCTCCACGCCATGGCCCCGGAGAAACGCCAGGCAGCACTGGGGCTTCAGGGAGGGGTCGGGCTGGCTTTTCACCTCCAGCTCCAGCGCACACGCCTGCACACACGTGCACACACACGTACTCATGCCCTTGCACACACCCCAGATGGAGCCTTTGATTTCCCTTATCTGCCGTATCGTTGCGATCCAGCCAGCCCCGCTGTGTTTGCTCCTTGTCTACGGGCAGATCTGCACCCGCAGGTTCCCCTATCCCCCACCTCCGGGATGCCATTAATACCACCGCAGCCGTTTCCAGATAAACCCCACGCTGCTCGCTAATGCAAACAGCGAGCTCCTGGCACGCAGCACAGATGGGCTGCTTGCACCTAAGCAGGCGGCGGGGCCGGACTCTGGCCGCCTGGCACGGAGCCGCGGCGGCTGCCAGCTGCAGGCACGTCCCGTCAGGCTTGGGCAAGCTGGGCTTGGACCAGCGTGGCCAGAAAAACCCCGGCAGCACCGGGCCCGTGTCGGCAGCCCGCGGCCGCGCGCTAACCCGGCGAAGCGAGCGGCTCCCACGAAGGCATGTGCTGAAACTTGGGAGCGGCTCAAGGCCCCGGGCTCTCTGCTCCGAATATGCCAGAGCAAAGGCATTTGGCACCCGGCCCCGCCACCCAGCTCGGGCCCTGCACTCCCGCTCCCGCCGGCTGCAGGCAGCCCTGGCGCTCGCAGGCCTCCCGACGCCCTGGGCACGCAGCGTGCCGGCACCGCACCGGCGGTGCCCACACGGCACGGGGAGCGCGGAGGCACTCACCACAGGTTGCAGTTCTCCCGGTATGTGGCTCCGGTGGGGTAGTTGCGGCCGGTGCGGGCACAGCCTGGATGGGAGAGGGGAGAGCCCCGGTGAGCATCCAGCTGCGTCGGGGGTCCCGCCAGCACCCCCATGGCTCCAGGGGGTAAATACCAAGGGGAAAATAAATGCGGTCCTTAAAGCCAGGTGGGTGCCTGGCTGCAGCTCAGCACCTCCAGACCTGCGTGCCCGTCCAGCCGGGGCACGACGGGGACCAGCTTGTGCCCCACAGCGCAGGGTGGGAGCAGGGATGGCTCAGCACCGGGAGGGTTAACCGTGGGGCTGCCGAGCAGAGCCAGCTTTGCACGCACAGGCTGGCGGGACCGGGATAAAGGGGCCAGTTGTACCCGGGAGCTGGCTCCGCTCTGCAGGGACTTCTTAGAGAGCCTTGTGCTGCGCGGCGGGGGCTGCCCGTGCCCCCCGCTTGCCCCCGGCCACCCTGCCCGCTCCAGCTGCCAGGCGGGTTAACTCAGGGCCAGCATCTGCCTGCCCCAGACATGACCGGGAAAGCCGGGATGGAGCACCATCCACCCCTGCTCTGCCCCACAGGTATGTGCCGCCGGAGCTGCCCCTCTGCCCCCCGCAGCCCTGCCCGTGGGGGGACGCAGGCAATGGGCTGTGGGGCCACGGGCTGCTCCCAGCCCTGTTTTTGGGAGCCCAGCCCCAACCCAGCCACTTTGCATGAGTTTCTGCAGCTCCGAGGGGTCCGGAGCAGCTCTGCAGCGTGGGCAGGGCTGTGGGGTGTCGCATCCGCCTGCATCCATTATCCAGAGGGGCACCAGCAGCATCAAGCATCACACAGCACGTCGGGCACCTCAGGGCCGGCCCCTGGCACCCACGGACCCCTGCCCGGCTGGGCTGGGGGCTGCCTCACCTGGGGCTTTGGGGAAGGGGGCCGGGATGCCCAGGCAGTACTCCCAGAAGTCAGGGCAGCAGTCGGAGATGGTGCGGTTGCAGAAGAGGTCGCAGTAGCAGAGGGTGTCGTGGTAGGGCACGGTGCAGCCGTCGTCGCGGCCGTGACAGCAGACGTCCCCTCGCTGGCAGTAGGACCCGCCAGCATCGTAGACCCCATGCTCGTACAAGCCGGGGGCCAGCTCCCGGCGGGTGCGCACCCGGGAAGCCAGGGCCGCCCCGGCCAGCGGCCAGAGGCAGAGCAGGGCCCACAGCAGGCACATGCTGTCAGCAACGTCCCCAGACCTGCAGCCACTGCAGAGGGAGGGCAGTGAGCAGGTGGGGGGCAGCCCGGGGCCGGGGGTCCTGCAGGCCCAGGGCAGCCCTGCACCCTATGCCAGGCCCGTCCCGCTGGGTCGCCCACCCCGGTCAGCACCCAGCTTGCTGCCCACCGAGCCCCGAGCCCTATCCCGGGACACCTCACCACCTCCATGCCCTCACCCGGGACGCTCAAAATCTTCAGGTTTCTTAACTCCCCTTGTGACCACCCTGGCTCCAGGACCCGCAGCGCGATGCCCCAAAACACCGGCTCCCCCCTGGGTGCTCACTCCCCGGGCGGCCGAGGGGCCCCATCCCCACCCACACCTTAGCCCCCTGCTCCAGAAGCAAAACCCCAGCGGGACGGGACCCCCTAGGGCACCCGGGGCGGGGCTGCTCGGCCCCCGGTCCCGGTCCCCGCCGTGGGCAGTGCGATGAGCTCCCAGGTCTCAGCCCGCGGGGCCGTGGGGGACCGTGGGAGAAGGTGGGGGGGGGAAACTGGTCCGGGGAACCCACGGGACGCGACCCCCGGCCCCGTACCTGCCGCGCCCGCCGCGCCGCTCCGCTCCGCTCCGCTCCGCGCCGCCGGCCGAGCGCCTTCCCCGGCCCCGCCGCTCCTTATAGCCGCGCCCCGGCCGGGGGGGCGTGGGGAAGCGCCGGGGGCAGCCGCGATCCGGCCGGGCCGCGCTGCCCCTCCCCGGGCGGAGCGGAGCGGGACGGGGCGGGGGTCGGGGCCGGGGCTCCCGTCGGGGCGGGCAGGGGAACGGCGGCCCCGACGCCCCCCCGCCCCGGGGTCCCCCGGTGGCACCTGCTCCCCCGCGGGGTCGGGGGTCTCTCCCCGACTCCGGGTCCTGCTCCCCGTGTCCCCCACTCCGTGCCCTGGCAAACCGGGGTGTCCCAGCCCTGCCAGCTCCCCCCGCTCCATCCCCACTGCTGGTTGGGGCAGGGTATAGGGAGAGGAGGAGAGGAGAGGGGGGGCTGCATGACCCCCCCCAGCACCCCAGCTGCAGTGTGGATGCGAGCGAGCCAGGGACATCCCATCACAGCCCAGGACATGAAGCCACTGTCACTTGGAGTCAGCCCAGTGTCCCCGCTGCCAGCGCCAGCGTCCAGCCAGGTGCTTAGGAACTGGGGAGGGGGTCTTGGCCACCCCACAGGCTCCGGTTCCCTCTGCAGCACCAGTACTCGCTGGAGGGCTTTGGCTGCCTGCCCCGGAGGCTCCTGCCCGCCTCTGGCCTGCGAGGAGCATCTCCCGGCCACTGCCAAAGGATTCCTCGAAGATGCCTCATGGCAGCCAGGACGGGAGGCACCGCGGGCAGCGGGAGGGAGGGAGCGGGGCTCCCTGGGTGGCCGCAGGAGCCGGGGCAGGTGCTGAGCCCGGGGCCAGGGACTGGAGGGCTCCTGGCTCCCAGCTGCAGCTGGCAGGGAGGATGCTGCGGCCGGTCAAGGTGTGCTCGCACCCTGGTGCCTGTGTGCGGGGAGCATCGCATCCCACTGGGCACGAGGGCTGCCCGCTCCCTGGGACCCCAGGGCGCTCTGGGTGCCCAAACGAGGGTGCTGCAAGAGCCCCATCCGCTGGGTTCCCGCCCGGCTGCTCGGCCAGCGCTCTCGGAAGGGCCCTTTCCTGCAAGCGCGGCCTTGGGCAGAGCGCACGGAGCTGGAGGGCTGCTGAGCGCCTCAGGAAGGAACTGGGTCCGGCCCGGAGTCCGACTGTCTCCAACCTCACGTACTTTCTCCATGACGAGACTGACAGGAATCCAGAGTGAGTCACAAATTCCCCAAGACCCTCAGGGGACAAAGCAAAGCCACGGGTGAAAAGGACATCCCCAGCTTCTGCTCCCGGTCCTTGTGCTCCTGCCAGGCAGCTCCCTGGCAGCGGCTGAGGATGCCGTGGGTTGCTGCCGGCAGAGCTGGCCCCTTCCCATTCCCCTTGCAGCCCCCGGCCCCCCCCCGGCCGATAAGGGCTCGTGTGTGGAGGCGGGAGTGGCAAGTGCCCAAGCGCTTGCAATTCCCCCTCACCCCCTTCCTGCGGCCGTGCTCGGCAGGCCAAGCGTTGCTCTCAGCGGGATGCAGTGAGCCGGCACTGCGGGTCACAGCTTGCATCCCTCTGACGCTGGCATTCTCCCCCCCGCGTGTCCCTGCCTGTCCCTGCTCTGGGGAGTGGCGGCCTCTCGCACATGTGGGAGCCAAGGTGGAGCGGGGCAAAGTCCAGCCGGGGCACCTTGGGCCCACGTGGCCACGCGAAGCAGAGCCGAGTGCCGCGGGCTGGCACGCATGCCTGCCCTGCCCTTGCTGCCACCGCCTGCTCTGGGGCAGGGAGAAGGTCCCAGTGCCCCTGGGTCCCACTGCACGGAGTCCTGCAAAGAGCCCAGACCCAGGTGGGGCGTCCCCGGATGCCCCTTGGCGCAGCAGGGACACGCACGGGCTCTGCTGAGCTGCACCCATTGCACAGCGCTGCCATCCCCGTGGGGTGCAGCGTAGGCACCCCCGGTGACGCACAACCCCATGGCAGGGTGAAGACCCTGCTGTTGCCGAGATGCATCCTTCCAAACCCACCCTGGAAAGCCACCCAGCCGGCTGGGAGAGCCGGGCAGAGGCCGGTGCCGTGCCGCCCTGGCACAGCTCACTCACACGGGGCTTTCTGGGTGCTGCCGTGTCCTGGCTCCCCCTTCAAAGCCTCTGCTTCAAAGCAGCCGCAGAGCCGTACATGAGCCGGACATGTGCAGCGCCGGGGGTGGCCAAGGCTCCTCAGGGATCGTGCCCTGCATGCCAGGCACTCGGTGGGGCCGGGGGACCGGAGTCACCCCCAGACCCCCGTCCCAGCAGCCTGGGGCAGCGGGGCCGGTGCAGCCGGGGCAGGGAGGTGCTGGCCCCCACGGTGCTCGGCACAGCCCAGCGCTCCAGGACAAGCCGGGAATGAGTTTGTTGGCAAGAGGCAGCCAGGAAAGGCAGGGACTGACCTGCGGCGAGCCCCGGCTTCCTCCCCAGTCAGTGCTGGGGCAGGGCGATGTGGAAAGGGGCCACCCCAGGCCCCCCGACACTCACAGGCTGGGGGACACATCATCCCTGTGGGGTGCCGGCACACAGGGCTGGGGCAAAGGCTTTGCCGTCCCTTGAGGGGTTGTGGTCTCCTGGGGAAGGGGGCTCACACCCCCGCCTTCGCTGGGATGGCCCCAGGGCCATCACAGCGCCATCCCCGCTTGGGGACACACCGTGACATTTCTAAAGAGGCAGATGGGGCACGGCCCTTCCCGGGCCAGCGACCCTCCCCGCCAGCCCCAGGCTCCAAACGCAGGGCACGGGCCCCTCCGCAGCGGCATCAGGCCTGCGGCCCCCAGGCACACGGCACCATGGAGCCGGGGAGGGCGATCGAGCCAGAGCTGGGACCCTGCTCCCATGTCGGGGGGTGACAATGGCTCGAAGGGAGCCCAGGGTAGGGCAAGGAGGTGGCCGGATGGCTGGGTCCCTTGGCCGGATGCCTGGGTCCCCTGGCCAGACGCCTGAGTCCCTTGGCCGCGGTGCTCGGCGGCAGGGCTGGAGTGCCACCTCTCGGGAGAGCCGGGAGAGAGACAGCAGGCAGGCAGGCAGCCTCTACTCCAAATTTTAATGAAACAAATAACTTAATAAGTTAATCAAGTGAGGTAACTACCGCTGGCTGGGGAGGTCTGCGGGGACCAGCCAGCCTCGGGGAGGGTCCTACGAGTTAGTTCCTGCGTGCGGCTGCGGGCAAAGCTCTCGCATGCACCCTCGCCCCACGGCCAGGCACCCACGGCACCCATGCACCAACCCACCGCCTGCCCACCCATGGCACCCGCCCGTCCCCTCATGTCCCTGCGGCACCGCTGCCCCACGGCCCGGCCGGGGGAACGGGCACCCCCGGGGCGAGGGGAGGGGGCCGGGGTGGTGCAGGAGCAGCAGGGAGGCTGCGAGCGGCTCTGGCATGGCTCGCGCTGGCCACATGCACTAACAAGGCAAGAAAAACGAGCAGGGGCGGGGGTCCCCGCTGCCGGGAGCAGAGGCACAGGGGGGCTTGGGAAGGGGGGGTGCAAATCCCGCACTCCAAAGCCCAGAGAGGGGCCGTGCCGGCAGCGAGGGGCTCGGTGGGTCCTCGCCAGCCCAGGTCAGATCCCTGCACCACGGCCACGCAAGTGTCGCTGCCGAGCCCCGCAGGGCACCAAGACCCCCCGGGACCCCCAGCTTGGCAAAGTTTGGCACTACCACGATCGCTTCCAGCCTGGCTCAGCCCAGCGCTGCGGGACTGGAAACCGGCCCCAGGGCTGGGGTTGGGGCAGCAAAGGGGAGTGGGGCAGCACGGGAGCTGCCATGGCTCTGCCGTGAGCGGCACAAAGGAGGCACAGCCCCTCTCTGTCCCCACCGGGCAGTCACCCCTCAGCCCGTGGTCCCCAGGCCATGGAGGGGACAGGGACATGGGGAGGGACAAACTGAGCACCGCAGGACCCGGCAGGGAAGGAGTCTTCTAAGCAAGAGCAGGGGCCGGGACACGAGAGGGAGGGCTGCTCCTTGGGGACCACTGTCCCCATCGCCTGCACCTGCATCCCTCCCTCCTCTGCAGCCCCTGCCCAGCCCCATGGCCCCAGGGCCACCCTCAGGTGGAGGTCTGTCACTCAGCCCCAAGCCCCCACGGCACCCAGGCGAGCCCCCACGGGCAGCAGGATCCAGCCCTGTGTGCTGGTAGGGGGGTTCGCTTATTGCCTATGTCCCCACGGGTTGCTCTGCCCGGGGGTGTTGCATATTAAGACATTATTGCATAAATATATATATATCTCCTATATATATATTGCCCTGGGAGCATGCACGGGCAGGCAGAAGGCTCTGCTGTGCTTCTAGAGCTGTGGCTGCAGCACTGCAGCCCTGCAAGCAGGGAAACAACCCAGGCAGAGGAGGGTGAGGGGGGGACAGACCCCTGCTCCCCTGCCCAGGGGGGCCCTGCTGCTGCCCTGACCTGGAGCAACGCAGGTAAAAACCACACTGGGTTGCGCCCCAACACCCCTGCTCAGCAGCGGAAGGGAGACGGAGCCTTGCATAGCTGGCAGTGGACCCAGCTCGGCTCTGGGGGACCGGGCAGGACCCCGCTGCGGAGCTGGACATGTCCTGAGGGCTGGGGGTACAAGCCAAACCCCAGGGGACGGGGCCAGCCTGGAGCATCCCTGCCACAGCTGGGGAGCACTCAAGACCCCAGGAGCTGGGGAGTTTCACCCCCCGGGAAGGGCAGGAGCATCCCAGGAGCGTGGTCTGGCCATGCCGCAGTGCCACGGGCTCCCATCCCCAGGGCGGGCACCCCACTGCAGCCGCACCCCCACAAAGGAAGACTTGGTTCAAGTAACGGGGTGAGGGACACAGCTAGACGGGGCCAGGCGATGCCACGCTGCTCCCACGTCCTGGCACCCCGTCCCACCGGCTGCACGCTGGCAGGATCCATCCCGCTGCCTCCCCGCTCAGTCCATGTTGGCGCTGGCCGACCTGGAGATGTTCAGGGTTTGGGCAGAGACCGAGATGTCCTCGTGGTCCACGGGGCTGTGGTAGTCGGAGGTGATGTCGGGCTCGCAGGGGGGGCACCTGCACGGCGGCCAGGCTGAAGGAGTTCGTGGAGCCCTTGCGGAGGCACTGGGAGTAGAGGCCGAGCAGCAGGTCCAGCTTGTGCTCGATGGACTGCACCTGCGAGGGCGGGCAGGGCTGAGTGGGTCCCTCCCCGCAGGGAGGGGACCCGGGGGTCCCGGCTCCCCCATCCTGCAGGCACTGAAGGGACGGTGACATGCTCCCCGGTGGCCGTCCCCTCCTGACCTGCCTCTCCACTTTGACCACACGACCCATCATGCTGAGCTCGTCCACCAGCTCCGTCTCCAGCGCAGGCTTCTCCCCCTTCTCCCGCATCTTCTTGTCCGCAGTGAGGGCCCCCCTGCCCACGATCTGGTCCACGCTGGCAGGGAGGGAAGGGACACAGCCCATCACTCCCAGCGGGCCAGAGGGCACGTGAGACCACAAGAGATGGGGACGGTGCTCTGGGAACATGTCCCACCCATCGCGATGGGCCAGCACCCCTCCAGCAGGCACGGCTAGTGGTGGGAGACCCAGGGGAGCCCAGAGCCCCCCGCCACCTTTGGGGCAGCTCACCGCATCTGCAGGCTCTTGATCCTGCCCAGCATGTCCAGGTGGCCGGCCGAGTACTGCTCGATGACGTCCTTGACGTCGTAGGGACGCAAGGTCTCCTTGAACTTCCTCTTGGCCACCAGGAACTTCAGGATCCTGCAGGGACACCCGGGCTGGCTGCAGGGCACTGGGGAGGACTGGGGGTGCCTGGGGGCTCTGTGCCAGGGAGGTGAGGAGGGCGGTGCATGCAAAGCACCGAGGTCCTGATCGCTGTCCCTATGGGGGGCTGAGCCAGGAGCCATCCCTGCTCTCTGCCCGGCTCGGCCACCGCCATGGGCTGGAGCAGGGACCAGGGCTCTCCGGACACATCCACTCCTCCCCAAGGGCTGAGAGCTGTGGAGGAGCTGGGGACAGGAGCATTGGGGGACGCAGGAGGGGACGGTCTCACCTGACAGCCCGGATGAGGGTCTTCACCGCTGGCATGATGTCCTCGAAGGTCAGGTCGCAGTGGGAGCTCTTCTCCTCACCGCTGTCCTCTGGCGGGCAGTCGGCTGTGGGTGCAAGACTGGGTGGGTGGCAGAGACCAAGGGCTGCCCCCCAAAACACCTGCAGCCCCCCAACATGACCCCACCGCCAGACCCAGACCCCACCAGTCCCCAGGGCTTACCCTCGACCGGGGTCCGCGGCTTGAGCCTGAGGGATGCACGGAAGCGGGTCCGGTCGTTGAAGCTCCAGCTCTTCTGCACCTTGGTGGGGCTGGAGGCCTCGGGGATGTCCTCGGTGCTGGGGGAGCGGTGCAGGGGGGGGGCCAGGTGCTGCTTGCCCCGGCTGCCCTGCCGCTGCGAGTTGCTCAGACGGATGCGGTCCTTGATGCCCATCTTGTTGCTGCATGGGACAGCGGGGTGGGCAGCGTCAGAGGCGAGCAGGCGCTGGGGGGACAGGGATGGGGACAGGGAAGGGAGAGAATCCCCGCTGCGGGCACAGACGGTGCCCACCGCGGTGGGGGTGAGGACGGGGGTGGCCGTGCCGAGCTCGCAGAGAGCCCCCGGCACGCAACGGGCACGAGCTCGCGTGTGAGCCAGGCCAGGAGCAGGCGGCACCGCATGCCCGTGCAGGAACAGCTCTGTGGTTACTCCTTTAAACACCATTTTTTCCCTGAGAGCAGAGAAAGGAGACAGACAGGGAGAGCAGAGAGACACAGGGACGGCGGCAGGGAGGACATGCAGCAGAGCCGCTGGCAGAGCAACCGGCCCTGGCCTCGCAGGGAGCAGCCCTGCTCCTGCCCCATCCCCGCTGGCATGGGGCGTCCTGGGGCACCCAGCCAGGCCCCTTCATCCTCCTCCTCCTCCAGGCTGCACCACCTAATTCAGGCTCTGCTCTGGCAGGCGAGTGGAGCAGCCCCTGTCCTGCCCTAACGTGAGCTCTGCTCCTGAAACAAGCTGCTCCACTGGGTTGGGGGGAGTAACAGGCATCGTTTATGTAGGACCTACACAAAACCACCATCTGGTGCTGCCTTTTGTGTGATGTGGGACCATAAGTACACCTTGGGACATGCAAGGCGGCCAAGCAGACGCACCGCCCCATGAGCAGAGGAAGCCAAAGCCACGGAGCAAACCCCACGCTTGCTGCACAAGAGGCTCCGCGAAACCCTGGCGTGTGGGGAGCCTTCTGGGCCAGGAGCCACAGGGCAAGGCAGGGGGACAGGCAGGGCACCGGGCTCCCAGCCCCTCCCCATGCAGGTTGCCGGCAAGCTGGTCCCGGGCAGGCAGGGCTGCCACAAGCCCCTGCAGCCAGCAGCATGCAGTGCTGTTGGGCTGTGCCGGAGGACTGGGAAGGGCTGTGCCCCGGGGGACCAGGCTGCAGGACAGACGTAGGATGGGGTTTATCCAAGTGCCTCAGTTTGCCAGTGTTGGACTCGGCAAGCCCAGCACGGCCAAGGCACCGGGCTCATCTGTGCTGCACAGAGGGGGAAACTGAGGCAGGGCCCACCGTGGGAGCTGGCGAGGGGCCAGCCAGCTCAGCCCAGGCCGTGCACAGACCCCCTGCCCAGCAGAAGGACCACCCTTGGGCCTCTACCCCTCTGCCTTGCCTCCCCGACCCCCTCCGCCCCGCAGCCAGCAGGCAGCCCGGCACGGAGCACCATGCACCCCCGGTGCTCCCCGGCCCTGCGCGGCCGCCCAGCGCAGGCAGCCGGGACGGGCAGGCAGCCGGGACGCAGTACCTCCGTCTCCATGTGCCCCATGTCCGCAAGAGCCTCCTCTTACCACTAAAGATCGGGCTGGAGGGTCAGGGCAGAGACACAGGAGAAAACGAGAGTTAACCCATGGCCAGGAGGGAGCAGAGCACCCGGGGCCACCACGTCCCCGACCCCCCAGGCATGCCCGCACCCCAGCGTGTGGGCACAGGGTCCCTGCCCGCCGCCGGTGAGCATCTCCTGCTGCACCGGACCCGACCACGGTACCCCCCCCCTCTGCTGTGGGGGCAAGAAGCACGAGCAAAGTTGTTTGCGTAGGTCCTGCATAAACACTAACGCCTGCCCCGCAGAGGAAAGTCCAGTTTCTCAGCGGTGGAGCTCTGCAAAAAAGCAATTTGGTGATGGTGGTGGCGACCCTGCAAACACCGCTGGGGCTCTGCGGACCCCCGGCCCCTGCCCGCTCACTGCGGGAGGGTGGGACGGGATGGGCGGCGAGCAGCGGCCGGGGGCAAACGTTACCTGAGGCGTAAGCACTTGTGGGGCTGCACGTCCTCCTCCTTCCAGCTTGGGGGTGAATGGGGGGCACAGAAGGTTTGGGGGGAGGTTGGGGGGATGGAGAGGAGGAGGGTGAACGGGAGAGGGGAGGAGAGAGAGAAGATGAGATTTATGAGAGGTGATGCTCGCGGAGGAGATGGTGGGAGGCTCGGGCCCCCCGGGGTGGGATGGCCAGGGGTTGCAGTCCCTCCCTTGCCAGCTCCTGGTTGTTCACTGGGAAACTGGGTGAGCCGAGACTGGTGCTGCCGCAGGGAGGAGCCCCCCAAGCCCATACTCACCTCAGGGCCGGTGGGGGGAGCAGGTCCCCCTCAGCCCCATGCCCACAGCGGGACAGCCGCAGCCCCACGGCTCGGTACATCCATCCCCACGCCGCGCCAGACCTCCCGCAGCCCCGTCTCCAGCATCACAGGGGAAACTGAGGCACAATGCAAAGGAGCAGCGCTCCCTCTCCCCACCTAACCTGACGCTGGCCCAGGGCCCCGTGCCGTGCCGATGTCCTGGGTGGCAGGCCAGCAGCCATGGTGGCCACACCGGGGTCTCCGGGATGCTCTTCAGCCGGAGGGGACTGGGGACATGGTGCACGAGCAGCCACGATCAGCAGCATGGCAGCCCTGCACGGAGCAGCCGAACCCTCGTCTCTTCTTGGCAGCACCGGGGAGGCTCAGCATCGCTGCTCCCCACTGCCACGGGCGCGGGAAGCCCATCTCGGACCGCAGGAACTGGGTTTTGCTCCTTGCCCAGCTCTGCAGCAGGGCTGAGCAGCTCCAGCCCTGCCAGGCTTGCAGCGCTGCCTTCACAGGGTCATTTCAGCCACACTCGGTTCTCCCATGCAAGGTCCCGGTGCCGTACCCACATCAAAAAGGGCAGCGAGGTGGAGCTGAACGTTGCAAGAGGCTTCACACTGGTACAACCACCCAGAGTCCATCCACGGGGACCAAACGTGCCCCCTCCAGAGCTGCAAGCCCGGAGCGGTGCTGGCAGCCAGCGGCAGAGCGGGACGGGTGCCCCGGCACGGTGCTGGGTGGGGAGCGGGGCCGGGGGCTGCTCCCCTGGGGTCCGGGCTGGCGGTGACGGGCACCGCAGTGGCACCACGGGCAGGCACAGACGAGCAGAGGAGAGAGAGCAGAGAGGAGTGAGAACACAGGGCCGAGGGGCTGCACCCTCCTACCTTTCCCCTGAACAAGCGGCAGGGCTGATGCTTTTCTGGCCAGGGGTGAAGGAGTGATAAGGCGGTGGGGCTCCGTCGGGCAATTTTTTCACCTCTGAATTCCTAAATCCTCCGTTGCGGACTCGGTGCAAATGCTCAAACATTAGGACCAGCTCTCTGGGGTTGGGGTTAAATAAAAACATGGAGAAATTAAACTTTCCAAAGCAAACGAAACAAGCAAACCAAGGCTGAGCAGAGCCAGGTCCTCCTCTGTGCAAACCAAAGCAAAACCAGAGCAAAACAAGAAGCAAAAACCAGCACTTTCTTTCAAAAAACAGTTTCTTAACAGCTCTGACTGGTGCTGCCGGCAGCGGGTTGAGCCGGCAGCGGGTGCTGGGGGTGACAGTGCTGGGGAGGGGGGTGCTGGGTCCCACAGAGGCTGGCCACCGGCGGAGGGGTTGGACCCGTGCTGAGAGGGATGGTTCAGGCACGACAACCACCCTTGCTGCAGGGTGGGGACATGGGGACCTGCCACCATCTGATCTGGGGGTCTGGGCACTACCGGGGCAGGGGGGAAGCTCAGACCTGGCAGGGATCGAGCCTGGTCCTATCTCAACTCCCCGCTGCAGGAGAAACGGCTCCCGGCGCAGCAGGAGGGGCTGGCGGAGTCCCCCATGATGCCCACGCTGGGAGAGCCTGGCACCGCGCTCGGCGGCAATGCACGGGAAGCCGCATCTCCTTGGGGACCAGAGGGACTCGCTGCCGTGGCTGTTAAGAGCCCTGTCTTTGAAAAAATAAAGAGTGGAATGGAACAGTGAATTTGTCATTGCAAAGAAACACATGGCCGGAGCAGGGGCAGGACGCACAGGCAGAGGCAGGCAGGAGGGCAGGGCTGTGGCAGGCTGCACTGCCGGCCTGGGGACTGCACGGCAGACCCCGGTGCGCTTGGTGTGACGGGAACACACAGGGCATCTGGAAAAGCTTCGGAGAGTCCTTGATCCACTCATGGTGGCAACATCCCAGAGGCCACAGGAGGGGAGAGCACTGCAGGGACGGGGCATGGGGCTCCCCACGGGACCCCCCGGGTCCATCTGCTCTGCCACCACGCTCAGAGCTGGCTCCTGGCCGGCTGCAGCTCCATTGCCCCGGCCACAAGGTCCCCATGGCCGGTGACACCATCCCCTTCCCTGCGGCAGTGCTTGAGGAAGGCTATGGATGGGGTGAGCGGGGACGGGGTGGGATGGGTGCCGAGTGCTGCGGGCTGGGGTATAGTGAGGATGGAGGAGGGCGTTGGGCATTTCGGCAGGTGCTGTGCTGGGGCTCCGGTGTCCTGGGGTTGAGCAAGGCATCCGTGCTGCTCGGCCCCACCGAGCCCTCGACGGCTCCACGTGGCCCCTCGTGGCAGGGGCTGCCGAGGTCGCTCATCAGCCCGGGAGCCCATGGGGACGCCCCAGGAGCCCCGTAGCCCTCGCCCACACCCTGCCTACCTGAAGGAGGGCAGGAGGCTGTCGTAGTAACACCACGTGGCCGTCAGGTACACCCGGCTGATGTCCGTCGAGTACAGGCGCCAGGCAGCCTGCACGGGAGCGAGAGCCCGTGGGCATCAGGATCAGCCCCTGTGGGGTCGGGAGGCGAGACCCCCCCGCACCAGCCCCCTCCATCCCCCTTGACCACCATGGGCAGAGTCCAGCCCAAAGGAGCCGGCTGCCCGATTTGGGGTCAGGTGTTTGGGTCCTGCCTGCAGCAGGCAGGGACAGGCAGGGCAGATGGGGGGGACAGCGGAGCATCCCCGGGAAGGGACGGGGCAGGATGCGCCAGCCCTGCGCTACCTGGATCAGGTTTGCTGCCGGAGTCCGCCTCTTCTCAAAGTGTTTCTGCCGGTGCTGCTCCTGCACTTTGAGGGCGAAGCCGGAGCCCAGGATCCCCTGGAGACAGGAGGGGACGGGGTCCGTGGGTGCCGGCCACACCGTCACCGCCAGCCAGCAGAGATGGGGACCCTCCCACCACAGGGGCGGATTTGGCCCCTTTCTCCCTGATTTCTTCGGGGCAGGAGGAGCAGGGACCCTCTCCCCAGCCCTACTCACAGCAGGCAGCGCGAAGAAGGAGATGCCGAGCAGGGCAAAGCCGGCCGCCAGCATCCGTCCCAGCCACGTCTGCGGCGTCTTGTCCCCGTAGCCGATGGTGGTGAGGGTGACCTGCCCGGGGGCAGAGCAGGGGGAGGCCTGGAGGGAGCTCCCCCCCCGCGGCCCCGTCCCACCCTCCTCGTCCCCTCCCGGGGCTGGGGGGCCGCGGCGGCCGAGCTTACCGTGCCCCACCACAGGGAGTCGGCGTAGGTGGCAAACTGGGCATTGGCGTCCTTCTCAGCCAGGTAGACGAGGAAGGAGGCGAAGATGAGCACCAGGAAGCCGATGTACCAGGCGGTGATGAGCTCCTGCTGGGGCAGCGGGGGTGAGAGGGGCTCGGGGGGGGTGTGGGGGACCGTGCCGGGACCCCGCATCCTCACCTTGCTGTGGGCGTAGACGACGGAGCCCAGCAGCTTCCAGGTGCCGCCGCGACGGTCCATGCGCACCATGCGTAGGATCTGCAGGAAGCGCATGCTGCGCAGCGCCGAGGTGGCGAAGATGTTGCCCTGGGTGCCGGCGGCAATGACGGCCAACGAGGCGATGAAGACGATGAAATCTAGGGGACAGCGAGGGTCAGGGGCACAGGCTTTTCTCAGACACCCGTGGCGTGGGTGACGCTGCCAGTCCCCAAATCCCTGCGCTCCCCCGAAGCCCCCCAGTACCTATAACGCAGAAGGGTTTCCTGGCAAAGCGGAAGCGTCCTCTCCAGCCCCGGTAGCGGCAGCAGCAGCCGGCCGCCCAGACACGGACGATGTACTCCATGCCGAACACCACGATCATGACGAACTCCTGCCGGCGGGAGAGGGAGGGCAGGAGGGTGAGGTGGGGAGGGCAGGAGCAGGACGGCGTGGGGGGCTCAGCTCAGTGGGCGGCTTTGGTGGGGGCAAAATGAAATGCCGGTGCTGATGACGGTGCAGGGCGGAGCACGGTGTCCCCCCAAGGCCACCCCCCCAACACAGCCCTGGCTGGAGCCATCCCAAGAGAATCAGGGCAGCGAGACAGGAGCCGCGGCCGTCGAGCCTGTCTGAGCAGCCTGGCTCTCCTACCTGTGCCAAGCTCACACCGAGCTGGGTCCTTTTCCTCCGCCGTCAGCATTGTCCTCCTACCTCTCGCACAAACAAGGCCCCGTTCTGCTTACTCGTGGGAAAGTCACAAGGACCTTCCCAATTTAGTCTCCATCACTCGGAAGAACTCCAGAGTCAGCCGTTTTTGACAGTTTGGGGGAAAGTTGCCTTTTTTAGCCCCTCCTGCCCTGCCTTTTCCAGCGGTTTATGCCTCTCTGCACCGCGGGGGTCCGGCGGCAGTGATGGGCCACCCCGAGCCGCGGGGATGCCTGCAGCAGCGAGGCCATCCTCCACTCTCCCCAACGTGCCAGAGAGGCTGCCATCGTTAATACCAACGATCAATAGTGAAATCTGGACTGGGGAAGGCGTTCGAGGGGTTTTGTCCATGATCTTGTCCAAGTCTCTTGGGGTGTAAGGCAGGGAGGGGGAGTCAGAGCGACAGCCCCGCTCCCCACTTACCAGGATGAAGAGGCACTGGTTGGCCAGTTTCTGGTGCTCCTGGATGGTGGAGAAGACCGACAGCACCAGGCAGCTGAAGACGAGGAGGAATCTGGAACGAGAGCGTGTCGGCGCGGGTGTTGGGGTGAGCCCAGCCTGCAGTGCTGGCCCCCGCTCCCAGCCTGACCCCCCCAGCCGAGACCTCCACGGCCGTGGCTGAGCCACCGGGGACACGGTTTGCCCCTAGATGGTGGCATGGAGCAATTCGTGAGCCCACGAGCAGCTGCCCGTGGGTGCAGAGGCAGGGCTGTGCCTAAAGCCTGCCCACCCTGAGGCTGCCCATGGCCCTGGGATGCCCAGTGCAGGCAGCACCTCCCCGGGCCCACGGCGGGACCCCTCCGTTCCCTGCGCATCCTCCGGCACACCCGGGACGGGCTCTCTGCCCAGCCTCGGGCAGGGCTCGGGGTGCCGTGGTGCCCCCCCAGCCCCCTGCCCAGAGCGAACATCGCTGTGATGGGGACCAGCTCTGCATGGCACCCGTGTGCCAGCCCGGGCTGGTGGCACAGCACGTCCCCGGGCTGCCCCACAGGCACGGAGGAGGAGGCTCCAGCAGCCACGGGGCTCAGTGCCAAGCTCCATCGCAGCCCTGCAGCCTCTGCCTGGGCAAAACAACCGTTAATTAAAGGCAGGGAGGGAGACAGGGTGCTGCTGCTGCTGCAGAAAGGGGACCAGAGCTTCTCCTGACTGTCCCCAGCATCACTGCCACCATGGGGACCTGCCAGGGACATGGGGGCCACCTGGGAACAGCCGAACCAGGGGAAGAGTTAACAGGGAGCTGCTCTGGGGCTATTTGTCCCCGAGAGCGGGGTTAAGGCACAAGGGGCTTTGGCCCATTTAAAATAAGGAGGGGGGAAAAAAAATAGACTCTGAAGCTGGAGCAAATGAAACTCCAAAAATACATTTTTTCCCCTGATCCAGTGATTCTAAAAATGGAAAGCAGAGGGCTTGTGCCACCGGCCCACGTGATGGCGTGCAAAGGGCCACCGCTCTGCCGGAGCCGGCTCCGTAACGGCACGGCGGGCTCTGGGCACCCGCTGGGCACGCAGCCCCATGGCACTGCGGGGAGGCACTGCCAGCAGCACCTGGATGGCCAGGCTGAGGCCAGCAGTGGCCCTGGCACCGTGTCCCCAAGCTGGTGGGCACCCATCTTGCCCCCCCCAGCACCATCTCCCCACGGTGACCCATCAATGGTGCTCCAGAGAGCACGGGGGGCTCGGCTTGGCGAGATGGTGCCTGACACCTGCTCGGGGGCACTTTCCCATCTCCTCTTGTTGCTGACACGGAGCTTTAGAGCCGAACCGGCTGCCTGGGGCGGCTGAGGGGTGAAACCAGACCCGACCTGCACACGTGCCCCAGCACCAGCGGGGAGGCCCTGGGAGATGCAGGGGAGAGGGGATGATGCTCTGTGCCCTCTGCGGGACCACCCGGGCCAAGGGGCCCCAGCGCAGACACTGAGCACTGGGGTGGGGGGAGCCAAGGGCCCCCCCAAGGCTGAGCATGGCCCGGGGACACACGCACCCACCCACCGAACCCACAGTTTGTGCCATGTAGGGCTGGGGGCTCTCCAAACCTGGTACGGCACGAGGGGGCTGCCGAGTGCCCCATGCCCACAGCGGGGAAACAGGGGCAGCACCCAGCTCAAAACCCAGCCTCAAGGGGACAGGCAGGTCCCCTTCCCCGAAATCGCCGCGAAGGGAAACTGGAGATGACACCGATGGCAGAGAAACCCCACGGAACGGGAGCAGGGCTGGATCCAGCGTACGGAGAAGGGAGAGGTGGAGCGATGCACCACATGGCAGCTACAGGAATGAAGGGTCTGGGGGTGTCGCAGCCTCGACACCGCCCTGCCCTCGCTGCGGAGGACGATGCTCCTCGCCCAGGCACTCCCCATCTGCAAGGCAGAAGGCTGGAGCCAGTTCCTTCTCCCTCTGAATTATTAATCGAGCCCCTTCCCTCCCGGCCACAGCGCTTGGTCTGGGGAGCAAAACAAGACCTGGCTGAACAGCCCAGGGCAGAGCCTTTCTGCTTTGTGCATCATCAGCAATAAAGATTATACAATCAGGATTTAGCAGGCAATTACATGGGCAGCGAAGCACAAAGCAGAAGAGAAGGCAGAAATCTTCCAGCCTGCAAAGATTTGTGCCTCTCGCCCCAGCCGGGGAGCGGGGTCTCCGGTGCCTGGGCACATGCTGCTCCCACGGGGACACGCTGCGGGTGGCCCTGCCTCGGGCAGCGGCGAGTCACCGTGCCTTTGCACCGAGCCGGAGCCCTGCTCATCACCTGTCCCCACAGCAGCACGGCGAGCAACGGGGCCGGTCGGTAAAGCCCTGCCGCAGGAGCGGTGATGGAAACCTGCACCCCCAGGGTGGGGATGCCTCCCATCCACCCCCCACCCCCGGTATCCCACAGGATTTGGTGAAGGATATGGGCATGCAAGGCCCCACAGAGCCAGCTGGGAAAGAAACTTTCTGGGAACACATCACCTGCTAGGAATTAACTCGTAAAGCCTGGGCAAATGCCCCGTCCCGGCTGTGCCTAAGCAGCTTAGGGAAAGGGTCAGATGCCTGAAGGCAGCTCGGCGAGCCAGGAACCAGCCATTCCCCCCCTGCACCAAGGGCTCGGCCGATCTCTCCATCAAATCTCTCCATCAAACACCGCACGGTGCCGGCACTGCCAGGCTCCCTGCCGCTGCGCTCCTCCTCCCAAATTCACTGTTCTTCCCACCCACCAAGCAGGGCCAAAAAAATCCAAGGAACGCTGCCAGGAAAAGAGGGAATGGGGCAGAGACGGCGGGGCAGAACCTGGCAGGAGCCTCGCTGCCTCCCTGCTCCCCTTCACCGGGGTCCCGGGGGACGGAGGGAGCAGATGCTGTTGTTGCTGAGCCGGTGCATCAGCTCTCCCCAATAAACTTTCCATTGCCGGCCCCCACCAGCCGGCAGCCCCCTCCCCAAAGGGCTCCTACTGCTGCCTGCACACCTCCCTGCCGGCACGCGTCCCCGTGCGGGAGGGGACACACCACCGGCAGCCTGGGCACAGGGACGGGACCCCTCCGGCTGCTCTCACCCCTGCAGGAGCAAAGCCTGTCTGCAGGAACACTCCTCCCCAAAATAATAATTAAAACCTGGCAGGGGTCCGGGTTGGAGAAGGCGAATCTCCTCACATTAATCTTCATTAGAGCGGACTTTGCCATATGCTCCTGCCCACACCGGCAGCGCGGTGCCGGCGGAGGAACAGGTGAGCTGGGAAAGCTGCTGAGCTCAGGGGAAGCGGGGCCAGGTCGGCCCTGGCCGGCGAGGAGCAGCGCCGGGCAAGGGGGCACCAGCCGGCACCCTGTGCCTGCCCGAACACCCCCAGGCAAATGGGCTGCACCCCGGTATAGCCTGGGCAAAACTGTGCCGCAGCACCCCGGTGCAGCCAGTGCCAATGGGACCGTGATGGTGGGAGCCTGCGCAGCGGGACGGCACAGCCCGGCCAGGCTGCGTCCCCCAGCCCCAGCAAGCAGCTGGTGTCCAGGCTTGGAAGGGGGGTGATGGTGGGGTACCCCCGTGCCCCGGCGGGGCTGGCCCGGACCCAGCTTCGCTCTCCCCTGCGAGGAAGCCCCAAGCCGGGGGCGCAGGCAGCGTCAGGGAGGCTCATGCTGACAGCCCGGCAATAACTCAGCGGAAGGAAAATACCACGCGCCGTAGGATAAACAGCTCAGCCAGAGGACGAGCGAGCAAACGGCCTCTGCCGAACGGCACGGCTCCTTTCCCCGGCCAAACCTGGCCCCGTCGGGGCACTGCCCGGTCCCCACGGTGCTGGGCAGCAGCGCTGGGTGCCCGGCTGGGCTATGCCACCGCGGGAAATGGCTGTTTGGGCCAAAACTGCCCCAGCCCAGCTCCAGTGGGGATGGGGACAGGGATGGGGACCGTGCTTCGCTCTCCAGGCTCCCCAGCCCATGAGGTTCAGCTCCCCGAGCACCGTCTGCAGCTGTATAAACAGCGTGTCTTATAAATCCCCTGTCCCTCGCCCCAGCAGCCCTTTAGGAGAGGAGGAGCAGGCGGCCTTGCTGCTCCAGGGGGATATAAATAACTGGGGCTGTAGCAGGCCTGTTTGTGCCCGTAACCATGGCAGGGTCCGTCCCGTGCCACGCTCCTGCCCGTGCCGCAGAGAAGAGAAGCAGAAAAGCACGGAGCGTTTCCCCACGGTCACCCGGTCGGGCTGGGGCCAGCCGGGCACCCGGCGAGCCCCGCCGCGGCAGCAGCACCGCACGGAGCTCCCGACCACGGCACCGCAAACCCCAGCATACGCTCAGAGCCCTGACCCGGTTATCAGGGCTGGGAGAGGAAAGGTGCTGCTCCGAGAGCCCTCCTCGCCCCCAGACCCGGGGGTGCCGGGGGGTAAGGCAGGACGGGGTGTTGCCAGCACCCTGACACAGGCTGCAAGCAGGGTTGGGACGAGGAGCCCATCTGCAGGCTGCACGCCTCCTCCTGCAGCCTGGTGGCACCCAAGGCAGGGACCCGGCAGCACCCACGGCAGCAGCTCCAGATGACGTCCCACACCGCACGGGAGCCGATGGCCCCAACACCTTTGTGCTTCGGCGAGCAGGAGCCAAAGCCTGCAGACGGCATCATCCATCACCCCTGCGCTGCACACATCTGCTCCCCCGCGTCACCCACCGCCCCCCAGCACCCCGGCCTCGCAGTCCCCACGGGGAGCACGGTCACAAGGCTCCTGCGGACGGTGCCAAGACGCTCACACGGAGCAGCCGAGATACTTTTGCTCTTGAATCATCTGGCAAGGAGCCGGCTTAAGGGGGGGAAAGAAAACCAGCATGTTTTCAGATGCACCTCCCGTGCCCGATGGGCCTTGCACCCCAGGAGAGGGACCAGGGCCGCTTGCACCCTCCAGCACCTGGAGGCTTCCCAGGGGACGGGGACCTTTGGGGCACAGGGACACGAGTGGCCCTGAGAAGGCGAGGCAGGCTGAGACCCCAAACGCATTGCGGGGGCACAGCAGCACCCACAGGCAGAGAGGGGCAGGTCTGGGCGCTCGCTCAGCCCCACTCCCACCCTCACCCAGGGGTGGCTGCTTTGAGGGGTAAACAACCAAAGCCTCTCCAGGGCAGCCAGGCATCACCTCCGCACCCCCCGGCAGTGGGGCTTCCCCCCGTCCTTGCCGTCGGGGTTGGCCAGCCTTGGGCACCCAAACCGGCACCTCCTGCTCTGGGCTGGGGGTCCGATGGGAGCGGCAAGAGGGATAAAAAAAAAAAAAGAAGAAAAATCAATGCACAGTTTCATGTTGCGCCAAAGTCGCTTAATTTTATGCCCCGGTGACACCGTATCAGGCTGGGGAAACTGCTGTGCCGGCTTCTCTTCCCGCTGGCATTTCCCGCAAACGCAGCTCCCGTTTCAAGCCCGGGCAAGGTGAGCGGGGCCGGCCCCGGGAGCAGAGCCCGCTGCTCGGAGGGCACGGCCTCCCCGGCCCCTTTCATTTTGGTCATGCAAGTGCAGCAGCCAGATGGGAAACCACCACACCAGTGCCTGTGGGAGACACCAGTGACAGCAAGTTAAAATCCCGGAGCTTAATACAAGAGGTTTTTACCAAGCAGGCAGTGGAGAGCCAGCACCGAGCAGGGGATGAAGCAATTTCCCTGAAACCCTCCGGGCTCCAGCCCATGGAACGGCCCCGGGTGGGTTGGCAAGGGCTTGGGCTGGAGCTGCTGCAGGCACTGGCCACGGCGGCAATACCCAGCATGGCGGGGAAGGCGCTTTCCCGCTTGCCAAGTGGTGATGGAGGGATGCAGTGAGATAGGGGAGCACGGCAGAGCCGCCCGCCCTGCAGCGGGGCCAGCAGACCCATCCTGCCACCACAGCCCTCTTCCGTAACGGGATCCGAGCGCAGGGAAGCTCCGGGAGAGACCGGCTGTCAGCAGGCTGGGCCCTGGCCAGGAGCTGGCCGGTGCACGGCAGGGACCCGCCAGCTGCTGCCCTGCGCCCGTCGCACCTCCACCGCCCCGCTGCCCCGAGCCAGCGGGGATTTCCCACCGCCCCGAGGCGCCTGGCCACCCCGAGCCGAGGAGAGCCCACGCCTGGCATCGCTCACCCAGTGCCGGGATCGCCGCGGGGCTCTGCCGGGAGCTGCCACTCCTCTGTCCCCCCAACAGACATGGGGACCCAATGGCACCGAATGCATGGCAAGGGTGGGGGTGCCATGGGACAGCCGCCCTACATGCGCAAGGGATGGGCACCCTCCGAGCTCTGCGTTCCCATCTCCTCCTTGCCCCAGGCACAGGCACCACCTCTGCACTCTTTCACAAGGTAAATAAAACCCCGTCAACTCAGCGGTACCCAGGCGAGATGCTGCCAAGAGCAGCGGGCAGGGGCCGCGCCTGGCTGGCCCGGCCCGGGGGACGGTGTTTCAGGCAGGGGGCTGCAGGTTGTTACTGGTGCTGCCAGCTCAGTCTTCCCTAATTCGCTCCAGGTCAAACTGTTCTTTAATAAAGCGTTCCTCTAGGAAATGGGAAAGTGCTGAGCTGAGTTTCTGGTGCACCCAGCAGTTTCATAACCATTGATAGGGGCTCCCAGACCCCAGCTTCCAGTGGGGCAGAGCCACAGGGGCTGGCAGATGGGGAGGAACAGCTTGAACCTCCCCGGTGCAGCTCCAGGAGACCCCTTGGGGGGCAGCCCCCGAGCTGGGCTGGGCTGGCAGCGGTGCCCATGCAAGGGCGGAAGCCCGCAGCAGCTCTGCCCGGGAGCAGGGCAGTCACTGGCAGCCATACACAGCTAACGGCACGAGCTGGGGATGAGAACAGCCTTCCCTTTGCTTAAGAGGTGGAGATTGGAAAAGGAAGTTTTTATTTGCCTTCTGGCTGTAAAGCCTTTAGGTTAACGCTCTGGTCACACTCCCAGATTTGCTCTGTAAGCTCCAGGGCTAGAAACTCTCATTTCAAGAGGCAAGGCAGAGCTTTGCAAGCCCAGTGAGCCGGCCAAGCCCGAGCGCATGCCTCCATGGTCCTGCCGTGGTCGGCACAGGGTTAGAGGGGATGGGGTCAGCCGGCCAACACCGCACACCTTGGCCCCGGCTTTACACCTGCACGGGCACCACTTTCACACCATCCCTTCCAGCAAACGCTGGAGCACAGGAACCCACGGAGGCAGCCAGCACAGGGGGTTCCGAGGGGCTGCGAAGCCCCGGCAGAGCCCAACGGTGGCTCCGAGCCCCGCAGCCCTTGGGGGCTCAGGGGCTGCAGAGATGGTGCAGCCACCAAAGCATCCTGCAAGGTGGAGCAGCACCAGCCCAGCCCGGCGCTGGGGATGGGAAGCTATTTGGGATCAATTTGCCGACAGAAAGAGACTGAACTTGTTCAATAAGGTATCAGCTCAGCCCTGCTGCGTGCTCCCAGGCACTAAACTGCTCAGGGGAGGGAAGCGCTTTGCTTCTCAGCGAGTATTTCCATTTTAGCAGTTTTCAGCCCTGTCTCGGAGCCAGGCGGCTCGGGGGGAGGCAGCGCAGAGCCGTGACTCAGAGGATGGGTCCTGTGACCAGCGCTGACCTTGGGCGACCTTGGGCCATGGGCTCCATCTCCCCCATGCCTCGGTCTCCCCCAAAGTGGGGCTAACACCTTCCTCCTCTTATTTAAAAACCAGTCCTCAGCTGTTGAGGCACACAAATCATTCCCGAGAATTTCAATACCCAGCACTGCAACAGCTTAGCAGCTCCCATTTGCTGCGGGAGAGAAGAAAAAAACTTTGAAGAAGTCAGAAAGGAGCAACATTTACAGAAAAGGCTTCACGGAACAGATGCCCACACCTTGCACCCACTGCGGCATCTTCCCGCAGGCTTCGGGGGGGTCCCCGGCAGGACAGACTGCCCTGCAGCGTACCTCAGCCGTAAAACCAAGCGAGCAAACGGACACAAACCCTCCCCATCCCGCTAAATGCTTAAGACGTTGCGCTCCTGCTATATCAACTGCTGCACGTCTTGCCCATGCCAGGCAAAGCCCGTCTCCCAGGAGCCGGGGACCGGGCACGGCTGGGGTGGCAGAGGAGGGACCCGGGGCTCGGTGGGCTCTGCAAGGGGAGCTGCTTGGTCCGATGCGGTTGTTTCCAGGGCAAAACACACAAGGAGGCAGAACTGGTGGAGGACACTTGGGCACGCACGTCTCGGCCATGAGATGAGCAGGGGCATCTCTCTCCCAGAGCCCAGCGAGTACCTACACAAAAAACTCGGATCCCCCTCCCCGAGCAGGAGGTTTTGGCTACCATCGTTAATTCCTTGCAAGAAAAGCTCTTTCGAGGGCAGTATTTGCAACGTAGGTATTATCGCCCAAGCACACTGCGGAGGTGTCGGCAGGCATTACAAATGGGCCCCGGGCTCCTCTCCTGGCTCCCCAGGGAACTCAGGTGCCCTCTTATCCAGTGACAAATTCATCCTGCCATCTCAATCTGCTAACTTAGGCAAGACCCACTTTCCTGCCTCTTAACGAGCTCCCGCTCGCACCCCCCCGCTAACGACTCAGCACCGCCTTACTGCTCCTCAGAGCGGAGGGAGAGGCGGTTTTTCGGCTCATGCTCTTAGAGAGGGTCTGTGCCCAGCCGGGCCGTGGGGCACACGCCTGGCACACACGAGGCAGAGGGGGAAACCACGTCCTCCCCCATGGCCACAGCTGGGCCGGCAGCAGCGGTGTCCCAGCAGCATCCCGGCAGCGTCCTGGCAGCGCAGCCGGAGCAGAGAGGAGGTCCCAGGTCGGGGCACCCAGAACAACCCCGCAGCACAGAGCCTCCCTCTCTCCCCACAGCCTCCGGGTGCATTACGGGCACGCAGCTCTGCAGCCCCGTTACAGCCTGCTGAGCAAACAACCCCAAGGGGCCGAGTTTGTTACTTGGCCCCAAGCTGAACCCGCACATCTCGGAGAAGGTTCTGCTTTGCAAAAGGCATCGGATGCCCAGGTCCGGTGAGGAAAGCCGGAGCAGCACCATGCTGCCCGGGAAGCCGTGCTGAGCCAGGGCAGGGAGCAGACAGGAGCATCCCGGGCTCCGTCTCTGGCGAGGGATGTTTTAGTGCTGGGGACCAAGAGCAGCTGGGACCCAGGAATGGGCGCAGCTCTCGGGGTACAGCAGCTGCTGCCGGCTTGCAGGGACAAGAACACCCGTTCCCCACCTTCCCCCATCCCATCCGGGCACAGCTCCGGGGATGCTGGGCTGGGAGTGCTGCTGCGTCCCGACACCGCGCCAGGTACCGCAGGGCACCTGCCCTGTCACCCCTTCAGGGGACTCCCGCCTTCGAGGCTCCCCGGGCTCAGGGACCCCAGCCGGGGCCCCCTGTGCCAGGCGAGGGGGCAGCGGCAGAGCGGGACGGTGACCCAGGCCCCGTCCCGGTGCCACCAAGAAGGGGCTCACCGCACCCGGGGCCACCCGGAGACCACGTCCCATCCCCAGGGACGCGCTCACCTCCTCGCACCGGAGCCGCTGGCACGAATCCGCCGCTGGACTCAGCCCCGCTCCCGCCGCTCGCCCCCGCGGCCCCTCCGCTCGCCTCCCCGGGCTCCCCGCTCGCCCCCGCGGTCCCTCCGCTCGCCCTTCCCCAGCCCAGCCGGTGGCGAAGCTGCTCCCATCGCACCGGCCCCGCTACCGGGCCGGGACCGGGAGCGGAGAAACTTCTCCGGCGGAGCCCGCTGCCCGCTCGGAGCGACAGCTGCCCCGCCGCTCCTCGTTACTCCGACCGCGCTCCCTCCCCGGCGGGCACCGGTAGCGCCCGGTCCCCGCCGTCCGTCCCCACCGGGACCAGCCGCCCCGGGCCCCCCGGTACTCACATGAAGACGTGGTAGACGAAGGCCCACCCGCGGGGCCGCTCCAGCACGTTGTACAGGCAGTTCTGCAGGCGGCGGCGGCAGCAGCGCCGGGGCCCGGCGGGGCGGGCGGCGGTCCCGGGGCGCGGTCCCGCCAGCAGCCCCCGGCGGCGGGGCGGGGGGGTCCCGCCGGGCGGCCCGGTGCCCTCGGTGCGCACCGCCGTCAGCGTCAGCGCCGCCGCCGCCCGCCGCTCCCCGCCGCCCGCCGCCGCCGCCCCGGCCATGGCCGCCCCGCTCAGGGCCCCGCCGCCCGCCGCATGGCCCCGCCGCCGCGGGACCCCCCTGCTCCGGCTTCTGCTCGCACCGCCCCCCGAGCAGCCCGGTACCGCTCCCCGCTGCCACCTGCCTTTAGCTGCCCGCCGCCGGGCCCTCCCCCGCCGCCGCCCCCCCGCCGGGGCCGGCCCGCCCCGCCGTACCTGGCCCCCGCCCCCGGGGCTCCGCCGGGCCGGGGCGGGGGGACGCGGGGCCGCCCGCAGCAGCAGCAGCAGCCGCCGGGGGGCGGAGCCCCCGCTGTCACCCCCGGCCCGGCTGGGGGGACCCTTCCCTGCCAGGTCCCTGGGGACCGGGGACCTCCTGCTGCCCACGGCACCGGGCAGAGGGAGCCCTGGCCACGGGGCGTGGAGCATCCCAAGGGCGAGCATCCCAAAGCACGGGGTGCGGAGCATCCCGGGAGTGAGCATCCCAAAGCACGGGGTGCAGAGCATCCCAGCCCACCAAGCATCATCCCGGGAGTGAGCATCCCCAGCCATGGGATGTGGAGCATCCCACGAGAGAGCATCCCAAACCGTGGAGCGTGGTGCATCCCAGGCTGCCAAGCATGGAGCATCCCGGGAGTGAGCATCCCAAACCGTGGGGTGTGGAGCATCCGACAAGCGAGCATCCCAAAACACAGGGTGCAGAGCATCCCAGCCTGCCAAGCATCATCGCGGGAATGAGCATCCCCAACCACGGAATGCGGAGCATCCCAGGCTGCCAAGCATGGAGCATCCTGCTAGCGAGCATCCCAAAGCACAGGGTGCAGAGCATCCCGGGAGTGAGCATCCCAAAGCACATGGTATCAAGCACCCTGAGCTACCAAGCACGGAGCACCTCTGGAGGGAGCATCCCTGGCCACCAGGCATGGAGCATCCCAGGCGTGAGCTTCCCAAGCCAGCCAGCACCCAACCTCCCAGGCCGTCTGGCAGCGCGCACCCCAGCCCAGGGCACCCCCCCCGTCCTCTCCTTTGCTCTGGGTCCAGGAATTGCTGGAGGCACCGAGGTCTAGAGGGACACCAAATACCTGCAGAGAGACTTCACGTTGCTTGGGAAGGGCAGGGTCCTCGTCCTCCCCCTGCCGGGGCCCGTTCCCCGCAGGGTCCTGCAGCGGGCGCAGCTCACCCACGCCCGGACCTCCCCATCCTGTGCAGGCTCAGCTTTGAGCTGGGCTCCGAGTGTTTCCCAGCCAACACCCACAACTTTTTGCTCTTCCACCTTATTCCCCTCGGATCCACGCAACCTCCCACTAACAGACTGGGAAACTGAGGCACGCTGCTGGGAATCCCCGTTCCCGAGCAAGCCGGGGTCAGACGTGCCCCGTCCCGGCTGTAACCACACGCTCTCCGCACCTTTGCAGAAGCCGGGTGCCCCCACCCTGCACGAGTTCCCAGGGCCTGTGCTCCTGGAGAGGAGAACAAGTTAAAGGCTTTGGTCGGTGAATTATTTAACGTGGCGGTTGAAGATCCTGGCACGGGTGCGGGCCCTCATGAGCACTGCGGTATTTGGTAGGTCTCGGGAAACACACACAATAAATAGACAATTTTATTTACTCAGGCACGGGGGAAATGGTGCTGGTAAAACCCACCCCAGGAGCCAGCCCGCAAACCCCCCCTCCGAGGATGCCTCTCCCTCCCGCCGCCACGCAAACCCCGCGGCAGCAAGATGGGGACAAGAGCCGTGTCCGTGGAGGCTGAAATCCTGTAAATCCGAACCAAATTCTCCCCAGAGAGCCCGTGGCGTCTCCTCCGTGCTCCTCCGCAGCCCTCGCCCCCGCAGCCCCCTCTGAACGTGCTCCCCAAGGGGCCGCAGCCCCCGGAGCGCGGCCCTGGCTGCGCGCAGGGTCCCCCCAGCCCATGTCCCCCCCCGGCAGACGCTCCCCGCAGCCGAGCCGCTGCGGCGGGAGCACCCTGACCTTCATCTGGCTGCCGTTTGGGTCAGCGCATTCCCCTCGGTCGCAAGGTTTAGGTTTCACCTGGCGATTGATTAAAGCCTCCGGGCTGCAGAGGGGGCAGAGCTAAGGTGACCTGGAAAGGACTTGGGCCAAGGTGGGCGCTCGCTTGAGCGGCGTCAGGGGAGGGGGGGAGTTATTTTACTCCTGCTGCTGCTCCGCAGCTGGATGGGGAATATCCAGGCTGATGTCCCGGGCTGGCCAGGGAAGCCTCGGCAGAGCTGTGTTTGTAAGTGACGAAGAACTGCTGATTTTTTTTTTTAAACAAAGACATCGCTTCTCTAAATTGTTTGCTGGAATCAGCGAGCTGCTAATAAATTAGGGGAGAAGGCGTGCTCCCCCCCGCCCGCCAGCCGCCCTCCCTGTTACGGGCGCTTTCTGGCCTCCTGCAGTTTTGCTCTTGCAGGTCAGACCCCGAGCAGCCCCTGGCAGCAAACGAAACTTGGCAGAGCTGCAGGCGCAGCCGCGGGGGCCAGCGGTGCCGGTCGCTCCGGGCTGGGCTGAGCGGCCGGGGGCCGGTTAACGGGGACGCGGGGCTGGTGCGGGGCTGGTGCTGGGGGTCAGGTCCCATCCGTGCCTTGTCACCTGCCCGGGCCCTGGGAACCTCCATCCATCCTGGAGCTGGGAGGTTTGGGGATGGAACGGGGGACTCTGAATTAACACAGTCCTGACCCATCCCTCAGAACCAGCAGAGGTTTCGGGAAGCCGTCCCGGGCTCTGCTGCCTTCACCCCCGGCCGTGGGAGTCCCACAGAGCTGCTTGCGTCCTCCGGCCCTGGTGAAACTTTAAAGATGATTTCAGAGGCCGGGCGATGGCGAGCGGGGAGACCTGCATGCTTGGAGCCTGCTGCCCTCTTGGGATTGCAGCTCAAGTTCCTGGCATGGACGGGAGGCCAGGATTTGCATCTCCAGGATTTCCAGTAAGTTTTGCAGCCCTGGTGTGCAGCTGCAGGGCTGCGCAGAGATGCAGGCGGGACGGGGGGGAGCCAGGACTCCTCGCCCGGGCACGGGGACCGGAGCAAAGTCCCAGCCTGGCTCCCTGGATGGGGGGATGCTGGGGAGCCCTGGGCAGAGCTGCGGTGGCATCACGGAGGGGAGGATGTGACCTCCCTGCGAGGGAGCCTGATTTGGTACTCGGTGGCCGGGACAGGGAGAGCTGGGGGCAGGTGGCCTCAGGGGACCCAGGGCTGGCATTGCCCCGGGAGCTGGGCGAGCACTGGGGACGGCCGGCAGCAGTGGCAGCGGCACGGGGAGAGCTGCAAAGCACCTGCTTCTGCTGAAGGCTTGGCCTGGGCCCAGGGCAATTAGCTCCTGGCTTCACTGCTCACACAAGCTCCGACAAACAAGTGGCTGGGACGTCCCGGACTCGCTTCCGAGGGATCCCTCCCTCCCTCCTGATGCTGGGTGCGGGCTGCGGACCCCTCTGGGCTGGGGACCGCGGGGCTGCACTGCCCCAAAGCCAGGGCAAGGCCCCGGCCCGGGTCCCGGCGCTCCTTCGGGGCCATGTCAGCGCTCGCCTGCCCTGACCCCGAGCTCGGAGCGACGCCAGCATTGCTGGGAGCTGGGGTGCATCCCAGAGCAGCCCTGCGGGAGGAACAGGGACGCTTCTGCCCTGGTCTGCCACAACGCCGCCAGCGCGGGGAGCGGGACGGGTCAGGGACCCAGCTCCTTTTCCCAGCTCCAATGAAGAACGGACAAGGACTTTAGGAGAGCTTTGCACCCCCGGGCTCTCTGGCGCTGGCTCGGCAGCCTCAGGACGGTTCACAACCAAATCCCTCCAGCAGCGTCGGGTCCCTGTGAAGATGGAGGAGAGTCCCACAGCAGTGGCAGCGGAGCCAGCGCCGCTCCCCGAGGAAACACGCTCAGCCGGCGCTGGGAAACACCCAGAGCCCACGGCGGGAGAGGCTGCGTGTGGGGCGGCTTCGCCCAAGCGCTTTTCCCTCCGTGCCCGGTGGCTCTCACACCCGGTGGCCCTCGGGGCTCCCGGTCCCCACGGTGGCAACGTGACCTTCACCGCAGCGAGTTTTTCCTTGGAAGGGGGTGGCCGGACGCAGCAGCCCCGGGGAAGGGCAGCCGTCAGCAGCAAACCCCGCAGTAAACCGAGCGCACCAGTTCCCGAGCATCAGCGGCCGGCGCTCGCCCGCACGGGGGTTGTGCTTAGCTCATCACCCCCGAGGAGAAACAGAAATTCAAACCATTCCTGGGGAGGAAAGCGCTGCTTCCCCATCGGCTTTCATCCTCCGGGTCCCTGGAGGTGTCATTACCTCTGCCACCTTCATTCGCTGCCGCCCGCAGCACTTGCCACGCAGCCCGGTGGCACTGGCCGAGCTGCCCGCAGGGGTCCGGGTCCCTCCCCAGGGGTGCCGCAGCTCGCCGAGCCTCTCGGGTAACGCGGGTTTCCTTCTGCATCACCCACAGCGCTCATTTCGGCATCGCGCTTCCTCGGAAGATCAAACGAAGGCGCGTGTCCTTATACGGAAGATGCGGCTCTTATTAATGCCCGAGGTTTACAGTACCTGTGACAGACAAACGATGTCAGCTCTCTTCAAAATGCCTTTCCTGTTCAAGTCAGCTGGGGCGCTCCTCTGGGAGCGCAGATGAAGCCTTATCTCCATTATTAGGTAAATATTAACGTGATCAGCTTCAGTATTCCCTCTCTGTTAAGTTCCCACGCTCCTGGATGCGATGAGACTTTGGACGACCATCGAGACGATACTGAGCGTGTCGAAACCAGCATCCCCTTCCATCAGAGGCAGAGGCTTTCGCTGGAAACTCCTCTCCTTTCAGGAGCAGCATCTCACTCCCATTTTCTGCCCTTTAAGCAATTTATTCCCATTCAAATTTAAACTATTTCAAGCAAACACAACTGCTCTGGGTAAAGAGCTTTTCTTCGGAAGAGCCTCGCTTGCTACCTCTGCCAGCGGCTGATAAGGGAAGGCAGCTGCCTGCTCTGCCCGCACGTCTCTCTCCGTCCTTACAAGCCGATTCCCCGGCTCTGCTCCCTGCCCTAGGGAAAAGGATGCTTTGCCAAGAGAGCTGCTTGGGAGACAGCCCACCTCTTCTCGCTGTGGTGCGGAGGGCCGGTGGGAAGCGCCAGCCCGGCCACGGCACCTTTGCTGCGACGGGATCCGGCTGCCGGGGACCGAGAGCAGCTTGGGCCAGAGGACAGAGAGGATCAGGGGCCAAAGCCACCGGCCGGACACTGGCCCCTGGCTCCGGGGGAAGGCACCTCCGAGCCAGCCCGGCTCCCCCAGCCCCGCTCGGGCCCTTCCCGGGCAGCGGCCACCCACGGGTGCCCTCTCCTGGCCGGTCCCACGCAGGAGCTTTCACGCAAGGTACTTTTTTCCCCCGACTTCATTTTTTCCGCGCACAGGGGATGCCCCAGCTCTGCCAACCGCCTCTCACTCTGCCCGCACAAGGATGCGGTACCGGAGGGCCGGTGCTCGGGAAGGCACCGGGCTGCATCGCTCTGCTGCTGCACTGCGCCGCTGGCTCCCAAGCACCGCAGGATCGGAAAAATTAAAAAAAAAAAATAAGAAAATTGACATTTAGAAAGCCCAGGAGGTGCAGGTAATGCAGCAAGCGCCCTTGCCTGGCTGGAACAACCTGGCCCAGATTTAGCGGTTTGCACCAGCCAAATGCTGAAGCGGAGTTTTCCTTCCCCGGCAGCAGCCGCCCCCTGCAGTTTGCGGGCAGGGCGAGGCGGGCACCCGCGCCAGGGTGCTCGCCACCCTGTGTCCCGCACAGCCAGGCTGGGCGCTGCCAGGGAAAGCACCCACAGACCAAGCAGCCTGCAGCGGGGCGCCGGGTTACACGCCAGGCGCGGGAGCAGCCAGCCTCTCATTGTGAAACCGTGGCAAACTCGCTGCTTCTGCCAGCGAAAAACAAGGGGCAGCGCTGTCACCTGGCACCGCACAAAGCCGCGGAGCGGCTGGACAAAGTGCCAACTATGTCAAACTGCTTGATGTTTGACACACAAAAGGTGCTCGGTTACAAACTCGCACCCCGCTTTTAGCTAAGACCTAAACCTGGCCTAACGCTGCCAGGATCCTTGCAGCGTGTTCAATTAAACCTGGCCTCCGGCGTTCGCTCAGACCTGCCCCAAACTCCTCCCGGCTGCTTCAGCTGGATCCTGGACACAGGAGCTGCAGGGAGAGGCCTTGGTACCCACAGCTGAAGGGCTGCGCTCCGTGGAGGTAATCCCGGTACGAGACCTGCGTGGAGACCCCCTCGGCGCGGGGCACCCACGGCCACCCAGTCTCACCGCTCCTGTCACTCGTCCACCCCTTCTCCAGGCCACCCTTAAGCCCTGTTGCTAGTTTCACTGCTTCAGGTGTCATAATTTTTCAGGGATTCAGGATGCTCTTTGCTTGGATCTCGAAGAAAGCACACACATTATCTTACAAAGGGAATTTATTTCATTTTATGAAGCTTATATTACATGCATCGACTGAAGCTAGTACAACAGTTAACAGCAGGGCTGGGGTTTGTCCAGACTTCCATTAGTGTTTCTGGAATAAACCAGGCCAAATTAAAGAATCTCTTGCCCTTAGAAAATACAGTCATCGTACAAGGAATGTTTTTTTTTTGTTTTCACTTTAATTACTCCTCCCCTACTCCCTGCCCTTGAGTTGCATATAGCCAATGCTCCGGCTTACCAAAAAAGGAGGCAGGAGAGGAAAATCTAACACACACACTCCCCCCATACACCCCTAATAAACCATTGAAATGGGAGGGCGGAATCTAGCTCTATTCAGAGAAAAAAAAAAATTACAAACAGAATACCAGGAATAAAGCTCTCGCAACAAACCAGATGCAGTACCCTTTAATAATTTTACTAGATAAAAACGTTTTACACATTGCTCAATGAGATGCTACAAGTTCCTTTTGATTAGTTCTCTTTCAGTTCTATGGGTTTGAACAAGCAGCTGGATACACCGAAATATTGATTTCTAAAAATAAAAATAAAAATATTGCATTCTTGTCAGTGTCTGTTGGATATACTCTCATACCCACCAGAGGAAGGTGTACAGTGCACCGGAGATTGCAGCCTACTATAGGCTTAATATCAAGTACAGATACACAGAAGCAGATGTATTCATCAGACCAGGTTGGTACGGCGAACGTCAAGCTGGTACGTGTTGGTTTCCACGCAGAGACGACTTGCTACGACGTCCCCGGTCAGTCCCCTGTCACTTGTGTGGCTTGGCCGTCTGAGGTTTGGTTGGTGGACTGAATGAACATGGGCTGGGTGATGTCCTGGCCTGCAGGCATGGTCACTTGCTGGATCTGATAAAGTTGCTGGCAGAGACAGAAGCAGGGGAAAGAAACGACTGTCAGTGCTCAGCAGGCTCAGCACCGGGCCCTCCCAGCACAGTGCTGTACGTTAACCCCACGAGTTTAGCGGTGGTGTTAACAGCACCTCTCGTGTCCAAATAAAATCTGTCCCCAAACCAGACCACAAAACTGCCGCTAGACATTTGTTGCTAAATCGTTAACTAAGCAATTCTGTGAATTTCTGATGCCCAAACTGAGCTCAGGCTACCTGTGCAACAGTCAACAGTTAAGACCTTTATTCCTAAACTGGTTAGGATGAAACTGGATCCCGCCCAGAGTGCAAGGGACTGGATTAATTTGGAGTGAGCGTGGCAGAACACAAGGAATCCACCTGAATTAAAAGCAGCACAACATCCACTTATCCTGCTCCTGGTTAAGGTTTGGCAGCGGTGTTTTATCGGGAGGAGCAGATTTGCTAGAACACGCAGACTTTAAGGAGGTCTTTCTAGCCCTTGACCTCAAAGGGACGTAGCACCGACGAACTCCAAGTCCTTACCTGTCCGTCCGTGAACTGGCTGAACTGCTGCTGTCCTTGCTGGACTTCTGTCTGCGTTATCTACGGGGATAAGAGAAGGATGATCACCGACAGCGCTTTGGAGAGGGTCGGAACCCCACTAACAATATTCTGCTGCTGCCTTTCAAGGGCTTTTAGACTCTTTCAAACTTCCATTACCCCACCACGTGGTGAGGTACGGCTTACGCCGCCGGCCCGCAGTCATGCTGGTGCTAACCACAAGTCAAGAACAAAGGACATGGGATTCAGCTGTTCCAAACCAAACACAAGCATGTCCTCCCTGACTTTCACGAGGAGAATACAGCCTCCAGGATCACAGAAAAGCAGCAGCCTTCCTATCCTCTGAAGGCAGAGAAGAATCCCTTAGCGACCAGTCTCAACAAGAACATGAGACAACCTGCTGGCAGCAACGCTGGTCTTCATGTTTCACCTCTGCAACAGCTTCCCTGAGAGGCTGCACGGCTGCTCCTCCCTCACCCAGCCAGAAGGAGCAGAAGTAAAGAGAAGATTGATGAACTGAAGTTTTACCTGCAGTCAGCTCAGAAGCAGCGTGAGCTTTATACAGTGAGACACAAACACACACACATATGCATGCACCTTTCACGTACAGGTAAAGGAGGCTTCCGCTATGCTCCTTGCTTTATTATTCCGATCAAAGTAACAGGAAGAAAAGAAACGCAGGAATCCTAGCCCAAGAGTTGGTAAATTCAACTGGAATTTGCAGTTCAGGAGCTAGGGAACAACACTTTACCAGTTATCGTCAGCCCTGCTGTTATAGTGCATACCTGCTGCGCATTGGTTGCAAGCGTCTGGATCTGCCCCTGGACTACCTGGGTGCCTGACACGGGTTGGGCTAAGCGGATATACTGCAGCTGGCCAGCATTCAACTGAACCTGGAGACAAGCGGAGGGGGCAGGGAAAGAAAATTAAACAGATAACTGTGTAACCTGAAACACACAAACTTGCCTTCTTGTTTCCACAACAGAAGCCAGAGTAATAGATGACACTGGGAAGCTTCAGTTGGTTACCGGTTGAGATGAGTAACTATCACAGACCCTGCCAAAGCAAGAACGAAGTCCACAAAACTCCTGCAGGTTCTTGATGTAAAACCCCGAGGAAGCACAACTTCACTTCTTTCTCCAGAACGGGAGCGGTCAGTTAGTAGCTCAAGCACATTAATTGCTACATTTCAGAGAGCTTTGAGAACACTTTATTTTTCTTTTTGGTTACGAGAATCGAGTTACTACTTCGATGTATCATTTCACATTAAGAAAATTCTTATGAGCTAGCTGCACATATTGACACTCCTATTACATCCTGCCAAAAAATAGAAAAGACTATATGGGAAATTTTCACATAAAGACAGCAGAGATGACAAAACCCAGGAATATTGCAAGGTAACATTTGGAAGCTTTTAATGCAACTCTCTGCCAATACATGCCAACCCCCACCTGACAAAGGCCAATACTTTCTGTGTCAATACTTGGGGTATAACAATCAAATGCAGATTTCTTTCCTACAACCCTGATCTTGCACGGTTAGGTGCTTGGGGGTGTGGGATATGAAGACGATGTCATCATCGTAACCTGTGATGTAACTACTGCTAATACACATCTGAGAAGCAATAAAAAGGTCACAGGATGATTGATACTACTGTTGAATTTTTGCTTTTGTGTTATTTAACTTTAGAACATTTAGATTCACGGTCTTAACGTCAATTATATACAAAAAAAATGTTTTGAGTTGTCTTCTTTTTACAAAGGGGAAAGAAGGACGTACAGAATACTTTAAAATCTGCTCACTGACAAAGGTTCAAGTGCCTAGAACGCGGTCTTGGCATTTACACAAATGCCGCTGACTTCACCAGCTGTGTCTAAAAGCTCCAATATTATTTCAAGAGCAAATAAACTCCACATGAGCATAAACATTTCAATAAAGAATTTGTTTCTGCACTGAGATCTGCTGGCAGATCATGTTTTCTGCACTGGGGCCTTCCTGCTTAGATTTTAATTACACTACTAACTGAATGGGTGAAAGCGATTTAGAAACAGCGTTCTTCCAGAAGTGAGAGTAAGCTCCAAAGAACCTGCCCAACGAGGTCTAGCTAAGACACGGATTAAATGTAACACCAAATTAGCGGGGACAAACAAGTGATTACCGTTTAACTGATGTATACGCTTCCTTCCAGTTTTTCCTTGGTTTATAAAAAAAATAAGTCACCTTTCCACAGGCAACCTGTGGTCCTAAACAGTAAATCGCAGTAGAGAAGCGTACACGGTGTCAGGAGCACGTGGAAAAACAGCAGAGAACATTAGTAAGATTCTCTCAACGCTCCTGGAATTGCCAGAGGCACTACCACTTTTATGAGAGTGTTCCAAACTGTCGTATTTGTGTTATGAAAGATTCTTTGCTGAACTCTAACAGATACCAGAGTGAAAAGGAACTATCAGAAGACAGCACTAGTTATATCAAGAGAGAAAGGGAACTCAAGGGAAAAATAATAAAAGCACAGCAGAAAGAGAGCAGAAGGGACAGCAGCACTGAAGAGACCAAGGAGTGTAATTCCGTGAAACCAAACAGAACTGCTTTCCAGGCTGGGGCACTAAAAAGCTCTGGCAGTGAGTGCACGGCTCCATGTTCCATTTTACTTCACTTGCTGGAAGCGAGCAAGGCGAAAGATGCTTCCTTCAGCACGAACTGCGATTCTTCAAAAACGCTGTGATTGAGAAGAATCCTCTTAATTACAGTCAAAACAGTGTCTCTGCTAGATACAGAAACGTGAATTTTGACTATTTCATTAGAACACTGCTCCTAAGTTGCTGTTTTGCAGTCTTACAATTGTTAGAGACCCAAGTGCTCCCAAAGACAAAAGACACCACGCTGGCACTTGGCAGTTTCTGTCTTACTTCTGCAGCTTAAGAGGCTTCTGAGGACCTGTTCTTAGACGCTCCCAGGCAAGAGGAAGGCAGAAGCATATGCTTGGCCAAAACCAGACACTAATTAAAAAGCCTCCAGTCTCAGACTCCTAAAACACGGGACCACTTGCAACAGGATCCACCTATCTGGAGAACAGCACTCTCTGCAGAAGGCTATGGCCCCCTCACAGCTACTTGGTAAAGAATTCTTTCTCCCAGCAGATCTCCAAGCCCCATTCTCGTAGGGAATTACAGCATTCACTGGAGGCAACTGGAAAACAAGTCTGAACTGTTCTTTTATTGCTGAATCAAAGAAGGATGCTGCAACTTTCAGTACTGTTGTAATGGGTTCACTGAGGCTGGAGGTGGAGATCTCCTTCCAAAATGCTTTGAAGAACAAGTATCTTGGAGAGACTTTCATAAGGAAAGGAAGGGGGAAAAAAAAAAAGGAATGTAAAAATAAGGTAATGGAGAATGCAGAGAAGAAAAAAAGGTTGCTTGTAGTACAACACCGTATTTGGCAAGCAATTCACTTCCTTTCTGACCAACGCCTTAAGCCAAGCAGTAGGAATCAGCTGAAGACTTGAGATGAAAATAATTTGGAAGTGAATTGGAAAAATCTGGCAACACCCACAATCTAAACCTTTTTCAAGATGCTAGGTCAAGGCACGAACATTTGCCAGACGTACAGAGGGAAGCTCAGCAAATCTTGAAAAGCAAAACTCGTGTGAAAGATCAGTTTTGCCCCAGCTGTGGGTACACTTCTTAATAACAGAAATTGAAGACAAAGTGAAATGCTTGTCTTGGTGACTTGGTCTGACCTTTGGGTTGCTGGTTAAGTACACAGAACTGGACAGATTTTTTTTTTTTCTTTAAGAGGTGTGAAATTTTCCAGATGGGAACCAAAAGACCCGGCTTTATAAGTTAGAGAGATGGGGGGAAAAAAGGTGATGTTTTTTTGACCCACGTGTTTACCCAGGACACATGCCAGAATGTTACTGCTGATGCTGGGTACTCAAAATCCCATTCTTGAGGCCACAACAGGTCCATATTGATGTGAAAGTGAGGAGATATTTCCTGGTTCTGCAAAGCCACTCCTCCAACCAGCTCCGAGTATTTTGTAGAAATATTTCTTATAACATTAAAGTTTATTAATAACTCACAGATGGCACCTTTCCCACTCAGTCTGCCAGGTCATGACTTCAGATTGCAGAGGCAGAACCAAGTAAAGGCAAAAGAAGTTAATTATGCTTTATTGAAACCATGCTGTAGTAAAGAACTAAGGTTTATCCAGGAAATATTTTATTTGTTGCTTCCTAATCATAACTATTTCACTCAGGGGAAAGTGTTGGGGGTGGGCAATGAGTCTACACTAAATGAGTTAGATTTATTTCCTCCTTCATGTCACACCTGGTTAGTTTTTCTCTCTAAGTGCAGAAAACACACCACTCAATCCAAAATTCCTCTTACAGTTAAAAAAGCATACATATACAGACAGTCTCATGCCAGAACACCAGCAGATAGTTTGCTCACAAGACTGTTACACATTTCTACTGGTAAAGTCTTACCGGTATTTGCTGGATTTCTCCTGTATTGGTGATGATCTGCTGCATGACTTGCATGGTCTGCCCAGTTCCACTCTGAGCCTGCTGGGTCTGTCCTTGAGGCTGGGCCTGCACTATCTGTACCTGCTGACCTTCTCCAACCTGCATCGTCACAGGGGTGCTCTGCATTCAAAACAGGGAGAAGGACCAAGCAAGGACTGAACACAGGGGAAACAGCCACAAGATACAAAGATTGTAACAGAGACTGCTTCCTAGACCTGCTGTTACTTGTTGATGCTTAAATCATAGAATCATAGAATTGTTAAGGTTGGAAAAGACCCTTAAGATCATCAGGTCCAACCGTTAACCTATCACCACCAAGGCCACCACTAAACCATGTCCTCAAGTACTGCATCTACCCGGCTTTTAAATACCTCCAGGGATGGGGACTCAGCCCCTGCCCTGGGCAGCCTGGGCCAGGGCCTGACCACTCTTTCAGTGAAGAAGTTTTTCCTAATATCCAACCTAAACTTTCCCTGGTGCAGCTTGAGGCCATTTCCTCTCGTCCCATCGCTTATTACTGGGGAGAAGAGACCAACCCCCACCTCACTACAGCCTCCTTTCAGGCAGTTGCAGAGAGCAATAAGGTCTCCCCTCAGCTTCCTCTTCTCCAAACTAAACAACCCCAGCTCCCTCAGCCGCTCCTCGTAAGACTTGTGCTCTAGACCCTTCACCAACCTCGTTGCCCTTCTCTGGCCACGCTCCAGCACCTCCATGTCCTTCTTGGGGTGAGGGGCCCAAAACTGGACACAGGATTCGAGGTGCGGCCTCACCAGTGCCAAATACAGGGGCACCATCACCTCCCTGGTCCTGCTGGCCACACCATTCCTGATACAAGCCAGGATGCCATTGGCCCTCTTGGCCACCTGGGCACAAATCACCACGAAGGGAACCCAGGACCCAGATGACCCTTGTTCCTAAGGTATCTGAACACCTGGTCATGACCAGAAAACACATTTCTATATTGTTATCGATTGTTCTGAGCAGCGAGAACAGGATACTGCAACGCATTACACATGGGCGAGCTGAGTGTTTCCCTGGCTCCACTGAACTGCGAAGCCCCTGCGCGCTGCTCATCGCTCACCTGCCCTTGCTGAGGCTGGGCGATGATGATCTGTCCTGGCTGGATAGTCGTTGTGGACGTGGTGGTCTGTTGTCCTTGCTGTTGCCCCTGAACCTGCACTGCAGCAGGCTGCTGAGCAAGCGTGAAATAATACTGTACAGGCTCAGCTGGGGTCACAGCCTGACGCACCTCTTCCTGCGGCACAGGTAAGAGAGAGGTAAACGGGGAGGGAACAGATCAACATCCAAACACCCCAACCGCAGCTGAAACGTCCCCCCCCAGAAGCATGCTCCATGGGAAAGTATCTTTAATACCTTGTTCCTAACAATTTACCTAAGTAAATCTGAAATGGTAAATCAAAACGGGTTTCCTCATTTATTCAGCTATATGGAAATCAAAAACATTCCCAATACTCTATGTATAATAATGTAGTCACCAATTTCGTTATGAGAAGCAAATGAATAAAATTACCGTAGTTGAACACCACGCAACTCCTCATCAGTAAATTCCATCATTGCCTGTTACCTTAACACAGAATGAATTGCAAATGCACCAGGAAGACTTACAAAGCCTCATCTGTCAACCAACCCCTCTTCTTAGCCTACATACCCAACGCAAATCTAAACCTAGCTCCAATGTTAAATCCCTAGGAATAAAAGTCACGGACTTGATGCATACTGTCATGCCTTTATTTATTTATTTAAATCCAGCTTTGCCAGAATTATAACAGTTTCATCTGGTACCACAGCTTAACAGCCTGATTCTGCTGGTAGCAGGAACATCCCAACAGTGTGAAGAAACAAAAGGCTCTGCTCTAGCTCACTGTCAGAAGCACAGGCTGTCATACTGCTGTTTTGTTTTATCTAAGCACGTCTTTAGGAGAGAAAAGCCCCTTATGATTAACGATATTTTAGGCAAAGAAGTAGATTTTCCGAGATTATGTTAAGTGGCAAGCCGTTAACACTCAAGAATCAAAATTCTTAAGCTCCCCAGAGGAGCACTCAGGTCTTGCACCTTAGGGAAGATGCAGCTCACCAGATGTTCACTCCATGGCAGAAGGCGTAAACAATCCTCTCCCAGCCACCTCGAGTTCACAGCTGAGAGTGTAGGATGTTTACACGTGCTACAACATGGTAGATTCCCACTTACAGAAGTCTGCTTGACTCCCCTGCATTAAACGAGGCTTGCTCATGGATTACCTTCAGTGCATCCAACTGAACAGGAGAAGACAAATTCCCATTAAACAAGATCCATGTATGTTGTCTAGACGGGCATCAGGCTTGAGTAAGAGAGCGCTTTTGCTCAGATGCTAGTCTCTCAGAGGGACAGCAACTAAAGAAAAGACTTACTGTTGGGAGGTTTCTCAATAGCCTACCATAAAATTACCCCCCAAAGGTTAAGCTGTTCACCGTTGGCTGTAATCAAGAAGTGACTTCTAAGCCTGGCTCTCAGAGCAAACATTAGCACTATCCCACGGTACTGCAAACCACTGCAATCAAATACTTACAATACTTCCTACACATGCTAGTTCACCGATTATTCCTACTCGCTTCATCAAATCCTTTGGGGGAGGGATTAATAACAAATTTAAAATATATATTCAACAGGACATGTCTTCAGTTAACCATAAAACAGCACGTATAGAAAGGCTGCGGCTGTTACTGTAAAGCCCAGTCCTTAGGTATGTTATTTCTAGAGCACACCAATCCTCAATTCCTAGCTGAATCCTGAAACAATTAAGGCAACTGAGTACTTCTGCGAGTAGCTATACCAGGTTAAGTTGCATTTGCTACAGGCAAAAATGGCTTTAAATCCAAATCTGCTTGAACAAGGTTATATCACATCATTTGCCATCTTTTATTTTCAAGCCATAGCTTTAGTTACCAGAGCAACATAACAGTCATGGTTTCCTTCCCAGCTCTTCCACGTAACCAACACCAACTTGTCAAACAGTTTTTTCTGTGGCAGAGATAAAATACAGATTGTACCCCCAGCCAAAAAGTGCGGGCTGACAGCCTACAGGCAGCCACTTTTCAACGCTGTTGAATCAAAGGAGTATTTTCCACTGCAAAGTTCTAACCTACGTTCTTACCGGGCAGCTATTTCTCCATTAAACTACTCTTGTCGTAAGAAGTATTTTTAGTGATTCAGCAGTGTTCACAGGCAGTGGATATATTGGTGAGAGACAGATCTCTAAAGCCTAATTCAAACCCAAAACTGACAGGGTTTCACTGCTGATGCTGTGCAACCCAAAAGACACAGCTCTGGTGTGATGTATCATCAAGACACATTAACCTAGCAACCTATGTGCATCTAACACTCTATTAAAATACTGCAGGCATTCATTTGATTATAGAACTTGAATGTTCTGTAATCAGAACATTCTGGTGTGAATCAAAAGGCTCCAGCAAGGAAGAGATATGGGCGATGTTCTCCTTCCCAAACACGGAGTACGTCTAAAAATAGCACTACAAAGTAGAATAACTGAATGAGGCACCTACAAGAAAAAGAACTGAATTTGCAATGCCAGAATTAACCTGTGTCACTTCAGGCTGCAGCCAACTCGTTTCAGCTTATCAAGCTGAACAAACTGAAACGTGGGTTTTCCTTCTTCCAGTTAAGCAAAGCATCTGTGCAGGCTGCTGCTTTGTCTTTTTTATTTAATGCTGAACTAATGATCTTTGGATAAATCACCTCTGCTGCAGGGATAAAGCAGGGAACTCCGTGAAGGAATGGAAGAGCTGTGCCACGCTCCCACATGTGACGCTCACCATGTCTACACAACACCGCTCCCAGCACATCTGTAATGAAGGCTTGGGATGCTGCTAATTTTAACCATAGCTGACTGCAGGAGGAGGATGGACTCTCCTGCACATATTGTGACATGTAAAGCTATTTTCCTCATTTACTAGAAAGTCATGCTGCTTCTGGAAATCAGAACGCGAGGTTAAAACTCAACTCAGGACATCATCAGAAAGGACGAAGCGTGTATTTCCTCCCTTTGGCCATCACTTCAGTAGCACCATGAGGACTTAAAGAGAAAAAATGAAATAGCAACCTCCAAAATCCAGGTCCACAATGGAACCGCTGGTCTCTACACTCAAAGCAGGTATCTTTTTGCATGTTCTTCAGATTTATATTGGAATACAAAAAAAAAAAAAAAAAAACCATGTCAAAGAAAAACTTCCAAGTAAAACACTTGCCAGAAAGACGTTTTAAAGTATGCCAGCCTCTCCAGCAGCACTCACTAGAGCAGCTATTTTCAGGACCACCTTGGATTTTTTCAAAGGCTAACACACTGCAAACCTTCAAAAGTATCAGAAAACCAGTTGAAGGAATTCTTATAAACTGTTATACACTACTGAAATGTATTGTTCAGAGAAGAAATTGGTCCAGCTGAGTCCTGGGCAATGATTCCAGGAGTTGCTGGACAAGGTGCAGCACTATCCGAACGGAGCTGCTCCCTAGAAGAGGTGTACTGATGGTAGCCCAGCCATTTTATCTACCAGGCAACTTACAGCGAAGGGAGATTAGCAATTACTGACCTGGAGAACTTTTAGCGGCAAAACACCAACCTTTTAGGTGAAGGAGATTAATTAGTCTGCCAGGAGCTGGATCTGTTTCTTTGTGCATTTGAAGCAGCAAGACTGAGCTTCAACCCCACCTCATTGTATTTTCAGCACCGTCTCAAACATGGAGGGAAACAAGTGCTTTGTGAAACACAAGCCTGTTACGTTTCAAAGCTCTTGTGCTCAGATGACCGCAGCAGCCTGCTGCTGTAAACATCCGACTGAAAGCTCCTTCTAACACCTTACAGCTTCCAGTCAAGGATGTTTACAGTAGCAATGACTGCCCCAAAGGATGCAGGAGGTGGTACTTCTAAGCAAAGAAGTCTGTTTCTCCCTTTACAAGTCAAAGGATACAGACTCGGCACACTTTTTAAAGTTAAATTTTTAACATTGGCAACATTTGGTATCAGAGCTATTTAGTAATGTTTTTGAAACTTAAGTAAATCCCCAAGTCAGACTTCTGTAAATCTCCACTCAAGCTCTATTTCCATTTAAAAAAAAAAAGTTAAGAACCTGAAAACTACTGTAAATAAACACGCAAGAGAGGCACAAACCTCATGTTTAAATCTGACTCTGCATTGCTTTGTCACCTCTCTGTCAATTAGAGGCTGAAATCACAGCAAGGAAAGGACAGACAATAAGGCAATCATTTTTATGTCTCACCTGCCGCTTTGGAGGCTTCAGTTCATCTCTTGGAACAATATCGATAAGAAAGTCAAATTGATCAAACTTTGTAATTGCCATGGCAATGTCATTCCTCTAGAACAACAAAAAGAGAAAACCATTCTTCAGCTTTACAAGTCTGTTTTGTCACTGAATAAAGTTAGAGCTTTTTAATTGAGTCAAGTGAGAGTGCCTTCTCCAGATCCCAAGTGGTCGAGCCAGGTGGCGAGAACTTCTGTTCCAGTACCAACACCACCGTCTCGTGCCGAGTGAGGCCTCCAAGAGGTGCAATAAGAAGGTGCTTATCAAACTCAGGCTTTTACAGTCATCTACTCACTCACCAGGCCTCATCAGGCTTTCCACAACGGCATCGCTGTAATCCACTACAGAGGGCTCATGACAACCACCATAAGCCTTTTAGCACATGAGAAAAAAGGGGAGTTCTTCTAAAAAATAATGTAAAACTCCCAAAGATATCTGAAAAGAAGCTTTGCAGAAAGACCAGGATGACTGTTCCATGTACGAGTTGGGGATGGGATTAAAAAAAAAAGCAAAAATAAAGTATCACAGGATCTTATTTAGGGCAGGGGAATCCCAAGAGATGTTGGGAGAACAAGCTTCAGCATGTGGAAGGGCAAAATGGTTAAAAGAAAGCATGAAGATTAAAACATATACTCAGCAAACTGGCCAAACATGTATCAAAAAAAGGATGTGCAAGAGCCAACGAGCTTCTACGAAAAACTGGCAAGGTAAGTATCTTCTCAAAATGGCTTATAACTTTACTTTTATACCTTGCCTGAAAAAGAAATCCAAAGAATAGCATTAGGTCAAAGCACTGAAGACCTGAATAAAGTTACCCAGCAATAAGTCATCACTGAAATGTATTTGCTTAAGATTTGAAACAACCCCCAAGATAAAAAAGCTGAATTTCTTTTTTTTTTTTTTTTTAAAAAAAAGGTACTGTCATTTTAAAATTCTTGCAAGCCATCTTAAAAAGCAGGGTTAATTCAAGCAGCTGTTGAAAGTCTCATTCTCATTAGCCGAAGATAAATTTGTAAAGCATATATATGAACAAGATTTGAGACAAAGATGCCTACGCTGCCAAATGAGTAGGTACAATTTAAAAGACTATCAATCCTCTCATTTCAGGCTAGTTGACATTTCTAAACCTTACACTGTCTTGGCATTTAATTGCCAAACAATGATCACGTAGAAAGCACAAGAGAGACGTTTCTTTTGTTCTGCAGGCAGCATATATTATAAAAGTATCTTCACCAGGAAGAAAACTTTTACTGAACAGATGTATCTCATATTTCATTCTCCATGCTGAGGATTGGGTTCAATCCAATTTCTTCAGGAACAGATTTCCATAACTCAGACCTCGCCACTCGAAATTTTCTTCCCAAATACTTGATAAGCAGAGACCGCGCTTCTCCAGCTGCACTGTCCGTGCGGAGAGCAGCTGTTTCAGGATGGCAGCTGCTGGGGAAGGCGAGGCAGTCAGAAATAAAACCTCCGTCAATTCCAGCTCTTATACATTAGGATCAGGATTTAAGTATGATTCTGAAATAAACGGATCCATCCAAGCTTGAAAACTGTTAACAGGACATGCCTGAGTCAGCACTTGTACTTAGGAAGCATCTTGCTCACGGAATGTCTATCAAATACATCCTCCCACAGTAACCGCATTCAAACCTGGGTTAAGCAAGTGGCATTAGCCCAGTGTAGTGGCGATTGCGTGGCTGGATGCCCATTCAACAGGACAGCTTTGGACCGAAATCAGACACGTCTCCTTGCCACTACAGCAAGCTCTGTGCCGGGGTACAGGAGAGCTGACATGATCCTACATATCACAATCTCTCGCCTCTGATCTGAGAGCCTGAACTGAGGGGTATTATAGTTTCAAGTAGTTCTGGTCAACGTGCAAGACCAAAAGTAAATGCCAATATTTTTTTTCTCCCCATAGAAAGACCCTGAAGAGTTACAGGTTACTCTTGAACCACTAAAAAATGACTGTTATTGAGGGCCTCTCAATCCAGAAGAAACAGTAGTCTGTTGTGGAGGAGGGTTTTTGTTTTCATCTCTACAGTTATTGACACAAACTAACATCTACAAGCTTACATTAGAACTACTGCTGAAAAACAAATCAGCCAGAAGTTCAACAGCTACAGCTATCCTGAGTCATTACAGCAGCTCACAATTAGCTGACAGCTGCAGCTTTGGTTTTTCATGGTGGTTGTTTGGTTTTTAAAACAAATGAAGAAAGAAAGCATTTCAGTCGCAGGGTTACACTGTGCACTGTGCTTTGTGCGCAGGTTTGTAGCGATAAACACAGGTACTAAACTTACTGTCTACAAAACACGCCTCATATTATGGAAACAAAGAGTTGGAAACAGTTTATGAAGCAGCTGAAGGCTAGGTAGGAGCGGCTCAGTTACCTGCAGAGTCCTGCGCTTGTTATCTTCTGTGTGTATCCATGCTCGCAAAGTCAATTCTGTTATGAATATCTGAGCTGCCTTGGCGAACAGCACGGGAGCTTCCGCACTAATCATCTGCAATTGGATTTACAATTTTTTAATTTTTAATTTTTATTTTTTTTTTAAGTTTACCATTGGTATTCTAATACTGCGAAGTGGTAGCCAGAGTAACTTTAGCATGTTAAACAATGCAACCATTCAGATTCGATTAACAGTGAAGTTGGGGAAATTTCCATGTCAGAGTATCTATGGGTCTGACAGTCCAGAGAGTTACCAGCCTCAAGTTAAACGTAGTGTTAAGAGTATTGGGCATCTAAAATTTGTCTCAAAAGTCTGCTTCCTCCAGGACTATCAGATGTCAGCTCCATATTGTGCTGGATAGCACAATTATTCTTATTATTGCTATTTATTATTATTTTTAAAGCACATTTTAACAGTTGCCTTGAATGCAATATTAGCAATAATGTATTCTCAGATATTGTGCTGTAGGCCAGCAAATGGCATCAGTGCACGTTCACCTAGAGGCTGTCGCCCACCCAGCAGCTTCTCCTGGCAGCGCCTTGGCACGGGCGTAAACGATTTGGAAACTGAAGAGGACAGGTTGAGGGCTCATTTTAAAACCTGGCCCTTAATTAGTTATAACATTTATATAATTTGAAATGAAGGCTGAAATTGCTAAGGAGGTCTGGAGGCCTTGAGTAAAGACTCTGCCTCATCAAATTCCTTTTCCTTAAAAAGTATCTAGCTCAAGTTTTACTCAAATTAAGCAGCTTCGTTATTAGCTGGCTTGGCATTAATCCTTACTCCCTAGTACAGTCTTCTTGCTAAATAATGTTCCAGGCAGGCCAGAGACTCCCCCCCCGCCCCGTGCTGCCTGAAAATCTCATCTTCCCCTTCATCATCAAAAATTTGGCACTCATCTGGTTCAGACACTGAACCAGGACCTCAGAGCCCGGGTTCATTCCCTCTCCAGGCTGAATGAATAGCTCCCTTGTCTCGGAAGACAACACACACCTTTTTCAGGATCTTATTTAAACGTTAAAGGTTGTCCTAACAGAAGGCTGGTGTCACATTGAGAAAAACAAGAAGAAAGTGCAAACCCTTCTCTTTTCTCTTCGGAGTTAAGTGTCTGACAGTTTCCCAACTTAAAAACCAGGGAGGACCGGAGCAGCGCAAGAGGCAAACCCTGCAGGTGATCCCTTTCTCCTTCCTTTTATGTCAGCACGTTTTCATCAGTCAATTCACGTGTTATCATCAGTCACACGTCAAGCGTTCAGCTCAAATACTGGTATCAAACCCATGTTAGTCACCTAAATTATTACTTATTTTTTCCATAAAACTTGAAACAGCGTAGCACACATTTAAGTGATATTACTCTTCATACTAAACACTCTACAGCTTTGTGAAAGGAGGAGTCGAGAGAAACAAGGAGGAAACATGAGAAAAGACAGGTAAGCACTAGAAAAACCAGGAAATATCCAGAATTATACAGTAGGCTGGTATTTACCAGAAGAAAGCAAAACTGCAAAAGTCTTCAGCAAAGATCCCAAATGATTTTGCTTTCCCAGCTCAGTTTAATTATACGAGGCCAGCTAATACTGCATTTGAGGCAACTGTTAAAATGTGCTTTAAAAATAATAATGAATAGCGATAGTAAGTAATGAATTGCAAGGAATTATAGCTACGATATCCACCAAAAGAATCATAAATACTTAAGAAAAACCCCCATGAGTGTACCTTCACATCTTCATCTAGCTTCATTATCTTCTTAATACGAGCCAGAGGGAGTTCTTGAACTCTGAAGTCTTTCTGCAGAGAGATTCACATTTGAGAAGCTCTTTACTGATACTTAACTGAAAACACAGGTAAGGTAAGAAACGTTAAAACAAGTCTATGTTGTCTAGAACTAAACTGGCTAAAATTAGATTTATGAAAATAACTGATTGTCTTTGAGGTATGGCAGCTTCTCCTCAGGCCTGAGAATTGTTATCTGCTTTTCTGTATTTTATACTGATGTAATAATTCTACTTAAATCTTCTGTCAGACACTTGTATCTACTATTTCACCTCAAAGTTGAAGTCATTCTGCAGAACAGAATGTTTCTAATGTTACACATTTCTGCATCTATTTATATTTGAAGCAACTAATTCAATTAGGTGTCTTGGGACCCAGAAACCGTTGGAATTTACAAAAAGTCACAAGAGAAAATGAAGGCGAACAAGAGCTACGTAGGGCCAACAGGATGAAATTTTCTTTGCTTTATTTGTACTTCCCTGTTGCCCAACACCAATTTTGGCGTTAAAAACCACACAAGAATCTTGTTAAAAAAAATCTCTTCTATTCCTGTTTTTAGATGGATTTCTCACTATTTTCCAGCAACGAGAACTGCTGAGTCAAAATGGTGTCGTGATGGTTTAGGAGAGCGAGCGCTGCCGTCGTACGGACTCATCCTGCTCCGCTCAGCTGTTAGCACGTACCCAAGGTGAGCGGCAGCAGGGACATCACCAAGCCACCGCCGGCCTGCGAGGCGGCACTAACGCGTCCCTTGGAGAGATCCCCTCCGCAGAGAGCTCCGGGGGCTAGGGACACTGCTGAGCTCCGCTACAAGCAGTGGTCTCCCTTCTCTGAAGACAGAAAGAGGAATAATAAAATAATAATAAAAAAAATCCACAGTGTGTTGCTACCAGGAGCCTCTTACAAAGGGAGAAAGGCTGAGGCTACGTACCGTTGCATCAGGAATGCAGAATCTCTACCCACAAAGGGCTTCTAAAAAAATGTCTTCCCTTTTTAACAAAAATGTCATAGAAAATAAAAGGAAACTAATTTCTCTAGGGAAGAAGGCACTGCAAGACATGTTAGTGAAACAAAAGAGGGGAAAAAAATGCTGAAAATGCTGTTTTCTGTTGAAGCAAAATATGGAGGTTGTGTGTGGTCCAGCCAGCACGCCAGCAGGGGGCATTTTATTTAATTTATATATAAAAATTTTATGTATATTTATACACATTATTTTATACGTGTATATATATCAAAAAAGCATTCTGTGCCCTCATTCTGCTGAGAAATGTGAATGAGGTGCTGCTGGTGCTCCTAGTGATATGTTGCATATCAGAACTCATTTAGGGTGTGGGGGTGTCCTTGCAAGGGGTGCCGAGGGCTGCTTGTCCTGCTGCTGAACGCGGTATTTTGGAAGGATTTTGGGCAATGGGAGAAGAGGGCAGCCAGGGCCGGGACTTTCGCTTGAACACACCATGTGCTCAGGGTGGTATTTTCAACCAGTAACCGCCACATAAACAAGTTACGGGGTTGCTAGGGCATGGAAAAATATCCCAAACGTTTTTTTGAGGGGGTTTTGGGTTTGTTGGGGTTTTTTTTGGTTTTTTTTTTTTTTTTTAAAAAAAAAGCTCATTGCTTTTTTAAGAGCCTCGTGAGCTTTGAGCAAGCCTCAAAGAAAGATAAGGGCAAAATTCCTAATTTGCGGCAGTCTGAACAGTCTTAAGTATATTAACTTCTACAAACAGCAGAACTGCAAGTAGACAGGCATAGGTACAATGCTATTAAAATCTTTAGAGAAAAGAGACAGTGGGAGAAATTAGAAAAAAAAATAAAGCTCCTTTTTTTCCTTTAAGGCAGACAGGCAAACATCACATAAATCAAAATTAATACGCAAGAACCATGGTGAAGGGAAGCATGACCACTACTGGCTACTACCCAGCAGAACAAACTTTAGACACCAATTCTTCATCTTTTCTTTTTTCCAAATTAGGTCTCAATGTGGTCACAGGCCTCTTCTAACTCATTGTGGAGCTGAAATGCAAGTCTCAGCGTAGTCCCGTTTTCTTTTTCTCCAAGACTAGGCTACAGTCCGTTCTGTTATACAGGGCAGAGAACAGGGAGCTCTGGTTTGTTTTTCTGAAGCAGCTCCCTTGTTTTTTTTCCCCTGAATTTTAGCTATTGGTGGCACATGGCAAACACACAAAACCAGGCAGAGATAGCCCCGAAAAGCAGGCAACCAAAGCAGGCTTTCCATCCAACAGCTGCTCTGACCTCCGCTATGCAGTACATGCGGATGAGCTTTAGGTTTACTTACCTCCACGTCCATGGGAGCGCTTTCAGTAAGATGCGCAATAAAGTTCAGGATTTGATTGTGCAGGGGACAACTGCATAGGAATGTTTTGCAATTATGCCTTTTCCTTTCCAACTCCCCTTCACTGTCCTCAGTTAAATTTTCAATGACTTACTAGCTTGCGGTGCAATAAATAGATTCATACGACAGTTAAAAATTAAGCTGCCCATACTTGATAAGCTGTAGAATAAACCCCTTTCATGTGGAGATGAAGACAAACTACAGCTCTGGAACACAAGAATTCACTGCACTGAAAGAGGAAAGTAATTAATTCTGGTTATGCATACAAATTTCTACATCTGTTTCTTTAATCAACTATCTGCACACAGGCTGAAAAAAGCAGCTTATCTTCAGACTACTGGATTGGGGTTTTCACTTTGAACAGCCCGTCTTTGACTGGAGTTCTTTTGTTTTCAGTTACATCAAAAGCACAGGAGTGTGCTTTCAGGACCACTGTATCACAGTAATCTATCAATCTCTCTTGAAAAGTCATTTTTATTATATGCCCTTGTTCCCAGGCACATCTCTTTTGGGGATGGAAAAAAATAGAAGCTACTTAGTCCAATTCTTATTCTCAGCCTATGCATGATTTTTTTAATCAAATGTCTTTCAATTAATAAAACGTGAGAACGATGCACTTGGCATTCAAGTGAATTTCAAAACTTCAGGGTTGTCAAAGGAGACAGTTCTAAAAGAGGGCATAATAGGTCTATACAAAAGTCTAAACTCAAAAATTCATTCACAAAGTTGTAACTGTCTGCCAATAGCCAAGCGTTTGAATTTACGAAGTGTGTGGGGGAGACTAAGAGTCGCATTTGGAACAGCAACGTCTCCCAGGGTGTACTGATGTGGCCTGTCCTTCTCTGTGGATAAGGGTTCCCTCACATGCTGGTCACGCATTTTTTTACGTTACAGAATTTGAACAGTAGTTAAACAGTCCATGAAGTACAATGTGAGGTATGCTCTCAAATCCCTCAATCTTCTGTTAGCTAAAACAGCTTATGGCAGCTATACTTACACCTGTAGCTATTTTAAAATCACTTCCCTTTTTCCCCCCAAACAGAAGATAATTCCTCTGCAATTCTCTAGAAAGCAGCCACAGTCATCATTTAGCCTGTTAAAAGAATCTCTGAATCAACTTTGTCTTCTTGTTTAGTCCAGAAAGAGCTGAAGGTATGACTATTACATCTCATTATGCTATGAATCAACTGCATTCAATTTATATCTCAAGTTCTGGCAGCTGTAGCCAATAGTGAAAAGCCTGGCCGAATGATTATTTATCATCATTTAGGCCACCTTGCAGTGTGTAAACAGCCAACTCTACTGGATCCCATAAGCAGCAGGAATATGTTCAAGCTGAGGTTTATCTTGCTACCAGACATTGCCAGGCACTTTTCACTGTCAGTTCTTCAGAAATAACACAAGCGACGAGGACACTCACCACTGTGAGATTGCGTATCTCCTCCATGACTCGCGGCCAGAAGGACTGGAGGCTTTGCTGGGCATCGCTATTGCCGGCTGTGCCGAAGCCACCATCCGTGGACATTCTGGTAGCTGGGAGAAACAAACCAAGCATTAGCAACGAGGGAGGCAGGAGTCAAAGGCTCCCAGAGATCCCTTCCAAGTCCCAGGAACACGGGAAGGGGCCAGCCTGGCTAATCGCTCTGGAAAACTGTCAAAATAAGATATAGAATAGAATCATAGAATTGTTAAGGTTGGAAAAGACCCTTAAGATCATCGGGTCCAACCGTTAACCTACCACTGCCAAGTCCACCACTAAACCATGTCCTCAAGCACCACATCTACCCGGCTTTTAAATACCTCCAGTATTATTTATATACATATTTTATTTAAATATGCCAGTCCAGGTCTCACAGCAACAATGTGGGGATACTCACAGCCTCTGGAAACATTTTTCTTATTTACTTTTCCAAAGACTGAAAAAGAACATTAAAGAAAAAAAGAACTGAAAGCAAAAATAGTCTCCTTACTCCCCTATCAGGGCTCTGCCTTTTCACAAGGAGTTACAAAATGCAACTGATGACCGGTCACAGCTCGCACTCCAGTTGCGCCCGTTATAAAATCATTTTTTCTCTTGCTTGTTACAACCAACAACAGTGCAGGATATGGCAGTAAACCCCACTCAAGTTGCAACCAGAATGTCAATATCAGCCCGATATTATTTCTAAAAAGTGTAATGAAACACTTCCTTCTGTGCCTATTTGAAAGGTGTCAGGTTTTGTGGCTTTACACTGTTTTTAATACACCTCTGCTCCTCGGGTATAATCAACAGGAGAAATTAACAGTCTGTATAATGCAGAATGTCAAAAGCACAATGCAAGATTTAAAATTCAAATCTTTTAATTGAAACAATTTTTAAAAAGGCCCATGCCTGTCATTTAGTATTCTGCAACTGCAGGATGTTAAGCAAGTCTGGCATTCATCAAGACTTGTATCTCAGCAAACGGCTTTATTTACGGTATGTATTGGTAGTCATCAGGAACTTATAAGGAGAAAATAAAGGGATAATAACTGGGTTCAGACTTTCCCATATAGCCATGCTGCGCTGCAGTGAAGATGGTGAAGAGGTCAGGACGTGCGACATTGATCAACCTCGTCCTCAGGTGACCGAGACGGCACCAGCCCATGCGGCACTGTCCAGGCACATTTCAAGTTCCAGCTGACACAATTCTTCCCCTCCCCGTAAACTCCCAGATCAAGTTGTGCCTTTTTGGCGAGGAACTCTGAAGACAGCTCTAGTTAATATTAAAATGAAGTCAGACGCACAACTTGGGAATCCCTTGGAACACCAAGACCAGCCTTGCTGGCTTCCTCCGTGCGACAGGAGCGTGAGGCTCCGGCAGGATTCCCAACAGGGATCGCAGCCTGGAAGGATGAGGGAGATGCGCCAAAAGCACAGGCACACGTAGGACCTGCCGAGACACAACCCGGCAGGATGGGGCTCGGTGCTTCCCATGCACTGAAAGCATCGTGGTGAACGCCAGAAGAGTCAGCGCTCACTTCTCAAGCGAGCGAAGCAGAGGCAGCCAGCGAGTCACTGACGTTCAGCGCTCTCAGGGTCACCCGGAGCAGCTTTGAAGTCTCCGTGAACGACACGCACACACCACGTACAAACAATAAGTCCCTGTGTCTCTCAACTTACAGCAAGAAAGGGCGTTAACGTTTTCTATAGGGAAAGATCTCAAGATACACACAGATATTTGTGCGCTGTCATGTAATGGAAAGAGTCACGAGAGTAGATTTAGCTCTGACACAGACAGGCACAATCCCCGTTTGCTTTTGATCTGCCCCGTAAAGGTTTATTTCAGTCCCTCCTCAAGCTGCAGGGAAGCACAGTAACACTGTACAACCAAAAACACCGATGGGAGGCAGCGGCCGATTGCCAGTGCTTTCAAAATCTACTATTCCAAAGCAATGATGATCCATAAAAATCTTACTAACAGATCAAAGAGATGAATGTCAGACAATTAGTTCGTTACCTCCTGCAGCCCACGCTTTCCAAGGCAGACTCTGAACAGCCGTATTTTTCTTTCATCAACCTGAGAAGGGGACACGGGAGGCGTGGGAAGAGCCGAAGGGGATTTTGACAGGGGATGACAAAGAGGGGGTCAGAAGATCGTATTTTCAGTCTCAAAGCAAAAGTTCAAGACAGGAAAAACCCCAGGTAAGGAACCTATGGAAATAAGTGACTGACAAGTTACCTGATGATTCTTCAACAACTATTTGCATTATAATACTATCCACCTACAAACTAAGATAGTTCAAGTATTTATAAGAAAATACAGAGAGATAAATATTCTAATGAGAGTCTTAAATTGGCATTTGATTCTCCCCCCCTTGATCTGCATTGTCAAATGCAGACCAAAAATACTTTAGGCACATAAATAAAAGCTAGTCCTTGAAATCTGCTCTGTACTGGCAATATTTCAACACTAACACTAAACAGGGTCTTCTCTGCAACGGGAGATGCAATTCATCTTGAAGACAAGCCAAATAATTTTTCAAGGCTTTATTTAAAAATAAAAATTACTTGCATTCAGCCCACTTAAATGCTGTACTGGAATATAATGCTCTGCTGGAATATAATGCTCTATATAACCCTAAAAAACAACAGGTTAAAAAAAAAAAAGGAAAAAAGCTAAAGGAACAAAGAGGAAGAAAATTCCACCACCACCGCTTTACCCCCTACTGCACGCAAAAGTAAATTTCTTGCATTACATATATGCCTCTGCGGTATTCATCCAAATTTCAGGAAGAGCTAGAAATGGTTTACTCCACTCATCTAGAATTTAAAAAGTCCTGTTGAAGAATACAAAAAAAAAAAAAAAGAAATCCTGTTTTCAAGGTAAACACAGGACTGATTTCAGAAAGCAAAATCAACAGCCTGACACATGGCCCAAGGGATAATCGCTACTTTAAGTGACTGTTTAGGATAATTGTTAGGAAATGGAGTAAGAGTAGAAACAAGTCACCAATAGCCTGATTTTCTGAAAAACTCATGGAATGAAATCACTGTAAACTCCAAAATAAAAGCCTAAGCAGGTTAAAACTGCTCAGAACATTACGACAGTAATTCCTTCCCATTACAATATAGATCCGTAAGTGGCACGGAAGGTGCTTGCAAGCATTAGATGAGGGCTGTAAGGAAAAGAGAAAAACCCAAACTGTCACGCAAACCTACAGTCTGGGCTCCATGAGACAAACTTTACTAACGAAACCATTCCTGTGCAATTAGGTAAGTTCCTGCACCCAAGGGGAAGCTGTGTTCCCTTCTTTTAAAAACGCCTCATGTCATGATTACTGCCAAAAAGAAATACCAAAGCACACAACGGAAGGTAAGCCACCAAAGCTAACGGGGAGGCAGTTCCTCTGATTTCACAGTACCGGTGTCTAAACCCCTTTGTCTTTTTTGATATGCAGTTTGCAGGGAAATTTTAGCGCTTCGTTATACTTCATCTTTCCTCCTCTAAAGATTTCCTCCACCACCCCGTGCAGAAGGGGAGAGGTGCTCTGAGGATCCCCATGCTCCCCGCGTTGCACTCACGTAACACAGGGTACGGCCTCTCAGAAGTTTTAAGAGTAAACTGGCTACTCCGACACCGTCTTGTCGCTGAATAACAGAAGTTAAAGTCCATCTCCTGTGTCACCTGGCAGCCACAAAGCGTAACCACGACCAGAGAGAACTTGCCGATTCCAGCAACGCTGCGTCCCCGTGCAGGCGCTTTGCAAGCGTGAGACGCTTCTGCTCTGCACACCACTTACTCAACCAAAGCCGTCGTCTCACCGGTGCGCCTGGTGCTGCATCGAAGCAAAGAGGGGTGCTACGCTGGCCTCGGATTAGCTGAACTACCAGCGTGAGTCCCAGGAGCCTGCAACCTAAAAACCAGGCTATGCAGAGATGCTATTCAGAGATGCTCTTGCAGAAGAATCTAGACGAGGAGCTTCACACACAGAAAACATGGACACTTACTGAATGAGATACAAGCAAGCAAACAACCAACCCCCCCAAAAACCCCACAGAGAGCAAGAAATAAGACTGTAAGAAGAGGAGAGACTGGGATACACCTGCTTCACAACAGCCAGTCCAGACACAGCCTGCAACACCCTCCACGAAGGCAAACATTTTGTTTCCCGACTAAGGGAAAAAGAAACTGAAGGCCAAAAAGCTGAGGCCTAGGCATAAAATGCCTGGAGGTGATTACAGAGCAGATTAGCAAGCACATCTCAAGAACCACGACATCAACACTTTGCAATTAAGAGCTTTTCTGCTCACCGGAGCAGAACACCTTTTACAAACATTAAACTTACAAAATCCTGTGGCAGCTGACAAATGCTTAAGAGCTTCACTTCATAGGAGCACAAAGCAAGCATGAAGACACCTCTAGTGTCTGTGGTTGGGGTTTTTTTGTTGCTTGGTTTATTTGTGTGGTTGGGGTTTTTTGTTTGTTTTTGGTTTGTGTTTTGTGGTTTTTTTTAAAAACCAAACAGATGCTAGTTTGTGCTCTTTCTTTAATGCCGTGGGAAGGGGGAAGCAGTCAAATGAAGCTGTCTCACCCTGGATGCCGACAATCTGCACGCTTGAGCAAGAACCTGCTATTGAAAACACAAGCTACAATATAATCACAAATAAAGCCAAGATCTCTGATCTTGCAATTCCACCTGGAGCAGGTACCCAGAGCTCTTCAGCTGGAAAACCGATGGCCAGGAACGACCCAGCAGAGCAGCAGCTGCCAGCCACGGCCACAGGACATTCCCGGGCATCGCTGGTGCCGCTCGTCAAGCGAGCTTGGGAACGGGAACTGGAGGACAACCTCCCCGGCCAGCGAGGGTCACGTCACGGCTTCTGATGTGCCTGCTTTTAAGTTACTGCCAAGCTGGCCTTGACTAAGAAGTCAACCAAACAAAGTCAGCAGGCTGGAGAGCAGATCTAAATGAAGTTTATCCAAATATCTGAAGGGATATGCAAACGGCGAATGCCGGAGGGAAGTGCTGAAAAGCCTGGAGGCTCTCGATGAAGGAGGCACTAACTCAGCACCAACCACCAAGTGCCACAGACCCCGGTGGCATCAGAAACATCAGGTTCTTTGCATGTTGTACAGTCACTTTCCCATGACTTAGGTTATGGGAAAGAGCCTGTTTTACACAGCGCTGTATTACATGGCAGTAGAAGCATATTCCATGCAAACGTCTTAAAAACACAGCTAAATCTGAAGCAAGATGGAGGCTAAAAAGAAATTAGACAGAAGCTCAGGCAAACGTTTTGCCTCAATGCCCTTAGATTATAGCTACAAATAAGGATAATGCACAAATATTTCTGAAAATCGCCATTGCAAAAAAACAAATTCCCCCTGCCAGATTCTACCACCATACAAACACAGATTTAACACCTCCACATCGACTGTGTTTAGAAGATCCCCACAGCCCCAATCCTCACCCCCAACTCTTCTTAAGTTGCTGTGGTTTTACAACATCCATTATCCCACAAAACTCACAAGTTAACTATTAGGAAGCAGTGTCACAGAAAAGGAGAAAACAAGCAATGCAGCTCTTCTTTTAAAAAAAAAAAAAAATAGACCATCTTTACTAGCGAAGAATAAAAACCAATGCCACAGCACCTAGCAAAAACTCTGGAAGTCTGAAGAATTAAAAATAGATCCACAGAGTTGAAAAGTGACTATTTAGAATAAATACTAATCCCGGCATTCTGTGATACTTCCAGTCTGATGCACTAACTCTCAAAACTGTAGCGTTCTGTTTTGGGAGCCTGTCCTTTGATTTAAAAGTAAAATGTGCAGAGCCACACTTGCATATCTAAAGAATGAGCTCTGTGTAGCAATAAGCGCCAGACACCTGATCCTGCCAGAATCAGAAGGAACAATCTAGCAACCAAGAACTAGTTTCACAAGAAGAATAAATACGGTTTTATATGAATTTAGTAACTCATTTCTTTAAAGGCGAGCAAAGGAGGAGCCTTCGATGTATGAGAGAAAGCCACACACTAGCACCCTTTGCAAGAAGCTGCTCTCGTTACATCAATTAGAGCAATTTGCAGTTCTGTCTTGAGGGAGCGGGAGAATATCAAATGCAGAATATACACCGAGTTTGAAATGGCCTACGACAGCAATCTTTGGCTTCGGCAGCAATTGCGATGGTTGAAGCCATGCTGAAAGGTTGCGGCTGTACCGCACAGCAACAGCGCCCGTTTTCCATGACATTTTGCCCCATGCTATCTTATTTTAAAACAAACCTTTGAGAAGTCATGTTAATGGTCTAAAATTGCTTCCTCAGAGATGTCATGCCTCGATCCACTGTACATTTTCTCTACTTCAAGATCTACTCAAGTCAACATAGTATTTTCAGCCGAGTCTCCTTTCATGAAATAAGATCAAAGTTATTTCAATTACAGTTCCAAACTACATCTTCGCTAGGCAAAGGCCAAGCGGCACAAGTGCACAGCGTGGCTGGAAATACAAAGGTGCCAGAACCACAGCCAAGAATTACGTTTACTTGCTTTGGTGGGTGGTAGCGGTGCTGTAGAAATAGTTCTTAATTGTGTTTGAGATCCATGCTTTCTTCTTCTACCTTAATATTTAGGCCTTGCGCGCTCAATTATGTAAAATTTTTAAACCAATAATGCAATTCAGAAACTTGAGCCGTGTTGGCCGTAGAGCTGGCACTGCAAACAGACAGATATTTCTTCCAAACCAGTGCTGTGGACTTTGCGTTGTACCCGCTTTCTGCGCCTGCTGTTCCTCACAGCTCTGGCTTTGACCAGGAAAGTGGTAAGAGCTATTCAGACTGCCAAGGGAACTGGCCTGACTTCTGACACAGCAAGCAGAGAGCACGTGAAGAAGGTCTCTGCATGGCCACCGGGAACACAGATAGGCACAAAACCACTCCATCATCCTCTACAGAAGGCTTCCTAGTTGTGAAACGAGGCACCCCAGTTACAAGTCCCATCAAAACCAGACACAAACCCCGTCTCCACGGCACATTTCTGACCCGATGACGAATCGGTAGCTGCCACCAGCGGCAAGAGCTGAACAAACCAAGTTTGAAATAATGCGGTAGAGGTCTAAAAAAATAAGATGTTGCCACAGCATGGCACAAAGCACCGTGGCAGATGGGAAAACCACTAAGAAGATTTGTGCCTGGCCCTGCCAAAGCAGAAGACACAAGCCATAGCACGCAAGGATCCGGGGTTACGACACAGGAGCCTTCGGCTCTTGATGTTTTCCATGAGATTCCATGAGAAAAACCAGCGAATGGGAATGGGGCTTGGAAAGAGCCAGGCTGGCATGTGCTACCATCGCTACGTGTGCCAAATGCCTTCCGAAAGGAGTCACTTCAATGTACGCATCCCGTTGAGACTCATTTCCAGTTCTGATATGTCAACAAGACAGCACAGAAAAGGCTTTGCCTATAAAACATTACCCGAACAAGCGCCGGGGGGAAGAGGGGGAACACGGCATTTATAGAGGTTTATACAACGTTTTTTTGGACACAAGATCAGCTTTGAACAAAACCCAATACTCGTAATAAAAAGGAAGCAGCAACACTTTAAAGATGAAACATAATTGACTATATAATCCATAGCATTACATTTATAGCACAATTATTTCAGCACATCACAGCAGTAATGATGCTGTTATTATCAAATCATAAAAACTTATATTGTTATGTACAGGCAACAAATTATGAATAAAGTTATAGCTAAACCATAGGCCAAAATCAAAAGTCTTAGACTTTAAGTTTGGTATTAACGTTATTTAGCCAAAAGATATGGGAACTCTCTTCAATTTCTATAACAGTGCTATAAAATCTAAGGCAGCCTTTCAGGGAGTGGAAAAAGGTGGTGATCACGAACTCGGGAAAGTCTGAAGTTCTGCTCTTGATAAAAATATAACCTTCCAACTTTTTAAAAAACAATTTCAAGAGGCTTTCAGTAAAACCAACGTAATTCAAAACACAAGCGCTTCCTTCCAATGTGCTATTATAAGAATCTTTTGCAATTCCTCAGTTTTATTTTTATCCGTTCCCTCTTGTGGTATTACATACACACAACCCCCTAAGCATATAGCTGGCACCAGAAGTGGTTGATTTCAGCTGATGGGAGAATCATCCTAGGCTGTTGGATAAGGTGCGTATTTGCAGATTTCTCTTGTTCAATAACATTAAAATTGAACATAATAGGCTAGTTAAATGCTGCACGAAATTACCTTCGGAGGATACTGAGTACTTATTGCTAAAGGTTTTTAAAAGAACATTGCAAAACTGTGTTTAAGTTGAGTTGATCCTGCCTCAGGGCAGAAAAAATAAACAAGATGACCTCTTCAGGTGCCTTCTAGCCCTTTTTTCTATGAATATTTAGCAGTAGATTATTCTATCTTCAAAGCACTGTTTGAACATTAGCTCCCTAATACCTCTAATGCATTACTTCTGTTTTCATTCATGCGAGGTACAGCATTCGATTTAAGCCCAAATCAGCTGCAAAGGCAGAGCGAGGGATCTGGATTACCGCTTCCAACAACAGATAACTCGTTAAACCAGCAAAGGTTCGTTTCAGCAGCTGGCAGGGCCAAATCTGCTTTGCACCACTCCCTTTGCTGATCTGCTGCTAAGAGCATTGCAATCGATGTTTTGCTGGATCACACACACGGGCATGCCTCCTACTCTCCCCCTCTCCACCCCAGTACCTACAGCAGGAATTCCACTCCTCCCTTCTCCCATCCCCGGACGCTCGGCAGCTGGGTTTCGGCACGCTGGGGTAAGAGCCGCCTCTCCACTACCCACTCAGCAGGGAGAGAGCGCAAGCGGCAGAGCTGATCCCGGCTCCTCGGGAGGGGAGGTGGCAGGGCCAGAGTAACCACCCCGATTTCATTCATGCAAAGTAGAAATTGGCCAGATAACCTTCCCGATACCGAGTTTGTTATGAAATTACAGCCCTGATCTTGCAGGGAGCTGCGTAAAACTGCAAGCAAGACAGTACCTTTCACTGGGCTGGGAACGGCCTCGCAGGAAGGCACGTGCTACACCCTCGGCAGGAGCGAGAGCCGAGTCTCCAAAGCGGCTTCAGTTGCACAGGACGAGAGAATATCCAACAGCACAGACAGTGCACAGCAAAGGCGTTTTACTGAGCGCACACACAAGCGCCCAGAGAAACTGCGTTGAGTTTCATACCTTAGTACAGAAGGCAGCGTGACCTAGCAGTTAAAGGCAATTGCTAGCGCAGACAATGGCATGCTGCAGTCTCGGGCAGGCGATTGCCAGTTGGCTTTGCTCCTTCAGGAGAAAAAACATGAGGAATAATGCCTATTTTTACAGAAGCATCAAGTTTCTGTACCTAACAGCACTGTTAGAAGTTCTCTGTCCAGCAGCAGTCCACATTAGTTTGTGCACAGAAAGGTGGAGATGCACACAGACTGGATTTAACGCTGGGCAGGGTTTTGGGAGCGCACGTAAATACGCTAGAGGCTGGTATCAGAAACCCACCAGAAGCACGGCACCAGAAACCATGCTACGGAATAGAGAACTGACCTCCCCACAGTGCAGCACCACGTCAAAAATGAGGCTGCAAATATTAGAACACCACAAAAAAATAGCACAGGGCTGTTTTTTTTTTTTTTAAAAAGGTAAAGCAAACAAAATAATCTGAATTGTTGTTTGTACTGGTTATTTTACTTTCCTTTCTTCTTTGAATGAAAGAGCACAAGGGTCACACAATATTTGGTGTTTCAACAGCTAAACATTATTAAATAGTGGCTCTGCAGTGCAATTTTGGCAGGCAAGCACACAGAGTATGAAGCAGAGGAAGAAAATTCCCAGACAAATAACAACAAGTGTCTAAGATGAATCGCGCTGCCCCTCCAGCTCCTAAATTAAACACCCAGCAGAAATGGAACAACTCTTTTAAGTAAAGTGTGTTCAAGTTAGTCAAGTCTACTTCACACGATAAAACAGTTGGCACATACCAAAACAATACCGCGTATCATGTACTTCACCTTACAGGCTTTGATCTCAACCGACCTAGCCTAAAATTGATGTTACGTATTGCAGCTTTATAAATTTAAAAGAAATTACAAGCTACACACCTCACAACGTATTTCCAGGTCCTGCCATACATGCATTTTACTCGCTTCCCTTTAACAGTAACCTTAATGAGGATAATAAGAAAAAAAAGTGATACCAAACTCACCTTAACAAATTACATGGTTTCAGTCTTGAATAGCTGTGTGCTTGCACTTTTATAGGAAAAAAAATCTAGTGAGAAACATGAAGATGCTGCCTTGCTCTCAGAGGCATCTCGCCCAGACTTGGACCATATGGGAATGAAATTTCACAACTGTAGTGACATCGGGTACTCACAAAAGTACTCATCACATACCCGGGATGTATACGATACACGCAGCATATGGTATATTAACAAGTCAAAGTTGATACCCGACAAAAATATTTTCAGGCCCATAGGTGCTATTTCGGCATCAGCAGTGTTAACTAAGCGATAAGCTCAATTTATTCAGAAAATAAATATTTCAAAATCCAACGATAGTTCCACACGCAGGCAGCCATCGCAGAGACCGCCTCGGACTGCTGTCCCCAACAGCTCACAAAAGCAAGAGGGATCTGACCAGCGTTTGCGTTGGTTTGCCCATTTCTCTTATTTTGTATTTTAGGCAGCAGACGTTCTGATCATGCCACATAGATGTTTACTGCTCTGGAGCACAAGCGAAATGCCTGTTAAGACAGTATGGATTAAACAGACATTCAGCCTGGGGAATTATTATTTTTTTCAATGTTAGTCCTTAATATTTTGAATTATTTCTAAATAATTCTGCATTAAATTAAGAGTTTTTATAGAAAAAGTCCTATGAGCGTCCTCACATTTTCTCATCCTTCTGACAGCCACACAATTTAACTGGCTGAAAAAGCTAAATTGGGTGCTTGCTATTAACCTCCTGGCTACACGGGGACCCAGGCAGCAGCTGGAGCAGGCAGCCGTCATATGATCCTGCGCTAACACACAGATGCTGCAGCACATTTAGGGCAAAGTTATGCTTTAATTTTAATGCAGCCTTAAGTGGTGCGTGTTTCTTTGCTCTTCTGCTGCATTTTTAGGCTCAACCACCACCCTGCTGCTAGAGAGAGAAGAGGAAAAGGCAGAAAGAACAACTCGAACCGCAGCAGGACAGCAGTGGATACAACCCAGAAAACTGTGAATGACAAACGCGAGTTATTCGCAAGAACTTGCGATGGTTTTAAAGCAGAGTGGAAGGCTGTGCCAGCCTATAACTGGGCACGTCTTCTGTGAACTTTGTTATTCTGGGTAGAAAAGTCAAATAAATGTACTGCTTTTAGGGGGCTGCAGGGTTATTTTTCTATAGGGATTATTCTAATAGTTGATGTTCCCATTACTTTCTTTACTCACTTTTCTAAGTTATACTATCAAATGGCACCTTGAAAAAGTTTAAAATAATTCTTTTCATAGAAACAACCATAAGCCTTTTGCTTCCTGAGATCAGCAGATCTTACTTAAATGAAGCACAACCTGCACTGCTCAATAGGCAGACAGGACGGTCCAATCAGGCCTTTCTCTTTTTTTTATTTTTAAAAAATGATCCTGTCTTATAAACATGCAGATCTATACCCTTCTGAGTCACCTTCATTGAATGAAAAAAGACAACTGGAAGTGACCCATTTTGATTTATCAGGAAGTGACCAAATAGCAGAGCAAGTTATAAACAGACAATGGAAGAAAATCCCCCAATAAGATCTCCGCATGTAAAAAATCTTAAGTTTTTGAGCATGAACCAAAAAGAAAACCTTCCTGTAACTCCTGGGAAGCTTTGGCAGGTATCCTGAAGTTTGATCTTGCTGTCAGTGCCCCTTGTAAGAGTTGTTACCTTTTTTGACCCTCTGAAACATAAGGTAAACTGTCTTCTTTATCAAAACATAATAATTAAAGAGTTTAAGTTCGCAACCATACAAATGTAATTCACTTACAACATGGGCAGATTGCTAAGCCCTGAAATTAAGAAATCGCTTCATGGGCCCACACTATTACAGATACAGATGTCATGCTACATTATGTAAATGCAAGATACTAGTCTGATTTAAAAAAAAAAAACAAAAAAAAAACAACAACAACAAAAAAACCAAAACCCCAACCAAACCCAAACACACTGGCTTGAAAGGTGACCTCCTGCGGGCATCCGCCACCCGCACAGCGAGGCCCATATGCATCCTCCTCCTCCTCCCCCCGGCCACCAAGGTGCTCAACCCAGGGACAGCAATTTCCCACAATAAACTGGTCCTTTAAATCTTCACTACTTGCACCGCCAGTTAAGTTAGTACAAGAAACAAGCATGGAAAAATCCCTTAAACAAAAAGATGAGCCCGTTTTCTGAGCCTGCATTTCCAGCAGGTAAAACTACTAGGAAAGCCCCAGACCTCGGGGGCACAGAGGACACACAAGGAACTTCACTGAGCAGCGTAAAATGGGCCCCAAGGACCTTCCTTTCCTTTCCGGTGCTGCAAGAAAAAGTCAGGAACTGGTCTTATTTGTTAATAAATCCCTTTACAGTGCTACCAAAAGCTTTAGGTTTTTCCTGCTGCTCTTGACCTAGAAAGATCAAGCAGCACCTATTCTTACACAGCTACAGCCTCTTGCAAGCTTAGGCAATGAAATATGATAAACACTGGGTGTAACGAAGGCCTCTGTCGGATTTCGTATTTCATCTCATGGTAGCTGCAGATTCCCTCGCCTTCCGCCACCCCCCAAAAGCACGTAGCAGCTGAATGTATCCCAATTTCAAGGCAAAAAAAAATTAAAATGTCTCATTTTTGCTTAAAGATGCTAACAATAACCTTCACACTCACAGTAAATCCCCCGGTTCTGGCCGACAGCCCGCTACAGAAGTTACTGCTATTCCGCTAACATACCGGAGCAGCCACCATTAGTAACAGAGGACTTACGGTGACGTTTCTCATCCTGCCCCCTTCTCGGATTGAAACTAGTATGAGATGCCAGACGCCACAGAAAGTTGAATAAGCTTTGCCTGAGACAAGGTGATGCTATTCACCAGTCTTAATTTCAATTAAAATACCCAAAATAATACTTGAAGGCTGTAATAATTCAAAGAACGTTCAGGTTGAAGTTCAACCTCAAGATGCGGTCCTTCGTTAGCAGCTGACACTGACGTACAGATCAGGTTCGTGTGCCAGGGCCCACTTTTCTAACATCCCTACAAAAACAAGTTGCAGAATGTAATTACCTCTAATTTGCAAAACAGGACTTCTAAGGTCAACAATTAGCAATCAGGGGGAGGAAAAAAAAAAAAAAAAGGGCAAAAGCAGGACTGAGAACACTCGAGCCGTGTCACCCAGTTCACCCCTGAGAAGGCAAGGACGGTAACAGCAACATTTAGCATCTCTCGGTAGGAGCGGAGGAGAAGGAATGTCTGCAATGTGATTTGACTCCTTGCTGAAAACTAACTTTAATTCTAATCTACAAATTATTCCCTGTGTCCTCGATGCCCTCGGCCCTCGGGAGCAGCTTCATTTTTCAACTTTGATTCTTTTTTTCGGTGCAAAGTGCCGTAAACAAACTTTGTCCTTCATTCTCGAAACTCAGAGCTGTGGTATTTCAAGGTCACTCGTGCTAGCGGAGGAAGGCCTAGCTCCAGCAACTTCAGCTGCGGCACCGCTCTGACGGCGAGAGCCGTGCAAGAGCCCAGCCCAGCCGGAGTTTGGGGTGCCGCCGGCAGAGCCGAGAAAGCCCTTTAGGCTGGGAAACTTGTAAGCTAAGACGCACTCGCACCCCGTTCCTCCGCCTGTCACCGCTGGGCTGCGGGGCTCCAATGACCTTCAGTGCTTATTTGTGAATAAAAAGGAAAACAAAGGGCGGCTTATACTTGTCGGGAGTTTGGCTGGCGGCTGGGGGGCGATGGGGGCTCCCTTGCCCCCCGGGAGCCCCGTTTCTGATGGGTGCCCGCGGGCCGGCTTCCAGCCCGCCGGGCAGCCCCCGCCAAGGGCAGCCCGGGGAGACCCCCCCGGCCCCGGCTCGGCGGCGGCCCCGGGGCGGGGGGCGCTGCCATTTTCTGCCCCCCCCCCCTTCACCCTCCGTTACCGGCCCCGGCACGGCGACCCCCGCAAGACGCGGCCGCGCCGTGCCCCCGGGGCTCAGCCCCGGGCCCCAACAGCCGCCGCGAACCGGGCGCCTCTCGCCGCCCCCCGGAGCCCCCGGGCTGCCCCCCCCCCCCGCCCCGCCGCCTCCCCCTGCTCCCGCCGCACAAGGCCGGGACACCCCGAGGCCGGGCGGGCGGGCGGGCAGCCGCCTCCGCCGGGGCCTGCTCCCCCCCGTCACCGGGCCGGGCCGCAGCCGCCCCGCCGCCCCCCGCCCCAGCCAGCGCGGCTCCGGTCGCCGCGATCGACTTACCGGGCCGCGGCCGCCGCAGGCCCTACCCGCCGGTCGGGGGGCGGCTGTGGCGGGGGCGCGGCGGCCCCTGGGCCTCCCCGCCATCCCTTTGTCTTTGAGCTGACCGCTGCCTGCCGAGACTCCGCGTCCCCGCCGGACCGGGCCGCCGGCCCCTTTAACAGCCACCGCTCAGCCTACCCTGCTGCGCCCGCCCGGCCCGCCCCCCCCCGCGCGCCTATTGGCTGAGCCCCTCCGCGGGGGGGGCGCGGCCCGGCGCTCCCATTGGCTGTCGCCGGCGGCGCAACCTCACCGTCCACTTCCTGTTTTAAAGTTACCTTGAGAGGCGGCGCAGGGGTCAGAGCGGCGCCCGCCCGCCCCGCTCCCCGCCCGCACCGCGGCGCCCGGGCCCCCAGCGCCCGCCCCGCCGGCTCCCATTGGCCGCTCCCTTCCTATTCAAACCGACGGGGACAGCTCGTCAGGCGGCTGCCGATTGGCCCACGCGCCTGTCACTCCAACAGCACCCCCCCCCCCCCCCCCCCCCACACACACACTACGGACAGACGCACGGAGGCGCCCCGTGACGCGGAGCGCAGCGGCGGGTCACGGGGCAGCGCGCGGGCTGCACGTGCGCAGCGGCGGGGGCGCGCGCGGGCAAAGGCGAAGACTTTGCTTCCCTGCGCCCGGTGTGCGAAGGGCCGGGCCCTCCCGGCGTCGGCCGCGGGGCACTGGCGGGACGGGCTGGGCTCCGGCCGGTTTGTTCCCGACGAGGGGCTGACCGACGGCCGGGCCGCCCCCGCGCACCGGCACGGTGCAGAGCGGCACCTCCCGGGGCAGAGACCCGCGGTCAGGGTCTGGTGGCGCTGCCCGCTTCCAGCCGCCCGGGACGCGGCCTGCGTCAAACACCCGTGACGTGCGCGTAGAGACCAAAAAAAATCATCCCGGGGTTTTGCAAAACGACCGGACAAACAGCCCGGTTGGCCGCCCCAACGGACCGAAGGCTCCAACGGACCGAACGCCCCTGGCGTTCCTCCTTGCAGGAGGCCCAGCAATCGCCGGCAGAGCTCTCTCCCCTCTGGGCCACCCGTGCCGCAGGTCCCCTTGGCGGCTTTAACGGCACGACGCCCCCGCAGCCCCGCTTCGCGGGCCTCAGAGCCTCCGGGAACGCTCTGGGAGCTCTCGGATCGGGCTGAAAGTTGGGAACGGCGTGTTTAGGAAGCACGGATGATATCTTACCCTATGCAGGCAACACAACTTCCAGCAAGTTACCAACAACGCCCGAACGGATTTCGAGCTGCATTCCAAGATAGAATTTACCGCTTGAAAAGAACGTGCTTACAGGGTTACGTACAGAGCAGCAGAGGAAAAAATATTACGAAGCACAGCCGATGATTTACTAGTCCTGCAGATTAAATCAGTTTGAATCAGATAGCACGGAGAGATTAATTTCAAAGTAGATCTTCCCAGTGATTTATTAAATAAAAGTGGTTCAAACGGGTCTTAAAAAAAAATACTACTTTGCAGCACTTTGTTCTCTTCCTATGTCATTCCTGAGATAAAAGCGAGGGCCTGGGAGCTGCGGTATGCTCACTATTAGAGGTATGCAAGGTGCTTTCAGGCGGTATGCAACACAAACCCAAAGCAGCCCACCGCCCTTCCTGCCGAGCAGAGGAATGCCTGCTGGTATTTCGAGTGGTAACGGCTGCCCAAACGCATCCCCGTGCGCGTTTCGCACCGCGACGCGACCCCCTGTCACCGAGAGCCCCTCTGCTGCGCGCGAGCACGGCCACGGGAACGGCTGCTGCTCTCGCGGTATTTCATAATTCCTCAGAACAGTGAAAAAAAAAACAAATTAATTTTGGGAATCCCTGCAATAAAGGGTTTATTTCAATCATTGCAGCTGTTCTTGCTCTGAAATCACGCGGGGCAGTTGAGCTAACACTCAGGAACTGCTGAAATCCCACTTGAAAGATTTAACTAGAAAGCTGCTGGGAAGACGTAAGGAAAAGCTCTTAACCCAGTAACCGCCATCCGTCGCCGCATTTTGCAGGTTGCGGCACTTCTAAGGCAGCGTCACTGCACATTATTCACGTATGGCATGAGAACGTACACTGACAAAGACGACTTATCTTTATAAAGTACAAAATAATGAGAGGGAACGGGATAAACGACTGGCTTGAGGTTACCCAGCCAGCCCCGGCGGGATTACACCCCATTCTCAGTCCTCGCTCAGAGCGAACGGCTCTCTGTGCCGCTCCGGGGTCTCAAAGATCCTGCTCCAGGCACCGCTTTTTGCTTTGACCAAAAACTCTACATTTGTCCCAAAACCTGTTTGAATCCTCCACTCGGTGTGGTCACATCAGCCCGAAGGCCATGAGCCCGTGCAGGAGCCAGCGCCTCAAACGAGCCCTTCTAACAGTGACACCAAAACCAATGTGGTTATGACGGAGCGTGTGCTGCCAGACGTGAGATTACATCAGGTTGTCACCGCGATGACCAGTGCCTAAGGGATGGTAAACTGAGCCCAAATGAGTTTAGGCTGGTACTGGAGCATGGCTCAACTAAAGACAAACACAGATCCAGCAGGCGTAGCCTAGTCCAAACACGTAACCTAATTTAAGAAGGCCACGGGTAAGCCTAAGAAAAGACACGCGATGTTGCCAAGGGCAGCAGCAGCAAATGATGTTTGATGACCCAGGAGGTTTATTTTCTGGATGTAGGACTAGAGGAAAAGTTAACCACATGCTTGCGGGCTGTTTGCTCTGCATCGCAAGTGAAGCCAGTTGAGACTTCCCTTCTAATCGCCCGCACTCAGACAGCTACTGAGACAGACAAGAAGTATTTATTCGTAAGTATGTGGAGAACACTTAGCAAGACAAGTGTCTCAAAAGGCGATATGAGGAGTCACATGCCAGAAGAAGTGGCCAGCGCTATTGTTTCTTTCTTTTGTGAGCAACCTGAAGTCTGCCAGAGCTCTGGGTTCTGGACCCAGCCCTGGGGCACAGCTCAGCCAACACGAAGCGTAAGCCGGCCCTGCCACCGAAGAGCTGTCCTGCCACCCCGCTTGTCCTGTGCCCACCCCTCAGCCTTGACCCCCCGCACGGCTAACGATGCGGCCGGAGAATGAACCGCCCTGAATGAAATCCAGCCCAGCCAAAAAGAATTCGCTTTCATCCATGCCGTCTCCATGCTGCTTTTAACGTGTAGTGCTTTACCAGTTACTGGGGGGCACTTTGTTCATTTTCTCAGCTCAGGAAAAAGCAGAATCTAGGGAGACCATATTTACATGCAGATAATTTTCAGGGCTCTCAGTGCCCTTGGGTTTCGAGCAGAGATTAAACAATCCCTCAGATATTCACCAGAGACTCACAAATTCTCTCTGACTGCTTCGCGGCCTGGCTCGGGTCCTGCCCCTCTTCCCACCAAGTGTTCGGGCAGGCTCTGGAGCAGGTTTGGGCAGAAAAAAAACCCAAAGATCGGTCAAATATAGCCACACCGGTACGTGAAACTCAACTCTCCCGCAGCAAATCCCTTGTCGGGGCTTGGCAGATCGGGCCTGCCGCCGCCGCTTCCCGGGACGGCACCGGGCGCCCCGGGAAGGCCTCCGCGCCCTGCCCTGCCGCCAGGCAGCACCTGCCCCGGGCGCTGCCCGCGGGTGCCAGGGGCTCCAGGGGCTCCGGCAGCCCCGGGACCGCACGGGCCCCGCTCCCTCCCGGCTGGGCCCGGCCGCGCCCCCCCCTCCCCCACCCCGGGCCGCGCGGGGAAACGGCTCGGTTTCCTGTCCTCTCCCCGGTCCGCTCCCCGACGGCCAATCAGCGCGCAGCTTCCTTCGCCCGCCTCCCCCGGCGCGGGCCAATCAGCGGGCGCGGTGCGGCTCCGCCAATCGGAGCAGAGCCGCCGGTGGGCTGGGGGGGGGGGGGGAACCCCTCCGGGCCGCCCCCGCCCCGCGCCCCCTCACGGGCCACCGCCTCCCCCCGCCGCCTTCCGCCCGCTCCCCGCGCACTCACCGGAGCGGCCGGCGCCGCGACCTCCTCCGCCTCCTCCGCCCGGCGCCCGCGCTGCCTCCGGCCCGACCGGCGGGAGGCGGGAACGAGGGGGAGGGGGGCGGCCAGAGCAGAGCGAGCGCCCAGCGGCCGAGAAACAAGATGGCGGCGGATCCGTGAGGCGGCGGGGCGGAGGCTCCGCCCCTTTCCCCTGGGCCGCGGCACCGCGCAGGCGCCTGACCCGGGGCTGATGTCGCGAGATCTGGGGCGAGAGGGCCGGGCCGTCAGCCGGACCGGGGGCGGATCCACCGGGGCCCGGGGGGGGCCCGGGCAGACCGGAGCCGCGGCCCAGGCCTCGGCGTGAGGGGCCGCGGCTGCCGGCCGTGCCCCGAGGGGGAGCCAAGCCCCTGGGTGCAGCAAGGGCCTGGCCCGGATCATCCCCGGCCTAGGCCTGTGTGGGCCTGGGCTGCGGCAGGGCCGAGGCCTTAGGCCGAGGTGGGCTGGCGTGGGGCTGGGAGCCCGCCGCCTGGCTCCCCGTCCCTCAGCTGAGACGCTGAAGGAAGCTGCCGCTGCTGCTCACCGTCCCCGAGGTCCTGGCTCTCCCCAGGCAGCTGCCCGGCAGCACAGGGGTCACAGCCCGGGGGTCCTCCCAGGACCCTGCTGCCGGGGCTGGCAGGCAGAGCTCTGCATCCCTCAGCCAGCCCAGCCACGGCGGAGGAGTCGCTCCTCCGTAGCTTCTTGGCTCATCCAGGGAGGTTTCCAGCCCTGCCTGTCACGGCCCTGAGAGCTGTCCAAATTAAACCTCACTGAGCTGTCCAACACTCTTCACACGGGCCTCTGATCTATCATCACGGGCTAACTTTCTGCTACTATCTTACCCGGGCTGGAGCCAATTCAAGCAAAAGTCTGTGCTCCAGTTCAGCCAGCTAACTCATTTCCCAGGGACTGCTGCTCTGGCTCGGGGACATGTTAGACTGAAGCATGACTCACGCTGCTTCAGTATTTTTCCCATGAAAAAGCGCATCCTGAAAAGTGACTCCATCTTTGCCTCCTTTCTGGTGCCCAAATCGTTTGCGTCCAATTTACAACTAGAAAGAGGATTTGCCTGTCTGGTGCTTTAAATGGCATTTGAGATGGGAAAGTCAGGTCCTGCGTGGCTGCTGCGCTTCCATGGAGTTTCCAAAATTGGTGATGTCTGGTGGTGAAGTTTCTGGTGTGGTGGTTGTGGGCTCCACACCCTGCGCAAGAGAGGATAAAAATCCCTCCTGCGTCCTGCAAACACGGAGAGTTCGGATCCGTGGTTTCTGTTGCGTGACATTGGCCCAAATGTAGGAAACGGGACAAATTCCTGCGTATGCTGCGGTTTCAGGGCTCGGCTGCCCTGAAGACTACGCGTTGGCACTGAAGCGGGAGATATCTTGCAGCGAATTCCTGCAGTTTTATTGAAAGTCTTGCAACTTTGTGACCTCAGGGCACTTGCAAGGCAGCCAAGAGAAATAAAAGTCATGCTACAGTTGTTTTTTTTCTTTCTTTTTTTTAATTCTCACAATTTCTAAGCTAGCCTCCTTTTGTTGTAACGTTCGAGGGTGTTGATACGCAACGCTATACGGCCCCTCTTCAAAATGACTCATTTAGAAATCAATTAGCCGGCCCTGCTGCTGACTTTGCTGCCGGGCACAGCTGTCGAACCACCCAGCTGTTTTTCCAGCCAGGGACCGGGCCCCGCTCGAGGGCTTTCTGCACAAAACCCCGCTCCTCCTCCCGCTGAATCCTTTTGTGTGCCGTTGCGCTGCGCCCGTGATGCTCCGTTTCCTCCCCACCTGCTCTCTCGGCAGCAATGGATGCATTGTCTGGAGCCGCTCGCCTTCCCCAAGAAGGATCGCAGCCATCTGCAAACACAGAGGTCTCTGTGTCAGCCTGCCCGAAACCTGGAGGAGCCAAGAAAAACAAAAAAGGGGGGGGGGGGTGGGAAGCGCTTTTCGACTTTTTCTACTCTGCTTTACTGGTGCTTGCATAAATTTGTTTGTGGTTTGTTGATTTCACACTTAACCGACATCTGGTACCTGCTCAGCCGATTCCCTCCCGCGCCGGCAATGGGACCCTGAGGAGCTGCGCTGCGCTGACGGCTCCCCGGGGCCAGGTTTTGGAAGGGCTGAGGTTGTTTGACACTCGGGGAAAATCGGCTCTTGGAGCCGAGGTGACGCGCCTGGCCCTTCTCCTCGGCTCAGCCCCCGCCTGTCCCCGCGGCTCCAGTTACCGCAGCCCGCTGGACTCCTCCCAATAAGCTGTTGCTTTGCGGTGATTATCCCCAAGCACAGTGTAGAAAAGAAGAACCTGGGTATAAATGATGTACAGTCATGGACACGCTGCCGTGCAGGTTTGGGGGAAAAAGACGCTATTTAGGGGCAGATCTTGGGGCGGATCAGTCCAGCGGGCTGCCCCACTGTGCCACATCTTGGCTCCTAACCCAGCTTGCACGTGCCACGTCCCACCGGGTACCTCTCCCAGCTGGGGACCATCTATATGACATTTAAGTATATTTAAGAGTATATATCAATGTGCCCCTACGCATACACACGTTTCTGGAGGCCCTGTACAAACCTTGTCTTCTGCACCGAAAGGAAAACCCAGAAGGATAATTTGGCACAGGAGAGCTGATGGTTTGGGTGTTGCCAAAGGATTCCCTGGGAGACCAACAGACCTGAAGGACAAACTAGCGTCAGCCCCGGCGCTGCGGGTCACCAGCAGCTTTTGTACCCGGGTGGTTTGAGGTTTGAACTCAAAGCAAGGTGCTTTTACCTTCTCCGGCCCCGACAGGAGCCCCCAACCAACCATCACGCCCTCCCTCGTTCCCCCAGCCCTCCACCCCCAGGGCAGAGACAAGAGAAGTCATTAAACCCCCCCCGAGTCCTGAAATCTAGAAACCTTAACTCAAGAGCTGCAGATGAGCCGCTCAGCCCAGCTCTAACTGGGATGCCCCATTTCCAGGCGAGCACTTTCATCTCACCAGCAGCGGGGAGAGGATGCAGCTCCCAGCTCAGGGCTGGGATTCGGGATTGGGTTCAGCTTGCTGCGGGACAGTGGGCTTCCCGGTGCCTGCAGCATCCCGAGGAGAAGCAGATGGTGTGCTAGTGCCTCTTGCCTGGCCGGTGCCCAGCACAGATCAACCACGCTGGCTTTCCCAGTAGGATACTGGTGAGCCCACGTGCCCCGATTGCTCCCTGCAGAACGGCGAAAGGAGATTTTACGGCATCTCAGTGTAGCTCCTTCTGCAAGAAGTGGGACACGGCGCAGGAGCGAGAGAGCAGGCTGCAGAGCTGCCGCAGCACCGACAACCTCCCCGAGCACCGGCAGCAAGGTGCTCATCCCTGTGGGCAGGGGCTCCGGCGGCGCCGAGGGGACAAGCCCTCTGCCCACCCCACGGCCTGGCTTTCTGAACTAGCGACTGCCCGGGGGCAGCATTATTCTGGAAAACACTGCAAAACACACCGGGTTTGCCCGGTCCCAGCATAAACCATCCTCTCCCCATAACCCTTCACGAGGTGCAGCCCTCTCCCTCCCCAAACGCCCAGCCCCAGAGCCCCCAGGGCAGCCCCAGAGGCCCCAGCATTTCTGTCCCCTTCCTTGTGCTTTCCGTTGCCCGTTACGTCCACCTCTGGCCGGGACGAGCAGCAGCCACGCCACGGGCAGATCTCAGCCCTGCAGAGGCAGGGTAAAGGCAGCACATAGCACCCACGGGGGCTGCAGAATCCCAGGGCTCGCTGCGGTTTGGGGTGCCGCCGCCGGCAGGGCTTGCAAAGCCTCTTCTGCCCTTTCCGTTAACCCACGGCCAGCACGCTCGTCCCCCTGCGCCACGCGCTGCTGATAGCCCCTGCAGTGCCGTAAAGCCCAGCCCCACGAATCCTCTTACGTGGGCTTTATGGAGTAATCGCGTTAAACCACCCCCTTTTCACCGGCACAAAACCAAAACGGAAAGGAGAAGGTGGTGAGGAGCCGACAAACCGGAGAGCTGAGCTCCTTAACGAATTAAGAGTCATTAGAGATGGGAGAGCCCTGATGGGATCCCAACGCAAGACCAAGTCCGGGGGCTTTTGTCCGTCCTGCTCCGGGGAAGCGCTTCCCAGGGGACGGGCTGTGGGGGCCGTCGGTGCCGCACGCCCCCGGCCCCGAGTGCGCGGGGACGAGCCACTGAGTCTCTCCTGGCGGGAGGTCAGCGAGGGATCCTGGAACAACCTGCCAAGGGAAGCAGAAAACCAGAGTCGGGCAGAAAGTTTCCTACCAATCGAACTGAGAACTTTGTCATGATTATATTATTATTGCCATGAAACTTCATGTTTTATCATTGAAATGTGGCAGTTGGAACAAAAACGTTAGGAGGAGAGGCTTTTCACTGTCGAGGCACGTGTTTTCACTATCTCTTCCCCTGAAACAATATGTTCCCAGGACTGACACTTTCCCCACAAAGCTGGAAGTTTGCTTTGATGGAGCAGCCTTCCCTACCGAGATATTTTCAGCTAGTTTTTCTAAATATTACTCATAAAGGCCCCCTCCAGACAACCTCTCTCCCTCCCTGAGTTTGTTTATATGCTTTGAATTCTGTTAGGAAACCATCTCCCTACTTCAGCGATGTTTTATCCAAGTTTCCATATTTAGTTCTTTCAGCTATTCCTGCTCCTTAACCAGCTTTCCCGTGCACAACGCCGGGACCTGCCGCATCCCGGCTCTCCCCAGCATCCCCTTCCCCTCCAGCAGCCGCCGCAGGGGGAATTTTCCCCCCATCCTCCCTGCACCGATGGATGCCCGTTGAGCACCGTACTCGCCAGCCCACCTCGGGGATGCGGTCCCGAATCACCCCCCAGGCCCTGACCCCGATACGGGGAACCCGGCGGAGGCTTTGCCCACAAGGGTCGAGTGGTTCCCCGCAGCCCGGGATGCCGGTGGCAGCCCCGGGACCCCTGGCACGGTGAGAGTGCGGAGCCCACCCACTGGGAAATCCAAGCCCAGCGTTATTTTAGGGAGGGACAGAGTTAAAATCGGCGAAGGAGGGTTTCCTCCTGGCACGTGGCTCCATGTCAGCCGCGGTGCGCAGCCTGCAGAGGCAACGCAGGGAAAGCACTGGAGGAATTTACCATGAGTAAAAAGAGACGCTGCTTGGAGAGAAATTAGTGTTTGTATTCAAGGAGCCAAGGTGAGTCCAAGGGCAGCGCGGGAACCGGGCTGCCTCTCCGCTCAAACTTTCTCCTTTGGAAGGAACCGGAGCACAAGAAGTGCCCGTCGGTCCCCGGCCCCCCGCCAGGGCCACGCTCACGCTCTGGTGGCAGCCAAAAGGGATCGGAGCTGGGAAGTTTATGTGTTCCCGAAGGAGCAGGCACCGCGGCCACCCAGGCTGAGCAGGGACCGGCTGGCAGCGCTTCAGGTCTGGCAGGAGGCTCCCGCCGTCCCGTGGGCAGCCCTGGGGCTCTGGCTGATGGGTGTGGGGTCTGGGTGGCCACTCTTGGGGTCCAGGTGGCAACTCTTGGGGTCTGGCTGGCCACTCTTGGGGTCTGGGTGATAGTAGTGGGGTCTGGCCAGCCGCTCTTGGGGTCCAGCTGGTGGGAGAAGGGTCAGGTTGGCAGCTCTTGGGGTCCAACTGATGGTGTAAGGTTTGCCTGGTGACTCTCAGGGGCTGGCTGGTGACTCTCGGGGTCTGGCTAGCAGGTGTAGGGTGCAGCCAGCAGCCCTTAGGATCCGACTGATGGGTGTAGGGTCCGGCCGGTGGGTTTTGAGGTGCAGCTGGCAGCTCTTAGCACGCAGCTGCTGGCAGTGGGACGCGGCCGGTTGCTTTTCGGGGGCCCCCGGCAGCCGCGGGCCGGACCCTCGGGGGATGCCGGCCCCTCTCCGCGGCAGCCCGGGCCGTCGGGGCCGGGCCCGGGGCTCCCCCGCCCGCCGCTCCCAGCAGCCCGCCGGGGCCGAGGGGAGGAGCGGGCACGGGCGGCGGCGGCGGCGGCGGCAGCGGTGAGTGCCCGCGGCGGCGGCGCGGGGTGGGGCGCTCCCGGGACGGCGACAGCCCCGGTCCCCGCGGCCACCGGCGGCGAGCGGGGCCGCACCTGCCTCGGAGCATCCCCCGGCGGCGGCGGGGGGCAGCGATTTGGGGGATGCCCGTCGCGGATGCGGTGCCCGGGAGGAGCGGGACGGGCGCTCCGGCAGCCCCCGGGGGGGGAAAGGAGGGGTCCCGACCCCCGGTGGGACAGCCCCGGTGCTCCCCCGGCAGCCCACGGCTGCCAACGAGGTGCGCCTGGCACCCTTAACCATATCCCGGGCTCCGAGCAGAGACGTGAACACCCCGAAAACATCGCTGCGCTGACAGCGTGGGGGCTGTGGCCGGGGTCCCCCGGCCCCGAGGGCTCCCCCGTCCCCGAGGGCTCCCCGGCCGGGCGCTGCCGGGGCCGGTTTACCGGAGTCCTCCCCGGCTCGGGGCGGCGGGCAGCGTTTCCCAGCCAGCGGCTCGGGAACGGGATCGCTTTCCTGTGCCATCCATCATCCCCGCTGAAAGCCTGTTGACGTCAACCCCCATCCCAGCCACCCTAGTCCCCACCGCTGGGGAAACTGGGGTAGGGACTGGCAAAAGTGGGGGGTCCTGCCTGGGGAGGGCTTGCTTCGGGGCCTCATCCTCGCGCTGAGCAGCGCACGTAACTCTGGCGCTCACCTCTCCTCCGGCTTCCCGGTGTCTCCAGCCTGTGGTTCGTACATGGATTTGACTCTGCTCGATCCGGAGAGCCCGCTCTGCCCTCCGTGCCGTTTTGGGCAGGTGCTGAGGCTGGTGCTGTAGGGAAATCCGTTAAAGAACTGGTGAGGAGGAGTGAAGCGATGCCCCAGGATGGGCAGAGGCCCCTGCGCTGCTCCCTGGTTACTATAACTGGGGTTACAGTAAGGGGGGAGAAGCCCGAGGGCAGCGTGGGCATCGCTTGTCCCCCGCAGCAGGGAAGCGCCTGAACGGGCACGGACCTGGCCAGCCACCGCGTCTGCCGAGCTGCTGCGGAGCCATGGCTGCTCTGCGCCTCGAAATGGTCCCCAGAGCCAGGGCCACCATGCGGGTGCTCACACCGGGCTGCAGAGTTGTCCCCGTGGGAGGTGGTGGCCGTGCCAGGCTCTGTGATGGCCACTGCCCGCTCCCGGGGGTCCGGGAAGCATGGCGAGGGGTCTTTTGAGGCTGAGCAAAACAATTAGCCCTGGGCTGGATTGCATCACTTGGTGCACAGGGAGCATCCCGTGGGGCTGCACTGCTTATTTCATCAGCGTGCTGAGAGCAGGAGCCTGCGGATCCCCTCGGGCCAGCGGCACTGGGATGGCCTTTGCTTGCAGCACAAACCCAGCAGCTCTGCTGCCAGGGACAACAGCCCGGGGCCGTCCCTCCACCACAGGGCGAGGGGCCGCCTGCCCGACCAGCCCTGGCACGGCCGGCTGCGTCGCACGGCCCCTTCCCCGAGCAGCGGAGCGGCTGCTCCCGCGCCTCTCACCTCCAGCCCCAGTTTAGACATGTGCCCGTTTCCTTCTACATCAACACCTCTTGAAAGCCAGCCCTTCTGCTGCGCTTACACATCCCTCCCGAAGAGCGATGTACCTTCTTCGACATCCCTTTGCCAGGGCAAATGCTCGCCGCCTCCCACGTCCCAGCGCTCCTCTCGGCGGGCACAGTGCTCCTGGGCTCTCGCTTCGTCCCCATTTCAGCCCTGTCCTCGCAGCACCGGTTGCAGTAACCTCTGCGGGACACGGACAGAGGATGAGGTTGCGGTGTCTTGGTCTGCCTCTTGCTTGGCCCCTTGCACCCCAAATCGGGAGGCAAATCCCCACCAGCTTTCCCTGCAGACCCCGAGCCCGTCCTCCGCAGGTTCTGCTGCCCCTTGAGCTCAGCCGAGTCAGCCCGTGCGGATCGAGCCCTTTGTGGGCTTACGCCTGCTCTCGCTGCGCCACGGCCCTACAGGAAGCATCGCATTGATGCAAGATGTGGTTTAAGGTTATGAAAGTGCCCAGTTTTCCTGCTTATTAAAACCCAAGCCGTACGGCACCATCTCCTTACATCCATTTCAATGCACTTAAAATGTTTTGTCACAGCATCTCAAATAGCAGGGAAACAGGCTCATTTAGTAATTATTTTAAAGTGATTTAGCGCAGGATTGACAGCCCTGCTGACACACCGTGCTCGCTGCCTGCCGGGTTCAGGGGCTCCCCGCCTGCCCCGGGACACCGTGTTGGACCGCGGAGGGATCACGGTGGGAGCCTCCCCAGGCTCCTCACCCTTCCCACAGACGGTGGCAAAGGGACCCCCGGAGCTGGAGGTCTCTCAGCCTGCAAATAGCGAATTGCACCTGTTTTAGCTGTTGGGTGGTAGAGCGATGCCAGAGCATTTGGCCTTGGCCCTGGCGCACTCGTGCATCGCCCCTTCCCCAGCCGAGGCACGTGCGCTCTGGTGAGCAGCACCTTACCGGGAGCAGCTGCTCCAGCGCCCCGTCGGCCCGTCCTCCTGCTCTGCTGGGGACGCGGGTGCCGGTGCCGGTCCAGGATTGCTGCCCCGGCTTCTCTCGCCAGGTCAGGCGCAGACCGCGGCAGAGCGATGGGTGTTTGCTGCGGGCAGTGCCAGGCTCCCGCCGCCTCTTGGCATCACTCCGGCTTACAGAAGCCTTCCTACGGCAAGCAAGTTTTCTGCTGATCCCTTAAGAAGCTTTGCGATAATAGTGCAGCCTTAGCATTTAAAAAGCAACTTTTTCTGCAAACAGCCTGCCTTACCCCCGGCTCCTGCTGGGCTCTGGAGCGAGCTGGGACCTGCGGGCTGGATGCGGCCAGGCAGGGTGGGTCAGACCCAGTCGGACAGGGTCTGAGCTGCTGGCACCAAGCTGTCACGGGGCCACGTTCACCATCCTGCAGCTGGACACAGAGCTGGGAGGGGGTCACGGGGGGCGTGGGTGGGTTTGGTCACCCATCCTGGAGCCACGGGGCCGGCGGCTTGGTCCTGGGGAGCCCAACACAGGGCTGTAGCTTTGGGCACCTCTGCTGCGGGCAGGCTTAAGCGACCAGGGGCAGAATATGGTCAGTACTTTGATTTGAACCCAAGGGGACTTCCGAGCTCTTTGCCCATGTGGGATACAGAGCCCCTGAAAGGCAAAGAGATATTTGCTAATGCAGAAAGGGGAGGGAAAGGGGGGGGCTGTTGGGTGCTGGCTGCCGGTGGAAGGAAATCAGATGTTCTCTGCAAGAGGAGCGCTGGTAGGAGCAGCAGAAAGCCAGAGCTGATAGCAGTCCTTCCCCTGGAGGAAGCAGCTCCATGAAATATTGATGGGATTCACACACAGCAGACGAGCGGTGTGAGCTGCATTGCAGAGCTCGGAGCCGTGCAGCCGGGAAGGCAGCGGCTGCTGGGTAACGGGAAAAGCTCCTTTCCACAGCCTCTCCGTGCTGGTGGAGATTGGTACCAGCCCCGTCGCGGCGGTGCAAGCCCTCAGTGCCCGAGCAGCAGGCGAGGGGCTGGGGTCTGAGCGCAGGTGATGCCATCCCCGACCCATCCCGGGGGCCACCAAAGGCCCTGGGCTGGTTTCTTCGTCCCCGCTGCCTCCCCATGGAAGTGGCCCAGTTTTCGGGGCCGCATGGCTGCGGCATCACGCTACCCAAGGCGCCTGCTTGTGCACGTCCCCAGCGAGGTCCTGCTCCCTCCCGAGCTGCCCATCATGGCCAAAACCAGAACCGGGGAGCCTGGTCCAGGCAGCACATCTGCAGGATGAGACCGGACCATCAGGGATGCCCTGGTGCTTGCCGCAGTGCCATGAGCCCTTGCCCGCTGGGCAGCTAACCCAGCAGGCTGGGCTCGGCAGGAGCTGGCCGTCCCCCAGCCGCAGCCCCGCCGGGTGGCTTTTACTTTACTCTGATTCTTTTATGTTGCCTAGGAAACGATGGGATTCAGCACAGATCTGATTTAACCGAGCGGCAGACGTCATGCAGGGACATGGGGGAAAGGGGCAGCATGGTCAGGGCACTGGCCCTGGGCTCCTGGCGTCTCGGAGGGGGCTTAGCCCATGATCAGGCCACCAGGCAGGGGCAGACGTGGGTGTCCCCGGCTCCCACACTCGTCCTCCCACCCAGTGAAAGATGGCCGCGAGGTGGGTGCAGGAAGATACCATGTTCCTGCCTGTCCCTCCCGGAGATACTCGGTTCCCTGTCCCGGTGCTCCCGGATGGATCCCGTCTGCCAGGAGCATCACTTCTGCTGGAGCCGCGGCACCCAGGCTGGCTGGAGGCGGCCACGTGCTTTGTGAATGGGGATGGCAGGGAAATCACCGTGGCCGAGGTGCGTGCGGACACAGCCGGGATGGAGGAAGACGCACGCTGCAGCACGGGACAGTCGGTTCTTGCGTGTCACGCTGTCACTGCTGGAGAACCCCAGGCAGGGCTGTGGCTCCGGTTATCTGTCGCTCCTGGTCCATCCCTGTGCAAGCAGCAGCGCGGAGGAGAGCGCCCGCAGCAGAAAGAGGCTGTTGAGACCCGACTCGCTCCCAGGCTTGAGGGACACCATCCCACCGCTTGTCCCAGGAGAGATGCCATGCGTCACTCGGGTCACTGGAGGAGCTGGTCTCCATGAAGCCATCTCGCAGCCCGTCGAGATGTCCCCAGGCCCCAGCATTGGCCGCTGTCACCACCATCCCATCGGCAGGTCTGTGCAGGGGACCGAGCTCTTCACCCACACCACGACCACCACCACTTCCCACCCCGGTGGAAAACCTCCGGCTGCCACAGACAGACCGGGCTGCACGGTCGTCTTCTCGGCAAAGCCCCGTGTGCCGGGGCACTGCCGCCACGAGCAGCTCCCGGTGCTGCTCTGCCGTCCCTCCCGGAGAGCGGCTCTAACACTGGATGAGTGGCTGAGCAGCGCCGGTGTTTTGTCCTCCTGCTCCCACCTGCACAGGAGCAGCCCGGCAGGAGCGTGCCACGGGATTGCCCTGTGGTCCTCCTCCTCCTCCCGGGCGCAGGGTTGCTAAACCTCGCTCACACAACAGCCAGGCCTTTTCCCAGGGCTGGAGCACCCTCGGACGGGAGCTGCTCCCGCAGGATCCCCGAGCGCAGCCCTGGCTCAGCCCCATCCAGACTTCTCCCCTCTAAGCTCCGCTTTCCCCACAAATGGAGCACATTCAGAGCCATCCTTTCGTTTCAAGGTTTCTCTTTCCCGTGGAGATTGTGCAGGAGGATTAATGCTGTGCCTCCAGCGTGTTTCAGCCAGGATATAACTTTTATAACCTGCCTGAGCAATGAGATGCGTAACTCCAGTAGCTGGAGTTGCAAGTTCTCAGCTCATGTGCACTGAATTATACCTCTTGCTGGGCAATTAAATTTATATGAGCAACTGCCTATCAAACCTGAAGCAATTAATTAGAATTAAGTACTTTTAGGGGAAACAAGCCCTTGCTGTACTTCCCAATACAAGGAGGAGCACGTGCTTGTGAGCTGTGCCGCCGTGGCTTGCCGCAGCGTGTTGTGCCCTGCTCAGGACTGGCAGGGCCCCGTAGCAGGAGCTCTAACAAGCTTTTCTTTCTCCAAAAGTGCTGATTTTAGGGCCTACCTGCTCCAGACGTCAGCAGCATTGCAGTGCTCTCCCTCCAGGCTGGAGGCAGCCCCAGCACGAGGGGCCGGGGCAGCCCAGGGGCAAGAGGAGCTGCTACCCCACTGCTGGGGCTTTTCAGCCCCATCTCTCCCAGGGACACCCACCGCAGGGGCTTCGAGGGAGCCGACAGCCCCCCAAATCCCTCTGCCCCCTTCCCCGGCGAGGCAGCAGCCCAGCCAGCCCCACCGCCTGGTGCTCATTTATCACCTCCCTCCTCCTCCTCTCCCCACCCACCGTCAGGGGCCGTTCCCCACCTGCGTGGGGGCACCCACCGGGCTCCTCCCTCCTTCCCCAGAGCCTTTGTCAAAGCACCCAGTTTTTCCCATCGATATTTTGCTCCCCGTTTCTATCTCAGGGGCATATTTGGGGCCAGGGCTCCCTCACAGCCCCGGGTTGTTCCTCGCCACATGCGGCCCCTGACACCATCCGGTGACCGGGATGCACCGGCAGCGGGACCGTACAGTCCTGTTGGCTCCCTGGGGTCGCCCATGACCCCCCACCCTCTGTGCCACCTTGCTCCCCACTTTTCCCAGCTCCAGCATCCCCTGGCAGGTCCGTGACGCCTGGCTTGGGGGATGCAGCGGGCTGATCAGGCACCCGAAACCGGGCACAGGGATGCCCCCAGCCCCACCGAAGTGCATCCCACCCCGCTGGACCGCTCTGCCCCTGCTTGGGGCTGGGAGGAGAACTGGGTCAGCAATGTAACCATGGAGATGCTGAAGGAGATGCTGAAGCAGCGCCGGCACAGCCCCGCTCTCCAGAACCCTTTAAAGATTAACCAGACCCGTCACCCTCTGTCTCCAGCCGGGGATGGGGCTGGGGGGCTGAGCGCTGCCCAGTCCTCCTCCACCGGCGCAGGGCGGTAAGATGCCTCCGTCTCCTCTTTTCCTTCGGGGTGCCAGTGTGGGGAGTGCAGGGCTCGGCCCCGGTAGCCTCACTGGGGCTCCTGCGCCACAGCAGCGATCGAAATGTAACAGGGAACCCATTTTCCCGCTGGTCGTGCTTGTCTGCGCGTTGTGCATCGGTGCCGGGCGCTGGTTGCATGTCCACCGAGCAGCGGAGCAGCCGGGGGGATGCTACAGCCATGACACCTCTCCCGGCTGCTAAGCCGGTGCCCGGTGGCTCCGTGCATCCCGCAGCCATCCCAGCTGGCAGGGAGACCGGGGCTGGTTCGCTGGAGAACTTCTCGGCACTCGCGGTGGTTGTTGTCGGTTCCCGTAAGGACGGTGCATGGTGGCGGTAAGCGCTGGCGGGGGCTGCGGGCGCTGCCCCCCACCCCGGCGGCTCGGGGCTGTGCTTCCCTGGCAGGGAAGGAGGGGGCTTGCATGCGATCCAGGCGCTGCTGGAGCTGTGCGTTGGCTTGTTCTGAAAATCCCGGTGTTTTGCAATATAGAGAATAAATAAAATACAGAGCGGGGGGTGAAGGGAAACCTGGGGCCGTTCCCTGCAGCCCCCACCCGCTGCTGGGGAAAGGGAGCCGGGGAGAGGCAGCATCGGGGCTGCCTGCGCCGGCCGAGGATGCTGCTGCGGGGCCGAGGCCGGCTCGGCGGTGGGAGCTGCGGGCGCTGGTGCTCTTGGTGCTTGGGCATGGTCTCCGGCCGAGCGCGTCTCAGCAACAAGCGCCGGGCACCTCCCCGATCTCCCCATCCTGCACCCGCTCCCGCAGAGGCCAGAAGCAGATTGTGAAAAGAGATAAGGGGTAAAATTACAGGCGGGATAAAGAAAATCCTTCCTTTGGGCTGAGGAGCGTGCGCTCCCCTTCCTTTGCGGTGGATTATCCCTGTGTGTGTTGCATTGGAAATGATCCCATTAGCGCTGTGCTCTCCTGATCTAATTTGCTTCCACCAGAGCCCGGAGCTTTCCTGGCGGCTGAAGCGCCGAGCGGGGAAAACAGCAGCAGGAGCCTTTTGTGTTTTCCTGGCCGTAGAAATAGCAGGGCTTGGTTGTGCCACAGCTCTTCTTGCCCGTAACGCCGCGTGGAGAGGCCTGAGCCGGGCGCTGCGCCCAGCTGAGCCCTCGTGCGAAGGGACGTGCGTTTGTTCAGGCACAGACTAACGTCAGGTTTGCAGGTGGGGAAACTGAGGCACGGGGAAGGGGAGCGGCGTGCGACCGAGGGTGCGCTGGGGCTGCGGCCGGGGGAGCGGTTGGGATCCATTCCTTGCGGCAGGCGCTTCCGAAGAGAAACCCCGGCCCTTGCGAGTGGCCGCAGTGGGTTTGGAGCCCGGAGGGTGCCGGAGAGCGGCGGGTGGCGTCGGAAAACGCTCGCCCCAAAGGTCCCAAACATCCCAAAGGTCCCAAAGGTCATGGCTCAGCCCTGACCCCTCCTCGAGCAGACGCTGAGTGTAGGCTGCTCTCCCCTGTCTCGGCTTCCCATCGGCACGTGGCCACACCGGGGCACCTCCGGGCCGCGGAGCTGGTGCTCGCCCGGTGCCAATGGCTTTATCCAAGGGGTGCGAGCGCTCGTGCAAGCGTCTGTTCATCAGCAAAGGCAGAAAAATCCCCTGTGCACACACGTACGCAAGGGGAAGCACGTGCTACGGTCACGGAGCACCCCAAATCTTGCCAAACGCGAGCGGCCGTGCCGGGGTCCGGCTCAGCGACGAGCGGTGCTGGGCGTGAGGAGCGGAGGGTGAAATGAGCGGGTCGCTGCCACGTGCTGGCCGAGGGAGCCTGGGCAGAGCAGGGGAGGAAAACACCAGCCAGAAGGGAAACGTGGGACGGCTGCGGCTCTCTGGGAGCTTCTTAAGGATATTAATGCCTAATCGCCCACTTGGCCCTGCTTCTGTCCCTGCTGTAATTGGTAAATCCACGAGTTCAGTGGTGCTGGAGCCGAGCCCACGGCTCCCATCGTGTCTCAGCCCAACCGGGCCCCTGCAAAACTCCTTCCCCCGATGGCAACGGGCAGCAGAAGCTCCCTGCCTTGCCCCTCTCCGTTCTCGGCCATAACTTATCCTCTACGTTTGTGGCCGTCTCTCTCCCTCATGAAAGAGAAATATTTTTCCAGGCGCTGCCTCCATCCATTATCATAAAGTGGCTTCACTTGGCCTGGAGTTAATAATTCACCTTTCCTTGGAAGATGGATGCTCCCATCCCACTGGAGTTTAAATATTCATGGGGAAGGGAAGGCAGCAACCGCTGCGCTGAGCGGGAGGTCTGGCAGCCGCGTCGCAGCCTCTGCTGCTGGCAAACGCCCCGGTCCCCAGCAGCGCGGCACCCTGGCACCCTCGGCGCACCTGCGGGGCCCCTCCGGGCACCGTCTGCTGCCGGGGAGTCACGGTGGGCCCCAGCAGCAGCCTGGCGTGGTTTGCTGGGCTGGGGCCGGATCCAGCCCCCACGGCAGGCAGCCATCTCGGGGTGGAGCAGAGGCACGCCTGGAGCAGCACCCAGGGGTGCTGCAGCCGTCATTTGGAGATGGAGACGCACGGGAGGAACTTTGCCAGTTGTGATTTTGCCTGGACACCTTCAGCGGGGGTGGACGGGGCTGTCCCCAAGCCCCAGGGTCCCCTCCTGCTCCCCAGCCAGGTGGGTTGGTGATGCACCGAGCCCTCTGCCCACCGGTGGGTCTCTCCTGGCCGTCAGGGGCTGCGGGGGTGCCCTAGGGTGCTGGGGCAGGGCTGGTGGGTGCATGGGGGGGTCCTGCACCCCTTCCCTCGCCGCACCCTGCGCCAGCCCCTGCCCCATGGGTGGGGAAAAATGGTCCCGCTGGGTTGTGCCACCTGGATTTCATGGCTTTCCAAGTGCCTCAGGGACCGTGCATCCCCATGGGGCTGCTCTGGGTGGGAGCGCGGTGACGTGGCCAGTGCCGTTGCCCAGCATTGCTGGCCTTGACGCGTCCCCTGGCTTCCCCCCGCAGCTGATCCCATCCAGCAGAGCCGGGGCCGGCGGGCGCGCGAGCGGCTGACCATGTTCAACGGGGATGCCAGCTCCTCGGCGGCCAGGAATGTCATCCGTAGCTCCAGCATCAGCGGCGAGATGTACAACATCGAGAAGAGCGCGCGGGGCAGCGCCGACTCCGTCACCATCACCGCCAGCAAGAAGAGGCGCTCCAGCCTGGGCGCCAAGATGGTGGCCATCGTCGGGCTGTCCCAGTGGAGCAAGAGCACGCTGCAGCTCAACCAGACCGGTGAGCTGCCGCGGCCCCCCGCCACTGCCGGCCCCCCTTTGCTTTTAGGAGAGGTTCACGCTCCCGGCTGCCCAAAGCAATGCTCTGGCTGCCCGTGTCTGATGAAGACACCTAAAAAAGCCCCTTGTATATCTCTCCCCGGCACTTCTCCAGGTGCCAAAGCCCTTGGCAAACCTGAGGCAGGGATGTTGCCGGAGCTCAGCCAGCGCAGGGGGTCTGGGCTCAGCGTCCCCCCCAGTAACACCCAGTCCCGGCTGCAGGGCTGGGAGGGAGGGAGCTCGGAGGAAGGACTTGTCAAACGGTCCGGCTCTGGGAAATATTTAAATGCTTAAAATAGCTTTTTAAAGGGCGGGGGAAGCAAAAAGCTCATTTTAGTGCAGCCTTTTTCTCTAGTTATTGCTTTTTTATTCTGGTTCTTGTTGGCATTTCGTGATTCGGGAGATGTTCTATAAAGGGAGGAGTTAATTTGGAGCCCTCCAGCCCTGCACATCGAGGTGTTTCTGAAGGGGTATAATTATCCCCAAAAGCCAAGCAAAAAGTGCCAGAGCCGGGCAGAACCGCACCTGGGGACGGCAGGACCGGGGCTGTCCCAGCTGCCGGTGCCCGGGTGAGCGGTGCCCGCTCCGGGGGTGCTGCCGGGATCAGGCCGACACCTTCATGAGGGCAGCCCCGAATTAGCGAGACAAACCTGGCTCCCCCAGGAGCAGCCGTGGCGCGGTGCCAGCACACACGTGCTCGCGGGGCTGCTGGCGATGCCAGGGGGGGATGCTCGGGCCACGCTCCTCCTTCTGCCATCTGCCACCGCCTGGGACGCGTGGCGGCGGGGACGGTGTAACCACATGGGGCAAGGGAGACTTCGCCGATCAGACTGGGACTGGGTCCCTGCGGCACGGGGACATGGGCACACGTCGATGGGGCCCCGGGGATTTTGGAGGCTGGGAGGTGGCTCTGCAGCAGCACAGGCCAGGCGGCTGGGATGGTGTCAGCACACGTGAGCTGAGCCTGGCAGGTCTCAGCACGTGGCGGGGATGACTGAGGTGCAAGTGGGCGCGCAGCCACATGAAGGCATGATGGCATCGGCGCTGAGCGAGGGCTGCAGGGACACGGGGAGCACGGGCAGCCTGTGGCTCTCCAGCACGGTGTGAGTGGCACCGGGACGTGTGCCCGTGCGGGGCCCTGCAGGGTTTCATCCCCAGGGAAAGGCTGCATAAATCACGATGGATAACGTACCGAAGGTGGGGAGCAGCACATGGGCAGGCTCCGGCTGTGCCTGGCACCCCGGTTCTTCCGTCTGGTTTGACGCCCGTCCCGCAGGAGGGTCCCGAGGCGGTGAGCGCTTCCCGGGCTCACCCCCTGTCTCGGCTTCCAGAGGGCGGCCCCAAAAAGCTGCGCAGCAACATCCGGAGGAGCACGGAGACCGGCATCGCGGTGGAGATGAGGACCAGGTTCACCCGGCAAAGCAGCCGGGAGTCCACCGACGGCAGCACCAACAGCAACAGCTCCGACGGCACGTAAGGCACCGCGGGGACGGGAGCTGGCGCTGGGCACCCTCCCTGTGCTCCTGGGGGATCGCTCCTGAGACCCGGCAGCCTGATGCTCCACAAAAGCCCTTTGCTCTCCCCGGTGCAGGTTCATCTTCCCCACGACGCGGCTGGGCGCCGAGAGCCAGTTCAGCGACTTCCTCGACGGGCTGGGGCCGGGCCAGCTGGTGGGGCGGCAAACGCTGGCCACCCCACCGATGGGTGAGTGCCGGCCGAGGGGGGTCCCTGCCCAGGGAGGTGGGTGCCGGCTCCAGCCCTGCACAGCAAGGGCTGCGTCTTGCCTGGTGCGGGGCTGGGCAGTGCAAGAGGACGCTCCAGCGAGAGGGAAGGCGCTGCAGGGTGGAAAGTGGCTGCGTGCTCCTGCGCAAGGCACCGGCTCGATCCCGGCAGCGTCCCTCGCTGCTAAGCATGTGCTGGGCGGGTGCATGGCTTGCAGATGCTCTGGCCTTGCCCTGCTGCTCCCGCTGCCGGCTCCGCGAGGAGAGGGAAGGTCCCGTCAGGGCTCAGGGCAGGCACCCGCGGGGGAAGCAGCAGCTCTGCCTTTTCCCGAGGCCTCTTCTGCCCCTCTGCTGCGCATCAGCTCCTCCGAGCATCCCGCTGCAGAGGGGACCCAAAAAAAACCGGGTTTTGTTCCATTTTTCCCTTCTACATCCAAAATGGCTACAGAAAGTCGCGCCCTAAGTCTGAATTCCCAGCCAGCAGCAGCGTGTCCCTGGCTGCTCCCAGGGCACACCGAGGTGTCCGCCCCGTGTCCTGCTGAGGGGTCGGAGCTGCCGGGAATGGGGAGAGCTGCCCTGGGGGGCCCACAGTAACCGGGGTCCCCCCGTCCCCGCAGCACAGGGACCTGGTCCTGCTGGCCCCGCATAAACCCCCGGTGGGAGGGCAGGGGGCAGTTGGACCCCTTTGGCTTTGCCGACCTTCCCCGGGAGGGGACAGCACTGGCTTCCCTCGGGGCGAGGTCCCGCAGTGCCCGCGGCACGCCGAATCCCTACGGCTCCTGCCGTTCCCCCGCCGCGGCATCAGCTCGTTCCTCTCCCGCTGGCCGGTTCCTCGCGCTGGCCCTGACTTGCTGTTAAAATGCCAAGTGTGTTTTGAGAACATCCAGGTTCATCTCGCTCCTATTAAACCCCGCTGGGACGTCAGCTCGCCCCTTCCCCGTCCCCACTCCCCTCCCCGGGGCCACAAGGCAGCGAGCGACGGGGACCCGCCAGCCAAGGGACATACGTACGTACGAGCGGGACAGCGTAAGTGGGAGAACACCTTCACACCGAGCTCAAGAGGCGCCCGGCCACGTTTTTTCCTGCAGGTGCCCCTCCGCAGGGAGCGGGGAAGGACCCAAGTGCCCTGGTGGGTGCTGGCCCCGGTGGGGTGCCCAGCCACCGACCCGTCCTGTCCCAGACTCTCCTGCTCTTCCCGGGGTCTCGCCTGCCCCTCGGCTGAGGGTATCGCCCGGCCAAGGCACAGCCCTGGTTAATCCCAGCCCCTTTTCCCATCACGAGGGAAAAAATCCCCTTGCAAGGCTGCTGTGGGATGGAGCTGGCAGGGAGGGTGGGGAGGAGGTGGCTGCCACCCGGTTCTCTCCTCGCTGCTCAAATCCAAGCGTCTTCCCATCACCTCGGCCTTGTCCTTCCTCCAAATTGACGATAAATCATGCACCCAGTGGCGGGATGCTCGGTGCGCTTGAGCGCTGGGTGCTGAGGATGGGGAGCAGGTGGTGGTGTGGGGGTGCCGAGGCCGCCAGCCCCGGAGATGACATCTCCCACCTGCTTTTTGGCAGCACCAAAAGGGAGAGCTGGTGGGGACCAGCCCGGCTGCGGCCGTCCCCAGTGGGAGGTGGCCATGGGGGAGGGTGCTGAGCCCGTCTCCTCCCTCCGCCTAGGTGATGTCCACGTCGGCATGGCTGACCGGAATGGGCAGCTGGAGGTGGAGGTGATCCAGGCAAGGGGACTTATCCCAAAGATGGGCTCCAAGTCCATCCCTGGTAGGTGGCTGGAGAGGGAGGGGGTCGGGGACGGAGGGGGAGCGATGGGGCCGGGCGCCGCGCTGGGGCCATCACAGGAGTCTGCTCCGGGTCAGTGTTTCTCGCCCGTTTTCCAACGCAGCCACCTATGTGAAAGTTTACCTGTTGGAGAACGGCGTCTGCCTGGCCAAGAAGAAGACCAAGGTGGTGAAGAAAACCTGCGACCCGTCGTACCAGCAGCCTCTGCTCTTCGAGGAGAGCCCCCAGGGCAAAGTCCTGCAGGTGACGTACTCCCCGCATGGATGCTTGGGGATGGGGAGGGAACAGGGGAGCAAGGACAGGGCACCCAGTGTCCTTCAGACCGCAGCCTCCCCATCCCGATCGTGGCGGGTCCTTCCCGGCCAGGCAATGCTAAGTTTGCCGAGTTTTCCCCAAAACTCCCACCCGGCGAGCGGGGCAGCTCCCCTAACGCCGCCTCTGCTCCGCAGGTGATCGTCTGGGGAGATTACGGGCGCATGGACCACAAGTGCTTCATGGGGATGGCCCAGATCGTCTTGGAGGAGCTTGATCTCTCCAGCGCGGTCGCGGGCTGGTACAAACTCTTCCCCACCTCCTCGCTGGCCGACTCCAGCATCGGACCTCTGACACGCCGCCTCTCCCAGTCCTCCCTGGAGAGCTCCACCAGCCCCTCCTGCCCGTAGGCGGCAGGTCGGTGGGAGAGGCCGGGAGGGGAAAGGAGACGTCCTGACCTACCAAAACTGTTAGTGGATAGCTGTAAATATCCTGTCCTTTTTTTTTTTCTTCCTTTTTTTTTTTTAAAAATCTCCTTCCCGAAACAAACCCGCTCTCGACACGCTCCTCCCCAAGCACGCGTCCCGGCGCGCAGAGGGGGACGTCGGAGAGGGAGCGAGGGCCGTGTGATTTGAGGCAGGGGGAAGGAGAAGCAAAGAAAAAAAAACAACCAAACCCTACCGCGAGGCAGACCGAGGGCCGCGACTGCCGAGCGATCCCGAGACTGTTACCGCGCCTCGTCCCACCACCCCGTCGGAAAGGAATCGAAGCGACGCGTTTCTCTCCTGACCACCCCGTGAGAGCATCAGGTCTGAGTCATTCAGCGCCGCTGCGAGCAGCGTGTAGACGAGGTTTCTTTTCCTTCGATTTCATTTCCTTGCCTCTGAGGAAAAGGTAGCTTTTCAAAGAAAAAAACCTCAGAAATAATCCAACTCAGCACTATTTTTTTTTTCCAAGGAATGTAGCATCTTCTATTATGTAGCTTGCCACGTGCTAGCCACACACTCACTCTCTGCAATATCTAAGAGACTCCGGATTGCCCGGAAACATCTGCCAGTCACTTCCCGTTTGTTCGTGGTCTGACACAAATCCTGCGACACTGAGCAAGCACTTCTGGTGGCCATTGTTCTTTTTTTTTGTTTTTTTTTAGTAGCACGTAGCCTGCGACCAGTGACATTGCCAAAGCGAGAGAGAACGGAAAAAGGTGCACTCACCTCACCTAAGCGTACGCTGGTCTTATCCTTGCGTTTCACCACTGACCGTGGTCTTGTACAGCCAAAGCAAGACCCAAAATAGAAACTCTGTGATGCCTCACGTGAAAATTCGAGTCAGGAGAAGGTGACCCGATGGAGCAGGAGAACCGTGATGCTGGCTGATCGTCTGGCTCCCAGCCCCTTCCTCCCGCGAGGGCCAGCTCGAGGTCTGGGATGCTCCTCTGGGATGGCTCCCCCGGGCTCTGGGACGCTCCCCTCGATACCTGAATTTCAGGTAGGAGCGGAGGGTTTGCCGGACCCCGCGGCAGGACGCACCTTTCTCTAACTCTCGACTTGTTGGTACGCTACAGGGGAACATCTCAACAGCATCTTCTGCTGATCTGGAATTCGGGTGACAGAGGTTACGAACAAAGGACTAGATGCTTTGAATTTATTATCAGGATGAGTGTTTTGGGTTTTTTTGTTTGTATGTTTTGTTTGTTTGTTTTTAAAGCAGCATTTTGGTTCCCCCTGAGGGACCAGTTCTTGTAGCAAAACCGAGAATTACGGAAGCTTTTTTTGAAGGTGCCTAATGAAATTTGCTGAAAATACTCAGGGGAGACACCACTAGAAACTCTGGTTTCTTCGTAAAATATACTTAACACAATGACTGTCCTGAAGGATCAGTTTCCAAAAGAGAGAAAAAAAAAAACAAAACCAACACACCAAAAGATGAGCAGACTTGAGACTGGAAGAGGACAAAAGGTTAACGGGGAATTTTTACCGACCAGATGGCTCTGACCTTCAGTCTTTAACACAAATCAACCCACAGCACAGTTGGGATTTTTTACAATTATTTATTGGCAAAGCAGAGAATTTCACAATGCACAGAGCACAACAAAACCAACCCGTGGTTCTCCTGGTGACGCCAGGAACGACGAACCAGCTCCAACCTGTTGCCACAACAGAACAAACCCAAACCTGAAGGAAAAGACTGTTGCGATGAAGCTGTCCCCCCCCCAAACCGGGGGTCAGCAAAACTTCACTGCTCGGTGGCTGGTTTACCCCACTCCGCCGTGATTTTCACGACATCGCGTCAAGGAATTTCAGCTGCTATCGCGGACTTTGGATCTTTACCCAACAAAAATCACTGTAGACCTCTGAGAAGAGAGCAGGCTGGATGCTGCTGACCGGGGATGGAGAGGACTCTGCTTCCAGGCCCCACTGCCTGCCTTGTAAAAGATTAAATCCTCATCTGCTGGAGCGGTAAGTGCTTTTTCAAGCAATACGCACCGATTTCTGAGCTCCGTGGGATGCACTGACGGTTTGAGGAAGCAAACTCGGTGCCCTGACTACTGAAACAGGAATAAACAATGCTTTGAACATGACGTTCCTTCCAGAGCACGAAGCAGTTATAGGAGGTCAACGACGCCTGGATGAGCCTAAACTTTCTCTGCCCTGACGTGCTGGATTTTTGAATATACATGAGGGAAGGCATCTTAAGAGGAAAAGCTTTCTGCTCCTTCAAGCTAACGTTATTTGCTTTACCAGCTCTGTTTCAATGGAAAAAAGACAAATCTGCCTGTGGTGGGACAATAACCATGTCCACAGGGAAGCAGAACAGCAGTGCGGGCAGAGCGGGGAGCTCTGCAGGTGTTTTCTGCTCGCTGGGGTGCAGCCAGCAGCCCCCCCTTCCCCTCCCAGCGCAGAGCTCGCTGGCTGTAAAGCGCTCCAGCGAGTTGCAGAGCTTCGCTGCTCCCCCTCTCCTCTTGAGCTAGAGAGGAGCAGCAGGAGCACCGGGACAGCCGGGCTGCACCCACAGCAGCTGGTGCCCGAGGGCTAGCAAAAGGCTCGCTGCTTCTGCGCCAGTTAAAAAACCTGCCCTTGCTGGCACGTGGAAAATCCAGAGAAAAGAACCATCTTCTGGAAGGCACACCGGCGGACTCCAGGGAACACGGAAAACCCAAATACTTCGGCTTATTTTTATCATCGATAGCCTGAGGATGCATTGGAGGATAACAGCGTAGCTAACATCAGAACAAACTGCACCCCAGCGGTGTATCCTCGTTTGCTGCAACGCGATGGGAGCGATTCCCCCTGCTCACGGAGAGCCCGGCAAGGTGGAGCCACCGTGCCAGCGACTTCAAATCTTTGTCACTCGCTCGACAAACTGAAACCCATCAAAACCTTAACTTCGCTTTCAGCACTACGCGTCCCGTCCCCCCAGGGAGCCCCCCCCCTTCCCCGGGGAAGCATCTGGGTCAGGACCCACCTTACACTTGGGGGGAAAAACTAAAACGGGAGAAGAGAGCGAAGCGTGCCGCGTTTACACCGCAGCATCAGCTCCCTCTCGTTTCCGAGTGCGTGGGACCACGCGTCAGATGTTTTCCCTCCTCCAACAACAAGACCAAAAAAGCCAAGACACCCAGTTGCTTTCTACACGCGACACACCAGAAAACCCACAAGCTTCTGGACTCCAGGTTTTTTTTCTGGGGGAATGTTTTATTGCAAAGGGCATTTTTTTTTTTTTAATGTACTATATGATTTGCAAAAGGTGGCTGCACTGACTAGGTATTATGCATTAGATTATTTCCTCCCTTTCCTCCACCTTCCATTTGAAAGGAAATTCAAACCATTCGCCTTTCCAGATATTTTCCCCTAGAAATAATTAATATTAAACTGATTGAGCTTTGCAGCCCGGTTTATACTCAGCAGTAAGCGAGCAGCAAGCAGCACCCACCTGAGACACAGAACACCTTACCATAGCACAGCTGACAGTAGGTGCTGGTGTCAGCATCAAGGCACCCTACTTGAGTAACAAGGATGGATTTTGCCAAAATAGCCTTGAAATGATACTTAAACATCTCCTAAACTCTAGTACAAAAGGAGTCTGGGCCACACAGCAAAGCACAGAAAACACTACACGATTTCATGCCCAGGCCTAAGTTATCCCTGGGCTTTCTACAAGCCTGGAATGGGCTTTATTTGCCAAAGTTGAGTGACTGAAAATTTTCTAGAGTACCAGAAGGTGGGCCAGGCTTCTGGGCTCAATCAGAAATTAGCTCCTGTTTCATCAGCATCATAGCCTGTTGAAAGCATGGGGAGAGGATGCTTAGACCTAGTTTTCCTGAAATCAAGTGAGATACAGAACCAATTACCTGGCCAGCAATCAGAAAACTGAACCTATTAAGTGGCTTTGGAAAATACCACAGAGCCACTGAGACGGTGGGAAGCGTTCCCTCCACAGCCACCTTTTCCAGCTCTTAAAACCTTTTCTCCAGAAACAGTTACAGCTGTAGCTCTTGACTGCAAATACGAGACCAGAAATTCCTACAGGAGTGGGATCAGGATTCCCTTTGCCGATAGGGAATCGCTTCTGTTCACCGTCTTACACGACTGCTCTAGCAGTGATGAGACTTGAAAAGCCAAGCCTGTATTTGTACGTGCTTGCGCACATCGGTGCACGTGAGAGGAGTTCACGCATTTAAATACCTTTGCTTGTTTAAGTGGGCTTGCAAATACTCAGCAGCAGTGAGGACAATTTAAGGGTCTTTACCGATATAAGGCCATTTACAAAAACAGCACCGGTGATGTTTTTTCAGGCCTAAAGGTCCACCTTCTATTTTCTTCCAGTTGACTCAGATGCTTCTTCCCAGATTGACGTGAAATGCTTGGACAATGCACAGCTGTAAACTTCCTTAAGGGTGTGCATTTGGTTACCGATTTGGAAAATAACTGCATTTTAAAGGTCAAGGAACGGTGTTCAGGCACTGTTCTTGATGGCTGAATTCAAAGTCTAAATGTGTTTTGCATCACAGGTGGAAAGAGATATTAAGAGCGCTCTCTGCTTTCCTTTGGGTTTTCATGCCTCCAGACAGATCTGTAAAATTCCCTTCAGTAAACACAAGGTTTGCAACCCGTGATGTGCCAAAGGCATGACGGCCCGCTCCAACGTTCCTCTAGCAAAGCTGTTTCAACTGGAAGTCTTCCTTCTACTTCATGTTCACAAGCATAGCAAACACCCCAACCCTTGGCTGGTTGGTAGAGGTGCATGAGTTATGTTTATGAGCTACACAGAAGGTTGAAAGGCTGCAGAAAAGACTCCCTATGGAAAAAGAAGTGTCTGCAATCAGCACTGGAACTGGTGGGGTAAAGATGTGCTACGTGCACCACAGCTGAAGTTGTACAAAACCGACTCGGTGACCAGACGTGACAATAACGCTCACCTTAACTGAGCTGGTCTGTATTTGGGGGAAGATGAAGGTTTTCAAAGTAGACTTGGAAAAATGTACAGTAAAGGGCCTAAGTGTTTGTCTTGCTGTCTGAATAACCGCCACACTGTTTAACCCCGATCATCTGCCTCGGGCACAGACACCAGAACAGAGCACAGCAGCATTGAGGAATCCAGGAGAGAGCGGCTTGGTTCAGCAGCTGCCACCAAGACCCAAGAGCTGGCGTGACCACTGTGCCTGTCTGGAGCTCCGATTATTGGTATACCTCATTCTATTTTTTCCCCCCCCTTTTTCTTTATTTTTTTTTTAAGAACCAGAGCTTAGTGCACTCTATCACATTCAGGTTATTTTTCGTTGTAACTGTGCAATGAAGAGCAATTACATAGGGTGTGCATTTACCACCTGCTCCCATGCTGGCTCCCGCGAGCCCAACCTCTGCTTCGTTTAGCACTTGCACTATTGATTGCTGAGGTGAAGGGCAAGGCAAGGAAGAGGCCAGAGCGCTTCTCTGGAGGGAGGGATGATTTGGCTGGACAGTAGGTACCCCCCTCTCATCTCCCCCGTTAAAAAGCATGTAGATACACAGCGCTCCAAAGGCTGCCCCTTAGCCCGACACAGGCGGGTGTCTGCAGTCCTGCTCCCTCCCAGTCCTCCCCTCCCGCAAAGGGCCGGCAAGGAGGCGAGCATCTCGGATGTGACAAGCTGAGGACAGTGCCGCTGCTCTTGGAGGAGCAGCAAACCCTCACTAAGGCTTCTGCCTGTAGTGTGGCTGGAGAGGGAGCGTCAGCAGTAGGCAGAGAGGGTGTCCCTCCAGCGGGAGGACAGGTATCGAACACTGATCCCATTCCCTAACGGGATCGCTGTCTGTACGCATCTGCTAGATCCCAGTGCTCGCTAAGAAAAGGGAACTTTGCCCTAACACTTGCAGTGAGAACTGAGAAGCAATGCTTGATCTCAGAGGGCCTCTGGATGGAGCAGCACCCCCTCCCCGTACCCAGCTGGCCAGGGATGCCTCTTGAATGTTAGCACTTTGAAGTCGGTGGCCTTGTTTTCTTAAAGGGCTTGATCTTTTCATGCAGTTAAAACTAAATAATCTTCCCCATCATGCTGTCCTACTCCCCACCTCAAAATTAAGCGATAAACAAGCACTTGGACAATTGAAGATATTGTCCAGGACTCAAGAATCTGTCATTAATCTCAGAAGTTTATACCTCAAATATAAAAACATATACATCTGTCTTAGTAACAACACTTGGTAAAGTAGCAACTCCAAGTCTGAACTGAACTTTGTCCTTGCATTTGATTACTAACAGCACCAAGAAAAAAAACCAAACCCACATAAGCACACAGAGAAAAGCACCAATGAATTTTTTAGAAGCACCCAAACTGAAGCATTCATCCTATCAAAAAATTCAGAATTTATGCTCCCAATCAAGACACGTGAGGGATTTTACCAATACCTTGCAATCTTTAAACACAGCCTATGCCTTTTAAACTGCAGTAGCCCCCTAAAAAATACAAGGGGGCAGAATACTAACACAAAATGGTAAAGAAAACTTATATAAAAGGGTCCAAGATTGTTAACGATGAGAGGCAATGAGATGCACCCAGAACAACTCCACCAAGCAGTCATTTCTAACCATAGCCTTTCTCCTCCCGGTAGCTGCTTCAGAAGGTTAAGACGAGTGTCTTGACAGGGATGCATCATACGAAAGCGATAGAACCACGCAAGGACACAGAAATCCATGCTACTTTACATTTTCCATCCTTAAGTCCCCAACAAGTTGCATTGAAAAGAATTACCTAAACCAAGAGAGTCCCACTAGATTGAGAGATTGTCAGAACTCCATCAGCCACAACTGCTACTACGAGCTTAGCCTCCAATCTCTACTGAAAAAAGGTAGCAGACATCTCACCATTTGAGTGGCACACGCCAACCTTACGTCTTTCTGTGTGCATCCGTTACCTAAGGGGAGAAGCAGAGTTAGGTGCAGAACCCGTGCAGGACCGACACGCTCACCCTGGGTAGCTTCGTACTTTTAGAAGCCAGGATGCAACCGCATTCGTGAACAAATCTGGCTGCCTTCACTAGCCCACTCGTATTTTGTGATAAACTTTGCTTTGATGACAGATTCGTTAAACTTAACTCCACCTTAAAATAAATGCCGCAGAGGGGTGAACTAGGGGGTCCTTTAAGCCCCAGTTCCATGCTCAAAACAAGGGGATGGGCTTGTGATGGATACTTGAGAATGGTAATAGATTTAAAAAAGCAAACGGCAATTTTATACCTGTGTTATGTAATGTTTTATATGTGTGTGGTCTTTCTTAATGTAAAACTCTTGTATTTTTGTGGTTTATATGCAGCAGGACTGATGGCTGTGAGGGTGCACGCTATTTTGTAAAATATTCTTAGCCAGTTTTCCCAAGGAGGAAAAAACTGAAGTATTCACATTTTCATTGGCTTGTACCTGCATGTACAGTATTGGGGCAGCAAGTGAAGATGATTAAAGCCAGCTTGAAAACTTCTTTTGTGCTTGAGTTGAGCTTCTCAAAGCATCTAGCCCAAACCCACATGTGTGGCTTAAAAAAAAGCCAACCCTCCCCCCCAGCTGATATGCTGGGGAGGAGGGGAAGAGGAAGAAACCCTCTTTTTTCCAGAAAGAGCGGGTTTTGACTTGAGGAAAGAGATACCATAATTAATATGCAAGCAGAGTGCCATCAACTCAAGGCTCACACAATTAGCTCTCTCCCCTGCAGCTGCACATGGCCACCCACAAGCCTAAGGAAAACTGGCCCATGTTCTTTAGGTGACTCCTAAACCCCCCCAGCCTTTCATATTCTCACTGTTACCACTTTTTGTAAAAGCTTAAAATTTACCTTTTGAACAGGGCTTGGTCAGGTTTTGCTGAACATTAGTGTAAAGCTGCAGTCCTAATAATTTAAGTTCTCCCTGCAGCCACAGCTGCAGGAATGCTGCGTTTACCCACACCCCTAAGCTGTGAGTCTCTTGTATATAAAAGTGTCAACTGACCTGATTCTGCCTCTGCTGAGCCTGGTTCTTTGCATGCTGGTAGTCCTTAGCTTTCAGGCAAACCCTCTTCTCACCTGCCATTTGGGACACAGCCCTGCTACAAAGCAGATGGAGTTAGTCTGATTTGGATGCAAGGCTCCAAATCCCCACACACCTGAAGTGAACAACTCACACCAGCGACAGTGTTTAACACAATCTGTTATGCTGTTTAAAAACAAGAGAAGTCAGTTGAGGTTTCACTGCAATACTTTATTTGGGAATTTACATATACACAGGATAAAGTAGACAGAAGTCTGACTTCTTGCTCACGCTGATGAGTTTAAGCAGTTGTGTTCTACTGAAGATGAGAAAAGAAATCTGACCCACCCACTTTTTATGCCTAGGTTAAAATGTCAAAAGCTAGCCAGGAAAGGGTACCAGGATTACACAGGAACAAAAAAAATATGAAAAGTATAAATTAGGATGTCATAGTAATTTTAAAAGTGTAAGAAAACTTGCAGTGGGCTCGTAGCCCTTGATAAGTTAACTCTCAGTTAGATTGTTAAAAGTTAAATACATCGATACCACATATTAGACAGAAAAGCCACTCTGAAGTGCAAGTTTCACATTCCAAACAGCTTGCCCCCACACTGCGCGAGAATCCTGCTTGCTCACGGGGGGAGGGAGAGGGGTCTTCAAAATGACTTTGGTTCCAATGAGGGTTGGCGAGCCAAGCACAGCGAGGCCTCAGCTCCGGAGAACTCCACTCAAGGGAAGAGGTAGCAAGGCTTGCTTGCCCCTGGGCTTGGGTTAAAATCCAGTTCCTCAGCACCAAACAAAGTTTCCACCCCTCTGCTAACCAAAACCCCTACTAATACTAGAGTTTAAGTGATTCTTAAAAAGCCTGACACTACAGGCAGTATTAAGTATGGATTTCCCAAGTTCCTCAGTCACACCTCTGCTAAGATACCCAGCAGGACATTAAGTGCTACCCAGAAGCATTAGTGGAGGTTTGTGCAAGGAGGGGGTCCACCCCAGAAGTGTGCATTGACTGTGCTAAATACAGGGGAGCTCATGTTCTGGTCACTGAGGTTTCACCGTGTCTGACAGTGAAAAGGCAGAGATGGGTCTCAGTTATGGAAAGAGGTTCAGGCTGGGCAGCCAGCCAGAAAGAAAAACCCTGAATGTCTCATGGAGCAGTTTTGAAGAACAGAACAGAAGGCAAAAACGGTCACAACGCAAGGGATCATTTCCACATCTGAGTGCTGAGGGACTGATTGCTTCCCTGGGCACCTCCTCCACCCATTGACTGTCCATATCCCATCATGCCATTAGCTCCATAGAAGTTCATCCCTGCCATCTGCTGGGTCATCTGCAAAGGGGAGAGGAGAGAAGTCAGGGCCATGTCAAGGAGACCGCCAGCCCACAGCAGTCAAAGGTAAAACTCTTGCTCCCCAACATATTACAGGCTTAAGCAAGCTCTTCTAAAGAGTTACGGTGAAGAGAGTCACTGGCTTCTCAGGCGTATGCCCATCTAGCAAGTGAGGTAGTTTTCATTTTAGCCGATGTTGCACTGATTTTTGTTCTCCACCAAGCACCGAGACCTCTGAACAAGTTACTCCTTTGTGATCTCTCAGCTCGCCTGCAGTATCAGCAGCCCTCACCCAACCCCAGGAGCCAGGCTTTAAAAGCACTGAAGTCTTCAGTTAACAGGCTAGGCTTAATCGCATGTGCCTCCCCTGCCCTCCAGCTACCTTTGGGTCAGCAGAAGATCACACCTCACCTGAGCAATGTTCCACTGAAGCTGCTGTGCTGGCTGCACACCATAGACAGGCTGGGGAACTGCTGCCATGCCAGCTACGTAGCCAGCCTGCTGTGCAGCCATCATCCCGTTGGGGACGCCAATGACAGCTGCCTGCACGTTACCCACATATCCAGCTGGTATGGCCATGGGAGTCACCATCCCTGCAGCTCCGGGCTGGGCCATCATTCCCACTGATGGTGCCATCATGCCTCCCATCATGCTGCTGGAGGGGGCTACTCCTGGAAAGCTAGTATATGCTGCTGCGGGATATGCCATCTGAGCTGGGGCCATGAACATTGCTCCTAGAAAAAGGCAGAGAAGCGATGAAGGGAAGAACTGCTGCATTCATTGTCAGGGGCTGAAATGCCGACCTTCAAATCAGAGACTATCACAACAGTCACTTGGCCATGACATCCAGACTAAGCTGCTCATTATGCTACTCACCAGTTCTCAAGAAGGACCACCTACATTCCCACATCTTTGCTTGTCAGCTGTCAGGACACCCCACCCACTCTGAATTAGCGTACTGCAGTTCAACAGCTCTATTCTGAGATCTGTTACCTTGTGCAGGCAGCTGAGGTGTTTGAGAGCCATACAGGGAGAGGATAGAGTCTTTAGAGAGCTGCTTCTTCCCCACTTCCTCCCCTTTGCCTCCTGGCTCAGGGAAAAGATTCAGGTTTTCGGGAACAGAACCAGCACTTCCAGATGTTGGCATAGAGCCAGTGACCTGAGACAGAGACAGCACAACTGCAACCGCTGCATTCAGCACTAGGGGAAGACACACATCATCTCATTCGAGCATCTAACTAGGCTTTGTCGAGCACTGATGTTCCCTACTCACCTTCCTGGAGTCAGAGTTTGATCCCACCGATGCAAAAAGATCAAGATCCTTCTCTAAGCTGCTAGGCCTGCCGTTTGTAACGGTGGCTGTCACAGGAGCATCTGGGAGAGACAAAGCCATGTGAACATCCATCACAGATAGCCTCAGGCTGAGGGGCAGCCTCCCGGCCAATTAAGCAGTCTGCACATATGCCACTCAACCCGGAGACTTGACCTGTAACCTACTTTAGCCAACACATATTGCCAGCTCCGCGCTTGTCCTGCTGGTGCTGAGAAGGAACTGGCTCAGGACCAAGGCAGTGCACTGCGCCGTATCTGTCCTATTAACCTCAGCGCAGCCAGCAGCCACGCTGCGTCTGGAGACGACTATAGCTGCTCCTGTTACACTACAGACACAGCCACTGCACCAGCATAAAGGGAAACGTAAGGAAAGCTGTTTCTGCTGCGGTGCTGAGCGCTGTGCTTGAGTTGCACTGGAGTAGTTTAAGCAAAACTCTAGTATTCCTGTTGGCTATTGTTCACCTGACATGAAAAATAAGTACTGAAAGCTCACCAAATTCATGGGATCAAAGATGGTGTATAGGGTCGTTGTACCAAGTGCAAGAGGGCTGGAAAGGCTCTTACCAAGTCCTAGCAAGTCCATTACTGGTTCAGTAGATTTAGGAGAACTTTTTCTAGACTGCTGCGTTTCTTCTTTCTTTTGAGGCTAGGGAAAAAGAACACCAGAACTCTTGTTCAAATTTTGGTTTTACTCTGAGACATTAGAGGCTTTAATGAGATTAACCCTTAAAATGAGAGATTAACCCTTAAAAATCTTTTTTCCAGTAGGCATAAGTGCTTCCAAAGTGAACAGAATTTCAGAGTGAGTATTACATAGTCGATTTATTGTCCCATTATGTTGGAACTCACTGCCAAATTTAAGCATAGAATCATAGAATCGTTTAGGTTGGAAAAGACCCTTAAGATCATCAAGTCCAACCGTTAACCCAGCACTGCCAAGCCCACCACTAAACCATGTCCCTAAGCACCACATCAACACATCTTTTAAATACGCCCAGGGATGCTCTAAACTAGGAAAAATGTAACTGCTCAAGCTGGGAAGCTAAGCAGGGAGTAGCAGGATTCCAATCTGCTCTGCGTCGCAAGGCAGAACACATCTGCTTAGTATCTGGTTGAGCAGCAGAAAACAAGCTACTACCATTAGTGTGACTCAATGCATCCACTGCTATGACTGAGGCCAGAAAAAATGCTTCCATATCAAGCTGGATTACCTCTGTTCTGCTTGAGAAAAGTTTTTTACAACTGATCTATGACCATGCCTTTTGGTCTTACCATTTTCACCTTCTCAAAGATGATAGGTTCCAGTTTTCTTTCTGATACTGGCTCATTACTCCTTTTCCATTTGTCATCCTTTTCTTTCTGTAAGGAAAAAACCACTGACATGAGGGTCAAAACTCATGTTGTCATACCAAGAGAAAGTTCATACAGAGCTTTACATGATGCTGTCACTAATCTAAAAAGCCTCAAAGGTACAGCTGAAGACCTATATTTGAAGCTAGTGCTGCTTTGAGCAAGGAGTTGGACAAGATGGCCTTCAAAGGTCCCCTCCAATTTAAATTCTTCCTACAGAATGACTGAAGCAATCAGCCTTGGAGAAGAGATCAGTCACTAATACAGGAAACATTTAACCTGTCTATTTTCATAGAATCACTGCTTACTCATAAGACAGACATACATTATATCTTAACATGTATTCAAGCTTCTGTAGAAGTGATTAGAAACTAACCCTAAATGCGTTGATGTCAATACTTCGGTCCATGTATTTCTTCTTTTCATATTTATCCCGAATGAAGCTCTCCACAGCTCTGCAAGCAGCTTGTTAAAGACAAATGATTCAAGAATAGAAGACTTACGTAGTATTATTTGACATGTGGATACAAGGTACAGGCTGTAACTAAACTAATGACTGTTTAAAGAGCATTTCCAGCAGTAACTTTCTTAAAATAATTTAGTGTTGGATCCAACTATTTTAGCTACTCAATTTTTGCCCTTGGGTTATTCCAAGCATGACAGTGCTATAAAAGGTACATTAAATCAGGGCTTGAATTCCTAGTGTATTTTCTTTACTGATGTACATTTACTTCAACCATCACTTAAGAGCATACACGTCTTTAGCACAAATCACACAGCGGTCAGAGGAATGGATCTATGCGTACAAAAGCACCTCAGCCACCAGCTTAATACAAAAATGATGGTAGAGAGGTGCTCCTGTGTTTCTTTAGGTTCACATCACTGTTGCACTGGGCACCTCGAAACCCTCCTGTAAGATAAAAGTTACAGCTGAATTTTTCAGAAGTGTTAAATCTTTTTAGCTGTCTCCACTGAGACTTTTAAACGCTCAGCACTTTTGAACGTCAACCCTCCTATTTGCCACAGACCCTAAAGGGCATCTCATGCAATAGCTTCAGGTTGTAACATTCGCGTTCCAGTTCTCCACCCTTATAGCTCGGAAGCAATCCTTTCGGCTCTCTTCTGCTTCGTTCTGTAAGCAAGCAGCCTGCGGGTGAAGCAATGCTTGGAGGGCGCCTAGCTAGAAACTCATTCCCACAGCTGATGCCCAAGCACATGAAGTTAAGCCTCCTGTGCAAGGAGTGCAGCTACTAAGCAACAAGATGAAAAGACTCCATGTTTCCTCAGCAGCAAAGGAAGAAAGGATGCTGATCTGTTTGAGGTCGCCTGAAGTTCTCTGGCAGGTAGGCTTCATAAAGACGATTTGCTTTTCCATTTCCCATCTCTTGCATGCACTGCAATTCAAAAGAATTCTTGAACCATTTGTTTCACAGACATTAAAGCTCTTACACATACTAGCATGCCAGGCTACCAAGCAAGAGTCTATCCATGTTAACCAGAAGTAACATGTAGACTTTTGAAGTCTGTTCTGTACCTGAAAGCCACTCCTCAGGCCTTCCTACTAGCTGGGAATCCCTGATGCAGTTGCTATGATTCCCCCCTCGTACAATTAGCCAATCCTAAGCACCACAGGACAATATTTATTCAAAGACAAGATAAATATCACATTAGCAACCTAGTGTCACTCTGGAAGTCCAGGATTTGTCTTCTGAAAACCTCAAGGAGAGGAGGTGGGCAGCAGCTCCAGCTAACAGCAGTTTTACAGAACTTGCAGTGTTTGTCTTTACCCTCTGATGTTTGCTAAGCCTGAAATCATGACATTTCCCCTCCCAATGTAACCTAGTTGATATCTTCTTCCTGCTGCACTTCCCACACCTCTGGCCTATTCAGACTTTATTTCCAAGCTTACCAAGCCCCACCAGCCAAACACCACTGTGCACGTTTCACTCGCATTACCTGTATCTGTTCTTGTGTCCACTGGTCAAGATTGACAGATTTTACCCTGGATATATGAACCCCTAGGTTCCTGTGGATCCCAGCACAACGAATACAGATGAATACACCGATATTCCAGGATGCCCATCGTGGCCCTGCAAAGAGACAAGCGTTTCACACCATCAAGTCAACCTGTAGTTGCCTTGAGCAACTGAGAAACTGCACCAAGTGAACTGGGACTGAGGCATTTACATTTTCATCCAGATTAGAAATTGGCATTAGACATCAGCAGGACATTTAAAGGTTGTCTCCCAATTATTGTACTTAGAGCTTGTATTTTATTGCCTCCCTCTTCCATTTTGAGAGCTCTACACAAGACAAACGCAACTCTAAAAGGAGGAGGGATGAAAATAGGCATTCAAACCACCCAAGACACTACAAAACCCTAATTTCCTCTTGCTTAAACTGATATAACAGTCATGTCAATATAAATCCATGTTCCTGCTTTAGCAATGGAGACTTTCTTGGATAACCTTATTGCAGTGGAATCAGCTCCAGAATATTCACTGCTGCTCCAGGAAAAGCAGCATAAAATACTCAGCATTTGACATGCAGGGTGCATCATCAAATCTTCTGCTAGTCCTATGCAGGAAGATAGAGCTGAGTAAGGGGTGCAGCACAGACAAAACCCAGTACTCCGACCACCAAAAACGTAGAGCCAGGGGCAGAACCCCAGGTTGTGATCCTGGCACAAGACCGATTAACAGTTCACTCCGCAGTTTCTACAGCTCTAATCAGATTGACGGTTTGCATGCGGCTTGCAGACAGGCAGGAGAGCTCCAAGGTGTAGAAGGGAGATCATGCCAGGGAAAAAGCCACGAGGGAAAGATTAACGAGCTTAGTTTTACTCACTGCAAACAGTTCTCTGAAGAAAAACTGGCAATGCATTACCCAGGGGACGGCAGAGGTCCACAGGCACTCCCACCACTGGCAGCCCCCCTCCCAGCCAGGGCCCACAGACCCTGGCCATCAAAACCCTCGGTCCTGAAGGAAGGCCAGATTTGGAAGTAGTCCTCTGCACTGCAAGACAAGCAGGCTTTAAAACTAAATCATCTAGCTAGAGCTGCTAGCCAGCTGCACAGTTAGCATGGCCAGCTTCCATCATGGGTTGGATATCACTGTCCATGGGTGACTGGCCAAACAGCCATGGCAAAGCCACATCCTGAATAAGGGACCCGATAGCCTCCAATAAACTGTACTAGCCCTTTTTATAGGGATTACAGGCATTATTGCAGATGAAGAGTTATTCTGCCTTTTTTTGCCATAGTTAAAATAGCAAGCCTCAAAGCTAATGAGACTGAGGTGGGAGGGGGAAGAGGGGGAAAGTGTAATTTCAAAGCCCTAAAAAAGCATTGCTGTATTTGACTCTCCTGAATATGCTCGATGGTTGTTAACAGTTTAATTCCTATTTACTGGGGAAGTCTAGAGCATCCTGAGGGATTTGGTGCTGCTAACGCACTCAGTGGCTCATGGTCCCTTCCAGGACAAAGGCGTGCAGCCTCCAACTTACCTCCAGTACCTATTCCAGCTAATTTATGTTATGATTCTTAAAAAGTCTTTAAGTCTTCTGCCCCGTCCTGCCATTGCTTTCTGCTTTTTCACTAGAAGAGTGGCCCTTGAGAATGATACTAATTTAATGAGGCTGACCAAAGTCACTTCCCAGCTTAGGAACAGCTCTTGGTGAAGACCTTAACAGAAGCATACTCTCGCCTGTACCTCAGTTCCTTTATTATACCCACCAAAATCTAGGACTGAATGCATCAAAGCAGGGGCCCATACTTTTAGCAGCACCTAAGTATGCCAGTCACAAAGTAAGGCATGGGAACAAAAGGCTTGTTCAGTCTTATGCCTGCTGCACACCAAGGCAAAGCCAGGAACTCTGATCCTTCATTTGATTTATTTGCGGAGTTCTCTCCCAGATACACCCCGAAGGCTATAACGTGAGACTGCCAGCGGGATTAAGCATGAGATTCAAGGTTAGATTTAAACTCTAGATATATTTAGCCTTTCTAGGACTAAAAGGATTAATAGTCAGCGAGATACTACATCAGGGCTGTAGTAATCAGCTCACTGGTTTGTCACATGTGCTCGCTCAAGCCACTGCAACCTCCTACCCTGCGATGCCACACGAATGACTCAGTGGTACAGCCTGTTATACCCATCCTGCTGTAGTATTACTTCATTGGTGATGCAGGATCTGAAACAGCAAAGGCTGAGTACAGGAATAACAGCTGACCATTGCTGCAACTCATAGATCCCAGCTCTGGGAGACCCCAGTACTGAAGCAGCTTCATTATGCCAGGGAATATTCAAAAAAATACTACGTAGGCTTTCAAAAATCCTCCTAGCGGCTAGCATTTGGTTTGGTGATAAACACATTATACAACCAAGGGTAGTTCTCTTCACCGATGCTTATTCCAGCCAGGGTTTGGGTGTACTTGCAGTGCCAATAAATGCCATAAGGCTTCAGATCTACAGACTAGAGGAAATGCCAGAACTTTGGGGATGCGGGGTGACTTTTGTCCAGAGCCAGGAGGAAGACGGTGATGCCAGAAGTTCAGCAGCCTGCTCTGACAGGGTGGTGACTAGAGCCACACAAGCAGGATATTTGGATGGTTCTCCGAAACGTTGCCCGAAGTCTGCAGCCAGCTCCACACTTCTGCAAGGCAGGTGAAGTTGAATTCTGGATCTGAGCACCCCATGCTTTTGGATATAACTAGTAATTTCTTTAGCCTGGTTACACAGCCCTGTATTCTATCAACACTATGATAAAAAGAGGAAGCAGATATGGCTACACCCCTCGAGAAGGAAAAGCGACTTTCAGCAGCTGCACAAGAGAACCACTTGCCTCGACAGCAGCGAAGGGTTGACACAGCAAGGTGCAATACAACAGGGAAAGAGCTGCTGCTGGAATAATCAGTGCTGAGCAGAACAGTAGCCTGTCGGCAGCAGTGCGAGGCAAATGAGATCTGTCCAGCTGAATCAAACTCCAAATAACTTCATGCTCATTAAAATTATCATTTGGTGCCTTGGGCAGTGAGGAACACTACAGGGTTTCTTTTGCTAAGAGCAAGGGTGTCCTAAGCAAGGGAGCCCGTCCTAACCAGGCTGCCACCAAGGAAGCAGTGGGCCAAAGCCCCGATGTCCAGGTTAGGCTGGGTCAGATGCACCAGCCCAAACACACACTCTTACTAGACCTTCAGCTTTGCTAGTATCTAATGCCCCCAACCATTAAGCCAAAACAACATTTTTACCATTTCATTTCTTATAAAGCACTTAGGTTTTGTGGGCAAGGGGGGATGGGTTTTGATGCAAATGTAAACAAGCCTCCCACTTCCCTCTTTTGAGGCCAGGACAAAGGAGCTCACACTAGAAATCACACGAGGAAGGGCCCAGTAAAGATCTGGCTGGGGAAAACTTTGTACAGTCATTTCCCCCCAGTTTCACATGCCATTTTGAAGGTGACTGACTTGCAGAAAGCCCCAGGTGATATTTACAGATGCGAGTTCAATCCCATGTTGCAGCATTTAACTTCCCGAAAACTAAACCACGCTGAAGTCTGTACAGAAGCTACAGTGACTGAGCATCGACAGAAGGGGCAAAACGCCTTAGTAGAAGTTAAGGGCACACAATTTTTTTGAGAAAAGTGTTTTTTTATTGGTGAGTCACTTTAGAGCACACCACAGCAGCGTTTATCAGCATTGCTACAGCTGCCGTGGAGCCCTATCTTCCCGTGCAGCCTCTGTGCACACCCTGGCACTCACCACGAATTGCTTGCACGAGGGCACGGCCACGGGGAGCACCTGACCCTCTGGGTTCACTGAATCATGGATGCTTATATGCAAAAGGTTTTAGGACAAGGCTAACAGAAACATTTAGCTTGTTAAACCACTAGAAAGAAACATGAAAGAAATTGGTCCTCGCATGAATACCCTCGCTAATGGTATAAAAATAGTTCCCTTGGGGCTGGCGTCCTCACAGCCACCAGATGGCTTTCGAGCTTAAGGCCTAAATGAAAACTCACTTCCCATATGCAAAACTGGGAGTTTGCTGCAATGACAACCAGTATCAGACATGCAAGCCTGATGCTGCAGTCACTTTTGTTCCAGTATTATGGCAAATTTTAACATCCATGGTAAGCAAGTTACTTGGCACCAGCTGGAGCTGGGCATAGCTGTTCAGCTTTGATTAAACATCTCGTGCCCCTGTTTATCACCTCATGTGTGCACAAATCCTTTCTGGAGAATGCCAACCATCTGCAGGCGAACGAGAGAGTAAAGAAAACGGTAGTTTTGAGTAAGAATGGGATACTAATCAAAACAGATTTAAGAGCCCAGCTATACACTCAGTTCTGGCACAACATTAAGGCTAGCTCAGACCACCTTGGGATATATTCTTAGTCTGGCAGTGGTTGCAGAAAGATCACGAGCTTAAAAGCATCTATTGCTCACTCAGTTTTCATTTGAGAAAGCTGCATTGAATACTCGAGTGTATTGCTAAGCCAGGATGCACCACCATCCAGCAGAGACTAGAAAGCCACGTGCAAGAAACTCAGCTGCCCAGTCAGTGCTTCCACCAGAGAGCCTCACAGCCTGTTTTATATCCCAGTCTGTCAAAATAAACACCGCATACCAAGCTGGTCATACCAGCTTCAGTTACCAATCATTAATGCCTCCAAGGACTGTCTGAATGATCTGCCCTTACTGGAAAGGCTCCCAATTCCCTTTAAAACCCCAGCACAGCCTGGCTAGTCCTCCTCCCACCATGTCGTAGTCACTTGCTGAAAGTTCACACCCTTGAGTGTTTTTAATCAAGGAAACCCAAGGGGATTCACTCCTCACCCTTTATTCAGGCATTAGATTTTTGGCTCAAGCTACTCATGCAAGTTTCTTTGGTAATAACTCTCCAGAAGGCATTTAAAAATAAAACAGAAGTTGGCTGCAAAGCCACTGCTCTTTTGAGAAGGGGGGTCAGGAAAAAAAATAGATGCTTTCATAGGCAGGAAGGAGAGCGCATCGCTATTCAAAGCCTAATGAAATATTCTTAGTGCAAATAATCATTTGACTCGCAGGCTCCCTGCCTGTGAGCACTCCAGCAAAAGCCCAGCTGTAACAGGGAAATGTGCCTGCTCAGCCCATTGAGCCCAGCTAACACTGCTATATGTGTTGGACTGCGGCATCGTACAACTCACAGGGGAGGTGGATGTGGGAAATCCTCCTTGGAGCGGGATAATCCCTGCGAGATGACAGTCACATCCTCTCATACAAGCCTTCACCGGTGCTTGGAAATTTCTCATCGAGTCAAAGTTGAAAAGCCCTACTTTTTGCAGAGCCAAATGAGGAAACAGCCAAGTATCCAAGAGCTTCCTTTGACTTGTGGTTTCCTTATTCTGGAAAGAGATTGCTTAATGACTTACTGAAATTCATTCCGCTCATAGAAAAGCTATGACAAAGGCTGTCTTACAAAACAACTTCCTCTGCTCTTTACTGCAGATGTCTGTTCTACAGTCAAGTGTTCAGATTAGTTTGGGGAAGCAAGGTAAACTCTGCCAGTGAGTAAAAAGTACAGTTAAACTCAACTTCAAGATCTCTAAATTATGCTATTTAGTTACTAACACAGGCCAGTAACTAACTGGCCTGAGCATGCATCCTGATACAGCTATCTGAGATTTGTGAAGCACAACACTTGCACATACGCTCAGATTTAGTACCAGACTAAGCTACCGTGTAGTTTTCAGGAAGCCATTGGAACCCAGTGAAACAGGGATGCTAAAGCCAAAAAGCTCTGTAGCAAGGGAGTTTCATAAGGATATATGCCTAGTTAAGTAGTTTAGTGGTTCAAAAACTTGACTTTATGCCATCCTTTGAAAGAAGAAAGGGCTGTTTTGGGGGCTTTTCTTTGTCTTTTTTTTTTCTGTAGAAGATTGCTGCAGTAATTACAGACTTTAACCACTCTGCAGGAAAAAGGAAGAGCCAGAGGCATCTATGGGGGTTGAGAATATTGCTTCCAACAACAGCTCGGAGCTTTGCCTTAAAAATCTTCTCGGCTGTATTAGCAGCAACCAGTATACTCTCTCCTTCCCCAAACCATAGTGTTTGCTACAGGTACCTTACTGGCCAAGTCAGACCAAGCTGACTGGTGGTGGTTCCGTTTCCTCAGGAACTGGCTTTGAATCTTCTACAGTTTACCAGAAATGCATAACATTTGAGTGCCCAGTGACCTCGAAGGCAGCTACACAGCAGCATTTGATCTAACTTTGAGTAGTGGTAAGCTCGCAGAAGCAGCCTTCAATGCACATCTTATCTTTGTTACCATCTTGTTCTTTGAAGAAGTGCTGTGATGATACAAGCACAGATGGAGCAAGGTGGAGGAAATTAAAATAGATGCTGTGAACAGCAGGGTGGGTCCTTCCTGCTGTTTAAGAAAGTGATGTTTATTACTTCAGTAAATAAACTGTGAAAGTGACAATTTCAAACAGATGCTATAATAAGAATCCATGCAAGAGGACTGGTTAACATTACCAATGCTGATGGCCACAATGCCTAAAATTATAGAAAAATCAGCCAAGTTCCATGATCCATGTATTTCCTGCAGAGGTCAGCATAGTAAGAGCCCCAACGTATACACGGGCAATATTGGTGATCAGGATTTCACAGTGTTCCAGAGACTGGATAACAGATGTCCGGTCACTAGGTTTCAGTCAGAACTATACACAAGTCAGTCCTGAAAGTTGCTAGGGTAAAGGCAGCAGATTGAGGCCTGAATTTCCATGAAATGCAAAAAAACCTTAGGTAGTAGGTAAACGCCAACCCTGTGCCCAAATGCACATCTAAACAGAGCAGCAGGATGGAAACTCACACTGTCACTATTTTACACCATCAAAATTCAACTTAGAATTTCTCCACCATCAAATCCCTTACAAGGCATCTGCTCACGCAGCTTTAATTCTTCACTGCATTTTAAAAATATTTAGACCCTATCTTTCAATCTACATATCTCCACAACTCAAATGAGAAGTCACTAAGTCCTTAAAATAGCTCCTAACAGAGGAAGGAGTCTCAGCTCCTGGGCTACTTTTTGCTTGATTGACAATCCCTTCAATATCTAGAGCTAGACATGAACTATTTTTCACTATCAAAGTTACCAAAAAGGACTTGACATGCATAAGGAAAGGGCAGAACCTGGCCAGTAAGGAATGGCATGTTTTGCCAAAAATAGAGGTAAGCAGTTTAGCAAGGCACTGAAGGTCTAACCACAGCACAGGTAAATCCAGCGTCGTAGTCAGAGGAAGCTTTGCTCTAAGACAGTTTCTCTTAAAAACGCAAACTTTTTCTGTCCTAGATTTCCTGGGACACATGAAGTAATCACTATTCTGGATCAACCTGAAGGAGACCAAAGCTATTCTTGATTCTCTGGTTGGTTTTGATAACCTACTTGCATTTTGAAAGATGAATTACCTTTAAATTGCAGAGGCATTTTCTGAAGAGGCTGGCACACGAGCTCCTGAGTGTTTGATACCTTATGTAATTCATCTGGCAGTTACTATAGGAACAAACTTCTACTCAAGTGGCAGCTATGCTCCGAGAATCACATGGCATTTTTGGACCCTTAATTTACACCCTCTGCTCTACGGCCACTCACCACACAGGCTCTCCATTTCACAGGTGGGGCAATATAGCTGGTACAGAAGAACAACGGCATTAAAGCTGACATGGTTTGCCGAGACTCCCTCTGCTTGGAGGATTATCTTTGTTATCTATTTCTGGCAGATGTAGAGACATGCATCCATGTACGTGACTCAGAGCTCCGCATATCTTTTCTTAACGGGTACCTTCCTACAGCTCTCCTAAGCACAAACCAATTCTGAGTAAGTCCCCACTGGAAAGGCTGATGCTTTTTTCCTCGCTTTGTGGCTTGAAGGGGAAGTTACAACTTAGTTCAAGCAGGTGAATGTAAGGTCAGGCTCTCAGCTAGACAGAGCCGTGTTCCCTCCCAGCCAGTCGTACACCATGGCAGCATGGCTCAGACTTCTCAGGTGAAGATCACTAAGGGATAAAGCCAGTCTCACAAAGTTAATTTCTGAACATTTACACTCACTTGAAATTAAGACTGCTTTATGCACAAGACTATCCCTTTCAGACCTGACTTTAAAGATCAGAACAGTTCAAAAGCAGAAGAGAAAATGTAGCGCTCATTAAGATAACTGCAGAATACTGTGACTGCAGCAAAGAATTAAAATGAGTATACAAGCACATATGCATCCCCTCTGGCAAGCTTCCATTACATAAGATAGAGCTTTTGCCTAATACAAGATTTTCTTAGGCAAGCTGAGAAGCTTTAGTCCTACCGCTTTGGTTTTTTGAAGCCCACTGCAGGCAAACAATATGCATCACTACCCACTGCTCAGTTTTCCCATAATGATCATTTCTTCATCACATGCAGTTGTTCTAGGCAGCTATTTAAAAAGTTACTCTTCATATTGCTTTTACTGAAAAGGAAATTCAGCTGCAATTCAATAGTCTGCTGATGGAGGAGTTGAGTCACAACAGATTTTTGTTGAATATTAGCAACATGGTTTATACTAATTCTAGTTTGGCTGGACTAAACCAACTGTAATAAGCTAACTCCCCCATTCCACTGGAAGTCATCCCTCCTTAACTACACCTACTCTAGCCCCAAGCTTTTTATCCTGCTCTTCCTGCTTCCCATCCAATATTTAACCAGCTCTTCACATGTATTTTCAAAGTTCTACCTCTCTTTCAGAAAAGACTGCCTGAAGAATTAGATCTGGGTTTGTGTTGCATGCAGCAACAAATAGTTTCCCATCTAACCACTAAAGTTAGAAGAAGGGGTTGATTTTTGGCATGGAACCCACAGTTCTCACAAGACACAAGGGATGAAGGGAAGAGTCAGACAAACCAGGAGGAGCACAGGGCAACCTTAACCGATGGACGGATACAGCAGTCCTCGCTGGTGCTCCCTGTGGAGGAACCTGCCGTTCCGACGTCAACGAAACTGCATCCAAGGAGCCTGTTGGATAGATAGGACTGGAAGAGCAGAGGGGAAGAGTTTGGGAGAAGGAGAGAATCAAATAGAATTAGCTGTATGTTACACAAGGTCAGCACAGAGCTTTAGAGTCAGAAATGCAGAGAAGCAGCCAGTTAATGTGTTACTCAACACAAGACATTTTCTGATTACTGGAAGACGTCTGAGCAGTTAGGTGAAGTCCAACTTGCACAGATTACACCACATCTCTCCTTCATCTATGTTGTAATTTCAGCCTCCAGACTCATTGAGGTTCAGCAGTGTATCTTCTGACAGATACTCAATACAGTCAGACTGCTTGACAGTCACGCTATCTTATACACATGACACCACAACAGCAACACAACTGCCCTCAGAAGGCCCTCTGCCATGAGAAATACACTGGTAGAAGAGATCCCACTCTCACTCATCACCACCTTCTTTAAGGCATTTTGTTCAAGCGATTCATACAGCAAAGGTCTTCGAAAAGAGGATTATGATCATTTGTCACTCCATTTTTTTAGTGGAGACAGCCACTCTACCACCTTAGCCACGCTGGGCAGTCCTGAGGGGAGAGCTGCATCACTGCAGGTGGTGCAGTGCTGCTAGGACTCTGTGCTGGATCATTGCTTTTGATCATTATTATCAGTATCGTGATAGCATTCAGAGCTGCATGTGAAAACCACCGAGACGAGTAACCTTTGATAGCACTTGCAAGGGGAAATCTGCTGTTCTGTTTGTGCCTAACATGGCTGGATTATATCCTGAACGGCTGCCACTGAGCTCCCGAGTCCTGTTTTGATCAAGTAATGAAGACCCCTCTCACACAGAGGTTTTCACTCCTAAGCTCCACTGCCAGAAAGCAGTCTAGCCACGCTCTGCTTTGGCACAGGATGTACTACATACTACCTGTCTACCCGGTTTTGATCAGATCACCCAGTTTACCCACAGTTACTTTGGACAGAAAGTTTGCAATGCAAAGAGGAAGCAGCAGGCAAGAGATCTCGCCCAACTTCCTCCAAAACAAGAGCCTCTAACCACTGCTGTGTTTATTGTTGCAGAAGCAAAATCCACCCCGAGCTTGCTTTCCCAGTTTCCTTGTCCTTTTTTACCCCCAACAACTTAGACCCAGGACATTAATAGCTGTCTACAGAAGCCATCAGGCTCACGCTTCTGCAGTTCTCCTTTCAGGCTCATCCATGTAGCTCTTACAGAAAAGTTATGCAGAGAAAGCACGTGAAGCCATCACTGTCTCCAACAGCTTGTCAGAAGAAACGCCTTGGGAAGAGTGATGTGCCCCACAGAAGTTACTTGAATCCCAAACATACGAGTGAAGGAGAGCATATTGGAGAAACTAGTTTTCTCTCCTTATCACACTTGAAGATGCAAGTTGGACTAGGAATCACTTGTAGGCACTGCCTGATGGAAAGCAAGTAATAACAAGAACACAGAAGATAACCTCTCTAAGCAATCACTTTGATGAGGGCAGAAGAGAAGGAAGACACCCAACTGTTCACCAACATGGTGTGGCAAACAAGAGCGTGTTTGCTGCACTGGTCCCAGAGCACAAGGCCCAACCAGTAGCCAGCATCAGAGCTGACGTTCCTGAAAACTTGACTTTTACCCTAAGACTGAGAATTTCTGTAGAGCATGAAATCAAGTGGGTACATACTAGCACTGCAACTCTCACTAAAGGTACTGTAATCTCATTTAGTTCTGTATATAGAAGTGGAAAAAAATACAGTAATGAAACCCAGCAAGTAGTTAGGTCATTGGGAACAGGCATAATGGAAGTGTGGGTGGCATCTGAACAGTCTCTGCCTATGTGTCATGCTAGCTTTGAAACGCTCAGATCAAGCAGCAAACCACTACAAAATTCAGGAACTTCAGCATAAAAACAGATGGTCAAAAGCCAGTGTTTTACTGTAAAAGTGTCTTGAGAGGTGCTGTATGAGCTGCCAGTTCTTACTCTGCCTTCAACTTTGTTGAAACTCATGCAAAAATCCCTACCATGTTGAACGTGAGCTGACAAAGGAGGGACCTGGCATAAGAAACACCCCTGCCACCACCAACCAGTGGTCGGTGACCAGATTTCAGCCGTGACCTTGGCAAACTACTGTTCACAAAACTGTACACAACTACATTCTTCATGTATCTCAACTAGCATAGCCAGACTTGCAATCGGCTAAAAACCAAGCAACAATCAGCTGTACAGAAAAGCAGCTATTCGTCCAGGTAGCGCAGGAAATGTTGAGGGAAGCCATCTGGAGCTAGCAAATACCACGTGGCTTCTCTTTAGTGCAGACTTGCACAGAGTTTTAGTTATTAAGAAGCCATATATCAAATAAAATGTGCTCTTTACTCTGCACGAGTATACCTAGGGCTCATTTCCATATGCAAAGCAGAATGTTGCAGTTACTTTCAGCAGCCGTAAGAACTAGCATCAGGCCTTCCTTGCCATCGCTGCAAACCAGCACCTCTGTCTTGCTGGGAGAACACCACATCAAGCCACAGTAACCGAAATGCAGCCCAGTACGATGCTTTGACTGGCACCAACTACCAGGCAGATACCTGGCTGGAGAGCTTACTGCACATACACCTCCTGTGGCCACAAACTCCGTATGTTGCCCTCCAGAATGAGATCTCACATCTCCATGAATCTCATTAGTATAGTAGATAATTATTTTGCCAGATAACTCAGTACAACAGAAGCCTGCTCTTCATGACTGATGCAACCTATCTTCCCAGACACAGGCAGCTTCTAGCTTTAGTGGCAATGCTGAACTGTACACTGACTTTTATACATAATTAACTGGAATACCGCATTTCCAGCATGTGCTATGAGCAGGAGAAGCTATATAACCACATCAAAACGAGTAACCTGGAACTGTGATAAGAATTTGTTTCCATATTGTGTACATTACTGTCTCATGCCTCAAAAGACAAGACAAGACAGCTATTTTTGCCCTTGGCGCTGGCATTAGAAGCCAAGAGATAAGTGATTTGCAAGTGAGAGGAACATTCTGCTCTCTGCCAACACCACCATCTTCAACTTACATGGTCAGCCAAAGCCAGGTGTGAAACACATCTCAAAATACACCATCTCCAAGATAAGACAGGTTGTTACGATGAGGTTACTATGTTTTGGGGTTTTTTTGGAGCAGGGCTGAAAACAAACCTTAATAGCACCATTTTTAATGTTTTTTCAGCAGTGCGCTCTGCAGTTTTTAGAGGTCACACTGAGGTGACCAAGTCTCCCACTTACAGATGGACACAGAAACACAGCCCCTGCTCCAGGTTCATTTATCGCAGCTATTGGGAAACAAGTCTCAAGTTCAGGTCCCCAAATCAATCTAATAGCTCATTAAAATAGGATTTTACATAGGCATGGGCATAACCTTAACCCTTTTGCTACAAGAAAGCAAAGCATTTCACAGTAGCAAGCTACAGAAAGGCATCTGCATCGCCATGGAACAAGTAACGGTTTATTTATTTGTCTTCTAGAATTCAGACATTTACATCTGACTTCCTCTCTGCCCCGCTCCACTCCTTTCTAAGAAAAGTAAGGGTCACAACATGCCTTGAAATCAGTATTAAGTGGAAAAGGAAGCACAGGACAAAATAGGAAATTCCGTCAGTGGTAGCTGGTGCCAGGGCTAGGTTAGAATTCCTTCCTTTCCTTACACACTGCACCTTCAAATACCACTCCTGTCAGAGCCTCTAAACATGACCTGCTGCTCACATTACAGCTCATTTACAGGATATTACTCCTCAGCCGGAATGCCCTCCAAAATTACGCAACACCAGCTTTCCAGGTTCCTCTTAATACAAGACTTCTCCAGAAGAGCAGTCCCCACGCGTCATGAAGTGTTTTCACACCGACATCTGCGATCAAGCCCCAGCGCAGCCAGTGAGCCGGCGAGTTTCCATAAGCAGATCTCGGGCAGTTTTCTACTCAACTGCCTCGCAGAACGATGGGCGCTGCAGAAGCGGGGCTGGGAGCCCCAGGAGCGGTTTCCCTGGCAGGAGCACTGCCAGCACAGCCCGCTGCGACCAGCAGCGAATTAAACTGTGCTGAAGCTAAGTCTGGGTGTTTTTTCTTTCAAACACCAAGCGCCTGCTCAACCGAAGGGGAAACCACCTGCCGTGCTATGAACCCCCAAACCGCCCGGGCCGCCGCTGCGGTGGCTTTAGGCAGCACCGCTGCCCCTGCCCGCAGCCGGAGCTTCCCCTGCTCGCTCACGGGGGGGGCTGCACACCGCAAGCCCCCTGGGAACCCGGGCGGCAGAGGCTGGAGGACGGACCCGTCTCCCCCCAAGGCCCAGCTGGGCCTGTCCTCCCGGGGGAGGCGTCCCTCCTCCCGCCGCTGCCCCCGGGGAGACCGGTGGGTCCCGAGAGCCCACCGCCCCGGCAGCAAGCGGCAGGGAGCGGGGGTCAGCGCCCCGCCACACGCCGACACCGAGGGGGTGACACCCCCGCCGGCCCGGGCCCACCAGGCCCCGCCGCCCCCTCAGCCACCACGGTCCGCGGGAGGCCGCCGGTACCTTTGGCCTGGCAGTCGGCGCAGTACTTGTTCTCCTCCTCCACCAGCAGGCTGGCCAGCACCGCCTGGTACCGGTCCACGTCGCGGACCGACTTGCCCGTCATGGCGCGGCCGGCGCAGCCCGCCCGCGGGTCACGGCGCCGCCGTCCCGGGCACCCGCCGCTTCCTGCTTCCGGCCGGCGGCAGGGGCGGGGCGACGAGGGGGAGGAGCCAATAGGCGGCAGCGCGCGCGCTTTAACGCTCCCTCGCCGCCGTTGATTCGCTGCGGCGCGGCAGCGCCCGCGGGAGCCAATCGGAGGAGGCGGGGCGGTGGCGGGGGAGACATGAATGGGCAGGGTCACGTGGTGGGCGGAGCTGTGGGCGGGGCGGGGGCTGGGGCGGGGCGGGGCTGAGGGGTGCAGGAGTGCGAGTGGGGGGGTCGGGGGGCTGGGGGTTGCAGGGGGGCTGGAGGTGCTGGCTGGGGGTTCAGGGGGCTGGGGGGTTTGGGGGTGCTGGGTTGGGGTTCAGGGGTGCCGGCTGGGGGTGCTGGAGGGTTTGGGGGTGCTGGGGGGTAGAGGGGTGCTGGGTGGGGGGCTTTGGGGGGCTGGCTGGGGGCTTGGGGGGACTGGGGGGGCTGGAGGTTCTGGCTGCGGGTGCAGGGATGCTGGGGGGTTTGGGGGCTGGGGGCGCTGGGGGGGTACAGAGGGACTGGGTGGGGGGCTTTGGGGGGCTGGCGGGTCTGGAGGTGCTGGCTGGGGTGCAGGGATGCTGGCTGGGGGATTCAGGGGGCTGGGTGGTTTGGGGGTGCTGCCTGGGGGTGCTGGAGGGTTTGGGGGCACTGGGGGGGGGTACAGAGGGACTGGGTGGGGGGCTGGCTGGGGGCTTGGGGGGTCTGGAGGTTCTGGCTGGGGTGCAGGGATGCTGGTTGGGAGGGTTCAGGGGGCTGGGGGGTTTGGGGGGTGCTGGTGGGGGTGCAGGGGTGCTGGCTGAGGGGGCTTTGGGGGGCTGGCTGGGGGCTTGGGGGGTCTGGAGGTGCTGGCTGGGGGTGCAGGGATGCTGGCTGGGGGGGCTGGCTGTGGGATGGAGGGGGTGCTGTGGGGTGCAGGGGGCTGGCAGGGGTTTGGGGGGCTGAGCAGAGGGGGCTCCCTGGAGGAGGCAGAGGGGAGGAGGAGGTCCCCGCTCAGCACCTCCATCCCTGCCCCGGCCAGGCTCTGCCCCAGGTCTCTGCCCCACGAGGGCACCCGTGGCTCGGGGCTGCCCCGTGGCTCTCCTGGGGCCCTGGCCTGCGGCAGCCTGTGGGGCCGTGGCCGTGCGGGGCCCGGCTGCTCCTAACCCTGTTATGGCAGCCTGGGCCACGGCTGTGCCCGGTGCCAGATCACTGCGGGCCCGATCCTCCCGCAGATCCAAGGGCAGTGGGGCAGACCCTGCAACACTTACCCTCAGGTACATGGGCGGACCACTGGTCAAAGGCAAATGTTCCCCTTGGATCCCATGGTACAATTAATGGGGGGAGCAAAAGACGGAGTCGTTTAAATAAGATGGAGATCATAAACCAGACCCTGGTATTGCCATGCCGAGGTACTGGGGGGAGAATTTGAGAAACGGCAACACATGAAAAGCTGCAAGCAAATGAGCAATGGCATCAAAAGGAGAAAAAAATATGTCACTGTGTAGTAATCTGAGAGACACTTGAAATTACATAAGGCTTCCAAAAGTGACACTCGTGTCCCAGAAAGGCGCTAGGCTCAGTGGTGGAGCTGGGGCGCATCTGCCTCGGGCACAAGCAGAAATATCCCAGCGGCTGCATGCATGGTGAGGATCCAGATTGAGATGCTCTGAAAACAAGGTGCTCTCAGCCTAGAGCCCAAAGGATTTTTGTCTCAAAACACCAGGTTTTGGTGGAAGCGCTTCCCTGTCACCACTGAGGCTCTGCGTGGCTCTTGCTGCAAAGAAATGGAGAGGAGATACCAGTGCATCACCAGTCCCAACTGGTGTGTGTGCTGGGATGGCCCCATGCCCGCTAGCAAGGATGCGGATTGCTGACCAGTGCCAGGGCACAGGCAGCAGCCACCGACCCCCCCAATACCAATGAATCAGTCTGCAGCGGCTCGTTGCGGAGCCTTCGAGCCCTCCGTGAGGAGGAGGAAGAAATCGCCAAGATGAATCATCCCCGCGTTCCCCAGGAGCGCTGCACCGCGCCGGGGCTGGGGGGCGGCGAGTTTGGGGGGCGGCTGCCAGCGAAGGCAGGAGCCGGGTGGGGGGAGCTGGGCACAGGGGGTGATGAGTGGGGCATCCGTGCCCCCAGGGACGTGGGCCTTGTGCCCTGCCAGGGCTGTGGGGAGCAGCTGGTGACCGCCCGCTGCAGCCCCCCTTCTCCTCCCAGTGCCATGGGGGCATTTCGCAGGGGTGCCCCAGGACCCACAGCGGGGCGGCTGCCCTGCCTGGGGCTGCACGGGGGCTCACAGGGCAGAAATAGGGTCAGACACCTCAGGACCCTCCCCAGGGTGGCAGGAACCGGCTCCCAGTGCCGATCCCATCACAGGGTGTGGGGGCAACTGCAGCATGGCATCATGATGGGGACATCACAGGGGACACCCTGGCACTCCTGGGGGTGCCCATGCAGATATCCTGGCTGGGGTCTCACCATGCAGCTCCAGCAGCAGCCCCCCAGCTCGTCCCCCTCCTCTCCCAGCCCCTTGTCTGCATTAAAGCCCCTTTGTGCCACTCGTGCCGAATCCCCCGCCACCGTCGTGCCAAATCCTCCACCACCATCGTGCCAAATCCTCCGTCACTGTCTGGCTGTACAGCCCAAAATAACCACGGGCTCACCTGAATGGGGGGGCGGGGGGCCGGGGCTGCCCGCCTGCCCTCATCCCACTGCTCCATATTAATGAGCCCCCTCCTCCTCCGGTGTCCAGCTGTGCAGTCGGGGCTGCTGCCATACCTGAGCGCAGCGAGACGAGGCCACCGCCGCTTGGTGCCGGCCGCCCTCGCCATGGCCGCCTGCTCCCCCATTCTCCAGCTCTGGCTCTTGCTCCAAGCCGCCTGCCTCTGCCTGGCCCAGATTGTAAGTCCTCTGCTTGGTCCCCCTCCGTGCCGGGCTGGGATGGGGGACAGAGAGGGGACGGTCCCCATTTTCCCCCCTTGCAGACGCTCGCTCGCAGTGCTGAGCACTCCTGGGATTTGCTGCTTATTTTCCCAGCACCTTTCGCTCGCTTTTCCCAGGAATGCCCCATGGAGGGGGGGTGGGAACAGCCCCCAGCCGGGACCCCCAGCCCCGACCCACCGGGGACCTCTCCATGCTGAAAGCTGCCTCCGGCCCCGTGAGACAGGGATAGGGTTGGGCTGCACAGCTTGAAGTTTGGGACTTGTTAGCTAAACAAGTTTAGTTTTATTTTCCCCTTGGGGCAGCAATAGGGGACTCTCCGCCGTTTCCTTCCCCAGCAGCCACCAGATCTTCCACCTCCCATCGCCTGGGAAAATGCTTATTTGCTTCTGCTTTGCTGGGACGTGCTGCGGAGCCGGGCTGAGGGGGGCTCTGACCCTCCCTGGGCTGCCCTGGGGCTCCGCGGGGGCTTGGCGAGGGGCAGCGGGGAGGGACACCCGCGGCGGAGGTGCTGGGGGCCGGGGGTCCCGGCGGGCTCTCCGGACTCACCCAGCGGCAGGAGAAAATGCATCGGAAAGAAGTGAAGGGAAGGCGTCCCTCTGCTTCTCAGGGTGAGCGCTGCGAGCGGGGCAGGCAGCGTTCCTCCTGGGATCCCACCCGAAATGAGAAAAACTCTCCCTGCCTTGCAACTGCAAAAATCAAATTTTTAGAAAAGATTTTGGAAAAAATCTTCCCATGTGGCTGCTGAGCTGCCTGGCGGCACAGCCAGCCTCGCTGCGGAGAGCTGGGGCGGCAGCTGCCATCCTAAAACAGCCCCCCGGGATGCCCATGGGCTTGTGGTGGCAGGGGCTGGCCAGGGGAGCGGGCTCCGGTCGGAGCAAGGGGGACGTGGGAGCTCTTGGAACAAGGAACCATTTGGAAATCACTCGGGCAGGACAAAGGTGCCATTCACGGGTGCTCCCAGGGACGGGTGCTCGCTCCCATCCCGACTGCAGGGTTTGCTTCCAAGGCGAAGCCGGGGCTCTCCCAGTTCTGTGAACAAACCAGCAACACCCCTCATCCTTATATATTTCACTTTAAAATAAATAAGCCTGGAAGGACGGAGGAGTCGCAGGCGCGCAGCCCCAGCCAGCCTGTCTGGTTTTCATTTCCAGGAACATCAGGGGTTTGGTCTCCAGGACTGGAGTCTCTTTCCCCCAAACACCCCGTTAGGATAACAGAGATTTCTTTGCAAAGTTGCTCCTGCGGAGTCCTGTGCAAACCTCAAAGCTGGGGCCAGGCTGCTCGGGGAGCTCCCCTGCCGCCGGCTGAATGGCGCTTTTGTGCGATGCTGCGGAGCGGTGCTGCGGGCAGCGGGCAGCCGGCCGGGCAGCGAGCCAGCCCGGCACAGGGAGGGCTGCGCCCACGGAGGGGCTCGGGGTCCCCGTTTCACACCGGGGCTGCAGGCACCCAAATCTTGCTGGTGCTCTTAGAAATCCCAGTGCAGGGCTTGCACCCCAAGCTGAGAGGGGTCTTTGCAAGCGCTGCCATTGCCCCATCGAGACCTGGCTCTGCCGAGGCAGGAGCCCTATGGGCACCAGGGCAGGAGGGGGCAGAGATGGGGTAGAAACCGGGCAGGGGATGGGGAGCTGGTTGTGCCAGCGTGGGGGGAGATTTCCTGGATTTCTCCACCCATGCCCTTGCCGGGGGGGCACAGGCCAGGCAGCGGAGGACCCGTGGGGAGGGGCAGAGCTCTGACACCTTGGGGTGCTCACTCCATCCCAGGCTCCGGAGACAGGTCCCCAGCACACGCTGTTGGCGAGCGCTGTGTCCTGGGCTCCCCCTGACCCCCAGCATCTCTTGGGGTCCGGCTGCTCCTTCCTGATGTGGGTCCTGTCCCTTTTTCCCCTTAGCGAGGGCCGCCGGGAGAGCCTGGCCCACGAGGGCCCCCTGGTCCCCCAGGAGTGCCGGGAGTGGATGGCGTTGACGTGAGTACGGCACGGCCGGGAACCTGTGCAGGCTGGAGGGAGGGAGGGAGGGGACCTGCAGCACAAAGAGGGACATTGTATCGGGGCAGAGGCTCGGCGGAGGGCAGGGGATGCCGATGCCGTGCGGTTCCTGCACTGCGCTGCTCCCGGGCTGGGGCAGACAGAGCATCCCCGGCTGTGCTGGTGGCCCTGGGCAGCAATGATGGCCTGGGGGAGCACAGCTCCTGCACTGCAGCTCCATCCACCTCCCCGGGACAGCAGCCCGTGGCCTCCTGATCACCTTGGGAAACGGGGCCTGAAGTGCTTTTTGGGGAGCGCAGTGGCAGGGAGGTTTGGGTGCAGGGTGCTCGGGGCAGCCCTGTCTGGGCAGCGGAGGATGCTCGGAGGGGTCGGGTGCAGGCATCAGCCCAGAGATGCTCGGTGAGGAGGGGGAGCCGGGGGGCCGGTGGGGAGCAGGACACCCAGGTCGGGTGCCCGCAGAGCAGCGATGTGGCCGAGGGCTGCGGCAGGCAGCTGTAGCTCCCAACCCTTCCCATTCAGGGAGCCTGAACAGAGGGGAGATCTGTGAGCCAGCAGAAAGCGCCCTTTCTCCAAGGCTTGCCCCAGGGTGTTATTTTAGTGCTATTTATACCCAGAACAGCCGCAGCCCTCCTGCAACCCTAGCACAGCCCTCTCTTCTCAATGCTGTCCCCATCCTGACCTGGCTGCCGCGCTGGGGCATGCAGCATCTCACTCCGGCTTGGGGAGCGGATGGGAGACACAAGTCCTGAGTGCCCTGCGCTGCCAGGCCTGGCTTTGCAGGGTGACGGACCCCTTTTTACAACCTTCTTCCCTTTCCCCAGGGTGACAAAGGCTCAGCCGGCGCCCCCGGGTCCCCGGTGAGTAGCCATGCCTCCCCGCAGCTCGCCGGTGATCTCGCCCCTTCTGGAGGAGCTCTTTTCAATCTGCCCCCATGCCTCTTCTCTTTTAAAGGGTGCCAAGGGGGAGCCTGGAGCCCCTGGTCCAGATGGGCCCCCAGGGAAGCCGGGTATCGACGTGAGTACCGACCCCCTGTCCCCCCCACGGCGTCCCTGGCCACAGCCCCCAGTCGCAGCAGGTTCTCAGCAAACTCCTCTTACCCCCAGCACAGGGATCCTTTTCTGTTGCACATAAGAAAGTGCCAAAATCCCTTCGTGCGTGAGCTGAAAGCACCTTTTGCATCACAGCAGAAAATACAGGCAGAGGTTGGGCAGGGCTGCTGCCACCCCCTCCCACTGCCCTGGCTCCGAAAGTGCATCCCCACTCTACACAGGGCCAGAGCTGTGCCAGGAAAGCCAGGGCACAGCACCGACATCCCTGAACATGAAAAGGCTTTTCCTTGTCCTTTACTGCAGCCGCTGTCCTCAGCCCTGGTTCACCTCTTGTTTCCTCCAAGATAAATCCGGAGCAATCCCGTGGCCCCCTGGGCCACCCCCTTAGCACCCACGTAGGTGGCATCGGTGACTTCCCCCCCGGCAGAAGCACAGCCCGGGGCAGAGGTGGTAGGCAGAAAGAGCCGCCTCCTTGCCCTGCCTTGATGCTGGGATGCTTGTCGGCCCATGTTCCCCTGGCCAGGGTACGCAGGGGTGCGTGATGGGCGCCCCGGGAGGTTTGGGTTGGGTGCCTGTCCCCCGTCCCCAGTGCAGCACTGCATGGGTAGGCGCCTGCAAGAGTGGGACATTTACTCGCCTATCAGAAGGAAACCCAAACTACAGGGTCCTCTTTTGTGTCTCTGGAAGGCACTTCATAAATCTTTTGCATTTTAGTTATTCTTCAATAGTAAATGAATGGAATAATAACTGTCCTTCTAAGCATGCATTATTCACCCAGGCTAATCTGCCTGCAAAGGGGTTCAGCTCCTTTGAACACGGACGCTGAGCAGAGCCGGGCTGAGCGAGGGGCTCTCCACCCGCGCTGTCACCGGCAGCGTGCAGGAATTAGCCCATGGGTGAAGCTCAAGCCGTCAGCTGCAGGGAGCCAAACCCCGGCACAGGCGCAGCCCTCCGAGGCACTGGAGTGGGAGCCAGGGGAGCCGGGGAGTGACACGGAGTTGATATAACCGGGATCACGGACGGGCTGAGCTCCCAGTGTGCCTCTGGCGGGGCCGGGGCAGCCGTGCTGGATGGGCCCTGCGGCACAAGAGTCCCTGCCAAGCCCCGGTGCGGGGTCTCGGAGCAGGGCAGCTTGCAGGAGCTGCGGAGCATCGCTGCAAAGGTCTGTGCCATCAGGGGTTGGGTCCAGGTACAGCTTCATCTCCAGGTCTGCTGCGTGGTGTACACACCAGTCACAAGCACAAATTCCCCACTAATAACCCTTGACCCCTCAGGATGGAAAAAGCCCCAGCAAAAACATCTGGCTGGAGAGCAGAAGCGCTGGCAATAACCTCCCGCCATCTCTCCTCTTGCAGGGCCTGACGGGAGCGAAAGGGGAGCCAGGGCCCATCGGCGGGCCAGGACTTAAAGTGAGTGAGGAGCTGCTCCGGGGCAGCCGCTCCGGGCTCCCGTCTTCCCCCCATGGAGCCAGCGGGGCCTGGCCAGGCTGGGACCAGTCCTGTCTCCATGGAGGGGATGCACGGATGCAGGAACTGGGTGATGGAGTATTTGGCAACAAGGTGGCACTGAGACTGGATCCAGGGAGGGGAGAATTTTAGTGGTTCACACGGCAGTGGAGCGGGGCTTGGTGGGGTCAGATCCTCCTGTTTCGGCTCCTGACTCTCCCCTTCTGTCCCGGCAGGGCCAGCCCGGACTCCCAGGGCCACCGGGGCTCCCCGTGAGTATCTGCCTCTCCCATGGGCGCTGGTGATGCACCCACTCCTGGCTCCAGCACCCGCTCCCTGAGCACCCACGAGCGGGGTGGGAGCACAGCAGGGACCCAACCCCGGCCCCCCAGCCGCACCCTTGGTGGTGGCGCGGGCATTGCCCTGCTCAGGGCAGGGATGCTGGTGGTTTTGGGGGGGGAGGTTGGAGAATTTGGACCAATTGTGTCTTTCTTCTTGTTGCAGGGCCCTGCGCTGCCAGGACCACCTGTAAGTGCCAGGCTTGTGGGGCTGTGGGTGACCGGGGACCCCGCTTGGGGTTGCGCTGGAAGAACTGAAATCTCAGCACCCCCAAAGGGGGGATCTCAGGGCTTGACCTCTCTCACTCAGTGAACGTCTCTCTTCTCCTTAAGGGGCTTCCAGGCCAGGTTGGGCTTCCCGGAGAGATCGGAGCGCTGGGACCCAAGGTGAGGGGTCAGGAGGGGGCGTGGGAAAACCTCCCCTCCTTACCCCAGCATCTGCTTCTCTGCACTTCGGGGCTCCTGGGGTAAACAGGGACGACCCTGTAATATGGGTGAGCGGGGTCCTATGGCAGGGATAGAGGGGTGATGGACCCTGTGCCTGCAGCCGGGTCCCCCAGCACCGTCCATCCCCTCCCAGCTCACTGCTGGGGGATGCCCAAATTCCTGCTGTGACAGCCTGCGTCTCTGGTACTTCAGCACCCCTCGCCACCCCGGCTCCAGCAGTACCTGCCACCTCCCCACCCCTAAATCTCCTTTCCTGGGGTTGTTCTTTCCTAGGGTGACCCTGGACCCGACGGCCCGCGGGGTCCCCCAGGCCCTCCAGGGAAACCCGTGAGTATCTCCCCAATCATCAGCATTTTCTGCAGGAGGGAAAAAGTCCCCCAGCCCCTCAGCCCAGGGTTTGGGGCCGGGACTCGGGCTCTGGCACACGCCTCCCACCCCGTGCCTTGCTCCCCCCCTCCCAGGTGTAACATTCACTCCTCCTGTAAAATAGTGCTGATATTAAACCGCGGATGCTGATGGTCTCCTTCCCTCCAGGGCCCCCCAGGACACATCCAAGGACTGGAAGGCAGCGCTGATTTCTTGGTGAGAGCTGCCATTACCTTGTCCCTTCAGCAGGCCTTTGCAGGGTAGCAGCAGCTGGAAGAGCGTGCGCTGCCCTGGCCTAAAATACAGCCACCAGTGTAATTTGGTAACTGGGGGCCGATAGAGTGGGGAGGAGCAGAGTCCCCAGCCGAAACGATGCTGTGAGCAGTGGGTCCTCTGTGTCACTGCACAGCCCGGCTTTGCTGCGTGGCATGGGAGCCCATCCTTCCCAGCACGGCTTCTCTGCAGCCTCTGGGTCCTTTCCCAACTCAACCTGCATTTCTCCTTCCCCACCAGTGCCCGACCAGCTGCCCGCCAGGTCCCAAGGGCCCCCAGGGACTGCAGGGACTGAAGGTAAGGGAGCCCTGGAGCTGCCAGGGAGCAAACAGGGACCTTCACTTCCATCATGCTGTGCCTGAGCGGAGGAGCCTTCCCCGGTCTGGAGGCACGGGGAGCTCGGGAGCTGCTCTGCTCCCCTGGGAGCACAGGGGCGTGCACACGCAGAGAGCCCTGGGCACGAAGGCGCTGTGGGAGAGGTCCCCTGCGGATCCCCAGCTCCTGCCAGCCCCTTCTTGGGGGGTGAGACCCCATGCTGAAGCCCTAGCCCCAGCCGTGCTGCTGCCCAGCTCCTCCACTGCAAAGCCCAGCGGGTTAAACCTGGCGGGCATCCCCACCGCACGCCCTCGCGGCTGCGGGATGCTGAGCCCCACCGCATCGCCAGTAGGATGTGAGCCCCACCATGTCACGCGCGGGCACCCCAGGGTGGGACGCTGCAGGCAGGGTGGCTCTGGGTGACATGGCCTTCAGGATGCTGCCTTGACCCCGCTGCTCTGCCCAGGGATGCTCACGGTCTTCCTCTTTGCCCTTAGGGACACAGAGGCCGCCCCGGCGCTCTCGGGGAGCCCGGCAGGCAGGGCAGGCAGGTGAGTGACCTCTCCGGCAGCTTCCCAGAAGGAGCCAGGCGTGCCCGCCTCTGGGGGAGCCAGGGCTGGGGGCTCTGGGGAGAGAAAGGGGGGAGGAAGGAAAGAGGTGGGAGAGGGAGGAGGGAGATCCAGGGCTGGGAGATGGAGGGTGGACAGGGTGGCCTTCCCACAGTGGCTCCTTGGAAGGAGGGACCTGTCCCCATCCCCTGCTGGGTCCCAGGTGAGGGGGTCTCGGGTCCCCAGGGCAGTTTGTACCCTCGCTCCACCCCAACACTCACCTCTGTCCTCTCCATCCCTCCCCAGGGCCCCAAGGGTGACATTGGCGTCTCCGGAGAACAAGGCGTCCCAGGCCCTCCGGTAACATATTTATTTCTCTTTGCTTTGCTGCCCGGGTGCCCCAGGGGCTGGGGGCAGCCGGTTTGTGCTTGGCCCCAGACACTGGTGATGTGACACTGGTGATGTGACACCAGTGTGTCCCTGCTCCCGGGGACCCACCGCTGGGACCGGAGCAAAGCCTTCGTCCCATCCATCTCCATCCTCCCAGCCATGGAGCTGCCGCCAGGAGCGTGGCAAAGCTGCATCCCGATGGAGACCTCCGTGGTCAGCGCTGGCTCAGGCACCTCGGCCGTTGGTGCACGTTAACATGGATAACTCACCAGCCGGGGACAAATCGCTCATGAACACTGAGCCCCCCCTTACCCCACCTGATCGGGGGGCGCAGCGTCCAGCTCACCACGGGGATGTGGGGATTAAAGCTGTTTGAGCTTGCCAAGCACTTTGAAGATGAAAAGTAATTAATGAGCTGAGCCCTTCGGTCTAGGAAAGGGCAAAATGGCTTTGAAGCCAAGAGCTTTGGCGGGTGAAGCAGCACCAGTTTGGGCCCATTGCTGTTATTGAACCGACAACTGGAAAGGCGCCTGGTGGGGGGCTGCAGAATTAGGAGCGAGTGGCAGGACTGAAATACCTTGCATTTGGCAAAACTGGCTGATTTCCAGCGCCGGCTTTTGCTCTAATTGCGGCTTCCCCCTGGGCTGCTTCTGGGGCTGTTTCCAGCTAAGCCGGCTGTTGTTTCCTTCCCCGCAGGGACCGCAGGGCCTGAGGGGTTACCCCGGGATGGCGGGACCCAAGGGCGAGACGGTAAGTGCTGGTGGGATGCAGGGGTGGCTGTGCCTGGCTCCGGGGTCAGGGGGACCTGGGGCTGAGCCGTGGCGATGCTTCCCAGGCTGGAGGCTGCTTCCCAGGAGCATCGCTAACATGGCTGTTGGGCCATCGCGGGGAGCTGGACGCTGCCTCTTGCTGGTGGAGCTGGACCTGGCTGGGGGCTGAGGTTGGGATGGGAGGAATTGACCCCCCCATGCTCTCTTTGCAGGGTCCTGCTGGTTACAAGGGGATGGTGGGGACCATCGGAGCGGCTGGGCGGCCGGTGAGTGCCCTCCCTCGTCCCCGGGGGCTGCAGGGCAGGCGGGGGACCCCGCACTTCGCTGCTCAGCCCCCATCTTTCTCCCCTCCAGGGCAGGGAAGGCCCCAAGGGACCACCTGGGGACCCTGGTGAGAAGGGAGATCTGGTAGGTAACCTGCCCCGTCGGGGAGGGCAGCGCCGTGCCCCGTGCCATGCCAATGCCCCCTTGTCCCCAGCTTGGCCCCGCTCCATGGCACAGACACGGGCACTGCCCGGGGTGCCTCAATGGGCATCTCCTCCCTCTCCCAGCTCCGTCCCCTGCACCAAGAGGGAAGCTGAAATAACGCTTGCTCTCTCTTGCTCTAGGGTGGCCGTGGCATCAGGGGCCCCCAAGGAGACATCGGCCCCAAGGGGGAGAATGTAAGTACAGCCAGCAGCAGGCATGCCCACATCTAGGGCTGAGCCCCTTGCAAGGAGAAGATCTCTCTGGCCCTCTCTGTCCTGTTTGGGGCCATCCTGCATCCTTGCACCCTGGCTCAGCGCAGGGCTGGAGCTTTCTTTTCCCTTCCCAGCCTTTTTTTGCCCCCACCATGAGGCTTTCAGTCCCTCTTGGAGGTGTCAGACTGAGCAACTCTTCCCCCTTTCTCAGGGTCTCCCGGGCATCGATGGCAAAGACGGCACCCCAGGTATCCCAGGCGTGAAGGTGAGCTGCTGTGGGCAGGGGCTGCCGGGTGCTGCCTGCGCTGACAACGGGGAACGGACACACGCTGTTCCTCGTACCAGTGCTTGCTGGAAATAACGGGGATGGCAAGTGGCATGAGGTCCCGGTCCTTGACATGCCATCTCCTGACTAGTGGAGTGTGGCTGTCCCCATGGGGCCAAGGGCAGCGTCCCCCTTTGGCCAGGGGTCCCTTGTCCCACCCGTGGACACCTCATTTCTGCACCTTTCCCTGCCACACGCTAACATCCTCTCTGTCCCTTGCAGGGCGGCGTGGGACAGGCTGGCCGCCCAGGAACACCGGGACACCGGGGACAAGCTGTGAGTACAGGGGCGCGGAGCCCCCGGCCCGGGGAAGGTACCCCGTTACCTGTGGGGTGGCACCCCCATCCCCGGGTGGTGCCAGGGTGCAGGGCCAGCACCCAGCAGGGTCGCTGCCTCCGGACACGGGGCACCGGGCAGGGTCGCTGCCTCCGGTGCTGTGCACAGGATTTGATCCTGGCTTTGTTTCCACAGGGCTTGCCGGGCCAGCCGGGAAGCAAAGGTGGCCCAGGAGACAAGGTGGGTCTGGGGCAGCTGAGGCCGGAGTAACCCCCTCTGAGCATCCACCCTGCGGCCACGGTGCTGCGGCAGCCTCCATGCTCCGTCCCTGAGCCTGCAGCCTTGTCCCCACGCCATCCCCGCCCCTGTCCTCGCTGTCCCTGAACTGCCTCTGTCTCCTGTTCGCAGGGTGAAGTGGGTGCTCGGGGCCAGCCTGGTGTCACCGGTGCCCCAGGGCAGATCGTAAGTACGGAGATGTCACCGTGTTCCTCCCGGGCACAGCCTGGGGGTTGCTCTCTCTCTCTTTTCCCTATTTGCTGTCACACAGAAAGCGGAGTTGGGCACTTCATCCCCCCAACCCTCCTCATCCCTCTGCCCCTGCGGCAGCATCCTCACGGGGAAGCCCCTGGGGCTGCTTCTCCTGCCCCCCCTTGGCCACCTGGTGCAGTGGCAGCCCTTCGCGTGGCTGCAGGGGACAAGGACAGGGCCACACAATCCTCGGGGAAGGATGAAGGGCAGACGATGGCATGTGAATGCAAGAGAGGCAGCTGATCTGGGTTGGTTTTTTTCTTTTCTCCCTCCTCTTAGGGTGAGCCTGGACCTCGGGGTGAGCAGGGACCGCAGGGTGTCCCCGGGATGAAGGTGAGTCTGGGGCACCACAGGGTTTGTGGCGGTGCCGGGAGCTGCCCCTGACTCTGCTCTCTTCCCGTTCTCTGCAGGGCGACCGGGGCGAGCGTGGCCTCGTGGGCCCCCCCGGCGAGCAGGGGAAAGCGGTGAGTCGTGCCCGCAGTTGGGCTGCGAAGCGGGCTGTGCCTTGGCACGGCTCGGGGATGCTCAGCCCAGGGCGTTCGGGAGGGACGGAGGCATGGCTGGCACCACCTGCATGGATCTCTCGCTTTGATCACGGCCGGGGTCAATCACGCGCCCCGTCCCGCTGTGCCTGGCTGCCGGGGTGAGGGATTAGCCGATGGGGCAAATAGCGCGGGGATTAGCGGGCCCGGGGCCATGCTGGGTTTGCAGCCCCAGCCAGGAGAGGAATTTCCTCGCAGCCCAGTGAGAGCGGGGAGGCTGTCCAGCCCCTCTTGGAGGCTTTCCCGGGGTGGAAAATAGCTAAAAAGTGACCTTTGTCCCTCTGGCTTCCTGAGGGCTGGGGCCCTGTCCCTGGTGGAGCCCCCTGCTCTCGGCATGGCTGAAGGGGAGGCTCCTCCATGGTTTTCTGCCATGTCCCCCCACAGAGGCCAGATTCAGGGCAGGTTGGGATGCTGTGGGGCACCCTGAACTGCTGGAGGGGACAGGGAGCTGCCCATGCATCTTGTTGCCTGGGAGAGGATGCTCTGATGGGAGAGGAGCATCTTCCCATGGCCTCTTCTCACTCTCTTCTCTCTTTTCCCCATGTTACCTTCATCTCCAGGGGCCCAAGGGTGAGCAGGGTCCGCCGGGGATCCCAGGACCCCAAGGCTTGCCAGGAGTCAAAGGAGACAAGGTGACTGCTCCTGGCTGCAGGGGATGGGGTCCAGCTCGGGGAAGCCACGCTGAGCTGGGCTGACCCCCCCTCTCCTTTCTCCAGGGCTCCCCAGGGAAAACCGGCCCCAAAGGCGGTACTGTGAGTACATCACCCTCCTGCCCAGGCTGGGGGATCCGGTGGGGAATCGCTGACAGCCGTGTTTAACTGGGCTGGCACCCACCTCTGCGGGGGGCTGACACCCACTGACACCAGGCACTTTCTCCGTCAATACCCCCGGACCAGGGGGTCGAGCACAGCAGGTGGAAAGTGGCTGCGGAGGAGATGGGTGCTGGCGGTGAAAGTTCACATTTCTGCTTGCCTTTCCTCTAGGGAGATCCAGGCGTTCACGGCCTCGCAGGGCTGAAGGGAGAGAAGGTGGGTCCCCACAGACAGGTCCTGGGGTGGGGGGCACAGGGGCTGAATGGGGGTGCCTGCCCACGCGCTGTGGCCGTGCTGGGGTCTCCTGCCCAGCACGGCCCCGGGCACCGCAGCATTGCACCCCAGCGCAGCCACGGTGCGCTCTGGGGGGGGTACGTGTGCCTCCCCCCAGCTGCATCTCTACATTTGTGCTGTCTCCCCATTGCGTTTCTTGTGTCCTCTGTCCCCAGGGTGAATCGGGTGAGCCCGGGCCAAAGGGACAGGTGAGTGACCGGGGGTTTGGGAGCGAGGGGCTCCCCGCACCTTTGCGCCGGGTGGCTCTGCGGGACCCTCAGTCAGAGGCGATCCTGCTGACAGAGGCAGCGGCACTCCATGGAGCTGCTGCGTGCTGCATGCTGGTCACCTGGGAAAGTATTTTCACTGGAGATGGGCTTCAGTGACCAGGCTCAGCCCTGGATTCTGGTTCAGCCCCCAGCCGCAGCAGTTGGTACTGGAAATCCTCGCGTCTTGGGGCACAGCCCCTGTGCTCAGGATGGGGCTGAGCTCCCTGATCCTGACACCGCTCTCCATCCCCACCGCAGCAAGGCATCCAGGGCGAGCTCGGCTTCCCCGGCCCCTCGGGGGATGCAGGCGCGCCCGGTGTGCGAGGTTACCCGGGACCCCCCGGCCCGCGAGGACTCGTCGGGGAGCGCGGCGTGCCGGGGATGCCTGGCCCGCGGGGCGTAGCGGTGAGTACCCCCAGCGCCCCGCATCCCCTCCTCACCTCCTGCACCACATAGGTGCTGACCTGGGGGCTGCCGCCGTCAGCTTGTTCAGCTCCGCAGGTGAATTGCCTCCGACCTTTTCTCACCAACCAGTTCCTCTGGGAAACGGGTGCTGTTCAGCTCGGGATCTGCCAGTGCTCCCCCACGAGCTCTCCAGGAAGGCTGAGCTGGGGTCCCACCTTTCTAGAAAAGAAGATTTCTTTATTCCTCACTGTATATGGCACCAGCAGCTGGTTTAGCTCCAATATGTATCTTTGCAGCCTGTCCAGGGGACAGAATTTTTCCTTATAAGCCTCATTTTAGACTTGCAAAATGGGGCTGCAGAAAGTTAACAGTGAGAGGTTGCAGCGTGGCTGGGCATGGCGTGAGCTGAGGCTGGAGCACTTGTACTGGGACCAAATGGAAAACAAAGAAGGGTTGGGAAGGTGGCATCAGGCGCAGGGAGGTGCTCTGGACCAGGGGGTTGGGATGGGACCAGCAGATGCAGATGGGGACAGAAGGAACGCTCTCCCTTTACGGCACGTCCCTTTTCTCGCTGCTGCAGGGCCGGGACGCTGGGGACCAGCACATCGTCGATGTGGTCCTGAAGATGCTGCAAGGTGAGGGGGCGAGGGGGACACCGCCGGCTGGGTGGCTGCCACCGCGTCCTGTCCCACACCGGCCCCTCTCTGCCCTACAGAGCAGCTGGCAGAGGTGGCGGTCAGCGCCAAGAGAGCAGCCCTGGGTGGAGTCGGTGCCATGGGACCCCCAGGACCCCCCGGTCCCCCAGGGCCACCCGGTGAGCAGGGCCCGCACGGACCCATGGGACCTCGAGGTGTCCCCGGCATCCTGGGTGCTGCCGGGCAGATCGGCAACGTAGGACCTAAAGGTAGGTGGTGGGTGGCCATACCCACGCCGTGCCAGGCAAAAACCCTCCTCGGGGCTGACCCTGCCCCCTCCTGCCACACTCGTCCCCCAGCTCAGTCCCTGAGCAGGGGCAGCCCCCTCCCCTGCAGGGTCCCTGTTTCCCGCTGCGGCTCCAACGAGTCCTTCCCTCCATTTCTTTCCCCACAGGGAAGCGAGGCGAGAAGGGTGAGCGGGGAGAAGCTGGCCGTGGCCACCCGGGCATGCCGGGTCCCCCAGGGATCCCAGGTAAGCCCCTCTGCCCTGGCACAGACAGGGCAGGCAGCGGCGGGTCCCTGCAGACCCTGCGCCAGAGCAATGATGCGCCCAGCAGTGGCTTGGGACCTTCTGGCCCATCCCTGCAAACCTGCACGAGTTCATCCCACAAATATCCAACTTGTAGCACCCTTTGCTGCATCCTCACTGCCTGCAGCTCTGCCAGCCACTTTCCTGGCCCCTCGGTCTTGCTCACTTGCCGCACCGCTCTGCTAACGCATCCCCATCCTCACCAGCAGCATTTCCCATACCCCAGCCCCTGCTCTGCTCCAGCAAAGGCTGGGCTCAGCACCCACAAACGCAGCACGCATGCACCCGCTGATGGCCACGCTCCCGTTGCAGGTCTCCCCGGCATCCCTGGCCACGCACTCGATGGCAAGGCTGGGGAGCGGGGCCTGCCGGGCTCACCGGGAGAGGCTGGCCGGCCGGGCTTGCCCGGTCCCGCTGGCCTGCCAGGGTTTTGCGAGCCGGCCGCCTGCCTCGGAGCCTCGGCGTACGCCGCCGCACGCCTGACGGAGCCGGGGGCTGTCAAGGGACCCGTCTACTGAGGAGGCACCAGCACCGCGGCAGACCTGGCCGGCAAACCCGTGCCGGGGCTGGCAGCAAAGAGACCAGAAAACTGCAAATCTGTAGGGAGCGACCTCTGCCCGTCCCGGCTGCGGGAGGGCGCTGGGCTCGGGGCAGCCGCCGGAGGGGAAACGCAGCCTCGGGAATTTGATTTGGTGTAGGTATCACCCCCCTCCCACAGCCCGGGGGACGGTGGAGAATAAAGAGAGGTCACCCTGAGCCCTGTCCTCGTTACTGGGGTTCCTTACCCACCCCCTCTGCCCGTCCTCTGCTCCCTGTGCCCCTCCCCAAAGAAATAAATAGTCTTTTATACAAACCCTCTTACTCTGTTATGTCCTGCTTGGTGCTGAATCGGCTCATTGCCGATTTCCTTTTTTTTTTTTTTTAAAAAACAAAAATTGTGGTTTGATTATTTAAGAGACTCGCCAGATCCAGCCTTGTTCACTGCTGGGCACTCAGCTGTAAATCTTTGTAAAATAGGATTATTTTATAACTATGAGTAGAAAAACACCAACTTTTTAAAAAACGGACAATAAAAATGAGATGGATTGTTGATGAACTGAAATGACGTGTTGATTTCTTTGAATCAAACCAAGACTATACTGGTGGAGGCGTGTTATTTGAGGGCTGAAGTTAGTTTTCCTGTTGTTTCAAGCCCCTTGTTGGGTGTCTCAATTGCTCATTCCCATCCCTGGGGACAATTTCAGCCTCTCAATAAGTTTCTTAAGCCCAAACTCCTTTTTTTTTTCCTCTCCTCTTGCATCACTGCAAATGTGCAGAGGAATTTGCCACCCCCGAGCCCCCCGCATTGGAGACTGAACAAATTTGCCTGAGATACATCAGGCACCTTCAAATAAGGCCGAGTCCACCCAAGTCCCCTCGCAATCAAGTGGGCCAGAAAACTATTAGCAGCATTGCAAAAGGTATTGATCTCTTAATAGTTAAAAAGGAGGCCTGCGGCTCTAACAGGATCCGCAGGTGTCTTTCTCATTATTGCCATCGACAGCAGAAAGGATTAAAGCTGTGCAGCGGGAGCAATGGGGCTTCGCTTTGTAAGATAAATAGAAATCAATTTTTGTTTATTAGCAAAGCATGTTCAGCCTGGCAGGGTAACAAATCCCAGGGAGAGGCAGTGGGAAAGGCTGGCCGGGTCCCTCCTGCGGCACAGAGCATCCCTCCACCGGCCCAGGGACCACCAGCAAATCGCAGCCAAAATGGGGCTGGGGCTGAGCCCCCCCGGGCGCGCTTCAGCTGGAGGGGGCTAATCCTGGCAAGGACCAGACCCAAGCCCAGGCAGACCCAGCACCGTGTGCTCTTCCCTCCCCATATGCACCTCGCTGTATAGCAGAGCATTTTCCTGTATGGATCCTTATCTGTCCCCGTGTCCTCAGGCTCTTCAGAAGTGTCCTATGCTCATCCTCCATTTAAATTACCTTCTCCGTGCCCTTTGCAAACCCCTGCCTTGTCACTTAATGTGCAATCAGCTAACTTTAAGGGGACTGTCTTTTATTTAAAAAAAAAAAATTAAAAATTGGAAGTGAAATGCAAATGTTTTATTTGCAAGTTTGAATTTAATCAAGGAATTAAGAAGCCTGTGTATTAATTAGGGGCCAGACTCCGGTTGTTTCCAATGAGTGGCAAACCCACTCCGAATCTGCCTCTTTTCATCAGAGCCTTCATAAATATTCATCCAATAAATAGCAGATTGGATGCCATTACAGAGACAAGAGGGATTGAAACCCAAGTATCTGTGGAAATGAAACAGCTGGAAAGCGTCCAATCTCTGCCCCAAATAATAACAAATCATTATCAGAGGAGGTGAAGAAATAGCCTTGTTGCGCACTTGTCTCCATTGCTGGACAAATGGGGAGATTCATCCTAATTCTTTTGGGGGAGGAATTCAGGTTATCAGACCCCCCCGGGGCCAGCCCGAGGCCGGGCTTGCCCCGGCTCCAGCTGTGCAGCACATCTGGGGCTGCCTCCCGGCTGCACCCCCCAAATCATCGCTTTTTTGTTTTCCCCACGAGAGGGAGCTGCCTGCCCGCTGAATCTCCCTCTTCCCAGCGAGCCCACACTTGGGTATGGCCACTAAAACCAGTTTTTATCCCTGGCAGGGGCTCGCTGCAGGGCTTCCCCCAGGCACAGGGCTGCACCTTGCAAAGGCTGTGCTCTCCCCTTTGCTTTTGGGGGGGAAAGGGTGAACCCCCCCCGCTCGGCCCCTTCCCACCTCCGGGATGAACGCGGCACAGCTGGAATGCGCTGGGAGAAGGGAACCAGGGGTGCGGAGGTTTGCTGCAGGGACACTGGTACAAGGAGGGGCGAGAGCAGAGCTGCGGTCCTGGAGCAGGGAGAGGCCACTTCCAAGAAGGGCAAAGGGCTGCCGGAGGCAGGAGAGCTGCCGCTGTGTCTGCAGAGGGTCCTGGGCTGCCTGGGAGGAGGCAGGGACCCTTCCAAGAAACCCAGGGGCTCCTCACACCCAAGCGTGCACATCCCCAGGCAGGGCTGGCCGGGAAGGGAAGGAATGGGATGGAGCGAGTGCTCCAGCAGTCAGGGACACTGGGCTTGCTGACCTTGCTGCTGTGGGAGCCACACGTGGCCTCCCAGAAGCTGCTAATTGCAGCAGTGGCTGAGCTCTCCATTAGTGAGAGGCAGCTTTGACCTTCAGCAGGCAACCGTGCTCCCCAGCCGCATCCCGGGAGATGCTGCAGGGCTTGCACAGCTACAGCCGGGTTCTGTGCAGCCTCGTGAGTCGGAGGCTGGCAAGGCCAGCGTCTGGGACAACTAAGAAGATTAGGTTTTAATTAAAGTGCCAAGGAAGCAGCTCTCTGGAGCTCTTGCTCTTTTCTCTCCCACGGGCTCTTGCCTGAATTTGAAACATCTCCTGCGGATGGGGCCACGGGGAGCCAGCCCAGGTCCTTGTCACCTCACCTGTCCCACTGGTCACAGGCAAAGGGCCATGGGGCTTTTGGGCTATGCAGCTCCCGTGAGACACAGCAGCTGAGAGCAACCCAATCTATTCTCTGTCCCCAGTCGTTCAAACATCAGGGGCCAGGCCATGGCCAGTCATGACTTATTTTTAAAGAAAAAATGCGTGGAATCTTTTAAAATTATTTCAAAGGGTTTAAGAGCCAAGCTTGTCCGTGCAGCTACAACGGCTCCAGAAACAGGAAGGTGTAGAGTCAAGCATCGTCACGTGGCTTTCGCATGATGAGAAAGACAAAAGGGAAGAAATGAAAGGAAATCAAGGCAGATCCCTTTGGGGTAACACCAATTGCCCCACTGGGCCTGCCGAGACCTTCTGCAAGAGTCACAGCTTGCCTTCTCTTCCCCTCTCCTTTGAAAGCCTTGGGGGAAAAAAAACCAATGGAAGACCGATGGCCTGGAGTAATGAGGGAGCCTCTGATGAGTGCTGTTCAAGGCTGATGAGGCCGGAGGCGCTGGCTGCAGTGTGCACTTGGACAAGCACCACATGTTCCGCTCCAGGGCCATGTGCACCATGGTTGCAGCTGAGGGTGCCATTAGTGCTCCCGCCCGGCCCAGGAGGCAGTGGAACGGCTCCCCTCCACGCCAGCGGAGCCCTGCACGGCAGAGACTCTTCCCGTGCTCACCGCCAGGAGAAGAGAAACCCACCCGCACAGCTCAGGGCAGCTGGAGAGTCCCAACAGTGGCCGGGAGAGGGGACATCCAGCAGAGAGGGTGGGTCCACTATCCCATGGACCACCCTTTTGCGAAGGGACATCATCCCTTTCATCCCTGGGATAGCAGGACCACCTCTCCACTTGGAGGTGATGGTGCCCCTGTACTTGGCACTGGTGAGGCCACACCTTGAATCCTGTGTCCAGTTTTGAGCCCCTCGCTACACGAAGGACATGGAGGTGCTGGAGTGTGGCCAAAGAAGGGCAACGAGGTTGGTGAAGGGTCTAGAGCACAAGTCTTACGAGGAGCGGCTGGGGGAGCTGGGGGTGTTTAGTTTGGAGAAGAGGAGGCTGAGGGGAGCCCTCATTGCTCTCTGCAACTTCCTGAAAGGAGGCTGGAGCCGGGGGGGGTCGGTCTCTTCTCCCCAGGAAGAAGCGATGGGACGAGAGGGAACAGCCTCAAGCTGCGCCAGGGCAGGGTTAGGTTGGATATTGGGAAAAACTCCTTCCCCAAAGGGCTGTCAGGGCCTGGCACAGGCTGCCCAGGGCAGGGGCTGAGTCCCTATCCCTGGGGGGATTTAAAAGCCGGGAAGATGTGGTGCTTAGGGACATGGGTTAGTGGTGTCCTTGGCAGTGCTGGATTAGCGGTTGGACTCAATGATCTTAGGGGTCTTTTCCAACCTTAACGATTCTATGACATCCCTAGCAGAGCACTGCCAAGAGGAGGCATTGCCTCCTGCATGGTTGTCCACAGTCACCCATCAGCATCATCCTCACATCCCACCCCGGTGACATTTCTGTGGCACAGGGGCCACCGTCTGTGCCTGTGGCGAGGGGCAGCACTGCCGCATGAATAATTCAGGGCAATGAGAGAAAAGTTTCCTTGAGCAAGCTAATACATTGATTAGACCAAATTGCCTCCCTCACCCTCGAGGAGGTAAAAATGAGCTAATCACCGTTTGTTCTCTCTTGATAGATGATTAACCACAAATTAGAATATTAAACAGAGGACTTTGGGTACATAAATTAACAGCTGAGAACTAAGTTAATTATTGGAGGAGCCATAAAACTGCTTATTTTTATTCTTGGATTATTGTTTGATGTTTTTGCCTCTTAAAAAGAGGGAGTTATTTTTAAAATGGCTTGTTCTGCTGCTTGCAGCCAGAAGTGCTGTACGTAGCTGCACCAGCCGGGACACGCGGGGTAAATGAATCTCATGCTCCATCAGCAAGAGACAGAAGTGAATCTCCCCTCTGCTGCCGAGAATGGTGCTGCCAGCCCCATCCATGCCCACGGGGCACGCAGGCAGCTGGAGGAGCTGGTCCTGCTTCTCCAAGGAAAAGGTCAAATTTGGATACTGGCTCTACCCAAAAAAGTGACAAGACTCTTGCAGACTGGGGATGGCAGGCAATACAGTGTCGCAGGGAATTAACTTTGTTAATAGCCCATTCATTTAAATGTAAATGGTGAGCCTGGCTGCTATAATGAGGCTGGGAAATCTTATTAGAGACCAAATTAAAGGTTTGTGGGTGAGTGAGTGCTTGTGGAGTGGGCTTGAATGCGAGACAGGGGCTTCCAGGGGGAGAAATGTGCTGCGGCCATGGGTTTGGACCCAGGCAGAAAGCGAATACGCTTGGCTGTAACGCACAGGAGGGAAGGGTGGATTTGGGGTTCGACCAGTGCTGAAGGCAGGACACGAGGGGTTAAATCCTGCCCTTACTGCTGCCTTTGCTTTGTGCTGTCCCGTGGCTGATGCCTGCAGCAGTCCCCTGGTCATCTGCCCTGGGAAGGGGTCCCCATCCCCGAGCCCTCGCCGGGGGCTCAGGGCTGGCAATAGCTCCGAGCCAGACGCCGCTGCAGTGAGCTCCTCGCAAGCAGCTCCATTCCTCTCCTACTTCAATTAGCCATGCCAGCCGCAGCGGTGGCAGCGGGCCACCGGCACGGCCAGTGCTCTCCGGGGCGCACGCTCCTCCTTTGGAGGGGTCCTGCCACACCGCTCCCGCACCCGGCAAAGGGGGAAGGAGCGTGCTGACAAAAGACTGATTTAATTACTAGAATTGTTCTGATTACAGCCTGCAAACACTGTTATCTTGTAATTATTGCCAAGAACATGCCATTAGTACATGATTAAACACAACGTCTTGTGGGCTGCTAGCTGATTGTCTGATGCCTTATGAACTTAATTACTTCATGCTGATAGAAAGCAACTGGAAGGATGAAGCAGGGCAATGGCTCCGGAGGGGAGCTGGGGCTGGGGCACCCCGCCATGAAGGGGCCCTCAGCTCCCTTCCAAGACACTCGGCCCATGTCCACAGGTGTACTCACGATCCCAGCCCCTTAACAGCCCCCCCGAGCCTCAGCCAAGACACAAGCAGGGTCAGGATTAGTGCCTCGGTCCTTTTCTTGCTCTGTTAGATGCCACCTGTCCTGTATTTAAGCTCATCCTGCTGAACCAGCCAACAAACACAGGGCACCAGCTTTCTTCCCAGGTCTCCTAAGGTTCCAGAGTCTCCATTCAGCAGAAATAAAACCAAGAATTCATTTGGTACGTGCTGGTGGCAAGGTGGCATTGGGGGTATCTGGAAATGCACTGTGTCTGGGGGCTGCAGGACAGCCCAAGCCGCAGGCTGGATGTGGGATGCTAATCCTTGCCCAAGCATTGCTGCCCCGGGACACTGGGCTCCAGATCCCGGCAGGCAAAGCAAGAGGAGAACCTGCTGTTGATGGGCAAAGGTCCTGCCTGCAGCCCTCGGCTCCCCCCTCCCCAGGAGCCCTCAAGACGAGCTCGGCAGCGCCTCGCAGCCCATGACAGCACCGACTGCGAGCCGCTTGGTTTCCTTCCAGGAAAAATCAAGTAGCCGCCTGCCTTGGGGACCCTTCAGCACCTCTCACACGCTGTCACCCTGCCTGGTGACAAGGACATACAAACTAATCCTGACATCTCATTAGCAGGATTAATTCTCAACCTCATTCTCCTCTTGGCTGAGAAATTGGCACTTCCACTTGCCGCCGCACCGAGCCCTGCTCCCCTGGCCGGGACTGCTGCTGAGCTACCTGGCTGCAACCGAGCAAAGAGCAGGGAGCAGGAAAACACACTTCTCTCCTGCTTTCCCTCTCCCTCCTGCCCTGGCACCCAGTGCTCCGCTGGCCTCGGCTGGCCACCCACATCCCATCCCCCTGTGTGCCCCCACGCTGTGTTACCTGCTCACAGAGGGGTCTCCACCTCCCTGCAGGAACCGCATCCCCTCAGCAGCCGGGACACACCGGTCTCAGGCTTTCCAGGCACCAAGCTTATGCAACTTTTAAATAAAGACACTGTGGATCCTCAGTGCAGGCTCTGTTGGCTGCCTCCCAAGGGGTTGGGGCTACCTGGCCAGGTGCATTTATAGCAGAGCAGAGCCTGCAGCTGGGATGGGGCAGCTGCGGGACCAGGTGCTGCAGGGAAACCCATCAGCCCCCGTAATTGCTTTCAGGTTGATCACCTGCTGGACTTTTTCATGCTTGCTTTCTAAATGGGGAGCATGTCCTCCCAGGAAAGGGAAAGTCAAGGAGAAAACCCAAAGCCCCTTCTCTGGAAGAGGTTTTCTCCATGTTTCCTCATCTTCTGCCTGCAGCATTGGAGTTATATGGATATACCGTCCTCCGCACGTTGTGTGGCATGAAAAAACTCCATGTGTAAGTGACAAATTGGCCCCAACAAAGGCAAAGGAAAAGGGGGAAACACATTGGAAACGGGTCTATTAGCCCAGCCTGAGCTCAGCAACGGATCTATGAATAAAATATGAAAAGCACGAATTTATAATGGCTCATAAACATTTAATCCCCTTATGCAGAACATACATATTTTTATATCCAGACGTATGGGCTGCAGAGCCCTCTATTTATGGAAGCGCAGTCTGGGTAAACAGCCTGCTGCTGGGCGAGTGCAAATCGCTGGGTATGGGCCCACTCAGCCCCGTCCCGTGCTTGCCCTCCCACGGAGCCCAGCGGTGCACGGACAAGGACGCTTGCCCGTCCCCATGCCCCTGCCTGCTCCACCATGATGCTGCCGGGATGAGGGTTTGCACGGCACTGGGAAAAATCCTTGGAGACAGCTGCAGTGCTGGCTCTCGCCTTGCTGCAATGGGGAAAACTGTGTCTGTTCACATCTGCGTCACCCGGGGCACGGAGTGGGGTCTCGCCCCACCGCCCTCCCACCCGCGCGGGGCAGAGCCCCCGTGTCGCTGCCGCGGGGCTGCAGAGATGGGGGATGATGCTGGGGCCGGTGCCGCTGCCTGCGCTGGCTCCTGCTGGATTTATTCCAGAGTAACTCAGGGCGGAATCTGCCTTCCTGGACTCAGAAGTACGATAAAGGTGCTAAATGGAAAAAAGTAGAGGAAAAAGTGAAACGGCCCCGGTTGGGCTGGGGTGCCGGCTCGTGGGAGGCGGGGGAGCCCCGGGGTGGTGCTGGCTGACCCCGGGTTCGGCTCTGGCTCCTGAGCCACGTTTGTGTTTCTCTTAAAAAATTATTTCCATTGCAATAACTTTGCTCCCGTCAGGAGGCAGCCTGGTGTCAGATCCATTTTTATGGCCCGCTGAAAATGCCTTTTCTGTGCTTGCTCCTTCCCATCCTTTCTCTTTTGCCCTTTATTTCCTATCTTGCAGGAAAAGGAGAGAAAATCCCCAGCAGATTTGCTGTTTATAGAGTCGTGTTCAACACAAGCAAATCAATACAACAAACTGTACAGTGTGATTCTGGGCCTTGAATAAACAAGGTCCCAGGCAATTTAGCCAGGTGCCTGTCACGTTCAGGTACCCTCCAGATCACAGCCTGAAATGAAACCAAAATGTCTCTTTGCAGGAGTTAATTACAGCTCTAAAATTCTCATCTCTTTTCACCACCAGCGCTATATTGTGTGGCTTCGGGTCCCAGGCAATTTCGGCCAGGCTGGAGGAGGCATTGTGCAGCTTGTATTGCCAGGCAGTGAATTTTGGTGAGGGGAGTGGGGACATAGAGGTGAGGATGGGGGGAGAGGGCAGGATTGAGCGACCGGGGTCCTGGGCTGGGTGCTGCTGCTGAGCTGCTTTATCCTCTGTGCCCAAATCTCTCGTTGGCATGCCAGCGAGCGAGGGCTCTCCGTGCTCCTTGAGCACTTTGAGACCTGGGGTGACTGGAGCTGGGGTGGGATTTGGTGTGGGGCTGCTACCATCCATCCCATGCGAAGATGGTTGGACCTGAGCTTTTGCCACGGGCACTTGGCAGAATCAGATTTTGCTTCTTGGAAGTCGGTCCCCACCAAAAGCTCCTGCAGAGATGTCCTCGGCGGTGTCGGTGCACTCACAGCCACGTGCTGGCTTTGCTCCAGCCGCACATGCTGGACAAGCCAGCAATCAATGCAACGGGTACAACTGTGAATTACACGTACGAGCGGGGATTTTCATTAAACGGGAACAATTCTCACTAGTCACCAGCTTATAACAGGCAAAAGCAGCTTTTAACTGCCTCTTGGTCTGGTCTCCAGCAGGAGCGGTGCCCATGGGAGCAGATCCATCAGCATCCTTTGGCACCGGTGCTGGGCACATCACCTCGTGACTGCAAACGCCCATTCATTAATGTTTCCGAAGCACTTTGAGACCCACAAATGAAGGGTGCTGTGGAGATGCAAAGTGCTATTAAACCCATAGATGAGCCATCAATCATCGGGCCTGACTGTTGCAATATCATATTTCTTATTGATGGAATTAGCAATGCCGAGCTCCCAGCCCAATCAATAACCTTAATAATTCCATCAAGGTCATGTCAGCTTTCATTTCCCTCAGTATGTTTTCCAAAAGAAACTCATTTCTAAAACCAAGAAGTAAAGGCGTTGCCTACATCTTACACAGCTCCTGCTCCAAGGTGAGGCCTGGGGCCATATCGGGCGGTGGGACCCGCAGCAGCCTTGCTGTGCTCTGCAATAAATCAGGAGGCATCGCCCATCGGATGCAGAAACCTGGCTGAGCTCGGCTGGCCACGGCCGGGCATCCTTTGCTGAAGCAGGGTTTAGGTCCCCCAGTGAGGACTGGCTTAGAACTGGCTTTGATAGACAGACAGCTAATGCTGTACCGTTAATATGTCACCCTTCTAATGTCCCTCACTGCTGGACAGCCTCTGTTGTCCTTCAGAATATATTTCCATCCCAAACACACACGGATTCCTGGATTCTCCTCGCTAGTAAATCTTTCTCTTGCTTCTCCTGCTGCCCTTCTGCTGGGGAAGGACGAGCCGTTCCCCAGCTCAGGGCAAGTCCTGGCCCTCTGCGTCCCACAGACCGGCGCTTTCGGCAGCCTTGAGCTGTGCTGGAGCCTCGGGGCCGTCGCTGTGCCGTGCTGGCCGGCGCTGCATTTGGGACGGTGACTTTTCTCCGGGGAAGGGGACGCCACCGGTTGAGAGCAGCTATCGGCAGAGAGAGGGTGTTACGGAAAGGCAGGGCTATCAGATGAAATGGTCGTTACGTTTCAAAGCTACAAACAGCAGCTGTAAGCAGCTCAAGCCTCAGAGGTCTGATGCCTCAAAGAATCCCGGTATTTACCAGTCACACTTCAAATTGCTGCCTGAACTAAAGGATTTGATTGCAGTTTAAAAATGGAATTACTGTCTGTTAAGAGTGTGTTGGGAAGTTATTAGAGACCTGTTTACTGGGGTTTTTGGAAACATCTTCCACTAAAATCTCTCTGCAGGAGCTTGGCAGGTGATGGGCACGGTTTTACTGCAGGTGCAATAGTAGGTGGGCAATAATAGGGGTGCAATAATAATAAAAAGGGGTGCAATAATAATAAAAAAGAGTGCAATAATAATAGGGGTGCAATGGGAGAGCCCCTTCCCTGCGGCACACAGGCAGGCGGCGGCCTCGGGTTGGCAGCCCTGGGAGGAAAACCGGCTGGGTGCTGGGGACCAAAACACATCCCAACAGAGATGCAGCCTCCCCCGGCTCCTTGCAAAAGGCAAACTGCTGCCCCCAGCTTTTCCTGCACAATGGTGGGATTAGGGAGGAGAATGAGCCGCTCGGTCCGTAGGCAGCGGCTTTGCCTCTCGTTCTGCTGGAAGGACTCAGGGCGGCAGGAGTCTTCTTAAAGGCTGTTCCTTGCTCTGCTGCCGACCCTAATCCTCCCTCGCATCAGGGCCCTGCCATTGTCTGGGCTTTACGAGGCCCTGAATCTGCGCTCGAATCTTTTCGTGTGTATTATTAATCCTGTGTCTCCATTCCTGTGGAGATGGATTTAATGAGGGTAATTATGATTTGCAAGAGAAAAACCGCTCAAGCTGCAAATAGTGCCAGCAATTCCCCTTTTCTTTCTCTCTCTGCCACAGTAACTCTAGAAGCACCAAGAAACGCTATGTTCCCTGCTTAGGTCAAAAACAAGGTCCTGCAGCTTTACTCCTGCAAGGAGGCCCCTGTTGCTGCTCGCTAAACCTGCTGCCCTGGTCCCTGTCTGCTGGGAGAAATGCTCCCAATTATGTTGTTAAAGCAAGCCGCAGCGGCAGTGCCTGCTGCTGGGGTGGGAGCAGCTCCCCGGAGCCAGCGCCCTGCTGCAGCTGCACCCAGGGACCTGCTGCAGCCTGCCGAGACCCCGAGTCCACCCTGGAAATATCCTTGGAAGCAACAAATTCCTAAGCTGGAGCTCTGCTGCCCCAGCCTGGTGCTTGCCAGCATCCCGCTGGCTGCTGAGAAATGAAAGGCCCAGGGGCACTGAAGGATGGGTCATCTCCTGCAGCACCCCGGGGCTCGGTCCTGCTTGCAGCCTTTGTGGCTGCTCCCAAGTTCACGGGCAGTTGGAAGGTCCCGTAGATTCTCCCATTACGGAGAGGAATGCTTTAGCCTTGTTTTTCCTGATGGATTAGCTCTGCACGAACGGCCTGGATTCTCCCAGGGTTTTCAATCATATCTGATTTTCTCATTTCTCCCATGTCTCTGCATTGTGTGCCCCAGGGGGTCACTGAAACCCGGGGGGCTGCTGGAGGCTGTGCTGGGAGAGAGGTTGGAGGGGGTGTGCTGGTGGGGGGAGTAACGAGTACCCCGGGGCAGCGCAAAAAGTTTGATTTCAGAGGTCAAGACGACAGGAACAAAATATTAGGGCAGTCCAAACTAACAGACACCTCTCCTCATTTATTCTTTGTCTGCCGATGGCGACTCATCGCTCCATCGGCCCATTTCCCATCGCCTCTGGGCTGACCAGTGCATTCCTGCAGGTTGCTGAACTTCTAGCACAAAGAGAGCATCTTCAAAGACACCAAAGCATCTCTGCCCAGTGCTCAGCCAGCTTTTCTTCCAAGCCCAGCTCTGTATCTCTCTTGCTTATTTCAAGTCAATATTTTTCCCTTTGTAGCTTGAGAAACACTAACATTTTGCATTAACTCCCATTCCTTCTGCCTTATTTATTTATTTACTGCCTGCATTGCATTAAATCTTGGAAGTGTCAGCCCCAAAGCCCCTATTTCAGACACACAACGGCCAAAGGTGCTTGGGGGGCACTGTGGGATGTGTAAGGGTAATTTTTTTCTAAGGATTTGGCTCAAGATGGAGACGGATTTTCATGGCTTGCCTCAATGTGAAGGGATTTGCATGTACATAAATACCGGTGCAAACCGAGTGCTTGTAGTGCCTGTGTTTGCACCAGTGCGCATTGTGTGGGTAAGGCAAGTCAAAATCGAAACAAACTGTGTCAATAGCATTATAAGAAAGGAGAAATATAATACTTTCCATAAAAATCCATCTTTCCATAAAGATGGATTGAAAGGTGCTCTGCTCCTCCTGGGATAAACTCCCTCCCTATCTCTAGAGAGCAGGCACAGGGTTTCATGGCACTGTAAATCCAGCTTCAGGGCTTCTAGCACCAGATAAAAAGCCTCTGTGGCTATATGACATAACACACTGATCCAGCCTAAATTCACCCTGCCAGTTCAAATTTGCTCAGGCAGTTTTGATAGGCTATGCCTGCATGGCAGGTTTATGCTAGATCAGGTATCATCCATCCTCCTGCAAGCTGCAGAAAACGGGACTAAATTTCTGTTGTCTGCCCAGGGCAGCTCTGTGTGTGCCGTGCTGATCCGCACAGAATCATGGAGTTGTTTAGGTTGGAAAAGACCCTTAAGATCATCAAGTCCAACCGCTAACCCAGCACTGCCAAGGCCACCACTAACCCATGTCCCTAAGCACCACATCTCCCCGGCTTTTAAATCCCCCCAGGGATGGGGACTCAGCCCCTGCCCTGGGCAGCCTGTGCCAGGCCCTGACAGCCCTTTGGGGAAGGAGTTTTTCCCAATCCCCAACCTAACCCTGCCCTGGCGCAGCTTGAGGCCGTTCCCTCTCGTCCCATCGCTTGTTCCTGGGGAGAAGAGACCGACCCCCCCGGCTCCAGCCTCCTTTCAGGCAGTTGCAGAGAGCGATGAGGGCTCCCCTCAGCCTCCTCTTCTCCAGGCTGAGCACCCCCAGCTCCCCCAGCCGCCCCTCCCCACCCTTGTGCTCCAGCCCCTTCCCCAGCCTCGCTGCCCTGCTCTGCCCACGCTCCAGCCCCTCCATCTCCTTCTGGGGGTGAGGGGCCCAGCGCTGAGCACAGGATTCGAGGGGCGGCCTCACCAGTGCCCAGTACGGGTGCACCATCACCTTCCTGGTCCTGCTGGCCACACCATTCCTGATACAAGCCAGGATGCTATTGGCCCTCTTGGCCACCTGGGCACACTGCTGGCTCATATTCAGCTGGCTGTCGCCCAGCTCCCCCAGGTCCTTCTCTGCCAGGCAGCTCCCAGCCGCTCTTCCCCAAGCCACGCTGCTTTGCCACCCAGTATTGCACATACCCCGTCCCAGGGACGGCACCACCGTTGCGGGAAATTCGTCTACCGACTTCCTTGCAGGGCTGGGTGGGAATGTTACTGTTTTGGGAGGGGAAGAAGAGGAGAAACAGGGTGTTTTCTGTTTGCAAGAGCTTTCCAGCTTGCTTGCTTTGCCTCCCCCCAGCTCCCAAATATTGTAAACACAGACCAAGCAACCCCCCCTCTTCTATTCCTGGTGCTGCAGAGGATGGGGAGGTGACAGGGGGACACCGGGAGCATCCTTGCTGCTGCCGCCAGGCAGCCCGGGGCAGTGGGGTCAGTCCCAGCGCATCCCCGGGCCGCTTCTCCCGCCTCCCCTGTGGCTGCCACACTCGGGGGGACCGAGCCCCGCGGCCACGGCCAGGCCGGGGTGACCATGCGTGGGGCTGCAGGCACGGTGCTCCCACGCTCCATCAGGCTTAACGAGGCTTAGTTAAATGGCCGGAATTCCTTTGCAGAATCGGGCCCTGTTTCTCTTCACCTCATCTCGCTTCCAGGCTAACCCCAGCTGAATTAATCTCCCTTAACATCACCCAGGTTTTTCTAGGTGCATCGTCCTGTTTGTTGCTGGGTAGACAAGCCCTGAGATGCCATCTGCGTGCCTGGGGAAGCCTTCAGAGCAGCTTCACTCTTCCCTCAGTCGGAAGGGTTTCCCTGCTATCCTCCCTGACGTACCTTTGTTGTGATTTCTCCCCTGTCCGCCATGGGATGGGGAACAGCAGCTCCCTCGGGTCTTTGCAGTGGCCCTTTAGGTCTCCTGCTTCCCCTCCAGCCTCTTGTCTTTGAGCTAAATAGCACTCGTACCCCCCAGGTTTCCTTGAACACCAGTTTGGAGATGGGAGGGCTGTCTCAGCGCCTCTGCTTTTTAGGAGAAATAGCAGCAATCAAGATAAGCAGGTGCTTGCAGCCGACCGACCTCCCTGCCTGCTCCAGCCTGTCCCGAGCTGCCCGTTCCAGCAGGCATTTGGCAGCCCCTGCTCCCCATTCCCCTTCCCCTGCTCCCCATTCCCCTTCCCCTAGCACGACACGGCTCCCTGAGCCAAAGCCCATCTCCTTTTTACTGTATGACTTGTCAGGAAAATATACAAAACGAGAGAGGTGGAGAGTCCATTCTTATGCATATGAATCGCTCCAACTGCTCTGTATTGATCTTACTCTACTTTATCTTTCCCCGCCTGCTTACACCACCTCTTCAGGTACCTGCGAAATTCAAATACTGAGAGAGCGAGGCAGAAAACAAATGGGTATTTCCTGAAGCTGTGGGATTTTTGGTGGACTTTGATGAGGAGCATTATTTCTTAGCACCTGCCTCTTACAAAAGTAGCCCAGAACGTCATAACGTTGTCTGTGCAAGAGCTGTAAGCCTCGAGTCCCCTTAGACATTAAAAATGTGCACACATATATATAGCTCTGCACATCTTTGCAAATGCACAGCTGTGTCTGCAGCAACTTTTCTCAGCTGTGCACTCACACAAGCCTACAGGTCCCTGGGAAGCGTTCAGCCAACTCCTATATATATCCCTGCATGCATTTAGTACATAGCTGCTTGTATATCCATATGCATGAATAGAAATGAATATGGATTAGCATTTGCAGGCTGTGCATTATTACGTGGCGAGGATGAGCACCATGTCTTGGATCCTGTTTCTGTAAGTGCTGTTAAAACCACAGAACACAAGAGGGTAACCTGTGAGCGGAAGATGCTTGATGTGCAGGGAAACACGACGGTTAGTTTATACGATGGTTCATGGGCTCAGCAAACCTGGGGCTGGGCGCTGCCTTGGAGCTGCCACAGCCAAAGAGGGTTTCGGGCAGGGTCTGGGCGATGATGAACGCCGATGTTAGCAAACACGGGGCAGGCTTGTTTGAAAAGGCATCAAATAGCAACAGTTTGGCATCAGGCGGTGCAAGGCTGACGCAGGGTACGCGTGCGTGCGCGATGTGCAGATCTGCAACCAGGCATGGGGGCTGTGGGGACGGTAACCCCCTTCCCGTATTAATGGTGCCCCATGGAGTGGGGTCTGTGCCTCCCGGTGAGGAAAACACAGCTTTCCCCACGAATATTACAAATATATTCAGCCCCCAAACTTATGTGTGCACATTAATGCTAAGCGTATCCTAAAATAAATGCATCCCTGGCATATATCTGTGCACGTACTTCACACTCCCACGTCTGCTGCGATTCAGGGCCCAGGTCTGCTCAGCCATAAAGAGCCGTGAGGTGTTTTAAACTATTTCCTCTCTTTACAAATCCTCCTCCTATTTTCTAATACACTGAACTATGAAATTAGGAGCCTGCGTGGCAGGCGCGTGAGCCCTTGTCGTCAGGATCTTTCCCAAGCGATGGCAGATGTACGGCAAAATTCAGAACCAGAAGAACACTCACAACTGCATTTTTAACTTATTAAACAAAGATTGTCAGCTACTTCCTAAAATTGCTGTATTTTCACGTTTGCTTTCAGACCAAGCTGTGTATCCCCGTGCCTGCCGCTGGGCCGGTGACTTGCCCTTGTGCAGTGTCCCCAGCGCTGCCCACGCTCTCTCCAGGGTGGATTTTACTCCCAATCATAACACAAGGTGCAAGGAAATCAAGCTGAGTTGATGGGGCTTATAATGGCAGGTTGGGGAAGAAGGGAAGCATTAATATACACCTCCCTGTAAGCCTGAAACAGTAGGGTCCCCAAATTTAAATCTCTTCTGCATGAGGGACTTTAATGAGCTCGGGATGAGGCTTGAACCTCAAGCTCCTCCGAGCTGAAGCCATGAGCGCCTGCTGTTTGCCCAATGGAGTAACATCACCGCCTGGCTCCTGGGAAGGGGAAAATCAGTGATTAGAGGGCAAATGCTCCCGAGTCAGTCGCTGGGACCATGGTCTGGAGGTTTGGGGGGAAAACCTCTGTGTTTGCACCCCAGGGTTTGTCTTGGAGCCTCTTTCAGCCCTGGCTCACGCACCGCGGTTTAAACAATGCTCCTTGCGCCCCAGGAGAGCGGTCCAGGACCCCTTGGGCTCCCCCAGCACAGCCGCTTTCTCTCTCAGCTCTGCTCTCCTGACTGCCCTGCTTGAGCTTTTTGCTTTTGACAGAAACCAGCCTGTAGTGGACAAAAGGATGCCTCTGAAACTCTTAAAAGGAGCCAAAATAAATGATTCTATAAATACCTTTGTCCCTAACTATTCATCGCGCTCTTGCAGATGTTCTTTGGCATTAGAAATCCCCTTGGCCCTTTTTAGCTTGTACATATTTAATGGGAAATTAGGTCTTAAATCCTCCGTCTCCTTGCCGGCTGCAGGAACCCTCTCTGAGGTTAGGCAAAGATTTGGTCTATGGCCAAGTGCAGGATCAGGACTCAGCATTTCTGCGGCGAATCTGAGTGTTGGCACCTTCCTTTGGGAATCCTGGCTCTGCTTTTCACCCACCCTTGCCATAACCAGAGAGCCAGAGCCAGAGCCAGACTGGGTACCCAGGCGGGGAGGAGGGAGCATTACCTGCTCCATTTACCCTCGTTGTTCACCAGCCCTAAATATCCGCCAGAAAGGTGTAATTTTGTAATTATTTCCCTTTCATTAGCTCTGGCTGCGCCTTGTCAAGGAGGATCCCAGCCACAGGCAGATGCTGCCACTTGGCTTTTCCCCCCTTTCCTCCTTTTTTCCAGCTTTGACACCTGGGGAGCAGCTGCCCAGTTGGATTCATTCACTCAGAGCCATGCAGCAGCCAAGGCGAACTGGAGTCCAGCAGAAATATTTCAGCAGTGCTAATTACAGCAGCACCGTCAATAGCAAGCCAAGGTTTGTACCTATGGCAGAGGCAGTTTCTCTCCCTGCTGTGCAAATAGGAATTAACTGTGAGGGACCCAGAACAGCGATTAAAATGCAACCTAAACTGGAGGCAAGGTGTGACCTGCAGGGAATTATGGTGCATATGGAGAATCAGCTCCTTGAGCAGATTTTGTGATGCCTTTGGTGAGGCAGGTAAGGTCCCAGCTGATGCCCCCAGTATGGCCCAGAGGTCCCCCAAAGGAACCAGGCCACCCAAGGATCTCCCTCCCCAGCCTCCATAAACCTGCTCCGCAGGGAGAGATGTCGCTGCCTCTGCATTTATTACAGGTCAGGCTTTCCCAGCCGCCGGCTCAAAGGGCCCTGAATCAACGCATGATTTATGGAGCTGAGTGGGAAAGGGAGGGGTTTTCTGGCTTGCTTTTTTGGCTCGGTTCAGGGAATTCTGCAGCCAGTTCAGCCCCTAAATTGGGGAATAAAGCAGACCCCTCTGTGACCCTACCTGCTTTGCCCTGTCCCCAGTCCTTGCTGGGTGCTGGGGTGGGCTCAGCACAGGAGGGGAGGCAGAGGCTGGAGCATCTCTGAGCACAGCGCAGTCGGCCGCGGGGTTGCTGCACAGCCCTTCCATGGGAACATCCCCATGCGCTTGCCCGGGCAAAATGGCCCAATGGCTTCCAAACCCCTGCTTCTCTGGAGCAGAAAGGAGAGGGGAGGGGAGCGACTGGCAGCCGGTGGGGAGCAGACCCCAGCCTCTCTTCCCCAGCCCCCAAGGTGAGACTCAGGCAGATGTTACCTGCTGCCTGCACTGCCTGCACTGCCTGCACCACCTGCACCAGCCTTCCTGCCGAGGAGGACAGCACACGGACCTCAGACACCAGCAGCAGCAGCAGCAGCAGCTCATCTCCTGGCTGCAGCCCTGCTAGCGCAAACTTTTCTCCATTGCTAAGGTAGCCCTTTTCCCACTTCTAGAAGAGAGAACAGCAAGCTCATCTCCCTCCCCAAGTGGAAGCTGTAAACTATTTTCCTTTAAAAGCATCACTAACGAGCATCGATTGGGCTCAGCTCCCTCCCTGCCTGGCCAACGCCACTGCCAAAGGGCCGCGGGAAGATTGATCCACAGCGTTCCCCCGCGCCGCTCCCCAGAGCCCTCCTCTGTCTCTTTTCTCAGAAAAGAAAAAGGTTTCTTTAGCAGCTGATGGGAAGGGAGCAGGGGGATGTTCATCAGCGCCGCAAGCCCGGGCAGCCTCGTGGCAAAGGGTGCGGGGCTGCGGGTGGGATCCTCGCCCTGCGCTGGGTCCCTGCTGCGGAGCAGGGCTGGGCGCCTGGCTCTGCTGCCAAGGCATGGGAGGACCCTTCCCTCCTCTCTATCCCAGTGTCGTTAGGCTGGGATGCTACAAAAAGCTAATGAAGGAAGAAGCATTCCTGGAGGTATTTAAAAGCCGGGTAGATGCGGTGCTTGAGGACATGGTTTAGTGGCGGACTTGGCGGTGGTAGGTTAACGGTTGGACTCGGTGATCTTAAGGGTCTTTTCCAACCTTAACAATTCTATGATTCTAATTCTATGATTCTATGAAAAAGAAAGTAATATTTTAAAAGAATAAGGAAAAAAAGAAGTATTTAAAAAGAATAAAGAAAAAAAGAAGTATTTAAAAAGAATAAAGAAAAACAGAAGCATTTAAAAAAATCAAGGTTTTGCATCTCTAAAGATAAGGGATGGGGGACACTCGTTTCCGTCTCTCCCACTCGCTGCGCTGCGTGGGAGAGAGGTGACTACCAGCACTTCAAAATTTAGTATCTCCTCCAGGCAAAACAACCGTGCACGGAGATCTGCCCGTTTCCATTTCACCGTGCAGAGGTGTCACAAGCCCCCGAGCTCACAAGCAGCTATTTTGCAGCCAGTTTGTCCCCATCCCGCTTCTCAGCTGCAGGCTGAGAGCAGAGCCCGTGGCGCAGGGAAGCTGTGTCAGCCCCAGCGTGGCGAGGAAACGCCACCGCACCGCAGGGTCGAGTCGTTGTGAAGGCTGGCTTATTTGCTGCCAATTCCCAGCAGTAAACAGCGTCGAGGAATGAATTGATTCTGTGCAATCTCCACGTTAGATGCAATTATATCTTATGATCTGATAAAAGCCAGGATTTATCTCCTGCTTTGATAGGCAGCCCTTTTCTTCCTCTAGTGTTTTAGCCGTAAATCTCTCTCCCTCTCATTATACTTTATCACCATGCAAACGGTTTGGAGAGAAGGATATTTTAAACACTGAATTAACATACAAATGTAAAAAAAAAAAAAAGAAATAACAACCCAAACCCATGCCCTGCAAGAGCAGCATAATATGGAGAAAAAGAATTGTGCATTAATGCTAATTGAAACAGTGAGGGCCCCACTTACATAATTTTGAATATGCATCAATTGAACAAAGAATTAATGGAACTTAAAAAAAAAAATCCCAACAAAAGAACCCCCATTTCTTTTTCACCATTAATATTGTTAAAATGTTTTACATTCTGGGAATAATTGTCTGTTTGTGAGTGAGAATTAACCCGTGAGTCATCAGATCATTGCATAGTATTATCTTTAATAGTTATTATTATTTTCATATTTCCCAGAATGGTGCTAAACACAGCACAAAACCAAATCAGACCCAGCAATTGCCGGTCTTTAGAGAAAAATCTAACAGCCACGACCGGGCACTCTGTGTTAAGCTGCTTTAAGTTGCTTCCTTGCCTCAGTTTCCCCAGTGCATCTGGACGGCCGCTCTCTCCTCTTTCACCTTCTTGGCTGGGGGCAGCGAGGTCCCTCCCGACCCACACGGGCACCTTTCTCCTTCCTAAAGCCATCAGCATCTTCCTTGGGTCGAGCTCGACCCCCTGCTCACCCGCAGCGCTCTGCTCGTGTGCGTGTCCTCTGCTCCCAGGTGTTTAAGGAGCTGAAGCCGCTCCTGGTATTGTTGTATTTCCATATGTGACCCCAAGGTCTGAGCATTCAATTAAAATCGCTGTATAAATTACTGCATATGCTAATGGCGATGGAAGAGGTTCGGTGTGATACCAGAGCCTCTGAAGGCGTCGATGGCAGAGTTCAAACAGCCTCGCTGCGAGGAATGAAACACCAGCCAGGATCGGAGTTTGGGTGGTAATTAAGATTTAAAGGAGAGCACCTTTTGAAGGGGGAAAAGCAGATGCATGAATAAACTATGAGTGACTGGGAAGAAAGTTGGTTATTCCTTTATAAAGAGCCCTAATTTAATTAAGGTGTGCAGAGCCTCGCCCGCAGGGCTCTGCCAAAGCCAGCCACGGGACAGCGATCCCCACCGCCTCCAAGCCTTTCCCTTTCCCATCCCTAATTTCTTCATTCTGCAGATTATTTTTGCATTTCATTTTTTCTTCGCAGACATTCCACTAAACCATCCCACCCCTCTCTGGCATTTCCCATTGCAGGTGTGATTCAATCCCGCCATCCCCGCCGCCCTCCACCCACCAGGCTCCTCTTGAAGCCCAGCCCGGCCCTTGCTCCTTGAGGCTTTGCACGCTGCTGGCAGCCCGGCAGCCGAGCGGGGGGTTTGCAGGCTGCGGTGCCACTCACTGCATCTTCAATACCTTGAGGCCAGACTACATTTATGGGAATGTAACTAGGTTAGAGGAGACCAAAAAAAAAAAGAGAACCTGGCATGTGAATGTAGGCTAAGGAGACCACAAGCTTTAATCTTCTTCAGGGGGATAAATGGGAAAGAGGCGGAAAAATTTGTCCCGTCCAATATTCCCTATATACATAATATATATATTTTTTTTTTCCCAAAAGTCCTGTTGTGAAGCTGGGAGAATACCTCGAATGGGATGTAAAAATGAACTTTCTTAGGCTGGGCACTGATGCCAAAGCCTTCCAGCTAAGCCTGAGCAGCCCCTGGGATGCCAAAGATGAAGGAGCAGCCAGTGCCTGGCGTGGTCCAGCACCCCGGACCCAATGCCGGCATCCCCAGGGGCCGATGGGCTCCCAGCTCCCTCCTTCCCCTCTGTCCGCTCCCTCTGTTTCTCTCTTTTATCCAGCTGGCTTCTCTCCCGCATGGCAGCACCCGTCCCCCCTCTGAGCTGACCCGGGATTGGCGGGGCAGGGTTTCAAGGGCATCACCCACGTCGCGAGCTGCTCCCAGCAGGCGCCGCGACCTGCGAGAGGCGCTGGGCCACGCTCCCAGGGCACAGATGGTGTTTATGTGTGAGGAATAACCGGGCTCGCTACCACTGCCTGAGCTCCTGAATGTTAATCACGGCACCGGCAAGCTGCTGTATTTCCCCGAGTGGGATCCAAACTCGGTCTCGCCTGTTTCTGGAAAGCATCCGTGGTGCGTGCCTGTCGCTCCCACCCACAGCGGTTCATGGGTGCGCTGCACCCGGGGCTGTGCTGGGCCTTGGTCAGGCTGTGTCTCGGGCTCGTCCTGGCTCTTGCCGCATCCCCCGGCTCTGCAGTGCCTCGTGCTGAGCCTCCCGGCAGCGTGTGCCCTGGCTGCTCCCTCCCAGCTGGCTCCTGCGAGGCGGAGAAGGAACAAGCTCCCAGCCAGGACAGTCCAGGAGCCTGTTTTATGCAGCTCATTGCAAGGCTGTAATAGTCTTCAGGTGCCTTAAACTGGACCAACCGCTGAGGGTGGTGGGTATCAACTGTGTGATGAAGCCAACTTCTCTTTGCTGTAAGCATGGGATACGGAAAATCAGGCACTGAGGAGGCTGGTGAAGCTTCCAGCCGAGCTGCAGTGTGACAGCAATCGATTCCCTTCCTTTTAGGAGGCAAAACGCCGCGCTCCAGCCACCTCCTCTGCACGTCTCACCTTCCCTGGCATCTGGGGGGTGGTGGCTTTCCAGGGGAGGGCATCTGAGTGGCCAGAGCCTTCTCCAGCTGGCGCCAGCTTTCCTTCTCCATCCAGGCAGCTCCAAGGGTGCCCAGAGCACCGCGCATCCAGCCGGCTCCATCCCTCCTGCAGCTGGGCTCAGTGCGGGGCAAAGCACCGCAGGAGAGATTTCTGTCTCTGCGGGCAGCAGATCCCAAACCAAGGCAAAATCAGCCATGATGCCAAGGTGTGCAAAGAAAACCTGGATCTTTGCTCTGCTGGGGCATCTGTAATGTGCCCTGGGAAGCGATGGCAGGCTTATTGCTGATGTCCTTTCTGCTTGGCAGGCACCAGCAGCTCCTGAGCTGCAGGAGCCGATGAGGTCTGTGACAGCTCCGAAACGCAGGACAAATTGCTGGGGACAGTGATGGATGGCTCGCTGCAGCTTGTGCCGTGCCTCTGCCGCTGCTCTCTCGGTGGCACGGGGTATGTTGGAGTTAACTCTGGGACAGCTTTGGTGCAGGGTCACTCACTTCTCCTCTGACCCAGCTGCAAAATTCATTAGCTGTCTTCCCCGAGAAGCCGGTGCCCTCACCCTGGATAATTCTCACCCAAAGGGTCTCTCTACATCAGCACCGCAATATGGAGATGCTTTTAAGGGCCAGAAACAGCCACCTTGAAAACGTCCTCTGCTTTGTAACCCTCCTTAGAGGATACAGAGCTGGTGAAGGTTCGGGGGCTCCTCTCTGTTCCCCCAGCCGGCTGGTGCGCATCCCAGCGCAGCCCGCACGGATCCAGGCGGTGATGTGCTGCACCGAACCGGGAAAGTTCTCGGAGGCGCTGGACAGGTATGAGCCTAACCCAGCCCCATGACACCCGAGGGTACGGGGCAGAGCCCCCCTCCCCAGGCAGCCTTGCAGGGAGGGGTTAGTGCATTTTAAAATTAGCTCTGTATGCAAAGAAGGGGACAGCTGTTTCCTGTTTATAAACGAAATAATGTTGATTGGGCCTCCTGATGCCGGCTTGCTGTACAGCTAATTAGCTACCAGACGCTGAGCCTCAGCAGATGCTGGAAGGGGCCGATCCCGGCGAGGCGGCTGTCGCGCCGATGCGGGGGGGCAGAGGAGGGTCCGGGGTGCTGCGAGACAGTCCAGCACTGGGTGGGGGGCCAAGAAACCCAGTTCCCGGGGTGCAGAATCTCTGGGCCTTACTCTGTTGTCATTTACTCTGCATCGACTTGAAATCCTGGCAGCTCTATCACTTGCTGTAGTCATCTCTTTGGGCTGGAGACAAAATCTGAATGCGGTGTCTTTAAACCATTCTATGCTGCCAACGTAATTTTGCTCCCATCTGTTTACCGGGGGTTTCCGAAGGAGGTCACCGCAGCCCAGCTCCGACTTGGCAGCCCCATCCTGCTCCAAATGCCTCTCTCCCCATTAGTTCGGTGCAGCATCGTTAGGTGTTGCGCTCCTTGGGAATCCCGCGCCAAACGGCTCATGGCTTTGCTATGAGGAATGCTGCAGGAGGGAGCTGGTGTTCTGGGACGTCGCTGTTCCCTGCTTTCCTTCCAGCGGTCCCTGCTTGAAATGTCTTGACTCGCGAGCCGCCGGCGGAGGGAACGGCAGCACCGGCCAGGCTGCCGCGCTGCTGCCGCACGTGCCACCGCTGAGGAGCATGTCAGAAGAAATAATGAAACCCAGCAGAGAGCAGGTTTTTGAAGCCAATGCCTCTGGGGTTTCAGTGCCAGCAAGCAAGAGCTGTTTCCCAGCAGGACCGGGCGGTTCAGAGCTGAGATCGAGGTGCGACACTTCGCAAGGCTGCCCGTCGGAGCGCTTCAGCTCCTGGCAGATGTGGCATGGGCCAGTTAATTTGTGCGTTTGTGCCCTCTCTCCTTGTGCCTTAGCCCAGTTTGCATTGCCTGGGTCCCTGCCCCGTTCCCGTGGGAGAGCTGACCCCGGCAGCTTAGGAAGCCCCTCTCAGCTGATCCCGCGTCCGAGCCCAGAGCGCTCCAGGTTACGGCAAGCTCAACCCTCTCTGCATCGCAATTCCATTTCTTTAAGCCCATACAGATGCGGCCCTGGGGATTATACTCCTGGCTCCCTGGGCTGGCTGTGCTTGGCCACCTCTTGTTTAAAAACCGTGGGGAAGGAGATGCTTCATTGTTCTTGACCTGTACAGCGTCGACCAGAGCGCAGGCCTGCACGTGGCTAATGGGCTCTTTTGTGGTGTCTGTACGCAGATTTTAAATAGTTCCTTTCAATTTTTTGAAAAATTTGCTGGTAGGACAACGAGGTGCATGCAGGTAAACTGTCTGCTGAGCTCCCGCAATTACAAGGCTGCCCCAGAGTGACTATCATTTGCTACAGAAATGTTTTTTAGGCAGCCGAATAGTGGTAGAAGTAGGAAAAAATCAATAGCTACAATCCCATTGGCTTGATTTTACCGATGAGCCATGCTTTCCGCTGCAAAAGCTTATCTAACAGAAAATTACTTCATGTAGCAGAAGGCTTTCAGTTGGCCAGAAACAATTCAGTCTGTGCGTGGGGAGAGGTTCAACGTAAAAAAGCCTCACTGAACTTCTGAGGCTTTAAAAAGCAAATCCGGTCAAAACAATCTGATTAAATGTGTAGGGCTGCAGACAGCGTCTGCTTAAACCTGCTCCAGTGCCGGGCTGGAGTAATCAGCAGGGAGATTATGGGCAGGGAGAGCAGGAGATTTACCGCCTCGAGAGGCGAGTTGGGGGTCTGAATCACCGCAGAGCTGCCGCGGGTGGCGATGCCTCGCTCTTCATGGGGAAAGGGGGTTTCTGCTTTTCAGCCTGGTGACGGGCAGGGCATCACCTCCTGCCCTGCGCAGAGGGGCGAAGGCAGAGAGCGAGGTAGGGAGACCCCCCGAAGGTCACGCTGGCTCCTGGGAGAGGCAGCGGCTTTGGGTGCTAAATTAGCACTGCCGCTGTTTTAGGTTACCCGTTTCATAGTTCGGTGCCTCAGTTTCCCTTCTTGCTCTGTCTTGCCTGTTTAAAATGTGAATTTTCTGGTGGAGGGCAATCCCTAGCTGTGTGTGTGGAGCCATGCCTCCATCACAGCATCCAAGTACAAGCAAAACTGGTCGCCAGTAATAGCAATGTAATCAAGAAGCTATGGCTGTCACTGGGCACTGAGATACCAGACGGGTGGATTTAATAATACAGTGGGGCAGGGCAAGCAGGACACCTCCTCGAGAGCCTGCGCTCCTCTGCAGAGGCTCAGTTAGTTATTAAGTCTCTTTAGGGTCTGAGCTAAAAGAGTTATTCCCTTGCAGGTTGGACGTTGAGGTACTCAATCATTTCTGCTCCACAGTGCCCAGACACCGAGCCAGGGAAGGAGTCCCAGCTCTTCCAAGGAGGCTCATCAATAATGCACTGGTAATATAACATTCAGCGTATTCTGAGGCTCCAGCCACTCACCCGTCTGTGGGACCCATTCATCCCCCAAAGCACGGACCCGTCGGGAGCCTGGGCTTGGCTGGGCGTTATGGGCTTTGAGCAAACTTTCAGGGTACTTTTTACCAGCCGCTCCTCGCGCGCAGCCTCCCCCCTTCTGCCTCCCTGACTTTCTCTCCCTTGCTGAGTCCGCATCTTTCTCATGTGCTGGCTGCACCCTCGGCATCCCCAGGGCTTGGGCTGGTGGGTGGCAGAGATGAAGTCGCGGTGCTGCTGTCCGGACAGCCGTGTGTCTGTCCATACGTACGCATCCAGGCTGCAGCAGAGCCCGAAGGTCAGGGGGATCGGGGCAGGACCAGCCCTGGAGCTCGTGGGCTTCAGCTCCTGGGGATGGGGAAGGGGCTGAATACATCTCAGTTCTGCTGGGGAGAAACACTGACTCTGCTGCTCCGGTCTTCCCATCTTCCAGGCTATTTCTGCAGCACACATCACTGGTGGAGAAATGATGGACCTGGTGAGGCTGACAGCTATAAATCCCAAGGATGTTTGTAAAGACGGGCCGGCATTGCTCCGTTCCCCCTTGCAAAGGAGGCACAGGAGGGTGAAAGCGAGCTCGTGGCAGGGCTTCGGCAGAGGAACCAGGCCATGGCTGAGAGAGCAAGGAGAGGAGGCAGAGACGGCTTTTATGGAGAATAAATCACTGTCACAACATGTAAATGAAGATCACTCAGTGTGGGTGGCTTCTCCCAGGCAGTGCAGACAGCGTTATGGGATCAAGACCCAGACATTTAAAAATCAAAGGGATTTGACTCTTCTTTTAGTATCTGTCAAATGTTCTGTGCTGGGAAGCCTGCCTCTGCTCAGGCTGAGCCCAGCGAACGCCTCCTGCAACGGCCTCAGCTGCCTGGGGAACGGATTGCATCGCTCCCCCTTTCTCTTCCCACAAATCTATTCCCAATACACTGCTGACTAATTTCCTGCCTGTTTCTTCTCTGCAGCTGGAAAATGGCTGAGAATGACCTGGGAAGGCTGGCTCGCCTTTCAGACCGAGACCTCGACTAGACAAGCAGGCGTCCTGGGGACAAACCTATTTAGAGCCACTCAGTGCCATCAGCTTCACAGCAGTGGGTCGAAATTGCTGGTCAGGGGAAGCAGAGGCCAAAATACACTTCGTTTGTGCATTTGTGCACAGTCACAGTACGAGGCCTGAGAAGCGGACGGGCGTCTCCGTTTCCCTGTGCGGCAGGCAGCGGAGGAGCAGGAATCAAAGAAATAACGACAGCTCCCATCCCTCACCGCGGTTAACGCTCTCCTGGGATGGCTACGCCAACACTACAGTCAGGGTAGGAAAAGTGTTGGGTACTGGGATCGTAAATCCTGTCTGACCTCAGGCTTCAGGGCGCCTGCAAGGGGTCAGGAAGGGTATCGTCGCACTTGGTGTATAATATATAATAGGAAGTTATTATTGATACTGATCTGCACTGGGGTTGGGGGCACTGGAATTACCTTCCTAAGGTTGTGAAAAGCTATTATACCTTCTTTGCAGTATTGAAATAAAACGCTCCTACCCCAGGAAAGAATTAGCCTCGCTAATACTGCAAAGCTGCTCCATGGCAGATTTGCCTCCTGTAGCAGACGTGCAGCATCGGGAAAAACCCGGCTTGCCTCAGATGCCACCACCACGGACAGCCGTGCCAGGGCTCCGTGCGCGGCACTACAAGTCTGCAGGACGGTCTCCTCGCCCTGAAAACGCGTGAGCACCCTGCCCCAGCACAGCCCAGCTCCTTTCCTTCTGTTTTCTTACAGGAGAGACTGGTTTCACTCCTGTACAGACAACCCCTCCGGCCTTTCAGGCCAGTTCCTCGCGGTGCACGGGGTGCCCAAGCCAGGCAGCTATGTATAGTAAGGCAATCTGCACTGTTTAAAATTTTCATGAGGATATTACAGGAATCGAGCAGAGCCCATCCATCACCTAAATTACATTTCTTAGTATGACGGTGCCACGCATGTTGGCAGCTGAGGCAGCAGGAGAGGGCAGGGGATGGAAATATTACCGGCGGTTTTTGTCACCATTCCTTTTTCAGGAAAAAGCTGTGGCGATGAGGCAGCCCTGGGGAAAACGTCAGGTTCCCTGGACCCACTCAGATGAGACTGCAGGGCTCCCCAGCCCTGGGACAGAGGGGACACAAGAGATTCTTTGGGACCTAAGAAGCGGTAGATGTTCCTTGAGCTGTCCCGGGGAAGGCACCGCTGCCTCGGGGCTTAACTGGAGCACAGGGCTCACCTCCGATGCCCTCTCGCTGCCTCTTCCACTTAACCTCCTGCTAACCTCATTTCCCTGGGAAAGGTGCAGACACGCCCCTCCAATTTTTGAGGCTTAATTTAATAACCCTGCTGACACGCACTGAAACCCTTTAATGGGAGAGAGAGGCCAAGGATTGCTGCGTAGGTGAAGGACTTCTAAGAAGCCACAGCGATGTGTGCAGCAATAAGCTGAAATGACTGTTTAAAAGGGCAAACGGAGCAATATTTCCTGAGAGCAATTCTTGGACGCAGCATGCCCCTGCCTCTACACACCCTTAGCTCTCCATCTTTAGGCTGAAGGGCTAACATACAATTATATTTAATTTATAAAAAGAGTAGTAGTAAATCACAGCTGGGAGAAACCACTGGTTCAGCCTTTCGCTTTCCTGCTTGTACTTGACTGTACACGCAGTCATTGCTCACGGAGTTTTCCATGGCTTGTTTTTACTGTAGCTTGTATTGTTTTAGGATGGCAGATGGTTGTTTTCTGAATAAGGTTTAGCTTTTGGGGATTTATTTTAAAAGACGATAATTCTCATTAAAAACATCGCATGAATTTTTGGAACGAGCCAGCTGTTGACAGCAGGGCACGGACCTCCGCAGCGCCTGCTCCTGCAGGCTGGGGCACCGCTCAGGTCACTGCAGCGATGCAGGAGCTGGGGGCCCCGTGCGATGCTCCTGGTGAAGTCCTTGGCTGTCCTTCATCTGGTTCCTAGGGCCCTTTAACCCACAGCTCCGACTCAAGAGTGTCTGAAAGAGCCTTTTGTGGAGGCAGGGATTTTCCCAGAGCTCCCGCTGTGCACGAGCAGCCCCCAGCCTTGATGGAGCTGGGGGACGTGGAGCGGTGACACCTGGAGCCACCGACCAGGGGATAAACCCACCGAGCTCTCGTCTACATCCTCATCTGCTTCGCCTCGTGCTCACATCTGCCCTCCCCACCACCGCGGCTCTGCTCCGGCTCTCCGTGGCCGGTGCTGGAGGCAGAGCGGGTTACCTTGGGCTGCACCAACAATTATCGTAAGAAGCCCGGCAAGAATCAGGGCCACGTGGCACGCGCATTTTAAATTATCCTAAAAATGACTTGGCCACAGACTTAATGAAGTGTTAATACATGAAAATCTCTCATTAAAAAGCCAAACTGTGGAGGCTTTTGACGACTGGTTGGCTGGACTCTGAACTGAGACCAATTAGATATGCAGAGTTTTTCCAGAGACCTTTGCTTCCGCGCCTGGCAGCTTGCTCTCCCAGCTGCCATGCCGCTTCTCTCGTCGCCTTTTTTTTTTCCAGAAGGTGCTGGGTTGAAGCTCCAGCTCCACACATGGAGCAAGCGCTGGGGTTTGCAAACAGCTTTGGGCTGAGCTGTGCCTCGCTGCCCTGTTTTGGCTTCAGCCTTGGGAGCGAGATGGTGGGAACCTCTGTCCCATGGGCGAGCCGCGGAGGAAAACCAGCAGCTGGGGATGCGTCTGCTTGCTGCTTCTTGGTGACGAGCAGGGGCAGCACAAAAGGATGCTTTCTGCCTGCTGTTTCTGTGCTGCTGTGGTTTTATCAAATGGCTTCGGGCAGGGACGGAGTAGCCAAGGGGGCAGATGTGCCTGAGGGTGGGCAGCCAAGCCCGGGCTCTCAGGCATGGCCGGGGCCGTGCGGCCACCTCCAGCACTCGTGGCTGTGCTGGGCAGGAGCACGACCCAAAGGGATGGGGTAAAACTGACCACGCCGGGGGACACCGGGTGTCCTGGCCTCTTCTGCCATCATCCCTTCATGCTTCATGTCCCCGTGGTTCCCGCGGTGCCTGGCTTCTCATCGCCATGAGCCTGTTGAATAATTCATTCCCACTGCCCGCATAGAAGACGGAAATGGAAAACACTGTTATTCAGCTCATTTTTTATGTTCTGTTTCCCAGGGAGGGAAATGGCACATTTACTTTTAGTAGCTTCCATAAAACACACTCTGAAATCCTCCCTCATCGCTGCTGGGGGCGGGCAGGAGGGCGAGGGCACGGCGGTGGGCATGGCCGGCCGAGCTCCCCGCGCGGGGCACTCGGGATGCTCCTGCTCGCAGCCCGAGACAGCCTCCTCCGATGTTTGCTGTGCTGGGAGGGGGCTGCGCGGGCTCCCGGGGAAGGAAGGTCAATGGGCTGGGGGGCTCTGGGGTAGCACCGCGATGCTCCGGGATTTCAGAAGTGTTTGACACTGCAGCACGGGAATGAGCGAGCTGCAGGAGCTGTGGAGCAGTGGAGCCGTCACTGGGTTTGAAACCGCTTCTGCAAGCACCAAAGTAGAGATGTGCTTTGATGAAGACAACAAATCCTAAATTTCACAGCTGAGAAAGAGCAAACTGGACACCCTCATGGCTTGTCTAGGTTCCCGCTTATTTACCTGTGCCCAAGGAGCAGGATTCCCTGGGGGCCTGAGGACATGCGGGGGGCACACGGGCTGCCTGCTCTGCCCCACCGCTGGCACGGTCCCCCACCGCTGGGGTCTCCAGCCAGGGCGAGCGTCCCTGCGGGGACCTGACCAAGTCGCGCTGGCACGGAGCGGCTCTTCCCACTCCCCGGTGCCTTCGGACTGTGGCAAAATGTCCCTTTGCCGCGCTGGCTGGTGAGGACGGTAACCAAGATTTATGAAGGCGCCGGTGTTCTCATGCGTCAGTCCTGCCAGGAGCGGAGTGACAAGAGAAAACACCATTGATCATGATTATAAACGGAGGCAGATGGATGCGACAGGCCCTGGGAGGGGCTGCGGGGGCAAGGGGGGTCCCCCGGGTCCCTCTACACCGGGAGCAAACCCCGTCCTGCCAGGGTGGCTGCAGCGCTGGAGGTCTGTGCCGCCGAGCTGCCGGCCCCAAGCCGAGCTCTCCCCGTCAGCGCACACCCCCAAAGCGACGTTACAGGCTCCCGAGCAAAGAGAGTAAATAAGTATTATTGAGACATGAAACTTATGCAAAGCCTAATTCTATTAACTCACCTATGTCCCTACTGGTTAAAGGTGTAAAAAAACCCCAATCCCCTGGGATTTATAGAGGAACCAAAGCTGAATCTCTGCACCCAGGCTACAAGAAGAAGTGCTGCCGGGACGTCCCCAGGGGGAAAAAGGGGAACTGGGGCTTGTGCACCGCTCACGGGCACGGCAGGGAGCAGCCGTCAGTCCCCAGCACAGCCTGGCCACGTCTCGCGGCAAGCACTTCCCGGGGTGCTGAGGATGAGCCCCGGTACCCTCGCTTTGGGTGTAACCGGGCGCAAGGGGCTCCCGCCAGACGGGCGGGGATGGCCCAGCGGGTGCCCTGCTCTCTGCAGAAGCAGCCATCTTCTTTTTCCTCCTCCCGGTACATTTTCCTGCGTGTACATGAATTATTTATGCAAATGTCTTTGCTATTTATAAGTATTCAACAGATAGCTTGGACAAACAGCCTGCAGCTATATAACAGCAATGCCCACTTCTTATCTAGCACTTGTCATTTGTAGATGAAAAAGGGTTTTACGGTGGAGACCAGGCTTTGGTAATAGGATGGCAAAAGCTGTCAAATTGTTGATTTCTGCCCTGTAGACTGCATACCCCTTACCATATGTGAATTACTTGTATAAAGTGCATGAACTATAGCTAAGTAAAGAAATATTATTGCTGGTGAGCTCACATTTACTGCCCAAGAGCCTGCACCCCCATTAAAATGAATAAAGGCTGAATACCACCCTTGTGGAAACCCACAGCTATATAGATGCTGTATTGTCAAACCATGAAGTACATGAATCTTAAGGAATTTTCTTCTGATTTCCTGAATGAAACTTTTAAACCAGATATATAACAAAGAACGAGCAAATCTGCTGCAAGGGAAGAGCTGGATGAACTATGGCTCTCTCTCAGGACACAGGCTCTCAGATGAATAGCAAGCAAGCGTGGCCCAGGAGCGCGGGCCGGCGTTCCCCGCGACGTCCCTGGCCTGTGCCTGCTGCTCCTGGAGCGCTCTGGGCAAGGGCTGAACAGCTGAGCACCGCTCCAGCACCCTCTTCAGTCATCCAGCTCTTCCAGGCTTCCTTCTTTTGTTTTCTGAAATTAAAGAAGAAAAAAGAAAGATGCAGGCAATTAAATAGCCTCTTCTTTTCAAATGACTTTTCCCTTCTCTTGTTTTTAATTACTCAGGCAGGTCTTTGTCTTGGTAGCGAATGCATTTGCATAATACCTGTTTTGTAGGAATTGCTTTGGTTTGGAAAGAATTACCCTGAACGCAATACAGCATCTTATGCCTTTGCAACGTGTCCTGCAAGAGCGCGCGGGCAGTGGCTTTGTGAGCCCGCACCCAGCTCGTCCCTCCGCAGAGCCCTGCGCCCTGTCCGCAGCGGCGACGTGCTTGAGAGCATCGGTAGGAGCTGGCTTTTGTGAAGAGTTAGGAGGAAAATTGTTTTGGAGGAGGTAACTATAGACATTGCCTGCTGCTCACCGGGCTCTGAAGTCCCCGGGCGATACAGGGAAATGTTGCTTATAAAATCTGAGCGGTGATTTTGTCTTCAAATCATTTCTTTGCAGTCACCTGCTGCTTTATCACCTGGGATTGCCAGGCTTTGTGTAAATATAAATTAATCCTGATGATGCTCTTGCGAGGCAGCTGGTGTTACACTGACATCAGTACAAGGAGGTTTGTGGCCTCGCATTGCAGAGGCAATGGGTGCCTCGCACCCCGCGCAAATCCAGCCTTCTCCCCCAGCGACGGGAGGGGATGTTTTGCAGAACAGCTGGCGGGGGGGAGATATTTTTTGCACATAAGCGATTAAACCTCTTCCTCATTCAGGAACTGACCTTGCAATAATGCTGCTTTGTCACCGTTTCTGGCAGAAGGAGAAAGAAATGAATCAAAACCCCTGGCTTTAATTTCCTCCTGTACAACAAGAGGCAGCGGACGGTGACCCATGCGGCAGCAGGGCAGCCGGCTCTCACGGTGCCCTGGACAATCCCAGCACCAACACTCATTTACTGCCCCACAAAGGGAGAAGAATAATGTGTATGAAGCCAGCGATGGATGCACACCCTGCTTTGCAGGCCATTAAAATGTGGGAGCGGTGAAAGAAATTGAATCCAGCCAGAGAAGACAGATGCTATTAGGATAACTCTCCAGAGAAAATCAAGCCGATCAGTATGAAATCGATTCCCCTGTCCCCTTCTGAGAGGGTTTGCACAGACCTGTGTGTCACTAGTCCTGATAGCGGGAGCCCAGAGAGCAGCGCGGAGGGCGAGGAGGACCGGGGTTACAGCCACAGGTCAGAACAAAGCGGCTCTGTTTTCTCTAGATCAGCGCTCGCCTTCCAGCGCTGATGCCCAACGCTTCAAAGGCACTTCAAAGCGTTCGGTGTGTTCAGCCGAGCAACGGGGACACCATCGTGTGGCTGACACAGAAATGGGAAGCCAGAGCCGGATCCCTACCCTGCCACGGCAGCCCTTCCCCGGGTAACGAAACCCCAAAGGGGTGCAGAGGGTTAGCGGCTGTCCTGGGCTTCCATTTGAAACCGGTGCTCCGCAAGTCCCATGGCAAAGCCCAGGGAGCTGCAAAGCACGGGGGTGATTTTAAACGCCCATATGGCCCTTATTAGCCATTTCCTACAGCGAGCGGGACTGTAGATTTATATACTTCCAGAAATCCCAAGGGTTTTGCTTTCCAGATAGCTGAGTGCTTGAGGAGGCACTGAGCACTGCTTGCCTGGAGGAGAGACAGCTGAAGGGAGACCCAGGGACCATCGCGGCTGGGAGCTGGGAAGAGAAAGGGAATTAATTCACTGTTCTCCGTGGCTGTTTTAAGTAAGACAAGCAGTCGTCAGGTTAAACTGCAGCAAGGGAGACTTAGAGTAGATACGAGGGAAGATTTCTACCTTAGAGCAGCCTAGACAAGCTCTTTAAAGTCCCTTCCTCCGTGTTTCCGTGTTTCAATAAATCATAACATTTATCTTGTAAAGATCTTTAAGCACCTAAACTCCTAGGAGATTTCCTAGCGCGCTCTCCAGCAGTGCCTAATGCCCCATGACATCCATTAGCACCAGGCTCAGCGCTCGCAGATATCTGCCTGCCGTGCGGGCATTAAGCACAAAATGCTGTTGAGATTTGTGACCTAAGTCCCTTTTGAAAAGGGAAAACTCAGTCCGAACTCTCTCTGGCTTGTGGTCTTTCATTTTGAAAACAAACGTCGGTGTGTGCTCCGCTCCCCCGAATTACTCGCGTAACTGAAGGAGCCGCCTCGATACCCGTGTCCCGGCCCTCCAGGGCCGCCCCGTAACGATGCTGGTGGGCTGCCTTCGCCCACAGGGGCTTTGGGCAGGACAGGGCTGGCTTGAAAACGCCGTGCTTTGTGCAGATGGAGGTTAAAACACACAGGCAGCCACTTTACCAACACCCAGGGACCGGCGATGCTCCGCGCCGGTGATGCTCCACGCCGGTGCTGCCAGCGCGGCTTTGCCCGGTGCCGGCAGTGCTAAGGGGCCATCCAAAAGCAGCCTCTGCCTCCTGGCCCGTCCTCCCCGAAGAAAGGGCTCCAAAGGTCGTTAGCCCTAATAAGGACGTCTACACAGGAGGGATTCAGAAGCATCTTCCCTCTTCTCTGCTTGATGTCCCTTTTTAAGGAAATCCACATTAAAAAAACAAAACCAAAAACCCAAAAACCAAAAGCAGAGACCCCCAAAGAAACCCAATGAAGAGAGGTAATTCCTCGCTTTTCTTCTCTGCCAAAAAAGTTTCTAGAGGAAAATTCTCATGATGGACATGTGGCTGTACGACTGTTGACAAGAAAACATTTCAATGGGTGTATTAAAACTGGCATCCTGTCAAACTTTCAATTTCTGAATGATTGTGCTTTCCTTAGAGGATGCACGGAAGCATTGCGCTCGAAAATTACTGTTCTCCTCCACTGGAGAGCCAACAGGTCTAATTATCACCCAGATCTGCTGAGGCCGGGTGGCTTGTCAGCATAGTGCTATGGGATAATTAAAGTCCCAGCTTTCTCTCGCAGAAAGCAGCAGCTTCTCATTAAAACAAGATTTTCAGATTTTTTTGATGCCCCCTCCAGATACGGGAGCAAAAAACCTGCCAGGTGTTGCTGCTGGCGGGGCTGGCCTGCGTGCTAAAACCAAATTAAACCCCAAACTGAAGATGCAACAAAAATAAAAGCCCTGCTTGCAACTGGGGTTTTGCGGCAGTAGCAGAGGTTCCGGGTCCCACAGGTACCGCGCCGGCGGCGTTGGATGAGAGCCGGCAGCCAAAGGGAGAGGTGGAAACCGCTGCGGCTGAGCAGGACGGGGACCCCCGGCTGCCCTCCCCGTGCCACCCACCGCTCCTTGTACTCAGACAAATCTGAGGTAACACCCAGAAATCCCTTTTTGTCTTCAAGTGAAGCAAACGAGCAGGACAAACGCGGGTGGGCAGAGCAAAGCTGCCGCGGGCAGGGCCCGAGACGCGGGGGTTTGCGGGAGCCCCCGTTTCTCACGACATTCACCCAGCACAGAGGAGTCCGACCCCGCTTAGTCCTGCACCGCGCAAACCGGCGAGCAACGGCACGACACGCACCAGCACCGCCAAACACCGCAAATAACATCAGCAAACCCGCTGTGTCCGCAGCAGGGACAGCTCTCCGGAAAAATCACTCTCCCAGCGATACGGCCATCGCGGGCAGGAGGCTCCCGACGTTCCCAGGCACGTTTTTCACCTGCTGACCGTAGCAGCCGATGCTTAATAGCGGTTGTCCGCGCAGCATCCGAAGGCAGCCGCCGCCTCTGCTCGGCGCTGATAAGGTGTCGGCGGTGCGCACGTGTGCCAGGAGGACGCGGAGCTGCTGGAGTGAGTCCCGGGCAGCAGCCGGCCGCAGCACCCGCCCTGGCACACAAGGGATGTACGCACGCTAGAATAGAAAATCATACCATATATATAAATATATAAGTATAAAAAATATATATCTAAAAAAATAAAACCAACTAGGCCAGCCAAGCCAGACCTGCACCCAGCACCAGGCGTTTGCAGTGAGCCTCACGCTTGCTTGCAGAGACATCATGAAAATGGGTTTTTAAGCTGGGACTGATGGTGCCGGTGCTGGAAGGTTCACTTGGGTTGTGGCCAAAGTCTAATTGGGGTAATTATATTCTGCTGCCAGTTTAAAAAGCCTCTACACATTCATAGGGAGAGATAGATATCTGTATAGCGTGCATATGCACAGATAACGGCAAAAACAGTAATTACATTAGCATTAGCTATACAGAAGTGTTTAAACCTTCTTGTTACATATTCAAGCAAATAACGCGTTACTAACCGCCTTTTCCCCCGCGCCGGAACATGCCTATGTCGCATTACAACAGTAAATTTGCTTTGGCTTTTGCGTTCGGGGTGTTGTAATCGCACGTCCTCGCCTCCGGCCCAGATGCTGCAGCCATCTGATGCTGCTGGAAGCGGGGCAGCCGAACGTCCCGGCAGCGCGGGGCTGCAATCAGATGCCGCGGTCCTGTATTGCTGGAGATTACCATTCCGGCACTGGTAATTAGTGGGTTTTCAGCAGTCGGACTTGGCAGGCACCGATGCTTGCGCTTATCAGCAGGGAACGTGTGTTACAAATCGGGCTAGGTGAATAATTGATTTTTTTGGTGCTCTCAAATCTGGAAGTATTTTTTAGAGAGTGCAAAAAAAAAAAAGATGCTTAAAAAATCAGAGATGCCTTAGAGAGCCGGTGAGAATAAATGAAACATTTTTTTCAACCTCAAATTAATTGTTTGCTTTGGATGAAAGCGTTTTTCTAAAAGAACCATGGCATACCAAAGAACATTTGTAAGTGAAAAAATACAAATCAAACTGAAAACTACACTCAAACTTCAAAAATCTGAACGAAAATGTTTTGACACATTCAAAATCTGTGTTTTGATTTGTTTTCTTTTGACACAGACATTTTAGCAAGACGAGAAGCATTCGCAGCAAGCTCTGGTGTAACTGAGCCCAAACCCGGCACCGCCGGCACGACAGGGAGAAGAGGAGAGGGACCCTTTGCGGGTTGTACATCTGCAGCCAGACCTCGGCAAATAGCTACAGCTGCCAAGTAAATCAGGGCTTTTCCCTCCAGGTTTTCAAATAAGAGCAAACAGTTATTTATATGAAATATGCGCACTGTTTTATACGCCTGCGGAGAAGGCTCAGCCATTATTACCAATGATCTGATGTACAGTTACGTGTTTTTATAATAACAATCGATAAGGTAGGCAGGCAGCGTGCACGGGGGGAACGTATCACCAGGGATCTAATTAGTTTTTATTACTGTAATAACTCAACGGGTGGACCTGATGCTATTAAAAATAATGAAAGCTTTATCTCTGCGATAATTATTTTTCCTTTGAAAGCATGTATGGATGCGTGCCCGCACACACCTATGAACTGGAGATAAGAGGATGAGCTGCAGTGATTAACTCTCTGAATATGAAATCTGGATTTATTTTATAGTTTCACTTTTAAGCCGAGAACTTAACAGCATTCGGTGAGCGTGCGTGGAGCAGGCTCCACCATTCGCCCTGTTTAATTCCCCGGGGCTCCATCTTTCCCGCGGCCTGCCCACCAGCACGGAGCGGGGGTAACCCCGCAGAAAGGCACGCCACGCGCCCCAAGGCCGGGGTGATGGCCGCGGGGGGATTTGGTGGCCATGGAGCCCCGTCCCCGCTCCTGCCGTGGGACAGCGTGAGCCGGCGCAGGGCGTGGGGCGTCTCGGCCCCTCCGCGGGCTCTGCCTGCCCTGCCCCGTGGCCGCGGGTGGATCGTTTCGTGCCCCTTTCCTCTCCTGCCCTTTCCCTGCTGTTTTTCCCTAGGAGCCTCTCCGTGCCGAGGGCAGGGACTGTCTCCTCTCCCGTGCCCGGCACCGTGCAGCCACGCTCTCGGCTGGGACCGCTGGGATGAACCTGATAAGGAACCATAATCGCTACCGAGTCCTTTGGCAGATATAAAAGCAGAAAGCGTTTGTCCTAATTACATTGCTGTGAAAGAGATGGGTTCAGGCATTTCTGGGATGCTCAGGGAACGTAACAAGCATTAATGCGCACAGCGGCGGGAGGCAGGAGAGGAAATTACCGAGCGATGGAAGCAGACGGAGCACTAATGCATTCAGCTGCCTCTTTAACCCAGCTAACAAGCGGCAGCTCCGACATTCGTTGTGACAGCACCTGCCTATCGCTGGGTTGGGGACCGCGGCGGCGGTGACAGTCCCACCTCCGTCATCCACTTCGCCGAGGGGCTCAGAGACCTGGCGGCAAGGTGCGGGCCTGGGGAGGTCACCGGGACAGGACGGGGTCTGTCCCCTCTGGGAGCAGAGAGAGCAGCTCCTGCCTGGGTCGGAGCAGCCCCGGGGCTGCCGTTTCCCTGCTCTCTCCCCCTGGTCCCTCTGGTTTCTTCCCTCTCCCTGCAGCAGGAACAGACATGGACAAAAGAAACCTTTGCTCAGCTCCGAGTTGCCCCCCGCGCCCCGGAGCCGCAGGGCACGTGCGAGGCACATGGGGCTGCCGCTCCAGTGGTGATAAATCACCAGTGCGAAAGGCCCATCGGTGCCATCGATAACCACCGACACCTCCTGGTCGGAATATGGCTGGGGTCATCACAAGCAGCACGGCCGCCCCTGGAAACCCATCTCGGCTGGGCTGACATTACAAACCTCTTCAGCCCCGGGCATGATGGCCAGCAGAGAGACCCCGCGAGGCTGTCGGCCACCTTTGGGGACCTGATGTCATTTATCTGGCAACGCTCTGGGCAAGAGGAGAGAAGGGAGAAGGCTGAAGTATTAATTTTCAGCTTCCCTGACCCCCACTGGGCTCTGGTACCCATCACTGCAGTTATTAATGAAAGATTATTGCTGGCAGATTGCACGACTTAGGGGACAGTGACACGATGCAGCCACTCGCGCTGCTGCTGCAAAGCCAGCTCAGGTCACTAGTTACAAGAAAAAAAAAAAGAAATAAAGGAAAAAAGGAATTAATCGGCATCACGCTGTAGCACGTGGAGGGGAGCGCGGGAACCTGGGCTGGCTCACAGGAGGGACAACGTAGCTCTGCTCTTGATCATGGTTTGCATTCACATACAGAAAACAACTAAATTCACCACCCCTTCTCTTAAAGGCAGCTGGGTTTTTCTATTACACTTTATTTGCAAGTTCCCTGGGAATTTATGCCTTTTAATAGCTTTAGGTACCAGCTCCTTAGCAAAACTCAGCTCTGGATGTTAATTTTCTCCCCCAAGACACTTCTCAGACGGACTTGGCTGCAGCCCCTTGGTGCCAGTTGAGCAGTGAGACGGCTCCACGCAGCCTCAGCCCCACTCCAAGCAGAGGAGGCGGCAGCCTGGGAGCCAGCTGCTCGCCCGCCCTGAGCATCTCCCACCCGGGCACCGGGGGAGCAGAGGAGGAGGAATCTGTCGGATGCTCCAGCACAGCCACTGCTTTAGGGCAGGGGCTCAGTCTAGCTCTGGCAAGAAGGAAGGACAGCAGCTGTGTGCCCTTACCATGTACAAATCTCTTTAAATCTAAAAGTTTCTGCAAACTGCAGCTTCTCACCCTTCAAGCGGCGAACACCCCAGAGCCTCTCGTCCCCGCAGGCTGTGCCCCACGGCCTCGCTCAGCATCTTCTAAAGGGAGCCAGAAACAGGACTTGGCCTAAAATATAAAGTTGTATAACCTAATTGTGCACATTAAATTGTGATCGCTTAATACAGTGGTGATTCTCATCTAATTTGGATGAAGTCAAGGGTAAAATTCTCATTAAATTACCTCAGGAGAAGTAGGTGTTCTTATTTGCAGGAAACTTCTATTTCTTTATTTCATTTTGCACGTTAGCACACCTATTGCCTTATCTTTACACTGCAAATGAGAGCAGCCATTCCTCAATTCTCTTTGTTAATTTTTAATAGAAGCCTATAGAAACCTGCTGTGAGGAAGCAGGCAACATGTGGGCTGTTGGCTTTGCCTGATTTATTACGTGTTGCCCTGCCCAGCTTCAGATCCTCTGTATATCATGGTGCGACCCATAAATCTGCTAGCAATTGTGGTTATTTGGTGCGTCAAGCTTCTGCTCTTGCTTTTCTTGCAAGCTTTGAGGAGCTAGCATGCATGCGGCGGTGTTATTCTTCCATTCCTCCTCCTCAGCATTGCTGCAGGAGTTATTTATTGCGCTCAGCTCAGGGTAATTGCCAGAAAATGAACTTCTGTCTGGTTTTGCCAAAAGGAAGAAAGAATCAGGGGTTTAGCAGAAAGCCCTGTTGCTGCACGGTGCGATAGCTGACTCCTCCAAAAGTCCTGATCAGATAGCTGTCCAGATAAAATAAAGTCTGCTCTCCTCCTAATGAAGCCTCTATGTATTCCTACGTAGAGCAGTCGCTCATTCACAATTTGATTTAAAAGAAACCCAAAGCTATTCTGGATTTCAGGCACTCATGAATTTCCAGCTCGCTCCTACGCACAGCCCGGGTTAGTTAATGGGCTTCGAGAGAATGAGCTTTGTTACAAGCTCCTTCACGCTCGGCACCTGGCTCAATGCCACCTCCAGAAGCAGGGCTGTGTGCGGGGCCAGATCCTGCTCTCCTGTCCCCTCCCTGGATCAGCCAGGGCTGCCTATTAAGCACTGCCCTTCACCCCAGCAGAAACCATTTCCCTCTCATCTCCTCTTGGAAAAGCAAGGCGTACCCATGGCAGAAGCACTCTCCAAGACGCTCAGGCTCTCTCCATGGCTTTGCACAAGATCCTGGATATCTCCATCCTTCAGCATCCCTTCCCATTAACCCCAGCAACTCTGCTGCTAAACCAGCTCCCTATAAATCACTCCGCAACCCGAAGGAGTAGCAGGGCTGCAGAATATAAGCGTTCAGGTGCTGCCCACCCCATCCCCGCTGCAGTAAATGCCTCCTTGCAATGAGGGGCCTGACCCATGGCTATGGGGTGCTGGGGATGGCGAGTCCGGGGCTTTGCTCCCTCCAGCTCAAACAAGGCAGCTCCCAAGGGAGCAGCAACGCAGGAGGAGGCTGGATGTGGAAGTACAATACTTAGTCTCCTGCTGATGTGTATCTTCCCTCTGGGTAATGTTTTTCTGACAAAAAAGCGGAGTCTCAGATGTATGTATTTCTGTTCAGAGAGCTCAGGAGGGGGTAGATCTGTTTTGCATGAAGCTTTTCCTTCTTGCAAGTGTAGGGTTGGAATTGTTATTCTTAAGCACCAAGAATAAGTTAACAGAAAAAAGCAACAAAGAAGAAAATAAATTGCAGAAGCCCTTTCCTACAGCGGGACTGGAGGAAGCCAGGGACGGAGGGTGGATGCAGCGGTCACAAACTGGATGCTGGGGCAAACTCATTGCTCTGCAGCCGCTCTCGGGCACGGCGCTGCCCAGGCACACGATGCCCGGTGAGGAGCTGGAGGTTATTTGTTAGCAGTCCTTCCCCCTGCCCCCGATCCCCAGCACTCAGCCCGGCCTCTCCATTTCAGCCCAAAGTGCTCCAAAGAAAGGCTCTCTCTTAAAAGTTTGCCCCTGCTTCTGGCCTGGGTCCCACCGCGGGGACCGTTCTCAGCAACCCCTGTGCAGCTGCTTTTGTACCTCACTCCTGCAGTGGGATAATGGCTTTCCTCTGCTAAAAACAAATTAGATTTTCTTGTTAAGAGCTAAATCGCAGGACTCCTTCACCAGTAGATCAAAGGGCTTGTATTATTCCCTATTTTGAAGTGCTCTGTACAGCTGGATGACAGCAGAAGGAATTCACTGCTCCCTGCATAGCGCCTATTCACCCCCTCCAAGGGGTTTTTATGCTGATGCCTCTGATCAGAAATGAACTTCTCCCAGGGAGGCTATTGAAAAGACACTAAGATGCTGTTAAGAACATCACCTTCCCTGTCCTTTAATTTGCAGAGAGAACTAAGAGAGGGGAAAATCAGCTGGTGCAATGGAAAAGACCCCAAAGTTAGCTGCCAGGGGCTGCAAATACAAGATGCTGCTGCAGGAAGGCTCCCAGTATTAAGCACAAGCCCCTGAAACGTGCTACCGCTTGGCAGTTTTCAGATTATTTATGGCCTTTTATGCAGAACAAACCTGCCTGCCTCCACAGGTTTCCCCGTCAGCTGGCTGGCAAACAAGCTGACATGAAAAGCTTTATGAATAACACATGGAAACAGAAAATAAGATAGATAATACAAGGTAGAAGGGAAGAGAGAGCCACCATTTAAATAATTCTGCTGTATTGCCACCTGTCATAAATTATTGAGAGTGGCAAGCAGGCCGAGGTGAGGCTGGGGCACAGCTCGGGGGATGGCTTGCTCAGTGCTGGGATCTGCAGCCTCAGAACCACCTGGGATGGCTCTGGCAATTTGCCTTGGCGGATTTGAATTAGTCTTGGGGTCTAGTCTTAGGTAAAGACTTCTGCTTGTGGAGGCGGGAGGTCTGCTCTGCAGTGCTGGAGGAAAATGAAAGGGCGGCGTCTCCCATGTCTCCAGCCCTCCCAGCATCTCTCCAGCATCTCCAGCCGGTCCAAGCACCCTCTTGCATGTGCTTCTCCCACCTCGTGCTGTGACTCGGAGCACATCTGGGAGCTGCACAGAGCCAAACCTCTCCCTTCTCTTTCCAGCACCCTCTTTCCTTCTCTTTTTTTATCCACAGCCTCCAAAAAACCCCCTGGCATCCCTTCATCGCTAAAGCCAGGGAAATAACCAGCCTACCAGGAGCTAATTCCCCAAAGCCAGATGTTGAACAAAGCCTCCCTGAGAACAGCCCCTGAGGTGAGATTTCTCTATATTAAATGGGATTTTAGTAAGGGAACAGTGTAACTCTGGTGTGAAATGAGCAGTGGGGGTGTTTGCCACTCCTCCCTCCCTGACGAAAGCGGAGCTGTGCGTCCCAGGCCTTGTTTGCTGAGTGACAGCAAGTGCAGCTCAAAGCAGGAGCATCCTCGTATTCCTGTCACTGCCGCAGAGCCGGGCTGGCAGCGGGGTACGGCACAACCACCACCAGGCAGCCCTTAAATGACCACAGACGTGCTTTTTAGGATGACACAGAAAAATATCCCCTCCAGCTTGTTCTCCCCTGCCCTAATTCTCCCCTTCTGAGTGGAATATGACACTGTATTTTTCTCTCCCTGGTTTGAAGCCATCAGCCGTGCTGGATTTGGAAAGGTAAGGAGGGTTTTTCTGTCATCGTGTGCTATATTTGTCACCCTGCTGCACTTCAGCGTTGTCCCTGTGCTGCTCAGCAGACCCACAGCAGAACTCGGAGCAGTATTTTGTTCTGAAACATTATTCTGGAGGGAGAGAGGCAGAGTTTCAGCATGGGGAAAACCTCTGAGGTCCTCCTGCAAACAGCTTTTCTTGAAAGCCCATGAAGGAGTCAGTGGGCAGACAGGGCCCTGCGTGCATTGAAGGTCAGGAGCCCAGCACCCTTTGGAAACGCGTCTCCCCAGCCTCCTGTTGCACAACGGGCTGCTTCATCTATCGGTCTCGCCTGCCTTAAGGAATCCGGGGAAGCATGGGGAGAAGTTACCCACATGCTTCAGCATTGATATATGCAGAAAGCAGCAGCTATAGGGGACTTAAATGCTCCCTGATGAGGGTGTACCACCACCTAGCCGAGAGCACCTCCGCGGTGACGTCCCCTGGGGTCACACGTGCTGTTAAAACCCACGAAGAACATGGGTCAGCCGTGCAGCGAAGAGGGGGTTTGCAGTCATTCCTCACACCTCGCAGCCCGGGGCTGATCTCGGCCAGCACCCTAAAATAGGGACAACGGGGGCAGCGGGTGGCTCGCTACCCAGCGGCAGAGCAGCGCTGAGCTGCCTGGTCCCCAGGCCCAGTCCCGTGCTCTAACCAACACATAACACCAACCCGTTTGTCCAAAACATGCGCTATCCTCATGACCAAAGCAGAGAGAGTTATTATGCCTATTACAAAAAAAAGCATCGTTTAATTTTGTAAGCGATAATGTGATAGCTATAAATGTTGTCTTTCAGCAGAAACTGCTACAGAATACAGTTATGGGCTGGCTACCGCCAACCATGCCTGCGCCGCAATTTGTTAACACGGTTGGTTCCCCCCCCCCAAGCATATGTTGCAATTTGATTACATCCAAGTAAATCTGTTTGTCAAACATTAATAGCCTTCTTCCATTCTATTACTCTTTTTCTACCAGCACAGCTATCACATATAAATATTTCAAATCATCTCACTCAATAAAGCCAGTCCAAGGGCATCACGACCTGATGATTTCAGATTGTTATTGACATATTTATTGGAGGCCGCTGTGTTGGCAGGGTGCTAGCTGGTGCATGAATAAGGATGCAGTTAGCAAGCAAAGGGAGGGAAGCCAAGCACAACAGCCCAGAGAAAAAGGGTGTTGTGCTCTGTTGGTCCAGCACTTGTAATCAGTGATATACTCCTCTGGTTGTACTAATGATGTGAATATGAAAAAATCCCGTCCTATGGAATAAAAACCTCTCCCCATCAGCAATTAATGTCCCAGAACCTCTTGGATTAGCCTGAGAGAGGGACTGGATGTTTTTAAGGAGAGATTGAGTCAGATCTGGGATGTAACCGAGCGTCGCCTTCCCTCGCCATGCAGGATGCCCTGTCGCGTGCTGGGGATGGGCCTGGGTGGGATCCCTCTGTCCGGGGGGCTCAGCCCCTCTCAAGGCCAGCCAAAATAACATAATCATTTTCTGATGTCTAATTTTGACTCCCAAGTGCTGAAGCTTCCTATATCGATGTCTGGAATCTCAGCTGCAATATTTCCCTTGCCAATTTTTTCATTCTTAATAACAGGGTATAATTGGTGCTAATTAATATGAAATGCAATAAAGCAAGAATTCCAGTAGTCTCCCTGCTGCTTTATCTCCTCAGCTAAGATTCATTGCTGGCTGCGGCTGCTTAATCTGCCCTGATCAAGACCATAGAGACAGAACCGGCTCCTGCTCGTTGGCTTGCTTAGATGGTGCTGGATGTCCCACGGGCGGACACGCGAGACCGGCACGGGAAAGCGCCTGCACACACACCAGGGAGCTGGAGAGGTACCTGGTTGCTGCGGTGAAGACGGTCACTGGTCCCAGAGTGACGTGTCCTGCAAGCTGGATGGAGCTGGAGCTGTGCTGAGTTAGTGCCATCCTTCGTGCCTTTGGGTGGAAAACAACTCATCTTAAAACACTTACTCCTCTGCCTGAGCAAGCAGGACTGGATTTACCCCCACGGCTATGGCAGCACTGGTGTGGATTGCCGACCTTGTCCCCAGCCAGGTGACAACCCCATCTGAGGCCATGCCGGTAGAGCCAGTCCCTCCTGGGAACAGCACCCAGCCTGCTGGCGACTGCCGCTTGCTCCACAGAGATACGCATCTGTGGTACCAAAGAGATTGTGACCGAGCACAAATTCCTTCTTCAAGCTTCAGGCTGGCCCGTAAGCACCCAGGCTTCATCTCTGCCTTTCTGGTTACCGGTGCTGAGGTACCAAACTGCCGGGCTGGGGCTGGGTGCCCCTGCGGGCGTGGGTCAGGACTTGTTCTTTCCATCCAGATAACAAAAGGGTTATGAAATAATGAAATAATGAAAAGGTTAATGAAATAATCAAGTAAAATATGGCCCCTGTCTGGCAGACACGCAGGGTCACGGCTGCTCTGGAGTCCTGAGCCCCAGCTCCAGCCACAGCCAGAACGAGCTGCTTTGGACGCAGGTAAAAAAGATAAAATCCCTGCAAGAGTCAGTTATAGGCTGTAACTCGGAGACAGGGGAAGGTCTTCCAGATCGGACAGGTCTAGAAGGGACGGGATTCTCTAAAGCACAATGTTTCCCACTTCTCTAGAGAGGCAGTAAAAAGAGGGAAGCACTAAATTGTCCTCCAGCTCATTGTATACAGTAAGAAGGAGGCTGTGAGGTAGTTTCTACCACCTCTCCATTTTCCTAAGAAGAGAAATCACGCATTTAATTTCCTCCCCCTTGCCTCACCGTAGGAGCTGGCAGCAATCGCAGCCACGCTTGCGGACGGAGGGGAACCGCTCGCATCCGTCTGGCTGCGGCCACAGGGCATCGCACGAGTTCAGAGGAACTCGTGGCGTGAAACAAATTTTACCATGTGTGAAGGCCATTCCTTACTGTTTAGACGTGTCCGTAGGCTCGCTCTGGGAGGAAAGCCACCATCCATGTCTGACTATCCATCCATTCCTGAGAAGTGGCCCCAGAGCCGGGCCAGGAGCCAGGACCTGGCACTCTGCTCCTGCAGCCGTCAGCTCCGTCTGGAGGCTGCGGATCAAAGATCCGTGCGTGCCTGAAGGTCCATCTGTGGATCAAAGCCACGTTTTGCTTCTCCAGGGCCATCGCCTGGAGACCTGTGCTGGGAGCAGACACCTGCCCAGCTCTGCCAGGAGGGACCTGCATCGGCGCCTGGGAATGAGTGAAATATCTGGCCACTCGTCCCCCAGCGCCGCTCACTTGTCTTCCCGTTGTCTTCGATCAGATCTACCACTGTCACGTCATTTATTTCAGCCGCATCTCCAGGATATTCCCATTTTCCACTCCAGCTTCCAGCAGCCAAACCTGGAACGATGCTCGGAGAAGGGCTCTCTGCTGCCTGCCGAGAGGGCGGAGGCTGGAAGCTCAAGGTGTACGTGGTAGCCCCCAAAACCACTTCAGTAGTCCACAGCCACCCCCATCCTTCCTGTCAAGAGCCACCTTGGGTCTGAACGTGAAGAAATCTGCCCCCACCACAAACTGCATTCAAGCAGCTGCACTTCCCGGTACCCCAGACCAGGCTTCTCATGCTTCATTAATTCACACAGACTTCTTAACTTCTTTTCTTCCCCTTCCAAAAGCTGCTGGAGCTTATCAAGAGATGAAAAATTGAAGGACATGCATAATTAATGGCCTGGCTTTATTTAAATAATTTAATTTTGACATCACATCTGCATTCTTCAGGTATGGCTTTAATTCTTTAATTACAGAAGAGCATGCCACAGTGCTTTGCCTGATTAACAGTTGAAAATTAAGGCTAGATTGGAGTGGGGGAGAAGGATGTGTCAATACAGAAATAAGAATATAAAGTAGCTTGATAAAGAGAGAAAAGTAATAAGTGTCTTCAGTTCAGCAAATCTACCTATTTTAATAGTCCTGTATCCCAGGGCGTTCCCAGGAGGTTTCCTGCCCCCAGCACAGCTTGGGGGTCCCAGGGGATGAAGAGGGGTCCTTTGTAGGCTGAACTTCCCCCCGCGGCCTGGGCGAGCAGAGCGCGATGCCCACCCTCTCCTCTCCCCGGTACCAGCGGGGCAGAAGCCCGACGGGGCTGGGCAAACCCGGAGGCAGCCCAAGAAGAAAGGCTGCCTTTGTACAAAGTTTTGCAGAGATCTTGCTATTAATGCTGAATTTAGAGAGCAGAATTGAGGCTCTGGGATCAACAGAAGCTGAATTCTTTCATCACAAGCTGATATTTTCAACTTCTAGAAAGGAAGAAGAAAAAAATCCCCTGGTCAGTTCAGGCAAGTGCATTTGCCAGCAATCCTCCAAGGACCAATATTGATGCCAGCTGCAAAAGAGAGCTCTTCCCCTTGGCTCTGTTCCCAGCCCAGCATCGAGCAGAGGTACATCAAACTGGGATGGCGGCAGAAAAGAAATAAGAAGTAAAAAACAAGAAAGAAAAAAAAGCATCTGAAAGAACCAAGCATTGGAGCTTCAGCTTTCTGCACGGCACGGGAACGGCCAATACGCGCGGCTGCCGCCCCATCCTGGCTCCCAGCACCCAGGGAGCTACAGCAGACCCGGTTCTGCGATTCCTCCTGTTTTCACTGCCCCTGAATCCCGTCTTTCCAAGCTTATCTTTGTCTTTCTCTGATGGTTTGGTGGTTTTGTTTTGCTAGTTTATATTCTAATGAGGATTTTTCAATAATAAAGGGCAGGCTAAAATGTAAATCTCAGGGCAAGGAAAGACTAACACAGGCTTGAAAAAGAAAAGCAACCGTACCGAGGGTTTCAAGCGCTCTCTTCCAGCAGCTGCCAAACCAGCTGGGGGCTTGGGCAAAGCGTTGGGAACATCCCAAATGTTATTTTCTGTGTTTTCTTTGGGAACAACCCCAAATTTTCTGTGCAGTCAACAGCCGCTCCCAGCATGGAAGGGAAAGGATTTGCTCGTGGCTGTGGTGCTCCCTGGGCCTGGTTAAAGCTCCCCCGGGACCCATCAGCGAGGGGACCCGGCTCGGCCGCGCTGCCCTACGCCTGCCCCCGCGTGCCGGCAGCGACCTCCCGCAATTAATGAACCGCGGGCCGCAAAGGGGAACAGAGAGGCTGGCAGAGGAGGCAGCTTCATCAGTGCCGAGGGGAGCTGCTGCTGTCAAAGGCTGGCTGATAGAGGCTACGGTCCCTAACCAGGATACGCACACAGCCCTGGAATATTAAATGTAACGGTGAGATGATAACGATTAATTATCTCACCTGCCTAGAAGGGGAATAATTTTCTCTTTACTGGAATAACTAAACCAGCTTCTTTTACCCACTAATAGCACTTTACTGTCATACAGCATCTTAAATCCAAGCACTTTACACCTATTTGGCTAACGAGGGCACGGCGCTGCCGGGGCCGGCTGAAGGAGTCCCCTGGGACCACTCTGCCCACCACCCAAACACCACCTTTTCCCGGGCAGCGGGCGAAGCCAGGCCTGCCCTCAGCCATTATTTTCAACCCCCCCTCCCCACCCGTGGGATTTTCACGTGCCAAATTCACAGCCACAAATAAACCCCAGCTTCTTCCCCGCGCGGCGATGCTGGATTACAGCTCTGCGTAACTCCCCGGCAGGTAAATGCTTCCTGCACCCTCGGGCCCCGCCGGCCCGGCTGCGGGGGGCTTGTCCATAATTCACAGTGCGAGTACAAATGAAATGCCACTTTTTTTTTTCTTTTTTTCTTTTTTTGGTCTTCCAAAGTCTGAAAAATGAATTATGCATTTTCCCCCCAAGCATTGGACTATAAATTCTCCTTTTAGTGCTTGGAACATTTCTGCAGAGGCGAGGCACCCTGGCTGCTGCACCCCTCCTCCCTCCGAGATGCAAAAATCTCAGTTAAATAATACAAAAATACGTCATACTTGGGTTTTTATTTAGGTGCAGATTTACTGCGGTCGCTGCTCATCTAACAGCCCCCTGCGATGGATTTTATATCGCTCATCTGTTCAGATGAGAATGGGAGGAATCTGTGCAATCTCAGCATCTTCCTAGGAGATAAAACCCAGCACCTTTATCCCAAGGCCCCGGCGTAGCTCAAGGGGACGCAGCACAATCCACTGCAACTCAAGTCCCAGGAACCACTTCTGGCTTTGCTACCAGCTCTCTGCATCCCTATGGCAAGACCCTCACGCTCCTCACTTTCCCAGCCTCCCAAAGAACTCTCGTAACTCTTCAAAGGGGCTTTAACTGCCCCCCAAGCCCCCAAACCATGGCTTCGAAGGCTCTTTACACTCAGTTTTTCCATACCAGCCTCTTCCAAGGTTTTCAGATCGCCCGGCCAAGAGCACCTGAAAGCCCAAGTGGAAAACCCTGGGCAGCTACAGAACATCGGAAAGCTATCGAGCACGTTAGAACCATGCTCAGTTTTCCTAGTCTGGCCAGGTCGAGTTGTGAACGAGAGACTCGATGTCCAGGGAAGCTGAATCCCGTAGCTCCCACCATCTCCGAAAGAGTTAAAATGCTTGGCTGAGCTCTGGATCTCACGGCAGAGTAGCGTTACCTGGTTTTATGGACCTTTGACAGCCGAGTTCACCTCACCGCCCTGCAAGGGAACGCGCAAAGATGAGAAAAGCTGATGTGCGGCAGCCGTCCCACAGCTCCTGTGTGCTCTCCGTCTCTATTGTTACAGCCCCAGCAAACCCAGGATTATTCCCAGTCTCAGAAAGCCCTTTCATTTCAGTATTATTATTATTATTTTACCGCTGTCGCCATGCCAGAAAAGCTGATTGTTTCCAACCTTTAGGAGACAAGCCAAAGAGGGCGGCCGAGCAGTTTTCTGTAGGACATCCAGCTGTGATAATGCAATGAGGAAGGCTGAGCTCAGAGACTCAGCAATTTAGCCCTCGGGTGGGGTTGTCTTGTTAGAAGCGACGTTTTTGGGCAGAACCACCTCACTCGTGACAGGACGCGGCAGCGGGCAGAGCCTGCGTCTGGATGCTGAAGCTGGCGAGGGGAGAGCGAAATGTCTCGGGAGCCGGACCGCCCGCAGAGAGACCAGCGCTTCGCCCGCAGCACCCATCGGCTCGACAAGAACGGGGTCACCCCGGGCCTGAAGCCAGCGCTTGCGCCGGCGGTGCCGGCCGATCGCGAGGTGAAGCCCACCGAGTGCTGCGGGCGGTTCAGTCCCAGAGGTGGAAAAACCTGTGTTTCAACCGGGACACTCGATGCGCCAGGCTAAACGCTCGGCAGCGGGTCAAGCATCAAACCCCATCGCGGTTTCTCTGCACATAATAATTTATGATCCTGGTCTTGACACGCATTTTCAGGAACAGTCCTTTGAATTAGGACAAAACCAGACATTAACTCACTCTATTAGGAAGAACCAGATGGATTTACTGAATGTTTTCCAAACGTGGTGCATCAGGGATGCTCGCAGCAGGGGTATTTTTGCAGCGATCCAGTAAGGGCATGGAAACAGCTCCCCGTGAACATGCTCCAGCCACAGCAAAGCACGTGTTTCGTTAACACAGAGCCGGTAACGAAATCTAGCAGAGAGCCAGACCTGATCTATTTGTCAACTCCTTTCAATAATGAAAGAATTAAAGGAAATTGCAACCCGCTGCTGGGTATTCTCTTGAAAGAGAAAGGGAGATAGATCAGCTATAAATTATTCCTTGTGAATTATTTCTTAGTCCTACTACTGCCTGGTCTATGAACAAAGTTTTTGTTAGGCAAAAGTGACTCGCCCGCGAGGGCTGCGGCTGCCCGGGGAAGGCAGGGCTGAAAGGAGGCTCTGCAGAGATTCAGCTGCATCTGCCCCGGGAGAAGCGTCAGCAGAGGAGCCACTGGGAAGATCAGCTTTGACTCCAGTTCCAGCAAAGTCCCTGCACAGTCGTGCAGGCGCTTCGACGGAGCTGTGAAACCCATCGCTCCTGCCTGGCTCGGCTGCACGCGTGGTCAGAGCCTGGCCGCCGGCGCTGCCATCTCCCGCGTCCTGCGGCGAGACCCGGCTGCAGGAACCAGCCCTGCCGCCCCCGCGCCCTTCAGCCCCCGCACCCTTCGGCCAGCTCCTCAAATACTGCAGCGCTTCCCAGCAGCAAACACCCAAACAGCGCATTAGGTCTGGGCAAGGATTTCTGCTTCTTTTTTTTCAGGAATAGGTTCAAATTTCTCCTTTGTGGGACATAAAGAGCACGAGCAAGTGATGTACAAAGTGGGATCCTTGTAATGGAATTTAAAAATTGATGAAGGAAACCGGAACAATCTAAAGTTAATGTTACCTGAGTAATTAGGCACCATCAGGGCTGCAGTTTATCTCACGTGTAAGTGGTCATTAGACAGATTTGACCCACAAAACCATTTTCATCTCTCCACGTCTTACACGGACTAATCGCGCCCAGAGCCGGAGCGGTGTACGGGCCCAGGGCAAGGGCTCCGCACAGGGACAGATTTCAGCTCCAGGGCCCAATTGAATTCCCATTAAAATCAATTGAAAGCTTTCCCTGGACTCCTTTGGCAGCGTGAACGAATTTCTCTCGGCTCGCCGTGGGAGGAGGCGAGCTGCCCTGCGGGGCAGAGAAGGGTGGATGGGGGCGGCTGCTGCTCAGCCACGGGCGCAGCGATGCCCATGGGCTACTCATCGCCGGCTTAAGCTGGTGCTGGGAAACCCCACCAGAGCCCCCACCTTTTGGATCCCTGAACTGCCCAGCTCATTAATATAAGCCCAGGGGTTTCCCTTTCTCTCTCAAGTGGCTGGACACAACATTTTTTCCCCTCTGTCCAAGTAGCTGCAGGTCTGCCCGGATAAGCTCGCCTGGAGTAAATTCATCAAGAGCTTTAGCACTGAATTGTTTGACCCCAAACCTACACGTGTTGTGAAACCACAAGTCAGCGGAGATGGGACACACTGGTCCGGATTGTGACAGTCCGGTCTTGTGGATAGCAACCAGGACGGAGGCAAAGGTGAGGACAAAGCACACGGAGCGAGAGGCAGAGCCACAGCCTCGGCCAGCGAGAGCCGCTGCTCCAGCCGCCCCCATGTCTGGCACACGGAGCCCGTCGCCAGCCCTCCTCCAAGCCTCCGGTGCCCGCTGATTTACCTCTGCAGTTAATTATTGCAGCATTTCATTACTCACCTCACTTGGTATCTTCCTTTCTCCACTGACGAATGCATTTCCAGGTGCTCTGCCGAGTGCTGTGGAGTGAAACCAGTGCAGCCGCCGCATGGCCGTAATTCCCTCAGACGTTGGCACTGCCGGGAGGGAGGAGGTGGCCTCCCGGCACCTCGGCCCTGGGGCGAGGAGGGAGAGCCTGCTCTGCCCGGGTACCTGCCCCGGTGCTCACGCAGCGGGATGCTGATGGGGATGCGGGCACGCAACGGCACATCTACGGACCCCCAGAGCCAGCAGCATCTATCGATAATAGAAATAAACACCACTTGTGCGGAGCAAGGCTGGAGGCAGAAGCAGACAAGGGGCAGGGTGGCTCCTTTATCTAATTGAAACAATTAGTATAATATTTTCTTTCTTCAGGCTAAGTTCTGCCAAAAAGCAAAGGGAGCCGGAGCCGTGGGTGGATTGTATGTACGGCACACCCCGAAGAGTTAATCGCTCATTTACAAAACGCTGGTATAAATTGCTGTTAATTAGCTCCGTAAATGCTTATTGTGCTGGCTAAATTAGTACCTGCTGGAAGGGGTTAGATGTGCCAATGTGGTTTAAATGTTATTTATTTCTCAGGGGACTGTCTGCAGAGCGTTCGGGAGCCCCGAGAGATGGGAGGGCTTCGCAGCCCTCTCCCGCTGGGACATTTGCTTTTCCATGCACCTTCGTTTTTGGTCGTTTCGTTTTCTTATTTAGGACGAGCGGCTGGAGAGGGCGGTGGGGTTACGTACGACAGTGCTGGGCATCAAGGCAGCGACTGGAGACCTGCCGCACACTCACACCATGCCCGGTGCTACGGGACCCAGCGCTGAGCAGCCCCACGGCCCTTGTTTGCACGCTGAGGACGCCAGCAAGAACCCAGAAGGACGTACCTTAAGAAGGACACTAAATCCCTTTGCAGAAGACTCCGGTGCCAAAACCCAGTGGCAATACAATGCTTGGAAACTGAAGAATTATCACCTCTAACAGCACTGAACACCCAAAACCATGAGCTGAGGCTGCAGCCAGGGCCAGACGGCCCGTCCCTGAAGGACCCGAACAAGGAGGGCACCCTTGTGAACCAGAAAGGACCAGCACTAACCTACTGGCAAAGCTCTGTGCAGCTCCAAGAGGTTGTGCCCATCTTTCCTCCATCAGTGTCCTCTTAAATCCAACAGGAACACAACTGCTGCCCCAAAACTCAAAGCAAAACACATCTCAGACTCATCATGCCGTGAATCGGTTGTACCCAACTCCAGCACAGCCCAACACGCGGCACAGTCTGCTGAAACCTCCCGAAAAGCCTCAGCTCCGTCCTACCGCCTTCCCTGCCGACCTTAGCGCAAGTAAACCAGCTGAGGCCAGACAAGAAGGGAATGAAACCAAAAAGATAAAGTGTCTGTGATCTGGAAGAGACAAATGAAAGGCAACGTGAAAGCCACAGAGAGAGCATCAAACTCGCATCAGTGAAGCCAGCGTGGGCAGAGCAGAAGCAGCAGCAGGACATCAAAGACCATGTAACACCCTTTTTTTTAAAAACAAATTTTGTCAATCAGTGTTGAGATGCAAGCTAATTGCAGTCAGTCATCGGCAAGGGGGAGAGAGAGGAGGTGTTCAGCAGAGAAAGCAACCTAATTAAAGCAAATTGGGGCATCCTGGAGCAGAAACGCAAGCGCACAGGGCTTGGAGGGAGCGTGAGAAGACAGGGGTGTGGGGGCTCTGCGGACCCCGTTATCCCACCCCCCACCGCACAGAGCTCCGCTCGCAGCCTCGCGCCGCGCCGGGCACGGTTTTTCTGCCTCCCTTGACAGAGCTGACTTGGCCTGATAAAAACCTGCTGGAAAAGCAAAATAATCAATTCTGCATATAGAGGGGAATTAGCTCAGGGCTCTGGGATGGGGCAGAGACAAGTAATTGTTTCCTGGACCAGGTGGATTTGGGCTTGAGCAAGGAGGCTGCTACTGGCCCTGCCCTGGCAGCTGGGGGACCACCGCCCGCACGGGTGAGGCGGAGAAGTGGGAACATCTCCCGTGGGAGCTGCGATAACCCAACGAGCAGCTCTTTATCACGGTCCCAAGGACCGATGGACTGCACCACTTTGGCAGGGGCACGGAGCTCTTTCTTCCAGGCTGATTGCCGCATCAATTAAATGACTAATTTGTTGTCTGGCTGTGCCTTTCTCTAGGGCTTGAGGAGATTAAAGTTCTGCCCTGTTGCAGATGTCTGATTTTACAGCCTTGGCTTTTAAGCTCCAAAACATCTCATTTGGAGCCCCAGCCAGAGGAGGGGAGAAGGGACCGGAGCAGGGAGGGGAGAGGGGACTGGTCGCTCTACGCAGCATCATTCCCACCTTCCTGACCGCAGGCGCGGAGGGGGCACTGGGCCACCGAGAGCTCCCACCACCCTGCCCGGCGTGCCCGTTTCAGGCCCTGAGCCGCGTGGGGATGTCCGCGGATGCTTTAGTCTCCCTTCTGACTACCACCACACGCTTCCTATTTGGGCTGCAGCGAGGTGAAGTCTGCCCTGCTCGGGAGAAGGTGTTATACTCAAGCCAACGTTGCAGTAGGAAAACCACTGGTGTGGGAACCCCTGCAGTAAAGCGTAATCCAAGTCAGAGCAAAACCATGCTGACAAACTCCGCTGAGGAAACCAGAAATGAAAACGCACCTATTTATCACTGAAAAATTCAGTGACGCCAGCACTTGGTCTCACTTTGGGCAGTTGTACCTTTCTTTTTTTAGTAGCGATGTTGAGAAATAAATCACAATTTCAAGGGTTTTGTTTGTTCCTTTGAGGATCTTGTTTAAGTACCTGTTTTCAAAGGGGCTCTGCTGATCTGTGGATCCGTGAGCTCCCTGGCAGACCAAGCATCGATTCCTTGCTGGAGGGGTGGGACCACAGCTGGAATAACATCGCATCCCATGAGCGCGGAGCAAGCGAGAAGAGAGGATGCACGGAACGGGACGGCAGATGGATGTCGGCTTGCTTTAGCTCCCTGCGGACGAGTCTGTTGCCAGCCACGCAGCGCGGACCGCATCCAGATCGGGGCTGGCTTCCCAGGGCACCGCGTGGCACGGGCTCCCTGGGGCGATGGGGAAAGGGGTTCGGTCTTGCCTGAGTCCTGTGCCATTTACTGCTGCTGGGCCTTCGCGGGAGCCGGGACGTGCTTCCGAGCGGCCGGGGCATGAGGCCGAACACCAGGGTCAGGAGCCTCCAGCCCGCGGCGCAGGCTCGTCCCTGCCGTCCTCGTGCACACACGTGCATGCGTGTGCTGCGTGCAGGTCGGCGTCCAGAGGGTCCCAGACGAAACCTTTGGCAGCTCATGAAAAAGGCACCAGAAAAATGTAAGAAAAGCAATGCAAAAATTTATATTTTATTTTAATTCAAAAATTTAAAATAGCTTTCAAATTCAGTAAAGTATGCCTGGACACAATGAAAAGCCTCATATACAGAGACAGATAAATTAAATTGTATATACTGCAGACAAGCCAAGTGTATGTATAGATTACATATTTACACTTTTATGTAAACCATATTTATACATTTTATTACATTTACAAAAAAAAGCTGATCTTCCACTACTGTTTACTACAATAATGAAAAAACATTTACATTGTGTTTTTTAACTGTACAAACTTTTAATTCATAAAAATATATCTCTGTACAAAAGAGGGATTTTTTTTCTTTTTTTTTCTTTTTTCTTTCCTTTTTTTTTCTTTTTTTTTTCCCTTCCTTTTTTTTTTTTTTTTTAAACATAATGCAAGTCCTCTGGGCACAAGAACGGAGAATGTCATGTATCGGGTCCCAGCCAGCTTGCAAAAAAATGGGACAACACCCCCTCCACTTTCTTTGTTGCTTGGGCAACAGCAGAAAATGGTACTTGATGGGTCGAAAGCAGCAAGTCTTGTTTAAGCTGAGCCTCCCCTCTCCCTGCCTTGGTGTTAAAATATCCCGGGTTCATTTTACACACCTTGACACGAGCTTCTCCTGGCTATTCCGCTGCCTGAGCGGGATTCAGAAGGGTCTGAAAAGCAGACACGGGCTCTGCTGTTGCTGCGTGCGTGTGCGCATCCCTGCGCCCCGTTCGGACCAGCCTGCTCGGTGCGTGCCCGGGGCTCGGCACCGGTCGCAGCTGCGGGAGGCTTTTCTTGAGCTCAGTGACGGGAGGCTGGAAAGATTCAAGCTCTGCTTCTGTGGGATATTGCGAGGTGTTCGAGTTTTGGGCACTGAAAGAGGAGCCAGGATACTGCAATCGTTGGCACCGGAGCACCAGGGACTGCAAAACGGCGCTGCCTTCGGGATCCGCTACGCAAGGGAGCCCGGTCCCTTGGCTGCGTTATGGAGGCTGGACAAAGGCCAGGAGAATGGGCTGTGGGTTTGGTCAAGGGCACAAATCACAGAATAATTTAGGTTGGAAGGGACCCTTGGGACCAAATACGGGCCAGGAGAGCAGACCTGAAGGTCGGAACCAGCTGTCTGCATGCAGACACAAGCAAAGGAACCAGGGGAATAGCGCGGTCTCATTACACCGGCGTAAAGGGGAGGCAGCTCCCTGCCTTCACCGCGGCGGCTCAGCTGACGAACCGGAGGGGAGACGTGCCTTGGCCCCAGGCCTGAGTGCCACCGCAGCCCACTCGGGGTCCCCTCGTCTCACTCACCCTCCAGCTTGCTCTGGGGTCCGTGTCCCGCAAGCTGGAGGTGCCCAGAGAGGGGCAGGCACCGCCGCCAGCCCGGCCTGGCTACCCCAGGGAATTTAGTCCCACAAGGAGCTGCACAGTGAAACCATCTCCGCCTGTCCGTGTATTTGGCATGAGCTGGGAGCGTGGCTTGCTGCAGGACACGCTCTCCAACGGTCCAGCACTGGCCCTGAGCTACCTGCGTGCCCACCTCCGTGCGGGCAGCATCTCACTGGCTTCTGACCGCGTTGGATCAGGGCTCTGACTCACGCATGCGCTTGCACCCACCTCTCAGGAATAAATCAGAGCACCTTTGCATGCTTTGGGGAGCAGAGATGGCATTTTTTGGCAGGCTGGCTGTTCAGCAATTAGGCTGTAGAATGCTGCTTAGTCTAAGAGCGCTGAGTAAGAGACAAGTAAAAAAAAATATATATATTTATATATACACACACGCGCGCACACACTAAAAGAATAAACAAAAGAGAAAAAAACTACCCTGTGGTTTTCATTAGACAAAACCGCAGCTGACATTAGGTAGGGGAAAGCCAGCGTTTAAATGCAAGCCTGGATGTAAACACCACCCCTTGTTTTAATTCTGTTTTCCCTTCAAGTCTTCTGTAAGAAGAAGCTGCTTCACTGACACAGACTGCTCTACATCAGCTGTATTTCACCTGACCTACAGTCGGTAAAACGGCACTGTTGCGTTCCTTGACTCCAGCCTGGCCTAAGAAACGGTGACTCAAACCAAACAGACTAAAACCCCGAATCAACAAGAGCAGCTCTCCTCTTTATTAGAGGAGGACAGTGTCATCACCAAAGCATCATTCTCTTATAAGGGAGGAAAAATGTCAAGCTGCCTTATCTGCTCTCATGAAAGCCAGGGCAACCTTTCTGCCCCTGGGAAATAAAGGGAACAGCTTTGGATAGAAATTAAAACTCTTATTGCATTGCCATTTGGAGGATCAATATGGAAAGGGCAAGGGCTTTTGAATGCTATTGGGGGGAAATCGGCATTTGTTAAGAGTTCTTTTTAAAGAGGTTTTTGTCCCTTTGTGTCTGTCAGCAATTTCCTGATTAGGGCGTCTGGACACAGGTAAAATCGGCAGCTGCTGGGAAAGGGCCAGAGATGGGGGGACGTTTCCTTACCAGCCCTGAGAGCTGCCTGAAAGGAACACGGGGCAGAAGAAACCCAGCAAGAATGCCCAAAGGCAAATTAAATACGGGGAAGAGGAGAAAAGCTTGCAAAGTTTTGCTTTTCTCATTGAAAAGGTCCCACTTGAAAACTCTTCCTCCGCAAAAGCCCTGGGTTAGAAAAAAACAACAAAGAAATAACCCACAAAACCAAATAAAGACAAAGTAAGTACTCATCCTGTCCCCTACTGGTATTTTCCATTAACCCCAGTCAGCACCTTGAGCAGCGCAACCTGCTTTTGCCTCTTTGCTGTCCAAGCTCTTCCCAAAAGCGGGGGGCAGTTGGTGGGACCCCAGGTACCCCACTGCTCCCTCCAGGAACACGTAACCAAGAGCAGGTTGTACCAGCCCTCCCATCACCTCGCCTCCCAGGTCCTGCACTTCCCCAGGTCCTGACGTTGGGCTGAGACCCACCAGCAGGGTGGGAGAGGAGCTGTGCCGGAGCAGACCTTTGGTTGGCTTCATCATCCAGGGCAGGATGGAGCGGGTGGGTGAGGACGACAGAGGACAAGCCAGCAGTCTCTCAGGAGTTAACGTAAAGTCCAACGAGGTGTAGCAGCTTCTCCACAGCCTCAACAAGGTTGGGAGGAGGGAGATGGGGAGGGAATGGATGAAGAGCAGTGAGGTGAAACACAATCATCCACTAGACACCGACCCCGGAGGAATCTGGGACAGTCGGAAAGGAAGGGTGAGAGAGAAGGAAACAGTTTGTTATTACACACAGAAATGCTGGGAAAGCCTGCAATGGCTTCATTATCTCAAACTAAGAACGTTCCAGTCCAGAAGCACTCTTAAAGTCCACAGCGTACTTTTGTTTATGACAGTAAGTTACTTCTCTGTGCCTGTGCAGTAAAACTTTTAAACCCCTTGCTTCAGCCTCTCCTGATGACTGCGCAAAACCCCCTGTCTGGAGTCACACAGTGAATGAACTTAGAGACTCATTTTTTCCGTCACCTGGTGACTCTTCTCACCGCAGGGCTAGCTGGATTTGCTTTGCCACTGGTCCCCAGGAGGTCCTGCCCCAACTGGCAGCCAGCACCTGACACCCAGAGATGGGGATGCTGGTTTGGGTCTTGCCCTGGGCAGAGATGATCTCCTGGGCAATCTGACCCACTCACGCTCCTCTGAACCACTGCTTCAGGCCAGCATTTTACAAGTGGCCAACACGAGGAGAGCGGTGGCACCGTCCCACTCTCGTGCCGCCTTTCTGCCCACTCACCGCAGAGGGGCCGGGTGCTATACAGCCGTGCACACCGTGCTGACTGTGAACTCCGTCTCGTTGGCCATGATGTCCGTGGGCTGCAGGTTTCGGTCATACATAGGATTTTCAAACGTTGCTCGGACGTTGGTGTTTTCATGGCCTGCGTAGCCATTGAACGGGACTTTTGGTCTTCTCCTGCAGGATGTCAGAGAGAAAAATCCAGAGAGGTCATGGCTGCTCCTGCTGTAGGCAGCTGAACAGGCCTGACAAGAAGTCAGTGGAAAGGAAAAAGCTGCTTCTGAAGAGGGTAAACACCTGGGGATAAGGCAGCAGGGATCTACAGAACAATCTCACTATAGATTTGGAGCACCGGCAGCTCCCTGGGCTTTGCTATAGCCCTACGCGTGCTCCCTCTGCAGAGCGGCCAGGCTGCACGATGCTCTGCGGTGCAGCAACATTTCCACAGCAATGCATTGATCAGGAGGAATAACTGATTTACAACATATGCAAAGCCAGCTTGAACGCTGAAGTATGAAATTTACTTTGCCTTATCCTACTTAATGTTGCCACAAATCTTATTAATGGTCATAAGCGCCTTCAACACTCTCTTCCCCTAACACCCTTGCCCCTCCACGCATGCTTACTCCGTTATTTTTTTCACCTTCTGAATTAAATGAGAAACCAGGTCTAGCGGGAGTGCTTTTAAGGCAAGCTCACAACTATTTCTGTCAGCCCCCTGATTTTGTTTCTCCTACTGGCATCGTTCCTGAAACCCACCTGTGTTTGTAGAGATAAAGCACAAACCCTGCAATAATCAGGGCTATGAAAGGCACAAGAATGGCAGCTGCCACAGAACTGCTGTTTGATGCAAAATGGTGTCCTATTGATTCTGGATCATTTTCCATCATGCTGATGTCTGAAACACAGCAGAAGTAAACACATTTCAAAACACCGCTGTGGGAAATGGGGTTTGCTTGAGTTACAGGTTGCATCTTCAACAACAGAACACGATGGTTAGAAGCGTTGCTGTAAAAGCTAATCACAACCTTCTGAGCTGCATGAAGAATGGTTCGGAGATCTAGCCTAGCTTAGACATCATCATTTATTTAGAACTGCAATTAAAGAGAGATGTAAATAGATTTATGTTACCAAAATGCTCAAACTTGGATGCTTAAAAGTTAGGCTTTAAGGGAGACTTTCAAAGGCTGCAATAATTAGCATCTAATTCTCCATAAAAGTGACAAGACTCCAGGGTCAGATTCCAAAAATCCTAAGAGATTGAAGAGCTCAAGCCACATTTTAAGAGATATTTAGGAGCTTAGACCTTGGGTTGTCTAAGCTCTCAAGTGCCTCTGTGATTTCTGAAAGTGAGATGAAGGCACTTTTTGTGGTAGCAATGGGACTTGGGCTTTTAGGTCGGACATCTGGCAACACAGGGACACAAAGCATCCAGGTGCTATTTGTGGCTCCAAACTCTTCCTGTCTTTGAGCAGAAACCTGTTTATTTAAATGCCTCACTTTGTTCCCAAAGCAAAATTGTTGTTGTCGTGTTGTTTGTCTCCCCCAAATCTTGTGTTATGCAAGCCGAGGATGGGCTTAGTCCCCCTTGCCAGAATATCCAGTGCTCAAGGTATTTAGTATTTAAACACAAGCCAGGGCAGAGCTGCTGCATCCATCGTACAGGGAGGAACTGGAGGTGAGAAAGGAGCAAAGTGCAGGGACGAGCTGCCAGGCAATGGGGACCCCCTCCTCCCCGTGCAGCGAGGCACCGCTCCGCCTCAAATGCAAAGAAACAGAAGCCGTTTCGGACGCGACCATCTCCCACCCCCCTGGGGTACAGAGATTTGAGTGCACCCGGCTTCTCTACCCCAACGGCTGGTTTGGGGTTTGCCAGCTCTCTTATAAACGATGTGCAGGGGGGAGCTGGAAAGGGTTCGGTTAAACCTGACGGTTCAAAAGCAGCTATAAAGATCTGGCCCAGCAGGGTTGAAAATTAAAGGCAGGGACAGGAGAAATGTTTCCTGTTTGAAAACCTTCACTACCACCAAAATCTAGCTTTCAGCAATCAAGGGAAAAAGGAGTAATCAGCAAGTTTACCAAGTCTCTGAAGGCCAAACTGCCCGAAGCCTTTGCCACGCACAAAGCCCTGGTACACAAACGTGCCACTTGACGACTCTGATGAGACCTGCAATGACAGGAGAGCAGAGATCAACAGATCTGTTCAACACTTCCCGGGGATTTCAGCACCCATCTTGTCACGGCCTCTTCCAAGTTCACGCATAGCATTAATTTGATTCAATTCCCCAGAAAATCGTGGCATTTTTTAAGAAGTCTGACCGCCCAACAACATGTTAAGACTCGACATCTCAAAGGAAGGAAAAAAAAAATCTTGTTTGTAATAAACTACAGAACCGGTTGCTGATTCAACAGGGATAGCGAAGGCTCTGGGCTACAACTGACCATGGGTCAATCAGATGCATGTTTCTTCTAAGCTCCAGTGGATCTCTTAAGGGCATGGGAAGTTACCAGACACAGAAATTGGGGTGAGAAGTTGACTCCATAAGGGAAGATTAGCTCTTCTAGCTTGATGCTTAACAGATATAAAATGTTAAAATGGAATTAATCATGTTGGTTTCTCCTTCAGTGTTATCTGGAAGACTTCAAGATTCAAAACCATAGGGCAATTAAAAAAAAAAAAAAGATACAGCTGCAAGGGAGCACGGAAGAGCTGACTGTCATGTAACGTTATCTCACGTGCTGGAAGAATGCCCTATGTCCCCTTCGAGCAAGCGGGTGACTGCAGGACAGCAGCCTCATCTTGCCACCAGCTACAGCAGCTATTCCCCCAGCTTCAGCGAGAAAAAAAGCTGGGTTGTGATAGCAACGGGAGGAGCTGTGTGGGTGCCCTTTGTGTATGAGGTGCCCGTGCACTTACGTGTCCATCTAGAGCCCATTTATCATTTTTGAACTTGTTGACAAAGATCTCCACTGGCCCCGTTATCTGGTAAACCTGGAGAAGCAGGTGCACATCTTCTTTCTTGTAAATGCCTGAAAAATAAGTGACTTTTCATCACTAGATCGCAAAGACTCTCCAAGTCTGAAGTAATTAACTTTCTACCTGAGAGCAGAGAAATCACCTCATTACCTTAGAGTGGACAACAACTCCTCCTACCAACCCTATCAGTGGGACGCACCGGGAAACACACCACAAACACGCAATCCCATGGCCACCCCCAGGATATTAAAGACGTTTTGCACATGGGAGGAGACTCAGCTGTTCATGTTGAGGTTATGTTGCTGCATCAGTACCAACCTGGTGCTCCAGGGAGGGCAGGGACAAGGAGCACTCACAGGTTTTAATCTTGTTGGGCTTGGACTACAAGTCCACCACTCCAGCACGCAGGGAATGGACGATGGACTGGGTTCAGCTGCCTTTCAGGTAGAGTCAAAGCAAACTCAGGTACATGATTTTGTTTGTCTTGGTCCAACCAAAGACTGGAGACTGCAAACCTGGCTGGTTCTGTAAAGCTCTATCAGAACACCAGCATCACTGATACAGCAGAGCATGCTGCCCCTCGCTCTGAGGCCACTTAGGACAAGTGTAAATCCCTACAAACGGCCACGTCGGCTCCCTTACCAGACACCTGGAGCTCCACGCCGCTGTGGTCTATCAGAGTGGCATTGACTTTACTGGTGACAGGGTCGAAGCTAGTGACAGACAGCATCGCAGGCTGCTTTTTCCCCATGTATTCGTAGGAGCCTTTCCAAAGGGAATTCCTTGCAAACACATCAGCAGGCACTAGAACCCACAGCAATTGGGGATGCAGAAAAAGAGCAGCGTTGCCATTTATTCCCATTTTTCAGAAATCAAAATAGAGCAAATTTCTTTCTTTCTTTGAATTCACAAATACATATTTAAATATCTCAAATCCCACCCACTGTGTTATCATCACTGAGTACAAAGAGGAGAACAAACAAGCTGATGACTTTAATTTTGTTTAAAAACGGTCTAATGTAAGACATCCTAGAGGGCCCCAGCCTCCCGAGTGCCCCGGGGAGGGCAGTGGATGTTGGTGCCCGACTCCCTTAGGGCTCCTGTCCGTTCTCCAGTGAAGCACGAACAGGATGAGGCCCGCGGGCCGCTTTCACCAGCCCAGCAGTTTCAAGACCTGCAAGGAACAGCCGGGTTTCTGGCTGCCCTGGGGAAGGGAGAGGAGGGGATGGACCTGGTAAGGTCCAGGTCTAGCACTAACGCGTCCCACGGAAGAGCGAGCCCCGCTACGGTACCTGACACCTTGGCGAGCGGTGGATCCCGCGCGGTGCCAACCGGCCTTCCGCTGGGGCGGACATCAGCTGAAAGAGAGGGGCAAAATTTACCGCCAGTGAATATTGCGGCCTCTCACACTGCTGAGACACTTCTGTGCTGGTGCTAACAGAGGACAGCCTTTGGCTGGCATTGCTCACACACGTAACGTGGCTGCACGTGTACGAGGGCCTTGGATGGGTTCCTGCCCAGCTCGTTGAAACAGCACGAAGCTTTCATTTGCTGTCCTCCCCTGCCACCTGCTCCAAAACAAAGCGCCCAGAGAGAGCTACCACGCTGCATGAGAGCCAGACAGCTTTATTTCAAGAACAGACCACTGCACTTCTCTGATCTAAGACTTTGAGGCAGGTAAAACGTGTGCGAGGTAAAGAACAATCTTTGTCTTGCGCAGATGCTTCTAAATCCAAACCAGCAGGCAGAAAATCCCCCCGCTGCCTCCCCCCGGGAGCTGCACAGGACCCTGCGGGAGCTGTGGTCTCCACAGCCAGCTCAGCCATGCAAACCCACTCCGCAGGTCTAAGAGAACGGCCGTTTTCTCTTGGGCTGCAACGCTCCCCTCTGCAGAGGCGTAGGCAAACGTGAAACCAGGGTCATGCTGCTCAGAGCTTTTACCGAGGCAAATAGGTGGTTTTCCTGTCCAGCTGCCATCTGCTTTGCAGGTTCGATGCTCAGATCCTCCGGTGAGATAGTACCCGCTCTGACAGGAATAGATCAAGGTGTAGCCCAGAGATGGCAAATCCAGAGCACCGACGTTGGCGTGGGAGGGGGTCTCCGGCTGCTTGCAGTGGTGAGCTGAAAAGCACAAGGAAAAGAGAGATGAGAGCCACCATCCAGTCGTTCACAAAGGCAGATGAGTGACACCATGACATCAGCAAGGACAGAAAGCTCTTAGAAGAGCTTTTTTCAGCAAAAGCTCTCTCTGCTCACTGAGGGAGACAATGCCGTGCCTGGATTTTTCCCAGCCAGATGAATTAATGAGGCCGCTTCCCGTGCTTTGCTGGCTAGATTGCTTTTTCTGGCTAAAGCTCTCAAGGGATCCTTCCCTCGGTTCCAGCTTCCACAAACTGAAAATCAGGCTCTGCCATCCCCCACCTTTTAAGGGAAAAAAGTCAAAACCAAATGATGCTAAAGACACCTTCCTCCTTCCTTCGAACTCTTACCCCAGAACTGTGTCCCAGGTATATCTGTAGACTGAAAACTGCCTTTACAGGACATCAAGAGTCGGTAAGTTAAGGCAGTGATTCCAGTGAGTGCATTACAGATCTGTTTTTGTATAATCTCTCTTCATAGGACCACTATCCTACTAATAATTTGCACCTACTTGTCCACAGGATCACACAGTAAGGCCTCAGAAGCGTGCAGTAGTCATAAATTCCTCTAATTGCTCAACAGCTTTCAGGATTTGGCCACAGAAACCAAAGCCGAGCTTGTCCAGCTCCCTGCCACCAAAATGAGCATGTGCCCACACTGCTCTATCAGGTCCCGTTGTCAACGTGCCACCGCTTTCCTTCAGAAGTTACGACACAAACCGAATAAATCACAGAGCTGGGAAGCTCCCTCTCACCCACACTGTAAATTTGCCCTTTCTGTAGCTCTCAAACTGCTCATGAATGAAAACAAATCCTCAGCAGCCTTCACGAGGTATTATCTTCATCCTTGTTTTACAGAAGATGAAATAGAAAACCCAGAAAGCTGGAAGACTAACCCGAACTCGCACGGCGTGGGAGCCCCGGCTGCGAGCCCGCAGCCCAGCTCGGAGGCGGCGGCTCAGCACTCATTAGCAGTAACCGCATCCAACTCCTCGCTGCGGATGGAGAAGGCTTTACACAGAACCTAAAGGCAACAACTCAGTAGTCCCTGCTGGCATGGGTAAGCCAAAACCATCTTCTATTTCAATGCACCTAGCACCAGGAGCAAAATCCCACCTACGGCCACAGCTGCTCTTCCAACTCAGCAGAGCGCAGCCTGGAATTTGGGGACGCGCTCCCACCACCCAGGCGAGCAGCGGGGACGGGCAGCTCCTTCCAGAGCAACCGCCCCGCTCTCCCCTGATGCTACGTGTAAGAGTTTTTAGAGGTGGGTGCCCTGGTTGGGCTGCTTGCAGAACGAGCACCTACAGGGTTTGTTAGCGGAAAAATATCTCACCAATAAACCACCTCGGCAAGGGACAGGAAAAAGCTTTTTAATACTTATGATACAGAGGCCATGATGGATATTACCACTTAAATACATTAAATTAAACTCCTTCTGGTGCAGCAGGGAAAAGATGATGGACAGCTTAAAAGAAAGAGCAACACGTTATCAAAGATGAGGAGAACCACTGCTCTGCCGGAGAGCCCTTCTGGCTAAATGTTAACCCTGGTCCCTGGAGCACGAGCTCACATCTCGGCCATCAAATGCAGCTTCAGAAGCACAAAACAAAGTCTCACCTGAAACTACGTCTCTGAGGAATGGACAAGTAAAAAAAATCTCATCTGAAATCAGAAGTGGCTGCTGGTGTAGTCATGTCAGGAGAGAAGCAATTGTGTGATCTCCCTTTTCTTCCAGAATATGTTCTCAGAGCTCCCCCCCAAATTACCACCTCTTCAGAGCCAGCAATTTGCACGGTGAAGCACAGCAACAAAACAAGGCAACAGCATGGTTAAAGGCCCCGGTTTCCTTTGACAAAACCTCTCCAAGACTTACGGACGCAGTCCGGCTGCACGCCGCTCCAGGTCAGGTTGGGGAGGCAGGTCCTGGTGGTGGAGCCCTGCAGCAGGTATCCCTTCTGGCACTTGAAAAAGATGATGCTTCCCACCTGTTATAACAGGAGATAAACCACTGAACCTTATAGAATCATAGAATCGTTAAGGTTGGAAAAGACCCTTAAGATCATCAGGTCCAACTGTTAACCTACCGCCGCCAAGGCCACCACTAAACCATGTCCCCAAGCACCACATCTCCCCGGCTTTTAAATCCCCCCAGGGATGGGGACTCAGCCCCTGCCCTGGGCAGCCTGTGCCAGGGCCTGACAGCCCTTTGGGGAAGGAGTTTTTCCCAATCCCCAACCTAACCCTGCCCTGGCGCAGCTTGAGGCCGTTCCCTCTCGTCCCATCGCTTGTTCCTGGGGAGAAGAGACCGACCCCCCCCGGCTCCAGCCTCCTTTCAGGCAGTTGCAGAGAGCGATGAGGGCTCCCCTCAGCCTCCTCTTCTCCAAACTAAACAACCCCAGCTCCCTCAGCCGCTCCTCGTAAGACTTGTGCTCTAGACCCTTCCAGTGCACTGTGGGTCACCCGCGCTTATAATACAAAAGTACTTCTATAATTTTCCATTTTCTGTATGCTGGAGAGGGCAGCCACCTCACCGGCCTGCCAAGAGTCTGGTGTTGAGAAAGCTCTCAGAGCCCCTGGAAAGCTGCAGCCTGTAACTGTGCAGGGAGCTGCTTCTTTTAGCGATAGAGGCAAGGCTGCTTTGTCTTTTAAACATACCCAAAGCCAGCATCAACCATAGGTGCAATTAGGAAGGGCTGATTTTTTTGCCAAAAGGGATATTCGATATAAGTAGTATCAACAAACATCCCGTAGCTATATTATAAATGCCGATTTGGATTGTGAATAGCAAAAAGGATCACCAAACCTGAAAATTGACTTTTCAACATTTTTGAGGTATGCTTATTTTTTGCAGACTATCCACCTTCTGCATTTGGTTTCGACCAAATTATTATTATTTCAACCAAAGCTTTATCATATAAAGGAGCTCACTCCCTGCTTCAGGCAGGTTGGCAGTACGATGCCATTTGGCTGCGAGCCCCGTTTTTGCAACTGCATTTGCTTTAAAACCAGAATATGCTGGAATAAAATTGCCAAGCAGAGCTTTGAGTGCCTTTCCCATCCTCCCTAGCAAGGCTGTACCATGCGGGCCACCTCCTCGCTGACCCTGCCGCCGGGTTTTATCACACCGCCGCTCCTGGACTCCCAGCGGGCTGCTGCGGGCCCTGGGTTCCGCATCCAAAGGCACCGTTTCCCTCTAACGCTGCTCCAGCCACCACCTCATCCCCTGCGTGAGCACCTGAGGCGGCTCCGCTGCGGCGTGCAGCTCTCGGACTGGCAGCTCGTACAAAAGTCAGACTTACGGTGTCTCAGTATTAATTAAAAACTAGAATTAATTCATTAAAACCCAGGATTAAGGTAACTAATTAGCAGCAAAACTGAAAGATCCACTCTGGCAGGAATAGCTGCATGGAATCAACTATCCCGACCCTGCTCCATCACGGCAGGGAGCGGGCACCCGCAGGGACAGCAGTGGAGGCTGGAGATGGAGCACCCCGGGGAATCGCTTTGGCTTTTTCTCTCCTTTCCACTGATTTCATACTGTACGGGAGCTGAGATTAAGAAAACCACCTACAGAATTTGGTCTGAAAATGAATGGAAATCATGTCCCCAATGTGAATACTAATTACACTAATAACTATTAATAAGCACTGTAATTAATATCATAAATAATGCATTGCCAGTTAATCCCGTACAAACGCACTGTGAGGTCTAATGGAGCAGGCCGGGATGTCCTGCTCACGGGGAGACATGAATCCATGTAAGGCCTCCGACACGGACTAACGACAGCAAGCCCCAGGGGCGCAGCCGAGGGGACCCCGCTGCCGTGACAGTACCTGGTAGCCCTGGGAGTTATTCTGCATCCCGAAGAGCGGCACGCCGGGGTCCGCGCACGTCGTGAGGCTGGGGTCTTGAAAGAAAAGAACAGAGGCAGCGTGTTAAAGGAGCGGTTGCGAAAGCCATGTTAGAGCTCTGCCTTCTGCTCTCCGCACAGAAAGACTGCGCTGCGCCTTTGCAACAAGACAGAAATATTTTGCTACAGAAGGAACACATAGCAACAAGGAAAAATACACGGATCTTTTTGTTTCTTAAATCCCTGACTGCTGCAACGCAAACTAACCAGAGGCACTCTATCACCCAGGAGAAAAAGTAAGCACATAAATCTTGTGTTGGGGACAACTCTCTTCCCTTCCCCTACCCTACACGCGATGAGCGAAGCAGCCGGCTCACCAGTGCTGTGCCCTCTGCTCCCACCGGCCACCCCCCACAGCGAGGGCTGCGGTGACCCTGTCCTTTCCTGCGCCCTGGGTCAGCGCCGTCGTCCTTCTGGGCTCAGCTCAGCCGCTGCTTGCACCTCCCTATTTCGGAGTGATAGATGGGGGCTGGAAATTTTAATGCATCTCGGATAGATAATCTCTCTTTATGCCTCCTTTGGTCTCAATCTATCAGCTTACGAATACACACAATTCAGCAGGAATACCTGCTGCTACTCTATCACTTTCTTTTTCTTCCCAGCATGTCGACAGTAGCAGGGCATCAATGGAATTAAGGCAGAGACGCATCACATTAATATCAGCATCCCAAACTGAGCAAAGGGAACTGAAGCTTCTGCCTGAAAGGCAGCTCAGCAGCAGCAGGTTCCCTGCTCCTTGGGATCAAAGGATTGAGCTAAGCTGCAACGCTGGCCACAGGGATGCTCCGGTACCCGGCCAGTGGTAGCTACGTTAGCAGGGAGCTGGAGCATCGCAGGATCTCTGTGCGATCAGACTGCTCTGGATCCACAGCCTTCTTTCTTCAGCATGCTCAACATTGCTACGAGAAGGACCCGCAGCAAATCCCTCTCTACACTTACTCAAAATGCTCCAATTAACAGGATTGTGCAAGACAAGAAATAAACTAAGACAAGTCTCCACAATCCAACACGGCGGGCCAGAAGCGGCCTGGCACCACAGCCTGCAGCTACAGGACAACGGAGCACAACTTCTGTACCTAATGGCATGGTGGTTTGTTTTTCTGCCTTTATTCCTCATGATCTGACTAATCAGCCTCTTCACACTGAAATATTATGCACTTGTTGGTGTCGTCCCCAGGTCCTTGGAGCTGCGGTGAGTAACTAAACAAGAGATACAAAAAGTGGCTGATTTGGGGCTGTGGCACACAAGCTAATTCATTTTCCGTCATTCGGCTCTGCTGAGCTTTTGTCATTTATCACTGATGCGGTTTCCATGGAAGCCCCCAGATAAATCACAGTGTCTAAAATAAATAAATAAAGAGCCCCATCGCTGGATGAGGTAGCAGGTGATGGATGGCAGAGGGTGGAGGGCAGAGCCTCGGCCTCCTGGCTGCATCTGGGGGGGTCTGTGGTGCTGGCAACCTAACACGTCTCAAACCCACCTGAGATCTGAATAAATACAACACTTTGGGCTCAGCTGCCTGTGTCAGAAGCTGACGTTTCGGGTCAGGGTTTTGTAGACACCCAAGTTTCCTCCCTTCCCATAGCTAGCTTTGGGGAGACAAATTCTAAGTACATTTAATCGGCGGCAGAACAGCTGTATTTGCTGGGTTCAATCACAGATGGCTCCGGAGGGCTGGGTGCCACGTACGTACAACAGGATCCCGGACAAGGATTTGCAAGAAAGCGATGAAGCATTTAAAGCCAACATTTACAACAGTAGGCAGGTGCTCCCAACTCTTTGTATGCGGGAAAGCTCCCGGTGAAATCAATAGGAAACTCGGGAGGTTAGGACCAGGAGTATTTTTACATTACTGTAATTGGTGCTGCGTTTAAGATGTAGCTAGAACGATTGAAAACTGTGGAGAACAGCCTGAGCTGTGTTTCTGCCCCAGATGCCCACATAAGGTGATGATGGTGGTGTGCAGGCAGACAGTTAAGGTAACAGCACATAGCCCGGGCAGTTTATCACCACAGGAGCCCTACAGTTCAAGAATGTAGCCGGAGTTTTAAATAGGTGAAGAATGCTGTGACTAATGATGATTATACACCTCCCAGAGGTTTCAAAGGGCTCTGTAAGCCCCAGAAAATGGGCACCTGAAGAATGTGTGGAAATTTCAGCCTGAATCCCAACACTGCAGCTAGGCAAAGCAATTTGTAGGATTTTGATCTCTGTATACAGCACTTTCATACTTCTAGGAGTTGCTATTCTGCCATTCTGGCTATAATTCAAAGGCAGCAGAGAACATAAGAGCTCTCACGTGCACCCTTTAGGCAGAACTCGGTTTTGCTCGGTTTCTGCGAGCAGAAGAGCTCCCCTCCACAGCAACCCGCTCTCTGCGGTCAAATTGCATTTTCAGTCCCATCACTGATAACGATACCGTGCATCTCCACAGAGCAGCGTGCTGGGTTGGAGGTCCCTGAGGAAGCCGGGAAGGAGCACAGAGCCCAAAACTGTACAAAGACAACAATTTTGATGCTGTCCGGGGTGTAGCAGGGTTAGCACGGTACAGGGCACGAGTGCAGGCGCAGCACTGGCGCATCGCCGCTGTCCCCAGCCCCGGGGTAACTCGGGCAGCACCAGCCTTTGGGACCTCTGCGTGGTGCTACCCTCTGCAGGCTCTCGCACAGCCCTCAAAGCTTATGGCCCAGGTTGCAAACGTTAACCTGGAAGCTCTGCAGAGGAACCTCTCCCTCCTGCCCACCGGCAGCCCAAGCACGGTGCTGAGGAGCAGTAACAGGGAGGAGATGGTCTTCCTTGGACGCACCATGTACTGACCACCATCAGGGGCAGGAATGATGTGGATAGGCGCTGAATCTAAGCAGCAAGCCCCACGAGAAGGAGATGGGTTGTTTACCACCAGGCTAGTACGCACAAACCAAAAGCATCATCCCTATACCTTCCGATTTTCAGGGAAACAAAGTGCTCATTTCTGCAAACCCAACAAAGAAAACCAACTTTGCTACAAACGGAACACCAAGGTGACAACTCAAAGCTCTTTGCTTGTAGATGCAAGACGGAGGAGTCTCCCCTTACCTATGCAGCTGGGCTGGGTCCCGCTCCACGTCCCGTCGGACTGGCAGAACCTCCGGGCTGATCCCACCAGCACGAGCGGGGCTAAGCAGGAGAAGGAGACGGAAGAGCGGTACGTGAAGCCTCTGTCCTCCCTCCTGCCTTGAGCGGGTATCCCCGGATCACCGCAGAACACGGCTGCAACAGGCAAAGAGACAAGTGGATTGCGATGATGAACCTCCTCAAGAGCAAGCAATGTTAATAAGCTAAAGATGGGTCTGGTAATGGCCCAAACCTTACCACTCCCTGCCATCCAGCTCTGTGATTGACTAGGGAATTAGTAGTGGCAGAAGGCGTTGCTGGCTGCTTTCCTTGTAATTCTCTCTTTTTGTCAATTGCTGTTAATTAACTTCCACCTTCCCCCCCCATGTTTTCTCTTTTTTCCTTCTTTTTTTTCTAACAGCATGCTTAGCTTTAAAAGTTATCTCTAATTGCACGATGTCAAATTGCTGTATGGTTCCATGTCACACAGAAAGCCCACTAATTATACAAGATCCAGGGAAAGGTGCAAGGAACACAGTGAGGGCTTTGTATGATTTAATATGAAAATGGCTATTGTGCAGCTGCCAGCCATTCAGCCAAGAAAAGAAACTCAAATCTGCCTTCATCATTATGAGACATTTAACTAATTTTTTTGCATTAGCTTTTGTATCAAGCTCACAGGTTTCCATCCAGCCAAAGCTCTGCCTTCACAAAACATTCCTAACTTCTGCTGTAACAACACAGTGCCCTTTGCCAAAAGGGTTTTTTTCCTATGGCCTTTGGCAGTTTCAAGAGCGCTGATTGCAGAAGACTCAGTCACCGGGGAGAAACACGGACAAACAGCCAGTTTTAAAGATGCCTGGTGGACAGGAACATGCAAGACCTTCAGACTTGTTGCAAACGTGACCTCACGTCTCCGTTACAAGAGGTGGAGTGACTGACTGCGTCCCCACGGCCACTATTGCCTCTGTAATGTTTGCCATTACAGAGACGGCAAACCAAGGCTCCCAGCAGTTTGGCTGCTGTCGGAGGTGGGGAGAACGCTCAGACTTTTAGCTACAGGCACTCTAAGCATCATCATGCTTTTATCCTGGCATGCAAAATTCCCACTGACTTCAGTTAATGCAGGACTTCCCTTGGACTTAGGGGCAGGAAGCACAGCAACAAGGTATTTAACCTCCCACATACTGAGAACGGTCAATCCATAGGCTCTATGATATTGCCAGGCAAGGCAGAGCTGATGCTAAAATCAGCTACATGGAGACCAGAGATGTTGGACGGAGAGCATCAAACAACTGGGTCTGAATCACAGTCCCCCCCCAGCTCATGCGTGAAGACGCAGATGGCTGCCTACTCACGGAAGCACTGGGGCATCTCCCCGCTCCAGGTGCCGTTCCCCTCGCAGGTCAGCACGGCGGGCAGGGAGAGCTGATACCCCTCCAGGCAGGCGTAGCTCACGCTGGAGCCCCAGCTGAAATCCGAGCCCACGACTTTCCCGTTGGGGATGGCTTGTGGGGATTTACAGATGATAGCTGACAGAAAAACAAAAGCACGCTCAGTACTCTCGACTTCTCAGCACAGTCATTTCCATTAACAAGCAAACTCATGTAGGATCAAAGTTAGATTCTGCTCTCAGAGAGCACCTCCTGGGACTGGCCTAGCAGGGGGCTGTACAAACTTTTCCAGCTGTGCGTGCAGTTGTAAACCCCAGGATTTTACTTTGAAGTTTGGAGTTAACCAAATCCCAAATCTCCAAGTCAGATTTCTGAGTCGGTGTTCATTTCCAACCGAAGGTAAGAACGCAGCCTGACTTAGTGTGAAAACTCATCTAAGATTCTCTGAAAGATTCATACGTTTTGGACAACCTGGCTGAGTTTCAGATTAGCAGTTGAATCAACAACCAGTCTGTATTTCATCTACTCGAGGGTGTTTTAATATGACATTTTTGCAGTGCTTTGCTTTTCAGCTCAGGGGAGCGCTGGGAAAGATGCTAAGCTCATGCAAATCAGCCTGGCCTCCAGATGAGACTCTGGCCACATTCTGTATTACTCCTGCAACATTAGCTCAGTGCAGAGAATGAAAGAGGAGTGTAAGAATTGCTCTTTGCAGCTTCTGAAGGAACTGGAGTATATTTGAAAGTCTCTGTGTGGTCCGCGTTTATATCAGATTCTTGACAGGTGAATTTTCCAGATTCCTAAAGCAGTACACAGATGCTGCCTCAAGCCTTATCTACGCTTGGTAGGTGAGTACAACACTTGCAGAAGAGATCCAGCCTGTCCTGCAACTACTCTATTATTTCCCTTTCCTATCTCGGAACTACAGAGGCAATCTCAGAACTGAGAAATAATGAAAGGAGTTGGAAGAAACATTTTTCAGACTTCTAGATGACGCCAGAAAGCGCGTGCTTGCAAAACACAGTATTTCATCCAAGTTTAATCTGAGTTTTTGTGAAGAGTGAGTCACTTCACTCTCTCTGCTTCGCTTTTCCTTCAGTACTACAGGGATAATAGCAATTGCCTCCCTCCCAGGCATATTGTGATGATTGATAGACCTACAGACAGCAAGGTGTTCATGCTATTGATAAAATTGTGCAAGCGCCATAAACACGGGATAGATTGAATGATAGGACGCAGAAACTCCCAGCTGGGCTCCAGGCACTACGCAGTAGTTGCTGCCTGTTACCTTGGCACAAGTTACAAAAACTTTGTGGCTTGTAAAACTTGTATCCTCCATATTTACCGCAACCAGTCTTACCCTTGCAGGCTGGCTTGGTGCCATTCCAGGTTCGGTCTTTCGTGCAGGTCAGAGAAGACGCCCTGTCTGACTCCATCATATAGCCAGGCGTGCACTGGAACACCACCGTTTTATTGTAGGTAAAATCACTGCCCAGTCTAATGCCGTTGGCTGGCACGCCGGGGTCACCACAGTTGATCACTGCCAATGAAAAAGAAAGAAGCATTTCTGGCCAACCATCCCTTGTCTCACACTTCTGGATCTGCAATAACGAGAAACCTGAGGGTCCTGAGCATTTTTCAACGCAGGATGTAATCCACTGATCGTGGAGAAGGGAGCATTTGTAGCACAGAGGATCTGGAGAGCGGCACTAGCTATGGAGCAGGCTGGGCTGCAGCACATGAAGAAAACTTTGCTTCTACTCAGTGGAGTGAGCAGTGATCTTAATGGCACATTAAGACCTTGCAAGAAGAAGCATTAACACACATTAAACATTAAAGAAAACCTCGGTCAAGTCTGGGCTAGGTGGAAGACAGTTTGCCCATGGCACCCCCTCTACCCTAGTTACTGTCTCTTACGTAAAACCACTTTTGCCATCATCCACGTTCCTGCTGCGGGCACCTGTGGGTGGGAGCCACGAGCAAACGCAACACCTTCACCGAGGGCTTCCGAGCTGGGGCTCTCCCCACGGGCGTCCCGGTGCCGGCACACCGGCAGGCAGGAACGCTCACGTTCAGAAGCAGCCCCGGAGAGCCCCTCCCGGTCGGCTGACGTCTACTCGGGAAAGTTATTACAGAGCTCCCTTCATCCAACTGGAAAAAAACAAACCCAAAGCAAGAGTTTTCCATTAGGTACTGGCAGAGATTGCAGGCTGAGCGACTGCTGCTGCCGCTAGACAGCTTAGCCGAGTTTCCCAGCACGGCACACGTGTGTGCGAGCATCCAGCGCGCCCTGACAACCCGTCCCCAGAGCCTGGCAGCACCGTTCATCTCCTCTTCCAGGAATCCGTCCCAGCGCTCACCTGTACACTCTGGACTGGTCCCAGTCCACGTCCCGTTCACCGTGCAGTGCCTGCTCAGCACTCCTGTGGAGTAATAGCCTTCCCGGCACTGATAGATAATGGAACTGGAGAAAATCAAGCCGTCGTTAAATATAACCCTCGCGTTGCTGGGGGTTCCTGGGTTTCCGCAGGATATAACTAGAAAGTAAAATGGCAAAGTTAAAAAAAAAAACCAAAATCAAAACCACAAAACACAAACAACCCCCCCAGACCAAAAAACAAGGCTTCCATCCTGCAACTGACTGTTCTCAATAAAAGCAAGATTAGCTGCAAAGCCCCTGGATCAGCTCAGACAGAACAGGCTATTCTGTGGAAAATCAGCTACATCAATCCAACAGGATCCCAAACACCGCTGCCCAGCTCGGAGCAAGGGCTCTGCCTTGCCAGGCAGCACGGCCCAAGGGCAGCATCCCTGGCAGGGGACTGAAAAAAACCCCCTCTGTCCCTGCAGCCAGTCGGTCCCCGAAGCACCAGCCCCGCTCCTCTCCCGGGCAGCTCTGCAGCTCACCACCACGGCCAAGCCTGGGAGCAACCTCCTCCTGCCTGCTCCTCCAGGCTGAGGGAAGATCTTGTCTCCGCTTCTTGCAGAGGCCTCATCCCACCTCTCAACCTCACAGCTGGTCCTACAGCTTCAGAAAGCAGGTGGTGCCAAGCCTGGAGTCCCCTCCGTCTTCCAGGAGTTTGGGAGCCTGGACCCGAGCGTGCCGCTTCGCCTCTGGCCCCTTCGGGAAGCCGACAACTTTGCAGACTTCAAAGGAATGAAAGCAGCAAGGGAGCCCGCTGCTCTCCCGCTGCGGCACTGCTCACTGCCCAGCTATATCCAATTACGCTTTCAGAGGAGGGAGAATATTGTGGGAATACAATTATAGGTTTGTCAGTGCCCAAGTTTTATATCTAGAGTACCTCAGCACCACAGCAATAAAAGGGCATCAGAGTGAATGGTGGTGCACGAAGCCCTGTCATGACAAAATAAGCACCTGCAATAATTGCATCCAACCCTCATTTACTCTGAAATTACAGGACATAAAAGAAAATCACATGAATCAAGGAAAGGCTTAAACCGCATGCTCCCAGCTCTTTGACAAGGAAATTCCTGGCTCCCACACCTCCCCAGCAAGATGCCACATCTCTGCAAGAGCAGCAGTCTGTGCACACACAAGGTGACCCGTCCGGGCCCCGGGACTCCTCCCCGCACACGCAATATCGCCAGCCATTCTCCACGGGGAAATGCAACTGCAGGAAAGCAATGAGCACAGGCCACCAATGCAAGGAGAGAAGTCTTCCTCTGCCTTGTTGCTTAGTTTGCCGACAGCCTGTTAACACATGAGCTTGTTGGAGGCATATCTGTTTGACAGGAGGAGACTAATAACCAGTCTGGACTGTGCGCACAGAAACTCTGCATGGCACTAAAATCATCCGAGGTGCGCTCTCGTTACGGATTTCTCATGCAGCCAACGTCTCTGTGATACACGGTGTCACTTCCAAGAGATGCTGGGATAAAAGTCAGATTCTATCAACTCAGAAAAAGCTCGAAATTACTGTTTCGCTGCCTGCCCGTACATCAGCTGTTCTCTCCTGCCCAACCTCCTCCACCTGTGCATGTGGCCAAACACACACAGATAACCCAAAAATATTACTTTTGTGACTACAAGGAGACTCACGGAAATGGTATAATCGCAGCGTGCATCAGCTGCAACCTGTATAGGTTAGATACAAAAGAAGCTGTAAATGTAAGGATGAAAGAGTCGAACTTCTAAAATTGTAATTTAAATATAAATAGGATCTAATCACACAAGTGAGCAGTAAGCAGGTAAATAATTCCCTTTGGCTTCAGTGGGAGATGTAAAATAAATTAGGCCCCAAATGAAAACTGGTTTTGGCTCTGATTTTTGAACAGGATATAAATCCTAAAGACCCTGGAAGTCCCATGGTCATACCACTCACATCTCCTTAAGAATCTCAAACCCAACCACCTTTAAACTGAAGTCAAAATTCAAGAAAATAACTTGGAAATCAGCTGCATCAGATGGGGATTTCTTAGAGTTGCTGCTTCTTCACCAGGGAAATATTTCCGGAGATGACGCTCAGCTGAAATGACTGATACGACAAGCAAGGTGTGACTCTCCGCTGCAGCAGCGGTGCAAGGGGTGCTGAGAGCCAGCTCGTCCCGCTCCTCTGGCCCCTCAGTCTTGGTTTCTGCCACGTTGCAGAATCATAGAATCACAGAATCCCAGGTTGGAAGGGACCTCGAGGATCATCTGGTCCAACCTTTCCAGCACAATCTAGACGAGATGCCCAGCACCACGTCCAGCTGAGTCTTACACATGTTCAGCGTAACGGAGTCAACCCCTTCCCTGGGGAGATTATTCCAATGGTTGACTGTTCTCACTGGGAAAAATTTACCTCTCACATCCCATTGGAATCCCCCTGGGAGTAACTTGCACCCGTTACCCCTTGTCCTCACCATGGGGCTCCTTGTAAAAAGGGAATCTCCATCTTCTTTGTAGCTCCCCTTTAAGTACCGGTACCTGGTGATGAGATCCCCTCTAAGCCTCCTTTTCCCAAGGCTGACCAGGCCCAGCTCTCAGCCTGCCCTCACAGGCAGCTGCCCAGAGCCTGGATCATCTTGGTGGCCCTTCTCTGGGCCCCCTCCAGCCTGGCCACAGCTTTTTTTGTACAGCGGGGACCAGAACTGTACACAGTATTGCAGGCGTGGCCTGATGAGCGCTGAGCAGAGTGGGATAATGACTTCTTTATCTCTGCTGGTGATGCCCTTATTGATGCAACCCAGCCTCCTGTTGGCCTTCTTGGCCGCAGCAGCGCCCTGCTCACTCACGTTGAGCTTGAAGAACACCCGACAGACAAGCGGAGTCCAGACCCATCACACCCCGCTCAGCGCCCGTCTCCCTGTCTGTGCCGACGACCCAAGAGCCCCGACCCCCCGTCCGCTCCGGCCGTGCAGACCGGCCGCGCTGCGCTGCCAGGCTGAGGAGCACCGCGGGGCACTCCTACGATGCCAAACCCCGCTGCTGCTCTGGAAGCATTTCAAACGTCCCTGGGACTTACAGATCGTTATAGAACTCCCCACCTTGGGGTTTCTGGGTTTGTTTCTTTATCAAAGTAAATTTTATTCCTACAGTTATTTTTATGAAGTCCATTTTAAGCAAACCCCACGGAAAAGCTTGCTGAATGCAATCAACTTTCGAGGACATGGTTTAGTGGCGGACTTGGCGGCAGTAGGTTAACAGTTGGACCTGATGATCTTAAGGGTCTTTTCCAACCTTAACAATTCTATGATTCTATGAACTCCATCCCCACCAAGTACTTGCACACCTCTAAAGCCCACCCGCAGCACAAGATTTGCCAAGCAGTGGGATGGGGTGAGCTCAGCGCCGCAGGCTCCGAGCTCCGCTGAAAGTCTAACAGGAGCTGGCACGGTGGGAACCAAACACTTGAAAATGTGTTCCTGAGCCCTCCTGAGAACTCAGCTCTTGCCCTAACCTGGGAGCTGTAAGCTCCTTTCAACACTATCGCTTCCTCAGGGCTCGTGAAGTCAAGGGCACGCTGCCTCACCCCCCTTGCTCCCTGCTAACTCCCACATCTGCAGTTATTGAACGTGAAGGCTGCTGACTGGAGGGGTTTCGGAGCCAGCGGCCGGCCGCAGCGGGGTGACAGCGGGCTGCAGGTGCCGGTGCTGTGACACTCTCCCCCAGTTCCCCCTCCTACAGAGGAACCAATTCTGATTTTTGAGGACGTGCGCTGTACATGTGCACTGGGGTGGCCCGCGAGCAGAGACAGCAGGGACTTTGGTGTCTGCCTTGACTCCTGACGACAGCCGGAGCCGTTCCCTGCAATCCTGTCGTTACCGGGGGGAGCAGGGAAGCTTCTGTACACTACAAAGTGGCCTCTGCTATATAAAACATCACAAAGCTCAGAGGTGCTCCAGAGCTCAGCAATAATTAATTTGATTCCAATCCATGCATCCTTTTACTGAAAGCTTATTAAGATTCCCCCCCTTGCGCTCCTTTGCTTTTTCCTACGTGTTTTACAGCGAGAAGCTGCTGCGAGATGGGCATTTCCCTGGGTCGGATTCAGGCACTCAGCTCAGAGCCAGCGTGGCTGCGCACGAAGCGAGTGATGCTCAGAGCATGGTCAGCCACCGAGCTCCCCCCAGCACGAACCATCACCCAGAGCAGCAGGGCAAGGGGCAAGTGCTGTTACTGATTACACGCTTTAAGCTCCCCCAGCCCCGCACAGCAAATACCCCCCAATCACCGTGAGAGGGGCTTGTTTCAGGGCCTTTCTTCCAGCCAGGGCCAAGAGAAGGCACATTTCTGCAAGGAGCAGCGAGCCCTGCTCTTCAGAAACTGCAGCAAGGAAAAGCTGAGGGCTGATGACTGCTATCAGTGCACGTCCGCCTGTGCTCAAGGTGGCGTGTGAATACAGGGCCCTTTGCATGTTCCCCCTCCTCTGACCTGATCTTTGTAACTGTCGGTCCTTCTTTTGGGCTCTGCTGCCTTCCGCCCGCCCGGCTGAAGCTCTCCTAATGATGTCTGACACATCAGGCAAAACCTCCTGCTGGCACAAGACACAGCTGAGAGCCTTTGGAGTCTCAAAGCCTTTGCTTCAGGGCTGGTAATTTCCCTGCTGTTTAATCTAACCACTAACCCATAACCCACCTAACCATGCAGAGAGAGAAAGAAAAAAGCAGCCTAGACCCAAATCCCAGCCCTGCCACCTCCCGTGCCCACAGCGGTCCAGTGGCCATGAGACAAAACTCAGTTTCTTTTCGCAGTGTTATCACTTAAAATAAACACCTTTCTGTCTCCTGAAACTGCCAAAGAGCAGCCAGAGCCCCACCTCATTTTGGATGCAGTTTTAATTCACTTGGAGAAACCATAAACATTATAAAAGCAAATATTCTGCTCAGCTTCTAAGAGGAGGAGGAAGCGTAGAGCAGAGTACAACTGATGAGCCCCCTCCTGCACCACTCCTCAGTGAACACAGACATCAGGAAGGAGGAGAAAGAAGGAAAAAAGCATCTAAAATGCCATTTACACTTTAAAAACTTGCTGGAAATTAAAGCTAAATGAGGCCTGAAATCTGTGACTTTAGAAAGCCAGGGAAGCTGCTCTTACTGGGGACAAAACCAGAGCTACGTAGAACAGGCTGAAGCAGGAGTCTCAGAAGTCCCTGCAGTTAATTTAATTCCAAACCATTTGTACATTTTGGAAAAATCAGCTGTGACTTCTTCCTGCCTCCCTATTCCTTTGGTTTTCTTCAAAAATGTTCTAGTGTGTCAAGGCATAAGGATTAAGAGCCGATGAGTTTCAGGGTGACCCTCTGCGAAGCGCAGTGCTCCATCGGCCACACACACCCACTCCGTGGAGCCGAGCTGTACCGGTCCCGGCGCAGGGAGACACCGATGGTTGAACATCAGCCCCTTGACTTCAAAGTCAAGCGGATGCTTTGTAATTGAACTTATCACGGCAGCTTGCGCTCGCTCTCTGAAATGGAGGCAACAGCTCCGCTCCCCTTCCCTTCTATTTATGCTGTAGGATTTGCACGGTGTCCTCTGCACGGCCGCGCACTTACGTGTTCCTCTGCAGCGGGCCCTCATCTCCCGCTGAACGGACCGAGACCCTCTGCGCTCATTTAGCAGCTAATCTGGAGAGCAATTTGCATTGGATTCCCTGGGCAGGCGAGCGCCGGTGACCTGTGAAGCCCCATCACGCTTGATTTTGCTCAATTTTGGTGGCTGAGAGCAGCAAACAAGTGGCTGAGTCAGAGAGCTAATGCACCACGGAGGTGCCGAGCGGCTCCGCTGCCGTGCTGGAGCTTTTCCACATCGGCAGAGATGCCCGCTCCTCCCACGCACCTGCCTGGGCTCTCAGCTCCCATCTTCATTTGCCGTGAATTCAATCCCCAAATTAATCCCTCCCCTCCCTCTCCTATAAATGCCTGTTCCAGCAAGTTGAATGCAACGCTCAAAGTGCAGCCAGAAGAACACCTTGCAGTGCTTGCAGCTCGCTGCGAATACAAATGACGGAGACACAGCACAGTGCTCATCACTGTAAATGACTTTCCTATATTGGCCAGTCAGCACTTAACATTAAATGACTACATTATAGGCATAATGTTATTATTATTCATAAAGTATGAAAAAAAATCTGCCAGGGATCTGTATTTTGGTGCCTCTGGAACCCGATGGGTTATTTATCTTGAGATTAATGAACAGAGCCTTTCCACCAAAAGAAAAAAACAGAGAATGAAAAAAAAAAAACCCGAGACCTGAGTGTATTAATAACATGATTCAGTGTCTTTTCAATCAAGAGCTCCATCAATTTGGAATAAATTTCCAATTCATTTACAAACTCTCTCCAAGCTTTTGGCTTTCAAATCAGCTGGAGAGAAGCACTTGCCCAGGTCTCCTCGCATTTGGTATCCTGCCTCGTTTTGGCTTTTGTTCTTTCCCCAACTGATTTTTAAACACTTTTATAAAATAGTAGCAGTGAGCAGCACAGCTCAGAGGATCTGGCTGGGGGTTTATTACATTGGATTATAGGGTCTTACTTGATTCCTTCAAATCGAAAAATAAGGGGTTTGGGGTTTTCAAATATGAAAATATGCTTACTGGATTATAATTTGCATTTTGCATTTCTGCTTAATGTAAATGACTCTTGCCTCTGCCAGTTCCAGCTTTAACGGAGGTTTGAAGCTATTGACATTTCTCATTCTACTGAATTTCCTCGACAAAGCAACGACGAAGTAGGCAGTGGTACCCACAGATCTTACACCAAAAGGGGGCATTTCTGACCGTCTAGCTGGATACACGATGCAGATCAAGAGACATTCACCCCAGCGATTCTCGCAGTGAGCCTGTGCAGCCCTGGGGGGTGACTGGAAGGGAGGACCTGATCCCAGGGCTCTTCCTACTCCATACCCCAGTCCAGGTGTTGGCATGAACGCGAACGACCTGAAACCCTTTACACCATCCTGGTGTACCCTGCGTAGCGGAGCAGAGGCGGGCACACAAAAGGTGATACTCATCCTCTAGCACTGAAAAACCCTCCCGTGAGATGTGACCTGAAGATGTTTGGGAAAGGGGAGAACTGAGGCTCCTTGACGTACGTGGAGTATTTGAAGGAAATGCCGAACAAGAGCATTATTTCTCGCAGCACCAGGCTGTCCCTGGCAACTAAAACAGAGGGGACGGGCTGGCTGGGCAGCCGTCCCTGCTGCGGTAATTCTGGGGACACCCACGGCAGGCTTGGCGTGATGCAGGAGAGGATGCGGGGTTGGAAAAGTACCTTCACACTCTGGCTGCGTGCCGCTCCAGGAGCCGTTGGCTTGGCAGCTCCTCTCGGACGAACCCCGGAGCACGTAACCGGGCTCGCAGCTGAACCGGACCACGCTGCCTACATCGAAGTCATCTCCCAGCCCAATGCCGTGAGAGGGGATCCCCGGGTCACCACACACGCCCTGGCTGCCTCCTGTTAAGAAGAGAGCACAGTATCAGCAGAGTAAGCAAGTCATGGGGTTTGGCCCTTCTTCCCTCTCACGTGTTCAGAGGGCCAGCATGCAGATTTGGAGCGCGTGGCTGACTCAATTTAACTCTGAGTGGCTCTCAGCAGAGCGGGGAAATTCCAGATGAAACGTCCCCTGACTCCAGGAACCCACTGGTTTTAAGCTGGTTGCAAAATATGGCCGTAACTCCTGAATCTCAAGATGGAGCCCTCACCAGCCGCAGCTGCTTTCCGCGGCAGCTGCTCCAGCAGACAGCAGCGCGGTTGCCAGCATCAGTCATGTGAATGGTTTCCCTCCAAGCAGAAATTACGACATGCTCCAAGCCACCTCAGCACGCCCTATTGTATTTGCAGAACAAGAAGCTGTTGGGTTTGGAGCAGAGAGGTGGGAGGGATCCAGCTGAGAAACATCCGCTGGTACAAGTTGTGAACGCTTGGAGCTGCCGGCTGTAAGTTAGGGGGCCAGGAGGAAGGGAGCAGCTGGAGCAGCTGCCTCGCAGGGGTTCTCTGGAGCAGGCTGGAGAAATGCCCACCTCCTTACTGCCTGACACAGGCTCACGTCGTGTATGCCTGTTCTTGGCTTTCTCCGCTAATGATCTGTGTAAACACATCCACCCCCAAGCCAGGAAAGACTATTTCACTCCTGCCGCTAGCAATGAAGTTCCCGTTTCCTGGGCCTTCTGCGCCTTGCTGCAGGTACAGCCTTGGCAGTGTCACATGTAATATAAAACATAATGAGCATATTCATCATCTGGGCAACGTACTCGCTTGTGAAGAGAAGGGGGAGAACGCTCCAGGTTCAGCATTTTCTTTCACATAATGACTTACATCAAAGTCTTTTGTTTCATCTTGCAAAAACTGCAGTCACCACCGTAGGGATCTTTCGCACACAATGGAGAACCTTTGGCAGGAGATGGTCTGAGCTGTATTCTGCCTCTTCACTGCTGTGGTAACTGTACTGCCCGAGTTTGTAGAAAAGAGGAGCCTCTCCCCAAGCCTTTGGGTGGAAATCATGGTTCTGAGGTACTGGGCATTCACCTGGCCCCAGATTGGAGAGGGCCTGTCAAACACCAGCAGCCTTGGTCTAAAGCTGCCTCCATGAAGCCATTCAGAGAAATCAGATGCAACAGATGTCAGCAGGAAGCAGTCAGAGCAATGCTGAACGTTTCCACGATTCCACCCGCAAAGATGACAGGAGAGACAGGGAAAACCACATGGGAAAAAGGCACGAATTAGAGCAGAAAACCCTTCTGAGCAGCTACAGATCAAGAACTCTGCAGATGCGGCTTCCGAATACAAGGATGACTCCGCCTGATTTCTTTTTCCCTTCCAAAGCAGAGGTTAAACTTGGTCAAGTGGAGCTGCTAAATCTAAGTGGCATAATTAAAAATTAACACTTGTCCCAAATGCTTTGCTCCAGCTAAGTTCTTGTTTTGTCTGCCTCCGTGCTCTCCAAGGAACAAGTGATGGGATGGCGCGGGGAGGGCTTTGCACAGCATCCTGCCCACCATTCAGCACCCTTCCTTCTACTGGAGGCCACCAGCTGAGATCCCAGCAACCCGGCTTCAGGAAGGCTTGGCAAGCGCATCTCACTGCATCCCCCGTGACTTTCACCCAAGTCCCTCTCATCAGTGACTTTTTTGCTTATCAGGATGTTTTCAGTGCAAGACCTTTCGCACTCTGGCACGGGAGTGGGGATGGACTTCTGTTGCCAAACTGCTCTCAGTGGAGATGCTGCTGATGTGGAAACTCATTGTACCAGCTTCCACTTGCCTTGTGCAGACCTGGGACTGCTGTGGTGTCATGACAGCAGATGTCAGGCCCTGGAAAGGGGCCAAGTGGGCTTCTTCTGTTGGAATGCATGAGAAAGGGGGTCAGATGCTGCAGTCAGGATGCAAGGACCTGATTTTGCATAAGACACGTTCATCCCGTACAGACTCTGCATGGAGAAAACCGTAAAGCAGCAAGCTGCAGTACACCTCCTACCACAAACATTTGCTGCAGTGATTTATTCCTCATCTTGCACGCCGAGTGGTTTACTCTCTGCCCGTGCTTATCATCCAAGTTGCAGGAGACTGGGTAGCTGAGAGGCAGTGATTTTCAGTCTTCCACTATCTCCCTCTGTAGCATGTGCATTTCTCCAGCTCAGCAAAGCACCTCAGGCTGCCCCCTCGCAGGATAAAAAGGGGCAGGGGAGGACGGGACTGCCCCATCCCCTCCTTCCCGAAGCCCACCTCACCTGAGCAGTGCGGCAGGGAGCCGCTCCAGCGCCCGTCGAGCTGGCACATGCGAGTGGAGTTGCCGATCAGAGTCCGCTTCCCGAGGCAGCTGTACCGGACCACGGAGCCAACGGTGTACTTGTCACCCGAGATCTGAGCGTGGGGTGGGGAGCCGGGGTGGCCGCACGAGACCACTGCAAGAGACAGATGCGACAGCTTCAACCATGAGGGAACTGCCTGTGGTGCTCGCTCGAAGGCAGATGCAGCAGGCACGCAGCAAAGCACCGCACGTTTGAGGTCGCTGCATGGGACCTTGGCAGCTTAAACCCACTCGTCTGCCCCAGAGCCCACCGAAGGCCCGGCGGCTCATGCCACGGTGCAGGCGTGGCATAGCAGACCTTGCATCGGTCTCCTTCTGAGGGACATGAGCTCATCCTGTAAGAACTGCCAAGGGTTTGTGCATAAATGCCCAGTCTTGACGCTGACAGGCACTTTGCAGGTTCCTTGGAAAGCTCATCCCTTCTTGAACATGAATATTTCCATGCACACCCTCACCCCCACCCACTCCGGGCAGCGCCAGGTCCTGCGACAACAGAGCTGCGATCGATGCCGTGTCACACCTGAGCAACTTATCCTGGCAGATTCTGAGCATGGCTCGCTCGACCATTGCTAGTAAAAAACACACCGCTAACCATAATTAATAGGTTTACTTTAGCTTCGCAATCAGAGTGGAGACGGGGAGGCTGTTGACAAATACACTGACAGATCTAGGGGCTATCAGACAGGTTTGGATGAGGATGCTCAGCGTAAAGACCATGCACCACTGTTTCTGAAGGAAAGCGTCCGTAACGGGTATCTTATCTCCCCCTGCTAGAGTCTAAAAATACCAAGACTGGCATTAGGTAGGAAACATGACGTATGTTTCAATAAAAAGGAGAGCATGTATATGTTTGGGCACGTGGGCGTTGAAATATACTGGTGCAGAGCTGCGACTAAAACCAAGGACGCTTTGCAAGGGTTTGATAGCTAATACTTAAACTCACACTGTAACTAACAATTTAATAACAGATACTCCAGCAGACTCAGCTGAGCTTAGAACCTGTGGTGGTATTGAGCTTTTTAAAGGATTTATGTGCACAGTGTGAAGACTCTTTCTTCTGATGTGTTAGGCTCTGCTCCCGTGTACTTTACTTACTGGACTTGCTCTCCCACCCTTCAAAGGTGATCAGCTCTGTCTTACTCCTTCCTCAGAAACAGGCATGAGACAGCATTTACAATCCAAGCTTGTCTGGCATCAACCTTCTTCATTTACATTTTAGAAAGTGCCTAGTAATTTTAGGTACCCAGCTATAAACACTTAAAAGGTACGGGTTTCAGCACTGAGCACATCTTAAATTCAACAAACAGGAAACAAAGACATGCAAAAATCTCTTACTTTCTTTTTTCCTTTAAACTATTAAGCCCATAAATCCAGATAATCAGTCGTAAAACTGACCTGAGTTTCCAGTTTTGAGAATGCCCACAAATCCTCCAAGTCAATGGATGCTCAACATTTTAAGGAAGGAGATGGCTTTTACTTAGCTGGAAAGCTGCGGACTGAGGGAGCCTGAGATATGAGGCTCCCAGGTTTTAGAAGGTAACTACCCTCTTGGAGCCCCTGCGGCTGCGGTAACACGCGGTTATCACCTGTCAATTCCCCATGGCTGTGCAGAGGGCTGCAAATGCAAAAAGGCGGCATGCTGCTAACAAAAGGAAAGGAAAATGCGCCCAAAACTACTTTGTATGACTAGGTGTCGAAGGATAATACAAGAAAAAAAAAGAAACAATCATGGCTTTGGAACAGCTCAGCCAATTTGAACGTAAGGAGCTCCATTTCTGACTGCTTTGGTGATTTGTTATGCCAGGTAACAGGAGATGGCAGCTGCTTTAGTCTCCAAGAGGACACAGAGCTGTGCCAGGGGTCTGCCCCTGCCTCTGCCAGCACCTCACTGGGCAGCCCCACGCCAACTCCAAATCCACTTGGGACCTCGGTTTGTCCCGGCGTAAGACAGGACCACCACCACTGACACCTTCACACAAGGCACGGAGATCTCCCGGACTAGGTATTACTACCACAGCACATGATCACCAGGAGTATTTTGTGTCTTTGTACACTACTGGAAATACTCCTTAAGCCAAACCGTCACCCAGAACCTCCCAGTTCTCCCTGCAAACCACAACGGCAGAAAGGGCCAGGATACCGTAAGAAAGGGGGAACAACGCAGAGCGAGGGTCAGGAAGGAAATCCTCTTTAGCACCTGCATCGCAGCAGAATAAAGGCTGCACTTATTTCACCATCGCACTGTCACTCCCCTCCCTCAACGCCATGGGGATGAGTGGCTGTGTGAAAACCCAGCCATGCCTGAGCTGTGCTGAACGTGCTCTGTGCTCGGGCAGGCTAACTGCACGCTGCTTCCCATGAAGATCTGTGTTGCAGAAGGTCTGCTGCCCTTCGCCTGCAATACTTTTGCTGCAGCTGCATGGAACCAGTAAAACCCGGGGGGAGCTGCCTTCCCCTGCAAAGGGAAACCATCTCTGTCTAGCAGGATTGCTCTCCTCAGACCACATATTGTCCTTCTGCGGGCAGGATCCAGAGGCCAGTGAAGCTGATGGAACGATTCCCATGGATTACAAAGGGCTTTGGATCCAGACTTTTTACGTGACCGTTCAGCTAAGCGACAGAGAGCTACATGGGATGAAAGCCTGTGGTGGATACGTATTATTCTGAAGAACTTACAAAGACACTGTGGGAGGGCACGGTCCCAAGTGCCATCCCCCTGACAGGTAAGGACATGTGTACCCAGTAAGTAATATCCATGGCTGCACTGATATGAGACAGTTGTTCCAAAGCTGAATCTGTGAGGACCACTTGGCTGCACTTGACGGATGCTGTTTTCCAGGTGCCCGGGGTCAGTACAGTTTACAACTGCAAACAAACAACAACAAAAAAAATACAAAACAAAGGGTGTAACAAAGAACAAAGGATTCTCTAAAAATGAGCAGGAAAAGGGGGAAAAATTGCAAATCGCATATTCCACAATTTAAGGGGTTTTTTTAAGTCTTTTTTTTTTTTTTTTTAAAAGATTCTTTGGGGCAGAAATAGAAAAAAATCCTTATTAAAAGGAAAAAAGAGAGAGCGGAGGCAATCCTGCAGACCCTCGCCCTGCCACGCGAGGCTCGGCAGCAGAGCCTTGCTCTCCGGCCCCAAACCAGGACCTACATCAGTCAGTTGAGAAGAACCCATTTCTTGACCGACAGAGCAACAGTATCGACAGAGAGATTGGATTAAGGGAGTACAGAGGAAGGGAGTGCAGGGAGGGGAGGGAATTTGATAAGTGAACTTAAGTGTTAATATCAATGGAAGTAGGGCAGCCTAGAAGGAGAAAGGGCTCTGCACAAAGACCATGGCATCTCCACAAAGACCATGGCATTTGCGTTGAGTAAACTCGTCCAGGGTTACCAGGATGACCTCTGCTACGGGTCTGGCCTGATATTTTCTTGTGTCCTCCCCACTTACAACACCTACTTCAATGCCTTGGAGGATGCAGGGCTGGGCAGGGCCCGTTAACAGCTCTGAGCGAAGCCCAAGGGAAAATCAGGTTTGTTGCATGAGATTTACACAGCCCGGGAGCTCAAACATCACTTGTGCACTCCCGAGAAACTGCAAGATTTGTTTTACATGAATTTATGACAGCGTCAAGCTGGATCTTAGGAACCCAGAGAAAGCAACGAGGAAGGCGCAGACAAGTCCCGTTTGCCTAGACCGGGGCGGAGGCAGACGACTTACCGCGGCAGGCGGGCAGGGTGCTGCTCCACTGGCCGTTGGCCAAGCACTGGGACTGCGATGCTCCTTCCAGGCGGTACCCGGTGTTGCACACAAACTTGGCCACATCGTTCAGATTGAACTGATTCCCTTGGGTCAAGCCATTGGCAGGGTTGCCAGGGTGGCCGCAAGTGATAGCTACAATTAGAAATTGGAGATGTTACTTTTTTGCCTGGAAGAAAGTGGATTATCCATTGGAAAAAGTTCCCAAGAAAGGAGACCATAAAAAAGAAAAACTAAAAACATTTCAACCCTGAAACCCACACTGACTTCAAAGATTTGTGGCCAGCTCTGTTGAAATACTGAATCAAGTTGAGAGCATGGTACCTTTGTTCATTTTACTGGCATAAGAAATTCTCTGAACCGCTCTCTAAGCAGCTGAGTGCCAGCATCCTACTGACTTATACTGTAAATCCCTAGAGCTCCTCTTCAAAAATCCCAGCTACTGCTATTAATCTATTGCCTTACATTACCCTGGGCATCACACGCACAGTCATGAAACCCGATGTTTTCCTCCCTCTCCCTGGTGTAAGTCAGATGTACGCTCACTGCAGTATAAAGTTACACCTAGAGGGAGAGTTAAAAGAGAGGAAAAATACGAGAAAAATCAGGTTTCTAGCATATGGCCTAGAAAGCTTAAATCTTCCTGCTTTAAGTTTGAAAAACTTCGGGGGAAAACCTTTATTTCTAAATCCTTGAAATGAGGATTTTTGTGTCGTTCTTGTTCCTGTGGCTGATGTTAGCTTGGGCCGGCGACGAGGTAAAGGGCTAAAGGGTCCCAGCGGGAGCCGCTCCGACAGCACCCAGGGCAGCTTCAGGCGGGGAAGGTGCAAGAGGCAAAGGCTGGAATAGCAGTAAGCACACACAATACTGAAATTCAAAGTGCTTTTGCCTGGGCCACTCTGCCGGCACGTTGGCAGGGATGGGCGATAGAGGGAGGACACAGCCCCTGCTGCGAGCGAAGCCTGGAGACCTTTGCATTGAGCACAGCAGCGAGTTCTGCTGCGCAGAAGAAACGTCAGGATACGCCATACAGAGATTTTTAGCTGCTTAAGGAATGCGACATCTTCCAACAGCTGAGGACAAAGCAATATTGATTACCGTCACGCTGAAACAGGGTAACGGTCCATCAGTAAAAGTCCAGCGGTTTAGCTGTACGGCTGCCAAAGCCAGAAGCTGGAGGGGAAGATGAAATTCCCACAAAAGATCCATAACACGTTTGACTGCCAGGGCTGGCCTATACCGCAGGGATGGGAATTTATTCCTTATGCAAGCTGGTGACAGGTACAGGTCTAAAAAAATATGAAGCAAGATAGCCTTTCAGTGCTGCAGGAAGCAGATGTCAGGTTCTCTGAGGTACTTCTGAATATGATTATACATGTTTTGAAGCAGGTGATGGATTCTGTCCCAGAAAAAAAAAGGCTCCCTGCAGTTGGCATGGATCAAAAAGACCTGTTCACACAGAGGAAGCAACTGTAGCAGGTTTAAAGAGAAAATATCAGGACAATAGGAAATTATAATGTGCTAACACACACAGTGCCCTGAGCTTCTTCAGAAGCAATAAAGCCTCGAGGCATCTAATTTCAGAGCCCAACAGTGCTCTGCTTTAACGACATTAAATTTATGTTATCCATAAGGTTTAACGTAGTGTAATAACTTCAAGGCCAACTTCTGCACATGAGACACCTTTACATATCTCTGCACAAAAGCTTGGTGGGCTTTCAGGTGCCAGAGTCAGAAGCTGGCGCAAAGCAGAGCCGAACAACGGCGCTGCACAGGACCCAGCCCTGCACTGCTTCAGTAGTCAGCAGGCAGATACAGATCAACAACGTTCCTCTGCTTTGTTCTAATGGGTTTGGTCCCTCCCAAAAGAAACAAGATGAGCCATGAAAATGGATATTTAGAAAATCCTGCATTTCCATAAATCTGCCTGACAGCAGGAGGACCCCTGTCAGTGTGGTTTCCTGGTCCAAGGTTAGTATGTACGTACTTGGCAGGTGAAAGCGAATTAACTTTTTCAACAGAGCAGCCTCAGACACGAGAGTAATTCAAACCTACCCACAGACCCACAGACAGCCTTTCCAATAATTCTTTGCCTAAAAAGCTCATGCAGAACCCTAGACATCCTCCAAATTTTGGAGTCTCTGCTAACCTTGACAACTTAAGTCTGTTTCTTATTTTTAGGCTGGAATCTGCATATTCATTGATTTATAGGTCATTCCTTAGTCCCTATCTTGCTGTTATTATCGTGCCTTAGCACATAAAGCTCTAAACCAGACAGGAGAGATTGGAAGCAAACAACTGGAGACTCGTGATATGAAATACATGGATTGCACTGTCCGTTGATAAGAAGATGCTTAAACTTATTAACACCTTAGAGCTCTAGAGACTTACTTAATTAGCTTATTTACTGGAAAGATAAATGAGCAAGTTGTACAAGGTGACTTGTGAATGCGGATCAGAGGAGGAGAGAGGCCTCTCTCCTACGCGAACCCCGGGGCGCCCATGCAGCACGCTCGCTGTCTGCGTGCAAAGCGACCGTACGCAGCCCGGGTGTGTAAACTCTGAACGACGGTCTTTACACGTGCTCCTGTCCTCTGACCGTCCCCAGGGCTAAAGAAATCTGACAACATACTTACGCACACAGACAGGCGTCTTCCCAGACCAGCGGTGATCCTGCTGGCAGATCCGCACTGACATCCCGATTAGGCGGAAGCCGGGGTTGCACTGATAAACCACGCTGCCGCGGTAGTTGTAGTTCTCCCCGTTGATCTGCCCGTTGACGATGGGACTGGGAACGCCGCAGTGCCCCGCTGCAGGAGGGAGACAAGGAGAATCACCGAGAGCTTGCGCCTGCCCCTCCTGAAGGCATCGCGCACCGCCCGGGCTCTCTGGGGGATCCGAATTTGAGTCTCCGCAGTTATAAATAAAACCAGAGCAGCAGTAAAAACCACATAACATTTTTAAAGCTCTCCAATCTCAAAACACCTCACATCTACTGAGCAGTGAGGAATCAAAGTCTGCTTCCTTTTTATATCTAACTTAAAACCTTACAGCTTCAGTAGCAGAGTCCTCGCTTCGGTTCTTTCCTGAATCAGCATTTAAAATTCCCGTTCCCTCCTGAAACACAATCAGGACTCCTTCCCCACCAGATCACGGATACTCCACACCTACCCAGACACCTCACTTCTGCTCCGCTCCAGAGTCCGTTGGCCATGCACTCCCGCACGCGGGACCCTACCAGGGTGTAGCCAGTGTTGCAGGAGAAGATGGCTGTGGCCCCGTAGCTGGTCAGCGTGCCGATCTTGTTCCCGTTGGGTGGAGTGGGCAGGTCTCCGCAGGAGATAACTAAAGGAGATACCAAAGCACAGTAGGTGAGAACAGGCAGGGAGATGCATTTTTTAAACAAAGCACTCAGTGTGCCCAGGTGGCCAAGAGGGCCAATGGCATCCTGGCTTGTATCAGGAATGGTGTGGCCAGCAGGACCAGGGAGGTGATGGTGCCCCTGTATTCGGCACTGGGGAGGCCGCACCTCGAATCCTGTGTCCAGTTTTGAGCCCCTCACTACAAGAAGGACATCGAGGTGCTGGAGCGTGGCCAGAGAAGGGCAACGAGGTTGGTGAAGGGTCTAGAGCACAAGTCTTATGAGGAGCGGCTGGGGGAGCTGGGGGTGTTTAGTTTGGAGAAGAGGAGGCTGAGGGGAGCCCTCATCGCTCTCTGCAACTGCCTGAAAGGAGGCTGGAGCCGGGGGGGGTCGGTCTCTTCACCCCAGGAACAGGCGATGGGACGAGAGGAAATGGCCTCAAGCTGCGCCAGGGAAAGTTTAGGTTGGATATTAGGAAAAACTTCTTCACTGAAAGAGTGGTCAGGCCCTGGCACAGGCTGCCCAGGGCAGGGGCTGAGTCCCCACCCCTGGGGGGATTTAAAAGATCGGGAGATGCGGTGCTTGAGGACATAGTTTAGTGGCGGACTTGGCGGTGGTAGGTTAACGGTTGGACCTGATGATCTTAAGGGTCTTTTCCAACCTTAACAATTCTATGATTCTATGACACTTATGACCACAAGTTATTACTGAAGTCAGAAATGAGTAGGAAGGATTATTAAAGAGTTACATGGATAATAACAACAATTCAGAGTTGTGTTACATGAGGTGACAAATATAAGTGCTATTAATATTTATGCTTCAGGACGCGAGGGAAGTACTAAAGATAAGACTGGCTAGGGAGAAACTGTAGAAGTTTTTCATACAGTAAGTTTTTAACACAGGAATATTTCTGTTATTAACCCATGGCTAGATACACCTGGGAAGCCTAACTTCCAGAAAAAACCAGAGAATGGCACAAGATTTCCAATTAGAAAGTGACACCCAGCTGCTTCTCACATAGTGGCTTCCAGGACAGAGCCGATGGCTGAAGATCAGACCCACAGAGGACACCCAGCTGAAAGCCTGGTTTGCAGGGTGCAGCTGAGCCTGGCCAGGAGCCCTTGCAAATGCAGCTCCCAGCCACAAACTTCAGCTCTTTATTTGATCTACCTTAAAGATCTGCAAACCCTCTGGAGCTTTTGCACTCGGCAAGAAATCAAGAGACTCACGCTGGGTGCTTCTGACCTTAGTGCATTGCCAAGATCCTGTCATTTGAATTTAGGTGGCAATAACGCTGAAGAAATAAAACGGGGTCAGGCTCACGCTCCCGGATCTGGCTGAAGAGCCAGCAGGGGTAGAACTACATCTGTCACTGAAGTCGGCAGTTGCATCTCTAGAAACAAAGGGAGGCAGGAGGAAAGGGAAAGCTGCCATTCTGAAGGAGAAATTTTTCTGTCTCTGTCTGCACTCAGAGAGAAAAAAACTCCACCTTTGACAAAGGAAAAGATCCAAAGCACAGCAGTCGTGTCAGAATGACTGAGCGAGCCGCTTGTTTGCCAAGAGTGCTTTTGATTTACAGGTGACACTGTTACCCTCGTAAACTTGGCATTTGCATAAAATGGGAAGAGGTTAGGTTTTAAATCAGAATTTTTTATTTTCTTTCTTAAAAGCAAACTTCAGAGCATCTGGCACCAGTGACAGCTAAGCTGCTGGGACCTGACAGCAACAGATGAGCTAATGTGCTGGAATTCTTGCAGAACTGTTTAGATTAAACCAAGAATCAGATCAACAGATGACCTCTCCCTGCATCCAAGCTCTCTTCTACCAGAGCAGTTCTGCAGCCGCGCTCTCAGATGCTGCCAAGAGCGGCCAGGGCTGTGGTGCGTTTGCACACCGACGGCAGAGCTTGCACAGCCACCAACTGGAAAACAGAAACCCCGTCCCGGCGCCCCGCGAAGCTGGCCTGCCCCGGCGCGGCTCCTGAGCTTCACTGCTCTTACTTTTACAGGTCGGCATCGGTTCTCCTATGCTCCACTTCCCGTTGGCCTGGCACCTGATGACCCGCTGGCCCGTGTAGTAGTACCCCGGGTCACAGATGAGCATCAGCTGGGCGTTGTAGTGGTACTGGATCTCGTAGGTCAGCCGCCACCGACCGTGCTCAACTGCAATGCTGTTGATATCGGGACAGGTGACAGCTAGAAACCAGATGTGGCGAGTCAGGGAAAAGAAATGAGACAAAGACATTAAAAGGTGTTGAACTCCAGGGCCCTTCAGGGCATTTCAGCAAGTGAGCTGGCTTTTTTAACAAGGGGGTCAGTATTAGCATCTCTCTTTTACAGGTGGGAAACAAGACACCGTGAGAGGGTACATCAGACCCAAGTTATGCAGGATTAGAAACTTGGTGTCCTACAGCTGTCCGTGTTAGAGCAGCAAGCCATTACTGAAGGGACTTCCGCAGTTCCCGGTGGGACTGCAGCGGCGGCGAGCACTCACCCACGCACTGCGGGGGCTGGTTGCCGTTACTCCACTGCCCTGCCTGCAGGCACTCCGCGCTGGGCTCCTCCCCGGGCTGCAGCTGGAAGCCCTGGTTGCAATGGTACACGGCTTTCGTGCCCACTGTGTACTCCTTGCCAAAGACAACTCCATTCCTTGGGGCTCTGGGAACTCCACAGGAGAGAGCTGGGAAGGAGTGGGGGGAAAAAACACAGCCAAGAAATCAGTCAGCTTCCAATTTTATCATGGATTTGTGGTAAGTGAGCCGAAAGCCCAGATCCCAAGCTCTCCTATTTACAAAAGCTCCAGCCCCCTGTTCAACCCCAGAAGCTGCAATGAATGCCCACTTTCACAGAGGATCTGATTTTCAGCTCCTGTCTATCAGTGTGGTAACAGCAAAGCCAACACTGAATACCAATTTCTACTGGAAGAGACGCTGGCTCGTACTTTCTATAATATCTGTAACACAAAATGCATCAACACACTATTCAAAAGTTTTCACACAGAGATAAAGGATTAGATAGCAATAACGTTTTGTATTTACATCCCACAGCAGCAACAACCTGAAACCCCTTTCCAACAGCACTTCTGGATTGCACAAAGCAGCAAATTGTATAATCATGTTGTGGCAGAAGGAAGGCTAAATTTAGCATTACGGCTGAGAAGGTAACGGGGGAAATTCAGGGAAAAACATTGATAAACAGGCACAATGCCAAATGGCTGCTCAAGATGGCAGCACTTCGGAGAAGATGCTCTGCACCACTCCTGCAGAGATCCTCAGTCCCGCGGCCAGGAGAGTGGCCAAAGAGGGCAGAAAGGGGACAGGCAGGTCACAGAAAGATGAGCAACAGCCAAATACAGACAGACCAGAATCACGTTCATTTATGCTGCAAGAGTTTCGCAAGACACGACAAGCCCTGTTACCCTCTTCCCTACTGCTGGGAAAACCAGCACTGGGAGTCTGTCACTCAAATCTGCTTTTTTCCCCTCTATCAGCATTCAGAAGCACTGGGAGACCAAACCCAGACCTGCCTCCAACACGGCCACACGGGTTCCCATCCCTCTCTGAGTCTCGGCTCTGGGGGAAGCCCATCTCTCTCGGGCTGGAGACGCAGAGCCCACCCGTCTGGACGGGCACGGGATGGGAAGGGGAGGGAGAGCAGCCTGGGAGCTGCAAAGCTGCCATTGCCAGACCAGCGGCCAGCGGGGCTGCCAACAGCCTCTGCAGGGCACCGAGAGGAGCAGAGCCTGCTAGCAAGCACCGATTTGGAGGCCAACACCTAACCCAAACAATTGTCTGCATTTTAAAAATGCTCTAAAGGAAATCCATTCCTTCCTGGAGTAGCCCGAGCTGCTCCCACCCAGCTAACGCACGAACTGGAGGCTGAGCCTACGTCTCCTGAGCCACATGCTGATACTTCAGCACACATTCACCTTCCTCTTCTTCCCTCTGCACACAAATGAGGGCTAGCACATCAGCAACCTCAGAAAAGTCACCTTCTGGTGACACGGACCCCACTGAGCGCTGAAAGGAGAAACCAAACTTATTGTCTACAGCAGCAGCACAACCACCGGAGCTTTCTACCACTCAAGGTCCAAGACTCTCTTATCCCACTACTGCTACATGAGTCGCCAGAGCCCCAGCCTGGAGCACAATTACACAGCACCTTGCAGATGCTGGTGTTGCTAATGGGTGTGAGTAATTCAGCAGGCTCGTATTAGCACGATCAGGCATATCCCTGGTTGAAATGATAATCACACGTATGTCACTTCATCGAGCTAAGGAGCTTGGCGAATCTCTCTACAAGGCTGGGTGTCTAGACAAGCAGCCAGGCTGAATACCAATTTCATTCTGAGGCAAAAGAAGAGGGGACCTGGAAAGCCCTACCTTTCACTTCCACCCGGCAGTTCTCTTATGACTACTTTCTGATGTTGCAGCCAACCAAAGAGGCTGGTGAGGAAGCTGATCCCCTTCCCATGCCACCGCCCCCAGCAAAGCCTTCTCCTCTCGCCGTTCAATTCTCTCCTGCAGCCTGGTGCCTTGCCAAAACTCACCACCTCTGTTTGCCAGCAGGAAACTGAGGCACAGAGACCGACGGGGAGGGACACGGGGGTGAAGAGAGAGCAGGGCAGCCGTGCTCCAGGTCAGTGATGCTGAGCTGCCACGCAGGGAGGATGACTTACTGCTGCCTGGTCCTGCCTCCCAGCGAGCGGGCTCTGCCTGCCTCTCAACTGGTCTGTTTGGTCATTTAGAGCCTTTCCATTGCATAAGCCCTGCCCTGATACAAAAGTTAGTGATAAAACAGCACTTCTGAGCCAGATGCAGTTAACTAAAAATGTCATTAAGCCACCAGAAAAAAAAAAATGTAACCCTCTTGCCCTGTAGATGGTTGGGCTACAACAAGAAGAGGATCGGACTGGGAGAGCCAACTGGGGCTGAAACCTCTGCAGCCCTGCACCCGTGGCAGGATCCCTCCCTCCCTGGAAAACCGGCATCCTTGAGCAGAATGGGATATTAGTAAGTTTTTGTTTACAGAGCCCTGCACAAAGCAGAGAAGCTTGATTTTTGGGGTGGCAATAAACTTGCCATCTGTTCCAAAGAGCATTTCTGAGGCTCAAATTGCAGGCACTGCAGTCCACCAGAATCAGAGGCGATGAAAGAGAGTAGTTGTTCCAGGGGAAAGCAAACCAGCGTTTGGCTTGGAGAGACCCATGGAGAGCATGGTCCAGGGAAAAAAGAGAAGGAGCACTTATGGGGGGTTCAGAGGTACAAAAACTCTGCCTGCAGGAAGACGATGTGCTAGGAAAAGGGACAGAGGCTATGAAAGCAAATCTGCAGCTGGGATTCCAAAAACAAAGCAGCTTAAAAATAGGCAGCAGAGACAGAAAAGGCATATTAGATCATCTTGTGTTCTCCCCCATTGTGCCAACGCAAGATTGTTCCCCGCAGAATATTCTCTGCTGCTTCCATAAATGTCAGCTAGGACAGAGCACGTAGTAAAGATTATTCAGAGGGGATGGGGAAGGGGAAGAGGATTATGTGCTGGCAGAAAGGAGCTATGGGAAATGTCATTTGTTAACTAGACCATGTGTTTACGGGCACCCCAGTTCCCCTCCTCCTGACACAGCTGATTGTGTGAGCAATTTATGCAGTGTTACGGATCGAGTTCCCAAACCTCTGCCATGCGGCCCTGGCCACCAGAAAGGATGAGAAATTGAGTACAGCCCAAAACAAAAGGTTGCCAGTTGGCTTTGAGAGCAGTGTGTGTGTGTGTGTGTGTGAATAAAAAAAAGATGTTGGATTTTACGTAGCTGAAGCGGGCAAGAGCGGAGCCAGCCCTGGCTATCAGCTGCTCGAGGCCAGGGGGGGGAGCTGCTCCGCCATGAATTCTCCTACAGCTCCAGCTCGCTGCCGCTTGCTCACCTCCATCTCAAGGCACTTGATAACCATGGGCCAGCGTGAAGATTCCTGATGTAAATGTGGGGAAACAGAGAGAAGGTGACTTTCCCAAAGGGGCTGTTCAGCCTCTGGATCTAACGTGACCAGCAAGCTCCCCTCCTCGCTGGAGAGAGACAGGCTCTTCCAGAGGGATATCCAGCACCAAGATTCTGACTGAGCTGCTCTCTGTGTGGTCAGTGGGGACACACACACCCCTCCAAAGGGGAAATCGGAGCAGAAGCCTACCTAAAATGCTATGAATTGGCCCCCAAATTCTTTCTCTGTTGGCGACTGCCATGGAGTGGCACCATGGGTTGTGCCCACGGAGCTCCTGGCACGTCACGCGTTCAGCTGAACTGGAACAGCGCGGGGTAGGTTTAGTGCTTCTCACGCAGCTCCCATGGGAAATCCTCTTCCCACACCCCTCCATCCCATGGCGCAGAGCTGGGGTGCTCAGCAACACCGCGTCCACGTTTCCAGGCCAGGCAGTGACAAGCCACAGACGGTCTGGCTCTGGCTCCCTCCCTGGGGGCCTGGGAACTGGTGCTCAGGGACTCGTTTCTGCTCTGAATCGTTGCTGTTGGGTGATACCTCATCCAAGTACATCCTCTCCCAACCTCTCCACACATCCTCTCTCTATCTCCTCCCCGCCTCCGTGTTTAAAATCCATTCCTCACACACCATTACACCTCCTGGAAGTAAATATAGACTTTGGAGCTGAACACGAGGCTCAGGTGGCATTCCAGCACACCAGGGCAGAAGAGACTTAGCAGCATTCGTACCTATTCTTGATTACATGATTTTCCTTAAAAAAGACGCAGTACATCAGAGAAATTCCTTACGCTGGGCTAAGGATTCGGGAGGCACAGTTGCCATGACAGCCCCTCGCGCCTGCCAGCCTTGCTGCATGGTTCATCTACTCATTCCAGCACTCGGCGTTTGCCCCCGCCCGCCTCGTCGCGGAGGCTAAATCACTGTCTGAGCTTGTGTTCCCCCTTGCCAACGGGACTGGGCGGCAGGATCTTGGTTTACTGCTTTCCACTCACCTTTAAATAAATACAGCCTTGAGAGGGCTCCAAATGGATAAAAGCACCCACAGCACAAACCCACCCTTTAAAGGCAGAACTGCTTGCACCCCTGTGCAATTTCCAAAGAGACAAAGCGATTCAGGAGCACAGAAAAGATTTTTTCAAGGCTCTTTGGTATGTCCCACACTAAATAATCCTGCTTTTCCTTATGGCTTGGACTGGACAACAATGCAGACACCGCAATGAGATTTTGCCTATGCTGTCTCTGTTCTCTGGCTCGTTTCCAGGGAAGTCAATGCAATATTAATCCCCAGTGCTCGGTCCCCTTGGAACATGGATGAATGTTCAAAGACACTGAAAGGCTTCATCAGAATAAAGATAGGCATTTTATCAACACAAAGGAACAGGGATGATTGGCGGATTGAGAAAAAGGTGCAATCAGAAAGTGAACGTAGCGAGGGAGACAAAATAGCACAGAAGCAAAGCCCCCTGGGGCACACTGCCCCGTCCTCCCCTCCGCTCCCACGCTGGGAGGAGCCCTCAGCTAAGTACCATGTGTCATAAAAATTACAGTTAATTAGGAGGAAACGTGGACAGAACAACTACATGCCTAAATCTTACATGAAGCCAACAGAAACTGGGCACCATCTGAATCCCAAGAAATTTCTCATCCCCCGCTGACACACGCAGACCTAAGAGGGCACTTCCAGAAATACCAAAGGAAATTCCAGTTCCTAAAACCCAGTGGGACCCGCGCTCCTGCCAGCCTTTCCAGATTCTTCCGAGCAATAGCTTCTCCCGTCCTTAACCAAGGCTTGGCTGTGTCTTTACTGAGAGTTCAAACACTTTACAGCGGTAGCCTTTACACAGATGCTTTTTTTCTCCCCCATCCCGAACGTTCCCAAACAGTTACTCCCTTCCCTCCTTGCTCATCTATTCCCAAGGACCTGGATCTAAGAGGAGCACCCCTCGCTGCCTACCTGCAGCTCCAAGCCTGTTCTCAATAGGGAATTGGGGGAATTACAACAGGTTTTTATTTTTACCGCGTTTTCCTCAGTCCTTCCTAGGACTCCCGGATCCTCGTACCGATATGTTTGCCTGCTCTCACCTTGGCACAGAGGGATCGCTTCGTTCCAGTGGAAGTAGCCCTGAGGGTGCTGGGAGCAGGTGGTGGTGCTGTGGCCAACGAGACGGTAGCCTGTGTCACAGCCAAAGCGGACCGTGCTGCCAGGGTGCAGACCCGTCTGGCTGAGAATCAGCCCGTGGGCTGGCGGTTGAGGGAGGCTACAGTATGGAGCTGGAGAGAAGGGCAGAAGAAAATAAATCAGCCACTGGATGGGCAGTATCAAGACAAATTCCTCTCCTGTCCTCAGGAATGACACCGTGCTTACCATAACCTAAGGCTGTACAAGAAACAGAGAACTTGTGATGGATAAATACAAAGTCAAAGGGGCAAAGAGTGCAGGGCTACTATCCAAGTTTCACTCAGCTCTAGGAATAAAGACTAATTTCTGATAATTAAATATTACTTAATTCATTTACTGAGTAAAGTCATTATTTATTTATGACATACTGGCAAGTTCTCAACCCAGTTTTATAACTTCCATTAATTAAGATTTGCTAAGTTCCAAAACATGGTGATTCATTTTAAGGAATTCTCAGCAAACATTCAGTATCCAGCAGTGGTTTTGTGCTGAATGAGCAACCAAGACTCCCCGGTCCTGCTCCTGCGAGAGCAGCGGCAGAACGCCCGAGCAGGAGCACAACGTGTTTTAAACAGGCCACTGCAAATGCAGTAACATGATCGGACACATCTGAGTTGTGCCTCATGCACCAAGCAGCTCCTAACACAAGTTCTTATGTTTTGTGATGTTCATCTTCAAACATCTCAAAACGGCCTCGCTGCAAGGACACAATAAATTAGTAACACGGCAACCTTTACTGTGAATTGCATGGGATAGGTTTCATTTATCCAGAGCCACATCATCTATGGTTATAGATTCTGGTTCTGATTCTTAAGAGTGGTTGAGAAACCAGCCAAAGCTTCAAGGTTTCTGCTGGAAATAAACCTGCCTTCCCCAGCCTCGCCAGCTCAGGATGAGCCCAGCTTCGGGCGCCTTCCCAGGCCTTGGCAGCTTCTGCCGACACAGATGGCCTATACCCCTCTGCAGCAATTTCGTGGAGATCCTTGGCTGAAGAGATGGCCACGTTCTTGGCAGAGCCATCCAGTCTCTGCTGTGTGCTTACCAGAGTAGCGGATTTTGAAGCCTTTTCTGTTGTAGGCATGATCAGAGGACCAACGGAGATAGACTTTGTTCCCGCTGCTGGTGACGGTCAGCGGGGCCGAGTAGTTCCCGCTCAGCGACAGGAGCAGTGGACTCTGGCCAGAGGGACCTGTAAGGAAGGAGGGAATGGGGAAAAGTCAGGGCTGACACACACACAGTCACTCGTGGGCCTTATGTGCCAGGGCGTTTCTGCAGAAGGAAGAGGCACATTGTGGAACTGTAGCACAGGAGCTTTCACCGTCAGTCCAGGAATGGCAGCTCACGCTCAGGGGTTTTTGTGAACACGAGTCCCAGTGCAGTCACCAGGCTCCTGGGAAACCAACGGCAAATAAAGCCCAGTTCATCACAGTACGACCAGGATTTTGCTCCTGGCATGTGCCTTTAGCTCAAGTCCCGATAGGAAATCACAGGAGCATCAGCACAGCACTTGTATTCTGTGTTTGGTTACAAAGCTGCATCGTTGAGAATATTGACAGATCCCCTCACAGTTCGTGAGAGCTCATGGGCCTAGAAAACCTGGTCTGCATGGGCTTCAGGGATGAAAAGTCCCACCTGCTCAGCTCGTCCCTTCCCAGCAACCTCCGCTGCAATTTCTCCCAGGAGTTGCTAACTCCTGCCCCTTAGAAAAATACTTGAGAGTCATCCAAAAATCAAATCATTGATATTTTCTTATCCAGAGAATCAATGAGTCTTAGGAGGAGCTTTCTTTAAGCCCAGCAGGAGGCTGTAGGCGTAGCGGTGGAAAGCTCTCCCCACAGCGCTCTGGGAACAGAGATTAACAACTAACGAAACTCTGCCGCTTCTTTCCTTTCCCCTCAGTTGCTATGCAAGTCAAACTGGCGAATCTCTTACCGTCAAAGATTTCAAACTCGTCATACTGCTTCTCGCTCAGGAAGTACTCGATGGTGAGGGAGATGTTATACCCGGGCTCTACCTTCACCACCCAAGAACAGGTCTGAAAGTGAGGGTAACTTCCCAGGAAGCTCTGGCTGAGGATCACGCCGGTGGAGTCCGTCATGACCTCGTTCATCGGACAGTGCACTGCAGGGAACGTGAAAGAGAGCCAACAGCAAATGAATTTTCCTATTTTGCAGAGGAAGGAAGGAAACACAAGGTACCATGGCCAAGAAGGTCTGTCCTGAGACGCTAGGTCAAGACAGAGCACAACTGCCCCCCGCGTACATCTGCGGCACACCTTGACCTTGGGGCTCACAGAGTCCCTAAACCTCGATGTAGGCTCCAAACGAAGCACGCTGCCTTTCCACAAATCCAAGCAATTGCCACATTTAAAGGAAGAGGCAAAAAGCAACAAGACAAACAAACAATTTCAACCTTCTTTGCATTATTTCACATCTCTTTCACCAAGCAACTGTTCTCAAGTTACAAAACGCTCCCCAGGAATCCCTGGAAAGTTTATTACCTGGGTTAGAACAAGGTGTGGAACTACAGGCTTATCCCAGGTCACCCAGAGAGTTATTAAGTAGGACATAAGAACTCCAATTCCTTTCTCTAATCGGTACAGCCCATTCAGCTTCTGGAAATATTAAATCCAGCTAAAAGCGCTAAATAAAAAGGCCAGCAAAAACACCCCAGAAGAGGAGGCAAACACACAAAGCGAGCAAAAAGCATAAAAAGAAAGGGATCTTTATTTATCCATAATTGTCGCTAAAACCCAGTGCAAACACTGTACTTGTATTAACAGAAACCAGCCAGAACTATCCAGAAAGAACAGTGTACTCTTTCAAAATCCTTAATCCCATCAGTGATTTTTTGACCTCTATAAATTGGTGGCCAGATGTAATTTAAGCAGTCCCTTTACCCCCAGGCTAACAACCATCAGTAAATAATTGAATGACCTCCCCTTCTCTCCTTCAGTTCATGCTATTTCAGAGAGAATAAAGCCATAGAAAAATATCCCATTATATGGTAAAAATGTTCAGATAGGAGGGAACGAAGGAGATGAAATAATCACGGCTGGAGTGAACAAAAGCACCAGCAGGAATCCAGAGGATAAATAAGGTAACATGGTAGCATGGAAACATCTTTGGGATCCCTCCTGAGCAGCAGCAAGGTGTACAACGCAGTGTGCTTGGGGCTTTCATTTTTCTCCCATGTAATACATTCTGTGGCACTAATAGAGAAGCTGTTCCTCGCAGGATTGCCTTGCCGGAGGAGCTCGCTTCGCTGCAGCCTGCTCTTCCTTTGGCTGCTCACGTATCACCAGCAAACTGTCAGCGCAGAATCCCTCCCCGCCTCCCAGGGTAAGGACGTTTGGGTGACACTTTTAATGACTTTGTGAATGCAGTCAGCCACGCAGCGTGTCAGACCTCTGCTCAGTCCCTGTTCAGGAAAGTACAAGCTTGAAGTGCCTTCCAGAACCGGGGACTTGGGGTATAATCCAGGGCACCCAATGCGAGGCAAACCCCCTCGGAAGGCGCGGAGACCCAGCAAATTCCCCAGAGCCAGACGGGGGGTGGAGGAACTTTCCCTATCATTTATCAGAGGGTGTTGCAGTAAATCACCCAGCAAATCTCTCACCAGTATTTGCTGGTTGTTGCTTAAGCCAAGGTGCTTGGCCCCGGGACAGGCTGCGAGGCGGGTAGGGAGAACAGCCTTTCCCTGCACAGAGGCGTCTCGCTGCCCTCCTCACAAGGTCCTGACGGGCGGTTTTGCACTACTGGGACCCTGGAGATGTGAGATCTAACCCCAAAGGTGCAGTACGTGCAAGGAAGCCTCCCCCAGCTGCCATCCGGCTTGCTCCCCCCTTAGCAAGCCCCCACATTTTGCAGCAGTCTCTGGGTAGCGAAGCTTTGGCTGCCACGCTGGGCACCCCCGGCTTTACCTTCACATGTGGGTGGAGGTCCTTCAAACTGGAGATGAGTGCCTAGTTTGCAGGTCAGGATTTCGTTGCCAATCAGGGTAAAGCCAGGAAGGCATCTGTACCTCACTATGTCACCTAGAGACAGAAAACATCTTGACTCAAGGGAAGGATCAATTCATTAAGGCTGAACTGTGGCCTGGGAACAGGGTACCACGGGGCGCAGAGACCTCTCAAACGTGCCTCTGCCATCAAGCTCCGGCATGACCATGCAGAAATAAGAGGTGTCGAAAGGCATGCTGGAGTCTCAGTTGGGATAAACTGCTGTCGTGCCGCTGAGACTATTACGATTTGTGCAAGCTATTTCAGGTGGAGACTATCCTCAAAGAGAGCAGACAGTGAGAAAAGCTACTTTAAAAAAAAAAAAAAAATCACGCTACTTCACTGGTTGCAGACACACTTAAAAATGTGGATGTAACCGTGAACAGCAGCAAAAAATACAAAAAGCACAGTCGATACGGGTGAAAGGTTCTCAAAAAAAGAATAATGGCCTCTAAGCTTTCACACAATGCTTTGTTTGAAACACCTGCAAACTATTATCGTGGCCAAGATTTCTGAATGTTTCTGAACAAGCTCGGGGCTTTCACAAAAGCCAAACCACTTCTGTACTAACAGAGAGGAAAAGCCTCGGGACAATCGGATCAGTTTGACTGCGTGTGAATGTTGGGTGTTGAGCAAGGTCACGCACAGCTCCCCAGGCCACGCAGAATTACATGTGTGAAGAGGTCTCCTGAAGCTCCAGCTATGGGGTGACAACACACACGTGTCTTCCAGCCCCTGGCAGGGGGGTAAGGAGGGCTAAGAGGACTGGGAGACGCTACCTATGTTGAATTCTTCGTTCTCGGTGATGATTTCTGCGTTGGGAATGATGGTCGGCGGCTGACATCTGAAGAGCTGGTAGGCTGAAAGAGCAAAGGCAGAGTAGCAGATGTTAAGCTGGGGGTGAAGGCAGCCACGGCCGTCTTGGTGCTAAGCACAACAGACATCAGAGCAAATCCTCCCTCTCCACAAATAGAAGGAATTGGCAAAAGTGCAACCAGCCCTTTCCCCCTCCAAACCCTACAGAGGTGGCTCCAGGTGTTTGTACCCCAAAGCAGCTTCCTCCAGTTTCTTACACCTCACAGGAAACAGATTTTTGTCAGTCTGTGGAGATGCAGGTGCCCGGACAGCGTCAGTCCTTTTGGGTGAAGCCTGAAGGATGACTGACGGATGTGGACATGAGGCAATGTTACGGCACCTTTTGGGATACTGAGAAGATCTTGGTGACCCCAGTGGAATGAGGTCCATGACAGAAGAGGCAGAGTCTCAGACTGCTCCAGCACCAACTGAATTACAATAATTATTCAGAGAATTTCATCCTTACCGCCTGTCCTTGAACAGAGATCGCAAAACTCGCTGATTTACTTTTAACTTGGAATTATTCATCAATTTTTTCTGCAAATAATTCCAGGAGTGCTAATGTTTTCAACTGCAAATCCTGTATGTAGCTTGCAGTTCACAAAGTGACCTACGCAAGGTTGATGTCAGTGCCTCACGGAAGGCAAAACAGGGCAGCCCTTGTACTCGTTCCCAATCAGGCGTTTTTTCAGGGCGCCATGTGGCTAAACGGGAAGAAGAAATCCGGTTGAGGAGCAGAAACAATTCCTTATGGCTCAGGCGCCTGACCAAATGCATTGCAAATAGCAAATTTTCCACCAAAAATTAAAGATCAGCTAACGCTGAGCAAAACAAACGCACCGCTTACAAGCACGTGGGTGCATAAGGCTGGAGCACTGTGCTGCTTATGAAAATAAACACACGAGAGCTGCGAGCATGGTTAAATTGAAAATATGGTACCGGGAACTAAATGAATATTAATGAAAGATATTTTCTGCTATTTGCTCAGCACTTCTCTGCATCTCTGCTCCCCCTGCACCTGACCCTGGACAAGCATAACTTCCTCTGAAATTTATATCAGCCCTTTAATTTAAGATACTGGAGCTCAAGCTGCCACTGAATATTAATTCTTACTAACTCCACGATGTCAAAGTCTTCACACCACGGCAAGACTGGCAGTCCTGGCGGCAACCTCACCGCGGCTTATGACGATGCTTAAATACACATGTAAAGAAGCAGACGCCCCATCGTCTCACCCCAACTTCCTTATCCCCTAACCCGGGGTCGGATAATACTTTCCCAAAAGATGTGAGGAAAAACGTGTGTGTTTGGAGGTCAAGGGAACGGGCTGGAGGGAACGCAGCCACTTCGGGTTAGTGCGAGGGATGGGCTTACCTATCCCATGTGTGCGAAGGGGAGGAAAAACCACACGTGTGCCACTACAGTGAGCGAAACTCAGCCGGGGGTGGGGGTGCCAAAGGAAAGTGCCAGCTCTGTAATTCGGACGGTCGGCCCCTTCTTTGCCATCCACCATGGGAGAGAATGGATGAGCAAAGGAGCTCGAGAGGCTGCAGGTGGGATGGAGAGGAGCGAGAGGCCGCAGGGGAGAACCCTTCTGCTACACAGCGCAGAGCCATCCCAGGAGGGGACACACTTATTTGCCATCTTTTAAACAGATGTTTGACAGTGGGGAAAGAAGAAAGGAAACCGTAACAAAAATTTAAATTAAATGCTATTTAAAAAGCGCTTGACAGCATCTATTGAAGTGGAAAGATAACCCAGCATTTACAGCATTAATCTCCTCTCCTTAATGGGCCATATTTCAATACAGAGGTGTGATTAAGATGGCTTCAGCATATGGGTGATACAGCACCGGTAAAGCTCCTTTCCATGGCACATCCATTTGTTCTCACCAGGACAAAACAGAGTCCCGTCCTTGAAACCACACTGGGACCCCCTTGAGTTACTGTGCCATAAAACCCTTTCCCATCACGCTCGCACATCAGCTCGCGCTGGCACCTGAACTAACCCATTTAATAATAGGTGCAACATCATCATTTTTCAAGGGATGCTACTGAATCTTTAAGCTCTGTGAATCATTCTTTTGTTTCCCTTCCTCCACCCTAAGGAAACGTTTCTTTGCAGGCATTTAAAAGGGCAATGGTTCTCTGACATGGCGCTGATCATCCCTGTACAGGAAAAGACAATTTAAAGCTGAAGGAGGACGTCTCCCATGTCCTAGATCTGCCAGCATGCAGACCCAGAAATGAAAATATACATTGCTGTAGATCCCGAGGAAATTGCATATCCTGCACTAACATCCCAAAGGGCAATGCCAAAGATTTAACCGCCTGCACTGCCTGAGCCCGGCGTGAAAACTTCCCCCCCTTTCTCCCGCACCTTGCTGGGTGTGCAAGGCACCGCGCACAGAATGAGAGCCTGGGAAGGGGGGAAGAATCTCACCCTGGAGGCAACCGCCTCAATCACTTACATCTTTGGCGTTAGGCTTTACACTAAAGCCCTGCGTATAAGGGAGCAATAAGCCAGTAAATGACACTTTAATAAAAGGCCAAGCAGTTACCAGAGTGCCCAGCTGGTTAAAAAGTTATAAATGGCTGCTGGCCTGCACCGGTACCTACCAGCACCAACCCCAGGCCTCTCAAGCCCGCCAGTGGCTTTATACCCCACACAAACCATGAGCTGAAGAAACATCAGTATAAAGTGTTCTCAAGATCAGAGAACAGCAACATATGCTGATGGGCTCTAACCACAACAATGATAGCATCTAATTCATATTACAAAAGGAAGCATTCGCTGAACTGCAGCAGCGTTTACATACTGCTCATTTCTGAGCCAAACTGCCTAAACCATAATTTTTTGCATAACTGTTACATACGCACCATTGTCTAGTAACATAAATCTTACAGTGTTTTGCAGCAGTAAACCAATTCCCTCCGAAGCCTAGCAAACATTCTTTAAATTCAGCCTATCTGTATAATACTTGCCTTTCGGAACTGAACATAAGCTAAGACATTCTGCACAGATTCATCGTGTAATTCATGTAACACTTGGTTGACGTTGTTGCCAGCAAATTATCGAAGCAAGAGGGGGCCTCCACTTGCACTTTCCAAAATCCCAGTACTGCCGTAGGAACTTGTTAGCTAATCCAATTTAAAGTTGGGCTCTTGTTTACTGGTGGAAAGCAAATGCTCTCATTTCAGTGTAATACCCAACATCTCTCTAGCTTGAGCTGCGCTCACACCAAAGAATCCCCAAGTAATTCAGGGATTTACAGGAACCTTTTTCCTCCCCGGAGGAATGAAGTCACCTCGCAGCTGGAACATAGCTGCCATTTCAAACAGGCCACCAAGACGACCCAACTGGTTTAGCATCGCATTGGAAAGACAATTCTGCATCCAGCCATCACTGCGGGGAAGGAGAGTTCTAGGTAAACAAAGCAGAGCTATCCGTAATGGGCTCTGCCGTGGAGAGGACCTTATTTACAGGCATCACCTTGAGAGACGCGTAGGCTTGGCAGGGCTGTTAGTCTGCAGGCACTTGATCCGCGCTTGGATATTCACGTTACAGATGGATTTCCACATCTGCACAGACGGTGTGACCACTTGCTAGCGCTCGATTGCGTAAGAGACCTTCGATCTCAAACCTGTGAAAACTGGGCCCTTTGTGGAAGATTTCAGGTAAAAGGGTATTTTTTCACATCTTCCCCAGAACTAGCCCTCTCCACAACAAGCCACAACCGATCCATGCCCCTCCGCATCCCGCAGGCAGGTATAAAGCACACGTTGCTCAGTAAGCGATACAGACCGTAGAAATAAATGGCAAAAATCCCTCCGTTGGCGGCATCACTGTGGAATTTCATCAGGACCTGATTGGAAGAGCTTTGGGCTGATTTCTTAGCAGAGTTGCCAGTGAACACACCAAGCTGTGGGGCTGTTTGCTGCGGACCATCCCTAAAATCACATCAGAAACACAAGAAAAGACCATTATTACATGTCTTTAATCCTAGACAACAACCAGCCTCCTACACTGCATGCACAGGAGCTCCTTCCTGCTCCTCCCTCCTTGTCCTCCCTTTTCTACATCTATATATAGTCTCAGCAGCTCCCTGGGGAGCTGACCTGGACTCCCAGTCCCCCTCTCCACTCCACTATAACCAGGGCAATTTTCTCTGGCAGTGCAGTGCTCACCCAGCAGACAATTACAATCATGAACTTCATTTTTAACCTCAGAACTTGAAGAATTAGGGCCAGTTTTCCAAAGGGGTTTCACTCCCTGGTTGCACAGCAGACACTCAGATATTTTAAGCGTCAGATATTGATTGAATGCTACAAGCTCAAGAATTTGGCCACAAGCCTTTTAGCCAATGCAGCTATGCGTGCTCCCTTGGCTGACCGAAGTTGATAATATGCCGTTTCTCTTCCCTTCTCCAAGTAGGAAAGGAAAATCCAGCCTGTAAGGCTCCTGGGGTGAAGAAATCAGTGCCACTTCATTAACCGCAGCAGAGTTGCGCCCATTTTACATCAGAGGTCACAGTTCCCAGTTGCTGCTATTTAAAAGGCAGCTGGGGGTCACAGCCAGCTTTGTGCCTGACGCCATCCCAGCACTGCCTCTGCGGTCTGGGAGATCGGCTTGGATTGTAGGGCTGCGTATCTCTGATTGCAAAAGAAAAACCAAAAGAGGACATTGGTAAATGTAAATGATTTACCAACGGCTTTTTCTTCATTTAGCCTCTATCCACAGACAGGTAGGCATAGGTAAAGTGCAAAAGGAAAAAAAAAAAAAAAGAGCCCCAGAAAATGTCTGTCAGAGAAATCAGAAGTGAAAGGCAATTCCTATTATGTGAGTCCGAACAAGATTCATTTCAACTAAATTCAGCTTGAGATAAACACCCTGTTTACCATTCATAAAGTCTCCTCTGTAAAGCCCCTTAGGCTTCCCAGGAGATGTTTCCTTATTCCATTCAGCAGAGCATTTTGGAGATGAAGGGACAGGCTGATGAGAGCATTCAGCAGGACGAGCGGGGCTCTGCCACCGAACACCCTCCTGCCGCAGCCGGGATGCCGGGCCTGCGCCCCCCGGGATGCCGGGCCTGCACCCCCGGCAGCTCAGCCCCACTCGTGATAATCGTGGCAAACCAGTGGGACAGTGACTGCCAATCCCAGGCACCGCGGGGGGCTGATGTGCCTCATTTTTAACTGCTGCTGATCCCAGAAATTAACGGCAAGGAAGGCCCATAAGGTCTGACAGGTGCTGCTATATGGCCAAGGGTGGGACTACTCTCTGTGAGCTGCACAACACCAAGGGAAAAGCACCATGAAAGCTACGGATTCCTGCACAGACTCCCCTCTAGACCCAAAGGGTGACATTGCCGTCACTTGGCACGAGCAGCCTAGTCATTCAGCGATCGTTCCCTTCACTGACCTTCCACTCCCTGCCTGCATTTTTCAGGAATGCAACATCAACAGCATTTGGAGACAGTCACCTTGTCCGATTTGTTAGCCCCTTGCAGCACGTCGTCCTCAATCTGAAGGCCCTATCAAGCACGTGGAGTTAAAAATCATCCCAGTGTCCCCAGATACTCCTGCTCTCAGACACAGCACCACCCACGCACCGCGGCAATGGGTCCTCTATTTATCAGCCAGAGCATCTTTCTGAAATGGGGCCTTAGTAGCACCTCTAGTCAGTCCTCACGCCTTCGCTGTACCCACCAAACAGTGATGAAATCGTTGTAGGGCTCTGTTTGCAGCAGGGTGAAGTTGAGATGGATTCCATATCCCACCGGCACTGTGAGAAGCCAAGTGCAGTCCTGGGAATTGGGGTACTGGTTGGGGAAGCCAGGAGAGTAAACTGTACCGTTTTGGGTGGTGACGTTCCCCCCACAAGGCACTGCAGGCAAACAGAAACACAAACCTGGTGAAGAAATATCCCCCCAAACAATCACTTGTAAAGATCCTCTATTTCCCATTTTTCTTTCCTTTATTTTGGATAAAAAGATAGCAATTCTGGAGGATCCAGCCCAAAAACCTTGGCCTAGCTTGCCTCAAATAATTCGTAACTGCCACAACCACATCTAACATTTTCAACTTAATTCCACTACAATAAATTTATTATTAAGTGCTTCAGAGCTGAAAGGAGACTGTCAGGGTGTTTTGTACAGATGTGATAGCCAGGTGCACAAATAAACTCCGTCTTATGCCCTAGTAAGAGTCTTTGGGTTCCACCAGCTGTCTGCACCCATGCATGGAAAATACAGCTCCTGACGAGATCACACCAGTGGGCAAATCTATCCACTTGTTCATACAGCATGGCCTGGACCAGAGCCACCGAGCAGCTGGCTTTTCACAGAGTACAGCTGAGCAGGGGGGGAAATGATGATTTGTATGACAGCAACATCCAATTCATTAATCAAGACGACAGTTCTATTGCACTAGGTATCTTCCAGGTCCAAATGAACTTCCAAACTAAAGAGAGGCAATTAGAAACAGCCTGGGCAGAGAAACAGAGGGCGAGAAAGGTGACGTCCTGCTGAAGGCAATGCAGGAGGACCACAGCAGGTCCCTAGGTTTGGAAGTCCCATGTACAAGCATCAGCTTCTGGACCTCTCTGGCACCGAAGTTCAGTGGAAATGATGACAGCATCCGCAGTGTGTTACTGGTAACCTGCAACAACTGACGGCACAGGGATAAGTGCAGACGGCGTCATCTGCCTGAGCCAGCTCTGCTCTAGAAGCCACGTAGCTGTACGAACCCAAACCTTGGCTTAGGCTAACACATTCTCCCTCCCAACACAACTAATTAATTCAGGCTCAGTGCTGAACACTCGCTCTGTTTCGTACAGGAGTAGCTCCACAGATTTCTACCACCCTGGCCCTGACTTGATGTTCCAGATGCGAGGTTAGAGCCCAGCTCCATACATTCCCTGCCTGGTTCTGCTCTGCTTACTCACGTGGGCTGTCAAGCTGAGAAAAGCACGCGTATTTATATAACTCCACGTACTCATTTTCTGAAACAAACACCCAAGGAACCTTGGGGGCCAAGTTCCTTTCTGCCCTGCAAAGCAGCAGGCAGCCTGCTGATCACTGGAAAAACTCCCTGGAGTGGTGCTGGAAACCTCGGCTTCTGTGCCTTTATTTTAGAATTACAGCTACTCTTTTAATTAAAAGGGCTTTCAGCTGTGACCTGCGTGGGAAAGGTGAGGTGGTTAGCCTAAGGCAGTGAGGCCTCACTGCTTGCTGCTATGCAAAAATGGACCATTTAAGGAAACAGCCAGAAAAGGAAAGTTCTGCACCGACTTTAACAGCACTAAGAGCCCACCAGATGTGCACACAGAGAAAAGAAGCAAATGGTCCAAAATGTACCTAACCCCTCACCCCTCTGTGCTATCAGGAGTGCTGCAGAACAAGAAAGCTACTTAGAAACACAATGAAGAAGGAAGAAGTGGATGGTTGTAGCTGGCAGAGCTGATGCCTGAGGTAGACAAGGGCATAATTGCTGCCACCTGCTCCCCACCTTTCCAGCAGCACCCAGCTGAGCACCGGACAGCTTCTCAGCTAACACACATCTCTGCTGCATTGCTGGGGTCAGGGAAAGAGCAGCTGAGGATTCGGTTCTTCACGCTTTGTGTTCTCTGGGGTTCAAGGACTTAAAAGAGGAAAAACACCACCTCTCCCTCTCTTTCCCCAGCGCACAGTTCTTGCAGACCAAGTGCTGTGAAGAGGCTGGGATAAAGGTCAGTGCTCCTGGGAAATGCGGTGGGAAATCTTCAATAAGCAGTCTTGAACTTCTTAAGGGTTCATATGAAAACCGTCTAAAGTAAACCACACAAAAACTCACTCCGTTGGCCCAAAGGATGAAAGGCTGAAACAGCCCTACTGGGGTTTGGAAAGAGAATTTGTAAATCTGAGCTTTGATGCCTAGAACATAGATCCACTCCTTCAGCCTGCAGGGTCCTCTCCTTCAGAAAGCAGACCGTGCACGGTTCCTGCAGGACACCCATCTGGATCATCTGGCGATGCCATCATTGCCACGCTAAGGAACTCGACAGGGACACAATCTGCCCGCACTCCGAGCCCCCAGAGCTGCAAGGGTCTTTTACCAGGGACTGTTTTTATTTACCTATGCTAAATCAACAGAAGCTGAACATTGCTGAAGAAATAAAACAGACAAGAATAATTATTACAATCACCCTGGACTGCTTCGTTCTGGAAAGCTTCATTCTGAAAGCGCAGCTCCCACGGGCATCAGCAGTGAGACTGGCAGCTGGAGGCAGTCCTCACCCATAGCACGAGATTCAAACACATTATCTCAAAAGATGCACCTTGGTTTTGAACTGTTCAAAACGTTCGCTTTGCCTAGGCTGAGATATGTTGAACATCAGCTCACGAGAACATGCTTCAGCACCTCAGGGGCTGAGGCTTTATTCAAAGTGCGCATTCCCAGTCTGCCTCCAGCGACGCTTTTGTTTCCAGAGAAACTTTCAGCCCAATTACAAAACAACGATTCGAAAGGAGGCCAAGAACAGAGAGCTGAAGCCTTTTCTCTCCTCACCGTCTGGGTGCTCTCAGGGTGACCCCAAAGCCATACCTTCACACCTGGGCAACGGGTGGTCCCAGTTCCTGTTGGTGCCGTGCTGACAGGTCAGGACGGGGTGGCCGATCAGCTGGTAGCCAGGCAGGCACTCAAAAGAGATGGACTGGCCAACGTTGTAACCGGCTCCTCTTACAACACCATTAGCAAAAGGTTCAGGGTCAGGGCACTCCTGCAGCTCGTAGGCTGGGGAAAAAAAAAATAAGGAGGAATGTTTCCTACTTCATATTTTCTCACAAAAGCAGGAACAGCACAACCACCATGCCGCTTGGCTATTTCCTCCTCACACAACGATTTAATTGAAGGAGATAAACTTTAATGAACCACGCACACATCTGCACGATGGCTGAGGGAAAACCCTGCTGCTGCTTTGTGGCAGCCCCGGACGCGAGCGCTGGGGTCCGCCCTGGTCCCACAGCCTGTATTCGCAGGGTCACCCCGCGCTTCACTTCTAATTGGGAAATCTGCCTTGTTTTTCAACAAAACATGGACAACCCTGATGACGAATGCAAGTCAATTGGTTAACATGTCCCACCTGGCATTATAAATTATTGGTCAGCCTTGCTAGAGCTAATTTGCATAGCAATTTCCATGAGATTACCCAGAATGCCTCGCAGAGCACATTCCTTCCTAAATTGTGCAGCAGCGCGTGAATTATATGGTGCATGAACAGGACAGCCAAGACAAAATTAATGTTTTCAATTAAGTATGAGTAGCGGCTTTTATTGCTATTTCTGGGGAGTCAGCCCTTTGTCAGTCCTTGGCCACAGCACGTGGCTGGAGACACACGCTCCATCCTTCCCGCTCCTCGGTGCTCTCTCCCAGGCAGCAGCCGGACCGCTCGGCTCCCAGCTGCTGCGCAGCAATGCCCATCCTAATCGTACTCAGTGTGAAGTACGCGATCTGCCCTCCTGGGCGTCCTCTGCCCCTTCACGTTCCTGTATGCCAAGGACAGGTGGACAGAGGGGAGCAAAGGGTTTTGCAAAGACAGGATCAGGCCAGGCCAAAAGTTCATGTTCTCTTTCAGCGGGGCAAAGCCTCACACAGGCAGCCCCAGTCCAGCACCTTCACAGAACAGTAAATCCAGCAAGAGAAGGAGCACTTCCAGGGCCTCGCTCTGCTGGCTTCAGAGACCGAGGCGGCTGCCGCTCAGGGGACACCACATTCAGAACTGGGGAGCTGCCTGAGGGCTCGAGCTGGGCAAGAAGGTAGGCGCCTCCATCCCCCCATCATCTCCAAAAACTGCACTGAGGACATCTTTTGATTTTAATAACTTATTTCTCTGCTTTTATTCCAGGTATCCATGCCGGCCCTGTTGTTGTATTACTTGGCTATTTACTTATTTCCCTGGTTCCCTCCACCTGCCTGCCCCAGCACAGGGCTGGGCTGCAGCTAAGGATGCGTTTGGACTTCAGCTTGAGACTGAAAAGCTGCTGCAAAATTCCAGACCAAACTCATGGCTGCTGAGGACTCTTCTCTTTGCACATGACAGTCGACAGAGCCAAGATCTAAGTGAATCTGGCTGGAATTAATTCAAAGGCATTTCACTGTCACAAAGCACTCTAGGAACATTTGTTATTTGCCGTAGGCATAAGCCTGGGTGAACAGATCCCAGTTATTAGGATTAGGCATGGCCTTCATGTAACACCTTTCCACTCATTTGGATTAAGTCCTCATGGAATTAATTCAACAGAATAGCAACAACCGTGATGCCTACCCTCTCTCCCCCGCCCTCACCATCAGCACCCGGGGACAGGATTGTCCCAGTGCTGCTTGCTCGGTGGTCTCCTTACCTTGGTATTCCAGCTTGAAGCCTGGCTTGTTCTGCGAGTGGTCGCTGTGGAAGTACACAGTGGTTTCGTGAGATGTTGACAGGAGGGAGCCTGGGATGTCGGTGCCGCTGAACCGCCCGATGACGTTACTGGTGTCGTACGGCCCGTTGCGGATTTCGACAAAGTCGTGGTTCGGCTCAGTGGAGAAGTTTAGGAACTGGACGTGAGCACCTGGAGAGGAGTAACAAACAGTCTGCCTCTAAAGCTAAACCCAAGCCGCAGCACATCGGCACCACTCACCCAGTGATGCCCAGTACAGCCTGGTCAATCAGCAGGAGCACATTTATTGTGTTGGAGGTAGAGGGTGCCTGTAGGTACACGGGTCCTGCTGGTCTCGGACAAGCTCAGGCTGTTAACGCCCGTAGTTTCACACTGCTGGAGCTCCTGTGCGCGCCTCTCCCTCTGCCTGACACCAGAGAAGTCAGGAAGGCAAGCGCAGAGCTACACGGGTCGCCCCTCGCCAAACTTGAGCGTAGCCAGCTCCGGTGGCCGGCCAGGCTGAGCCGGGCGTTTCTCTTCCCCAGCAGCACACGGCAGCTACAGCAGGAGGAGGAGACCTAATTCGGGAAACCCGGAGAGTCAGCACTTCTTCCAGGCGTGCAATACTTCCACCTCCTGGCAATCAGGCACCCTGATGGGGCTGGCCTGCAGGAGAGCCGAGCTGGAGGTGTGCAGATCTCTCTCTTACTAATGGCTGGGGAGATCCGAATTTTGAATGTGCTGACGCCGGCATGAACTCAAGCTGAGGCAGGACGTAACGCGACACAAGCTTTGGTCACTTGTTACATTCATAAAGGGGGATGCAACTGGTGATGTTTTAAGGCTATTACAAACGTGAGTAGTTCAAGACAGGGAAGTATGCAAGCACACTAAGGGAGGACGTTACAGCTGATTCAGAGGCGTGCCCACAAATCCGTATCAACCTGTTACGCTCCGCAGTGACCTGTAATCACCTTTTGAAAAAATACATATCATTTCCTAGCACCATATAAATGCATCTTTAATGGAAAGTGTGATCAGGAGGTCAAACAGGAGCGTTTCTCTAACTCATCTTGGCAAGCGATGCATCCAGCACTGACCATGCACTGACTGATCAGGGTCGGTATCTTCCTATCATCTCTTGTGATAGCATCAAACCAAACCCAGCTGTCTCACCAAACCCCACTGGCAGCAATATCCTCCACGTGCAGTCCAGGTTGCTTGGATAGTTTCCTGGGAACCCTGGGCTCAGGAGCACTCCTTCCATCTCTTCTGCTGTTCCTCCACACTGGGCTGTAAAATCAACAGTGTTAACGGTCAGGATCGCTATGGGTCTCTCTGGATGATGGCCATGGCCGGCCAGCTGTGCGGGAAACAAAGAAATTAAAAACTAAGAAGAGAAAGAAGAAAGCTTGCTATGGAACGAGCATGAAGTTTGCCAGGCACTGCACGGCCGCATTACTAATGCATGTGCCTTTCTCCTGCCCTCCGGAGATAAAAGCCTGGACCCAGAGATCCAGTTTTGGCAATCACAGTGGGAGAGACAGATCTGAGCTGCGAGAGGAGAGACAGACGCTCTGTTCTCTCCGCAGACATTGTAACAGTGCACATCATGCACATAGCACTTGTTTGAATTTTTAACCACCTAAAAAAATCACCGTGAAGAAACAGACTGATCCTATTTTGACTCCAGTTACCGCTACTTCTTTTTCTGGTTAACTGATCTACCCTGACTGCTATACTTGTCAATCTCTGAGCAATTACTGATAAATATAGAACACCGTGTTTGCACACTGACTGAAGTAAATTCCTTACCAAGAAGCGATCCAGAGATGACAGCACAAAACAAATGTTTACAAAAGGCATCACATGAAATTTATGCATAGATAGCATCTTCTCGTGCTTATCTGGATGACCTCTACCTTGTTACAGTAATACCATCCAGCCAAATACACCCAGGTGTACTCCTAACACGTTCTGACAGCGCAGGTAGGGATTCCCTTTGTCCAGCACCTCATTACGTGTGTACTTGCTACTAACAAGGTTTCTCCCAGAAGATTTCTCTTTCTTTTTCCTCTTAATGGCTCTTTAATAGAACTACGCCTAAATTATTTAGAAGTCAAGCATCTGGATGAAGTAGACCAAAAGAAAATCAGCATGGCTCGCCAGGGAAGCAACGATCAGTGCGTGATTAGCACAGGCCAACGAGCCTCAGGACTGTCAGCACGGGGTGCTGCGGCATCCCCGTAACAGACAACGGTCGCTCACGACGATCTGCACTTGGCTGCAGAGAGGTGTTTATGCCTCTCTGAAGTTGGCTGACCTTTTTCCGTCAAGCGGGATGCAAGCTGAGGGATCCGAACGGACAGGCGGATGGGCGGTTGTGCCACTGCACTTGGTCATGACCTTCCAAAACCAGACAATCTGAATTGAACTACACTAATGTTTACACTGTGATAGTGCCTAGTAGGTACAGCCCAACCAGGCAAAATCCTACTGAACTGGGTGACCGACGCTGATTAAAAGAAGAAAACTTGAAACTTGTAGCTCCTCAGCTAGTCATCACTAGGTGATAATATTGGGATGCTCCTCCATGCTGGGATCCCCCAACTCTAACGCCGAGCTGAAGGGCTTCTGATTTCTTTCAGAGCAACTCCTGTGGGTATGAGCCCTTTAGCTCAGTCATTCTGCTGCAAATGTGTCTCTACTTATTCCTGGCCTGCAGATCATCGGATAAAAGAACTGCTAGCTCTTATAATTACTTTAAAGCAAAATGATGTAAGCTAGAACAGCAGGAGCCTGAAATAACTGTTAACTAAAGCTATTAAATGCATAAATGTCTCTCTCAAAGCTGTAAAATGTGCAATATGAATATTAAACATCTAGATTTGCTAAAAGCAAAATCTTGAAAATAATCCGAAAACTCCAGCAAGGTCCCTTCACCTCTGTGCCTCTTCTCCTAGGCCTTACTGCTTCCACGGTGGAAAGCACTGCCCGGCCCTTTCCTCCGAAGGCCTGAAACGCTCGGCAGTCTCAGCCCCGCTCCTCAGAGGCTGCCACGGGCAAACGGCCGCCCTGACAAGTGACCTGGCTCTTGCTGGTCACGTAGGACCTGCTGGCCACCAAAGCAGGGGCAGCAAGGCACCGAGGGGTGCCGTTCGGAGATCCTGCGCTGTAAACAGGCCCCAGTAAAAGACACAGTTTTAGCGGTCTCATGATGCATTTCATACAAATAAACCACAGTCTTAAGATCTTTGCTTAAGCTGGAAATAAAACTCTCAACCCGTAAGCCCAATCTGCTTTCAGTATAAAAAGGTTTTAGGTTTTCCCTTATGAATGAATTTTTGTTGAGAAAACCCTTTTTTGTATTTTACATGTTATACCATAGCCACATTTTAAGCATTCGAAATAAAGCATTCTGGGTGGCCGATGGGATGTTTTTGTTGAAATTTCCCCTTGCAACAAATAAAGATTTTTCCACACTCTATCTCACTTCCAGAACAAACCTGCATTTCTCTAACTCAGACCTTTACCTTTTATTTTTTATAAAAAAGCACTATAAATATCTGCTAGGTACAGAAGAACAAGAGTCTTACCAATGCAAAGCGGAGGTGGGTAATTCCAGCGGCGGACGGTGCCTGGCATGCAGGAAATGTGAGAGTGGCCCTGGAGGAGAGAAAAACAAGACACAGGGTTTGGAGGGTCTCCCTGTACCCCGGGCATTTGTTCTCATCCTTTTCGTTGGAAAACCTTCAGTACCTGGAGTGCGTAGCCTGGTTCACACTGGAAAGAGACGACATCGTTCACTAAATAGCGCTCGCCGATCTTCAGGCCGTTCCCAGGAACAGGGGGCTCCGGGCAGCTGGACAGACCGACGGCTGCGAAGGCAAGAGAGATGAGTGCTCCGGGGATGGGGTCTGCGCTGAAGGCAGAAGGATGGAAACCCACACCTTCCTTTTATCCCAGCCCTCCACCACAGACACCGGGTGGGAAAGCCCCGCGCCCTTTGGATTGCCCACAAAGACACCCCCGATCACGCAGGATTCCCCTCTGTTGCAGGGCATGTCCAGGATCCTGGGGCGTTCACAGCCAGTGCCTTCACTTCGCCTGGAACACACTTCTTTTAACGTACAAAGGTGTCACAAATAATTTTGTGATTTGTGGCTAAAAATGTTTTTGGCTGAACCCAGCTGCCGCTGCGACAGCACGTCTACTGCAAAGCGAAAACCGGCTCGTTCTCAGCGGCTCGTAAACCAAAACACCCGCCCCGAGCCCTCCCCATCCGAGGTCCGTATTCCTGGTCCGCGTACGCTCCTTCGCCAGCCAGGCAGCGCCTGATGGCAGACCGGCGAGGATGCAAGAGGGAACTATCTGCTGTCCCTCGCTGGCAACATCGAGGCCATATGGTATGTGTTGTACGTAATTTGTCCCTTTCTGGGCAGAAGCAGCGTGGTTTCATTCTCCGACCCTATTCTTCCTGTTTTCAATTACAGATTGAATCTACCATGAGATATAAGCAGCAGTAAGCGTGGCCGGTCCTTGACGGTGCCTGCAGAACAGCCTACGAAAATTTCATTCAATCCCATTTCCACCTGAGCTACATTTACAACTGGGAATATCCTGCAGCAAACCCAATTAACGATCCCGAAGTCGTGTGTCGGGTGATGTGCTCTCCTTTACACACATGCCTCCCCCTCCTCCTTCTGCAACACCAAAGGGAGATAAAGTGAAGACCGGCGTCTGCAGTCACCTCGCACCCACCGCGGCTCAGCTGCCTGCCAGCACCTCCCTCGTGCTCAGTGCTGGCAGCTGCCGCTAAAAGATAACCTTCTGCATCGCTGCAAGGGCTAACGCTCCGCTTAAACCCGACAGTCTGCAGGCTGAGCCGAAAGCAGACGAAAAAAAGAAACGAGAGGAGATGCTGACTCTCCTCCTGAAACGCGAGTCATGCTTCCCAGCAAGAAAACACGTCGTCCCTCCCCGCACGTGGCCGTACTGCTTGACCTTCAGAGAGACAAGAGAGAAAACAGCTTTAAATAGCTTCCCATTCAGATCAGTGGGCACTGAGTGTCACCCAGTCCTAAATTGTTCTTGCTCTGCTTTGGCTTTCGAGCATGCGGACGTAAGAGCTTTGCTTGAGGAATCCAGTGAGCGAGGAAGGGGAGGAAACAAACTCTGGCGTTTCAGCTCATCTCTCAAAACCTCCCTGCAGCACCTCTAACCGAACAGAGACAAAACCTGGGGCTCAGAGCTGTGAAATTCCAGTTGTACAAGCAAAGCAAAAATGTATTATTTCCAGCTGCCCTGAAAATCAACACCTATTAATTTTCTCAGCAAAGAAACCAAACAAGCCTGATAATCCCAAGCCTCATGAAAAACCTGAACATGATTGTTGCAATGGGGTAATGCGATCCTGAAAGAACTTATTGATTGAAACAGAAATGGAGAAGAAAGAGAGTCACAGCAAGAGAATTTCTAAACCAACATCCATTTCTCCAGCTCCCGCAGAGCAATCTGGGGCACACCTTCTCTCCCCAATCTTGTTGGCTGCCGTAATCTTGCTGGAGCCATTAATATGCAAGGTTTCAATCTGCAAACTCAGTAAAAGCTGGAAAGCTTACTACCAGTTGGCCCTCTAAAAGCACACAGTCTCTGCAGTCAAACAGCCACACCATTTCTGGGGACATTTTACAAAATGAAAGGCACTTGCAAATCTGTTTGCTGCTTTGGAAATAATCAACAGAACGTTGGTCGGCTCCAGAGACAAACACAAGATTTGTGATCAGACCCAATTGCCAGACACGGTGTCCAGCAAGAAGCAATTATGTTTGCATTGCCCCAAGGAAGATTGCATGAAGAGAGACAGCGGTCCCAGCACATCTCGCATCAGCTCACCATCACAGCTACCGGCGCAGGAAGAGCCGGACCGTCACCGTGCATTAACCGGTCCCCTGAGAGCTGCACAAAGACCAGACCGGCCCTGTCGCACCCCCATCTTTAGTACACTGCAAATGGATGGGCCTCCTCGCTTCCCTGACTGCGAGCTAAACGTTCAATTTAGATGTGCTGAACAGAGCTGAGCGCCGCTATTCTGCACCCGCTTGCTTGTACGCTGGCTGTGCTGCTGCCCGACTGTATGCGGTCGGTCTCTTCTCCCAAGGAACAAGTGATAGGACAAGGGGAAACGGCCTCAAGCTGCGCCAGGGAAAGTTTAGGTTGGATATCAGGGAAAACTTCTTCACTGAAAGAGTGGTGAGGCACCGGACCAGGCTGCTCAGGGCAGGGGTTGAGTCCCCATCCCTGGAGGGATTTAAAAGACGGGGAGATGTGGTGCTTGGGGACATGGGCTAGTGGTGGGCTTGGCAGTGCTGGGTTAACAGTTGGACTGGATGATCTTAAGGGTCTTTTCCAACGTAAACAATTCTATGGTTCTATAAGATCTGTCTAGCCCTGCATGCTGTTTCCAGCAATGACCGATATCGAATGCAAAGAGCAGGCAGTCCCTCCCAACCTCCGGCAAGCACAATTTTAGGCGCTTCCCGAGCAAAGATTACAGCACTGTGTTGAACAGGCCAACTCTCCGTGAATTTTTAATGCTTTGGCCTCCACAACTCCTCCTGCGCCACAACACAGAGACCAAAGAGGTGCTACAAAGTGCAGGAGCAGCATGATGCGGGTCACCCCATGACCCCACATCTCCTCTGCTGCATCTATTCTCCATTTAACACTCACTCCCCCTCTACAACTTGAGAGCAGGGAACCACATAAACATGGGCCTTAAGCTCGCCGCTGCTTCCCCACTAAGCAGCTTCCACTTCTACACGGCAACAGCTCCGTAACCATTTCCCCATTGCTCAGAGGAACTGCGAGATCAAGGCTAAATTGCTCTTACTTTTGTATTCCAGGTGAAAGCCGGCAGCAGAGACGCTGATATCCGAATAGAAATGCAGATAGAGCTGGTTTGAAGTGCTGTTCAGCAGCGCAGGCACTGTAGTTCCTGGGAAAACAAGAGGTGCACAAAGATACTGAAGAGGATTCTTTTTTCCTCCTCCGTGTCCTCAGAGACTAGCTGCAGAAGAGGCTGAGAACAGAAAGTCCTTTAACTTAACAAGCCCTGTTGGTTTTGATCAGGTTCTAATGAGGCCAATTGAGAAATACCCAAGGCCTCTCCGCAATGGCCTTTTCAAAGCCTACTGATGAATTTCATCATATGAAGTTTTACCACTTACAGACCAGACAGACTAAAAGCATCGAGAAGGGAACTGGTGATAAGAAACAGCGTGGGCGGAGCGCAGGTCCCCCGCGAGGTCCGGATTCCTTCTCCTGCCTCATTCCCTGGAAGCTGCTGCAGCACCAGGTCAAGGCAGTTCTACCCCAAACGCAGCACTGGTCTTTATGCACGACCCTTCTCCTTACCAACCTCAAAGCGCTTTGAACACATTTGTTCATTAAACAAACAAGAATCGGGCCATCAGTTTGCAAGTGGCTCTGCTATTTGAAAGCTTTACAATGCTCTTGGGCTGCTTGCTACTCCCTGCTCTGCTAAAAGCACGGTCCCCACTGCCAAGCAAAAGAGAAGTGGTTTTGTAGCCCTTCATCCATTTTGGTGCAAACTGGCCAGGTTAGGGTAAGCTGCTCCCGCAGCGGCCTGAGCTAACCCCGCACAACCCAGCAGCGCTGCGGGAACTCCCGCTTCCAGGCTGTGGGAGTGCTCGTGGGTTTTTGCAAAAAAAACCCAAACCTAACCCACTGCTTCTGTGTTTAAGGCTCTCCATGAACACTTTCTGCAGGAAGACAGCAGTCAAATTCCCAATTCAACAAAGCATATGATTCCCTTTAAGCACATGCTTAAATCTATTCCGAGTTTTTTGAAGCACTTAAGCATATGCTTTAATTTTATGGCCGTGCTGAAGTCCAGCTGACGCGAATAGGAATTAACCATGCACCGATGGGCTTCACTGAACATGATGCTGAACACGTACCAGAGAAACTTCCCAGCATGGTGGCCGTGTTATCTCCTCCATCAAACACTTCCAGGGAATCCCAGTTCTGCTCAGTAACAAAACTGATCACCTGGATCTGAAAAGAAAAAAGAAAAAAGTAACACTACAACTCCTGCAATCACGCTAATAAATGAAAATAATATCAATGAAAGGGCCACTAATAAAGTTAGCAACACACCCTGGGGCTTTAAGTCAGCACTGCTATTTATCTGTGCTAAGGCACTGGCAAATCTTGGAGACCTACTGCCTTTGACCCCACTGTTTGGGCTATACGGCTATTTTCCAGCAAGCTCCACGCTCCAAACTTCTGTATCGGGGGTGCTGGCTGCTGCTGCTGCAAAGGGAGAGCTCCTATAATTTCACAGCTAATTTACAGCAGCTGAGAATGAGTCTTTTTTTTCCTGTTTTGAGAAATCCCTGAAGACCTCTGCAACACTTTCAAATGAAAGCAACCCCTAGCAACCCAAGAGCTAAAATTAAAACAAAGAAACCCCCGTTAAACCACAAGATTTTTTAATCCAATGAAGTTTCTGCAACTGCCTTGTTTCTCAGCTTTTGGTCAAATCACTCAAGTTGCATTTTAAATCTCCCACCCTTCTCTGACATGCCCCGTAAGGTTTGGAGGCTTAAGGAAGTCATTTGACTCAGAACATCGATGCAATCCTCAAATGAGGAACGTCATGAGATCCGATAAATCTGCATTTACACTGAAAAACAGCTCTTACACTTGAGCGAAGATCGACGTGTAATTGTACAGATTTGTTTTCCTTGATTACCACTGAAATGGATTCTGCCTTTACTCCCAAATACTGGGAGTTCAAAGTATCCACTGTCCCATTAACAAAAATAAGCTGTGCTGTAGATGAAGTTTGGTGAACAGCCTGAGAGAGTCAGACAGCAAACCTGAGAGAAAGCCAACAGCATTTGGAAAAAAAACAGCTTTAATCTGTAAGCTCTAGATGAAATTTTCAAACACTGGGTACCTCACATTAAACTTCTAGGTCAACAACCTAAAAAAGGACCCTTAAAGACAAATCAGGAGCATAAATGACTTGTACAACTTGGCTCCAAACAAAAGGCTTCATTTCTTGGCACGCGGCAGAAGCCACAGTTGTTCGGCACCGCTGCCGGTGGGTTTGGGAACGCCGAACGTCGGTCATTCGGGCAGGCAGATTTCCCTTTACTCCCAGCCTTCGCACATCTGCTTACTGCAGAGCCTCCATTCTCTGAGGTCTCTTTGGACGACGATTTCCTACCAAGCCTAACGCTCCTGATCTGCGGTCGTCCTGTTGAATTCAACAGAATGACTCCTTTAGCACAGAGCTCAGCAGGCCACATTCACCGGACTGAACACTGTGGAGAGATTTCAATGCCCTGCCAATCTCGCCTGCACGCACGCATCTGCACGGGCACGCATGCATCTGCGCACGCATGTGCATGCACACATCTGTACACGCATGCACACACACGCTCCCCCTTCCCTCTGGTAATTCTGTGACCCCCCCTCCCTTTTTTCCTGCAGCGTTCTTATTCTGTATTTACTCATCCACTCCAAATATCTCGCTTGCCTTTGCCCTGCTAAACATAAAACACACACGCATTTAAAAATAATAATAATAAAAAAAAAATCAAACCCCATTATTTCTGCCATTTTAACCTTTTTCCTCCTTGATTTATTCTGAATAATAAAGCAGGCTATAAAGTTCCTGCAAAGTTTTTTTTCCAAAAAATAAGTGGAGTTCATCTAGCAGAAATTGCAGTGACCCCTGCAGAGCCATTACTGATCACACTGACCGAGTCGATACCTTTCAGCCTGCATAATTACACCCCTATTGTGATTTACGTTATTGAAAGAGAACGTGGATTGAGAACGTACATTTTATTTGCTCTTACATTTTCTAAATTATTTATCCTCCTCGCCCCCCAACTTAACGGAATAAACATTTTTAAGGTCCTAATTCAAGTCTGACATGTGGATTCACAAGGGATCTGCATCTATTTACTGCCACGTATATAAATTAATTTGCTCAGGAAGGTTTGCTACAGGAATGAATAATTCATGGCAGAAGTGCTAGCTCGTACACTGATTACATAAAAATCCTGCCAGTGACTCGCCACTACCAAGAAAGCTTTAATTTCACCTCCTCCTCTGATTTACAGTTGTTTAACCTTTAATTGTTGTACAAAATGAGGGTAAACTGATGCTCAAATTAGTATCTAATAACTGAGAGCATCTCGCACACGAAGGCAGGTGACCGGGGAAGCGGAGCCCACGCGAGCGGGGCAGGTTATGCAGCCGCTGTGCGGGAGCACGGCGGGTCCGGCTCTGTGGCCATCACCCTGCCTCTGGGCTGCCCCCCAACCCGACAGCTCCTGCACAGGGCTTCGCTGTGGCCGTTTTCCTTCCGGGGGGCCGACACCTTTCGCCGTGCCTTCTTCCCCCATAGAAGACTTCCAGTGGAAGCCCCAGCGTCACGAGCTGATGCGATCTGGTTCGATGCCAAGGGAAGATGTCGCCCGCGACTGGCCCGCGTCTAAGGGCAGAGCCGAGGGGCGGCGGGTCCCCCGGCACACCGATGGCGTGGCGACCCCGGCACGGCTGGAAGCGGAGCCCCCAGCGCTGGTGCGGGCCCACCCGGACTCTCGCCAAGCACCAGAGGAAGGGGCGACGCTGAAGGACCACGGTCCAGCCCTTCAACAAAAACTTCCCACTCTAGACCTACGGCCTGAACTTACGGCTCTGGCGGCGTTAAAGCTCGGCCACAGGACACGCTTTTTTGTTTGCGTTCCATGTTAGACCCCAAAATATCTATTGCCCTTGCAAGATCACATGCAGCAGGAAGGGGGGAAAAAGAGAAAAAAAAACAACCAAAACCCAAACCTTTAAACACTTTGGCATTACATTTTCCAGTTTTACATGAGCACGCTGCATTTACACAACCAAAGAGGTGAGAAACAAGTACTTATGAATAAAGACATGCTTTTAACAGCCCGCTGTAATACTCGCCTTCCTCTAAGCTTAGCAGACGTGCAAAAACAGCTCCGCGGGCTGAGAAGTGGCAGCGAGGGTTTGCATTCAGAACGTGGCAGTGCAAAATACAGACATCTATTTACATCGCTTTAAAAATTAAGTGAATTATCACCTCCCGATCCCAGGAGTCCTGAGCAACTTGCAAACTGCCTCAACTGTTCAGATGTTTTGCTGAGCTAAATGGATCCTCCTGCCATTTGGGGGTTTTGAGAACGGCTAAAATTTCAGATGAACAGGAAGGTATCAACAGTGAGCTGTGAGGCTTTTGGAAACGCTATTTTAAATGGTTTCAAAAACAAAAAGTGGAGCAGAATTTGCTGGACTGGACACAGTGAAAGCCTGGCAGAAGGCACAAAATATTATTCCAGGCTTGTGCTGTTTTGCGGTGAAGGCCCCGGTGCTGCTCCCACCAGCTCTGCCATCCCAGGTCCAGGTTTCGGTCTGAGTTATGATGGTGGCACTAGGTAAGAGTCCCCTCTGGGAGAGCAGAACTGTAATCCAGCAAGGCAGAGCCGATGTTTCAATAAAACCGTGGAGAGAAACACAACTGCTGGGTGCCAACAGCTCTGAGTGCTGCAGAGAGAGAGGAACCCACCTACAAGTCTATTAGTGAAATATATGATAGAGAAATAAAAGCACTTAATGAACAAAACCCTCGCAAAGTGGTGTAAAGAAGAAAGAAACCCTCCGATAATGAGGCCTGTGGAATGAATGAACCCGTTCAAGAAGCCATCTCCTGTGCGTCAGCTGATGACAGCGCAACGCGGTGTGAGACGCCTTCTGCGAGGACAAGGCGCGTGTGTGCTGAATGGGAGCTTTATCTAAGGTTTGGTCTCTGATGTTGGGCTTAATTCTCAACATGCTCTAGTTTGCATGACTAGTTCTGCAGAGGAATGATAAGGACCACAAAAAGACCTGAAGAGAGAGCTCATTTACCTGGAGACAATGAACAGCAAAGCTGTAATTGTATAATCATACCGCTGCAACTCTGCTGGCATAACAAATCCACGCAGGCACTCCGAGCAAGCAACTCTTCCTCGGTGTAGCTTACATTGCTTTCAACATCGCATAATTAAGCAGTATAAAGATATATGCCCAAAATACCACAATTATTTTGTTACACCAGAACAGCCACACGGCTCCAGTTGATTTCCCATGGTGAGTGCCTCCAGGAGGCAAAAATCTATTGAAATATTACCCACTTTTGGCAGTCATAGTGTAAATGAACATCTGATTCCAGAGAATTACACACTCCACCCATCTCTTTCCTGTGAGGAGCAGCAGCTTGATAGCACGTGGCCTCTCTAAGTGCCCCAGGTACCGTGCGTTCTCCTCTCCAGCTCGCGCTGCAGCCAGAGCTGCTAACACTGTACCTGTATCCCTGCTCCTTCGGGGACCGTTATCTTCCACACGCAGTTGAGGCTGTTCAGGTACGGCTCAGGGAAGCCAGGGGACAGGATGGTTCCTTTGCGTTCAGTCAAATTCCCACCGCATGGCACTGAAATAAGCAAAGTAATGCTTGAGCGTGGAACGACTCGGCTTTATATGAAACGTTCTCTTTAAAACATCTGCCCGTGGACAAAAAAGCAAGCAGAATTGGCTCATGGTTTAAGGATAAAATGTGTATGACCAATCCTCTTTTCAGTAAATCTCTCACAGAACTTCTAACACAAGCAGCGCAGAGTCCTTAGGTGTGGGGAACGCTGGGTACAGCAGCCCACGAGACCGGTTCTTTAGGAACTGCTCTCCTCCAAAGAAGGTGAACGCAGCTTTCAGACAGATCTCATTTATTCTAGATGCTGTCCCAGATCCCACAACTGAGTGTTGGATCAAAAGGTCCCTTCCTGACGTTTGGGGTTCACCGCCCTTGTTCACAGGCAGGCCTGGCTATGGTGTGTAAGAGATAGAAACCAGGCTTTTTTGTTTCGTTGGCATTTTGGTTTTTTTTGTTGTTGATTGCTTTTTTTTTTAACCATCCCAAAGGACGTAATTTATTTTTCTAGCACAAACTGCTGAACTGTTTTGCCGTTTCTTCCCCCAAACCCAAAGATACCTACCCACGCAGGTGGGTACCGAAACGTTCCACTGAGCCAGCGCCCCGGGCATGGTGAGGCACTCGATGCTCCGGGAGCCCTGGAGCGCGTAGCCAGCGCTGCACTCGAACCGCACCACCGCCCCCACCGCGAAGTCGCTGCCCAGCCGCCGGCCGTAGCGAGGCTCCGGGACCGAGCTGCACTGGGTGGCACTGGTCCGAGGAACCGCTTCCATTGCGGACAGGGGAAACCAGCAGATTGCAAAGCAAAAACAAAATAAAAGATGGTTAGAACAAGTATTTTGGAAATATTAAGTGCCAAATTAAAGATCCACTAAAAACAACACAGGAATCGGATTATACCTAAACTCCAAAGAGTGGCTGAATCCAAACATGACCATTGAGAAGAAAAACAAATAACATTTCATTCAAGCTTGTGTCAATTCAAGTGATACTTGAAATAAAAGCAGCTAGGACATTGCAGACCTATGCGCGCTTGCTAAGATGAGACTGTTTGCCTTCAGAAAACTCATCACACCAGAAAGGTCATTTCTAAATAGGAAGCCAAGGCATTCAGCAATGACTTTCCAAAAAGCCAGTTTGCCATATAATGCCAGAGCCTCAGCGGAAAACCCTTCAGGTTTCTCAGCTCACTCATTACTATAAAGGACAGCAATTTTAAACAATCTTCTTCATGATGAGAAGGGTAAGAGAAAGAAAAGGGGAATTTAAGTTGTGATGCTGCATCGCCAGCTCTTGAAATTGCCTGCATTCCTGTTTGATACTGGAAACAACAGTCAAAGAAAGAAATGACAGATATGTGAGGGGAAAAATGAGTCAAAGAAATGTCTGCTGCTGAGGAAGAAATCCATTTATATTTTCCTCTGAGGTGCTTTACGATTTATTAGTGTTTAATGCCCGAGCTGCTGGGAGGGGGGAAAATGCGAAGATGACGAGCATATTAGCTATATTATTTGATTTTAATTTGATTCAGAGAGATGAATGTCAACCCCCCTGTCAAAGGCATCACGCAAGATGACCAGCAAGAAGCTGAAGCGTGTCAGTGGTCTGGGGAGGGGACCGCAGAGGCAGAAAGGAGCCGCTTATGATGATGCACTACTTTGGGCAGATCCAAGATAGCCAAACTGCTCATGGATCCGTACCCCTGCTCAGGTAACCCCAGCTCAGCCATTTGTGACCGACGAGCGTGCGCTGGGCCTCTCTCCAAACCACGGAAAGCATCGTGCCTGCGTGCTCGACCCTGCAGCTCCGCTCCCCAGCTCAGGCTGCTTTCCACACGCTGCTTCAGGCGTCCGACTCCTTCGCCTCGGGGGAACCTGCCATACGCGTGCATCACTGGATGGGGGAGGCTTTGCGAGAGAGAACTCCTCGTTTGTGTGAAAATGAGAGGAAACGCCATTAGGGCCTGGCCAGGCAGATCAAAACCAGGGCTGGCTCGCTCTTGTACTCTTGCTTTCCATGCAGTAATCACTGAAGAGCGTGCAGCTCGTAATTAGCATGCAGGAGGGAGGAGATAATCTTTACTGATTTCATCAAAACCTTTGCTTTGCTGAAATCTTTGAAGATTACTATCAGAACTACAGTTGTTTTACAATAATTAGGCAGAAATTCAAGAGAACAGATCTCTGGATACTATAAAATCCAAACCATGCTTCACTTCGCCCCCAGAGAAGGCACAGGTTGCCTCTGCTGTCTGTCCCCACTTTACAGTAATGTGCACGTAAAAGCTTGGCTGAACCACAGTTAACTACACAAAGCGTGTGGGTGAGAAAGCCCTTCTGTTTTCCCGCTGTTTTGTGCATCACTTTCTATTTACTACTTTAAAATCTCTAAGTGGGACTCGCCCAATGCAATGCAAGCTGTTACTGAAAGGATCAAGGGGCAAAAGTTTGACAGCAGGAGACCTGAGCCTATGACACGCAGAGAGGAAGGATTTCACAGAGCTGCTAGACAAGCGTTCAGCCGCTTACACGGAGAAAATGTGCTAAAACGCCAGTGGGAAGAATTGCTTGGGTATCAATCTCAAGAACTCACTGTGTGCTCAGGGCATGATTCAATGAGATACTTCAGATACTAATCCTGGGGCGTGCGAGGGCTGAGGCTGAGTGAAGATGGAAGGTCTGGATACGAAGTACGTACAGGAGCCAGACAGCCCGGCAAGTTCTCTGCTACCAAAAGAATCTTAATCTCCTGTGATATTTCCTGCTCAGACGGAAAGTGTGCGAGGACCCGCAGACGCCAAAAGCAGCTCGGGACGCTTCAAGACATCACTGTATTTTTGACCATTATCTCGGGACCAACCTGAGGACATCTCCAGAACACAGCTGTACTCACCTTGGTAGACAAAATGAAAACCTTTGGCTGTAGATTGACCCTTGGAACTAAATTTGATGAGAATCTGGTTGGTGGTAGCTAGCGGTAATGATTCACCTAGATAAGGAGAAAGAGAGAAAACAGCAGACAGAGATTACGGCATTAGCTACACACATGGGTTGCACAGAGCAAGGTGTTAAATGGCAGGCTGTATCTTTAGCTTGCTTTTCCCAGCAGCAACAGGGACGCGTTCCCTACCTGTATGAGAGCCCGAGAGGGAGCTGAGGAGCCGGGAGTGCTGGTTGGGGCCATCGTGGACTTCCACGACATCGTTGAGCGCGGTCTGGAAGAAGGCGAACTGCCCAAAGACCACTGCGGAGAGAGGGAGCACCGGTCGGGGCGGGCGGCGGGACGAGCCGCGCTGCCGTCCCCGCACAGCCAGGGCCTGGAGCCGGGGCGTTTCAGCTTCTTTTATTTCAGGAGCTTGGCAAAGATAAAAAGGGCCTGACTGACAGCCCTGGAAGATGGGAGCCCTTTATTTATCCACAAAGTAGGCATAACAGAAGCAGCAACCAGCCTCCCCCGTGTTCGCTTGCCAGAACGCTTTAACACTGATTCATAGGCCGAAAGGGATTCTTTTATGAATCATCCCATTTGCCTGCCTACAGAACACAAGGTATATAATTTCTCCAACTGATAATTATTATTTATTATTTGTATTGAACCTCTGTCATGAAGCGGGCTCCCGTTGGGTTAGGCATTGTATGAAACCTGAACAAAATAACAATCCCTGTCCTGAAGAACTTAATTTCTAGATTGAACCTCTCTGGTCAGGGAGGACCACTGCTAGGGAGGGAGGACACTCACAATTTTATTAACAGTCAGTCCTAAGCCTGCCTACAGAGACTGCTAACGAGGGAGCCGTGCAGTCCTCTGGGTCTTACTGCAGGCATTGCAATCGCAAATGCACCTAGGAGCAGGCAGAGCTTATAAAAGGGAAGAAACAATGAGAGGATCAGAGCATTTTTTTAGCTAGCACAAAGAGACTTTAGTTATTTATCTTTATTTTTCAGAATATAGTTACTTTTTTTCCTCCCAAATCTGCACTTAGAAGATTTTTTTCCTCCCCTTTGTCTCCTCTCCTAGCTTTGCACTTTCAAATTGTAAGTGCCCGGTTGCAGATTCACAAGCTGAGAGGTCTCTTGCTGTGAAATTCATCATCCACCAAGCTACGACATTTGTTTCCTGCACATTCAGGTTTCCAGCACAGCTTTGATGTTGGGAACGCTGAAAAAGTGACGATAGCACACCCTGATACCTGCTGTACGCAGAACCTGAGAAGTGAAGGAGATGGGAAATGCATAACGTTCACTACTAATGGTTTTCCTGCTTGCTTTTAATGAAGCTATTGAAAGGTAGCAGGTGGAGAAGAGAAACTAATTTAGCTGTCATCCGAGCGTAGGCAAAAGTCAGACTTGCAGATCAAGGCTGTCTAGCCTTCCAGCTATTGTGTTTCTTAAGACAACATCAAGATCCGCTATAATAAAACAGGTTAAGAGGTGTAAGAGAACAGCGAGGTATTGCACCAGTTCGATCCAGGAACTGGGCTGTAACCTCCACGCGCACCGGCAGAAGGGCAATTCCAGTGAAAGGAGCTGGGAACCGCTGCCTGTACGTGGCATCCTTACGCCCCCCTTGCTATCTTAGCAAGGAAATCACAGCCAGCTGAAAAGGCCATAGGGACAGACCAGATCGATGCAATGCACTGAGCAGCAGTATCAACTAACAGAATTTAGAGACCTTCACCAGCCAGACGGTCTGCACCTCTCAGTGCAAGTGCTCTTTAAGAACTTTAAATTCCCTTCAAACAAGAAAATATGTTAACCCGTACTAATATCCAGCGAGCTGCCTCAAAGGTTTTGCGAACATCGATCATTCTTGTATTCAAGCTCTGACCAAAATTAAGCAGCACTGAACTCTACAAAAAGAACGCCGGTCCATTTAAATGGATCTGGCTTTTGTTTGGATCTAGTTTTAAAATCTAGTTTTAAAATTTAATTTACATGTTATTTAAAAAATAAAAATTAGTCATAAGTACCATAGCTGCACATCCACAAAACTATCCATTTATGTGCTTCTCTGCTCAGACAGATTATTTAGCACCGCAGTTAGCATGTGTTTACGGCAAATACATTTTGTACTCTCGGAGGTCCTCTGAGTCTGCTGCGAGCGTTAATCACCATGAATTATTTTTTGCTGATTTTTCAACTCTGCATGACTGGATATAGTGCAGGAACTGGAAGGGGAATCACAAGATGGTGTTTTTTGTTAGGTTTGGGTTTTTTTTGTCCCCTCATTTTTGATGGATTTTGAAATTCAGAAAATTCCCATCATCCTTACTGACTATGAAAAAATATAAATAGCATCCAACAGTGCCACTTACTATTTTCCGGTCTCCCTTATCTCCATTTATATATGCACTTATTCTACTGCTTTGTTCAAACAAAATCAACCCAGAGAGTTGCACAGACAGTAGGACAGATTTTCAAAAAACCACCCAAACCCGATACCATAGTCCTTCGGCACAACGATGAAGTACAAGCAGACTTGTCCGCTGCTGTAGTTCTGGGGATAATTTGGAGAGAGGACGATGCCGTCGGAGCCCGTGTACTGACCGCCACAGGGTGCTGGAAGAGAAAGCCAAGAGGTGATGACCGAGCGTACCCTTGCCAAAGCCTGCCTTGAAACGTCAGCCTTTTTCCTGCTGCTTTCAGATCCACGCCTGCCCACGCGCTGTACGGCTGCGCAACGCCAGCTGCCCCCAGCCACCCTCGATACCACGCTCCAGGTATTGCGGCTCTCGCTGCAAGTTCTTATTAAGAGCAATAAGGCTTATCCTAACCTGAGCTCATGCCTGCTTCACGTTTAATTATCAAGACCAGGCAAGGCTAAGGGATAACATGTATGGTGGTGTAGCCTAATGCGTGATTTGCACTGCTCTCCACCCGACCTTAGAGCTCAGGACCTGACAGAATGAGCTCCTACTCTCTTCACCCTTTCTCAGTGGCAGGAGCCCGGCTCCAGCGGGAACGGCATCCTCCCCACCAGCGCCTTTCCCAGTCAGAGATTTCCTTCTTCCAGTCGCCGCAGACTGACGGCTATCTCTTGACTCACTTCGCAGGTTAAGAAGGTCTGACTGCAAACCCATCATTTAAGAAATTTTCTCATCAAGCCAGAAAACTAAACAAAAACCACAGAACCCCTAAAAAAACTGCCTTCTGTTTTCTCAGTAAACTCTGACCCTGCTCAGGAACGCACGTGCTTAAGGGCTTTGATTAGCAGGGATCAGGTTAAGCAAATGTTTAAGTGGCTTCCTGAATCCTGCCCTGCACTAGGACCCAGGTTTTGCCATGCAGATGATCTGTTCTGTCCCGTTTTCTCTCTCCTTCAAAGGAAGATTCAAGAAACTTCACATAAATTAGCTCTTCCTGATCTCAGGGTGTTAAAAAAAAAGAAAAATTATGAAACACTGCGGAAAAAACACCTCTGTCCCTTTGCAAGCAGCTCTAGGCAAATGCAACATCAAGACTTGCATTAGGGTAAACTGCTGGAGTGTCTGGCGATAGATCGTTCTCTACTCACCTTTTCCCGGGCCTTACCTGTACAGGTAGGTCGAGGTTTGTTCCACGTGGGTTTTCCATCCCCTCCCATTACGCACGTCAGTGTGGAGACCCCTTCAATGTCATACCCTCCATCGCAGTAGTAGGTAATGGTAGATCCCAGCTTCAGATCTGTACCCACTCGTGTGCCGTTCTTAATTGAGCCAGGATCGAAGCATGACTCCCGGGGATTTTCTGCAAGAGAGAATTGCCAAGATCTTTATTGGTCTGATACAACTACTCTAAAATTTTGGTCAATGGTGTGGTTTTTGGCTTTTCTCATCTGGTAATCTCACTTAAGCCTATTGGAAAGACTATTACCATTTGCAGAGTTTCAACTGCAAGCACTCCCTCATGCTGCCGAATCTGGGGAATTATACAGGTCAGATTCTGGTCCAGACCATTCTCTGATGCTCAGCTCCAGCACAGGTATACTGGAAGAAGGCAGGCTTCAGTTCACACACGTATTTACCAGTACCCAAAATCCAATCAACGAGGCAAAGCTTTGATTTAACTATCGACACTCGCTCTCCTTTCTCGCACAGGGGACAGGCTGCAAAGGAACTTTGCAAACCAGGGCATATAAACACAGATTGAACATGCGACATATTTCAGATGTGCTACATCTGCTCACATTATCTCCTTGGCACCTATCGTTCCCGTATCTAAGAGCTGCCTGCTCTCACCATGGAAGTACACAGTGCCATGTGCTAGCTGGTTGACTCTCCAGATGTGCAGCATGGCTGCAATTATGGCAAAATGATTACAAGCAGTTAGACAAAATGAAGACATTTTTCTCTCTGTTCACTATGCCCTGCAGAGTTAAAAACCCCATTTACATATGAAAATTCCAGTAAAGACTACAGAGCTGTCAGGACTTGGATATTTCTTTCCTTCTTCTTCTGAGGGCTTTTTTCTTTTTTTTCTTCCTTTTTTCCTGCATGAAATATAATTAGAGGCTTTGATTAATCCTGGTCTTTTGTCATTTGGAAATTGCTCATTAAAGATGAGGGCTTTTCTGAGAGCAGTGGGTCTGTGAACAATTATAATGTGTTTAAGCATTAAATCATGGGCTTTTAGTATTTGGGGAAGGGGTGGAGGAAGAAGCAGAAAACAGTAAGGCCTTTACAGTAAAGATCTTGCTTTTGTTTCTTTGTTTGCAGTGAAAAACAGGATTAGCTCTATGGTTTCTTTCACACAACAGCTGTACCACTTGCTAGTGACCCAGGTAAACAGAGCACAAAAGGACGCGAAATGTTTCCTCCAGGAACAGCCGTCCTGAAACGCAGAAGTGAGGCCGCTGGTTTTTGCTAGAACACCAGTTCCCTGTTTTGGGAGCCACACACTGGTCAGCCCTCAATGCTCCTCACAGACCATCGCACACGTGTACCATCAAACTTTAAATCATGAAGTCCTGCGTTCTCCTCTGTGTTAGCGGTGTCCTGCTGCACGAACTTTGGACAAGCCACTTTTCCTTTGAGCAACCCCGTTCCCCAACCAAGCAACAAGATGTTCCAGTTCATCTGACCCTGGGAAGGGGGACACGTGCCTAGAAGTATAATTACTGCAGCATTCAAAAGAGAGCTTTGATACTCAGAACATGATGGAGAAGATTGGGGCTCTAAGACAAAAGAAGTCAACAGATATTTTTATCCCATGATGTCCTGCATGTGATCTGACGGCAGCTCCTGCTGCGACAGGAGCTAGACACAGCAGAGAAATCTTGGTTACGGAGAGTAAGACATCAGGATCAAAAAGCTTGTTTCAGTCACAGCACTGGAAAGCAAAGCCCTTGTCTCTCCGGTCAGCTCAGATGAACACATCCCCTCCTCATTCATCCTTACACTTGTGAGACATCAGCCGTAGCTGGAGAAGCGAGCCTTTACCATCACCGCGACTCAGTGGCCTATTCCTGTGCAGCCTGGTCATGGCAGCCCACAGAGGTGACAAATTGCTGGGCGTCTGTCAACCAGAGCACTGGAGACGAGCAGTGCAGCTGCACGGCCCGGAGTCCACTGCAGCACACGAGCCATCTGCAAGTGTACATGCTTCATCTACTTTTCCAAAATATTTTTTCACTCCGCAAGCCTTTATTTCTCTGCATTGCTAATATTCACTTTTAGACGCTTTCATACAAAAGCTGCACCCAACGGCTTTCCTTCTGACCACTTTATGCCTCTCTTGTTATTTTGAACAGTCTCACTGCCTTTCATCGAACAAGTTGATGTGGCTTCTACCTGTCAATCAGCCTCCCACCCGGCTGTCAGATGTCTTAGCCATGTGCTTGATCTCAGCCTCTGCTCTTGCTTTGAAAAATCATGACACTCAGTGCTCAAGTCACTCTGTCGACTGCTGAAAAAAGGGTGGTGGCTGATTGCTGAGCACCAGCCCCACTGCTTCTGTTGTGTTTTCCTTATTCTTAACTGTTTCTCTGTTCCCTCGAGGGTCCGTGCCTTCAGGGACACCACTCACCTCCCAGGACGATGCGTCCTGACACACCAGTCCTACGCATATCTCCAGCTGAACACTGAACTGCCCCGATGATCCTCAGCAGCAGGCTACAAAGGGAAGCAGGAGCTCAACTTTAAGGAAGTATTTGGTGGCGTGGTGACAGCAAAAGACTTGCAGAGGGACGTGGGAAAGCCACAGCTTTCCCAGCCTTTGATTTATTAGGCTATGAAGTGGGTACAGCACGGCTTGCCCATTTAGAATTAACATCTTATTTTCACTTCAGAAATTGAGAACTTTACCCTGATGTCCCAATTAACAGGGATTCAGGCTGCCAAACGTTTAGAAAAGAGTCAAGACAAAAATGCCATGAGAACTGGCTCATTAGTCCACAGAAAGCAGAAATTTTCTGTGCTTCCCCTCTCCTTTCCCAAGGAAAACTCAAAGCCTGCGTGAGCTCCTAGACCAGGAGGTCAGGCTTTCATCTGCATGTTTGAGAAGGGCTTCACCGGAGCGCGGTTGTCCCTCCAGTGCATCAGGAACTCCATGTCTGTGAACACGTGCAAGCCTTTATTAAGAGCTAAACCTTAAAGCAACACCAGGAGAAATTGTCTAGAAGACTTTTTTCTGCAACAGTCATCATATACTGAAGACAGGACAAATTACATTAGGATCTTCCGGACCAGGGGCAGCCTTGGCATCCCGAGCAGCTTGGCTGCTGCCCCACCAGCTCGCCAGGAGCCCAGCATCCTCCAACTCAGCCCAGCTAAATAGAATAAATGTCCTTTTCCAAAGGACAGACCTGTTTTTCAAATACAAGTCATCTTAGGGTCAAGCATCATCTCCCATTTCTGACTGTTTTAACAGCAAACAGAACTGGATGTTTTTAAACAGCTTGCCTTGCAACGGATTTTACAGAATAGTGTTTCTGTGGGGAATTTCCACCTTAAATAACCCAGAAGTAATGCTGAATATATGTTTATAAGCTCAGGATGGGCAAAACAGTTCTGGCGAAATAATAACAGATTTGAAATAAGGCTTAGGGTTTGGTGATTTTTTTCCCCCTCATTCCTTTGGAAAGGTGAAAAGTAATCAGTTTTGCTTCATTTGCTTTCAATTTCACGCCTCTTCACTTCTGGCCCACAACAGAAACAGGTAGTCCTAAAAAGCGGTAAGAAAACCTCCCGTTTTGGAGCATCCGACCTGGAAACCCCCTCCTACCCTCTGCCAGGCCTGAGGAGCCAAACCTAAACACGCACGCGGGTCCCGTTCAGCACCACCCCGTCAGGACACGCTGCTCGGAGCAGGCAGCGACCGACGGAGTCTGACCCGCTTCTGTGTCCACGACAACAGGTCCCCAATGCTCACAAAATATATAGGCGGGGGGATAATTTGGGAAAAGCTCTCCGAACGACTAGCCTGCCCTGTACATTACTAGCAAAGTGTGGTCTCAGTTTAAAAGTACCAGTCTATGAATACATAAAATGTGTCTTAATAAAATCTGTGGTTTGCGAGATGCCGCAATGCAAACTGACTACTGGAATTCGGTTGATTTCCCAATGAGAAAAGATCATCTTCACTTTAGAGATTAATCCCTGGCCAAATTTAAACGGGTCTCTGGTAGCATTTTCTGGCAATGGCAGCTTAATGGAAGACCCCCAAACCAAGGGGTCTTTTAAACTGACTGGAAATGGTTTTTGAAACTTATCCAGTGTTGCTCTGTAACCAGAAGTCTCCCAAGTATAGCTAAGACACACAAATTTATCTTGTTCAAAAGATACATGTAGAGGTACCGAGTTAAAAACCTTAGTTTTCTGTAGCTGAGACACTTAAAAGAATTCTTAAGCAACAACTGGAACAAGAGATAAATTCTAGGTATATTGCAAGCCATCTCTTTCCTATGTTTAAGCTTTTGCTTTGTAACTGTCTTTCCTATTTTGTAATCTAGAACTTAGACTTCTGCTTAGACTAATGCTTGTTGGGCTCACGCGAACCTGCTAGGAACGCAGCACACTGCTTTCACAGAAAGGACAACATTAACTAAGCTGGTGTTGCAAATAAGCACTTGGTTAAGGATTATAACTTCAACAGACCTTAAACGGGCTGCCTGAGCGGAGCATGTCTTCCTTTTCAGGAACCAGCCTGAACCCAAAAATCTACTCCCTACTGCTAAGTCATCCCAAGAATAATTCCTCCCCAGCTGAAATCCCAAACTACTGCACTTAAGGTTCACCTGACCCTGTGAATCAATCCAAGGCTTTATGCAGGCAGCAAACCAAACCTCTGTAAATTTAAGTGTGCGTGGGGAAAGCACACTTACGGTTTCTTTGCTGGTAACCTTCGTTTGATTTTTCGTCCTGCTGCACAGCCGGCAGGGCATCACGGGTGCAAAGCAAAAGACAGGAGTTCATCTCCCAGCGATCCTGCTGGTGTACTGTATCGGTGTAGCTAAACTGGGAAATTGCCTGGCTGAAGATCTGCCCTCCAACACCTTTCTATGGCATTGCTGCATTCCCACTTCACTCTCGCTGTCATGCTCTATGCAAAAACTGGCATAATAAAAGCCAAATTCATTCTTCTCTCTCCGTTTTCTCCATTCCTCCTGGCCCCAGAGGACAACTTTCTCTTGAAGAGCCATTGCCCCTGAAACAATTTCCAGTGAAGTGCTGCGGCTGTTTGAAATTCACCCGGCACACCGTGGCTGCAGGCTAGCAACACGGTCCCAGTCCCAGAGAAGATTCAGGATTTCAAGGAGGGACGGACAGATGGCTGCTTTGGTTTTTTCCCCTAAACATTACCAAAAGAGGACTACAAAGCCCCTGGTAATTAACAGTATTTCACACACAGCTGACAGAGGTGATATATGGTATTTAGGGAGCCGGGGCAGACGCCTGCGCGGGCTGCAGCACTGACCAAACGCGATGAGATGGCTGAGAGAAGACGGCGTCTTTAGCTGTACTTGGGATTCCACGCTGGCAAGGAGCCGAGCTCGGCATTTGATTTTCTTTCACACATGCTCCCTCCTGCATTTCTTTTCTTCTTCCTTCGATTCCCCAAAGTTCTATTTTCTGCCGCTTCTCAGACTTGAATCCCAGGTTCCTTTTAAAGTGTGGGGAAATTAATGAGCAAACTTAAAGCCTCATTCTTTTCTCCCAGCAGTTTGGCTTTGTGGGAAGTACGTAGGCGCGATTAACACCGTAGGAGTGTTTAGGAGAAAAACGCATCGCGCAACCACCCTAATTTAATGAGATTTCATTTGTTAACTGCTTTCTGGCTGCCCAAAAAGAAAGGGGAAAAGAAGAAAACACAAGACTTAATTTTCAGTAAAATTAATTCTAATGAGAGCAGAAAACGTTTAATCTCTGGAATCTTAAGCAGCGCTGGTTGTCTTTGTCTTACTGTTTCATAACTTTACTAGAGGGAAATCCATCTGTTCAGCATCACTAACAGGAATTGCCATTTCACTATCATTTAACCTCTGAGCAGGTCAATTCAAAAGCGGGAGCCACAGAGCGGAGCCAGGGTATGGGAAGGGAGAACTGCCCAAGCACACAGAGAAAGCGGCAGCCCATCAGCCCTCCAGCACGAGCTATCGCGGCTCCCACAGCACGCAGTTGGGCCAACAAGACTCAACAGCCTGTTTCACGGCGTACGCCACGGATGCAAAGCCATGCTTCATAGTGGCACGCATCCAGTACATCTGAAGCCATCAATGCTTTTTTCCCATACTGCAAACTAGTCCATATAGGCCAGAGCAGGCTTGAACACTCGTTTCTTTCTAACCCTGTTTTTTCCCCAGTTTTTAATCCTTTTCTCCATTCTGCATAATCCTGGCTCATCAGATCCAGCTTTTCAGAGCATATTTTTTACACAGTTTGTAACAACTCCATTCTTCCACCTACCCTATGCACAAACAAGGAACACGCTCTGCCAAAGCCTCCCTTTTTTCCCCGTCTCCCAGATCAGCAGTGCCAGGTCTGTCACTTCTCAGCTTGCTCCATCATCAGAGAGCTAAAAGCACCCAGAGAAAACTCTAACCATGGCCCCTGTCTCTCAGCATTAGAGCTGAAGCCACCAAAATGTTTTACTTCCTCCTCAAGCAAGCAAGAAAAAAAAGCCACTGCTCTAACAACTGTGAACTATTCTGTTCATTTTACTAATTATCAGTGAATTTTTAAGTAGATGCTTTAGAATCTTAAGGGAAGCAAAATGCACGCATTTCAGGAGAGCTCCACTGACTCAAGAGAGCTGAGCAGCCACCTCGGTGATCCTCGCCCCTCGATACAGCCACCCCATCGCCTGGTACGCTCTCGAAAGGCAGCAGCAAAAATTCAGACCGAGATCCCATATTGGATATGTATGTCTGCACCTCCTTTTCTTGGACAAAGCCGCTCTTGCCACTAAGAACAAACCTTAAATCCATGGCAATGTGGAGCATCCCTAATAACCAGTTAGCAGTTCAGCGCTCTCTAGTACTCCGAAAGCTCAAATCTGCAATGAAGCAGCATGTTCTGCTCACTAAGAAGACAGAACTATTTAAATTCTGTGTGGAGCAAGAAAGATTATACAGAATACAGCCTGTACATAAATATATATTTTCTGGGAATCCCCCTTGATTTTCTTTAAGGGGTGGGAGATGTAAAAACTTTCTTCTCTGTTAATGAAAGCCCCACACAGAAGCAGCCACATGTGACTGATCCTCAGCCACATAACAGTCCTTTTGTACCGCTCTTATCTACCTTATGTACCCTGGCTCTTCTGCTAGCCTACAGGATACTGTCTCTCCAACTCTCAATTTTCCCTCCCATGCCTCTTAATCAGCTTTGGTGGTGGCAAAACAGACAGCAGGATTACCGCCTGAAGAGAGGCTTCCACATTTTCTAGAGCTTCTCCCATTTGCTTCAGCTAGGTGGTTTAACCTGAGAACAAGCGCAGGTAAAATCCCACGTGTTTGCTGAGGCAGCTGCACCCCGAACCGCTCCTACCTGTGTAGTCAATGACAAATCCGGCGTTGCTGACTGATGCGTCGCTTCGGAAAGCAAGGAAGAGGCTGTTACTGCTGCTCTCTATCCTGTCGGGTAGCTGGGAGCCGTAAAAGCTTCCGATCAGGGGGCTGAGTGAATCGGGTCCATCGTAGATATGAAGGAAATCATAGCCAGGCTCCAAACTGAAGCTGCAAAGCCAAAGGAAGAGTGCTTGAAGTATGAGCACGCTACAGCAGCCCCTGGAGAACAACAGAGACTGTGGCCTTCATGGGCTGTACGATGAGATAGCAGAGAGACTGCTTCTGCCCCAAAACAGCTCCTCGGCTAAGTACGGGACATTTCTGTCTCCGTTCCGTATGTAAGGATTCGAGGACTGGCGATACAGTCAAGAGCACAAAAGCATAAGCCAGTGTTGCTGCAGGGGCTTCCTATGCTGCACCAGTTCCATGGTTACCTTCTGTAAAACCATGGGTATATCAAAGAGGAGCTACAGCTGCAATACGTGCATCTCCTCCCAAATTAAGGTAACCTCTGAGAACAGATTACCCAGGACTACAGACAGCCCTACCAGGTTTGCTTTGGTTCCTTCAGAGGGCAAAGAATTCCCATGCAGACCCAGTCCACCCAGGCAGTGCCCCACGGCTGGCATCCCCAACCGGAGCGGAACCAAAGAGCTCTCGGGTACGTACATATTGAATACCAGGGCAATGACATAATCCGGAGAGACGGTCAGCTTCCAGTCACACTCCTTCCCCGGCGGGTACGGCTCCGGGTACTGCGGGGACAAGATCACTCCTGCCGGTCCTGTCAAGATACCTCCACAGGGAGCTGGAAGGCAATCAAGCAAAGGCTTCGTCTTAGAGAAACTTAAAAAATAGCAGATGAGATGCAGGAAGGGGGTTGGAAAAAGAGGTATGGGTAGGTAAGGGGCAGGGAGGCAGTTTGCAAGGCTGTCTGATAGTTAGATATGTGTGACAAGAGCTTGCAGTGGCCCTAGCAGAGAGGAGGGCTCTGTTATTCCAGACAGGGTACGCACACACAGAAACAGAGCTGTGGATACTCTTACAATCTTCGTAAGATATGTAAGTGAGCAACCAGAAGGAGAGAGAGACGCTTCATGCTTTTCTGTGGCATTTATTTAGGCAACTGCTGGTCAAAGTCTGGATGGTTACTAAATAAGCGAAAACATATTGTCTGGGTCTAATGGCTTGTTCCTGTTTATTACAGTCACCAACACATTAAATGCCAAGCTGATTGAAAAATCCATTATTACTTTTTTAAGGCTGCAAGCGCCTGCATGTATTTCCACTGTGGGAAATCCTCACGATTGATTTATTACTGTCAGCCTTTCTGCAGTCTCTTCATGAGGGTCGATGCTCTAAGATTCCCCCCCGTTGCGCAGATCGATCCTCCCAGATTTGGGATGGGGTGAGAGAGAGGGGAGCACAGTCTGCGTTAAACTCGGGCGCCCGACGCCAACCAGCCTGCAGCAATGCCAACACCGAGTAGGAAATGACCCAGCATGGGAGAGAAGGATCTTCCATGGAGGAATGAGCACGTGTGCGTATCTTGTGGGCTTTTATAAAGCCTGCAAATACACGAGAATCTACAGGTAACAGGTAAAACGTCGTGGGGCTGTTCTATAAAGATCACAGTAGAGATTAGAGACCCTTCTCCAAGGCCCAAAAGCAACTTCTTCAATCAAGTCCATTGCAGGCTACAGGCAGAGAGAACTGTTATCCCTCTCGAATAGACGAGGAAACCCCAGCGCAGATAGGGAAGAGCTTAGCTGAAGGCCACGCACAAGTAACCTGGAAGAACCACAAGCATCACTTCTGTGTCCATTTACCTTCATCTTAACCTTTACAGTGCGCTCCTCTTCCAGGCTGTAAAGTCATGGGAAAATTCAGGAAGAAACTGAAGTACACAGGCCCACTTTTGAAAAGCCTAAGGGAGATGACTGTTCCAACACCCTCTCATTTCTTTGAAAATCCCACCCATAGTCTCCAAAGGATTTAAACTAGAAACTGGTCCAAGCCATAGCTGTTTGGAGTTGGGGCGGGATGCGGACTTCAAATACCCCAAACCTCTGGGGGCTGTTTCAGCTGAGGTTCCAGTTCAGCCCACATTGTTTAGGGACTGCAGAAGTTGTACAATAAAGATGTGAAAATACATTTGAAATGCTAAATCCAAACATAAAATCCAAGCCCTAAATTGAACCCCATTTTCCAATTCAGCTCTAACTAGGCAGCCTGTTACACAGTTACTATAAAACTGATATTATTTGGCCACTGATTATTCCTCCAAATCCTTTGTCACTGAATAGAGGGAAGGAGCAAGACATTGCTTTCAGCTTTCGCACACAGCTTATGACTCCTAAAACAAGATTGCCAGACTTCTGTTCAAAAAGGACCCAACACAATATCTCCAAGTCAAATTGGAGATGACCCATGGGAATTCATCTCGCAGCAAGATTAAGGCACCGGCTACATTTCTCTGAAAAGGACTGAGAGCCCCGCTTCTGGTGTGAAAGAAAACTCAACGGGAGAACGACGAGATGGGCATGACATGCAACAATATGATTTAGTTATAGCTCCGGGAAGACGAAAAGGACTGTCTCGATCAGGCTGAAAGGGTGCCACACTAGATCATCAAGATCGTCATTCAGAAACCGAGTCATCCTGCAGGGAGCATAAATCCTGTGCATGCTGCAGAAGTTTCCTAGCTGGCATTAAATCAGATGTTAGAAACAGAATTAACTGATTTTTCTTGCTTGGGATAACAGTGCATAAACAGGAATGAAGGTTACAGGATAAGTAATTTGTGGCTAGCATTTAATTGGCCAGCAAATTTGATGTTTATTGCTCTTGTGTGCTTAGCATGACCGTTTTTATGTGTTCTGGACATATTAAAAAGAATCACTTTTATGAGCTTCTTTTATTACTTTATGAGCTCAAAGAAAATGTCAGATAGTTCTTTCTTGTGACAGAATTTGCTGTCTCCTCAAGCAGAAATTATTCACCCGTGACCTCAATCCTCTCTACCAACCTGAGTTTTAAAGCAGCCTTTAATTTTGACTTGTCAGGTTAAATATCATCACTTACGTTGCAGTATGTCCTATGAGCTTCCAGCATGAACTAGATTCTCATTGTCCCAGACACTCGGGGGATAAACCTAAAAAGTAGTTCTGTGAGACAGCTACCCGAGCCATATATACCTTGTCATGCACCTCTTCAGCCCAGGTGGGACTCAGCCCCTTCAGATACAGAAGTCTTGCAACGAAACAGAGCAGGGAACCAGTGCAATGGGAGGACGGACGCGTGGTCATACCTATGCAGGAGGGAGGGTCTGGTTGCCAGAAAAATCTGTTCTCAATCTGCACACAAGTGATTTTGGCCTCCCCTTGCAGAGCGTATCCTGGATTACACTGGAAGACGATGGAGTCACCTGCCTCTTTGCTGTCACCGCTCCGGCTCCCATTCTGGGGAATTCCTGGGTCATTGCAGGAAGTGGCAGTAGAAACTGAAGAGTATTAAAAAAATATATATTTAATATATATATTTATATTTAATACAGGCTTACAGCACCAGCTGTACCTAGACTCTGTCCTTAAACAGATATCCAAGCAACGACTTCATTCTTCATCTCTCCTCCTTCAGTATCCCTTAAAGTTGCTGCATACACAAAAACTGGCTTTTACTTTGCACTGAGCATCTGCCACTCCAGCTGGTAAAGGCTCTGGGGAACGGCAAGTTCAAGTGCACTACACAGAGTGCAAGTTTGATGTATAATTGTGCACATGCATGTTTACTTAATAAGTCCAGACATCCACTGATCTTACATGGCATTTTTATAGAATTCTGTGTCAGACACAGGCTGCAAAATAAACTAATCCGCTAGCACTTTTCACTTCCCCTGAGTGGCAGAGCAATTTAGCCTTTAGCCCTGTGAAGCATCAAGCCTGACCTTTTAGAAATGCACGTGTTCCCCTCCCAGTCTCGCTGCTGCGTCCCTTTGAGGTATGAGGTGACCCCTCAGCTGCTTCTCAGCTGGGGGCAGGCAGCACAGCTTCACTGCTGACGGAGCTCAAGGTCTGTCAACACTGCAACAACTTAACACTATGGAAAGTCCGGCAGTAATAGAAGTTTTGCAAGCTTATATAGATCATTACAGTTCACAAGATCCAAAACTGCATACTTCTGAGCTTAGGTCTGACTACTTCGTCACACCTTGTGAACAAAGGCTTTGAGCAGGAGCATTCAATAAAGACCAGCTCTGTATCAGGCAGCGGAGCAGAGCTTATTTCCTGCTAAGTTGATGAGAGTCTATTACACCTAGCCAGTTTAGAGAAAGCTCTTCTTAAAAGAGCCAGAGGAAATCCCTCTCTCTCTTTCTGTGCAACTGAAGATAAGCAAGTGAGCAGCCCAGTCTGGTCCTTCCTGGCAGGCTGAGACACAAGCCTGGCAAAGAAAGAGGACGGCAGAGCTGTGCTGGGTGACACAAAGCTCTCCCCCTGTCTCGGTCACCCCAGAAGGTCTTGTACCCAGCACAAACTCTGCCCAAAGAGCTGGCTTGCTCTCCCAGCCATTCAAGGCACCCCGAACAGAAAGCTACGGGCAAGAACTTGGGAGAGAGAGAATGAGCTCTGATGCTTAGATGTGCCTGAGTCCCTGGAAGGTCGCACCATCATCCACCCAACAGCCTCCCTGTTTACTGCCATCTCCAAAATAGGCATCTGCTGGCTGGTTACTGGACATGTCGGTGAAGGCCTGCATCCTGGAAACCTGTGTGCGAATGTCGAAATGTATTACCCTAATATAACTGAAATTAATGTGCTTGCAAGGCCGAGTCTAACGGCCCCCAGGACTTAGGGCAATGACAGACTGCAGTTGCGTTACACGTAGTGCTGCTGCTAGCAATGACATCCCTACAGCCGATAGAGCTTTTTGTGATCTGCATCTCAGGGGATCCAATTTGAGGGATTTTAAATAGACTTGGTTTTCAGAGACCACTGACCAACTGCTCTCAGAACGCCTGGGGGAAGTTGCCTGCATACTGGTGTCTCTAAGGGACCTGTGGGAATGTGGTGGAAAATATCTGTAATGCCTTCTTGTGTATTCCACAATGTACTGCTCTACATCTTGCTGCCAAGTTCACCACTGTGAAGGTGACTGTAGCAGAGGGAAGCACAGAATTCACCTGCATTGCAAGGACAAAACACAAGAGTTTGTCTCGATTTGCAGACTGCACCCAAATGCAGTAGAGCACAAACGGCTGGAAGACCGCACGGTTCCTGCTGTCGTGTTCGATACCACGTCCTTTGCTCACCATCCGTAGTTTGTAGATAGACCTGAAATCACTTATCAGCAAAGCCAGGTTTGGACAATGCTGAGGAAACAATGTAAAGCCTACCTGAGAACTGAACAGCAAAGCCCTGCTTGCTTGTGAAGAAATCAGTGTTGAACTGAAGGATGACGGAGTTGAAAGTACTGTGGATATCACCGGGTAAGCTGGACCCGCTCATCTCCTTTAGGAGGATGCCGTTCTCCACCGGACCGTCCCAGATCCTCAGCACATCGTGGAACTCCTCGGTGTGGAAAACCATGAAATGGAGCCTGTGTGGCAAAATGAACTGGAAGTCAGACCACAAACTGAGCTCTGCCTTTTTTTCTTGAAAGGATTAGAAATGTGACTGCCTAAGGTAGCTTGGCCCACAAGGAATGTGTTCTCTCCAGTTATCTGCAACTCAGCTTGGACAAAGTACTTTAGCCCTCTACCAAACTTCATCTGTCTATAAAACTCAAGATCTCTTAGTCGCATGCCTCCCTAATAAAACACATCCATAAACAAAAACCAACCGAGTCACGGATACTAATGTTTTCTGAACAGTTGGGTCCTTTTTGGTGTTCTCTCCTGAGCAAACAAAATTATTAATCTCTCCTAAAAAATCTTGAGGAACAAAGTAAAGGTCCAAACGCCCATGTGGGCAGTGGAAATGCCCCTAGCCAGAATATCACAGTTGGTTTTACACCGAAGGTGCTCAGACATTGCAACGAGTAGCTGTCACACAGACAAAAGGCTCCGCCAAGGACATCTAGGAAACCTGCAGCAGAGAGCGACAGGGGCTGTGAAGGAGAGGATGGGGCTTTGTCTGTAGTTTCACTGAGCTCTGTAACAGATAAACACAGAAGTATTAAGAAACTTAATCTAAAAAGAGAATTAGCAGAAAATGTGCTGGGGTCCCTTCAGACAACTTACATATATTCATCCAGTTCACACACTGTCCCTATGCTGCAGACAGCAACAACCTCGGCTGTCCTTTTGGGTTTTTTGGTGCCCTGCAAGAAACAGCTTATTGTCAAGAGCCAGCATCTACTGATAAAACGCATTGATTTTTGTTACCTGCACTCAGATCAAAGAATTTGCTCCTGGCACCAAGCTAATCTTGTGTACCGGAGGAAAAAAAGGAAAGGAAGCAACCAACACCGCTCTTAATTAAAACGACATCATGCTGGAAAAGAAACCCTTACCAGGGTGTTCACTGCCCCAGAGGTTAATGAAAAAGGGCAGAAAAGGGCGCGCGGGAGGGTGGCAAACAGGCGGGTGCAAATTCTGAATGCTGGATTGCAGCACCTCCGCGGATTTTGACATGTTTTACAAAGTTCTGGATGTTGCAAAACTGTATCTAGATCAGCCAACAGAATAACTTCAGCAAGAAATAAAGAAAAGGCGAGGCAGCATGAGCCAGCTCTCCAAAATGCACAATGGGAATGGAGAGAAAACAGAAATTAAGAAACTGGTGGCTGGCAATGAGATTAGTCTGTGCTCTCAGTGAGGTATTTATTACGATGCTCTGAATGCAGATTTCGTTTCCTTACTCTGTATTTTATAGTTTTGCCTGCCCTGGAGAGAGGGCTGCAAGGCCTTCAGCGTATGCAGCAAACGCTCCTTAGTCCCGAACCGCCTGCAGCAGCGCTCCTCAGAGCTCGTCTTCTGCTTTTAAACTAGAACAGAGCTATGCCTGTTTGGCACTGCCACAGAAAATTCCCCAGGGAAAGCCCAAGATGTTGGCAAGAGTCATCACGGGGAGGAAATTCACTCCAGAGCCTCTACCAGCGATGGACCTAAGGGGATGGCAGAAGGGCAGAAGTTCCCTCCATGCCCAGGAGAGGCCTGGTGGCACTCTGGGACCGGACAAACTCGGCCCCAACATCAGCGCCTGGTGGGATGCTCCTCTCTTCCCACCCTGGGCTGGGGGGGTATCACACTGCGCCTCTCCCCCCCAGGCCAACCTCCGCTGCGGGAGGATGCGAGCAGATGAATCCAGGCTTCGCAAAGAGCTTTGGGATCTTCCAAGATCAGAAGTACCATCTACACATAAGATGCCGTCAGTTATTATTGTTACACCCAAGGGAGTTATCAAGTAAAGGCTGCGATACATCAGGGTTCAGTCCCTTTCACTCCTGCACTTAAAATGCCAACTGAAGAGAAGGCATTTAATTGCCTCTGTTTTTCATTGCCACATTATCACTGGGGGAAATGCCATCTGACACAATGAAATGAGGCTAACACGGGGTAACTCAAGGCACGCCAGTTTGAAACGGGGACAGAAATCTATAAACCGCACTAAGAAAAATCTGCAAAAAATAAAACAACCAGGTACTGTGCTTAAAACCCTGACAGCCCATGGAGGAAAACAAGGAAGCATTCACTTGGCTGCTTTCCCATTTATCCAGGGCAAACATAAATAAATCAGGTAGAACCATAAAAGGGGGAAAAAAAAATCCAAAACACTGCAATGTACTCAGCAACAAAATGATGTCCACAGAATCTGACAGAAACCAAAAGAGCTGAATCATAAATCTACATAGCAGAGACCTTGAGCAAAGAGAAAAAAAGCTAGACTCGAGGAAAGTAAGAACGGATCATAGCAGAGCTGTTCTCCACAGGTGCACTGGCCTAATTACGTTTGCTCTCGGGCTAACTGGTTCTAGCGAGCCAAAGCTGCCAGAGAAAACTCATTGCTGAAGACCTCGGAAAGAGGGGGCTGCTGGCAGAGACTGGCCTGGGGTGGGGGGACGCCCTGGAACCAGGCCTGGGAGAGCTCACCGCCGGCGCCCCGGGGGACCACGGCTGCCTGCAGCAACTCGCTTCCCTCATTTATTTTTAAGAAACAACTTGCAGGCAAGGCTTCACCACGAGGAGAAAGCCTTAGCACGATAACCAGATGAGAGAGCGGCAAGGCACAGGTTGTCCAACGCCAGTTGGTTCAGGAGTCTGTTGGGATAGCGGATTTTATTAAGTAAACTGGTGTGCTCTGGAGCAGATCAATCTATTCAATAGGCACATCTGTAACCAAACAGCATGATTTTTTTATCAGCCTCATTCTATTCCCAGCAGGGCTTCATTTAAGACAAGACAGAGACGTTGGTTTAGCAGACAATGGAGAGGAAGAGAGTTTTATTCTTGCACTCTGACAATCCCAATTACATGCATGAAAATGCAGCAAAAAACAAATTAGGAATTGTGGCTATATATAAACACATGTGACAGAGGGAAAGTTCGCCCAGCTTAGCAAGGAGCAGAGGAGGGGAGACCAGCTCTGCACTGACAATCTGCACAACCTTTGGCGAGCCGTCTAGCCCCAGCTCTTCAGAAAGCACCCCCATCTTGGCTGACCAACCCGGGGCTCCTTCTGCTAACGTTTCCCATCCAAGCTCTGGCCGCTCCAACTTGGCTCTGCGGCGCAAGAGGCCGGGCTCCCATCTGGAGCTGGCTTAGCCGCCGAACGCAGCTTGACACGCTGGTAATGCCCGCGTAGCTTGCACCAAAGCCACAGGTCTTTCCCGCTAACAGCGGTTTGCAGGGCTGCCCGCTGTCTCCCTCCAGCCCGGAGAGGGTTCCCAAACTTAAAAGCTGTTAAATGTCCCTAGAAATCTCCAAGGAAGCAAACTGGAACATCCCAATATTCTCACTCGTATTTCTAGATGAGACTGTGAAAAATGGAACCTGTCAATACAGCACCATCCATTAAACTAGGATTAGCAATATCATTAAACTCTCTCACGACACTGAGATCGCTGCTATACAATAAAACACCACCGCCACTTCTAACTGCGTATTCACTGCTCTCAGCTCTGCAAGCAGTACTCAAAGGCAAGTTTCATTCATTTTCCAGTACACCCTCCTCCCACTTCTTCGTTCTCTCCCCAGAGTCTCACAGATAAGCCAAGTCATTTTAGTTGTAATTTTATGTGCGTGTGCATGCGTGTGTTTGCACATGCACAAAATTAATCCTCTCTCAAAGTGCAACCCTTCAACTTTCATGGCAATGATGTACAGACTAATTTTTCTATCTTCCTCTCCTTCCCCATATTCTGTGCAGATACAGCTTTATTCAAAAAGCTTTGGTGATTAATTTTAATGTAAGTTATAAATGAGAGCTTTATACAATTGTATCATGCGTGAAGAGGATTATTTTTCCAATGGATTACCATAAAAATGAAGTTGCTGAAAATGTGCTCTCAACTACCCAGAGATCATCTGTTCTGTTTGAGCTGCCAAATAAAGGACCAGAAGAAGGGAGCTTTCATCTCCGATGAAAGGAAGGGTCACAAGGTATATTACCGTACTACTGCCTGGCATCATTTCATTTCAGTCTCGGCCCCTTCCAAGCCTCTGGCTGATCCTGCAAACGCGAGCCTGTAGCTCTGCTCGTTCGAGTACTCCTAGAGAAGCAATAGGCTTTACGTGTATGAGTAAAGTTTGCTTGCTGAAGCAGCCTCTTACGCTTTTAGAGGGGGTCAGGAGGGAGAGACGAGGGGGTCTCATGTCTACTTTGTCCTATAAAAATCTTCAGATTCTTCAGAATCTTTTACAGGAGAATGAAAAAAAGAGGAGACTTCAACTGGAAGCTGCCTGTGCAGGAATTGAGCTGCACTGGCTATGCTCATTCTCCTGTGTTCATACCAGAAACCATCCATTATTGAACCACACTGAAGAGCAGAGCTAAGAGAGGGAACTTCTGCATTAAGTGAAAATTAAAATACTGGACCGGATCTATCTCCAGCATAAATCCATTGACTAAAAGCACCACAGAGCTCAACACGATTAACAGTCTCTGCTGAAGAGAGGATGAGTGCTGGTGCAACAAGGAAGCTACGGTGAAGATGAAAGGGCACTGACAACAAAGGAGTGCAGGACTGGAACAGCAACAGGTCTCGGGTCAGCACAGAAGCGGGGCTGACACCAGCTAACGAGCACTAGAAATAATGACGGGAGATCGTGGGAGAAGAGGATCGTTGCTGAACAGACCTTATCATCTACGTTTCTCCCCCTCAAGTCCCATCATTTAGCAAAAACGTTACTTGCCAATATACTTCAGTCTTCTGTTGAAGATGGCTTTAGCTGGACTGAAATACATAGGTGCACACAGAGTACTGAAATGGCTTGCTAGGGCTTGGGCAAACGTCAGCATGGGAGCAGCGGTTAAGCAGCAGGGATCACGGATGAAGTATCACAGAGCAGGAAACTGCCTGGATTCTGCTGGTGACTGCACTGACTTTACGAGCCAAATGTTCTCAATACTGTGCTTACCTAACTGCCAAATTCACATAACTTATAAACAAATTACATTTCAAACTGCCACTTTCCAACAGGAAAGTGGCAACAGAACAAAAAGAGAAGTCAGAGGAGCAGAAGGAGAAAACAGCCTCGGGCCTCTGTACAGACCAGATGTTTAGAAACCACCTTGAGTCTTTTCCTTCAGGAGGATAATTACACCGTATGTGTTCTATTTATTATTAAAACAATAGAACAATGCAATTAGAAGATGAAGGCCAAGTGGTCTCAGTTTTCCAGCTGTCCACTCACACCTGGGGACCATCACACCTGACTGTTCGGTCTCACAAACGGGACGTGACAGAGCTCATCCCTTTCAGTGTTCATTTACCCTGGCAGCATCAACGGGAGATGAACCAAACCCATAATTGCCTTCCATTTATCCTGTCCTGGGATGTGATCTTCCAAGCAGTTTTATATATATGTCCTCATTGTAGGATTATGTCACTTGGACACACATTAAACTTGGGAAATTCAACACTAATCTGGTGGAAAAGGTTTGTTTCTGAAGACATCCCATTAAGGAAAGGGGTGAAAAGCACTTACATTGCACACGCCTGTAAAAGCTCTTGGAGGTTATTTTAATACAGTAACACCACAGGCAGCAATAGCGAACGATCTGGCTTCACCACCCATGGCACAACAGCTGTTACGGGCACAGGCCATACAGGGCTAAAAAGCTTAAGAGAAAGGAGAAGTGATGCTGCTTCTGTCCAACCTGGCAAGGAGATAAACCACCTTTGTTCCTTCATTTGGGACTCTCCAAGAGACAGGGCGTTCTCTCTACTTGCCTTACATAATTATTGATCTACTTCTGGAAAAATAAGCTGTACACGGAAAGAAAAACAAGCTACAATAACCTGGCCCAACTCACCCTATCGTGCAACCAGCTTCTGCCTCTATTGTCCAAATACAATTCAGATTATGATCGTAGGGTGTTGGGTAGCCAGGAGACAGTATCCGTCCTGACGACTCTCCTTTGATAGTACCCCCACACTCAGCTGAAAGAAACATATGGGTTAGTGAGAAGATTCATGACATCTTACGGTTCTTACTTGGCAACAATGCAAATCTCATCCTACGAATACAACAGGGAGTATTTCTTGCCATCTAAAGAGATTCTTACAGCCTACAAAACAAAGATAAAGAGAGTCATTTAATTCAGCTAAAAGACTGAGTTATCAGAATAACTCTGCATTTCTGTGCACATTCCTAACACCTGACACGCTGTCAAAGCTTCCCTCCACCTCTTTGACTCTGTAGTGAATAAAGGCAGAGCCTGCCAGCATCCTGCTTCACCCGATTCACACACGTGGGGTGAAAGAGCTCAATTCTTCTGCTTGTATCTGCAAAAACTCTTAACGATTCATCAGTGTGGTAAAATGAAGAAGCCAACATACGTCTGTATCTGCTAAATGAACCTCAAAAGAACATGAGGATTTTGAATATGTTTTCATAATGTATCCATTAAAATTCTGTAAGTTTCCACGTGCTCACAGACACGACCATTCGTATGTAATATATGTATAGCAAATAGGGTAAACGTTAAGATGATGCGTAAATCACAATAATTTGTCTTTTTACTTCAATAATCAAGGCTAAAATTCAGCAGAGAGTTACCGCATAAAGAATAGTCCTAACTCATGGGAGAATACAGACTGCCAATGTCTGAGCACATCACTTGTAACCATGAAAGCAGCCTTCTGGTTGTTGAGATCTCCCAGAGGACTAAGTCTGTAAGAACTTCACCGTGTCCTGGAAACACTGGCTAATTATGAAGTTGTCAAGTAACAGACCAACAGCACTTCCTTGAGATACACAAAACTTAGTATCAGAATTTTCCAAGCAAGAAGATATCCTTCTGGAGTGCTACAGGTAAAAGGGAACTCAGGACTTAGCTAAGAAAAGACTGAGGGAATTAAAATGTCTGAGGATCTAGAATTGGATGTCATGTAGCTCTCAAATAAACATGACTTTGAACTGCCAAATGTCTGGACACACGCTGATGTCTGCCATTATCAGAAAGTGCCATTCTGTTTAACACGTCCAAGGGAAAGGACAGGGACTGGAAAAGCAGTAGTCTCCTTGCAGTGAAGCAAGAAACGTTGTCAAATCTGTGCTCGGAGCACAGTGTTTCATGTTAAGACTGCTTGTAGACGTTTTGCAGAGACCAGTGCTCTCAATCTGAAGATGCCTTACATAGTTAGCCTTGTCATGGCCTTTATTAATGTAGATGGGTTAGTTAATGTCATATGTCTTAGCAAAGGAGGAAGAAAGGGCATTCAGTGCGATGCCCACAAGCAAAGTACTTGTAAGAGGACGTTTCAAAAGCAAGAGTTGTCTCACCTACACAGGTTGGCAGGGGTTGATCCCAAGCTCTCCGCTCCCCCGTCAGGCAGACCAGCACCCTGCTGCCTCGCAGGGTGTAGCCAGGGTCACAGCTAAAGGATACAGAGCTGCCAGCGAAGTGTCCCTCATCATGGACCTTGTAACCGAACTGTGGGATGCCAGGGTCCTCGCATTTAATGAGTTCAAAACCTGGAGCAGGAGAAACGGCATCTGTTTTCATCAGATATTTAACAGCCAGCAGATATTAACACAAGATCATGTTAATATTTTCTTCTTAAAATCATTTGCTGGAGAGAAAAAACACCATATTGCAAATTAGTAATTTTTAAATTAATATTTGAATGAGATCCCAGAAATCTGGTATCTCAGCTTCAATCCAAAGTTTCTGTATCACCACTGCCTCATTCACAACAGAAAAGGTTTGCCGGCACAATCATCTCCCCCACGCCAGTTCCACTTTAGACTACAAGATCTTTACGGAAAGGACCTTTTCCTTTGCCGTGCAACCGTAACACAAATACACACCGCTACACCTCAGATTCCCAGCTCACAAGCATACGGGCCTAAGACTTACTAGAAAACTGCAGCTCAAAGCCTTTGCTCGTGTTCTCGCTGTTGGTGATGAACTCAAGCCACATGCTGCTGGAAGTGCTGTTTATGCTGGTGCCGAGCATTTCCGAGCGGCTAAAGGAGCCCAGCAGGCGAGCAGAGCTATTGCTGCCATCGTAGACCTGGGAGGAACAAGAAATGCATACTGGAAAACATATTTTGTTTGCTACTTCAGGGACCAAACCGTCCACAAGTGCAAGCAGGGACAAGTTCCTTTGAAGCCACTGAAATCATCCCAACTAAGAGTCTGACTTGACGAGACTTGACGATGCTGCTCATCCGAGGAGCAGGATTCACACCCCGGAGCATCTGCATCCTTCTCCTTACACCTAAGCGTATGCTGCACTCAGGGCTGTGTTTTCTGAACTAAGCTCTCTTTCCAAAGGTGCAGCACAGCTCCTGGGAAAAACATTTTCTCCCTACGGTGATTCACAGATGTGCCTTGACCCCGCTTTTATTTAAGAAAAACACAAATGGGTTTTTTCTTCCTTTTAGATATAGCATGATTCTCTATGAGGATAAAGGGCAACTTCTCACTAGTGGAGATTGATAGTAACTTTCCTCAGGAGCAGATGAGAAGTTGATGACAAACCTGTTGAGAGAATATCATTTCTTTCACAACAAGTATATTCTTTGCATTAGCTGCAAATCTCTCTCTCTTTCCAATCATTTGTGAGCTGAAAATATGTGGATTACACCTATCTCACAGTGCAGAAGTACGGCACTTAAATAAGGACAGAGTTCTCTGGGAAGATGGCTTAGCACAGCAGCACACATCTTCTAATATTAATGCCTCCTACAAAACCATTTCTTTGTAGTTAATAGAAACTCAGCCTGGATTTGTCTCCTTCTATACAGAGTCCTGAAACTTGTAAATGCAGATTAATCTAAGACTGAGTATGGGAATGCTGAAGAGCTCGTGTCTGGAGTTCTGCATTTAAATAAACCCCTTTTTGGGACAAATCAGCCTTGATTCTTAAAAAACACAAAAATAATGCTAAGAACCTCACTCTTCCTCACGTGTTAACAGTTTCCCCTGTACAGCTATGCAGAAAGGAACTGAAGTCTAGCTACAAAGGAAGAACCTCTGGCATTCCAACAAACGTCTCAATCCTGGGGAAGACTTCACAGCAGAAAGTGCACTGATATGGCAAAGATATTTACATTTTTAATGGATACAGAATTTGTTTACGCATCCATCTGCAGACTGAAGCCTCAAATAACCAGCTAGGCTGAAGTGCAAAGGACATTCGCTATCGCCTTGGTGCTGCTGCCAGAGACTGCGAAGAGCTGGTGAAGTTCAGAGGTGCCGATTCCCTAAAATTACACAACGTGTTTTTAAGCGCAGCAAACTGACGCGCAGCAGTGACACAGGCTGATCAGACAGTGTCCCTGGGCTAGAAGATATTGTTTCACAGAGGTATCACGTCTTGTGTCTTGCTCTAACCTTAGCGGAGATACACACAGACAATATTCTAGCCCAGCTGCCCTGCCTGAAGCTCAGTCTGGTCCATGGGAATCTTGCTGCTCTCTTCCAAACGGCCGTGCCCATCACCTAACGACACAGCAGTGACTACGGGTTACAGCAGCCCTGTGAAGGGCTTTTTGGGGATGTCAGGCCAATTCTTAGTATGAGACGCTCCAGAGATTGCCACTGCGCTGTCAGCACTGCCTGGGCAGTGTTCTCCAGAGATTAGTCGCAGCTAACTCCATTAAAATTTTAGAACATCGCTTCCCTTTCAGATCTTGCTCTCATTAGCAGCACAGTAGTGCTTCATCGCCAGAGACAGAAGAATTACCTTGAGGACATCTCCTGCCTCCAGTTCAAAAGTCCTGGCTTTCAGCTGGATCCCCTTTCCTGGCTGGGTCTGGATGGAGTAGATGCACTCATGGTTGTTGTTATAGTTTATTGGATAGTTGGGGGACAGCAGAACGCCTTGAGTTCCAGTTACAGATGAACCACATTCAGCTATATAAAGACACAAAACCACATTTTAATAACCACATGTATATTCTAGCCGTACAACACATGCAGGTGATTCCTCCAAACGGCCACAGATGCTCGCTCCTTCCTATACCCATCTGCTAACACATCCGTGGACTCTATTTCCAAGTGCAGTCAGCAAACAAAGCAGTACTTAATAGCACTTGTATCATCATTAAACCTCAGGTGCCTTACAAGAGAGATTAATACCCTCTTCTTATATGGATAGGGAAACTGAGTCACAGAAAGTTGGCTGTGCCTGTGCTTATGTTCCTTCCTGACTAATGAACCCGAAGGAAAATAAAAAAATATTATTAGATTGAAATATTTAAAGTCTTTTCCGTATTTATACAAAGCTCATCCTATACCTATATATAGTATACAAACATCATGGTATTCATTGAACAGTCAACACAGCACACCACTGATTGCTGGTACCAATGTGCTGCAAGTGCCAGAGCTCTTTGTGCAGAAAGATACGCTTAGTGCAACTTCCAAATAATTACAAATGATAAAGCGATGTCTGAATTTCAAAATCTTCCCCAAAACAATTTCCTGAAAGCTAAGAGGGCAAAAGTTGACCTTATTTGTTGTTAACGCTGCCCTCAGCTCTCCAGGTCATCATTTGACAGTATTTTAAAGGACCTCTTGTCCCTTGCTCCCTGCATTTCTTCTCTTCCCAGCTTTACAGCTGACAATTACATCCATTCCCATTAGAAAAAGAGAGAAAACCAGAGATCCTTCTGCCCCTCAGTTTCAGAAACTAGCTCAAATTTCCATATCTCTGTTTCCTCCCAACATGTCACTCAAGGAACCACAGCGGGCCCGGGTTTTTCTGTGGCAGACACAACTGACCCTTCTTGTTCAGGAGACAAGGGGCTGGGGCCGGAGGAGGAGATGCTGAGTGGGAATCCCTATACACCTCTGGCTCAGGGAACTGGAAGGGCAGGCATAGTTAACGTTACTGCAATTGTTTCCCCCTTCCCTGAGACAGGTTTATGTCCTATGATAGGTTATAAATGGCCATGATTTTAGAAAGAAGGAAATAATGAAGGAAAGAAAGAGACAGTCCTTTCCCTGTTGTTACTCACTACGACCTGCAGTCCGTCCCTGTTCCACTACACCCTTCTAGTAAGGCTTCTCTGCTCCTTCACCACACCTGCTTCCTTTTCTACTCGGCATAGTGTGAACAGCATTTGATTTTGAGCCAAATTTGAATTTAGAAGATTTGCGTCACTCAAAACTTGGCAGAACGATCCTCTTTAGAGAAGAGGATGGCGTTTTGGAGGTTTGACCTGTCTTGGATGTCAGGAGATCACAGTTTAATGCTTCTGGAAAATAGCAACAGCCATCCTTCACCTCTGTATTTTATGTATTTTAATGGCAAGCTTTTAAGGAGACAATCTCTCGCTCATACGAACGTGTCACAGTGAGTACAGCAGGACTGCTCTGGGCGCGTCTTCACTACGTGAAGTGGTGAACATTCAAGTGCACCTGAGTGCAAGACGCAGTACTACTGCGATAGCACCGAGCTCCACCAGAGCTCACGGGACAACGTGAAAATGAGCTCTTACCTGCTGTTATCACAGGGAGGAAGCAGAAGGCCACAACACTCACGTACAGCTTGAGGGCCCTCTTGCAAAAAGGCATCCAAAGGATGTCCTCCTTGGAGGACGCCTGCTGTCAGCAGCTGCTGCCTTGTCTGAGTGCCTGATTTCAGCTAGGACCACTGCAGCCTATTTGCTACATATATATGTGTGTATATATACACACAATCCCTCAACACATGTAAATCTGCCTTGCAACCACCACGTGTTTAGGATTTTTCGTTACTCCCTGATTAGCTCCCACATGAGCAAACCGTGGTTGTTTTCTCGGCCTATTTACCCTGAAAGATTTTCAGCTGTAAAACACTGGCTCCCTGTTCCTTTGAGCCCTGGTGTTTTGCATGCACGGCTGGGGAGAGTCACTCCAACTTGCCCTGAGAACAGCTTTGCTCGTTAGCTAGCTCTGCCTCGTCTCCCCAGGTCCTTCACAGCATACAAAGTTGCTGGAGCCGAGCGAAACCATCACGGCGCACGTGCAGCTTTCGGCACTGACTCTGCCACCTCTCCTGGTCCTCCATGAAGCATAGGGTTAAGTAAGGAAGCGGCAGCAGATACACTGAGAGGAGGAACTCTGGAGGCGACCTTCTCCTCCTCTCTTGCCACGTATGAAAAGCAGGACGTTCACGTTAGCTCAGATCACGCAGGGATGATGCTGGAGACATCACCACTTGGGATCTGGTCTGAAGGAGCAGTCGGTGGGGAGCACTCCTACCCTGGAGAGAGGGGTTGGCCAAAGGAACAAATGATGCTCGTTTCTCTCCAGACCCATCTCTAGAACAGGAATTGAATACAAAGCGCCTGGGTTGTCTGCCAAAAACAATTAAATCTGTGATCTTAACGGGTAAGTCTCCAACATCCATCTATACCCAGGGCGAGCACACAGATCAGAGTGTGCGGCAGGGACGCTGTGGACAAAGCTGTCACCCTGCCACCAGAGCTCCGTGCACATCACCAGGCAGTGGATTTGACCCATTATTATAAAACCAACATGCTAATTCAAAGCCAGCTGCAGTAGGGAATTAGCAAATGGAAGCCAGCGCATCCACTTAGTGATGACGTCTGAGGATCAAGTTTAAAGCTTTGTTATGATTCTTTTTGATTTCTATTCCCCTGATTAGCTTTCTCTGCAACCTGATTATTATTCATGCCCTGAAGAGGCTGCTTGTCACAGCAGGATGATGCAACCCTCTGACCTAAGCATTAAGCAGTTCTGGGAAATGCATTCAGCATGACACGACTCAACAGACTGGGAAAGGAGACTGGCTCTTGCTGGGATGCTCTCTTTGCAATGGCCCTCAAAGGTCACCAACACAGATCAGGAAAGTCTACCTAGCAGGCTTTGCCAGAGTGAAAACAGGGAAGAGATCTGGCCTGCCTGATTTGAAGGAATCCTTCATGGCTCTGGCTGAGAGCACTCAATATATTGTTTCCTACTTACTAAATCGTACAAAAAAAAAAGTTAAATCTTTGTAAAAAGGCACAAAGCATCCTGCTCCCTTTCTGCTTTCTTGCTGTAGCACATTGCTACTTTTGCTCTTTTATGCCAACCGTTACGTTTGGAGGGTACTGTGGGCTGGGCAGGGGGGTGCTCTGCAGACCTCGCCAGACAAGACTGGCTGTAGCCCATCTGCATCAGGGCCGACAGCCAGAGACTAGCTCAGTGTGGCAGATGGATTTTCCCCTCCTCTATCCTTAGATTTATTTATTAGTATAAATAATGACTGGAGGGGTTGCAAAAAGGACTTGTGAGGTGAGGAAGGGAAAGGTGTAAGGTGCAAGAAACCTCTGGAGGAGAAGGAAAAGGTAAAAGCCAGAAGGGGTTTCCCAGAGACATCCCTACTAACGTGGAACTTGCATTGCCTAAGATCACCCACCCAGAAGCAGCTTTCACGCCTGGACTATTAAGTTTTACAACAGTCTGATTCAAAGGGAGGATGGCCTTAAAACCATGCTGTTTTACAGAAACTATCCCAAAAGGGATGACAGATCTCCCACGGCTCGCGACTCATTTCCCCATACAATTGCTGGGGCTCGACCGCAGCGCCGTGGATGGGCTGCAGAGGCAGAGGGCTCTGCTGATGTGTGTGACCCCGTCTGCCACGCGCTCGGTGAGCCCCAACCTGGCAGAGGACTGCAGCCCCTCTGCCCGTCCCTCCTGTCCCCACACACAGTTGCAGGGCTGAAAGCTCATTCCAGCTCCCTCTCCCCCATCCCTGTACCAACCACCCTGAGCTGAAAGATGCCATCCTGGGGGATGCCACCCATCCCTGCCCACCGAAACAATCCAGCACAGCGTAACCAACCAAGCAAAATGAAAGCACATGACCACCTACCAACACACCTTGGCAGAGGCGAACTCCACACACGCCGTCTCCCCCCGAGGCAGGTGATGCGGGATGCGCCCTCCAGCCGGTAGCCGGGGAAGCAGGAAAAGGTGAGGACGTCCCCCACTCCAAACTGCAGGCCCTTTCTGATGCTGTAGGCTGGGACCTCCGGCTCGTCACAGGGCTCCAAATCATATTCTACAGGGGACAAAAGGACATTTATGGAATGGCAGGGTGACACCTCGTACTCCCCAGTGAGGGTACCCCACTCCCTGAACGCGAGGATGAGGAGGGAGCGCCGAGTTTCGATCCAGCCACAGCGAAGCTCTGCAAAGGAAGCGTCCATGTGAGACGCACGTCCTCTTTGAGCCACCAAGACCAGCTTGGGTTTCACTCCCAGTACGCAGCCCCCGCGGTGTCACCAGGATCTCCGTTTAAACCAACTCAAAATACAACAGGTCTCATTTTCTGTCCCTGTTGTCAGACAAACAAGAAAGTGACACCAGTGGTGACAAAACACGATGGAAATTTCTCATTCTCCCTCTGGTTTACTCAAATGAAGACGAATTGATCCGGATGGGATTTCTGCTGCCTCTACATTACTAATCCTGAAAATGAATGAACGCAGCATCCTGCTCGGGGAATGCAAGAGAACATTTAAGCTGCTGCTAAATGAAAGGTCATGTAGCATTATGGCTAATAGCCAAATGTATGTCTTTGACCACAAAACGTTTTAAAGGAAACCTGTTTTGAGGGTTATTTTTTGAAAATAACAGACTTGCAAAGTACAAAGTATGTACATATATATTTAAAGGAAGCTAAAAATGTAACTGACTCCCATTTTCATTTTCCAAGAAAGGAAAGAAGTCCCCAAACGCATTAAAAATAATAGTTATAATTAGATAATTTGAGGCAATTTTTTTTCAAGGCAAAAAGCCATTTTTCCCCCATCAAGATGAACGTTAATTGGAAACTTTCTGACTAGTTTCCATGGAGCATCATATGCAAATCCCTGACTTCAGAGGCCAGAACAAAGGTGTCAGAAACAGTTCTCTCAGTGCAGCAGGTTTAACTGCATCTATGGCAACAGCTCTGTCCGTCAAAGACAGCGAGCACATCAGCACCGAGCTCCACAATAAAAATGGTCATTTCTCTTCTACACCAGCAGGCTGAATCTGCAGCTGTTGCCCTCAGGACTAAAAGGTATGCTGAGATACAGAAAAGAACAGCAGCAATACGATAAGCTTTTGTCCGGTAACTGATTGTTTTACAGAACGGCTTGTCAGGGCACTCAGGCAGTAAAGATTACATTTTCTGAAACGTGTGCGCAGGCGAGCGCTTCGGCAGTCATTTGTAGGACTTTGGGTTAAAGGACGCAGCTAAACACCTTGCGCACTTCAACCAGAGATTACCCATGCAAGGCAATTATTTACAAGCGTGATGACCTGTTCTGCATAGGCAAACGTGCCCTTTCTTTGAGTCTCTCTACAAGAGCACCATGCACATGCTACATGCACATCGACAACTCCTGAACATCTGGAATTTCATCTGAAGAAACCAGCATTTTGTATAATCACAAAGAGTTGCAGCCTGCAACAGAAGTGGCTTGGTTTGGGAAGCGCAGGACTGGACTGGCTTACTGGAAATGGCCAGCAGAAGCTGTCTTGCACAGCCAGATCTCCACCGGCACAGCAGGGGCGAGAAGGGTTGCTGCAGTCAGCAAGATCCTGCATCCCTCAATGCCCTGTTATGTGCCCCAGGAGATCTGCTTTCATCTGTTATTACAGCAGGTCAATTAGAGGAAGCCCAGCAAGGGAAAACACCGTCTCCAGTTCCCCAGCAATGCCAGTGGGCTCACAGAAACGTGGCCTAGGCTGCACGTGGCATGTGTTACATCTAGGACAGGCTGAAGCCAGCTGCAGAGGCTGGGTCACTGGACGAGCATCCAAGTGGAGCAATGAACCAAAGCAAAAAAGAGAGACCAGAAGGACAATGGGAGTGACCAGCTCTGCCTTGCTCCTTATCCAAGAAGTCCAGATTGCTCAACGTTGCCTTCCAAAAGATCCCATCTGTCTCAGCTTCCCATGTTGGAAATGGAAATGCTGTGCCTACTGCAGTGATTTTCCTCTGATAAACAGAGAAGGAAGGCATCTGGAGGAAAGAGGGATAAGCAAACCCCAAGAAAATGCAAGCTGAAACTCCATAAACAGAGCAGAAAAGAAGACCCTGTGAGGAGGGAGAAGGCAGCAAACAGTGACTGGGGTAATAAGAGGAGTGACCGTCGGTGACCCAAATCACGTGCACTGCATTAACAGAAAATTGTTCCCAAGAGTTGCAGAAAAATGGGAAGGAAAGGGCAAGACTGAAGTCTTCGTCCACCCCTCTTCTTACCTGAGAAGGTGATGTTGAAACCCTCATAGGACATGGAGAAGTCCGAGATGAAGCGAATTTGAGCAGAGAAGTTTCCAAAGAGCCCTGCGCTAAGCGGGGCAGGGAGCCGAGAGCCCGTCAGTTGCTTCAGCGGCTGAGCAAAGCTGGTATTTTCAGTGATGAGGAGGTAGTCATGGCCATTCTCCAAGTGGAAGGTATGAAAGGTGAAGAACACACCTGCAGGGGAGGAAAAACAGAGATGGCTTCAGCCAGCAGCATTCACATGGCACCCCTTCGTCCCAGAGCCAAAGCCCCTCTGCTCTCCCTGAGACGACACCAGTATTGATTCCCTGTTTCCCAGTAAATAGCAGCGCAACCGAGAAGAAAAAGTGCATTGAAAAGAAAGGAAATAGATGAAAAAAGTAAAACAAGGGTACGGTACGAGGCCCAGAACAGAGAAAGGCAGTTAAGATCTTCGATCCCTGTGCCTTTGTAACGCGGGAACAGAGACGACAGAGGCTCGCTTGAGGGATGGATCAGCAGCAGAAAGGACAGAACCTGGCAGCTTAGAGGAGTATTTTATTTTAAAAGTGTTGACCTTTAGATGGGTAGCAAGAACAGCAAAAGCTGTAGTTGTGAGGACTTGAAAATAAAAAACCCAAGTTATGTTCTGGAAAGAATTCATACCTAGAAAAACAGGACTTAAGCCAAGTATCAAGGTCAGAGAGGCTTTTCCAGAAGATAAAGTATGCCAGCAGTGTGACTGCAGAGACTCTGTACGCTGTCCTTTGACGAACTGAACGCTGGTCCCCAAAGGCTGGAGGACAACAGGAGCGATCACGCATGGCCAAACCTGTTTCCTCAGCCATACGTGGCTCGTACGCCGCCCACGTGCACCTCCCGAGCGCGTGCTCTGTCACGCAGCCACGCTCCCTTCCAGCAGCAGCGTGGCGTGGCCAGCAGCACCCCAGCACCTTGCCGCAGGGCCCAGCCCAGCCCTGTCCTGCGGGGAGGGGGCTGCTGCTGTCCCTCCCCTGCCTGTGACCCGCTCCCAGGACCCGCTGTCCCCTCCGAGGCACGTGGCGGGGAGCGCGCGTGCAGCCATCGCGGGTTTTGGCGGGGCACGCAGAGTCGGGGTGGTTAGCCCAGGTCTTGCCAGCCGTAGCAGGTCTTAGAAGCAAAGAGAATCCTACATTTTTATCCACATCACACTGACAAAAATAAAAGCCACAACAGATCCAGCTACAGAAAGACCAGACAAACACAGGAAAAATATTTTGTCTCTTCTTCCAAATTCAGTTTCAACAATTTGAAACATTTCAGTGAGAAGGCTGTGACCTTGCTGCATTTGTAAATGAACACGGAAGGAGTAATGGATTAGTTAAAGTACCCTTCACACCTACAGACACAAAACAGTAAATACTTCAGGCTTTTGCGAAAGCCTCCAGCTAGGTGATTTTTCATGCTGGAATTCAAACGCAATTAGAAACATTCTCTGGAAAGTAAGTCCATCTTTGAAAAACAAAAAAAATGGCAGCGACGGCTTTCAGAGAGCAAAGCCAGGCAGGATCTTAGATCAGAAACCCTGTCACATTACCGTCACACGGAGTTAGCAAGCTAAAGCGATGTCTAGCAATAAAAAAGCCTCTTTGCATTTATATGGCTTCTTTCATCCGAAGATCTCCGCACACTTTCTGAGCACCACGGGGCAGGCTCCCGAGCCCCCGCTCACGCTGAGCTGGGCCTTACGCTCCTCATAACCCCACTGAACTCGACAGGGCCATTTGCAGAGAAACAGGCTCCTCCATGCAAACACGGGTGCCGCAATCTGGTCTTCATTAGTCACAGTCAGATCCCTACCTCCTGGCGCGGATCAGGAGTGCCCAGTGGCACAACCGAGTGACTTCATTGAAGCCAATGATGAACAGCAGAGAGGCTGCCAGCCTGGTGAGACCCAAGGGCTGTCTTGCTCTGCATCCCATCTCTGCCAAAGCACAGCATCAGCTGATTCAAAAGCAAGCACAGGAAAACTGTAAATAAGGCTCAGAGGAATAATATCCTCCTTGCTCCCCATTCCCCATTAATTTCTGGAGATCGGGATGAGACCAACCTAGAGATTGATTAAAGCTCTGGAGCATGAGATTTAATATCCATCCCAACAGCTTTCTGTCAGCATCAAATGATAAGTCTGAATATTCCATTTATCCCTATGTCTATCCAATTTCTTTTTGGACGTTTACTGGGCACATGCAAGCAGTTTCCTTCCAAGAAATGAAGGACAGAGAGGTTGGTAACCAATGCAAAGCCTTTCCCACAGAAATCACTGGATTGGGAAGAAGCAGGGCTCACGGGGTCATCTCAGCTGCCCTGTTCTCTCCCCATCTTTATCCCTGCCCCGCAGCTCATTGCGCCTTGCCAACCTTCGCTGTCCCAGGCAGAAGTGTTTGTGCGACTCACTGCTTAGCGATGACTGAAAGGGGGCTCAACTTTGACAATTCCTTCCTTATATCCAGGTAAATATTATATGGAGCCTGGCAGAAAATTTTTAATTCCACTGTTCCCCCCGCAGAACTCCATGAAGGTAGGAAACGTCTAACGGTTTCCAAATGTTTATTATTCTTACCAGCAGTATAGTCAATTGAAAATAGATATGACCTGTTTTGGCCCGAAAACTTGGTGAGATGCAGTGAATACAAAATGTCTTAAGTTTTCCCTGTTTATCAACTGACAGCAAATTTATACCCTTGCCTTTACAACCCCCAATCTAAGGACCAGAAATAATATCACTCCACCGAGATCACCACACCGCCAGAGAAACAAAAGCATAATTCAGTCCCCAGAACAGGGAGGACAGCCCCGACTCCAGGGCTTTTAAAACAACAACTCCAATGGCAGAGCAGGAGGCCTCTCCAGCAGCAGAGCCAGTTAAGGGCTGCGCAACTGTAGCCACAAGGGCTAATTACAAACTCATTTTAAAGGATTTGTGACTCTGATTAAACCTTTGCTTTGGTCTGAAATTTACTGTGGCACAAAATGTCTCTGCAAATGCAGGTTGGCTTTTTTTTTTTTCCCATTCTCTGTAAAAGAAACAGCAAAACAAATTATAGGGAAAAGAAATCACTTTGAAGTTCTCAGATTAAAAATAATAGTCTCTCTTAAGCATTTAAATACCTTTAAAATTAAGCTGCTTTTAAACTCAAATTGTACAGCTCGTGAGTCCATAAAGTAAATCAGTGTCTGCAGTCACATAAAAATAACTATTATAACAACCAACTTGTTTCAATTAGGGGACTCGTGTGCTGGCCACGTGTGAGATGCTCGTAAAGATCCAGGAGTGAATAACTTGAGACCGGCTTTTATAATGCAGATTGTCCCTGCTCGGTCACTGGCCTGGCCGGGAACGGGCCGGTGGACTGGGAGGCACAAGCCCGGAGCTCCGTTCTGTTTTACGGGAACCGAAAGCCTCCCCAGGCCTGGGACAGCAGTGCTGCAAGCCCAAGCAGTAAGGCGGCAGGAGAAGTGGGTGTAAAACTAGAACATGAAAAATCAGGTAGAATGGCGAACACTTAAGTCATGTAAATATGTCCCCTGCTCGCAGCAGAACTCTTACAGCTTCTGGGTTTAGCAAGCACCAAATGTACCCAGTGATCACGGATGCACCCAGTGGTCTCCAAGAACAGGGAGCTGAAAGCAAGGACAAAGCACAGAGAGAAGACTCTGCGCGGCGAGTGCACTGCTGATGAGGCCAGCGGGAACGGGGTTCAGTTACGCCTTTTTTTAAAGCCTGTTCTGGTCTCTAAGGACGAAATTCATTCCGTTTCAGCGGCTACTGCTCTGACTCAGGATCACACTGTTCCCCTGCTCTCTACTGAAGAATGAGAAGAAACGTTGCGGGAATGCTGAAAGGAGCTGGGAGAAGCTTGTGGCAATGCATTACCCAGCAGCTTAACACAGCGACAGCTGGGAAAGCGGATCGCTAAGAAAGACAGAATATTGCTGCAAGAGAAAGGATGTGTACGTATGTGTATGCGCACTCCCACCAACGCAGCCCAGCATTTAAATACATTTCAACATCGTCCACAAAACATTAGAGAAAAGGACATCTATCTTTGTTTGTCTCCTCCTTCCATTGTGCTGGTAAATAAACCACTCGCCTGAACTACAGGGACGAGGAAGGAGAGGCTTTCCTGACATGTAGCTTGGCTACGTGCCAGCTTATTATAGCTGACCAACGTCCTCTATCTATCCTCTCCTCTCCCCCTAACCTCTAACTGCATTTGGAGATTTCTGCATCCAAGCAGCTGCCCGGGTGAGGCTTTCCTAGCCCAGAAAGCTCCACAAACGCAAGAAGGGCGATTCTGCCCGGGGGCGAAGCACGGCCGCCGCCCCGCAGAAGGGACCTGCGCCGAGCGGGGACCCCAGCGCGTGCCGCAGTTCATTCCTAACGAGCTCCTGGAGAACAACCTCGAAGGAAGGATACCAGCAGCGGGTAAGGAGAGGGATGAAAATACCAAACAAAACACGGTATGAACACGCCCCTTTCATTGGTATAGAGGAGTCTTCGTTTAAACGCTCCTTTTCTCAGAATCTTATCCTCACCTTTCCAGCACAACCTGATAGGTAAGAAGGGCTGAAACTCGTCAAAGGCCTGGAGACCTATACATTTTCACTACAACTAACTGGATTTACAAAGCAGCTCACAGTTTGATTTTCTAATATTCATCACCTGCAGCTAAGCCTAGAATTTCCAAAGAAACTCATAAGCTTCAGACCACGAAAGCTAGGACCAGCTTTCCAGAGAGCTCAATATCCAGCTTCTCCTAGTGTGACAAACACGGTCCGGTTCAAGATGGTCAGACCCAGGGCTGAATTCTTCGGATGATCCAGAACTGCATCCCACTGAAGTGCTGTAAGTGATGCGCTGTTTCCTATACTACTGAATTGGCCAAGGCAGCGCCTTTTACAGGACAGGGGACAGAAACCCCCTGGACTTGTGCAGACGTACCTCCACTATTTGAAAATGCATCGTGTTTTTTCAAGCCTTGCCTAGCTTGGTCAAAGACTTTCTTCTGATGTTGGCACAAAAGCACACAGGCCATGAGAGTTGCACTTTGTCATACAAAAGAGCGTCAGTTTGCTGTGCTGTGCTTAGCTTAGCTCCAGGATAATGCAGCGTCTCATCGGAGAGCCGAATCCAAGGCAGAGTGGATTAATGAAGAGTGGATTGCTGCTACTCAACAGAATACTTTTCACAGCATGGGATGGTTCCCCTTAATGCACTGTGCTGTTCATTGACAAGTTTATTTGCTGTAATACAAATGGTATTTGCAAAACTGGCTCATGATAGCTCCCGTCGTGCTGGTATCTGGTGAGATGAGACAGTTATACAAGAGTGCATAAAGTTACATAAAGGGTTTATACCCGTTGTGCTTATGCCAGGCAGATACTGCCTGGATCAGGAGAAACCACCTCCCGCCCTTGTACATAAAACTTGCTCTCTAATTGTCAATGATACATTTTCTTGAAATTTTCCTCCAAGACAAAAGATTGGCCTGCACTGCACAGGAGATTGGACTAAACAGATCTGCACTTTGCCTTCATGCTGGCAATACTCCTAGCTAGCGGGGAAATGAGAGCTGCAGAACTAGGACAGAGCTGGGAACTGAGAGCCTGAGTTCTGTCCTATGTCTGGAAATGATTTACTACCACTTCTCCATCTGTAAAATGTTATCTAGATAGCGATCCAGCACTGCAAAGAAAAATAAGGCTGAAAGTACTATTGAGTACCAAATATTACTGCAGTGGTGTCAGTGGCAGCTTGCCCCCCCCGTGACATTAACAGCAATACCAGGTCTCCAAAGACCAGCTAACTTTCCAGAGGATACCGCCACAAAGGTCTGAAACCGAAGATAATGCCCAGCGCAGGCTCTCAGATCTGGGGGTTTGATATGGGACCATCTTTCCCTCTTAATCCTCTCCACCTTAAAGGGATTAAGAAATGTGACACCAAAAACCTCTGCATCTTGTCCACAGACGATGTTTGAGTGGTGGCAAGAATGGCAACTGGCCAAGCACATGGGTACCCACCATCCCCGCCTTGGAGACAAACTCGGTTTACACAGGGAGCACTTGCCTCCCCCATTGCCCACCATCCTCCAGTCCGTCTCTAAAACCACTCTAAGCTACAGGTTTCTCACCTTTTCCATGTGATGTCTCTATTGTCCACGTGCAGTTCAAGTTATTGGGATAAAAATCAGGGAAGCCTGGGGATAAGATGGTACCACTGGAACCACGAATGTAACCTCCACATAGAGCTAAAAAAAAAAAACAAAAAAAAAAGAGAGAAAGCATTAAAGAATTCAAAACCCATCACCAGCTGGAAGAATATCAGTTCTTCTGAATGTCAAAACAAAGCCCAGCCCATCAAAATCAAACAAAACACACAGATCAAATGTCACTGTGAACTTCACAACTGCTGCTTTGCTTTTGCAGTAGATCTGCAATGAAGCGTTTGCCATCTCCTGCAGATGTTATCTTCTGCGCTCCTTACCCTCGCAGCTGGGCAGCGGCCGGCTCCACTGGAAGTTCGGCTCGCACTCCAGGGCTTCGCTGTCACTCAGGGTGTAGCCTGAATCGCAGCTGAACGTCACCAGTGCTCCCACGTAGAAATCATTCCCGTGGCGCTGGCCATTTACCGGGATCCCCGGATCCAGGCAGTGGTCTGACTGGAGCTTCACAGCTGTGGCAAACAAAACCACTCGTGTCAGACCGCTCAGTGGCTGCAGAGCCTGCTGCGAGGGGCAGTGAGTAGCCTGCGGGAAAGTTCAGCTCTTCCTATGAGCTCATTCAAGGTCCTACCGATTATCCCCAAAGTAAGAGGACAAAATGGACAGAGGAACTCAACTCTGCCTCCTAAAATCAATAATATTCTGTAGGTGCTAAAACTAAAAGTTTTTTTTTAACTCTAAACAACCAAGATGGTCAAAAAGCAGAAACTGCTACTTCACTTGCAGTAGCTTCACATTCTCCAATCACCGCAACAGTGCTAACTGCCTGGCAAAGGGGAGAAGCGAGCCCAATGGGCCTCTGATTGAGTCCATTGTGCTGCTGGAGAGTGCGTAATTACATGAATAACTTGCACTTACTTTCATATCGGATCTGAAAGCCTATGTCAGAGTGGCTTTTGTCAGTGGTGAAGAGGAGGTAGAGGTAGTTGCTGGTGCTGATGAGGAACTGGGGCACCTGAGTCCCATCATAGACACCTATCAACGGGGAAGAATAGGACCGTCCATCTCGCACTTCCAGGGTGTCATAATTCACCTCTGTCTTAAATCTGAAAGGGATACAGGAATACGTCTGTGAAAAACCAGCATGGCTAATTTTTCTTTATTGCAATCCTGAATGTGCTCTAATGACTAGAAGGCAGCAGAGGCCACGGGGAAATACGTGGGTCCGTTTCTACTGCCTGACCTTCAGCTGGCTGAGAACACGCCGTTCCCCTCCTACGCGTTTCGGTTTCTTTCTGATCCTTCACCCGCTTCATCTGCTGCCACCAAACAGTCTTTGCAGCAACAAGCATCTTATGCTACATGAACAATCACTTTTCAGACACCCAGACCCAGGTTCGAGAAAGCGTAGCCCTCCTCAAACAGTGAAATCCAGGGCAAGTCAAGGGACTCTGCACGCCTGAGTCAGGGCAAGATTCTCACTGCTGCTCCTCCCCAGCAGGCTGAGCACGTGGGAGCTCAGCCTCCAAAAACGTGTCCTACGTGTGTCTAAAATAGCACTGCAAATTAGCGGGAGTTAGTCAAAACAAGAGGGGAAAAAAATCACCATTTTCCACCTTTTCTTCTTGAATGTTAGGTGAATTTTAATGTCTTGTCAGGAGTTAATTTAAAAAAAAAAAAAAAGAGAGAAAAAGAACACCTCGCTGCCAAACACAGCTGAGCGGTTTGTTCCCTTTTCCTCCAGGGGTGGCTACAGCCCAGCACTGCTGGGACCACCCAAAACAACCGCGAAGAGGAAACTTTTGAGAAGCCCAGGGCAGTACCTGTCAAACGTGATCTTGATGGGGTAGCCCGGCTGGGCCTCTATGACCCAGGCGCAGCTCAGGGAGTCCTTGTAGAAGCCAGGCCAGCCAGGGGACAGGATGGTTCCGCTGGGCGACGTCAAGTGGCCCCCGCATGGCGCTGGGGACAAGGAAAATGACACAATTCAGGCGAAGAGCATCACAGAAGCTGTGGCACGATCAGACGTACCCCTCCCTGCCAGGCAGTATCGTCCTGCCATGCAATAGCTTTCATGCATTATTGTTCTTCATGTCTTAAAAATAATCAGAACCAGATGAAATAACACTAGCTGGTAAGGAATTGCATTTTTAGCTTAAACTGAAGATGTAGCAGCCTGCTACTGTACCTGTGGGAGTCAGTAGCCTGACCTTGTGCAGCGGCTCTAAGGGGACAGGATACAATAATAATTATTAGGTATAAAACCAGAGAAAACTGCGAGGTCAGTTTGCATTTCAGTAGCTGCAGGTGCCAGAAAATCTTTCATATCTGTGGTAATTGAGTCATGCCTTTTCTACCACAAGGGACATCACAGGACTATGGCATTTATTCCACATTGTGGTCCCCTGTGCCATCAGCAGAAGCGGAAGGCTTATTATTATCTTTTCTAGAAAAAGGACACCGGACCTGATGGACCAGAGGCACAAAATCCTATAGCCCTAAATTACTGCAATGTATTATCCTCTAAAAAAATCAAACAGGGCAGAAAAGTGTGTCTGTTCCTGCGAGCCTGTGTTCCCTTGCTCAGCACTTTGCAGGGTTCATCACCAGGTATTTCTTCACGTCCCGCCGAGTTAAGTCACTGGTGCTGGTCACGCACGTCTTGCGCAGCAGCGTGACCACGTTACTGCCAGCTGAGTACTCGTGGACCAAGGGGACCCTGCTCCTCCAGAGCAGCTGCTGAAGCACCAACGCAGGGCCAACCGTGGCACGAGCTTTGCACAAGGGCTACAAAACGTCACACTTGATATGACCTTAAATACCTACCTAAGTCTGGGCCTAAAACCTTCACTGCTGATCTGAAGGACGCCAGATGAAAGTCAATTGATCTCAACTGGATCCTAACTAATTATTTTTGAACAAGAGGCTCCTTTCTGCCCCAAAGCTACGTAATTTCCCATCAGGACTTCCATCCACCTTTCAACTCTTTTTTTACGTCTCTTTCTTTCCCATTGATTTTTTAGTCATCAGTAAATCAAAGCCTTTTATTATTGTTATTAGAAAAACACCTGTGGTAACAAGAACTGAGCTAATAAAAATAACCCCCATTATTCATTTCACAAAACATTAGAAACCAAACTGCGTTCAGTGCTCGGTGATTATTGGACTGACACCTCCTCCTAAGCAAACTCTTCTGTGCAGACAACACCTTCCAGAGCTGTGTAAAATCATGGCCATAACTGAGAAGCTGAGGGTTAGAACTGAAGTCCTGCAGTCCTTCAGCTCTCAACAACAAATGCCTCTGCCCGTATGACGGCAAAAGGCCTCCCACAGGGTCAGCACTGCGTACCCTCGCTATGGGTTACCTGACAGACAGAGCTGCTCTCCTTTTCCCTGACAGGCTGCAAACGCCAGTGGATCATTCTCCCTCCAGGGTGCACGTACAGACTAGTAGGAAAGATGATAAAATTTACCTTCACATCTGAGCACTGCGTTGTTCCAGACGACGTTTCCTTCCTTCAAGATGCAGGTGATGGTTTCTGAGCCATGGGTCCTAATGAAGCCCTCATCGCAAAGGAAGGACACGGAGCTGCCAAGCTGGAGGCTGTCACCAAATCGCTTTCCGTTCACAGGCACGCCAGGGTCAGGGCACTCGTTATGCCTAAACGCTAAGAGGGGAAGATAAGAGAATAGTGAGTAACTTGTTTCCCTCACCTCTGTCCAATTCAAAAATAAGTATGTTGGACCACAAGCTTAAAAATTAAACAATAGTTTCATGTCTTTCCTATGGAGACAACAGCACTTGATCTTGCCCCTGGACAGCGGCCTTTCCTCGCAGGGAAGACCAAACAGCACAGACTTGAAATTGGCCCGCTATCATCCCAGCAAAGCTACTGTGTTCTGCACAGATGAGTGGCAGAAATCACATCACCACCGCTTCCCTACACTGCGAAGACACCCAAGCGTGTGTTCCCACAGTTCAACTTTTCATCCAGTTGAAGTGGCTCACACTTTTCTGTCCCCTGGCCCTACTGCAAGTGTTCGTTTGCAACCTGAGAGAGGAAGGATGAGATTAAAACCATTTGCATCCAAGAGGTGCTGAGATACAGGGGCCAGAAAAGAGTCTGCAGAACCAAACTAACTTCTTAGCGATCTTTCAGATATAAAAATGCACAAATACTCAAAATCGGGAAAGATTTTTAAAAACTCTAAAAAGACCACAGTGAGCACATCTGTGCAGAGGGAACATAAGTTACCCAGGAGACATAAGTTAACCATTAATGAAAAAAAAACCTGAAAGCTTTAGGCCCTGTGGCTAAAAGTAAGGGTCCTCTCAGCACGTTCTGTGATTGACTGCCGCACAGTCCCCAACCTTACTTGCCATCATGACTAGGATAAAACGAAGGACACACAGCAATTACCTTTCCAGGTGCTGCAGAGTTGCATGTGGAATTGCACAGACCCATAGCTCTGTTTAAAGGCCTGCCCTTTTCCAGCAGTTAAAAACTAGGCCAGCCAACCAATCCGAAAGTAAGTCTATAGCCTTAATTCCCCATTAAGTGCATAATTATGTACTATATCTCCATATGCTGGGAGGTGGTCTTCAGAGATGAGCAGCATATGAAAGATTAAAGCCTGCAGATTAATTACACACACATGCTTTTAGTATCTTTAATGCACTTGATCAAATTCAGATGAGCTCTGGATTTCCTACAGAGCATCGTTACTCTCATAATATCTTGTTATATACACTGCTAAAGGGGAAAACACAGGCTGAATCTGTTCCTTGTGCTCTTCTATCTGTCCCTTGTAGCAATATGTTGTCTCCTCTCTCACACCTAAGCTGAAGGAAAGGACGGTAAGGCGTCTAAGAAAGACTCAGGAGCTCCCCTTTGGTAGTTCAAGCAGTCAGAACAGATTAACTCGTGTACTTAAGAGTCATTTACAACAATAAAGAATTTGGCTTAAAAACGTCTTCGTACAGGGGAGAGCCACAACTCCCAACACGGGTACGTGACGTATCGGGGATGCATACTGGAGGGCACCACCAGCATTTCTGGATCAGGCGTCTCCCTGCTTGCAGGATCGAGGACTCAGTCCTGAGTATGCGATACTACCGTGCACAAGCTACTTCATCTGATGAGCCTTCAGCCTGCTGTAGTGTGGCAAATGATTTCTTAAGACCTCCAATTTTTTTTTTTTTTAAATAGAGGATTTGCAATCATAGCTAGAAAGGCTATTAATTTAGCTGTGCCACTAAAGGCTATTATAACAAAGTCATTTATCAGTTCTGCTGAATAGGTTTAATAATGCTCTTTAGAAAATTATAGGACAATATGAGGATAAAATTACCATAGCGTTCATTTGAGATTTGAAGACTGGACTTACGTGAAGCCAAATATATCTGTGGAAGTTTCAATGCTCTACATAAGACATTACTACATGTTTTCCTTTATCTTCAGTCTTGCATGCTTTTAGGTGTCAGCAAACGATGGTAGAGTTGACTGATGAACACAACCATCCGAGATCTAGTAAGTCCTCTTGATCTGCATCAAGCTGTCCACAAAGCACTGTCCCACCTCCGCGAGCAGGACGGAGGCACAGAGGGAGAGCAGAAAGCCCACCTCGCACAGCAAGCTGCGGGCTGATGGCAGAACAGAAACCCCGGCTGCTCCATGGACAGACAATCCAGGGCCAAACTGTTCCTTTCACCACTGGACAACACTTAAATTCACAGCCAGAAAGAACTTGCGCAATCAGCTCTAAGCTTGATGCCAATCCTCAATTACCCAACTGCAAATCTGAAGTAATCCCCAATTTTCAGACTTACTCTGGATTTGCAATGGTTTTAGTGAGATCAAACTCTCACCCGTTAGTCCCCAACAAGAATTTAGAGCTTGAAATGAAAACCAGGAGGAAGGATCGGGCACTTACTGGTGAAGGTTATGTTGAAGCCTCTCTTCTCCATGGAGTGGTCGGTCTGGAACTCCAGCCTGGCTACGTGACCGCTGCTGGTCAGAGAGGAGGGGATCTGGTTTCCTGAGAAGGTCCCCAGCACCGGAGATTCAGCAGTCCCACCATCCTTCACGGCTAGGAAATCAAACTGAGGCTCCACATCAAAATCATTGAAAGCCAAGTGAATTCGGCTCTCGGGTTTAGCTATAATTAACCAAACACAGTGCAAGCTGCTTCCGTATTCTTCAGGGTAATTTGGTGACAGCACGATCCCAGATGGGGTGGTGAAGTTGAAAAAGCAGGAAACTGCAATAAGAAATCACCATCAATCAGGCAGCACGGTGCTCCTACAAGCTGCTCTGTCGTGTTTCCCCCTCCCCCTTATCCCTTGAGCTGGGTGATTCCTGCAAATTCCCGATTGCTTTGCTTCTCAGAGACGATTAAAGGAAGGAAAGGCTCAGTGCTCCATTCACTGCTAGATGTCAGTGATTTATTTGCATGGGGAAGAAGCGACTTCAAAGTAGTCTCCAAGTCCTGGTTTTGGTTGATTTTCAATTTTCCAGCCTAGCACAGTACTGCCTCTTTTTATAATAGCGCGCTTCCTTACATTTGCGGAGGCTTTGTGCCACGCACGGTGGAGCACAGGCTTCTTTTACTGCAGGAAGAAAATGTCACTCAGCCAGGTGGGGATTTGGTATTTTGCAGGTGAATTCTCCTGCACATCCCCGAGAGGAAGCCTACACAAGAATCAAATGTGTGACCACAGCTAGCGCAAAATAAAGTTAGCATTAAACGAGTTAAGACTTTGTAGCAACGTCTCCTGTTGCGGCCACAACTCAGCACAACCAACAAAACCTGAGGTAAGGATTAACTCAGCTCTTGCCCCACGCAGACCTCCAGGCTCCTCTGCTGCTCTCTGTACCCACGCTTTTTAGTCTACAGTGCTGGGTGAACTGCAGACGCACTTCTGAGTGCGGTGCAGACTTCTCAGGATTTGCTTAAAAATCTGCTCTTTTAGTTTACCTCTCTGTTTGCCAAATGCAATTTTCACCCATGCTCCTCAACAGATGTAACTGTGCCGGGGCAGTCCCGCTGCATTCAGACAAACCCCTCACATTCAGGCCATCCTCATCCTGTATTAAATATTTGTGCGACAGCAATAAATTGTCAACTCCTTTGAGAAGGAGCTGCGAGTCAATTTGCCTTTACCTATCTCCTTGGGCAGCTGTTTACAGCTGTGCCAAACGAGCACTGAAAAATGAAGGCTGCTGTTGGGTTTTGGTAGTCACTTTGCTGTGCTGGGCAAGGAAGAGCCCAAGAACCTCCCCAGGCTTCCCCCAGGTGCCAGGGGCTTGGGCCAACTCAAAGCAAGCACCGGCAGGCTGCGACCCGCAGCCCGGGGTAGGGGCAGCTCCCCTTCCCATTACAAATAAATCACTGACTTCTGCTGGGCTACCACGTTACCAAAAAGAGGCATCAAACTAGATTGCCATTCCCATGAAAATAATTAACATCAGTCTTCAATTGAAGTTGAGGGGAAGAGTGCATATGAAAAAATTCTTTAGCTCTCAAGGGTTTTCAATATATACTGTATTTCAGCTGACAAGGTCCATTAATTTGAAAAAGCAAGGCTGCCTTTTAAGTGGTACCTACCCAGTGGTTTTGGTATTTTAGGTATGTATGCTTTACTCATCTTTTTCCCCACCACGACCCTTGGTAAAAATCCATTACTTGGAACACACATCTCACTAATTCCTGGCAAAAAGACATCGCGCAGAGGAGGAGACTGGTTTTAGTTTGGCATTTATGCAATTATTTGGTTCAATGCTCACCCTCCCTCTGTTATTTTCCCTCGGTCTTCCTTCAACTCTTAATGGTTTCAGATCAAATAAGACGGACGTTACCATGACGTTATCAAGGCTAAGAGCTACACAATCTATTTCCTGCTCTCAGCCACAAAGAGAACAGATTAAAGAGAAAACAAACTGCAAAATATCCTCAGGATTCTGGCTCTCTACTAGATGCTGAAATATCGAGGGAGTCTGTCAAATAATTCTGTCAGCATCAGCTTGGTATCATCTGCCTAGGAATAGTTATTGAAAATAAATGCATTCGCACACAAAGAAACATCTTAGCAGTAGGAACCCCTCGCAGGAGCTAGGTATCTCCTATAAATTTTTAAATCCCAAATGGTAAATTAGCATTCATGCAGGACCTACAGTATCACACAGCCAGCAACAGAGGTACAGTTGCTAGCGCAGCTATTACGGCAGAGCGCTGGTGGCTCGTTTCAGGAAATAACAGCAACAAAGAACTTGCTGACAAAAGAGAGAAAAGCAGAGCGAGGGAAGAATATACAATTAACCTTTGCTAGATCAAACAAAATGACAGATTAAAAAGTAACAGATAAAAAAAACCCCAAAAGTCTCTGCCGCAGGGAAGTAAATGACAATTTTGATTTTCCATAACACCACAAGCGTAGCAGACAGCCACGTTGCAGGCTGGGGGACAGAGGCCGCTGTCCCACGCATCCACGTCCCAAGCCAGTGGCAGGGCAGCAAGGCAGAGCTCTCCTCGGTGCAGCGGGGAGCTCGGCTTCGTCTCCCCGTGGGTCACCGTCCCGGCGGCAGGCCAGGGGCACGGCCAGCCCAGGGAGCAACGACTGATCCCGAGGGTTCATTAACAAGATCACGGTGTCTGCGATACGAAGATTTTCTTTATCTTTTTAAGCAGGAGAGGCTTATCTTCAGCGTGAAAGGGGGTTTTTGATCTGGGCTGCGCTGGACAGAGCTGGCACCAGGATCCACGTTGGCCTCTCTGCTCTCTCAGAAGCGCTTTGCTGAACACTCGGATAAAAGCAGAAGCTGTTTAACAACACGCCACAGACAGCAAAATGTGCTCTCAGAACGAAGATGATCGTACCCAAGAAAGGTGGAAGACAGCTGAGCGCTACGTGTCTCATGCTGCTTTGTGCATCCGAGACAGTCAGGAACAAAGTGCCCCCGAGGAGCGAGCAGTCACTTGAAACACGACAGACAGACAGAGGTCAGCCCTGCTGCCTGCAGCCTGTCCGTCAGGATCACTGAGTTAGGAATATCCGTGACTGAGGCCTTGAGCTAAGAGGTTGAAATTAGTATTTATTATCATTGTTCTTCAATGTTATGAGAGGACGTTTCATTATGTGCATAGTATAGGTTCAAATTTATATGTCTATGCTGATCTTTGTCAATAATTATTATTACTGAACAAGTACTGCAAAGTAACAAGAAAAATCCCTTTATTAAATACAGCAGAATAAATCACAGCAAAACTCAGTAGACACAGAGTACCTAACAAAGCCAGCGAGACCCATGTCATTAACGAATTAGTACAAGGTATTTATTCAAGTCATCACAAACATTATCAAGACGCTGTGTTCATTTAGAGCAGTAAACCAGTGAAGAAACAGCTCCTTGCTTCTTGTCTTAGAAAGCCAAGTGGGACACGTGGCTGCGGCATGAGGACACTGCCCCACGGTGCCGGTGCGAGATGCTCACGGCCGAGCTGAACACGGAGGCACCTGATAGTCATTCACCAGCACAGCTGCTTGTTTCTGCGCGTTCACCCAGGAGCAATTTCTGCATTTCTCTGGTCGGTCTAAGCACAACTTGCTTCTCTTCTCTTCTGCCTTCGAAAGATCCTGCCTCCTCCCAGACCGTCTCGCTTCTCCTGCAAGGCGATGCCTGGCGGCCCCAGACCTCCATCTCTGCTCAGCCTGCACGTGAGAACCCACAGCTGATCCTGGGAAGGGGGCACACCTGCAACGCACGGGAATGGGAAAGGCACCAGGTTCAGGGGCTGAAAACCAAGCAGGGAATCACTGTAATAATTTCAGTCTCCATGGAAACAAAAAAAATCCTGACTTCTCTCTCAGCTTTTAGATATCTTTCCCACAGACTCTGACGGCCTGGGAGAGAACTTGAAGACAATAACGGATTTTCTGCCTTACCTTTCCTTTTTAAGAAGATCTCTCCTCTAGGCACAGCTTGCTGATGGACTGGAAAAATAGGACCTCAGCAGGAGCCTGGTTAATAACCGGCATGGCTCACTTGGGGAAGCGTACGTCCCCAGTAGCTAGCAGTGCTGGAAGCTCAGGGCACTGTTCAAGCTGCGAAGCAAAGTGCTTTACATTTTCTATTTTCTTCTTTCAGTATCTGCTGTTTCAATAAACACATCTGCATCACAATGCATTTTGCTTCTTAAAACCCTGAGGCACCAACAGGGCAAGTGGGAGGTGAGGGAAAGGAGTCTAGAGCAAATATTAACTGGGAGAACTTTTTTTTATTTCAGAGCAACAAACTCTTCAGCTTAGTCTGACGGAGTACCTGTCACCGCCAGCATGCGGCTAACCGGGGGCGGGAGAGCAGGTATGTTAAGAATAATGAAAAATAGGCAGGGTTTGGGTACCAGATCCTGAGGAAATATCATCGGTGAACTTAAAATAGACTGCACAGGAGCCTCTGTGCACACAGAGGAGCACTACAATACCAAAGCGGGTTTCATTTCTACCCACTCAAAACAGGAACAGTGATTGGGTTACCGGGGATAAGAGAAGTTTCTTAAACTTACTGGAAGATGCCGATCCCCACTAGGGCAGTGTTGGGCTGCTCATCTGCCAGGGTTTCTGCAGCCATCTGTTATTCAGGAGGTGCTCCAAGGTTTCTGCACAAAGACAAGATGCTTTCCTGTGGGTCCCTGTTTATTTTAAGGGATCTCTCCCCCTCCCTGTGGTCTCTCTTGGGAATCGGTGGCGGTGTCCATGTGAAGATGGAAGTTTAACTGTCACTTTTTGGCAAAAGCCCCAAAGCAGTCTGGTGGTCTGGTTATGTACCTTTCCCGTTTCGCTCCTTCGTGGTTTAGCAGAGCATCCTCCCTCTGCTGCAGCGCTTGGAGCCATCTGCCAGCTGCTGCAACATTCGTCTCCTGCAGGCTGGAAGCTGCAACAGGCTGGGCCTTGACTTGACTCTCCACGTAGTCCCAGGGTGGCAGCGCACCGAGTGCATGAAGGATGACTGCTGTGACACCAGAAAGGGCAAGGCACCCCCGAAGCGCGTAACCGCAGGTGGGGCGATGGCAGCTGCACACCAGTGATTAAGTGCAGCAGAGGGTGTGTGGGCAGGTTCAGCCACATGTGAAGCTCTGCTCACGGGGAGCAATAGAAAGAGCCTTGAAGATAAACTTGCACACATCGACTCCACCTGCAAATTGGAGATGTCCCATTGCAGCTTTCTCAAACACCAACCCCACATGTAAAGCATTAAAGCAAAATAAGGCAGGCATAAGGGAACTTCTCTGCAGACCAGAGTGAAGATGGCAACATAACACACACCACATTGCTGTTTTCTGGATACAGAGATAGGGGAAGGGGACAGAGGCGACCTCCTCGCCTGATAAAACCAGTAAGCGTCATTTCAGGCTCATGTAAAGAGAAGCAACCCATCAAGCTGAGCAATTGCTGTCAGGAATATGGACAGATGCCTTGGCACAGGACAGCTCATTTATAGCAGCATGAAACCCTATCAGGGTAACAGTTCAACTGAGTCAATCAGTAAAATAACAAGCATGGAGACGACCCAATAAACTGCATCCTCCTGATCAGCGCTGAGAGAGCAGCTGGGAGCACCTCTGGCGAGCTGCACGCACAGCGACGTGGCCCGACACCGCTGCGAAGCCCTCGGCTCCAGCTCTGCCCACGTGCAGGCTCTCTCTGCCGGAGCAGCATCCCTGCTGAGGACGCGAGAGCTGGCTACATCTGCTGGATCCCCACCACCACCTCATCTCGCACCCTCTGTGCCCTTATTACTGCAACCTTCTTGCTGAACCAGGCTGACTGCAAAAGCACCCCAAGCCCCTAGCAATTTGTTAGAAACCCAGAGAACACACGGAGCGGCAGCTCACAGCAGGAGACTCTTTCTTCTGGCTCTACAACTGCTAGGCAGAACTCACTGGCAAAGTAATGCCAAGGAGAAAACAGGCTCTGGTTTGACCCAGGTGGATGTCAGCTTTCCTTAGACAGGGACACCAAGGGAAACTTTGCAACTCCGTTAACAAGCGGCCTGCTGGAAGACATGCAGCTTGTTTGAGACAACTCCCAAGGAAGAGCAGAAGGGACTGGCTAAGCAGCTGCCTTGTAAAGTCACAGAAAGGAAAACGGAAAATTTTCATACGGGTTACACCAAAAAAATGCCTGGGGAGTGCATGGGGGACAATAAGAACACAATTAATTGTAATTAAGAAGGTGCTTAAGTAGATTCCTGCCCAGCACAGCACTTAAGCACGTATGTCTACTTAAGCAAACATTTAAATCTCAGTGCTTTGATAAACTAGGGCTGCAATGCAGAACAAGGGCTTTGAGGGAAAGTGCCCTGCTTAATTTTAAGAACGGAATGGTCTTACATGGCTGCAACCGCGAAACAAGGTTGTTAACAAAAGCTACAAATCCCACATGTATATAGAGACCATGGTAATCCTGCCTTCATTTAATTTGCTTCCCTTACTGCCAGAGAAAGGCTGGATCTCGATGGCTCAGGGGAACAGGCTGCAGATAAGGAGCATTTCACCACCGATTTGCTGCTCCGAACCCAACTCGGATCAAGGGCAAGGAGAAGGTGTTAACGGGTCCTGAAGGACAGACATCTGTTGCACAACACAGAAACCATCCCAGCCCTGGAAGCGGCCTCAGCAGGACACGAGCCCGCTTCTTGGCAGGCTTTCAGCTGCACAAACGAAGGATGCCACCGGCTGCTTTGCAGAGGTCAGAGGTGTCATGTTTTGGTAGGGTAAGGTTAGCAACCAGTTTCCATTCCCAGCTTGTCTGGGAGAGATAATTAGGATGCCTCTCTGCCATGACATCAGGGAAATCATATCAGCATGCTTCATAAAAGCATCAATCGAAACAAAACAAACAAGAAACCCCAACAAATGAACAACAAAAAAAAACCACACAGCAAAACAGCTTGGAAATAAAAATTAACAGAATCCCTACACTTCTTCCAAAATCCACTAAAAGCAACTGCATCTACAAGCAGATAAACCAGTCCAATGTTAGCTAGAAAAAGAAAACCTGTTTACAGCAGGAGGGGTAAACATTTTGTGAGTTAACATAAATGGTTCCATCAGCACTGCAAAAAAGTAAGAGGAATTAAGAATAAAAGGAATAATATGAAAAGCACACAATGGATGAGGTTTCATTGGAAGAATGGGAGCCTATGCTATAGTTCAGAAATCTAAAAAGCTCCCTTATAATGAAAAAAGTATCAATTCCTTTAAAAAAAAATTTCTGCAATTTCTGATTAAAGAATTATTGGACGATAAAGGATCGTTCTGATCATCTTATCTGTCCACCTCCTTCATACAGACTGTGAAACAATTCCTGCTTCCTACCAATCCCCAGAAAGGAGTATCCAATCTCGATTTATAAATGTTTAGGTATGGAGAACCCATCACTGCCTTCAGTAGACTGCTCCAAGGGTTAACCACTCTCTCTGTTAAAAAGCTTATTATTTTTAAAAAGGCAAACTATGCTTTTATCACTGCTAACTTGAGACACACTTTTCTCCAAATTACTCTTCACAGGTTGCTGTGAATAGTGGGCAGGAAAGAAGAAAAGAGAAGAAAGAAAGAAAGAGAAAGAAAATAATGACCAATTGACAATTTAATTTAGAGCTAAATGAAAAACTTGTCAAGTGACAGAAAATTACATGGTTCTGTTCAGTACATTGCTGGGAAAACATCTATTGCACTTTGCATTTCCAGCTACTAATCCTGAATGTTTGTACCAGACAGTGCACACAAAAGGTTAGCCGCTCAGCTCAAAACTAAAATTTGCAGTCTTTGCAAAGAGGAGCGAAGATTATTCAGCAGGTATAATAGGCCAATATGGGATTAAGAAAAAAAAGGAGTAATTACCACTAAGGAGAAGAGAGATTTTATACTGCTATTAAGGAAAATCAGGTGTTTAAAAGGCTGGAAAAATGCACAAAATCATAATGCCTCTGAAGAGGACGCCTGTGTCATGCCGTACGCCTGTGCGGAAGGATGGGGGATCCGGGGCTGTGCCGACCTCCTAACGGAGCCAACTCAAAGACAGCTCTCAACAAGGCAAAGGATGTCGTCGCTGCTCAGTTTGGTGTGAGGGAGTCAACGCACCATTTGCAACAAGACGGCACAGCTCTCCAGCGTAAGCGGGCACAGCCCTGCTTCTTCCCAGCGTTCCCGTGTGTCACAGCGACCGTCAGCAAATTGGTGAGGAGAAATGGGCTGTGGTTGAGGCTTTCAAGTGAACAAGAAGAAAAGAAAGCATAACATCCAAAGCCAGAGAAGAAAACACACAACTTAACATAATTTCAATTGGAAATGCTTTGGAAAATGCCTTCTGCTCTGTTTAGAGGAATATTATGCATGACTACTGCTCTAAGCAGGTCTATAATACAAAGAGTTCACGATAACACAACAAAGTCATTGGAAAGTAATGAAGATCCTAAAGCAAGATCAGAGCAACACCAAGACTGCTGTATGACCATCAGATCAACGGACGCGAAGCGTCCGGAGGAGTCCAGAAGTACTCTGAAACAGCACAACTGGAATGACGGCCCCTCCATGTGAACACACACACGCACACACGTGCACATATTCATCGCCAGCCTTTGTAGAGCTGCAGTCAAGTGACGCCAAACAAAACCCCCTCAGTTCAGTGCAGAAACCTCCATCCTCAGGGTCGCTCCATGCACTGCAATCGGAACGCACGTACTGTTTTATTTACCTTTCGAACACGCGACGGGTCCAGAAAACTTGAAGTTCTCAAGTCTGAGATCAATGAACTAAACTTGTATCAGAAAATAATTTGTTTTCAGAAACGACTCTCCCAGAGCAACTGGCAGAGGAGAGTTAAAACAAGGCAAAAACTTTGCCGTTATTCAGCGAGATGGTTACAAAGGACGTACGTTGTCACGACTGTTTATGCCATAACCTAGCACATAAAACGACGGCACTGCTTGACGCAAGTCAACCATTCAGCTAAAGGTGCAGGACTGAAAACTCAGGAGCTGTAGGTCAGAGGCCCACAGGGGCAGGGCTGCAGGCAGGAGGAGGAGGGAAGGGAAGGGGAGCTGCTGGGGAGGAATAGCAAAGAACCTTGCAAGGCTTACTGAACCGCTGCAGAAACCCTCCGAGAGCACTATCCCCCTGCAAAGGGGACGTTAGCTCTTACTTTCCTTAGCAAGGAAACATAAACCTTGTGAAACAAATTTCGGTCATAGAAAATGTTTTGTAGCAGGGCCTTCCACTGCAATAGTTCACATAAAATTCAGATAATGAGTTTTTCCCTACTATACGTGAGTATGTTTAAACAGTAATTCCAACCATGTATTTGAAAGTTATGGCACTGCTGAAACGCCCTGCTCCCCGACTACGTCTATGCAGACTTTCATCATCATTCTCACCGCAGTAACTGAACAACTCACCAGCTTCCCCTTATAGCTGTAATTATGGGCTGGTTCCCCATTCACAAGCTTAATAATCTCCTCAGCCACCGGTAACTGTAGACTTCAGTTTGAATATTATATCCCTTATGAATTCCTACCATCAGAGCACAAACTTCATCTAAGTAGCACAACGGTTTTCCTTAGGTAACATTTATCTGCATGACATCTCCTAAGCCTGTTTTGCTCTCCTTCAAGACTTTAAGAAAACTGAACGTAGCTCTGTACGAAAGCAATGGCTCGGGTTATCCTGCGTTATGAGAACTGCCCTAGCCTTTGACAGACACCACAGTTCTGTAACTTTGAAAATGCAAGTGTCAGAGCGAACAACGGTAACTACAATGCTGATTTGAGCACTATGAGGTGCTGCAGAACAGGGAGAAGGAGAGGTCTGCAGGATCCAGTCATCAGATACCCAGGCACCCCCATTGCACAGAAGCAGACACCAAGCTCGGAGCACAGACGGGCGATTGTGCTACCCCATCCAGCTACGGTACTACAGGTTCCCAGGCTCCAGGGCTGTTGGTTCAAGTATCTCAGATCAGCAGAGATAATCTGAACATACACACGGCAAGGGCAGGGATACCTTGCTTAGTAAGGGGTTTGCAGAAGACGTGCACTAAGAAGTCTTGCAAAGTTTCTCCAGTGCCCTGTGTGCTCACCCTGGATGGTTAAGGGATGCAATGGCAACAAAGAGGATGAAGATGGAAGGTCTGTTATCATGAAGGCACAGACAGTCACGAATTAAGAACCCGTTGCAATAAGCAGATGCGTTACTTAAATGGTTTGTGTTGCTTTGTCATCGAAGCCCCAGGAAATGAGTTCTCCACAATAAATTCTGTCTGCTCATAAATCATTTGCTCAGGACAGCAGGATGCACCACAGCGCGCTGTTTAATCTCCTCCTGCATTTGTCACGCATTTGCGGCCAGAATCAGAAGCACTGAATTGTTTGCATATTCCAACTAGCAGCACATAAATCAGGTTACCTTATTTTCCCACCTCATGCCCAATACATTTAATGGTCTCCCAGCATTTACAGAGAGCTGTTACTAATCCCACTACAGATTTCATGCCAGGTTACGCATTTTGTCATGTAACCTCTGCTGATTCATGCACACTAATATGATGCTGTCTAGAATAAAGGCAGGGGAGTAAGGTGCAGAGAGGACTATGAAATACTTTTTCCACTACCTACATGTTGCCTTGTTGATTCATAAACCTCCAAAGCCAGAGGGCCACAGAGAACAGAATACAACGGAATTATTTTAACTAAAAGATTCATGCCTGTGCTCTGCTTTGTATGGACTGCTGATTAGGGCTTGATGTGATACCCCTGTTCTGTATCTATCTACAAAAAAAATTCCTACTTTACTGGAAAGTCTCCTTTCTGTACTACCCTGATGCAATCCTCTCATACTGGGCACAAACTATGAGTTCGATCTCACTGCAAACTGTCAGCAAGAACCTCACCCAAACCATCAGCTGTGCAAATTCATCTGAACTTCTGGGAAATGCTAAAAAAAACCCCTTCTGATGCTAAGCACAGAAACAGTCTAACACTTCCCACTTCAAAAATAACCAGGGAAACTCCATTTTCCTCATCAGCATCTTTAGCTGATTTTCTTACAGAGAAAACCAAGAAGGAAGGGAGTCATGGCATCTGGAAAAGGCAAAGCACACAGAGTAATTGCTTCCTTTCCCCAAACACATTCTCAAATGCTCAGAGCTTAAATTAGTGCTTGAAAAGAAAGGCGCTTACTTGAAACTGGTTTCCCACATTCTCCCATAAATTGCCAGTGTAGGGACGCAAACTCCCCGCTTCTCCCCCCGCTCCTGAAGAACCCAGGTTCAGCTCTGAAGTAACAGGGCTCCCCCCCAGCTGTGTAATTTCTTTGGTACGGATCAAGTCCTGCCACACTACAAATGAACAATTTGTACTGGAGCACCTAACACCAGCATATCTATTTATCCGCATAATGAATACACACTTCTAAAAATTAGCATTTCTGTTTTCTCTCTATCCATTTTCCCCACACTTTTGTCCTCTGTCTGCTGCTCACCTGAATTTTCCTTTCCTATTTTTTTGTTAGGTTCAGTCTTGCTCCCCTACGCCACAGTATCTGTTCAAAGGCACAGGCTTTAACGTACCCAAATAAGTGGAAATGAGACAAAAAGAAGAGTTTGTTCGTCATCAATTGGGGAAAATATAGGTACTTTTGTGAGTTTTGGCAATGATCAACACAACATTGTTTCTGAGTGAAGGTTCAGTCAATATAATAAAGCAGATTGCCCAATGCATCTTCAAAGGACAGTGAGGCCATTAAAACCCAATGGGGACTGTGCACGCAACTCCCATTTACAGCTGAAAATTTTATCCTTAGTCACTACTGAGAGCGTAATATCCTACTTCTGCTGAGAACTCATGCAACAAATTAAGGTCCAGCAGCAGGGAGCCTGAATATTGTCAGATAATGAAGGAAAATTAAGTGGCCAAAAATAGAATCAAGTTTTAAATTATTATTTTTTGTGTGTCCATGCCTCCTGTCTTGGACACCAAAGCCCTACTTTCTCTCCAGAAGGGATCTGAACCAGAAGGCTGGGAGGGCAGAGGGGCAGAGCAGAGAGAGCACACGGTCCCAGCGCAAGCCCCAGTCTCCATCTGGACGCTGCTCCCCGCTGCACATCCCTTCTCTGCCGAGAGAGGAGCCAACCCAGACTCTCCCCATGGCTTCAGGGATGTGAAGCTGCAGCTTGGTGCCATCTCTGCCACCACGAGACCTTGCCCTATCCCGGGTACCAAGCACAGAGCACAAACATACTGTTTATGTGACCACCTCACCACACAACGAAGATATTTTAGAGCCGTCTCCTCACTGACTTACAAACACAAACTGGTTTCTGAGCAGACCACTGGCTACTCTTTTGGCAGGTAATTGTTTTCTGTCCCTTCAACTCAAAGGCAGGCTGGCACTCAAACTTCAAACTGTCCCCGTGGCGAAACGTGGATCCTTCTCTCCTGCCATAGGCTGGGATCCCGGGATCACCGCAGCTCCCCTGGTCAATCTCTGAAAGAAAGAAAACAAAAGTTGCATGGGGAGAGGGCTCTGATGCCGAGCTGGCGCAGCGCCTGCCGTACGTCTGCACTGCGTCCTGCTTGCCAGCGCTCTGGCAAAGACATCGCATCCCGAGGGAGCGCTGGTCCCCTCCGCACCGTCCTGCGCGGGGGGGGGGGGTCCGCAGCGGCGCAGAATGCAGCCAAGATCGGTCTTTAACACACGGATTTTACCCCTGTCACTGAACGGCCCTCCTAACCACCTCTCCTAACTGCTTCCTCACGCTTAAATAATCACAACTAAATGCAAAATACAGCGATACCCAAGGCGATCCTCATCTGCATCTGCTTCAAGGACTTCTTTCGAAGCAGACCGACCACGTGTCACTGAAGGGGACCTTCAGCACTCTTCGGCAAAGAGGACACGGTTGGGATGTTTTGCTGGACCGCGACGTCTGCTGTCTCTCCCTCCCCTCCTACCCCCCTTTCCATTTCTCCGTGTGGTCCCGAAGCAGACAGCTGGCGCCTTATTCCATGGAAACATTCAGTTTATCTCTTGCTGCGCAGGTATTTTGACTTCAAGTAAATCACGGACATAATTTTCTGTTATCTTCTGCTCCGTACAATTTCATTTCAAAAGGGCTCCCTGCTCTGTATCACTATTAGCTACAAAACTTCATTCCTTTACAGCCTCCTTAGTGCTCCCACATTATTTATCTGCTTCATATTCATCTCGTCTTCCGCATTCTCTAGTTTTTATCCCCATCATCTACGATCAGCCTCGCTGTCTTTTCTCCCCGTTTTCAATTTCTTACACCAAATTGGAAACTTCTTTTATGACATTTTCTTTACAGAGGAAAATCGCATAATCCGAGATTTGCATTACTCCATCTAATATTCCAATTTGGTTTGAATAACAACCAGCACCTCATTATTATTCTGACTTTGAGCAACTTAGATACAGGTGTATTTTGAATAGAAGTCACGATGAGGCACCCAGTTTCTGCTACCGCTGTATGCATCTTGAACTAAAAAGTCACTGTCAGGTAATGAAGCATCCCAAAAATAATTTAACATAAATTAATATTAAAGTTTTCATGAAATAGGTTTCTTTTTTGCCTGTCAGTGAAAACCGTTTGCCAGGATTTATGTATGTTCCTGCAGACTCTGAAAATCTAAATGTTTAAGATCTGTGCTTACATATAAGGGACAAAAAATAAAGCCGTTCGGATATTAAAGTAGCACTGAACTATACATTACTCTCAAAAAAAAAAAGAAAAAGGCAGGAGACAGTGCAAATCGCAGAAAGAAAATTCAGCTTTAAAACTCAAGAAATAGTAACAAGATCAAAGGGTAGCACGCGTACTTTAAACACGTATCATTGTGACCTGACAGACACATGGGAAACTGATAACGCTTTCTGCTACAAGGCAACAGCCTTTAAACATTAATTTTTGTTATTCCTTTCCTTCTCACACCTTGAAGTCCTGAAATACAGTATTAGCAAGTAACAGTGCTGGCAAGCTGTCCCGCAGGGCGCCTTTCATCCAGCGTCTCCAGCTCCTGCTGTCGCCGAAGCCTGCGCTGCTGGGTGCCCTGGGGAAGGAACGTTGCCCATCCCAGTACCCACTCTGGTTGCTGATACTTGCTCAGAAGGAGATGGCCACTAACATGTCGCTCCAGCCACCTCTTAAAACAACGCACACGGCGTTAAGGGCCAGGGTGAGCAATGCAGTCATCTCCCAGCCCGCTTCGTACCCAGCGCTGCCGGGGCCACAGTGAGCAGAAGTGCCAGCACTTCTCAGGCCGCTCCTCCACGCTCAGAGGCTCTTCCAAACTCTATAACACACAGACACGCAACGTATTCCTGCCGCACCTGACTCCAGACAGCCCTGTCCTCCTAAAGCCCGTGGGAGTTTTGCTATTACATTCAGCAAGGCTAAGATTTCATCGCCGACCTGAAGATCTTCCCTCTGCGCGTATCTGTGGCTCTGGAGGGACGGTGGCCACGGGAACCCCGCCGAGGGGCTGCAGACAGACATCCTAAGGAGCTCCAGCTACTGCAGAAGCCAAGGGAGCTACAAGTGCTCAGCATATTCATTGCTTTTGTAAAATGAGGACATGCTCAGGCTACCAGATATTCAGAAAAAATGCAGCCAAGCAAAGAGAAATAAGTCCCTTTTGACCCTCTGCTGAGAAAGAATAAAGGTAACAGATGCTCGCAGGGTGCTGACTGAATGGTCCCTCCCTCCCTCGTGAGCCTGCGCGGTCCTGTTCTGCCACGCTGCACGGACCCAGCTGGAACATTGCTACGGACAGGGAAACCACTGGGTTAAGAAGGGGGGAGAAATGAAGAATGAGAGCTCCCATTTTGCACGCAGAGCTAGCACATTTTATTACATGAGAGGTCAGAAAATGGAACTTCTGTCCTGAGAAAATCCCCTGGTTCCTACATTTCTTTTCATACACAGTAAGATTCATGAAATATTTAGCAGAGCAGAAATTCCAAAAATGAGTGGTTCAGAAATATCAAAACGTGTTACTTCAATAAGATTGAAACATTTCTCCTGATGAATGTTTAAGTAAAATCACTTCCACATTAGAATAATAAAAGTCAAAACTAAACAAGAACATCTAAATCAAGTGTTTTGACATTATTTAAATGAAACAAGTTGAAACGAATCTTTCAAAACTTCTCCATCAAATATTGTATCATGCAGATCAGATTTTGACAAAACAGCATTTTCTAACGGAAAATGTTTCACCAGAAATTTTTCATCAGCTATTTATGCTATTTGTCTTCTGGTGGTGGGTGGAGAAACCGGGTCCCTTTGCTCAGCGCAGAGGCAGCAGCCTACGCAGCCAGTGACTAATGAGAGCACGAACCTGGCTCAGCCCGCGGGGGCAAGGAGCCGGCGTGGGGAGCCAGCGCTCGGCCTCCGCTCCTCTGCGCGGCTGCACGGAAACACCGCAGGCGCCCGAAATTTAGGCCACTCTTTTCCTGGGGTTCTGGGGGAATTTCTGCTCCTGCCCAACTCGGCTCTGGAGGAAAACGAGGATTTTGGAGCTGCGAGCAAGCACTGCACTAGTAAAATTCCAGTTTCTGGAAAAAATATCCCCAAGATGTGGGAGCACTTCGAGGCCGTACCTGAGGAGATCACACAGATGTTACTTCTAGTCAGAAAAGACCCTCAAGAATACATTTAACATCACACGCACTATTTTGTATGTGTTATTAACTTCGCTTAAACTAATGAAAGCTAATAGTGTCAGGTGTGTATCTGAAGGAACCAGGACCAGGGAGCTCCTGTTGCTTCGTTCTTTTTGACTCCAACAATGAGGAAAAAAGGATCTAAAGAGGAAACACTATGAGGAGGAGGAGGTAAAGTGAGAAGAAAAAGCCCTTTCTGCATATCTTTGCCACATCCCTCCCACCTAAAGCACTGTTGCCGGGCAAATGCAGAAACTGAATCTAGCAGGCTCATTAAAACCGTGCGGCATAACATCAAATCACTCCTGCCAAGGTTTATACGAGACTTAAATACAAGTAACACGACCCTGAGAGCAGTTCAGGTCAACACATCATAAGCTAAAAGCCTTCATGTCTGTTGGTTCAGCAGTATTTCAGTGCTAGTGTTTTATGACATGAGTCAATACATTTAATGGAAAAGCAGAGCAGGAAAGATATAAACACTAAGTTTTTTGACAGACTTCCACCATCAACAATATTGGGGGGTTAGGTAATGTAGAACCTAAAAAAAAGAAAAAATTACACATAATCAATGAAAACAACCTGCACGTTACGCGGGCTTGTCGGCGAAACCTGAGAGCATTTCACTAGCCAAAAATCAAAGACAGCGCTGCACGCCAGGGAGCTTCGATAGCTAACTCTGAACAGCAGCAGCAGCAGAACTAGTTTCAGATAAGTGCATTTTTTTCCCCAAGTCTCCTAGGATCAGGCAACTTAAGATGTTATTGTTTGTTCTCAATTTGACTTATATACATGTGTATGAATACCTTTACATGCAGCTTGCATGCAGGCATCTATATATAGAGTTCTGTATTTACATATAACATATATGTAAAAACAGCTGTGGAAACCCAGCGAGCTCATCCGACCAAGCACCTTGGGCAGCAGTGATTTGATTAAAACCAGAAAGGTCAGTAAAGGAAATCTTCAGCTCCAGCTCTGCAGAGCTCCTAAGCCTCTTAGCACCATGGGGCTAAATTTCAGCTCTAAAGCTAAGCTCTCCAGAGCCAAACACTTAGTCAGCATTTCAACAACAATAAATATCGTTTAATCATCCCCTGCCTGCAGCATGGTAGTAGTTCAGAACACAGACCTTAGTCAGCTTTACCCAAACTAACCCAATTCCAACAGAAACCCAAATGAGATTAGTGTGTGTGTTTATAAATCTCGTTTTAATTTTAAATTATTACTTTATATTAAAAATATACAAATATAAGACTAAATTAAAATTTGGTTTTGTTCTATTTTTTCATGTTTTAATATTTCTGTCTCTTATCACAGAATTTTATACTATTGATTTACTTTTATACGATTGCTTGTAATAACCTCAAGCTCATCAGTAACAGAAACATGTTTTTCCCCACACCTGCCCTGTGAGGAGGACCAAGCATCTTCAGGCCGCCGACGGGGAACATAACTGCAGGAGGATTGCGGATGATGTTATGGGAGCCTGGATCCTCTTCAATGAACCCTAAATTTCTCAAGAACTTTTGAAACGTTACCTGAACGATTTATACCCAACCGTTACGAGGGGTTGACCTGGGAACTTTCAAAGAACCATTTCGATGGCTGTGGAAGGCATCAGCTCTAAGGGAGGGGATTCTCGGAAGAAGTCACCTGAGATTAAAGGAAAGAAGGGAGAAGACCCAGGACCCCAGGAGGCTGTAAGCCCTCTCACAAGCCAAGCACTAAATTGCAGTATCAATCAGCTGCTATAGCTGTGAGAAAGAAAAGACATTTCCAGCAAAACGGAGCTTAATACAAATTTCTTCTGACAAGCACTGGAAGTCCAAAAACATTGTTCACTATTATGAGAGAACGTCTGTTTAAAAGGATAAAAGTGGCTGCAGTTGAGACATTGGAGATTTAGAAGTAATCTTCATGAACATTAATGAGCCAGATCCTCAGCTGGTAAAGACTGACACAGCTTAATTGAAAATCAATGCTGTCACACTGATTTACACCCGCTGAGCATTTGTTCCAAATGCATCCAATCTTGCAGTGCAGATTTGAAAAAACCTGATTCCAGATACCTCGCATTTCGTGTACTCTTCCCAGTGCAAATATGCTTCCTATTTGATCACAAGTGAAGCAGAAGGACCTGGCTGGCACCCCTCCTCAGGAACCCTACATTAAAAATTTGATGGCATATTGCCCTCCTCAGCATGGTCCTTCCAACAGGTCCTTGAATCTGTGCATCAATAAATCTCTTAGGCATAACTGTGTCAGCACTAGCAACGGGCTTTATGATTCCATTATGCTTAAAACGTACACTAAAACTTGAATGTTTTAGGATAGATGGCTATTTAAACATATCCTGTAAGCAATACTTTGCCCTTCTATTAGGCAGATTTTTGGTCTTCACTTTATATAGCTCCATTAGCTGTAATTTTCCCCTCGCAATTAGGAAGAAGCGTGGCTGTAAAACTGATACTGGAACTTGTTAGTAAGTTGCATATAATTTCATAATGTATTTGGCAAGTGCTAATTGCCTCTTACTTAAATGTCTCTTGCTTCGTAACTCAAAGCGGTTGCAAAAACTAAGAGAGTTTTATGGACCCGGCTGACTGGAGGTTAGCTTAACCTCGGGATAGCGCCAGCATGGACTTTAGGCACGGAGTGTATTTCTTTGTTCATGCACAAATCCATTTTGCAAGGTCAGTAAGCTGCTGTACAAAAACTGCAAAGATGCCCAGAAAAAGAGAAAAGATTTGAACGATAGGCAGAGAGTAGCCTGCACTTCTAACACATGCAAAGGACAGAGTCCCCAGGGAAGGGTCGCTCCTTCAAGGCTCATCAGGGGACAGCAGAGCCAGGAGACTCCCTTTTTTTCTTCTCTAGGAGGTTATGGACATAGCAGAGTAGAGCGAAACAGGCAGCAGCTGTGCAGGTAAAGCTGATGAGTAGGGAAGGGAGAAGCACGTTTGACATTGGAAGCTCCATACAACAGGACACCAAGGCATGAATGATACTGGTGATCCCCAAACCGACTGGTGAGGTCACAGGGAGCCAGAGCAGCCCAGCCTTGCTATAGATCAGGCTACCAGTAACATCGAAGCGAGTCAGAGGAGGAAAAAGTCAAGCTCCTTATAGATCCAAAGTTCACAGAAGATGAACAGCGGCGTAAGGAAGTCCCTATATCATGTGCTTTGCAACTTTATGTGCTATGCTATAGGGTAAGCATAAGATTTATCAAGAGACTGAAAGAGTATGTCCACATTGCCCTCTGGATGAGACCAACAAACCAGACAGGATCTCAAAGCAGAGCCGGCGAGTGCTTTCGCCCATCCGCGGCTGGCCGGGAGGGGTGCAGCAGCATGCTCTGCCCAGCTGCCAAGAGTCAGCCGCAGACAAACGTGGCAGGAGACAGACATCCCAGCTACCGCGGAGAGCAAGCTTTCAGGCTGGTACAGTCACAGCCCCTAAGACTGAAACAGTACCACTAAGATGCTCCCTAGACAATCAGGCAGGATTTGCCTTTTCCTTCATTCAATTCCATTCTCTCTTATCTATGTCTCTCTAATGACTCTTCTGCTGACCTGGTCCTGCAATCCTGTAAATACTCCAGCATCGTGACCCAGTCCCCTCTTCAAGGCGCTGCTCAGCCTGCCTGGACATGCTGGCATTTAGTCCAGCTAGGTTTTCTGGTAGGTCAGGTCCCTTCAGGCTCCTAACTGCTATTACTTTAGCATCAATCAGCAGCACTACTCTGGGCAGGTCCTGGCCTGAACGCAACATGACACTTCCCTGAAACATGGTAAGTCCCAGGGAAACACTTTTAAATATGAATGAACACTAATGTGCATTTAGGGTCCTTGAAAGAAACAGATTTAAATGTTACTGCTGATGTCAGTGGAAGCTGCTGGTACTCAGGCGTTTCAGGAGCAGCCCCCATGTCTAGATGAAGATTTATGTGCCTACTTTTATGCATCAGAGCTGAAAGAGTAAGCCATCCCTGGTATCAGCAGGTCATAGAGAAAACTGAAAGGCATTCGAGTGCTTTGAAAAGAGATTTGAGATGACAACAATACCAAAAAGAAGCTGACATCTAAGTGGAAGTGTTCTTGCGTGTCTGCGCTGGAGGCTGCATCACGGAAACAAGCTCCCGCTCCGCTGTCGGATGGAAGGAGAGCACGCTCTTCGGAGCAGTGCGTCCCGAGGAAGCTAAGGACCCTAGGTGGTCACGCCGAATGTGGACACACAAGATGGAGATTTCTGGAAAATCTAAAACCAACTCAAACCAGGAATCTAAGAAAAGCTTCAGCTAGAATCACCGGTCACTTACATGAGTTAGAAGGAATACTTTCCCATCACACTTTCTCTAACTTTGCAAATACCTACAACAACAGTAAACACAGAAGCTTATGACAGAGTTCAGCATTCGCATCCTAATGCATTTCATGAGTTTCTTTTGAAAAATCCCAGTATTAACTTTTATTTCATTTGTAATACTCCAGACTAGTCAAAATTTAAAGTAGTTGATACCACTAATCTACTGGAACCATTGATTACTCAATCTCATTTTCTCCCGCAGACACAGTCTGTTGCCATCAGCTGAAATTCGCCAACTCTTTTCCAATAAAGCAGATGAAATGGCAACGAAACATTACCCACCCAGTCTGCTTTCATGGAAAAGAAATCATGAAAGCTGTTCTTATTGGAGCAAAGCTTCAGTTTTAAGAAAAAAAAATCTGCAGAGCTTCAATATATTTAGAGAAGCTTCTTTCTCTCTTTTCTCCCAAACAACTGTACCCATCTCATCCCTGATCCTTCTCAAACAGGTGAATTCTGAGACAGACACTTGGATTACCTTCATATGTTGCTTTGAATCCCAGCAAGTTGCTGACACTGTCTGTCTGGAAGAGGAGCCACATCTGGTGGTGTGTGCTAACGATGAGATCAGGGACTGTGGTGCCTGTCAAGCTGCAAAAATAATAAGAACAAGTAAACAACCTGTACATCTCCCCAAACTTATTTTCCCACCAAAATAAAGGCCACATATACCTCTGCAGGAGCAGAAAATAACAAGAGCAATGCCAACACAATTAAGAATAACCCCAAAACAGAACACTGTCCAAAAACCTGATAGATTTTCAAGGCAGTGAGTCTTTTGCCATAGTTGAGGGCCTGCAAGTTATCATCATCACCACTATAATAATTACAATTTAGTACCATTATTGTAATATATTATATCCAGCATCAATAGTAATCATTTCCTTTCTCACTGAAGCAAAACACAAGCAAACAAATAGAATTCCCAGGACCCATATCGGTGACTGAAGCCTCTTAACTGCCTTTAGAGGTATTTTCTAGTGTTACAAAAATTTACTTTCAACACATTCTCTGCTACATTTCTATCCTGACAGAGAAGTCTCCACAAGGATCCAAAAACAACCCCTGAAGACAAGGCACAAGCCTCAAATCTGCTGAATGCCCTGTGAGCCCTTGAAAAGTGCTACTAAGCCAGGCAGTACATGGGGATGATCAGGACCTTGCCTACCCTTCAAGGATACTCCTAGGAGAGTTGAAGAGATCTAGAAAAATGTCACCAATATATCCGTATTAATGAGCCGTGTGTGGCTCATTCAGCCTTTGGGATTAATCACCTCACAGTGGTTCAAGGCAGCTTTAGAGTTTTATCCCCCACCCACACAAGCACCAGCGTAGGCACTTACACACACGCAAATGCCCGCTTTGAGCACAGCTCCTTCCCTTCCCTCTGCTTCTGAAAACAGAGTAACAGCGCGTGGGAAGGGATCATTACTACAGGAGTATGAGTGCTATGTTGCCTGTCTTAGTGGCAGTGTTTAATGTTGTTATTATACTATTGCTGCCAAGGTATCATCTGTGATAAATTTATAAATTACCTTAAGTGCAACTACTGCAAGTGGATAGGTGGGGTTTTTTCTGTAGTGTTTGCTTAAATCTAAATACATACATATGTATAGATATGGCTTCTGCCTGGCACCGTTCTCAAGTACAATAGCAGCACCTGAAAGACATCTTGATAAAATTGATCCCCGAGCTCTCAAGGCAGAATGATTGCAAACCAATACTGCAAGGCAACAAACCCAGCAGCTGTGCGTTGATAGCATCCTGTGAATAAATGTAACTTGCAACCTCCAGGCATAATTGTTGCAATTCCCAGTTTCCTGGGTAATCGGAGACAGCATGGCCGAGCTGCCAATTACTGTTTGTTTAGAGTGAAGGCAAATGACTGCTTGAAGAGTTGAGCTACTTATCCTACTTGCTTGACGTTCTTAACACTGGCTACCTGCTGAGCGCCAGATTCTTTCCAACAGCCTTGCAGGTATCTAGCGTAAATGGGACCGACCTTGCCATACACGTAACCCTCCTCCCCATCCCAGAGACATTCACCAGTCACGTACGCACCAGGGACCACTGTAACACCGGAATCCAGTCACCGCTCAAGCTTTGGCCGTGGAATCTGGAGTGGGTTTTGCCCTGAAATCACATTCGTGTCTCCCAAGCCCATCAAAGTTCTCCCAGTTCTGCCCCTACCTTTGCTCTGTTATTGCTTTGACCCGCATCAGAAATCTTATGGCTACCAGGGTGCTGGTAAATTAAGAAGTAATCTTGTTTTAATGACTGTTTTGCATCCAGAGTTTGATGGGGAGTGCAGAAGAAGTGCTACTGTTGATTCTTCTCAAGTTATTTAAGCAGCAGACAGGCAGGAATGAGGAACACACCAAGAGAGAAGCCTTCAGAAAAAGGCGCTTCAAAGGTTTTTGCATGCTCTCCCATTCCACTTTAACAAGCTGAATGATTGATTTGGGTGCTTGTTACTTTAGGGAATAAAATCCTCTCTGCAAGTCAGAAAGCTCAGCCTAACAATCTGTTATGTTCTCCGAGATGCATTTTACAGGGATGTGAGTGAGACTGGAAACAAATGGTCCTTCATACCTCAGTTTGGGATAACGTCTGCTGCTATGCAAGTTGATTCAAATGTACTTCTTGATTTGAAAGGCTGCAGGACTGAGTTCCTCTTGAATAGCCAAGAATAAACGAAGAGTAGTAAGAAAATTGGAACTCCTGTCGTTGATGGGGTTAGGTTTCTGCATGTTGATTCCTCTAAAAAACCTACAGCTGGTATCCAATGGATACACCTGATACCTACTGCCAGCTGAATTCATGCAAGAGGGCAGCAACTGCTGAGAAACACTGTCCATGGACCTTCAACCACATTCGTTACAAATGGAGTATTTCTGTGGTCTTCACACCTCTTTCACATTTCATTAGTTTTCAACTTATCCTCTCAGATTAAAAATAAAAATAAATAAATTTCCCTGTTAGGACTAGCATGAGCAATTTAATAGAAAGTTCTCCTGCACTGGGAGAAGATCCCATGCACTACACCTTGTGCCGACATTCTCACATATTCCAAATTTGCATTAGCAAAGTGTTGAGTAGCTAATACAGAGTGAGAAAACGTGGAATGATTAAAATCAAATCTAGGAAAATCTTCATGGGCTTTAGGCAAACAAAAAGGGATGGAATGAGAAATGATTTCAGCAAGTTATTACAAACTACTCCCCTGGCAGTAATTTGCACATTTTGACCAATCAGCTGTGAAATGTTCTGTGACACTTTAATTACAAACACTTCTGCAATAATCAGACTTTACATTTATATACGTTGCAGGTTAGAGTTCCTGACCTAAGTACCACCGGTGTTCATGTTCTGAAATGAAATGTAAAGTAAAATGAACCTCAGAGAAACAGAGATTTCGGAAAGACATGCAAACATCAAGATAAGTGAAAATGGAGTGGGAGGCTGATTCATGTGGAAAAACAAGCGAAGAGGAGGTATTAAAAAACACAATATGAAATATCTCTACCAGTTGGAAAGAGTACAACAGCTTTGCTAGAGTAGGTTTTGGAGAGTTGTTTGCTCTTATACATTTTTTATTAGATAGAAAAGAAGGGAGTCTTTCAAGTTAAGACACTAAAGCTGGATGCTGGAGGCCCTGGTTCCAACACCCCATTCATCACTTAAAACATTCCTTCTGAAAGTCACGGTGACTTTTCCCTGCTTCTGCTCCAGTGCCTGGCCTTGCAAGCGCTCTCAAGACATTTGAGGCTTTGACAAACACCACTGGCTTACATCGTCCCTCAAAAGAGGCAATGGTTACGCCAGCATGGCAAGAAGCCACGCTTTCAGAAGCGGTCAGGACCTGGACGCAGTCACGGGGCACGCCTGAGCTCTAGAATAAGGACAAAATGCCTGTAGGTGCCCAAAGCTGACCTGAAGTCACTGGGTTCAGGCAAGCAGCACACCTTTGCCTTAGCACAGTGCTAGGCACGACTCATGATTTGCTCTGCTTTTAGACTCTCCCCACTATTTGCCCACACCGGGTAACTTTGTGCTTGCAGTACTGAATTGCATTGCTCCGAACAGACATGCCAAGAGCGAGATAGATTTCCCGAAGTACTCAAATGTATAGCACCCTGAGGTCTCCAACAGCTTTTAAATTTTGGATTTCCATAAAGCTACACAGTATTTTACTTTAATGATTCAGAGAAGCTATAGCAGAATCATTGTTTCTTCAGTAAAGTGGATTTGAATGATATATAATTAGCACAATTACATTTGAATGATACACAAATTGATTTCTCACTGACCCTTCAGAAAAGGGACAGAGAGACTTTACTGGAGGAAGAGCAAACATAAACCATTAACATCAGCAGGTTAATGAGAATAAACAGCCTTCTGAAAGATGATCAAGGCTCACTCTTTTTCTTCAACTGTGGCATTTTCTAGAGGCTGTTATAAAAGATCCTGACTTACCCCTATGCTACACAGGGATCCACTTCCACTGCAACCACTTCCTCAGCATGGTGCAGATTCAGTGGGGCACGCTGTGTACGTAAAACTAAAATTCAGAGAGATGTGCAAGTTTAAAGGGGGAAAAACCTCTCTGTGGTGTGCACGCTGACTGCCACCCTCCATCAAAACCCTGAGGTCCCAGCACGTGCTTTCCTCCGAGCACCCAAGAGCTCTCACCAACCTCAAAACTGCCTAAAAACCAGCAGACACCAGAAACTGATGCTTACATGCTGTAAAACACGGTTCAGGGAAAACCCTCGCCTTCGATCTACTAACCCACACGCTCCTTTGCATCATTCTGACTGACACACTCCTTCCAACTGAAACCAAAACCATCTCCAGTTATTAAGCACTGAGTAGGAGATGGCAAATGCCAATACAGAGCCCATTTCCCTTTTATTCCCTGTATTAGCTGCACTGTAACATAAAGCACAAATCTTCTAAAAACAATAGACGGACAGCACAGCAATTCTTTATTCTAAAACTGGCAGCATCAGAGATTTCATCTCTTCCTTCAGCATGGCTGGACTGGCCCTGTACTGGTCCAATGTCCTTTCTTCATAATTAAAATTGAAAAAACCCAACAAAATCAAAAAATAACCCCAATAACACCCCCCACCCCCCAAAAAAACCCAACCCATATTTAGATGGGAAACACTGATACAGGAAGGCCTGGAAGGAAAGCAGGACTACCTATCATGTTTCCAAAGAAACCTCCACAGAACATCATATCCGCAAAATAACGGGTATACATTGAGGGGGACCAACTCTCAGCCTTGAAGCAGCGCATGTCATCGCGTACACAAATGCACACTGGGTGTAAAATGCTCGGAATGTCACTCAGAGAATGGATTTACAGGCACTTTGCGCTGTTAAAAATGACTGCACAAGAAGGACAGCACAGGAGAGAATGATCCAAACAGCTCTCAGTTTCTGCCTGCTTTGCCTTTACTCTTGTAGCCGAACTTTAATCCTGTTCACTCAGCTCCCTGGACAGCCTCAGCCTCTCTCTAAGGGGCCCCGACAAAGGCGGTGCAAAGAGAAGCGAAGCAAAGAGCTAACAGCCTTTCTGTCAGCTGAAGTCTAAGAAAATGTGATGGGAGAAGAAAACACCCAGAACAGTCAGCTCCACCAAAAATGACAAGCAGCACATAAACCATCCAGCAGACTGGGACTCCTTCATCCAAACACATCAGCTACATCTTGTAAGGCACAACGTCGGTGTGGATTTCTCACAGGGACAAAGGACATGCTACTTACACGTAAAGCACAGTTTTCTGGTCTCCGACTTGTCCTCCATCACCCACTGTCAGAGTGTCATATCCTCTTTCTAGTTCAAATTCTTCAAAGGTGAGTTTGATAACCTGGTAAAGATGCAGCATGTTAATATGAATCAACTGCCAAGACAGCCAGCAGATCCTCTTGTCTTGTTTATTTATCTGTTTGTCTATCGAGGAGCAATTTATAAGAGCATTAATATCTTCAGGACATCACCAAAGGTGACCGTCCTCGCTTTTTATAGCACTGTAGCAATTCTTTCCAGACAGATTGAGCTCTTACTGAAATTACCTCTCAGCTTTTTCTGCTTTATCTATTGATTTTCTAGATGACTTTATTGATAAAGATATGTGTGTTGGGATTTCAGCGTGCTTTTTTCACCAGGTACTGCTACAATTTCTTTCATAAACCTGAGATTACGGTGATGGATTTGAATGTGCATATAGGCAGCGTGTTTGTTACATACGGTGCAAGCGGAGAGTCTTTCCTTTGCTCTGTGCTGCTCAGAAAGTTCCCCTGGTTTTCAGAAGCTTCTGTCAGACCAAGAAAGGCTTTACGTGAATTACTGCTGGGGTAGCTCAAGGAAAGCATCTCAAGCTGTCTGCAAACACCATCATCACAGTATCTGTCCACGGCTGGTTGCTTCCCGAGTTTCCTCTCCTGCTCTATGCTAACCTTCCACCCCCACTCGATTTACATAGCCTCTACGTATCATTTGGGAGCAGAGGTCCCATGGAAGCCGAGAGGTTTGTGTTCCAAGTCTCCTGGCTGCTTTTGGAATCTGTTATTCTCAAATAACTGGAAATCACAATGTGACTTAGGGGACAAAGGTCTTAATCCAGCCTCGGACAGTGCAGGCAAACAGAAAAGGAAGAGAGATTAATTTACAGAAGTGCTTTACATTGACAACACCAGAAAAAAAAATCAATGGGAACTTTGTTTCTTGGAGGTTTTTAACTGACCAGATTCAGGAAAGCACATGAACACTTGAATGCATTCACATCTTTGTGCATGTGTCTGTAAATATATTAAATTTCCTAACTTTTAACAGACTAAATTACTGAATTTAGTCTCACATTACTTTTGTCATTTCACACAACACAGAAGTTATCAAAAGCCATTAACGAGAAGGACCTACACGTGTGCCGAGGACCACAGACACAGATGCCACTCTGCACCTCCTGACTTGGGGCAAGGAGCAAGGCACAGGAAAACGAAAATCTTTGTCTTGTAATTTCTTGCCTATTATAAAAGCAGCATCTCCTGCAGACACTTGAGCACGTGTGCAATCACAGGGGGATAAAAGTCCCAAAGTTAAAACCAAAAGCAATAATTAACTGCGTTATGTTAAACGCGAGCATGCCTCCAGTCTCTCCAAGGCTTGTACGGACTCTAGGAAGCTGACAATGTTTTTCTGTCAAAAGTCACTCAACTTCAACCCCTTAAGAAAACACTGGTTAGTCAGCCATCGAATGCCTTGAGTGCTCTTTAAAAAAAACCAAAACCCCACAATGGGTGTATGTATAGTTCAGACTGAACTGTCACGTGCTACCGTCTTCTACATATAAATGCAATTAATGCTTTTCAAATGCATAGAAAAGCAAATTAGACATTTTAGCTGTGACATTCTGAAAGTAGGGTATTACCCAAAAGCCCCAGGGTCGTGAAACAGGAGCCTGTGTGATACTTCATAGAAGTTTGGAACCATTAATTTTAGTAGTAGTACCAAAATATTAACCTGTGCAGATTATTATTAAACCATGTAATGATGGAATAATGTAATTAATACAAAGAACACACTGCTGTAAAATGGCACACATCATTAGTTAAATCAGTCAGTCAAGTAAACTGCATTCTAAGGAGTCTGACCCTAATTAAATAACTAATTACATTCTAGTATACTGAAGACTGCAACCTTGTGGCACAGGAACAGGATGCTGAATACAGTATTTATTTATCCATCTTCCTATTTTCTTTTTGGTCTGAAAGCTGAAAATTATTTAATGATTCATTAAACAACAAGAGGCCTACCAGCACACACAAACACATGGATGACACAAAACCTCAATTTGAAGCTACTGAAGTGACAGGAAACAATTAGCGAAGTCAAGAAAATAGGCTGGAATGTGACACCTGAGCGCAAGGCTTCGTGCTGCAAAGTGATCTGGAGTGCAGTCACATTCATAGGAAAAAAACCCGTAATTCTCTCCGCGGAGAGCAGCACCTCTTGCAGTTATATTCAAATGCTTTACAAGCCCACATTACTCATTTCCCCCCTCTCCCCATCTCAAGCATCTATCTTCATTCGGGATGAATCATCCCCTGGAGGGGCCCATCTCTCTCCACCGATGGATGACACAAGCAGCTTGGACAGAGCTTTCTTTGGCTAGCTAGACTCCAGGTGAGAATAACCCCTGGAGAAATATCAACCAGTAACATCCATTATGTCAAGAAGGTTCAGAAATAGTTTTGATGCAAATTCACCAATTATCATACATATTTCTCAGTTCCCAAGTGATTTATTTTTCCACTGCGGTTGAAATTAATTCCCATGGCACCAGGGACCAGCAAAAAACCTATATACCCTGAACATCCCCCACACAGGTTTGATGTCACCCTCTGTACAGGAAATAATTCCAAGCTGTCAACTGAAGAGCACTATGCCCTTAATACTGTTTATGTAGGTTTCTGAGCAAACTTCGAGGGGATTATGTAGCTCAGTGAATCTGGCTCAGTTCTTTTCCAAATATAGAACAGATGACTTGCAAATGAGTTCTAAATTCAGCTCAGTGGTTTTCCCATCGCTCATATTAAAAGCTTCATATAACAGGACCTGATCCAAAGACCACTCAAGTCAATAAAAAGATTACCACTGATTTCAGCAGGCTTCAGCTCAGGCCCATAATGCTTTTTATCTTCAAAGTATTTTACAGGCATTTTAATTAATTCATCTTCAATCCTTCCCTCACCCATGCTGGGGAATGTGCAATGATGAGAGCATCCCCTTTGCAGACAAAGGCAACCTGAGTTAGGGAGGTGAATTCTCTAATTTAGCAACATGTTTCTAACATGGGCCGTGCCTTAAGTAAGCAAGAGTTTTGTGTGTACTTTCCAGAGGCAGCACTATATGACTTGTTCGGTAGGAATACCGGTGACCGAGCTGGCATTAGAACTTATACACCAGCAACTCCCATTGCTATACTGGGTTATGCACATGAGCCGCTGCATTAGCCTACGCAGCCAGCCTCGGGAGCTGTTTGCTGGACAAATCATCCGTGCCAGTGAATCTGCCTGTCTTTTTGTATTTTCACCAATCAGATATGGTCCTGTCTGCACAACTTTGGTTTCTGGAGCTTTAATGAATTCTTCAAACAGCAGGAAAAACGAAGGGTAATTGATTTGTTTCCACTGTTTCCCGTCCTCCCGAGTGCCAGAAGGAGCCTGCGCCTCGCCTGGGCTCCCGGGGCCGCGCAGAGCCTCTGCCATTCCCGCAGAGGAACGGCGCCAGGCTGCAGCGCCGGGCAGCAGCTCAGATGAACGCAAGCAGGCGAAGCGCCGTGCGTGCGAGGAAGAGGCAGGCACGGCAGGGGCTTTCCCAAAACAATTACTGCGTCCTCTCAACCCTCCCTGCGGCAAAGAGATGAAGAGTTTTTCCCTACCTGTAAAACTATGCTTCCAGGATGAAACATCCAAAACCCAGAAACCCTTTATAATCTGATATTACTAATTAACTATTTAACACTTCAAAGAAAAAGAAAATGGCAGTTCCTTTACACAGTTAACATGCTGATTTGACCAATCTATCCTTATTTCACTTGTGCTACACCTCTTTACAGTGTATGATGTTGCAGCCCAGGGAGCACAAACTACAGTTTCTTGTGCTATTGAATCTCTGCTCCAAGTCAGTAAGTATTGAAATTAATGGATTTTACCAATTTCAGTCCCCTTTATGATTTATGAAAGCTAAGGATCAGGACTTGCAGATTCTGTTTTCTAATCAACAGTTTATTATTGCACAGGTTTAAAAGCCGAGGAAGAAACTAAACCAGGGGAAGAGAAGAAACTTTCTCTAAGTACAAATTCACAAAGACAGTAAGGTTTTGAAAAGTGAGACTGCTCAGGGAGCTTACAAAAGGAGAAGCTTGTCCCATCTCACTGCTGAAGGAAAAGCAGAAAGAGGTTGTGCACGAGGCTGGCAGAAAAGCTAATGAACAGAGCTGAAGATTAGGCTCTGAATATTGAACACAAAAGCAATGTGACGAAGGGTCAATAAAACAGTGGACATGGCCCATGAGCATCTCTTGACAACTGATTGCCATCTCCTCCTTCGTAATTTGTACCGGAAAACCCAAACGGAAGCATTAGCCTACATAACACCCAGGGCACGTCTACATCTAGCTCACTACAACTTCGTTCCAAACACAGAGGACTATTTTACATGTACAAAAACTGGATTTTGCTGATCTTTGAAAGACAAAGATGCACAAAAATAAAGATGTGTATAATACACATACCGCAGCCTAAGATGCTGACGTATTCAGTAACCTGTCCATGCACAGGCAATGTAAACCCAAGGGTCTGCAGGCCACAGGCTGAGCAACACAGCTGACACTTGAGCAGTAATAGCTGCTGTTACATGTGGTCTGCTCTCCACTTGCACATTACCCTGATGAAGGAGAACCTCCTGGGTCTGATTAACCAGTAAATCACTCCTAATAAATCAGCACTGAAAAATATCCTGATTCCACACTCCAGTTTTCCAGAATTTGGGTCATTACTACACTCCTATGCAGCCAAACAAAGACATCCGCTGGATGAAATGACCAGTTAATGACAGCCCTTTAAATACAAACTCATTCTGAAATCGGAACATAGGAATATTCCTCATTAAAATCATAATCCACCAGTGATCTGCACTTATTAAAGGCTTGAACCGAGGTCAATGGGGAGAAAGAAGCAGAACTCAAGAGGCTCTTCAGCCAGCCCCAGCTCTAGCTGCCCTGCCGTGGCCAGCGCTCCAGAGGGAGGCGAGGCGCTGGAGCCGAGAGCACAAGATGCCACCCCATCAGCAGCAGCAAGCAGGCTACAGCTGCGGATGGCTGCCAGCATTTCTACAGACCATAACAATTTCTAGCAAAAGATGAGATCCTGGGACACTAACGTGTTTGTGAAATGCCTTCCTTGGACCAGTGGCAAGAGGAAGAGTGCCAAAACGCAGGACTGTCCAGAGGCAAGGACCGAGGCATAATTGACAGAATAAGCATATGAGCTCAGTGACTTGGCATGCAAGACTTGCTCATGAGCTAATGGAGGTGATGTTAGTAGGAACCCAGATACTAAAAAGAATGAAACTTCTTGTCTTCTGAGAGCAGAAGATGGTGAATGACACCTCAGAAAGTGTATTTTGAGCTACACAGCAAAGTAATTTTTGTTCTTGTGTTCCCATACGGAGGAGAGGAACAGGCTGAGTCTGCAGGGCTGGAAAAAGCTGCGAGGCACTGAACATTGCCCTCCCTGAGCCCGTGGAAAATGGAAAGGACTTGATCTTACAAAGGCCAAGGCAGTCAAGCTTTCTTCTCTACGTGATCAGCGACAACAGACTTGAATCCCACATGCAGACCAGTGGGGACAAAAAATCCCCACCAACCTCCCCTCTTCCAAACCTCAGGGAAGACAGAAAGGACTTGTTTATAAATTTACAATACTGCATAAATAGCAGTAGATAGAACCACACCTCCCTCCTCGCTTGCCCTCTGCCCTTTGGGGGCTGAAATCCCCATTGGTTACGGCCCAGCTACCAGCCAAAAGGAAGTGAAAAATCAGCATTCCTGGCACAGCCTTCCTGCCCCGACTGAGAGCTGGTTTAATGAGATGCTTCGCTAAGCTGTTTGGCATTTCACCGCCATTCACGCCAAGATATCAAAGAGGTTTTGATTAAAAATAATTACGTTCACTTTTAATTACATCCTTCAACAAAATGAATTTTCAGCAGAGAGGGAATGTGATGTGTTGTGGTCTTTAAAGACAGTTGAGAAACATGTGGAAGAAGTCTGCGGGGGGGAGAGGGGGCACAACATCAGAAACAAACTTGAATGGCTAAATATCAGCGAGTAGTCCTCTGTGAGGCAGCATAGCTATACAACGTTTCAACTAAGGCTCTGAAGTAATGACGTGGAGACGCATCTCCGAGACCTACCTTGGCTGGATTGAGCGCAGTGATGACCCACACACAGTAGGCATTGTTATCGTATTGTACAGGGTAGTTGGGAGAAGTTATCACACCACTGGGACCACGGAGGTACATATCACACATCCTAGCTGTGAAGAGGAAAACAAGACAGATGTGGGAGTGAGGTCTCTTAGCTTTGGGATGTATACGGTGTTCTTTGTTTGCGGAGGAGAGAGAAGTAGAGACACACACAGTATGGAAGTGGGGGAGAATTGCTGCTGTGTTGTTTTCACTAGCCAAAAGATTCTTTTTTTTCCATGTAACATCAGAGGAAGGATTTATCTGTGATGAACAGATGAGTGGGGTGTTTCCAGGGGCTACCAAACAGATGGACCACCAGACCCACCACCACCACCACCCCATTCTCTAGCGCTCAGACTGAATTTATTTATTTTTTACTATATTAAAGCCCTCGCAGAAATACTTTCATGTCCAAGACAATGAAAGCAACTACACGGAAGATTCCAGGTAAGATACAGTTCCTTTTTAACATCCCCAGAAGGCCACATTTCCTTTCTTCGCTCCAGGTCAAAAAAAGAATACTGCACAGCAAGTATTTATTGGTAAGAGCTGACTTCATTCTGGTATGACTGTGGACTCAGAGCCAAGATGGCAGCTCAATTTTGTATCTTAAAAACATCTTAGGCAAACTAGAAGCTAAAAAGTGCTTAAGTGGGGAAATTTTTGCCTGTGGTATTCCTTTGATGTAATATTTAACCAGAAAACGTGAAGAACAGCGTCCTGGTTTTGTAACTGCCTCTGCTGTTGTGATGGATCCTCAAAATTAATTTATCTCAAATCTCAAAGGAGTCGTATTTGCACATGTGGCATCTGCAAGGCTTTTTTCCCCCTCCAAATAGCAGTAAAGCATGGAAAATGATCTCCTGGCCAAACTGTTTGACTACACAGGTGGTCACAAGGGAACACGTGAACGCTGAGAAGCCGCCTGCCCCCTCCTATGCGACCCCGTCCTGGAGTCTGTCACGCACGTCCCATCCTACCTGACAGAAAAAAAGGTAAATCCCATTATTCCCATTTTAAAAGCAGACAACAGGAGCACGAAGGGATTAAGTGAGTCTTCCCGGGAGCCAGAGGGAATCTGCTGCAGATGGGGAAGCTGAAACACAGTCTCCCAACAGTGGCAAGACATTTGATCACTGGGTATTAGAAACTGGTACAGTCCAGGGCGTTAAAAGCTGGCTCACCAGGCGCCCTGATTTCTGCAATTTGAGAGAAACTCAACACCCAATAACAAAATGAAACAAACAGAAAAAAAGGGTATAAAGCTGAAATAAAAAGCAAATGGAAAAACTTTTTATAAAGGAAAAAACACCCCAAAAGTTAGCAGTTAAAAAAAATTAAGTTGATTCATAGAATCATAATAATGCAGGCAAATCCTTTCTTATCTCTTGCAAGGCGACACCATAAATTTCCTTTATAGTGTCACATATTTATGCCAAATATCCTCTTACACTGATTCAATTTATTCTAGGCTTGTTTCAAGAATTAGATGGGATTCCAAAGCCTTGAAAAAATCAGCAGATGAAATTAAAGAAAAAAGAACTGAAAAAATACCAATTTATAACTTTAAGAGCTTTAGAGGGATTTAATTAAAAATACTAAAAGTTGTTCATTATTACCATTACAAATACCACAATTATGCATGACACTTTTTAGAGACAGAGAGGGAATGAAAACAAAATGGCCAAGGGCAGAATGGGCATTAGGTTTTTTCTCGCTGAAAGAAAACTCCATTCACTGATGGCTCATGGCTGGGCCACAGGATAATCAGGATTATACCAGTTAGGAACCACAGTGTAAGAAACCCCACATCGCTGCCTACCAGCAGCAAGTTCCACTAAACAGAATCTCCTTCCATCTTAGCTTTTCCAGATTTTGTTTCAGGCTTTCACCTTTTCTCCCCTCTCCTCCTTATCCCATAAAAAGAAACACCTGGAATAGAGAGAACAGAAGGGGACAGAAAGCATTGCGAAGAGATGAGGACGTAGTACACGGGTACGATGCACACAAATATAATCCATATGGTCCAGAGCTAATAGATAACAAAGCTCCATAGTTAACGGCAATAGCTTTACTAGTGCCATTATGCAACAGGAACAGGTGTTTTTCTTAAAACCTGAATTTCTGCAACCAAAAAATTGCAGGAGAACCAAGCAAAGGTTTCTTTCTCAGGCTTGTGCTGAAAAGACTGAAAAATTTGAACCCGTATTACTGTCACTCAGCCAGAAAACAAGAATCACCATTACAAAAGAATAAAGATCCTATTGACTTTTGGCCATGAAGCTGGCAAGACCCAACTCCCATTTCCAAGAGCACAAACGCACTCAGGGCAGAGCTGCACACACAGCAGTAGAGAGCTGAATTTCCCACAGGTTGTGAGCAGAGAGGGGGCTCTGCTAGCCGTGCCCCTTGCCTGAGGCAGGGTTTTGACAACAGGTCTGCACCACAGGCAGCACGGCAGGCTGAGGTCAAGGACCAGCTGAGGGATCCTGACCAAGCGATGACAAACTTGAGGACAGAATGGGTGATGCATGAAGGGGACATTAATGAGATGGGTTCTCTCGTTAGTCCTCATAACTCAGTAAAATTTTGTCTTCTCACCTCTGCACACTGGCCTGTGGTCACTCCATGCAACAATTATGTCGCTCACTCTCTTACAGGTGATGCTTTTGGACCCTTGTAAATCATAGCCCTCGTTACAGGTGAACTGGATGCTGGAGCCTAGCCTAGCAGACAGAACAAAGGGTGAAGTTAGCAACTGAGACACTTCTGCAGCAACAGGTCTGTCACTTTTTACTGTCCCAGTGATTCTCCAAACTGTGAACAGAGAGAATTCACTGGCCCTCCAGGCAACAGCAGAAATGAATGAGGGGCAAGCTTCTGCCTCATGCATTTGCTTGTGCTGGGCGCTGTTTGCCTGAGGTGGTGATAGTCCAAGAACGCATTTGAGTCTTTCAATGCAACTTCAGTGGGAATTTTGTTCAGTGCGGGAGCACAGACTCAGCCCCAAGAGATGACATGCTCAGCATTCTTATAAAGAAAAAAAAAAAAAAAAAAAAACAACCACAAAAACCCTAAACCCACCTTTATCTACTACTGAAAGGTTTGTTCTTTATTCTATCACTCTGGATTCAGGTCCTTTGCTGGTTTAAGCCAATGCTGCCTTATTCACTGAAGTGACACAATGCCGGTTTACAGCAGCTGAGAATTTATCCTATGGCATTTAGGGACTATTGGGAATTCCCCTTCCTCCACCCTCACCCCTCCGATCCATTTTCTGATTTCAGGAGAATTTGATAGACTCAGGTTAAATTGAAAGACACTTTTAGTGAACAAAACAGCCATCGACAGCAAAATAAGATTAAATATTGATTCACTATTACTAACAGCAGGCTGCTTCATTCCTGCACACTTTAAACAAATGCAAGCAACTACAAGGGAATAACAGCATTGTTTTAAACTTTGTAAGAAAACAATTATCTAGCACCATGTATACTTATTGACAAAGAACTGTACCAGTGCTTTGGGAAGTCACCTCAAATTCACTAGGGGCAGGGCCATGCTGTGACTTCAGCTAATTTGAGAAGCGATTTTTGTGCTGTTTAAGACAGTTCTGTCAGCACTTAACTGGAGGGGGGAGGACAACAAACACTGATTATACAAACCTGGCTAAACACCCATATTGTGAAAAGAGAAATACTCAGAGATCACTACAGATCCTCATCTGGGACACGGTCTCCCAAACACACGTGTACACATTTATACACACTTATTCTTCTCCATCACTGGTCTCAGCAAGCTTTTCAGACGTAATACATTTAGAGGTGTGCAGATGGTCTCTAAGAAACAGACTACATAATGCCAAGGAGCACACACAATGGTTATAGACAGTAGCTTTGCAGCATGCATAAACACACACATAAAAGATTCTTACCTAAAATCGTTGCCTATTCTTTTGCCTCTCTCTGGAATCCCAGGGTCTGGACACATATTATGTCCCTGGGACACACCAACCTGAGTTACTACAAAGCAAAAACAGCACATACAGAGACAGAATAGCAAAAGAAACATTCTTTCATCAACTGTCTTGGTGGATGTGGAGAGAAAAATGGCAATTGGTAGCTCGAAAACCTGAACGTGTTCCATTTTGTTTAGAGAAAAACAGCTTTGGAAACAAATGTAACTGGAATCGTTTCAGCTCAGTTTATACACCAAAGTGTTTTCTAGGAAATGCCAGCTAGGGACGCAGTTTTCCCTCCCTTCCACTACAGAAGTACCTCTGAAAAGAGTTTTTTCATTCTGCAAAATTACATCAATTAAACAGCCCATTTCCGAAGCCTGTGATTAAAATGGCCACCTGCGACACGACAAGGTGACAGCCTGCCGCCCCTCCAAACCCATCTGAGTGGTGCCAGGGAAAGAAAACAACTCGATGAGAAGGTAGTGTATGATACCAGGGGAAAAACCAAGCACAGAACAAAAGGGAGAAAGGAGAGGGAAATGCAAGTCTAGCATTTTAAAGCAAGTAATTTAGTTTGAATGTGAAAAATTTTATGGAGCAACCTTAATGTAACTGCCAACAAACATGGAATCTATGAAGTGGTGATCAGCACTGAATAAACACCTTCAAACTTCATTCTCTGTCTCCCCCTTTCCACCTTCCCCCCAGCCCGTCCAATGGCGCAAACAAGCATTCAAGCACTGCCTTGGGGTGGATAGAACCCGGGTGGCTCCTGACAAGGATGAGATGAGATCTGGCAATATACCGATTTCAATTTTGAATTCCAGCAACTACCAAAATGCAAGATAATATGTGACAAAGGGGTGATTTTGTCACAGAGTTGTAGAAGTTTATGTGACTCGGTTTTCTTGTATCATTAAGTGAAGGACGTAAAGAAAATGCAATACTTCTTGGCAATGATGCTGAAGCAGCAAAGCATGAATCTGAAGCAAGCATGGCTCCACTCTACCTCTGCCTATCACTACATTAAAGGAAAAAATCTCAATTATACTTCAGAACCTACTGTGTTAGCACAGTGCCCCAAAGACCACTGCCAAATGGATGATAGCGCGGTGATAAAAGCATGTTTCTCACGCCAGACATGTCGGCTCAACAATTTGAGATCTGCATGGTGCCAAACACGGTGAAAGATATGGAGGTGCATGCACATAAATATTGACATAGGAAGATAAGCACATGGAGTGTCTACACATACACAGACTGCACAGCATGAAGGCACAAAAAGGCAAGACCATCAAATACGGTAATTACTCATTGGTAAATTACACCTTGTGTAGTCAGGCACTACAGCTGGAAGATATAACACTGTTCCTAAGAGGACAGAGGGATCACTCTGCTCCCACTGGTACGGGGCTTTCACCCGAGCATCTACACCTAACTGCTGGCTACCTACGCTGAAGACATTACAGCTTCTGACCTTCTCCTCAGCTCCAGGCACTAACATCTCATCCATCCCCTTCAGTTTTGAAAGGGCCTTTGTCTCTCCTGTTCCCTTCCCGCCAGCCCCCTGCGCTGAGCCCAGCTGCCGTGCCGAGGGACCCAGCGGGACGGGGCAGGGGCTGTCCCTGCCATCCTCCCAGGGCCCTGCCAGCCCAGGGCTCCGTGTTTCAGCATGACGCTTTGGTGCTCCATGGTCTCCTCCACACGTTTGAGGGCAAAAGAGGAAGCAAGATACGGCTTTATAGGAAACCAGACTCCCGAGAGATTGCTTTCCCTCTTTTGCATATTCATAACCTCACGTTAAGCTCAGTCACGTGGACAAGCAGAGACACCAGCAAGAGACAGAAGCATGAAAGCGGCACACGGTCTCTTTTGATGGCTGCGTTTTGTAGCTACAAAGCTTTGCTGCCACCTTGCACAGATTCTGATGATTCTGAACATGCACCAGAGGCAGAAGGAAGGGAGCCCCTGCCCACAGCAGGGATTCATCTCTGATATTTTCAGCAACTGTGCCCTGCTAACTGAAGCAGCCATGACAAAACCCTGCTCCAGGAGCGGGTAGCTCCACAGCAGGTCTCGGAGATGCAAAAGTAATTTGGTGATGCTTCTGCAAATGAAGATGCCAGCTTCCAAGAGCCCTTCTCTGCTAGTGCTGGAAATGATATGCTGCTTCTGAGAAATGAAAGGTCGGCTGAACAAAGTACACAGGTGACACCGTCTTCCTTAGGGTGTCTTAAATCACTACCTACCTACGCAGATATGATGACTGCGCATGCAGATATCCCCAAACAAAGCAAAATTAATGCTTAGGATAGAGTGTACAAACTAGGGTTGTATGTCACAAGCCCATACGGTATTTAAGGAAAAGTACTAAGATTTCTCATCTTCTATACCTTCTCCAGAGTAAAACCACACTAAACGAGAAATGCCTATAACGTACACATGCACAAACACAGCTTCTACAGATACGTCTGCATTCAAACACTGGTATGCTCTTCCTTGCAGAGCAGATTACCCGATTGCCTTTCCACACCAAATTTTTTCCCCCGTGGTCAAAAGACTAGACAGACATCATCTTTTATGCCCATGTTAGTTACTCTGCAGCGGTATCGCATCCATTTGTTATGTCCCGTATCAGTGACAGCGAACCTTGAAGCCTCTGATTCAAAGCTTCAGGAGGAAGCGAAGCTACAGATGACCAGCGAAACCCACAGGCACCAGCGGGCAGGTTGTCAGTTATCATTCGCATTTCTGAAGGCTAAAACCAGTTCTTCTCTTGTTAGCTAGCATTTTATTAATAGCTATATAACACGTGTAGATAAACCAGAGAACAGATAAGAGAAAACAGAGCAAGGGGGAAAAGAAAGATATCTCCATATCATGATAGTTGGGACATTTTACTTGTAAATGTAAAAGAGAGCAAAAGAAAAAGAGAGGATGGAGTAGATGGTCGCTTACAGAAACTTTTGTTCTTCTGTCTTTGGTTTTAAGCACACACACACGAACATAACTAAACCAAAGGTTATAAACCATATTTGTTATGCTGAGAACTTGCTGTCAGTACTGCGTTCATCTCCCTGAAGGTTTGACTGATCTATGCCTGGACTGTAGCACTCCAAAATGAATTCTTCAAGGTTACTAGGAAAACAATAGATCTTAAAAACCATAATGAACTGTTCAATTTCTACATTATAGGCTCAAGGATTCTCTCCCCCAAACCACAGAACTAGTTTTCCACCCCTTCATTCTCCTCCTGATTTTTTCAACAACTTCCTTCTCATCGTGTATTCAATAACAGCCAGTTCCGATTGCTTTGTTTGCCACAGTAATCTACTCCATCTGCTGAAAGAACTGAGAACCTTCTTTAGTTCTCTGTATCTCCCCATATTAATAAAGGAAGTTCACTGACAGATTCCCAAGGGACAATTTTTTATTGAATTTAGGAATGTAAAATATGTACTACAAAATAAAGCACCATCTAAAAAGGTTTTACAAAGAGTCAACATTTCTCAGCATGAGAAATACAGTGAAAGCAAGTGAGCTTTTCTACTGGCATGGAGGGTGGGGAGGGAAGGATTGTAGCAGTAATTAGTTGTTTTAAAAAGGTTAATCTTTATGATCACGCTATGGCTTGCAGTTACGCCATGCAACCATCTGGTCAAGTTAATGGGTTACAAAATTCAGTCCCAAAAGCAGGAGAGCTGACCTACTGACAGCGTGCTCACCCCAAAGCAGCGCTCGCTGCCTTTCCGATCCAGGAAGGTCCTTCAGCACCCAGCAACCAAACGTTAAGCACTTCCAGAACCTCAGTGGTACTGATCCAGATGTTAAATACTCACGTGTCTGGCAACACGCAAGCGTGAAAAGGGAACAGACTTGGGCTGTGAGGCCCTAGCACTGGAGAGGACTACTTCCAGCTGGAAATTTTCTACTTGGGGAATTCTGAACCCCTATTTCACATCTTGTTGCTATCTCAGAATAGTTCAGAAGTATGCGAGTTCAAAAACATTTACAGACTTTCAGATATTAAAGACCATTTGCAAAGCCTGGGTTTGCAGCATGCCCTACTTAAACCAAACACAGCTCCTTCCAAAGCCGTGCTGCCTAGTGCTAGAACCCGCGGCTGGCCCCTCTGTTGTTCAACCCCCACTTCGTGCTGTCGCAGCACAACAGGGACCCGCGTACACACACTCGTACCTCCACACCTGATGCAGAAAGCAGGCTTGCTGCAATGCTGAACATATCTAGAGGCTTCCAGACACTGGGCTGAGACCTAAAACTGGTCATCACCTCCAAAATGACTTTGCATTTGTACATTTAAAAGATTTTGACAAGTCTGAATACACGCAGAACTTGCACCACTTCATACAATCCCTTCCAACAATACCCAGAAGTGCATCTTCAGGTACGCCTCATTCAGAGGTCAGAAAACCAACTTTGATGCTGTTTTGTAAAAGCAAAGTACCATGTTTTTCCCACTGTGTGAACATGGAATACACACATTAACGTACTGCATGCAGTAAAAGAAATAATCTCCTAAATGCAATCTAAAATTTAAAAATATGTCTCATCTCCTATTCTCAAGAGCTGTATTATTTTTCCTCTAAAAATGATTAAAGCAAGATGTCCAATTAATTTTAGGGATGGTGAACAGTATGAGGCACTTGATTTCAATTTCAAATAAACACGTTTGACTGCAACCGAATACAATTAGCATCTCCCCCCCCCAATTCTGTATTTTTACATATTCTTTTTCTGAAATAGTACAAAAAGCTGTTATGTGACTACATTTTGCCTCCATTCAGACACATGAAACACACAGACTTTATTCTGGCCAGGTAGGATCTGGCAGCTGATGACAGCGTCCATCCAGCCAAAGAGAAATCTCTGAGGGACCTGCAGGGTATTAAGCACGGAGCTGCAAGCTGCTTTATGTGGCCACAGATTCTTCAAGGGAGAATTTTAGGACAGGTGCAAACAGCACTAGAAAACATTGCTGGTAAGAAAGTCTTTGAAAACAAAGCATGGCATAGCTCTAGCTATTACCGAGAGACACAGAAATTTCTAAATTTCTGATATTTGAGCCAGATGAAATAAGAGCAGCGCTAGCAAACTTCGCAGATCTTTAATCAGCCTGTCCCACCTGTATAATTATCTCTGATGCATATGCAGACTCACAAGCTCGTGAAAGTTTGAGAGAAGAAGGGGCATGGCTAGCCATGCAAATCAAAAAAAGCAAGGAAAAAGAAGATAACATTTTGGGCTCCATTTTCTGAAAATGAACCATTTTCTGGAGACATCTTCTCCGGAATCAGCACTTCTGAAGTTGAAGATTTACTGTAACAGAAGTGTGACAGCAGAAGGCTGTGCAAGATAGAGGTTAATCTGGGTTTACAATCCAGACCTTGCTGAGAGCAGTGCACATGGAAGGGGCTGAAGGCACAAGGGTTGTGGCAAGCACCATGCTGGTAACGGAAAGGAATTTGGGCCACAGTACAATCACCATCTATATTATTATAGCTTAATAGCTTTCAGGCTGAGCTGCCTTCCTACGCTCTGTTTTGCCTTATCAAATATGACAAGATTAGCACTACCCAAGATGCTGAATTGACAGCTTTGAAGACTGGAGCCTGCTCTCCGTTGGGTGAGGATAAACTGGGCAGAGGCAACAAGAACTTCCTACACTTTTATCCTCAGAAGTGGAACACGACTGGGCAGAGCAGGATACGCTGGAAAGGGAAGTTCAGTTGCTGTCTCTTACTCAGCCTTCCGCGCCTTTCCCGGAGCCCCCGGCAGGGATGGTGCTGGCAACATCCATTAGCAACAGGGAAAACTGCTGCAGGGAAGCAGCCGAGCATTCCCAGGAAGGAGAAATGGGAATCCTATATATTCTCACTACCAGAATACTTATACACAGTAAACTAATGACTCCAAACCAGGCTAACATTTTTCACTCGATGAAGACTCCCTTCCCCACATTCCCCGATATCCAAGACAGCAGGTATCCCACTCCAAACACATCCTTTCGTCTCCAGTGCCCACACAAGCAAAGCCAGTGATATTTTCCAACAGAATTTCTTTCTCAGTTAAGTGAACTGAAATGTTTATTACAATTAAATTCTTCTTGGCAAAAATATATCACAGGACCAGGAACATCTTGCATACAGGGTTTTTCTTAAAATTGAATTAATTTTCTCTAAACACGCCCCACCATTTTCTCCTGAAAAACTGGAGACTGTAAGCACTCTCCTGTGAGCCTAAAAGTGAGCCATTTTCATTTCAGACAGACAGCGAGTGATGTTTTAAATTCAGTTCATCCATTTTTGTTAACTCAATTTTGCATCCAAAATTCAGGCGAGTGAAATGTCCAAATGGTACCTCTTTGATGGGTATAATGGACTGTGCAACAAAATGAGCAATTATATCCTCTCCTCTAAAAACTGTTTTAAGAAATGCTACATTCTGCTCCTATTTGAATTTATATAAAATATAAAATATAAACTCCAGTTAATTCAGATCCCTCCTGTTTAATCTTAAGAGTCACCTTAAGAGCCCAAGTCACATGCATAAAGAAACTATGCATCTTGCTTCTGCTTTGCAAAGAACCTAATATAAAGATGAATGGACCTAACAGATTCGCTTCCTGCAAGAGGAAAACGCAGCAGTGACAAAGTGACCTTCTGAGCACGCCTCTAACATGTCAACCGCTAGATACACTGAAAGTAACTAATCGGGAGACCATAAAAATCAGTATCGTAAGCTCTTGCACAGCAGTGGTATGATTCTTCTGCAGGGACAATTGAATAAAACACAAAGAGAAAAAGAGAGAGACTGCTACCGCCTCCGTAGATTTTCTCATAGGTCTTTTTTGGTGTGGTTCCTTATCCCTACTCCTAATTTTACAATAGTAACATTAATTCAGTTTTCAAAATTGTTTACAGTTGGACACTTTCCACACTAAAAGACGACCGAAGTCATGAACCCCAGTCTGTCATTGAGCAGGAAGCATACAGTATATATTAAATGCACACACACCGATCCCCTCCGTTCCCACTTTATCAAGTTAGTATATGCTTGTGAATAGAGCACTGTAAGGAAGTGATGCAGTAATGCAGAGGGAAGAGAGGGAAAAGCATTAAAATTTTTAAGAGTGACGAAGTTTTAGAGATTACTGGAAAGTCAGATGAAATGTTCAAGGAGATCATTATACAAAGAGAGCATAAGGAGGAGCCAAAAAACTTACACACTGATGTCTTCTGGTTATTGTCCTTGCTGGGCATTAGCTTCACCCCTCTGGACTTCAGTTCGATTTGCTTTTTGACTACAGAGACAGATTTAAAACAAAGCAAAAGACAAGAAAAAGATTAGCTAAGCATTAGAGATTATTTAAAAAGAAAGCGAAGGCACAGTTGTACACCACCCACAGGGCAGGATACCCTGCATCTTTCCCTTACAGCTCAGACAACTGATCCTGACCCCTCAAAACCATTAGGGCCCCTTTTCATTTACCTTGGTAGGTCTGGACTAGTGGCTTTGGGGATCTGAGCCAACCTGACCCAACCGTAATATAAAAATTGGGCACACAACCCCCATCCCTCTGTAACCATGCCATTTTGCTTAACATACTAAAAATAGGAAACAGACAAAAGGGAAGCTCTAAGAAGCTTCAGGGACCCTGAGAGTAAAATGCTGAGTTAGTTTCACCCCGTTTTACTGATGCAGTTATTCCATGAATACGTTATACGGTAAAGCCATTTTCTGCTTCTACAGGAATACAGCACTCAAATGAACACCCCATAACCGAAAAACTGTACATGATCTGCATAAATAGCAGACTCAAAAAGGCAGTAAAATAGCAGAGAAAAGGGCCATATTAGAACTATACTATTGGCGAAGAGAAGTATAAATTTAGAGACCCACTATTAATAGCCACAGGCACATCAATCATAAAATCTGCATGGCGACTCTGCCAGAGGCCCTGTTTGACCATTCGCCTCCCCGCCCTAAGCCTCATCCAGAAGATGAGGAAACATCTGAGGGGAGCAGTGAGATTTCTTGCCATCCATCCATCGCCAAGACGGTCCCATCCTTCCTCACACAACTGAGCAGCTATTTGTTTGTATTATCTGGACTTGGCTGTTACTGAGGTTCTCTCTACACAAAACCACCTGGACCCCAGTAGAGAGAGAGACAGCGGCCTCCTGCAGCACGCACACAGATATTTCTGACTAACACAGAATTTTTACTGGCGTATTTGAAGTTAATATGGTTAAAGAATAACTTCACATCAGAAAGCATGATGTCCAGATCACTTTATAGGATCCTTTTTCTGATGAGCCAGTCCTTATCTATGGAGAAAACCAGTCCATCTTCCACTTCAAACTGTTCTTTTCTTGTTCTTTATCTTGTCATACTTTCATCCCTAAATTAGCACATTTCTAAGACAAAGTTGTCAAGAAAAATTACCGATATGACTAACAAGTTTTTTTTTTAATCATGCTTTTCTGGCTTAAAAAAAAAAGAATCTGTTTAGAACATCTGTTTGCAGGAGCGTCAGACAGATGTCAAGCATCATTCCTTGAAGCTTACCTAAGGTAGTGCTTTTCTGAGCTAGATGCTAGCTAGCTTGGAGCTTTTTGTTCATCATCTGCTTACAGCTTTTTGCCTTCTCTTTAAATAAAGCAGTTTAACTTCAAACTGAGGTCCACATTAGCTTCAAACATATTCATGAGGAAAAGCTTATGTTGTTCATGTCTGTCTTACTAGTATTAGTATCTTTAATCTGTTAGGGGTTTTTTTGCCTTTTTTTTAAGAGGGGAAAAATAATGTACAGTATGCTACTTTCAAAGCAAATCTAACACACGCTTGTTTCTTTTTTACTGCATTTTACAGTAAATCCACCTGCAAATGCACAAGGAGAAAAGCAGCAGGTCTCAGAATGCCCAAACAGCCACGTATTCCTTCAGGTCGCGGTGTGGTAATGCTGGGATATTTGTAGTCTGACCTCGAGGGTTTTAACAAACGCACTCTATCGAGGGACCAAAGAAAGGACATGGGGCTACAAAAGCTAAAGTTTCTGGGCAAGTCTGGAACCTATTTCTGCCTCAACTAGAACAGTGACAGCTTTAAAACACAAATGAGAGATGAAAGGCTGTGCTAAAGGCCACCGGGTTACAGGGCTACCCCACGGGCCCTCTTGCCTGCGCGTAACGACCACCAGCCAGCGATCATTTCAGCCGTGCTCCGGCTCAGGGCAGTGACAGATAAACACCTTGCAGCAAAAAGCTAGATGGGGAGTGGGACGAGTTTACAGGGTCCCTCTTACAGGCGCTCCACAGCCTTTTCCCAGTATAACAGAGGGGATCACGCTACTGCGATATTCTGCGCAAAGCCCCCGGCACCCTTTTGCTCAGCCCAGCAGGAGCAGCCATCAGCCCGGCTGCACCCACCTACGAGCTCCTCCAGCGCGGGAAGCTCACCTCCCTCCGCCTGCGGAGGCTGCCTGCCTCTCGCAGCCGCCCCGTCCCTCGGCAGGACCCAGCGGTGCTGCCCCGAGGGGTTTCCATCCCATGCAGGACAGCACCAGGGCTGGGGCTCTCCGGCCTCTTGCTGATGCTGCAGTGCAGCTCTCAAACTGCCATCGGGATAAAGCGCCGAGGAGGTCCTGTTCTGCTTATCCTCCACCATGCTGCAGTTAATGATTCTCTGGCACTTTCCAAGCGAGTCCAGGGATAACCTCATAGTCCCAGCCAATATTCCTTCCCAGTCAATAAAACACAGTCAAGCCCAAGTATCTAAGGCTAAATTTGAGCTACTGCAGGATGTACCATGGCTCATGACTTTGCAGTATCTAATTCATTGCTCTGTAAAGTGCTTTGGGGCACCATCAGTAAGAGAGCAGCGTTATAAAAATAATTTCCATTTTTATATTCTCCGCAACTTCCCTTGCAAGTTACTTTATACAATTACCAGGGAATTTTTCTCCTAGCCACACACAGGTCTGTTGATTTCTGTATGATAAAGTAAGCCCGCAGCCTTAAAGTACGCGCAAAGCTTTCCAACCACCAGCGTGTGCCCCACACACACAGCACTGATGCTGACGCCGTGGATGGGAGGGTCAGCACCTCTCGCCAGGGCACTGAGCTACAGCAACTTGCATTGATTTCTCAGGATGCTGAACATCCCAAGTCCAGCAGAAGGCACTTGGTATGGAGAGTTCATGACTTCAACACATCCAGGCCTTGCACACAACTGCAAATTTTTAAAAGGACGCACTAAAGAACAAAGGTTCACCCGTATTCACTCCTGTCTTCCAGGTTCCAGCTAACAGACAGAGCCCCACTCCAAATTTGTGACTAATTGAAAACCTATCTCCAAAACACCCAACAGTAATGAAAACAAGCAGCAGAAACCAGACGGTCATTACTAAGGACCAATCCTATAATGCAGAGGCTAAACTACATTACCCACAAAGTATATACTCCCCTAATTGCATCGTGTCTCTTTCAACAATAATTGATAAAGAGAGATCACTGTAATACTCTCCTCTTAATCCTTCATTTTGTTTGCGACATGGAGACATAATGATGAAAGTCAAGCTTTACAAATTACTCAATTTAGATTAGAACAAGTCAGAATACAATATCACCTGTGTTTTTAAAAAATAAATAAATAAATAGCAATTCTCCTACTCTATGCCCTCAAAAATCCGGTATATAAAAATCTGTTTTGTTTGTAGATTTGAATGTGAAACAGTACTACAAAGGACTGTGTCAGGATAATTGGATGAACAGAAATGCCTCTGTTTTCTGGAGGGTTTTGCTGCTCGCATGTATCTGATAGATCTAATGGAATACTCAGTGTCCTGTCAAATTTGAGAGATGACATTACAAAGCTTTTCCAGCAAGCAGGCAGTCTGGGGTGTTTCTTTTAAACTGTTTCATGTTGCTCTAAACGAGAATTTAAGGAGACATTTATTTATTTTTAATTTTGAAAACAGCATTTCAGCAAAAATCTATTCCATGAGCCTCTGTTCCCCTTGCTGGGGGACTGCTATTAAATACGGACTTGCCTGAATTTCTTTTCCTCCTGCTGGGGTGTTTTAGCATTATCTGGGATACTACGGCAGGTTGCTTACAGGGATTCTTACTCGAGTTGAAGAGAAACACCCTCAAATGCAACCATTTTGAAACTCCTCACTTATGCCCTCCATTAGCCAGCCTAAGCAACGGGTCTTTAGGAATCAGAGCCTGCAACAAGCACCAGAATTTTCCTGTCTTTGCCTCTGTCTCACGATTACCCGGGAGACTCAACAGGTTGCACAGCATAAGCTGTAACCCCTTTGCAGCTCAAAGGTGTGATCCAAGATGAAGATTAGCAGATCTGCCAAAAATAAAGCGTATATATTTATAGATATGTACATATCCTTAAAAGCCATTGATGTGGTGCAGTATGTGCAACAGAGTTTGTCACACCATTATTAAAGGCGACGGGTCCGCTGGTATTCTGCACTGTGCTACGGGCTGAAACTCGCCCGCGTTTATCTTTCTACCTGAGGATGGAGGACAGCGGGGGAAGGGAATGGGGCGGGGGGATCAATAAAAGATGCAATTATGTGTTGGTAACAATCAGCTAAAAAGCAATTTGGGATCCACCTTACATAATAAAATATGTGGAGAGATGGACTACACCAGACAGAGCATTATCTAGATCTGTCTAGCATCGTTTTAAATGCAGCAGCTTCTTCATTACCTCATTTACAGCACCTCATCGCTATGCTGGTAGAGGGGATGGCAGGGGATACCCGGCTGCGCCGTCACCTGAGTAAGGCACTTCTAGCTTATTTTCTTACCACCTGCAGGTACACGGCACCTTCTGGGGAAGGAAGGCAGAAGAAGTGGGAGGAAGAGAAAAAGATTGATGCGCCAATTTCTCTACAGTCCCTTTTATTTGCTTTTGCAGGGTGTGGGGGGGAAAAAGTATTTGCAAGAATGCGAGATTCACCTTACATAAAAGGGAAGAGGAAAGGGAAAAATAGTTTAACTCTCCCTGGAAGGGAACAAGTTTATTGTATTCAACAAAGAAAACCTGTATGCAGGCTGATCATATCTAACCTTGCTTTTACGTTCATAAAGAGATCTCCGAATTAGGGCATGGATTAGAAAGAGCTGCGATAGAACACACAAAGAAGGCGTTCTGCTAAAACTAAGTATTGATGTTAAACAAGCTGGAAGGGAAATTATTTTCTTATAGATTATCAGCAAAGCCAGATACTGTCTCAGAGGACACAGGATGTTAATAAATGATGTATATACGTGTCTTTGGAAAACAGACAACAAATTAGATTCATCCTAACCCTCTCTTCCTTCTCTTGGACATTCCTGGGGTCTGCTTCATCTCTACTGCTGCAAAACACATTTTAGTTGCTCTACTTTATATGGCATTATATCTCCTATTTTGTATGTATTTATTTATCTCCCTTAAAATATTTATGTTCAGACAAGGTTATGATCCTATGAAAAGGGTTACGCTGAGTTTTTTGAAGTTGCATTGGCATCTTTAATGCTCTACGGACACAGATTCCACTGACTGCAAATATCCTGCCTTTATACCTGGGGGTTTTTGGGGTCCTTTTTGTTTTTTCTTGTTTTAAGTATAGAAATCTTCCCAACAGACAGAAAGAACCAGACAAACTCCACAAAAAACAGCAAGCGTGCGAAGAACGAGTGTCAGATTCCTTTGCCTGCTAGACAGAGGTCCTGCTTCAATGCCATTTCAAGAGCACATCTTTAAGTTCATCTTTTAAACGCTCAATACACAAAAGCACAGTTCATTATATCTAACAAAACAGTTTCCAAGGAGTGTGCTAGATTAGAACCCCCTGACATTTATCTAATCAGAGGAAATTATAACATTAATCTTTACTTTTCTATTTAAGAAAAAAAGGATGATTCAGACAGGTGTTTTAATAGAAAGCAGCAATCATGACAGCAAAGGAAAATGTCATATCAAAAGCCATCAGCTGCATGCAGTCGTTTGTGTTATACAGAAAAAACAAAGGTTTTTTCTTATAATTTCAAGTACTTTATATGTTAAAGGAAAGCAAGGGAAGTTAAATAACAATGGTGATTCATAAAGCAAAGCCCATGTTGAGGCGATGACAACACTGCTAAGGCTAAACAAACAGGGACCAAACAGGGCAAGTTTGCTGATTTATCAAAGGAAACTCCTCTCCCTTTCACTTTGTTCCTGCTAGTCTAGGGCTACGGTGGTACTCCTTGTCGAAGTCCTGCTTCTTCCTTTTGAGGAAAGCTGCTGAACTACACTGGCACAAACCTCTGGAGGGTGGGTGAGGAACTGGGTGTCATTCCTTCTCCTTTCCTGCTTCCTTATCCCTCTCCCTGATCCTGCCTCCAGAGCCGGCTGCCTGAAGCAATGCTGCACCACAGCACCCACAAAGCCCTTCAGAGTCCTCAGAGAGAATTGGTGTAAAACATTTCTAAGGAATCCGCTCAAACCCACCTGTTTTGGTGACCATTTGGTCCCAAACAGGATGCACTGAACTGCAGTTAGCCGTGGTTGCCTGCAAAACGCAGAAGAGACCAGGATCTTTTCTCTGTTTGACTCCTGTGCTAAAGCATTTCCTCTCCCTCAACAGCATCTTAAGATCCCAAACCTGAAATCCACCCTTCGAGAGATGGCCAGTAAACACAGGACAGTTTACACTTCAAACGGGGTCAGTGCAAACACAGGCACCGTCACTGTGGGACTCTGCACTGCCCTTCGCCTGCTGGCACCCAGTCCGTATTGCCATAGCCCACCCAGCGCGTTCCACAGAACTGCCGGTACAGGAACATCTACTACCAAAGCATACGCTGCAAATTCATTTTCCCATAGCTCACAAGCATTTGTACTCCCAACAATTGCCAACAGTAGCTGTCCACACAACAATGCCTGGATACCCAGCTGGAAAATAATGTTAACAGAAGGATCATGCAGGAAGTTAGTTGTAGATTCCTAGGGAAAAAAAAAAAAGGTTGACTAAACACACACTGTGAATAGCGAGACCGGGCAGTAAGCATTTACCTTGATATTGGGCACTGAACCCCTTCTGCCTGTGGTTGCCATCTGATGTGAAGTGAAGCCGCAGCCAATTTTTACTGCTGATAACTGGGGCCGGCAAATTCATTCCAGTAAACCTGCAAGAAACCAACCAATAACAGCCAAATGTTATTCTGACTGTGAATTATACCCCAAATACCCGTCCTTCCAGGTAATCTTCCTCCTCCATGAATACAGGAAATCCTGAATCAGTACCATACGCTCAAAGAAAGCGCCCCATACACCCCACGGTCGTTTCTATGTACGCATTCCTTTGCTTGTCTTCCCACCTGATGCTTACACCTTTGTAATCCCAGGGTTTCCATTCCTCCTTCTAAGGCAACGGGTACGGGGGGCTGAGCTGGGTACTCACAACGTCTGGGGTACTGGGCAAATGAAACGGGTCAGCTGGACAGCCTAGAGCCTCCAGTCTTCTCCTGCACCACAAGGAGTGGAAGGTACAGAACAGCCCTGCACTAGAGCAGCTCTAAGTGTTTCCCCAGACTGACAGAACCTCATAGCTCTGTCACCTTTTGTATCTTATCGATATCACAGAGAAATGGCATACAAGCATCTCAGGGGACACGCTACACCTAAGGTATGCAAGATGAGCCTGACTCTCAACCTTATTCAGTTCCTGTCTTCATATTTGGTTAACCCTGCTAAAAAAAAAAAAAATGTTTATTTTAACCAAGGAAGAGAAAGGACTGGAAGAATGAGATTTTTTTTTTTTTTTACTGGAAATAGCCAGCAAGAAGCAATGATTTATGATCTATCCCAACCTGGAGAAGATTACAGCCATCAAACATGAGACAGAAAGCTCCACAGCCCATTAGTAGTCCTTCAGCAACTGTTCTCTTCGTATCTATTTTTTTTTTTTAAAGTATTATGCTGTTTGCTTTATTAAACTCCAGATCATAATTCTTGGCTGTGTTGTCACATGTCAAATCTTAGTCTGGAACAATGTTTACCTAAGTCACAGCACCCTTGATTTGAGGTACATAATGGTAGCATTAACCATGGTAAGGAGAACAACACTACCATGACGAAAGCTATTATGGAATCCTATTATTGTTAATGAAAGCCCATTTAATTTTTAATCATAGACTGTCAGTTATTTAAAAATTATTGGCATTCCAATACCTATGCTTTTTTAGATGAAGGTAAAAGAATCTTGGAAATCTGTTCCATTCAAAAGGATACTGCAATTTTTATTACTCCACATTTTCAACAGCAGAACTAATAGCCCAGAAAATATTTTAAAAGTCCTTCACTGAACTAACACCGCCAAAGGTGAACTTACCTTTCTCTAAGGCAAACAGGAGGAGGCCAGGAGGGTACCTGGCAGCGTATTTATCGATGGTAGATGAATTGCAATGGAATCCTGCTCTACTTGTTAATGAAATAGCAGGGATGATTATGCTGCATAACTAATGCATCTCTGCCACCTACAGTACAGACTTTAAACCTTGTATTATCTTGTGGCTGAATTCTGCGTAATTGTGAAGCATGACTGAAAACATTCTTTACACTATAAAATTGATTAAGAGTGTTCCTGATCATTTCTCTATTGATTATTCGCATCGCAATTTTGCAAACCTTTTTGAAATACAAGGTGTTATAAAAATGTCTTCTATATGGCATTCTGCCATCCTTGGATAACTCAAAGACACTTGAACCAATTTAATTTGAAACTTTTTCAAATAACTAAGTTCAAACAAATATATTTTGGGCTGGGATCAAACATGGGATGCCTAAAACCAATTCTGAGAAAGTTACTATGGCTGGTTGTTATGACAACATGTTTAAACTTAATACTCTTACCCCCAAAGGCAATTTTATTATTCATTCTGAATCAACAGCCAAACTTCTCATAAATAATCTTTAGGTATGCAGAGCCAAATTTTACTTTCATAACTGTGGAGAGCTGAGTAATTCAATTGCCTGATATAAGAACTAGAGAACAATAAAATCAACCTCCCTCAATGAGGCAGAGTTTCACTTTCCTGTCCCCCCCATCCCATTTTTATTTTTTAATATGCATATCCTTTTGAGAAGTGGATTCAGTAACCCGCAGACAAGTAATCTACTTGCACATACACTTCATTTTAGGTATGTGAATAGTCCGCTATTAACTTCCATGAATCCCGCATATATGAAGTGCTAGAATTCTACCAGCTGAGTGAATTAACACTTTGAAAATCAATTAGAAAAATGAATGGATTGCACTTCTTGCTACCTTTGCAATAGCATAAATAATTATTGAAGGCAAAAGCAGGAGTATAGAAAAATAATCAATCATAACTCCAGTGCTTTGTACCCACTTTGCACTGCTATAAAGAAATACAGAAGATTTAGGGTGAAGGCAAAATGGTTCCCTGAATTCCAGCATGGAAATTTTCATCAGCACCATATGTCATTTGCTTAAGACATTGACAGCTTTTTGAAAGGACTAAATCAGCCAAGAAATCACTATCAGGTCCTCATTTCCATATACACCACTACTCAAACTCTCAGCACACAAAAAGACTGTATTCTCCAGGGCTCTAGTCTAACAGACTCCCTTTTTTCCCTTTTATCTTCCTACCCCTTTTAATCCTGAAGTTAAGCAGCTCATTGTTAACGTCAAGTTGCAGGTTGCGGTATTTGGAGCTAGTTTAGATCCCAGGCCCTGCTGGTCCTCGGCACCCACCTCAGATGCTTGCACTGAAGGAACAGCTAAGACGCACCAACCACCATGGCAAAGAGGAAGAAGCTGCTCCCTTTTTCACACACCCAAAAAATCAAAACATTCCAGCAGCAGAGCATCTTTACCGAGCATCAGGAATCCTAATGAAATCACTGGGACAAGCACGTGGAAACGCACCATGCAACATGTGGAAGCATGGTTTTTGGTGGTTTTTTGGTTTTTGTTTGTTTGTTTGTTTTTGGGTTTTTTTTAAATTGATTCCAGTTAATAGAATTAGTTCAGGAAAATAAAGGCCTTACTTTTTGATAAGCTTTAATTGCTTGCAGATATATAGCTTCAGGCTTTGTATCTGCACTGAGCCCCGAGCCCTCTCACATACCCCAAGGAGGGAAATCTCCAATGGAATCTACAGTGGAAATCTACAACGGAAAAGGAATATTTACTCTGTGAATGCCGTTGTTCCTCCCAGCCCCACTGCAGTTGTAAGCCTACACACATGGAGCACCTAATGGAGGAAAAAAACCCCACCACCCTTCATCAGTGCCAAAGGTGGGAACATGCTAGAAGGTGCGCACTCGTATCCCAGAGCTGCACCCTCTCCTGTTTCACAGGATTCAGCCAGCAGCAGGCCACCTCACACAACCAGAATGAGAGCATCCCGGTCTTCCAATTTCTCTTCCCCAGCTGCCACCACCAAGTCTGCAGGTAGACAATTACGGGATGAAGGGTTCGTTCCCACTGAAATGCATGTTGCCCAGCACCAGACTGGATGGGCTGGGGGCAGAAATGTTCTGATTGATAAGAAATAACATGGCTAGAGCTACGCATTTAATGGAAAACATCATGCTCACCTGCAGTTAACTACTAGCTTTTCACCATAAGGCTCCCACAGGTTTAAAATAATCATTAGGAAGCATTAATGGTTAATTGATAATGGAATATTTAATTACAGATAAACACAGTTGAACTGAAGCAGCTGCATGGTCTTTGAATGCAAATGCCCTGGCTGCTGTTCATGAATCTCAAATGAAATGGGAAGGATGCTCAGCAGGCAAGAGTCAACAGCAATCACAAAAACCAGAGAAACACCCCAAGTCTCCTGCAGGAGCTCCCACCGACTTGGCTGTGCGTGGGGATAACGCCAGGCAGCACCAATTAGCACTGCTAAACCTGCGGGCAGACTGACAGCAGCCTAAGACAAAAAGGCAGCCGATAAAGGCTGCGACGAGCTCTTGGAGAGGATGCTGATTGCGCTGTGACACAGAGTACACAATGTTCATACCGCCAACTTCTCAAGGTCACCTTATTTTTCTTTATAAACCCAATGCTGCCTTGCTGTCTTCAAGAAAAAGGAGGAGCTACATTACAGAGACTTAGAAATGCACAGAGCTAATTAAAAGAAGCTGAAACTCCTTTCCACATTCCCCAACATACTTTTGTACTACATTATGTGCTCTGAATTTTCAACACCTACCATTAGGCCCAATGAATGATTGAATTTCTAATAGTCCAGTGAGTCATGTAAATAAAAGCCCTTCTATTTTGGACCTCTGCCACTGTATTTTTCAATATTCCAGACTTTTCTTTCTTTCTTTCCTTTTTTTTAAATAAGTCTGTTAGCAATTTGCAAAACTTTTCAAGCCTCTATGTCCATTTCCCCCCTCCTCCCCTTTCTTGCTGCCATCACCAGGAGATATGAATCACTTGATTAAATATTCAGCTTCCTGAATACGGCAACGTGTTAACTGAAATGTAAGGCTTTGGAATGACTAAGTAGCAATGTAAGAACTGTTTTTAAAGTAAAATCAATAATCATTACTCACTGATGGGAATTTGGTACCCATTTTATATTAAGCATCCTGGAGTCACTTGGAGAAAGAGGTGAACTGAGCTTCCACCCAAAAATTTAATTTCCACAGCTGTACCTTTTTGAGTCTGGAGGCAACCAGCGAGGCTGCTGAGGCCAGGAAGGCTGGGCAAGAAACAGGCTCTCTCCTCTGCCTCCCTGGCCTGGTGACTGAGAACTGCCAGAACAGCCTTTCTCTGAATGTCAATTCACCCACATCTTCACTCGAGTCCCACAAGGACCATGTTTTTGGACACTGGCTTGTTCTCTACCCATGAGAGGTCCTTGAAAGCAAAAGTTACCATCTGAACCACGTTGAACACTTTGCATGAGAAAGAACCTGCTAGATGATGCCTAACGGTTCAGGCCCTGTAAGATATTGAGTAAATCTGATCAAGTTTCAAGTGTCTTCAACACCAATGTCAAGCAACCAGCGCAGAAATCGGTGCTCAGAAAACACAGGGACTCTTGTAATTGCTTGAAGAGCATTTAACAGCCTCAGAAAAACTCACATGGTACTGAGGAATTAATTTTTTTTTTTCCTGATGTCTAAGCCTGACTTATCTTCTCCTGCAGTTTAAGCTCATCCTATGCACAGTGGATAGAGAACACATTCTAGCTTTTTACATCGCAGTCCTTTGTGATACAGAGACGTCAAATCTATGTTTCCAGCACACGCGTGGGGAGCTTTGAGGACAGCAGGCTCCTGGCTCCCCACGGCCATCTCCACAGGTAAATACGCCGGAAGAATGGGAAGAGCGAGCTTCTGCCCTGCTCCCACAGACAGAAGGCTTTGAATGTGAACAACCAGTTTAATCTGAGGTCTTCTCTGAACAAAGGGAAAAAACACTGCCCTAGGGGCAGCTGGGTCACTTTGTGGTTGAATGAGGTCAGTGGAAGAGTTTATTTACTTACATTTGTGATCAGGATGCGAGTCCCAGCTGTTTGTGGTACCAACATGGCAGAGAGGACTACCTTAGGAGAGGCCCAGCACACACAGAAGGCACGAATTCACATTGCGGTCGCAAGTTTTAAAAGAGCTAGAGAGAAATACGAGCATGCCAGCCACTTTTCGCCATTTCCAAGCAGATGGATCTGCTGTGGAAAAAGGCCTGGTGCACTATGTGAAGGTTTCCTTCCAGGTTTATTTATCTTTCTGACCATCTTAACTTCCAGGAAAACAAACCGACCAACCCACCCAAGAAACAAACCCCACAGGTACTCAGCTGTAGCTCCCAACATGCTCCCTAACCAGTCGGTTCCCCACCAGCAGGCAGTTGCGAGTCCATTATTCTCGCTCAATCAGAAAGACCTGCAGCATTTGCAGACTTTCAAAACCTCTGAATCCTCACCCTATCCCCAGGCCCCCCACCCTGAACGCTGTCTACAAGTTTAGATGGCCTCTAAAAAATGCATTTTTTAAGCAACTGATTTTATCCCAAATGCTTTCCAATATTGTTTTTAAAAAGAGCATTAAGGTATTTTTTTCTTAAATGAAATTGAAGCCTCTGCATTAAACGCAGCTCCTCCAATATCTTTATTGCATTACACAAAGGTTAATGGTATCAAAACTCCTCTTTTGAGCAAAAGCAGCGAAGTGTGGCTTTCTCCACCAAACTATTTTCTTTATTTCTTTTCTTGCTCTTGTATTTCACATTGGATTCAGGCATTAAATATTTACATCATTCACTCAGCCCTTCCTCCCTTGGCACAATTAGTATTACTGTACATGGACGGCACTGATTAATCTGCATTCATGCACCATTATCTATTTACAATCCCAATTCCTGCTTTAATTTGGTTCCACATGGAGAGAAAGAAAGGAAAAAAAAATCAATAAAATGTCAGAAAGTGAGCTAGAAGCACTAGAATAGTGGAAGGAAATATTTGCAGACAGAAGATCCAATTTTAACCACACTGAAATTTGATTAGCATGAATTTGACCGCAGTACTTCTTAAAGAACCCAAATACAATGGACAGTTCATTGCGTGGATGCTACACAAACCGACTGTAGGAGCACGTGGAGTCGAGGGGCACAACTAAAGGTAAGAACTCCACTTGAAATTGCATTACGTCAAATGTGTTACTTTGAGATAATGGATTTAAGCATGAACTTGAAGGTATGCATGGGCCCTGGTGCTGTCCAGAATCAAGATGTAGTCAAACACCAGCTTCAGTGAGCCCAACTAGATAAAAGACAGAGGAACATCACTGCGGCTGCTTTTAAAAAACAAACAAACAAAAAACCTATTCTTGTTTTGGTTTATCTTTTAACAGAGAACAAGCTGAGCCTCTGAGAGAGGAGGTTGCACTTCCAAGGTCACACCAATACCAGCTCAGGACAGGGAGTTGCACCCTGAGCTTTTAAGATTCAGAAAAAACTTTTCTGAGAGGACATTTAATAACTGGCACCTCCGAAACCTTCTTGGGACTTTGACTCAGCAACGGCTCGTGTCAGACATGAGTGATATGTGACTCGCAGAGGGCTGAATTCAGTCGATCTCCAAGTCTCCCCTTTCGCAAGTACATACAACCCCAAACCTCTGCATTTCACAGGTATCTGGAATTAATGCCTCCCACTGTTCAGGATCCCGCCCAAGCACAGCTGAGACACACCTTGTGGAAGGCCAGCAATCAGGGGAGAGCCCACAGGAGCGGCCAGCCTGCACGCGGCATACGCTGCAGACCCTCCTCCGTTTCACATGGCTAGCTGCAAATCCAACAGCAATTCTGCAGCGCTTCCCCTTGCACAAGGGCTATCACAAATTTCAAAGCGTTGCATTTTCCAACAGCCTCATAACTTTAGAATAAAGACTTTAACAGCAACTGGTCTTGGCTAGGACCTGTCAGGGGACCATGAATCCTCGATTTGTTCAGGCACGTCCAAGCACAAGCACTAGCAAGAAAACTGCAGCATTGCTGCGCTGTTCACACTCTTACCAAAAAGGACTCAAGATCAACTGTTGGCTCTGTGCTCCTACAGCACTGTGCACCAGGCTTCTTGGTTCCCTGCTAGGATTTCTCAGCACCGGAGTACTCTTTATTTAATCTCTCTTTTTACGTCCCCTTGGCACATGCGTGTCTGTAACCACGCGCCTGCCGATAATCAATAACATCAGCCAGTCTGTGACAAACACTGGGTTCTCCTGCAGTCTCCAGCGCTTTGGGTGAACTCGCCTGATATTGGACCTGCCCAGAGCACAGCTTCACCTTTTCCTGCTCTGGCTGTATTTTAATACCAACCCCAAAAGAGACCCGCTTTAGTCAATGTGGCTGCCTGCAAGGAGGAGGAGGTGAGGTTTCAGCAGCACTTCCATGGCAGGATAAAGCAGTCGCAGGAAGCTTAACCCAACCTGACAGTCGCAGTCAATAGGAGATATAAAAAGAGCAGCATGCACTCCTGGAGCCTTAGCAGAACAGGAGAAAAACATACACAAACTGCTTAATTTTGGGGCCACAGGTGCTCAGTTTAACCAAAATTGTTCAGGGTACAGAATGACGCCACCCCAAGCCCCGGCACCCCCAGCGCTGCCTTGCAGCTCCACCACATCAGCCTCGACAGAGGCTCCCATTTCCTCACAGTCTTTATGACACTGAAGCATTCTGACTATTCAGAGATTAATTCTCCTTTCAGCACAACGAGGGGACACATTGCAGAAGCTCTTCATATCTCTGTGTATTATTATTCACTTCACCTGTATTTTTAACTTTTCATCCAAACCTCTACTCAAATTATCATGAGAGCTGTACCATTAATTCTGAACATCTTATTTCAGCATGTCTACTCTCTTAAACAAAGTATCCTTAAGCACCTCTAGACCTCATTTTTCGGTCGCAAGAGACATCCCATCACAATGGACTTTTACAAGGAAAATGAATAATTAGATTAAGTTATTGTTCCTCGCTAAATGCTGTAGGGATGGAAAGAACACACCTGCATCCTAAGTCTGTTTCAGAAGCAGCCACACGAGCCTAGAAGATGCTCAGAAAGTGCAGTGAGAGATCAGCTTCCCACGTCACCCCAGCCTTTGCAGGTGTCAGGCTGGTGACATGTCACTCCCTAGGGACTCCTGACTATGGAGCACCCTGGAAAAAAAAGCAGTCCGTAAACACTGAAAGGGAACTTCTTCAACCAGCCAGACTTGCGTCTTGTCATCAAATGAAGTACTTCTCACCTCAGAGGAAGGGCTTCAAAGTCCTTTCCACCATCGGCACATTTTTAAGACCCACAGTGGGGCTCACAGGCCATCTGAATGCCAGGGACAGATTTAAACAGAGCTGTTTGCTGCAAGAGAGGCGATACTCTCCTCCTTTTCCAAAAGGAATGAAAACTTGCTTAAGAGGACAGGTTATTTTAGAAATGAAACTCCTTGGCACGTTCAGACATACCATGACCCTACAAACTCCAGTGAACCTGGTGACACCAGATCAGCTCGTTATTATTGGAAATGAGAGAATTATGACAGGACTGCTCAAAATCAGTCCAGTCCAGGACACGCCACCATTACTGACTCAGGACTGTAGCGCTGAAAATGAAAGAATGCCTCCGATCCAGATTTCACCTCAGTCTTAGTTCCTGGACACAGCTTAAGGGTAAATCCCTCTCCTGATATAACAAGGTCACAGCACTTTTGACCTCAAACCCTCGCCACCTTGTTGTTTTCTCTCAATGGAGCTACACTGATCTTTTAACAACAGAATTCAGCTTTAGCTCTAAGAGCAGCAAATCACTCCCAAAGCCTTCCAGTCATAGCGATACCTGCCTTTGCTCCTTCCAAAACCTGGTGCTGGAAGGGAACTCCAATTAGTTTATCATTCACAGCTCGCTTACTCTTTTTTCCTTCTTTTTTTTTGCATTCCATTGAAGATGAACATGTTTCCATGCAGCAGCAAAACCTCAGTCATTGACATCAACTTTAATTACTGCCTGCTCCCAGATAAATTTGCTGGCTAAAACCAAATCGATACTTTTTTTTTTTTCCAGGAACCTTTACAGTGAAGTTCTTAATTCTTCATTTTTGAAGTGACATTTCCCTAGCTCATCTTTAAAAGACTGCAAACCAAATCCTTGGCTGATTTGAGTCGATGTGGCTCCACTGGAGACAAAGCCAAACTAATTTACACTGTACAGGGGATCTGACAACCTAATTCTTCTGCTGTTTTCCTTAACCTATGAAATGTTTCAAAATTATTTCAGTCTCTCATTAGTCTGAATTCTCTTGGATCTCTATGCTAGATTAATTACGGTCACTTTAATGAAAGACGTGATTCATTAGTCCACAAGCATTTCTGAAACTGTCACAACAGAGCAATTCGACAGGTAAGATGGTCTCTGAGGAATTCTTATTAAATTTAGCAGTTATTTATGAACATACCCACCCACTACAGATAATTGTTTTCTTACATTTAATAGACAGGGTATTACATACATATATACATCTATGCATATATACGCACATTAGATATAGAAAAGCAAATGCTCATCTTGCAGGCAAATACTTTGTTTTGAAGGCATTAATAGAATTTAGACTTTCACTTTTAGAGTAAAATCCGCTTCAACCTGAAGGCACAACTTTACATGCCACTTGCTGCAGCAATGAGCAAAATGCAGATGGTGCATAAAGATAATTGTAAAGCACTCAAGTTGGCCATGAACAGAAAGCTAGCCCTCAGTCTTCACCGTAATGCAGCTAAGTCACATTATAGCTTCAACTGCAAAACGTTACTGAGGTCGTACATAAGGTTTAAACTTCAAAGCTGAAGATGTCTGGATAATTCTGAGATCTTTCAGAAGAGATATATCCAGTGATACAGTCTGGAGGAGGGGGGTGGATTTCTCTGCTCTGCCACAGACTAAACCGAGGGACAAATTCCAGAATACGGGCTTTCTTCTGCACACCAGCCTGGGAGAGCCACATCCCAGAGGCATGAAAAATTCCCACTCTTTGGTGCTGTCGACCCTCCGGGGGTGGATCACCATCAAAAGCTATTAAATCATAGAATCATAGAATTGTTAAGGTTGGAAAAGACCCTTACGATCATCAAGTCCAACCGTTAACCTACCACCGCCAAGTCCGCCACTAAACCATGTCCTCAAGCACCGCATCTCCCCGTCTTTTAAATCCCCCCAGGGATGGGGACTCAACCCCTGCCCTGGGCAGCCTGTGCCAGGGCCTGACCACTCTTTCAGTGAAGAAGTTTTTCCTAATATCCAACCTAAACTTTCCCTGGCGCAGCTTGAGGTCATTTCCTCTCATCCTAAGTTCCTCTCTTTCTCCTTAAGGAGAAAAGGCTCTTCCTCCTGTACAATACATGTGTCAGTGACTGGAACGGTACTGCCTACAGGTAGATCTGGTGGACTTCTTGCAAATGGGAAGATAAAGCCCCCCCCCCCCCCCAAGTAAAAGGCCCCTTAACGCAACCCACCCTCGCTGCAAGTTGATTGAACAGAAGGAAGTCAACCAACAGAAGAAATGTGTTTCTTTATGGCTCAGAAAAGCAAGACTGCAAGAGCACAGCCCCATCAACTGTGATGGTCGGTACTGAAAAAGGAGACCATATTGCTGAAACGGGTGTGTTCTATTACATGAAAGTACTTACACCATAATACTTTTACTATGGAAATAGCATTTGGCTCCAGTTATACCAAAAAAAAGGTAACAAACATGATTATATTTATTCTATTCAGGAGAAAACAAACACGTAATTCAACACAACAGAAGAATGGCTAATGCAATTGAAGCTTACTAATGCTGCATTGCAAATCCCCCAAAGAAATCTGCTACAGCTTTATTACAATATCCTCTAAACCCTTTCTGCCTTACTATCAGTGCTACAGAGATTGTTTTTTCTCAGCGCAGGCAGAGTTAGATGTGTTGATAACAAGAGAGACTATATTTATTACTAGATAAATAACAACCATTTCCATCACTGCGTGCAGAGATACACTCACGTCTTTGTCAGTCTAACAATGCACTTACATTCCATTAAACTTGGACTCTTTATTGACAGATTAGGCTGGAAAGCCATGGGGCATGTTTTCACAACATTCAGCCCACAAAATTCTGCAGAGTGAGACCAAGAAGTTGAAAGACGATTTGAATTTCAGCCTCCCACTTTTCCAGCACACCAGCCACAGAAGTTGCTTCCTTTGGGAACTGGTGCACAACCGGGTCACCTCACCTTTCTTCTTAAATACACAAAACTCACTGAACTGATACTGCCTTCCATCACCTAACTTTACAATGTCACATTAATAGTGGAAGAGGCTAAGCTTAACTGGCAACTGGAGTTTAGATTGAAGCTCAACCACATTCAGACCAGACACAGAAGTTCATGACTGTCCTATTTTCTCCTATGGACCCTGCCTTTATAGCCTGGCACTGTTTACAGTATGTCCTACTTGCAGGTATACTTTCGTTAAGCATTAACCAAGCTTTAGTTAAGCATTCAAGAAGGAAAAAGGGACATATCCAAGCCTGCTCTGATAACCTTTCAAGCTCTTGAAGGAACAGTATCTTTAGAAAAAGAGGTGGAAAGGAGGCAGTCGCATGCAAAAGACAGTGACCCCTCTGAAATCCCAAAGGATGCTTACAGTGTTTACCACCATATTCAGGATTTTAGCCACAAGACACCTATAGGACACTATAGTGAGTCAGGTGTCATCGGCTGTCACCAAACCCACCCATGTGCCATCTCTAAAGACTACTTTCCTGTCTTTTTCCATTTATTTTTTATAGTTTCTACAAAAGCTCTTCTACAGTGTAGCAAAAAGTCACAGAAACTAAGAGAAAACAAGATTTGGAAACTGAAGCTTAGATTACTGACAGCTCCGTGAAGACATGCTAAAATTACAGCAGTCACGGCTGTAGAAATTACAGCAACATGCAAAGCAGCCTCAGGAGGAAGAAAGTAACCAGAAATTGCAAATTCTCTTACGCAAAGACTTGTTTTCTAGCTTCACGTTTAGCATAGCGATACATGAACGTGACCAGTGTCTACATAAGAGTGCAACTTAATGCTTATAATAAATAATGGCACACAAAAGCCCCAAATGCTGAAATACATCCTTACAGGCACAGTACTTCTGCCTCCCTTTTAAAGATGAAGGGAACTGATGGGCTGTGTAACAAGGTGGGGTGGTAAAGCCTCCAGAGAAAGGTGCAAGCCAGGTCTAATGGCTGCTGCCTCCAGGCAAAGTCTGAACTAATCAAGTGATGAGTGGCCCCGGGTGCCAGTGCGTCCGCAGCAGCTCGGTCCCCCGATCATATCCACCAGTTCCTCCAGAATGGGACACTGACAGATGACAGCAGCACCATACAGCTTAGGGAACTGTTCCCCCTCCTCATCAACTCAGAGGAGGCTCAGTGTTTTGTTTATTTTATTTTGATCATTTGCAAGCGTACAGGAACCTGGAATGATGGCAACCTCCCTCCTGGCCAAAAGTTACAGCCTACATAAATTGCTTACATGATGCTCAACTCTTTTACTGTATTGTGCGTTCTTTGCCCTTGCTTAGACCATGAAAAAGTGCTGCCTTGTTATAGAAAGTGTACAGAAAGATGGAACTGGATCCACCACTTCTGTACTTCTGGATATTTACATAAAATGACTACATTTCCCATCTTTTTAGCAGACAGAATGATTTTGAACTATCACGGTCAAGACTGTTTTACTTCGTAACTTCCAACTGCAGTAGGGTGACTGTAAGACTAGAATTTCTGTTGAAAAGGGCTTAGTGGAACCATCTGCTTATTTACTCTAGGTATTAATTTAGCATGAAGTCCAAAACTGAAGAAAAGCTGCATAATGGCTTTAAGCCAAATCCACAGAAGCCACTTTGTCCCTAAACTCCAGCCTCAAACCTGCTCTAAATTCTTTAAAAGCCTTCTTGTGTCCTCTCTACAGAGATCACCAAGTCCAGCAACATCCTGAAACACAGCACAGCTCTCCACCATTTCTAGCATTCAGCATCACCACCCACCACCAACCAAGTGCCAGCAACTCAAGACCTAATGCTAAGCCCTGGATTCTTACTCAAAGTCTAACCTCAAGATCTCTTTTGCAATAATACCTAGAGTTGAGAAATAATTTGAACAAATAATACATTTTAAGGCAGTACGTCCATCAGCTTCAGCAGGATTTTGACCAGACTGCAGATTTATGTTGCAAGCGTGTTTTACAAGAGACAAAAATGAGGTTTTATCACTGCTCATGCAGAGCTGGCCAAGGACAAGCTGGAGCCTGCTCTATCATGTAAATCAGCTGCATCTCATAGTTTTGAACGGCAGACCAAAACCTGCCCCTCATTTACACTCAGCACCACAGGACCACACGCCAAGGCTAGAAAGTACGGATAGCATCCTTAGCCTCCTTCAAAGTAGCGCACAACCCTTTTCTCTCTTGAACATCTCTATTTGACAGTGATTCAACATGGTTGTTTAGCAGCCTCCTCCATTGCTTAGAAATTACCATGAGAGGTATGGAATAGTTTCATGTTCTAACCTTCAGCTACTACCAAGAGAAAGTAGTTTCCTTCCTCCTTGGTCTAGCCACGCATGTTTATATAGTGACTGTGTCTGCCTTCATCATCTTTTACATTCATCTCCATGGCAATTCTCTTTTCCAGACCTTGTTAGCTGCCTTTCTGGGAATTTGTTTCCAATCTTATATTTATTCAGAACTGGCATTCCCCTCCACATGCGACAGCTGCTGGAAAATTTTATATATCCCATTAGCAAACAATACAACAATGTCTGAAAAATCTGTCTGTAAAGCTTGAAGAGGTTTGCTGGAAATGGGGATTTTCTTTTTCTTTTTTTAAAATAAACTCTTCAATTTCTGAGTACAGACACATTCTAGATATAAAGGGAAAAGGCTGTTCTGAAAATTTTTCTTTGTGAAAGGTACTTTGGTAAATGGCTGAGGTAGACTCCAGGACATCTGCAAAGAAGCTGCTCCATTCTGTCATATTGCTGCATTCCTCCTACCAAACCCTTGCATATTCGCTCAACCTTTCATTCAGAAAGAATGAGCAGAACCCTTTCCATTAAGGAAAAAAAGTTGCTTCCCCTCCCTCTTTCCTAAGCATGCTCTTGTGCCAGAAGTAGTGGGGGCAAGAGAGGAGGAAACCTCCCCGAGAATCACCCCCAGGACTATCGACAGCCCTCTCTGTCGGTCAGGACCTAAACTTCCCTCTCACAGCAAACACCACAGTGCACACAAACCAAACTCTGCCCCCTCCTCTCTAATAGCAGCACTGAAGGTTTGTCCTTAGACATTAGCCTCCTGGAATAGCTTACTCAATCACGAAAATTACTTCTGTGCTAAACTTAAGCTGCCAAAACTTAAGCTTTAGAAATAATTAACTCCGTAGCTGACACTTGCAAGTGCCCGTGCTCAGATAGGAAACTACGTAAAAATACCTTCCTCTGAATACTGGCAAAAAAAATTCGAACAACAATGTCCTTGAAATTCGGCAGTACAAGGAGGTCAAATGAAAGCAGATCCATCAGCAGTAACCAATATTTCACAGCTCAATCTTACCATCTTCAACACAAAGTGCATGGCAGGCATATTACAACATGGTGTTGTTCTGGCATCTCAGCTAACAGATGTACAAGAGCAACTTTGCTATAAAAGACAGGATAAAGAAGTGCTTGTTTTGTTGCATGCTTAAGGCAGAAAGAGAACATCCAGAGAGGACTGTGTTGTGTGATAATTTTGTGTTATTTTCTGTCTTAAGTCTGGAAGGGATAACAATATTGCACACTGCAGCCAACTTAAAGCCACTGGAGCTGGAAAAGAAGTGAGTATCTTCATCTTCCTCCCACTGAGCCCACTGCATCTTTGTCTGGACACCAGCATGGGCACTGGATCCCCCCATCTCCCATCGTGGGGAAACTACAGTATTGGGGAGATGCACAGAGTTGATGAAGGACACACCTGGACTGTCCCAAGTCCCCCAAACGCTTAATTGTCTTCAAATTAAGGGCTTATCTATTTAGTATTTAACAGAAATTAAACCTGATCTTAGCTTATGATATGATGCTTGGCTATCACTGAATACACGAACAACAAGTTACCCACTCCGGGGGTCAGATCTGTTCTGCATTTCGTGCTCTCCTCTGCAAGGTCCCTGGGACCCGAGAGAAGATGCTTTCACAGTTAGACATGGCTCTGTGACTTACAGGGCCAGGACCGAGCTTTTCAGCCACAAGCTCCCTGCAAAAATATGGAAAGTCATTTAATTTGAAAATTTAATGGCAAAATACTTCAGCAGCAGTGTATCATTATCAGGAGAAGTACATGACATGCCATACCTACACAACTGCAACAAGAGCACGCCACAGTTACGGCAAGAGCCGTGGTCAACAGCAGCAGCGATGTGGGAATGCAGCTACATCCACACGTAACTGCAGATACAGCATCGGTGTAATCCACGCACTGAAGGCAGCACATTCCAATAAGTCCCCCTTTGTCTTATGGGAACCCCTTCGGCACCTATTAAAAGTGAAAATGCCTTTATCTCCAGTATAAACCATTAATATTTTATGCCTGCAAGGAGGTTGCAGGGGCAGTGGGAGAAAAAAATTAAATTACTCTCCAAGGTCATTCAAGCAGACTTGGTAAATGAGGCCTCCCGAAGATTCATAAAACTGAAATATACATGTCCTGTATATTAAAATTTCAGAAAAAGAGAGAGAGATCAACTATTATTAAAGCTCTGAGTGAGAGCTATAAAAGGCAGGAAATCCAGTGTTAAGTTAAACACTGGATCAAATTCAAAAGGAGCAGAACGGAGGAGAAAAAGACACAGATAAGGATTGTTTCCAACAGTGAACATGTTTACCTTATTAATTTCTGATACTCCTATCCTCTGATCAAGGTGCTTGGGATTGGGCAAAAATTAAACAAAAGCTAGGCACAGTTCCCAGAAAACGGCCTGGGAGCACTATATCTTCCACAGACAGCCCATCAGTAAATCTCTCTATTTTACACAGAAGAGGTCAGTATATAATTATCTACAGTACCGAAAGGGGAAGCGGCCAAGGTGACACAATAGGCTGATGGCCCAGAGCCCAGGTCCCCAAGCCCTGATCTGGTGCTCTTTTCTCATGTGCAATCTGCTGCTTAAAAGTCTAGACATGCCTGGGGTAAGACCTTGTTCTGGAAAAGTCATATATATACACCGATTTATTTGTTCTCATGTTTCCTGTATTTTATATGGTATATAAACTATTTTGTCCCAAATTTCTTCTAGGTCCGTAACTGTATTTACCCAGAGACCAGGGGTTGGGGAGCAGACCAATTCAGCACATTAATGCTGAACATTTCAGCAGCTCCTCACAATTTACCAATGCCATCAACTGCATCAGCCATTTCCAGTCATCTCTGAACCAGCTCAACTCCAGAAAGGCACGAAAGGCTCCTCTCAGCCCAGCTCCCCTCGGCTTCCTCCTCCCTTCTCCAACAAGTACATCAATCCTGTCCTTATAAAAAGCAAGTCCTTTCCAGACCTCCTTCCTTCTCTTCAGAAGGGCAGCACTGTTGTTGCTCGGTTATGCTAATAAATAAGAGACAGGCAACAAAAAAAGATTATCTGTGGAATCACTGAGAGGAATTTTTATGAGGGAGTAACGATTCAGTAATGATGATGTTGAAGAAGCAGTCATTTGTGCAGAGTGGTCCCCCCGGTAATTTCTACAGTGACTACAGAAGTATAATATATAGGATTATTGCAGGGAAATCTCTCATAATGAAGCAGATCCTTAACTTGGTTTGACATTGTCATTTTACACCACACTATTTAATGCGAGACCTGCAAAGTAATAAATACTTATTTTGCCAGGATATCAAAGCCCCGTGAGAGGTGCCAGCTACCAGCTAAAGCAACAAATTAAGTTAGATTCTCATTGTTGCACTGAATACCACATTGTGCTCCTTGCCTCTTTACAAAGAAAAGGAGTTACCTGCTCAAACCCTACAGGAAGGTCTGAGATAGCATTCACTGATAAACTAACGCTTGAGCTTTATTGCAGTCCAGCAGCAGAGACAAGAAAGCCCCTTCAGCAACATTGAGTCAATGAAGCTATGGAAGAAGTAAGACTTGCTTTCCCCCTTTGCTCACCCTAACGCTTTCTCTTCCAAGCCAACATTAATGGCTCCAGCTCTTCCTGTCAAGAGAGAAATTTTGAAGAGGTGCTTGCAATACCATGTATATTTACTTAGCAAGCAACTGAATAATTGGAGCAGAAGAGCATAAAACAAGCCTGTCCCTATCTTTTTTGGTGAATTATTTAAAGAAATCCATTTTCAAGGGGCTGGTGTAACAAAATAGTTTGTTGTTGAGAGAATTCCAAGCATTCGATCCAAGTAAATAAATTATTGTTTCTGAGGATCAAGTGGCACATTCTCATCAGCAAAGTGAGGGCTCCTGTGTCTATCTTAACATGCCAGCACATCCAATAACTCAGTAGTAACTACTTCAGAGATTCCCTTGCTGAAAGCTTTCAAAAAAGGAAAACAAACTCATTTTAAATTCCACCGGCCACTGTACTCCCACCTTCAAGCAGTAAGATATTTACAGTTAGGTTAATCAGGTTATCAGTGATGCTCGCTGCCTCCTTAGACAAGAGAGCACACCTCGCTGGCTGATGCGCCCCAGCCTTTGCACGGCCCTGGAAAGGGCCGAATGTGCGAAGGAACCAATTTGTCCTTCAGAAGTCCATGGGTCTCACTTTATTTTCACTCTCTGCACACCACCTTTACTGATAAACGGGGGCATTTGTTCTCAGGACTTGCTAACCTACAGTCTTCACACACAACACTTTCATCTTAGGAAAGATCAAAGTTTTTCTACTGCATCATTCCTGCCAAAGACATGGTATTAGCTTCATCAAGAGGAAGAAAGGTCTGGATATTATTGCCGCAGTATTAATCACCCCCAAGTACTTAAAGCTGTGAGCAAGTTTTGAAAAAAAAGGGTCTTGATGGGCTTCGGAAAACACCCACAACTGCACTGTTGTTGGTATCATTTTATCGTGCAAACCATAGCATTATAAACCAATCTCAGCCCTTGAAAATTTAATGTCTTCAGAAGTCATTTTACTTGTTGAACCAGCTGCATTTAAGAAAACATTGCAAAATTATCATAAAAATCCCCATAATGTGAACAATTCCTATTACCATCTAGGCAGCGCATCAGGACAGACCCCGTGGCTACAGGCACTGAGCAATCACAGTGCCACAACCAGCCACGTCCCCAAAGAACTTACATCTTCCACAGACAAAACAAGAAAAATAGGGAGGGAATTAGTCAAGGTCACACAAATGGATTACAGCAAGCTGTGTAGTAGGAAACCAATCAATTTTAGAAGTCATTTAATGTATGAAATATACAGTACAGCTATGCAACAGTCCTGTGAAAAGCATCTGATGTTTATACAATACTTGCTCAAAGTTTGGAGGAGGGAGAAGGATTTGTTAATTTAGGTTGTTTCATGCTGTCTGCTTAATATCAATGGATTTAGCTTGTGTCTGTTCTAGAGTTGGACAGAGAGAGTAACAGAGATTTAATTGGCATGAATCCCACAGCAGCCTCTGCCAGGAACAGCTGCTATCTGTCTGGGAGAAAAGCCATTCTTTTCCCAGAGTCCTACAGTATCGGGACATAAAAGACTCAAAAAACTGTGTGATTCATTTCTTACCTTACAGACCATCTCAGGACTTAAGGTTAACACATCCATACACACAAGGAAAGAGGCTTCAGAGAGGAAGCCTTGCTTCGCATCCTGGTGCGGGACGCTCGTACAACGAACTCTGCTTTGCAGGGACCGTCTGCACAACCGGGCTGTCAGGGCTGCGTATAGATGCAGGCACACACCGCTAATGGAACCTTCTGAAAATCTGCCTGAGCATAACTAGCCATCGGCAGTAGGCAGGACACCCTGGGGGAAAGCAAAGAGCAAACCTCTCTGCTAATATGCTTCCACACTCCTCACTTCCCATTTGCCTCTTCTTCCAGTACAGTCCTCTAAGATACAGCGCAGGGAAACTTCTTGAGTAGTTAAGAGTTTCACAGGACACGTGTCAAGGTTGACTAAATATTGCCTTATGTCTAAATTAATTGTATCATCCATAATGATAATTGAAAATGATTAATTCTGGACAGACCCGACTGCCCCATAGCGCTTCAGTGTAATTCCACGGGGAAACCAGTGTTCTCAGAGAACTGGGGGGACGAAGGGTTGGACAGAGAGTGCCTAGACCTAGGATGCTCCTGTGGCTGCCTTCAGAGAGCAGCGAGGTCTCCTGCCAGGTGCTACACAGCAGGGCACTGGCTGAAATGCAGAGAACTCCAATTTACTGTCTAGCACCAGTGTCTACAGCACCTTCTCCTGACGGGGACCTGCCTGCTGCCTGTGATACCTCAGGGAACACAGCCAGCAGCAGCTGGAAGGCCACCGTCTCTTCTTGGCATTTAATATCAATCACAGCTGGTAGAAATGCTCCTTTTTGTCAAATAGCAGTGGGCTGAGAACTGGGGCTGGAAGGTGGCGACGGTTCTGCCTGCTACTGCTGCACTGCACAAAGCCCTCGGTGACAGCAGTGCTTATGCCAACACCTTTGCCCTGGATTACAGCAAAAAAGTTCACACAGAGGACCCCAATGCCCAACCAGCAATGGTGGGAAGGCTGGAGGGAGGCAAGGGAAAGTCGTGCAGTTGCCACCTTCCAACGGGGCTTGCCAAAATTTATACAGGAATTCGCCCCAGACACCACCCGATCAGCTCGAGATCTCCCTAGAGCTAACCTGCTGAAATTGCCCCTGGGTGTAACGAGATTAGGACTGGTTATCAGGGAAGCCTTGAAAGATTCAGCTCACCCAATGCCTAGATTTCCAAGCTACTGCATACACAAAACACGCAGCCAGCCATTCAAGCTAGCAATTCTTCCATACACTAAAAACTTCATTCTCTATTTTTAGTCATCCAGTTGTACAAACGCACCCTCCCATATACAGGTACCTCAAGGTAGTAATTTCACTAGGTACCTAGACATCACCGTGACAGATGAAAACAAAGACTGACAGGTTTGGTTTTGTTCTAAGTGATAATTTCTGTTCTTTTTCTAAAAGCAAGAATCCTAGATCTCCTTCCAGCACCCAAAGATTTCATCTGTACTGAAACCGGCTGACGAGACCAGTGCCCCAACCACAAAAGTACATTCCGCTTACAGAAAGCCTAGCTCTGCCCTAGAAACTCCTGGGAAGAAAACCACCCTTCATCACTGAGATTTCTTCCTTCTCCTCTCTAAACATTATGCCTGTTCCAAAACCAATCTATTCCAGGTCAGTCTTCTCTAGCTAGTTTTTCTTTTGTTAAAACAAAAATGGTACTATTATATGGAGCCCTGGACAACCATAGGTGAAAGTACTACAGAGAAGCAGTTGTTACAAAGTAAATCTTTTAAATGTTTGGGGGGGATCAATATCAGAATAAGTGGGGGAAAAAGCCTATTGTTGCAATTGTTCATAAGATGTACAAAGTTTGAGCAACTTCCTCTACCTGTTGGTATACATCAACCTTCATGATGATAACTTTATTGAAGTGCAGTTGAGTCATTTAATATTTGCTTTGTCACAGTTAAATTATCAACAAGTACAACCAGGAGTGGATTTTTACAGCCACAAGATTAAATTATGCACCCTCACTTCACTCCCAGAGAGGAGACTCTCTCATAAAAAGCAAGTCTCTAGTAACAACAAACAACAGGTACATTAAAACAAAAATCAAGGGCGGTAGCAGCATTTTGTCTGTTCTGTTGACAAATATTACCAAAATATAAAACCCAAACCACAGCAGGCATGAGAGGCAGGTGATCTCACTATCAAGGAAAAACAGACAGCATATTCAACCCAAACACAACCACTATCAAGAAATATTCCTGAGATCGGTACTCCTTGAACCCTTGTTATCTTACCCACCAGCATCTTATCTGGGGATTCACAGCACTTCAGCTCTGCAGCATTTACATACAGCATTTCAAATAATTCCTCTAAAATCAACTGCTTATCAGTTCCACGACGTCCCTTTCCCTCACTCATAAGATGGCTTTGCAGGGTGTCCTTTATTTTTCCCCACATGTAACACATCAGAGCTGGACTTCACGTGAAGAGAAGCTGTGTCTCAGGTTAAACAAGGAAAATGCTCGGGACAAAGCGCAAGCGGTGCGAGCCCACGGCCGACTCGCCAGAAGCACAGGCGGCCACAAAACCGAGATGATAAAGTGAGCGATCAGCCTCACATCTAAGCACATCACTTCACAAAATGCTTTTATGTTGGCAACCCAGAGAGAGAACAGGGGACAGATAATCTGGCAGGATGATGTCCTTAGTGATGCCATCAAGAGAATGCAGTAAAAATTACTGTCTTCCCATGAATTAACCCAAGGTAAAAAGGAAAAAGAGCTTCTTGACACCTTCATCTGAGTATCAGCCAAAGATACTTATTTGGGGGAGATGAATCGGAGCTGTGCGGGAGATGTTTAATTCTCGTTGAAGTCAACAACGCCCAGCCCATTTGACGCCAGCCAGACCATCACATGAAGCCACCCCTGCATTCGATCCTGTGCCAGAGCACAGATGCAGAGGTCAAAAAAAAAAGCCAGAGAGCCCTTGCTACCTTCCCAGGCACCCTGGGGTGATCAATAAGAATAAAGTGTGCCTACAGAGCTTTCAGCCTAAAACCCAATTCTCTAGGCGGTATCATGCAGTTACTCTTTAATAGCATTTTTTTTATGGCATGGAAGAAAGAACTTAATATTGCAATTACTTCATTTAATACCATGTAATGGCTGAGCAAGCTTGTCAGCCACCTGGAATAGAGAAAAGGCAAAGTATAGTATAATTGCATTAAAGTGGAAAACATGAGTAACTACTCATATTAAAAAGGATCAGAAATAAAAAGGCAACATAGTGTGAATTACAGAGAAAATAAATAGTTTATGACATGCAGCTGAAGATCTGGCATCTTTTAGCAGCATCCTGAAAGCCAATTCAGCACATGAGAGACCATTCTCCTCCCAGTCACCTCTGCTTGCCACAGTCAGGGCAATAAAGGGGAAAAAAGGAGGGGGGAGTTGAAAGCATGCACTTCACAGGGCATGCGAAGGGGACCACTTGGGTTCATACATGGAGTTAGTAGGTCAAGGACAAGGCACCTCGAGAGCTGATTTTTCCCGAGACGTAGTCAGAGAGGTGGTGCATTGCAGCATCAATGCCCACTGCAAGCGTAACACCGGTGCTTTGCATTTTGATAGTCTGGCAGCCCAAGGTCTTAAAGCTGTTTAACCACCAGCACCCCTGGTTAAACAGCCCTTCTGCCAGGTACAAGACCATACTGATCTCCCAATTTTATGGCAGGAAAAAGGAGACTGGGGAAAAAAAAAGGCTATCCTTTGGAAAAACATCTGTGATGACCCTCAGCACTGCTGAAGGCAAGCATGCCACCGCATGATTTCATGCATTCCTGAGGGTAAGTGGTCCTTACTCCAGCTTGCAAAAACCAAAAATCAAGTCTCCCAGACTCTAGAATGAGAGCACGATGATGATGGCTGACACTTTCAAAGACCGGAGTGAAAGCGCTTTACCTTAACAAGAGAAGAAAACAGCAAAAGTGGCAAGAACGTGTCTTATTCACATTTCCTTTGCTAACTTCTGTGCAGGAGGAAAAGCAGCAATATTTGCCACCATAGAAATAGCTTATGCATCAATATTTTGCTAAAAGGACCTATGTGCATACCTCAGCTAAAAAGGGAGATATTCTGATTAAAATTAAGTCTTTGACCTTAGCTTTAGGCAACTGAGAATACCTGTATCTCTAATAAATGCAAAACATTCACCAAAATATCATCAGATTAGGAAAGGTAATATATTATTTCTATTTACCTTGTGACTTTTACATACTGTGTTGGGACCTTTTTCTGCAATCACAAATCACACTGTCTAAGAAGGACTCCAAGAGATTAAGCTTTTAAAAGTATCTCTAGATTCACACTGTATAATTATGAGAACCAACAAAGAAAGACAGCGCTGAACCTTTTACTTTCTTCTGCTCTTACATAAATGGTAAGCTTTCAGACGTTACACAACTTTTCTTCTCTCTACATACTTTACATAGATCCTCTACACCTTAGTGCGTGTCTGATCTTTTCAGCTGAACTCTCAAATGTCAACATTCATTTACCTTATAATTAACATCATTATGAGCAGTGACATTTTTCTCATCTTCCTGCTTTTTTTGTGTCTTGATAGTTTCTGTCAAGGGGCTGTTTTCACATTCAGTTTTTTTAAAGAAATAGTAAAAAAAAAATGTTATTTCAAATTAGCAGCTAATGTATATTGCAAAGATTAATACTGATGAGGCAATAACTTCGAGCACTGCTGGAAGCACTCTGGCAATAGCTTTACCTTTACATTAATTGCAATTCATGTAGAGTCTTCTACTTTTGTTAATTTTCCTGTGTTGCCTTTTACATTATTCCTTCCAGCATGAAATTTTCACCTACCATGACGAATTGGAACCAATTTCATACCTTAATCAACACTCATTAACTAATAGGCAGAGAGGTAAGGTCTTAGATGACTGAGCCATTTCAGAGGCCAAAACCTGTAAGGTTTTGTTTTGTTGTTTTTTGGGGGTTTTTTTTGTTTGTTTTTTTTTTTTTTTAATGAAGTGTCAAATACTAGAGAAATAGTATTGTGTGTTACATCCAAGCTTTATAGATTCTACTTTTCACTGGAAATCCGAACAGGTCCACAACAAAGATTTTCTTCTGCCACGACTGATGGCAAAATCTTTTCTTCATAATTAGGTGTCTGCAGTCTCCGGACACCTTTCTAACTACTGCACTGCCTAGATAACGACAATAAGCAGGTATCTCAGAACAGCCAGAAGCCTTGTTCAGGTTCACTTAGGAAAATGGACAAAACTCCACTTTATGGAACAATTTCAGGATGCCTTTATGTACATTCATATGATAAAACAAATACCACCACCCCAACCATTTTGCAGTCTCCTGACTGATCTAAAAATCATCATTTTTACACAGGCAGACATATCAAACACTCAGCATTGGTGTGAATGGGTTCATTCCCACATCTTCCATGAATTCTTTGAGAAACCTATGCACAAGGACTGCAACACTTACCCACCTTGGAGATGCTTGTCAGAATTAGACAAAGTAGCTTCCACCAGAGACTATCTTAGTAGCCCAGCAAAGGGTGGGCCAGCTGAGAGCAGAGTACACTCAAAGGGGTTTTAAGTGCAAGGATCTCATTTCACATGCCAGCTATATTCATGTGCTGAATGCACATACTAAAAAAAACTAGTCTGAGCAAAGTCAGACTGAATTATTCCTTTCCAATGAGCAGAGTGAGCTAACAGAACACCTACATGTCACTACAAGCATGACAATTGGACTTCGAAGGTAAGGAATCCAATGCTATTTTGAAGGCTTAAAAATCCCACCTACTTTGCAAGAATATGCTTTAAACTAGCAGTAACAGTATTCACAACTTCAGTGATGCCCAAAGGAATTCCTGCAAGAACGGTGTTGCCTTACATCCCAACTGCCTTCCAGCCAAACACCATTAAGAAACAGCAAAACCACCACATCAGTGTCTCACCTAGAGATGATAAACAAGAGCAAAGTGGGAAGAAAGCTCTGACATTTTACCGAGGATGAAATTATCTTTTGTTTTGAAAATGCCCTGATTAAGTCTTCTGATTTTCTTCAAGCCACATAGCGCACTGTGGGTGCCCCTTCACGTACACACACGCAGCCTCTCCCCCCAAATCCTTCAAACCGTTGACCCACAGGCACCCCCAGGACTGCACGGGGATGCTAACAACAAGGAGGAAGGCAAGAACTGTCCATCAGGAATGCAACAGCAAGGAAGCGTCCATGTGCCAGGGCCCAGAAAGAAATTTATCCTGAAATAAAAAGTCAGGTTGCTAACAGAGATAGAGCAGAGCTTTTAGGTAAACACTGTCAAGTGAAAATAAAGACTGGAAGCTTATTAAGGCACAGAGTATCTTTCCTCTTCAGTACTTGAGCTTCCCTCAGCAAAACACACAGCAAACTCCATGTACCTTGCTGTGGTATCAGCAAGGGACAGTCATTTTTAAGATATAGCTCCCTATAAACTCCTATCAGATAACTCTTTTTCTACTTTATTGTGATGTTCCTGACTTATCATATATGACAGCAGTGGAAGGGGGGTAGCAACAACCTTGCAACCGTTCCTAGCTGTAGTCAACTCCAGAAGCACTAAGACAAGCGTAAAATGTTTTCCTTAGCTGCAGGAAAAAGCCGAGCTGTGGACAGCGAGATACAGCACGTGGCAGAGCAGACACCACGCTGCAGACCAGCAAGCTGTCACCGCCAACAGACAAACCGCTTGCAGGAGACCGAACCAGGGAACTTGAAGATGCTGAAATTGCTCATTATTAGCAGCACATATCACATTTGTGTGTGTGTCCCAATTTTTTTTTTAATCTGTATTTCAAATTTGATATATTAAATGCATTAACAGTTTTCAATTAACATGTTTTACACACATGAACTCTCTACACGGGCTGTGGGTCTGTTTCAGGCACTTTTTACAGGCTCTTACTCATCAGGTAACACTTCCATTTCTTGACTGGAGAATTCCAACCACTGACATTTGTATAAAAAAATATTTTAAACAAATTTTATTACATTAATATGATCTTCAGGCTCAGAATTCATTGTCCACGTAACTGCACAGCCAGAAGCCTGCTTGTGTAAATACACAGGCGCAGCAGGACGCCGCAGGGCTGGAAACGTACTGATGGCCAAGTTTCTCAGTGCTGAGCAATCTTATTCAACCAACGCAAGGTGGAGCACAGGGAAGATATTCTTTGCTTTCCCAGGGAAATGTTCCTCCAGATCTGAGGGATGAGATGCAGACGGCTGTGAATCCACCACCTCTGCACAGAGAAGCGGGAGGAGAGTCGATGACGAAGACCCAGTCGAGCTTCACTGTCTCCTCCGCGCTCAGCAAGCGCGCAGCCTTGAGTTCAAGGGCCTGCTCTGAAGTGTGACACTAACTGTATTTACCCAACACCAACAAGTTTCATCTTTAATTAGCCAATAACGCAAACTTTTCAGCTCAAATTAGGATGGAGCACAAGCCTTCTACATTGGCTTTCTAAAGAAACCAGGCCTGCACAAGGACCGAGCAGCTCCTGGCTCCACTGCCAAACCCCAACCACGTTTCCCAGAGGCCGGGGGGCTCCAAGTCATTAAGCTCCTGGAAGTTTCTAAAAAACCACGCTGTGTAGCAGAGGGCAGATGCTCAATAGGCCACTGAGGAAAAGGTTTAACCATCAGACCCCAGAGAAAAGATTAGCCGCCACAGTCACAGGAAAGGCTTTGCCCAAACCCTGTCTTAGATGCAAACACATCTGAAGTCAGGCTTTGCTGGGCTCTGCTGCCTGCAAATGATTTGTGCTTAATTACCATTCTACCTGTAAACCCTCTAGTATAGAGGAAATTATAGTAATAAAGCTACTTTATTATAGTGTATTTGCCCACAGAGGCCCCATTGAAGCGGCAGCACGTTAAACCCTGCCACACCTCTCTGCGCTGGAGAGGAGAGGGACAAGATAGATGGTCGTGTCCCCACAGCGGCACTGACCTGTGTTTATTCCAGCACTCCGATGCCAGGATTTATCTGAACAGAGTGGGGCGATTTTGATGAATTATGTAGGTAATTCAGGGACATGAGCAAGTATTCTACTGAGTTCAGATTAATAGCCTCAATTCAAAGTGAATTTTATAAATGACCTAAACCAAGTGGGACACACACTGTCTCATGTGCATTTTAACACAATGCACTCCTTAAGGCAATTTTACTGAATATCATCAATTCCACATTTAAATGAAATTCCTGGGGAAGATCTGGAAAGAACACAGATAAATGAGGCTAAATAAACCAAATCAGGGAAAGAGCAAGAGAGTTTTATTTGTAGCTGCTGAACTCTGGGTACTGGGGAATCTGAAAAGTCTCTTAGGCTGAATTATTGAAATAATAAAGCACCTGCTGAAGAGACCTCTGAATGCTGTAATGAAATTATTTCATTGCTGCAGAATAATCACAAATGCAGGTTCTCTTTTGAGAGCAAAAGAAACAAGAGAAGGGAAAGTGGGATAGAAAAATGGAATGCAAATCACCCTCTCTGCTCATAGAGAGAGCAAAAAAGGGCCATGACATGAAAGGAGCAAGCCTTATGGTACTACCAACAGGCTGAGTTCCTTCCAATTTTATTTACTGTTGTGGGGTCACTTGAAAACAACTGAGAGTAAACACAGAAGGGGAACAGACAAGCACAAAAGCACCAGCACATTGAAGTATTTTGTCTAGGCTTGATTTTGCCTTAAGCTTCTACATAGCCTGACAAGTCATCTGCCCCTAACTCGGACATAATTAAACAGTCCAACAATTACAGACATCCTACTAGTTGCAATGGAATTATGCAGTTTAAAAAAAAAAAACCCTTATGTGTGTGTAATACAGGGATGACTCCCTCCTTCCACTCTTCTGTTCCCCATCTTCACCTTTCAGAAAGACAAGTTCTACAGAAGAAGGGTCTGTTTCATAATTTAATACTTATGCAATCCACTACATACGAATATTTAACACTACTGGGAGCTTCAATAAGTCATCTTGTACTTACAACGAATGGTCAAAATCTCAGTTTGTTTTATTCATACTCCTGCTCTTAGTCACAAGAATTCTGAAGGGGGCAGAGAAGCTAGCCATTTCCTGGGAACAACTGATTTAACCTTTTAAAAATAAGCAAACAAAACATGGGAAATTTCTTTCTTTTATTCCCACACAAACCTGCAGAACCTTTTACATTTCCATTTACTAAAGTGTAATTAATGAAGGCTTTTAAACCCTCAGAACCCTTCAAATTAATGAAAAGTCCACCCAAATAAATTAGACATGTAGTCCAAGAGCTGCAGATTTAAATTACAGTAGTTATCCTGACAGGAACCAAGAAACAGCTGTCACATACAATTATTTTTAGGGCTGCTACTAAACCATTTTCACATTATGAGCTGCCACCTCTCAGCAGCTAACAGCAGCTTCACATTTTATCATGACAAAAAATTAGAGGCATCCAGTTATCTCCACGGGTATTACACACATTTGTAATATACTGTGCATTAAATGGAGCTAAATCCCAGTGCTGGGGGAGGAACGCAATCCTGGGCCAGCAAAGAGCTGTTACATCAGCACAGCTATGACTTCATCCTAACCCTTTAGCCAATAGAGTTACAGGAAGCAGATCTGGCCCTACTGATTGGCTCTGGAAACTTTGTGTCATAATTGCACAAGGAAGTCATCACCACCGCACATCCCAGTACGCTCCAGCAGCCACCCCACCGGCCGGCCGAGCCTCCTCCTCCTCACCATCATGCCGGAAAAGTAACTCCATTCCAAAAAGGAGCACGGCCAGCTCACCCCGCCAGGCGCACCATCTCACCACGCCATGGCTCGGCCTGCTCGCAAGCCCCAAGGCGGGAAGCACACCACTTATCTCTTCTACATCTCCATCAAGGCAGCCAAGGCCAGCCAAGACCCTGCAACTAGTAGAGAGATTTCAAAGAAATCCTCAGAAATATGGAAAGCCGCGTCCAAGGAGGAGAGAAGAAAGCATGAAGAGATGGCAAAGCACCACAAGACAAAGCGCCCAAAGGAGAGAACATCGAGTCCTCTAAGGGGAGTGAGGAAAAGGCAGAGAGGGCAGCAGAGCAAAAGAGTTACGTTCAGTAGAGCAAAACAGCCGCTACCTGCTTTCTTTCTCTTCATGGCACAGTATCGTCCACAGCTTCAGAAATCAAATCCACACTGGACAGCGGTAGAAACTGTCAAGAAGTTAGGGAAAATGTGGCACAAACAGCCAGAAGATGACAAAGAAATGTACAAAGAGCAGGCTGCACGGCTGAGGAGGAAAAAACAAAAGAGAAAAGCATAGGTTGGGGCACGAGCCAGAAACAGCCAGGAAAGGAGCTAACAGCAGAAAAAATCCAAGAAGAAAGGAGGAAATGAAGACTTTGATGGTCTGCTTTGCTGATAAGACTGTGACCCTCTGCAATTTCATCTCGTCACTTTTGCAACTACAGCTCCTTGTGAAGCTTCAGCACAGTTCATAAGCCTTAGTAAAATAACTGCAAACGCTAGATAACCACGATTTTTTAGACAGGGCAATAATTCAGAATTAATATAGTTGGCTCTATATTGATGGCAACAGGAAGGCTTGTGCAGCCCAGAGATGGATGTTTCCTGCTTATCCACAAAGAAAATAGCAATGAGTCTTCTCTGCCTCCTCTCCCCTCCCAATCACGAGTTAAAACACGCTCCTTCCACAAAGGAGGAATCCTGGTCCTCTAACGCAGCAGGTCCTGGAGCCTGCGAGACGACAACTAATGCAGACTTGCCTCGGGGGAAACAAGGCACGCCATCGCTGCCAGGGCTCTTTAGCCGGTGACCTGCTTGGGCTGTGGGTCCTGTCCACAGCACACACCTCGCGTGCCTCGGAGGCGAGGGTAGGCAGAAGAGAGCACGCTGCTCCCTTACGTTCTGCTGCTGCCCCACACCAGTGAGCAGCTCGAGCTTCGAAACCTCTGATCCGCTTCAGACAGAAGGAGGGTGTGGGAACCACGGCATCCCGCTCCCAGCTTGTGCATGCAGCCCCACGCAAAGACCTGCCAGACAGCACCGTGTCTACACAGTCATCTGCTTAGGCTGGGGCATCTCCACAACCGGCATTTGGTCCTTGGCCCCAGCAAGGCTTGGAAGTGAAGAGGAGCAGCCACCAATGGCCTCTACTGAACATATTTACCTTCTGGTGAGGTTCACCAGTAGTTTCTGACACTAGTGTAACTAACATGCCAAAGGACAACTGCACAGAGAGCGGATAGCTGGCTTGGAGTTTAGTCTTGGCTCTGTTTGGGGAGATGATCAACTAACAATATACCTTAGTATATTATTAATGTAGTACATTCATATATATAGCAATATGTAAATTTAAAATGTGGGGGCCTCCGACACTACTGATCTAAACAATTAAATGGAAATAAGCTTGCTTGTTTTGGTTTTTTTTTTTGTTTTCAACTTTCAACCTTTTGAACAGCAGCATAAGTTGGAAGGGACAGCAGTTGCCGCTCAGAGGACAGAAATAGCTAACAGCCAACTCTCTGCAGGTCAGACAGGAGAGGAAAGCCTTGGGAAAGTGCACAAACTCAGACCCAAAACCAGCACAGGTATCTGAACCTGCTGAAGGACTGGAGGACAGAGTCTTGCGTCAGAGAGGTTTCTCCTCTTGACCGCAGCCTTTCTACAGGTTCCTAAAGGAAGAGTCACAGCCCATTTCCACAGAAGGGTCAGTGCCTATTTCTTTTCTTTAAACAACTCTGTCTCAAGTTCTTTCCTTTGGCTCAACCAAAGGGAAGCCTAAATTTGATCCAGAAGACTGGGTCTGTTATAGAAAGGCTGATGGCCTGTGCTATTTTGCAGCTGAAGTGAAATAACGAGCAAGCACTGCTGGGGCAAGAGGTTATCTGGCTCATAATGACATCTGTGCGAAGTCTGCACTTTGGGGAGCAGGTCAATCGCTTTCTAGGTTCTCTGAAGTCTTTGCTCCCTGCATCTCATACAAGGCCAGTGCTCCTCTCCAGCTTGTCTGCTCCACGAGCACAGCCTGTCACTCTGCTCCCTGCTCACGCACTTTTTAAATTTCTTGCCCCCCCTCTTTCTTTCTTTTTTTTTTTTTAAGAAGGGAAAGATTAGCAGGAGACAGCAGGGAAAGTGTTCATTCTTAAATGCTGCCTTGTGTATGAAGCTGCTGCTGTCTTTTGCCACATGCTCTTGCCCCAGAATTACTGGCCAGTTTTTTCTGAAGTTAAAATTTCATTCCAGGCTGAAAAGTGCTGAGGTTAAACCAGTCTCCTCTCAAGATCAGGCTTCAAAACCAGTTCCTCTACCTTACATACTGCACACACACAAAAGGAAACAGTGAAAGACTCAATGAAACTGGAATACTCCAAAACGTTTCCACATTGTCCACGATGGAGCATGGCCTCAGTGCAACACATCAGAATACTGTGGTTAACCACCACCTTCTCACCTTCTATGTGCACCAGGGGAAACACTGCAGCTCAAAGAGTCCCTTACTCCATACACTGGATTTTGTTAGGGTCTTAGCACCATCTACTGTAATACCTGGAGATGAAGTCAGTGGTCAGCAGTTCTCACTGCTGGGAAACTTAAAAATCCAGGACATGGCCCTAGTAAGCTATCGGTACAAATGCTGACAATATTAAGTAAAAAATAATACTCTGCTATGACTTGGTAGCAGAGCGTTTAAGTGAGCAGGGACAAGAAATATCACTTCAATGGTTCTCACGACTACACGGCCGCCAACAGCTTGACAGTATCCATCAATTAAAATCTATTCCCAGCTGCACTAGTGATGGCCACAGCAGACTGTACAGCTATTTTTGTCACATTACAAATATGAAGTGGTTAAAAAAGATGCATCAAAAAGGCCCAAGATATTACCTATCCAATTATATTTTTAACAGAATCTTTGTCTCTTCCATTCCTCAACTTGCACACTTCATAAACAACTGGCATTCAGGCAAAATCATGCTCTGTGAAGTTGGCACACAGGTTCCACTCAATTTAGCACATCACAGTCTGTTCATGAGTAATGTCTTCAAATACCTGCAGTACTGCCTCAAAACATACACTTCTTTGCAAACACACACTCCAATAAACTCCCAGTACGGCTATTTCTACCAGCCTCTTCAGCTGAAGTGCAATCCGAGAGGCTGAAGGACAACTCTGACTGCCAGCTCAGAGCATACAATAAAACTCCAGTTATCTGCAGTGGGAAATCTTTCACGGAGAGGAAACAGGAGGGCCTGGAAAACACCACACCTGAAGCTGGTCAAGTTTTTCACCTCTATCTGTTTTCGCACTACTGGCATATAGACTATAAATGAAAATAATTGTTGGAGCTAAGCATTAACAATGAAAAATAACACTTTTGGAGATGCCTTACAGTAGCAGCAAGGAAGTTATTGTCTTCAAAGAGCCTGTGGGCAACTGATGGAGAAAGGGGGGGTAAATGATTTAGATGGCTATTATGGGGGAACGTATTTGGGGGCCTAGGGTAGGTTCCTTCGTCTGCTTTCCACATCGGAGCAAAAGCATGCAACGAAACTCTAACTGAAACCTTTAGTTTCTTTAAGTATTGGAGCAATTGAGGCTCCCCGCAAGCCTCTGCACACTTTTCATGTACTCAAAACTAATCTTAATGACATTATAACAGATCTATTAGTATCATTTTTATCGTAATGCTAACTGTGTTGTCACTGCTAAGAGAAAGATGAGTAAAAAACACCTTATAGATTCTGCAGCAGAAAATTAGCTAGACTATGTTCCCTTCAAGTCAGCTAAAGGATTCACCTGGATAGCTGACAGAGACAGGGTTTGCTCTCCCTGCCATCTCGATGTGGGGGCTTCAAAGGGGCTGGGTTTCCGAGTGGAAAAGAATAGCCAGAAGCATTAGATCTTTATCCAAAGCCTTCAGCAATCCACTTCCCTGGGCTCTGACCAGGGGCACAAACACACATCTGTCACCACAGCCATAGCGGCACTTGCACACATTGGATCACAGATATATCACAGACTCAGGTCAGACTTCAAAGTCTGGATAAACAAATAAACCCCAAAGCCAAAATTTCACATACTCCCCCATCTTGCTAAAAAAAAAAAAAAAAAAAGGCAATCTGAGCACAAAAGTATAAAATACCAGGAAGGAGACATGGGTGCCACACTCATACTCCTACTGACATCAAGAGAAGCCATTCTGTGTAGATATTCCCTCTTTTACTTGTTAAATGGGAACAATGGCACTTCACCCTACCTCCCTCATTTAGCCTCCACGCTCCTTATGCTAGCAATTTTCTTCTGTGCGTGTAGAAGACATAGTCCAAAAGCTCTCGTACTACAGCGACGGTAGTGGAAGCACTACAGTATTTCTGAATAGCAGATTTATTTAATAGATGTTCTCTGCAGTAATGCTTCTACATCATTGCCTTATCTGCTGTGTAACACATCCACGAGAAGTCATGTTTGCAGAAGCTTACTGATACCCTAGGTGCATCACACAGATTAGGAATAAAAGCAAAACAAAACACTGCAATTCTTTCTAGATGTTGCAGTGAGGAGTTGAGCCTTTGAAAGCACTTGTTTGGGGGTTGGGATTTTTTTCTTTTTTAGCACAGCAGATGCACCACTAAAGATTTGGCATCCCTCAACACACTTAAGTTATTAGCCTTATTCGCCTTTCAGAGAGTTAAAGGAAATATTAAAAAAACATAAGATTATTATAGCAAAACCCCACATCAACTCCTGTGCAGTTTAGCAAGCCACTGGCTGCATTTGTGTCCCCAGAGGGTGGTAAGTGAGTCACCCTAGTAAATCCCCCGCAGCCCAACAGCCAGAGCAGCCCTGGGTCTGGGCAGTTTCCATCAGAGCGAGGCCCTCTTCTCTCCCCTTCTTGCTCCCCGCAGCACACGGCCACTCAAAAGGGGTTTTGAGAACAATCCACAGCAGCCTGAGTTGGGCAAGCCTGGCAGAGACCTCCCCCAAAACTCTGCTTAGTCAGGAACAGATTAATTCTTTATGACTTTGAGGCTTTGTAGGAAGGGCCCTGTCATGAGTTAATTGAGATGTTACAACTTAAACACTCTTGCAAAAATCAGAAACTGGAAGTGTTCTTCACTTATTAACTGGCTGGCAAAGAATCTTTTTGTTTTAAAGAATCAATAACCTGCTTTTGTTCACAGCTTGATTTTAATATGACCAAAAAGACACTAAGTTACTCAGAAGCTAAAAAGCTACCAGGACTGTGGTGAAGAGAGCAACAGCTTGCTGCTTTTAAGTCCATCTTGCAACAAAGCACAGATTGAGCATTACAGAGCACATACCCGTCTGCACAGATTTGAGAGAGAGGCCTTGTTAACTTTGATTTAGATCACAAATCACTGCAATAACAAACCCATCCTCTGCACACCAGTACGACACTTAGCACAGCGGAGCCCTGGTTTGCGGCTGTAGCTACTACAGTTTTAAGAGCCCCCCCATTTCCCCTTCTGTCCAACAAGGTAACGGATTTGCACGGATGATGCCTGTTGACCTTGCAGCTCTTGGTGAGAGGGCATCTCCATTCCAAATTTGAGTGGAGATAATGAAACAGGTCTTCAAAAGCGTGCCACTCCCACCGAACTGCAAACCCATTTGTTTCTTTTATTTGATAATAGTTACCAAAAAAAGCAGGTGCTAAGTTATTAGAAGTGCAATTACAGCAGCAATTTGACAGACCCAATTTTGTCTTTCCCAGGATTCATCGTTTAGATTGATAAATAAATATTTGCTTGTGCTCGTCCTAACTCACATAAAGCCACAGCAGGTACGTTCAATCGGGCAGACAGACAGATGAGACTTGCAATTCTCTAGGTGGGTGATGATATGCATAAAATATCACAGAATACGAACATGAACAATATGGTTAAAATATTAATTTCTTGTCTACATGAAAAATAAAAAAATTCACCAGACTACCATTTAGGAGACCACAACCACCGGTTAAGATAATATTAAATATGCTTAATAAATTACTTGCTTTGCCAAAGTATATTTTCCATCACTTCCATTGCAAAGTTTTATGCTTCCAAGAACATCAAATGACAAAAAAGTATTCACTGAAGTTTAAATAAATTAAATATATAAATAGCTACTTGTGAATCTACAGGAGAAGTTATTCAACAAAGATGAGAAGTTAAGCATCAGCTGCAGAGTCCCAGTGACTGCTTGTAAAGCAGGACTCGACTGGGAGAGGGACGGTGAAGCCGTAATCTCACAACTGCCTATTACTGTAGATTAATTTATTTGGATGATGTACTGCATTGGCTAGATCATGAGGGTGAAGGCATTAATTCCTCTTCTGGGCACGTGCACACGAACACCACTAGTATTAGAGGATGCTATTACATGTGCATGAGGAGAAGAACACACAACCCACGTTGTTTCAGCCAGGCTTACATTTTAGGGGGGGGAATCCCAGGATGACCTCATTCCTTGAGAAATCAATGAAGAGTTCACCACCTGACTTAATCCTGATGCTGACTGAAACACAGCCTAGCATCCAACACCGCTAAACCAAAACAAACATATTAATCCTTTCTCGCTGTACTGGAGAGCAGCTTTATCAGATGGCAACAGCTCTGCGAGGGCTTGGCGTGGGCTGAGCATCAGAGCTCCGGACTAAGCCACAGGTTTGTTGCAGGCCCTTGGGCCAGTCTCCTCCCTCCAGTGACCGCCACAGGGAGCATGGCTCAGCATGCTTTCATGGGAAGATTAAGAGGCCTGTAGCACCTGAGCAAAGTTGCCAAGACAGCAGAATAAGAACTGTACAAGGGCAAAACCTCCCTTTTAAGAAGCCTGTGTGGATGACCTTAACAAAACCTGAAGTCTAGCAACTACAGAAACTGTTGACTACTTGAAAGCGCTGCCAGTATGCCAAAAGTGGGTTTTACTTTATCATTTTTTTTTAAACCTGCTTTCTTCTGTGTGCTCTTTGCTACTATAACAGTTTCTCTTCCTCTTCCAGATTCTGGGAGATCTATCTGCATCTTTTCCACTGAGTCTCCTCTGCTGATGTGAGTTGCATCACTGGAGCCGATTGCTCCACGTTTGCCTATCATTCTGTATTTCCAAGTATTTAATCAGATAAGAAATCCTGAAACACATACTTCAGTCTGAAATTAAACAGACTATGACAGCATTCAGAGAACAGCAGCAGACATTAAAAGAGTCTACTTTCTGTTAAAAAAAAAAAATCCAGCTTTACACCATAGTTAATGTGGGACCAATACTATGTTATACCTTCGTTACCGATCTGGACGATGGGGCAGAGCACACACGCTCAGCAAGGCTGCAGACAACACAGAACTCGGGGAGCGGCTGACGTACCAGATGGGTGCGTTGCCATCCAGAGGGACCTGGAGAAACGGGCAGAGAGCAGTCTCATGAAGTTCAGAGGGGAACACAAAGTCCTGCCCCAGGGGAGGAGTAACTCCGTGCATCAGCACAGGCTGGGGCTCGCTGCCTGGAAAGCAGCTTTGCAGAGAAAGACGCGAGGGTCCTGGTGGACGAGGCTGAATGTGAGCCAGCAATGTCACCTTGCAGCAAGAAAGCCAGCAACCTCCTGGGCTGCAGCCAGCCCCTAATTTTGTGAAATCCCACCTGTTCTACAAGGACTTGAGCATCTCCCTTGCAGGAGTTCAATGGCAGGAGTTCAATGCAGGAGTTCAGCCATCTGACAGACTGACAGATCACGTAGCCTTACAAAGAAACCTTGCAGCTTTACTACTGAAAGCAGCAACATACATTAACAGGTTTATTAGCATTGCTACTTATAAGTGAAAGCTTGGTGCAGCAATTATAGCTACACAGCAGCCAAATTTGCAAGGAAATTACCAGAATTATCCACAGTTTAGATGAACTTTCTGCCCTTTCAATCAATAAAGTGCCATTAACAACCTATTCCAAGCTCTACATTGTTTATAGCATTAGAGGCTTGGTGCAGCCATGGTAGAGCCTGCAGCCTGTTAAAGATATTCTCACTCGATGATTGTGTTAAACTTTAGTTCAATATGGCTTTGCTGGGAAGAGTCTTACAAACCACTAACTCTGCAAACTCTGACATCTTCTAACCTGCAAGCCAAAGGGAGTTTCAAAGCTCTGCTGAGGTCAGGTTCTGGTCTCAGATTTATTACAGCAGCCACGTACTTGGAAATATTTTCCATTACTTTTGTTGCTACCTATAAACTGCTTAAGAAAAGGATTCCAGGAAAAACATTTAAGGAGAGGAAGAAACACGAAACTCACAATTCCCAACATTTCAGCCTGGTTTATGTTTCAGTTAAGGAAACCTCAGAACTTCAGGGTGAATGTCAGGATACAGCCTCCAGCCCATCCAAGGCTTTTACACCCCCAGAGCAGTTGCAAAGTGTCTTAACAGAATGTTTAGAAGGAAAATAAAAAAATTCAATTTGAAATCTCCTGAACTTCATAGCAGCAAACACCTTAGAGTCAGTGGAGGTAAGCAAGCATCAAGTCTTTACCAAAGATTCATTGCAGTCTTTCAGAGATTTAGGAAGATGGATTCTTGATAATTTGGTATAAAAAAGCAAAATAGTTACTTTTTTGGCAACTTATTAAAATCAGAACTTGCACGAAGAAAGAGCAAAAGTGCCAAAAGCAAAGCGAGCACTGGCATCCACAGCAAATGCAGAATCTATTATTTTGTCCCTTTGGACTTAATTAGTTCAAATTTACAAAGAACTGCACCCATAAAGATGTTAAACATTAACAAAACTTCTGGTAACTCGCATCAAAATGAATTTTAATTGCAAGCTCTGTTTTATACATATTCCAGGGTTGCAAAATTTAATGAGTATTTTATTCTTCCCACAAAAATTCCAATATATTAATTTCATGCTAAAAATCTATAGTTCCTTACGAGGTCTAAGAAAAAAAAATCAATGACAACATGCTGTGAAGGACAGTCACTTGAGGTCTTCCTACTTTTGAGGGCTTCTTGTTGGGGGGCAGTGGGGAGAGGGCAGACAGATATTGAACAGCAATATACAGACCTTCCTGCTTCAACATTTACTCGTTTAGAACTGTTTTGATTTTTAGAGAGAATGTGACAATATAGATGCTTATGAGCTGCTTCTTTTTCAAACTGGAAATGAAGCTCAAATCAGAGCATGCATTAACTGAGTTCAAAAAGACCAAAAGATTTTTACTCTGAGCTTTCCTGTACCTGCAATGACTGTGCACACATCAAGCAAAGTGGACAGAGCTGCCCAAGCTTTCCATCCTGGATGTTTTTACAGTCAGGAACCGCATCCCACAGTACGCCTCACACAGCCCATTAACTACAACAAGAAATCAGTCAGCCTTTTCAAATCCCTGGGTTTCAGCTGGAATAAGAGGCCCATGCACTTCTGGCACCACTTAAAAGCAGTAAGATGCAAAACCCATGGATGCCTCATCAGGCACAGCAGAGCTCCAATGCCTGGGTCTGCACCAGGACATCAGCTCAGTACCAGCAGCACCACTTACCTAGCATGGGTGCCCGCCGGGCCCCAGCACCCGGGGCGCAGCTCTGCCGGCAGCACAAAGAGCACAGGGAGCAAAGGCAACAGGAGGTCTAACAGTCCCCAGGCAGAAGGAAAGCAGGAGGAACAGAAGAGCAGAGCACCGTGATCCTGCGCATCGCCCTGTGCGACCCCCCTGTCCGTTCCAGGCCGGGAGATCCTCTCTGATGCAGCAACCCAAAGTTCATCAGGTTTAAAGCAAGCACTTGGCCAACTCGTCCCCCCTTCTACCGTTACTCTGGGTCCTCAGCCACTCACACAAAGCAGGTTTTCGATACCCAGGCACCCAGTCATCTAACACTGCACAGGCTGGCTTTGAAACTTCTTTCAAGATTTTCCTTTAGTTTTCCCTTCCCTTTGAATTTCTTTCAGGCTTGAGAAATTCCAGTGTGGCTTTAAAAACCAAAGGATATTTGTTCAAAGTCATACAAAGCATCTGTGACTTGGGGGGAAAAAAAAAAACCAAAAACAAACCAAACCCCCCCCAAACCCTCTCCGAGCACTCCCCTGCCCCAGCAGGCTGTTTTAAGCACAGGGCACCGCTCCAGGATCGATGGTGTTCATTTATTCTGTTACATTACAGAGAGAAAAACCTTATTTCAAAATTCCTTCATGCCAGCTTCCAGCCTGAAGCACTTTTTATTTTTTCCCTTTTAAGAACAGCTGACTTATCAAAAACAGGTTTTTCTAACAGAAAACCACAAGCTAAGCCACATTATTATAACAGAAGCAATTAATTACTTTTATGCCTTTCTTTTTAAGGGTGATCTTTAATGCAGGTAATTCTGACTAGAAGAGCTAATTTGAATTGCTCCCATCATTTAAAAGACCATTATAAAAATTAATGTAGGAAGTGCAGAATGAAGACAAAAGGGATAAAGGATGGCAGGCAGAGATGGGGATTCCCCCTGTGCTCCAACTAGGAAGTACCAAACCACCAGGCCTGTTTTAAAAGTGGGGAGAAAGCTGCTCAAGTTTTCAGGTCACTGGCAAAAAAGCAACTCGCGTTTTGCCTTTTTGGACTTCCACAAGGCAGGAATCGCCCTTTATACAGAGCCACATCAGTGGAGCCCCGTAACGCCTCTGGTTTTCCAGAGTCTTGCAGAATTCCAGCTCACTGTGGCCAGGAAGACAGTCATTAGATATTAGCTGTTGACAACATTTCGTCTATTACTAATCCTCCGATATTTACTGATGCCCTGGCATCTCCTTGATCTCCACTATAAATCCAGCCACAAGAGAGGTCCCTGTGAGGAAGAATCAAAACATCCATATTGTAAAACAGCCAAGACTGTCAAAAACAAACTCAGCATGAGCTAAAGAGATCACGACCTGCCATGACAAAACAAAAAGCTGCCAGGAAGAAGCAGCAAAATATAGTAGCCACATGAATCCAAACCCATGATTTCCTTCCCCCATCTGGGCTTTGGGAAGGCTGATCAGATCTCCATGTACAAGATATCACATCTACTCTCTAGCTCATCTCTGTCTCTAAGAGCACGTGGGGAAGGGCGGTGGAGCTGCTCATGTGTGAAGATCAGACCAGAAGCTTTCACTAAAATAAAGCTCCTTGCTGTGTCTGTGTACAAACTGAGAGAGCACCTGCATAGATTGAAGGAATGCAGCTCCTATCAGCCTTAGAAAAAACCTCAAAACCTCTATCAATCAACAGTAATATAGTTAAGCTATGTGCTATCCAAATATTCTATCATCCTAGACAAAACAGGGAATAGGTCCTGTACCTAAACCCCCAAAGGGAAAAAAAGATGCTGTTGAGTCAGATCTGAAGTAACAGACTGAGAAGATCTCCAGCTTCAGTAGCTTACCTTAGAAACAAAAAACAAGGGAAGTGAAAATAGAAGTAAAATGATCTTCTGACAAGCTCACAACAGGTTATTGCCAAGTTCAGTTCTCCTGAGTCACGATCTGGTGTATTAGCTCATAAACCTGTTAGTATGTTGATATCGCCAGTTCACAAACCCAAATCTCAGCTGCAATCTAAACAGGACGAGGTTGGACTAAAGGGCTTGAACACGCAAGAAGAGACACAGGTGTGGTGATAAGCTGCTTGCCCACCATGACAGTAAATGGAAATAAATCCAATGCACAAGAACATCCTTCCTTCCCATCTAGAATTCGGTTTACTGCCAACTTGCTACTTAGCAAGATATTGATCCAACTCCTGCTTATACAGGAGAGACGGAATTCAGGGAGCCTGCCACCGGGAGCATTCAGGGGCCTCTTACGCTTCACTTCTGCAATTTTTCATCACTGGAAGGTGCTGATCCGACACCTCTATCTTGCTAGAGGGCTACGCTTTGTCTAAAGAGCAGAAAATAGCACACGTACTTCACCACATTACCCTTAGCAGCCAACAAACATCTCCTGAAGCAGGCTCTCTATAGGTATTTCTTCCCTTATTTTATGCACTTAAATAGAGACAAGTGGAAAGATGAGAGATGCATATGACCTGAGAATTGTCAAAAAAGAAATGATGCTTCTCTGCAGCTTGACCTTATGCAAACCATGCTAAATGAAATTCTTCTCCAACTTTAATGAATTAGCATATAATGCAAATCGGAAGGGAGTTGTAGTTTAATCGCAGTACATGAGATACATTAGCATCAGACATCCAAAAAAATCAATTCAAACCAGAGATGAATTCAGCACCAAACAATCTATCAGTTGTGACTTCCACCTACAGCACATGAAGGAGAGCTACAGAAACTGAACACGGGTGAACAAGCCCGTTCTTTCATATGAGAAACAGCTGCAGTGAACCTAGGGAGGAAAACCCAGCAGGCAAGTATCATTTAAAATATACTTTGTGAAGCAGGTGACATGTGAAAACAAAGTACTTACATTCTTTAACATGACTTATAAATACAGAAAGCATCCATGAATTGGTCCACAAAGAAACCCCAGAGGAAAGAAGACTTTGAAAGTACTGAAACAGCTGCAGAGGTGTCTCCACTCTTTCACTTTGAAGTTGTAGATAAGGGTGAGCAGTGTAAAACATGACTATTATCAGCTCTGGCAGACAGATTTTGTCACACGAATCCAATTCCCTCAACACAGTGAATACCTCTGCAAAGGGAGACCCCTCTGCGTATGCACATCCTCAGTCAGCTTAAACAACAGCGGAGCCTCACACAGAAAGTGGCGTGAATTGGTTTCTGAACAAGAAAAAATGCAATGGGCAAGGGCAGAGACATCTCCTGGAAGCACCTGTAAGGGAAGTCAGTGATCTTTCCCACCAACATTTGTCCAAGTCCTTGCTTAAACTGGGGAAGCTCAGTGTCCCGCTGCAACAGCAGAGGAAGAGACATGGTGTTTTAAAGAGGACCCCAGATGTCCAACGTTTTACAACCTGTCTGTCGTGGTTTAACCCCAGTCGGCACCTAAGCACTGCACAGCCACTCGTTCACCCTCTCCCCGGTGGGACGGGCGAGAGGATCGGAAAAAAAAAAGTAAAACCCACGGGCTGAGATAAAGACAGTTTAATAGGACAGCAAAGGAAGAAAAAAAATAATGATAAAAGAATATACAAAACAAATGATGCACAATGCAATTGCTCACCATCCGCTGACTGACGCCCAGCCACTCCCCAAGCAGCGATCGCTGCCCCCCAGCCAACTCCCCCCAGTTTCTATACTGGGCACGATGCCATAGGGTATGGAATAGCCCTTGGGCCAGCTGTCCTGGCTCTGCCCCCCCCAGCTTCTTGTGCACCAGGCAAAGCAGGGGAAGCTGAAAAGTCCTTGACCAGTATAAACACTACTTAGCAACAACTAAACCATCAGTGTGTTATCACATCATTCTCATCCTAAATCCAAAACACAGCACTATCCCAGCTACCAGGAAGAAAATTAACTCTATCCCAGCCAAAACCAGGACACTGTGACATCATTTGCACTTACGTGAAGTCTCCTTCCCCTGCCAAATAAAGGTATTATTCACCAGTTTACAATCTATACGGTCACTTACATTTTGGGTCACATCCAGAAGGTACTCTCGAGATTACCAATATTTTTCTGAGCTTTCAGCCAGTTGGGTTATACTCATTTGCACACGGTCTGTCTTTCAAAAAAAACTCTTTAGCTTGCAGGTATTGAGTGTTCTTGCAAACAAGCCTGTCTTTTTCTTCCAACGTGTTTGCATCCAGGACAGAAATAGGTAAATATTAATTGCTTCATGTTTAGTAACCATCAGGGATTTTTCCCACACCCTACAGCCTTCCTGCACCTCATCCCTTGAGGTGCAGCCCACACAACAGTCGCCTTCACACAGGGTTCTCTCTCTGCCTCGGAGGTGACCAAACAACAAAGAAGGACAAATTGGGATAAAAAGGACAATTAAAACATGATCAGGGTAATTTTCAGCCTAAAAGCATCTTCTTTCTTGGCTTAAAAAGCTAGCCTGAATATTCATGAAATGCTCTCTACTATCTAGCAAATAGAATTAATCATATTAATGCATGGAAAAATAAGATTAGCCAGAAAGTGGTATACGAAATCTAATCATGTTTTATTGAATGAAACATGAGTGGGAGAGGTCATGAGGCCCTTTCATTGTAATTTGTCACAAAAGTCTCTCTCCCTGCCACGCTCCTGGCAGGAGAGCAGTGCAGCTTTCGGAAGCACTGAGCACTCGCCTCCCTACAGAGGGACGAGCAGCCAGCAGCAAGGAAGAGCGAGTTCTGCTGCCTCCGTCTTTGGCCACGCTGCGGCTTCGGGAAGGAGTTGTACGTATTGTCAACTAAGTGCTTAGCTGATGAGAGCTAACATTGTCTGCACATTATTTTTCTCAGCTGGGGTACAGTTGAAATCTTTCCCTTTCCTACCAAAAATGTATGCTAAACTATGGAACATCTTTAAATACCATCTTACCCTGATCAGCCCTTTCTTCTAGAATTTCCCAGTTATTTCTGCAGGGTAACAGACCAAGGAGCTCTAGGACAATGTGCAATGCTACTCTACAGAAATTACTTTGTACAAAGCATTATCAATCCTTTAACTTCACTTCAAAACGGCAATCAAGATGCTGACAAATCGTTTGCATCCACTAGGGAAGCAATCAGCCTTACCTCTCAGCTCCCTCCAGGAACAGAGGACTCCCGATACTGTGCCAGCTGTCTCCCATCAGGGAGAAATCAGCTCACTGACCTACAAATTCCTGTTCTTCACATTGCAGATCCATATTAAAATAAGGCCTGAAGTGCAGTACAGCAAGCTACAAAAGCTGGTACGTGCCAGAGAACCGACACACGCACACCAGAGGCAGCAGACCACCGCCAGCAAGGAGAGCTGCAGGCATTGCAGAAGGTGCTTGCGTGAACAGGGATGGTCTGGGTTCTGACAAACTTCTCCAAAACCTTATCTCCAGAGAATACACCTTCTAGGAGAAAAGGGGGTTTTGCAAGAAGACTATTTCCCACTAAAGCAATGTTTTACAGCTTTAAAGCCTTTGTAGAATTTGTTTCCAATTAAAAGCACTATGAATGCTTTAGAAGAAAAAAAAATTGAACTGTACCGGTCAAATAAGGAAGTCTATTTTCCAGATGCCAATGAAGATGTAACTGACATTTAAATAGGGATTTCAAAAGCCACTTCATACACATTTTTTATTCATTCCCAGTCCTATGGAAAACATTGCTATGGAAGAAAAGCATCTGAATATTACAGATAAAGTATCCATTAGTTAACTAGCTCTTACAATAAGGAAGCTTAATTCATTGCACAGGAAAAGAAAACTTTCACAATTGCATTATCTAGGCTTTAACTAGTGACGAAATAAGTTATTTCAAGACACACAATTCAAGTCTTCAGCCTCGTACAGGCACCAGGGCAGGATAACGCTTGTCAACTTTCAAATAAAAGCAATTAATGACTGGGAAAAAAAAATCAAAACGGAAGTGGAAAGTGTGAGATAAAAATCATTTTAAGCACTCATCAGGCAATCTGTTTTACAGAATCCCTGCAAAGAACGGCAGCTGCTGGGGCGAGCACAGTGGAGAGGGCCCCTTCTCAGCTCCCACGCCGCGCTGGGCAGCTGCTCACCGTAATGCAAAGTCTGCAAGATTCCTGCAAGCACTCTCCCACTGCCCTGTCCTGGTAGCAGCAGCATCAGCATAACCGGCAGCAACATCAGGGCTCCTGAGCTGCAGTATGGTGGCAAAAGGAATGCACTTTAAGTGACAATACCCTAAAGCCTGATTCACAAGCCCTTTGGAGCCAAGGTCTTTCCATTGACTTCAGTAGGCATTGACTGAGGTCTGAGATGAAAATACAGGCTGAAAGCTCCGAGACAGCTATCTAAGGATCAGAAGCTACTTTGATATAAAGAAAATAGGTTGGTTCATTAGAAGCACATACGGAGAACATTTTTTCACCAACCAACATTACCATCATCTGAAACAGTGACCTTCAAGAACACAGGCACTCTAATCTCTTACAGGTAGAGCACAAGATGTGTGAATAGATTAGCCTGGCCAGTGGTATGAAATAACTGGCATCAAGAGGGAAGCACAAAGCAGATCTCGCATAGGAGAACTTTTATGAGTATTAGAAACCACTTAGCAGATAGACAAGGGTGGTGGGGAGGGAAGGGTCAACTGCAGATAATGACAAGGAAAGAAATAAAGTCAGCAACAGTTAAGAGGAGCTGCTGAAATGTAGGTGATATTCTTCCAACCATTCCTCCCCCTAACTCAGCTCTCTGCAGAAGCACAGCAACAAGAGAGAACTTCTGAAATGCTTTTCCAGAAAGGGCTGATGTTCAAAAGGGGTCTCCTGGGTTCAGCTCCAGAAAGGAAGATATTCTAGAATTAAGCAGAGGAACCTTAAATTCAAAGGTCCTCAGTTCTCATCCCAGGTTCACCCTGGCACATGGTCCCTTTTGTTTTTACCCACTGCTCAACATCTGTACCGTAAAACTTCTGAAGCAGAGCAAGATGCCTGTGTTGCCTTCGCATGAGGCACTGTCGTGCTAGAAAAGTAACACAAAATAATACACATGGACATGTAAAGGCATGTTCCCTGATTTTAAGGAAATTAAGAGACAAAGCTAAAACCAAATTCTACCCAAATTAAGTGCAAAAATAGTCCTAAGGAGGAGAACGAAAGCATTCACGCAAGCAAGATGAGCAAAACATGGCTCCAAGGCTGAATAGGCAGAATGAAGATGAGACACTGAAGAGGAGGAACCGGATTCAGACAGGAACAAACTCCCATCAATTTGGCAGTTACTCACTTGCAGCCCCGCTTCTCCCACTGCATTCACTTAGCACGGGATTATTAACAGAAAATCAAGGAAAAATGTTTCCCAGGGGAAATGACAAGGGAAGGCTCGAAGAGTGGGAGGGCAGCAGAGGGGCAACATGGCAGATGGTGCAACCCCCCTAAAATTAGACTTCTGTTCCATAAGGTAAAATAATTAAGTCAAGAGGAGGATCATAGAGAAGAAAGATACCACAGACCAAGACTCCACATTAATATGGCAATTCAGTATGTGCTCGTGTCCTGGAACAAAATACAGAAGTGAGGCAACTGAGGAGAAAGCAGTTTTTAAAGGACCGTGAAACAGATTAAAAAATAAAAGGGAGTGGGTGGCATCTGGAAATTGTCAGCCTCATTTCTTTCTTTCAAGTGTAACCATTTGAACTTTCAAAAATGTAGCTACATTCAGTAAAAGTTGCAATAAGAAATAAAGAAACATAATTAAGTTCAAGAGGCAAGGCACCGTGGTGGATTGTAATTCAGAAGGGGGGGCACGGTCTGGATTGCACAGAGGAAAAGCAAAAGCAACCACAGCAGTTTCCATTCCCAAGCTACAGTGTGATTTCAGTAAGCTGGGCTAAGCGAGCTCAAAATTTGGACAGAAAAACAAGGGCCCAGTGGCAAATGAAGGAAGTAATTCAAAAGCAAACCATATTCCCAGGTCAACATGCAGCTTCTCAGCACGACACCATGAGGTGCTTTGCCAGGTAACGTTCTGTTTCAGCTGAACTGGAGCAAAAAGATTATGTGAAATAAGGTTAGGGAGGGCAAGGGGGGAAGAAGGTTAATTGCTGCACTAGAACCTAATACAAGGCTAAAGAACAACCCAAAAAGGTTCTGACCCTTCACATACTGCAGTATTTTTGATCTGAACACCACCACACTACGATATAGCAGCAACAGGAGCACCTTTCCTAGCTAAAAGCCCAGGCCCTCTTACCAATTTGGATTCCCACAGTCTACCAAATACAGTTGCAAAATGCAACACAGCTATAAAAGGTTTGAAAAGCCTCATTATTAAAGAAGTCATCTACAACTCAAAGTAAATTTCCCATCTGAAAATTAGAAACATCCAATGAACCTTCAAAATGTGCCAGATAGTCTGTCATTCATAGTCAGACAAATGAGATACTTGTTAGTTTTATCTCATGGAACTAATGCATTTGGCAGGAGCAGAGGTTTCTAAGTAGTTTCATCGGTGGAACGAATAGCCATGGAGCGCCAAGCATCATCCTGAGGGGAAAGGGTATCAGTAGCCGCTTGCCTGTTCAGCGGACAGCTGAAGCTTACAGTGCCTCGCCTTCACTTCTTCCTATTTTCCAACTCAATAGCATAAAAGAAACTTTATATGGCAAACATTAGACTGGCTTCCTATATTTCCATAACTTTGAAAATCCCTGCTCTAGAGGATCTCTGTTGCATGTGCATGTTGCACCTACACAGCCCGAGAACAAGGCTTCTACCTTTTACCCATCTCGCCTGCTTCAGCTATATTGGAATGACTGCAAAAAACCTCCTTTGCTAAATATTTGCATTATAGCCAGCAAAATGTACACTTGATCTTAGTCAATTCCTGTAAACACACATACATAAATTGGATTATTAGTCATTTCCTACACCACCTTCTCTCTGGCAATAGCAGCATAATGTTTTAATAATCATAATCCAAGTCATTAAGCCTAATATTAAATACAAGTCCCAGACCAGCTAGATGAGACCTAAACAGATGACAGAAAAGTGCAAGAGACAGACAACCACATTTGCATCGTTTGCATGCACTTAAACTGCAGCAAATATGCACAAACATAGGAAACCCAGACCTCTTCCACTACAGGCAAAGCAAAAACTTCCTCTCTGTTAAGGTGTGCTCAGAGCACAGCCAAACAATCGCTGCACAGCACATTCCTACTTTCTCTAAACCTTCGGGGACACATGGATGCTGGGGGTGTGACAAAAGGGTACAGCCACCAGTACCGAGCTGCAGCACCCGGGCTCCGACCGTCCCCGCAGGAGTCCCCATCCTGTCACCTCAGACATCCCCCAGCAACTTATCTAAGGACTCACAGAAAAACACGCAGGAGATCCAAGACGGTATTTTAAACAAAGTCACACCTACCCAAAGCTTCAGAGCAATCACTGAGCTATGAAAGGGAAGATGAGGCTGGGACACGTCTGCCACAGAGCAGGTTCAGTGCCGCCCAGGACCAGCCTGGAGACTTCCTTATCATCAGACACAGTCTTGGATGGTTTAGGCGCTCAGCTTGAAATGCTTTGGCATTTTCAGTGTAGCTGAGCACCCACAGGGATGCTCGCCACTGAAGAAAGCTTTAAAGCAGGTACCACAAAACAGCCGTAATCAGCAGATATTCCTGAGAAGTGTTAGCCGAGGGATTTAGTCAGCTCCGAGCAGATACTGACACAAAGCACATGATCAACAGAGCTCAGTCCCCTTAAGGACTGGAGCCCAAGCTGCTTTGAGGGATTTTATTCTTTTACATGTATTTATAGAGAAGAATTTCATTAATCCTTTCAGATCTCTCAGGATCTGAAAATGAGGGGGAAGAGAACCCCAAGTCTTGAAGACAAGAAAAAGTCGGGGAATAGTGACATTAGAGAACATACATATACGCCTCCCTCCCCGTGTCCAGTGCATCCTTGCCCTAGGATAAGGGCTGTGATTAGGACGGCCACTCCAGCTGCCCTCAAAGGAGAACAGGGCAGCTACTGCCATCCTTCCAATTTTTCTTTCTAACCTGGAGACCCCCATATTGTCCTTTCTAATCTAACGGGCTCTTTTTCACACTGCTGCTTTTTTCCTGTTCTCTGCTCTGCAGAATTTTATTTCTCACCTGTCAAGGAAATCTAGACCCAAGGTCCCATGACAGAAACTGCAACAGCAGTTAAAAGAGCTGTAAATGCGTTATTTTATTAATATGTCTCAAATAGCTACTCAGCCTCTATTGCTCTGCTTGACATATGGATGCTTAGACCTGCAATGCCCTTTCCCTTTCAAGACTTATTGCAGGATTCGCATCCGACAGGTCAGGGACCAAATGAAACTCGTAACGGGATTCTCCGGGGAGCAGTTGCGTGTGCCGAGATCGACGTGCAGCGCAGCGGATACAGCTGTGGCGACCGCTGAAGGCAAGAGGGCTAAGGGAACCTGGCTCGTAAAAAAACAACAAAGCATCTATTTTTAAAGAGGGGAGGGTGAATGACAACATGGGAGATTTTTAGTAAGTGCAGCCCAAGTCAAGCTTACTTAATGTGCTGAGTTAGTGCTCTTGTAAATACTACCATTATATAATATTTCATAGCTTGAAAATACATATGAATAATACTCCAGATGAAATTTAATTTTGTTTATTTGTGTACATCTCTGGACCAGATTAAAACTATTTATAACACTTCGGAAATTAAATATTTAGCTGCAAGATACTTCAATAGAATGGTTTATTTGGCCGCAAGTCTATCTGCCATATTACCAATAATTAAAACTAGGTTTTCATAGACAGAGGGGAAAAAAATGTTTTTAGCTATATTTTCAAGCTGAATCATATCAACATGTTTAAAGAGGAGATATGAGCTCCAGTTTTTTTCCCCCTACAGGCAAAAATTATTAAAAAATGGGAAAAGTGAGTCATCTGAATTTAATTATCAGGCTCTGAGTTGCGAAGGCCAGCTTTGAAAAATGAAATTCAGAACAAGACTCTTTGTAATTCCGCTTATGGGACTGAAAAGTTTACTTCTCAAGAATACTAAATGAGGTCCCTTTGAATTGACTGGTGTGTTTATCTTGCCCATGTGTATTTCATGGAGCTATAAAAATGCAGGGTGAACCTCAAAAAGCAGGAGCAGCTTCTTACACAAGCCCTGGATGAAATTCATGTTTGTGTGACCTGTTTCACTCATTAACACAGTGCATCTCACTTGCTCTACCAGCTGATTCAAACAAGAGTCCACTGCTGTTACAGCTCACAAAGTTCATCCAACTCCCAGTGAAACACATTTGGAGGACAGGAATCATTAAAGATGCAACACATGCACTTGGGGGGGAAAGGGGAAGAAGGAAAGTAAATACATCATTATTCCCTCTGAAAAGGCCCAAAAACTGATGCCTGTAAAACATACTACCTTTAAAATAGCTCCTAAATCTCATTTTTAAAAGAGTGCATGGGCACGTACATGTACTACTGAAAGTCAAAGGGCTTAATTTTCTAAGACACATTTGCCATTTTTAAAGTTCTACCATGCTGTATTTGTGGGTAGTTTATTAACTTTTTTCCAGCAGGTTCACTCTGACAGGCATTGTTTTATTTTTGGTATGACAAGACACAGTGCTGCACTGGCAACACCTCCAGGCTGAATAATGTTTCTTAACTAGCTACATTCATCTTTACCACATACCACAGATGACTGATCCTCGCTGCAGTACATAATGGCTAAAAACTAACAGTGCCCTAAAATATTAATGCATGCTAATAAAACCAGGTTTTTTTCAGGAAACAGCAACATCTAATTTTCAGAGGGGTCCTGGGAACAGTAAACAATTGGTACGTGGTAAATGGCAAGTTCTCTCACATCAATACATCCTCAACATTCAAATCCTATTCCCCCATAATTGCCAGGCAAGTATAAATTACTTAAATGCATGTTATTTGTGGCTGCAACAGAATCCTCATAAATAATCGTAATTTAACTTCCTGCTGATAATCCCAGGCAACACCTAATTATTTCAAATGCTTAATTCTTCCCTTCCAGAGGGATGTTGGGTTTAAGACTACTCCCCTCCATTTGCTGCTAGTTAGGGTTTTTAACTCTTTGTTGAGTGCAATCACTTTGCAGAAGATCAACTAGAGGCAGAGTTGTCCTCTGCTACAAAAGCAACATAAGCAACATGTCAAATTCCTTCTGCGAGTCCTCACTTCAGACTTTCTAGCACTGATCATTCGGACAGCTCTTGTATATCAGAAAAAAATCAGTGTGGCATTTATTATACATAAAAGCAATATTTCTGAAAGCATTGCTCAAGCAAACAATGGGATGAGAGGGGTATTGAAATTCTATACACAGCCTCCTGTCTAAAGGACAAGCTGATCTGTAGAAATGTTTGCCAAAAGTTCATTAACAGTAAAGTCAACTTGTCAGCAACATATTTAGCAATAATGAGAAAACAATTTAGCAAAAACAAGGTTTGACCATGACAGTGTTTGAGCAGGGTTTCTTGGGTTTTGAAATGGTTTGGAGTTTGTTTTGTTTGGGGTTTTTTTGGTGGTTTTTTGTTTGTTTTTTTTTTTTTTTAAATTCTTTATTTCTTCTAACCAGCTACACTGTGAAATCTTATTGCAGAGAATATGATTTTAAGTAGACAATGGTCATTGCAAAGTTTACCAAGCAAATAAAAAGCATCCCAGGGAGTTTCATTAGAAGGTAGCAGCTACACCCTGTGACTGGGAATAACCGGGAACTACCCTCATTCAGGCACAAACTCTGTTCACTCTGAACATCCTATAAAGTTTGGATCCACGCATAGAAACCATCAGTGGGTACTACATGACTGTACAGACCACAACGAAGTATGGCCAGTAGTAACCTACCAGAGCGAAGATCCCTCTGTTCCAGCAACTTCTAAAACATCATATCCATCTTCCAGCTGAAAATCCATGAAAACCAGAGCAATAGTGTCTCCAGGTTCAGCGAGAATAGTCCACGTGCAGTCTGCGTTATTGCCATACTCCAAAGGAAAATGAGGGCTTGAGATAATTCCGCTTTGTCCCCGCAAAGTCCCTCCGCAAGCATCATCAGCTGGAAACAGAACACAAATTATCAGATTTTGCTGAAATGCACAAAGCAGTACATCAAAAGAGAATAAGCTCAAATCCAAAGCAAAGCTTTAAAAGCCCCAGTGCTTTCGTCGGGGTGTGTTTTACTACACACTATTCAGAGACAAAGATGTTGAGGGATGCAAAATCCTATTAGGTCAGCCAGTGTCTCCTGGCAAGTGCCAGCTTATTCCCCACCATACACTTACTAGTGATTTGTTTAGTCTAATTTTAAACACCAAGTGACAGAGCTTCTACCACTTCCCTGGGGAGGCGGTTCGCAGCCTGACGCGTCTCGCTGAGCCACTTTCCTCACGTTGTTGCCCGAGTTTTCTGTTCCATCCCTTATTCCTGATTAGGATCCTCTGAGGTGTTTTCTGCAACTTTCCTCCCATCTGTGTAGCAGCAAAGCAGGAGGAAAACCACCAGGAATTCAGTGACTGAGAAGGGTTTCACAGACACGTGAAAACGCTCACAGCGGGGGGAGAGGTTGGTTTCCAACTCACATAGATCTCAGCACCTTCATCGGCAACAGAAACACCCAGAGGGGTTGGAACAACAGGACTTAGAGTACAGGCACTGTATCTAATAGAAATCTAATAGCAAAGGAGTGGAGTATCCCACACACCTGCCTTACATGTCCTTGTTTACTCCCATTTCTTAAGGAAGTGGATGTTGTTACCAAAATCATAGTGGTAAAAATTTAACTACTCGTTCAGAAACTTAGCAGTGCCATTTCCCAGTTACACACTGCATCTCCTGTTTGCTGCAGGTTCTTTCATTTTTACAACCTGAATTTTATCAGCAGGAGCTATTAGAGCAATTAAAGGAGGAGGATCTAAAGAAAACATGGGCAGGAAGATAAAGGAAATTAGGAATTCAGTTCACTAGCATCAGGGCAGCTCGCTGCTCTCGTACATGCAGCATCAGCTCAGCATTTATTTGGAGCGCTAAGAAAAGCCTGTTAACTCTACAACATGTATTACAGAGCAGCATTTCAGATGCTTTAGTCAAGGAGCTTGAGGCTTTACATTATAAACACTTATTTTCATTACAAACTATTTTAAAAAAACCCTTCCGAACTGAAATTTAACACAGGTGAGAACATTTGTTAAGGCAATGAATCTTCAGCACCTAAGGACAGGGCAGGACAGTTCTGCAAGGCTGCTCAGGAGGATCCTTCAGCTTTTAGACCTTCTCAGGAATTAGTGTCTTGTGCTGTCAGCAGGGCTGAAACTTGCAGGCTCTAACTCACGAAACTCGAAAGACAAAGTAAGACAAACATATATGCCAACTTTTCTTTCTCATGGCCACCTGCTATCCCAGCGCAGCCAGCAGAAGGCACCGGCAGACACATGCTTCCCTGGCGACTGATGGCAGGCGATTGAGAGAGGAACACCCCAGGCTATAACTTACTGTTTGTATTGCCTTAACACACTACGCGTGTTGCGCTGGCACCTCTAAGCCCCACGGAGATCACAGATGGCCCTTTGCAGCTGCCTCTGTGCTCAGACTGGGACAGCACGTCGCTGATTATTGTGGAACTCACAGAAAGCAGGAAAGGCAGGAAAAAAATATGACCAAAATCCAGACATGCAGGCAGACATGCAACTACTGGGCCACTCCAGCAGCCAAAACTAGGACTGAAAAATGCCGCTGAAATCCTAACTCGATGCTGTTCCCTGGTATTCTATTACAGCAAAGTTATTTATTTGCTGCAATCATATTGTCAGTGAATTAAAGTTATGCACGGACACTGAAGTGCAGTTAGAATCACTGACAAATGCAGGCTGAAAGATCTCTCAGATCTCTAGTCCAAGCACCAGGAAATCCTTCAAACTTCAACACATCACACAAGATTCACAGTGGGACATCCAAAGAAGGTCCATGCAAAAAGTAAAAGGGCCAATTCCAAGCCCTCCCTCTGACAGGCAGAATGAAAATGCTTTTTAGAGGATGAATGGATTCTAGCCAAGCAGGATAAGCACAATTCACCAGTTTACTGGTATGTTCAAATTTAATTTCTCATGAATAAGTGCCCCTGCAGATGCCAGAAAGAAAGATAGAAAAAAAGATTCTTGGACAGTGAACTCTCAGTCCCCATGCCTAGCAGCAAGGCAGGCAGAGCAGGAGCAAAGTCATTAGCTGCTTCAGCAATGCACAGGGACCTGAAGGGGCAATTCATTCTTAAGATACATTTACCTCCAGAGGGGCAGCTATCTCCAACATAACATGTTAAACATTATTGCCACCCGGCTGCTATTGGCCCTAGGCAACCATTCAAAGAACCTTTGCAAATAAGGGCCTGCACCACTACCATGAGACATCTTCGAGGAATCCAGCCTCTCTATGCGATCCCCACTTTCAAGGGCAGAGGTGCTCTTGGCCAAACACTTGCTTCTCACTATGATCATGCATTTGTGCAGCTCAGGTCTACACGGAGCCCTTAAACACACACACACTCAAGAGCAAATGCAACAAGGGTTTGGAAGAAGCAATTCCTATCGGCAATTTCTCAGCCACGTTTACTATTGGGGTCTGGGAAGTCCGAGACTGCATCTGGTACGTCAAAGTTGTTCTTGTCCTAGAAGGAATACAGGAGGGGATGGAGAAATACGCTAAAGAATTTTGGCTCAATGCTATACTAAAAGTCTTAAACAAGGCGACTACTTTTTTTTTTTTAATGGGACTAAGCTAACTTACAGTAGCTGAAGATCTAGTCAAAGGTATGGTGGGTTTGGCTTTTTTTGGGGGTATTAAAAGGGGAGTTTTTAATTTAAATGCTTTGAAAATTTTTGATTGCAGAAGCTCTTTAATGGAAAATGTATTCCCTTCCCATCCACCTCTAAATACACACTTCCTAGGTTTGTAGAGGTTGTTACTGTTTAAACATATTCTACAGTCTTCCAAATTCTTGAACAGCCCTTCAGTTATTTTGGGCACAGTGCAGTCTAAGCAGCTGTTTGAGTTACAGTAAGACAGACCACATTTAATGAGATTATGCATATTTGATACACTTAAAATGTAGCTTTGCAAATGTTCTCAACTTTTCAGCTGGCTTACTGAATTTTTACTCAACCACCTACCAGAATCATAAACCTATCAGTTCTACTTAAATTCAGCAAACAATCTGGGCAAGACTTCTCTCCACATGCATGAAAGTGCTTTACAAAACAGATTCAGATGTTTCCGGACACTCTTTTGGTGCTTCAAATGCACCACTCTGCTTTATTTGAAATTAACTGACCCAGGTGAGGGTCATTCCTTCCGTGGCTACAGCAGAAGCCAGCATTCCAAGGCTGCTGGGGTTTTTGCCTCCAGCATACCAACTGTCAAGATAAAAATACAGCTAGACTTGTAGGACTCAGCTTAACGCCCCATTTAGATTAAGTACTAGGCCTCATTTCATTCTGTGAGTACAGAACAATTGTGCAGAAAGCATGTAAAAGCACACAAGATGCAATAAGGAAACCATTCCAGATATTTCTGACACACATTATAGAGATGGGATAAATGTCAGCATAGTCCAGATTTTACAGTCTGACCCAGACTTGCTGCGGACTTTCAGTCCTCAAGGCAAGTTTCCGAGTTACACATGGTCTGCCAGGCACAGCCAAGCTTCTCTTGTGGGCAGCCACAGCTGCCACCCAGTTCCGTGCTCTCCTACTTTGCAGATCAGCATGGAGATGTCATTTGCTGCTGCTTTGGTGCTCCCTGAATGAGATCACCGCAGTTTTAATCCTTCCTGCCACGCAAGCAAGAAACATAACTCACCAGAGCAGAGTCTGTGCAGACTGAATTTATAGTCTCTTTTAGCTCAGAGTCCAAGAATCAATTTTGATATAACTGTGCTTTCAAAACCACTGGTGAGCTGCAGCACTAGCTACTTTCACTGGCTCTGCAAAGACACATTTCACCAAGCCATTCTTTCTGCATCTGGAATTCCTTCCTACATTCCTTTCTCATTGAGATTACACTTGTCCTTTATAAAAAAAAAAAAAACAACCTGTACTTCAAAACTGAGTTGGGTAAAGGGAGTGCAGACAACTCCTATGAAGAAAAAGCAGCTGAGCCACAGCACTCCTTCAAAGTGTTGCTGTCCTGGCACATCCTCTCAAGCACCTTTGCTGCTTATTCTTTCCTACCATGCATTTCGTTGCATCTTCGATTATTTCAATGCATGAAGACTGGAATAGAGACAAAGCTACCAATACATAGAAAAGGATGTTACAAAGTGGAAGGCAAGCACAAAGAAAAGAGCATAAGGAAACCAGAAGAGGATATTGATTAACATGGTAGAAACTCACTGTTTCCAACACTTGTCTCATACCTCTGCCATTACACTGGAGAGGAGGGAAGAAGGAAAGGGCAGAGTCCCCAAACTGAACACTGTCCTTTGCAGTGACATCAGACAAGTCTATTCCCAAGATAGCAGCTCCCGAGATTTTAACACCTGCTCAGCTACAGGGTATCTTTCATCTCGATTTGTCAGGATCTGACCCAGAAGCACGACCCATCTCCAGCTTATGTTAAAAAAAGTAAAAGAATATGTACAAATACATTTAACAAACTTTCAGGTGACAATTACCAGTAAGCCAATATTAACAGAAGTAATTATAAGCTACACAAGCCACAAAGATCTTTTCTCTCTCAAGGAAGTATCTATTCTTTTTCAGGCAACAGTTTTGAAAACATTATGTTCCCCGCAGAAGGCGGCATAAACCTGTTTGTCAGTACGCAAATCTTTTTGCCCCTTGCAACGACTGAAGTCTGTATCACCAGTTTATCAGCCAAGCACGAATGTCTGACTGCTGAAAACCTACTTATGGCAGAAGGAGTGCAGCTGGCTTTCAAATTCAGCAAGTCAATCTGCAGACTGTCTTTGCTACTTTCTACCTTCCTGGAACAAGATATAAATGTTACATGAGAAGACTTCTGGTTCCTGCCTCCAAAAAATACCTTGGAAGTTTTACTAGGAGGTAAAGTCTTCAAGGATCAGGACAAAATCTATTAAAAAGGAGTGGCTACCTCCAGGAACCTGCAGGCACATTGCTACACAAGTGCAGCTGAACATGCACATATTTTGCTGCTATCAGAGCAATTCACATAGCACTGATGCAAGCACCATAGCACTGAATATTCCTCCGTTCTGAAGGATATCAGATGCCACCATCATTGCTGGATTCAAGATTGAAATGGTAGTGTTAAAATTAAAAGTGAGGTCGGCAGTTCAAGACAAAAATGCAAAAATGGCCTTCTACTCCACCTGCAGCAGGAATCACAAAAATTACAATGATGCCAACCCTTGACTTCAACACCTGCTGGGGTCAGAAGTTAATCCCTCCCTTATTGGGGTCTACTACACAAATGGCTGAATAATAGCAGGGCAAGGAGATACTGCCTTCCTCCAAAGGAAGGCTGCTATCAGAAAAATGCTGTCAGACTGGAGGGAACACTGGTCCATTGATGCAGATAATTCCCTTCTCTTCTAAAAAGGATATTGCTTTGCATACTCTCAAGGCTGAATTTCAGTGGAGGTTTTTCCTGCACACACTTCCAGTGAAATTAGAAAAAAAAATTAAAAAGTTTACAATGAGAATCCTAATTCAAAGGAAAAGCAAAGAATCATAATTGATCATACTACAATGGCAATGACAGCTGTCCCTCTCCAGCGTCAGTTTGGCTGTATGAACCACTCCTTCAGAAATACACTAAGTAGCACATATTACTGCTGCGTAACTCATTCAAGCAAGCATTAAAAATACACCAAGCAAACAATATTTGCTCACTTTAAATTCAAGATTTATGCTACACCTTAGAACTGCTGATTGATTGCACAAGCAGAGTCAATAAAAAGAATCAATATAAGATGCTCTGCTGAAGTACACAAGGAATTGAGGGGAAAAGACTTCAAAGCACCAGCAACTGTTTTGGTATAACAACACAGACACTTGTGTATTTACAGACTTTCTAGTCCCTTGCGGCCCCAGAGAATTAGCAAGAAGCTCTCTATACTGATAAAGGAATCTAAGTTTCCCTACCCCAAAAGGGCTTGCAGGAAAGCTGGCCAGCCTCTTCAAACAAAGGCCAGATTTTACCTCCCATACAGCATCCCCTGAGGCTGCCGGCCCCGGTGCCAGCAACCCACAGCACACCAGCACTCTGCACAGACTCACATTTCTTTAGAGGCAAAGCACCGGAATCACTGTGGAACGTGCCACGAGGGAAGCCAGCTTGACATTGCAGAAAGGAGAAAATCCAGTCTCATTTTCTAGTGTTTGCCCTAGAAAGCCTGCATGGTCTTGGGTAGGTGCCTTATCTTATGGATAATATTCCTGCTCCCCCCCGCACACACTTTAGACAAAGAAATTGAAGTTAAAGTAGCTGTGCGGCATTTTGAATACTTTGAGCGCTTCATAACCTTCCTATTATTCACCCAAACCCTGGCAGCTTTAAGGAATCCAATAAAAAGGAACCTCAATATTAACTACATCATGTTTACTTTTCAAGTCTTTTAAATCAAGCTTACAGTCCATGAGGTTTTTCCCAACCCCAAATAGCTCATTAAATCCTGTTTCACTGTGGCTTGTTTCAGATGAAGAGAGGGCACGTTACCTCTGCAGAAGGGGAGAGGAAAATCCCAGGAGGCACTGTTTTCCGAATTGGCATGGCACGTGAGCAACGCATGTCCTTCCAAAAAGAAGCCTGGATTACAGCTGTATCTCACTTTGTCCCCGATGCTGAACGTTGTCCCTTGCTGAATCCCATTCTGCAGCCTTCCTGGATTTCCACACGTGTGACTTGGTAGAACTGCCAAAGAAAGTTGCTTCTGGTTAGGGACAGTGCATTGGAACAGAGCTGTCAGGTGACGAATACAGAGGGAAGGCTCGTCTCAAAGTAAATACAACACTTAAAATGTAAAGAGCAAATAACCACAAAACTTACCCTACTGGATTGCACCAGAATTCTTTAGGCCAGTCACAGTTAACATTGAAGTACCGTTTCTACCGAGTATATATAAGGAACCAAAAATCACTCCCCAAGCTACTGAGCCAGAAACAAGATCCACTCTTTCCTGACCAGTTTTACCAGTTTCTAAATCAAATCATCCCTCTTGTCCTCTGCCCCCCTGCAGTTCTATTTAATACAATTGCAGTTGACTAGAATCCAGAGATTACATTCCTGTTTGAAATAACATTTTTCAACAGACCTTCGCCAGGCACCTCAAAGGCCCCTGCAATGTAAGCAGAGTTGTATTATACCTTAGAACCACACAGAAGACAGCAAAACCTGTAATTAGCAGCTATCACCTAGACAGAAAGAGAAACATTTCAGCCCACCAGGATTTACACTTCATTGCACTGTGTGTTTAATCCAGATTTCACACATATGCATTGAACCGGACTCTGAACAATGCAGATGGACCCAGCTCCACTGAATGCAAAATACAGTCCCACAGAAGTTTGCATCAGAAAGAATAGGGGATACTTGAATGTAGGATGGAGAAGATGCAGCTAAAATGCTAGTAAATCCTTAACCAATGCCTCTGTACAGCAGTTTCAGAGAATTTAAATAAAACTCTACGGGTTCCCATAAGCCACTCCAAAAAGATCCACTCGAATCATGGTTTTAGAGCCCAATATAAAACCCAATGAAGACAAACAAGACTAAGAATGACTTAATCAAATTTGAATCAGGCCCTTGTGCAGCATCTTATATTATAGTTCTTTTTCATTAAGGCAGAAACATCAGAGGAAGGAAAACATGGTCATTCAAAGCTGAGTGATGGTTTATCATTGGAAACGATTTTGTCAGGGGCATGAACAAAACCAGATGAATTTCTACAAGCAAAGGGAGGTTTAGCCTGCAGCTCTGCCAAGGAAAAGAGAAAGATTAAAAGGAAAATGATACACTAGCGTACACAGCATGCAGCAGAATAAAATACAACCAAAACTGTGCGTAAGCCTGTGAAATGAAACATAAATCCCTAACACTAACTGATGCAAAGACACTGCCTTTCTGTCCTGCCGTGGGACAGTGCTTTAGGATGGGGATTTGCTGCTCCTCGCAGCAGAGTTCAGGTACCCTAAGAGGGCTCTCTACAGCAGATATGCGGACAGTATCCCTCACAGTGAGGGAAACGGAAGACTAATCTGCAATGAATACAGGATTAGGCTTCCTGCATCCAGACAGACCACCTTGTTTTCTAGTTAACCCACTTCCAGATTAAAAGCAACCTTAGCACCTTAAACTCGATTAATATTTTAATGGCATGTACATCTCAACTCCTGCATTGCTTCAGTTTCTCTTTTTTCTCCTGCTGTGACTGCAAGCTCTCGCCACCCATCCAGAGCCCCAGCAGAGCGCAGGCAGCACCCCGGGGACGTGGTGCTGGGCTCCAGCCTCCCCACGCAGCCTTCCACCGCGCAGCAGTGGGGGGACAGGTACAGGCTCCGACAGGCAAGATTTCTTCCCTTTGCTCCTTCCCCCAAAATACTGTTTACATCCTTCCACAAAGCGCCTGGAGCTGGGAAGTTCAGCAGCAACTTTCACATAGAAATATTAATGACCATGCAGGTTTTGTAAGCGGGGGGATGCTATCAAATAAATCAGATGGGTTGAAAAGCTGTGTAGATCTAATGTTTCATTTTCTGTAATGATACTCAAAACCCCAATTTAATTAAATTACCAATGTCACTTTTTGTAAAAAAAATGAACCTATTCCTGCTTTTATGCTTCCTTCCTTTAAAATTAATGACTAGAACTTTGCTATAAATAAAAATCTATCATTTTTAAAAGTCAATCTCTAACACTAGCTGCTCTCTACTTAATGAACTGTGAAAGAATCAGACTACCCCAACCTGCATCATATCTTAAAATCATACTTGAAAACAGGATCTCATTTAAAAATTCTGCTTCATTTGGTTGCCTTAACTAATATCTTGTTACAGGACAGACAACGCACACATGCTTGTGGGGGAAGCAACATTAACTCCTTGATTGCTTTGGATTCAGTGGGGTTGCTGCAGGAATCAGTGAGCCTTGACTTTTAAATTTTTTTTTTTTTTTCCTTAAAAACACCAATGCACATCTGCAGAAGACAAACACTTCTTCAGGTTGCTGCCTTGTGGACCGAAAGAACTGCTTCCAAAGAGGCTGGTGCTGCATCCAGAGCCGGGTTCGGCATAAGCAGCAGACAGAGCTGCCATCGGTCATGCCCTTGAGGCACTTGTGCAGAAGATGAATTTGGTCAGCCCCGAACATGAGCTGGTGAAGTACACCTTCCCCTACAGAGGGAGGGAGAAGAGTCAAAGGACACAACATCTGTGCTCCTTGAGAAAGCCCAGCTTCACAAAACCCCACAGCGGATTGCAAGGTGGGAGTCCGAACCGCTGGGGCGCAGAGTCTGCAAATGCCCTCCTAAACCCCCGGCCGGTTCACTCGGCACAGCGAGTCCGTGCCTTCCTCCACTGCTGAGTGCGAGTCCCTGAGCCGGTGCAGCAACCACTTCCACAGCAATGGATTTGTGATTCTACTCCAACATTCCTGAGAAGAGATAACATTATTGCTCATACTTGGCTGCCTCTAACAGCCAGACTCTGATTGCTTGAGAGATTAATAGAACTGCATTATTTACATCAGATGTCGCACAGAATAATATTATTAAAGCTTTGTCTTACCCATTTACCAATTCCACTGTAGATTAGTAGCATAGATTTTTTTTTTCCTCCCCATAAAAAGCTTTGTTCCCAGCAATCAACATAATATTTTCCAGTGATTGTATGGAAATGAATGCAGCCACAGACCAGATTTGTACCGATGAATAGAAGGTCCTGTTAGTCATTTTATAGCTAAGTCTGTTTCTTTCCATGATGAATTTAGAGCAGTTTATTTTATTTGTCTTGATTTGAACAGCTGCCAAACCGTTACCTTATTTTATGACAGAGGAAACAGGATTATTCTATTGCAGTTGCACCTGGAAAGCTCCTCAACATACCTTGAGCATCCCTGTTCCAAGGGCTATTCAGATACACTGCCCTGGAGACCCCACCCCCTAAGATGACACAGTGGAGGAACCATAATTATGGTGTTAATTACCAGCACAGACACAAATAGAACCAGACCATTAACTGATCTCTGGAGAGGAGGTTAGGTGAGAGCTACAGCTACAACTGTCTTAAGAGATAACAGGAGACAGGATGATCTGAGAGTAAGGCAGAGAAGTTACCTTTTCAGCAAGGAACTATGAAGAGTTACGGAAAACATCAGCCAGAAATAAACCCACCAAAACCCTAGAATTCTCCCATTCCCTGCAGTTTTCAACCTATCCTTCAAATCCATTTATTCTCAAAAAGAAACCTGTAGGGCACAAGACCAATCTCTGCCCAACTTCACTTCCTTCTGCTCCGAACTTTCTCTCCTTCCCCCCCCCCCCCCCCTTGCTTTTCAGTTTGGGCTCCTTTAGTCCCATCCTTTGGAACCCCCACACGCTCCACTGATTTCTCTCTCACCCTCCACCTTACCCTGAGAGCATCCTTCAAGATCTTGTGTGCTATGTAGCTTTTATAGAGCAATGAAGATGCATTTCCCTTATGGAGCTTGTCCTGGTTTTGGCTGGGATAGAGTTAATTTTCTTCCTGGTAGCTGGGATAGTGCTGTGTTTTGGATTTAGGATGAGAATGATGTGATAACACACTGATGGTTTAGTTGTTGCTAAGTAGTGTTTATACTGGTCAAGGACTTCTCAGCTTCCCCTACTTTGCCTGGTGCACAAGAAGCTGGGGGGGGCAGAGCCAGGGCAGCTGGCCCAGACTGGCCCAAGGGCTATTCCATACCCTATGGCATCATGCCCAGTATAGAAACTGGGAGGAGTTGGCCGGGGGAGCAGTGATTGCTGCTCGGGGACTGGCTTTACTCTTTGTAAACTTGATATCCAAATCTATTAGTACAAGACCAGAGGTGTGTCTCAGATTTCATAGTGTGTTGCCTGAAAATGAACTGAACAAATTGGAAATAGAAACACCACATTTGAGAAGTTTCCACCATCCATTCCTGTCAGCTGCTAAAGAGCTACCAGAATAGCTGATCTGCATCGGAAGCTTCATACCATTCACTGACTTTTTTACCCCCATTTCTTTCTGCCCTTTTCAACAGGCTCCCCAGGCTGTCCCCAGCTTTTCTCATCCCCTTGCCCAGGATGACTACACTGGAAGTTTTCAAAATCAGCAGCTTTCAAAACCTAGTACTTGTCAAGCCACGTCTCCTTGTTCCAGTTCATTCAAAATTAATTAGTAGTTTTTAAGTCATTAGATGTGACTCAACGCATCCTTGGACAGCATCCCACCATCAAAACGCATTCAGGCTAATTACATCAGCCTTTCCTAAAAACCCATAGCCCTTTGTGTCAGGAGAAAAAAAGGGGGAAAAAAAAAAAAGCAGAGATGTTTCTTTTCTTGCTCATCACACTGATACATTGGAGTTACCTTACCAACTCAGGTACCTTCAAACAAAACAAACTCAAATCCATCCCGAGCTTGCTCACCATTCTGAAGAGAAATCTTCCCTATTTCCTATTCAAATTAATCTTCAGCTCCATTTTCTCTGTTTATATTGTTCGAATATAAAATAACCCCAACATTTAATACATCGAGATACTGCATTTCAGTCTATTACCCTATTTACATAGCTAAAAGAAGCATTTTTATTGCTTGAATTATCTATGGTAGTTTACGACAGATATTTCAATGCTATCATTGTTATAACCTTGAAATCTTATCAAGGAGTGCAACTTTTATGATATGAGGCCATACATTATCTCCTCATTCCCAACTGATTTTCATTCCCAATAAAAAAGAAAAGAAAGCAAGCAAGCCACGCCAGAGTAGGCACTTATAGCTCCTGAATACAGTTATTACAGCAGGAATAATTTATAAATCCCAATGAAAGGATGCTACATAGACCAAGCAAAATAACAAAACCATTGACCTAAACTACTTGGCTCAGTCATCACTGCGCTCAATTCCAAATTAATCTCCACTATGCTTTTTTAACCCTTCTTTCCAGTTTCCTGCACTTCATGAATCTAGCAGGGGTTGGAAGTCAAGGCATCCAAGTGAACCAACAGAAACACCTCTTCTGCTAGAGATCCAGGCTGGGCTGGGCAGAGCAGTACTTCACTCAGAAAACAATCTGCACTCTATTTGTTACCTTCCTAGAAATTCAAGGAGAGAAACAGATTCTTTAAGGAGAATATCTCTAAGATCTCCATCACAGCTTCAAAAGTTAACTGAAACACCCATGCATAACAGACTGTGTGCGTTTGGCCAGCACAAATGTGAACTCCAGTGGGAGGGGGAGGTCCACAGAGACCAATTTCCTCTCCCTCTTCGTCCATAACTTTTGGGCCAAGTACCACAGGGATGCTCCATGACTCTAACATCTTTCACCAGTGTTTTAGTGCAATCTGGTTTAGTTCAGAAGAGTTTTAACCTTCAGAATGTGTCCAGTGTGTGCTACAGAAAAGGGAATTAATGGTATCTTTCTCATTTCGTTTTATCCTTTTCTATGTCATGATTCATTTCCAGTATAGCCAACAGAGATAAAGCCAAATGGAAACTATTTTTTCCCCGCTAATATTTCTTTGTTCACTAAAAAACAGCCAGATAGTTACTTTTGGATAATAACAGACCAGAATGGTTCATCATCCATCTTCTTTGTAGCAGTAGTTCTAGGGCTTTTTTGGAAACTCATTTTCAGTTTTCAATTTACCTTCCTGGAATGTGCTACAGCAACTTCTGTGCAACTTCCAAGAGTACCATGGAAGCTGAGAGAGGAATACTTTAGGTTTGATTTAGTCATCCCACTACAGAACTAGCAAAAGATTCAAAACACAAAAGCAGTAAGATCATGGGAGATATGGCAACAATCCCGTGTATCTTCAGAGATGCAGGGAGCAGGGATCCTTAACATTTGGGGGTTTATGCCACTCATTATTTATACTTTCAAATAAATGTCACTGCTTGCTGAGCACAGCAGAGGAAGCCTGGCTAGAATGAAGATACAGATACTGAAGGCTGTCTACAGAAATCTTTTGCTGGGCCATGAAGAACAACGTCATGCTGGCAGATGCTTAGACGTCAGCAAATGCTTAGTTTCCAGAACCAGTGGTCCTCATACACCATCCCAACCTGGGATGCTCTCCTGCATCAGGAGCCTAATCAGCAAGGCACTTGAGAATGTGCTTATCTTTGTGAACATGCTCTAGCTCTGCTGCTTTTCAGTGCAACGACACTTGAACACAAGCTTAATTTAAAGTGTGTGGTTAAGTGTTTTGCTTAGCAGGAATGGATTTAAGTGTATGTTTAAAGGCTTCATTGAACTGGCATTTAACAGCTGCAGAGTAACCTGAAAAAACTTCCCTAGGGAGGAGGGCGGTTTTACATTTGTTTCCTCTCTTCCTCCCCTGCACTAAGGTTAACCATTCCAAGGGAAACAAAGACCTGCATCTTTTTGTAACATAAAAGACAAGCCAAGAAAAGCAATACTGCAGTGGTTATCAGCACCAGAAGACAATTGCAGGAACCAAACGAAAGCAGAATTAAAACTGCAGCCCCAGAGAGTTCAGCTGCCGTATCAGATTAAGCACCTCACTCTGTTGTGCACATCAAGACTGAAAGCCAAGGTGTCAGTGTGAAAAAAGGGTGTCAGATTTGGAAACCCAGATTTGAGTTGATTCTATCTAGACACTGGGTGCCAGTGTTGATCCGCTCTGCATTTTGCTGGAGAGTGTCCCTGGACAGGGAACGCTCTTTGTTCTGTTAAAAAAAGCCACTTCCAACTTTAGAGACCACATTGTTTATCTGCTTATTGATCTTCTCTAGCTATTGGCTGATTACCCAGAAACAGGAATTGTAGCCAACTACATCTGTTTTAATAAATATTTCACAGCAGAAGAAGGGCACTCACCACAACATATCATTCCTAGTTTTTTCAGCCACTTCTCTGGAAGCAGCAGGTATCAGTAGCAGCCCCTGCCAGGGCCTGAGCCGTCCGCGAGCCCAGCGGTGTTGGGGCTCCTCAGGCCTCACCTGCAGCACTGTGCGATCCCTGTGCCCAAACACAGACCTGCCGAGTCTTCGCACCAGCGTCACAGGTACCCTGATTTTCTTTCTTCTCGTGGCTGTCACGCATCTTTCCTACCCCTCACTCCTGGCTTTCAGAAGCCCTTGGAGGGGCAGCTGGGGATCCCACACCACGCTCCTGCTCTGAGCAGCAGCCCACCCATCTTCCCAAGCAAGACAGACTGAGTTAGCTCACAACTACACTGAGGTTAAACCATGAATAACCCATTTCCTCAGAAGTGGGGCCAGAAACTCCCGTAATTCACAGCTTCCACTCAAACTACATAAGGTCTAGCTCACCCCCACAAATAAGCATGGGAAAACTAGTTTGCTTGCATTTTTCAACTGCCTTCATAATTTATTCCTTCTAATTTATTCCGTTATCTTTTCTGTACTTCTTTAGGAAGCTTGGCTACTCAATGCCACGCGATGGCCAATACTGTAGGCATAACCAACTGGGACATTGACTAATCAGTGAAATCACACAGTTCATGGGGAAATTCCCGTGAGGGCAGGGAAGGTGAAATATTATACTGTTGAGTAGAACAGTCAATAGTAAAAGCAACCAGGAATGCTGAGCTCACAGTGCAGACACCTCCTATCGATAACCAGAAAGCAAATAGGTTTCAAGGATGGTGCCGCAGAAGAATCCACTGAGCTGCCAGAGCAATTAGGTTGTCTTCTGCTTCCAGCACTAGAGATTCATTATTAATTTGTGGTCATAACTGATAAAAAAAAATCTAGAAGGTAATTTTATCCTCTTCACTGAAAACAAAGCTAAAGTGATCTAATTATGTCATAAAAACATGCCCAGGGCTCAGTCCTGTTTCCTAAATTCACAGGTGCCTATCTTGCAAAATTTGCCACAAGCATAATTTTGCAAGCTATGCAATAACATGCACTCATCTCAGAGAACAAGTTTTTAGCCTCTCATGGGATCTCCCCAATGCCTGTATATATTCAGAAGCAAGAGCTTATTCTGATTTCACAGACCTTACTGTGATTTGAAATCCTTGTCTGTTATTCAAAGGTAGACGTTGCGGATCTGGGTGCTCAGACCTGCCCCATCTTTTTTTTTTTTTTTTCCCATACATCCCAACCTATTTAATGGACATTAAAAGGACATTTACACAAGCTAAGGTTAAGGCACAGAGGAAAGGTGAAAGGTGAACTGCCCGTAAGACTAGTTTAAAAAAAAAAAAAAAGAAGGGAAGATAAAAGAAAAGCAACAGCCAAAAATCATAGCTGAGAGTTGATAGAGGATGTCAAGAAAACATCCTTCAGTAGCAGGGAAGTGCAGCATGCTAACAGGCTTCCCAGAGACCCTGCAGAATCGCTGTCCTTGGAGATTTTCAAGATCCAGCTAAATAAAAGCACAGACGACCTGATCTAGTGTTGGTCAACACCCCTGCTTTGAGGGGGAGTCTGCAGCAGAGCCCTCCTGCGGTCCCTTTGTTACTGCAAGTAGGAGAATATCTACTGCTTCCAGATCTGTCAGCACATTACAGAAACGCCACCAGGCGTATACAGAACCAAAGCACATTTACAAATAACCATGCGCTGCCTTCTTCCTCAAGGGAGTTTTTCTTTGATTGATATGAAGACTAGTCACTTGAAGTAAACATCTTGAATTTAAGTTGGAAGGTGACTCGCCTGTCACTTCTGAGCATGTGGCTTGAAGGACGTGGGTGTAATTTCATGCACTTTTTAGACAAGACATGGCTGAGTTGCACTGCATGCCTCTCGCGCTGCCAGGCCAGTTGCAAGACAGGCCCTACAGGGACACTTGCAGCCTGCCTGCCAGTTTAGATTACTAACATCCACTTTCGAGACCTCTGCACTGACATATGTATTCGAGAGGGAGGGAGAAACGTCCAGCCACCTACTTAGCTCTTCTACAACTGGAGCGGCTGCTGGCCATCATTCATAGGTCTCAGCATGAAAAAATCTGATAGCTGTTACTGCAATCATTAGCACAAGTATACAGCTCCAGTTCTCCCAAACAAAACCCACCTTTTAGTTGAAGAAAACAAGATGGGGGATGCAGGGAAACCTGGAGAGACCAGCTATCATGCAGTGAATGTTCCTGTCCTGTTCCATTTTACTCACCAGCAAAATGGAAAAAATTCACCTCATTCACTCTTCTCTCCCCAGACAAGAAACTGTGAAGCTTTACTCAAAGGTTAGGCCTGTATCTATCCAGAAATGCTCATTTAAGTTCTATCTAGAATAGTATGATGGTTCAAATACTTCAAGACTACCTTGAAAATACCAGAAATTGATGCAGAGATGTTACAAATGAAAAATCCATATATACCTGCTACAACAAAGGCATCTATTGTATAAATATTGTCATGGAAACAGGATACAGATTTGCTTTAAAGGACACTCAGAGCACATTAGTGGAAAGAGTAAGGACAGGAGTGAACCTAGAAAAGAGATACCTCAGGATCTCAGAACTGGCCTGAACCCTGTTCCACTACATGGGGCAAACCTACGTGTTGTTTAAATTTCACATCACTGATATTAAAGCTGAATGTTTTGACTCTGATAATACAATTCTACACTGAAAAAGATCATATTGAAAGAGTTCATATGTAGCCACAAAAATACCATGTTAGGTTCCCACATGCAAATAAGAAGCAGGAAAAGACACACTTCACTGAGCATTCAACGTGAAACAGCTCAAAAATAATTTCTTCCACTTCCATTTTCCCCTGCTACTTTAATTACGTTGTTTATATGCAACACAAGTCTACTCTCTCAACGGCAGCGATGCAAACCCTACGTGAACTTCAAGTGGGGAGTAGGGGAAGCAGACGCTCACCCACCCAACCTTACCTTCTCTACTGCAGATGCTACTGCTGCCGAGACGAAGGTGAAGGAACAAAATCTCTTTATTACAGACAGTTCCCTTAAACTGTCTACCACAAAGGAACACTCAGCTTCTGTGACTATTAGTTTACACCTTGAACATTTTGTATTAAGAAAACACTAAATCTTAATCTAAACAGTCTTCAGCTCTTGAACCCTTCAAGCAACCAAAGCACATCCAGGCAAAGCATGGAAGTTCAACCTCTTCAAATGCTCACATTGGAAAGAATTTACACAGCACTTATTTGACATGCAATTCAATCTAAAAGAAGTAAAACCTCTTTTCTCTGGAGCTATGCACCAGGCAGTCAGAGGGGAGACGCTAGGAAGTCAAAGCAATGCTTGAGTGGAAAAAAATAGAGCCCATTGTAAAAGATAAACTAGAGAAGGCAATGCATAAGCCTCATACTCAGCAGCAGCTCACTAAAGCTTGTAAGAGATTCATGCAGTGGACTTTTCTGTGACTGCCACCACAGTCTTCACTATGCTAGCTGAGCCGAAACAGATATTTTTAGACTAAAACCCTTTATGAGCTGTTCATCTTATTACTGCTTCATTCCATTCATTATATTTTTAATCATGTCCAAACAACTGAGCTATTAAATAAATTCCAAAGCAGCACAGCAGGCTGCGGCTTACGCAAGCTAAAGATCAGAGCAGTAGGAGAGAAAGGCTACTTTGGTTGCAGATTAAACCTCCCCATTCTTACAAAGCACAAAGCAACTGCTGGACTCAACTGCCACATATTCAGGATTATGGCCGTTTCTCAGTCCCATCTCCTGCTGACATCGTAAAAGACATTCAGGATATGATGTACTTTATAAAAGTTACAGGCATCCCACAACGGAGGGAGAAAATTATGTAAGTATCCTTTCAGTAATGAACTCCCCACTGCAAACGCCTTTGTTAGCCTCTGCTACAACATCTTTTAAGTGCAGATTGGTACACGGCAACACTTGAAGCTTTCCAGACAGCTTCAGCATCTTGTAAACTGTCTTGAAATGAGAAACTCCACACTGCTGTGACCACAAGAGAGCTGCTGTACTGCACACCTTCCATCACTTACAGCAGAGTAATTGGAAAACTTTTAGTGATGTTTAAAGACATCCACCCACCTGCTTCTGTAAATGCTGAAAGGTTTTACTGTAGTCAGGGAAGTTGTTGTACCACAAGTCAGAAGGAAACCAACATCACGCATTAGGAGACCAGAAGGAAACTGCTGTTGTCCTACAGTTCCCACGGAGACAAAAGATGGGTCTCCCTTCTTACGAACCCTGGTACTTGGGAGAGGCAGTCCCTGAGCAAGAAGGTACCAATAATACCGATGTATCACCGATCTTCTTGTTACATGTTTTGTTACTGACAGAGCCCTACGCATGGATTAAACAACTAAAGAATATAGGGAAAAAATGCATTTCCTGAGCAAGTATAAACATACTTTCCCAGTTATGGGATTACACCTGCTATTCAACCCCATCCCACCTCAATTTCTCATCTTTCAAATAAATGAATGCCATTAGTTCTTAAGAGTTTTTGCTCCACAGGCTAGCCGAGCACTTTCACCCAGTAACCCCCACCCTCCTTTCCAACTCACTGCACCCAAATTCTTCCAAAAAGGATCATTTCCACCAGATAAACTATGTTCTACCAGATCTTTGCCTCCAAGCAGAACATCTGTTCTCTTGATGAAAGGGCTTCAGACCCTCACTCAACTCACAGTTTTTCCTCGGCTCCTTTCACCACCCCCAAACTCCCCTGTGACAAAGCAGCTCCCACCGAGGAGCTCCCAGGGGACCTGGAAGGAGAATACGGAGCCTCAGCTGGGCTTGGCCCAACGCCCCTCGAGGGGTGAGCGGCACAGCCGGACAAGCAGTCGGTTTTGCTCTCACTAGGATTACAGGCTGCTGTCCAGTAAAATTTCAGCCATGACAAGGTTTACTAGCACTGGAAAGCTACTCGAGGCTCAAGTGAAATTGGATATATTCCACAGTACAAAGACATAACAGAAAGCTTAACAACGTGTGGCACTCATAATATTTTATATGTTCAAAGCATCATTTAGGCATTACCTGCAGCTGAGGGGACTGGTCAGCCAGGCTGGAACTCTATTTAGCATTAGTTCTCATGGGATTTCTGATAATGGATTCTTCACTTGTGCCAGAAATCCCATAAAAATAGATCTGTTTAGGGGGTAGCACAGCCTGTATGCTTTCATTGCAACCTACTGTCTCTAAAGAATAACAGACACTTTTTCAAGCGCTAAATAAAGTTTTCCTTTCAATTTGATTCCTAAACAAAAGATTGTGATAGTCCTTTTATCTAAGACACTCATCTACTTCCAGCACTATAGCCTGAAACAAAGATTCCCAGGGAGAATTAATGGCCATCATTTCCGTACACACAAGTTGCACCAGGCTTTGTTGCGCTTCGGTCCAATGCACTTTCAGTAGCATAGATTTTTCTGTAAAATATAAAAATTATAGCTGGTTTGCCCACTGAGAATCTGCTCACGCATAATTACACGGCTGGAACAAGAAACCTAACTTCCATTAAGTTTGTGTTTCCACTAACTTTCTTACCTACCAGCCACCTGAGGCTACCAGCTCAGGAGGACACCAACATGCACGTGCCATCATGAAAATGGGAACAGATGAAGATGCCAGAAGATGGTTTAGGATAAACGCATCAAGAAAGCACGTACGGACAACTTGGTCATGTATTCACGACAGAGCACAACTGTTAATGAGATTACTATATGAAATATGCTAGCACAAACTCATTTTCCTCCCACTATATGTTCCTGCAAGGCTGGTCTAATTTTATAGGATGAGAGGTTGCGTGGGAGGAACAGGATAAAAGCAAGATCAATGATTGTAAGAAATTTTAATTAGCATAAAGGTTCCTCTGTGTTAGTTTACAGAATTGAAAGAAACATAATACAATGTCTGGAAGATTAATTTCAGGAGAGTCTGAGACCTGGATCTCTGTCCAAGACACTCTGAAAAACGTACATACAACAGTTTCTGACACAGCGTGTAGAACGCACTGCTCTTTTCTAGAGACCGACAGGATAATTTTCAAATCACCTTTATGTCACTTCTATTAGGACTACAGAAACTCTCGTGCTTCAAATACAGTCTGTTTACTTAGCAGTGAGTGGGGCTTATGTAATTTTTAATATGAAATAAGAACTCACTTGATGCCAAGCTGTAGGATCTATTCTATTACAACACAGGATCATTCCAAATGCCCAGTCTCAGATATTTCTGAGCTCTAGCCAAGATGTAGGAAGAATGAGCACTAAAGTGATTAGTCTGCAGGAGGTGAAAATTCATGGAATTTAATGACACAGCACTGAAAAGAAAGCTCCAGCAGCGAGTGCTCCAGCTGAGCAAAAAAAGCTGGCGGTCTAAAAAGGAAGAGGGGTCTGGAGAAGGCTGAACCATGAGATATTCCCACACTGAGAAGATAAATGGACAGACATTCTGCCACTGAACATGCAGTCATGTAAAAACCCATCGCCTCAGCTTACAGAGGGGGGAACTAAGTACAAACGGAAAGAAAAGCAAGAGTAAAACAAAAAAATATTCCTGCAACTTTTCTTCCTCCATAAGGCCAAGGAAAAACAATCATGAAATTAATGTGTTCTTCATCAAACAAGTAGGAGATATCATTTTGATATATGCATCTCAAACGGGGCACAGAGGAAAGTTATGAATCCTGGAAGGGGAAAAGTATACTAGTTATATTTCAGATGTTACATGGTAATTAAGTGAACATTTGCAAGACTCCTCATCTTAAAAACTATCAGACAGAAATAACAAGGAAAAAAATGCTCAGAAACTAGCCGCCACTTGCAGCAATAAGCTCTAATGGATTAGTTGGAACCCACATTTTTATGCTTTTTATACCCACCCTCTTTCTTTTCTTCAGCTTTTGTGCTAAGCTGAAAATATCCAGCCATCCCATCCCTACTGTTTATGGAAGTAACGACAGAACTGCCAAATTCCCCACCCTCCATTCTCAATTGCTTATTATCAAGAATGGAGGCCACAATATTGAAGAAGCAATGTGTATTTATATCTCTTTGGCAGAAAGATCTATTTTGAATGAATGAGCTCATATTTTTTCCCAGTCTGAATATACTAATGGCATGTGATCTGTCATCTGGATTCAGTATTTCTCAATACAGAAATACCTGGATATGAAACTCTGACCCATCAGAGAAGAAAAACATCTGGATTTACACCAATGCTATAAAACACTTCTCATAGCTAAAATTATAAATTCCTTTACTAATCTTAGTACAGTTGTGCATGAAACAGTTTTGGCCTTGAAATTAGTTGAACGACTAGGAAGAAATAGCTAGAACCTCCAGGGGGGGTGGGAACCAGCACTGAAAAAGAGCAGAAAAGATGTTCAGTGCATCTCCTCGGTGCATGCTTAGCAGCTGACTCCCCGTTGAACCATGCCAAAGACCAGTCAGACGATACCTCTCCACTGCAAAAGCTGAACAGCTCTGTAGCTGGGAGACAGCTCCTAGCTAGAAAAAACTAAAAGTCAATTCAGAAAAACTGTATTCAAAGTGTATGAAAACAGTATGAGTTAATCCTGTGAGTGAAAGGTATTTTAAAAGACCTGGTCTGTCAATCAGCTGTGGCCAAGGTGGAGGGAAGACTCCAGTGAGAGAGGCAAAGAGAGATAACACCAACTGTTCAGTTATGTCCTTACAGATGAGATCTCTCACTGTGAAATTTCCAAGATAAAGCATAGCACAGCACTTCCCCAGGGGCAGAAGGCAGTCGCCGTGACTTTATCAAGTAACTAGTTATAATTTTCATGCAAATAACAAGAATAATCAAATGACTATCACAGCTGTGTCAGCCTGAAGAAAATAACATCTATGAGATGATCAAAGCAAGCAGATGACCTCATAGAAAGCACATTCAAGATGTTATCCGACCTTTTGCAACTTGTTTGCTTTGGTGTGAGCTAAAAATAAAAAATTACCTCTCAGACTGCTTATAACTGCATGGGTGAGACTGCCACAGACCGCGCACACCAACAACCGTCCATGAGCATACACTGTATTTACTGGTCACTATTCAAGGGGTCATGTGCATGTGTTATCCACCTTTTGTTTATTTTTACTCAGTCTTTGCTGGCACAGAGATACAGGCAAAATACATTTGCTATCCCTCAAGGCAAAGCACCAGACAAGTCTGCCTGTTAAGGAATGGATGAAGCTGTTGAACAAATGAGAAAAAGATCAAATAACCTGAAAGAGCTTTTCACTGGTTTTTGGTGGGGGCTTGTTTTGGTTTGGTGGGGGTTTTTTGTTTGTTTTTTTAAAAGCAGAGGTGGTTTCTTATATTCTTATATTATGTAGCATCACATGAAGCTGAGCTTTCAGACATTGCCAGGTCTATTTGACTACTCTTTTAGCTACAAAAGCTCCATCTTTCTAAACTGATCATGGCTGTGGTGGTTTTGTTGGATGCATTGTTGTTTTTAATGCAAAACTCACAGGACATGAAGTATCTTTTACACCACTTAATCCCTATTAAATTTAGTTGAAATACTGGGTTAAAAAGTTATTAGTCCACACACAGAGGGCATAAATTGCATTCCTTGCATCTTTCGGAAGCCAGTCTAAAAACAACATGATGAATTTTATGACAGGGATACTCAGACACAGCTAATGAAAATCTACACTTAAGGAAATAAATGCCATAAGTAACACACATTTTGCTTTCAGTCTATTGCATAAATTAAAGGTCACACACTTAACTCTTGCAAACTAAATTATTTCTCTTATAATGAAGTTTATAGAGCATGTTACAGCACTGGGCTGGGCCTGTGATGATGCAAATCAGGAACTTCAACTGAAATCACCCATTTTGACCAGCTACAGTTGGCAAAATTTTTTCTCTGGGCAGTGAACATAAGTTTTCTAAAAGCACTGTCTTTACCGAGAGCTAACCGGATAGCCAGTAATTTGATGTTAAAAGGTTCAGGACGCAGAGAGATGTGCCTTTAAGTTTACCCTGGGCAGTTCTCAAAAGAAGCTGTATCTGCTTTCGCACTATCCGTGCGAGGACATCTGGTGCTAACATCATTTAAGCTCTCCTCACAAAGTCTGGACAAAACATGCCCGATACTTTATATTAGAACCTGATCTAATTCTCTTTTAAGAGAGGCTCAGTTTCATTCCTTTCAAGTGGGCATTGATCATATCAGACCAACATATCTAATAATTAAGCACTGTTAAGTAATTAAAGTTTTTGCAGTAAAAATGCAGAATTACTAGACAATCATTAGGGATTAAATACTCTCAGCACAAAAGAGAATGTGTAAAAGCCAATTTTCAGGAACAAATTGGAACCTGTTGCAGTTTCCTGTATAAAATTGAGGGGGGCAGACTGTTTACATCAAATTTTACTATTTTCTGTGAGTTTTTCACTTTTCCACCAGAAGTATTTCTCACTGACCAGCATCATCTAGCAAATGAAATAGGTTGAATAGTTTTCCCTAAATATTTTAATCTGTAGTATGTTTAGTTCATCTTTTCCATTTTATTTTATTTTGAATTGTTGGATTACCTGTTATTTTATACCAGGCTTTACTATCATCTGGAGACAGAATGCACTTTCCAAGGCTTAGTACAGCATAGCTACAAAGAAACGCAGGTCAGATCTATTAGTAATTCTACAAGGTGAAAGAAAGCCAGGTCATCTTTATTTTGCTATACGTTTCAGGGTTACTGATTGATAGGCCCTGTTCTTATGAATAATAATAATACCACTGAGCCTTTCTGTGCTTGAATAATCATTGTATTTCCTCTTTAATAACACAATAGGGTTTATATGGAAGACTCAAGAGCATAAAGCCATAGTGACCTTCCCCACCTGAGAAACTGCTGAAAAATGACAGCTGATAACAAAAAAAAAACCAAAAACACATAGAGCAACTGAAATAATGCTCCAGCCATTCCATCTCCAGACACATCAGCCCATAATAATCAGAACGATAATAACAAACTCAGACTGATGACACTCCCTGCTCCCCCTTCTTTAAACAGCATTTCACCTCGCCATTTCTAATACTTGGGGAAAGAACCAATTCGCACTTTCTGCACTGGTTACACGCTCCGAGACTCCCTGAGCACAGCTCCAAACACCCCGAACGCCAAATCCTCTCTGATCTGGATGGCAAAGCAGATATCCATGTAAAAGTACATTTTCATCTAGATATTGACAGCCTTACAGGCGCTGTTTCCTGCCACCTCCCTAAAATTGTTGTTAATAGTCTCCTCACACAGCAGCGGCTCATGCTCTGAATGAAGCATCACTGCTTTTGCTCAGCCTCAAATTATCTGTATGTGGCATTTTCCAGACGCATGAGCTGCAAACACATTCAAGTAAATGCCTTTTCCCCTACTCATTTTTTAGATATGGTAATAAATAGCAAGAATTATAAAGGCAGTTGGTACTTAGGACACGAAGAAAATATTAAATCAGGAGAAAAATCTTCTTACACATGCACATACATACATGCACCCTTTCTATTTATATATAGGAAGCTGAACCATTCTCAACGCAGCTTATATCTGCATGAACAGCTTTTGTACAGTGTGATACAACACACTTTGGTTTGAGTCAAGGAACAGAAAAATTAGTATAACAAAAGCAAAAAGCTCCATCCATGAACCACTACAGCTGTTGGAGAGCCCTAGCAGGGACTGAGAACAGCATTTCAAGGCAAAAACCAAAATAATTGCCCAGCATCCTCCAATACACATAGCTTTGCCAGGGATAGCTGCGTCAGTCTGCGTTTGACTGATATGGACTCACTAACAAAATTCAATCTAAGTAAATACCACAGAACAAGGCAGAGCAGTACAGCAAAGGACTTTTTGCCACATTGATCCCTTTGCATGCACTGTGGACACAACTATGACTTTATTTTCCTTTAACCTATATTCAGTTTGCCAGATTGAATTCAAGGTGCCTCGACTGAAGTAACCAATGTGTTCAAGCGAAGAGCAGCTGCTTACAGCTGTAAGCAGTCCCATGCTCTTAAGTTTTAAAATTACGAATTTCAGTTGAACACTGCCTGCATGATGGGATATATTTTGGTGGAAGAGAAGGAGGGGCTTTTTTTTTTTTAACATCTTAAATGGCTGACAGCTAATTATACTGCTTTCTTCACCAAAATATTATTCAAGGTGAGAATGCATGGTAATCAGAGACACACAGATCACCACATAGCATGTGCATTCACTTCTGGAAGTGAAGATAAAGTTAATTAAATACTCATTTAATTTGAATTAAGATGGATTCACCCTACTTGAGCCGATCAAAACCCTAAACCAAAAGGTATACTGCACAGAGTAGTAGCCTTTTGTTATTTAAGCTTTCCTGAAGATACATTGTGTAGTCTAATACATACGTACAGGACTTTTTCATATCATCTGCTTTAGCTCTCAGCTTCTTCTCTGCTTTCCAAAGAGCAATGCAGGCAACTGAACCATAGGGGAATCCTGTCCTGTTCCTCAGTGGACAGGACGACTGCTTCAAGAGCTCTTCAGATGCGCAAGACACCCCTATATGATACCACAGAGTTCACAAGTTCTGTGCACACGGGAGTAATGAAAAGACCAAAGAAACGTGATGTAGCAAAGGGGATAAGAGGTTGAAGCAGAGAAGTACAAGGCCAAGAATCACCCCCATTCCTACCCAGTGCCAGGGCAAGAGTGGAACTGATGGAGACCTGAACACTGGTCTCCTTGTGTTAGATCAATCCCTCATCCAAAACCCGATGCTTTCTGCTTAACATAGCTCAGCCCTATGGACATCCAGCAAAAGGGAACACTTCTCCTCCACCATGAAATCCCTCCTGCTGGCCTGTGTCCTGGCCACCTGGAGAGGGGCTGGGGTCCTTCTACTTTTCTTTTTCTTGCAAGAAACCACCAGGAGTCACCAGCAATTCAAAGCTTAAGCTAGAGCAGGGCTCTTCCAGTAAGGTGAGCCCCGGCAAACTGCTTGGAAGTTATTTACTTATTTATAGTCAGGTTCTACTTGGACAGATGACATTTTAATCTCAAAACTGGAAAGAAATACCACCAGGTAAAGAAAAGGGGAAGGAATTACCATCCAGGCTAGGTGGATTTGAACGGATTGAGAGGAGATGTCTCACCGGAGCTTAGATCCAATCAGCACATGTCAGAGGATTTTGTGGGATAGGTGTTCTGTTACTCAGTCAAGCAGGCTTCCTTTCAGAGTCTCTGCAAACTGCTATTTCCCAGCCATCACTGCTATGAACAATAAGTCCAGTTCACAGCAAGCCACTAAAAGCAATGCTGGTCAGCCAAACCACTTCCTCTCTGCAGGAATTGCTTTGCCTACATAACCAAAAGTCAACTGGCCTCCTACTAATGGAGAAACTGGAGCTTAAAGCTAATTCTTCCTATCTGAATTGCTGCATATAGACAGCTTTAGTCTGTATTTTCAGCAATCCACACACACAACTTCCTCTAAAGTATCTGATCTCTGTATCAGAGGGAAGATATATTTATGTGCCTAAATCAAGATGTAGACTCTCAAATACAGATCCCACTGAAGAAAAAAATACGGGCCACCGAAAGCAGTTTAAGATGATGAGGATTCTTGCAGAAGTCCCAGCTGGTGCAAGACAGGCACAAGCTGATCTCTCCAGCTGAGGACCAGCCCCGGTGTTCCTTTCCTTACGCACAGAAACAAACTGATAAATTTTATAACCGTTAGACAGTGACCTCTAAAATTGCATTTGTGAATCCCGTGGAGCAAGAAACATTTTCCAGGCTGGTGCATTTCTGCAGGCAGCTCCAGGACTGAACTAGTATTCAAACCTCTGGTCACATCAGAAGGCCGAAATAATAAAACCTGTAGTTATAAAGAGCTCCCTCCCCTGCCAAGGTGCAGAGTTCTGTACAATATGCTAAAAGCAAATTAAAATACAATAAAAACAAATAAATGTAACTTCTTGCAATGCAAACAGATAAAGTACAGTAAGGAGCCCCAACATCAAGAATACAGAAACAGGCTCAGATGGTGACTGTGGACCCTTGGAAATGTCATTCCACAGAGGGAACGCAGGATGGGCCAACGGCTGCGATCAGAGACAGGGATTCAGGTTGGATCACTTACCGCAACGCCTTCCAAGCAGGGAAATGAAAGCCCAGGATTCAGATTCTCAAAGAATTTCAATGGCAGTCCATTTGGAAGACAAACTTACCAAAAGCCTCCTTGATGCTGGCTATAATTAGAAGACATATCAGCCAACTCTAACTATGAAAAGAAACTCCACAGCTTTTGAGAAGATCTTTCTTAATTCTCACAACCTTGATCCATTGATGAGATATAATTGGGAAACCAACATATGGAGATAAAGTAAAACAAGAAATAGCAGCTGCATTAGTAGCAACAAGGATTTCTCAGAGATCCGAGATGCTATCTTCAGCATCTCACCTTCCTTTTTATAGCTACCATGGTTGTACCTGCTCAAGCACGCTGTGCATGTGTAAGGATCGAATGGTAATGAACAACGGACAAGCCTTTTAACCAAATTGGCTTGGCAGTAAGTCTGAAATTTTCGCACAGCTCATTAGTGGTGACTTTTTATGGAAATGTATGCTGAAACAAAACCAAACGCATCTAACAACTACATGTTCTGCAAATAGATTCCTTGATTGAAAAGAAATGGCTCTCTATTATATGCGGGGGAAAAAAGGAGCAAGAAGGAAGGAAAATGAAGGTTTTAGGAAAGAACTACAATGAGAGTCCTTCACGAAGTACGCTCCCACTGCTGTGCTGAGACTTCCAGGTATTATTTCCAACACCTTTCACTTGTCCAGTCACGTACAGCAACCCACAGGTCAGGCAAGTACATCTCAAGTACAAATAAGCCCTCCATTTCCAAATGCCACGAAAGCCGAAGCAGCATCAAAGTCTCGCAAATTCTCTAGTGTTTTCTGCACTGCTTCTATACACTCGCCTCTCAAATGGGCTGATCAACGGAGCAGCTGTACTGTGAGGGGAGTAGCAGTGGGACCTCCTTGACAGCAAAGTGTACCCGTATTGTCGCTGAGCAAGTGTCACTTGATATTTGTTTAAATGCTTAATACTGGATCCTATTTGCAGAGCATTAGCATTCCTGTTCTCCTGTGTCTGCACTGATTGATCTCATTTGCATATGCAAATCAAAAGTCAGTATGAGACACTTAATATTCCCTCGACTTCATTTAGTGCTGCAGCAACATGGGTCAATATCTCACTCCATCCTCCAGTACGTGGGGAGGGGAGGGTTCTAGCTGAGTCAGCAAATGCTAATAAGCTTTGCTGCTTTCAAGTCTTAAAATCAATTAGTAGTATATTAAGGCAGACTTGCTGGGAGCTCATTTAAGTAATAAAAATCTTTTGTATAGCTAAAAAGAAAAAGAATAGGAAGGTTGACTCTTCCTTCCCCAGGGAGTTGTTTTAATCTGAAGTCATAATGGAAAGCAATGCATCTGCCACAACGTTTACTGAAACGGGGAGCTGCTCTGCCATTTTTGCTGGCTTCAGAGGGAAAGCAGTAAAGATGTCAAAAAACCCCAGTCTTTAGTACAAGTTTTTCCCCTCCCCTTGTTTGAACAATATTAACACACACAGACAGCAAGGGCAGCATATCCACAGTCACCAACCCTCTGCCCTTGTATTCGTGACATTAATCCTACGATGCTGCAATGGCACCTCGCTTGCATTGACACGCACAGAGCAGTGACTCCAGGCTGTCACAGCACGGAACATCCCACCAAGTAGCACAGGCTAACACCACAACCTTCTGGGAACAGGCACTGCTGCAAGAAGCCGCACGATCACAGTTTAAGCAAACAAATGGTCCAACAAACCCCCAGCCTGCAGCCTCCCCGGCCTCATCCACCTACAGCAGATCCACTGAACACCCCACCCCACATGCTCGGGGTTAGCTTCCCCACCCTGATGGGTGCCCAGCACCAGCAACGCTCCGGAATTAAGTGACTGCACCAAGAAGATCCACTGAAATCACAGCAAACCCAATTTACACCAGCTGAGGGGCTGGCCCAGTACCACTCTCCACACACCACTGGCAATCACAGGCTCACACCCATCTGACAGCAGATGAAGCACAGAAAACTGATTGAAGTGGAGCTTTTAAGGTATTTTCCCTCACTCGGATGCAGCTTCTGCAAGTCACCAGGGCCCAGAGCTTGCTGCTTTGTTAAGCCAATGCTACAAATGGCACCAGCCACACAAGTACTTAACCTTGAGCACTCATGAGAGGCTCTCATTATTCAAAGCCAAACTGCACCTCAGCTGGCAACAGAGCTAATTTCAGCTTTATGCACCAGAAGGTATTTGCACCTGAACACTCCCCCCACCTAAGGAAAAGAAGTGTCTGTTCACAGACAAGTGCGAGTATCCCTAGCCACACTCCCCAGGGAAACACAGTGGCCAGCACAGCTATTTACATTTATTTCTTCATCCTCTAATCGTGATTTTTGTTTTATGAATGCCTGACTACCTGATGTAGCACCAAGCTCATAAACACTGCAGTGGGCAAACACGTAGCTTATTTGCTTGATTTTACTTCAGCTAATTTGTTGGACATCATCTGCAAGTATCAGACTGAGCAGCACTTACACCGGTTCCTGCCAAGGCTGTGAAAAATAATTGAGTCACCTCTATCACACCAATTGGCCATTCATTTCCCTTTCAAGGCTGAAATGCCACCGATGATTGGAATATGCTTCTGACCATAAGAACAGTTTCCTCCATGGAACAAAAAGGAGTAAACAGATATGGATATCTGGAAATAAATAGCAAAACAGGGTTTACAAACCAACTTTAGATTTCTCAGGTGGCTTTTTGCCCTTTAAAAGTTGTTTATAAAACAACTGCTCTTGTCTAAACTACTATCAAATTCTGAAGTAGTCTTTTTTTTTTTTAACATCACAGCTAAAACATCAAAGGTATGCATTCACTGTCAAGCCAACACCAGTTCTTCCAGTGCTAGCACAGGCCACTAGCAAAGGGGAGCAAGAAGCACTGCAGGTTAATTTGGGATATAAAGCCCAGTCAACCAACTTCAACCAACCAGATACTTTACTATTTCTCTCATCACGTTTGCATCCATCACTCCAAACACGTGACTGAACAGAACAGTTGACTGTGCAAAATCACTTGTTTCCAATATGCATATGGTACATTAAATGAAACAGTAGTTGCACATTGCAAACAGCTGATGACAAACAGGGACACAGCTACAGAGCTGAGATATTGTGGAAAAATTCCAAAGAGCAGCCATAAAAAAAAAATATGAAACCATATGATAGGCAAGCCAATTGCCAACCGAATTTTTTACATTAGGTAGAAAACACTTAATTGGAGATAGAATCAATCCAATGCTATGCTTTAAATCTAATTATAAAACTACTTCTCTTCGAGACGCTACACTGTGTAAAACAATCCTGTCACTCAATATTATTGACAATGCTGCATTGCCTTACTGCTTACTTGGTATTGTGGTTTATCATGTAGTCCAAATACTAATACTTTGCAAACAAGAAACAAATTAAAACGCAGTGTGCTGACTGAATAGCTGCACAGTTCGCACAGCTTTGACAGCACTCTACGCACACATTTATAAGCGCAGTGCTATGAGCCCTAAAATGAGAGCGGTGAACACAGCGGTGCACAGCATTCTCCTGCTCCTCACCTCCCCACCACTCTCCCTAGCAGAATCACGCCAGATGTTCCGGCACAGAGGAGCAGGAGGCAAAGCTGCTGCAGGGCTGTGTTATCCTTTAGCTATTTATCAGTAGGCAGTGTCACTGCATCACTGCCTCCCTCTCCAGCAAAACTCAAGCTTTTTCTGCTTCCCTCCAGGTTTATTGCTACCTTACAGGCAGCAGTGACAACGAAACAGCACCTAGTTTTTGTTCCTATCCTTTCTTTCAGGCATGATGTTCGTTATGATCAATCATGCTTTTTTAATCCCCATGTATTAAAATGGATTGGGACATTTCAGACATAGGAATATCAACATTCAAACACGATCTGTGGAGTTCTCGCTTTGTTTCTAGAACAATCAGTTCTTTTACAGCCATTCAGAAACAGTAATGTGACTCAAAACAAATCAACTCATCCACAAACATGCTAAAATATAATATTAACAATAAAATGCAGTGGCAATAAGTATTATTAAGAAGCACATGAGGCCAGCACAGCCAATTTAGGATCTCAGCTGCTGATCTCTGGCTGGTTTGAATGCTCTAAGCAAGTTACTGCAGCAAAATAAACTAATATAACAATTTTTGGTATGTAGAAATTAGATGAAAACTCCCAGGTCATCTGCTACTGTCCTCTGTTATTTCATTGCTTCTCCATATGGTGGGCCTACATACAAAATATGGGCAATTTCTCTTTACAGCACTCCATCTAATTTGCAACAATCAGGATTTAAACTCCTCAGGAAGGTTTTTAGGTTCTGCAGTTCCACAATATAAACAGATGGGAAGTTTTCTAAAATGTAAATTAATTACAATTTTGAACAAATTAACTATAAAAAGAACAATATGTAATGAGCACAGAAATCTTCACATTAATATTTTTATCATCAATTCAATACAATTAATTCCATCGTCATGTTTTCAGACAGGTAACAGTATTTTGTACCAACAGCACAGGAGACACTGGAGTTGGGGCCGCAGCTCCTGGATAGCAGCGTAACACATAGCCGGGTTTCCCTGTTTGCGAAGACACAGCTGAAGGATGCCGAAAGGAACAAACCAACTCTGCATCTCTGCTGCAATCATCTGCTGTGAATTAGTTTAAAATAGTAATGAACATCTCAAAGTTACTGCGTTAAAGCCTCTTCAAGATGAAGGGGCATTTTGAACCCACTGTTTCAGAGTGTTGGCACATTCAGAGAGACAGCATTTTATGGCTTCCCATGCTGCTGTTCTCCATAGCTTTATCTCTACAAACTGCAAGGGCTACAAACTTTTTTCTTTTTTAATTAAAACTTTAATTCTTAAGCACAGCTCTTTAATAATGAAAAGTAATAGGGTGGATCCAGCATGGCGCTCTGGCCATTCATACACTTAGGAATCATTTCACCAGTTACAACCACCGCTGAAGTAGAACACCAAACAGTACAGTAATACTGCTCCAGCCCAGAAAAAGCAGAGCACTCTGTTTTCCTGAAATTCAGAAGAAATTTTAAAACAATAAAATATTGTCTAAATGGGAAGCCAACATCAGTATGCTAGACTCATTTTGTATTTAGCATCTTATTAACACTCAAATTTGGTGCACGTCCTTTAATATTCACAGGCACCAAGCCACTCAGATTGTGTGCCTGAAGCTAAAGAAAGCACCTGCAGAAGCAAACCAGAACTGATTGTAATCACATTCCTCATCCCAGTATGAATTTTCTTTATTCTTTTTAAAGGAAACATGCAATGCCATCAGATTCACTACTAACTCGGTACTATCTGCCGACTCACCAAACCTACTCCCACGGGATTTCCCGGGGAGGTCTCCCTTCCAAGCACCGACTTCAGCATGACCCTAACTCAGCTTGAGAGACACAGGGGTGGAGGCAGAGATCAGCCTGAGGGAGAGAAAGCTAAATCTTTCCCAGGTCACAACTGATACTAAAATTAGGAGGCATAGTAAACAAAAAGAACAAAAAGCCACTAAGGCAAGGTACATTAGGCACAGCAGATAAGGATGAAATGACAAAAACTACAGGAGCAGTTGACTGAATGGGAAGTAAAGAACTATGTCTATTAAAATAGGAAAGTCCTCAAAAGGTATTGCACAGTCCTTGAAAGCTTTATGCCACACACTCAACATGCCCAATACTGAGCAGCCCAAAGTAAAAGTAGCTGTTAAAAGAGTCAATACACTCTGGCATCCAGATCCATGCATTCAACTACAAGGCCATTTTGGTTTTGAACGCATTAAACCATCTCTTGAAGAGATTCAATCATCAGACAAATAAAGCAACATCAAACTTCCAGAAAAAAGGAGCAGCAGAGCAAGGCTCAGAGCCTTCATCCTTCCTACTGCCACCAGAACAAGGGTTAATCTGTACTTTGCTGCAACTCAGGATTCATTCATTTGTCTTGGTCTGAAAACAGAGAAAAGCATCAAACCAGTAAATTTACCGAGAACCCTGTATGCTTCAAATTATGATTTAGGTACTGAGAGAATTGGGATCCAGCTGAATGTTTAAATGAACCCAATATGGTGTTCGCTCAAGAAGGCAAATTGGCATAAAAAGTACATTCAGTTATAGCTTTAAAAATTTTAGCCTATTCAGTACTAGCCTGGCAGTTCCGGAATTTATTTACACAGATGGAGAACACACTTTGAGCAGCCACTGGACAAGCACGAGTCACCACGTAACCACCGACCAGCCCACGGGGACAGCACGGCCCGGCATCATCTCTGGCAGGCTGCTCCCGGCCGCTTCACCACCTTCCACGTCAGCATCCCTTGAAGCCTCAGGGACTCCCCAGCGCAGCTTTGACCCCAGTGCCAGCTGCACGCAGGTAGGACTGAAATCTAAGCTGTTACTGAAGAACTTTCTTGCAGCCCAGTGAATCTGATCCAAATCACCAGAGCCCAAGTTTTACTCACAGCACAAGCAAATTAGAGCCAAATTTTCAGAAACTCTTCCCACAGTTTAATATAAAAGACTCATTTTCAAAAGTCAAAGGATTTGTGCATCCAAATTCCTCCTCCACTCTGGTCTTTGAAAAATGGGATCACTATTTCCCAATTTATCAGAGAACTTCCAAAAAAATGCATATTCCCCAAGGCCTTGGGGAATCCCTATTTTTTTAGGTTTTTTTCCCCAAGGACAGTGTTGGTCTTTACCATAATCAGAAGCTGATTTGAACAGCTATCTGTTTTTAGAAAAATCTTCAATACTCTGTTTCCAAAGACATAGAGAAATCAAACTGATCAATTTGTCTTCCATTAACAGGGCAACTGTTACTTTAAAGTCAAATGACAGATGGGAAAATGGAGAAATGAAGCAGTTTCACAACTTGCGCACAGTGGCAATACATCCACAGAGCAGCACAAAGTCAGGAAACCCGGTTCAGGTTTAGCAAAAGGAATGGTCAAAGAGGGACAGGAACCAGTTTCTAATTGTATTTTCTAAATATGTATGCACAACTCCACAAACAGCCCTCTAAAGAATGAGATATTTGTGCTTAAGAGGAGGGTATTTATTATGAAGGAAAACAGCACCATTTACTTGGGGCTGTTTCCCTCTGTATTTAAACGCTTCTAATTTCTTAAAATAAGCAGTGTTCTTCTAGGCATAATTGTTTCTTTTCAATCAGGCACTTAGTGTTTGCAGCTATCAAATTTGTTGCAGCTGTAATCAAACACCATGTCTTGGGAAGGAAAATCTTCACCTACTGTTAAATCTTGCTGCATTACACAGCACTGCTTCCGCAGCAGAGTCCAGAGTCCAAAATGCCCTGGTTCTCTCCACAGGTTTCTAACTGAACTTTGCTTTTGGGGGCGGGGGGGGAATTAACATTAAAACTCTAAAAATTACATAGATGAGGATTCCTAAAAAACGTATTCAACATTATTGCATCCCTCTTCTTTTATAGAGCACTTTAATTGTTAGAACACAAACACCATGAATTAAAATATAAACCCATTTGAGAGACAGAGAGAAACTGAGGCACAGTACAAAACTGTGACTTGAGAACATCAATATAGCAGGACAGGGACAAAGTTAAAGTGAGAATCCAATTCCTTCCTGTTCCTACTAGGAATCCACTGGAAAGCGCTGCTCTAGCCACAGTAGGGATATAGAAAAACCATTTTCAGTCTGCTGTGTTCCATGAACTCAGTCACTGATCTTTTCTGTGCTTCCGCTTCTCATCTTAGTGTTACCTGTCCTCTTTCCTCCTTCTCTGCTTGTGCTTTTGTCCATATGCAGAGCACAACATCCAGACGCTGGGCTCCAAGTTCGGTGCAACTGGCACGCCGCAGCGTTCTCCTCCTCGGCCCGGTCCTGCGCAGCCAGCACTCGCCCCACTGGAAACCCCTGCGCAACCCCCCTGTCCCAGCCAGCTACCCAAACACCCCTCATCTCCGCAGAGGTTGTAACACACGACCTCAGAGCAGAAAGAAGTTTTATGCCAAGATACTCAGGCCCTGACTGCTTGCTTAGTGTTTGACAGAGTCTCACAAAGAAGGACCTGTACAGCCTCGAAAAGCATAAAGTTTCATTAAGCTCACAAGCCTCAGCGGTTTATAGCATTGCTCTCTAGTCACGTATGATAAAGAGCAAATTCGGGTATCTTTCCTTAAATCCCTTTCTATTTTTCATACCCTCAAGACTAACAAGGCAGCCAAGAGGTAATGGTTTACAAATAATAATGTAATTTTATTTTATATCTACATTAGTAAACTAAAAAACCCACTACCTGCTATTCATCATGAACTGCTATTAGCATTATTGAGCAAATGATGTGGAATTTATACAAATTTTCCTCTTATTGTAAAAGACTTGCCCAATTTATTTTAAATGTCAGCTTACTATGTATTCATCGGGTGTGTGGCAGCAGTGATTGTAATTAATTTCACATTGTAGTCTAGGCATGTGCCTTAATATTAGCTTCACACATCTTTCGGGGAAGCAATAAGTGGAAGCATTGGTCATTTTTGGTCATTAAATCTTCAGGAATATTTTTCACAAGATGAGACTGTCAAGATTCACATCCTAGTAAAATTCTAACTTAGATTATTTATAGCTCTTTACTCCGAAATTCTCCTGCAGTTGAAATGAAATGCGAGACTCCACAACAGCTGGTTAGGATTTTTCAGAAGAATCATTTAGTCATTAAAAAAAGGAAAAAATCCCACAGTCTGAGGGTGAACAAGGCTAATTGTGAAATCATGCTGAATTCAAGGGACAGTTTAACAGGAAAAAAACAAATTTAAGGATGCTAAAAGCATGAAAGCATTTCATTTATTTTCTAAATCATATGTTCTGAAATGGAGCTTCATAAGAACTGCTTATATTTAGTAAAAGAATCTCTTAAGTAAAAAAAATTACCTTCAGATCAAAGTATTATATTTAAATGGAAATGAAATTTTCTCTCTTCTTTCAGTTCAGCAAGAAAAAGCTGGCAATTTTTCATTCCCACTCATCCTGCAATGGCTGCCCCCGTTTCTTTTTCCAGATCATCTACTTAACAACAGACTCTTATTTGTGTCGAACTAGTCACGCCTGCTCTCAAACTGCGATATTGCTGTGGGGTTCCCCATGTTCACCACGCCGTACAGTAGCTCCTGAATCCCCTTTGTACATTCATGAACGCGCACTCATAGCGGCATGTACGCCAAGCAGCCATTCTGACCTTGTTTCGTGACTTGGAAGCTGGGAACCCAGACTACATGACCAACGAGATCGTGCGGAACATCTGTGCCGCGACTGGGAACAGAAGCCAGATCTCTGAAGCTGTGACCCGATGCCTTAAACCCAGAGATGCTGCACCCCCAGCAGCGTTGTCCTCAGTCACAACGGTGTCCACTCCTTGAGAGGTGGCTGGGCTGGGGAAGGAGAACATCAGCCTTCCTGTTTGCTGCCTTCCACAGCAGGAGAATGAATATAAAATCCCTACTGTTTACTGAGCTCTGAAACAATATTTGGCATCTGGAGAAAAATCACAACAAACAGTAAGAGATCGGAGAACACGAAGAATCAGACAATGAAAGCAGACAGAAACAAGCTGGCAACACACACACCAAACTAAATGAAGAAAGATGAGGAAGTCAGAAATGAGGAAAAGAGGATTAGGAAGATCTAGCAGCAAGGCACAATAACTTATAATGAAGTCAGAAAACTGTGAGCTCAAGACAGCAGTGTCATAGCACAGCACCCTCGGAGCTGGCTGTTCCTCAAATTCCACTGCCACCTCTGGCACCTGCCTGACCTGGGGCTTGAAAAAAGATCTGCAGACTTTCAGAAACGCACTCTGCCTATCTCTTCTTAAAGCATTTCTAAGCATTGTCATAGTGGAAACATTTTTTAACAGGTTCTGCCACCACTGCATGCAAGCCCTCCCTTTTCTAGCCAGTGAAATGTATGGCTAACCGTGCGTCCTGAAACGACGAGAAATGAAGAAACATAACAGGTATGAGCAGGAGATGTCTGTGCTGTTTTCAAGAAATTGCTTGTAAGAGATCTTATCATGCAGGCATCATACTGACTAGATAAGCGAGGAAGATGCTACCTTAGATAAAGCCAACCTCAATTTATGCATTTCCCAGAGGGTCAGGGTAGAGCAGACATCAGTGCAAGCACAATGTTTTTGTGTCACTTTGATGCCTCCAACTACATACTTTCTTCCTGTCCTCCTTTAAAAAAGTTCCTGAGATCTTTTGTTCCAGTTTTAAAATTCTGTTTCTTTTGGTGCATTTCCCAATGATTGCTTAAAGGGAGGAGGAGAATAATGAACATGCTTTGATAGCAGATCATAAAGGAGCCATTTACTGCAAGGACTCTGATGCATTGTTCTGCCTTTAAACATGAATTATCGAATCACAAGCTATTCACTGAGTCGTAGATTACCAATGAACTGAAACAGCATTACAGCAGCAGCATGTCCCTTTGATCAAAAACACACTTATCTCCTCCTTTAGTCTTAGTTAACAACAATCCAAATAGCAAGTAGCTTGTTTTGAGGCAGGCAAGCCTGCCCCTCTCCCTCTCAAAACGAAGCTTTCATTTACACCAATGCTCTGTCTCAGTGGCTCAGGTTAAGTTTTAAGTACCTTTCTTTTTTTCCCCTGGAGATGCACTCAGTCACCTGCTTTAAAGCCTCCTAATCACCACTTGAGTAAACTTCAGATAATTTAAAATATACGTGACTAAAGGGCAGCCCTGGAACAAGCCTTTGTACAAGAGTACCTGCTGCATTAAGGTAATAAAATAAAACATTAAAAAGTGTACAAGTAACTGTAACGAAGTGCCAAAAAATGAACTCTAAATGTCAAGAAAGTACAAAACCAGCTACGTGTCCTCTATCACACAACTTGGGCGCAGTGTACTGTCACGTCTCCTAGACACGATGATTGACATATGTTTTAGCAGAGATTCTGCCAACAGGCAACGGGATCTGCCCTTCCTCACCCCACTGCTGCGCTAACCTGTCCTGACGGCTGCCACACACCACCAGCATCCCCAGTAGGCACGTACCCTGCGAATAAACAGAGCGCGGTCTCCGACCGAGATCAACTTCAGCACCGTTGCCCAGCCGTACGGAACACCTGCTAACGCACTGATCGCTTCAAGACTAATAAAAACATCTTAGTGCCACTGCTGCCTCAAGGCAGAGCAAAGGTTTTAATCAGAAATTAGATGGTATTTAAACAGAATTCTCATGAACCTGAACAATTGTCAAGTGCAGAAAATGTTGAGAGACTACAACATCATCTAAATGAAGGCATCTGCTTGGTTTAATGTATTGGGTAATTGTCCGGTAGGACTCATTACCAAAAATTATCATTAAGGCTGAGAAATTCTAAGGACTCCAAAGAAAAACATTTACGGGGATAGGAACAACATTCTAGGTTCAGTAATCAACATAAACATTGTCTCAAATTTTAACATGGTTAATTTGTCATTTACCCAGCAGCACCACCTCATATTACAATCGTGACCCACCCTCCGCTATAAACAGTTCTTTCATATATCTGATGACTTCCACTGTCCAAGATTTTCTGAGGCTACCAAGCCTTCACATACAACCCTTTACCTCCACAGCCAAACACCGCACATTATTTATGACAAGAGACACAGGAGGTGAATTTAAACATTCGGGGAGGAAGGTGCAGGAAAAAGAAAAATAATAAATAAGCAAAGAGAACATAAAGGAAAAATGCACGAACATCCGAGCATCCTCTGCACTGCTCTGCAGTCCCCGCTGTTTCAGCTGTATAGCCCAGTGGCTATACGGGACACCGCGCTTGCTGTAACCCTGCAGATTCCACTGTCAAACCCCACATTACCCTTCCTTCTTAGTCATTCCAGCTTTGCTGTTGAGTAAGCTTTTAAAGATGTTTTGAGCACAGATGCTGAGAGAAAAAATACATTACAATTGAAAGGAATCAGCAATTTCAATTCTGAAAAAATGGATCAAATTACACAAGAACCAGGCACTCCTGCCTTGGATTAAGTGTCTGCATATGTATATATCCCGGTATAAACTCTGCACCTTAGTTTCACATCCTACCATAAGCCAAATGCAGATACAATTCAAGACAATTACTGAACTGGGCAGACTTACCTTCATAGTTTGCCTGGAAGCCTTGAGCACTGACCGCATAATCACTCACAAGCCACAAGGACAGCACAACCCCTGTACTCACAATAGGAGCAGGCAGCTGGAAACCCGTTAACCTGGAAGAAATCAAGAGGAAGGTTACACTCACCATTTCTGCCTTTGACCCGCTAGCAAATCGAAGAGTGGGGCAGCTGCCACCTTGGCCAATATACGACAGCCTGAAGTGGGGATCTTCAGAGCTCAAGAAAACAGACTGGTACAGCTTGAATTCAATAGCTGCTCAACAAATGCTGGGCAAACTCATCCTGGGCTTTTAACACCTTCTGGCTTACCAGAATAACTACTAACATTTTTCTTCATTGACTATATTTTAAACCAGTCTATCTGCTTCACACCTTGTTCATGAACATCTGCTCTGCAGTGCTCTGCTAACCCCAGCTCTGTGATCTCAGAGCAGTCACTAAGCCCTTCAGAATAACTTTCCCCATCCACAAAATGGAAGCAATATTTAAGGTTGCTGAGTGAGCCCAACACATTATTCAATAATGCTTACAACACATTTTGAGAACCTTGGAATAAAAACATTAGAGAAGGGTCTGAAGCATTATACAAACTACATTAAATTGAACACAATCTAAAATAGCAGAAGGGAGCAGGCAAGAAAATGTTTTTACCGATTGAAGCCCATCAGGGTGGCTATCTTCAGAGCATTTGTTCTGTAGTTTTACAGTAGATAAGTTTTGAAGTTTCTAGGAATCCTCCCCAACCCCCACCCAACTGCGCCTGCAAGAACAATCCCAAGGATGGCACTTTTCATCCTACATCCTAATATCTGATATGTACCACAGTGAAGACTGTGCGATGGTTAACACCTCTTTACTCACTGAGGAAATCAAAGCCCACAGACACAAAATCGTTTGCACAGGATGATCTAGAAGATGTACTGTAGGAACTGCCTAGAATACAGACACATGCCCGCGAGTCAGAATAGAAAGAACTATATAAAAAGGTGACAAGTCTAGGGAATAGACCAAAGACAGCGCTGCAGAAACCCATAGCCCTGGTGCCTTGCTCTCCCCTGGCTTTCCTCGCAGACTTAGTACTAAGTGACAACTGTTAATTTTATTACAGAAGTCTGTTTGGTAATGATTTTAGGCTGGCATTATTAGATCCCAAACACTGAATCCCTGATACTGTATTGACATAGCCCAGGAACAGCTCATGTACATTTCTCAATTACAGTTTTATAACTTAGAAGCCTTCCCCTTACACTTGGCTAAGGTGATTTACGTAATAGATTTACATAAGGAACATTTGTTTTAAAGTAATCTCATATTAGATTCCTGCCTGCCATTATCAAGGACAGAAATTCAGATGCAATCCCCGTTGCTCCATAACTGTCCTAAAATCAGACTTTTACCAAACTGCAGAAGCAGCAGGAACTGAAGGAACTCACTGCCATACGATATCATTCGAGATCAAGACTATTCAAGCTCGATCGCAAGGACACAAGTAGCATGAGATAAGCAGGCTACGGTAAGAAAGAAGTTTAAAGCTTCTTACACACAAACACAGAGGTCTATCCCAGATCTTCTTATACAACAGCCAGTCTTTCCTATGGAGAGGGCAAAAGATCACACATGACAGAAAGCGCTGACCCCTTAAGAAATACCTATAAGTATAGATTTGCTTGGAGTATTTCCCCTCCTCATACATTACATGGAATGATAAAAGCACCCATAGAACAAAATCAGATCCTCAGTTTCGGGGGCCACCATCCTCTCCGACCATGGGGTCAGGTATTAGTACGCTGCAATTCCCAGCCCAAGCAATTTCTCCTTAAAGTTGCCAACAGCCCCCTGGCAACTTCCAGAGACAGTGAGTGAACTTCCCTACTGTTCTTAGTCTGGCCCTAATTTAGTAAACCTAAATATTATTTCAAACAGACTGAACTCTGACTAATGAAAGCTGACATGCTCTGCCTGAGAACCTTATTAAAGCAAAATTTCCAGTTATTGGCAAAGTTCATGCAATTGCCAGCCAATGATGGCAGTTGAGTTTTAATGTCAGCAAGAAGTACTTACCCGCTCTCAGCATAAAATCCATTGTCTGTACAAGCTGGAAGAACAATTGCTCCTGTTTATTAAACTAAAAGGTTCCCAGGATTTTTAAGGATTCAAGATAGTTTAACCATGCACAAACTGAGGAGTGCCATAGTTTTTATTAATTTATTTTGCAGTTTAATTAAAATGGCTTATTGAAACCTTCATGCACTCAAAAAATCCAGGAAAGGCATGGACTGGTTTTAATAAAACCATACAATGGACAGCAGAACCTGTCAATTTTCCTTCCTCTAATCACCACACAGTGTTTTATCATTATCTAGGAATTAGTTAATGGTAGTCTATGTTTTTTACATCCAAGTTAGATCTGCTTTCTGAACTAAGCTTTTTGCATCACGGATTCTGTTCACAGTCTATGTGCTAGGAAGACCCCACTTTGCAGATGTTGCTTTTAATTCAGGGCAACATTTATGTGTCTGCTTACCTGTAGGCACGTGCATATGTCCCATAGGAGTCAATGGGAATTAAGCGCTACCTGAAACAACACTGCCCTTAAGTGTGTATTCGTATTCTCTAGTCACAGGGCCTTAAGAGAAAAGGATGGCCTGTGCATAAGGGCATGAAATTGTAACTGAGGGTTTGTTCTCAGTCTTTCTACAGATTCCACATTGACTGAAAACACAATTTTCATGGGAATCTCTGGGGTTCCTGAACCTCTAAAAATTAATAAACCCAACCATCTCTCCAGGCCCTTAACTTCAGATGTTCATTTGTGTCTGTCTAGTGTCCCTGGAGCAAGCAGAAGGAAATGGGCTGCCTGACAGCACAAAAGGTGACCAAACACTGTCTTCCCCTCCAGATCAAACAGCCTTTCTGCCTACAAAAGATGAAAAGTGCCCCCATTAGTGCTAAAACTAAACTTATTCAGAAGGAAGCAGGAAGTACTGCTTCAATAAAAGAGATATCTATATAGCAACTCCTACCCTCTATGCCACTAATTTCCATATCTCCTCCTGCAGTGTAAACCTGCACTAGAAATGAGATGAAATTCCTCCCGTTCCTCACTGGAAGCAGCTGCAGTCAAAATAAAAGTTATTCCTCCTCTTAAGCCTTGAACCAATGCACACAATTAAGATTCTCCCTTCTGATCTCATCTTCTCCAAGCAAAGCACGTGCAATATCCTCTTGAAGAAACAATGATTTAACAAGGCCAGTGCACAAATCACTCCCGTAAAACCTCAGCATTCCTGTTCCAAAGACCCAGAAAGAGCCAAGCTTGGCAGGACGCCCTGCCTTGTTTTGACCTGGCTGGTAAACCGTCCTCATGCCTTCCTCCCTAAATCTGCATCCCAGGCAAATTTAAAGCATGGGGATCAACATGATGGCAGACAGAATATGAAATCATTCCCCAATGGCCTCCTGCATGAAACAGTAATTCTGACATCACCGTTATTTAGTGTAGCAATAAAAAAAATATATACGCTAATGAGAAAGAAAAGCAGCAAACTCTGTTCCTTGTTTTTATTAAGGGCCATAACAAGAAGGTGAGGGCAGTAATAACAGCACAAATAATCATCTTCCGTTTCTTCTGTACCTCTGGCCAAATGGATTATTGAGTGATTATCCCCTTAAGTTGCTTGGAGCCAACACTGATTGTGTGAGATTTTCAATATGTTTTTCATTGGCTTAATTCTGCTCCTACTGTGAGGAACCAAACTAAACCAGTGCCAGAAATACCACCTCATAAGCTTGCCCTTGCTTCACAGTACGGCAAAAATCAATATACCAAAACAAATTAACACAAAAATCCTCCACTCTATTTGCATCCTTCTTCATTCTTTGCGTTGGGTTTGCCACAGACATTGCAAATATTTCTAGTGCACGACTCCCCATTTGCAGCAGAACAGCAAAATCTGCTTCACTGAACAGCTTTGCCAGAACCAATGTCAGTAAGAACTAGCTGCTGCTGTAACCATCACCTCTTTACAGGTTCTCGGTAGTGCCACGAGCACCAGCACCCCTCAGCGTGCCAGCAGCTGCCAAGGCTCAAGGCCTGGACCATACACTGGGGTCTGGGTGTGCTGTTCTCCGCTCCCCACGGAGCCCAACCACCTTGCCTCTGAGATACATCACCGTCTTCCCTAATGCCACAAAGTCTCTCCCCAGTGGGAAATTGTCCCATCCGCCTATGAAGAGAGCTGAGCACCAGGCACAGACCCACCGACTGCTCTGCTCAGCAGGTTCAACTCACAACTGAACGCTTCTTTTGCCCTAGAAAAAGAACAGTCAGCCAGGACGGTCCACATCTCGGTCCCTTTGCAAATGGCTCTCACCTCCATCTGTTGCATATTTTACTGTTCCACTGTATCAAGTACAACTGTATCATATACTATGACGCAGGCTCCCATTTTGGAGTGCAGGTGCCATAATTAAAACAGAGAACATTATTTTTCTGGTAGGATGCCCACCATCAGCTCAGGCTGCAATCAAAATAGTTATTGCAGCTGGCAATCCAACAGCCTTTAAAGCATAAATGCTAGAGAACTGTCTCAGAACATCTAATGAAAACGCGCTGGATTGCATCGTTTAACCCAGCATTAAATTACACTACACCATACTTCAGTGATTTTTTCCTGCACGTAATTTAAAGGCACCTATTAAAGAAAATTTCCCATCAAATGAACCACTCTCTTCACTACATACAGTTTAAATGACATGGTTCTGTAAGTGCTAGTCTGACACCCCTGCACCATCCCAGGACAATACTCAAGCGAAGTCAGGTGTAAGGCACTGTGTTGAGAAAACAGCCGAGTGAGAGCTGCCCTTTGGAAAACAGTCTGGGATGAGCAAGCGAGTCCTCTTTCACACTGTACGCCCAGCTAACAAGACAGCAGTCAACCCGAAGTCATTGGAAAGGTGCATTTGAAAGGAGAATGGACTAATCCATTATGAACTGGGGTCAACAGAAAGAGCCCAATAATTACCAACTGACTTTGAATCAAGTTTTATATGCCTTATTCAGCTAGACAGCTGGCTCATGTGCACGTAGCAATGAGGAAACTCACTAGCTGCAATGAGAGGCTAAATACATGTTCCGTCTTTCCTCTGAAAAATGGGTATGAGTGATATTAACATTTGCAACTTTCTCATTCTTGATGAAAAGGATGTATAAGCATTGTACTTCAGCTGCTGCAGGGAGAATACCTTCAGAAATACATATGTATGTATGTTTAAAAATTAAAGTCTTTGGGGAAAGTAGAAACGCAGCCACATGCAAAGTCAGTGGTCACTTACAGATGTCCTCCTCAAGGCTGCTTCATGGAATGTATGTCAAGAATAAAAGAATAAAGCAATCCATCCCATCTCAGATCTCATTACAGGTAGCAGATTTTTTTCTTTAAAGACACAGTTGCTGGTGGGTGTAGGGTAAAGTAGTCTATGGGGGGAAAAAACATCTTGTCATTCCTATTAATATCTTAGTTTTAGATATCATTTTTCATCCTGAAGGAGTTTAATGTCTCTTCCAAATCATGGGCCAAACCCCAAGAGAATCACCATGCATTTCAAATACTACTTTACAAAGCTGGCAAAAAAGCGATGCATAGATGCCCTAGGCACAAGGACTTCAATACATGCAGCAAAACTGAAGCTGACAGGTCTTTGTTTCGCAGATATCATTGTCCGCAAGATTCAGTGCTAGCGCTGTCTCCAGGAGGGCTTTCCGTGCCACCGCTCTGCTGTCCAGCCAGTCCCCTGCTCCGGTGTCCTTACGGCTCCTACAGCCGCCTCCTCCCAGTCACCGGGTACCTCTCTGCCTGGCCTGTCCCCTGCAGCCGTACCACGGGCTGCCGCTGCCTCGGCCTCTTGCACACAGCTGATCCCTTCTGTTTTCAGCCCAAACTGTGCAGAGCTTTTCCCCCATTTTCAGTAAGTGTGGATGAAGGACGGACCCGAGGAGACCGCTGACTCTCTGCTAGCATTTCCTCGGGCTTGTCTGGGTCAGAGTTTTTTCCCCAGTAGTTGTTAGTTTTTCTCCCTTCCTCTCTGTATTACTTTATTAAAGAAACAAGCAATTACAATGAGATGTTAGCTTGGTTTTTTTTAACCATATTGACAGAATAACTAGTACCATAAATGTTCTCATTAATCATCGATAAAACAAGCAGAGCATAATCTGAGAACACTTCCAGCTCATGCATGCTCACACTTAAAAGCCAGTTCTGTCTGCAAAGCAGAACTCACTGGTGTTACTTAGACAGTTGTCCTTTAATTTTGATCCCTGTAAGGCTGAAATGATGCTCTGGACCAAAAAAATATCTCAGCCAGCTTAAAAGGATACTATAATGACATAAGAAAAACAGTACCAGTTCATATTTGGATTTATTCAACTTGTTGGAACGATTTATGCTCAAAAGCAAGCTGCTTTTGAGTCAAGCTACAAACAGACCCTGAACAAATCTCTTCAGAGGCATGCTGCAAGCTCCTTGCATATTCTCTGTTCATACTTCACCAAGCAACTCCAAGCTACTTTGCTGCCAACCAATGCCACATGTCTCATTTTATTACATACTACTGTCCCACCATCCCCCCTGCCCAGCTGGTTGATAATTAAGTTGCTTCTAAAATAGTGTAATTCATTAGCTCTGACATACATTGCTATATATTTTTTTTATCAAGACAGTAACAGCCATTAGGCAAAAAAGCTTTCTCTGTCCTTTAAACTCACTCGTGATGACATATACTACACCTACTTTTTTTTTCAGAAAGTTAATCTAGCACTTTGCAAACAGTTCTCAATCTAACATCATACAATCGAAACCCCACGTGCCGGCATGACTTAGGATTCAACTGCACTTTCTTCCCTTCGCCAAGCCAAGTATAATTCATCAAGCCACAAGAGTCCTTTGCTTACCTCTGACACTGACAAAGGCTTCATTAACCAACACAGTCTCCAGGGACAGTCACAGGGCTCAAATTCCAGCCTGGATGCATTTCTTTGCTCATTTAAAATGGGGTTTGGGTCAATACCCACTAGAAAAGTGTTATTTATAGAGTTTAAAGCCAGCACAGCCATCTCAAATATATGAGGTCTTCATGCCTCAAGCTGGGAACAGGTACTAAGCATCAAATTTCAATAAATTTAATTTTCCATACAATGCAATAGAGTAGGAAGACCAGGGACTTGGATTTATTTTTATCATGTCCCTTCCATGCTCATTTTACCTGTACTTTCTCAGGTAGCAGTGAAATGCAAGCAGATCTCTGACCAACTTCGGCATCTATATTCTCCATCTTATTATTACAAACAAAAAAGAAAAACAAATTCACAGAAAAGTTCACCAAATTTTAGTAACCTCTTGGCAAATCTGAGCTGACAATCTGAATAAACAAAGACAAGTTTGGATATAAACCAAGTAAGGCTCAGCAGTGTCAGTTGAAAACTTGGCAGTTTTAGGTTATTTCTGGCTTTCTTAAAAAAAAAAAATCATCAGGAGTGTGAAATCTAGTAAATGGGAAAAATAAGTTCTCGGAACCCCCTGCAAATCACACAAGGCTTATTGCTAAATGCAATGCAACTGGTGAGCAACAAGAAAGCACTACCATACTAGAGGTGTTGCAAATACCCCAATATTCACACCAGCCCCTTAGTAACATTAACTCTTCTGCTGCATGCTGTGCATAAACACTGTCCTATGGCCTAAAGAACTTTACATGTAAACAGACATGAATGTTCAAAACAGCTTTAAATGCAAAAAAGGCACAGTAAATATAAAAGTTCTCAGGCCAGCAGCATTCTGAACAGAAATACCACTTTCTAACTCATTCGAGCTTGTTCAGCTGGGAGGCAGCTTTTGAAACCACAGTGCTGGAAGTCACAACTCCCTGGCTACGCTCTCAGGTATGCCGCTAGCCTGCTAAAGGATTTTAGGCAATCCTCTGAATCCCGAGCTCCTTCCACACTCCAGCCCCCACCACATACAATCCTGACCCCCCACGAGTCTTGCAGGGATGCTTAGAAGCCTCAATGAGAGCATATGGAGATCCCCAGCTGAAAGGCACCAAGCATTAGATTTATGGCAAACAGGTACTGTGGGACTGAAGGTAAGATATAAACTACCATTAATTTCAAATGCTGTCATAGGTGACACAATCAAGCCGAAACTTTAATTATTGCTTTGTTAGTATGTGTGCTTAATACACATGCATCCCTGTTCCTCCTGTTGTCTCTATCTGAATCTCAAGAAGCTAAAGCTACACAACTGTAGAGAGTCAAAGCTGATATGCAAAGTGAATCCAGGTCTCATCTGCCAAGTCTGTGCGTCCCTTTTACTCTTTATGCGTACAAAAATCAGGATTTGAACTAGACTTTATTCATCAGTATTGAGAGAATCTTTACTTCCCCCAAGCGAATATTAAGCCGCAGCATGAGGCAAGCACTGTTCTGCCTACATGATCCCAGGACAGCCAACTTGGACCCACCTTGGGGATTTCCACAGGAACTGCAGTTTCATTTCCCAGTACATTACAGGTGTGCCTACGCTAATTCCTTAAGATTTTAAACTACAATAACACAGAAGAAAATAAAATGTATTGGCAACAGACAAGGAAAGGAAAGAAGGAAACAGTAGAAATTCACTTTCTATGAAGCTAAGAGTTAAAAAGCAGCACCCAAATGGAACAAAAACAATGCAAGTTGTCCTCCATAGCCAGTGCCGTCAAAAAAAAAAGTAGGTTAATAAGAAGCTTGACTTTTAGAAGATGTGTTGTATGATGAAAAAAGTGAAACAAATCTCATTGTTCCTGCCAATGAAGATTTATCCAAAAAGACTGTAATATTGATTCATGTCATATCTAATTCTCTGTTCACTTGCACCTTGTGCGAATGCTGAATATTGAGCAGAAATGGGATAAAAATGTCGCTACCTGCTGCTGTTTAGCAGGGGAGCCCAGTAACGCACAATGCACTAACGGTGAAAAGCCCTAGGCTCGAATCCAGCAGCATCAGAGCCACTGCTTGCGCTGGTGTCAGTCACCTCTTTCTGTTTCCGTACCCCTCCTTTGCCACACATACATAAACTGGGAGCAGCTTCAGGGAGAGGATGCCCTGCCATGCACCTGGATAGTTAAAGGGCTCAACTGCAATAGCTAAAAAAGTATTACATAAAAATGCTAGAACAACAGCGTTTCACACTTCAATTTACACACGGATCAGTGACAACATAAGCTACTGAACAGTTCAAATGCAAATATTTATCTCCTTCCTAAACCTTTTATTCCACTATAGCAGCTCTAATCAGCTGTAAGCCTAAATATAAAAATCACTAAAGATGTAAGGACAATTACTGCATCTTTGGACAGCAGAAGCCTTTATGTTTTCCAAACAGCTATGAAATCGCAAACAATTACATTCTTTATTAAGAAAAAGGACCAGATGTCAGCAGTTGCTCTTGCAGCACACCAAAATCCAATTCTGAATAGTCTAAAAGGAGCCGGGCCACCCTCTGCCGCCCAACAGGAGCGTAATGAATTTGAGTCAATGGGCACTGAAGATCTGTCAATTTTCTATTTGAGACTGCAAGTAATAGCACTCCACAATTTCATTGTATCTTCAACGATCTAGTAAGATTGTATCATCTCCTGGAGACTTTCATTAATTTTCATAAAAGGGAAATATACGTTGTCTATGAGGTGCTTTGCCTGAGAAACTCTCAAGGTCAGACCTTATAGATACAAAACCTTCTTGACCTAAAGATTGACTGCATTCAAAAGATAACAAGAAAATGCATACATTTTTCCTTCCTTCAGGAAAATGGATTAAAAGGCATGGCTCTGAACTTCATCTGTTTTGTACTTTGCTTCTCTTTCCCCATCCTAGCATACAGACCCTCCAACTGGGGGCTTTTAAGCATTTTGCAAATTTAACTTGCAAAAATAAAATATTATGTCATTTTACAAGTGGGAAAACCTGAGGTAAGCAATTTGCCCAATGCCACTGAGCAGAGCAGCTGCTGGGCTCAGAACAGGACTAAGACATACATCTGACTTCTGCTCTTCCAAGGGACCACCAGCACAACTCACTGCTCTGCCAGTGCGGCTTTTATCACCACCCCTGCACGTCCATCCCTTTGCTGCGCTGCTCACAGCATCCTCTTCATGGGAGACTGACACTAATTATCAGTGAAGAAAGTGGCCTTCTTGATGCTAACTGATGTCAATATCTATTGACTAAAAGTGAAATTATTTTTGAAGACCTGACTCTGTACTAATAAAGTCAAGAGACTTTTTGTACAGGTCCTTACACAAACAGGATCAGACTGTAGTCACCTCCTCATCATACAGTTCCTGCAGTAACACAGCAATTGGGCAATCCGAGTTCAATAACTAACAGCTAACAGCTAATAACTCGCTGTGCTGCCTAAGGCACCTCACTGAACTTCCCTGTGCTGCCTTCTCCCTTCTACGACAATACAGTAGACCTGTTCCTTCTCAAAGCACTGTAATCTAAAAATGAGAAGCACCATTCAAGGGCTATGGGTTAGTTCAATTTCCCTCCCTCCACTGCTAAAAAAAAAAAAAATCTAATCTCACTTGCTCTGACCCCAAAAGCTCACCCACTGGTTTTGTAAATTGCCACTCCTGCAAAAAGAATAAAAGCAGCTCTAAAATAAACAACTCGAGATGACTAAAAACATCTGTGACTGTATCACTTTAAGCACCACATAGATACATGCATAAAAAGATGATAAACTTTCTCTGTATAGAACAGTTAGTAGGAGAGCACCAGGAGCTGGTCTTTAGCCATCTTCGGTAAGTAAAAGGAGCAAGCCATGAGAGCTATGAGAGACCTCCCCACACAGATGTCATTTACCTGGAACACTGTAGATGTGGGCACTGCAGCGTCTACAGTGATCATACATCAGATCACATTTGGATTGCACAATACTTTACTTCTGTTGCCTAAAAGGCATACAGTCACTGTATTAAAGTCCACCTGAAGCAAAACCAAACATCAGCTAGAGGGATCTAGAGAAGAATATATGATCCTGGGCTTCAGCAATTCCTTCATATTATCAAAAGCGAAGCCCTGTGTTGTCAGACTGTGCAGATAAACTGCAAGAGGAGAAGCTGAGGAGGGAAGTGTAATATACAAGAGGTTAACAGCAGAGTCCAACAAAACTCCTGCCTGCTGCCTCAGTGCGCTGCAGATTGGACTTCACTGGCCAGCAAACAATCAGCAGTGTCCTACAGCAGGGCACTGTATGGGCATTTCCCCTTCCCTCCCTCCCATAGCTCAACATCAAAGGAACAGGCGGCTTTCGTGAGTTGCATCAACTTGGCCACGGAAGACCAAGGGCACCATGATGCTCCCCAGAATTTCCACATACTACTAAAATTCACCTGTTTAAAACCTACCTCAATTACTAATGGCATTCAGTGCTCACAGATCTATGAAAAACCAACTGTTCTAGTGCAGAGTCTTAATTAAAATCTATTAGATGTTGTCCAATTACAGAAAATCTTTCTACACTTGGTACACTTAGCATACCTTAATATGAAGCAAGAGTCATTGTCAAGCTTTGCTAGTAGATTTTACCTGTAAACATGGTTAATCAGCAGTTTAGAGGGAAAACAAAAATTTTGAAAGCAAAATATTATTTAAGTAACAGCAACACCTTAAGGCCCAACAACAAACAATCCCCTGTACTAAACACAGCAGGGAGACCCATGCCTGGAAAAAATTCTATAGTCCAACAGGCAAAATGCAGAACAACCACCAGCCAGGAAACTACTTGCCCAATGAATATTTTATTCAGTGGCTGTGAATAAAAGGTTCCAATTTTCAACAAGATCCTGTTTTGCCAGATATGGTACAGGCCACAACGCAACGGCAGGCCTTGCTGCAGACAAGCTGTGTTCGTACAGGACAAGCAATGTCGTGAGAGAGCAGATCCTTTAACCCTGAAACCAGGACCGAAGCTACTCAGTCACCCTACCGCTCCATCTGCTTCACAGCAGGCAGAAAGATCAGAGTCAGGCCTCCTCCTAAGCCTGCTGTGTTCAGCATGGTGGCAGGGAAAAAGCTCCCACCCCAATTTAATCATCAGCTTTTCTCATTCATCCTGATGCACACTCTCCTAATAAATATGGAAAAATTGAATACAGCCTCTCAAAACTGAACAGCCCTAGATGCAGTTGCATTACCTCCATTAGCTTTCCTGGACTTTCAGATCTAGTTCCATCAATTATCTCACAGACAAAGTTTAAATATTCAACACTTCCTCAGAACAAAACGACAGGACCATAGGCAAAAGGCTCTAATGCCGCTGCATCAGCTCAAACAAGTATCTTCTCAGGGGAAAAAAAAAAAAGTGTATTTTATTCTACAAAGCAGAGAACAAATTTAAGTGGGTTTTTTTCATTGTGTTTTTTTCCCCCATGGAGTTAATGTGAAGTGACAAAAGACTCTGCTAAGGGGAAAAGGGAGGTAGGATTCTGAAGTTCACTAAAGATGACAAAAGGATTTAGCTGGCCCTCCATTTTATTTATCTTTATCCTTAGTAAAAAGAACTGTAGTCACCTTGGAGATATGAGGTAGCTACAAAGGAGTATGTCACAGGACCAAAGGTGACTCAACACAAAATCCTAATATAAGTTCTGTGTATTACCAGATGGCAATTGCTATTTCTCCAGGAATTTCTTTAACAGCATTGAACCCCAGCAAATCCAGTACCTGGGAAGCCAGAACCCCAGAATGTTATTTTAACCCAGGTTTGCACCTCTGCAAGTGAGAGCATATGGCACGTGGGGGGAATTCTCTCCTTCGCTGTTCCCTTTGTCTCCTCCTCTCCTCCTCCCTTCCATTCTTTTTAAGATCAAAAGCTTTGTTCTCTTGATTGGTAATTAAGTACAAGTCACCCAGTCCAATTTTTCAAAGAGTAATTAAAAGGTTATCAAGGAGAAACAGGCAAGATACAGGTATTCATGTTGTATCTGTAAATAGGTCATCCCAGTAGATAATTCAACTTTTATCACTAGTATCACATAATTTTAGGTTCAAACAAAATACTTAATCTTTCAGTCAATTAAATATGGCCAAAGAGATCATATGATTTTTAACTGCTTACACAGCATATTGGTGGCAATCCTCCTCTTAACTCTGCGGTCATTTGTCAGGGAAGAATGATGAGTATCTCTAATAAGCAACAGCGACTTTAACAGAAGACACTGTGCATGATGTTGAGACATGAGCTAGAAGGGAAGTTATTCACAGTGCCAGTGAGCTAAAGGCAGTATAGATTTCTTCTTTGCTTCAGTATGAAGCTATTGCAATAATGATTTGCAAACATTTCCTCTAACCGTACACACTCCGTAGACATCAGAATGGGACGGTTCCTTGCAGCTGTGTAAATATACACCTCCTAGTAACTTCTGTGGAAATGCAAACTGCACTACTGAGTTCTGGCTATAATAAAGGCTTATTTTTCTTGATACACTGTCTCAAACAAACATGTTCTTAGCCAAATAAATTCAGTATCATTGAAAGGTTTCCTTTGAACACGAAAGGTAAACCAGAAGACAACGCAATTACCTACCCACGTCACGCGGGAAGGAAAGCCCACGGGCTGCAAGACCATAAAAGTTACCCCAGCATTGTTCAGCACATATGCAAGTGAGCAGTCTCTCCTGGTAAAAAAGATTGCATATTCTGTTCCTTTGGCTTTCCAAAGTAGTTTTAAACATCTTTGGAAGGAAAAAAATACACCTGATTTTCTAAATTGACCGGTCCTATTTTGAGTGTAAATTCAATGTCTCCCTTCAGGAAAACAGAACTGGGTATCTGAAATGACTGACTTACCAGATATATTGTAAATATATTTTCCCTGGATCTGAGTGCAAGCCTGAAACTTCAAATAATGAAATTAGCAACTAATTTAAGATTCTCACATTAAAAGCGTCCTGCAAATTATCAGCAACAGATGAAAAAGCTTGAAGATGTCATGTGGCTTTCTTGTTAACTACTGTCTGGTTATGTCACATAACAACAGTCTGACACGAAAAGGTGCAAAGAGTCTCCCAAGTCCCACAGCAATCTTAGATCCATAAATAACTCCAAATATTCAAATTTTAGTCAGGTCTCTGCTGAGCCTCTAAGCCCAGCACGGTGGGAAACCAATCAGGAAACTAACCTGATTGGAGCATCCTCTTAACAATGACACAATCAGCAAAGCACAATGGGAATTTGCAAAAATTCTTGAGCAACTGCAGTTTTCAGATCAGGTCTCCACAGGCATCCCTCTGAGCCCACTGGCAGTTCAGAATAGTTAGGAATTTGAAGGATGAGCATTGGGGAGAGTTTGGTCTGGTGTAACGAGCACAAACACTGCTCAAGAGAAGGGAAAGCCACATACAGGCACCGAAGGGAAGTTACAGATCGCGTCTGAACTCAAACACAGATAGCTCTCCTACTCAAGTCAAGGGAGACACAATCTGCAGCCGTCACTGCTCTCAGGTTTCAAAGATTCTGTTAGTGGTCCCTGCTGAAAGCCAGTGTAAAAACAAATTATTTCAGAGAAGCTGACGGAGCACGGACTCTGAAAGAAGCTCTGATTTTAGCAAACAAAGCAAAAGTCATGGCACTGAAAGATGACAACAGCCCTGGATGTCTAAATTAAGACACTGAAACGCATTTAATATTCACATACTCATTACAAACACACAACGCAAATTCCCTAATATACAGTAAAGCAGTTTATTAGCAAATGTCTCATTGGATTAAGTCCGCTCTTATTCTATTAGGGAACTTTCACACCACATTAAATTGCAAGACAACAGGGTGTTTGCCAGCACACGATGAACACAATTATTAACCCCTTCTCAGAAATGCACATAGACATAACACTGGGACACATCGGGCCAAGGAAGCTCTTAGGAATATACAGCTTAAATGGAACAGCAGGGTATTGAGACAACTAACCATTCTCCATCCCTCAGCACAAGAAAAAAGTCATCGACACCAAGATCATTCAAGTCAAGCATGCACGACCTACTGAAATACATCAGTGATGCTCAACAATATAAGCTGAGGAGTGGGAGAAGCAAAGAGATCCTCTGTTAACTGTTTTGTTGATCAGCCTTGAACACACTTAACAAAACAGTTACCTTCTTTTCTACAAAAGCATGCTTTTTTTTTCCCCTTCTTTTACACTTGCTTACAGATTATTTTGGCCTGCCTCCTGGTAGCATGAGCTTTGATGAATGACGCATGGTCATCCATCTTCGAGTGCTGCACTTCGATGATGAATTGAGTACATTTGGAAAGCAGTCTGAGAAAAAACAAAATTGATAGCCACAGGAAAAAAGAAAAAAGGGAGAAAGATGAAAAAAAACCCAATGTTGGGCAACAGCTACAGAGTTTAATGAGGTGAGATTGATGCACAAAAAAAAATTAGCTGAACAAAGAAGTAAGACACCAAACAGCACAGAGGAGCAAGTTCCAGGTTTTGAAGTCACTACTCTGAAAACATCCAGGGGAAGAATGCAAGCATCCATCATGCAAGAGTCCATATCTCATTTACTTTTGTAAGTCCTCTGTAAGTGCTTTCAGACCTCTAGAAAGCCTCCTCAATACCTTCCCCCCCCACTTATTTCACTTTCCTCCATTGCACTAAATACACACCATTTCCTGAGCACCTCATCTCCTCATTAGAGATGAAACGTTCTCACATTGCTTTGTGCTCCTAGTTTCATCCCACGACTTCCACTTATCTACCCAAGTTGCACATGAAGTTCGCCAGTGATGCGGAGGGAGGACCTTATTTGTCTCCTCGCCTTCCCCCGGTGCAGGGCTACAAATTATCAGGACAGTATCCAAGCTGTATCTGAGAGTTTTGCTGTACTGATCAACTGTAGGAAGATGCCCTTTCTGTTACTTCTATCTATAATCATATCATGCCTACAAGTAGCTCACAGCAATACTTGGATGCAACTCGTCTACAGTGTCTTACTAATTTACTCCACCATGACCCTAATTCGGAATTAATTTCATTCAGGGATTTTGCTTCTTCAGCAGAACCTCCCACTGACATCTAGAGGGCAAAAGGAAACATCTGGCACTGCTGATGAGCAGAGCAGTTTGCCAGGGGGCTTCTCAGGGCAAGAGCAGCATTGACTACTCACCATACAAAGTCTCCTGAGTGGAATTTTATACCAGATGTAGGCATCTTTTACATAATACCCAAAGCAAAGCACTATGCTACCTTCTGATTAAATGATGAGGTCCCATAATTAAGATGATTCTCAAGCACAGTTGCAAGATGAAGATATGATTTATTTGCATAACTGAAATCATCTACGTAAAGAGCTGATTTTCACCAGTGTTTCTTTAACTCGGATTTTCCAGTTGGGTTAGACAAAACACTGAGGTCAAAGGATCTGTCCTAAACTAATGTGGTTTGAAGTAAAACTAATTTCCAGGACTGTCCATGACTACAACATTCTTACTAGGGAGTCCAACACTGGATGCTGCCGCTGTTTCTATTACTTTTTGAATATATTACTGTCAGACTTCAGCTGCAAGCAGACACCACATCAGACAACAGCAGTCATGTCACAAGTCACCAAGCTGATTTCATCTATGCCTCAGATCTGGAGGTCTGAGATCATGACTCATTCAAATGCAGAAGTCTGACATGTCATATAACATTTGATACCACAGCAATAAATTAATTTTTCCAAAGCCAGCCTCTCATTTAACTTTTTATTAATATCAGGATGGTCCCTGAAAGTCTCGGAGATCAGAATCCATGGAGACTCTTCATACTAAGCTATATTACTCGGTAACTCCTTACCCCTAAAGATCCAACAATTTAGTCAGATGTGAGAGAATATCACCCCTGTCCAGCTGGTGAACAGACTGCAAGTTTGGGAATTACCCAAACGCACCCAGAAAGCATTTGGCAGAGCTATAAACCGAAACCCACTATCCATCCTCGCACCCAGAGAATCTCCTTTGGATTGAGGGAAGCTCCTCTGCACATTAGCTCTGCTTTCCTCTTGCTCCATTTTCTAATTAACTTCTCCGGATGTCTAGAATGACTCTTGATAAATCATTACTGTCAGGCATTCAGAGAAACATTTCAAACCTTATCAGAGATAAGAAATCAAAACAACTATAAGAACTGCTCATGAAGAAGCACTCCCAGTTCATTACAGCATAAACCTCCAACCTAGATTTAATCCCAGTGGCAGAAACGGGAACATGTTTATAAACATCACTGTTATGAACAATGTACCTTGTTCTCAGATTCCCCTGCTGAGGCAGTCCATCGTAGATAGATAATACATCAAAATCTTCCTCTAATGCAAAGGACTGGAAAACAAGCTGTATCCTGTTCTGCTCCTCGGCAGTGATTGTCCACGTGCAGTTTGCATAATTTGGATATCCATATGGAAAGCCTGGACTCTGTATTGTCCCGTTTGGGCCCTGCAAAATGTGACTGCAGTTCTGGGCTGGCAAGAGAAAAGACAAAAGTACAAATCAAATGGTGTAGGATACACATTTAATATCTTCACCATCAAAACAGATCATACAGGATTCTTTCCACTGAATTTCTTTTCAGCTCACGGTCCCAGGGAACAGATAAAGATAAAATCTAAAGATGCATCTTTGTCCTCCCTGCAAGAGGCTGGACCCCAGATACCCATCTCCTGGGCACTGCTCCCTCTAGCTGTTAACATAATGGGCTAATTACAGCTGGATTACAGCAGCTGCCTACCGTAACTGGGAAACAGATGCTTACTCAGGCATCCTTTCACAGCCCTCGACGAAGTCCAATATACTCTTCATTATACACTGCACATTTAGGGATTTAACATGTTTCGAGAGTGCCTGGCTGTGCTGGGTACCTCAAGCAGGAGGGGTTGAGAGGCCACAAAAACACCAGAATGACAGTGCCAAAGCTGACTGTCTCTCTTTTACCCTTAGTTATACTTGAATAAGAGACAGAAGATCAGGGCTCGACTGTGCAGACAAAGAGAGACAGACCACCCCTCACCTTGAGAGGCCGAAACCTGTAACGGACATAATACATAATGAGGAACTGAGTCACCAAATGAGTAGTCTGTCTGGACAAGACTGCATGAAAACTGAATTGCAAAAGATCAGAAATGAAAGTTGTCCTGACTCCAGAAAGAGCAGGACACAGTTCAAAGGCTTTAACGAACAAACCATTCTTGAATAGTTATTTGGAATAAGGAACAAAGGAAAACCCCAAATCTCTGCAACTTCTTAGAATAGCAGGGTTTTTTTCCCCATCCATATTCTTTCAGGTAAACATTGCTTGCTAGCCTGAAACTACCTCCTAGCAGGCAGAAGAGCCGATGGTTTTTATACAGGGCCTTTCCACGCAGACTGCAGTAAGGAAAAGGCATGTTCCCACTCGGTCTCTGGTCTGCGTATCCCAAACTGGCAAAGCAATACAGACTGTGGCCCAGAGCTGCCATCACCAGTAACACTACACACCCCTGGTAGGCCTGACAAGGGTACACAGGAAAGAAATTGTTGGCTAGACCCAGCCTTCTCAGGCTGCTTTGTTTTCTCTCACCCAGTTCTGAAAGGTTTCAGCTCCTCATGCAGGCTCAACACATAGCAAATGTCTTCCAATCAGTATTCCTAAGGAGCTGCTGTAGAGCTACATCTTCTGAGAACAAAAGCCCAGTCCTGTACCCACCAGCTAAATACTTAACACCTCCCTTGAATCTATTTTCCTTCCCCAAAGCAGAACCTGTGAACACTCCATCCCAAAGATAAAGATCAACTGCCATGATGTACAATTTCTGGATATATGAGATTTTCTTCTCTCTGGGGAAACAGGTACATAAGTATGTTTCGGGAACAGCCTAAATGACAAATTCTCCTTAGTGTTTTCCTCCCTCTTCACTGCTACTTTACCCCAATGTCTTTTGAGGCACAAAGAAAAATTCACTCCAAACTGGTATAACTCCTACTGGCTTTAATGGAATAACTCCTCCACACCAAAGCTAAATTCCAGACAGTTTGCAAGGCAACCGTTGTGAGACCAAAAGCAGAATTTCACCTTTATCCTATGGCCAGCATCAGAGCTGCTGATCACTGCTGCCTGCATTTGCTCTGGCTTTTCTTACTGATGCTGGATTGTTTACTCCTGCTTATGTAGATAACCAAGGCTTTCAAGTTGAAATGAATTAGATTAGAAATTACTTCTTTGATTTCTCATTGCTTTTTTCAAAGGCAGCAATGGCATTTGCACTTTTGAGTGCCAACCAGCCACAGGTAAAGAACTGCAGAGTAGTGCTCATTAAAGCCAATTATAATTAGATTGACCTACTTTGGTGCAAAAATGCTTAGCGGAACTTCTCTCTGCAAGATGGAGTTCACACCTTTAAGAATCTAAAATGGTCAATCATATTTACTACCCAGGGAATCTTTTTGTATCATGTTTATTATATCAATGAGAGTTAAGACAGCCCCATAATCCACCAGGGACTAAAACTGAGCTAGGCACATAACTCGTTAACAAGGGCAGACTAAAGTACTTTACCTTTCTATACCACCTGGCATCTGCCTCTGAGTGCATTTTGTCAATACAAAATACATACAAGAGTGAGATCTACCTCCCTCCTCCACTTCAGTTCCATTTATTTGTAGAGTTCACTGAAAGGATGCATTAACTTGGTTCCAGAAAGCTGCACAGGACGAGGAATATTACCGTTATCACAGAGTGGCAAAATTAGGCCAGGTTTGGTTTAATAACTTAGAGACTGCCAAAGATCTATAAGCTTCAGTTCTCTAAAATTCAATCACATCCTCTTTTCTTCAACCAGACTGGCACTCAATAGGCAATGTGGGATATTGAATCTGTCTCTACTGCACATTTTTTATTTTAATCATAACTAAATGTCATCAGAACAATTTAAGGAAACTGGGAAATTAAAGAGGCTGTATCTCTCCATTTCCTGGTGGTATAAAAGCTACTGATGTTGCATGAAGTTCAGAAAATAAATTCAAGGTCAGAGAAACATTGTTCCAAATACTTCCAAGGTCATATGACGGGCAACAAGCTTTAAGATCAATATAAATTTATGCTGTCCTTGCATAATCAGTGATTAAAACAAAGAACAAAGGCCAGAAAAATGTACAGAATCTTAAGCCTAGCTGAAGAAAAGCAAATACATAATAGGAAAATAGGACACAGTTTTATGACATATCAAATCAATCTACTGAAATTTGTGCGTTCACGATTCTGACCAAGATGTGCTTTGGACACAGCTAAAAGAAAATTGCTTATTGCAAACAAAAATTAGTTTTCCGAAAGCTGACAATCTGGAAACCAATATATTCTTCATCAACTGTAATAGTAGGGAACTTCATTTATATTGGACACTGCTGGAAAAAGTCAGCAGGCACAGAGAAGAGATCCAGGAAGCCCCAGAGAATTTATGCATACTCTATAATTTGCTTTCAGGTTTGAGTTAGTTCAGCTCAGGCTTCACTGACAAAACCTTATCTAAATTCTAAAGTACATGACAAGGAAACACTCAGTTTCTCCTCTGAAGACCTGCAAAAACAATTCTTTATCGCTTTGGCCCAGGAGCATGAATACGTAGAAAGGTACGGAAGGACAACGCCAGTGTCTGTTCCAGGTGAATTCATGTTTGACAGAGGACAACATTCTGCCAAAATTTCTGGAGCCTTCTCTCCAACCCAGAAGTTTGACAAGAGGCACCTCCACGCTCCTTACTCAAGCAATGGGAACGCAGCAGCTTCCCTCGTGGATCAGTCAGCCACTTGCCTTGCCCTTGATCTCAGCTCTGATGGGGCTACGCCAGGTGACCCCAAGGAACAGTAGCAATGGCAGGACCAGCTGTACCCAGAGACCGCCGCCTTTACACCCTCTGTACATTAACCACCAGCCCTGCTATCGGAGGAATTACAGCCCTCCCAGAACAGCTGCATTTCCCCCTCTCAATTTGCCACTCTATTCAAAAGCTACAACAGCAAAGGAGAAAGGCAAATACACAAAGCTAAGGGATCCAATGTCAGTCACCAGAAGGCTCAGTGTGGCAGTGTAAATATTTATGTGGATATTCCAGCTTCCAATACTATTATTCATGGACTCATACTTTCTGAAGGTATAACACCAACATGAAACTCATCAGTGGATATGCATTTGTGGGCACATGTCCTATTTTGTGATGAGATGACCAGTCTGAGAATGGAGCTAATTCTAACTTGTACTCTGCCAATGCAACCTGCTATTTTCAATTCTGGAAAGTGGTTTATTATGAGAGTATATCTTTTTAATTAATGCATCAGTGTAATTTTATTGCAGTAGCACTTAAAGCTTCCAGACAAGGACGAAGGCATTATCATACTTGGCACTGTTCAGTAGGCAGAGCCCATCTCCAAAGGGATCACAACCTAAGGGGGAGAAAAAAAACCACAACCCAAGGAAACCCACACTAGGGGAGGGCTTGGGGCTTTGCAGAAAAACATCTTTATCCAGCAGCACAACCATTTCCTCAACAATCAAGCTTAAAAGTCAGCTTTACCAGTCTCCACTTACATTACTGGCTTTGTGCAATATACACTGCTTGAACAACGTAACCAGACTAATCAGCTTCACTTCTGGCTCATATGCACAAGGAAAATGATGAAATATTTACTTTGCAATATGCTCATAGAAGAACTGCATTTCTAACAGAAATATGGGCTGCCTGGGGCATTTTATAATACACAGTTAATCCACATGCCACAAAACATAACATGACTGGACACTTAAGCAAAAAACAAATATCAGCTGAATACAGCTCTGGCTGCCTCTTGCTTAAGCGGGAAAGCTGCAAACCCCTCAAGCTTCATTCCGGGTATCGATCAGCCTCTTGCCATGAGGAGAGCAGGAAGAACGTCCTTGTACTCCAAAACCAAGACTTCTTTTGACAGCACAAGCTACACGACCAGCAATAGAAGCTAGTGGGAGGTTTATTTACACTGGGTGTCTGAAGTTGTTCAGACACATGAGCATGGGACCGTTCTTGTGTCAGTCACTCCAGCTTTAGTGGCCTCCGTCTAACGCAACAGGGGTAGCTGAGTTCTGGAGCAGAACCAGTTCACCCTCCAATGACTACAGTGTGGGTAGCATTAACTGGTTCTCATGACTGGCAGTCACGATGGTCACCGCACATTGATCAAAACAAACTAGGTTACATTTATGAAAGAGGAGACTCAATCATTCGAGCACATTCATAGCAACAGAATCTTGTTATTTCCTTCAAATAAGCAACACTTACCTACAGGAGCGAGCTGCTGTACCCTTCAGGCCCCTGGCTGGGACTGGGTTTCATCACTTTACATCGAATTTCAGCAGCTCTACAGACTCAGATAAACTCATACATTCAGATTCTGTCACTACAAATCTTCATCAAGTTGTCAGAAGCCAAATAACAAAGGCATTGTCTGACATTACAAGTGCAAAGGAAACAGGTACAAAACATCATCTTCCACCTACTTTCAATTCCTTAAACTTACCAGGCCAGATCCATGGTGGTGTAAATCAAGGAAGTATTTTAACTATGTTGATTTACACCATATTAATATCTAAGGAAGCAATACTTTAGAGAGAAGGAAAACAGAATTTATTTCTGAAGTGCTTCCTAAAAATACAAGTTGATGCACTTTGTTTCTCAGCAGAAAAGAAATTTAATTTAGCAAACACTGATGTATGGTCACTGCACAATTCAAAAGGAACAAATATCAAATCACATACACTGACTCACTCTCAGCAGTATCATCTATTGGTGATACATGGCTGTCTTCTCCTTAATGCAGTAGTTTTTGGTATTGTCATTTTCTTTAGTTATTGTTACTTAGGCACAAATGTTTCTATTTTGTGTTGTTCTAGCCTATTCAATGAAACAGATGAACATAAAAAACCTTTCCCCAAGAAAACTGAAATCCATCTCCTGCAGACACACAAACACATGCCATCCTGGCCTAAAATACCAGGGGCAAATCCTGCTCATATATCAGCAACTTCTCAATTTTTTTCTATTTACATTAATGTCCAGAGTCATTCACCTTCATTGCATAAAGTTCTTCAAACCAAGACACAAACTCAGAAACAGCACTCAAATGCTGACACAGGTTTTCAGCGTCCCCTGAGAGCACATTTGGAGGCTGGGATGAGTAGCGTAGAGCTCAAGGATGGAGACACACAGTTAAAACAGCCAAACTCGGTGCAGAAGTGCCCCCGCTTTCTTTGTGGCATGGCACATGTGAAACCACGCAAGGCTCATTCAGCTTCTCACAGAACTGGGTACCTGCCATGGAACAGGATCAAGACCTCAGGTCCCTACTGAACGATCCCCTTCCCATGAAGACACAAACCCTGTTCTGAAGGGGCCTCAGAACTGGGGGTGTCAGGAGTGGGTTGTGAAATATTCACAGCCAGCTTCTTCACACAGGTCTTTTCACAACCTTCTCCCCAAAAAGAACATACTAAAAATTCACCCCCTTATTGAACCGTTCATCTTTAAGAAGTCCAATTTTTTTTAAACATTGTTTGATCTGCCATCTAAATAGGAAAAATGTTCCTCTTCCCAATGTTTACTGTTTTGAATCATTTATCAGCAACTAATTATGCTTCCTTACATAGTAGCCGTCTAAATCATTACAGACAATCACAAACCATAAGTAGTTTACCCAGAGCCTAGCTTTGCCTCTCTTGCTCACACAATTTAAGTGAACAAACAGGGAAAGTACCTTCACACTTCATAAATCTAAGCCTTGTTTCCCTAAGTATTCACCTTTTCATAGTTTTAACTTAACCTACAGTCTTATATCAAAGCCTTCTGGGTAATAAATAATGCAGAGACATTCCATTAACTATAACTTTTAATCAAAAGCAAGTGGATCCAAGAACATCATCAAGGGGATGATTTACATCTCAGATAGCCAGTGCCTTTTTCTCTCTGAACACATGAAGTGATAAACTGAAGAATGCAAGGGCAAAGAACACGCATTTTATCTGAATCCAGCTCATGCCACTACTGCCAAGTCCAGGAAGATTTATAACATCCACCTCAAATCAAAAGCATTGTGCGAGTTTTCAGCAGGATAGCACAATACTGTGATACGGCAAATCAAACATATCACTCCTGAAACCAACTTAGTCACCTCCAGTTCTCTGGAGAGAGACATTACTTCCCTTCCATTCCAACAGTCTTTCACTCCCACTCTGTCATCACTTTCTGTCCCTTTTAGTGCTGCCCAGGCTTTTAGACTGTTATTGCAGAGATCTGTTACATTTAGGCATTGTTCCAACTTTAGCATAACAATTCAATTTTAAGGCTTCTCAAGTAGAAAGAAGAGAGGAACACAAGAGATGATGGTGGTGTGAAGATGCTGTAATAATGTATTTAGTTTTTCCCACATGTGCCCTCCCTTCCTCTGCCAACCAAAACATTTGTCTTGGAAAATTATGCACATTTCCTATACATGTTTGGGATTTCTAGTCCCATTGATGACCTTGGAGTTCCCCAGCAAAAGCTCCAACCAAACCACCTTACAGCTGGGAACTACAAATACTTGCAAGGAAGAGGAAAGGGAAGTCTGGAACTTCCAGCTGCCACTGCACCATCCTCGCGCATTGCCACGCTGCTCTGTGATCATGTAACATTTCCAATGCATCTCAGAAATGACACATATTTCAGATTAGGAAAAACCTGGACAAAAGCATCTAGCTCGCCATTTCCTTAATGTCTGGCCCAGATTCATCCTGTTATTACTTTAGACCATGGCATTTTCTCCCACCTACGCTGTACTGAAAGAACAGTTTATTGTCCCCAGCCATCCTCTCCTGAGACAGGTGATTTTCAACCTGCAGCTCATAATGCCTGTGGGCATCTGTGAAAGGCAAGAAAGGAAAATAGCCTCATGTCTATTCTTTTAAATACTCTAGAAATGCAGTAAGCACCTACATAGAAATAAAGGCACCCAACACTGGAAATGTTGAGGTCAACAGATCCAAAAATCTTGGAAAGCACTATTATAGAATTAATGAACCCAACCTGTTCAATGCTTCCTCATTCAATGATATTTCTGAACCCCCACTGAGGTTCTGGACTCTCCCCAGCTGTTCTGTATCTGTCCTGAAGTGTAAAGTCAAGAACTGGACAGAGTGCTGCAGCTAAGCCCAAGCTGAACACTGCCTCATCCATATGGTTGGGATGCCAACTGTCACCCCCACTGGTACATTCCCTCCTCTACGCCAAGCTAACCTCCTTTGAAGAAAGTCTTTTCTGCTTTATTATGCTTTGGCTTTATATTTCATGACTGAACCTTGAAAGGGCGTATACTTCCAACAGCAAGGTCAGAGGAGTTCTGACATGCTGTCGAGAAAAAAAGGAAACATCCCATTTCAGGTAACATCAAAAGCCGTTGTGGGACAAAACTTGAAATCACAAGAACATGACACTGCACATATGTCCTGTCTTACAGCTGCACTGCAGTCCCCTGACATGCTGAGAGGCCAGAGACTTCAGCTGCTGAAAGTAATGCCTCATTTGGTTAAGCTAGAAATTGCCTAAATGAGTACACTGGTCATAATAGCAGCTGCCAGATTCTCCCTTGAGGCTGAAGTCCTCTGTTCTTAACGGAGGGAGAGAGGGAGGGTAGCACAGCATGCTGACCTGACACAGGCTGTCCCCTGCCAGCTTGCTTCAACCCCACCCTGGAATGATCTGGAAACAGAAGGGACTTCAGTCTTCAAGACCCTCATCAGATTTTTTTTTTTTTTTTAATAAAAAGATTGCTATCAAAGAGGTGCGGAAAATCACACTGCCTGTTGTGTAGCTGGTAAGAACTCGAGCTGTTCTGTAGTGAATACAACACATACTCCTGTTGGGTTATCAAAGAGACATTACAGTGTCATGCTGGCTTTCCCCAGGTGCATGCTATATCTTTCTCAATCACTCCTGCAGATTTATATACCACTTTACCATCTGTAAAGCTTACAACCTAAACAGAATCAAAGCAAGCTAGAAAACAGGACAAGTGTTTAGGAGTGAAGACTCGCACACAGTGAGGGGAAAGGGAGATGGACTCCCTCCTCTTTTACTGTTAGAAGGGGAGGCAGAAGGGCTTAAGGACTAATACTAGAAGATATTAAAAAATTACTTTGGCGTTATTTTAATAAGCATCTAGAAAATCCCTGGTAACACGTTCTTTTTAATATAAGCAGTACCAAAGTAAATATTAGAGAAGTCTGTTCATCAAGACACATCAATGAATATGTATTTTCCTATTTACAGCAGTGATCTTAAAAATACCGGGTTTTATTTGCACTAACTCGAGTTAGCTAGTTGGAGAGACACAGGCATGCATACCGCTTCATGCACCACCTGATCCAATACCCAGTGGATAGCAATGGATACATTAGAAAACTTTTCAAACATGCATAACAAAGAAAACTTTGCTTGGCCAATACTGATGAGGAATTTAAATTACTAAATTACTCCGCAACACAGAATGCCTCAGTATCTTTTCACCAAATCTCAGTTTTCATCATCTTCCTTGAAAACATGGTGACAAAGACCACATTGATTGCTTCATCTGGAAGGCTCCCGAAACATGCATGCACCGAACAAAGTAGTGAAATGAGCTCTGCCTGTTCTGACTGTATCACAAAAGAAGAAATTGTTTCCACGCTCTACTGACCTACAGAGATCGTGTTTAGCCAAGCAAGCAGAGTTTGTTGATGCAAGGAGTGTACACAGAAAGAAAGAAAACCCTGAACCTTTTAACAATGAGCAAAGCATAGGAATCTTGTCAGCAAGGCTAAATACACTACAGCTCACCCTGCTTTAAGCAGAGCTGAGCTTTATCAACAGTTACTAGTGAAGATTTGCCACACTGGCATCTCTCTGTACTTGCTTGAAACCAGAGCAAGGGACTCAAGAATAAGATTCGTCATACAAAGTGAAGATCTCTGTTTCTTCCCACTCTATCCCATACAATAAGCATCATGTAAATCAAAGGCAGCAGCATGGCTACATGAAGCATTTGCAGTTCGTACTGAACACAAACAGAACCAGGAACTCCTCACACCCCCCACCCCTCCAGGCTGTGCTTTCTCTGCTAAAGGACGATGGTACTCCCCTCCAGTCCTGTGGGGAACCGGCAGATTTTTCACTTCCTCAAATCTGAAAGAGGAGCACCTGGCAAAGGAACTGCACTTAGCTCATGAAACACACCAAGTTCAATTGCTGAGCTCCACTTGGAGATAAGTCTTTCACATAGCCATTCACAGTGAATACAGGAGGACCTGGAGCATATGTGGAGCCAGACTAAAGACTCTAGCCTGTAACTCATGCTAGCCTACTGCAACCCAAGTGTCATGGAATCAGTCAAAAGATGATATCAATAAGATATACAACTCAGAGCTGCAACCAAGCTACTAAGCCTGCAATGGGGCAATCTCTGCAGGCAGTAGGGAAGTCTTAGCCTGGCAGTGGTATCCAGAACACCATCCCTCACTGCAGCCTGAACACACCACAGTGCTAACACAGCTGTACCCTAATGGGATTCAAGCTGGCCTCTCCAGAGCACTGTGCCACATGGAAATAGCAGCACTGTCAACACCAGAGGAGAATCTCTAGCACTTTACTGCACTACACAGTACAAACATGCCTGCTGACTGCAAATCCATGCCAGACACAAGCCTGGTTACAGAAGGTCCTCGCTCTTCTGTCCCTCTCATCAGCATTCTTTAGCACAAAATAACCACCCTATCTCAGATGACCATAAAAAAATCTGGTGACTTGCCTCACAAGAGGAAAAACCACCTTGTGAGGTAGCAGGCAGGAGCCGTGCACTAACAATGCACTCAGAGCCGTCAGCAAGGGAGAGACTTTCATCTGCCCAGTATATCCAGAGGTGTTCAAGGTTCACATGTCTGCTAGAGCCCAACACCCACTGCTGTAAGCTTTCACCAGGCAGGCCAAACCAGCCAATTTAGCTTGGGCTGCTCTGGTTCCTTGCCGTACCCTGTTCTAACTACATGCACTTGTCCTACGACAAAAGTGACAAGCAGTACTTTATTTCATGTCCTTTGCTTGCATTGGAATGAAAGACATTCATTCTTCCATTGCACTTCACAAGTTACTGTGGACTCGACAACAGGGCTTTAAGGAACCTTGGCTGAAATACACTCATACATTAAGATTTTAAAAACCCCAAACAAACAAAAAACCTCCAAGCCGAATACCCTAGGAAGAAACAAGAGCTTTAAACACTTTAAAAACAAATTATGCAGCCACAGCTGGCTATACTTTAAGCATACACTCAGGTTTCTCCCCCAGAGTTGCTTCTAAGAGAAGCAGATCCACTTCCCAGTGCAGATGTAACATATTTTAAGTCTTGCCCCTCTGTTACTGCAGAAGGGTGTTACACATGGCAGCTTCAGGTTCAGTTGAAATTACGGTGCATCAGCTGCATTACAGGAATTGTTCACATGCACGTAGTCTACCTCACCCCAAGTGCAAGGCAATGCGACTTGGCTGAAAGACTAGTGAAAAAAAGGTTTCAAAGCCCCACATACCATATAACAGCTTAGCTACCAGGCAACTCTCAGCTCATCTGATTTTTGCAGGGCAGCAGCAGAAAGCTGTCTGTAGGTATTCAAGGAATCCTGAAGGTCAAGAAATTAAGAACAAGGCTTTGCAGGCCTCATGAAAAGAGGCTCTAGTATCTTTCATCACAAATTACCATTCTAACCAGCTCCCTGACAGCCAGCGGCTCCGTCCCCAACCCTGGGTTCGCTGCGATGCCGTGACGTTGCTAGGCACAGTTGCTAGGCAAAGGCACACATGCAACAGCTCAACTGCGGCTTCATTACAGGGCAGCCTTAACGAAAAAAGAAAGGGGAGAAAAAAATACCCTTGATTTTATATACATACAAATTTCTTTGAATGCTAAACAACTAGTTTGGCAATGCTGCAGACAAACTAGCTTTCTACTGTGTGGCTTCGCTAAGAGTCAGAATTAATTTCCTTCACAACATCATGCCTTCGGTATTCAACAACACCAATTGTTTGGGGTTTTCTACTGAATACTGGGCATTGCAAGAAACCAAGGAAAGTGGTCTGGAAGAGGCAGCAGGAGACGAGGAAAGAGAAGTGACATCCCCAGACCAAAGCAGGCAGGTGTGACTTCTGTTAGCAATGAGCCTTACACACACAATTTGGGCCTGAATTTTGGCCTAGGGCCTTTTAGCAACAGGGCTCCGAGATGATGAGCCCAACAGTGATGTTTTAAGCAAAGCCAGAGGCTGCAGGTGTTTCCACATATCTCCAGGACACAGGATGTGGCCTCTTCTCTCTAGCACTACACACAGGAACAGAGATGCTCTCATCCATCTGCTTGGAATCAAGTATTTTATCTAGATGACATAGTATTAGCCACCTCCAGGACCAGGAGTACGGGGTGCTTCTTAAACAGCAATAATTGAAGACTCAGAATAAAGGTTAGAGCCATGATGAGTCATTAATACAAAGAATAGATAAGTGACCAAGCATTTGTAGAAATAATCAGTTAGTAATGGGGTCTATCTTTGTCTGACAGGCTGCTCACCACTTTCCTGCAACAGATCTTAACCAGAATATTCCAGAGTACATTAGCCAGATCCACTTAAAAGTACAGTTTAACCCTGTAACACCTGCTGGAACGAGGAAGAGAAAGTTTCTGTGCTAGGAAGAGGGAGATTCCTGGCATCACCAGGCAATACTTCTGCCATTCAGCACACGGAAGCAGAAACATATGTGCAGCGCCTCTGACCTCTTCTTCCCCAGCTACCATGCCCTGCCAGGAAAAACAGGTATGAAAGGGCTTATACAACTACTGTGCTCCCTGGACCAGTCATTTACAGCAATGCAAAAATGAATCAAACAACTGGCCGACTGGCAGTTTCACATTCACTTGGCTTGCACTGTTAAAAATCACCTTGAGGTCTCCTCTGCTGTCCAGTCATCAGGGATGCAACCCTATGAAAACAAGCTGCAATCCCCCACAGATCTGTGAGGAGACAGGACTGCAGACTCATTTCTTACAAGTTGCTGGGATAAATGCAGAAGTCACTGAATGTATTGCCACAGCCAATGCTATTCAACAAGTCAAACACACATTTCTGCTATTCCCCTACTAAGGCAGTACTGATGCTAGCATACCTCAGAAATAGACTGCAAAAATACCAAGACACATGAGTAAAGTTATATTCAAAGAATGCAAAAAAACATGATCCTGTCCTTAGAGCACAGCTGAACACTTTGGTTTATCAGTTAACATCTTCCTCACCATGCCATTGACTGACCTTGGACAATTCCTGCTTCAGTTTACCATGAACTGCATTGCTAGCACACTGGATCTGCTCTTATTCTGTACCCGACACATTTACTGGGTGCGTTAAGTACATGTTTTAATAATGATATTCTCTGGCAGAAACTTAAAGTCATGTCTATCGTGACCACTATATCAGTGCCCAGAGTTTAAAATTTTTCACATCGAACGGAATTTCATGAAATAGAGGACATGCAAAAATCTTCGTAAGAAAGGACGGTCTCACTCTGCTTCCAGTCTGACATTGAACACGCATGAGACTTTCAGATGAGCATTACAGCGGTTCAGACAGGTTGGACAAGATGCAAGAACAGCAACTGAAGGCAAGTGTTCACGAGCCCAACTTCTAAGTTTGCTGAGCCTTAAACACGCTGATCAACAGCTGGGCCTGTGCTCAAAGTCTCCAGCAAATAAAATGTTGAGTGTTCTTTTCCAGTTCAAGTCTCTTGAGTTTGTTTTCCTTAATTGCGTTCACTATTATAGTCATCAGTTAGAAAAATGCAGAGATACAGCAAGTGACTACAAATCGGACTATAAAGCATAAATATGTGTGTTCATGTGTTACACACATATAGAGATAAAAAGTTAAAGCTAAAGAACTAAAAAGCTCTCCTAGTTATTACATACTGTCTCCTTCCAGGTTTGGCAATCACACCATACAATCCCACTTATAAATATGTCAACTCTCCTGTCCTGTACTTCACACTAGAAGATTTGCATTAGAGCCTTACTGCTTTGGTGATTATAACCATTATTCTAATTTCCAACATAAAATTATATCATGACCAGTTTACACCCATTTGTTTTTATACCAATATTTTCTGCTAGCTTAAACAGTCATTCTCCCCGTTTTGTTTTTTACCTGGGCTTGACGTATTTACAGAGAATAATTAGATCCCCTTGCCACCCTGTTTGCCAGGCTAAATAAACTCTGTGCTTTCACTCTAAGATACACCCTCCATTCCTCTGATCATCCCCCTGCCAACCTCAACCCATTTCGGTTTGAATTCCTCCTGTGCGAAGGACATCAGACCACTCCAATCATTCCAATGAAGGTTCCTCAATGCCTTATAAAAAAAGTCTTATCAACTCTTTCTCATGTCTGCTGGAAAATCCATTGGAGTTGTTTACACATACACTAAAGCTTTTGTGATTCACAATCCAGAAACTCCAGGGTATTCAGATTGCTCTTAGTGGAACTAGATTTCACAAGCCAGGTTTCAAACTAAACATTGTTTGACCTTCACATCCCAAACAAGCCTAAACAACTGAGTTTTCTAATGCTTGCAACAATTCTCCCCCTCACAAGCAGCCACTCATTAACAACCTAAAGAACAGTAATTATCTGCAAAAGTTCACAGCTGCATAATTCCTGCTGAAACTGGGAATCTTGTGCAGACCATCCATTACTTGAAATCATTTGCTCAGCTCAGAGAAGTAACACCATTATCCCAATATTCAGCCAGAATGGCCTCTTCAAGGGATGCAATTTTCTCCCTTCAAAACTTTCTCTTTCAAAATTGTCTCTTAATCAATTTCGACCGCTCCCTTAGCGCCACAACTCTTCTACATAGCCATTGTCAGCGTAATAATAATGGCAAGCACTTATATAGCTATTTCCATCTTCAAAGCACTTCGCAAGCATTAACCAATTAATGCATATTCTTCCCATGCTGTCTCTAGTGTGAATAACAGCCTCACTAGGTTCTCCTGACTTCCCTTCATGGCTTTTCACTTGCCCCAATATCCTTTAATTGAATCCCGCTGTCAGTCTCCTTTGCAGTGTTTATGCATCACATTTCAAAGTGAGCCAGGGAAGTGCTGCATCCTACAACAAGGGAATGGCTTTGCAACACACCATGCAAGCTTGCACACTTTTTATCTGAAACTGGGAGTTAGCCTAAGAAAACACAGTTTAACACGTGGTTAAGGCACTAAGCTGGAACTTGAGAGGCCTCGGTTTGACCCTGGACTGAGAGCAAGGTGTCAAAGAGATTAGGTAACTCCTTTGTACAAGATTTAACAAAACCAAAACTAATTCACCCAAGGACCATGAGTCCCTTTTCAAAAGGAACTTAAGTGGACCAGATTTGCAAACTTTTATTATAACCTAAGAACCACAGACAGATGCCTTGTAGCCTTTACAAATGCACCTGAGTTTTGCAGCTTACATATCCTCTTATAAAACCCCACTGGGCAAGTATACACTTCTTTAGGCATCTAAACATCCTTGCAAATCTTGCCCTGGGAGTCCAAGACTCAATGAAAATGTTCAAGATGATTCAGAAGCTTCTTAAAATTTTACTCTTCTCTTCTCTCTGAATCTGTAAAATGAACGCAGCGTAGATTTAACTTTTCCCCACCTTCAGTCCAGACATCCATAAAAATGACCCGGGGCAGGCATCGTTTTCTGCTGTGCCTGTCATTCTCGATATGCAAATCTCATGAATCTCAGATTTTATCTGTCTCCCACAAGTTTGGTGTTTCACCCAGCAGTTCATTTCAACCCACAACTGAAATGAAAACTCAGAAAAGAGAAGCTAATTTGACGAAAAACATTCATACAAACCCCTGCAAATGGACTCCACTCATAAGCAGCATTTTTACTCAGTCTCATTTATAAGGTGCTAATTATTATCTCCAAAACAAATTTTTCAATTTGTATTTCAATTATTTTCCAGTAAAAGAATATTTGCATTTAAATGGCTTATCCATTGTGCTCAAACACAAACTTATTTTCATCTCAGGTGTTAGGACTCCTTTATCTCAAAAAACATAAGAAAGGTGAAATAAGGTTCAAGGTGAAATCCATCTTACAAATCACAGTGAAGGCCTAATTTAAAGATTTCGTCATGATAAATTTTCATTATTAGTCTCTATTCCCCCGTTACCAAATCCATATCATCATGAAAAGACTTAAAAGTAGCTGCAATTTCATTTGCCATTATTAGTTATGAAGCTGTGTGTCCATCTATAAAGTTCAATGCTCCCTCAAGGCCAGTGAGAATGGAACTTGCCCTGAGACAGATCTTTGACCCAGCTACAAATCTCACCTCACTAATAATTTAGAAGACCTCAGTCCTTGAAATTCTCACAATATTAACAATTTCATCATTACACTGATGGAGAACTGACAGTTTAAAGAGAATAATACAGTGGATATAGATTCTTCTTTAGAAATATGTCTGCCCTAAGCTCAGAGGGAGTTGCAAGCGTATTTTTCCCCTCCCCACCACGTTTCAGTTTCTAACTTAGATCTTTAAACACCAACAGAGTAACCTGGTTATATTTTCATGCACTTACAACTACAGGGAAAGCACAGAAGTTGCACAAATCTACTATAGACTGCTGGTAGTTGCAGGGGGGCCACCATCCCTTTTTAGCACCTAGGGAAAGGAGACAGAGAAGTTCTGTAGAAGACAACACAGAAGAACTGACTTCAAATATTCAGCTAATGCCATAACCAGTAAGCTAGCTGTCATTAAAGTGACCAGAAACCTTCAGATATTAAAAAAAAAAAATCATCCTGAGTAGGCAGAGACTCCACTTATTAAAAGCTCTTCACTCTTCTACCACAATTCTCATTTCCCCCCGCTCTCTACAGAGAAATGTACTGTGCGTTTACGAGTGCTTTGAGATCTTCCAACAAAACACTCTGCCAGGCATTTGTATTATAACAGCTTGCACTTGTATTATCATATTTGAATTACAAAAAGAGGCAAACAGAAGGCAATTTCTCCTGGGAATTTTTGTTGGGATATAAATCCAATTTTTACTTGATTCCTTTAACAGCACTTTCACATTCACTTCCTTTAAGTATTGCTGCACTTGATATTTATTACCTAATGCCTACTCGTCACCTTGAGCAATCAATGAAAGTCACCAGAAGTTGACAGTATGCAGAAAAGTTAACAATTCACTTCACCCAATGCTACAGAAAGAAAAAGACAGCCGCATGCCCTAAACAATAAATAGCTACAAAAGGTTTCTAGCAGATTATCTGTAGAAAAAGTGAAACATTTCAATTATATTGAAATTTTCGGTCCCTTTACACATGAATTTCACATATACAATAGCAAAAACTACATTTTTCACTGAAAACTATCAGCTCTGTTCTAACAATAAATGTCCCTCTGTCCAAATATAATCTTGGCAACCGATGGATGCTCTGAAACTACAAAACCAGACTTATGTTTATCCTGTTCTGATCCAATTTAGAAAAATTCTCATACTAGGTACCTATCTGCTATGACTTGTACACATATATTCCCACTAGCTGCAGTGGATCAATCTACTTGTATGCAAAGTCCAAGCCATTTCCACACAGTTTCTGTATCCTGTGACCTCCATCTATGTACAACTATCAAAGAAACTCAGAACTTATTTCCATTAACATTATATTGTACTATTTTATTTTTCTTTCACCTCCTCCATTCATTTAAAACCTCATTTTCACCCTTAGACATATTCTATTTAATCTTTGTTTTCAATCCCAAAAGCAGATCAATACCTTTCTTCTTCAATCTACATAGCTCTCAATCAAAGAGTTAACAAGGGGTGAATTGACTTGTAGGTTCACATTGGGTATTTTTTGTAAAAAGTCTCATTCGCTAACTGCACTCATGGAAAAGAAGGGAAAAAACTCCCTGTAACAGCCCTCAGTATTAGATTCCTAGGCAAAAAAAGGTCATAATTTGTTCTCTAATTTAAGACTGTCACAGCACTTAGCAGGAACAAATGACAGAATCTCCCATAAAACATTATTGTCTGGAGCACTTTAAACCCAGTGAAATGAACTTGCTCTCCCTAAGACAACTTCTTTCAGTTAGAACCAATTCAGCTGTTTATGACAAGGTGGTAACAGCACGGGCTTTGCAGGGTTGTGTCTCATATCTTAAATCTTGCCAAGGTAAAGAAAGAAGATACCTTGGTTTATGAGACACCTATGTCAAGATAGATGATCTATCTTCATGATCAACACCTAAGAAGTTCACTCAAAAAGCCACAATGGTTTCAATGTACATTAGCTCTAGACATTAAGCAAGATACTATCTGCAGTGTGGAGACCAGCACATGAGCACCTGACATTTTCTTTTAAAGTGTATTTTCATTAAAACACCCTAGCAAAGTACAGAAATTCCAATACAGCTGGTATACCATCCTTTGAAGAGCTACATGATTTGCACAACACCATACCACAGCCTGCAGAAAGGGAACTGGAGCCCTCAGAAGAGGGAGTCACCCTGCAGAGTGGCAGACCGTCCCTCTTTGATCATTCCAGGACTGCTGCTTTCAGAGGTTGTGTGTTAAACCCAACATTAGAAATAAAGCCCCAACACTATCAGGGACAAATTCCCCACACTTCAAATGCTTATTATTTCAGCGGGTGGACGTTATTTTAATATTAACAGACTGAGTCCTTCTCCAAGTGGTGCTTAACTTTAATGAAAACATCCCAGGATGGTTGCTGACAGATGTCCAGTATCCACAATCAGCACCTAACCTTTGCCTAATGGAGACAAAACAACAATAGAGGGATATAAACAATATGCTGCATGATGCAAGTAGCATCTTTAAAAATGGCATCATCTTTTGAAAAGCACCAGACTTCATTATCCTTCTGAAGAAGGAGATTTCCTTTCTGGGAGGAAATATATTTTTCTGGATATTATTATTCAGTGTATCAAATGGGAAAGGAACATTAAATTGTGCCTTTGTTACAGAAGAAATGAGCTTCCATTTTCCTGTACCTCTAACTTGGCTTTAACTGCTCACCAATGTCAGATCAAGCATCTAACAAAGGACCAGATCCTCCTTTGCCCTGCAGCAATGAGAAAAGGGAAGAATCCTGCTGACGAGAACGGAGTTACAGAAACATGAAGGAGGCAGGACTGGGGAACAGAATGAGACCTGGTACATCCTCACATTTTCAAACTGCAAGACCAGCTTTTCTACAAGATGCTTAAATTGCCACTAGCATTGCTCATTTCAGCTATGAGAATGGTGAAAGAAAGTCCCCCTTACAGGCAATTAGATCTCAAGAGTTTGCGAACACACATACACCAGTAACGAAAGCAGAGCAGGGGGAGAGTGGTTAAGCGATTACACAACAGCACATCATTCCCCACTGTGAAGTTCTTCAGCAAACTTTCTGTGAATAAAAACCCAGCTCAGACATCAAGGAAATTCACTCATCCTGCTCTTTCAGGCAATAAGCTCCACCTCAGGCCCTCTGGCTCCAAAAGCAATGACATAGATGCAATAAAAAAAAAAATTTCAATCTCTGCTTTTACTAGTTTAACCAAAAAAAAAATTGCTAAACTGCTGATAAATAACAGGCACCGTGATGAGGAAACAAGTTCTATTTGATCTCTGCCATCCTTGAGACACTCATCTTCATAATACATTAGATAGTACTAGTTTTCCACTCTATAGACAAGAAGCCGAAGCAACACAATTTAAGCAACTGCTTCAAAGCCAAAGAGCCTGTGACAGGTGAAAATCTGAAGGTCCAGACCATCCTTTCTACCAATACCCTGCTTTTGCTAGAGACCAGTACCCAACTCCCTGATGCTTCTGGCAAATTCCTAGTCTGTTACAAGTCTCCTACCTTCCCATCTATATTGGGGTATACCATGCTTTTAAAAGCTGCACTGCAGTCTTTTGATAAAAGGCACAAACGGGGATATAAACGTATAAAAGCTGTACAAGTGATAGCGTGAATTACAGAAGTAGCTGAGCAACCTGTGCAAATCCTTGCTGGAACAGAAACTGCATTTGATATTTCTGACTTTTTTTGTCATGAATACTTTACTACTTGAAGTTCAGTAGCAGACAGACAACTTTCACCTCAGAATGTCATTCACAATTAATCCCAAATTGTACATGAAACGGTTGAATTCACTCCATGCAATCAAGGGGGAGAACCAAGAGCATAAAACTTGTGTAGCTAATCAACCTAGTGCAATTTGTATCTGCTGAAAGCTTTTCACAAACATCCTAAGATCTCCCTGCAGAATAAATCTGTAAATCATTTTAGGATTTTGCAAATTCTACTTATCCCCATTTTACAGACGGAGAAGTGAAACAGAATGACTAAGGCTCACACCCTCAAGGATTTCTAAGTGCCAACTGCCACAGAAAGCAGCAAGAACTGGGCTTTAATGGCTTCTGCAAGTCAAGAAAGAGTGTGCAAATAACGAGAGCACTGAACCAGAAGATCCCCAGTTGTGGTTAATTCTTTAGCTGTGATTAACTCATCTTTCTTGCCTATTTCAGTACTGCTTGCACCTTCTAATACAAGTGGCTCTGGGCACCAATGGGGCCAGGATTATCAGGCTGTGACTGTGGTTTGGTTAAACGGCTTGTTGGTCTACCTCCCACTAAACTGACAACTGAGAAGCAGCTAAATTCTTCACGTGGAAAGAAATGTAGGTGGCACTAAGGTAGGTGGATGAAACCCAAATACAGCCATTTCATTAGGACAGAACAGACTTAACATTCCAGACAGCTAATGCAAGCAACAGGCCAAAAGAACCAATCTTGTCTTTCTTTTGTTTTAAAATGCTCTGGATAAAGACACCTTTATTTGATATTCATTGTTGTTTTATCTGCCTTGAAATGGGAACTGCAGACATTTTGATAAATGGATTGAGAAATTGTTCTGTTTCAGTGTAACTACTGTAAAATGCCTTCATATCCGCTAGCACAGATATAGCTCAGACCTCATCTGCAGAGAGAAAGCAGCCCAAAAACATCTCTCTGAAGCAACAGCATGGCATTCTGTGCTGCTGTTTAGCACGCAAGAACACACAGGAGAAGACCTAGAGTCTGTTCCTACCTCTGCTAGCAACCTGCTGCGAGACCTTGGGCAAGCCTTTCTGCATCTGGCTCTGCCTCCTACCTTCCCTGCACTTCCAGCAAGACGTCTTCGGGCACAGACTGCTTCTGCCCAGTGCCTTCTCTTATAGGACTAATAATGAAGCAGGAGCAGCAATACCTCCTTACATAGAGGGAAAGAAAAAAAGAACTGCCAGCAGAATACAGGATGCTGTTCATTTCCTTCTGGTTACAGATGGAAAGAGCGAGCTGACTTCTGAGGTCACCAAGAATCACTAAGGAGGAAGCCCAAATGCCAGTGAGGGTTGAGGTACCGGGCTTTTGTGAGAACCTGGCTGCAGCTCCAGCCTACGAGTCCTGCACAGCAGCACTCTTCTCAAGGCCAGTCTGATGTAGGTAAAGTATAAAGCTGTTTCCTGGTGACACTGGTTGCGCTTCTCACATATTGTCCTTGGACAAACCTGGCTTGAGAAGCAGACTTCCAGCAGCACGGGTAGAAAGCCCCCCTGGGTCATGATCTCCACAATCCTCCAACACTCAAGAATTATATCCAATACTTGTTGATAATTTAGACTGTACACTCTTCCAGGCAAGGGCTGCCTCCAACTGTATGTTTACACTGCATTAGGCACATAAGGACCACTGCTCATGAAGCTGCTGAGGATACCATACTATAATTACAGGCTGCCCAGGGCAGGGGCTGAGTCCCCATCCCTAGGGGTATTTAAAAGCCGGGGAGATGTGGTGCTTAGGGACATGGGTTAGTGGTGGCCTTGGCAGTGCTGGGTTAGCGGTTGGACTTGATGATCTTAAAGGTCTTTTCCAACCTAAACGATTCTATGATTCTATTCTACAAATACACTAATACCACATGTTGCACAGGTGTTTCTTCAAGTCACGTTCCCCTTCCTTCATCTCTCTAAATACCTGTTTCCCCCAAACCTAGGCCATCAATTCATTTTCAAGTAGATTTTTGCAGTCAATAATGGGGAAGGATTTTTTTTTTAATTACTCCCCTATCACATATCTCCCTGGCAACCATAGCTGCTCCAGGCCTCACAGTAACAAGACCCTTCTCTTCCAGTGAAAGTCGCAGATCATCAGATCTCCCTACTCCACGATTTTTTTGACCTCTCGGAAATTACTAGCACCAGCAGGTCTCTGACACAGTCGCCAGTTCTCTTTCTATCCAGCAGACAGTAGTGATGCCTGTACCTTGTAAGGATGGAAAATTACTGCAACCATTACTGCAAGGGATTGAATCAGGGAATGCACCTGAAACTGAGAAAAAAAAAGAATGTCATACTGTTCACTGTGAAGTCACATTAAAAAAGGGGGGGAAAAAAAACACACCCCCAAAAAAAAAAAACTATTTTCCACTTTCACGCAAAGGAGGTATAAAAAAATTAAATACAAGCTCCCTGCAGCATACTGTCTCCATTCTGGCTGGCTGTGTCCATGGCAGCAGCAAAGAGACTGAAACAGAGTTAATTTGATTTCTTTAATCAATGGGATTTTCCCAATTGCACATTAACCACTATCAGATCAGTCTGCCACTGCATAGCATGGCAGAAGCACATATATTTTGCAGATTACTGCACTGCATCATGTTTATTGCAAGCAAAGTACATTGATTTCCATAATTGCACTGTACTTCACTCCTCCAGAAACACTGTGTAAACACGGAAACTGTGGGTGCTACTATCACTTTTTTTAATCTCTGTATCTTGAGTTCTTTGAAGGCAATGCAAGTGCCTGCTTCTCAAAGCAGGCACTCATACACCACAGGAGGCCTCAGAAATAACCTTATAGTTGCACTGAAAGCCCCTCACAACAAGTAGCTTCACACTCCTTTGCGGAGAATTAAGGAACAGAATAGGAAAAGCGATCTCATGTTTAAGGCTGAGACTGACACCTTTGCAGCTCTGCCACAAATTCCCCAAATGACCTTGTGCAAGTCACTCAGTAAGGCAAGTTGCTTTCCATCTAAGAGGCAGCTCCGCAGGCTGCCCTGGGGCAGGAGCGATGCATGCCCAGGGTGGGTCAGGCTGCAGGTTCCTCCCACCTCTCTCGACCCTTGGGCACAGAGGAACAAGAGGCGGTACACAGTGACACCGCTCCTTCCAAAGCGCCACGGTAGGAAAGTGTGGTAGAAAAGGACTTGTACATGGCTCCTGTGGCCTGGCACTTGTAAGAGGATACTGAGCAGCTAGCAGCAGTATTTTCCCTGCCACTTCCACAGCCCCCTCAATACTCTGGATTTACCGCTGATACAGGTTAAAGGAGCGCTTTATTAGGAAAGCCCTTTAATTCTGTGTTTGCCTCTGCTCTGAAAGAGGTTACCAAAGGCATTGGATGGTATCATACAAGCCTCATTAGCTGGACTTACGCAGTGTAATATCTAGGTGACGAGTATTAAGTGCATGTATTGGAGTTCTCAATAAATATATTTAAAGGAAACACTTCAATAAGCAGCAATATACAGACTTCATTAAAATACTGAGCTAGACTATAAAACCCCAGTTAACACTCAGGATTGATGAGGTCATCTCTGTTCCTATGGCCACTCCTTCTGGGTAGAGCAAAAAACTTACCTGGTTTTAAATCGCTTTAAAGCCTGATGGTGTGAACCTTCCCATCATTCACCTGCACCCACAGAGGCTGCATTTGGATATTAGAGCCAACACATGTGATTACACTACCTCTGACATTTTTGGCTGCTATGTCAAATAGACAACTCAATGCTGGACTTACTAACTCAAGCAGTACAGAATCCTTGTTACTCAACTTACTCATTTCTTTTTTGCAGCCCTTAAAGTCTCATCTTTCCCCTTCCATTTGAATTTGCTATACTTTCTGTTGGGCAAAAGGCTAATTCAAATCTAGGCCTATTCATGGCATTTCTGAACCTCCCAATGCCTAGAAACATGGAGGATAGTAAAGTATAATTTAAAATTCACTCAGCTAAACATAGCTTTGTTATAATTTCACTGAAGCCTATGAAAAATTACTCCAGCCCTATGTCTCAGGATACTTTTGACAAAAATGTAGTAAGACTTCTCTTTTAATACTATGAGCACAAAGACATCTGTTGCAGCTTTCTCCCCAAAATCTTTATACCAGCTCTACCTATACAATATCCCTCTTAAGTATGCATTGCAGCGAAAGTGAAACATCAAAAGGTTAGCTGCACAGGCCTAACAAAAAACCTCAAGTCCAAATCCAGTACTGGTCTAGCCAGAGAACTATGCGTCCTTTCCACAGTCAAAGAGGGTCTCACTATTAGAAATGTAGCTCAGGGCTTAGCTGCACCTGATGGAAGCAGCATAGAGATGAGACTTGCCCTTCAGCCCGCTCTCCACAAGCGCTTTATTGCTATGGCTGGATGTTACACAATCAGTGTTATGGAGGTTAGGCTGCCTGACCTTCCCCCAAACCTGTCTAACCCTCAACATTATCATAACAATTTCCTCTGGTCAAGATCCATACCAAATTTACCTAGGAGTTGGGGTGGGTCATCAGCAGGAACATAAACACAGCTGTGAAATTTGGCATTTCACAAACAACTGGCCTCTCAGGAACCAGAGCAAGGCAGCAAGCACCACACAGTAATTCAGCAGTTGCAAATCCCTTGAGCACAAGTGCAAGTGGTTAACAGCAAATTGGGGGGGGCACGCAGAATTATTCTTCACTTGTCCATAAAAGTAGATTAATAAGGCACACTCACTTCTGCATAGGAAAATGTATTCTCTATAGCAGGGATACTACAAATGATCACCTAATCAACAGTTCAACTACACCCTGAGCCCTAAACCACCTGGGCAAAAAGCATATCCACTGGGATCTATGGCAGATTGCCTGGATCATATTCCCCACACCCATTTTGACAAGCTTCTTCTTTTGACAGAAACTCCCAGACAATGGGAAGGCAGCCACCGAGGATCAGTTGATCAGACATCCACCTCTGTACCTCTGCAGGCTGGCTCAGCTGGGAAGCATCAATACAAGATTTCCCTAGGAGGTATCTGACATGACAGAGACTGAGCTCAGTGGCAAGGAAAGCTTGAGCTTCAGTGTTCTTCAGCAGCACTGAGAGGCCATGACAAAAAAAAAAAAAATCAGAGTGACAGGCAACGAACAATTGTACAGCAAAGGAAAGCCTCCTGTACCCCAAATGATGAACTCATTAATCAATACAAAGAATGAGAAGACAAAAGTGGAACTGCTGGCCTGCAGTGCCACAGCATGAATCATGACCCAAACATCCAAGGCTTGAATTAGCGTCCTAGCTGCTGTGCAGCAGTCTTCCCAGCAAGTTCTTCCGAGCAAAGGCTTCTCTTCCCCCACCCTTCCCTACCCATCCTTATGGGCACATACTTCCACAGAGGAGAAAGCACGCTGAATGCGGACGTTCTTCACTGAGAACTTGCAAGTGTGCACACCAGCGTGAAGAGATGAGGTATATTCACTACACTTCAGCCAAACCTGAAGGCGACATGATGGCCCAGCCTCATATATACAGGCACATGGAGAGGGAAGGATTAGGCCCTATTCCTGTCCACCTGAGGATCACCTATGTTACCCCACTGTGAAGCCCTGAAAACATATGGACTAGATCACATATCCTCTCTCCCAGTCACAAGGGCGAGGATGCACGTACAGCAACATGATGCCTTCTGTGTTCCCAACCTAAGGACCAAGAAGCCAGCCTGATCCCAAGCAGAAGAGCTGCACCCCCTAAACATCTGCACCCTCTAAATGCTTTCCATAAGTGACTCCTTTCCAGTAATAAAAGGCAATAGCAAGATATGAATGAGTATATGGGAATCATTCATTCCATTTAGCACCGATATCCCCACTGCTTCAGCATTGATAGCAGGCCTCAGATCAAAACGATATGCTCAGCTATTACCATAAAATACTGTAGTTTCATCATACGCCACGATCAAATGTAATCAGGCTGCTGACTATTCGCTTCCCTCCCTCCTACAAAAAAAAAAAAATCTATCCACCACTTCAGAGAGTTAATATCTCACACCCTTACCCCTTAAAAAAAAAATATACTCAAATCACTGAGTATTTCACACTGAAGTTCCTTCCCTGGCAGAGTAAGGGTCCCTACATCGCTCTTCATCCTGTGGAGATTTAAGACAACAGAACAAAATAAAAGGATGATTTACAACACAAATACATACACATACATCAAAATTCATAAAGAGCTTCCTGCTCCTCCACTCTTCAGAGGAAGAGTCTGCCAAAAACTATTGTCCATCAAGAAAAAAGAAAACTACAATGGGTTTAAATTGATTAGACCATGTTTCAAGTGGATGCATCTTTCCATAACCCAGTACAAAGCAAGATGCTGACTAATAAAGCACAGTGTGTAAATAATGATATCAAGACCCCCTTTATAATAGGCCTTCAAAAGAAATTTCATAGGTGTATATCCATACACCCCTGGCCAATACATACCCCAAACGCACCTTCTAGTGCCGATACACAGCTAATTACCCAGAAGGGAACAGAAAGGAATACTATTCCTGTTCCCACCTGTTTTGACAATCAAGAAATACAATTTCCGAATCACCATACACGTTGTATTTCTGAGAGGCTATGCATGGATCACAATCAACTCGCAGCCAAAGACAAACTCAGTGCCCTCTGCAAATCTTAAAACACTGTCAAATCATTACTGCACCCTTAAAACTAAAAGGGGAAACTATACGAACCGCTTCCTCTCCCCCCACCCCGCACATACACCATTAACTTCAGCATATCACAAAGCACCCCCTTCCCTACAGCTCGGTCAGTTCTTTGCACAAAGAGAAGCTACGTTATCTTGCCTGCAGACACAGCAGCATCCGAAGAAAGCACATGCTTTGTGCCATTTTTTAGAAGGACATTATTGGGCAACAGACTACTGACACAGCACAGCTGAAGTGATGCGAGTAGGATTTCTTTCTCTTTTTATTTTTAAGACGGCCAGAACTACTAACTGATAGTTTTACATATACAGCTCTACTGCCACACTATGGGTACTCTTGGTTATTACTACTTACACAAACCCTAGGAACTGGTGAGGTTAGAACAGAAGCCTCTTAGGAACTCTGTTCTACAGAGGTTGATGATTTGCTCAGCGAAGGTACTAGAAGTCCCAGCCCAGACTAAACTTATTTTCTGGGATTAGACCCTCAAACCACCATGGACTCTGCGAAGAGTGGGTGCATTCACTCCATATACATTCACTGTGTTCTGGATATCTAGCAGTAAGCCACCGATTTCAAAGTTGGTATCTTGCTCTAACAAAAAGATCATTACTAGGATTTCAGAATTTGTTAAAAAAGAAGAGCTAGGAAAGAGGAGCTACTGACCAATGCTTCTAGCTCTGATACAAATAAAAAACATCTGAGGTCTAAAAAGCTTTTGCAGATCTCCTGCTCACAAAGAAAAAAACAACAGAGCACCAGCCTCTGTGTGAAGGATCCAGAACAGGCAGTACTCTAAATGCAGAGAGAAGGGAGCTAGGGGCCTGAGAAGGAAGGATTATATACTGAACAAGCAGGTACAGAGAGAAGCCTGGAAGATCTAGTATGAATAAGCTACAGATAGCTTAGAAGAAGAAAAAAGCTGTAAACCCCTGATACAGTAAATCATATATTTGGGTATCTCTACATTGGTCAACTTTTATCAGAAAAGCACAACAGATGCTGCTGGAACAGTTTTCTCTTGTGTACAGGCTAAATGCTCCTGCTAAAGAAAGGAAAAATATTCACAAAAATAAATATTCATCCTTAATTAGGACTTGTAGGTTGTTTGGGTGGTTTTATACCCTTTCCTAATAGATACTTCCAGTTAACAAAACTTCAGGTTCACTGCAAGAGTACTCAGGAGGAGCAGTTAATACTTATTCTGGATCTCCTTAGAGGAAATCTGCCTTACATAATAAAATCAGTGTTGCATTCCAGATAACAAAGTTTTCAAAAAAAAAAAAAAAAAACCAAAAAAACCAACACACACAACAAAACCCAAGAAGGTTTCATACACATCAACACACAAACATGCATTCCTCCAGCCTAAGATACAGCAGACAAAACAAACGTTACTTAGAAACTCTTGCAAATCGGGGCACTGCACAGTGTTGAAAGAAGACACTGCCAAACGCTCAGCTCTCCCACTCTTTCCCCTCCTACACACACATAAGGACAGTCCCTAAATATTTGCTGTTTACACCAGAAATAAACTTCAGTCCTTAGATATGCTTTTGCTACAAGGGCAGTTGCGGAAACTAGGGAGGCGACATAAGCAAAGGCCCCCCCAAATTCAAGTCTTCTTTTGCTATCTTTCAAGTCAATAAATGCATATTTCATAAAAAACATGATGCTGAGGCCAAAGATAATCAACTTGAAAGGCAGGAGGAGTAAGAGAAAAGTGCTTCCATCTTCATGCAAGGCATCCTAAATCTATTTTATCAGCTACGGGCAAACACTGGGGTAGTGAAATAATGAATTAAGATGCAAGGGAAGGACAGAGGGGGAAACCGTGATGGCATTTTTCACAGTCATCTTGCATATCATACAGCAACTATGCACAAATGATTTGAGCCACCAGAGAAGGGGAATGAGATCAAATAAAGCCACCTTTTATTATCCCATTGCTTAAAATTGTTGCTCCCAGAGGACACAGAAGGAAACAATCTTGTACAAAGCTACAAAGGTCTGAAGAAAATATACTCCTTATTGAACACTACGGGGAAGCATGTGCTGACACACAAGTGCACACACACACATAGAGTGTCATCGTCGTCCCCCCCCAAGCAGAATAACAGTGGTCCTTTGATCTAAGGAGCAGGAAGAAAAATGCTCCTAAAGTTGCCAGCTTTCTCCATTACACTTACCAGTCACCGAGACAGCCAGCAGCCCCACGGAGAGCAGCAGCACCCGGCTCCAGGAGCTCACTTCCACCGTCATGAGAGCAAAGATCCCCAATTTTCCCCAGTTCCTTCCAAAGCCACAGCTGCATCCCGGCTTGTCCCATCCCAAGGAAGGTTGCATGTCAAAGGGCAGCAGGAATGGGGCGTGCTGGGGGTTGGTGGTTGTTGGGTTTTCCCCCCTTTTCCTTCCCCTTTGCGATTGGGATAGTCCTCGGCTCGGCTGGATGAAGAGGAGAAAGGAAAGAGGGGGGAAAAAAGCAGGTCAGGCTTGTGATTTTTTTTTTTTTATTTTTTTCAGCCCAGAAAAAAAAATCCCACCGCATGGAAGGCTCTGAGCTTCTGCAGCTGGAATGAACCAAGTGTGGCAGCAGCTCGGGGAGAGGAGAGGCAAGGAAAGGAGAGGAGGGCTGGCTCGTCCCTCCTGGTGGCTGTCTCAGAGCCAGCTCCTCGGCATTAGCAACACATAGTCCCCAGGGATTTATACTTTTTTATTAGCCAGTTGATTAATCATTCCCATATCTTTGTCTTCCTCTTCACTAAATGCTGGGGAGGGGAGAGGGCACGGGTGTTGTGGTGAGGGGCTGCTGTGCAGCCACCAAACAGATCTGCCTCAGTTTTGCTTCCCCAACCTAGCACAATCCTCCCACCAGCACCCACCCCACCAGAACCAACAAACCACAAATTATGCTTTAGGACTGTATTTTTTTTTAAGACACACTACAGGTTTCTTATATAGGAATAAGTCCCACAGCCCCCCATTTTGCATGAAGCATAGCATAGTATGCATATGTACACAGACGCACGCAGCATCTCTGCTATTAAGACATCTGCCAGAGCAATGCAGCCTCTTCCCGGCACCCCCACCTTCTCCCTGCCTCTGTAAACAACTTGATGATATTGACACAATTTTTGTGATGAAGCAAATTTTGTTACAAACACAAGAGAAATCACAAAAGAGCCACCCCCCCATCCTCCCAGTCTGCGACTTGCCCTCACAGCATGGATCCCAGCAATGGGGCAATACCCTGACACTGGCGGGACTGGTTCAGGAGAAGGTATTCTGGAGGTGGGAAAGGATGCGCTGGCTGTGCCCCCTCCACCGAGCCCATGGGCATACTTTGCTGTAGTGCTGTTGCCCCTTTGCAGGGCTGGCAAGAGTAGTATTTCTCCTCCACCACCGCTTTTTTTGTATTTTAAACATCTATTCGGACATTTGTCCCTGTAGCTGCATGCAAGATGGGGAAAAAAATGCAGCCTGTTCAAGCCACATTCAGGAACGTAATTATCTTGGTAATGATGCTCAGATCTATGGACGAGAACTCGAACACGACACCAAAGCTTAAAAAAAAAAGCATCCTCAAATGTTCTTCCCCCCCTTCCCGGCAAGAACCTACTTCAATGCTTCCCTTTCGGTTCCACAGGCACGGAGCAGCCCCTCTCCCAAAAGCACTGCTCTTGCCTGCGGAGAAGGGGGTGCCTACCAGCCCCAGCCCTTTCCCCTGCTCCTGCCGCCCCTCCCTCCCCCAGGAGGGCCGCAGACAGGGCGGGGGGCGGCAGCGGGGCCCCAGCGCTCGGCAGCCGGACGCTGCCGCTGCCCGCGGCGGGATGGGGCCGGGCCCCCGCCGCTCCGGCATCCCCGGCTCGCCCAGCCCGGGCGGCCGGCTCAGCTCGCCACCCATCCCCCTGCCTTAGTGTTTTGCATTTGCTGCAGTTTCTTGCTGCAAAACCCCCTTCTTCAGTCTTGTTCCGGTTGCCTTGAATGAGCTTATTTGACAGCCAAAAAACAAATTATATCGAGGGCTTGCAAATCTGTCCCTCCACCCTCAAATCAATCCTCTTTCTCACTCACTTTCCCTGCGTCCCCTCTGCATTTCAATCCTTCCACTGCCTACATTGTGAACCGATGCCAAGAGCCAAGGCAACCAGGGCTGTTACATGAAAGAGTTGCTTTATGTCTGTTTAAACTGCAGTGTCCTATTCAAATAGACCTTATTGTTCAAAGGCACGGATCCAAATACAAAAGGATCAGAGAACAGGGTACCACACTTCACAGCTCCATACATTGAGTTTCCCGTATACAGCTATTCACCCCAAGGAATCCCCCCATCCCCAAACTGCATTCAGCTGAAGATGTGACTTGGTTGCTGCACAGCAGCAGGGCATAGGCTGAGCCAAAGTCAGCTAGCCCTGCATCAAGAACAATCTACAGGCATAATAAAGTCATTGAGGAGATACAATCCCACTTTATTCCTGGTTAATAAAATCATATCTATTTCAAATCAAGAGTTTCCTCCCAAGTAAGTTTCCTTCTTAAAAACTAAGGGTTAGGGTCTCTCACAAAAACCTGTATTTATTTGCTAAATGGACAAGACAGATGAATACAGCAGAAATCATCACCCACTTTGATTTCAACCCATCTCTAACAAGGAGGCATTTGCAGGTTCAGGTTAACAGCCCATTTCTAACCCCTACCACTCACTTCGCTTCTCACCTTGCAAAATTACCTCTCTACCAAAAGAGAAATCCTGTCTTCAGTGTAAGCACCCACCAGGAGACAAATTCTGCTCTGCACTGCCACCCGCAGTCAGAGTCCAGGCTGAAAGGAGTCTGCTGCATTCAGACTTCACTGCCTTCCACATTCTCTGCAGATATTTAGCCGACTGTTTTATATTCCATTTATCACATAGTACCTCACCCTCCCTGACAAAAGTCTGATCTGTTTTGTGACTCCTCCAAATAAAATAGGCAACAGCAATTGCAACATCCCTGAGTTCCAGTTTAACTCATGGAGCCGAGAGCAATTCACAGGCATGAACCAAGTCCTCGCAGTAGCTTCCCAGAGGAAGAGAAACAGACTCTGATAAAAATCAAGGACTTATTAAACGCAGTGAGTGCCAAAACCTGGGTTTCCTCTAGTTTTGACACAAAGCCATATCCATAGGGCTCTTCTCTTTCTCTTCCCTACATGCATCATGGTCCAACGGATGCAGACAGTACTCTGGCTCGCAAATAAAACCACTCCGGTGATATGAGGAACTATAGAAGGCAGCCACACTGGGAGCATGATCATGTTCCCTAAAATTTTAAGTACCACAATCAGTAATTTGGTATGGGAAAAAAAAAAAAAAAGAGCCCAAAACATCTTAGTAAATGCCAGACAATTTATTTCATTTATTCTCTTAACCACATATTATCACTATTGGGGGGAAAAGAGCATTTATCCAGGCATAACCATGAGTTAAGAGATAGCTATGAATAATATCTCTATTAGCAAGAAATTGCAGTCACTATTTAACTTACATGACAGGAGAGTCCAGTTCTGGGTTATCTGAGAGGAGATAAGTACAGAGCCAAGATCTTAGTGTACAGTGTAATGATTTCGGTAGCAAAGAATTCAATACACAGCTGTTGCATCTGGAAGTGTGCACGTAACTTTTATATTTAAAAATATCTGGCCTTGTATTTTCATACCCAGATCAAGTTTTACAGCCCAGCACCCAAAAATGCCACAGAGGATGCTGAAAAGAAACAGTACCCAAAGCAAAATTCTGTAGCCCTGATGCTGAAAAATATGCAAGCTCCAAAACTGAGAACAAGTTCTTTTTCCATGGCAGCGGAAGGGCTTACAAGGTGCCTAAAGATATTCTCCCCCTCCATCACAGAGGGGCAGAAGTGCCACCATGCTTCTGGAAACATGGAAAAGTTACAGAAGCTCACGACTAGAAATACTTTAATAGCAGCAGCCCTGTGGGCCCAGCTAACCTGGGTGGCACACAGACTCAAAGATGTTCACAGCATGAATACAAGGCAGCCAAGTAGAAAAAAGGTTCAGCTGTTGAGATGCAAGTCTACATTAGTCCCTCCTCCTCTTATCTCCTGATAGAGCAGACTTCTGTGCAACTTGCTGTGGAGGGTGGATCTAGAGCAGGCTGTGAAGAGTTTCAGGGGCACAAACTGCTTGAGCGGGGATGAAAAGTGTTGCTAGATGGGCCTCAGACAGGGATGTTGCTCCTCCTCTTTGGGCTGTGGCAAAATAAAGAGTAAATGCTAAAGCAGGAACACCCCTTCTGTCTGCACCGCTTCCCTCACACAAGGCCTCTGCTCTTCATCTCATGTCAGCAGAAAGATGAGGAACTGAGGGCAAGAGAAGGGGAAGGGGCCCGAGGGACAGTCCATTGTGCACTCCACGGGGCTTAGCCACCTGCAGACACGAGAAGTGATACGGAGCTCAGGGACAGGGAGGCAGGGACAGTTGAATTTATTTAGAGATTTATGCCAGAGAACACTCTCAACCATGTGAAAGGACACAATGCTGCCATTTCCATTCCTGCTGCTGGAAGCCCAGTGGATGTTTCCAGATGTTGCCCTTCGTGCCAGCTGCCAGACCCCATGGTTCCGTGGTTGCCACGGCTCTTCATTACCAACACAAAACGACCGTTTGTGAACGCGAAGAGGCTGAAAGATGCTCCCTGGTAGGAACAGCTTTTCAGCTCCAGTAGTAACAACATCTGAAGGTCCATTCCCACTGGGACCTTTCCCTAGGCACATCTGGATCCACAACAACACGCCCCAGGATAGCTTGGACGAGGCCTGCCACGAGATCTGGAAACGCGTTCAACAGCTCTCTATAGAGCTGCAGCCCCCATCGCTGGTGCCACCGCTGCAGCGTGCTCTCTGCTCAGACCTGTCAGGAACCCTTCGAATAGACAGCATCAACTCCCAGAGCAAGTAAGTGATCTTTAAGTGTTGTCCAAGCTCTAGGGAAAAAGGCTGCCGCTTTCCTTTTTACACCTTTCTGAACTAGACTTTTGTAACCTGTCGAAAGCCTGGGTACGTCGACTGCTGTCTGACAGCCTCCTAATGAGGCAAATTATTCCCACTTTTTACACTATAACCAATGTTCTTTGGAGAAAGTGTGTCCCATGAAATCTGACTACTTCAAATTCTGAAGCACCATAAGCAGCTGCTGCATTCGCTTCCCCACAACATTTAAAGAAAAACAACCACACACACATCAAAATATTTACAGGAAGAAGTGAAAGCAGCATTCAAAGGAGCAAAATCGAAAATTAAAGTGTTATAAGGAAGCTACTGTAAACAGCTGATCTTTACAAAGAAAAGCTGAATTTAGCACAGAAAAATTTATGCCAAATCATGTTTCACAGGACAAATAATGGTAAGAGAGGGAAGTATGCTCTTCAGATTAATAGGATAATATGTACTGTATGTTCCTGAAACAGAAAAAGTAAAATTTATAAATCCAGCTAAAAATCAGCAAGCATTAGCACACATCCAGTTCTTAAAGTCCAAACAAAACATCGTGCAAACCCAGCCCATCTTGCTTGGTACATGAAAGAGTGTAAACAGTTATTTCATCTTTAAAAAAAGATAACTTCACAGATGAGGAAACAGATAGTTTTACAGATGAAGACATGGAGGCACAGAAGGGGAAGTACCTAACACTATGTCAGGTAGAAACCTAGGAATTACATCTTGGAGTCCTGGCTCCTTTCCTTTCTCCTCCATGTCCTAAATAAGCCAAAATCTTAAGAGTCTCCAGAATAAATGCAGAAAGAGGGAAACCACATAAATCAAGAAGAACCAGTGAAGCCCATGGAGTTGCCTGTAGTAGTATGTTAAATTACACAGCTGAAATATCTTTACAATTAGCACACACTCAGCTAGCCACATATTTTGGTCCTGCCAGTTGCCAACAAGTCTTAGGAAAGAAGGCATTATACAAACCAGTGAAGAACTATGAACTACTAACAATCTCAACTGTATTCTTTAATAACACATTTTACTCTTAAAGGAATATAGATCTGGTCTTTAGCAATGTCTACTGCAGCAAGGCCAGCCTAACCAACATGACTTCCAGCCCACTGTCATGGTTTAACCCCAGTCAGTACCTAAGCACCACACAGCCACTCGCTCATGCCTTCCCCCCCATGGGATGTGGGAGAGAATTGGGGGGCGAAAAGTAAACCCCATGGGTTGAGATAAAGGCAGTTTAATAGGACAGAAGAGAAAATAATAACAATAAAAGAATATACAAAACAAGTGATGCACAATGCAATTGCTTACCACCTGCTGACCTGCCCATACCCAAGCAGCAATCATTGCTCCCCCAGGCAACTCCTCCCAGTTTCTATACTGGCCATGATGCCATAGGGTATGGAATAGCCCTTGGGCCAGCTGTCCTGGCTCTGCCCCCCCCCCCCCAGCTTCTTGTGCACCGGGCAAAGTAGGGGAAGCTGAAAAGTCCTTGACCAGTATAAACACTACTTAGCAACAACTAAACCATCAGTGTGTTATCACATCATTCTCATCCTAAATCCAAAACACAGCACTATACCAGCTACTAGGAAAAAAATTAACTCTATCCCAGCCAAAACCAGGACACCCACACAACCTACAATTACCCTGAAGCTAGTGCAACAGGCAGAGACAGCAGATCAAAATAGTTTTCGTTTTGGTACTTTACTGTGAGGTTGTGAACTTTAGGACCCCTGTGATGAAGGCAGAGGCCAAGACACAACCACAAGGACCTGAGACAAGCTCAGCAACTTCAGTTTAGATGAAATTAAAAAGACAGCAAAGTCCAGTGGCTGAAGTACTGTCCTGGGGTTCAGAATAATGATTCTCTATTCATTGTTCATCTACTGATCTGCTCAGTTACCTTTGGCAACTCATCCAGCCACTTTTCTCAGCAATGTTTTCCTGCAATTACCTGGCAGGCTCTTCAGGATAGAAGTACCCTCTGCACACGTGCTCATACAGCAGAGTACATTGATGATCAGTTGCTCAAAGACCCCAGAGTCATTGAACCTTCCAACAACAGCCAAACTGAAGTGCTAAAACCAAATTACTGTACAGAGCTCAATGAACTGCTTTAAAATGGAAGGAATTCAAGTAAGACAGCCCTAGGTCAGGTTTCCACCTCTGAGGTGGAAGCTTCCATACCCTAACCTTGGCTACCTCTATTACTCCTGAAAGACTTATAGAAAGACAGATTAAGAAAAATCTTTCAGTATATACCAACTGTCAATAAAGGTGTTACCCAACTCATCAGCTGCAATAGCATCAGGGGCCAAAGATTATACCACATGACCTTGCTCAATTTAGCAATCCTTAATTATTTTAAAATATTGACTTATGCAAATTGCTAGTATGCCCATTTTAAAATGTATCTGGAATCTTTTAAACAAACAACAAGTTTCACCTTCCTGGTTTTGTTCTGGAGCATTTGGATACAGAAGAGCAAGTTATCAAGAACACCCAGAGCAGGTGTGACAGGAGGAACCTCTTTTGTTGAGGATGTCACTGTTTACCAACATAAAGGAGCTTATGATCTTCCACAAGAAGAGGACAAAGCTTCACAGGCAAGCATCAGAGCTAGGAACATGACATGCTGCATTCACATCTTCAAACATATTCAAGCACAGGACTCTAATAACCTAATGTGTAAGTCCAAGAGAGACAAGAAGCATAGTTGCCACCTCAACTCTAAGTCTTTCAAACTACAGTCAGGGCACAAATGCCAACAGGTTGTGCAAAGCAGTAAGAGGGGACCCAAAGAGTACAAGATTTGAGTAAGAAGTACAAGATTTGAGTAAGAAGTACAAGATTTGAGTAAGAAGTACAAGATTTGAGTAAGAAGTACAAGATTTGAGTAAGAAGTACAAGATTTGAGTAAGAAGTACAAGATTTGAGTAAGAAGTACAAGATTTGAGTAAGAAGTACAAGATTTGAGTAAGAAGTACAAGATTTGAGTAAGAAGTACAAGATTTGAGTAAGAAGTACAAGATTTGAGTAAGAAGTACAAGATTTGAGTAAGAAGTACAAGATTTGAGTAAGAAGTACAAGATTTGAGTAAGAAGTACAAGATTTGAGTAAGAAGTAGCAGAATCAGGGCTTCAGCCTGTGAAGCTGTCAGAGACCAGAATCCCACTGAAAGATGGGGTGAAAAGTTGTATGAAATAAGCCGTACTCAGAAATAGCCTAACAATTTTCTATTTTCATATCCACAGTGTAAATCTGTTGAGGTTTTTGGTAAAGAGAATATCTATGTTCTTTAAAAATAGGGGGGAAGCAGCATCCCAATAATTACAGTGATCCTATGATTAGAGATAATTAGATACATTTACAATTTAAAATTTCCTAATTTTAGCTGTTTATGAACCATATATGTATCTATATAGTGCGTGCACAGAGCATCAGTCTTTCCCTCAAGCTAAGAAGAGTAAATTGATAATACATTAAGTTATTGAACATACTTGGATGTGAAAGAGCAAACTGGAATTTAAATTGGTGTTTTGACTAGGTAACCACAATAGGCACTAATTGGTATTTTGAGCAGGTAACCATTATAGGCACTTCGGTGTGCCTTAAAAGAACACAAAATTGTTCAGCTTTGACAGCAGTCCCACTGTAAGGTCCCAGAGGACTTTGGGGAGTATAGAGGTGCTTTATGATGCACCCTACAGATTAAACTATCTGACAGCCTTATCTCCCTATATGAAAGATGGTTAATGAGCTACAAATACTACAACACCCAGCCCTGTTAAAGCCTTACAGGTGATAACCGAATTGTGATGACAAACAAGTCCAAGGGAATTCAGGCCCTCACCCTGCATAGATTTAAGGATCCACTGAGCCCTGAAGGTTAAAACCATGCAAAGCTGGAGCCTGGAGAACAAACAAGGTTTCTCTCATTAGAGACACTGGGATACAAGGCATACAATCCAGAAAATTCTTTTCAGGTCCAGAATCATGGGGTTAAATTTACTGTCTTTGACAGATGACATGAAAACCACCACAGGGCTTAGCTGTGTAACTGAGTGAGGCTTCTCCACTTTACAAACTGTGGTGAGGGTAACTTCAATAACGATTACCAACTGCTCCGATACTATGGCATGGGGAGCCATTTAGTTCTTCCTCATGGCAAGTGTAACCCAGCTCAAAGCATATTTAACTCATTCACACCCACTGCTGGCAGAGAATCATCTTGTTTGACACAAAACTTAGACTTTGTTTACAAACAAAATATATTTTGACCCACAAATATTTTTAAGCATATATTCTATAAGCATTCTTTGCACACTTCTAATGCTGTCATCCAGCCTCGCTTCAGTTATTCTTGGATAGATGCATTAACTAAGTTAATTCCCCCCCCCCCTACATAGAACACTAATGAGAGAGAAATGCAAGGTTTAGTAGGAGTCAAGAAAAGTAGCTCAATTTTAAGTCAAGCCTCATTTAACAGCAGCCATATTCCACTTTCTTACAGCAACTACTTGCTAGATGAACCAGAGGGACTCGAAAGTATATACAGAGCAATGATCGGAAACAGAGAAAGGGAGATGAAACTAAGAGCTCTCTGTGACACTCAGCTTTCTGCTAAATCTGTTATCACCAGCCTTCTGTGTTCAGCAAAATCCCACAAGAATTCCAAGGGGCCAGAGGATGGCAGCATGACAGGCACCCAGAGCATGGAGGGCAGCAACCTGGAGGTGCCATTTCTGCTAGAAGACACAGACACTGCCAAAGGTGCAGGCAGTCAGGTAATGGCTGAGAAAACAAAGGTAGTGAAGGAGTTCATACAGAACAGCATGTTCAGCTCTGCCAAGAGTAGTACAGCTGTGTCATCAACAACAACAGCAGAAAGTCAAGCCACAGGACAGAAGCAGCAGCTCCCACCATTTGCCAAGATTTGCTCCAAAACTGATTCTGATGCAGTCACAAAGAATCCAGGTATGGATCTGGGCATGGTCCTTGAACATCAGCCGGGAGTCACAGGAAAACCAAGACATAAACCAGAAGCTGTTGAAAAGCAGATGGCAGGAGCTGGTCAGGCATCACCTCAACATTTGCTCTATGGTGATGTCCTTTCCAAGCTTTGTGTAAAAGACTGAAAACTACTGAACTAATCTTTTCCATTCAAGAATTCTCATTTTATACTGGGATGCTGGTATGCCTCTCCCCTCTAACTAGCACCTATCCAATGTCCTTCTCACATGTTGAAATAGAGTAGATACATGTATTGTCATGGTTATGACCTTCTTGAATTTGGTTGGTATTTTCTAGAAGCTAGGGTTTTTTTAAGTTTGGGGTTGAGTTTTTTGGGTTGTTGGGTTTTTTGCTGGTTTGTGGTTTTGGTTTTTTGGCTTGGGGGTTGGGGCGCATTGGTAATGTCATGATTTTTGGGTTCCCAGTGCGAGACATTTAAAAGATCCCAATTTCCACAGAGTATTGATAACTACATTCCTTGAAGCATCTTAGAATAGACAAAAACAATGGTGCATGTGTAGATCTACTGTTTAAGCTTCTGGACTAGATTTATCAGTCTGGAGACTTATGACACAATCAACTTATTCTCTGCTGTAATTTCCTTATCTCAGAGTTCTGAACTTTGGGCAAAGGTTCTTGTTCTGTTCTTACAATTTCATTCGTTCTTATGGCTCAGGCAATTAGCTTTATTCCAGGTCCTGTGGGTCAGAGTCTGATGGCCCTACAAGTGAATCTGAACTGCTAATTGCTGAGTTTGGGTCTCCGTGTTACAGAACTATAGCCTGCAAAAGTAACAGATATCTTAAACAGAATTTGCTTACAGGCAAAGCATGTTCTCTTAATTGCAAGTGTTCCACAGATTAATGAAGAAAATGCATGTTTATTAATATCTTTAACCTTGTTTTGTTTTACAGTAACTACTGCAACATCGGATAAAAAAAACGTTAAATACAATGCAAGTACTTCAGGCTTTTCTACTTTAACAACCACAGCATTAAATCAGCCGGTGTGGCAGAGTCTGAGCTTCCCTCCGCTTCCCATCTTTCCCAACCACTCAAACTTCCCACAGTTTCAGGTAACATAAAATAGACCCACATTTTCTGAGAAGATAGAACACTCCCAGGCCTATTTTGACAGACTCAGGGCAGTAGTACCTGCTGCTATTTTGACAACTACTTTCCGATTTGTAGGGTAGAGTAAGAAATCAGATTGCTATCCCACTACAGTAAGTTACATTAAGTGGTTTGGGGTCATAAACAAAGCTTTAATAGCACATGCAATGCAGTCCTCTGAGATGGTTGTGATGATATCAAAGGATGATGTATTATTGAAACAGACACTGAATGTTGACCTCTCTCAGCCTTCATTAGTTTCCATTTCTACCCTCTGTTTACAAATATTTCTACCCTCTGTTTACAAATATTTCTACCCTCTGTTTACAAATATTTCTACCCTCTGTTTACAAATATTTCTACCCTCTGTTTACAGACTGGGATACTGCTCTCTTAGTCTAGTGAAACAGGACCTCATATCAAAGTAAAAAAGCCAGCTAGGATTAGAAAGAAGCTCAATGATCAAGTTGAAAGAAATAAAAAAAATGAATACTGGGGATCCCATGTAGCCATGGCTTTCTATGGGCTATGCTCCCCTAGTTCCCTTTAATTCTGCTAAAAAAAAAGCAACCCACAAAAAACCACACCAGAGCGAGCTATGGTTCTCTAGCAGGACGCAGTTCATCCTACAAGCTGACAAAAGTTGTCACCAGCCTGTTATGAAGGACAGAGGATGGAAACACATGACCCAGAGCACACACGCTTTGCCAGACTGAGCTCCCCTGGAAGCTTACAGTCCAAGAATTTCCACTTTTTCTATTAAGTCAATGATTAGTTAGCACAACAGATACCTACTTAGCATAAGATGAGCGCACAGCCCATCCACCTCTAAGCAGTCAACAGGGAACTGAATTTTTCCCCAGGCAGAACAGAGCTACAGAGTGGAAAGCAGACTCCTAGTCTGGAGGTCTCTGACTTAGGGAGACAAAGAGAAGACTTTTGCCCAAAGCTAAGAAATACACTTATCTCAACCTGGTTTCTTTGAGCATAACACTCCCCTACAAAGCTTATACAAAAGTAATTAATGGACCAACTAAGACTGTTTTAAAAATCATGCCTTATATATGCTTAACAGGGTCCATATCATCAGACAGCAAGGATCTCATATCAGCAAGCTCTGCACCCTTCCTTTGGATGCTATTCAAGACAGGTGCGTTTAAATGGTTATGAATATGCTTTACTTTGCAGAACACAGATGCTAAGCACAATAGATTAGTCAGAGCAGTTTGTCATGTGCCAAAATTGACATTGGTGCCATCGCAAAAATAGATTTGGGGACAAGATGCTGAACTGGTATAAGTTAATACAGTCTGCTAGAGCACTATGTGCTCCAAATAGCTCAAGAGATGGCCTTGAGCCTCTAACTGAAAACATTTATTGCTTATGCTCTAGTTTTCTATAAAATTAGGAGAGACCACTGTGTGTGTCTGAAACAATATTTTTGACAACTCCAGTTTCCATTTATGGGGTTACTGCCTTGTCAGTATTCCTGTCCCACTTTTTTTTGTTTGGTTTCTTTCTTTTGCCTCCCCAGGTAGCTCCATACAGCCCACAGCAGATTTTCCAGCCACCTTACACTCCCATGTTGAACTACATCACTCTGGTTCAGCCTGGTTATCTATACCAGCAGAGGACCCCACCTACACTATCGAGCAACATCCAGGATCTGTCACCAGTGGCAGGCGATGGGATCCAGTATCCATTTTCTCCTTCCTATGGGTATGGACATGCAGATTTGCTTTCTATTTTTTCAGCACTTTAGGGAGAGTTTGTTAGTTGCTGTAAACCTGCACAGAGCTAAAGATTTAATCGGCAGTTGGATTTCCCAGTTACATTCTCACCAAATTCCAAATCTGAACAAAGACAAGATTTACTGTAAGGTCTAAATCCTAAAATAATTTTGATACAAAACCAGAGTAATTAGTTTTGGGTGAATGAAGCTGAAACACTGTGCTATAGGAGATGCCACTTACAACTTCCAATCAATATTATGGATAAAAAGTATAAACACTAACTTGACAAAAAGGAAATGCTTCAACATGATAGAAACCAAAATATTTTGACACTGTCAGAATGAAATTAAAGGATTCATTTTGATATCTTTCTGTAAAAACTGTAGTTAAAATCAACATATTCCACGGGTAGAATAATCTCCAGAGATTCGAGTTCTATATATCGTCTTGTTAAATGCATATGGGATAGACAGGAATAGCACATACTTCCCCCCTAGATCACCTTCCCAGAACCCATATTACACATCAAAAAAAAAAGCAGATAAATGCTTCTAAGAGCTCCATTATTAGGAAGAAAAAGAAGTAATTTGGAAGTTAGATGTAATCTCCTGAAGCTTAACTAAATTTCATTTTCTGTTTTAGGTTTAGTCCTACACCTGGAGGAGCTGTGACAACTAACCGCAACTACTCTTCCAGTGAGAGCTATGTAAAATTTTAAATGAACCCAGTTTTCCTATCCTAGTATTCAGAGAAAAACCTACTATCTATTATAAGTCATAGGGTCCTCTAAGGATTTCATATTTTCCCCAAAGTGAACATTTCCATCTAAAATAATCCCCTATGATTTATATAGTAAGAAACAGCTGCAAGACAATTCATCTGAAAATATTTTTTTTTTAGGATGACAGAATAAGAAGGGGCTTTTTTTTTGTTTTGGAAGATGGAGACAAATAATAAAAATATTTTATTTATGACAAATGCCTGAGCTGCTTAGAACTGAGTGTTGGTGCAATAAAGATGGTTGATAGAAAAGAGTCTTGGCCACAAATTTCAGAGATAGTAACTTTAGTTGTATATTCAAAGTGAGATTAACACATTCAATAGCTGGGTGGTGCAGCTCCATGCATTACATGTTCCTGGCTTATTACCTCAAACTCTAATGCTAATCCAGACAGTAATCTGACTTTTACTATTAAAAAAGATCAAGCCATAAAGCTTGTACGGAGAATCCCATTTAACTATATTGCCTTGGTTATTTAACTCAGGAGCTTCAAGGCTCTAACTTTTGGCAATGAACCTTTGCCCCTGCAAAATAGCTTCTGCTTCCTCTGGAGCCTGCACCATTACTGCAAAGCCAGAGCAGCAAGGCTTCCTCTAGACAGTGACTATGGCTATCTGCCTGCTCTCTTTCAGCCAGTTTGCTGGGTCAGAAGTAGAAGAGTGATTACATGGGATTTTACAGCCTGCGTGATACATGTCAGAACAAATTACCACAAAAGTCTCTCCCAGCCTTAAAACTAGTGAATAAGGTCTCGGTCACAAAGATCTGACAGTTAGCAATCATCCAGCCCTATACCCAGTAGTATGCAACTCAGTCTGCTCTTAAATTCAAGGAGACAGTATTTATACTTTGCTCAAGAAGGATATTGCACCCATACAAGTTAAGATGTGAAATTAACTCTTTACACTGCTTCACAAAAGCCTGGGTATTTTGCAAATAGTTACAGGTCCTACAAGACATAGAGCACCATTCATTCCTGGAGGAGGCAATAGGACCAAATATGCTTAACCTCTGTAGGCAGTCAAAGCACTTTGTAAGAGGACAGACTTCAACAGTGGCTCATAATTCAAACAAAAGATGGAGCATCCTTCCATTCACTGAGCTTTAGACTTAGCCCCAGATACACAAACACCAGATTTTTTTTTTTCCTCTACTCCCTATAAATAAAACTAATCTTGTAACTTTAAAAAATTTAGCTCCTCCTTCCCTTTAATCCTGTTTACTGTAAATAGTACAACTTAGTTGTGTAGACTTAGCTAAAGCTAGTAAAGAATTCACATAGAGTATGTTTACTCTTGTAAGGTTGATAAACAATCTTACAGTGATCCTTCAGGTGACATTTTGCACATTATAACTAGTTTACGCCTCTTCTCACTGTTCCTCTTTCCACACTGCATCAACATCTATTTTGGGTTACCCAGATGGCTGAGGTGATCTAGGACAATTTATAATGAGAAATTCATGCTTTGGCAAGATGTGCCCACTAGCCCTTTTTTCTTCACATACCACTGTAGGCCAAAATTTCAGCTAAGATAAATTAGATGAGCAATTAGGAACCTCTAGTGTTTCCACAAAGCATCAACATTTTTCACTCTCCTTGCCTTGTGGGTAAGGTGACAGGTAGATAACATAACACAACCAGAAAGACTGTTAAAGTAATACCAGGGCAGCCAGGAGAAATCAAAGCCAAAGCCCATATATTGCTTACAAACTCCCACCAGCGTCAGCAACAATGATCTTACAGCTCCAATGCACCTCATATCCAAAAAGGCTAGAAGAGGGGACACACCAGCACAGACACCACTTGTCATTTTACCAACACTTCATTTGCTAGTGACAAGCAACCTGAACCAGATATATCACTATTGTACCACAGTTCAGGCTAGAAATCTGTGTGATCCTTTCAGGGAACTGAAGATTAGCCAAGATGCAAAAATGAGCTACCTCCAGGGTCCCATGAGGAATGAAGCCATAGGATCATTAAGGCACAAGTGGTCTAAACCGCAGCTGTATCCCTCAGTCAATAACACTAGCACACTAAGGCAGGATTGCATGGTTTTTCTACCCAAAATGCTTCCCTTATTTTCAGCACAGGATCAAAGATACCAAATGAAGATGCCTGTCAATATTTTTCTTTCTTCCCCATTATTTAACATGTGGCTCCATACGTAGCTACAGAAGTATTCCAGTTTACGAGCTTTTTGCTCATACTCGGAAATCCACAGTTCCAGCCTTTCACAACACACTTCTCCCAAACCTCTAATAAGCAGGAAAGGGAAATTATCCCCATTTTACAAATAAAAAGCTAAATTCTGGGAAATGAGACCTCAAGGATTTCATCCATACAGTTTAAGGGCACTAACTGCAGGGAAACAAATTCTCAGGAACACAAACCAGTATCTAGAGGGGACAAAATTCACAACTACTTTTCCTCTAGCTTGACCTTTTTTCTAACTCCCTTCCAGTGCATCCCATTACTACTCGATGTCACATGCAGCTCCCTAGCCAAATCCTTATTTCTTTTGTAAGTCAGTCCTGAATTTTTCTGGGCTCCTCTTGCAACACACTCTCCATATCCTCCATTACAGGTTTCCTTTCAAAAGGAACGTTACAGAACAAAATAATTATTTACTTATGTTTTTCAAAACCTAAACTTGGATCAGAATTTGCTTTGGCTAAAGCCAGATACGTTCTGCCCATTCACAGTAAATTCCTGTTTTCTTTAAGGAGAATAGAAGCTTGGATTTTTCTGCTGTTAAATCCACTGCCTGTTTTTCTCCAATATTCCTAATGCAATTAGCATAACAAGATAAAGGAATCATCAAGTCCTTTTCCATTTTTCTTCCTTTATAAAAGGACTGATGACAAACTGGGAATCAGAATCTGTATTGAATTACATTTGCCACAAAAGAGTTCATTAAGTAATAGTACGTAATAAAAATTGTCTGTCAACTTGAAGGATAGACCAAATCTACTTAACGAAACAGCTGGTTATTTTCTAGAGCACTCTATAGCTCACAAATGGTCAGTATGAGCAAGGAGGAAGACTGAGACAAAGGGAAATAAGGAACAGTTCAGATACAGCATGCTCAGCCACAGTTTCAAGGCTCTTGTCTTCTGCACAGCTGTAGCATGACTGTAGGTAAGACTTTGCCCAGGGTACCCCGATTTCCCCCTCATCATAATGGTGGCAATAGCTCTTTTCACCAAGAAAAGGATTATGAGGCTAAGGGCATGACAGACCACGAGATGCTTCAACAGCTGGAGCATTATCAGGCAACCCGAGTTTCTGTCTCACTCCAACATATCAAATGGCCCTGATGATGATGGGCTGGGTTCGCATTTTCCACCCCCCAACTTCCACACACAAGGCTGAAGTTGCACTACCACATCCTAGCAGAGAAGCATCACTGCTCCCAGCCTCCCCGACCAGGAAACTCAAACGTAAAGGTGCTTCTGACTTGCAAAGTTTGTGCTCTCAGCAGCAAATCTGGGAAGACAAAGCAGAAGGATCAGTGCTAGTCCTTTGCTCTAACAAGCCACATGAGCTCCTGACAGAAAAATTACCTCCTTTTCCAAATTCAGCTCACTCACTGAATAATCCAAATCCATGCAAATCATCTGCACTGCTTTGGCTCAAGGGATTTGTCCCAAGATCCTTGAAGTCCCATAACATGCCACTTAGAGTAAGAGTACTACAGGTAACATTCAGTGCCAGAGACAGCTTGTTGGGAATAAAGGTCATCCATGACATGGCATTGCTATGAACCTCCGATGCCCTTCTTGCATGTATTTAACCTAACATAGTCTCAGAAGAGCAACCCTTCTTAAAAAGGGTCAGTTTCATTTTAATCTTGTTGACTCTTCACCATTCACAGAGTTATTACAAGACACAGACTTAGTGGTCCTATTCTTCCACGTATCTACAGAAGTTTTAGACAGCAGATTTATACAGTGCTTTAATAAAGTCTCAGAAGAGAATGGGTGTAGAAGCCCTACTGTGGCTCAACTGCACACTAGATCCTTCTCAGGCAATAAACCAAACAAAACTAAAACCAAAACTAGTTATCAACATTAAAAATAATCTGTTATGCTGTTCTGAGAGTCTCACATTGCAACACAGTCAGGATGGAAACTCCAGGCACAGCATGGTGATGGTCATGGTGGAGTCAGCCCAGCTGCACCTCTGATCCAGGCAGAACTTCAGAGCTTTACAAAAATCGGCAAGTACAATGAGCATAGTAGCCCACCACCATGCCAAACTCCTACCTGCTCTTCTGAAGCAACACTTACATCCCAGGTCAGCCTTATTGCTTTTGATCCCAGTCCCCGACACAAGCTTCATACAGCTTTTCAGAGAACTGATGTACAGAGATGAATGCTGCCATAAGAAAAATAAACTTACTATTTCAAGACTCCTCAAGCCTATGTAAGTCAGAAACCCCGAACCTAGCTGAGCATGCTCACAGTTTCCCCTCCTTCCCCTTCTTTAGCCTCTATCTCCTCAAAAGTGTTTTTAAATATTCTAAGCTTCCCTGAATTCCTTCAAAAATCTCAAGAGTCATGTTCAAGTTCTATTGATCCCAATTACTTACATATGGGATGACAGTGAAAACGGAAACCTTGTATCAGGAGCTGTAAAAGTCTTCTTGCTTGTCTCCTACTATTATTACACGTAATCATATCAAAATGCAATTCACCTCTTTTGCCCTAGGTCATCTTCCTTCACTGTAAAGGAAGCAGCAATCTAGTTTTGCAATTTAGATTACTTTGCAATGACTCCATATCATGAAAGTATTTGTTTACATATCAATAACTCGCATTATTTTTTAGTACACAAAACCACAATCGGAATTATCACACTCTCCAGAACTGCTGTGTTTGTTACCTGCTAGAAAAGGCCAGAAGCCCTTGCAGTTACTGGCTTTAAACACAACAGTTTTTCCCCTTTCAAATATGCCCTTGTATTGCCCTGCTGATAAGATCCGCAGAACTCCTCACTGAATAGTAGTTAAGTTTTGCTGAAGATCTTCCCCCTCCCGGATAAAAATCCTACCCTTGCTGCTCCAGTAAAGACAGAATAAACTGGAGGATGCAACAGACATTTGTAGGAGCTGCAGACACCTACAGCTGCAATATCACTTTGCAGACAGAACCACCTTCATCTGCAAGCACAGAACAGTGTTTCTCTCCCTTTCCTCTAAAAGTCTCACACGGCTTGTGTTGCTACCACTGCAGTTTTTCCAGAGTTGTAGCTCCAGCTACAAACTTTTACAAAATTAGCTTGCATGGTTCCCGAGTCCATTAAACTTAAGATAATGTGGGGAGGGGGGATTGATTGAATAGCTATTAATCAAAGGATGGGTTTTATTCTTGTGATGTCATAAACTGCAGAAATAGAGCTCAAGCAGTTTATTAAATTACAGGAATGCCAAGAAAAATAGATAGCTTTAATAATACATTTTTGCCTATCTGTTATATTTTATATGTAGCTTGCAGAAGAGAATTAAAAAGTTTTCTACCACATAAAATTGCCATTTAAAGGGGGGAAAAAAACCAAAAATAGATTCTGTCACTGATAGAGAATACAATTATTCTAGGCTAAAAAGTTTATTCTTTTGCTAATGTGTGAGATTACTGCAGTTCAGAGCCTACGGGAGAGGAGGGGGGATCATTCCAAGATAAGAAATGGCCTCTGAGCTTAAAAGCACAAGTGCATTAGCTAAGAAAGAACAGCAAACACACAGATGTGTCATACAGGCAGGCCCATCTGAGGGAGAAAGCTCTCTGGCTAGGACGCCCTGTCAGGCTCTACCGTCACCCTCGCAGGCTCACCCTCACCACGGTACCCAAGTCCAGTAGATGTTACTGGAGCAACAGAGTACTGGGCTGCCTATGGATTGTAGCAGCAAGTCACAGGTTAACAGAGGTGTCTAAAGGAGAGGACTTGGACAGAAACCTCTGCTCTTCACCAAGATCCAGCCCGAGAACTAGGAGATGTGTTGTTAGCATCTCCAAGGTCAGACAACTTTTGTAAAACTGTTTGCATGAAGAGCATCGCTGCCCACTATTCACAGCCACTCTTCAGCAGGGACAGCCTTCCTCTTCTCAGCTACTTCAACTATTTCTACCTCTTCATTAACAGTTCAAGAAGCATCCCTCTGTATAGTCCCAGGCCGACCAAAATCTAACACTACCTCATTTTTTATTATTCTCCCACCATCCTACTTCCTCTCAATCTCCAAGACTTTTCTGTGATTCAGCATAAGCAGACCCATCCCAGCTCTTGCAAGCTGCAAGTTGAGTCACATTATCTGGATGGAAGGCTTCCAAAGAAGACGCCCAAATAGTGCTGATGAACTGAATTTCTTTCCTCTGGGAACAGGAGTCACAAGAACACTACCAGGGGACATTGTGCTGTGATTCAAGATGCAGTATGTCTAGCATAACAAGTAAACATGAAATTCTGAACTCATACCCTTAAGAACAGTGACACTTAAAAGCACTACAAGCAGAGAGTCTTACAACTTTGAGATGGGTCATTTATGTTGATGAACCAGAAGCCAGTTTCCACATCTTAAATTCCTTCAGTCTCTCAGTTGTGCTTTATATATTGCCCTCCAAACACTGTCTTGCAAAGATAGCCATGGATAATTATATGTACTATTAGAATCTCTTAGGAAAGAGCAGACTACATCAAGTCTATACTTATCAATCTAACTGCAATTGCATGGAGGGGGGTGTCTATGCTATTTAACAGGTAAATCCATCTGACAGAACACTACAGTTAGGGATAGCCCAGGGTTAGGAGAAACATACTTAGGAACGCATCCAACATGCTGGTATGTGGATTTAATCTCCTTTTCATACTCACCTCTCAGAAACATGCCCCTGTTAATCTTTCACAAATGCTTCTGCAAAAGCAGGGCTCATCAGAAATGAAGTGTCTTATTGAACATGCACTCCTCTCACCTCTGAGAGCAGATTTTGTCTCCTGGGATGGGGAAGTATCCAGCTGAGGAAGTGAACAGCAGGAGGCAGACTATATACATTTTAATGTTTCACATTGGGCTTTCCTGTTCCTTTTGGCATGATCTATGGAGCACTCTGCTTCGGCATTCAGACATACACACAGAATATAAGGCTAGAAGGAAACTACAAAGGTCAGTTAGTCCATGTCATACCCTAAGGCAGGATCAACATTACATGAAACATCTGCCTAGATGAGGTATAGATAGTTGACATCGGTAGAGCTGATCCTGCCTTGAGCAAAGAGATTAACTAGATGGTTTATTGCACATACAAGTTATTCATGTTTATGTATCATTTCTTCTTAACAAAAAGGAGACCGACTGTTCACCAAAGCATCCCTTTCCAAACATTCACTGCCAACACATCTTGTCCCTATACAGTGACTATTAAGACCAACTTCTACCTTATCTGTGCAATTTCCCCCATAGGTCCTGTAATCTGCCTGTTTGTGGAATAGTTAACTAAACTAGGCACACATTCCCCCACAAGCATTTTACCAAAGGCTGCAATTAATGGTGAACAATGGCTTTCTTTTTTTAATTAAATCAAGACTGGATAATTTTCTTAAAGACAAATCAGTCAGGGATTAATAATTGAGTGGCTTGTCCACCTACTTGCTAGAGTATCTTCTTTAGTAGAAATAGTAGGTTTCTAACCCAAGCCCTACTTTTCATGCAGAATTTGGTGCTATCAATGCAACTCTAATGTTCTTATTTTCTCTAGCTCATTTGTTCCAACTGAAGGAGATGAATTTTAGTTGAAAGCTTACTACCAACTTGGCTTCCAAACTCCTGGCCCATAAAGAAAGATTTTGATGCCAGCTTCTTGCATTAATGAGAAACTGTTAGAAGTTTGTTGCCACCATTTATGAAGAATCTGATACGGATTCCAAAACGGGAAGAGGGGGAAGGAGTATTTATAACCCTGGTCACTGAAGCGTTCCAGTTCTCTGCACATCTTCACATATACTGGCACAGCTCAGGGATGGGGAGATACAGTACAATTCTCCTGAGGTTGTAGTTCTGGCAGAAACTGTTACATTACTCTTCCCAAGCCAGGAAAGTGCCTTTGTCACAAAGTCTTTTCCAAGACTTGCTAACACACAACACTAGCTCAAACACACAACTCTGAAGCGACACAAACCTATACAGGCTGCAGAGACTCTTGACCCCATCTGCTCTCTCCAGAGCTCTTTAGCTGGGCGATCTCTTTCCTTGCAGTAATTGCTCAGACGCAGGTTTACTCCAGCGGCTCACTGTAACACCCATGAGTTCTAACACATTGTAAACAGTTTGCAACAGACTGCATCACACCTTATGTAGCAGTAGGAGGCTGAAGGGCTGAGTGTCTCAGCCTCTCTCCCCCAACTCATCCCACCATCATGCTCAGTACAGGATCCACACCTGCTGTAAGACTTCCCTGCCAGGGCCTGGAATTGAAAAATGGAAAAATGTAGCTACACATGCTTTAAAAATACTGGCTCAGACTACTAATAATTCTTAATGTACAGAAGCAACAGTAAAATATTAATTTTACAGCAGAATACATCTGGATAGGCACAAGCCTCAAGGAGTAAAAAAAGCTTCCCAAGACAGTGTGGCATCACTGTAGGTAATAGAATGATGAGCTCAGAAAAACAGATCAGCCAGTCTTACCACTTCAGCTCTGGTTTTTGTTTTGTTTGGTTTTTTTTTTAAACATTCTGCACAATTTGTTGTCCAGTTGTTCTTTTCCAATGGGCTTGTTCTGCCACTCGTTTGTATGGGCTTAAAATTGGGATCCATGGGGTGGGTGTGTACAGTTACTTCCCCACCTTAATAAGATACTTTGCATATTACACAAGTCACTGAAATGCCCACTTGCTGCAGTGGCTGTGCTTCACCATTTGTATGCTATGGAATTAATCTTATTAGGAAGTATAATATTCAGAGCATTTGTTCCTTACTTCCTTTCATTTGTATAAATATGTTGCTCTGCCATGTTCTCTAATTGCTTAACATCTGTTAGAAGGAAGAGAAAATAAACACATTATGGCAAGAACAAACTGTAATACCCTTTTAAAAAGTGCAAATGTAGAAATGTTTTATAGAGTGGGCTGAGAAAACCAGGAACACCAAAGCCAAAAAAATTTACAAGTCATCCAGCCCATTGAGCGAGGAGAAGTCTTTGTGATCAAGACTGCTGCACTAAGGCAATTAAGCTCACTCAGTTCAATTTTAGCTTTTGATTAAAGTGTTAATTTACTAAAAGTGGTGTTTGGCCAAAACCTAGTACATGTGAACACAGGAAAGTCTGAAAGAAGTATTTTCTGCTCAGCCACTGCTAGCAGCATCCTGGGTATATATTCAGCTTTTTGCATACAGGACCTCCTCAGGTCCCTGTGCCAGTACCCGTTTATTAAGTTGAACGTTTAAGGGTATGCTGCCAGCTTAGGGCCAATTCATGACACTGGCTTCATGTACAGCCACTAAAGCCCCCTTCAATTCATGGTGAATTTCAAATAGACAAACAAGAGCTACAAACCGATAAGCATATCCCACAGTGTATTGCCACAAAGCATTAGGAGACACTCCTGAATCTGGGGTTTGAGCTAGCTTTGGTCTTCAGTTTACAGGCTCGCTGAAACAACTTATTAGTGAACTCGCCTAACAGAGATACAGCTTATACTAGTAAAAAAAAGTCATGATATCTGGCCAGATCCTTCCACTAAAAGGAACAGAATAGCTAGAAAGACTCTTAATTCATTTGATTTTGCCTGCTCAAGAAATACTGCTCCAATCTTTCCTTTGCTCCAGACTGTATTTTACCTCCTGTTTAAAAAGAGGAAAACAAAGCCTAATTTTATCTAAAATACTGTTAAGTCTCAAGGTGTAATCTGAACCTGCTGTACATTACTTGTACATTTCAATGTCATTCTGACAGAGTTGACAATGCAGTTAGATTTTATTGCATGATTTCATGAACGACTATTAACCATAGGCACAGAGTCCTGTAAACAGCATTTCATTTTTGTGAGCTTTTTTTTTTTTTTAAATTACTTCTCTGCTACTGCCATTCTTCACCTCACTCAGAAGCATGCCAGTTATCAACTCGGGACTAAACTGTCTGCAAATGAAGAATTTTTGGACTTCAGTATTTTCCCCCTCCATATTTTCTAAGCTAAAGTCAAACCATTCACTGAGATAAAAGCATCTTGTAAAAAGGGGAAAAATATATCACTTCCAAAAGATATTTCACCCAAAATACTACTCATGGAGCCTGATACTCCTAGACAAAGCTGGGAGGGTAACAGGAAAAAAGTGGGTCTGGTGCAAGTCAGCTCACACGGTGGCAGTTTTAGACTCTGCACCTCCTTATATATTCTCAAGCAGACACGAAACACTTGCAGGCCCAACGTCAGGGATGGAATTAGGTAGGGCAGTCACCTCCAACTTCAGGACAGCTAACACACTCTTTCCCTCCCCTGACCCCAGCAGCAGGGGTGGGCAGAATCATTTACCAGGGAGATGCCTCTCTGGGAATATCCCTCCACTAAAGCTGCCACTCCTGTGCTCTGCATATTTCTACTTTCTCCCCCAATCACTCGATGCTGGCTATTGGCAGAGGCAAGCATGTTTTCAGTACTTAAGAAGAGTTTTTCTCAGGACCTCCTGATATAAATTACTAGTGATACCAGTAACACTGAAGATAAGGAATGCATCTATTTTAAATGCCAACAGATCTTCTGACCAGCTGTTTTCAAATATGTCTTATTCTTAAATTACAAAACCATGGGAAAAGGTGGCAAGACAAAACAGCCCTGGGTGAAGACAACCACATTTTTCTGTGTCATTGTTTTGCAAATCTGCAGGAAACAAAATAGGTTATTACAGCGTAGTTAGCAACTGATTGCATCAGAGAGAACTGGCTCGGTGGTGAGAAAGCCAATGTGAAGCAAACTGTCATTCCTGATACAGTTATCATTACCATAGCAAGAAGAAAACCACAGCCTCCAAACATTTATCAGTGTCCTCAGCTACATGCAGAGATAGGCCAAATTCTGAGCAGCACCGTGTAGTGCCCTGCATAGCGCAGAAGAGAAGGGCACAGGAGGTGTGAGGAGGGCTGAGAAGAGCTATCGCACAGGCAGCACATGTCGGGATAACTCATGTTTCATGATCAAGCTGGCACCATTCTGCATGGACTCCGATGGGTGACACTCACCTCACGTGTCTGGCCAAGCACAGGCTCAGGTCCATATTAAATAAACCTCCAAAGCAGAGGTGAAGGGGTACAGTAACTGCACAAAGTTCATAAAGAAAGTATGATCTGCAGCACAAGCTGCACTAACAAGAGCTACTGGGGTTAAAAGAAAGAGGGAGAACTACAAATTTAAGTCTTTACCCTGTTATGTTTACACGAGTAAATCTCACCTATTAGTTATTAGAAGTAGGTGAATCAACTGCTGGAAATCGAACAGCATACCTTTCCTTCAGATTCTGTTCACAGACATTTTGCAAATAGATGAAACTGTTCTTCGCTTTACTCTCAGCTCACGGCATACTCAAGTCACAAGCATCACTACAGTTTGGCTGATGGACACAATTTCATTTCTCCATCCTCACTGAAGAGATACTAAGATAACCAATACAACACAAGCTGGGATTTCTCATGATCAAATTCATCATTTGCCTCCTGTGGCTATTTAAGCTTTCAGTCTGCTCTTTCCTGGTTATTTACTCTAGGAACATGCCACCACTTGAATTTTCATGAAAAAGCAAATTCAAGAGATACTTGCTGCTTGATGAAGACAAGACTGTGGAAGAATGAAAAGTCTAGATAAAAGCAGTCCTTTCCAGCTTCTGGCCAATCTATCAGTGTGTTAGGATGCAGCTTAAAGATGATGGGACACTGTTCTGATATCAAGTAAAGGGCAGTGACTGAGGCTGTCGAGCTCACCATTCATAGACCATGGAGACAAGGTTACTTCCCTGTTCCTGTGGGGGGAGAAGCCAACAGAGATTACTTGGTTGGTTTGAAGTCACACGAGTTCTTTGCAGCAAAGCTGATAAACACAGATTTACCGGCACACTGATCCACTGCCACAGAGCAGAGTGCAGGGTGGCCAATCACCAAGGTCTACGGAAAAAAGCTTCCCATCCCCTTCAGAGGATTCTCTTTTTCAAAGGCCCACATGACTGGGCCAGCTAATGGCAGCAAAATCTAATCTATACAAAATTATGTTATCCATATATAAGGTTTCAAACCTCCAGAAACATGAGTAGATGTAGTGTAGGTGCCAAGCTAGGAGCATCCTTGATTTGCTAACTCTGGCAGGGAGAGAAAAAAACCCAAATGCAAATTTGTTTTTTTCCAGTGGGTTAGCATTTTCTTTCTCTCTGTGCTGGACAGACCATCTGAGCAGAGTGGAGGCAGCGCTGTTTTCAAATGTTTGTTTTTAATGAGCAAAAATTATTCTGCCTCTGCTTTGCAGGCACAGTTACAGGGTAAGACACAGTCTTGCCTGTCTGGTTAATGGCTTTTTGTCAGGACAAGTTAATACATTCCAAGAACACTGTGTTATCACAGCCACAGCATCTATGAAGAGCGCATGCCTTGAGACTTCTGGATTCATGAACAAGGGAGGGTACTTAGGCTCTTTCTTGACACACTGAAGAATGGTGGCTGGTGGGTAAAGCAGAGTTAACCTGGGACCCACCCCCAGCTCTGCCAGTACCTTCCTGCAGCATTGCCAGGCTGAAGACTTACTGGCCTTTCTGGAAAACCACCCCAGGAACTGGGATCCCTCAAACAGCACTGACTGTCACTATGCTCACCATGCAAGCTGTAACTTGGCAGCACTGCATATCTCTGGACAGTCTTTTTCTTGCCAAGGGACAAACTAATTCACACATGGACTTATGGATGCAATCATCTCCCTTTTAAAGCCCTTTTCTATCCTTAATTGTATGCACACAAGGACCTTCTATTCTCTTGAGCACATCATTGATATTAACAACTTACAAATACAGAAATAACTCCCTCCCTCTACGAAGACAGACTTTTTGCTTTTAAAAGTGGAGCATTTTGGCTTAACTTTTTAGAAAGTATTTCTTGAAATCCAACTCCATGTTTGTTTTCAAGTTACTCTCTTTCAAATAGATCTTGGGGGAGAGGGAGGATATAGAGGCTTGAACATGAGTCTCTTTAAATCCATGATGAATGGAAAACCCTCACCAGAATGTGTGAAAGGTGAAAACAGTTTAGACTTTAAAACCTGGCTGATTTGAAAGACTTCCCTAACATGAAAGTCCCTTTTCTAATAGTTAAATGTTGATGATTATTATACCATCCTACATAGTTGGCTGGAGAGGTGCACAGAGCCTCAGCAGCTAGCGCTGCTAAGAAAAAAATGCAAATGTTTACCCGAAAAATTTAGCAGATTCCCCAAGAACTCAAAGTACAGTCCTTCAGGAGACAGCAGTTGTGGTCCTGCGGCACTCCCTTCCTACACCAAAGCTCACACAGTGGCAGTTTTAGACTCTTCACTCCCTATGTATTCTCAAGCCATACATGAAACACTTGCAGGCTCAACGTCAGGGATGGAATTAGGTAGGGCAGTCACCTCCAACTTCAGGACAGCTAACACACTCTTTCCCTCCCCTGACCCCAGCAGCAGGGGTGGGCAGAAGCATTTACCAGGGGGATGCCTCTCTGGGACAGAGGGCAGGGAAGCAGCTCCCCAAACTCTACTTCTGAATGCAGAGAGATGAGCTCAACTGCAAGTGTCAGAACTTGATTTGTAAAAGCCACTCAAACATTATGAATGTATCAAACAGGGGAAAGAAGTTTTCAAATTATCCTCAATATTTGTCATCTTTGCATGCCCAGAGGAATACATTGTGCAACTCACCTTCAGTTTACAAACGGCCACACAACAGGGAAGAAAAAAATAATGAAGCATGAAATACAAAACCTGCATTTGAACTGAACCATTAAACAGTAAAGGCAACACAGCTGGATCCAGTTAAGTGCTCTTTTCCAGCTTCAGAGTACATGAGCCCAATTTAGACACTAGGGCCAAAGCACCCTCCACCCCCAAAAATAACCCTTCAGAAAGGGAAAAGGATTTAGTGTAATAAAACACATGGGCCAAATTCTCTGCTGGTTTTGGGTAGAAAGAGCTGCACTGAAGGCACTAGGTTGAAAGCGCTTGAACAGTAACAATTTGCACCAGATTAGAAGTTAACTTTTGGCAACAACAGAGGAGCAATTACAAGCAGGAATCTGGAGCCAGCTTTAGCTCTCATTTGTTCCTGTGGAAATACAGAGCAACTTCAGGGAAATTACTGGGCTAATGCTGAAGAAAAATGCTAACAGCAGCCTGCAGTGTTCTTCTGAGCCTAGTCAGAGAAACATATAGCCGAATTTTTCATTGCTGCTCTTTTATAGTCATTTACTAATTTGCACAGGCTCACAGGAAACCACTAAAATTGCTCTGTTGAAGATCTGCATTTTCGCTATCCTTTGTATACTTACAACAAACAGTAGCAAATATGTTTCCAATCATGCAAGCCAGGCAGCTAGTAGATAGCTTCTACTGTCTGTATTTTCTGTGCAAGCAGCAGAGCTTTCCTGGCATGAAGGATAGATGTCCATCTGAATCCAAACTACTCTCAGCTGCTGCACAGAAGCTAGGACAGGATCAGAAGTCTTGGGACAGCTTTGTTCTAGCCAGGAAGCATTACTATGCAACCACAACTTTAGGGAAGCCTCTTCGATATCAGCAAAAAGAAATGTCTTAGCAGGGCTGCGAACCAGGCCAATTCAGAAGCTAATGTGAGCTACCTGCCTCCAGCTCCAGAGAAGTAGATGCTTTTTTCAGATGCTGTGGTCAAATGAGGGCCAGAAAGAGCAGGTGTTTCTTCAGAGTCATTTCTATTTACTACAGCAGACACTGATTCAGTGTGAAGGGAGGCCGATGAGGCTATTTGGATCAAACCTGGTAGGAAGGCAATTGGCTCAGCCACCTGGCACACTGGGAACAGGAGCAACCTCCGGCAAGCAGCCAAACTCTCAGCAGAACACAAGGGGGGTTTTTTGGTTTTTTTTTATTGCTAGCATGGATGGGACCAGGTTGACAAATGGAGATAGCAAGGTTTACACAAGTACAAAACCCACATGCTATAGACATCAGTAGTTTCCACAGATTTTGGACTGCACAGAGCTTAGCACTTCATCTGTATCACTCCCCTGTGCTTCAGGCACAGAAGCCATTTTTGCACCTGTGCTGGGAGTTGTACAGTCTCTGGCATCACTCAAAAAGCTCTCACTTGGGCTAGGACTCCTTCCATCTCTGACTGTTAGTTGGAAACACAGCAGTTCTGGGCAACATGGCTGTGCTATTGCTGTCCCCTTTTCCTGTGGCTAGGAGCGGGTTTGGCCCAGAGCCATTCCACCGGTACGAAGCAAGCCCAAGGTGAGACAATCCTGGATAGCTACTGAGCCCAGAGCCATCTTGCACGACTGCAGATGCACAAAATGGGGTATAATGACCTGAAGAACCAGGTGCATGTTTTTATAAAAGCATATTGCTCATCTGAATTGGATCCAAAACTCTTCAACCACTTTATATTTAAAAATGCAGCTTCCCATTCCTGTAGCAAATAGCATTGCCTGCCTTTCTGTACTGCCTGTTCTTGAAGGAGATCGGATATCAGCTATCAATTGCAGTAGCAAGCATCTAATTTGACTTTGGCAGCAAGATGACAGTGTCTTGAATGCTAAATTACATCTGCAAAAAGGTCAAACCCCATGGATACCTGAGCATTTACATAATTCAAACAGCTCATCATCAGTTGCCTTTTTTTTTTCCCAAATTTTTTTTTTAAAGTACTCCAAGGCAACGATTTTGACATGACTTTCGGGAAAGTGACTTTTAGTGGGAAATGTTCTTGGGTTTGACCTTGTTTCTACAGTGTTAATTACTGTCATTATCAACTGCTTGCATCTTCAGAAAAAAAAGGCAATTAGTTGTAGGAATCAGCCCTCCCCTACAATCATTGTAATAAACCAGAAACCCCTGCCCTGGAATGAATAGCATTCTGTCATCTACCATCACCTCCCAGACCCTCCTCCCCTCATAAAATAACCTAGAGCTATTCAATAGACTGTTATATCAAACTGGCCAGCATCTCTGCTGGTGTAAACCGATACACAGTGCTGAAAGCCATGACAGAGCACACTGCTGATCAGGCACCAGACAGGAGTCCAGGAGACAGATTCATTTCTCAGCAATGCCACTGATTTCCTGGGCGACTTTTAAAAATCCTAATGCAGAAAACACTCTATAATGAAAAAGGATTTCTGTCCCCTGTTCACAGCAAGGAGCAGAGTCAGGTCTTTCAGGTCCCATTGCCATCTGTCTGATTTTTTGGATAACAGACCAGTCACTTTGCCTCTCAGTGCCTCAGTTTCCTTTCTTCTCCCCACACCAGGAAGCTCAGTCTGTGCGGCAGCACAGGCTGAACTCCTTGGATGTGCAGTTCTCCTAAGCGTACCTCATTGCTGCCAACCTATTCAAGCTTTCCTCATGGTTTATATTTTGCAGATGAATTACAGCTTTGTAATTAATCTTCCTCCTTATAACTCTATATGTTAATTACCATGATTATTTCTGGTAATTCCATTTTATAAATGCTCCTAAAAGTGTGAAGAGCTGACTGCACTATCTGAAATGAAATCTCTGTTCAGGAAATGCAATGAGGGAGCAGAGGGTGCAGGGCAGTGTCTTTAGAAACTGAGATGAAACTGTATTGAGTGCCAAGCACTTGGTTCTTCACTGGACTCCTCCTGCCCCATGGCTCCTTAGCCTAATTACCATCAATCAGAGCAGAAGCATTTTGATCTTGCTTGCTCATAAGGCAGAAATCACTGGCTAACAGACTATTCCCTCCCCCTCATGTCTCTGGGGGAAAAAAAAAAAAAAGAGAAAGTTAGCTCTGAGCAAGTACATTCATTGCTTGCTCAGGAAGGAAACTTAAAACATACATCCCAAATTCTAAACACATTGAACACCTGTGTCATCAACAAAAGAAACCCATCACCCAGCTGCCTGACTCCCTCCTCCTGCATTACTGCTTGTCATGTTATGTAGCACTTGTTCCAGTGTCATCCAGCCAACTTTAGTGGTCTCTCTTATTAGCCAGCTTGCTACTTCCCTCCCAGCTCATTTCTCCACTTGAATTCTGCCTCCCTCTATCTGAATTTCAAGGGTTGATTTTTTTCTTGTTTGAGACCTGAAAGCATGATGGAAAGACATGTTTAGGGTTAATAAGTATCTCTATCAATAGAATATTCAATCAGTATGAATAACCATCACATCTCTCCCCACCCTTCTGACTGATGATAGCTAAATTACTTCTAAATATAGCCCTTAAATCTGCATTAATCCTGTCTGCTTCAAGCGTGTTGGGTTTATTGACAGCATGAAGATATAAGCCAAGCACCTGCATGGAACACAAGCTTATAAAATAGAAAATAAGAGCAATCCAGATGAAATGCAACTTCCACTAACCTTGTCTTTTTGGTTCCACTTCTCCTCTGAAAGGTACGACTACCACCAAATAATCATTTCATTGTGGACAGCTCTGGACTTCAACCTAACTACAGAACTGTACAACAGTACCACTTCCATTCATACTATATTACTCTCTTTCCAGCTTGGAGAAAGATAACCAGAACAAGAGCTTCCTCTTAGAATACTAAGAGGTTAAGAAGAACAGTAATTTGATAAAACTTTCAGTGTCAGTTTCCTATTAAAAAGTATGTTAGTAGTTCCAGTGTATCCAAACACTACAGCCATCACAAGCAATTCACATCACAGCAGAAAACAATCCTATTTACAAGCTTTGAGGAGATCTTGGAGAGCTACTAGGCAAAAGAAGTCAATTGTTAATGACCATATTTGTTTACGTTTGACTTCACCCAGAAGGCAGCACCTTGATCAAGAGCGCAGTCTCACAGTTCTTTGCATGTGTATATAGTGAAGAACATACAACTATAGGCATTTCTTCTCTCTGCATGGCTTACAGCGCAGCAAAAAAAACAAGGAATCTTCCATGGTGAACTGACTTGTTTGGAGTAAGCCTTTCAGAATAACAATTGTAGGAGCAGGTAAGACCAGAGCCTTCAGCTCCTGGCCTTAGCACTGTTTAGCTGATACACTGTGCTTTAAGAAGTCCACAGTATGCCTATAGATACACATCCGGAGTCAGTCCTCTTTTGCTCTGGTGTAAATTACAAATAACTCCATTAACTCCTGGAGTTACATCAAAGCAAGAGGTAAATAAGGCCCTGATCATGTTCCCTCTAAGGACAGCCTGCCCATCACAGTTTGGGTTAATGCACTTTGCTGCTAGTTCTGGGCTGTTCGCCATCAGTAGTAATTGGATTGCAAGAAAGGCAGATATCTGGTTCCAAATGACATTTTTATCAATATCTCTCTGTTTACAGGTGTCTGTCATAACCTTCAAATACACTTAAATAACTCATTCATCCAAGCATTGAACATATGCTGGGAGGAAGATTCATCAAGCAAATGCACAACTACTGCTCAAGTTTTTGCCTTCTAAAAAAATGTTAATGAAAGAACCTTTCCTTGCCTGAAACTGAGAGGCAGCAGTCTTCACAGAGTAAGTGGGGCTGGTGAAACAAACATTCAGCCCAAAAATATTTTTAATTTTTTATTATTTTCAGCAGGAATTGTTATTAGAGCTTTTCAAAAGAAAAAACTCCACTTTTCTGGAGAGGTCATTGTTTCTTTACAAAACAGTATTATTTTAGATTCACACCTGCTACTGCAGTACCCTGTGAACACTGTAGCTCAGTTCCATCACATGCTCACTGCATCATAAGGCTAAATAATGACCTCTATTCAATATATAACCTCCACATTTCATCTCTTCTGGATTCTGATATGGAAAGACAAACCTACCAAAATTCAGAGCCAAACCTTTTAGCCTCTCCTGAACCAGAGAGAATTAGACCTTCTGGTCCCCAGCCTGTTTAAAGACCTAGTGAACCTAGACACACCTGCAACTGAACTTCCAGTCCAAACTTCAAGTCTACCAAAACAGCCCTCAGGCCAGCACAACCTATACAGCAAGGCCTTATTTTCTAAATTAAGCTGAAAGTGATTTGTTTGCAGTTCCTTAGTCCTTATAACTGTTCTGACTGCAGGAATGCTGCATGCTCCCTTAAAATATAGAGCAATATTTTTTCCACCATTTAGTTATTTTCTGTCTAATATACAAGTCAGGTAGAACAGCATGAATCAAATCTAGTAGTACCAGTCACTCATAGCATTGGCACCTTCACAACCAATACTCAGAGTGGTTTTATACATGTAAAACAAGGGATAAACCCTCATGTGCACATCTAAGCCTTCCAAATACTGAATCATACAAATCGTATTGTGGTACTCAAATGGTTAATGACCACAGTCTTCAACTCTCCATGCGACAGAAAAAGCACCATTGCATCCACTCTACAATTATACACCAAACTGCACAGGACATGCCATTTGTTCAAGACTATGGGGAGTCATGGCAGGGTCCCAGTTCCTCGACGTCCCCAAGCTTCCTCCCTGCATTTCAAGTGCATGCAGCAATACTTTGAATTAACGTGACAGTAGTCTTGTCTCTACAATTTTTAAGAGACTCACTGTCAAAAAGGCTCAAAGTTAGCACATAGTTAAATGCTTTCCTGAAGAGTCACCTAATATCCTGATAAAGGCTGCTGCATGATTCCACCTTGAAGGGAACAGCTTACTCCTACATCACTGACAAAAACAAAGCAATTCTGACCTCAGAGGTTGTGCAAGCCTTTCTTATTTCTGATAAGCCTCAGTGCCATTTGAAAGAGCTTTTCAGAGTGTTTGTGACACAGTGACTACATAGGACGTATGCAGGAGAAAGACACCTTCTATCTCTACAGCTGACTGCGCTACTTCTGCTTTATTGGAAGCTTCAGTTCCTGTAATCAAATGATTACTGCTTTCATTGAGCAAAACAAGGCAGACTAAATCCTCACAATTGCAGGCAAGAGATGCAAAGAGTTAAAGGGCTCAAAAACCAACAAGTCAAATTCAAATATACATTAAGAAAGTCTCATGATGTTGGAAGGAGAACAGGGAATCCCAGCTCTTGGATTGGCATTGCAAACTCCCAAAGCACAAACAAGTACAACTGCCACATTTGGCACCGCTACATGCGATGCTGATAAAATGCCAGGTTTAGACAACATAATGCTGCCAAGCCCACTCAGCGGAGCACATGCTCACTTGAAGAATAGCCCCATCCTCAAAATGCTGATTCCTCAAACATTCTAGCCTCCGCAAACTCATTTCTATTTATTTTGCCTTGCTAATGACCTAACAAATTAGAAAGAGGCTTGTGTGTGTCAGATTAAAGCTCTATGATAATGTCTTTAATGTTTTACTTTAATATTAAATTTAATTAGGACAGCAAGGAGGTGGTGAGGGGGGAGGACTGAAACCTGGTAAGCTCCTTTTCAACATCTGAATTGGAATGGCTTTTAGCCAGATGAGCAATTACTCCAACAACAGACAGAGACAACCCATGCATGCGAGGCCCATATGCTCCCGCCTAGCCCCAGCAAGGAGCGCTGCGAAGTTCTGTCACTTCCCACTGTTCTCCAAGCAGCTCCAAGAGGCACCCCATGCTCACAGCACCAACCTCTCAGAGGACAGGGATCTCAGGAAGAAGACAGCCACCCCCAAACCTTTCTGTCCCTCTAGCTTTCAAAGTAGCTGCCAGCTGCCAAGCATCACTTGCAGTAGGAGGTAGGGACAGAAAGCTTCAGGTTTCTGTGATCTCTCTCTGCTCTAGCTCAGTGGGGAGGATGTGCTCAGAGTTAAGTACACAACCCTCAGAGCCAGCTTCCTTCAAAGCCAGGCAGCAGGGCAGTCAGCCTCAGCTGGGACAAATAGGCCACCATGCTGGGGTGAAGTGACATGACTGAATGCCCCCTTGTGAACAAAAAGGATAAAAAGCAGCCCTTATGAAGAGCACTGCTAGAGCTCCTTGCAGCAACACAGATCGTAGCATTGATGGCACTACAGAAGAGCTCCTCTCTAGAGAGGTCCCAAGCCCCTGCGCTGTTTACACCAGCACTGACAGACATGTCCTGGTGACCCAAGTCACCCTGCCTCTGTGCAGACAGGTAGCTGCCCTAGGAAAAAGGGAGCTCCCCAGCCAGGCTGGCAGCAGCTCACGTCCTTCACACTTGCTCAAGGTTATGCAGCTTTAAGTCTCCGTGACATCCTTGCTGTTCTGAAGTACTGCAAGGTCCTGTCCTGCAGAGCACTTACAGCCACACAAGGGCTCCTATAACTCAAACCCTGTCACTGCCATCAGGGCAGCAGATGACAAAGCTGTACGTGGACAATCACACATGAGGTACTGCTTGATCCGCTGAAGTTTAACTGCGCACATGCTGCTAACATGTTGCACTAGCGCAGTAAAGCCACTCTCTCACGGATTAAGCTAATACTACTTAGTAACTGATGCCCATCAACCAACTGGCAGTTCACTGAGGGGCTGTGGTCCCTGCAGTTAACGTAACTGCTTAAGATACAGACACACACTGACAGCTATAGTAGTCTGATCACTTCCAAGCAGCAGGGAAAGAGGCTCAGAAGCCCAAGTCTCACATACGCCCCAGGAGGCAGAGGTCTTCAAGTCTTCTGCCTTGACTGTAACCACATCATGAGCCAGATTCCCAATCTCTCCTTTTTGAAAAAGTGTCACCACAGTGATTCTCTTTTAAAAGCACCTCATGTTCCCAGTCCATATGAAACTAGAACAGCTTGCATTAATAGTAGCTGTTGCATATTTCATTTACACAGAGCCCTTTGTCCAAGGATTACAGACTTTCCAAAACTTAATTAATTAAGCTGTAACCCCCCGCCCTCCATAAGGTGCATTAAATTCTCTGTCAGCATTTTTAGACTAAAGTACTATTTTATAGCAGTTATTAATTGGCTGTAGGTTTCAAGTTCCTCACCCAGGGAAAGATTCAATTCCTGCCTTTCAAGCACAAAGCTTAAAGTCAGGATTTTCGGGGCTTCTAGTTTCAGGTTCTGCCATTGATTTGCTTTCCTGACATTAGACATGTAATTACTGCTTATCCAGCCAGCTGCTCCCTTGGGGAGGCAGAGACATGCAGTAGATACCCAAAGGATGAAAAAATGGGTACCCAAGAACAATTGGCAATGTACCTGCTGTAGCCTCTATGTCTGAAATTAATTGTTCAGGACTAACTTTTCCTTTGGATGGTCTGACATCTTGTCGCAACAGCTTGCCTTCTCATTGTGCAGGCAAGCTTCACCTTGTCCTTCTTGTCTTGATTTGCCTGCAAGGCCATCGCATAACTGGAATGTGATTTGTCCCAATGTTCTGGGCTAGAAGACACAGATACTACAAAGCCTCTTGGGTGACTCTGGTCCAGTCTAGTCCCCTGATGCCACTCGATAAGTTTCCAGGGGTCAGGCTTGACTCTTGCTGTACAACACCCAGCACGCTGAGGGCCCAACTAAGATCAGGCTCCCTAATGCCACTATCACAACTACACTGAAGTTTCCTACTTTGTCTCCAACTCCCACCCGTACCTTGTGCTTCTTTTGCTCCTCCCCACACCAAAAGCCTTCTTACCCATTCATATTGCTAAATCTGAGCAGAAAATCAAGGCAGTCCAAACAAACAGCACAAATCAACCCTCTTATTTCACAGTGCTCCAACCTCACATCACAGAAGAGGACAGAAAAATCCAGATCATTAGAGCAGTGGCCATTTCACAGCTACGCACACAATCCTTTATATTGTGCAGGGCTGTGGCTATGGCCTTACAACTCCAGCTGAAGGGGATTTACCCACGCACAGCTGAGAGAGCTCATATGCCTCAATTCCCCCACCCCCCAAGGATCCATAGATTATGCTAACTTTTCAAAATATTGCCAGATCCTCAGATGGTGTCTTTGTGACCTGTGTCACAGTAGAAGTATTCTTTAAAAGTCCCACTGCTCTCTACAGGGGATAGAGGGTATACTATGGGAAACAGATACCTCTATTTTTGTCTCCATTGCAAGAGAAGCAAGCAGATCATTTTCAGGCCTGCTAGGGAAGTGGAATCCACAGACCTCCTAGGGATCTGTCTATGCTAAAATGACTGCAAAAGAGAGTTGTGATCGCAGAGAGAACATCTATTGGCATCTGGACATAACAGACTGGGAAAAAGACTACCGAACAGCTGGAAAAGGGACTGCCTAGAAAAAAAAAGAAAAACACACCAATTGAGATAAAGGGTACTCTGAGCAGAACAAGCCTCCCTCACCTTTAATCTAACTTGTGTGGCACTGGGCCCCACAGAGTAAATGGTTTCATGTCAGAGTGTTGCCACTGGGCTCAGCACAAAGGGAAACAGGCTGATGTGCAGAAGTGGAGTCCCTGCTTTCTTTTGACCCAGCCAAACAGGCCCCCCACTTACTACATAACCTTGTACTCAGCTCTCAATAGCTAACTGCCATGATGAAGAGATGCTACGCCGCTGGGAAGAAAAGGGTTATGAGGACAGGGTTTAAAAATAAATCAACTTCTGTGTTGTTTTGGAAGCAATCTATGAAAAAGATTTGGTTGTAAAAGGCATTGTATAAATGGAGGCACTATTATTGTTTGACAATAAAAAAACCAAACAGTTTTCTTATATTTGCTTGGAATAAAACCATTTTGCAGATGTCTTCAGACAGGCTTTTTAACTCCTTTCCGCATCTTAATTTTCCCTTTTAGGTTTTATTACATTTAAATTAAAACTATGCCTGTAAGCAGTCAAGGGCAACTTTTAACAAGTCTATCATTGCTGAACTTTTCACTGCTCATATCACCTTTGCTCAGGAGCCTGTAAACAAAGCTTATTCCTTTTCTGATACCCCTCCTCCTCTCTGCTTAAGCAGGAATGCTTCCTCCACCCTTTGTGCTTCCAAAGAAACTCCTTCCCATGGCATATTACTGCTCTAATTACTCATCACAACAGAAGAGTCAAAAGCCCCTCTGCATGTTTATCCAGAACAATGCTCTTTAGGAAACAAACTCTATCCCAAAGAGCTAGAATGCAAGGAATAACATACAACAGAGAAATAAAGGTACCTTTTTCACTGGCCAGTTTAGATAATAGAAATGGTCAGGAAGAGTGAAGCCAATAAAGAACACCTCTTCCCAGTGCAAAATTTAAGCTTCAAGAAATCATCTCGGAACAGAAAAAGGTTTCTTAAAATACCTTAATAAAGCATCTTAAGTGATCTGTGTTATTAGGTTTCAACAAGAATTTGGTCAGTAGTTTTGGTTACTACCAAAAGAGACTATCCTCCATCATCCTCTTTTTCCTGCAAGCACAACTGGTCCTGCCTCCATCAACAGCAGTGCTTAAGTACTTAAGAAGTTTTCTACTGATTTACATTTTCTGAAAATCAGAACCAGGAACTACAGTGTTGGACAATGTCTTCATAAGAGTCAATAAATGGGACTGCCCCACAATAGAGATTATGGATAGGCTGAGGTTTCCTGAGCTTAATTCGCTCAGAGACTCCCAACATAGAATAAAAATCATCCCGTGTCACAGCAGTGCTGGCAACAGCAGACACATGAGGAGACAGTCAGCTGTAGAGTGTGTTCACTGCCTGAACAGCCTCTCCCCTACCTCCTCTGGGACAGAAGAAGAAAGCAGCTTTCTTTTCTGAGTATTGCTTTGAAGTCGCCTGAGTGCAACTGTTCAGCAACCCCTTTAAAATGAAAACTGCATCTAAATCACCACAGCACACTAAGAAATACCAACAGGAAATACCTCCATAGAGATTGTCTTCTTGCTCTTGCACCTTTGTATTTTCAAGGTTCTTCACTTCAGTGGGGGCAGCTGCAATTGCTGCAGGCCAAATTAATGTGGCATGTTAAAGAGGAGATCAGCACACCTGCTCTCTAATAAAGATTTTACTTCTGTTGCTCTATTTATTCTTGTTTCACTCAATCTAAAGTAAATGCTATGCAGACTCAAAGCTGCTCTTTGCTTATGGGGAAACAGTGAGAGCCCCCAGGTACATCCAAAGCACAGAATTAGGTAAATAATTAAGTTACCTCATATACTCTCAGTTAATTCCCATGTCTGGATTTAGTTTATATTTTCTGTGTTGAATATGTCTTGTTACATTAGCTATAACTATTCCATTAAAGTAATCTTCATACTGTTTGAGGGTTCTCTTGATTAACAAAGTTTCCTGGGATGAATTCTCCCAGGACCAACACATGTCAGGAAGAAGAGATGCTTTTGTGTATTCAGCACTTATTTCCTACAGATGCAATGCCAGGTCTGTGAAGCTACAAACATCTCAGTCACAAGGACAGACTTCATCTAACAAAAGGTTCAAACAGCCCTTGTAAAGGAAGCCAGCCCATTTTGCTCAGCACAGCCTCATCACCTGAAAATTTAGGAGAGGTGCTTCACAACACATGCAAGCTGTCAAACATACTACAGCCTGAATTACAAACAGCACTTTGCTGCCATCAGAGGGAAGTGCATTGTGCATTTTTGGGCTCACCTACACAGGTATACTAACAAAACCATTTCCCAGCTATTCTGAAAGAGAGCCCTCACAGAGCTGTTTTCAAATATGCAGCCTAGAGTACCTTGCTTTGCAGTACCCACAAGAATGTGTTTCCCTACCCAGACAAATGCTGACACATGTAAAATGATAGTACAGAGCTAGTTCAAAGCTTGTCAGTAGCATAAGTAAAATTTAGTTTTCCTGTCCCAAAGACTAAGGGCCAGGCAAGGACAAACTGTTCCTGCAAGGGACCGCTCCACAAGCCCTAACAATTGCTTACAGCCTAAGTCAGCTTTGTAACAGGGACCGCTTCAGGACAAGAGCCTTGTCGCTCATCACTCACCTTAACCATGCTGTCCTTATTTTAAGTGCCTCTGAAATGTGCATGAGTGTCTATGCCTCCCCCAAGTCTGATTTCTGTTCACAAATGAATTAAGTGTTCAAGCTTTGTTTGAAGATGCTGTTATGATCTTTATTGGGATGTGTTTCCACATTACAGCAGTTCTCTTGAACATTTTCACATGTATTTGTAAACCTATATCCAGTGTACCACAGGCACTCCTGGAATAAAAACAGAAGTACACCATCTATATACAGAACAGCAAGATTTCAAAATATGCTGAAGAAACATAATGCTGGTAACCTATGATTTTAGCCATAAGAGGTAACCAGCAGATGTTAAGATGCAGCTTGAACAAAGTGAGATTCTCCATATGGCTTCAAAAACCATCTTATTTGCATGTTTCTATGCAAGCTGAAATGCTCATCAGGGATTCTTTCAGATGCTCCCACCTTTCCCCTCTCCAAGCCTCTGCCACCCGAGTAAGCCAAACTGCACTGCTAGCTTTATTTCCCATTTATAGTGGAAGAACTTTCCTTTTTTTCCAGTTCTCCAGTCTAAACTGGAATTCAGGCAAGCAACATCTTAATGCAGAAAATTATGAAGACGGACTCAGCATTAGGCAGTTGTTTCAAATCCAAACCCAATTTAAAGTTTATCACTAAATAATACCTGCATTGCCACTTGTGTCCTGTGCCCCCTGCACTGCCAGGGAGTGCTTCACACAGCTAAAACGAGGTTTGCTCTGTGTGTTGCGTTTGCTCAGCACTGATTTAGAGCCCACGACAACACTCACACCTCTCACTAACTTTAATGGTCAAAGACTCTGCTCCTCATTCAGGGCTCAGAAAAGATGTCCTCAATAAAACTGCAATGACCCCATTATGCATCCAGGGGATTTTTAGGAGGCCTGTCTTTGTGCTCCCCCCCCCAAAAGACAGGACAAGTCTATTGCTCTTCCTCCTTAACTCTTTGTTAACTTATGCCACCAATAGACAGCCATTTGCCCTGTAAGCTAAGAAAAGATTCACACTGTAAATAAAAAGATACAGTATTTATCAAGTTAAACTAAGTACAATGAATGAACAGCACTAGAATGTTAGCTGTAAGTAAATAACAGCATCACCAGTTCATCATTTTGACTGGAGGGAAAAAAAAATAAGAAAGAATATGAGCCATAGTCAGCAGATTGTTTTGATGACAAACATTAACTCTGAAAGGTTTTGGTTATTAAGAGTTGCAGCAGCTCAGCGTGGAGGCTTGTGCTGTTTACTTTGCTTATTAACACTTGGGGTGCATGTTTGGAGAGGGTGCCACGGTGCACACATACTAACAACCCTGTAATCTACTCAAGCAAGGCATCCCTGGACACTGTTCAAGAACTGCAGAGAAAAAAAGTATCTCCTAGCAGAGCCAGCAGACTTGCCAGGGACATGTGCCTGGCAAACAGGTACTTGCTCAGCAAACCTAGCAGCACACGCGCTCCTCAGGAGTCACCCATTGCTTTGCATTTATTCCTGCATTACGAGCACACTTGAGGCTTAAAGATTTGACTGCAAAGCTTGAGGTGATATAGACAATTTTCATCATTAAGTTACTGTTTTTCTCTGCATACATAAATTACTGCTAACCTCCCCACAACATACAGCAACCTCAAACAAGAAGTCAGGCCTCACAGGAGAGATGCTGTGGGAAAACACAACTCCTGCAAGATACCAGCAGCTCGCACAGGGACCAGCACCACCTCCAGGGGGGGAAAATGCTCCTAAAGTAAAAACAAAGCATAAAACATATCTTTACTTTACATTTCAGAAGAGCTGCCTGAGACACCTCCTGCAGACCTTGCAGCGTCGCTCGATAGCACCTCAGGGCTTGGAAGCTTCTGGAACCAGCCGTGCCCCGCCCCGCCCGCGCGGGGCTCCGCCCCTTCCTTTCCCGCCCCTTTTCTCTCCTCTCCGTCTCTCTGTCAAGCAGTCGCACCTGGAGCCGCCCCTGAAGCCACACCTGGAGCCAACACCTGAAGCCACCCCTGAGGTGTGTCAGCAGCGAGGGCCACCAATGCACCTCAGGTGGGCCATGGCGGGCGGGGGGCAGCTGCAGGGAGGGACCCCTCCGAGGCGGGCCTCCTTCTGTTGTTTGTCAGTTCCATTATAGGATTTCAAACCTCACTTTTTTCCTTAAAAAGAAAAGATGGTTTTACTTATTTATTATCTTACCTGTCTTGATAATTTCCTCCTTAATTGTCCTCTACTCAAATCTGTCTCTAATTACAAAAGGGTTGCACTTTAATCCCACCCAAATGTAATTCTAGCCCACACCAGTCCGATATTATCTAGTTTGCACCAAAGCCTTTATCTATGGCCGTGGAGGGAGGGCAGAGAGGAAGGGGCAGGGTGTCTCTTAGAGCTGGCTCTCTGGCAGGTCGGCAATGGCTTCCTGTTCTCGCCCATTTGTAGGTGCCAGGAGCCAAGCTCCGCTCCTGGAGCGGCTGAACCTCCCTCAAGAAGAAGCCCCTTCAGGTGAAAGCTGGGGTAAGTCTGTGTGTCTCTTTTTGGGGTTCAGATGATAGTTCTACTGTCTGCTGATATCAGTTGCGGTCTATATGAAGAAGCCATCCTAGAGTGGGCCTTGTTGTACGCCCTTTAGGTTGCAAAAATATTTATTCATACCAGCCGTTTTTCAGCCCACAGATGGGAAGCTGTGAATCACGTATTAAATCTTAGTGCAGAGCTGAATGGAGAGCACACTCAAGGTTTGGTTCTCTGCTTTTTTTTCTTTTTTTTTCTTTTTTTTTTTTTTTAAAATGCGTGTGGAGTTCAGATATTTTTAAGTGCTTGTCTAATTCATAGTTTTTTGCTGGGTAGGATTTTCCAGGCACTGGTAAGAGCAGGTTTGTGGTGTTGCACAGTCAGCTGGCTGCTTTTGGTGTGCTTTCACCGGGCAGGGGTGTGCAGCCTTCTGCAGGCTGCCCACACAGAGCAAGTGCTCACCTAGGGAAGGTGGAGCTGTCCTGGTTAGCAAAGACTGGACAGATGGGCCCATGCTACTTATCTCTTTCCAGGTAGAAAGAGAGCAGAAGGGGTCTCCAAAAAATGTAAATGTTCTGTGGAGTTTCTGCCCTGTTCCTGATGGTGGTAGTGGTGAGGCACTGAACTGGGGCTTGGTGGCCATCTCTCTGTACCCAGCAAGCTCTCTGGGTCTGGCTCATGGGGTAGCAGTTGTATCTTAACTGTGGAGTGAGGGTGTCTCAGTCCTAGTTGTAGCAGCTTGTGGCATTGTGACCTGAAGGTGCTGGTTCAGATGGTGGCTAGTGTGTGAGAGCAGCTGAACCAAATCAAAGTTTAGGGAGTGTTGTCCAGGTATGTGATACTGAATTATCAATGTCTGTATATGGGTAGAAGTAGTGACCTAGAGCAAAAATGCAATATAAGCAAATCCCTAGCAATTCCCAGATGCTTCTACTGGCTATACCATTTATTGTTATGCTTCCAGGCCGAATCCCGCTTCCACGCGTGAGCTCCATTTCCGCCTGCCCTCATGAACCTGCTTCAGCATTATAAACCAAGTGCTGTGACCCTATGTGGGACCTGCTGCCATGAGTCTTCTCCCTTATATGGAATTTCTGTAACTTCTCTCCTGAGTCTAACATGAATGAAAACACGAGCAATCTTGTGAATAGGAAATGTGATGCTGCATGGTATGTTTTTAGCACTCTGCATCAGGGATTAGATGTACAACTCCTGTTGCCATAGCTTTCATCCCTCTGAGACTTAAACGTGTCACGTAAGCTGAATGAGGTACACAACCAAAGCAGGGGGGGAGAGGTATGCAACAAAGAAGGGAGCCACAAGCAAAGCAGGAATCCTTTCTTTTAATTTCAGCCTCATGATTCAACATTTATGATGTCAATAATTTTAAGCTGTAAACAGCAAGCTAACAAAAGCCATGTGTGGGAGGGAGTTACATCTGAGCTCAGGATGAGTGGCATTTCTTGCGATCACTAGTCAAGCCTACTTCAAACCTCATTATGGACTCTTATTAGCACTGAGAGCCTTCCCAAAGGAGGTGCCAATACCAGAACAGACCAACAGTCCCTTTTAGTTTCCCTGTGCAGTGGCCAATGCCTGAGTCTGGGTAGCAAAGGTAGGAAATTGTTCCTGATTCACACAATCATTCACAGCAGTCCCTAGTGTGCACTGCTAGAGGAGGTGACAATAAATGGGAAGGTGTCTGCAGGAGTTGGTTCATTTTGTTTTCTTCCTCTGTGGAAGGTAAAGGGGGAAAAGTTACGTTTCAGTCAAGGAGGCTTCCTTGGGAACCTTGCAGAGATGAGTAACAAATTGTTCTCTTTGACAGTGTTTGTAAGAGGTGCCAATCCACATTTGGGCTGTTAAGTAAGCAAGCAAGCAGCTGCTCAGTGCTGGTATCCTGGGTGGCTTTCATTTTGCTTGGAATAAGAAGTCAGTCACAAAAAAAGGCAAAAACAAAAGGAAAGGAGAACCTGAAGGAAAAATCCCAGTGACTCTGAATAGGTGGAATAGCTGTGACAAAAGGAAAGGGCAGAATTTATTTTTCATTTGCTGGCAAGGAAACAGCCAGAAAGCAGCTATGAAGTGTGTAGCAAGTACAGGTGGACCGAGGCTGTGGGCTCAAGAGGCCCATGGGCCTGGTTACAAAGGTGGGGGAAGGCAGGGGATGGAGGCTGGGTGCAGACTGATGGGAGCATGCTCCAAATGTGCTGTAAGGGTGCATTGCTGGTTACCTCTAGAACCATTCATCATGGGTGCTGCACTCCAGCTGTCCCTTCTGCCCTCTGCAGTTCTTTGGACCTTTCTTTGAGGTCTCTTTCTGTGACAAAAATGTGTCAGGGCCAGCAGGCAACCTGTCTAAAAGCCTAAGGGTCAAAGGAGTTAAAAATCTGAGATGTCTTTGGGGAAAAGATAATAATGAAAGTGATGAGGCTCAATTGCCTTCGATCCATTTGCCTTTTAATTCCATGATAATGGGCACCAATTAGCTTATGGAAACACTCATGTTTGAAATATTCACTGGGATGCTATAAAATTGGCTACAATTTGTCTCATCTTTTTAGGGGGAGGAGGAATCTAAGGAAAGGGTTGTGTTTCTTTTAAATGTCAAAAAAAAAAAAAAGGCAGATATTATAGTGTCGTGTTTCCACTGTTCCCAATATATTTCTCCCCAAATCAATGTCATCTTTTGTAGATACTGCTTCCCATCCTAACAGCTCGATCCCGAGGCAAAGTATCACAGCTTTATTGGCAGTGTGGGTGTGGAGCTTTAACTGCATTTTATTTATCTCATTTGACGCAGGACTCCATAATGCGGAGCTGAGGAGGAAAAGCAATTATTTCCAAGTTTTGAGAGACTGGTTTCTTGGACTCTTAAGTGAGCTGCCTTTAGAAAGCGATGTCCAGTAGTTGTATTGGCCAGGTAGCAGAGATCTTCTAGTGTAGTCCATTTTTTTCTTTCCAAAATTAAAAATATACCTGGAAAATGTTCTTGCCAAAGACTTTCTACTGATGGCCTCATGTCACCTGTCACCTTGCTGTTGCAGAGAAGTTGTACATTCTTCTAGTTGGACAGCAGTTGCCTGAATTCAGGTCTCAGACAAACCTGTGAGGGTTCATCTGAGATAGTGGTGGTGGAGCTCCAGGATTTGTTCCTTTCCTTCAGCAAAAGTCATGGCTGGCCATGGTGTCAGCAGAAAATGTCACTTTGAGAGGGTCTTTCTCTGGTGAGGACAGATTGCCTCATTCCTTAATAATAGAGAGAGCTGCCCAGAGGACCAGCCAGCCAAATTCCTGTGAACCTCACTTGAATTGAATCTGTGATACGTTTTATTTGTATTTTTCATGCAATTTCCTAATTTGGCTCCCTCTAGCCTTGGGCTGGTCTCCCTATTACAGTATTTAATTGAAATAAAATATGTGCAACACCTGTTACATTTGGACTCTGAGCTCACCTGGGGTCTCTGCCACAATATAAATAATAATAGCTTCAAATTATATTTTTGAATTATTTGCTTTACACTTCTGTAACACTGCATAATTGAGCAGGGCTGTATATAGGTTGTGTTTCTGGTACAAGAAATGGCAATTGCGCAGGGTAATTCAGTTTTTAATAAGATGGTGGAAGACTGCATGAAGGAAATGTCACAGTGTTCAGCTGTTTGTATGTCTTGAGCAAATGGGCTCCAATTTACTACCATGGCTCAGAATCAGGAGTTACCACTCCTAAACAGAGGTGCCCCTCATACATCTATCTTCCCTGCTGCTCCTGCCTTTTGAAATGAAGCTCTGGCTGTCAAACGAGGAGGCTGTGAACTAGGGAGGGGGAAACATGTACCTCATTCCAGTCCTCCCCTCCCCAGATAGCAACCATGCTCAGGCAGGCAGAGTCACCATCCACTGTCCTAATTGAATATTTTGTTTTCCCTTCACTGCAGCTTCATTTTCAGATACCAGTGACAAACAAGAAACTGCAGCATGTGCATATTTACACCTTGTTCTCATCTCCTGGTGGCTCTTGTGCCCGAAGTAAATGCAGCAAAGGAAGGTGATAATAGAGCTACCGATTAACCAGCCCTGTGTGATTGACTGAGGTACAAGCTGGGTGGAACAGCAATGCTGGCAAGAAGCTTCCCCCACTCCCCTCTTCCAAATCATATATTTTTCAAGTTCACATCAATTACTTGCATTTCCAACTGGATAAACTTGAATGAGAAGGCTTTCTGTAATCTGCTGACAAGACAGTGAAGCACTTTTTGTTAGCTCTTCCTGATGCAATCTAAATTGGGTGTTTGCAGGAAAGAAATCTAGCGTGGAGCTAGAAAAGATTAAAAAACTGAAAGAAAGAAAAGGAAGGAAAGTTATTAAGTTAGAGCCTGTGTTAAGGTTCTAGTTCTGGCCTCTTGTGCAGGGAACATATTCCTTTTTGAGGATACAACTGAATAAGGTGTAAATATGCTTGTGAAACAAAAGATGCCTGTGTGCTTGTATGGCTGCTTCTGGTGGAAGTCCTCTGAAGACTGGAAGCACCAAAGAGAATCTTCTTGCTAACAGGATCTTAGAAACGGGCGTGGTAGAAGAGAGCAGGCATCTGCATCCCCTGACATGGCATTCACCCTTTTGGAGGGGGATCCCTACTGGGAGAGAGACCTCACAGACAACCCTGCTACGGACAAAAGCAGCAGTCAGCTTTAGCAGTCAGCCATGAGATGTGGGTCCAGGCCTCACTGGTTCTCCGGCTCACAAGAACGTCTTGGTTTTCCTAAGGTCTTGCGTCCAGCAGCCATGAGGTTTATTTTAATGCTACAGCCTGTTACTGTGTACAGGGAATGCATTGTGCTCTGGGTGTGTGTGCACATATAGATGTGATGCAAACTTGCACATCCATAGCAAGCTGTGTGGGAGGCACTAGCATGTTCTTCATGTAGAAGCTCTGGTTAAGATGGTAGTTACCAGCTGAACTGTAAGCTTCCACAGGCCTCGACCACCCAATAGAAACCTCTGGGAGATCTGCACAAGTCCTGTTAATCTCTTGATGGCTTTAAGCAGCAGTAAATATCTGTGCTATCTGAACATGTTACATAGTTCAATAGCAAATAAAATTTCCTACCTTAAGGAGCTTGGTATTAAGATGGATGGGAGATGAATTAGGTTTTTGTAACCAGGCAGCTCTGTTTCTAATTTCCCTGTGCTTTACGCAGTGGGCTGCTCCCATGGCTGCTCCTGTTGCCACTCCAGTAGTATCAGACTTTGTGAGAGGTGTTTTGCACATAACCATTTCTGTTTTCTTTGTGTTTGGTATTAAACACTCTATCTGCTTTTGTGCTGGGGAATTTTGACTTGCAGGCTGGTGTAGAATAAAGTCTGGCAGTAATGGGTAAATATTGTCTGGCTCACAGTTATGGTAGACCAATTTACAATAGAGCTACTATTTCACTGTATCATGTATGTGTGCATTACATTATTATCACAACACACAGGAAAACAAAGACTGATCTTTTGCCATAGATATGGTCTTAAATATGATTACTTTAAAATACTAATAGAGATGAGTGCGTTGGAAGACCAGAAATGTTGCTGCTAAAGCACTAAGCTGGGCAGAACAGAACCAAGATTCAGTTTCCAGATCTGCTGCACTATCCTGGGAAGCATTATTCTGTATTGCTTAATGTCTGTGCGCAGCTTTCTTCTTTCTAAAACAGGACTGAGACTTTGTACCTTTCACATGTGTTGAATATAGTGAATGACAGTCCATGTACTTTCATGGAAAATAGTTCTTGTCAAAATGACCTGGTTTAGTTGTTTGAGGTTATAAATTTGGTCAACAGTGGTAACAGCAGAGCTATAAAAAGCTTAAACTATTTTAAGGTGTTTGGCTGCAAGCTGTATGATATTCCGATAAAAGTTGGTTGAACACACAGTAAATGCCTAAGAAGTGTGGAATGGGGATTTTTTTTTTCTAGTGCAATTGCACAGAAAAATGATAGCAAGGCTAAAACTTTAGGAAGGACCATAACATATTTTTATGCTAGTTCAGTCTTCACTGGGCTCTTTACCCTCTCTGCCAAGGGGAGTAAGCAGGGCTTTGTCATGCACTGGACAGGACAAGGGGTTGGAACATCAGAAGCCAGATTGAAAATGCATACTGCATTCAGAAAAACGCTTGTGTTAGGTTGCAGTGAATCTCATGCTTCCTGGGCTTCTAGGTTTAGCATGATTACACTTCCTAAAGAGTTTGCAGTATTAGGAAGCTTGGCATTAGCTTCTTTCTTGGCCTAAAATCTCCTATAGTCCATACTTGTGTGAATTGCTAGCAAAGCAGGATAGGATTACTCTGTTACCAACAAGGTCTGTAGCAAAAAAAGTCTCTTTGACCATGGGTTTAGATTATTTGTCTGCCTTTACTGTCATTCCCTGTTTGTGATTATCCCAAGGTGCTTGTGCTGAAATAAGGTGCTGTGAGAAGCAGGAGCAGGTGATGGTGTGAAGAGCACCTGCTCCTCCTGAAAGTAACGAAGGAGTTTATCTGGGATTGAGAACTATGGAGTCATTCCTCTAGGAAAGAGGATGGAGAGAGACTCCATAAGAAATTTGCTGCTCTTTTTAAGTGAAGACAGTTGTAGAAGTTCTAGGAGACAGGTATGTTGAGGGATGAGGCAATGGTATCTGTTTTACCTTTGTGGATTGATGCTGAACTATTAATTGCATAAGAAAAGCTGGGGGAAAAGGGACTGAAATGCTGGAATTCTGAGTTCTGATAGATGCTCTGCTATCTTATGTTCAGGCTTTTAGCAAAGTAAAGAAACTGAGATAAGGTATGGGAAAGTGGGTTACAAGGTGCCCAAAAATACTGCCTTGTATGTGCACTTTTAACTGGGATTTTGGGTTTAATGCTGGATGTTTTTAACTCAGCAATGTAGTAATGTGTTTCTAGAGGCAATAAAACTAATGCCTTAAACCCAAACCTTTCACTGAGTGTAAGTCAGGAAATACTGCAGAGGAGCTACCTCTCAGATGTAAAAATAATATGAGGGCAAGAGAGAACTGGCACTAAAGTGCCTGAAGTTATTGGAGAAGCCCAGGTTTGAATCTAAATTTAGATCTTGCTTGGGCCTATTCAGAATAGGTCATCATTTTCATATTACTGCCTGAAAAGGACCTCAGTTTATATGAATGGGTTTCTTATTGTGTAGCAAGTAGAAAAACTTTGGAGAAAGGATTGTTGGAGCGTGTGTTCGGCAAGTGATGCATCTCCTTTGTCTTCTACTGGCTCCATCAACATGAGATGAGAAGGTATGCACTGTGACAAGGTCACTTGTGCTGTTAAAACAGCAGTGTTGTCAGTAGCACTTCAGAATTTTAAGAATTGCTGTGGTTCCTGCAGTTCACACAGCAGCCTTGGCTTAAAGCGTTACTCTGGGCTATTAAACTCTCTATTGAAGCCTTGAAAAGGCTTTGAGCCTTGAAAAGATTTGAGTGCTTCAGATTCATCAATGCTTGGTGCAATGTCTCTATAATACTCCAGGCTCAGTGCATGGGGACAAAGCAGGTGCACCAAAGGGAAGATGTTTCTAATGTCTTTTTTGCATGGCAAGGTGAATGAAGTGGATGGGAAGGTGTGTAGCTTTCCCCTTTTAGCATGAGTAGCTGGTACTAACAAGGCTTCACAGGAGCTCCCCATCATCTGGATACGTTATGTTCCTAGGATGTTTGTGTGGGTTATTTGGTTCACAATCTCTTTGTGCCAATTGCTTGTAAGTGCATGACCGCTGCCTACTATGGCATTGTCTTTGGGTACCAGAAATTGAATAATCATGATAAATGTGGTACAGTCAAAATATGCCTGGATTTAGGCAGGTGTCCATGAATAGTTTTCTTCTGAAATTAAATTCATAACGGATAAGAAAAAGAAAGCTTGATCAAAAGTGTTGAAGACTGCATCCTAACTTTCTGCCAAGGATAGATATGCCACACTTAGTCTGTGGCACAGACTATGGAGTTTATTTGGCAGTGGGTTTGTTTGTAACATGTTTTCAGTTCTTTTTAAAATAAGATGCAAAGCTGTCTGCAACGCATGCATAATGTTGGAGGGAAGCAGGCTAGGTGTTTGAAGAGAACAGGAGAGAGGGAGGTTGGTGCATTAGGGAGCTCCGCAGATAACCTTGGCGGAGGCCACTTGCCTCTGACATCTCGCTAAGCAGCTCCATTATGGGAGATGACAGGTCTGGGGGTAGGAGAATATAAAACTTGTGAAGTTAAGAGCTTGACAAACTGTTGCTACAACAACTTACCTTTGCACAAGAGATTTGCCATAACAATAAACTTTAACAAGTGGGATTTGGGGACTGGCATGTTCCTAGTAAATCCTCTCAGACTGGCGGGTGTTTACTGCCAAGGCTTTTGGGAGTGTGAGTGATAGCAGGTCTCCCTTGGTCTCGTGTAGCAAGTGGAGAGACCGCATTACTGAGGAGCAAACTTAAAAAGCCAAAATTCAGGCTGCCTGAAGCAGATGGAGAGTGCATACAGTCATTGCCACCACCTCAGCCCTGAATCCTGTGGTTAATGCTGTATAAAGTTAACACTTGGGACAAGACTGTCTGCATGAGGCTTGCAGTCTAAACTCCTTTATGTAGCTCTTCATCAGGTTCTATGTTGCTTTTTCTTCCTAGGATCTCTTGTGTTCAGAGCTTTTAATACGAGGAGAGCACATGCCTTCACTCCAACCCTGTTCTAGGTATTGGGACCTGGCAAAAAAATTATTCTGTGTGCTCTTCTGGGGTTTAGGGGCTGCTACTGTGTGGCTGGCAAATTGGAAAAAGCCTGTTGAGTCACCCAGCCTGTGCAGCTGAAGAATCTGAGTTGGGAAATGATGTCTCAATAGGTGTTTAACCAAGCTCTAGTGTTCCCATGTAGAAGTGAAAAGCTTCTCAGTGGAACTAATTATGCTTGTTAGGCCTGACAAAGTCACTTTTACAATGCTGAACAAATACCAGTGAGATTTTAATTTCCTCCCACAATTATTTGTTTATGATACTAGAAAACTTAATCCAGGTTTGTTTATACCCAGGGAGCTCAAGTATAGCAAGAACATTAGCAGTTATCAGAAAAACAGCAGCAGGTTTAGCTGAGAAAGTTTCACTCTGATATCCTTTAGACTTTGTAGGGGCTAGATGCAAACCCCTTGGTAGATTATATTCTTTGCAACAGGATTTTAGTCAGCCTCCAACAGCTGCAGTAAGATCCCTTTCTGGTGTTTCCTATGCTGGTTTTGGTATCAGCACCGCAATGTCCCACGACCCCTCTCTTGAAAGCGATTAAGCAAACTTCTGATCTGGTATTGCTTTGTCTTCACTGAGAGTCTCATCCTTGGTGTGTAGCTCTTCCAAAAAGACAAATGCTGCTTCCAGTGCTACTTCAGGCCTTTCTGTGCCCTTCCCATCAATGGCAAGGATATTTGCCAGAGCACAATGAAGCAGTTGAAGCCAGGTTTTTGGGAACATTGAGCTGCTGAGGAGTGCAGTCCTGTAAGTGTGTCCCGGTGCTAAATCCCATTGAGAATGTCAGGCTCCACAGGTGAGAATTTCCTTTTCGGCTCTTGTTTTAATGCCTGAAAAGGAAGGGGGTTTTCTACCTGAAATCTACATTCTTCCAGCATGTGTCTTTGCTAGTACAAAATGACTCCTTGGGATCTTGGCTGTGGGTGCTTGTTTGTGATTCTAGGCACAAACTCTGAGGTTGGGAGGGCATGTAGGAGTTGTTACAGGATTGAGGTCTGCATGTTGTACGTTTTACTGGGTGTTGAGCTGGCACCGGCTAGCCTATGCTAGTGTTTGTTACGAGGGAGACTCTGGTTGAATTTTCTAGTAACTTCAGATGCCTCAACCTGTATGTCTGTCTTAGACATCTAAAACAGGCCTGATTTAAGGAAGAGTTATTGGAGAGTTGTGAAAATCAGGGTTGTTCCTGGTGTCTTGGTTTACTGCAAATTCCTAGTTGCAGTTGGAAACCCAAACTGATTATTTTAATGGATTGAAACTGATTCTGAAAAAAATTACTGGAGATTTTAGAACAATTTTTCTCTTTATTCGAAACTACCCAAGGCCTGCAAACATATCTGTTGCCTGAAAGGAGGAGTGTTTTCCATCATATCAGTCTCAACAACCTCCTGTTGAGCTTCTTTTTTGTGATTTGCAAGCTGTAGTGAGCTGAAAAACTTTGCAGCGGTTGCATGCAACTCCATCCTCCGCTGTTCTCCCAGAGCTTATCGAAATAGCAGAGGAATTGTCACACATCCCAGAGTGGCAGAGATGATCATCAGCATTGATGTTCTGAGGGAGAAATGTGAAGTGGGAATTCAGGAAGCCCTTTAAAAAGTTTGGATGTCTGTTGGGTTTGCTTTTCTTTTGGTCTACCCACACAGAACTTCCCACCTTGCATATTTAATTTGAAAACCAGCAATCTATAGGAGGAGCAGTTGCCTCTGCAGAAAGTGAGTTGACAGGTGACTGTTGAAAGGACTGATTCCACAGCTGGCATCAGCTGAAATCAGTGGTGGTGTGCTGACTTAAGCTACAACTGTGCAATGTCTTAAGTGTCAGAGAGGAAGATAAACTTGGGGGATCAAAAAGAGTATCCATTCAGGGGAAGGAGAAGTAGTGAGAAGTTGCAGACATCACTGTTTTTCCTCGGGCTCTGTGTTGCGTGAGGCACTTGTGCTGCTTCTGAGTGCAGAGGGTGATTCTGCTGGTATTCACAGCCCAGCTAGCTCCTTGCACTGGCTTCATTTGCTTCCTCCTACGCTTGTTGTGCAGTATGGGTAGGATGCCCTCAGGAGGAAAACACAGGATGAAAAACACATGAAAAATTCAAGGAATTTTTTTATTAATAATAATAAAAAAAATCCCCATATGTTTACATTGTTATTAGAACCAAACAGTTGCATCAGCTCAAAGATGTGAAGGAAAGCACTGGCACAGGCTGCCCAGGGAAGTGGTTGAGTCCCCATCCCTGGAGGTATTTAAAAGACGGGTAGATGTGGTGCTTAGGGACATGGTTTAGTGGTGGACTTGGCAGTGTTAGGTTTACGGTTGGACTCAATGATCTTAATGGTCTTTTCCAACCTAAATGATTCTATGATTCTATGAAATGTAGTGTTTCTATGTTAGATATTAAATTGAAGTCCCTCTCCAAAGCAGTGCCTGTAGTGCAAGGGGAGAGAAGGGAGTGGTGCAATGTCTTAGAGGCTTGGAACTCCATACACTGGGTATGAGAGTCTCTTACTATGTGTAAAGTACAGCACCTGGCACAGTGGCTCTGCCTGCTGCGAGCTCCTGTAATAAGCTTCTGCTTTGAAGTGGGTGAACTGAGCCTTGAGGAGGTGTGATGTAAAGCAGGCCGTGTGCCCTTAGCAGCAGCCCTTTCCACTTGACCTGGAGCCTGATTCTGTCTTGCTCTTCAGATCTTTCTATATTACAAAGGTTTCTAGCACTTCCTCGTTATTGCTGGACCTGTTTGGACTCCAGCATAGACAAGTCATCGCCTGCTGCAGGCAGTGTCATCTGAAGTTGCAGAGGCTGTACTGTAATAAGTCTGAGTGCCTCAAGCCTAACAGGCATCTGGGATCCTAGAGCTGTTAGTGCCATTGGACCTGTGCTTTCCTTGTTAGCTACAAGATAAGTGGGGGTTTTTTTGTGTCGACTGGGCCTTTGAATCTCATTCTTATGTCCTCTCCCACTTTCATTTTTCCTTTTTGGAAAAGAAATGCAATGCTGAGGCAAAGACAAGAAAACACCGTGTTCAAAATGTCACTGTTGACTTTGCTGAGCATCTGTACCAAAGCCAAATGCATGGCTAGGGGCTATTTGAAATAGTTTCCTGTCTAATATAAAGCAGAGTGACGCATAACTTGGACTCCTGATGTGAAGGGCTGAGGAGATTACAAGAGCACCATCAAGATGCTTATGAGTCTGTCCTCACAATATTTAGATGCTTTCTGTCCCGCCATAAAAAACAAACATTTGCCTCCCCTGAATGTGAGATGCTTTGTCCGTGGTGGAGGGAATTTCTACGCTAAACTGTGTGAGATGTGGAAGGTCAGAGCATCCGGACATTTGCCCCCGAAATGGAGTGATGGGCGAAGGTTGCCACAAAATCCACAGGAGTTCCTTCGCTTCAGTGTGGGAATCAATGTTCTGCAAGGAGCCAGATCCCCTGCTTGTAAATCAGTTCAGCTTGTAATATCTGTCAAGTGTTTGGGGACACCTGGGTATCTGATGCTGTATAAATGTCAGTTGTTATTACAGTTTCTTGCTCGGGTTATTGATTTCTCCCCTGCTGTTCTCACTGGGATGGAATGATTTGAGGTCTTTGGTAGATCAGCTCTTCCTCCTCCAGCTTGTCTTGCATACACCGTACTCTGAACCCCCTTCCCCTGAACTGCAGCGTAGCTAGCATGTCTCATAACCAGATACAGCTTTCCCTGCTGTAGCTTTTTGCATCCCTTCAGCCCAGTATGTTAAACAATGCCCAGCCCCTGAGTATGTACTCTCTGGGGCACAGAATATCTTCTGTGATCCTTGTAGTAACGTTCTGTGGACTTTGCATTCTGCTTTTCCTCCAATGCACGCATCCACACCCGCTTACCCTTTATCCTATAAATTCTGCTCTTGTTTGAATGAAAATATGTTCAGCTCTGTTGTTATAGTCTGAAGGACAAAGTTATCATTCTATCTCCTAGCAAATGCGCTGCCCTAACCTTTGAAAGATCAGCTGTGAAATACAAACCTTTGACAGGATCTGATCCCTCTGGAGTCCCTGCAGTGTTTTAGTTTAGCGCTCAAAGCTGCCTCAGTTAAGGCGGGGGGATGATTATTATTCTCTCCTTCTCCTCTCAACTCCAGAAGGTCTTCCCTGCCCCCCTTTTCTCTGCTGTCATCATATTAAGAAACTTTCTTCACTACTCTAGAAAATGTTGAGCTTTTAAGGGCAAAAGGGCCCCGTTTTGATTATTTAGGCAGCATTTATTGACAGCACTGATACACAAGTCTTTGTTTTCCTAAATCAGCTGCAAAGGCAGAAAGACACTGGAGTTGCTGGGTGGAGATGAATGTGCCTAAGTTAGCAGGGCAGGTGTTTTGCTGTCTTTCAGGGTCAGATGCTCTCTGAAACTCTTTGGTGCTTTAAAAACCTTTCCTGACTTTCCCAAGTCACGTGGGTGCTTCCAAGTGCCACTAATGTGGCACGAGTGCCACTAGCCCAAGGAGTGTTCAGTATGTTCTCCACTAGCCATGCTAATAAAACTTGTTTTAACTGGTACGGCGAGTGCGTGATGTTTCAGGCTACCTATGAGCAGGTCTGTCTGGTGTTAGAAGTGTCACTAGCCATAGTAAGGAATAGATACTCAGCTGGTGTAAATTGACTATATGGTAGTAGCAGGGGATGTTGATTTATAGAGCTGAAGGTCTGGCTTGCTCATCTTTTAATTAGTATCAGATATTTGCCTGGAAGCCCTCCTTGGATCAGCATGTCGTTATGCCAGGTGCTTTGGAAACACAGCATAAGAGAGACTTCAGGTCCCAAAAACTTGCAGTCTGCAATTAGAGGTGACTGCTGCTTGAATCTCATCTGCTAACAGTTGCTCTGCTAACTTGGATAACTGCCCTGAATATCACCCAGGTAAATCTTAGAACCAATGCTTTCAAACACTAATCTGCTAGCTGTGCTCAAGCTAGCTAATTTAAAGCCTCTGTGGTATGTCAACTCCAGCTGCAGTTGTCTCATGTAGTGCCATGTAGATTTGATCAGTTGTGCTCAGAATCATAAATACGGTTAGATGACTTGACCAGGACAAAGAGCGGGTTGGTGTCAGAGGCAGGAGCAGAAATAACATTTCACAGCTCTTCAGCTAGCGTCCTGCCTGCTGCATCTGTACTTCATCTGCACTTCCTGGCAGAGCATTACCAAAGCTAAACGGTTCTAACAGAGCAGAAAGGGCATGTGGTTCCTCTGTGCTTGGCAGGGAACTTGATACAAATGCGGGGAGGACAGGAAAGAGGAGTCACGTTCACCTAAATGTGAATGAGAGACTTTTATGGGTTTCTTTCCCTTTTTTGTATGCACTGGGAGCAAGGGGCAATAAATCGGACGATTTTTATATCTTAGCAAAAGCTGACGCTGCTAAAATATCACATTATCGCAAGCTGCCATAAATGAGCTCTTCGAAGAGACGCAGCTGGACTCTGCGAATATGGAAGCAAAGTGATTACCGGAAGCCATCAGCTGGTACTGGAAGAACTGTAGGAAAGTCAATAACTTATTAGCACTAGTTTCTGGATTATCTGGTTTCCTAAAGAGATTCCCTCCCCCACTGCTCAAGTAAACGGTGTTTTTGTTATGCAAACGCACAGTTGTCATCCCCTTTTATGCTCCCTGCTCAAAGTCCTGGTGTCTGAACAGAGTGAGAATAGGTCTAAGAAATGCCAAAGGCAAGGTAGTGGGTTTGTTTAAAAGTTGCTGCTGTTCTCCCTCTCTGCTTCTTGGAAATTATATCTTGTTCCAAAGATATCAGTGGAGGCCAAGAAGGCTGCTTAAAGGAGCTGCCGACAGAGCCGTCCTCTTTGGTGCCTCTGAGTTTCTCTGGTAATGACCCTTGCAATGGTGAATGGGATACATGAAATGCAGCAATACCCCTTCTTCACGCCATTCTGCTGCTCTGAACAAAGCCTGGTATTACCGTACCTAATGGCAAAGGGCTTTTGATATTGTTCCAGAGGATTCTCTTACTTATGCTGATGCCATGCCTTGAATTTAGGAATGGGTGATGCTGACCACAGGAATAGTCTGGCATGCCTACATGGGTTGTCTGAGAGGGTCCTCGGAGATGATGTCCAAGGCAAGGGAAAATGAAGACCCACCCTCTTAGTCTTTGTGTCATCCGTGGTTTAGATTCCACAGGTATTCCTTCTGGCTTGGGACTGTTCAAGTACCACTTCTGACAGAGCTGTTTGATAAGGGTTCTTGGCTTCCAAATGTGCTTTGAAGATGACAGTGAGAAATAGTTGAAGGAAGTGAACCATCTCCAAAATAAAGATCCAAGGCAGATAGAGATAATCCCTGTGTGTTCAGAGCATGAGAAGAAAGCATGTGTTCTGATGGTGAAGTAGCAGGGAGGAATGCAACATTTGTTGTCTTCTTGGGGTGGAGAAGTCCCTGTGTTTAATTATTTTGGGGTGGGTACCAGGTATGCAAGGAAGAAGAGCTATTTGACAGTTCAAACTTGAGGGAGAAGAGGTGCTGTCCCGTGCTTCCCAGAGCCTTCTAAACACTTTGTGTAGGTGTTTTGGCTACTCTAGAAAACTCTTGGAAACTGTACAAGGGTAGTAGGTAAGAAAAGAGGAGCTTGGTGCTTGGATACTGGGTTTCACAAGGGGAATTCTCCTTCGCTTCTGTCCTCCTTCACATACACTAAATTAATTTACTTACTTGATGGACCATAATATCTCTATCACCAGGAAAGCAGAATGTATACAGCTTTTTATATACCTATTTCTTGCACCATTAAACTATTCTCCCTATGACAGAACGTATGAATAAGTTCCAAGAGGTAACCTGGAATGTTTTAGGGCATAGCTTTCTGTAATAAATATGTACGTATATCTGCATTTGGCAACTCCTTAATATGCAACCCAGTAAAAAAAAAAAGTAGACTTATAAATTACAGTGGTAATAAAGGAGTGGCTATATCTAACACTTCCTTTGTCAGAGCCTTCCTTTGTGGTGGGATGGGACGACGTGTTGCTCAGAACCGTTTGGCCCTGCTTTGTGGGTCAGAATGACTTGTGGAAATTACTGAGGCTCATGGGCTCGTTAAAACTGTGTAACAGAGGAGGCTTGTCCAGAGGCACCGTGTATTTGTAGGAGCAGCTCTGCTGCATTCCCAAGTGCTTTGAAACCTGTGAATGATCATGGCCAGATTTAACAAAGGGGCTCTGGTCTCGGAGCTCTTGCATTTTTACAGCTGTTTTGAAAATGAGCAATTCTCAGCTGGGTGTTCCACCTCCAAGCCCTGCGCTTCCCATTTTGAAAATTTTCTGTGCCCAGGCTGTCTCCCCTGCTGCTGGGGTTTGCTTCCAACAGTCTTCCCTTCTCCTCCCCACCCTGCTACCAGCAGATGAAAAAAGGGGGGCAGGAGGCTGGAGAGAAAAAGCTTGTTATCAAAATTTGTTTAAAAATTTAGCGCCTCTGCTGCTGCTCCTCTGTACTGAGTACACATGAGGGGGTAATTTATGTCCTGAAATTACAATCCATATGAATTAGCCTGGCACAAATACATCATTTCCTAACAATATAGACAAGATGCTTCAAGGAGTGATGATGAGAACGTCCCTTTCCTATATGTTCTGCTTTTCCTGCTGAGTAATTATCTAATCATTTTCTTGTAATGATATAAAAGGATTTTTATAGCCCACTCCCCCCCGTAATGCAACAAGTGCTGCTTGGAGGCTGTGGTGTAAAACAAGGCCCAGAAATAATGGTAGTAGATTGACTTCTGTGCTGACACAAATGTGCACCCTGGGGAGAGTACCCTGCCCAAGGCTAGGCTTTAAGGGAATGTCCATGCGGGAAATCAGTGGTGTCAGCTGGTGTGATGTGTGGTTTGGGGTAACTTCCTTCTCTTTCATTTCAGGAATGAGAAACTTTCCATTTATTGCAAGATGAGGTCTCATGTGCGAGTGGTTACTGTGGGACCACTAATGTTCTGTGTGCTCACACATCTTGCTTCAGTTACGGTAGCTTGTGCTACTTACCCACACCTTAAGATGACTTTCAACTTCTTTGCTATGTAGTTTCTTTGCAACCAAAATTCTTTATCAAAGCTGCCTTCCTCCCCTGTGTTTTGTACAGCACCAAGCCCAGGGGTTCACTGGAAGATTTGGGCTTCTGTGTTCTTCTGCAATATTAATTGTTGAGTTGCTAATTCGTGGGGAAAACCATGGGCTAGATTTTTCTGTTCCCCTTTCCTGACTTACCTGTTCAGCTCTGAGACACTCAGTGACAGGAGATGTCTCTCCCTCACCCATGTGTAGGACCTTGCATAATCCTGTTTGCCTGGTGTTACTATAGTAATAAGTAAAGATTAAGAAACCTTCTTTGAATTCTGTTTAATAATGCGGAGTCCTTGCAGAGCTAATGATCAGAAGGGTCCAATGCTTGGATCGTTTTCTTTGCTCACAGCACACTGGGTGCCAAAATCCAGCCAGAAACCTTGCAGGAGCTGTTCTTACAATGTGTCTGTGCTGCTCCAGGCCAGCCATGCCTGCTGTTTGCTTAGCTTGAGGTGTGCTGTTTATCAGCATTTGTAAAGAGCTTCGAGATGCTCAGTGGGAGGGGCCCCAGCTCTCCCATCTGCAAATAAAATGGAGCCCCTTGTCCCAGGGATGTGACTCAGTCCGATGCCTTTGGAAGCAGTAGTTCTGTATGGTTACAGTGGTACTTAAATGCTTTCCAGTACCGAAGCCGCCTTGTGCTGTAAATGCTAGTTAGAGATAAATTGCAATACAATTTCATCTGAAGCCTGATTTCTTTGCTTAGTGGCTGATCCACATAAATTTTCAGGAACTTTCTTACTCCATTTCTCCCTTCTTCATAGCTGTCATATGACAGTGAGCTGTCATACTGATGCACCTTGTATTATGCTGCCAATTTATTACCTCCCCAAGATGTAATAAATGTTATCTAAATGCTGTCCAGCTTGTGGGTAGGGGAGGAAACAATTCACAAATGCATGAGTGTCTGCAAGGGAAAAGGGGAAAACATCTCAGAGATTTTTCATCAATTGTTTAACCTTGTGGCCTTATAGCAATAGTGGAGTGAGAAATGACTTCTTTTCTCCTGCACTCCATGGTGCAGTGACCTTGCTGGATAATTACCTTCAGGTCGTTGTCGTAGCCATCTCGAGTGCAATACGGAAGGAAAGAAAACCTCATGCATGTCAGATGCTGCTTAGGTGGCAGGTGTCATTGTACTGGGAGACAAAGCATGAGCACTGAAATCATATCAGAATAACCTGTTGACACCATTAATGAAAACTCATAAATAAGCAGAACAAGATGATGAGTTTGCTCTGTCCTTACCGAAGCAAACCTCTTTGCCTTTAGTATTTGTAGTTTCTGTTGTTAAGAGCTTATTGCTGTCCCTGGATATGAGGGTCCTGTTTTCACAGCCCCATGTGCACTGGCAGTCACCGCCTTACATTCTGAGAAGCCTTGCAGACAAAGGGAAAACTGAGGGCAGGAGGCACAACAGGATTTTTCCAAAGATGTAGAGAAGGTACAGAGCAGAACTGGGAACTTCAGGATAAGAACCTGTGGTGTGAGATAGTGATGACATGATTTCAAGTGATATGAGTTTGGGCAGTAATTAATTTTCCAGTTTAGCCTACTCACTGCTGCTCTTGCACAGGACTGGCTCAATGAATTCAATGTTTTCATAGCAGTTTTGCAGGGCTCATTCCATCCAAAGTGATGGCGAAGAAAAGCCTATTGGAGAGACGTTGCTGGACCAACGCTTATTTAATTTTGTTTGATTTTTTTATGAAAGAAACAGGCCTTACTGTAAGGCCCAGGACAACTTTGATTGAAATACAAAATCCATAATAATAAAAAGCAGTCAACCTATCAAGTAATGTGCATTAACTTAACCACTGCTATGAAGCCTTTCAATGGCACAAAATTAATAATAGGAAAGTATTTTGTCATGTGATGCGTTGCCCTTCATTGTGAATCTAAGTACATTAACACATTTACAACCTCAGAATGAATTGTGTATCTCTTGGCTGTGTGGGTTCCTAATTGTGTTTTGAACTCCTAGATGCTATTATCATGCAAATCAAATAGCGGGAATAATAATAAAAATGTTCTTAACCTACTGAACTACAGTAACAATACTGTAGCCAGAAAGGGATGATCGTGCAAGTAAGATGGCAGTTTAGCTTCTGGAGATGAAGATTAGTAGAGAACAGAAAAATACACTTGGCCTGCCTGGGTGCTCGTGGATGTACTATAAGGTATGTGAACACCTCTTGTTGCTATACCACACTGAGACTCTGTGCAAGTGCCTCAGCACTGAAACAGGCATGGAAGAAAATGATTTTGAATTGTAAGACTGATTAACCCTAACTGTGCTGCCAGAAAGGTTTCATTTTAATGACACTTCTGAAAAGTTGGGGTTCTTTGCACTTTTTTTATTTCTGTGATGATAATTACAGTTGTAATTAGAAAAGACAACATTCCAGCTAATAATTTGTTTCATGACATATCAAAGCCTCTAGTACAACAGGGATGAATTATATTCCTCAGATAGTCATGAATTACTGGTTGAAATCATTTCAGTCTAACTTATTGAGCTGAATGTCAGGGTCAGGCCTTCTGTTTTTTCCACTGAGTGGAGAACTGTCTTTCTGAAACCTTCCTTTAAGTGCCAGATTCTTCCAAACCTCACTGCTACTCATCCCCATGAGGGACGGAGGGAAATAACGTAAAAGATGCTCCATATTGCATGTTCAAGGGATGACAACTATTAAGAGCTTATTGTGTTTATCTGTTGCTTTCAAATGGGCTGCCAGACTGAGCTGGCTCCAGCCAGGATCTTCCCATCAACCTTACACCATTATCTTGGGTTTCTAATGACATCATGTCCATTCCATTGCTTGTGATGGTCCACTTCAGCCAGGGAAGAGGATTATCATTCTTATTTTATTACTGATGACAGCATGAGATTTTTCAACCACCTGAAAACACTGTTTGGCTGATCACTTTAAGTTATTAGGTTATTGTGAATTATGGAGTTCTTTCTTTCTACTCCCAGCAGATAAAAATGCATTTCCTTGCAGCTAATCTCAATGTAAAAATCAAATCCTCTCTCCATCTGTAATGTGTGATGTGATCTAGGCATGGACTGACATGGAAGATGCTCAGTGAGAACAGCAGCAATGAATGCCACGTTTTGGGTCTGATTCTTCTCTTTGGGGGCCTGAACTAAACACAGTTAAAACCTGCCAGTGAATTTGATGGGCCCAGTTACAGAGGCTTTTATAGAGGAGTTGAATTCCTGGAGTCACCTGTGAAATATTGGTTTGGCAACATCAGTACCAGCTCTTCTAACAGAGTGTCAGCCTCAGGTGACAGCCCAATAGAGAGCTTCTAGTCTGTGCAAGTCCTTGTCCATAATCCTTTTGTGTAGGGCTGAGGTACAATTGCACATAATTATTTGCAAGGATATAAAACCTACCTGCAGTGCATATGGTGCTTACTGCTAGTGTACTGTGAATTTCTTAAATACCTGTACAATCATCTCTTCTTTTGTTTTCTTATCATCAGTATTTAATATTAGGACTGGCAAATAAGAAACTCGCTCCCTCCTCTTCCCCTTATTTGTTGCCAGACTTGGATTAAACTTTTTTTAAATAAATAAAAATTTAAATTGCATTTTATTTTCTTACCAGCTGCTAACTCTCTGAGACAGATTGGGAGATCAATTATCACAGCGGTGAATGAATCTAATTTTTCAATATAATTTACGGTAATTCCATATTCTCTGCCCAAGAAGCAAATAGTGCTGGCTTTTTTCCAAAAGTGAGCTTAAAAAGAACAACAGAAGAAGCCTCACAAAGCCAGCAACACCACTGTAATGCAACAGCAAGGACTCCTGGTCTTCCAGTGGTCTGAATACTGTGCCAAAGGTAGGGAGTGTAGTACTTGTGTGCTCTCAGAAGAAACTTTTATGGCAAATTCTGGAATTGACTTTGGGGAGGGAGATAACCACAGCTGAACTCTGAATGTTTCTGTCTGTTTTTTTTATGGACAATTACGGCTTTTGGGATTATGTTGCCTGGGCTCTACCCAGCTCTTACTCAGTGCAACTCTCTGCTGGACTTCATTGAGCTCTGGACCATAGTCCAAATGTCAGATTCACCCCTGTGTCTCTCATCACTTTTGTCTTTTAAACATCCAAAAAGGGCGATACGGGGCATGTTCTGTATCTCTGCTACCACTGGGCTGGACTGCTGCAGGGAATGCTAGTCTTTAGCATGGGGCCTACACTCTGGAACATAGGAATTACGGGGGGGGGAGGGGGGGGTTGGCCGATGGATGGCAAATCTGGCTGATGATCTGGTTCCAGGATGCCAAATCTTTCCTGCATACCGCTTCAGTTATTCCCATGGATGTCGCTTAGCATTTGTGTGGAGTCGCACCCATATCAATAGAGCCCTGCAGAGACCCATACTTGTGGTTACAGAATAGGGTCTCCATCTCTGTGTTTCTGGCTGGATCCCACGGTGCTGCCTTCCAAGCTGGCTTGGTGTGACTGTGCCACAGGGTGCTGACAGAGAGTGTTGGAGGCTCAGTGGCACACACTTGGATCCAAGTGTACCTCTCAAATGTCATGTAGTCATTTGTAATCACGAGCAGTTTATTGACTAACACTTAGTGGAAGGAATTGAGGCAATGCAGTTTCATGTGGATGGTACTCTCATCTTCTCCCCAATCCCTGCCTTTTAGCCTCTTTTGGCATTGGGGACAGCTTCTGGAAATCCATGGAAAAAACTTAATATACCTGCTCAAATTGTATTCTACTAGTAGGGCTTCTTGGATTGCAGTCAGGACAGCGCCATTTGGCAGGGGAGGCCAACACCATAAGCAGTTTCTGAGCACTTGTGTCATTTATTGAGAAGTATGTTGTTTAGCATGCACTTCAAATGTGTTTAAATAATTAAAATAAATGGCATGCATAAGTTAAACAGTGGGGGGAAAAACCAAAAGGGCTGCAACACTTGTTCTGTTCATTTAAAACCTCAGTAACTAAATCTCACTTTAAATCTACCAGGAATACAAATAGTGCAATTGATAGGCAGTAAATTAGAAGTCCTCCATTTCAAAAGCCCCAGGACATACAGATTGGAAACACTGAATCTCTTAATGTCAACAGTGGTTCTGCACATGGCCTAAGATGCAAACAAGCGGGGAAAGGATTGTGCTTACTTTTCCCGTGTTATTTATGGCTTGTCTTCACACAGTGACAGCATGTTATTGTATGTTGCATTAAAAATTCCTTCCCAAAGCTGATCAGATTGATTTCTCCCCTTTCCATTAGGGCACAAAACAAGAAATGATTGTATTTTTTCAGTGCAAAGTGGACCCTGAATCAAGTAACTATTTAAGGTGTACTACAAACACTTGAAGCTCTCGGAGAACACAATAGCATGAAAGAGGTCACTTGCCAGGTCACAGGTTTTTCTTTTTTGCTTGTTCACTGAATAACTGCAATTTCTGTCTTTTTTCTTATGTTTGTACAATCACCATTGTCTTTTGCAGTGTCTATGATTTTCCATATTAGAATTGAGACCTCTAGTCTCCAAATGACAAGTTCAAATAAAGTAAACACCACACCCTGCATTTTTCTGCAATTTTGGGGATGTGCCGTTTCAATTCTGACAGATGGAAGGAGCAATACCTCTTGACTCCACTGTATTCTTCTGCAGAGGTAGAAGGTGCTTTTGAACATGCATGGATTGCACAATGTAATGCATAACAGGAGATACAGAACAATATTTCAGTAGCCGAAGCTTCAGCAATAGATGTGGTAGTTGGTGTGTTATCAAATCTGTTTAAATGTGAATATGTATGTGAAATGCTGTGATTGAGACACAAAATGGGCACAAGGCTCTGTATGACTTTCGGCAAGTCACTTGCCTTCTTAGCAAAATGGAGCAATGCTGCCCTTTTTGTCTATTTAGTTTGCAAGGCAGTTGGGACAGACTTGCCTGTTCTGTGCGTGCAGTGCACAGTGGGGTCCTGGAATTGTTCATATTCTTGTTCTTCGGAGTTGCTCTGTTATAAATAAGTGGTAGCTGAATTGGCCAAAAGGCCTGTGAGAGACTGTTGCTCTGATGGTTAGAGTGGGAGCTTGGTCTATGCAAGATACTTTCCTGGAGCCTATGAAAGTCAGTGCAGTTAATGTTCTTTCTTTGTGTTAGCAAAAGCAGGATCTGCCCACACTGTTGGGTGTTCGGGGATCTGCGTAGACTACTATGTTCTGTGACATTTGCAAAAGACTTGATTGTTTGCACCTCTGAGCATTTAGACCTATAAATATTTATTAACCTTCTCTGACATGCATCACAGCTAAGGCAGAAATGACCTTCCCTATGGCTATGACTGGGGAAGAGGGGAACCCCTTCCATGAAATAGCTGTAAATGCACGGAATTTACAGCTACCGATACTTTAGCAACATGCACCATACTGTGGAGCAGAAGAGAGCCAGAGGAAACAGCAAAGATCAGAAAATGGGAGACGAGGGGCTGCTGAGAGCAGGAATAGTTCTGAGCTCAAATGGCAGCACACACAAGCTGAAACTCGCTTGCAGAGCTCTGCCACTTCAGGGTTGCGTGGGCTTTGAATTGCTTTCCAGTGCCTCTTCATTAAGGTAGATTGTCTTTGCAGCCTTTAGAGAGCAGGAGAAACTCTATTCGCTTCACCTTTATAAGAATTGTATTAGCTGCTGGTACTAACTAACGGAGTTGTTTCCTTAGTTTCAGCTATGTAGTTTTACCACTGAAAGTCCTTATTTTAAACCTCATGGATGGCTGCAAGGGCTTATTTCCTTTGCCTGAAGTAAGCAGCTATTGACAGTAAAATGAAAGGTTGGCAGGTGTTTCTGCTAGTGTTGGGACACGTGGACTATCACGACGGGGGTGGTCCAGGAGCCATGTAAAGCACTTGCACAGGAAATGGTGTCCTGGCCACTGGTGGCACTGAGGTGTGCAGGAGGTGGAGAGGGAGCCTAGCTGCATTAAGGAGCTGTGTTTAAACCTGACCTGAGAGGACCTAAGTGAGTCAATGGATTGACCAGGGGAAGTGGTGGACAGGGCAGAAGAAATGTTCTTACTTTGTAGAGAGAAGAGAAATTAACCCAGGTGTCTGGAGGGAAATGTTTATTAACTTCTCAGCATAGCAGTCAGCATCCTTCCATCTGGTGTCCCCCAAGTTATAACATCAGGGCCTGGGGGGGGCACACTGGCATATGTTCCAAATTAGGCTAAAAGAAGTGTTCTTTGCTTTAGGGTAGCAAAGATCATGCAGAATGAGATATATAGAGGAAACAGGAAGCCTTCTCACAAGGTAACTATTGATTATTTAATGAACTGATAAATAACAGGCTACAGAGTAATTGCACATTTGAGCTGCTTTGGCCTGAGCTGGCCACTCTTTCTCAAAGCAGGCACAGGGCTACAGTCACGGGCTGCAGAACCGGTTGTATGCAATCCCCAGTCACCCAGCCTCAGAGGCTGTTCCCAGGAGAGCACCTTTGTATCAGTCACACTGCATCAGAAGGTCACCCGTCCCAGGGCATGAAAATCAAAACCCTGTTGAGCTGTTGTCTTTAGCAGATTTCAGTATAAGTAGCTATTTCTCAACCCTATGTTGAACTATGGGTCTGTTTCTGTTGACAGCATTCCTAGGGCTCTGTAGTGAGACATTTATTCACCTCTCCCTGTTCTAGCTATTGCCTGAACCGTACTCTGCGCTCCAGGGTTTCTGAGCACCAGTTTCAATAGTGCTAAATCACAGGGCCCCAATTCTTTGTATCTTCAGAACAGCTCCCATGTAACCTGCTTATGTGGTACATAAGCAGGAACTTGGGAATAATATTGCTTTGGAAATCCTAAATACATGAAGAAGAAAATAAACCATAGAGCTGAGGTTGTTGAAATGTCCTCATTATTGCTATGACTAGGATTGCATTACCAGGGACGCATTCATATGTCTGTGTGACATTCATGTTCTGCCTTTTTAACCTGAGCACTGCAGTTAGAAATGCTCAATATCGGTGGTTTTTCCTCACGTGAATTGTGGCTGCAAAATTTGAAGTCTGACCTGAGACAACAGGAGGAGGATCACTTTTTGAACCTGGACCCAATGAAAGTGCATTTGTCTTTGGTGACACTGAAGTGGTAGCCAGTAAGTCTCATGTATAATCCAGTATGAGTTTGTTTTGCTTGGGACTACTCCCTTGAACAAATTTCCTGCTGTTGGTTATCTGAACCTTGGACTTTAGTTGAGGGGTAAGAATTGGAACAGAATTGAGGGGAAAAAAAAAAGTAGGAATCTAAAGATACAGACAACACACAGCTAATGGAGATTTCAGAAACATTTTGATGTTCATATGCTAATTGCATCCCACTTCCTTACAAACTGCAATCACTTCATTGTTTTTGTGCTGTGTGTTTTTGAAAAGATTTCATTGAGGCTTCCTTAATGAGGCAGACACAGAGAATGAAAGAGGTATGTTATGGACGGAAATTTCTTCTGGATGCTCCATGTTAATTCTTTTTTGATTTCGTCTTAGCAAACTTGTTCACTTTACAGGGAGAAACCAAAATTGGTTTAATTGAGAGACTAGCCAGTTCCAAACTGGCATCCTAGAAACAAGCTGTGCTCCTTCTGTTGTGTGCCTGGACTGAGCAATTAGGGAGTTTGTGTGGGTACAACTGTTCTTGAGCTGCTGTTCTGCCTCCTGGTGTGCAGGGGGGTGTTACTCTCCCTGAGAAGAGCTTAAGGGAGATGCCCTGGGAGATGGTGCCCGTCCTGTAGCATGTGCTGTCCAGGTGTTGCTGCAGCATAGTGCAGCTTTGTATCAGCATAGCGAAGAGTCCAAGCCAGGCTTGTGGTTTATTGGTATCATCCTTACGTGCTTTAGTTTTGTGAGGGCTGCTGGAGCCCAGAGACCTGCTGCAAGAAGTGGTATGACTACATATATGCTGGAAGGAGTCCTTGGTGCCATTAATTACAACATCTATAGGCTCTTTCTCAATTCTTTGCATATGCAGACACTAACCCTGTGGGCAGCAGTGGAACTTAGCAGCAATATAAAAAGACTTTTATTTTCCCTTCTAAATGTGGTGCTGCAATAAAAAAAAAAACTTTTAATAAATTAGAGGAGAAGCAAATGAGGTTGTTGCCAGGGAAGGGTGCTCATCATTGAGGTGGTTTCTATTTTGTGTCTGTCTTGGTTTTATGTATTTCTTTTGTTTTGCTGCTATTAGGGGAGACAATTCAAATGAACAGTGGAACATGTTAAGTGTAGCTTGGTAAAGATGGTTTAGCTGGAATATGAGTAGACCTAAATCTCTAGCAGGGGCATGACAAGAACCCCAATACTTCCAAAATTGCAGCAGGGTTTGAACTGCCTCCCTGCCGCAGCTCTCACCATCCTCTATCATGTGTAACATCAGCTGATCAAATTGAAAGGACAAGTCTGTATTTCTTGCCCATACAGCAACAAAATGTGTAAGACATTTGGAATCCTGTAAGATTTCCAGACCAAAATGTTTTCATAGTAAGTAGCTACAGTTTCTGAAATTAGCCTGCCCTGAGGGTGAATTCATATCAGAACACCTTTTTTCCTAATTTTAGCACATGCATCTTGGGAAATGATGCCACAGAGTCTGTGGGAGTCTGAGATTTTTAGGGCTAGAATGAATTACAAGATCATCTCATCTGACAGCTAGCATAATGCAGCATTCAGCAATTACTGCATCAGGATGGTGTCTTGTGCCCCATCCAGCAAATCTTTCACTGATGCAGGCAGTGATTTAGAGACTCCACATGAGGACATGTCAGCCATGTTCCCAGCTGAGTTGTTTCCAGTAGTTAGTCACCCCTCATTCTTGTCCGAAGCCTTCGGGATGCAGTTATCTGTTGGGAACAAATGTAGTCCTTTTTGCTCTGTAATGGACAGGTAGAAAAGTGGCACAAAGTCCAGAGGAAACTCTTACTATTTGAAGCGATAGCCATATGACGAGTTTGGTTGCAACTCTTGGTTCAGAATGATAGTCTGTGGTGTGAATCTCCTCTTTTGTCCTGTTCGAAGAAAAAAACACCCTTGAAACATTCTGTTGTTCCCATATGAAAACAATGCATTTGAGTATGACAAATCACATCCCACTCAGCCAAGTCAAAGCCTTCATACTCATTAGCTTTCTGCTTTTGATGCACCTGGCTTCCACCTCCACTCCTGCTAACATGCTCTGTGTTTTCCATTGTCAAGCCACATTTTTTTGGAGTCAAAGACAGGCATTGCCATGTTTAAAGAACATAAACTTTTAATTTGATGGCATTATGATCAGCTGAAGACAGGTTTCTTTTGTTCGTGTTTCTTTGCTTAGACACTTGCCAAGACAAATTGAAATGTAAAAATAGCTGTCCTTGTTTAAGCAATTATATTTAATAAGGCTCGAAGGGAAGTGTGTTCTAGGAAATACAAGAGGGTGAGAATTGAAGGACTCCTGTCGCTTTTCTCCTGGCTTTGTTATTGATTTGTCATTTGGCTCTGACTCAATGGCAGAACAAGGAATTCATCACTGGTCTGTAGGTGTGTGTGCTTATACTCTGTGTGAGCCCATCCAGCCCAGTGGAGAAGACCTCGGAGATCACTTGATCTCTTTTTAGCAGCTCTCCCAACATCTGAGCACATATCAAAGAGTGCTGAACTGTTAAGATTGAAATAGGTGATTTATTAAGTTATGTGTAAGTTGCAGAGACAACAACTCTTAATTTTAACAGGCCTGATACAGCTGTATTCAGATGAAACAAGTAGCAGTGGAAGGTCTGAATGCTTTGGTTCTCTAGCTGCTGAAGCAGGGTAACTGAAGTTCTTCTCATCCTGTTCTCATCTGTATTATTAAGACTATAATGTCCTGAGGACAAGGGATTGTTGCTTGAAGCCTGTACGAAGCATAACGGGACCCAATCCCAGTTGCAGCCTCTGGTTGTTAGCGTAATACACGCAATGGGAGGGCGTCTTGAGCCATCTGAGAGAGAACACTAGCACACACAGGTGAGGGAGAGTCAGGTCTTGTCTGGGGCTTTAAGGGCCTCTTGGATAAATAACATCCTATGAAATAAATAAAAGCATGTGGCCTCTTTCCTTATGGTCCTGAGATTTCTCAACAGTGTTTCAGAACAAGTCCCCAGTTACTTCAAAACCTTCTCCAGTACTTAACATGCTACAAAATTGTACGCGTGTTCCCTTTGATATGAAGAAAGTGACTGCTGTTTGCTGCTTGTGCAACCAAAAAAAGCCATTTCCACAGTTTAACAGCTCGACTAAAACAACAGTGGTGACTGTATCAACAACAGGCACAGCAAACAGCACAGCCACTCTGACTGTGGAAACTGATCAATTGAAATTGATTCTTCCAGAACGATGGCAAATAAACCCCTGCATTTCCTAGGCTCTCTGCACAAAGCTTATTGGAGTGTCATGTAAAATATTTATGCCAAATTCATTTGGAAGCTGTAACTTACATTATCTACAAATGAGTTCAATGAAACCTTTTCAAAAAGCATTTTACTTTTGAGCAGGGAAGTGCTTTACTGTCTTCAGTGTTCTGGGGTTTGAATACGCACCCCCTCCCTTGCAATTTTATCTGTCCAGGAACAATTTGCATTTCAGGGAATGGTGTTTAAATTTTTTATTGCTTGTCTGTTTGGGAAGTCTGTCACTTTCATTTTTGTTTTCTAGGTGTTTTTTCTGCCTGGGAAAAATATATATATATTTCTTTTAAAGGAGAGGAAATATAAATATTCCATTTAAGGTCTTAAATTGGGGAATCAGCTTTGAATTTCCAGCTCCTCTGCTATGGGCTCCCTGGGTTTCCTTGGGCAGATCTAGCTGCTTATTGAAACTCTGCTGGACTTCATTATCAGCAGATGTGAACATCTTTTAGAGTTCAATTAAATTATACTCACTGTACTGCCTGTAGAAGAAAACTATCGTTATCTTTCTTTTATAGTTAGAGGAACCAAGAGGCTTAAGGGCCCACCTACACTACTTTTTATCTTTACTACACGTTCTCTGCTGCTGAGTTAGGTGAGCTGTTGTGCGATGATAGACCAGTGGTGTCTAGATCTGCAAGACCACTGTTCAGGATGATTTCCTAAAGGGTTGTGCATTGTACTGTCGTCCCATCAGTTCCTTCCTAGCACCTACTGATTCTTGCCTCCCACCTCCTCCAAGTTTTGTGAAAATTGATAACTGAATGTTGGAGACATAATGAAATTACTTTCTACGCTGAGAAGAAAGAGAGCCAAATTGTTAAACTTCCCATTTCATGGCAACCAACTGGCCAGTCAGTCTTCATATAGCTCCAACCTCACCAGGGCACTGGCTCTTGCTTGATTAGGTGTCATTGAGAATAAGCTGTGATTACTGCAGTGGCAGGATTAGGGGAAACAAGAGACAGACCTGCAAGAAACCAGGTTGTATTTTTCCTCTGCTTATGGGAACAACTTGCTTTGAGTGGAAGTCTCCTGCCAGCCCCAGGTGTGCAGTTGAGTAATTTAGTTAGCACTACCTGTCCCCTGTGATGCTTTATCCTCACACAGACCATTTTCAGGGACACAAGGTGATGACAGTAACTTCTATCCATGTTTGTTTCTTAAGGCTGCTGTTGTTTTCTGGAAAAGCCTCTTTTTCTTGTTGCTAGCATGGGTCCTTTACTGCCCTGACTCGCCCTTTAGGAAACCTTTTTAAATTGCACAAAATAATTAGCTGATTCACTGGTAGAATTTCTTTCCTTTCACTGAAAGGACTCACCTCCATCGAAGAGGAAAATCAGGTTGTACCTAAAGTGGCCCTTTGCATCCCCCAAAACATCCTTGTGGTGAGAGAATGCTGCTGCAGTGATAAATATGCTACTTTCATTATTTTAATAATTAAAAACACACTTTAAAAAATCCTTCTGCACACACTATAGAAAGGTCTATTGCATTTATTCTAGCCTCTCACGGATCCTTAAAGTTTTATGGGCACTTTAAAGCAGAAATAAAGATCCTTTTTATATTCAAAAAACAGATGTCTTTCAAACTGCCATCCTATTCCACACAACTGTAGCTATTTTCTCTTTAAGATGTTGCATCTGGACCACAGTCTTTTGCCTTTCCTTTTCTAGAGATGTGCAGGTTTAGGGCAGAAGAAATCTCCTGCTCTTTCCCCAACCTTTGTAAACACATGCTAGACACTTAGTCAGCACAATGTTTGGAAACCCAGAGGTGAGTGATGCTCTGTTACACAGAAATCAATGCTATGTATAGGGCTATGCCTGTATTCGTGTGATACCAGGGCAGGGAGCATTACAGATGGGAGCGGCTGGCCCCATGTGCTTGTCACTGTCACATGCTGTGGCCCAGGCTGTGGGAGTCTGCACTGTGGAAGGGCAGCCTGAGTCTAAAAGTGATAGCTCAGGCAGCCTGACCCAAATGTTCAAATTGGATAGCTCCATCTTTGGGTGCCTCTTGGTATTTATTGCCTTCCCATACTTGCTGACCTACCCTGAGGTACATAAAAGCATCCATGGGAATATCTCTTGTAAAGATGGACTCGTAGCTTGGAGCAGAAGTCTTCAGAGAGGTCTGCCCCCATCGTCTTCCTCGTGTCCAGCATAAAATGTACCTAGCTGACGTGTTGTGGTCTAGCTCAGAAGCGGGTTAAATTTTAATATACTTACGAACTTACAATATGGCTGTGGCAAGTATCCCTTTGCTTCCATTTTCCATCTGTAAAAAGAGGATAATAATGTTCTGTTCCCAAATGGCAGCTCCTAATGAAGCTCACAGTTCCTGCAAAGTATCCAGATAAGTGCGGTTTTGTTTCTGAAATTATTCTGGCACTGCAAGGAGAGGAGGTAACTAAGAGTATTGAAGTAGCAGACATTACACAGCTTTGTCTTTGCTTGATCGGACTGCAGAATATCAAAGGATAAGAAAATCCAATGAATTAAAAGGGAAATTCTGTTCCACAGAGTCATTATAGAAGAATAATGTATATGCAATTATTTAGTTTTGAGATTCACCCAAGAAATCTCCCAGAGAAATAGAACTGATGCATCTGGGCTGTTTGGGGTATATATTTGTTTTCATTATTACTTTTTTGGCAGAAAACGTCTTCCAAAGAAAATAAATACAGGAAGATAGTAGATGGCAAGAATTGGTGATTTTTAGGATCTGCTTTCCTCCCACCTTGCTCTTTTGTATTTGTGTGCTATCTTGTTTTGCAAGCTCTGTTTCATCTATAATGAAGTTTCTTTAAGTTTGATTGGCAGCTGAAGACAGTTTGCAACATATCAGCTGCAGTATAAAGGTACTGTGATGAACGGTTTAGGAAAACACAAGGAAAGAAAAGCACCAATTTCACTAATGGGGTAGGTTTGTTGACAAAGTCACTTTGGTTTTGAAGTCACATTCCCTCTACTGTGAGCAGGTTTGGTGCGAGGGGTTTCCAGTGGCGCAGTCAGCCAGCGTGCATCACCGCTGTCGGTGTGACCCCAGCTCTGCTGGGCAGTGGTACCGTAGCAATGGTGCAGCTATGACCTGCAATGCTCTTCTAACCTCCAGCTTCCTCATCCCACCCTTCCAGTCCAGTTGTCTTTCTGTGCACATTGAACTGATTTTCAAGCACAAGGCATGTATTTACGGGGCTCTCTATTAAACTGATTCTGCCATTTGACTTCCGAAGTATAATGGAAAACTCCCTGCAGCCCAGTACAGCGGTAGTGGGAGTGCAGACAGGATGGTAAACTGAATTGCTAGAGGAATCTGATATAAATCAAAGCAGGTAGTTAAAATGGAGGAGAAATGAAAAAAGACTTTATTACTAGAAACCTTAGTTTTCAACAACTGAATTGGGAATAAGGAATGCAATGTGCTATACCATAGTCTCTTAAGAAAAAAGATGCGGATGAAATCCCTCCTGAGCAAAATAATGAGGTTAATAAGGATAGCTGTGCCTCCCCAATTAGGGAACATGGGAGGCCAGCACATTACTGTCTTGGCAGATGACACTATGATGTCCAGCTGGGGCTGATGGTTTTAAAAGTTATAATAAGCAAGCAGATCAAAATGTGTCTGTATAGTAAATAAAATACAAGCCAATGCATGGAGGGAGATTTGCAGGCGAACTGTTCTGGGCAAAATTACATGCTAGAGGAATCCATTGCCTAAAAAGGGCAAAACTTTGCAATGTACAGATGTGGGTTTTGTGCTTCTCTGGAAACCTCAGATGATCATCTCAACATCTCTGGGTGGTGAGGAATATTTACCAAGGCAGTTTGATAGGCGGTGTAATTTGGTAAAACGTCATTATTTTGTTCTCAAAAAAAAAAAAAAACACCACCATGAGATTTAGGCTACAGCTGCAGTGTGAGGCAGCAGTGAGAGTGAGAAGCTTTGATTCAGGGTCTTTAAATTACACCAGCTGTACACACCTTTGACCTGCAGCACAGTCAAGCCTGGGCAAAAGATGCTTTCTTCCCAGGTCTGCCATATTGTACAGTTGTGCAGTACCTCCCGCGTCACCTCCTGCTCACAACTGTGTCAGGTCCTGAACCCCAGAAAGAGCTCAAATGGGGAACCTTAGGCAAAGAGAGGTGAGGCAGAAGACTTGGCTAATGAAATTTGTGTGACCATGGACTTGAAGACTTTGAGGTTAGTCTCTAATACTGCTACCAGGCTCAGAGGGGCAAGAATAGGTCTTCTGCTCTGCTGGGTCTTTGTTTAGACTTCAGCCTTTGGAGCAGAGCCTTGCTCTATATTTGTGGATGCAAAGGTGTTCACATACCATATTTGGGACATCTAAAGTAAAAGAGCATTTATGCTTGAGGGCAGAATGAGCCATGCAAATATCTCAAGTGACTAAAGAGAAGGGACAACAAACCAAGGGGAAGTGGTAGAGATGTAGGAAGGAAGGAGAAAACATTTAAAAATGAAAGAAATTAAATATATTTTTTTGTTTTAATACTTGCTAATATATTTTAAGTTAACATTGCTTTTCAAAAATTGAGTGTTACGTGCCACTGCTGCCTTCAGTAACCCTGGAGCAGGGGGAAGGTTTATAACTTCCAGCATGATGTAAGAGAGCTTTGTATTTATTTCACCTGAAGAGGAATTGTGGGATGATAAGGCATGACTTAGCGAAGAGCTGAGCTGACCTTGCTTTCCCTGAAGTCTGAAATGGAGGTTCTGTTGTTATCACTGTACTGTCTACAGGACAGAAAGGGTCTTGCTGTGCTAATTACCTCTAATTGCCATTAAGAAGTTACTTCACTACTTAAGTCATGTGTGTTGAATATTTCTGGGAAACACAAAAGGGTTTCGGTGAAAGCAGTTTATTGTTCCTATCACCCTGCTGGAAGAGGACCCTTTGACAGTCTGCCTGCTGGTCAGGGGCCTCCCCTTCTGGGGCTGCTCTTCAAAGTGGGTGACCCTGGCACAGCCCCATCCCCTGTAGCCTTGAGATCCCCCACAGCCCAAGCCAACATTTGCCACCCTCATGCTGGAGAGCATCGCAGTCCCTTGCCAAGCTTTAGAAGCTCTCCAGCCTCCATTCGTGATGCGCTTCAATGGTGATGGACCTATTAAAAATACCACTTTAGCTTCCTCAAAATATGATTGATGTGTATATCCTTTGAATGTAAGGAGCTTTGTGTGTCAGTTCACTGCCGCAATCTCTGTGCTGGATGTGTGGAAGAAAACAGCCATATAGCCAAAAGCTACAATCATTTTCTGCAGACGTTTCCTCCTCTTTCTTGCACTTCTGATATATCCGATTACCTTATCGGAGCCACTGGTTGAATTATAATATTTATTATAGCCTATAAATCAGATTCCATCATGTGCAATCCCTGTTACTGATAATGTGCATTTCCTTCAGTAAATGCTGTAAAAGAAAAGAGGGAAAGAATAGAAAGGAGGGAGAATTGCTTGGGGAGGGGGGGTGTAATCAAGAAGTTTGTCCAAAACTTGACAGAAACAACAGAATATGTTGCTGTCTGCAGGACCTGGGGGGGGCACCATGAAAAAAATCTACTCTTCAAAAGACAGATGATAAAATTATTTAATCTCCTTGGGTTGCTTTCATAAATATTGTTGCCTCTACAATTCAGCAGCTGTTTGAAATAAATGTAAAAATAGCATGTTTTGTATTGTTACCATACAAATGGAGAGCAACATGTCGTACTCTGTGTATTCTACAAAGTTCAGGAGGTATCATAGCATTATATATCAAAGAGAATGGGTTTAAATTGTCCAGTTGTGTATTACAAGTCCAGTAATGCAATCAGTGAATTTTGAATAGCGCTGTTCAAGCTGGGTGATAAAGTGGCCGGTTAAGGGAAAGCAAATCTACAGTGGTGTTAGAGATACTGTAAACCGAGTCTGGTTAATATACAGTTGGCATCTCCAGGCCGAGCTGAGTTTATTGAACAGGTTGTGCATTTTGAGTGCAAGGGAAGCAGACGGCTCGTGTCTGAGAAAGGGAAAGCCTGGCCATGCTGATCCAATGGGAACCAAGGTGCAGAAAATCACACAAGTGAGGAGAGCAGCTTCTCCTTGTTTGTTTTTGCTGTCATTTAGTTGTCCTACAAGCTCAGGAGAAGGTAAAAGATATCTTGATTGCATAAGCCTTTTTGTTCTTTATTAGTATAATTGCAGTAGTAGAAACAAAGAAGGGTGGTCAGGTCAAGCATTAAAAAGGCTGAAATGGTGAAAAGAGACACCTCAAGCGATAGCAGCTTTGGAAACAATTCTCCAGACATGGGTCAAAAGGGAACACCAACACATCATGCCGTGCTCTCTGCTTTCACTGTTAATAGCAGTCTGAGGGATGAAAAATTGACCCATCGTAATGCAATACTGTTACATGATTCTTCTCATTTAAGATTTCAAATGCTCTAGAAAAAGAGGCTGTGTTAATCCCTTCTAAGGATGCAGAACATGAAGCAAAGGAATTAACTGAAACTCACCCAGAGCCACTTAGTGTGGTGGAGCTCTGAAGTCTGTCCCCCACCTGAGCTGTTTGTCTATCTATTGGCATGCCCTGTCCCTTAGCGAAATTCTGGGGAAAAAGTCTAAGATACTTGTAATTTTGAACTAACTTAAGTGTTCTTTTAATTTCTTTTGAAAACTCATAATGGAAATAACTACTTTTTCCTAGGGGGGAAATTAGAAAACTTAAAATGAGCAAAAAAATTTCACTTCATGATAAACCCATTTTAAGGTGTGAACATGACAGACCAAAAAACCCACAAGGCTTTATATCCAACTTTGAATAAGTGATTTCCTTGGGATTTGTGCCCTTTATAGGGCTCCCTATGATGCAAGATGGTCTTGTGATTTGTGGTACTTGAATTGCAGGCCCTTGTAACCTACTGGAGAATGTTTGTCTCTGGTCTCCCCCTCAGCTGTGTCCACATCCTTAAATGAGCTGATGTTACAACACCAAGGACCCTTGGAGCTTTCACCTGGGAGGGCAGAAAACAGATTGCAGCAATGCTTATGTTGCCCCGTGCATACTGTTGATAGCTTAGTAAATTAGTTTTACCAGCCTGATCTGCACCTTTAAAAAGAGCATGTAACCTTAATCTGCTTTAGATAGTTGGTTTAAGATATTTACAGTATAACACTTTCCTTAGCTCTTTTTTTCTTGATCTGTTTAGTGACTGATTTCTTTAATGAAAGAGGACTCAATGTTTCATTTGTAATGAATATGCTTAAAATAATCTCCTGGTGAAGACAGACAATTATTCATTTCCTGAAAGTCACACCACATTGCATCCTACACCAGCTCGTCACAGAGGCAGGGGCCAGGAAAGATTTATGTCAAAATTTAAAATGGAGCGAGCGCCTAGATTCTGGGAGATCTCTCTTCTGACATTTTTATTTTCAAAAAAGCACAAGAGGAGATTGAATGTTTTTCCTTCAGCTTTACAGTAAAAACTAGAATTTTGCTGCTGGAATATTTTTAGCTGTCGGTGTTGCAGGGAATAGCACGGTCTGATCTCAAGATGTTTGGCAGGCATCTTTATTACCTTTGAAAAATCTGGGTAGGATGTATTATTTGTTGTGCTGGTAGGAATCCAGGAGATGCAGATCGAGGTTTTTGTCTTTGCAATGAGACACTTCTTTGCAGTGCAAGAAATGCAAATGCAATCATCTAGCTTTACCCCTCCCCTCCAAAACAAACAGTAATCAAAGTGGCTCTTAGAGGCTGACATGTAACAAAAAACAAGAAAATAAATTAACCTGACCAAGGCAGTAATGAATCCAAATCACATGTGAAATAACCCCCAGTCCCCAAACCCTGCTCCCCCAAACCAAAACCAACCAAAACTGCATCCCTGCCACCACCGCCAGCAAAGTTACATAATGAGATAATTTCAGTTTGATTTAGGCTTTGATTTTTGCATCTTGGTGTGAATCTCATCAATGTTGTTTTTAAAAATGGTCTCTGTGTGTTCATTGTGACATGATATAGAGACCCTTCAAAGCAGTTGTAAGGAAAAAGGAGTCATTATTTTTGATAAATTATGTGCCATGGTCGGGGTAAGGAGTAGCTCAATCTGTCCTTCCTCTCTTAGGACTTAAACACAAAAGGAAAACAAGATTTCAAGCTTTTGAACATTGAATCAGTGACAGAGACAGTACACATACCTTTTAAGTGACATTAAGGTCACTGAACATTCATTCTTAGAGAAAGGGTCATACTGACCCCCCCCCAACCCAGAGGCTCTCTTTTCTTGTATGTGTGTTTGTACATCTTATTCTAGTTTTCCCTTTTCCTTGTGCTTCAACCTGTCTCCAGTTTTAGGCAATTAAGTCACATAATCATAGAATGACCAGAGGTGTATGGAAGGTTTCACAGTGCAGCCCTCTAAATGAGAGCCCCTAGTGCCCAGGGATGCCCCTTCCGAAACTGCAGCCTGAGCTGCAGCGCTTGGGAACACGGCTCAGGGGCTCATCAGTAAAAGTGGCTAAAAGACATGGCTAATCCCAGGAAGAGGTTTGTGATTAGCAGTGGTCTGAGTCGTGGGGCTAGACTTTAACTGATATAAATCACTAAGTCTTCATTGAAATAGGCTGGAACAGAAGGGTTTGGAATAATGGCTCCAAGCAGAAAGGCTAGAATGACTCTGGGGGATGGAGAAAGTGAAGGCTGGGGCTGTAGAGGATCAGCCAGGAAACACCAAGCGCAATTAAGACTGTAGATGAGCTTTAGGCTGAGAACTAGACTCCCCTGATGTTACTGAGCTATGAGCGGGTGCAACACTAACCATCACTACTTAGCTGAATCGTAGCTGTATGACCAGGCGTTAGAGGCCCAGCTGCTGCAGGGAAGCAGGTCCCTGCTGGGGGTCCGGGCAGGCCCATGCTCGGCCCTGCCTCTGCGCGCTCCCCGCTGGCTGCAGGGCTCCAGCCACGTGCTGCTTTTAGATAGGCTTCTACTTTCAAAGTGCCAGTGTAGCACTTTATCTTCTCCTGCTGAGACACCCAGTGTCTCTATTAGCTCGATAATTACTCACCAAAGTTCCTGTTTTCATAGCAGTGATAACAGTTGTTAATCACATGCTGTGCTAGGATTATACCTCCTATGCCAATCCCATGCATTATTCTGAAAACTTCACACACACCAACCCGGGAAGCATATTAATGCAACTGCAGCAAGTCATTAAGCTTTACATATGGTGGGCATTAAGTGTGTGAAGATGGAAGTCACGGTCAAAGATATTTAATGGGGAATTACAACAGTCTTATGGGCAGCAACTTCATTCTCCCGTTTTTCATCTGGGGAGAGGATCACAGCTGGCAGAGAAATGGGATGAAAGTGGCCATAAAGAGAGAGAGTAGCAAGCAGCAGAGGAGCAAAAAGACAATACTGGGTTGTTGATAAATTCCTGAAACTGTGGGGACTACTAGTGTTGGGCCATGAGGAAAAGTATTAACACTGCATAGACTGGACGGGGTTTTCTGAACCAGAGGACTAAACTGATATAACCAGTGAAACAGTAAGTGAGATGATGCTGCAGAAACCAGTACTTATTAGAACATCCTCTAAAAGTAGCTCTGGTTTAAGTCAGTTTGTGTCAAGCAAAGTAACAATAGAGTAACTCTCTGCAGTCTGTCCATCTATTACCAAGTGAGAAAAATAAAGGAAGACTATACAAATAGCTAGCCTATCTTTTTATATGAAAGAAAAATTCATAGTAATTCATCTTGTGTTCATATGTGTAGCATCTCTTTCAGTTTCACCAGCATAAGACAGAGAACTGATTTCTGCCTAACTTACACCTGCCTAAGCATAAAACCAATTTAAAATGCCTGTCAGTAGAGTGATGGCATTGTGTGAGTATCTCATACTGGCCTGAATATACACATGCTGTGTGATGGTTGGTCATGAAACGTTGAGTTTGAGGTGTTATATTATTGCTCAGTATTGTTTATTGCAAAGTACAATGCAGTGGAAGCAGGGCTGAAGGGTCTGTAAAGTTCAAATGACAAATGGGAAGAGAAACTTGCAGAAGAGTCTTGTAAGAAAGATGTCAACAAAATCTGAGGTATAGGGAAAAGATATTTCAATTCTCACCTACTTAATACTGATGATAGTCCTTGTTGACAGTCCTTTTAGTGCCCAGTCCTTAACAGCTTTGCCTGACAGGCAGGGAAATACTAAGTAGGAAAATGCTAGTCAAAATGTAGCATAAGATCTAAAAAGTCTTCTACTGGGAGTACAAAGCCAATATCACAGGTGGGATATGTTCGGTAGACCTGCACTGGTCTCGGACCTATTCCATACATATCTATATCTAATCTAAATATAGATCTCTACAATTCAGTTAATTCTGGTCTTCACTAATCTAAAATACTCTGAAGGATTTCTCATGCAACCTGATGTTCTGTTCAGGTAGCTGGAATGTGGTATGGTGGTGATAAAATCTCTTGTTAAGCATCCAGATTATGTGGATGTTTTAGAGAGCAAAAGAAGGGTAAGTGATTCTAGTGAGTGTATAAGCAATTAGGGAAAGTTGCTGCTGAGGAAAACAGAGAGCTGCTTCCTTCTTTCTGAACCCCTGAAAGAATATCCTGAGTAGATCAGATGCAGCTCTGAAAAGACAACATGGACAGTTAGTTGAGCGGTTAAATACAACGCAGCAGCAAAGGGTATTCCCCTTCAGTTTCCTGTGGTCATTGTCCTTTAAACATCAACAGCACAACAAACTCCAGTCCCACAGAGTCTTTCCCTGAAAATCAGGAGGGGAAAAAGCCTGGGGAAGAACACTTGTCCAGTGCACAGCAGAGCAAGGCTTCATTCTCATTAGGTGGTCCATGAACTGCCCCAGGGAGCAATGAGATGTGTGAATGGGACACTGCGAGGTGATGGACTGTGCTGAAGGTTGCTGGCTGAACTTTCTTTTCTAAGTGTTTATCCAAAGTAAAATGCAGAGAGGGGGGTCAGGGGAAGTGACAAAACACAGCTCAACAACAAAATGACTGCTGCAGGGAAGGAAAAAGCTGCTTTTATTGAATGATGCTGGCACAAACAAAAACAATTTTCTTCCCCTTTTGACTTAATTTTTCTCTGCTTGTGTTTTGCATAATAAGGCTGTAGATCCATTGCTGTTTCAGGCCAAACTATGGGGCAGCTTCTTCTTTTCCTTCTCCTGCTCTTGTCTATCAAGAGGGTTATTCAAGCCAATTCAGATGCGCCTGGTTACGACATGGTGGACCCAGCCAGCACATCTTGGCTGCAGGAACTGATAGGCTTTGAACATTGTTTGGCAGCGCTTGTTATAGATGGTGTCTAGGGTTGGTTCTTTGGCTCTGCAACATACAAATACAGATTTGTTCACTGTCCCTGGGTTAGAAAAATCTCTTTAAGGCTACTCTCCAAACAGAAGGGATCATTTTGAGAAACCTTTCTTTGTGCTGTGCCTGTGTCTGCCTTCCTTGGATGAATGCAGATGCATCCTGCTTTATTTCTTTTCATATGGCGTGGATGGGATGAGGGAAGGACTGCTGGGAGCACTTTGCATCTTCAAGTGCAATATTGTCGAGACAACTCCTGTTTTCCCCTTTATTTCTGTGTGTCACAAAGTCTTTTGCTGACCGGCAGTGATCACCTGTCTGACTCCTGCCTCTCTCAGGCTGTGCTGTTCAGAGAAGCATGAGGATGTTTACCTGTCTTTAATGTCCTTTGTCTCACCAGGAAGTCTTCTATAGCCAGATCTGAGGCTCTAACTTGAGGGGTAACTGTGATTCCTGGTGAAAAGCGCTATCAAAATGTTTCAGTAAGCCATGACTGGTGATGGGAGATCTCCCTTCTTGCAGAGAAGATTCTTATATTTAGTCAGCCCAACTGGAGATGCCTGTTCCTATGCCAGGGTCGGGAGGGGGCTGCTGAGAAACCAGACCCCAAATGGCTTGATTTCTTCCTCTTATGCTCTGCAGCAACAGCAGTCTGGAAAAAGAGTAATCAGGTCAGGTGAAAACAGGCAGTGAGTCCACAGCTGTGCCCAGCCAGCTGAAAATCCTCAGGTTCTGAAAATGAAATGTGAGAAAGCTGACTTGTGGGTCTGTGATTGCAGTGTCCAGTGTGGTGTTCTCGGCAGCCTTGCCGAAGGAGTCAGACCCTTGTCCGCCCAGAGAAGCCCTCTCTTACAGCTTCAAAGTAAAGAAATGAAGTATGTACAGTGACGTATCCAAAAGCAGGAGCAAGTCTCATTATCAGAGGCAATATGATTCAGTCCTATTCTCAGTGTTGTAGTAATGTCTGTCACTCACTGCACAAGGGTGCCTCTCTCTATTTTGTAACCTTATTGCTGGGCATCTACAAAGCAATGGTTGTTTCCCAAGTATAGGAGTTGGGGATAAACAAATTTGTTATGTAACTTTTCAGTTGCCAGGAAATGTGATGATTTTTGACTCCTGCTGTCTGACTTGAGTAATGGATTCAGGATAGAGAAGGTCCCTACAGAAATGAGTGGCTTTCGTTTATTTCAGGACACAGTTGACATTGTAAATAAACTTACAAGGCCAAAATCTGCAGTTAGGGGTGAATAACTGTGACTCTCTGATCTGGCCTGTAACATTGCTAATGTTTATTTACCATTCTAACTTGAATTGTTACAGCAAACTGCTTGGTAATTGCTATGCGTAATGCCCTGAGCTATCTGGCTAGGACAGACAGAAGCCACCATGCATTATTCACAAATGTCCTTTAGGGCCTATCTGAGAAACCTACCACCCTGACACAATAATTAGCAACAGATAATGGTTCTGAGCAGCATTATTAGTGGCCTTTCTTCTTCTGCATCCTCTGGCTGAATTTCTAGTTAGAGACACCATGGACATAGAACTTGTGTTTAGCCCATGCTGGGACCAGCTTTACTAGAGAGCCTTGTCCAGGTTTTCAGATGCCCAGGTCTCTGACTGCCCTGTGGCAAGTGGATGTCACTAAGTGGGGATGGAGAACTTTAAAGATTCTTTTCCTGACTGGTGGTGCTGCACTTGTCAGACAGTCCCAGTGCTTCAGTGTCTGGTGGTCATTAAAGCCTGTTCTTAATTTACTTTGCAATCAAAAGGAATATTATAGGAAGTTATTTGAGTTTGTGAAGCACAGGGAGAGCAAGAAGATGCTATCTAGATGCAAAATGATTTTATTTTTAAAAGCTTTTTTTGTTTAAATTATGCCTCATCTCAGGGGTAGTTTAAAGTGCATAATAGTCCATAGAACAGTTGTGCAGACTTGATGCATTATGATATTTTTATGTACTGTTTGAAAAATTACAAATGGAAGGGTTTACTTGCTTTAAAACACTTCCCATTTAAAAGGCATACAGCTACATCCAATACCAGATGATTTTGTTATGAATAATAGAAAACCATAAGTGAATAGTGCGATGTGACTTCTCCACGATGTTTTGAAGTTTCCCTATCCCAAAGCACTTATCAAAGCTTTTATGAAGTATTTTGAATTAATGACTGAACTTATTGGTAATGCAGTGATTGTGTTAAGCACACACTCAGATGTTATGGGCCTCATCCTGGGCTGATTTGTCCGTGTTGCTCTGTTGAAGTAACGAGAGGGATCAGCTGAAATGCAGATGCATGAGGAAGTACCCTAGCGCTGGGATAAAATACACTGCTGAAACCCTGAGAAGGCACTTGTGGAGTGCAGCAGCATATAGTGTTGCATGCCTGGGACAAAGCAAATCAGTCAAGCAGCAGAAGAGAGGTTACCATGCTGCCTGACCAAGTCCAACGATGTTTTTCTGGGCTTATTCTGCACGGTGGTGAATACCTTGGATTCCTGCCTGCCATCCATAGGAGTCAAGGGCAGACAATATCCCTGCAGGGTCAGACACTTCTTTATTGCAGGCCATTCAAATAATATTTGAAAGAATCTTTAGAAACAACTACCTTAAAGTAAAACTCTGGCTATTAATTGTAATTTATGTTGGGAAACTTGAACAGAATCTTTGCTTTTCCAGAGTGTAATCAGTCATGTTTTGATATATACAAACAAAATAGCTTGGGGAAAATCAGAGGGAAAAACAATGACTAATGATCCTGTGCTCAGGCTGTGGATGCTGGTATTCCAATTCATCCCCTGCCACTCCAGGGGTACTTTCTTTTTCCTTTAAAGACCACTAAATCAGGAAGCTTCTTTTCTGGGGATAGGAAAATCTTACAACTTAGCAATGGCGTGTTTCTTCTGAGATCTGAGTATGTCTGGGTGTGAACTTGGGCAAAATGCAGTCTTAACTAAGCTCTATCTTGAGTTCTGCAAAACTTGGATCTCTAGTACTGTGCTTGGCCAGGTTCCCAAGAATCAAGATTAGAGTCAGTCACTAGTTTAAGGCACATTAGCTCATGCCAGATGAGGATCTTAGGCCTTTGTTACCTGCAGTGTTACCACCTCTTCCTTGGACTGATCATAGCAGAGCCAGACTTCAGCCTTTTGTCCAACTCATTAATGGATATAGAAACAGAGAAAACATACACCATGCTCAGAATACATGTTCAAGCCATGAGAGACTGGATGGAGATCAATGGAACTGCATTGCTCTCTTGGTGTAAACTTCATGTTGTTAAGATCAGCATCAGAGTCTTGCAAAGAGCTGGGTGCAAGGTCAAAAAACCCGGAGCTCGTTTTGTAATGGGCTCGCAGGGTAGCCTGTGGAACAGCTCTCTGCTGTCAGGGGATGTTTCACTTCGACCCACTGTGGGCTTCAGGCCAGACCCTGAATTTCACCTCCTCCACTCACTGTGCTAGTGCAAACCTCCAGCGCAGAAGCTGTAGAAAATCCCATGCCAATGCAGTGCACGTTCTAACACCAGCGTCGCTTGCCTCAGCAGCTTTCTGGCCTGATCTCCTCTGAGTCTGATTTTATGCACGTGGCTGTGCACGATCAGTACCGACTCAAGCCTCTGGCTGTGAAGGTCTGTCTCCTGTTCTTGGTGTTGATCATGATGACAGCTGTCATGTGGTAGCTGCTTACACCACTACACCTACGTGGTTACACAGATCCTCAGATCTTGACAAGCTCTTAGAACATCCACTCTGTGCTCTGTGGGCAAATGTTTGTATGTGGTGTGTACGTGCATGTTTGCACACGCGCGTCCTTGCAATAGGTGATTTACAAAGAAGGATGCTAGGCAACACAGACAACTTTCAGCATCATCTGCTGAGGAGCCCTAAACAGCTTGCCTTTGTTTTGGAGTGAAAATCTTCCAACTGCTCTCATATCAGCCCTGTAACATATCCCAAGATGCTGTGCTTCTGGAAACTAAGGCTTGCAACTGAAATGTCTGAGCACAAGGCTAATGTGATTGCTGAGATAAAATGCCACATTCATAAAATCACCGTGTGCCGAATAACTGCTGAGTGGCCTGGGCCAGATGCTGATGTCAGCTCCTCCAGCATATTTCCACTGCTTCCAATGGATTATTCTGGCTTTGCATTGGAGACTGGCTTCTGGCCAAAGAGTTTTGCCTTTGGTCAGCTAAGACAAGTTGGTTCTCTAGGACAGACGAGACCTTGCAGAATAGCTAGGGACTGCTGCAACCTGCTGTTTTCTTCACCGAGTGGGAAGGCAGTATGGTGCTGTGGCTCCTGCGACCTAACCAGAGGGTAAATCTATAGGGAGAATGAGAGCACTGTCCCATTGAGGAACTGACGCTTTATTTTTGGTTTAATGGAGACACCTGTTACTTCCCTGAGGTTTTTTTCTCAGGCAGTATGTTGCATTAGTGTGACTTCCTAAAATGATAAGTATTTGTATTTGCATAAAGGTCTGTGCATCCAACCATATGAATGAGCAATATTTTTATAGCCCGTGCATCCTGGGAAGCTGAGCTTGCTCTGACCTTAGCTGAGGTCTCAGGGCAGAGTGTGATTTTTTCTTGCAAGATTTTGAGGTGTGCACACCATGACTGGCTCTGATGTTCTGGCCAATCAAGCTTAGCCTCTTTGGGAAGAGGGAAATGCTGTATCTTAGAAGGCATAAAGTCCCTGCTGAGGTCTTTTTGCTGTCTGGGTGTGACAGGAGACGAAGTGAGGTGCAATGTTATATGTCTAAACAAGTACATGGTTGTTCCTTGTCGTCAAGAGCTGGGTCACTCTGCCCATCTAATGCCTCCCTGACTTCTCAGCATTAATGAGGAGCAGAAGGGTTCTTCATCAACGATGCAGTTCCTGTTATGTTGGAGAGGCAGGGATGCTACACAATACAGGAAAAAAGACTGGGGACACTTGAAAGAACAAATGCAATTTGGGGGAGCTGTGTGGAGCCTGATAATAAAGCTGTGATTGTCTCTCTCCTCCCTTTATTTAGAAATACCTTGTAGCTGGGCTTGAAGTTTAATAATAATAAAGAAAGAAAACAGAAATCAAATACCATACAAAGCAAAGTGCTTCAGTGCTTCCAATTTAACGGCTCGTGTGAGAACCTGAAAAGAATCGTACTCAATAATGAGTCATTTCATCTCAGTGACTGTTGATGAGCTGCTGTTTGTCATTTCTGCTCTTGAGGGAATCTTCAAAGCCAGAGCAGTCACCAGCTGGGGGCAGCTCCTGGGAAGGAAGGGCCGGATTCCTCTGAGGTCAGCACGAGAGCTACCTGTTGACTCCCAGGGACTTCGGATCAGACCTGGGGTGTCTGGTGTTCCACAGTGTGCTGCTGTGACGTGTGTCCTGAAGGGTAAAGGGACGCGTGCCCAGCCAGCCCTGTTTGGTCCCCAGGAACTGTCTGACCAGACCTATCATAAGGCACTGCCTCGTGGAGCTCTTCTCTTCCAGGCTTCTTTCACTGATTGCGCTGGACCTGCAGGGTGTCAGCCCTCAAGGTGACCAGTTCAGAAACAGCAGTGACAGTAGCAGATCTTTTCAACCCTAATGGGTTCCTGTCATTTTTCCCGTCCTGCTGCCATTCTGGGTTGCTGGGAGAAGGCTGTGCCATGCAGCAGTCCTGAAATAAAGGAGAATGAAGAGGGTGAAAATAGGAAGGGGCTGGGGAAGAATTCCCGGATTGCTTTGGTCAGTGTAAATTCTTGTGTTGGCAGAATGGAACTGTGTTTCAAGAGAGACCCGATCAGTAAACTTTGTGCGTGGGTCAGGCTTTGAGGATATCTACTTGTAGGGAGGTTTAAGAAGTATTTTTCTGACTGCAGCATGAACAAACATCATGTAATCAAGTCACAAGGCTGGGCAGGAAGCTGTTTGTACTTTCTGGCCAAATTTATGCAGAAGAGACCAAATAAACGATGCCCTGTGATATTTGTGCAGCCAAAGATGGTATTTGTCCATCCAAAGCCAGTTGTTACATACTCAGAGGACTGCAAATGTGTATAAACTTGCTCTTTAAAGGTAAGTTTTTAATTTTGGAGGTTCTTTGAAAATCTGGCCTGTATTTTCTGCCCAGACTGGCTTCTAAATCTCCACTGGGCAACCATACATTACAATTCATCGCTTCTGAGCTCTATTTTAGAGAACTGAACAAGTTGAATCTCTGCTTTTTAATGCATATTACTTACTGGGTAGGGTTTTCACAGCCAAGCTTCTTGAAAATAGTAAATCTGAAAGGAAAATCCATTTTAAAATCATTAAAAGCATTAAAAATGACCTTTACCTGCTGCAAACGTAATCCGTTAATAATGTGCCTTGTACTGGACAGATAATGGGGATCTTCCACCCAGGGATTAAGGGATTGTATGAACTCAGAGCTGCTGATTTACTGAGAAAATATGTATGTCTCTAAAATCACAGGTGGAACCATATAGGTACTAACACTTATACCAGAACACGCTTCCATCTTGTGCCTATCCCACATCTTAAAAATTTGCATAAATGTCTGTTAGAATAAGTCTGCTGAGAGCTTGGCATCTCTGAGCAAGGGATGGTGATACAACGACTTTTTGGTTGTTAGGAGGGTTTGCATCAGAATAGTATCTGGGCCCTAAAACATGGATTAGGCTCTTTGTGTTCTTGGGACGTATTTAGGGTGGCTTAAATTCAGGTTGCTGGTTCAACTTATATTTCTCTCCTATGTTCTAAAGGAAGAAAATCCAACAAGAAATAAAGTATATAAGCATTTCTAGCTGTAACTCATGGTGTTTGTGGTGTGCAAAGCTTGGACAGTCTTTATGTTCTCGTGTGATCATCTTCAGAAATTCTCTGCTGTTTATCTTCACATGGGACACGAGCAGTCACCTTGTAGCTCTTGTCCAATGTAGGAACAAAGAAGCTGTGGTTTAGTGGTCTGGATTTCTCTCCAGTGCCAGCCAGAGTGGTTTCCCTGCAGTCCTGCATTGACTTGCATCAGCTGGGAGCGTTGCCCAGAGTTCCCTGGGGGCACTGGGGTGGCTGTGCTCTGAGAATTGTAATTAAGATTTCAGAGTTAAAACACACATCTCGCATTGGGTATGCTTCTGGTGTGATCCTGGAAGTACTGTGAAGGCCTGTAATAGCACAGACAGGACGGATTTCCCAGCTTTAAGTGAACAGGGAGAAGGTGGGGGATGTTAGCGTTGTCACCCTCATCAATCTCAGCTTGCTCAAGTCACTATTGCAAATAGAAGTTAAATGTTGAGAATGTACTAAGCAGTGCAGACAAAGCCTTGCACAACACTTCTTACAGCTGAGGAGGCTTCATGGTGGCTAGGATGTGTCATGTTGATTTATCACACAGCTGCTGGAGAAAATAAACAATTCTGGTGGCAGAACAGAGCTTTCCTCATTGAAGAGCCATCAGATTTGCCAGGACAGTAATGGGCCTGGGAGATAGCCCTAGGGGGGTGGGTAGAGCCAGGATCGAGAGCTGCCAGGTGAAATAGCAGCAAACACTGCCTCTCATGGAGAGCTTGTTAGTGCAGCAAACTTGGGAGAAAACTGATATGCTTATTTTCCTCCGTTATGGCTGCCTTTCCTCTCCTAGAAATCCAAAGAAAATAAAGACCAGCTACTCTGAATATAAGCCTCATTTGGAGGGCTTACATAGCATGTGAGGGTTGCCCAAGCCTTGGGACTGACCCCTCAGGGCAGTTTTCTGCTTGGACAGACCTTTTGCAGGTGCAGGCTGGACCAGACCCATCTTATGTGAGCCCCTGCACCATGTGCCTGTGACTTCATGGGACTTTGCTTGGGATGACTGGGGGCATGAGTCCAAATGACACCTGCCCATCATGTATCTGCCCTATAAGAAATACATTTTTAATCACTTGGGAAATCCTCAGCCTTTCTGTTAAGCAGGTGGCAGCATGGTTTGTTCCATCTCCAGTACAACTTGAGTCCAGCCTTGTGCTCTGAGCTATCGATCCAGCAACCTGTGACCTTCTGTGCTCCACCAGCTCCACCTACGTGCCCAGATCGCTTACGAGGCCAATTCAGTGCTGGTGCTCAGCGCTACCTGCAGCCAGTGGTAAGCTGGGATCATGGCTTCAGGTACTGTACAAGTGCCTCACAAAAGGCAACTGAGGGCAGGGACTGCCCTTTGGTCCCAGGCTGCGTAGCCTCCAGCACTGCAGAATCTGGGGTCTCCAAGCACTATTGTCTTTCTAATGGTGATAACAGTAAAAGTGTGTCCAGCTCATCTGTTGAGCCTCACTAGGGCATCATCCTGATAATATTCATTGGACTTTTGAGATTAACCTCATCCCATTTATTTCCTATTTTTTAACAAGACTTGTTCCAAAGACAAGCCTTGTCATAATCCCCTCTCAAGGTGAAAGGAATTGCAACAGCAGCTCTATACAAGGTGGAGGTGGTAGCAAACTCTGCAGCCATACTCTTCACAGAGGAAGCTTTGCGTAATCAATTAACACAGGGTTAACTCTCAAGCATGGCTGTATAATTATGTTTGTCTTTTCTCTTGATATTTGCCTGGATTAATTATGTCTGAGTGTGGCTGAATGGATTCCTCCTAATGCCAGACAAAGAGCGTCCTCTTCACCCCAGGGAAAGACACCAAACCAAGACAAAGATGACCTTCACCCAGGGTGTGATGAGTGGAGCATGGGACAGTGGGACGACTGGCTTCCAGAATTAGTGACTACGGAACAGGCTTTCTGGAGATCAGAGGAGAGTGTCCTGGAGGAAGATGCCAGATGCTGTTAGGATGAGGGGAAGAATATAATCCTCTATAGCAGCAGTTTCCACATGATGTAAATACTGTGTCATGTTGGTGTGTGTCATGTTTTGAATGTGTTGTTTTTAACTGTGATCAAAGCAGCCTGGACTAACAGGGAAGATATCTGGTCTCTTGTATTTCTGTCTGACTCTTGTATGATGTTAGGTGAGTTGTTTTGTCTTTTCTGCCTTTCATTTCTACACAGACTGAGATCCTCCTAGCGAGGGCTAGTTTTTGCTGTGCACTTAGGTAGTGCCTAATGTAATATCTGTGGCCAATGTTTCCAGACGCAGTAGGCTCATGCTGATGCCTGTTTGGCCAACTTAGTTGTATCCACCGTTGACTGTCGTGTTTCTACTTGCTGATTACTGTCTGTGGTGCTCTCTGGGACCTGGCTAAGACATAATTTCATCCAAGCTGTACTAATTCAGCTAAGGATTAGGCCTGTGTTTTCTTCCCTTGGAAACTAACAGTATTTAGGTTATCAGCTACTTAGAGATTGACAATGATCTGCAGCCACCACTAATAGACAGTACTGTGCTGTAGGATCGTGCTTCCAGTGCCTAGACTGTTATCCTCATGCAAAAACTGGGTTAGAGTGGTGACAATAGTTCACCCAGATCTCTGGTGAGCTGGTAACAGAGCAGAAGGTAAACTAAGAGTTTTGGTGGGGACTCAGGAACTTCCTGTTGCGCTTGATAAGTCAACAGGATCTTTGGATGCATGCAGGCAGTGGTGGGGTGGGAGAGAAAAGAGTATTTGTTCAGCCAGAGCAACCTGCTGCTTTTTCTGGTTTTCAAACATCGATGCTACCGGGGACATATGAAACCCATGGTGCACTTAGTGTCAGTAGGGATTTCCTGAGTAGCTTAATGTCCTGGTTTCAGCTGGGATAGAGTTAATTTTCTTCTTAGTAGCTAGTAGAGTGCTGTGTTTTGGATTTAGGATGAGAATAATGTTGATAACACACTGGTGTTTTGGTTCTTGCTGAGTAGAGTTTACACTGGTCAAGGACTTTTCAGCTTCCCGTGCTCTGCCAGGTGCATAAGAAGCTGGGAGGGGGCACAGCCAGCACAGCTGACCCAGACTGGCCAAAGGGCTATTCCATACCATATGGCATCATGCTCAGTATATAAGCTGGGGGAAGAAGAAGAAAGGGGGGGGGACATTCGGCATGATGGCGTTTGGCTTCCCAAGTAACCGTTACGCGTGATGAAGCCCTGCTTTCCTGGAGATGGCTGAACACCCGCCTGCCCATGGGAAGGAGGAAAGGAATTCCTTGTTTTGCTTTGCTTGTGCCTGCAGCTTTTGCTTTACCTATTAAACTGTCTTTATCTCAACCCATGAGTTTTCTCACTTTCACTCTTCTGATTCTCTCTCCCATCCCACCGGGGGGAGAGTGAGCGAGTGGCTGTGTGGTGCTTAGTTGCCAACTGGGGTTAAACCATGACACTTAAGTACTTAAGTTCATTAAAATCTAGCAGGAATTGGGCCTTTCCATTCTCATTTGCATCTTTGAAAAAACAAACCTTACACTGTTTCTATTTAAGAAGTTTTTATTCCTCCTCCTCTGGATGGCCTGTGCTGAGCAGCACCTAGGACTCCATGTACTACTTGCCTCTGCAGTTTCAAAGCTGCTCACAAGGTACAGCTGGGCTAATAAGTGATGCTTTAGCCCATTATTGAGGAAGTATGGTGCATGGGCTGAGTCAGTTAAGTGATTATCCTGGGAATGTATGGGGCAATAAATGTCTCCCTTGCTCATAACCCAGCAGCTAATGCAAAGAGATACTGCCGGGCTGCTCTGTTTCTGCTGGGCTTTACTGCATTTAGATTGCAATTAGGTTGTATATTAAAAAAAGCACAGTTCAGCTGTGCTGTAATTCACTGAAGGTGAAATTCACCCTTGTTCAGCAGTGCAGACCAAGACCTGTGTATTGTTAAATTTTCCCCCTATTTTTTCTTGGTCTTTGCAGCACTAACACTCTCCTTTAGTCTGTTTGGCCTCTAGTTGTCTCAAGGCGAGCACCTCAAACACCAGGTTTTTACTTCAGAGGCTGCATTTCAGCCAGACCTCTTGTGTTTGAAGGCAGTGGAGTTTTGTGTTATCGCTACTGCTGGAAGCATCTGGAAGAGCAGGATGCCTTGTGTAGTTGCTGCGCAGATGGAGGGTATGTCTGTGCTGCACGGTTATCCTTTGTATCCAAATGTCCTGAACTGCAGTCTAGACTTGATATGAAGTTGGCAAGCTCCTTGAACCCCAAGTGCTTGAGTTGAATTCAAATTCAGGTCTTACATGCAGTGTGACTGGACTAGCCCCTAGATGTAAAGTTTGTTCCAGCCAGAGAGCACCCTTTAAAATGCAGCTGATCTTGCCTCAAACATTGACTCCTTTGTTAACTACTGAATTATGAATATTTACACTAGTCACATTTACGAGACTTTCTTCAAAGGCCCAAGGATGGGAAGCTGAATTTTTGTTCTGTACTTTTGAAGGCTGAGTTTCTCATAAAATAATGTAACGCCAGGAACGGGAAGCAAAAAATTAATGTGTATCATCAAACTTGGCACAGTCTGTTAGATTTGGGAAATATTTTGTTTTTATCTATAGCAGTGATCGCACTGCTATGTCCTGAGAATCACACAAACATCTGAGAGCTTTGCTTTGCTTGACTTTGTGTGGGTAATGTACACTTGCAGGTTATTGTAAAAGGCAAAGCAAAAAAAAAAAGCCAAACCAAAAAGCTCTTGCAGTCTTTAAACCTCTTTTTAATGAGTACTGTCCCAGGTGGACAGTATGAGTATGTACCAAACCTAAGTCTGATGCAAACAGCTGTGTTACGCATCCCTGGATGCTGGCCTTTTGCATAGCTGCAGGTAGTCTGCCCTTGCTTTGGCACGTCAGTCCCCTTATCAGACCTGCCAAGCTCCCAGATGGATTCTTGCCCTGAAATCAAAAGGGAAATTTTAATTAATATCTGATCATTTGGAATTCATAACTTTGAAATGACTGAACAATTATAGTGAGTCTGTGAAACCCACAAGCCAGTAATGAGGCTGCCGTAAAGCCATAACTGATCAGCTCTGATTAAGAGCTCTGATGTCTCTTCTTGTAGCACACACGGGGGTCATCATCTGTAGCCCCAGTGCAGCCCAGTCAGGCACGCTGCTTATGCACTTGCAAACACAATTGGCTTAGGAAACCTAGCCCCTTCATCTGGGAGGTGGCTGTTCATTAAAGAAAGGGAAGAAAAGGCCATGAGAAAGCTTATTGTCATCTGTAAATAGCCAGTTCCTTCCAAAATTTGTCTTCCATCCTGGTGATTGATAGAGAAGTTCATAAATGCTTCAAATGCATATAGCTAATAACAGCTGAATGCTTTGCTCTTTTTCTTCTGGAAAAGGTTACTTCCCTGTTTGGCAGTAACCGTGGTTTTACTGGAGATATGTTTGTCTGCACTTCCTCTGTCTTCCCTCATCTTTCATCTAGGTGGGCTGAGCCTATGGCTGGGAACTGGCCTAGGTATTTTTGCTTGAAAACTGTTTGCTAGTACCTCTTCCAACTTTTCATACTGCTAGCTGTCTTCCTGGGCATGCTTGGCAGAGCACCAGCGAGAGGAAAAAGGTCACAGAGAAAAGATGGGAGGCAAGAGAAAAGCAGAGTAAGTGGAGAAAGGAAGAGATTTTGTTCTCGTGCACAAGGAAGAACATGTGTGAGCTGAGGTGGGAGAGAGCTTGAAACAGAAGAAAAGCATTGTATGAGAGTGAAAAGGAAGGAGAGAGGAAGACATGGACCATGAAAGATTAAGGGAGTAAGAGGGGGTGTGAGAGAGTGAAAGGTGGAGGAGAATGGCTGGTTTTCATCATTAGTTCTCTGCTGCTTCTGACTCTCAGCTGGAAGTGAAGGCTCTCTGTCCTAGATGTCTCATCTCTCACTTCAATTCATCCCTAGGGTGGCACTCCCTTTCCTGCAAAAGAATGGGAGATTGGCCTTTAATGTGGAGAATGGGTCTCCCTGAGGAAATCTGCATCCATCAGACAGGCTGATTCTCAAATCAGGTGCTGCTGGAGAGCCCTTGTAGCTCACCTAGTCCCTTCTGCAAGGGGCCTTCCCGAGACATCGCATCCTTTCCTAGGGCCGCTAGATTTGTGGACTATTCTGTGGCTAGAAGCCAGCATGGGCATAGGAGGCTCGTAGCCTCCTCTCCCAAAGCCTCCAGTCAGCATCCTCTGTCTCTGCAGCGTGGATTATACCGAAATGGTTATTGCAGGGTTGCTCTGCAGGACCCTGGCACTTTCTCAGCCTTGCACTCCCTCCAATAAAAACTGAAGCTCTGGGAGGAGAGATCAAGCAGCTAAACCAGAGAACTTTAAACAGAAACATTAAATAAAGTGTAATAGCCCCATCCTACTCCCCTCTGCAATAACCACTTTGGAGCAGGCTGGGGGAGCAAAAGGGCTGGCAAGGGGTGCTGGGAATGAGCTGGTAGGAATTAATAAAGATTGTGATTACTTTCTGTGCTCTTTTAACCTGCCCTGAGCATAAGGACTCTCTAGTGCAAGTCAGGTTTTGCACCACTGAGGTCAGTGGGACCTACTCTATTCTTCCTAGTGTAAAGCAGCAATGATCAATTTTCAAATGAACAGGGCTAATTTTCCTCCATCTCGGTCATTGTAATTCCCTAGTACCACCACTTGGGCTGAGTTTCTTCTCACTGGGGAAGGAGTTAAGATGAACTAAAATGAATTAAGGCCTCTTTAATTCTGAAGAGGAGGGTTTGTGTCATGGTCTAACACAGTTTAACTAATCTACTTTAAAATTAATTTGGTTTAATTTTCCTTAGGGCCCCCATGTGGATATACCCTTAAATACCTAGAATAAATAACAGGTAACTCTGTTGTAAATCACCAGAAGTAATTGTGTACCTACTTACCTATTGTAAATCAGCAGTAACTCCAGCGGGGCTGATTCTCTTCATGTATACCTGGAATAAATGAAGAGTAACTTGCTGTAAGTCAATAAAGCTAATTTTCTTTCTGCTTTCCTGGGATAAAACAAGAGCAAGTCCAGGGGTAAGGAGCTCAGCTGAGAGGAAATTCAAACCAAGAAGGTACATATTTTTGCTTCTGAGGATAATTAACTACTAGAACAACTGACCAAGGACTGTAATGGATTCTGTGTGAATGCAGACTTTTTCTATCAAGTTCAGATAATTTTCTAAGAGACGAAGTATGGAGGAAGGTCTCTGGTCTGTGGCAGGAGAGTATTGTGCTAAATGACCATGTTTTCTCCTTGCACTTCTTGGCATATTAACCCTGGAAGACACTGGGAAGGTCAGAAGCGCTATTCTATTTTGAAAGTTCCAGACAAGGCTCCTTGTGGTGGCTGAGAAGGAGATAGTAAACTGGCCATGAAAGACTGAGACAGGATTATCACATCTCTCTCTTGGTTCCTGTGATTGCTGTAGCCATGGTCTTGCTTAGAGTGGAAAGTTAGTGTGGCAAATTAAGGAATGAATTCATGCCTACCACTCCTGCAGATAACACTTCAGGCAAGTAACTTCAGCGTGTTGCAGTCAGATCTGACTACTTTCAAAATTGCCCTTTCCAGGTTCTGCTAAAACTGGCATCACACCAGCACAGCTTGGTGAGGGCTGCAAAGCCTACCCAGGGAAAATAAGTGGGCACGTGGGTTATTAGCTGGGGCTGTTGGAGCCATCAGTGCTACCAGTGTTTGGTAAGCAAGCTTAGACACCTACACAATGTGTAGTGACTGTTTTGCTCACACCCTTGCATGTGAGCTAATGCCAAGATGAAGCAGCTGCAGCAGTGTGCTCATAAAGTAGGGCCAGCTAAAAAGTCAAATTTACACAAAAAAAAAAAAGCATGTGGGAAATACTGAAAGGTTTTGTTGGCAAAATGTCAGTGTACTCCATCCATTGAGGGTTACTTAATGGCTGGTTGATACAATAAACTTGTTCTTTGCTTTCTGCTGTTTGTCCATCTCTATAAGCCCCAAGTAGGATTTATGACTTATGACTATGAAAAATAACTAATTATAGTAATGGTGGTATATCATAGGTTTTTTTCTCCCCTTCTGACAGTACAGCCTCTGGCAAATTTTCCACTCAAGTCTAAAAATTCTGCATTGCTTTCTGAAGCAGAGCTCTGTCCTACTGATGCAGTTTGCACCAATGTGAAATATGACATAAAGAGCAAACTGGCAGAGAACATAATTAGCAAAGTGGGTAGAAACCCCATCTGATGTTGTGGCATTTCACACCCTATTTACACAGGAATTAACGCCTTCGCTTTCATGCTTGGGACGCTGCATTTCACTCCGAGAAGGATTTGTCTTGACTAGAAAATTGATTTAAAATCACATGCTCATCCTTCCAGTAGCTCCTTGATGTGTCTTTGGGGTTCTGTTGTCCTCTCTCCTTGGGTCTCACAGCTCCTGTGCAGCAATAGTCTCCAGCCCCAAAATTGCTATTTTCTTAATAATTTGGTTCAGCCTTGCATTAGTTGCCTAGATTTATCGCTGTGACTCAGAACTGGACTCCAAACTCTCTAGGGATTTTTCTTATTTGTGCGGGTAAACCCGGTGCTGCTCTCATTTGCAAGACTACAATGCCAGCTGCTATCCAGCCTGTACCCTTCAGGAGAGTGTTTTGAATCCTTTCTCTTTATAGCACAGTGATGGGAAGGCCCGAAGTTAAATTGAAGAGTGAAAAAGGGCTGGTTACTTTATTGTCAAATACTATTGATCAGAGCTTGGCTGGCCTCTGCTTGCACCGTGTTCATCATCTGGCCTTAAAGTTGTTAAACTGGAACAAAGAAGTGGAAGAAGAGGAAAGAGCTGGTTTCATAAGAGCGAGTTGAGTGTGTTTTCTGCTAGGGATCTTTCACCTCCATGATGAGTCATGGTGGAAGATGGATAGAGGGGGAATAAGAATTACTTCATGTGTGACTAGATCTTCCTTAGATGTATGCCTCATCTGCAAAGTGTATTTGCGGGTAAGGAAGATCTAGAGATGTAATGTACGTGTGTTTTGTGTGTACATCACCGTAACACGCATCTGTACGTGTGCATGCAAAGAAAACTGTGTGGAATGGAAGAAAAGCTCTGTGAATGTACGTATGAGTAGAGGCTGTGTGCATGCCTAAGTATGGGAAAACTCTTTATTGATGCTTTTATCCAAAATGGAAGATTATAGACTGTGCTTGTTGTTGTTCAGATATATATGCCCCACAGGAAAGCTCACCCAAGCCCAGCAAGCACAATCAGGTGTGACTGAGGGCTGACTCAGGGGTCCAGATGAATCCCTTTTGGGGTGTCATTAACTGTATCACAAGAGATGTGTTTGATTCTTCAGTTAAATTTTCTTGCAATTTCTCTTCCCATAAGGCCAGGCTTTCCCTTCTCCCATATATATTTGTCTGAATCTCTATTTCTTTCATACCTTTCTCCCCACTCTATTTGTGTCTGTCTTTTTGCTCCCCTAGGGTGCGTTTCTGTTCCTAAGAGGGATTTTGCAGCATGCTCTGGGTTAGACACTGCAAATGAACAAGTTAAAAGCAGAACTGAACCTCCCATGGAAGAAGTGGCTGGCGAGCTAAGGAAATGCTACTCAGCATGCTTGTGATTGGCTGCAGCAATTTTCCTAAAAATACCTGCCAAGCCTCCCTCCTTAGCTGGGAGCCCCCCTCCCCTTCCTGGGGAGCAGAGGAGATTCTGTTTGACAGGTGAGATCCTCAGAATTAAAAGTTTATTCCTCCATCAGCACATTAATGAAAAGAGAAATGTAGCTTGGGGAGGAAGGCTTATGAAAAGAAAATCAAACTCAATCTATCAATTCCCTGTCCTGAATAAATGAATCTGTTAGCTTGTATGTGGGGTTAGATGCCTGGCAGATAATGGGTGTTCCACTTACAATCAGAAAAAAAACTCAGCCAGCCCTTTTCAAACCTGGCACTGAGTGCTGGGCCTGCGTGTCTCCTGTGTGCTGTTAGCTTTTCTGTCTGAGTCACAGTTTTCTAGTTACTGCCTGTAAAGAGAATGCTTCTTGTCTGTGTAAGGGTTAGCAGAAAGTTAATAGAAGAAATGCCAATAGATGGCGCTTAGGAATATATGGAGGTGCGGATAGGTTTGGTAGGAGTGATGGAGTCTGTTGTCTTTGTGCGCTGCAAATAGGTTCCTTTACGAGCTCCTTACGTCCGCTTTAACAGAAAGCACAGGGTGATGTAAATGCATCTCCTTGTATCCCCAGCTGGCCTGCCAGCCTGCCACTGTGAGCAGACACAGCCTCGCCTCTTGTTCCCCAATTGGTCTCATTCTGATTTTAAACAAGACAAAATCTTTGGAGATGAGATAAGCGAGGCTGGTAAAGCCAGGTCGCCGAGGAGCTGGCCTGGGTATATTGTTGGTAAATCGCTATGCTACCTGCTGTGACAGGAGTAATTTATCTCAGACTGGAAAAAGCTGCTTCTTCCCATCCTGAGCAGTGAGGGTCATTCATCACTTTTTGGTTTTTTTATAACAGAAGAGAGAGTGCTGGTTCCCTCCCCCCAGTCCCGGGGACAAATTAGCTAGTCTGAAAATGGATCAGCTCAGGGGCTATTTTCATTTATATTTTTAATAGTGTAACGGAAACCCTTGAGTTCTGTAGCGCTCCCTCCAGCAGAGGTAGATGGAGGAAGGCTTCAAACCCTCTTCCGGGGAGGGGACGTGGCCTTTGTCTTCTACTGCTGACTTGGCAGGTGGCTGTGCCCCTTAGTGCCTCTGAATCCACCACAACATACGGTGTGAGCCTGGGGGCTCCTGCAAAGTGTGTAGGGGCTGGGGTGAGAAAGCTTTTGGGGATTCTCAGACTAGAGACCTCGCTGTTAGAAGCAAGGGCTGTCGCTTCTCTTAGAGAGAGCTGGATCCTGCAGTGGATTCAAAGCTATCTGTTCATGTGTCATAGGGACACACAGCTCTGTTTCATGGTGATGCTGAGCTCTGCATAACCACGTATGCTGTGTGTATGTATATGCACAAACACATACATGTTTATCTCTATTGGTTTAGTTGGATGTATAAATGTATGTTCAATAATTTTTGAGAGAGATCTACTGAACATAGGTATGTTTATATCACACTGCAGCCCTACCCAGGTCTGCCACACCGGGAGAGCTACTTGAACTCCTGCTGTGTGATGAGGCTTTAGGGTTTTGCTCTTCACTTGTCTTTGTATTTGAATTGTTTGGGCACTGAAGAGCAGTATGCAGGCAGCAAGAGAGAGAAGATTGGATAGCAGAGACCTTCAGGATAATACAGGTGCTACATGATCCCTTCATCACTGAAGGGACATTGCTTCAATTACTCTGCCAATCACCTGTCTCTCAGCCTGCCCATCAATTATTGTACAATCAAGGTATTCACTTCACAGAGTAGCCAAAAGTGACAATATCTATATTTTGAAGAGGCCATTTTGCATAACTCTGTGCACAAGGGAATAGAGCTGGGAGGTTGAATCCAGAGCCCCATTTCCATGGAAAATTTCAAGCAAGCAGGTGAGGCCTTTGGTGTATTAAGTTACTGGGACATTGCAGATTGGGAAGATTTTATTTGTAATGGTAGAAATTGCTTGTGTGTCTCGTGTCACTCTAGTGAGTTTGTTCAGAGAAAGGGCAATGAGGAGAAAGGGACGGTGGTTTCTCCTGCTCTCTCCTTTCCTCCACCTTCCTCCCACCTCAGAGGAAGCTTGTGGAGCTGCAGTGCATACTGTGATGGAGATGAAGCTGCAGCCAGTTGTTGTGTTGCTGGAATAGAAGTTGTTGCTGTCTGATGGTCCTGGTTGCTGCATGGCAAAGACTGGAGGGTGTAGGTTAGGGCAACTGGCCCTAGGACTGCCTGGCAAGGTAAATTTGGATTCTGGGTTTGTTTTTTTTTTTTAATGTCCTGTTGATTGTACAACATGAAGCAAATCATATAACCTTGGTTGCCTTGCTTGTGATAGAGTGGTGATTACTTATTGTCATTTATAATGACTCAGGGACAAGCAAAGACCATGTACAGCCACTGAAGGTTTTTTTGAAAAACTCAAATGGGGCTAGGTCTTCTGGGGAAACAAACTGGCACTGTTCCCTTAGCTTCAGGGAGCACCGTTGCTTTGTACTTGCTGTGGCTATGGTTCAGGGCTTCTCCAATAGCCTTGGTAATAGAGTCATTTGTCTCCCAAAATACTCATTGGTTTCACTGAAGATTTGTGGGTTCTCTTCATTATTAGTATCATTAATTCTTATTTAGACAGAATTTATGATCCTGTCCAATGAAGTTTATCTGAAGTGGTATCTTGAAAATGCACTTAGAGGCTTGTGCGGAAGGACAGTCCAATGGTTAGCGTGCCATGCCCTGCTCCAGACTGCCTGTGTGACCTGGGACAAGTCAGAGGGCCAAAGCCGGAGGTCTGTTCAGATTCCTTTGGGGAAGGTACTTGTGAAAACTGGAGTCAGCTGACAGAAAACATGGCGTGAGTGTGTGGGTGGTATTTAGGCTGCCTGAATATCATGCCAAGTGATACAAGATTTTGAGTATCAGTTTCCTATTGTCGTCTTCCTTAGAGGGTGTTGCGAGAAGAAATACCATACAGATAGAGTGGTCAGATTCAATAGGGAAAGAACAATGTCACTGTCTTGGATGATTTTTGCCCTCTTTTAAACATGGCTCTTTCTCTATAGAGGTAAGTCATGTTGCTCTTGTAGCAATTCTTACTCTAAGAGGGGACCTCTCCCTGCTGAGTCCAGCTGGGGTGAGAGGCTGAGGGTAGGCACCTGCATGTGCTCATGCTTCATCCATCCTTTGCTGAAAATTGACACTTCTACCTTGCAAAGCTGAGGGCTGCTAGAGGCAGGGGACTGGATGTAGCTCTTGTCTTTGCTGGGACCACAATCCTGGAGGATGAGGATTCAAAACCTAGTGCTGCCTGCAGTTGTGTGGAGCTAGCTCTAGTGCTGGCAACTTTACTGCCAGTTTTTTTTTTTTTTAAAATTCACTCTTCCACTTAGACTCTTCATTATCCCTGCCACTTGCTGGGACCGACAGCTGCTAACAAACACCAAGGGATTCCAGACAGCTTTGCAGACTATCTTTGAGTGCCTCAGGCAAAGCCTGAAATGCATACAACATGAAAATAACCTATTCTGTTCACTCACTGCCTCATACCCTTCTTTTTTTCCCTGGGGTGGGGAGGGATAGGTGAAGATCAGATCAAGCAGGTAGAGGTGGCCATATGTTGCAAGGGACCTGATATGGGGGCTGTATTTTTATTCCTGCTGTGGTTATTCATTAGGGAATCTTGTAGGTCCTGATTTGGGAAAGTGACCTAGTGCACAAAGCATGGTCCAGTCTGTTTGTGTCCTCATGTTTTTAGCTTGGCCTCAAAAGGAAGCAAAGCTGATGCGATCCTGCTCTATTATGTGTGTCTCTCTCACTTGTGAACCATCATGTATGATAAAGAGATTAGGTATTAAAAGTCGTGGGGAATACATCAGCCTCATGCTGTCAGGCAGCTCAGTCAGAGGAGCGAGACCCTGAATGATGGCATTTCTTTGGGGTACAGCTTTTTGTTCAGCTGCGTACACAGCATTGAACCCAAGGTTCCCCGTTTCTTCTCGGGCCTCCCAGGGATGCAGGAATGCAGCTCATCTGTCTCTCTTCCTGCTGCATCCTCAGCCTGCGAGCAGGGATCCCTGGGCTTTGATGGTGCAGTAGTTGCCTGGAGCCCACTAAGATCCCTGAAACTGGTTTATGGCTCTGAGATTGTTAAAATGTGCTGGTCAGGTTTATCCTTGCTAATCCCGAGTTATTCAAATGGGCTGCTCTGTCTTTCATGTTAAACAAACAGACAAACAAAAAGCCTTAGGAAGCAAAGTCCTGATTTGCTGATTAGACCCAGCCCTGCTGGAATCTCATCCTAAAATCCATCTGAGTGCATCTGGTAGGCTCCCCAGGAGAACTGCATTATTTTGAGACTTGAAGGGCTGACTTGAAAACCATTTGCATTCAAGTACAGATCAGAATGACCTGCAAAAAACAAGCACTGGTCAGCTGTCTGAGGCATGAATTTGCTCTGTTTAAGTGTTAAGAGATTGTAAAAGAGATTGTCAAGAATATTAGTGGAAGGAAGAAAAAAGAGCATATATGCTAGAATATGTTTTCTGCTTTCTGTTTATTAGCAGTTAAAACACTAATGCATTCCTGACACTTTTTGTTTTTAGCCAGGAATAAAAAGAAGTTATATGACCTGAAGAAAAAAAATTAAGTTTGGGGGGGGGATTATTTCTTCCTTCCACACATAATCTGGAGAATGTAGAAAAGATGGCAACTTGTAGATAGATGTTCCTTTCTCACTGGCCTTGTTCTGCAAGTGTGTCTGCATTGGGAGAGGGGTACAACATAAAACTTGGGCACAAACTCCTGAACTCCTTTGCATACTTTGCTATCTACTCTTGTTATAACTTGAAAGAAAGTGTGTCTCACTTTCTCTTAATTTAACTGAAGAGCTCCTAGTGCCTTTTCCAAGCCCTAGGTTACAAGACCTTCCCATGTTGTGAAAAGGAGCCCTCCTTTGACCTTGCAGTGGGGTTCTGCGTGCCTGCTCCTTCTCTGCCTCTGGGGCTTTTGGAGTAAGACGAGGCAAAGGCTAATTCTTGGTCCTCTACCCTAGTTCAGTTAACACATTGGTGTGTTTATTGCCTTCTGTTTCTGAGCCTGGTTAAAGCTCTTCCATTCCAAGCTGTCATTTGTTTGATTTTTGATTTGGCTGATTGGTTTGCCTCTTACTCCAGCAGCTACATGCACTGCACGCACATTTTTAGTCGTTTAAGCAAGAAGGACTCCTTATTTGTTTCAGTTATATCTTCTCTCTTCAGTGAAAGATATGTCCCAATATTAGGTCCTGTAAGAGATTAATAAAAGCTATTACACCCATGGGGGGTTGTTCACTTACTGCTGCTGTGTCCTGTCCAGTTTAAAATGATCCCTTTCCTGTTTCTCATCAGGCACCACCTAATGCGTACGCATCCCTGCTAGGAGGTTTTGCGTGATGCTCAGCTTAATATATTCTGTGCACAGTTTTATCCCATTATTCCTAGTTAAACTCTCTTGGATCACCCAGAACATGAGGAATGTGCAGCAGCTTCCCACAGCACAGCATAATTAGCTACTTCAAAAACTACCTGCAAAGAGTGATGCCCTCATTATGCTGAGCAGAGGAGAATTTGGTGGGGCGAGATGTCTCCAGAAAGAAGATGCATTTCACTTCTGAGAAAGAGCAAGAGGCAGCCATTGCCCTCCCGCGGTTAGCTTTATCACTGATTGCCTTGGGAGCTTGAAGGCACATGGCAGTGCCCCATGATGAAAGCAAACACCTTCAACCATCCATTAATTTATGGTGATTAAAATAAAGCCTTGTGGTTCATAGGCTGCACTGTTCCCAGGAAGTAATTGCAAATGTTGTTTGAAAAAACTTTCCTTGCTGTTCCATGGAAGGCCAGCGTTTTGCTAGGAGTCCTCCAAAACACACGTGTTTAATCAGCCTCAGTGCTACAGCAGTACAAGTAACCCATCACACCGGCGCTGGCTGGAATCCTTTTTCCCCACTGTGGCTAAAACAAATCTGGTTCATCAGTTGTTCCTTTATTGATTCCCTGATGAAACAGAGAGCCCAAAGAAGCTGGTCTTGGATTGAGAGCTGGCCCTCAGTCTTTCCCACTTTATTCCTGGAATCTAGAGCTGGCCCAGAAGTTTCCAGTGTGTGTCTGTCTAATAACAATAACACTCAATACTTCTGCAGCTTTTTCCATCTAGGATCTCTGAGTGCTTTGCAAACAAAAAATAAATAAGCTTACTGTCAACCCTCTAGGGTAGGTATTATGATACTTAACAGATGTGTAAACAGAGGCACAGAGAGCTCAAGTTTTTCGTGTTCAAAGCACTTTGCAAATACTACTTAATTAATCCTCACACTGGCCTTGTGAAGTATGTATTGGTCCCCTTCAAGGGCAGAGCAAAGTCACTGGTAGGACTAAAGAGTCCTGCATGCCAGTTGTCTTGAGCTACCACGCTAAATAATGGGGTATTCATTGCACCCAGCTTCAGACAGCCTGGGTAGCTGAGCAATAAGTCAGCTTCTGTCTCTGGGCTCCCTTTAAAGTCAAGAGAGAGAGAGTTCAGAACTAAGCTGGACTTCTGTTGAACTTGATTAGTTTAATTTTCTAAGGCCTATTCATAGCCCTATCAGGCTCTTTCTTTGAAGCTTCTTAAAAGCCCAGACTTGGGGTCTGGAATAGTTTCCAGCAAGACTCGGAGTCAGGAAATGATCATGGCAGTTCTGATTCCCGAGCGTGGCACAGGCAGGAGCCTGGGCAGGCACAGGCAATCAATCAATCTCAGGATTAATACCAAGAGGAGGACTCCTTGTGTTGCTGTTGAGGGTGGTGGCCTGGTTCTCTCTACTTGTGATTCTTCTGTAAGTGTCACCTTCTCTAGAGACAATCCCTACACATTGCGCCTATGTAGGACATAAAAACTCTCACTTGGATGTTTTTTTGCTAGTCTAGTATTTGAATAAGTGCTTCATATGGAACATTAGTCATAAATGGTCCTTTCTCTTCCATTCTGTGATCTGGGGAAAACAGCTCAGCCTCTTTGATCTATGTGGGATGATGATGATTCTTGGGACATAGCTTTTACTGCTGTTCAGGTATCATTTGTTGCAACTGGGGATATTAGCCAGCATTACCAACCTGCAAGTGTCATGGGGATAAGATGATCCTTGGCACTTGAAAAGTTCACAGACAAATGGAGTATTTTTCTGCCCATCAGTTCTTGTGAGCTTTGGAAATCACGCTACAGGCAGCTGTGAACACTGGTTCTGACTATTCAGTATCCAGCAATTACAGTCAGTGAGCTGCTACTTACTCATCTGGGGATTCAGGGCTCTAACTCTATAACGTGTTATGATGGCTATTTTTGGCCAACTTGGATCACTTGCCGGCAATTCCAGTCATTAAGAAGTAAGTTTCGTAACTTTAGTATATGTATTTCCACAGTATGTTATAGTTCATAAGGTTTGCAAATGACTATCTGGATGAAACCGTGCTCTGAGAACAAAGGGCTCCATATACGTACAGTGTGAGTGTGTGTGTGCGTATCTGTGTGCAAACACACACGTACAGGCTTACAGGTGAAATGTCGTCAGGAAATATTACAGCGTGACCTCCTGAGGTGACAAACCAGCATCACTCTGCTGAAGTCGGGGGAGCTACGCTGATTTACACTAGTGGACGGTTTGATCCTATGAGTTTTTAAAACACAGATCCTGGAGAGCACTGAAACACTTTATTAGCCTTTAACAAGACAGAGTTATATCAAGTTTGTTCAGTATTAATTATATTTTCTGCAGTGTTCTACCTACACCATCAATTATTAATTAATCTCACTCTATATTTTTAGCTGTTACGTGTCCCTAATCATCTTGCTGCTATAACTTTCTGGTCTTATGCCAACATGGGTTGCCAGACCAGTTGAAGACATTAGTATGAATGTAATTACCTCTTTATTGCTTGTGTAATTTTGAATCCCCTATGTAGATTACATTAGACATACTTCTTGGAGAAGGAAGGGTAAATACATTTTTCTTCTGCAAGTAGTTCTGCTTTTTTCATGCCAGCAGCTGTCCTTCCCACTCCGAGACAGAGAGTGACCCTTGTGTCACGCTGACATGAACCCTCTGTGCAGTGAGCTGGGTGCTGTGAACCGGCTCTAAACCAGCCATCACATAGCTGTGTTAGTGCAAGGCGAGGCTTTATTGAGTAAGCTCTTCTGCAAGCAGGGTGTACGAGCTCACCAGCACTGCTGTGTCATCTGGGTCAGACCTGCTCCTGTCCAAAGGAGGTACCCACAGCTGCAGCTCTTTTGAGCTCCGGAGAGAACCTTATGCCATTTCTGGCCTTTGACATTTGTCTCTTCAGCCTTTGGCTCTGATTAATCAGTGACCTGGAGACAGTGTTTTCATCGGGAAATTATTGCATGTGAGGGCCCTTTTTTGCCTGCCATTTTTGAAGCTGTCACTTTGTCACGTAATGTGTCTATGACAATGTCGAAATGAGAGAACTGGGGGACAGAAGCTCCCTGGAAGCAGCGTGGTCCCTGTATTAAGGGATTCAAGTTTAGCCTGTTTCTGCACTAAGTTCTTTTTGCCTCTTTCATCACAATTATCACATCGAGATGTTGCCATAAGCCTTCTCTCAAAGCTGCCCAGGGAAAAAATATATAGCTCCTTATTTCTGCATGTTAAATCTTCCCACCCAACTGTGCTGCTTGCAGCTGTGGCTGCGTGTTTGTGCTCAGGCATGTCCAGGACTGCAGGTTTCCAGGCACAAGATAAAACCCTGCCAGCCAGCAGACGTTTCAGCCAAGCCTGCCTTTCTTCTGCTTTCCAATGGCTGCTTCCCTACCGCTTGGCTACTTGTTGTTTGTGTAGACGAACAAATGTCTACACAGCTGGTTGCAGTGGTCATTGCTAGGAAGGAGACAGTTACAGAAGAGGCTGAAGTTTCTTCCTTTCTGCAGCTGAGCACAGCTGTGTTTGTCAGATGGCGTTTGCGTCCCTGCTTTGCAGCAGTTGGTGTGCTCGGCGTTGCAGAGCCAGCTCTTCAGCCTGAGCTGGCTTTGCGAAGGTCAGGCACTGGGCTGTGATATCAAGTCCTTTATTCCCTCCTGAGAAACATGAAGGGCTGTGGTTGAAGCTAATCAACTGATTTGCTGTTTTGTGTCAGTAAGCATGTGCGGAGGGGAAAAGGGTGTGTTTCTCGGGGTATAGCTGCAGAAGGAGACTATTTTTCTTGGAAAAGGGAAGTGGGATGGAGTGCTGAGATAATGCAGAGCAGTATTACTAGAAAAGCAGTGTACATCCATAGCCCAGGCCTGCATTTTAACTTTAGAGCAATTACGTTCCTCAGAGCTGGGAAAATATTTGGGGAACTCTTTTCTTCTTGGATGCTCAACCTCCATTTACGCAGCCAAGATATGTGTATGAGCAAAACTGCATATCAGTTAAAAAGTTGAGTACCTTGACCCAAGTCCTTGAACTGCAGGTCTGGAATCATCCACTCCAATAAATTAAATGTTACCAATGTTTCGGATGAGTAGTCATGCAGCAGAAAGGAGGAAGAGCCAAGCCATTAATTGAGCATAACAGGAAATACTTTGGAGCAGGTTACAAGAGGAACTATACAGCTGCACAAGACAGGGCTATCCCAGGTTTTAGGTCTGAGTTTGCGAGAGCAAACATCTGCTTCCTTCTTTCTGCAGAAAAGAGTTGGCAGGGCAGGAAGGGCAGAGTAAAGACTGTACTGGTGTACAGAGCTGTACTGGTGCATACCATCAGCCAGTCCATGGGCTTTCAGGGTTTGCAGTTGACACAGATGAGCAAAAAGCTGTTATGTGCTGTGTGTGCAGGTGGAACACAGGGAAATCTCTGAAGCATTGCCTCCCGAGACTAGCCGTTGGTTAGCAATGTGTCTGCAGCTATGGACGCAATCTAGCTGATAGCGGTTAAGTTTGGCTGAGTGAGCATATTGGAGACCTTGGAGTCATGTCCAGCCTTTTCCATAGCAGCCGTGGAAGAGAAAAGCTTGTACAGTGGGAGCTCAGAGCACTCTTTGCCTAGCCAAGCAATCGGGTGGTGCCAGGGCATCAGCATCGCAGCCTGCTGGGCAGCAGCTGCTTTATCCACTTTGGAGTAAAAGGCCTTTCCTGGTTGTCTGGAGAGGGGCTTGCTGGCAGGCACTCTGGTGCTGCGGGTGGGGAAATGACTGCTAAGCTGTAAAGCAGGGGTGGAGGTTTCTGTGCTCACCACAGGGGCAGAACAGGGCTGAGAAAGGAATTTGTTGTCCAGAAGGCTAAAATTTCAACTCATTTGGCAGAAATGGGACTAGTTTCCTGCAAAAAAAAAAAAAAAAATCTATTCCCTCTGAGTGGAAGAGGACAAATTCTGAGGCGGGTGACTGCAAGCGTGACAGCTGTGGGCAAGCAAAGGATTCCATAAGTATCTACTTGACAAATTAAAATCCATCCAGAGCAAGTACAAGATGTTGGACAGCTAGTCCGGGGGAAAACCTGGGAACATCCAGTCTAACAATTAGCTGCAGCGTGGCCCATCGTATCTGCTGCCAGGATCATCCAGGCGGGTTTGCCATGGGTCAGCCTGGCAACTCTGACTGCCCAGTCCTCGCTGCTTGCAGTCAGGTGCTGGCAGGAAAGCTGGGGATAGAAAGGCAAAATAAAATGCATGAAAAATGCAAAATATAGGGAGTTAAATCTGAGCCAGCACAAATTAGTATAGCATTTTTTGACATCAGTAGAATTATACCTTTCACTAAATAAAATCTGGCCTGCTATTTTTGCAGGGTTTTTGATTGCTAATTTGACTTTGGAGTTTAAGTGGCGCTGATAGGCTCAGTTCATTATGGGAGCTGGATTCTAGACTGTGAATAGCAGTAACTTTTCTACAAAGTGATGCTGTTCTGTTTTCCCTCAGAATTTGCCAATTTGTCAAATTTGTTTGCAGAAACAGTGTGATTTTGATTCTGGAAGAATCAAGGCAGCTACCGAATGCAGTCTGTTTGGCAGTTTTATCCTACCTAGGTCTGCTTTAGAGCTGGAGCGCCTGCCCAGCAACTCAACTTGCTAAAAGCCTGGAAGCGCAGGAGTTCTGGCTCCCAGCTCTGGTGTCCCATATGGTGCTCCTCAGGATGGCAGTGCCCGCTCCATTTCACACAGAATTAAAAACATTTTCTTTGCTAAATGCAATAGTCGTTCTCCATCCAGCTCTAATGTGAATTCCTTCGCGCTGTATAGGGTTCTTACTGCTGGTTATTGTACAGCTCCAGCACAGCAGTGTTCAGTGCAGCTGAAGTATTTATGTGCTCAAGAGATGTGTTAGATATAATGTTGAACTAAGTGACCGGATCTGAGAAGCCTGTGAGAATGCAGGGATGCTCAATACTGGCTTGAATTCCTCCAAGCTTGCATCTCCATGTGCCACATACCAAAATATTTCTTCCAAAATCCTTTTGGGTTTTTTCTTCTTGCAAGCATGAAATGCCTGGAGCTGGGGACTTCCCAGAGAAAGGACATTCCCACCCATCTTCAATGCTTGTCATGTTTACCGTGGAACAGCACGTTCCCTGAAGTCCCAGCAGCTGCTCTGCTGTCTCTGTATTTTTTTTTTCTCCTGTTAGCAGTTAAATTGGGAGGCCATGAAGCACTCCTGTAAATGCGAAATGGTACAGAAGGCTTGAAGAATAAAGGAGAATAAGGACAGACTCTGATGTTCGCTTTCCCCTGCTCAGAGCTTTAAACTGGCAAAGCCTGGCCACTCCCTGCCTGGTTCCTCATGCTAACAATTGCACTCTTATTTCAGAAAGATCCAAGGGAAACAAGTTAAAAGCAGCCAGAGAAAAATACCTTTTACTGAAGCACTAGCGGGCAGTATGGATCTGTTACCCTCTAAAGACATCCACACAAACTGATATAATTTGGACAGATACATTCTGTTCCTCTGATGCTTTCACTGGGCTTAACTGCTGAGGTTGATGGTAAATCCATGTGACAATGCATATGTTAAAAACTATTAAGAAGTTAGTAAAGATTTACTGCCAGCCAGCACACGAAATGGAGAAGGAAGAGCATGGAAGTAATTGCACCACGTGGCCTTGTGAAGGGATGGTGATACGTAGCAATGTTGATGACTGTGGGCTGGAAAATGACAGAGTTGGACCTCTTGGGCTTCCTCTCCCTTTTGGCCAAAGTGGTTGTTAATAGTAAAGTCAGCCTGAAAGTAACCCTGTTCACAGGGCCATGAGGCTCCATTCAAAACCTGTAAGGAAAATGAGAAAATTGTATTTGAGGCTCCAGGTATTAAGAGCACAAGACAACCTCAAGTCCCTGAGAACAGAGCAGAAAGACTGAGAGAGGCAGATTTTCAAACTCAGCTCTAAATAACCTTTTCATCTCTTTAGTCAAGCTTATTTCTGGTCTGACCCTGACAGTTGTAAATCTCAGAGCTGATTCTGAAGAGATGGGAACAATGAGGATAATTGCCCTGTAATTCCGAGGGCCTTGGTGGGATGGAGGTATATCAGTGCATGAGAGAGAACAACGACTCTATTACAGTGAGAAGCAGAAGCTCTACTTGTTATTTGAGTGACAGCCCTGTTTGAACTTCCTCATGCCTTTGCCAAAGCTTAGATATATGAACCAATACATGATCCTTCAATTAGAAATCATATTCTAATAAGTAATAACAAAGTGGGAATTCAGATGGTTCCGTTTCAGCACTGGAGTTTCCTAACTGCTGAGTGCTCAATTTTTGAACCTTTTCCTTTCTTATCATTTTGGGTGATTTTTTTTTCGTTTGCTAAAGCTTAGTAACGTAGCACGGATCCATGTCTCAGAACTTTTGACAGCAGTGGGGCCCATGGGATAAACCACCCTGTCATCAATAAACTCTGAGTCTTTCCTCATTATATAATAATGCAAATGTAATAATTTCTTCTCTGCTCCAGTTGTTACTCAATCCCCGATTAATTCAGAAATGGGCCAGTAGTGAATATACAATTGCAACTGCTAGCACAGTTTAATAGGAAGTTTGGGTTATTGTCAGGTTGCTATTAATAACACTTGTGATTAGGCACTGACTTTTCCCTGAGCTGTTTAAATGTCACTGCTGGAATCAGAGGGGTGAAAGGAATGTTATCTCTCTTCCCCAACCCTCAACCTCTGTATCACAGGAACTTTGAAATGTGCAGTTTTTCCCATTGTTCTTCAGTCTATTGTAGAAGTGCTGCAGTGACTAATTCTGCATAAATCATTGCCATGACAACACCTGTAATATATACTGTCAAATAGTGCCGAAGCGCTGAGATTCCTTCAGCTCAGCCAAAAGGCTAAAGAGAGACAAATGTGGGTGAAGCAAGTGCGCAAACCTGTTTCTAGCAATGAAGGAGTGGCGAGCAGTGGGACTGGGGTTTTGGAAAAGCCTCCCTCCCTGCCTGCCTTTCTTCCTCTGTCCTTGGGAGCTGATCAAGCCAGCTAGCAAGGATTAATCTGTGTAGTGGTGAGTACCCTGACCCGGTACTCAAAGGTCTCACTCTGCAACTGCTTTCTTTAAAAGCCCTTGGTGTTTTCCTCTGTCTCCGGTTGCTTATTGACTTCTTGTTGGAGCAAGCACAGCTCTGTGGCACTGTGCCTCTGCTCTGTGCCCGGCACAGCAGGGTCTCGATCTCACGTGGGCTTGTTAGATCCTCTGTAACGCAGGTAATGGGGCGACAGCCCACTGTGGTCAATTTACGGCAGCTGAGAACTGGGCTCCTTTCTTTTTGCTGGACTGCATTAGTGATAAAGTATTGATTCTCATCTACTGGGAAACAGGCAAACTTGGGTATTGTGTTTAATTAAGGACTTTAAAACAAGGACTTGTAAGGTGATCAACATTTATTAGGATAGGGTAATCTTGTTTTGACTTTTAAACTTAGTGGATTTGATACACGTCAGCAGCAGGGCCGTAAATGTGTAGTAGTGAGATGTGCCTTTCACCAGGTAACATCTTTTATGGTAACTCGAAGCCTAGCTCCAGTTTAATGGCAAAATATATCAACCCATTTTTCTCCTGTTCCTACTAGCTCTTCTTTATTCGTTGTAAAAAGAAGGTCTGTGAAGGAAAAATTGAGCAGAGAGGTTACTGATTGCTATCTACAGTCCTGTCGCAGAGGAAAATTTACTTACATGGGGTAGCATAGGAACAACTCACATTTAACCAATTTCATCAGAAGTACTTTAGAGGTAGGACTGGATGAAAAACGAGGTATGGCTTTAACACCAATATAGAATCCATCTGTTTAGGTCCATCTACTTTTTTCTTAGACCTTATTCATCCCTATTGCATGTGAAGTCTCCTGTGATATGTGAAGATATCAGTTTCACCTCAGATTAAAGGCAAGGCTTCTCTTTGGGCAGTGTTTCCTACTAACATATAAAGGGAAGAAGGAATGGGTACTGTGTATAGAACGGTTGGTCCCTGCAGTGACAGCACACTAGGTTTTCTTCTGAAGTGTCCTCCTATGGAGTGACTTTATTTATCCAGAGACCTGGCTCTTGACCTGATTTTCTACTCCACAGTATCTCTTTTGGTCACTGACATCTAAGTGTGTGAAAACGTTGCTATTCTAATTTCTCTGGGTATAATGCAGAGTAGTGGAGAATGGAGATTCAGAATTGAACCTTCAGTTAACATAAACCGGTGAAGCTCCAGAGATCATAGGTCATTTTGGATGGTTCCTTGTTGAACCTATTCTTAAAAATCTCCTGTTGTGGAAAATATAGGACCTCCCTATATAAAGGCGAAATGGTAAATTAAATATGGGCATGCTTGAAGCAGGTAGACTTTACCTGAATGATTCTGGGCTGTCCCTCGGTGAGTTGTTTCTGTGCTTGAGTATCCCGAGAGTTGCAAAGTTTTGCTTCCAGTCTAACCGTAAATCTCCCAACTGGAGATTGTGATATTGCACACAGGTTCACCCTGTGGCAGCATTCAGGAGATGCACTGAACTGTAAATTGAACTTTCTCTTCAGATTCAACATCTGTATTCTGGATTTTTTGTTGTGATTCATCCACTAAGAAGGACTGAGGGAAAAGAATACGTTTTTGTATGATGCATTGGCTTAGCCACAGTCAGTAATCCTCAGGGAAGGAGAACAAGTGCAAACCTACATGCTTAGCTGCAGACAGACCTCCTGATGCCTAACAAGCAATGGCTAAAAATGTTTCCTTCCTCCCCTCTTTAGCTCCAAGAGAATGAATCCCAAATGAAAACCTTTGTTTGCCTAGCAAGAGCCGGCAGGCTGAACTCTCGCTTGGAACACGTGTTTCTGCGGTGTTACCAGCAGACCTGGGTAATTTGTGTAACAAAGAGTTTACTCACCGAGAAATGCAGTTTCTGAGTGGGAGGAGGCAAAGCTGTTTGTGAATTTGGGTCAGATTCAGCAAACAGTTTCTGCCAAAAAAAGAAAAAACATCTCTCCTTATATTGCTGTTCCAGATAATCAAAATATTTCATTTTATACTTCCCAAGCAGCAGCAAAGTAAAAATACAATTCAGAATTAATATTTTCTTTTCACTTGGGAATATCCCACACTGAAAAATACAGATGAGCAGCGACATTTGCCCATGCAAAATGTCTTGTTTAACAAAACCCATTGTTTTTCACAGGCAAATACCTGCACGATTCTGGTGCAGATGGGCACTGGTGTTCCTCCTCAGAGTGGGCTGGCTGGTGCAAGGATGTCTTCCATGTATCATTTGCTTGTTAATAGAAAAACAGCCAGCAGATGGTGCTCGAGAATACGCACCCTGCCTTTCGAGGCACGGCCGATGGAGCTCGGGCGCACACCCCGGCGGTGGGGGGGGGCCGGGGTACAGACAGCCCCTGGCCCGGCTGGAGCAAGGCCTCACACGGCTGAGCTGCAGCCGGGGCGAGGACGTGTGGAGGGGGCAACAGGAGGTGAATTGGGCATCTCCAGGCCTGTCGCTGCCTGTGTAGCACATGTCGGTGCTTGCCCTGCTCTGGCTGAATGTGCGATGCCACTGCCCTGCCTTCCCTGTAGTGGCTCACCCTCCCCAGCTCTGATTTTGGCTCCTGCAGTTGCAGCGTGGTCAGCCACTGGTGTCTGCACACTCGATAGGTTTGGGTTGTTAGCAAAGACCTGTGAGGTTCATAGAATACCAGGTGGGAAGGGACCTCAAGGATCATCGGGTCCAACCTTTCTAGGCAAGAATTTGCACAGGTTGAACTGAGAGGACACCAGACTGGCTTTAATGCTTCTTTTTAGATTTTTTGGTAATGACTTTAGATTTTTTTTTCTTTTGAGTTGTAAATGACTGAGGAAACAAAGTAAGTGATGGAGGTAGACGTCTGTAGCCCTTGTTTTCATCCACTGAGGCTGAGAAAGTTGGTTTTGTTCATAGCAAAAGTAGAAGTGCTCATAGACTCGCCTCACTCCCTAATCCCCAGGGACTAAGGGCAAAAATTCTTAACTGCTCTGCAAGTCCATGGGGATTTGTGCTGAAGTTGCCGGGACTGCGCTGCTGTGGTTTCTGAAGAATGGCTTCAGATTTATGATGGCAGATCAGGGAGCGGAGACTCCCCTTCTCCCCTGTGTCACGGCTTGGTAAAAGCAGCCTAGCACCTGGTGACATTTTCCCATCCTGACAGCTCATCTCTTTAAGAGCTGTGATGCCAGACTGAGAAGTCTCTCTTTTTCTCTCGTTTCCAGCACAAGAAAGGAGATGTAAGCCGGCTCCATCCGCTCCCTTAATGTGTGAATTAAGCACAGGGGGAAAGGAACGACGTACAAACATCTGTCCTGTTCCTCTGCCTTTGCAGAGATGCTCAGGCTGTGAGACAGCGTATCGATGCTGTCGCATTCTGTGTGCGTTTGGGACACATGGGGCTGAAATTACTGTGGCTGCAAATGAAGCCTCTGATGTCATATTTAAGGATGAAGCAACTACTCACTCTCTTTTCTTCCCATGCTCACTCACTTTCCAGACTGTCAACATTCACAGTTTCTGAAGGCTCTGTTTGAGAAGGCAAAGGAAAAAGAAAAAAATTTCCCCTGCTTGTATGGCAGGCTGTCCCGGCGCCCTTGGTGGTGCTGGCTAGTGGCAGTGTGATGTGATAACGTCTGACTTGTGCGATAAATTCACACTGCTGCCAGAGAGGTACAGGGCAAAAGGAGGTGTCTGGTTTTGCACCTCTGAGTCGTATACATATGTGCATACCTACATATCTATATTAAAAAAACATATATAAGGTCTGTGGGTTTGAATATCAAGCTGTGCTCAGTGGGGGTACCAGGGCTTTGAGGCTTTCATATGCTTGTGAATGTTTACACACAAAGGAAATTGTGATGGTACGAATCTGTGTGAGCGCTTACCCTACAGGCAATGCTCCAGAAGAAGAGTCTTATCCTTTCTCAGACACGTTGCAGCACAAAAAGACTTGAGGGAGGGCTCTTGAAAGTTGTTTCTGGTATTTTGTGCTTTGATTTGCTGCCTTTGTGGAGATCAAATCATTTAACTGTGATAGTCTACCAGGCAGCAACAGTTTTGTTTAGTCCTGCCATTTTGGTAGGACTTTCTAAACCATATTCTCTAAGGGGAAGTATTAACTTGTCTGGACCAAGGTACAGTATATTGGCTAGTTCATCTCCCAGAAAGGTTTGTACTTTCCATAGGCAGTGCTAAGAGATGGACATAGTGTGTGTGGATTTAGGGAGGCTGTTAAAATTCATCTACTTGGTTTCATGAAGTCAATGCCTTTAGCAATGAGCTGAAGAGGCACGGATTTGGAAATACCTGCTCCTACCAATTTCATCTTCTCTAGACAGTGTGATTACCCACAGTGCATTTCCCATGAGTGCACTGAAATACATTTAATGTTGCCTTCTGACACCCCAGATAGCTTATCTTGTAGCTATTGCAAGCTGAGTATATTCTACAAGCTGGAAGCTGCTTGCACCTCTTTGCTCACCTGAAGTGCTTTCTCCCTTTCCTCTTTATTTATGGAATTTGTGTCTCCCTCCACCCCTCCCTAGACCAAAAGCTTGGCGTGGTCTCCTTCCTCTCACTAGAGCACAGTACTTTTGCTGTGATAGAACCTCTGTGGAGATACAGAATTACCAAACAACTTCACTTTAAGGGGACTGAGGTGGGAAAGGAGAGAAGAAACTTCTCATTCAAAAAGGGGCGTATGATGCTTTTTTCGGGATTTTTTTTATAATAAAAAAACATCAAATTTTTATCAATGTGTATCAATCGTAGGGAAAAACACTTTTCACTGAAACAGATGAGCACAACCCTGTCAGTCAGTGGAGAGGCAACTTTTATGTCTCTGCTCAGGAAAGAGCAAGGCTGAACTCAGCTAGGATGTGTCGCCTTCTGCCAGGTGAGCTCTGTTTTGAAAGGAAAGGCTGTTGACAAGCGTAAGAGGAGTAACTGGCCTTTCCAATCCTCCCTGGATGCTCCCCGCTTCCCATATTGTGCACCCTCCTCTCTCCCTCCCCAAACAGTGGCTTATTTTGACCATTTCACCCAATTTTGGAACTGATCATGCTGTTAAATCTCACTGCCTCAGATACAGCAGAGCAGCACCCACCAAGCAGAGACGATGGCCTCCGCCATGTAAGTAGCGGCCTTTCCGTCTCTGCTAGTATACTCTGCTGTAGCAATGCCTCTTGTTACTTTTATAGGAAGCTTTCAGTAGTCTAATTTGCTATTCATATACATCTGTTCCACTGGAGTCTGTCATTAATCTCCTGTAGGTTTAAGTTTTTCCTCTTATATTTGCTGCATGGCCAGTCATCAAAGAGACAACTAAATGAATACTGATACAAAACAAATAGTAGGTTCCAGGGTTACCTGATAATTGTTTTCTTGCTAAAATATATATGATGCATCTTCCTCTCTGTTAAGGGAAATAATAGATTGAGCATGTGGGTAGGTCCCTCCAGCCCCATCAGAGTGCAAGGCTTGGAGACAAGCACAGTTAGGGTCCTCCTGCGTGTCACGAAGGCTGTGGTGGGCTGTGCTTCTGGAGAACAGACTGGATTTGCTTTGCCCTGTGTAGCCCTAGCATTTCCAGTTATTGTTACAACCCGAAGTACTATACTCATCTTCTAGAAATGTGATGGCTATTAGCCAGGGCTGCAAGCAAAGCTGTAAATGTTCTGCTGGGACTGCAGCATATGGGTAGAAAGGGGCATTTTTAAGGCTTTTCCTGAAGTAAGATGGAAATTAAAAAGATATTTTTGTCACAGGGCCAGACCCTGAGTAAGCATAATTTGGCTCTGACGACTTCAAAGGAACAGTGCCAGTTTATACAGCCGAAGACTCATCTATGATATTAAGAAAAAACAAACCTCATTTATTCTGTGTTCTTGTTGGCATCACAATCCAACTATTAAAAAAATGAAAACATAACAGACCAGTCCTGCAATCATGAAGCCAGCATATATCAAGACTGTTTAAATGAACAAAAGGGATTCTTTTTTTTCTTTTTTTTTTGGCCTTGAGGGGTTCTGTTCCCATGTTTCCTTTGTAAACACAAGGATGAGAGAGCCTTTCTCCTGTAAGAGTCCAAAAGTAGGTGGAGAGGAAAGGCTTTCTGAAAAAAGCATCACATTGTGAGCTTCAGAGTACTGTTTTCATAGGGAACAAGGCAGAAACAGAACTTCTCTGGCAGCCCCTTCTCCCGCTTCCCCCCCCCAGTCTGTCACAGCCTGATCACAAACTTGCACTTCTGTAGTTTTGTTACTGTAGAAAAGCTTACACCAGGCAGTGGTATCTTCGCAAGGTCACTCAGGAGTATTTTGACTTGCAATGTTAAGAGCAGTTCTGGCCGTGGGTCATTCAAAGTGACTTACAGGCAATGACAGTTTGTTTGCTGTTGTGCCTGGGAGTGCTGGGACGATTGTAGGGGGGTTCAGAAGTGTGCTGCTTTGTTCTTCCAGGGTGCTTCATGAGAATGCAATGGCATGGCAGAGTCGCATAGAGACAGTATGTGCTATAAGGCGACTGGTGGGATTGTGTTTTCACAGGCTGCTTCTTCCTCTGAGTATTTTGTTCCTGCAGGACCTTCCATCTTGCTGATAATTTGCCTCTGGGCTCCAACCCTTGGGCAGTTGTGAGATGGAAGCAATAATTCTGCCCCCTTTCACGAGAGGCTTTTGTCTTGGAATTAATTGCTATTTGTCAAGTGCTTTAATATTGTCAAATGAAACCTGCTAGAACATTCTTCTCTCTTTTTCTCACACGCTTCAATACAAGGAGAGTGAGTGAGTCAAAGGCTTGTCAGACTGCAAGCGAGAATACAGGGCTCAGCTGGACAAGCGTTTAACCAAATACCAATAGAAAAGCCATACACATGCACACAAAATTTGCTTTTACCCCCTGTCTGCTCAGTAACAGTTAATTTACAGCTCACTCCTAAATGGTGAATTTTAATACTATTTTCTTTCAAAAGTGTTACATATAAATTGGCTGTACCCAGTGTAAAAGTGTCTGCAGGCACAGAAATCATTATTGCTGGGCTGACTGCTAAAGACTGATACATTTAGAGAGAAAATATATATGCTATCCAAAGTGTAAACTCGGATTGTAAATTAAATTTGTCAATAAATATGGAAATGGTTTCCATCTTCCTCTTCTATCCTGCACTGCTGAGATTGGTTGTTCCAGTCCCATGTCACTAGCGTGGCAAGAGGAATTACCAGCTCCTGCCCCGTCTGCGGCTAACAGGCTCCCAGTGTTGAGAGATCTATTGTCACAGCTTTAGGTCAGTGAGTTAATTGTACATTCATCAGTGATAGCAACAATAGAAATTCTTTACGAACAGAGTCTGGAAGAAGGTAATTGGATTTAAGGAACTCAAAAAGACATTATGGACAACTCATCTTCATAGAAATGTGCGAATGATGGAGTAAGCAACACACAAACATCAGGCTTTGGTCCATGCAAGTAATCATACCACAGATGAGCCTCAGGTGAAATTTCATATTCTGGTGCCTAGTGAGAAAGTCAGATGTGATGGAGAGAATTGTCATGCTTATGAATTTTTCTGTCTGCATATGGGCACGTAAAGTGTTCATCTACCTCCTGGAGAGACAGTTCCTTGCTTAGTCTAAACCAGCACAGTGACAGTGGGGTCCGCAGATCTATCCTGTGTTCTTTCAGTTCCTGGATTAAAGGCTTGCATGTCAGTGTTTGCAAAGCAGTCTGTCCGGACGCTACCTGCTGGTATTGGAAGTTGGATTTAAGAGAAGGCAACTTCTAGAGAAAGTCAGGAAGGCGACTCACTCTGAAGACATAAAACTGAGTAATAAGATACGCCTTAGACCCTCAGGTCCTCCCAGGGGGGCCAAACAAACTCAAAACTATCAAAAATGTAATGAAAGCCCATCACTTTGATAAATGGAAAAAATCATCCCAGCATCAGAATAGAAATATAATTTCATTTTATCACACTGTGGTCATTAGCCTGGAGAGCAGAGATCTGAGCTTGGGATGCCATTTGCCCCTGCCTGGGAACTCACTGCAATCCCATCAATCCTGACAGGGGTGGTTTAATTTTTTTGGTTTTAGTGGATTTGGGGGGATTTTTATTTCTTAGTTCATTAAAATGCTCCTGTGTCTACCTGGCATACTTGTCCTCCTATTTAATACAAGTCTGTGGTTTTTAAGGTGAGTGGCGGATCTGTTTCACACGATTACGTGATGTTTGCAGGGTCTTTCTGTAAGTGAAAGGGCTTCGGGAGGTTGTGCTCCTCTCTCCCCTCTCCAGGTCATCTCGCACCTTTGGGGGCTCCGGCTCGTGCTCCCTTACCCCCAGATCAGTGAGGCAGGACCAGCGCAGGATGGCGCTTGCGACAGGGAGGGGCGGTGGCTGTGACATGGATGCTGTCTTGAGAAGGTGCAGAGGATGGTGAGGGCTCATTTGCTACAAGCTGCCCATCTGTCACTGGCAGGCTGGCAGTTGACATGGTGACAGACACTTGTGCTGGTTTTGCTGTTGCTGCACTCCTTTGCAGTGTTCACAAGAGGTTGAGGAGCAGTGCTGAGACACTTCAGCATTGTTACCGCCTTTGGTTTCGTGGCTCTCAGCTCATGCTGTCTCCCTCTCCAGACATCTCAGTGTCCCCCAGCTGTTCAGCACTTCTGCAGTCTTTATCAAACACTTTTACAGCTGACCCCGGTTACTTGCTTTTGAATTCTCCCCCCCAACCTCCTGTGCTCTGAGACGTGTTATTTTGTATACTGGTGCCTCTTGCCTGCAGCCCATCTCTCTGCCTCACAGATCTACCTCTTTTCTCTTTCCCACTTGTCTACAATTAATTATCTATCTTCTCTTGGGCCAAGGAACATAGTTTTATTTAGGGCCAGAGCCGAACCCATTCAAGTCTCTGAAAGTCATCTCCTGACATGAGTGAGGCTGAGTCAAATCTGATGTAATGGCACAGGTTGGTGACAAATCTCTAGGCCTTGCAGTGCTTAGCTGGGTGAATGCTCTGAGCCAGAAAGAAGCTACATCAAGAAAGAGAGCAGGTTCCTTGGGAAAACAATGAATTTCTTTTCCCACTATGCTGCGGCTACCAGCCAGGATCCCAGGGTGTAAGCTGGCCTCCCTCTACCTACTTGAAAAGTTTTGGGTTTTTTCCCCTCTCTCTGTGCTTTCAAATGCACAGTTAATTGTAAAGAGCTGCATGCCAAAGTCCAGGCTTTGGCTGAGAGTTAAACACCAAGAGTTAAACCCAAGCCGTCGAGTTATAGAAGGCTCTGCTTTATCAGAGAAGTGTCAGGCATCCCCTCGCTGTGACTGCTATCAGTAATTAGCACACCCTACAGAGCCTGCTGCTGAACAGTCCACATGCTAAATGCTGCTTTGTCATCAAAGTACAGTAGCTTGTAACTAATTACATCCCAGCTTTATCTGGGCCAGTTCTTCCTTTTAAATACACTTAATAACTCTGCCTTTGAAGGTTCTAGGCATAAAAATAACCACTTCAAATAATCTCCTGAAGACACATGCCACATTAGGTACAGAGCTGAAGTAGGCACCTTGGATTATCTGAGCAAAACAAGAGCCCTGGGCCCCTGCTGGGACGTGGATGGAGAGCTGCAGTTCTGGTGCGCTGCTCGTGTGTTGGAGAGGAAGGCTGGAGAGCCAAAGTTCATGTTTTACAAGAGTCCTGTGCATACGTTGTCATTAAAGATGTGAGGAAGGAAAAGTGGACTGTGCCAAAAAAGAGCTGCAATTTGACTCGGCAGCGACTGACCTGAATGGAAAGACTAACAATGTGAGGGCTAACATCCAGCATTAGTCCCGAGTCCTCCTCCATGACCTGAAGACCATCCATTTCTCTTCTAAATCACGTTTTAAACATTTCCAGTTGTATTGGATTCATGATTCTGTCTTTTGTCATCCTCTCCCTGACCCTATCAAAAGAAAGAGCAAAGAAAACATTTTGTTTTCCTGATCTTGAAAGTTCCTGTGAGATGGGAAACACCTTTGCACAGAAGGAAGAGCTGCTTAGCATGGTGTGGAAACTGAGTTGGAAGTTGGTGGTGAGACCAGGATTCATGGACCTGGTGCCTGTAAGAGTAAGTCTCCACTGGTTTGTTTAAAGACTATGTGCCAGTCAATGAAGCCAATGCTGTGAAGTCTGGGTACCATAATTAGGCACTAAAATATCCCATAGGGCAGGACCGTTTTTTTGTTATAGCTGAGTATTTTTGGTGTGTATTTTTTATTATTACTTAATTTCCTGTTGTATGGTGAGACCGTAAATTCTAGTGATGCCTGGGATAGATGGGAATGTGCCAGTCTCTAGCAGCAGCTTCTGTGTCTTTGTGAGTTAGGGAAAAGGCAGAAAATTCAAAAGCAATCCATATAAGTACCTCGACAGAAGGGAGGAACAGAGCAGAAATGGGGCCTGCGGCTCCTCATCCGAAAGCAAGCCAAACAAAAGAAGTAACTAGTGCAGTGAAAATGTCATGACTGCAAAGTGCCAAGGAGGAAATCAACTTTAAGAGGTAGCAGAAGGGGAATAGATTATGGCACTTTTAAATTAAAGGTGTTAGGGGGGTTCCTGGAGGGAAGAGGCTGGGAGTTAGAAAGGAATTCATTATGGAGAGACTGACGGCACTGGTGAATCACCTGTATTGTCTGGGTCTGTTAAACCTCTGTCTTACAATGCCCTCAAAATGCAGACAGGGTCATTCGGTGTCAGTGACAGCCTGTTTATCTAATACCACATGAACTTTAGCAAAGGAGGCTTTGGAGGCAAGATGAATATTTACAACTCCAGCATTTCCCCTGCCACCTCCCCTCTAATTGCAGTTAAAGGTGTTTGTGTGGCCCTGACTGGCGTTCAGGCTGATTTACGTGATCGAGTGGCAGGTGGGTTTAACGGCATTGTTGGTTGTCAAATTGACAGTGGTGTTTGCTTTCATTTGAAACAAAAATGCAAAGGAGGGGAGAGCTGTGCGCACGCTGTGGAGAGACAGCGTGCAAAGATTTCAATCTCAAGGGGCCTGGTTTCTATTCATTTCGGGTAAATTCAGGATCAGCCCCAGAACTGAAGCAAGTCTCCCTGTCTGTGGTGTGAACTGGGAGCAACTTTAATAGAGCTGTTGTGGATTTATGGCTGGCCTCACCCTGGAAGAGTCACTCCGTGTTTACATTTTAACTCAGCTCTGCCAGACTGGACTATTTCCAAGAGTCTTCCTTGGCTTTGCCGTATAATATTTTTCAGCCATTTCAAGTGCACTTGTTAATGGATATTGATATGGAAAACAAAATGAGTAAATTCAATGCTTGTGAAAAATCAGAAAGCCAACACAAGGAAGGCCTGAGCATCTATTCCCCTATCCAGTTGTGCTGATGTTCCTATCTCCATACTGTAATTCCTGCTCTGCCAGGTTTGTGCCAGGCCACCAGCCCTACAAAGTCCAGTTCCAAGGATATTTTGCTTTGGTCCTTCACACCTATTAATCTGTGGCCATTCTGCCAACTCTTTCTTGGCTGTGAGGGTGACAACGCCATTGCTACAGCCTCGTGCTAAGTGAGCAAGAGGGAGGTGACCACATCTCATGGGCTTCCCACAACAGCTTCATCTCAAATGCCTCTTTGATCATGTAATTCTCACCTACATCAAACCCTAAATTCTGCAGAGTGATTTTTTTTTAGTGGCTCCAGACCCCAGCTATCATCAGATCTGCTCCCCTACAATAATAACTTTGCAGATTTGTCTGCTTTATCACGAGAGCAGGAAAAAGCAGTAAAATGTGTCAGTTTTCAGCTTTAGACAGAGTTGACGATTTGCACAGTTTGCAACTTGCCACAAAAAAAAAGATTGTTTTGTCAACACTCGCATATGGTGGCTCATTCGGCTATACCAGGACACAATTAATTATTTGAGTCTGCTGTCTATCTGTCAGAGCACTGTAAAGACAAGTTTTGGGATGCATTGTTTGTTTAATCTATAGTGGCTTTTGTTTGCCTCAGAATGGTGGATATCTTTTCTGTTTTTTCCTTTTTCTTGTCTTACTCCTTTCTAAAGCTTTAATTCCTATAATCCAAATGGTCTCTCTTCTCTTGTTGCTGCTGATCAGTTATCTACCAGAGATTAAATTATCTCAGATGGAAGGGCAGCAATAAATGCCCTGCAGCAGCAGAGCTGGTGACTGCAGCAGTCAGCTGGGGCTGGGAGGCAAAGCATGTCGGTGCGGTTGCTCGAGGCCTGGGCTCATCCTGGCTCTTCGTCAGCACTTAACGGAGACTGTGCATGTAGGGAGTGAGCTGGACTCTGCTGTCACCTGAGTCGGTGTATAAAGACCTCCCAGGTGTGATTCAGCCTTGAGTCACTGTCTGTCTGTCTCTGCTGACTACAGCCATGGCCGAGGGGGACTAAACTCCTCAGCTGGATGCCTATGGGCAGGAATGGGCACCTGGGCCTCGCTGCCTCCCCTCCAGGGAGAGGGCCGCATCCTGCTGGGATGTGCGGTCCTGGCTCCAAGGGCCTAAGAGACAGCAGAATTAAGGGACACAGCTAGATGAAGCTATCTTGTGAGTTGCCACACAGATGGCAGAGCTCAGGAGGGCTGCCCACCATCATCCAGCCCTCGAGGTGGTACCCCTGCAGCCCTGGGTCAGCGTGTCCCAGCAGCACAGCTGTCCCCTCCACAGCAGTGGAGGAAAGCTCCGGTGCAGGGGATGGAGCACTTGCAGGCTCTTCCCAGACCTTCTCCCCTCTTGCCTGCAGACCACAGGAAAACCATCCCCACACCATGGCATGCCTTCCTCCAAAAGGAACATCTTTACACACTGGGGCTCTGGGGCCGCTGTGGTGTTTGCAAAGCACTTTAAAAGCTGTGGAAGTGCCAAGTATCCTTATGGCTGCTATTAGAAATGCTGTGGTTTCCACAGACAAGTAGCATTCAGGTCAGGAGAGCTTTGGCTGTGTTCTCCAGGTGGCAGCTGCTATAAAGGAAACAGATGTTTTGTTACAATTTCTAATAGTTTTGTTAGATCTTGGGGAGCGGAGGGCTAAGGTCAGCAGCGAGTTGCTATAGCCAGTGCTGCAGGACTGATTTTATCATGAGAAAAATTACTGTTTATTAGTGCAGGGGAGAGTTGGGAAAAATATTTCCGGGGGGAGGGGAAGTATTTGTGAGTGTTGGCTTGCTATAAAAGCTGTGCATGGACTTGGCTGGGTCTGTAGCTCCCTGTTTATCAACTGCTCATGAAGCCTGAGAGCAACAAATGTTTTTTTTTTCCAGAGGTTTCTTAGAAAGAGATCCACTTGGACTTGGCAGAGCGGGGACGGTGGGACCATGGCTTCCTATGGGTCGCTGAGGACTGTGTTTTGGTGCGTGTCACTGGGTGCTAGGCTCATCAAATCCAATCCCTCCCTGCTGCAGGCACTGAGCTGCGTAAGTGCCAACAGGCACAAAAGTGCATTGGGGGATTGTCACCTTCAAGAGTAGGTCCCCCTCTGGTTTTGGGGCTAACTTAAGGACGGGCCACCCCTCAGTTACACTTAAGGTCCTGCAGTAAACTCATGATTTTAAAATTGTAATAAAACAACCCTACACAAGGCATGTTTTCCAAACCTTTGCCTGGTTTCAGAGTCAGGCCCTCTATGTGATTCCCAAATGTTTTGCTTCCAAAACCTTAATCTCAAGTCTTGGAAGTTTAACTAATCTGCATACAGATTTTGCTTAGCTTAGGTCTTTTTCTCCTTTGATTCAGTTTGCCATAGAGCTTTCTATGCAGGATATTAATTTCATTTTTTAACCAGCTTCTTTTATCCTTGAGACTTGAATGCCAGGCACCTTGTGGCAAACGGGGTGGCCACAGGCTTGGAATAGTCAGCAAGTGAGTTCAAAGGCAGTAAAAACATTTCATCTGTTCAGAGACAGCTATAGTCCCAACTACGGATTTTTTTTTAGTGGCTCTCATAAAAGCTATTTAACTAATAAAAGTTAAAAAATAACTCTTATATACAGCATTTGAAGGGTTTCGGTTGGAGTTGCTGAGGAGGTGAGTGCCTCTGTGCCCCCTCCCTAGCAGTACGTACTGCAGGAAGACTTCATGGCTGTGCTATTTCCTGTCCTGACTCAGAGCAGTGCTCGGGGTGTTCCCGGTCTCCGAGAGCCAACTGGTATCATTGCTTCAGAGGTAAAAAGTGGGACTTTCCAGAGAGAAGTGTGCTCATCTTCTCCCAAGTAAAAAGTGATAGGACAAGAGGCAACGGCCTCAAGCTGCGCCAGGGCAGGTTTAGGTTGGAAATTAGGAAAAACTTTACCAAAAGGGCTGTCAGGCCCTGGCACAGGCTGCCCAGGGCAGTGGTTGAGCCTCCATCCCTGGAGGTATTTAAAAGACGGGTAGATGTGGTGCTTAAGGACATGGTTTAGTGGTGGGCTTGGCAGTGCTGGGTTAACAGTTGGACTTGATGATCTTAAGGGTCTTTTCCAACCTTCACGATTCTATGATTCTATGATCTAATTCAGTGTTCCTCCTGACCCCACCTCGGATACTTGTAGGGTGTATGGGAGTCAGGGATAGCGGAGTAACTCACCCAAGGAGGTCTTGCTATAAGCCTTTGTAATTACAGCATCTTTTCAACACTGAAATATGAAGTTTGCTATCCTGTCCCAAACTTTTATTGTTACTAATTATAACTCTGGCTATTCTTGTTCTCTGTACAAATATTCAAAATTGTTTAAATCTATTTAAGCTCGGAAAGGTTGTACCCTGTACTGGAAGGCAGGGCTTCGCATTACAGAGCCGTCTGCTGCACAGGATGGCTGATGTTTTCTGGGATGCCATGACACAACTAGTGTGGCAATACAAGGATTTAAGCAGAGAGTTTCACAGCTGTTAAAGGGCTTTGGTTTTCTTATTCTTTATTCAGGTATCTAGCATTGAACATCTGCATTATGATAACAGCTTTGCAAGTCTGTGTTCTTGGTAGGCTTTCTGTTCCAAAAAGTTTAACAGGTTGTTTTATGAGACCATGAAAACTTTGCATCCACAGCATCCTATGGCTTAGAGAACCTCAGTTCTACTTTTTTTTTTATGTTTTTGGAAAAGGCATCTCCTTTTCTCGGTTTTTTAATCTGGATGGGGACTGAGCAGTGGGGGGAAAGCACCATCTGCTCCCTTCATGTTTTCAGGCCGCACAAACCAGGGAACAGCCCATGAGGTCTCAGTGGTTTCTCCCAAGGCACTGGGCTGGTTCAACAGCATCCCGACCCTCCACTCTGTGCTGCACCCACCATCGCCGCCCAGAGCTGCGGCTCTCTGCGGGACTGATGCAGCAGTGAGCAAGTACCCCCCAGTGAGAAAAGCAGCATACTTGCAGAGCAGCAGACAGCGCTCACCAGCTGTAGTCACAGCCAGGCTGATTTTTAAGATAAATGTTATTTAAATTGCTGTATCTCAGCTGCTGTGGGAGCTGCACACCTCAGCTTAGCATGCTAAATATACCTTATTAATTGCCTTGCTCTTTACATACACCGGAGGCTGGTGCATCAATAAATACACTAGGAACATTTATTCCTTGAGGTTTGGTTTCTTATTGAAGTATTCCAGTTCTTAATGGCTCATCTGTTTGGGGTCAAGTTGGACCTGGAATATTGCAACTTGTCCTTTTTTTCCTTTCCTCACCAAAGCACAACAGTACAGCGTCCCAGTGTCTATATTTAAGTACATCGTGCTTTTACAAAGCAGCATCATTAGACTGGAGAAGTAAATACCCTCTGAGAGTATTTAGTTCTCCTATTTTTCTGTATTGCTGCATTACCTAAAGGCTATAGCTGAGATTGCTCCTTGCATTGTGCAAAGGGAGAGACAGCCTCCCAAAGTGCAGTTTGCAATCCAAGTAGGCAATTAGACAAGTGTCAGGGTCTAGCCCATATGCAGGTCAGAAACTGACACCCTTTCATTCAAGACAGTTCACAGCATGACTCACTTCAGAAAGCACAAGGAGTAGAACCCAAGTCCAATTTCTTGCTTATTGCCTTTGCTGTAAGTCTGGAGTAACTGTGCTGGAGTTGCTGCTTTCAGACCAGCATATAATTGGCCCAAGAAGAGAATCTGAGTGGTGATCAGCCACTCCAGAAACCCACACTGCATGGGGTTCTGAGTGGAGTGTGTCTTTGAGTGCTTTCATGCACTCTTTCTGGGCCTGTGTGCATCCATGGGAGAGGACAAGAAGGGGCTTTCAAAGGGAGGGGTGGGAGCTTCTTTTGTATTCTTTTAAAAATGCCTACCTGTATCCATAGTGCTGCAGAGAAGTAAAAGCTGGAAGAGCTTGTCTTTCTGGTGAGAGCAAACCTATCCTGGAAGATAACCTTGGCTCCACTCCATATCACCAACCAGAAGCATTGTGGGGAATAGGCTTGCTTTGCTTAGAGTAGGAAAAAAACCTTCTCAGCTCCAAATAGCATGTTTTTTATTGAGAGCCTTTTCCTATTTTACAACCTTATTTGTTTTTGCTGTAAAAGATGAAGCACCTTGCACAGCAGTATTAGTTACACACACCAGGTTCAGCCAAGCCCTCTGTTCCCTTCCAGTGCCGCAGGGCGTGGGGAGACGTGGACTGGGGTTGTAAAGAGTGCTCTGCTGTGGGACAGGGCCGGTGGGCTCCGAAAGCCCCTCACAGATGCGTTCCTAGGACAGGCTGCAATCAGCCTCTAGAGCATCTTGCATCTGCAGAACCTCAGCCCCTTGGTAGTCTTCTTTGAACAACCGATTCCTTCAGGCAGTTTCTAGTCTACTTCCTTCCCTGACTGCATTGTAAAGGAAAACACAGCAGCAATCACCAGGCAACACATTATTGTATTATTCATGCCCTGTAGTTGAGGGTGATTGAGGTGGGGAAGAGGAGGAGAAAAACCCTGCAAAATTCATTACAGCTTCAACACCACAGAACCTCACAGGATTTGGGATATTGTGGCTTTAATCGGAGCTAATGGGTCCCTGGTGCATAAGAGATGTCTTTGAGTGGATGTGCTGAATGGCTGCGGTTCCCTGCCTGGAGCGCTGGGTTGGTCAGGATCCGACCCGCCTGCTGCAGGTCTCCAAGGGAGGTGCCGTGAGTCAGCGGGGAAGCCCTGGGAGTGAGCTGCGGCAATGACCTACGCCGTGACACACCGCTCCTGCTCTCATGGCCTCAGTATCACTTTACGCTTGTTCTGTCTTGTCTGTTGAAGCTGTAGATTGTGGGCAGAGGCTTTCCTACCCATTGCCTCCTGCAGTGTCTGACATGTTTTGTCTCTGATGTCAGCGGTTGCTGCAATACTTAGGTGGAAATACAGAGGAATTATTGTAACCTATTTCAGCACAGACATATCGTAAGCACAAGCACAACTTCTCAATTTAAGGCAATGATTTAATTGTTGAATGCAATTTGGTATGTTACTTCATTTTTCAAAGCAGACAACTTTCGTATTTCCCTGGTCTTTAGATAGGGAAGGAGATACCTATCTATCCGAGGTATTTATAGGCCACATTATCTTAGTACCTGATATCTTATGTGTTTATCGTTGCACTGCCTATTGGTTATTAGGCATAGTTGTTTTTCCACTTTGCAGGGCGTGGGGAGAGGGGAAAGTAAATGTAGACTGCTTAATGGCTTCTTCAATGAGGAACTTAAGGTGGAGCAACGCTCCTGCATTTTCTAGAGCCCTCTAGTTACTGGGTCATCCTCCTCCTGTACGGAAATCACTAACACTTCAGTCCTGCCGCTGCATCTTCAAGTGCAAGTCCCGTGGCCGCAAAGAACAAAAATAGTTTTACTGGGGCTTTCTTCCAGAAGTCCTGCCTTTAACAGAAGGGCCACTGTATGGCTTCCAGATTATTTTCCCATTTGCTACCCTGTCTGCTTTGCAGCTCTGTCCAGCCGTGCTGTTGAATGCCACCAATTTCAGCGTGACTCCCCCCAGACACAGAAGGTGGCTATGGGTGGATCAGTTTTCTGAACCAGGGGTCTTTAGTTTCCCCGCTAGTGAGGGTCGATGGCTGTGTCGGACAGTGCAGAAGATGGCCTTGTACCTCTCAGCAGAATGCTGGTTACCGGTACTCTCGTTAAAGCGTGATTGTCAGAGAGCAAGCTCTGCCCGATAGAGCCCATAAAGCTGGATGGTAAGTAAAGGATGAGCGAGGCTGAGCTGATACAGTCTAATTAACTTCCCTCCCAGGCGGCATTGTTTTCTGTGCTCAAGCACAGCTTCTTCCAGATTTAAATTGATTATGAATATCAGCACAATGACAAAATGCTGCTTTTGAAAGCAGACTTTTCACAGTAAATGGTTATTTGTTTTTTTGCACCAAAACACTGGCTCATCCAGGGTTATAAAATTCTCTCTCTCTCCCCTTCCACCTTCACTACTGCCTGATTTGTGCGTGTAGTTTAATTAAAATCATACAGTATTTCCACAACTTGGTATGTCTCTGCTGCTAGCCTTGTGTTTGATTTATATACAGCATTCCAGTGAAACTGCCTGGAAAAATTAAATAGACATGAATCAACTTGCCGCAGGCTTTTGAAATCAAACATTTCACAGCTAACTCCCTGCGGACATCTCCTTTCAGCCTGATGCAGGATAAGTGTTACTGTAAGCTACTAAGTACAGGGCTATGTTAAAATGCAGTCATTAGGTTTGGGTTTTATAATTGTAGTTGTTTGCCAAATTATAGCTTAGGAACCAGGGAGCACTTTGATTCATTACTTATGATTATATGATTATTAAAAAAAATAAAAATAAAAAACTAGTTGCGTTATTAGACTTCATTTTTTTTGTCTTGGCCTTTGGAACGAATCTAAACCAGTGGTAAATGTCAGATGTTTGTAAAAACACTTTCAGTATAACTGTGTTTGATGAAGCTATTGGAAATGCTTTTTCTGTCTGTGTTTTATCTGGAGAGGTGTAAGCTGTTAGCTCTTAGGCAGATACTTATTCTTAGCTGAGCCGCAGCTCTTTTTGGAAGCTTACTACATCATAAACAAAGTTAACTCCTTATCAGAATCTCAGCTTTAGCTTTTATTAGTGTGACTTAAAATAGACCCAAACAAAGTATCTTGCAGGAGAAAACCTGAAACACTAGTGCTGTTATTCCATCTTCATATATATGCCTTTCTTAGGACTAAGACTGAATACCCAAAAGTGAAAGCTAGTTCTCTGCCTTTCAGCACAGAGACTCAAAACGAGGAGACCACAGAGCGCTGCTGGCCCTGCGCATCCTCCACCAGCGGAGCTGTGCTGCGTTCTGCCAGAGATGGCTGGGTTGCTCCCAGCAGCAGCTACCAGCCTGGCGTTGAATTTCCAAAAGGAGAAGCAGAAAGGGAAGAAATCTCCTTTGTGCTTCCCAGATTGTCTGCTGGGAGCCCAGCGATTCCCATGCACAACTGTGCATCGAAATGCGTATTTCATTTAGAGCTGAACGACTCTGGTGTTAGTCACGGTGGAGCTTCTAAGATGTCTCTCATGCTTCCTGCCTTATGCTAGATGGGAGTTAATCAAGAATTACCAGTGTTATGGAAGACAAAAAGAGCCCACTCTGGGATTTGGGCTCAGCTGCATCCCTTTAATAATTTATAAAAAGTCTTGGGCTCTAATAACCTTAATCATAAGGATTTGGGGAAGGAGGCAATGAATTTGTTTGTTTCCTCCCAGCCACAGGTGATATTAAAGTGAAGAAAGAAAAATTAATCCCCTTTTCTGATTTGTCTTACAAAAGATATGCAAATAGTATTAGGGGCTGATCAAAATGCCAGTGATTGCTGGATTGCTAAGAGCGAATACTAAAGTGGTCCCTCTGGAAAGCAATGCTGTTGTGGCTCATAAGTGCCAGTTGTGAAGATGTCTTCTGCTGTTAGATAGTAAAATGCTGTAGGTTGGAATTATCTTTAAGGTCATCCATGGAAGTACATTGGTCCCATCAGGAGAATTTGAGGGATGCAGGATGTGGCCTTGGTTAGGACAGTTCAGGCAGACTGGGATGCTAAACACAGTGGGTAAGAGGTGAGCTGAGCTTCTGCGGAGAAGTGCAGAGCAATGCCTGAAGGAGTGGGGGTGCAATATCTGGCCCAAAGACATTAACTTGGCTTGATAGATAACGTGTTGTCAGCTAAGCTGTGGGGATGACTGCTCTGTGCTGTCTGCTGTCATGAGTGGGAGGGGGGAGAGTGTAGCGTGTGTCTCCGTGGCGTTTTGCAGACAGAAGGCAGCAGTCTGAGCTGGCTGGATGCGAGGCAGCGCTTAGGGAGCACTGGGCTCTGGTGGGAGGGAGGAACTGGACTTTGAAACAGGCTTTCATGTCTACGAGACCTCCACCCTGTGCTGCAGACCAGGCTGCGCGGGACTGCCTTGCAGCTGCTGCCAAGAAGCCACGCATGGCTCCACAGCAGAGCTGAACTGCTCCAGAGCTCAGCTCATGCATGGTAACTTGTTAAACCACTGTACCTTGTTTGTGCATGAGAAACCTAAGGGAAAGGTAAAATGGCAAAGGAGTAGGAAGGTCTGGAAGAGATAAGTAGATGTGTAAAGGAGGAATGCACTAATAATGTGTTGGTGGATCATAAAGTGGAGGAGCGTGTGGCAAGTATATTTGGGAAGAGTGCATTGAACCGGGTTCCTCACTGCGCTGTATGTGGAGCTGGCGTGGTTTGCGAGGCGGGTGTCGGCCATCCCTGCCTTCCTGACCTCCGGAAATCCTGCGGCGCGGGAGAGAACCTGTCATCTCATGTTTGCAAGTGCTTTTCAATTTAATACATTTTAATCAGAAAATTAATCAGGAAACACCAGTGCAGCAAGATAATTGAACAATGAAGAGACACAATAATTACTGTTTAGTCTAATTAACTTTGTTAAGTCTTTATTGGGAACAGAGACTTCCTGAGTAAAACTTATTAAATGGTTCTCCCTGGAAAACATATTCCCCATCAAAAAAGCCTTTGTTCCTCCTACTGTTCATTAGGAATTGGGTGCATGTCTTTAAATTGTGATTAGGGAAGCCAGCAGGTGGGTTTCAGGAAAACTGTAAGTTACCTTTCAGTCTCCTGCATCTTCAATTCATTTATATCTCTTTAATCCACTGCTGCTCTTCTCGCTTCTTCCCAGGTTGGCAGGATTTGATTACCAGCAAAATCTATGGGCCTGTGCAGCCCTACAGTGCTGCATCCACGTTCGACTTTGTTCCCATCTCTCATCTTCAGGCGTGTGGAAAATGGACACATGATTGGGGATTATCAGCAAAGAAGGCTGAGGGGCTTTTGTTTGCTCTGGTAAATATATATAAAAGCACTGAAATCTTTGGTAGTGCTTTGACAGGACAGAGCTGCTGGGAAGCCTCCAGCACTTGATGGGTAGGTACATCAAGGGGGTAGGTAGTCCTGTGGGTTGGGATCACGGGGTCTGGGGAAGGCCAGGTCTGAGACAGAGAGGCATCAGGGTAATTGGGCATTGTCAGAGCTATGCTGTTACTGTTGAGTATTTGTGTAGGGCCAGAAAATTTAACCTTGGTCAAAAGCCTTCAGGAACGAAACCTGCCTTCGTGTCTGTTTTGTGTTCCTCAGCTCTGACCTCTGTCCTTGCAGGCTCTCGGAGGACTCAAATAAATAAGCTGTGTTCATTGAAGAATATTAATGGACATAAGGAGCAGCGTACGCCTGGGCACAAATTAGCATGAAAGAGTCGGTCTGTCTGGTCCAGTCTCTCCTCTGGTTTTGCTTTGCTTTGCTTTCCTGGTAAGGGTGTAGCATTAAATATTTATAATTTCAGAATGGAGGATTAAAAATAAATATTGAAATGAACTTGATTGGCTTTTGATCTGCTGAGAGAGCCCTTTGGCTGGCCACAGTCCAGTAAGCAACTGACCCACCGGTAGCTTGTGCATTATTCATATTAGGTTAGGTCAGGAAGATGAGAGAGACTCAGGATATTGACCCTTTAGGAGAAGCACGAAGGAATGTGATTTAATAATTTGTGGCTCATGGGATTACGTTCTTGAGGCAGCGAGCTATGAACCAGGGGAAACTCAGGAGCTTAGATCTTGCTCTTAGTTTCAGTCATGCCAAACCAGAGACATCCTTTTATTGCCAAGGGATTTACATCCATGTAGCTGGGCAGAATCTAGCTTCCCTGGGGACAGGGGTGCCTAAAACAAGCTGCAATCCCTTGGCTATTTAAGGTGAGACTATTTTGTTTTCTGTCAATGCTAATTGTAAACCACAGAAATACTTTTACAGTAGAGCAGGTCTGCCTTTTCTAAAATCCAGGTATTTTAATGAGCAATTTTTAATGAGAAAAATGCTCTGAAATAATGTTTTGCTACTTTTCTGTTTCTCGCAAGCTCAGCGTGAGAACATCTTGGACTCTACCCATTGCACTCTGCCTCACTTCAGACTTTAATGTTTTCATTACAGCTAGGGTACAGGATTGCTCCCCACAAATCCTGTTATCTCCTACAGTTAATTTGTGCAACTAATAGCCCGAGTGTTTTGAATTTCTTGTCGGTGAATGGCATTGTAATTGAATTTCTAATTTATTTGGTCCAGTTTATAATTAAAATAAGTACTTTCCCACTTATCGTTGTACGTTGCTCTTGGGTTTTTCCACCCATGTCCTGCTTTTGAGGCTGCAAAGCAGCCTGCGTTGTATTCAGCCCCGAAGCGCAAGGGAGACAACTTCATTACTCGTTGTTTTTTCTGGGTCACCCAGTGGCAGTTGTTTTGTTGCGCTGAAGCACTGCGTATCTTCACGACTCAAGCCGTGGGTCTGTTGGGAGCAGGCGTTCTTGGAGAGTGCAGCCTAACAGCCTTGCCTACTTGTTTATTTTCTTCTTTCTCCTCTCTTTCAGTTAATTATTGTGTAAACACCGCTGGTTACTGTAGGATCGCTCTATGGATCTGGCAGCAGCATTCACCTTTCACCAGGGAGAGGCAACTAATGGTTTTTCTAGAGGGGCAACTCTTGAGAAACCTTCTGATTTAATTTTTTCCTCCCATTGTCTCCTGTGGCATCATATAGAAAATAAAATTGCTAGAGCTTTAAAACACTTTGGCTGAACAAGAGAGTTAATTATTATTTAAGAGGGACAATTGGTCAAGGTTTAAAAGCTGTGAAATAAGAGAGAAGAAAAAAATAAAAAGTTTAAATTGCAAAGTGGGGGGAAGGAAAGAGATTATACGCTTCTACAGCGTTGTATTTATATGGAGCAATATTTCTGGTTACAAGGTGGAAGAAAAGTAGAATAATCCTTTTTCATTTCCTTTTCCTGCAGCCCTTCCAGGACAAGTACATTGCTGTTTTCTCCTTCAGAAGGAGAGACAGGAACTGGTGAACTCACCAGTTTTGTTTCACTCAGTTTGGTGGCCATGTAAATGGTTTGACTCATTATGCCTTGAAGATATATACCATTTACCTTTGTGAAGCTGACAGTGGTGTTCTGTAAATCACACCTTAAAACTGTTCTTTGCTGTGCTGCCCTAAAAACTAAAATCCCTGTAGCAGCAAGTATCTCGTCTTGTGCCTGTACAGCAAACAGCACAGCGCGGGATTCACGAGCACGATGGAAAGGGCAAGGGATTCCCTAGGCACCAATATAAAGCAAATAATTAAGAATATCATAAAGCCTTAATAGGAGCTTCAGCCTATTCTTCAGGGTAGTTTTGCCCCTGTAGACATTCATTATTTGGCTGTGCTTAGAAAACCCCAAAGACAAAGACAGCCACACTGCGTTGGGTCTGCTCCCCAAATCTTATTCCATGCCTTCCTTCCTTTACTCGACACCGATGCAGAGTTGAAGTTGTATATGGATACGCAAGCCTTGCTCTAGCAAAGAGCATGGGAATATTTTTCCTAGCAAAGGCTATTCCTTCCTGAACTCCCAGAGCCTTTGTGTTTATGCTGTGACATACAAGATTTACCTCACCTCACTGTTCAGAGCCACAAATACTTTTACTGCTCAATAGGCAGCGAGTCACAGTCTGCTGAAAAACTTGCACCATGCTGCTCGGTTTTATCCTGTGCCCTGCAGAACAGCTTTTTCACAGCTACTTGTGCAGCCTATTTCTTTTGTCATAAAACTTCTAGTGCTGTGCCTACAGCACTCACCTACATGTCTAATTTCACTTCACCGTAACAGGCAGGCTATGGAATCTTTAATAACTGCTTGCTGGTCATTAAAGCTGTATTTACAGAGACTTAACAGCTCTGTAATAGACACAGAACTTGCTCTGCAGAATTGTTACCGCATAAATATACCAGAATAAGCAGCTGGTAGTTAAAAGCTTTGTAATGCATGGAAAGCTGTAATTTGCTGATTAACAATGGGTGATTGCGATTGTAGTGCAATATCTATTTCCTAGCATCACCAGAAATCTGACCCATCTCTGAAAGGGCCACATGAAAGGAAAACACTGTTAGAGGTGTGGGAGAATGACCAATAGCTGGAGGAGTTTTGACCCCTAATGTTGAATTGGTTTTGGTGCAGATGGGTCTTTGCAGTGCTGCAAGCCAGCTGTGGCAGGATTGGATTCTCATGGTGTAGGTCGATGTGTACCTCCTGTCAGCACGACTTTGCACCAGCTGAAGATCTGCTTCTTTATTGCTGAAGCTCAAATTCATGGAAAGCCAACAAAAGCCACGCTTTCATTTCTATTCTCACTAATTTTCCACTGCTAATTTGTTGGAGTTCCTTAGCAAGTCACTTCACCCCATCTGTCTCTTCCTTTTGGGCTTTGCCTTTCAAGGTTGCTGGCATTTCAGGATGCTGTTTGCTCAGAACCTGGTGTATGCGAAACTGTATTTTTTCTGAAGCTTCCATGTGCCTCTGCAGTACAGATTAATATACTAATACTACTGAACTCTTTCTAACTGCCAGGATTTCAGCAGGATGTAGGTTTACCTTTTGCATGGACAGCCCTTTCACCCAAAGGTGTCTTCAGAGTCTTTTAGTCTTTATTTTAAATTATATTATGTCCGTGCTTGGAAAAAAAAGAAGGGGGAAAAAAAAAAAAAAGAGGAGTCAGAAACATAAATTAAGCCTTCAAATGCATGTGCAGTTCTCTGTGACACAAACTTTGCTCTTGGGGTTTATGATGCTAATAAAATACTATTCACTGCTAACAGCTCTTTCCTTCCTAGCCTCACAAACTGAGACAAATAAGTGCATGTATTGAAGGAGTTCACATTTTATGTCTCTCTGCATCAATATGGCCCTGCTTTATTGACATTTTTAGGTAGAAACTGGCTAGTCATGCCTGGACTATATTAGCTATTATTTATTATTTGGACTGAGGACCCAAGCCCTCCTTGTTCTAGGTGGTTGTACATACAAATCAAAACTATTTGTATCCCAAAGAGCCTCTAAATATTATGAGAGACAAGACCTAAGTAGGATAAAAAGATTCAGTGAGCCAGTTTGTGTAGTATGCGATGGGGAACAGCACGCACAGCCACCGTGAGTGTTGGCCGCAGACTGTGAGGAGGAAACGTGAGGCAAGGGTTTGCGGCAGGTTCCCACGTGTGGAGGAGGTGGCACGGAGGTTCCTGCAGGAGAGCCTTGCCCGCAGGCGTTAATGAGAAAACCGCAGCAAATGGTCCTCTGTGTCCCAAACTAACCACCCGACCAAAGGGCTTGTATCTCTGCTGAGGACCTGGACTCTCCCTTGTATGCTTGTAGATTTAAACTGTCAGGTACTTACAAAGACAGTTATTTTAAGTGATCAGCAATAATAATTTTTTGTCATCTTTAAAATAAATCATGTTAGGAACTGCCTGAGCAGGGCAGCATAAGTAATTAAGAGTCAGAATCCTGGACACATGCCCTGGCTGGCTCCAGCACTGCTTATGAATTACAGAGCTACTATTCCTGATGAAACATTTGTTCTTTTGTTGCAAAATCTGGAGCAGCCTGGTTGAGAGACCGCTAATGGTGACTTAATCATGGTGCTTGGTACCTCGCTGAGGGCATCCGGGCAAGATTGAAGTGAGTCCCAGACAACTTGTCCAGGAAGGAGAGTAGAGAGTCAAGCCCCATGTCTTAGAAGATATGGATTTGAAGACTAGTGACATTAGTCTAGATTTTTGCATTAGGATCTGTGATCTCTATAATCCAAGTTCTCCCAACTTCTTAGACAACTTCACGTGATTTTCTGTCATACATATAGTAATGCTTTCCTCTTGCTTCCTTGCCAAGCTTCTCACTGACCTGGAATAACGACAAATGCCTCTGATCCAGGGACTCGTGTACGGAGCCATTTGGGGAAACCGCAGTGGAAACCCGATGCAGACATCAGCCCTCAAAATGGAAGGAAAGAAGGAAGATCTCATAAGTAAGTGGTTTGTACCCTTCAAGGTATTCTGTGAACCAATGACAATACGAATAGGCTAACTTAAGCATTTGTCACATAGATAAGGAAGAGTCAAATTCAGTTCTTAGTCATACGAGTGCAGGGAGAGGGGAGGGTAAACCCCTGGAAGGTCTGCCTTCCCATCTTGTTGACTTTCCGGGATTTCACCTCGCTGCTGCTCCAATGGGGACAGCCTCAGCTCCACTGAGAGTGGGGGAGTGGGTCTGTCCCAGCGGGGGTGCTTGAGTTGGCACGTAGTGTGTAATTTCTTTATGCCTAGGAAATCTCTGCACTTAATTTACTCTCTTTTTAGGACCTAGGCTTGTTTCTAAAAATAGAGCTTTATTCTTCATGTTCACTTCCTAAAGGACAATGACAGAAGAGGGAGAGAGGGAGAAAATGCTATAAGCTGGGACACTTTGTTACCACATTCACTGCACATCTGGGAGCTCTTTTGGTACATAATTGCTGCATAATGCTGTTCACAGGCTATAGCCTTGTACATGTCCTCTTGGAAGCCCTTGTAATGCTGTAGCCCCTGCTTTGGAAATTGAGTGTGACCTCTTGGTCAGGTATACTGCTCACAGAGTGGAAAACTCTTGGTTCCTTCACTTTGCTCTGTGAGATCTTGGCCAGGCCACTGCTATGCTAGTTTTTGAGGCTCTTAAAAGCCTCATTTCTCCCAAATCCACCACTGAGTGGAGGGAAGTACCCTGTTTAAGTCCTAAAGATAATTCTCTGGTAAGACCAAATGTGTAGTTCTCTGCAAGGCTGTGACACTGGGAATCGGGGGGGGGGGGGCAGCTGCTCTGTATAACTGTATTTTCTCCATTGCAAATATCAGCTTATAATGAAGTAGAGAAATTATTCCATTGAAGGAAATCTGACCACAGAAATGTGCCATCTGGCAACCTGGATGTGATTAAGAAACAGCCACTGTGCTGCGTTCCCTTTCTTCTCTTTCAGCAAAACAAAAAAAAAAAAAAACCCACAATTTGAGACATTTTGTTGAATTTCCTAACTTTTAAAAATGCAGTTTAAACAGAACTTTTAGGGGGAAAGCCTGGTTAAGATGCTTCCCTACCTTTCCTTGGGATTGTGTATGAGTTAATACCAAAATTTTGGGGACCTTCATCCAAAAGATGGGGAAGACGTGCCAGTTCTGGGGATAACTGCATGCAATGTTTGCTCCCCTTGCCAGTGGCAGGGAGACGCAGCATATTTTGGACATACAGCATTTGATAATGGATGAATGCAAGTTTAAAGCAAAGATGATGGGGTAAACTTCTACTGTCTTAACTTGGAAGTGGTGTCTGTCCATGCCACATGGTGAAGATGATAAATTGCAGTGAATTTGTGATCTGGAGCCATCAAATTTCCTCCCTGTCTTTCTTAACCTTGGGACAAATTAAATCAAATCAAATTCTGCTGTGAAGCCTAAAGACATAAAATTTGTTAGCTGTAACAGTATATTCTGCCAAGTAGTCAGAACTCCCTAGTATTAATTACTTTATTCAGTAAGTTAAACAAATGATGTGATATCTGGACTCAGGGGGAAGCCACCCAGGAGTATATAAAGGATGCGAAGATATTCCTGTCAGTGAACATCCAAACTCTAGTTGCTAATTTTTTGTGGAGAGCGATAATCTGTTCTAAAGCTCCCTCCATTCCTGAGCAAAATCATACCAAGTACGAGCATCATTAATAGGACTGCTTGAACAATGCATCCAAATAATAACCACTTGTGTGCTGAGTGGGGTGGCTGCTGGAGAGCCTTCTTCCATTAGCTCTCCTCTTCTGGAGCGAGCAGCACCAGCTGAAGGTGGTGCCCCCTCTTCCCAGCCTGTAGACTGCTTATCTTAGTTTCCCACACCTCTGCAAACAGAAACAAATGTATGAATGTCTCCTCCTTTGCTCCAGATACAGCCTGGTGGGTCCAAAGCACCCTAATGCATAGGTTAAGGTAACCCTTGTTGCTGTTGGCAGTGGACTGGAGATCCCATATCTGATTTCTTTCACAGGCAAAGCTGTGAAGATTGTTTTTCCCTACAAAAAGTATCTTTCAAAGAGACCCAGGTCTAGGCTGGGAGGCACCAGCTGATGGAGAGTCTACCACTCCCAGGTTGTTCCAATGATTCATCACCCTGTTTTAAAAAATGCAGGCATTATTTTGAATTCAAATTTGGCTGCCTTTAATTTCCACCAAGAGATTCTCTCTGTGCTCATCTCTGGTAGATTAAAGAGCGCTCAGTATCTGACAGTTTCTTCCTGTGAAAGTGCTTGTACACTGTAATCAAATTATCTTTTGAATTTCTTCCTGATAAGTTAGAGATTAATCTTTTCACAGTCTTCATTCTGAGGCATTTGTTTCCATGAGTCTGAGTTGCTCATACGCCTTCTCAGCACCCCATCTCCAGATTTGTGTCTTGCAACAGTACATGGATACTGCAAATAAGTGTAGTACTGTTAAACTGAGCTCAGAAATAGCCCACGGCCCAGGGTGTTGGTTCAGGTATGGTGCTGATTCTCCACGATGGCTGGGGCAGGTCAGGAACATGCCTTGGACATCACACCCGTGCAAAACTAGTCAGAGAACCCAGCTGCCTGCACCTGGCTACTGCGGGGAAAACCTGTAAGAAGGAATTGTAGTGTTTGAAACCAAATTTTGTTTGCAGCAACACCTTTCTAATGCAAAGCTGTTATTAATGAGTATGGGGGAAAACAGCCAGAGAGCTCCTCATAAGTCTTGATTTGAAATGCTTTTTCACTGTTCCTGTGTCTCAGTTCACCTTCGATCTGTCATTTTTTTCCCTCCCCTATTTCTTTCCTTTCTGGTGGAAGATGGAGAACAGCTACTGTGAAAACGGTGCTAAATAGGCACCTGATTTATCATCTTCATTATTTTACTGAAGCAGCCATGTTTGCTATTATCCTCGGGGCATGTTTGTATTCAGTCCAGTGCTATGAGATCGGTCCTGCACCAGGAGCTGGGTGTTCCCCAGCTGCTCTTCAGCCTAGCTGCTGGGATGACCATTTTGTCTACCTTATTAAATCCAAAGCAAAGCTTTCAAAGATCTTTAAGAATTTTCCTTTATGAAGACCATCTTAAAAGGGCTGGGAATTGTGGCTATTTTTAGAAAAGATCAAGTATTAAAATGCAAAAAAGGACAGAGAGGTGAGGTGGACAGGGAAGTTGCTCTTGCAGTATGATGCTCAGCTCATTAGCTCTCTCTGCCCTGAGCAGCATTGCATGCTTGCTCTGGTATTAAACTTAATTTATACTGTGAAAAAAGCAGGAGGAGAGTTTAAAAAAAAAAATTATGTAAAAGCTCAATCCTGCCAGGTGCTGAGTGCTGTCTTGTGAAGCGCTGAGTTGGCAGAAGTCAGAGCTGCTCAGCACCTCTCGAAACACTCTTCCTCCTCTTGCTTTATTGTCAGTTAGGCTGCAGAGCTGGCCATAAAACAACACAGGAGATTTCCAATAAAATAAAAGTCGTGTCCAAGTGTTAAGATACAGATACTTCACTGTACAGAGTCATTCCAGAGAGTGAAATGCTAATTTGTCATCAATCCTATGGAGAAGGGAAAAAAGATGTTATGGTAGAGTATTACAGAGCTCCTACACCCAGAAGGATGGAGATGAGAAATGGTGGAGGGAATAGTGTTAGCCTGAGAGATACACCCATGAAATGTCCCTTTGCTGCTGCCCCAGCTGCACTCTGGCTCATTGCTGTCCCATGGACATAGACTCCAGTGGGTGTGCCAGCATCAGTCTGGGAGTGAACAGGCTTTTGAAGGAGCATTTAGACCTTAAAATCATCACTCAAAATTACTGCTGTGTGTTCTGGCCCAACGCTTGCTGGCCTTATTTATAATACAGGGCAGCAGACAGCATCTCCTTGGAGGTTTTAAAGCTGAAAGTAAACTGTTGGTACATAATGTTGCAGCATACATAAGGCAATGCAAAAGTGAGGGGGGCGGTTGCTGCCAGCTCCCTCTGTACCTGCCTGGTAAGAAGTAATCTTCTTCCAAAGGGTTATTTGCGTCTCAGATGGTCCTGGGGATGTACAGCACGTGGCAGATGACTGTCCGGCTCTCCCGGGGACGGTACGTGGTAGATAGACAATGCTTCTGGACGAAAGCTGCCTCCTACTCTGAACATGATCCAGGACTTGTATAACATGGCCTTGATCTTTGCTGTAAGCTCAAATCCTAATCAATAGTAATAATTAACAGTAACAAATGCAGAAGCAGAGAACAGAGCCTTACGGTGATGTGACTCAGGTCTGCAGGTGCTTTACTAGCACAAGGCCATGCAATGCTAGTGCAATTATTTGCATGAGGACTGCAAAACAGTGGCTGTCGTGACCTGCAGAAGCTCTCTGCTCGTTCTGAGAGCTGTTGGCTCAGCCTCTCGCTGAGCAGGACTGCCTGGAAGGGCTGAAACATCAATGAATGCAATCACGACTGAGGGGGAGGCTGAATCAGGAGAATAATTTCCTTTTTAAACCAGAAACTTAAGCAGCAAGTTAAGTTTTACGGAGTCCCGCGGTCCTTCAGAAGGCACCTCGTGCCTATAAACAAGCACCCCCATCTCTCCAGTACACCATAAAATCCTTCAGTAACAGTCATCGTGACAACTATAAACCTGTTGTTTCCATTCTCTGTGATTTAGTGAGCTGGTGGAAAAGGTGGGGCTGCTGTTTTATTGGGATGATCAAATGTTTGCAGAGGGAAAATACAATCTGCATTCCTTCAAGGCTACTTTTATATATTGAATCATGAATATATTTTCTTTCCCATTAGCAATTTAACATTGTAGGACACAGAAACCCTTCTTCAAAGTGAATTTTTTTTTTTAAGTAAAGTCCTGGCTCTGCGGGAGTGAATGCAAAGAGCCCTTGCAGCCATGGGAAAGCTAGCACTGGAGCCTTCCCCAAATGGGGTATCCCTAGGTTTTATATTTCTCAGACAATTTTGAAAGTTTGAGTTTTCATTCCTAATTGGGATGAAGCCACATTGCAGAATGCCAGAAGCCTCCACAAAGCAGCATTTTCCTTCTCTGGCAGCTCTGCTAGAGATAATCGCCTGTCCTGCCTTCCTGAGATGCTGACCGCCTGCCTGTGATAATGGTGAACAGGGGGGGTCGAGCAGCCACAGCGTGCACAGGACAACTAAGGAAGGAGGACTTTGGTCCAGAGAGAAAAGATGATGAAGGAGAACAAATCCTTTGTGTCTCTTGTGTGCTGGATCAGCCAGGCACACGCAGAGAGGAGATAAATGATGCATGGGGCTGGGCATGAATTTTAGCTTTGCGTCATCTGGCCATTTCTCAGTGTTAAATACTTTTCATTGTTTTCTGCCGAGTTAAAAGTCTACACAGGTACTCTAAAGGTACTGTATTTAATAGTTGTAAATGTGTAATCAAATACAATTAATAATAGTAATTGGAGTAACCAGCATGCTGTTGTAATTGACCTAAATGTTTCTTACTAACTAGAACAACTACAGTTCAGAAATCGTTCACAGGCTAGAAGTAGTACTTTATATTGGGAAAAACAAGCTGGACTCAATCTGTGACACACATCAGTGTTAACAGAGCAATGTCCAAGAGCAGATTTTATTTTATTGTTATATTTCTTTGCATTTTCTGGGAATATTAGAGCTGGATGGACATAGGGAAAATGTTCTGTGGTCATAGCAAGGGGTTAACCGTGCTCTGTTCTCAGCTCTGGGAAGAGGTGAGCTGAGAAAGGGGTGGCAGAAGGTGGTCAGTGCTGGGTTTCGGTGCAGCGCTGGCCCTGGGAGAAGGTTGAGCTGGGAACCTGCTGTGTCCTGTGCCCTGTTTAGAGGGGCTTCCCTTTCAAAACGTTTCAAATGCTGGCAACTCTGTCATCGCTGCAAGATGCTGGCTGCCCCGTACGTTGTGTGTGTGCCTGCCTGCTAGATCTGCCTGCTTGCCATTTCCAAATGTTGTAGGTTTATCTTTTTTATTTGAATGTTCGCCTCTCTCTTGGTTCACAAGGTATGTGACCTTTCTTCAAGACAGATGTCACCTGGTCACGCTTCCAGCAAAGACAATGGGTCTAGATCCATTTGATTAAATGATCTAGGATCTCTCCCCTAAGGACACTTACAGAACTTCCTCCATCTTACATCTTGTGTTGTCATTTATACTCCTGCAAAATGAATATGAAACACTTCCGTGAAAGTTAAATGAGAATTTCTTCTTGAGAATTTATTTCTGATTTATGCACTGATATAAATAGTTGGGGAATGTGCAAAGCAGATTAAAACCAGGCCCAAAGCGTTTGTGGCTGTGAATCCCCGTGTTACAGAAGCATCACTGCGACACCCCCATCCACTGATTCTGGATGCGTGAACAAGTGGCTCGCTTAAGGACTGTGAATTTTGTGATTGATGGCAGCTGGGATGGTGTTTGATGTTAAGCACTGTTCCAGTGCTTTGCTGGACCGGAGCCAGGGAGCTGATTTTTGCAGCCTTGTTCCTGTGCAGTGTCCTTAGCCGTACTCGCTCAGCCCCATGGGACCTGGCCAGTTAATCACCGCAGAAAGTGCTACTTGGGCAAGCAGAGCTTCGCAAGAGCAGCATTGCAAGTCACGGCTTCTATGTGTGAAGCTCATCTCAACAATGTTGTCACGTACATTAGGTCAAAAAGAGATATTGTGGGCCAGATCCCTAGCTGGCATTAATCAGGAGAGCTCCACAGCTGGAAATGGAACTGATGGGACAGAGCCAGCTGAGGATGGCTGTCTTCTGAAGAGATTCACTGTGCAGCCGGACAGCAGGTCCCCCAGCAGAGCAGCTCTCCTTAAAGTAATGCCACCCACAGCCATCCATCACCCAGCGTCTCTGTGCAGCACTTGCCAGTTCCCCCAGAAAAAAACATCAGCCCCTTTCCGTCAAGGAAGAGAGACTGGCTAAGGTGAGAGCAGCCCACGCTCACGCACAAACCCCTGGGAGGCAGAGCGCTGGGTAGCATGACTCAAATTGCCAGGGAGGCGGAGAGGTTGACTTCATAGGAAAATCAAAAGAGAGCAGTTAAAGGCCTTGGCAGCTGGTTGCCCAAAGCGACCACAAACACGTGTCTCGCCCTGGTAGGTCTCATCAGCACAACTCAAATGTCATCTGATCCTGACAAGTGAGAGAGAGAGAAAAGACAACTGCCCTTGCTGGAAAATAATGAGAGCGCGCTGCAAGGAGGAAAGGAGCAGAGAACAGTCCCAGGTGGGTTGTGTCTGATTTGTATTCCTCCTCTCCCATTTTTTGTCCAACAATATTAATTTTGGGGGTTATAATAAGTGCTAGTTTTGCAGCAGCACTAGTACTCCCCTGTGCCAGGCACTGTATAAATGCATGGGAGTAGAAAGCACCAGCCCCCAAAGTAGCCGCTGTGCAACCAGCAAAGGCTTGACGCAAGCCACGAAGCGCTGATCCAGAAAGGTTTTTAGGAGATAAAAGTTCAGTTCCCAAATTTAACACTTGCTCCTCTGTGTGATGTCTGGGCAGTTCTCTTAATCCCTTTATGCCTTAGTTCTCCAGGCTTAAAGCATATTAGAGGTGGTTTAGGTACAGCTGATCCTGCATTAGGGGAATGGGGCTGTATGCCACACTGTGAGAACAGCCACATCAGAGGGGCAGGCAGTCTGCATCAACTCGTACCTCGCTAAAAAGCCAGTGAGATGCCCGAGACTCTTCCACCCTTGTGTGCAGCATTCAGCACGACGAGACGCTGTCTCTCTGCCGGCACTACCCCACTGCACAGAGTTGATCATTAGGCAGTGCTCCTCTATCACCTCTCTCTGTCCAGGTTTGCTCCTGCCTGTTGGATTAATCAGCAGGTCCAGCTCGCAGGCAGGTGTGCTGGGCTCGCTCTGTGCTTCCTTTCACCATGCAACCATGATTTTTTTTTTTTTACCCCCACTTCCAATACGTTCCGGGCTGAGGCTGAAGTGCAAACTTAAAGGAATGTGTGTACAGGACAGCAGGTCGAGGCATGGGGCACCCTCTCTCTTCCAGCCCAGGGCTTTATTAAATCCCCTTCACTTCTCTGCGCACAGCTGAATAATGGGTATCTCTGCCATAGAAATATGTACTGCTTTTTCACTGCATTAAGCATTGGCTTCAAGTGAATTTCTCTCACAAGCAGAACTAATAAAATGACTAAAAACTGCCAGATTCCACTTGACAAATGGCTCAAAGGAGGACATCTTCTAAATGCTTTTAGCATTTGCAGTGATTGATCAGGGCGGGCTTAGAAGCAGCTGACCTGTTGAGTTTTTTCAGAGGGGAAATGATGGAAGGATGATAATGCTCCTTTCTTCTTGATCACTATAATTTTTGCTTTTCTGCAGACAATGTATCCAGTGTCCAGAAATCACCACCTGTGTTTTGGAACTAGCCCAGGAATACAATTTAAATCCGTGCATACTAACTACACATCTCTCTTGTCAATTCACTATTCATATAGTCGCATGCTGGGAATCAGATGACACGTGCTGTGGTTGTTGCCGTAGCCATGTAGAGAGAGACAGTCTTGCCCCAAAGTGCTTTATGGGTCCAGAATGAAGGTCACACACTAGCTCAGATCAGAGCCTGGCATCGGTCACTACAGCCTGTTCCAGCAAGGGTCTGTCGCAGCCAGGTGCTTACTCTTCATTTAAACTGTGTCAGTCTCTCTTGCAGAAAGCTCTGAAAGCCTGTGCTCAGATGGATGCATTTTTCCGTAGCTGGAGCAGGTAGGAGAGGGAGCTCTGGAGCAGGGAGCCGCTCCTGCTTGGCACACCCAGCGCCCATCTCTAGGCAATACAAACTGGCAAAGCTGTCAAGAGCTGCGCGGCAGCAGCCTGCCAGAGCGCTGCATGAGTTGAACCATAAAGTAGAGGAAAGGCCTAAGGCTGAGGGGACAGATCCTCCATTTGATCTTGAGCAAGTCATTTCCTTTTAAGAAAGTCACGATTTCTCTTTTTCAGTAAAAATCAGGGGAGTAACACTCCTCCCAGAAGTACTGAGTGCTTTGAAATCCTGGAGAGTTGCTGAATTTCTGGGTGATCTGTGCTAGCGTCTCTCAGCCAGGCAAGATGAGGCAGGGATAGAGACTTGGTCTGCTAACTGCTATAGTCATCCCTTAGATTTTTCTCATCAAATACATTTTCAAGCCACAGTGACAGTTGTTTTCTCTTTATCTAAATTAAAAAAAAAATTTGATTAAAAGGAGACACACCGTGACCACATCGGGAAACCTGTCCTTTTCTTGCTGAGGATTTCAGATACTTTATCTCTCTGGGGATCACAGTAAACCAAGCATGTGCTAACCAAGTCCAGACTGTCAGGTGGAAGAATCGATGGCTCTTCCTTGAGCTGTTTGTGCAGGTGAATGCTCTCTTGTTTAATTGATGTCCTATTTATTGTTGAAGTGTTGCCCTTTTCTTTTTTTCTTCTCTTCTCTTTTTCTTGCTTCTCTGGCCAGGAAGCAAGATTTGGTTCAATGATCAGTCACAAGAGATTAGCAAACAAGCTGAGAACAGGTGCTCTGGAACATGTTTGAAATCAGGCAGCTCTTCCTGAGCCCCATCTTGTCTCCCTCCCTCCCAGTAGCTTTCCCTGAATGCATTAGGAAACTTAGTGGGGACTTTCTGGAGGTAGATTTTCCCAGAGAGTCAGCAGTGCAGCTGCCGATTTATCATTGCGTGTAGTAGATAAGAGCAATTTCACGTTATGCTCTTAAACCTCTTGTTCGTTTTATGAATAACTTCTGTAAGTGTCACTTCAGAAGCTTATCCAGCAAAGTAAAGGAGAAGGGACACAGATGGGATGTCCAGAAGAAATTGAGACCAAATTCTGTTTGCAAGTTGGATGCCTGGGGGTATTTTTGTAAACTCATCCAGGTGGGCTGGTGCTTAGGGAGAGTAGAGCAGGCACAGGAGCCCTGTGCCTGGCACAAAGCCACTTTTGCAGCTTCTCTTGTTCTCTCTGTGACTCTCTTAAGCACAGAGATGTGGAAGCCAGGCAGCAGCAGCATGTTCTCCATTACCAGCTGTTCTGCATCCTTGCAAAGCTCTGCAGGAGCCATTAAGGTGAGATGTAACTGGAATTCATTTAGCCTTCTGCAAGCTTTGAGCAGCTGAAGCACAATCTGCCTCCTTTCAAGCTCTGCAAGAGACTGGCCCTGAGATTCAGAGGCTTTGGATCCATGCGGAGTGTCTGGAAGACAGGCAAGAGGAAGTTCACCCATGCTATCACCAGAGACAAATACTAAGAGAACTGGCCACGTTTAAAGACCCCAAAGGAAAACCACTGACCATCCCAGAGGGAAAGGTGGGGCCCCTGTTCCCAGGGCAGGCTGCCAGCAGGAAGGTGTTAGCCCTGCATGGTTTGCAGTCACTGGAGAGGCATTTTAATGAGCCAAAGACCTGCCTGAGGGCAGCTGGTTTAAAAAAAAAAAAAAAACAGTAATGGGAGGAACCTGTGGCACATGGGCTGCTTCCAAGCCCAGTACAGCACAGCCCCTTGGCTTCCTTTGATCCCCCTGTGCCTGTTGGATCAGTCCCGGTTGTGGGTGGCTGCCATCCCAGGTGGCCCGTGTGGAGGGTGTGTTTGCCACCGCAGTGTCATTACTGGTTTGGTGCCACCCTGTCAGAGGGTGCTTCAATGCTGGATCATTTCAAAGCAACATGTCAACATGTTCCGGCTCAGTTGATCCACTTGCAGGTTCCGACTGAGATTAGCAACAATTAATATTGATGTGTCTTCATTAAGGGGGAAGGACTCTGCTGTCTTCTACCCTCTCCTGCAGCCACCTCTCCCCCCTGGCAGAGCACTCGCTCACGCAGAAGGATGCTCCTGGGAAGGCTGTGGCTGACCATGCAACACTCCCAGTGACTCCTGGTGAAATGGTTCCTGTCACCAGTTGCTTGGCTACTGCCCAGAGCAGCTTACTTGTGCATGCAAATTTCTTCATTCAAATATGTGTGTATAACTCAAGGATCTGTGCCCTAGTGAAGCAAACCATAGCTCTTCCTGCTCTCTCAATTTTTAATTTTTATTATAACTTCCCTTATTCCTTGCTTGCATAAAGCCTGCACAGTCAGCTGGGATCTTCCCACCTATTTCTGTGGCTGTGGGGATTTGTCGTGACTTCTGATCTATTTTTGAGAAAATGTTGGTGCATTTACTTGCAGTTGCTGTGAAGCAAATAATGTAAAGAGATCCCCTGGCCCTGTCTACTCACAGTAGTTGGTCACTGAAGCACAAGCAAAATTTATCTTCTTAGAATTTTTTTTGCACAATTAGGCTTAAGAATATTCTAAATCAGTTGAACTAGACTGAAATAAATATGTCCAGCTGGTCTTTGGCATCAGCTGCAAACTATCTAAGCTGGTGCAATTGTTTAGTTCCTCCTGTGCCGGGGAGGTCTCAGTTCTTTAAGGGGAGCCCAGCGCAGCTGGGGCTTTCTGTGCCCAGAGGGGCTGGTGCTGTGGCCCCTTGAGATGGGTGGGCAGCCCTGTCCTCAGGGGAGAGCTATGGAGCTGGGCAGGCTGGAGGTGAGGGTCCTCTTCTGCATGCTCTGCAAATGGTATGAAGGACTTAATATGCCTTGAGCAGGGTAAAAAAAAAAAAAAAAAACAAACCAACCAAACAAACAAAAAAACAAAGAAAAAAAAACCAAAAAAACCCACACTTTGAGTTTGTTGAAGAGAGAAGGCAGAGAAATGCCTGGAGGTGAGATGGGTGCTGGAGTGGGTTTTGCATGCTGTGGGCGTAGGGAGGCTGCTGGTGAGATGCTGGTGGCTGCAAGCTGCGCCTTGCCATGTGGCTTGCTCAGACTCTCCCCTGGCTTTATCCAGCTTTGCTTTGAGTGTTTTCTTGCACCTTTTTATATCAAGTTGTGAGCACATGGATGCTTCTTCAAGGGCTGACGGATAAGTGGATGAGTGAGTGGATATCTGTACTGCTCTGTAAATAACCCATGGGTGCTCTGAGACCTCTTGGTGTTCTTGCATGGCTGAGATCCCTGCTGGGCTTTGGGGAGGGCAGGAGTGTGGACGGAGTGCTGGGGTTCTGGCAAAGCTGACCGGAAAGCAAAATGATGAATCCCCTTCCTTACCTCTTTTAGAAAGAAAAGGAGGGGGGGAGAATATGAAGTACTGAAAAGCCTTTAAACTAACCTGGGTCAAATAATCTGAGGGATGCATATTTTAACTCTCTTTTTCACAGGTAGAATGTATGAACCCTCAGCTGGTGTTACTTGACATCTCTGCTGCACGTCTCAAATCCACGTTGTTTTTAATAAAAGACCACATCTTGCAAGTTAGACTCTTCGATGCCTTCTCTGTGGGGTAAGCTGCTATGAGGAGCTGGGGGCATGCGGTGCTGCTTACGGCATGCCGTCAGCATTTCTTTAAGATGCTACGGGCTTTAATAAGCAAGGGATTAATTACGCTTCCCATGACTGCTTGGCAGCTTCACCTTAATGCTTGAGCATGTTAGCACATCATTAGTCAGAGGGCAGTAAAATAATGTCATTGTCCTCCCTTTCTCCCCCAGCTGCTGGCCTGTGCTCATTATATTGTGTGCGGCGGCATTAGGTGTGATTGGCGCGCGTTCCTCCGGAGGAGATGGAGGCTGTGCTCTCAGGTGGAGGGGTGAGCTGTGCTCTGCAGGTCACCAGTGCTCTGCTCTAACAAGTGTAATTGAAGGGATTTACTCCATTATCCAATTTGATTACAGGCACGCTCCTGGGTAAACAAGGAAGAGGGAAGGCCTGGGTGAAACCACACAGCTCAAGTGGCTCTTTGGAGCTGATCTTAGCAACCTTGTTTATGTAGATGCACTTGCCAGAGCCTCTGTGCACAGCCTTTGAAGGTCTCTTGCTTGCTGCAAGTGATTCATCCAGCCAGCTCTGTGGCGGTGAACCTATCTGGCAGGTTTTGTTTCCTGTTGTGGGCAAATCAGGCAGTGCTCGGAGCATCAGGTTTCCAACCACCTTTTCTAGTGAGCAAAAGTCCTACGTTTGTGATTTCCCCTGAGGAACTCGGTGTGACTTATCAGGCAGTTCCAACTAAAATGGTACATGAGGTGTTTGCTCCTTGAGGAGCTGAGTAATGCACTAATGAGTGCAAGACGGGTCCCACTTCTTCCTGTGCAATGGGAATTAATCGTACTTATGCTGGAACAGGACTGGGCTGAGGGCTGGCTGACTTCTCATGCATTGATTAAGGCTTAAGTTTCAAGAAAGTACAATCGAACTGCACTTTTCAATAAAGTTTGAGCCAGGAATGATGTATTGGTCAATGGGCACTGCACCAAGATCTCTCCCTTGAACAAGAACTGAGCTAGGGGTAAGCCGCTACACCTGGACAGCGTTGGTGTTGCAGTGCCCCTCCGGTGCGAAGCTGGAGACATGTGCAGTAGTATGGAGATTAGCGAACCTGGCATTCACAGCCTAATTTACCTCAAATCAATGTCAAAGTATTTATCTTTGATGAACCAAATTGTTTGGCTTAGTGCAGGGACCTGGCAGCACACGCAGTTTGTGTCAGTAAAATGTCTTCTTCAGGCTGTCCCTCCTGCCTCCCTGCCGTGCGCAGGGCTTGCCTTTCTGCTCTGGGTTTTGGGTGAGGACCTCGAGCTGTCAGGCAGGGGTTATCAAACTGCAGAGCCAAGGTGTCTCTGCTGAACAGGGGACCTGCCCCTCATCTGTAGGCAGAGCTGCGTGTCAGCAGATGCTGTGAAAGGGGAATCAGCACAACGGCTGCCTGAAGGGCCCTCTTTCGGGTTGCTTTTGTCATTGGCAGACGCCTAAAGAGATGCATTTAATTTAAGTCGAGAGAATGACCCTTTAAAACCAAGAGCCATACCAGCGCTCGCTCAGTGGCTTATTGCCTTGAGGAGCCCTGACAGCAAGGCTCCTGCTGCACAGGCAGCTATCGGGTAGGTAAAGCCATCTGAAGGGAGCATAGCAGAGCTGAGCTGGGCCACTCTGCCCCTCACCTTCTCGCAGACCATTAATCAAATCCATGCTTCAGCAATGCAGACCTGCCCACAGCCTGACTACTTATTGCTTAACAAGTGCATTAGTGTAAATCAAGAGGCATGTTTCAATTATCTAATAGAAGAATTATTGATCCACACTCTCATTCTGAATGTTCAAATGTTCCAGTAGGAGAAACAATATTTGTATATGCTATAAAAAAACCTGAAGTGTGTTTTTATGTTTCAATTAGATTGTACTTGGAGAGCTGTTGCAAGATGCTTTTGTAGAAGCAGCTGTGGCCAAACTGTGACAGGCACAGAGTCAGCTGTGCTCCACAGCCGGGTTGTGCTGCTGGGATGCTGGCTTTGCTTGTGGTCAGTGGATCTTGCAGCAAAGAGGGCACTAGATGACATTCCTCCCTTTCCTCTTAGGATGCTGTGCAGGGAAGCCCAGGGCTTCATTTTTAACTCGTTGTCCACTGAAAAAAAGCAGCCGCTCCTCAAAATGCCAAATTTAGTTTAAGTATATTAAATCAAAACAATTTTTTCTCCCCCTCCCTGCACTGCGGTTCTGAAAGTTGGGGGGAGGAAGGGGATTTGTGCTTCTTGAAGACATGACATGAGTGTAAGGAGCCTTAGGCATCTCGCTGATAAAACAAACATCCTGAAAGAGAGTTAATACAAAGTGGAGTTATTCTAAATCTTCTGGCTTTTAGTCTATTGTCCTTTGGTAGCTGTAAAATGCAATTGAAGGATGTTCCTATTTCCCCTTGATATAAAACATGGGGCTATTATAGAAACTTAAAACCCATTCCAGACTCTTCTCAGCACTTCTTTTTAAAGCAGCTCAGTTCAGCTGTCAGTCCCTAGCTCCACTTTTAATTAAAATAGGTTTGTAGCCTTCACTGACAAGCAAACATCTATAGTAAGTTACAAACTGTAGAGCAATCCTTCTCAGTTTAAGAAGGATGCCAAATAAAATGTCACTTGCCACCTCTCTGGGAGAGCCCTCTATATTTAAGAATAAATACACAAATAAAGTTGTCACCTGGGAAGTTGTCGATAACCTTTTTCTGGGACAGGGAGCTTCGATTAGGCACAATAGCAGTTGTCTGTGTACTTTGTGCAGTCCCAAAAACGTTGCTAGAGGCTTCATGGCCCTGACTTTTTTCCCCTCCATTGTGCACTGTCAGCAATGAAGCACGACTTGTGAAATGGCGTCACTCCGATTTGGTGAAGCCACGGGGCAGCTGAGGGGTCCTGAGGCTTGTCGGAGCACCAGGGACCAGCGCTGCCTTTGCTCTGCTGCAGGATCCTGCTCCAGCAGAGCGTTGCGGGTGGGGAAAGCTCAGCCCATCTCAAAGCATGCCCAGCTGGGGTGGCCCCCAAGGGATCCCCTCTGCTAGCAATGGGACAGAAAGCACACCAAAAGGTGGAAACAGCCTGTGCTGGAGAGTTTGTGCAGAACATTCTTGCGGTGGGACTGTTTGAGCGTTTCATTGACAGACCAGGATTGCCCTGCTGGTGCGAGGCACCTGATGAACCTGTCACTGCTTTCATGTTCCGTTTATTGAATACCTGAAAAACCCTCAGAAAGCAAATAAGATAAACTCAAAACAAACATGGCACAGAGCAGCAAAATCATGCTGCAGGTTTATATTGTCATCATTATTAATAAGTGTCTTTTCCTGGCCTGGCTTCTTTTTGTTGTATTTTTCACTGTTCAAAGTTTTTAAAGTGCCCTGAAGGCCTTGGCGTTAGGAGAGGCAGATCTCACCCTGTTTTGGGGGTCAGGCTGGATTTCTTTAAGGAAGGTCAACTTACAAATAAGCAATGTGATCACTGCACTCTCGCTACTGGGGTTAGAAACTTGGTGCCGCAGCTGGGTGTGTGGGATAGATGTTACGGGGGATGCTCAGCTTTGGTGCTCGATTCGAGGGGGCTGTTGGCTAAATGTGGTCCAGCCTGGAGTGGCAGAGCCTTCCCGGGTGCTGTGCGTCTGCCAGGGCAGGTTTCACTACAACATCAGTAGGGAAGGGTGTTTGTCCCTGTTTTCCAGATGGGAAACTGAAGCCCAACAGGTGAAATTAAACGTCTGAAATTCGGTGTAGCTACAAATCGAACCTGCGCAATGCGAGCCTGTGTCACGCGTGCTGGCTCCCACCCAATCCTCATACCGTCTTCTTGCGCAAAGGGTGTGTTTGTGATTTTGATTAATACTTGCGAGGGCTGCCCAGCAGCAATTACACAGCTCCTTCCTTCCCCCGCCCCTCTTTCGTGCTGCTCTCAGTTCATAACCCTGCAGATGATTATTCCACACCCCTTTATTGAGCAGAACATCCTCTCCTGGCCTGAGCAGTGTTGTAAAGCTATCCAGGTGGGAAGCACGAAGAGAGGACTGCAGTTGTGTTTTCACTCTCCTGTTTACATACTGGTTTAATTAGGAAGGTGCTTTTGATTAGCTAAAGGGGGGAAAAAAAAAAAAAAGCTGTGTCAACTGAAATTAATTTCTCTCTAAAAATTTGCTCTTGTGAAAAGGTTTAGTGGTTTGTTCGGAACGGGAATGTGGGCAATGGAGTGAGAGAAATCAATTTTCCTACCAGGTCTAATCATGACCAGTATGAAATTAAGTTGTCACACAGTACCCCTAATATGCATGTCTAAGTGCATGTTGCACTGTTTGCTGAGGCAATTTGTAGAAACCTGGTTCTTCTCTCTCCCTTTCACTTGAACTAGACTTCCCTTGTTATAAAACACTTACGGGCAAACTGCGATGTGACATGTTGACACCAGGGAGGTACAAAAGTTTCAGAGGAGAGAAGTAGGGCATGTAATAGCAATATAAACTGTTATGAATCAAGAAGCTATTTATGAGCATTTACTTACTTAGCCCTAAAAATAGCTAGGGCTGTATGTGAAAATAGGTCTGTGATTGAAATCAAGCCCTAGACATGATGTAATGGGAAGGGGGGGGTACGAAGACAGATGCAATCAGTTATTCTATAAATAGACCTGCTGTCCTCTCCATGGATGGGGCAAGAGGCTGGTTTGGGCTCTTGCCACCAGGTGAAGGAGGGGTGAGTGAGGCTGGAAGAGCTGCCTTGCGGTGGACCAGAGTTCGCCGCAAGACTGAAGGCAACGGGAACATGGGCAGGTGCCGAGACTGAAGTCCACGGGGCTGATTGCCTGCCACCACCTCAAATCCCTAGCCATTGCCACCCAGCTGGAGCCTCCTGGCCGGTGCTGTCCTTGGGGTTGCAACATTTCTGCAGTGATAAGAAGCTTTGCTTTCAAATGACGTCTCTCCGTCAGCTGTAAGCCCTGGAGTTCAGTCCCAGGGACATGTGGAGGGATGTGCTGTACTGTCAGTGTGGCAGGTGGGTGTCTGAGGGGCATCCGAAGGAATGAAGCTGAGCTGCTCTGACACTATGTTGGTGTTTCCTACATATATTCAAAGCAGGACTGTATTAGGAGGGCCGCTGGGCTTTTGCTGAAGACTAAAGGAGCTGAGTAACTTCTCCTGCCGTTGTGCTTGCTGGAAACTGCACTTGCTGGAAACAGCTGTCTGCAGTACGGCCGCTTTGATCCCTTGCTTCCATCTGGTATTTTATTACTCTTGCTCCATAGTTGCAATGTTTAACTTTTCATTTTAACTCGAGAGGTGGCATTCTCCCTGTGACCCGCTGTGGTCCTTTCGGGTCCCTCGATGTTGGTGCAAACACAGCACCCGGGCTGGGTGGCCATAAATAAGCTGTGCCTTTCTCCTTAATCTGCACTGCGGGAGCACTCCAGGGAGGCGAGTGAGAGAAGCAGCAGGGTTTATTAGCTACCTACAGTAAGCAGGAGTTTAAAGGAGGGCGCGTGTGTAAAGTCACCTGCTCTGCCTACGGACTGGGGGATTTGCCCAGTGACACTCGGACAGTTTTCTGGCCTTTTCTTAGAGGGAGCTGAGAAACATAACTGTGCTCTTGCCACAGTGCAATTAAATAAATCCACTACTACCAATAAAGCTTAAACCCTATAAAATACAGCTGTTCTGTCCTGCTGGGTTTAAAAAGAAATGATTTCACAGAAATGGGTCCAGGTGTGCGTTTGTGCCAGAATGGTTCATGAATGCTTGTTGGAAGGACTGTTGAAATATTTTGGCAGATGTTCCTCTTGGTCTAGGGGATATTGCTGCAGGGAATGAGTGTCTCTGAATGGAGTAATGCAGGATAATATGGGCTGAGAGCTGCAGCTGCATTGGGTAGCGGAGGGGAAGTCTGTTTTGTACGTCTCTGCTGTAGTGACTCAGCTGGGCAAAGAGCATCCCCTGTGCGGTGCCGTGCTGCTGCCGCACTGGCTCTGGGATGGATGCTCTGCCCGAGGCTCCAGAGAGAGGAGATGGCAGTCCTGGCACGTCTGCTTCTCCTAGTCTTAAGCATGGCAAAAGCAGGGTGCTGCATGCTGACACCAGCCTGCTTTACTCTAGGTGTCTTTAAAGTATGTTTGGAATCAGGGGAGCCCAACACTCCTGTAACTGGAGAGAGGGAGAGGGTGGAGACTGAGCCCAGCTTCTGTGGTGCAAGATGGGATTTATGACTTGTGACCATTTTTCAAGTTAGACTCATTGATTTTTTTTTTTTTGGTACAGTTTCTTCTCTTTGAAATGCAATAAATTGCCTGAAGCACCTGGTCTCCCAGGGATCCAAGGCTATTCCCCTCTTGTGTCCTGAGCACTGAGGCTGCTGTGAGGTGTGCTGTGGAGCTGTGCTGGACGGTTTGCAGCCAGAAGGGGCTGGAGATGGCTTAACACTGGAGCTGCAGGGAGGATGGAGGTGCCACTTTTACAAAGAGTCTTTATATTTAGCTTTTTTCCTCATGGCAGTCCTATTTTCCCTGCAGTGCTTCATGATCCACCAGGAAGGAAACCCATTCTTTGTTTCTGAGTTACTCTAAATGCCTTCCTTTGTTAATGCCAAAACAGTTCTTTTAATGTTGCCTATTCCAATACAAAAGGAAATAAATTCTTTCTATGCAAAACTGCAGATTTTTGCCGAGAGTGCTGTTTTGATAATTTTTCAAAGGTTGTGGAAAGTTCTATTGGTAGGTGCTAAAACCATGAAGATCTCTGTGCTTTTGGGCTGGAAAAGAATAGTTCTGAAAAATTCTGCTTCCTTTTGCCTTTGCAAAGTTAATATGCCAGGCACAGCAAGGAATTTGGGGGAGAGAGCTCTGACACTGCTTATCGCTTACCCTCTTTGAATAATGGATGGTTGGGAGACCTGGTTCAGTTGTTAGCTCTACTGCTAAGTCACATACCATCTGTGATTCTAGATATAAATGGGAATAACAACGTTTTGTTTTATCTGCTCTGCAAAACAGGAGCTGAAGATCGATTAATACTTGTGAGCTGATCAAAGAGCTGATGAAATGTGCTCTGTGCAACCAGATACAGACGATTCGAAATTGGACGTCTATCTGTGGATGACAGGATGTCTGTGGACCTCCCAAGCTTATGCCTGTCCCGTGTGAGAGCGTACATCAGAGAGCCTCGCTGGGCACTGTGTGGGGACAAAAGAAGATAATAAGTATTTAAAAAAAAAAAACAAAACCAACCCACTAAAATTGCTAGTTTAAAATCAGGATGAGATGAATTATAATGCTTCATATGTGAAGGAATGTAGGCTATTACTACTCACTTCTTAAAGAAATAAAAAGTATACTGTACTGAAATAGTCAGTGACTTTAGATCTCTTTATGAATATTCTCCTGCAATTACTCAACTCCGTTATAGTTTTTCAAACATTTTTAGATCCTAGAAGAGAAATGCTGTTTATCACCTCTAATTTCCACAACTGGGTCTGAAAACTAATTAGTAAAATAGACTGTACCATATGCTTCCTTGGTATGTGTTCCTGCTATAACTATTTATATTTTAAGTTGTTTTTTTCTTTGTAAAATTGCTATTGCTTCTAAAATGGCTTGATTCTACCTATTGTTGTTTTATTGTGGAGTTGTATTCTGCTCCTTATGTATCTGCATCTCTTCTGGCATAAAGATTACCTGAGAGGAAGGAAACATAAAACAAAACTTAATCCTTGTCATTCTTTCTGCACAAATGTGTCTGGTTTATATACCTGGGGCAACTATTACTGGAAAACATTGCAGAGTTTGCAGGTAAGAAAGCAAGGAGCTGTTCACCTTGCAAAACAGGGACACTAATTCTCCATGGAGAGGGAACAGGAAAACGAGACTCAGACTCCCTCTGTCCCCTCAGCCCTGAAAACAGGGACGTTACAGGCTGAGCCACGGGCTGGGGAGGTTGTGGAGCTGCGGTAAGTCAGCCGTGGCTGCGTGTCCATGGCTATTGGATTGACCAAGAATGCTGGCTTTTGGGCAATCTTGACACTCTCCAGAGCAGGACAGGACTGATGCTTTTGCCATGTCGAGGAGTGTTTTCCAGATCAGAGACTGGCAAAGCTCAGTGATGCTCTATGGTAGATATTTCCCCTAATATTCTGCTTAAATTTTCCATTACTCATTTTAATATTATTATTCCTGTTTATACACTAAACAACCCTTCTTCCCTGCTGTTTCATGTCCTCATTGCGTCTGCTTTCTGGAAGAAAGACTCTACTTGAGAGCAAAGCATTATCCTTAAAATAAACTCAGCGATGACAACTTTTTAGTCCTGGTTTGCATCTGCAGGATGGGTGATGCTTCCCTGAGCCTTAGCTCCCAGCTGCATCAAGTTTTGGTTTCCACGCCATTGAGAAGGAATTATAACACAGTGGATGAGTAAGTTAGTGCTGACTTTTCAGCAGTTAAGTGAGAGCAGTGCTTCCCTTCTGAAATGGGTGACTGCAGTGAAACTGCCAGCTCTCCCAGAGGTGGGACAAGAAGATCAAAACTAATAACTCAGACTAGCCGTGTCAAAAATTACAGTCTGAAGCATAGCCAGGCGTTCTGATGTGCACCTTGCTGGTTTCTCCTTACTTGCAGAAGTATCAACTGTTAACAAGAAAGAAAATTGAAATGATGGTAGTGGGCTAGCTAAAAATCTACATGTGTGATGGATGCTGTTCCCACTCCCAGATGCCAGAGATCTTTAGACCCCGGGTTTCTTTCAAGCTCATGAGATTCCCATCAAGCCAACAAGGGTTGTGCTTGCCAAATAACGCATGTCAGATGAGAGGTGCAAGATTCTTACTTTGCATGAGCTGAGCTGGTTCAATCATGCCCTGCTTTTATCCTTCCTTTTGAGATCTCCTAGGCTGGTGGCAGGAAAGCCATTATCAAGTAGCTGTTCCTTTGCCTTGGCTTTGTGGATATAAATACTGATTCCTTGTTCCATTTCTCATGCATTACTTCTTTTCCTGACCCATTCAAAAGAACAAAAGGAGTTTTGAGCTTTCTGAGCTTGGAATTTAAGAGGTTTTGCTTGGTGGTGGTGGTGCTGATTTTTTCTTCCCCTCCCTCTGCATCAAAAATAGCTTTTCCTTTTGCCTATGGACATGAAGGGGAGGGGTGAAGAGGGGAAGAACTGAAATGATGGTGAAAGCTGAAGGAGGTTTAACCTGCATGCATGAAGCAGTAATTGAAGTGATTTTATTGTTTGGGCTTTGACGGTCATCCCAAATCATCAATAAGCTCTTGCTGTCTCTGCTTAGCCTTCCTCGTTAGCTGAAGGTACAGTGGAGTGCTGGGTTTCTGTAGCTGGCTGTGAAATGGCTGCCTGCCTGGTTAATTCCCCTCTCCCCCCTGCCTCTCCAGCTGGCTTTCATTTCCATTCGGAATATATATGGGACGAGAGGCATACGTGACTCAAGGGAGCAGGGAGGATTTATGGCCAGCAGACAGTATTTAGTACAGATGTGCAGAGCAGCAACTATCAGTTGCCAACAAAACCTCTGGAGATATACATCATAGGAGAAAGTTGTCAGCAATTAATTTTCAGAGGGCTAAACTTCACCCATTTTTTAATAGAAGAGGAGTCTGAGGGACCACAGAGAGAATAAATCATTTGGACTCATGGGAGTTTTTTAGCTACTTTCCGGAGCAAGTGTTACTACTTTTTTTTCCTTTGCAACAGGTGAAACATTAGTGTTTTAACCACTGAGACAAATATTCTTAAATAAGCAAGACTTAAAACAAATAAAATTAAAAATTGCTTTTCTTTGTGAGATCCCTTGAATCCTTCCCCAAAGAAAGACACCAAACAGATAAAGGTCTGGTTGATCTTGTAGGTGATGCTTGGGTGCCAGAGTGAGGGGGTGCTGCATAGGGAAGAACTTTTTCCCCTTTTTTTCCCTAGCTATAATTGGTGCAGATGGGGAGTTTGCTGACAGGGTTGGGACTCTCATAAAATTAGTGCATGGTTTGGGTTTTGTTTGGTTTGGTTTGGGGGGGGGGGGGGGCAGGGGGTGTTGTAATTTCTTTACAGCTTAGTTCATCTGCTAGCCGCAGACTTCAGTGAGGAAATCCAGTCTCTTCACTGTAGAGATGGACACAGCATAATTGCAGGACTGATTTATCGGTGGTTCATGGTTGTAGTTGAATCGATAATGTTTAATGAGTCTGTGTTAGGAAAGGATAGATTATATTCTTTCTGCAGAACCTCAGTTCATCAAAGCATTTCAGCATTTTGCTTACAGTTAAGCGTATGTTTAAGCCCAGTACTACTATGTACTGTTTAAATGGCATGTGAGTGTCTAACACCAGACCTGTGCTGCCAAGCAAACACTAATACTCAATGTGGTGGCTTTTACTGCTAGTCAAGTTTTTCGTTTCCATTAAAGTTGACAATTATCTTCCTATATTAACAAAAACTTTCCTATAATTAAAGAAATCCACAAATCTTCATGTATTCAGAATGGTGTTGACAGCTCCTACCGTTTCTCCCCGCTTTGCATTGTTCTTCTTAAGTGCAAAATGTAACGGGTGGTAAAAGCTTCTGAAAGTCAGAAGCAAACCTTTCAGTGCCGTCAGCGGAGCTGCCTTGCCTTCCCCCAGGTGAGGCAGTGGTCTGGAAAGCTCAGGAGATAAAGAACTTGAGTAGAGTCATTGCAGAAAAATTCCACTCTGTCATATTTCTCTTATTACCCTTTCCTCTGCGGCCATGATGGGATTAGTGATATTTCCATTTGTCTATTTTATGTATTTTGTTTTCCCTTCCTCTGAAAAATGATTACAGAATGAAAAGTTTGTCAGGCTTTGGAGTTCAGCAAGACTCTCTCTGGAATTAATCTCTTACTGCAGAGTGTGAGCAGGCATCTAGAAAAATGCTATTTGATTAAACTTTTGTTTTAATATAAGAAAATGGTTATTTTAGCTTGTTGGTGGGTGTAGGACACAGAGCTGTATGGAGAAGGCAGTATTTTTATTTGTCAAATGCCTGAAGACTTAAAAAACAAAGAAGCAGTAATAAGGAGGAAAGCTGAGGAAATAGAAGTTTTGCTACAGCTGGTTATTTTCTAAATGTTAGAAATTCTACAGCGAAGGAGAAAAGCAATAGGAACAAGTACATTGTCCTTGAATGAAACACAACACAAGTCGGATGAGCTGAGATGTGTCAGAGCTTGAGGCCCAGCAGAGCCAGATTCAAACAGGTCTGGCATGAAATGGCTCTCTTGATTTTATCCTCCTCTCTGTAGTCTCTCAAGGCCTTGATGTAATTGAAGGGGTTTGTTCCGACACCTGCTGCAATCATAGCTAAATACTTTCCATGTAAAATCAATGCCAGTAATGAAGCCTGTGCTGTGCTCTTGTCTCCACACAGTCTCTCTAACGCTAGTTTCCACTTGTTCCCAGTTGCGAGAGACCCTTCTGCTCCGCCACTCCTTCCACCTGGAGCATCTTCCCGTAGCTGCCTCTGAGTGATTTTTAGCCCAAAAACTTGTGGTTCTTTCCTGTTCCCCCCTTTTAGCCTTCCTCTTCTGCTCACTGCTCTCGTAACGTCTGTCGTCGGATCAAGGTAGCCACGGCGTTCTCTAGCTCAGCAACAAGAGGAGGGATCCCATCAGGTCCTGCTGCTCCCATCAGCTCCTGACACCCTCGTGGTTCCTGCTGGGGCTTCCAGAGGTGGAGGCACAACGCACCGGTGAATGCTGAATCCTCTTCCTCGGGGCTGCGCAGGTCTGTCGCAGGCAAAGGTAGATAGTCTTGCCTCCCTCCATGTTACCGATTGCTGTTGGATGATACGCTCTTCCTTTAAATTAAGTAACCTCTGTAAGGCCTGATCGTGCCTTGATTCTTAGTCCTTCCTGCTATGACAGTTTATTCTCCTTCGTACAGAACATCTCATTTTCTGTAAGCTGCTGACCTCCTGGCTTGTGTGCTGCACAGCAAGAAGCTGACTAACAGATGACTCAAATTCTTCACATGCCTTTGCGGTTTTGCAAATAAAATAGCAGTGTAAGATTCGATGGTTAAATAAGCGTGTGCACCAAAGAGACTGTAGCCAGCAGCCAGCCCCTCTCGGAAACCCCAGAGGCTGCAGGGGAGTCAGGGCCTGGAAACACACCCTGGCACAGTCATTAAATGGAGTTAGCAAGAAGCCTTTGTAAATGCAAATATATCAGCGCTGTTGCTGTGGTTGGAGCTGAGTCAAAGGAGGAGGAGGAGCCACACAGTTATTTGCAAATTCTTCCTGAAGTTCTGGAATCCATAGGTAAACCCCAGCATCTTCTCTGGGATTACAGCAAAGTAAAATATTCATCAAACCGTTTCTTAGGAAAATACCATCATGTTAATCGGCTAAGCTATCTGGAGATCTTTTCTGCTAGTTATGAGATCTGATAGGTGGACGGTAGGGTCATCCTACGTGCTCCTCTCAGACCATAGCCCTGGCTGGGATCGGAGGCAGGTCCCTGAACCTCTCCAGGGGTCCCTGCTGCGCTCCTCATTCTGCCTCTCTTAAACTTCCTATTCTGGGGACAGCGTGGGAGAACTGGCTTCTCTCTGGGGAAAGAGCAAGGAACAGGTAGATGGTTCTGTTTTGCTGGGGTTTTTTGTTTAATTCCACAGCCCCGATCTTAAAGGCAAATGGTAAAGTTGTTTGGGTTTTTTTTTTGAAAAGAAAATTGCTGGTTTGGGGGGCTGCTGAGCGCTACAGGGCAGCTACAGAACATGAAGCGTTACTGGAAAGCCTCAGCACCAAAAGTGGTGTCTAGATCCACGTGCGCAGTATAAGCAACTTGTCCAAAAGGATTCTGGACCCATCAGCTTTTTCTCGTAGTCAAAGCAGAGGATCAGCAATCCCGCAAGATTGCTGAGTCCGTCCCCAGTCCTGTCTGTGACCGGCTGTCAGCAAATACACCGCGGGAGAAGGGGCAGGGTGGGATCCTTCAGCTTTGGCTGCACAAAATAAATGAAGCAACCAAAAAATAGCATTGATCTATGTTGCCACTGCCTCACTGTGTCTCACTAAGGAGCAAAACTAGCATTTGAGCTGAGACCCAGGACCCTGTCTGTGGAAAATCAGGTCTCTCCTTTCACGTTCAGGCAGGTTTGTGGGTGAATGCTGCAAGGGGGGATTATTATCTTCTTTTCTGTAATAGTTGAAATATGCTTTGAGATCCCCCAGTTGAAGTTCACATAGCATCTACAGTCGTCTGTCGTTCCTGCTTATCATACCCCGCCTGGGCTTAAAGTGGAAGAATTGCACTTGAATACGGAGCTCATACTACTAATCAGCTAGAAAGACCACACGCAAGTGCTGCGAGGTCTGGGGTGGGATTATAGGGCTTTACAATTTGCAGGATTGTGGCAGTAGTTCTATAGGGCTTAATGGAGCCAATACTTGTAAATGAGGATATTTTTAATTTGTGGAGGTAAAACTCCCCTGGGAAAGTGCATTTGCTGTTGTGAGGCTTAGCGGTAATTATAATCTCCTTTTTTGACACTGCACTGTTGGGAATGAATGCCAGCATTTCCATTTGAGGGTTTATTTGATTATTTTTCTCATTTTGCAAAACATTATTACATTAACCCGCCACTCCTGAATCCTTATCCTACCATGGCATTTATGCATGAGAGCGACTGTGCTCTGAAAGGAACATCAAACTGAAGAATGCTCCATGATGATGGGAAGGCTGCTGTTTATCCTGTGGTTTTGGAATAAGAGCTTATTTTTGGCTTTAGAAGCAAATGCAACCTAGTTTGGATCCAAAATGTAACCTGATCCTTCATCTACGCATTTCAGATCTTTACTGAGGGCTGAAAGTACTCAATTGGGGTTCTGGGGGTTATTTTATTTGTTTCTGTAGGAGCTGCTTTTACAGCATATATACAGAGAATATGCTTCCAGTGGTGGTGGTGAGTCATTCAAGAATGGGGCGTCTTTATTTCTTCCCGCTTGTGCACGTGCTTTGCGATACAGCCTTTAACCGCACGAGCATGTGCTGGGTTGAAACTCCTCACTTCTGCGTGGGAACGCTGGCTGTGCTCCATCGGACGACGTCCAGATCCGCTGGCTGATGTGGTGGCTCACCGCGACTGTGTAAGCAGGGAGAACAAACTCCCCTCTTCCTCCCAGGGGCAGCCCCGGCTCGGGCACCCTGATGCTGGGAGCCCTTTTCTTCCTTAGTCCCAGCCCTCGCCCCCTCTCCAGCCCAGTTAAACCAGAGGGGCGGGAGGAGACTACTCCAGTCTGAAGCAATACCTCAAACTTTTCTGACCAGGCTTGCAGATGATGCCATTGGGCCACGAGAGAAATCTTACCCCACCAGGGCACGCTGCTGCTTTTTGTTCCCTTCCAGTCTCTGCACACTGACCTGAATGCAATTCAGTTTCTGGGTTTTTCTTCTAGTCCATACAATGCTATGTGCTTTTTTTTTTTTTGCTTGCTTGCTTTTAATTAAATCTCGTCACTTGAAAAATCCCAAGGAAGAACTTGCAGATCTTTAATTTGATTTTTATTTTCATTAAGCTAAAGCTTAAATGACGAGTTTTCAAAAGCTTTTGCTAAATGCACCTTGTTTTCATGCAGTGCTCTTCTGAACGAAAGTCCCATTCCTGCCACAGGGATGTGGGCAGGAAGGGAACATTCAGCTGTTTTTTATGACCCTGCTGACCTGTCTTTGTTATTAAGATCGTGGCAAACAGGGAAAGCAATGCAATACTCTGTTATGTGGAGTCTGCATAGCATTTTTTTAAACTCTAGTCATTATACATCGTGTTGGCATAAAAAGCCAGAGGAAGAAGATGCTTCATACAGAGCAAGCAATTCTTCTTGGGCTTTATGAAATTAATTATTTTATATCCCATAACTGAAACTTGTAACTCAGTGTAATTGGCAGGAGAAGTCCCGCAGTAACAATCACAGGGCCTGTTATTGTTTCCTCTAGTACTCCACTGTGGGAATGCTGGAAAAACAGCCTCCCATTCTGGTGTTTATTGGCAAATGTTTAAATAAATCATGCTAGCTTGCACAATAAGCTCAACGATAAATAATTTCTTCTCTTGAAATGTTAAGTGTTGCAGGAGGGAGAAGGGTGGAGACAGGCGGGTTTTGTGGTACCTGCTTAGCTGGGATTGTGGTTTACGGCTTAGGAGAGCTGTAAGGATTTGGAAAACTTTGTTCTCTTCCCAGTCTGCCAGTACCTCGCTGTGTGGCTGTAACAGGGCCTGCATTAATCTTCCTGCCTCCCGTATTCTGTGAAAATAACCCATTACTTGCTTCAGACACTGTGTGACACCTCGATGGAGGAAACTCCTCCTCCTGCAGCACCCCATAGTGTGGCTCCCATCTCCCACGCTGTGCTCGGTACCCCAGGGGTTTCTCACCCTCTGTGTTCAGCCCAGTAACAGCAAACCTCCTCATCCTGCCATCAGTTCCAAAAGCACATGTGAATGACCCCCGTTACCCTCGGTCAGCTTAATGGGCTTTGGGCCACCCGCATCCTGGAGGAGTTTGTGTAGCTACGTCAGACCCAGCTGTCGAGGTGCCTCTTCCAGCTGAGCTGAGCCCACGTAGGCTCTTTGCCGTGCAAGAGCTGCGTGTTTACCCAGGGGCTGCTGCTGCTGTTCCATCTCACAGGCCCTCTGAAGCTGCCTCCCTCTAGCAACTTGATATATTAAGATATTTTTTTCCTATCTGCCTCTAATTTCTGCCTATTTATCTCCCAGGTGGAGTCTACAGTGACAAGCTAAGGAGAGCAATGCATCTGTGAACACTGACAACTCCACCACCCTGACACATTCCCACTCTGCTGTCTCGAGCTGAGGCTGCAGCATAGTCAGGGAGAAGGGGAGGGATAACAGAGCATTGCTCAGTATCAGCCCTCGGCGCTCGATGATGGGACAGTTAAAGTCAAGGGAAACGGCAAAGCAAGAGATCACTGATGAATGTGGCATCTCCATCCCGCTGCTGCTGCTAGAAAGAGCGCTGGTTCGGGGATGGCTGAGGACACTACTCCCGTTTAATGCTTCGGTAGGAAAGCTCGGGAGGTATCCTCAGCTGGAACGAGCTGGCCTTACTTTCGATGGAAATAAGGCAGTTTACGGAGGATGGGGACCTGACCTGTTGGTTATTAAGGCCTTCAAGCTCACCTGTTATGCTCCACTTGAGTTAGCTGTCTGGTAACACATACCTAACAGATGGGGCAGGAGCAGACTTAAGCACACGCTTAGGATTAAGCATGTAAATGTTTTACAGAAGTACATCTCGAATAGCCAAGTGTCAATTCAGATTTTCCCATGCCCTTTTTTCTGTAGCGACAATACCTGTTCAATGAAGTGGTCATCATCATGGAAAAACTGCACTCCTGGTAAAAGGCCCAGGTCTTTTGGAATGAAGCCACACCAATTCTGGAGAGAATTTAAACAACACTGTAGTTGTAGTTGTAGTTGCTGAGCTGCTTTTTCTGTCCCTTCCCTCAAGAGAAGAAAAATATGCTCATGAACTCTACAGGTAGTGGTTTCAAGGCAGGATAGCTCCTGTTAAACTAGTCATTTATGGACTATTAAGGTGTAGTAAATAACCTCAAAGACAAAACCTTCCGCACTTGTTTTCTATTTCACATGCAGATTATTTTAGAAAATTTAGGTCAAGACTATCTGGGGCTGGGAGGACCTGAGGAGCATTTGGGTAGGGGAGAGGTGGCTTGGCATGGGCATCCCCTGGTTGTCTTCTCTTGTGACGGTGACTAGGGAATGGAAGGAGCCTCTGGGAATGGTGAGTAAGCGGGTGTGGACTCAGTCCTGCCTGGACTCATCCCCAATTTCAGCTGTTGCTAATGGCAGGTGAGGAAAAGGAGCCTGTGTGCTGCTTGTCCAGGCTAACGTCGGAGTGGATATGACGCAATCCCTCTGTACTGATGGCACGAGAGTATGTGGGTGCTCAGATGTCAGAGGATGCGTAGCACCTGGGGGAGGCTGATGATGGAGCTCAGACCGGCCTGGCAGATGCGTCCGGTCGCGGCAGCCAGCTGCATCCTTGCAGACAGATGTGCTCTGTGCTTTTACAAGGGCCAAGGTTGCAGCTGTTGACGGGAGATGCTGTTTAGGCCGTAGAGCCTGGGAGCATCCCCAGAGAACGCTACAAAATTGTATTTGTGGGGATCCATGGAGGGGAGGGTGCTTCAGATGTAGCACACTTGGCCAGCTTTGGATCGGAAGTGTTTATCCTCACCAGAAGTACCACGTCTGTGTCTCCCTCCTACTGCTCCCCTGTCTGCTGGTATTGAACAAAACTTAGGTTTGAAGCAGAACATCCTGCTCTGGGATTTGTTTGTACTTTGTTAAATCCCACATCCAGGGATTCTTCCTCTGTTTGCTTTCAAAGACCTAGTTTCACCTTCCCCTTGACTCTGGGATGCCAATTAAGTAGCTTGAAGCAGGGAGAGCTGTGGATGTTATTGATTAGGGCTCTAATTGCTTATCTCTCCATGCTGTCCAAGGGAAATGGGCTGGATGGAGATGCACTGAGCGAAATAGAGATGTGGCTGCCTGCCACTCGGACTGAAACGCACATTGTTCCTCAACACAAGGGCTGCAGGGATATTTTTGAGCTATTGTTCCTCAGCGGTGCCGGCTTTGTCTCGCTGCTGTTGTCTCTTCCAACCTCGCTGCTCCCAGTGAGGCCCCGGGTTGTGATCAGCCACGGGTGCAGGGGCAGGGAAGGGCTGTCCACTGCAGGTGCACCCCCTTTGCTGCTGTGACACCTCCCAAACAGCCAGTGCTGCGGCAGGGAGGCCACGTAGTGTGAATTATTTAGTAATTCATTTCCTTCCAGCTCAGAACCAATGCTTGGCATTTTCAAGGCATTGCAGGGCAGCAAGGGGCAAGTTCACATAGTTCACATCTCACAAGTTCACATCTCCAAACACAGACCAGAGCCAGTTTTCTGAAAATCCCCATCTCAAGAGAAGTTAAAAATTTGGGGTGTACGTATTCAAACTACTAGCTGATCACAGCTTTGTTTACTCGGTACCCCTGAAAGGGAGAGGAAACCTCACCAGAGACTAAAGCAGTTGATCACAGTAAGAAGCGGACAGCTGTCAAGAGCCAGGACTTTCAGAAAAAACAGCCCTCTCCCCATCATTCTGGGCTGTTGCTTGGCTAGGGAGGCTTCGGGCCATTAACAGCCAGGAGGCACGGAGAGAACAAGGCGAACTATTTGTTTGTCGCTGCAGGAACCTTTGCCCCCCTATGAGCAAGGGTATGGCTACAGAGTTGTCTAATTGAGCAGGCAAATGTTTACTGATGTTCACGAAAGGATTTCACATCCATATCTGAGAGAGCTCGAATTGACCTGTGAAGTGAAGAACAGGCTGAATTTCATTCACGGCCTCTGCAAAAACTGAACAACCTGGCTGTGGATGAGAAGCTTCACGCTGTCTCTCTGCTTGGGGTGAATTTCATTAGAATGGGCTGATAATTGCGTTGTAAAGACAGAATCAAGCAGGGTGAATTTACCTTCAAGGCCCATGAAGGACAAGATCAAACCAACCTCAGAACAATATCAGATTTTCTCTTCAAGACAGAGTTTTAGTGTAAACACTGAGAGTCCGTCGTGAACTCAAGACATCAGCCTTGCAGATGTTCAAGCTGACGAGCTATTTTCTGCAGAACAGAAAGGTCTGTTCGGTCTAGGGGATTCACTTTCGTCACTGTAATGTCAGGACATCTTTCAGGAATACAACTGGGCCTGTGGTTCATCAAGTGCTCCTCTTCCCCGGGGGAAAACTGGGTGCAGTCAGTGGAGTATGTTTTCACATGGTTTGGGGAATTCCCTGGAAATGCCCTGCTGTTTTGTGTTAGAGAAGATCAGGGAGAGGGGTCTAACTTGCAGCTAAGGCACAAAATGCTTTGTTCCCGAGGAAGCTCTTTTCTCTGTCCGAGCAGCTCCCAAAGGGTGCCAGCGCTCCTTTCCAGATGTGCTGCACCTCTGGGGCAGGCAGAAAACGCTGTAGTGCTGGAGAAGCTGATGATGACAGTGCTGCCCTTCCTCCTTAGGGGATTCTTCGTGTATGCTGGGTGGAAACCAGTAAGTACCTTGGAGGTAAGAGCAGATACCTTCAAGGGGGCTGCGAGAAGCAGTGCAGATACAGGAGGATTGAAGACAGAAAAACTGTTTTTAGGTAAATTTTTTGTTTTCAGATCAGATCTGCATGTTTATACCCTATCTACATGCACACTTAATCCCCAGTTGCAATGGGACATGAGAATTGCCTGTTATTGCAGGCTCTGTGCAATTTCCTGCTGTTGATGCAGCTCAGTCCCTTGTTTCTATTCCGGTCAAATCATGCTAGCTGTCTTTTCCGAGGTCATTGTGCTGCCTTAAAATACCCCCTACCTCTGTGTTCGCAAGGCTTGTGAATAAAGAGCTCTCTCTAAGGAGCTGCTGAGCCAGGTTGCCACGGCCAAGTGAGCATGGACCTGAAGGGGCATTTCCATCACTTGATTAGCTGCCAGTCCTGCTGCTCTGAGCACAAACATGCTTGGCTTCGGACATATACAGATGTGTGCTCTGACTTTATTTACGGACTCTTCATCTCTAGATAGTCCTGAGAAGGCCCCACTCAGGATTAGAACAAGATAAATAAGTTTTTAGCACACAAAAAATGAAAACCTGATTATTCTTGTGAAGTAGACAAAAGGTGGAAACTGTTAGCAATAGCAAGCACATTTTTGAGATTTTCATGTGTCACAACTTCTTATTTATGTATTTCCTAGAAAAATTGACATTGGTGATGGAAGCCTCTGTCAGTACAAACGCCACATCGGTTGGAAATATTTTTCTTAATTTTTCATTTTCAACCATCACGTGGTGTGGCATTAATTAGGCTACGATCAGACATGCCAGAACTGAGGGGATGTGACCTGGTCGGAGGGCTCCCCTCAGCCCGGCAGAAGGCTTAGGCAATGCCAAGAGGTGAACTTCTCTCGCGTTTCTGGTGCTGAGTTTGGGCTTTAGCCCCTCTCTTCCAAACCTGGCAAGAGGGATGCATCTAACCCCTGAATTCTTACTGGCATCCTTTCCCTTACCTTGGTACCCCGTCGGCAGCCTTCCTGTAGCCTGGATGAGCAGAGCAGATCGTCCATCTGCCATCCCTATGCCGCACTGGTAGATGCAGGTATGGAAATATTTCTTTGTGGATGGTGGTAGCACATAGGAGCTATAATAAAAAGCTAGGACTGGTGTGTGTAAGTGTTATATTAAAAACAAACAAACAAACTAAAAACAACAACAAGAAAACCCCCAAGGGATGCTTTCTTGGATGAATTAATATCCAGATAGTGCTGGGCCAGTAGCTAAAGGAGCAAAATAGGCAAACAAATCACTTTGCACCTTCTGTTTGTTCCAGCGCATGTCCTTTTTTTGGGTGACAGAGTGCTGGTAAGGTGCACGCCTTAGATGCTGACCTGCGCCACAGGAGTCGCTCGTCACCTCTGGCCCTTCCCAGATGGGAAAATCGGCAAGAGTTGCATTCGATAAATATGGAGGCTGGTCCTTCTCAAAGTGCTCGGGGAGTGGGGAGCACGGGGCCCTGCAGCGAGGCTGAGCCACGGGGAAGGGGTGAGCGCGTGGGGCTGGGCTGGCCAGGCTGGGGCACTGCAGCAGCCCACAGCCGGGGGAGGCTCCAAGGGTGAAGTTTGCAGTTCCCGCTTGCTCCTGGAAGTGCACATGGATTTCCTGGGCTCCTTGCAAGTGCACTCACACTTGTAGGGCTATCTAGGAACTGGAACTAGATAGGAAGGGTTTTAACATCTTTGTATAATGCAGTTATCTACGGGGACAAGATGCTCTGGCTCCCTTTGCCTCTCTCCTGCCTGTTTATGGAAAGGGGGAGATGGATCAAGGGAGGATCCAGGAGGTGAGGAATGGCTGCCTCATTTGGGAGCCGCTGTTTCATAGAGGTGCAAGCATTGATGTTAGAGGGAGGGAGAGCAAAGCTTGGAATTGGAGAAAATGGGCTGGATGGCGGTAACAGAAAAAACTTTTTGCTTTTCTTATAAGCAAGAAAAATCTGGAGTGGCAGAGGTGGCTCATTTCTGCAGAGCTGCCTCTCTGACAATAAACACATTGAAGCGTCAGAGCAGCGAGTTTGTGTTCTTGAATCTCTCTGATAAGTAACAATACATTGTGCTTCATACATGTTCAAAAGAAAACCGTTATTCTTCTGAAGATCTTGTCCCACTTTGCAAAGTCTCTTTATTCCAGTTTTTCTGAGTCACAAAGTGAGAGGGGAGGTCAGGCCATCTGGGCTAGTGTTGCAGAGTCTGGAGAGCATCCCTGGCCAGCTTAGCCCAGTGGTGTGCGTTTGTGTTCGAATTTGCTGTAATAAATCCCCTGATGAGGTCCCATCAGTGAAGGGAACAGAATGGACACATCATTAGGTTAAAAACAGTTATTCACAGTCACAAAGTCTGTGCTACCTGGTAGTAAATTGGGTCCTGGCCCTTCCCCAAGCTTGCAGCTCCTGTTGCTGCCGCAAGGCTGGAAGGAGTAGCCCCTTTTTGCATCTCTGCTGGCACAGCAAAATTACATCTCACCTGGGAGCGTGATGTGTGCCATGGTGGGAAGAAGGCACCGATTCCCACTGCAGGCACGGGGCAGAGCAGCAGCTCGGAGCAGGCTCCCAGCTCGTTTTCTTGCCAGGCTGGGCCCATCTGAGCTGTGTTTGGGGCACCTTGAGCCTGGCTGTGTTGGGAAGATGGTTTTGCCCCTCTGCTAGGAGATTATTCTAAAGGTACATTTTATCCTGTGCAGACTGCTGGCATATGCACACGCATGCAGCAGGCATTCGCTGGAACTGGCAAGCTGGAAAAATAAGTGTCCTCAGGGAAAATATATACTCCCTTGTTGGTACCTTCCTTCCCTCTGCTGGCAGTTTCTCTGCACATATCACAGCTTTCAGCCTGCTGCCCCTGAGAGCCAGAGAGAAAGATAAAACATTCTCATCACAGCGATGTTATTTTTCTTTCAAAGTTCTCTCGCACTTTCATATATGGTTGTTGATATCGAGAGCTATAGATGTCACGGATCTGGATATATGGATAGAGACATACAGCTGAGTGTGACAGCTGGGTGTCTGACTCTTTTCCATTTCAAAATCTGATCCCTCTTCTCTGCCATCAGTTTGATTTCATGTGCCTTCTGACTCCTTTTTCAGTGGGGCTGGAAGCTGTGTAGACTTCGAGACTTCATTTCCAATGAGCTTGTTGGGTCTCAGCCCACAGCAGTGAACTCATTAGCAAAATCAACGCTGGTGAACATCCCTTGATTACAGAAGATGTCGGCACATGGTGTGTTTTCGGGGCTGAGCTGCCCTCCCGCTGCAGAGGCGATGTGGGGTGGCACATTGGGTTTATCACGCTGACGCTGCACGGCAGCGGGGAGCTGCACCGCGTCGTGCAGCAGTGAGAGACCCCCGCTGGGATCCAGCTCAGCTCCTGAGCACCCCTGTTATCCAGAAGGCAGCTCAACCTTCATCTCTTGCACTAGTGTAAATCAGGAGCAATGGGTTTTAATTCGATTGCCGTGACTGTATTCTTATGCTTGGTGCAGTCAGAAATAACGGCACCAAACTCAACAGGAGGGATTCTCAGCTTGGCGTTGCCAAAGGAGGGCACGGCAGAGCCGTTCGGTGGCCTCACATTGCTGCTTACGAGGGCATGCAGGAGGATAAATTCTGAAGGAGCGGAATTACTGCACATAGAGCTGGAGCTGATGAGGCTTAGCACCCCCTCTTCTTGTTTCATGTTTAATTAGCTGGTGTGGGAAGGATGGATTGAATAGAACAAGGAAGCAGGGGGGAGAAGGAAGGTTAATCTATCCTCTAGCCTTGCTATTCCTTCTTCCTTGTGATCTTGTGAAGCAAGGAGATGATGCGTCCTTTGAAGTGCAAAGTACTCCCCGTCCTTCTCCCCAAAGTGGTCTCACTCCTCCTCCTCCCAGCCTGGGTCCAGCTGCTTTCTGCAGAGCGCTGCTGATGGCCGAGGTGCTGGGGCCGTCCTTTCGGGGGGCTGCAAGCGAGGGCTGAGAAGCAGGATTTGGGGACTGGCTTTTCTAAGCACCCTCACAGCCATCTGCCTATTCAGACAGTCCTGAAATAGTGGGGTGCTGCTAGATTTAGTGTTAGGAGTTTGGGGCTATGGAAGCAGGAGGAAGGGTTTGGGCTGCTCGGGGGCAGGGGCTGCGGGAAGGTGCAGGACAGGGAGCAGGGGAAGGCAAAGCTGCTCGGGGGCAGGATGCCCTGCAGCTTGCGCTGGTGCTGGGAAGCCCCCGTGTTACCTGGGGTCTCACCAGGACCTCAGGACTTACAAATAGCAGTGCAACACCCCAAGCTGGTATTTGTAAGGAGAGCGAGCCGGGCTCCCTCCTCCAGCGGGCTTCAAAGCTCTGTTCAATTTTTCAGTAAACTCTTTCCGAACAACTTGGGGATATTGGGAACAGAGAGGGCTGTCGTGGCATGGCGCAACGAACAGCCCTTTCCCCAGGACCCGTGTTCTCCCCGAGTCATAGTAATTGAATTGTTTTAATATTAATACCTTCTCTGGAGCTCTGCTGATGGGAGGGAGGGAGAGATGTTTCTTCCAAAATAGTCTTAAGCTAATGCAGAAAGTATGAATAAATCTCTCAGAGATTATAGCCCCTGGAAAGCTCCTGTGAATATCAGAAAGACATCCTTACTGCTACGGGAGGTTTGATTGAATTACAAATTTGAGGCAACTCCAAAGCAAAACTGATTAAGTCTTTTCTTTTTCACTCTCTTGTTGTAGCTTTTTAAAGTGCTAAGCTTTTTAATAATTAGAAATCTCCCCGTCCTGTTTGTAAGTAGTTCTAATTGGCATCGCCCTGTCTGTAAGTAGTTCTAATTGGCGTTGTGTCCACATAGATAGTTGTGCACCAAAGCAGAAAACTTGCAAAGCACAAGGCCGCTATGAGAAGCGTTATCACTCGTTATCTCCGAGGGACACCCCCGGTTCGTGATACAGGAGGATCACCCTGGGTTTGGAGCAGGCAGTGGGAGGGTGAGACGACGTCCAAGAGATGAGCCCGCGGGCACTGCAGAGGGCGGCGGCTGCGGCAGCTGGCGGAGGTGAAACGGGGATCAGGCCCCAGCTCAGCTCCCAGCCCCGCGCCGCAGGGAACTGGAGGGGCACTGGGTATGGCCTCTTCTGTAGCTCTTGGAAACAAGGCTTTTCTTGGCTGGCGTGGAAACAGCCCCCATTCCCCAGGCACCAAGTGCTTGCGGGGGGGAGAGGAGGGTCCTGCCCGACAGGGCTGGCTCGGCTCTTCCCGTCAGATGCGTGTGAGCCGTACCCGCGCCCACAGCGACTGCGGTGTTTGATTAACATTGTCACTGCGCTGCCAGTATCTAACTCATTGCTTTGTAAAACATTGTCGGTGTAAAGACACTATAGAAATCACCTTATTCAGTTCTCTTCTATTATACCAGAGATTAAAAAAAGAAAAGAAAGAAGAAGAAAAAGCATTGTACCACAGAAGCTTTGCATCTCTTGCAGGGCTGTCTATACGAAGAAGACAGCTGTGGTCTTTACCAACCCTTGACAAGTGATTTTTCCAACAATCAGATGGGAGAACATGCTCTGTTAGGCTTATAATTGATAATATACCACTGTTGAAATATGCCTGTCACTTCTGCAGGTAGATAAAATTATATCATTGATATTTCATAACAGTTTTCACAGGCAGCATCTGAAACCACGTCCTCCCCCTGGCAGATAAAAGGTGAGATGGGAAGATGTCAGCAGGATCCAGCCTTCTGCCTCAGCATGGGAGAGAGGAGAGGAGCCCGCTGCAGACCTCGGGTCCCGGGCTGGGCGCTGTGCGTACGGCAGATCACACGCGCGTTTGAAGCCTTTCCCAGGCCCGGCAGAGACGCTCTTCGCTGGGCGAAGGCAGCTGGGTATGAAAATGTCTGTATCGCAGAGGGGTTAAAATAATGAATAGGGAAATTCAATGATCTAACCCAAGTCCTAATGCTGACTTTTTAAACAGAGAAGGCAATTAACTGTTGGACACTTCAGAAAGTGCTGCGATTGATCCCTCCATCCCCGGGAATGTTTTGAAGATGAGCGCAGGCTATTGGGAAGATGTTGCATGAACATCTAAGCTGCTGAGCATGGAGCAGGCGCGCCTGCGTCATGGACCTCAGTTCAAAGGGGGACGAGGGACGAGCCCAGCCAGCAGTGGCAGAGGGTCCTTTGCAGCTCTGCCCACATCCCGCTCCCCCTGCCCATCCCATGGCTGCCCAGTCCCGGGCATCTCCTGCCAGAGACCGGTGTGGCTAAACCCACCAGCAGGATCAGCAAAGCTCTTCAGCAGCGCTGGGGTGGCTGGTGTACGGTTGGGGTGAGGGGCTCTGGCTGCCTTTGAGATTGCAGGGCTCAAAAAGGGCTCCAGACCCCTTAGGAGCTGGGTGTCACAGAGTCCTGCAACACCCAGAAATCCAAGAAATCCAAAAGCTTTTTGGATCTCTTTCTAGAAAGTGTTTGCTGAAAAGCAAACCCAGGGCTGAGGCAGGGAGGGAGCCCCAGGACTCGCCACCACTTCACTTTGCTGTCTCGGTCCCACTGACAGCTTGGTGTCTGTCCAGTATCAGAGGAGTGCCACGTGAATGGGGTTATGAGAATGATCCAGTTGCTCAGCTGTGATGTTCAGGATCATACAAGAAGGTGCCTCTCCTGGGTTGCACGGGAAGGTCCTCGCCTTGTCCAAACCGTTGGTGCATTTGCAATCCCACATACGGGGTACTAGAGAGAGAGAACAGGTTTTATAGACTAGAGGTTGGAAACGGCTTGTGATATGGGAGAGCTGGAGAAGGGGACTGTAGGCGTCATCGGCAGGACTTGGTTGCATCTGTTTGAGGAGACATCGCTCCAGATCTGGAGTTTGTGGGCAGGGAAGGGAGATGGTTCAGTGCAAGTGCTGGTTCAGCGTCCTGCAGAATAAAAACGAAAAAACTAAAGAATTTGGAAAAGGTAAAAAGCAGGTCTGGAAGCAAAAGGAATAAATTATTCTCTTTTTGCTACTGACCAGGTGGAAAGCAGCAGGTGAGGCACAAGGTGGGGACCTGGTAGGGCTCACGGCTCCTCTCTGCCAGCCTTGGCTCGGGGGAAGGACGCAGCAGCCTCTGCTTTCTCAGTCCTCCCTTCTCTCCCTTCCCCTCTCTCTTTCCTTCTTTCTTTCTTTCTTCTTTGGCATAGAACTCAAATCAATCGATTGCAAGAGCGGTTAGATGACATTTCCATCACCCCTTTTATTGTGCCCCACGAATCGTGCCCCGCTCCGGTGGGTGCTCGGCCGCCAGCCCCTCTCTGCAGCCCAGTGAAACCGGCTGTCAGGGGGGTTTGGACAGAGGGTTGCTCACCCACAGCCTCACCCATTTAAGCCCCCAATTAGCACCTTGCACCAAGACACAGGGGCCTGCCTGGCGTTGGCACTTTCTGCACTGAGACTTCTTCCCATTCGTTAGTGTTATTGACTAACATTTGGAGTCAAATTAAAGGCGTGTAGCTAATAGTGAGCTCTGAATTCTCTTCAGGGTTGGCTGCACTGAGTGAAATTAAAGTTCCCGACATCCCCATTCCCCTTCCCTCTTACTAATTAGCCCTCCCCAACTCTTAGAGGTTGACATTTAAAATGAACTCAGCTAAAATGAGTATTTTTGTAAGCAGGGTTTTCAGTGCTGGTAATAGGAACGCAGAGGGGAAAAAAACCCCTGGCCTAGAGGGCAGCCAGGGAAGATGCTGGGGAGAAGCGGGCTGTCCTCGCTCCCGCCCCACGCTCGGGGCAGCGCCGGCCGGAGCAGGGCAAGCGCTGCTGACCCCCGGCCCTGATGGCAGCGCGGCCCGGGTGCACGTGCCGAGGCCTGGGAAAGGGCCGTGAAGGTCCCTTGAATGGATGCATTAAGGGGATTGGTTTTTTCCCTGACTCCCTGACGAAGGTCCCTTTCGTGAGAGATTTCTCCCTTCGGGATACAAAAGCCAGTAAATTCTGGGCTAAGTCTGCAAATCCCCAGCTGGCGTTTGTGACTTAACTTACTCTGCTGAGTAAAAAGCAGAGCATAAAGACCTGAGTTTTAGCAGCGCTGTGTGACCAGGCTGCCAGGCTCTTAAACCCCCAATTTCCTGGCTTTTGATGGGTTTAAATCAGGATGGGTCTAATAATAATGATAGTTGGTACTTATATGCCACTTTATCTTAAAAGCACTGTACAAACATTAATTAATTATAGACACAGACAGTGTCTGCAAATGCATAGCTGCAGATACGCACGGCTTCAGAGCCACGCACAGCTTTTAGCCAGGAGCCTCACAGCGTGCGAGAGCACAAATTGTATCTGCTGCAGCCCCTCTGCGGGCAGAGCTGCTTTGGTCTGGCGTTACCTGCTGGGGGTGGCAGCTGCCAGGATGTGGCCCCAAACGGTGGTTAAAGAGGCAGCCCGTGCCCCGTGTGTGCCTGTAAACACATCGCCGGCACAGCGGGACTCGGGCGAGTGCCGCTCCGGGTGCTGGGGGACAGGCTTTCTTCACACCGGCTTATTGACATCTCCCCGGTTAAAAGGAGGCTGGAGGTAGGTGATGCTGTAGCTGTAGCGTACCAGCTGGCACCTTCCTTTGTGCTTCAGCCTCTGCGCGGCAAAGCGGCAAGCGTGGTATCTTCCTACGTCTCAGTCCTGGACCAGTGAAAGGCCCCTGCTTCCTATTCCTGGCTAGAGAGGTGATAAGCTTTGGGGTTAGCTCCTGGTTTGGGGTGATTTGCTCTGGCTAGGCAAGACAGAGAATGAGTAACCAAGTCCTGCCTGGATTATTAGCCTCCTCACGGTTGTCCGTGGTACTCTTTTGGGGGATGCTGTGGTCCCTAAAATTTACAGATGATGCAGAGAGGAAAACTGCCCACCTCCTGTTTCTCCAAATCAAAGCAAGCACCCAGCACTGCCCAGAGCCTGCTGTTGGCAGTTAGAAACTGCGGCTGCACCAGCCTCCTCGGCCAACTGGGATGCGATGGTGTGCGCTGGGGATGCTCGATGCCTGCCTGGGAGGGAGGGAGGGAGGGCGGCAGCAGCCATGTAGGAAGGCAGGCTCTGTCTTCACAACCTTTCCTGTCTCTGACCACATGCTGGACATGCAAAAGATCCCTGTTTCCTTGGAAACAGGTTCTTTCTGCATGTGCTGCAGTGAGCCGGGAAAGTTTGCCTTCATCAAACCCCCACGGTGAAGAGAATAAGCTCCAGCGATGCTGTCCTAGGGACAGCAGTCTGATGGCTGCTGCTTTCCTTATTTACATCCCTTTAAAAAAAGGAAAAGGAAAAAGAAATTCTCCCTCCAGCCCCTTGCAGAGGAGATCTCTCCTGATTCCTCGTGAGCCTCATTGGCATCTGAGAGCAGACAAAATTACTTCAATCATAGACACATCGCTGAGCACCCCAAAACCGCGCATCCCCTCTGCAAAGCTTGGGCTGCAACTGCTGCTCCCCCGTGCCGTGCCAAACCGTGGGCAGCTCAGGGACGTGTCGCCTCGCTTTGCTCCTCTTTATTTGCTTCCTAATAAATTCAGCACCAAGTCAGGCTTTGACACAAAAGACCCAGAGGCACTGGAAAGGCTGTGTCCATGGGGCCCCATCGCCAGGGCGGCCCCATCGCCAGAGGCTGCTGCGGCTCGGAGAGGGTGGCTGGGAAGGCAGGGTGCCTCCGGCCGCGCCGGAGGGCTCTCCTTCGCTTCCTGTGGGAATCGGTGCCTGCCTTTGTTTCTTTTCCAAGCCCAGAGCTGCAAATACAGACGCCCCAGGGAAATCAGAGCAGACCCCCAGGGACGTGCACTGGGCCAACTCTTTTCTGGCTGAATCATCTCTGAGTCTTTCCAGAGGGGAGGTGGGGCAGGGAGCGGGTCCGCCGTGGGTCAGCCACACGGATGTCTATGCTGGCCGTGTCTCTGAAGATTCTTGGAAGATGCCCCACAGCACGCAGCAGATTTGCATTGACCTTTGGCAGGTTTACCCCCAGTCACTGCACCGACCTGCCCAGGACGCGGCCGGGGGCACCCCGGGGTGGAGCTGGGGTGATGCTCCTTGTGCTGGAGGTGTGCGGAGTCCGACCCTGGGTGCTGGGCACCGGGAAGGGACCATAGGAAGGGGAAGGGGAAAGCACAGGGGCAATCCAGTGCGGACAGTGGGGCTGGAGGTGAAAGCGAAGCCCAAAGCCTCAGAGCGGGCGTGTGCGTGTTTAACCCAGCATATATAAGTGCTCCAGGCCTGCAGTTTAGAGAAACTTCATAAATATTTTAACTCTGGGAGGATGAAAGGAAAGCAAACAAATATAGGTTTGGGCCTTTGGGGCATTGCTGTGATCATCTCTTTAGAGAAACAGTCATTTCACTGGTACTTGGCTCTGCAGAGCAGGGGGGAACGTGGCTGCGGTGCGGCTCGCGACGGGGAAGCGGCTGGCGCGGGCAGGGCCGGGTCCTGCTGCGGTGCGGGTCCCCAGCATCCCTGCCATAGCTGCCGGCAGAGCTGGGTGGATGCTGCAACAAAGCAGCCATAGTTAAAGGGGTTATTTATAGCAGAAACATGCAAAAAAAGCCAACCCCCAAACCCGGTTTATTCATTTTCTGACAAGTATTTCCATCAAAATCTTCATTCTGGAGAGAGGGAAAAGCAAGAAAAAAGGCCAGACGTTTCTAATGAGGGTTTTTTGCTCCTGTTGTTCAACCAGGATTTGCCAAACTCAACCAGTGATCAAAGCCATGAGTTTTGATCCAGAACGGGTAGGCAAATGTCATGAACATTTTTGCTGTTCTCCTGTGCTTGTTTTGACTGCCTCTACCTCTAAAGTCATGTTCGAATTTGAAAGTGAAATTTAATTTGGTTATTTTTACAGCTAGAAAGCAATGAAGAATGAATAAATACTCTTTGCTGAACATTTCATTTGAAAAATACACTAAAAACCACTGAATTAATGATTCAGTGATTGAGGCTGTGAATTTTGGTTAATCGTTGTTTTAAAAGCTATACTGGTGTAATTTTGCAAGCTGAGGACTATCATAAAATGTTTCAGTTGTTTTGCCACTGTAATTACACAAGGCGGACACGGCACAGACGCCGTGGTTCTGGTAGAGGGGTGCACTGTGCGGGTACAGGTCGCTCTGGTTCCCAGCCCAGAGCCACGCCAGCGTAAGCACGTCGGTACCGTAGGGCTGCGCAGCCACCGCCGCCGTAGCCGCAGCCGCGGGTGGGTTCGGTGGAGCTGTCACAGTGTTGACCGGGGAGGTGGTTTAGATGTCAGCCTGCATTTGCACATTAATGCCAGGCATTAATTACCTGGGTCTGTTTGGAACCCGCTCGCTGTGACTTTATAAATATTTGTGACAAAATTCAACATCCACAAAAATCTCTTGAGTCTTGGGTTTGGTGTAAGCAGAAATTCAGAGCTTGTTCGCTAAGACTTGCTGCGGGTTTGCTGAAGTACTGGCAACCTTGCCAACGATCACCTCCATTCGCTGGCTGCCTGCTGCTCATGGGCTTATTTTGAAGAGAATCCACTCCCTTCTTGAGCAAATACGGGTGCGGTTTATGGAACTGATGCTGAGCCGGTTCCTTTGGTTTCAGTATAAATCCCAGGAGAGATCAGCGTTTTGCTTTAAAATCTTTGAGCAGCTCAAACAAAGGGACGGATAAAGAGAAATGTTTGCACAATCTCTTTGCAAATCAAATCTTTAATGTCGTGCATTGCTCTGGAGAGGCGGAGAGGAACGATAATCCCAGATTTTGACTTTGAGCTTGCAAGGCAAAGCTGTCCTTCATTGTAAAATCAGTGGGAGTTTGTCCTGTGACGGAACCGGAGGATCTGGAGTCCTGAGACATCAAAACAAATTACACCGCGATCTTTTTCTCACTCTGACTCCAGGAGGTTTCGTCTTGTGCCAAGCGCACGCAGAGTGTGAGCGTTTTGACATGTTCTCCTAATCCTGGGATTTATAAAGCGCTTAGCGACACACACAGAAGTGATTCATTACTGCAGCAGGAGCGTGTAGCCTCGTATGCAAAGCAGGGAGAGCGATCGGTGGCTGCCCGCCACGGCCCCTCACCTCTGACGCCCCAGCGCTGACGCTTGTGCAAAGCCACCACTTTTTGGGGTTGTTTCTGGGGCGTGCTCGGGTATTGCCCAAGGCAGAAGCTTCAGGGCCATCGGTGCCCCCAGGTCTGGGCTGATCACATCTCCGTGCTCTCTCCTGCTGTATGGAAAAGGGAAGAACGTGCCACGGGGCAGATGCAGGAGGAACCCTGGGGTCCCAGCCTCCTCCGTGACACGCGGGTCCTGGGTTGCTACGAGCGCTGCGTGGAAGCCAGGGCAGCGTTTCACATTTTCCTCTTTGCAAAGCTACTGATTCCTCAACATCTTGAAATTCCCCAAATGTCTATAAATTTGAAATACAGGCCCCTTCCTAACGCTTAGAAACACTGCTGTCCTGCTCTGGAGGCTGATTCCACAAGTAGTGAATAAATTCTGGGGTTTTATGGGTTTGGGCTGAGGTCTGGAGGAATGGAGGTGCTGCTCGGTGTCTTTAGGACCTTAAATGCCTCCACAGAGCTGGTGTTTGGTAACCGGCCAGGGAGCTTCACCCAGCAGGCGGCTTGTAGCCAGCCCATGGTGCAGGGAACCAGAGTAACGCGCACTCATTATCTCTGCCTTGCTCAGAAAGGATATTGTGATTTTAATAATTTCTTGGATCCATTTTTTCCCTGGTAGCTCTTGTTGCCTTGGATACAGGCTCTGGAGAGGCTCAGCCCTGCTAAACATGGTAGATCATTTAAATGGAATAGAAGATGAGGTGCGGATTTGCTCTCAAACTGCTTTAGCTCTTGTAGAGAGCTGGCTGGGAGCGCTCCAGCAAAGCTGAGCTTCCTCGGGACACGCCAGTGTGTTAGAAAAGGCGTTGTTCATGGGAACGTGACACCAAAACTTCTTTTGCACAAGGCTAGATGCGATGTCTGATGTCTCTGGGTGACAGTGCCAGTCTGGAAACAAAAGAGCCCCGAGGCTTTGGTAAGCGGCGTTGCACCGATTCCCAGGGCGCTGTGACCGGGGAAGAGCTGGACCTTGGCGCCTTTGGCACGGGGCTTCAAGGGCCTCTATCTGCTGCCATCCTCTTCCTCCTGAACCACTGCCTCTGTCGTCACTCTGGACTTCCCAAGGTCCCGCGGGACCTGCAGGGTGGGTTGAAGGCCATCAGCTTTTTCAGCGTGTGTCCATGGCACTCCAGTTCTCCCGGGTGTATTGATTCCAAGTGTGATTCCCATTTCTGGCACCCCCTCGTTCCCTTTCTCCCAGCCCACTTACACAAGCAGCTTATCTACAGAGAAGCCATGCAAATTGGAGAAATTCTCATTTCATGCCAAGAGGTTACCCACCCCTAAAGGTCACCAAAGCTATTAAAGAAAAACCCTTGTGCCCAGGGCTTCGGACACCTAATTTGGCTTGCTTTGGTCAAATTTCACGCTGCTGTAGTTTTTGATTTATGCACTTTGAAAGTCTTTTGCTGTGCAGGAGAAAGCCCGCTCATGGTGCCTGTTGTAATCAAATAGCTCTAGCTTTTCTGAGATGCCTTTTCTTCTTTTAATGACTCTGGGGTGTCCAGGCCCATCCTGATGGTAAACAAACTAAATGAATTGCTTTTGCTTCCTGGTCCTCATCATAAACAGATTTGGATATGACAGCTGCCTGACAAATCATTAAGATCATTTGATCACTGTCAGAGTAAATCAGCCTGACTTGAGACAATGCACTAAGCCTCGACTTGCTGCTGGGGTTACCAAGTACGAGACGCTAATGACACCGTGCTCTTGGAAATTATTTCTTAATTGCTTTATAGTAGCTGGCGGAGATCATAGCCGTGCTGTGTTAGGTGACATGGCACAGCAGAGCCGTTAGAGGAACTGCACAGCCAGAGACACCCAGCACCCAGCCAGCACCCACGCTGCGGCACAGCTCTGCCCATGCCCTGGGGCAGCAGGAGAGAGGCCAAACCCAAGGGGCAGCTCTCTCTGACCGTCCTCTCCCTGCACAGCTGAGGATGCTGTCGGGTACCAACACACAGGCAGGACCAGGAGAGACGTGTTTGGGTGGGCAGGTAACCTGGGAGAACCTTCAGCTCTTCTGCCGGGAGTGCAGAGCCAGGGATCTGCTGCCATTGCATCCCAGCGAGTTGCCCCAGTTTCTGCCCGCGATTGCCCCTGTGCTGGGTTGAGCTGCTCGCCTCTGTCTGTGCCAGCCCTGCCTAGGACCCGCTGCCAGCCGCAGCCTGGGGGAAGGACCCCTGCCATCCCCGGAGGCCGCGGGAGTTTCACCCTTGGTGCTGCCTCGGGCAGAGGGCAGCAGGGGCCCAGGAGAGGAAGGAGAAATCATTTAGGAAGCAGCAGCAGAACAAAGAAGAAAAAAAAAATCTTTTTTCTTTGCTTAAAAAGAAATCTCAGCCTTCCCGGAGAGAAGAAAAGAAGAGGGAGGTAGATGCACCACACAAAGAGAAGAAAATGTGCTGAGAAACCACAAGGCGTTTAAAAGCTCACACAGGAAACCAAACCCGCTTTGATATCCCCTCTCATTGGAAGCGTTTGAGGCCAGAATAATGCTGCCATGATTTATCACACAAAGGGATGAGAAAGTGAGTGGATCCAAGAGCTCCTTTCTGGTTCTTAGGACAAAAAAAATGCTTTGTATTAAATTACAATGTATAAGCAAAAAAACCTTAATAAAATATCTATTTGCAGGCACGTATTTGTTGAGCAGCAACGCGTGTGCCCTTCCAAGACCAGGCAACTGTGAAAGCAACAGCCATCGTGCAGGAGGGGAGCCGCCTTCATCAGCGTGTAAGGACATTTCTGCACTGCTTCGCACTCGTGGCACACGCCCGAGCCGAGCGCTGCTGGGGGTCACCCACTGTCCTGGTTTCAGCTGGGATAGAGTTAATTTTCTTCTTAGTAGCTAGTAGAGTGCTGTGTTTTGGATTTAGGATGAGAATAATGTTGATAACACACTGATGTTTTGGTTCTTGCTAAGTAGTGCTTACACTAGTCAAGGACTTTTTCAGCTTCCCATTGCTCTGCCAGGTGCACAAGAAGCTGGGAGGGGGCACAGCCAGGACAGCTGACCCAGACCAGCCAAAGGGCTATTCCACACCGTATGACATCATGCTCAGTATATAAACTGGGGGAGTTGGCCGGGGGGGCAGGCAGCGATCGCTGCTCGGGGACATGCTAGGCATCGGTCGGCGGGTGGTGAGCCAATTGTATAGTGTATCCCTTGCTCTGTATATTATTATTGTATTATTATTATATTATTATTATTATTACTACTATTCTATTTCATTTTACTTCAATTATTAAACTGTTCTTATCTCAATCCACGAGTTTTCTGATTGTAACCCTCCCAATTCTCTTCCCCATCCCACTGGGGTGGGGGGAGTGAGCGAGCGGCTGCGTGGTGCTTAGCTGCTGGCTGGGGTTAAACCACGACGCCCACGCAAAGGGTCGCTCCGCTGTCTTCAGCCTTTGGGAAAGGGCTCGGGTTGGCAGCCACTGGGGTTCATGGCCAAGGGGAAACTGAGGCACAATCAGGGAGTTTTCCCACGCCAGAAGGCTGTGAGCACAAAGTAGCCCATCTTCCAGGCCAGAGCCGCGTGCCCCAAAGCATCGGCTATGCCTTAATTTCATCTCTCTTGTTTGTCCAACGCTTCAGCTTGATAGCCTTTATTTTATGCTTGTTTAAGTTAATTTTATAATTAGCGGAGAGAAGAGGCGTTTTGGCTGGGTGGTCATTCGTAGCTGGGTACGGCCAGGGCAGCTGTAGGTTGTGCCTGGCTGCCGAGCGGTGAGCAGATGCAGCAGTGCCCACGTCTGTTCAAAGGAGGACGCTCTGGGCCAAATGATAAATTTGCATGGAGGCAAATCAGTCCTGCTTCTTCCCTAAATACTGAGTGGATGCGACCCGAATCCTTCACGGGAGTAGGAAAATCTCAGCAAACTATTTTTCCTTAAATGTTCATCCAAATATATGGTGGAGCAGTTACTGCTGAACAAATAAAATATGGAGTTGCGTCAAAATCAACTTTCTGGACAGGGAAATGTTTATTATATACTGTGCTTTTTTTTCCTCTGCTGGAAAAAAAAAAAGTGTTCAAAATGAACATTTTTTAATCTGATGAAAAAATCAATGTTACAAAAGTAAATGCTTAATTTTTCATTTAACATGTCCCCATTTTTTAACGTCCAGATTACATTTTCAGTAATTTGACTTTTCTGCCTGTCATAAACAAGCTGTATCACACTGTCTCTCTGGCTGGGAAGCCCACGTTGGTGTCTCTGCCTCTCGCTGTGCTGGGGAGGGATGTAGCAGCTCCACAGCAGGGTATTTCCAAGCTTCACCAGGAGGCAGAGAATGAGAAAACCTCAGTTGAAGACTGTTGGAGCCTCGTGTCTTCTCCCCGTAAGGGAAGCAGCCTTTTGTACGGCCCACCCCTGAATTTCCATCTGGGACCCATTTTGTGTCTCTCTGCCTGAAGCTGGGAAGGGGAAGGAGATCCTCAAAGAGACGTCGCTTTTTAGGTTATTCCAAATCTGGCTGAAACTGCGGAAAACTGAATTCATCCTCGCAGGAGCAGAGGGATATGGCTCAGACACAAACACAGAAAGTGAGGGGAGGCTTGGAATAAGCCTTTTAATAACCAGGGGGGCAGGAGCGCCGTGGCACAACCGTGCACCCCGAGAACAGCCAGAGAGGGCAGGGGGAGCCCCTCGAGCCCGGTCTCCCGTCCCCAGGCTGGGCCGGAGCGCCCGGGTGGCACAGGAGGGCTGGGGGCAGCTTTCTGCTGGGGTTTTGCAGCTCTCCCAGTGTTTTCGTGAGGCCGGTGACTTCGCCGGGTGCTCTGTGCAGCCCGAGGACCGCGAGGGGCACGGCTCAGCGGCCCCCTTGAAGTCCAGCTGATCCCACAAAACCCTCTCCAAAGTAATTATGGGGAAGGTGCGGAGGCAGAGGCCAATTTGCATTTTTAACAGCGCTGGCTCCGAGGTCTCCCTGTGGCCTTTGAAGGTTAATGGGTTCCCAGCACGTCCTGCAGCCACCGTTGGGTCCTCAGCAAGGTCAGCCTCAGCGTGCAGGGCTCTGGAGAGGAGGCAGCTGCCGCTGCGGTTGGTATGAATGGGGGAAGCAGGATTTTAGCCAGCGAGGATGCAGCCAGTTTGCTTTTAAAAGTCAGTGGAGCTGAGGTTCTTGCAGAGGGCGAGCTGCTGGGCACTTGAATGGATGAGTGAGTCACTTCAAAGTCACCATCCGCTCCCTGCGCCGCGCTGGCAGCTGGGGCTTTGTGGCACCTCTTGTTTGAGATCTAATTTTTTGGGGAGCAGTTTTGTGTCCTGGCAGGCAGCGATTTTGTGAGGAGCGCTCCCTCGGGCACAGCGACAGCCGAGAGTCGTCCCTTCCAGGGAGCAGCAGCTGAGAGGCACGGATCCGGGCAGGCGGCTGCAGCGGAGCAGCGTGGAGCTCGGCTGCCTGGGCGCGCTGCTGGAAGGCTGTGCACCCACCTCCCCAGCTCTGCTCGCCCCCTGCCCTGAGGCTTGGCATCGCTGATGCCACCATTCGAGAGACAAGACATGCAGTCAGTCCTCTCTCACCTACACGGGTCCAGCACAGGGCCACAAACCTTGCTGGGACCAGCATGACCACGCAGGATGCTTGGTGCTCGCCAGGTCCACGTTAGCCACTGATTTTCTTCTAGGTCTAACGTGCCTCCAGAGCAAATCTCCTCCTAGTGAGGAGCAGATCCTGCCTCTTCCCAGTCCCCACTCCTACGTGATGATACGGTGTTGTCTGAATACACACGCTGTGATCTCTTTTAAATGGATGCATTAATCCTGCTATGGCAGCTTCGGCCGAGGACGCGTTACTTGTAACCAGAGCCTAATTCTGCTCCCAGCTCGTGTGATTTATCTTTATTGCCTGCATATGCAATGAGGTGTAAAGCAACCCCTGCCGCTGTCAGCATCACCTGGGCTTGATTGTTTCAGCAAGAGAGCACTATTTTTTATTTTATCCTAAGCAAAATGCATATCTGAATGGGATTAAATCTAAACCCCTTCAAATGCTTAATTCTGACTGGAATGCAGATAGTCCCTGCGAACCGCGGCAGTGGTTCCAGACAGCAGGGTGAGGATGGCAGTTGTGTTATGCCTCAAAAATATTTTCAATTGCAAAACAAAAGCGGGAAGAGAGGCCTTAAGTGATGTGAAAATAACACTGTTTGAATTAATGTGTCAGCCCTGATGGATGCTTGTGCTACCCAGAGCTTTGAAAGGACTCTGATGGGTAAGATATTACCAGGTGAGATTTACCTACAGCCCATGACTTCTAGTCAGCAAAATCTTAGATGAAAACCTATCCTTCACTCTACCCTGACTTCCAAAGAATATTGAATCAAGATAAAGACCTGGAGGGCCACATACACAAAGGTATTTTGGCATCTAAGTCCCATTAATTTCGATGCAAGTTTTGGCATTTTCAGATAGTATCTTTAATTTAGTCGAGTAAAGGAGGGTCAGTCCTCATCCCCAGCTCGCTCAGAGCATGGGTGCAGGCAGGGTGAAGGTCTGGGCTGTGGACGGAGCTGGCCAGCCCTGCCCGCGGGCCCTGCTCTGCCGGGGAGCAGAGCTCCTGAAGCTCTCCGGTGGCTGCAGGGGCTCTGGGTGCCTCCTCTGCTCTCCTGTGCCAAGTGCAGTTTTTCAGCTTGTCTCCCCTATCATCATTCCAAAGCTTCACATTCATATATACATCTCATTGCATACTTCTCTTCCTCCCAGAGTCAGAGAATGACCTACATATACAGGTGTTAAAGCCTGGAAGATGCTGGACTTTATAAAATGGGTTGTATAAGGATTCGAATCAGCAGTGCCCGGCTTCTTTCCAAACAGGCACACTCATTGCTGGATGGGGACTGTGCTTATGTGCACATCTTTCCTTCTTCCCCCTCGCCCTCCTCCTCTCCATGCCCCCAGGTTGGTGCTGATTCCTGGCACTAACCTGCAGAGCAGCCTGTTCCTAGTGCCTGGGGCAAAGGAAGGGAGGGAAAGTAAGAGGGAGCAGAAGGCAAGGATCACAACGTACCTGCTGGACAGAATCCTGTCTCCTGACCTTTGAAAGAGGCTGCCAATGCCCGTGAAGGCATCGCCTTCAGGCCAGGTGAGCGATGGCAAAGCTGTGGCCAGTGCCACTCCAGACTGGCAGCACCGGAGGAAAAACAGCTTTTGAAGGGCTGCCTCCGAGCAAACGGGGCTATCATTTATCTTCCCTTTGACTCCCAACGTGAGATGAACTGACTTTCCTCTTTTTTCCTTTCTTGCACAGGTAGGGATGTGCACTGAAAAGAGGATAAAACTGGAAAGTGCTGAGTGTTCTTCAGGGAGGAGGGTGGCTGCGATGTGCCTGGGAGGTGGGGACCGGCTCGCAGGAGGTCTGGCCTTCGTTCCCCTCGCAGCTCGAGTGCATTCTCACCCTAAACTTTTGTAAGTCATTAATAACTGGATTCTCCTCGTCTTCAGTGATAGAGCTGGAAAGAAAATTGGGTTTGCTAAGGGAGGTTTTGACATCCAGATGGGAAAACAAAGATGTGGCAGAATTGTTTTACTTGTTGTCAGTAAACTAGTGGCTGATCCAGGAAGGCAAACTGGGTCTTGTCCTGCCACCAGCCCAAGGTTACACCACCCACCAGTGCCCTGTTAGTCCAGTCACCACGGATCCTGGGCACTCACAGGGAGCACCAGGACCAGCGGTGGCTACGCGGAGCGGTTGTGAGTGGCCAACGATATTGCAATTAGCTGTACAAATAAAGCTGCGCTTGCTTGTGTCTCCCCAGGGCCGAGGGATCACAGATTCTGGCCACGCAGCTCCCTGCCATCATCGCTGCCCGGCCGACTCTGCCGCAGGGCTTGCCCGGCCCCAGCTGGCTCCGAAAGGTCGAAGCCTTGGCAATGGCACAGCCACAGAATGGAGAGAAAGAGGAAAACGTGTGTGCGCATTAAGGAAAGAAAATCCTAAAAGAATATTGATAGTGGAAGCTTTTTATTGCGAGGGAGGAAAAACACCCTAAGAAAAACGGAGGCTGTGTTCTGTGTAAAGCTCTTTAGAGGCTGAGACGAATATTTTCTGTTTGAACATGTAGCATTTAAAAGCCAGTGCTTTCTCCCCAGCAAGATAAGTAAAGTTTTTATTGGAAACTTGCCGTATCTACACTGGGCCAGCTGCGAGGAGCTGGGTCCCTCTGAGCCAGGCAGCGCAGGCAGCGCGGGGCGGAGGAAAGCTCTGCCTGCGGCAGCAGCCACACAGCTTTTCCTCCGCCTGTTCCCCCCTCTCCAGCAGCAAAAAACCTGTGAGCCAAAGCAGCTGCGGGAAGCAGCACCCTGGGTCCTGGCTTGTTTGAGACCAAAATGAATTTCAAAGTAACTCCCACTCTGCTTGCTTTTGCTGGGCGTTCATGAAACGTGGAAGGCCATGGGGTCATGATCTCTGCCTCTATCTTCGTCTTTCATCCCGCTGTCCATCCGCAGCGTATCAGAGCGTTTTCCAGATAAATCAACAGCAACAGAGATTTCTTCATAGACTGTATGGCATCAAGGTTAAAACTCAGCTGTGTACTTTTAGACTGTTCTTTAATTTTTCAGGGGGTTTTAGGAGGTTTTTGATCATTTATATTTAAGATCTAAGGATTTCGCTTTCTTATTGGCTAGAGTTTGCTGCCATGTATCTTTAAAGCACTTACTAAATAGGTGCTATTTTCTTTGTACGGGAAAGGGGAGCAGGCATGGGGAGAAGCACGTTGCACCGAGGAGCCGGTGCCAGCGGTGGAGGTGCAGCCCTGTGCCGGTTTTGCCCTGGCCCTCAGGCTCGGTGGAGTCTGTCTGTCCCTCTCAGCAGTGGCCAAGCCTGCATTTTTCATACCCACCCAATTTTGCAAGAAGCAACATTTGCAAATGCTTCTCGAGTGATTTAGGAGCCGTGAGCTTCCACTTGTAATGCACCTGGAGCAGTGTTGGGATCGGGACCAGCCCAGCCTGGATTTGGTACCCTCACAGCTGGAGCAGCGGGGCCGACGGCCGAGCCGGGCAGCAGGGTAACGCTGCCACCCCCCATCCCACCCGTCCATCCCGCCAGCACAGCGGGCGGAGGGTCAGCTCCAGCTCACTACGTTGATGTGTGATGGGAGGATTTCCTGAAACAAGATGAAGGCAGTGATACTTTATTAAATGTAGAAGTGGACGGGAATTTGCATTAATGTCTCCTTTCTGGGCAGCAGACATCTGCACTTATCCAGAACATCAAATTCTTATCTCTGTGAACGCAAATATTTGCCCCTGACCGGAGAGGAAATGAAAAGTTTCTCCATTATGTATTTATCTGTTTTAAAAAAATGTTTTCTAAATACTAGAAGACAAGGGGAGGGGAGCGAGAGGTTACCTGCGTTACTCCGAGACAGGAGCTAAATCAGCATTTCAAACATGCCATTTCCTGCATGACAAAGTCCCTTTCCTTCGCTGATGTCTCCCTTTCTGCACCGTAACCTCCAGTGAGGGATTACAGGACCAGCAGCCCTTACTAATTACAAGCCCTCCCTGCCCCAAAATAAATCAACAGCTTGAGATATAACTGACAAGACTGAAAAATGAAATACTGATGTTTATGTTTCAGATTGTGCTTTCTAGCATTCATCCACACACGTAAGCATCACTGGAAAACCAGCTGAGATTTCTGCACCATCACCTGACTCCAGGAGCTGGTGCCAAAGGAAGAAGCATCAGCCAGCACGGGCCGTTTTATGAGCATGGCTGTGGCAATCCAGCGAGACTGAGACAGTGCAGCTGATTTCCAACTCCATGGGTGAAGACTAAACTGCACAGGGAGATTTTCGGCAGCCCCGCAGGCTGTGGCTAGTGCAGAGGGGGGTTGGTGACCGTCCTGGGAGGAGCACAGCACTGGCTGCAGGTTGGGTACCTTTATGCGGCTGCTTTGCTGCGGCTCTGCCAGCGCGGCCGGCTTCAGCGGCTCTGCTCCTGGGCCAGGGTGGGAAGACGAATGGCTCGTGCTGTTCAAAGGGTCCAGTTCCTCCTTCGGTAACTTCAAACTCAATCATGCCTGACTTTGCCTGCAAAGAAATCTTGAGACGACTTGAAAGCCCGGTGCTGCCGCATTTACTCTCTGCCGCGCTGACTTTCCTCCTGCACAAGCATGTGGAACTGTGCCTGCTCGGTTTTGCAGATTTGCTGCCAAACCAGGGTAGGATTTCAGTGTGAGGAATGAGTGCGATCTGGGAGAAAGCCCAGCAGAACGTAACTTACCCGGTGCCAGGATTTATGATGCTCTGCTCGCAGAGCCTGTGTGCCAGGCTGCCATGTCTCGGCGGCTCGGTCACCATGCCCAGGGCAGGACTTGGACCCCCGCTGCGCTGAGCAACGAGCTGGGGCTTGCAAAAGAGGGGGTGAGGTGGTGGCAGCCCCCCCAGGGCAGCGCTCACCGCCTCTGCTTTGGGGTGACCCCCTTACATGTGCCCTTTCCGATGGCTGTGTTGAAAAGCCCATCTCTGAGCGCCAGGGTTTGGCCTCATCAGCCAGCTCCTCTCCCAGCACTGAATCTGCGCCGTGGTTAAAGCGCCCAGCTTTTTCAGGCAAACACTCTCTGTCTGCTGTCAAAGAAAATTGGGCCCTGATTACTGATTAGACCTAACTACTTCCTGAAATATTGAAGAAACATGAACAAATCTTAGGGCAAAAAAATAGTTTCAGGGAAGTATAAGCCACAAAACAAACCAGTAATAATGTATTATTAATATATTAATGTCAGCATTAATAGTAATGCAGTGTTTTGCAGCTGTTTAGTAATAGTGCTACAGCTTTATGTATTAATAAGTGTAGTAATATTAATGCCACTTTCTGCAATAAATAACATTGATAATAACATTGCTTCTCAGGGGTTGTTTAAAACTTCTGCGTCTTGCACTTTTTGTCCCGCCAGCACTTTGTCCATCCCCTTCCCCGTCGCTAACGGGTCTCCTTGCAGAGCCTGCTCGGTGCAGCGTGCCATTGCTCGCAGGACTAAGGCACCCCTGAATTTCTGCTGCTGGATTTTCTGGGTAATTGCCACACCCCCAGCCAGGACCAAGGGTCCACTTCATTTTTATAGGCTTGAGTTCTTTATTCCATATTCCTCTGCAGGGGACTTGCTACAACAGAGTCTGGAGGAGAGGACAGAGAGAGGCACCTGCATCCTAGTAACAACTTTCTGGTCTTCTCTTGAGCCTATAGGTGGGTTTCAGAGGAGTCAGGAGAAAAAGCTGTGATTAAATCAGCACTTCCATCTGGTTCAAGGCTCTAATAGCAAGCAAAGGAGTCCTTCCACCTGGTACTTAATGAGACTGCTGCTGGGGGGCAGTTTCTCTGCTGTGCTCGCAGGGTTGGTGGGCAGGAGGATGCTGGCCATGAAGGAGCCGCCCTGGAGCAGCCAGGGAACAGCCCAGGAGAGCGTGGGGATGCTGCTGGGGAGAGAGGAGAGTCTGACTGACCCAGAAGCACCCAAAACCTCAAATGGGGAGTTTAACGGAGCTGTCATGGTCTGAAGATAGAAAGAAGTATATGGAGATGTATTTTTGCGTGGCTCAGCACTACCTGCTGAGCTCTTGGGACTGCGCAGAGGAGGAGCCGGGTTGCCAGCGTGCGCGGGGACCAGCCCAGGTAAGCCGGAGCCTGGGCGTGCTGGTGAGAGGAGCTGGCTCTGGGAGCTCTGCCCGGGCAGCCCTGGCCGGCCCGTTCCTGGGGTTTGCTGTGGCAATCCTGTGCTGGTTCTCTGCCAGTTGGCCAGGAATGGTGCCAGTCACAGAAGGATGGCGTTCAGTGCAATGATGCAGACTTGGAAGGGATGGGCCATGGTGTCTTTGGGGTTTTTTTTGTTTTTTTTTTTGCATTAGAGATGGAGCATGGTACAGGCACCCAGTGAGAGCTAAGAAAACTGTGGGTTGGAGAGGCAGGATTTTACTGATCAGCAGCACCTCACTGTTGTCCCACATCCTGGCTCCTGGGCCTTGCTGGGTGGAAGACCCTGTATGTGATGCTATCGGGTACCATGATGCTATTAGCCAAAAATGGAGCTTTGTAGCTTGGCTGGTGGCTCGAATCCTCTCCTGCCCTGTGCAAAGCTTTCAGGTCCTCACCGCTGGCAACTGGTCATCAGAAGTCTTCTTGTTTGTGGTTGCTGTGCTTTACAGTAAGGGGTAGGTCAGCTTAGACCTATTTTTTACAAAGAGCTTGTGAGCCTGCAGGCTCCTTGTTGCTGTTTTTCTTTCTTAATTGGCTTTGAGTGCATATGTGTGGATGTGCATGTGCCTGCCTCCCTCATCAGCAGCACCCCTGGTATTCAGCGGAGTAATTAGAACATCTAAATCTTCCCTATATGTCATCCAGACTTTGTAAAATTAACCGTGATTGCTGGCACCAGCCTGCAGACGTGCCGGATCCCACCCCAGCTCCCGATAAGCATAATTGCTCCTCATTGTTCCTCTGGAAAGTCTTGTGTTCGCTGCCATGTGCGAGCTCCTTCCTGCTCGCTTTTATATTAGTGCAGAGTTAAATGACTTTGGCTTTTGTTGACTCTGGGAGGATTTATGAGGAGTTGCACACAACTGAAATCAGAAGTGCTTCTTGATTGCTGAGCAAACAAAAGCCCTGGGTTCGGTGATGGCTCTTGAAATGAATCCTGCCCTGACCCCTCGCTGGATTCAGCAGTGGCTTGAGCTGCTCGGGGTACGGCGGGGAGACCTGACCCGTGCTGCCTTGCCCTGGGGTACAGCCCATGGTGGAGCAGTGCCCTCTGGCAAAGAGCCCTGAACCTCCCCAGGGGCTTGTATACATGTGGGGGGGGGTATAAATATATATATATATTTACTATACTATATGTAAAAGTAAAATACTATATGTAAAAGTAAAATACTATATGTAAAAGTAAAATACTATATGTAAAAGTAAAATACTATATGTAAAAGTAAAGAAATGCAGGCTGTTTGGGGGACCTGGTTTTACACCTCTCCCCACAGGACAGCGTTATTTCTGCGGTCTGAAGTTGCATCTTTGAACACAAATGACCGTTCATCCATTTGGCTGGGCCGTGTTAATGACCCGCCGTGGGAAGGTGCCAGTTCCAGTAGCACGGTGCGGGCAGGGGAGGCTAAGGAGCAGGCATTGATCATTATTAGTTTCTTGTTAAATGAGGTGTGACATTGACCACTTATCCATTTCCTTACCGCACAGGTAAATGGGGTGAAGAAATACAGAATTTTTCTTTCTGAAGCTTTCCTTCCCTCCTCCTCCCTTTCCCCCACCCAGCCCAACTGGCACGTAGAGATCGGCACCATATCTTGTCTTGCCAGCTCGAGTGCTGCCCAGATGGCTTTCACATTTCTCTGTCTTTCCTTGAGGATGCTGGGTCTCTCATACCATTCCCAATTAAAAAAAAAAAAAAGCCAGGGAACTAACTTTGCTAATGACTTTGCTGACTGGAATCATTAAGGACATCTCAGCATCATGGCTGCTCTTCTCTCTGCTTTCAGGAGCAATATTGATTGCTATTTTAATTTAAATCTTGGACAAAATCCTTCATTTTTCTTCCGAGTCCTCCGGCGTGGCTCGCTGTGAGAACCGATCGCTGTTTCGCGGGGGCATAGCGCAGTGCAATAGCAGGCAAGAGGGACGAAGAGCCTTGGGCAGCATCCAGGCACAGCCGTGACCAGGGCGGGGGGAGCCGGGGGTGTCGAGGACCTGCCTCGGGAGCGCTGAAAAACTGGTAATTGTGGGGAAACTGCTTGAAAATTCAACCAAGAGGAGGCAAGGCTGGCATTTTCAGTAGGGAAGTGTAGCGCTCTGGTGTTTCTCTGCTCTCATTATATACTTTCCAATTGCTCTTATATATGCTTCAAAGGTTAATATATGTTTGTGATGAGTGCACTTTGTATAAATGTTAATTAGCCTGGGTGCAATTCAAGGGACTCTTCCCTCAATAATAAATGCTTTTTCTGTATTTTTAGCCACCATCTTTATTAGTACTGGTTCTGCTCTTTCCCCAAGAGAGCAGGCTGCCGGGGGCTGCGGTTGGCCCCCCGTGAGCAGCAGAGCTTCGGGTGTTTTGGGGAAGGCGCCCGGCTGGCGCAGGGGCTGCTGCACCTCCGAGAGAACCAGCACGAGACTGGGACCAGCCTGGGCAGCGGCTGACGGTGTGGTGGGACCGTTCAATGTCACCGGGTGATTTAGGGACCCGGCAGGGAAATGGGGCACCTTGCCTGCCCTCCCGGCCTGGGGCAGGGGCTGCTCTGCCGGAGCTGCCTGTTCTCGCGCTGGCGCTCTGCTGTACCGGTGCAGGAGAGAGGGACCCGTGCTCCCAAAAAGCTTGCAGATCTGAGGTCCTATCATCCCTAAGTGATGCAACATCTAAAATCCCTCTGGCTCCGCTTCTGGGTGGGCTTATGATGCGTCCGAAACGCTTGTGGATGGGGAAACTCAAGCCACAGACTTCACCTCTAATTTTCCTGGGTTACTAAGGGAATGCCCTTCCATTTGCAACATGGGGGGACAAAATGGGATTGCAGTCAGTGGGAAGGGAGAGGCAATTTCCCAGCTCACATTAGCTGGTAATAATTGCTTTGAGAGCAGAGGTTTAATCTCAGGATTTCATACAGAAGCATCCCTCTCCCAGCAAGTTTCCAGTGATGTCCGTTCTCGCCACGGCGGCCGGCCCCTTCCCCGAGTGCCGATCTGAAGTCTCCTTAAAGACTCCTTGAATCCACAGCCCTGGAGTAAGGCTGCAGCTCCCCGCCTGTGACTGCCAAGGGCATCTCCTCCGGCCACGCTGCCCGAAGGGAATCGGCAGGCAGGCACCCGCAGTGATAACGCCGTGTCTGGGGCAGGCTCCCCCCGTGCCTCAGCCACCGTATCTTTGCAACACAAAGGTCAATTGGATTCATTACAGTGTAAAAATGAAGTTCTCTGATTGATTGAAGGTTCCTCTTTAACACTTCAAATAAATGTGTTGGTTTTACTTGATGGAATGCTTTAAAGGTCCATTATAAAATACCCTTTTATATGAAAAGTAATTTCTTTACATCATTTTTCTTTTCCTTAATTTTTGTGGAACATAATTATCCTTTTCCCCCCTCACCTCCTTTTCTTTTTAATTGATCCTTTTTTTTTTTTTCTTCTTTTCCCTCCCTGGTGGAAAGCAAGCAGCATTATTTAAAGGGACACAAGGATAAAATACAGTGGTATGATGGGCACAACGGGTGGAAGAGGAGCTGGATCCGTCCATCTCGGACTTTTGATGGCTCCCATTACTCACTTGATTTCAGTCTCCTGTTTTCAGGGTGAGCAAAGCTGGAGGACAGGGGGATGCTCAGGTTCCCACACAGCATGGGAGGTTCAGTGCACCTCGTGCTGGGAAGGGGTGGTGGTGTGGGGGTCCCTGGGGCTGCCAGCCCCCATTTCCCAGTGCCAGCTGCCACTGCTCCAGCCAGCACAGCTGTGTCCTGCTAAAGGGCAATGGCATAATTCCTCAGGGCATGGTTGTGGCACCCACCTGAATGCCGAGTAATCATCTTCACAATTAATTCCTCTGCCCTGATTTGCCTTGCAGAAAATCCTGAGTGCACTGAAAAGATATTTGCTGCCCATTTGTACAGTGCTGCTGAGAAGGGAAAATGGGGACAAAAGGGAGAATGATCCCATTTGAGGCTGGGTGACAAACGGCTCCCTGCTCCGGGGGAGGCTGCGGCAGTCATTATAATTCATGATGAAGTCATGATAATGAATGACTACATCCAGCTAAATCGAGACTAAATAGGAGTGAATTACTGACACTTGAGGCACAGCCTAATGCAAACCTGGGAGTAAACAGGAGCTCAGTGCTGGAAGGGTTGCTCTCGCCTTTCAGAGCAGGTTATGTTGACATTGTCCACGTCTCGGAGCATCTTGCTGCCGATTCCCAGGTAGTCGCCGGGGCTGTGCCAGTCTGGTGCTCTGCCTCCTCCCAGAGAGAGGCAAAACCATTTCCATGGGGAGTTTAACACCAAAGCCCTGGCTCGCTCTCCTCCTCGCTTTGCAGTTTTCCTCTCCAATATTTGGGTTGCAGTGACCTTTCAAGCGATAATTTGGAGAGACTGTCACTGCACGGGGCTGAAACGCACCTGAGACCTCCTCTCCTTGTAAGCAATCAACAGTTTCAGTAAATGGCTTCAAGTAACAGCTAAATGGGGAAAAACCAGATGGACTGCAAATATTGTCTGAGCAAGAAAAGCAGAGGTTAACCTGTGCACGTGACTCATGGGAAGAGACAGTCTTTAAAGCTAGGCTTAAGAGATCAAACTGAACAAGCTCAATTAGGCCATTGATTGATTGTAACGTTAATCAACAAGAGTCGCACAGCCCCGGTCTGGTGGCGGCAGCTGAGCGGAGGGCGCGGGTCGTGCAGCGGTGGGAACACGCCGTGTCTGGGCAAGCAACGCAGCGTCCCTCCCGCTCGGCTCGGACGCAGGGATGGGACATCACTGGTTATGGCGGATGGGTGCAGCCTCAGCTGCTTTGTGGGGGGAGCCTTGTTGATGTGGTCATAGAAAACAGGGGGAGAAGGGATCCTGAAATGTATTGCCCTTGCCCCAAAATGGGATCAGGCTGCAGTGACAGGCTCTGCCTCCCCTCTGGGTGCTGTAGTCCGGTGTGGTGTTATACTCAGGGTTAGAAAACTTTGTTTGCTCTTTGTGAAGGTCGCTTGTCTCTCCTTGCTGTGGCTTCACCCACTACTGGAGTGGAGGCGGGTGCTTCCCCGCTGCGCAGCTCCTGCTCTGGGGCAGGAGGAGGTGGCCCCTCGTGCTGCGCAGCCCGACGTGCCCAGCAGGGCCGATGTGCCAGGGCTGGGCTCGGCTCAGCAGGGCCGAGGGAACTGAACAAGACAACGTGCTTAATTCCCATATTAAGAAAAAGAAATCCTGATGTCTGTTGGTGCCCCAGGGGATGGTCACCACAGACCTCCATGTCTGACGAGGTGCCAGTTCTCGTGCAGCGTGAGTAATGCTCCTTGTCAGCTCCGATAAAACCTGAAATCTATCACTAGCCCTTTCCTCCAAAGGTTTTGTTACTGAGGAAAGTAATTACAATTTGTCCTTAATTCCAGAAGTGTGCTTAGAAAACCGGCTGGGAGGAGGCTGGGGAGGAGTGGGCTGGTCCAGGGCAGGGCCATGGCAGAGCCACAGCTGCCTGCCACCTCCTGGGGTCCTGAGCGGCCGCCTTGGTGGCTGTTGTAGCTGGAAATACTGTAGGGAGGGTGACGGAAGGGTGGGGAGGTGGCTGCCCTCAAGCAGGGTCTGCAGTGCCGATGCTGCAGCCGCTGGTCCTTCAGCAGCTCCCAGCCGTGCTGGGGAGGTGGGTTCCCCCTGTGAGCATCTCCGCAAAGTCCCTGCCCTGGGCTGGACAGCTGGTCCTCCCTGGTGATGGGTTAGGCAGAATTTGTTTTTCACCCCGAGTTGTTCAGCAGAAGGGGAAAAACCCTCCCTCTGCCTCTGGATCTGATGCAATGAGACATCTGATGCAGAAGATGAATTGAGGGCTGCATCTGAAGTGCCAGATACATAATCCATCCTAAACAGGCTTCATTAGTGGTAATAATTAAAGTTACCATTGTGGATTGGATACGTTTTTTATTAACTTTGCCCTTGTCTCCAACTCAGGCTCACCTCGTAATAATGAGCTGTGTCACTTCTGATCTATTTCTCATAATAGCGCCTTTCTCCTCTAAATCTGGGCAAAATATGATTTATAGGCAGGGCTATCGCCTTGGTGTCAGCCGCCTGGCTTCTGCCAGCGGGAAGGGGGTAGATGTTGACCAGAGTTTACAGCCTTTGTTGGCTCCTTTGTTGGCAAAAGCCATCCTGGGGTTGGGATTTGGGGTGATGTCCGTGGGCTCAGGTGTTGGCAGGACAGAGAGGCGAGCTGGGGCGGGAGCCTTCCTGCGGGAAGCCATCCTCTCCGAAAGCCATCGTCCCACCAGAACAAAAGGAGTGAAACTATCTGAGGATTAAGTCTGGCGCTCTCCGGCCGCCTTAGCGTTTCTTTTAGTGAGGGATTTATGGCTTGGCAAAATAAATTTTTAATTTCCTATTTTTTATTTTGGAAGCTGAAGGGGATGGGGAGGGGCGGGAGGGCAGGGCAGCCCTCCTGGCAGCTCTCAGGGTCCTCCAGTGCTTTCGCTGGAGCAGGGCTCTCAGTGCACCGGGCAGAGGGGTGGCAGCCGGTGGGCAGAGCTGCCCGGGCTCTCCGCGTGCCCTGGCGAGGGGGGATGCTCTGCCCTTGCTTTCCTTCAGGCTCAGGCACAAAGGGCAGGAGCTCCCAGGCAGGGTTTGGTGCAAACTTTTCCTGCAGACAGGGCTTGGCCCTCACCCAGGAGAAGGCACTACTGAAAACCTGCCTGTGAAGCAGCCCTGAGCCCCAGAGCCCCCAGCAGAGCTCTGCCTGCCTCTAGCTGGCCGTGCCCACAGGCACGGTCCCAGCGGGCAGCAGATGCTCCAGCAGCCGAGTGAAGTTTTTCCCAGGGCAGGTGTTTTTCAGAGATTTCTTTGCATCTCTACCTCACCTTTCTTGCTTCAACTCTGAGGACACGAGTGCGGCTTTCTTATGGGCATGTCACACGTGTGTCTCCTCCGTCTCCGATGAGCTCCTAAGCCCCGGCCAAACGGAGAGCAAGCCATAGTAGCGGTAAAAGCCCTCCTGACAAATATGTCCCCCTCTCCCTGCGAAGCTGGCTGTCACCTCAGTATATCAATAGTGATTAAGAGAGGAAACTGGCAGTTAATCCCCTGCAAGGTATTTTGATGATTAAATTGAGAGTGTCTGGTATAAAGCTGTAGCATGTTAAATTTGACTCTGGGCAGATAAAAAGGGAGGCAGCAGTGATGTGACCCTCTTCTCCAGGGCACCGTGTTTCAGAGGAGCACTCTCAGCTCGGGCATCTTTGAGTTTAAATAATTTTTTTTTTTTTAACGCGAATCCTGTGTTTATGCAGGCACAGGCAGAGCCAGGAGAGGCTCCTCTTAGTGTTTTTGTCACGTTCCCCAGCCCAGAGCCTGCCTGAGTCCCAGCTCAGCAGTGGGACACGGCGGGTAGAGCCGCAGCCCGAGCGCAGGTTCGTTGTCCAGGGTGAGCAGGCCCTGTCCTCTCCCCCCGGCCCCACGCGGGTTTGTCTCTCCAGCTGGTTCGCTCTGAGAAAAAACGTGCAGCAGGAAAAAAATAATGGAGCCATGACAAGTATGTTTCCATCAGCCCAAGTTAAACAGACTGTGATGCTTTGGGACCTTTCCTGATAATTAAAAGCAAGATGATGGCTCTTTGCTGGTGAGAATTTATTCTGTCACTTGGCCTTAAAGAACCATCCTTGCCAGGCAGCGTCACACATTGGTGTCGGAGCCGTGCGGAGCTGCCGGAGCGCTCCGGTGTGGCTGGTTGTGATTGCCTCCCTCTGCAGTACGTATGCATGGGCAGTCAGGGCTCATCCCCGTCCCCGTCACTGCCTGTCCTCGTCACCCTGTCCCCACGTGCTGGCCTTGCCCCAAGCAGCGACATGCTGCACCGGCGTCGCGTTGGAGGAATTCGCATCTGTCCCAAGAAAATGCTTCCCATCAGCGAGGCAGCATCGCTGCCAGCAGGCGGTTGCCATGGCAATGTGGTTCTGTAGTGGCCCGAGCAGATGATTATTGTTATTTATTATTTTAATCTCGCCCTGGTCCCCGCTGCGGGAGCCGGAGCGCTGCAAGGCCACTGCTCCCTGCGAGCTGGGAGCTCGGGGGCTGCCACTGGGCACAGCACGGGGATGAGCGGGTCTGGGTGCAGGCGGATCGAGGGGGTTTCCACTTGGGAAGGTGGGGAGGGAGGGGGTGGATGTCCACACCAGCGCTGTCTTGTGGTCAGAGAGGACCAGAGGTGGCAGAGGGCTGGGCAGGCAGGGATGGGCCCAGGCTGAGCTCTGGGTGCTCGAGGGGGTACCGCAGCGGCGAGGAGGACCCTCACCCCGTGGGTGCTGCCTGGACATCACGCCAGCCCCCACGTGCTGTGCCAGCACTGCCTGGCATGGGGGGTGCTGGAGCCGTTTGAAGGCAGATGTGACTCCCTCCATCTGGATTCAGGCTGTTAAAGAAGTTTGTCTCCGTGCACGGCATGAGCGCGCTGCCTCCAGCCTGCTGCTCGCTCTGCCAGCTCAGGAGACGCACGCAGCTGGTCGAGCACATTTCTTCTCCTGTTGTTGTTCGTTTGTTGATACCGGAGCCATCACGGGCAGCCCAGTGTGGCCAGAGGTACAGGCAGAGGGGCTTGTGGGTGCTTCAAGAGGTGTTGCACACGTTGGTGCTATTTGCGTTGCAAGCAAAGGGGCAAAATCTGTGCTGAATGCCACGAGCGGCATTACGTCCCGATTAACAGGTGAACAGAGAGAAGGGGCTTGAGTTTTGCTTGGCTTGGACTGAATTTAAAGATCACGGTGTCACCTCTGTGCAGAGCCCTACTCCAAGCTCAGCCTGTGGCCGAGCAGAGCTGCCCATCACCTTCCCCTCCGACGCTGGCTGGGAGCCTGCTCCAGCGGCGCAGGACTGCAGGGGACCCTGTATTGCTGAGCCTATGACCCCCAGATTTGTCCTGGCTCTTGGGTCTGCTGGGCAGCAGGGCATGGGGCTGTAAAGCTTTACCAGCGCACTCGCCCCTTGCTGGGGGACGTTCCCCTGCAGGGGGGTGTGCGGGGCATGCGTGCAGTGAGGTTTCAGCAATGCCCAGGGACTGCTCTCCTGCTGAAAGCTCAGCACGTCCTGCGCTGCACGGGGACCCCGGTGACAGCCCAAGGTCGCAGGGATGTCACAGCAGACCTTGGAATTAAGATTTCATCTTCTTGAGCTGTTCAGTGCTTTGCTCTCAAAGCCATCCTTCATCCTTCCTAAGGGAAGGGGCTGCCTCACCCAGAGGCACACGGAGCTTTTCATATATGCGGTATCAATCTCCGTAAGGGAAGCACTTTTATATTGAAGATCTGATGGAGGAATAAATTCTGATAGAAGTAGAAAGCAGAAACTAATAGGCTTTTTCACAATGAAAGAATAGATCTGCTGACAAAGGCATTTCCAGGGCATCAAAATAAACTGTATTTTCTGCGAAGGCCAGGGCTCTTCCAGGGCTCCTTTGCCTCTGCAGGCAGCCCAGCCAAGAATGGCCACCCGGACCAGCCGTCCCCAGGAGACTCGGGCCTGGCTCCTGAGCCCAATTGGGGGTTATCCCATCTGTCACCCACACGGAGCAGGCCCGTGCACAGTGTATCTCAGGTCACTTCTGTCCCTCCTGGGTCCTGGTCCCTCTGCTCATCCCCTGCTTGCCTGGACACTGCTCTCCAGCTGCCAGCCAGCACAGGAGCATCTGACCTGCCTTGCCAGAGCCCGTCTGCTCCTGGTCCTCTTCATTACGGCATTCCTGAGCCTTGGTCTGGTTTTACTTTGCTTTTTTTTATCCTGATGTATTCCTCCAATTCCCTTTTCTGGCTCTGACTTTGCTTTTTGGTGAGTGCAGCTGCCTCTGCCCCGGGTCCCACTGTGGCAGGGGCAGCGTGCAGCAGCCCAGGCTACAGCCATGGTCCCAGCCTGCCTCCTCCTCCTCCATGGGGCTTTGCCACGGAGACCCCCTCACTAGGCTGTCCCAGGTAGGCTTGTTTGAACTGTCTTTTGTCCAGGGAATGTCCCAGGTCCCAGCATTGCTGGGTTTTGCCGATGTTGTCTTTGGCAGCACTTCCTAGGATGGCGAAGATCATGCTGCCCAGATAATCCTTCTGTTTAAGCTTCTTATCTGAAAGCAGCTCTTTGGAAATGATAAGCAGAATTAGCCCTCGACCTGCCTCTTCTGTGCACTGCAGGCAGAGTTCCCAGCTGGGATAACCCCGCACATCAACGTGTCTTCATCGCTGTGCTGTATCCAGGTGCTGCGTGTGCCCCTCTCCGTGCACAAGGCCGGGGCAGGACCATGCCACCACGTCCACGCTCAGCTCCCGGCCCCCGTTCTCCTGGAGAGCCCCCACCCGCAGCCCTTCCTCTCCCTCTTCCCCATCTCTGCTCCAGGGGCTGCCCCACTGCAGCTCCAGCATCACCAGCCCTGCCCTTCCCACCACCGTAGCGCTCCCAAAATTTAGGGACTGTTTTCCCGCGGGCTGCGGGCTCCTGCGCACGGTGATGCTGCCAAGGCCGATCGCAGCCGGCTCCCGCGGGCAGAGGGGAGGGCAGGCAGCTGCCTGTCAGGCAGGCTCCTAGTGCCGAGCTCTCTTTTTCATTTCCCCTTTTGAAAAAAATATGCATTAATTTGTCTTTCCTATCAATCGATTTTCCAGTTAAAACTGCTCTCTGCCTGCCCTTGATTCCCACCCCACAGGAAAATAAGCCCTATAAAAGAAATGGATACCCCGTTGCTTAAGAGACTAAAATTTACTGAAGACTTATGCACTCCAGTCCCCAAAGGGGGTGAGAGGAAATGATTTGTTCAATTAATTATAAATGTTTTAATTTAAATGGCTAATGTAGAAGATAGATATAAAACAGCAAACTACTGAAGTGTTTTATGGGTCCTTAAAGACCACTAAATGCTTGTTCTGATTCTGCTAAGATCACTCAAATGGCTTTTCCTCTTGCATTCAGGGTAGGGTGCAGTGGGAGGTGAGGGGGAGAGGTTTCCTCTTGTATTTTACATACCTCCAGGCAAGTTGTGATAAATGTTTAGCAATTCATTTCTTTGGAGCTGGAATTTGCCTTTGAAAAACAGAAACATTGCCCGTGCTGCAGAGAGGTGAAAAGAAAAAACGAAGAACAAATCTTCTGGGTCAAGGTCGCCTCTTGCTGTCGGGTTGCTCCTACACCTTCTGCATCCCTGGCATCCTCCTTGATATCTCCGCCAGCTCCCATTGCACGGGACAACGCTGCCTTTAATTCCTCAGTGACAGATATTTCACATACATTTGTCTGCGGTTCCCCGGCTGGAGTAAGGCAGCAAAGCCCTTCGTGTGGCGGCGTTAATGAGCAGATTTACACCGGAGTGTCCCGCCCTGCCCTTTATCTCATCAAAAACATCCACTTCAGAAATGCAGAATTATGAGACTTATTGTAGAAAGAAATATTGTGTGCAAAGGAGGGATCCCCGAATGGAAGGTTCCTGAGCGAATGAGAGGGAGAAGGAGCCTGCGTGTCTGTGTGTCTGTGTGTGGCTTGGAGCAGAACAGACTTCCCAAGCCAGATCTCACTGCCACCAAGCTTTTCGTCCTGGCTCCTGCTCCCATCCCTTCTTTTCTCCTTCTTTTTGCAACTTCTTGCAGTTCAAACTCACTGTTCGCTATTGCATTCCTCTGTCTTTATTTTTCCTCCAAGTACGATGTCCCTGTACATTGCCGGTGCTGCCGCTCATTCCTCTCCATGGTTCTTATTTTGTTGCTGAAAAGGAGCAGACAGAGACTGGGGCAGGGGTGTAAATTGGCCACTTAATAAATACATCGTCTCCATTCCTTTTTCCTATTCTGTCCTGCCCTGAAAAGCATTCTCCTGGAGTTCTCAGTTTGTTGACCCCTAAAGCTCCAGAGCTGTTACCTAAACTAAATGCCTTTTCTTTTCATGCTTCAGCAAAATCTCTCTTGCTTCCAGCACAACCCGTCTCCTCCTGGGCCACACAGAAACAATCACAGCTGCAAAAGTCTTCCATAGTCATAATTATACTTCCTCGCAATGCACCGGCAGGCTGTGCTCTGGAAAGGTAGATGGGTTTGGGTGGCATTGAGAAATCCCCGCTGAGGCTCAGCCCGAAGGAGCGGCTGCGGCCGCCCCATCTGTCCAGGCACCCACCGCTGCCGGGACGCCCAGCGTGTGCCGGGCTCCGGGCGCGTGGAGCCGTGGGAAGCCGTGAATCCTGCCCCGCGTGTTTCCCATGGCAATATTTGGTGTAGTAATAGCTACAGCGCTGCTCGGAATAACATCAACCCCTGCGGCGGGACCCGCGCTTCCCGGCTGGGAGCTGCTGCCCGTGCAGGGGCTCTGTCGTACGCCGCTCCTTTCCCATGGTGCCTAAATTTTCTTACTTGTTGCCCGGGAATTTGCACTGTTTAGCAGAGAGCCCGCGCAGGCTGGCAGAGCGCAGGGCTGAGATCTGTTCATACTGAACACTTCAAAGCGTTTGAAGCTCCCCTGCACCTCGGTCTTCAAAGTACCTAAAGGTGCGTGGCCAAGTTTCAGCACCGTGGCCTCCCTGGGAGCTGAGTCTATGAGGTGGGGAGAGCAGCGAGGACAGAGCTTTGTCTGCTCGTTTGCTGCCTCTCCTGGTCCCTCACAGCCTACGCCTGCAGAGGGATGTGCTCTGAGCAAGCCTCAAATCCTTCCTGCCACCCGCATTTTGAAATTCTGCACCTATTATTAAGGATTTAAGCGGGTTGTATCCAGGGAAATGCACGTAGAGAGCTCTGTGCTGGGAAAAGCGACTTGTCCTTGAACAGAAACTGCGGCCACGCCGGGCTCGCCGTGCCCTGGTGCGTCGGGGCTGGAAGTGGTGAGAAGCAGCAGGAGAGCAAAGGGAAATCGTGTAGTTATGTTTTATTGAGTAAAATGCAAATGTGTTAAGAAGAAAATGGGATTTGAAAAATTATTGCTTTGGAGATTATTAAAATGGAAATATTTGTGACGGTGCGGAAATTGGTCTGTAAAAGTGATGCTCCCTTGAACCTCGGTGTCTTTGTGTGTGAGGTACTGATCTTAGGTTTATGTGTGCGTGCGTAAGTGTATTCACTCTTATATAAGTAAATGTTTGGGGCTTATCCCTCAAAAGCACCTGAAACCCTATTGATATGAAACAAATTATTTTCTTACTCTCAATTATTGCTGGGAGCAATAAGAGCAGAAACCTTTGGGGAGGCCCCAGGAGACTCCTGTTAGATGCTCCGTGAGGCTGACGGCTCTGATCCAAAAACATCCCTGAGGAGTCCTTGCTCTTGGACTGCAAACTCCTCCTCGGCTGATGTGAGCCAGCTTTGCTGAGCTTGAAGCGAGTCCTTGCAAAGCAATTTGGATCTTGTGATTGTAGAGGGCTTTGTTTATTTTTCTTAGTTTTTATTAACCTTTCCCCAAGAGGAGAACACCAGGCCCGCGGGTTTCAAAGTGGGTTTCTCATTGGCAGGGCCATCAGGGGTTTATTTTAATTGGTGTGGCAGTGCCCAGCTGGCTCCATCGGCCAGACCCCAAAACGTGCCGGGGGGAGGTTGAGGGAAGCGGCTCCAGCGAGCCCTGCGCCGCGACGCCGTGCAGGAGAGGTTTGCTGGGCAGCTCTAAACACAGCACCGGCCCAGGAGCAGGAGGGAGAGCAGAGCCCGCGCAGGTAATTGGGGACGCAGGGGACACGCGCGTGCCAGCCATCTGGAGGGGCCAGCAGCAGCGCGCGGGGCTCGGCAGCAAACGCCGCGTCGGTAAGTCGGGTCGTGTGAGCCTTCGCCTTGCGGAAGGGGATGAGGTGGTTTGGAAATAAGCTGCCGCCGCCGTGCCTTTGCACTCGGGAGTGCGAGCGGAGGATGGCACAGGCAGGTGCTGCAGCCGGGAGAGCTGCGGGTGCGGCGTGGGAGCGATGCGGTGCTGGGACTGCCGGGGAACCGCTGCGTCGCTCTCCCCAAGTGCAGGCGGGGAGGGTCGGGAGCAGGAGCGTGCGGCTGTGGCGAAGAGGGGTGAGCTGTAACCTGTCTTGTTAGAAAGCAGAAAGTCTCTCACAAATGGATTTCCAATTTCCCATCTACCTGCTTAGCTGAGACAGATTTCTTGCTTTATAATTACTTTTTGAGTACCTACAGGATCTGGTATCCAAGCAACTTGATGCCTCTTAAATCCTCTTGCAAATCTGTTTTTTCTGTTGATTTTTAGGTGTTGGAGAAACATCAGCCAAACTCTTAAGGCAGAGGCTGCTTTCTTCATGGCTATTTCTCTTCCCCAAAGCGTGCTGGATAGACACGATGCCGTGTCAGCAGTTCGGGGGTTCGGGTACGAGGTGCAGCAGCTCCCGCGGCTGCTGCCTGCCAAACCCGGCAGGGCTCCGGCGCCTTGCACAGCCGCTGCGGGTCTGCGTGGCAGCTCTCGGTCTTGTTTCCAATAAGACACTGGCCAAAGCCAGCTCCTGTTAGCAATGCATCTTGTCTCCCCAACAGCACCCCGAGGCAGCAATGTCTTCCCAGGGCTTAAATCTGTCCCTGCTCCACGAGCCATTTGGGCACACACTCAAGGCCTCTTGATTTCAGGGGCGTTTGTGCCCATCTGGGCAGGTTGTAGATGCTTTTATTAAAGCAGAGCCACAGTTAATCACGCCGGAGAGCTCTCTGTGGACCATCCGTCGCAGGAGCGGGGCTGAAGGTCACCCAGGCACGTCTCCCAGCCGCCGCAGGGCTGCACAGGGACTGAGCCGTGACCTTCCCCTCCTTCCCTTTATTTACATTTTCATGAACAAGCAAAGGAGGGCAAGGGGAGGGAGGGAAGGAAGGATAGCATCCGCAGCTGTTTACAGGCCCCAGCAATCTCTTCATTACTGTGCAAAGAGCACGGGCAAGTCAGTGCACCCCGCAAAAGGTTACGCATCGATACACGCTCCAAGGCTTTGACCTCTGTTGGGTGAAGTGTAATTTAATTAACTTTTCCTTGACTGTTCAAATGCTGGTATAATTTGGAAATCTGCATGTGGGTCGCATCACGGGTGCTGCTCGGTGGCCTGACCCCCTGCCTGCTCTCTCTCCCTCTCCCCGGCAGGCTGGGTATCCTTCAGCACAGAGCGCTTGGGCTTAAAGCTATCGCTTGTGGTCATGGTGGCAACAATTAGGCCATCAATCAATAAACTAATTCTCCCATTTACACTCATTAGGGACTGCGGATCTAAGCATCTGCTTTTGCTAATGAGTTTAAAAGTTGGCTAAATATGGCAGACCTGCTCTCGGGGAGAAGGAAGCAACAGGTTCGATGCGGAATTGGACTCTGGTGAACACGACATCAATTTTAATTAGCAAGCTTCTACAGTTTCCCAACTAAACCAAAATAAACGGGGAGAGGGAGGGTGCTGCCAGGGCACTGCTGCAGGCTGCAGCCCAGCCCCTCTCCTGGGCCTCGGGGCTTGTTTTGGGAGCCCAGCATCCCAGCCCCTTGCCGGGGTTGGGGGTCCCAGGCGGTTCTGCCCGTGCGAGCGAGCCCCATGGGTGCCCTCCCAGCACCAGCCGTCTACGGCCCGGCTCGTGCTCAGCTCTCCCTCGGATGTGGCTCCACTGCAGCACTTCTCGGCTGTCACATGTATCGTTTAATCTGGCGAGGAGTCATTTATTTACACCTCCAGGCCTAACACACTGGCTACCATGGGGATGCTGAAGTTTGAAAAGCCCTATCATAGATCTGTTGTAGCTTAGAGGGAAGGGAAAAAGCTTTTCCTCTACCTGCCTCTAAATGACTATAAATGTTTTTTTTCGGAGCTCACGACTCACAGGGGGCCAGCAATTGATGAGCTGATGTTTGACCTGATTGATGGAGACCTCCATCACCTGCCACTCCCCGAGCCCGGAGCACCGTGCAGCACGGTTTGGAGGGGGAGCAGCAGCCTCCTCCCTCGCTGCGGTCGTGGCTGTTGGCAGAGCCCAGAAACCGCCCCGCGATCCCGCGCAGGAGGTGCCCGGGTACCAACCACCCAACGCGCATCCTCACAGCACCGTCGCTCACTGCCACGCGTGGGGTGAGGGCTGGAGGAAGGCTGTCCCAACTCCGGCCCTGCACCCAACCAGTGCCCCGCGGGTAGTGCCGCTGCCTCGTGACAGCAGCTTTTTAAGAGAGGGGGGAGAAAAAACTAAAAAAAGAGAAGCACGGTGCCATATATCTAAATCTTTTCACTGATGACTTATATTCCTAACTTTGACAAGTCCTTATATAACTGAAATTAAGCTCCAGCTGTATTAAATCTTCAGCGAGTTAGGCCTGCAGTGCCCGTATTCCTGTGAAGACGAGTGAAAGCCCCACATGCACCCAAAGTGTGAGCACCCCAGGGCCCCGCCGCTTGCCGGCAGAGCCAGCGCCGGCTTCGCAGCGAGCTGGGGCGGCCGCCACAGAGCCGTGCCTGCCAGCCTGGCCAGGCTGCGATTTTTCAGGTCAGCTCTGCTCAGAAGGGGGTGAAAAGCAAAGCTGAAATTTCTTCTGCAGCACAATGCCTAAAATGCCTCGAAACCGGAGCGGCCGTGCTCGTTTTGTACGTGTTTTGTAAGTCTTGCTTACTGCTGAAATGCCCCTGGGCAGCACAGCTGGAGTTTCACCAATGCATATTGCAAAACGCTTTCTGGTGTTCCTGAAGAGCATTTTGGGGTGAGAGGAAGCTGACCGCCTCCCCGCAGCAGCAGGAGAGCCCCGGTGCTCTGCCCTGTTAGCTCAGCGCCGGGCGGCCGAGCGGCACCTGGTCCTGCTGCAGCCAGGGGCCCGATCCTGGACCGCATGGATGCGTTCAGAGTCTAAACAGAGTCTTATTTGCCTAAATCAATATTCTTTTTTTTTCTAGGCAGGCTCACAGAATCCGTAATGAAAGGGAAGACATCGTTTGGGAAAGCAATTATGCAAAGACAAATGTATTTTTAAGAAAATGCAGAACGCTTTGAGCAGCAAGCCTGGCAAGTCAGAGGTTTGTAGCCGTGCATCTCTCTAAGGTCCGATGGGGCGAGTTGCTCCGTGTCCTGCCTGGGTGCCACCAAAACCCTGTGCCGCGCTGCGCTGCGGAGTGTTAACCCTGGCCATGTTCTCCGGGGTGTCGCCGGGCAGGGGATGAAACGCTCTGCACCTGGCAGAGCCCAACCGTCCTCCTCTCAAAGCAGCACCGTTATTTTCCTGATAGATCTATTTCTAGAATACCAGACATCACGTTTTTCAGGAATTTCGTGTTTCTCAGTGCAGGTTAAAACAGCAGATAAAAGGAACCATTTGAAGAGCCCTTTCTCCTTTTCTTGTGCGCTCTTCAGTGAGTCAAACGGAGGCATTACCAGGTGTCAGGGATGTTTTAAGGCATGGCCTTCTCTGGGTAAAAGCAAAGTCCAGACACAGGATTTGGCTTTCAGTGAAGTTTTCTCTTCCGGAGCCGTTACTCCGGGCTGCCCCAGCGTGTCCCCGCATCCCTGCCGTGTCTTACACCCGCTCGCAGCCGTCTGATCGGGACAAAGTTATGGACAGTCCAGTTCTGAGGGCATTTTTATTTTAGCTCCTCAGAGGAAGTTCTGATGAGTTTAAAAAGGAGAAAAATCAATCTTATTTTATAAGGTGATTTTTTTTCAGTCCCTACAGAAATCTACAGATCCAGAAAGGTCTTTGCATGACTGAGGATTGTTGTTGCACACACAGCGTGCCCTTTGGTGGCTGCGCCGTGCCAGATGTGCACAGCTGGTGGGTATAGCAGGGTGTGGGGATCTGCTTTAATGGCTTAGAAAGGTCAGGTTTGGTGGGTTCCTGGGGCTTTCCAGACAGGGACCCTCAAAGAGCATCCTTGAAAGGGTGAAAAACCGAGAACTGGCTTAGGGAGGCTGGAATAGGGGAAAACCTCTTTCTCTGAAATAGAAAAAATAGGGGAAAACCTCTTTCTCCAGTGGCTACGGAGCAGGGGAGAGTTTGGCAGCATTTTGTGCGGAGGGAGGTGACCCAGAGGCTGCTCAGCGGCTGCCTGGGGGGACCCAGTGAGATGCTGCATCGAGCCTCCGTCAACTGCCGGAGCATGGACGTGCACGAAGGTATGTCTGCCCCAGCCGGGGTGCTCGCCAAGGACTGGGCTTTGGGGGCTGCTGGTCGGCGAAGCCGCTCTCGAGTCCTGGCCAGGGGAGGTGAATCAGCAGCGGTCAGAGCTGGGGAGCGACAGCCTGGCCCTGCAGTGGGCTGGAGGAAGGCTGAGCGCTGGGTAGAGCTGCTGCAAGCTTTCGTAGCCGACGCTCTTGATGCTCTTTTTAATACATATATTAAAAGGGTGATAATAAGCAAATCCGTCAGTTATGCAAATGAGTGGCAATTGCATCTTGAAGAGCATCCCACAGTTTAATTACATCATAATTGCAATGTAACACTTTAATTACCATATGCATCACAAAATCATGAGCACTGTTTCTAATCTCTTCACTAATATTTCAAATCAAACAGATTGCACAGGGCCCGGTATTGCGCTGCAATACTGCAAACAAAAATACTGAATATATCGTAATGCAGCAGCGATACAGAGGTCTGGAGGTCGGGAAGCTGTTCTCAGCATCCTCGCACGGCCGTGCTATTAGCAGATGGCTGGATGAGTGTCCTTGGCTGGCATCTCAAACCACATCCAGCCGTCGGGGATTTGCAGGAGACGGCACTGCGGCTGCACGCGTCGGCGCGTGCCTGCGGCTGCCGGCCGGGCTGCGAGCTGAGCAAGGCACGCGCTGCCAAAGGAGCAAGGGCAAACCTGAGCACCAGCGTTAGCTGTCGTGCTCCGTGGTGGTGGGCGAGAGGGGCAAGGTGGTCACCGGTCACTGCTTAGGGAAGCAAAATTTTCTCAGAAATGTTGCAAAATGTTTGTTTGAGCTGGTGGAGTCATTTCGCTGGGCTGGTCCTGGACCCGCTCGCTCTCCATCCCTCCTGGGCTGGGGACGCCCACAGGTGAGGCGGCTGCTGGGGTAAAGGGGTGGAGATTTGTAAATGGCTGTTTTGGAAGAAGCAGTTTGATGAAAACGCTGCTCTTGATCCTCCCTTCCCCTTCCAGCCCAGGAAAATGAATTTCACGTTCTCCTTCTCACCCCAGAGGGAAATAATAACGCTTTCTGGAGCACAGCTTTAGCTGGAGACCTGTGAATTTGATTTAAACCAGTTTATTTTGTAAATTTTCCCAGTTTGCATGCTTTATTTTTCCTCCCATCCAGCTTCTTTCTTTCCCCCGTAAAGGGACATCTAATAAGTGACTTAAGAAAAAATAACAGATGGGCTTAACAACGGCCTAAAATTCATGACTGGGGACTCAGAGAGGAATGCTGTCAAGCAGCAATGTGTGCGATGGAGTGATGGATCGGGAGAGAAGCGTGCTGGGGAGGTGAGAGCACTCCCGTCTCTGCAGCAGTGCCTGTGCCGCTGCCGGCACGGAGCCAGCTGTGCCGGGAAGGGGCGCGGGGCTCTCGGCAGCTCCCCGTGCCCGGCTCTCCCACTCCCCGAGGCGCAGCGGGGTCGGCTGGCACACCGAGCAGGGCCAGGGCTTGCCCAGCCCTTCGCACCACCGGTGCTTTTGCTGCAGGTTGCAGATTGCTGGTTTGCTTTGCCGTGAGCTGGCAGTGATTTAAAATCATCCTGTGCTAATCCATATAAATTCTTTTAATCGTGGATTTAATCTTTTAAGCACGCGGTAATTAAATTACATGCCAGTCAGAGGCACATCAACGTAACGTGTGAGGTTTGCAGCCCCGTGGGCAGCGGGGGAGAGCTTCAGGACAGCCAGCCCTGTGGCCGGGATGTTCCATCGCTTGCTTCCTCCACTGTTTCCTTGTCGTTACTTTTTCCCCTTCTCTTTTTCCCAGCCCCTCAGAGATCCTGGGAAGGGATGTGCTTCTAGAAAGTCAAAGGTGGGTATCACCTCAGCAGAGCAGGCTGAGGAACATCCCAGGAGAAGATGTTTCCTCCTGAGCCCCTCTAACCTGTCCCCAAACCCTCCCTAGATCCCTCGGGAGCCACGTTGCTCCGACAGCATCCCCCCGGCCGGAGCACGGGCTGGCTGAGCCCCGGCAGTGGAGGCACAGCTCCCGCTCTCTGTGTTTCGGGATGCCAGGAGAAGGAAGAGAGGAAACAGGGGAGGAGAAGATAAAGCCCCAGCAGGAGCTAATGGCTGGGACAGGGCCTGGAGCACTCCTCTGTGTGCTGGGGTACCCTCGGAGAGCAGGAGGAGACCTGGACGAGAGAGCTCCTGAGCTCCCTGTACAACTTGTGCTCATCTATTCTTCTCCTTCGCTCCACTGCCGTTGTCCTCGCTCACCCAGCGGGGCAGTGTGGGACGCTTTGATGGGCTGGTGTTAATGGAGGAAAATACCATAACTTAAGAAGCACATTAACTGATTAAACTTTGTGGTGGGAAGGGGAAAGTGGAGATGAACTGCTAGGTACAGAGATGACTGGCTTTGGGAATGTGACAATTACTGTACTTAGTATTTTTTTAACATTAAGAGCCAAATAGGAGCATATATTTAATTCATTAAAACAGTATGAAGTAGCTCCCTCCATCCCAACGCAGTTAATCGGTACTCTATAGAGAAGTATCAGGAAATAAGTGTCTCCTAATGAAAGGGTCCCTGTAAGGTCAGCCTGCTGCTTGTTAGCTAATCGGAGACTTATTTGTTTTGCAAATTGCTCTCCCATTTTGAACCACTGTGCAGTAATTTCCATGGCAGGGAAGCAGGAGAGAGTTCACGGGGCTGTTTTTGAAGCCCTCAATCTGTCATTGGGAGGAGGATAAAAATAGCCTGGGAAAGAGAAGGAGCAGGCTGCTGGGTTTGTGCCAGGCAATCCAGCCCCGTCTTCTGCAGCCGGGGACGTCGGGAGCGAGGGGCGGCCGGAGGGCTGTCGTGGGCAGTGGCACCATCCCACACGTGCTGGGGGACCGGGGAACGTATGTGACACTGGTAACCCCTCGTCTTGCTTGGCCGGGCGCTGGGCACCGCTCTCCTGCCCTGCCAAAGGGCAGCTCTGCCATCAGCCTCCCAAGGGGTGGCTGCCAGGGGGTCGTGTGGTCCATGGGGGTCCTGCTGCCACTGCTCGTGTCCTCTGCCCAAACACACGCGTCATTAGATGCACAGAAATAGGATATCTGTGCGCAGAAATGCATTACCTGGGACCGCGGTGTGCCTGGTAGGTCTGCAGAAGCGGCTCCGTGGGAGCAGGGGTTGTTCAGGGCAGGGATGCAGAGCACAGCCCTGCAGGACAGCAGGCTACAGACCAGCAACTGTGAGAAATTTTGGACAAGAGGGCGAGCTGCATCAGCACCCCTTCTGCACCCGGAGAGCCTGAGGCGATTGCAAAACCTGAATTAGCTATTTTAAACCCTTTTCCTTCTCTCCCCGAGGCAGCTGGAGGTCTGGCTGCTCTCCTGAAGCATGACAGGTCCATTGTACCTGGGGGTTCATTTTTATCTCTGCAAGCTCACCTATAGAGGAGGCATCTCCCACCACGTGAGCATGGGTGAAGACCCTTCTCCCTTGCTCGATTCAGTTATTTCTTTTATAGATGGGAGATGGGAACAAGCTGGTTGACAAGGTGTCCCTTTGCATCGCGGTCCAGAGCTGTCCTCTGGGACACGCAGGGCGCAGCGGCAGCTCCTTGCTTTCCCCCTCCTCGCCCTCCTGCCGCCCCGCAGCCCCCGGGGCACAGCCCAGCACCCGAGGGGGTGAGGAAGGGCCTGGGCTTTGCTTTTGGGAAACTGGGAAGAAAACCCACTTTTTTATTTTAAGTAAAAAAGCAGAGTGATGTGTAAATTGGGCCTGTCGTCCTTTCCTTATCAATTTGTCAGCTCGGGTTCAGCAGCCCTCCCCTGTCCAGGCTGCGGGTGATTGAGAGCCCGACGGCCGTCGCTGCTGATTTTGCTCAGATATTTAGAAATCAGGAGCAAGAGCAAAATGCAGAAGCTCCCTGTGCTCACGCCAGGGCTGCCTGTGGCCGTGCTGGGCGGCTGCCCCGGCTCTCCGGCGGCCACCCTGGGGCACAGCTCTTTGACCATGAGCTTTTGGCAGTGGTTTTCCCCCAGTTTCAAAGCAGGATGACTGGGAGCACTGGGAGCAAACCCCAGCTGTCCTGACTGCTCTGCTCTTTCTGCTTGGCAGTTGCTTGCACATAAAGCAATGCAGTGATTAGGTGTGAGAAAGAACCTTTATTTCCCAATATCATAGGAAAAAAATGGCCTTTATTTTAATTTCACCCTAAAGTAATAAAGTCTACAGTGTAAAGAAAGCATTACACTGAAGCAGATGTTTTTTCCCAAAATGTCATGGAAATGGAGGAATTGCAGCAACTGTATTTGTGTGCAAAAAAAGAGGAGAAAGTAGATTGTATTTAAAAGGTTATATTGATTGCAGTCAGGCATGAACCTGCAGCGAGGAGCCCTGTGCAATTCCCCACCCCGCGCTGTGCAGATGGGGGAGCGGGCTGCTCTCCTCTCCACGGGGCCGTTTTGCTTCAGCATCTCCCCAGGACGCTGAAGCATCCCCGGTGCAACACGCCATAAATCCTTAACTGCGAGAGGCGAGCGAGAGGACTGAGCACGTGTGGTCCCCGGTGCCCGGGAGAGAGCAGCCCTGGCTCCTGAAGCACAAGGCTTCATCCGTCAGCATGTGAGTTGCCGGCAAGCTTGGGGTCAGTGTTGAGAAGTTCCCTGGGAGTAAAGTAAGGAGTGAACTTCTATTGGACTTTTATTTCTCTGCAAGAGCCCTCAGGGCTGCTTCTGCATTTGACATCTGGGAAGAGCTCCTGGATCCTTCAAGATAATGAAGCTGATTTCCTGCAGCTGTATTGATATGAAGAACGTGCTAGGAAAGAGCCTGGGAATAACAATGCCTCTCCCAGCCAATTAATAACACATGGCTGGCTGCCCATGACCCTGGCTACAGCTACGGTGGGCTGGGCTGCCTGCTGTGTGGGAGACCAGAGGTGGGATCCTGCTCCACCTGAAGTGGTGGGAGGTTGGCAGAGAGCAGGAGGTTTGTCCTTCTCCCTGGCACTGGTTGTTTCAGTGATGAGATCCTTGCAGTGACAGGAGTTCGGACAGAGCTGTGGGAGAGGGAGGGCAGGCTGCCCAGAGCCGGGCTGGGGGAGAGGTGAGGGCCTGGCGTGGTGGGGGAGCAGGTCGACCCCGGCGGGGTCCCTCCAGCCCAGCCCTGGGGCTGTTTGGGGGCTGCAGTCCTGGCTTGGCTCTGCTCCTGAGGCCATGGGGAGCTGGATGTGTTCAGAGCCTCCTCTTGCAGACCTGCCCAGTGCTCTCTGGTGAGCTCTTCCAGCATCTCCAGAAACCTTGGGTTTGGTTAATTCCTGGAGCAGTTTGTAAGAACTGGAGACAGCCAAGACAGAGACGAGTGGCAAAGGCAGCCTGGAAGCATCAGCGATGCCTGTCTGCTGCACAAGGAAAGTTGTCTTGTAGCAGATGGGAGCTGTGAGCATCACCAGGTGAGTTTGGTGTCTCCTTGGTTGCTCCTCAAACATTCTTGGTCCCTGGGATAGCTCTGCTGATTTGGCTTCACATTAGTACAGGCGGATCCAGTTACCTCCTTCAAGCACTTGCTGAACTTGCGTTACACTGTCTGGCCTGGGCATCAGCCTTTGCCGTGGGGGCTGAATGGATGCAGGCTCTTGGGGAGTCTTTTTTTCCTGCCACCAAGGCAGCTCTGCTTTCTTCTCATGGATGGTGCTAGTAGCAAATTCCATCTTCTTCTAGGGCAGCAGAGCACAAGCCCTGAGTGACTGCTTGCCATCGTAACTCATGGGATCTCGTTTTTCTCATGAGGACTAGAGTTTGGGGCAAAGTTGCCTAAGCAGAAAACAAGACTCAGAGTCTCTCTCATGAGAACACGGGGGGATTTTTAAATCCCAATGACCAAAGTTTCCTCCTAGAGCCCCGTTTCCCCTCTTCCCTAGGGCACAACCTCTGTTTGGCATCAACAGACATGCATGAACAGTCCCTCCGCTGCCCGCCATCATCTGAGCTGCGGCGTTTCCCACATCAAGCGTGAACCAAGGCTGACCTTCCTCTGCGTGCAAGAAGCGGCGGAGCTGTACGTGTATGTATATACATACATAAGTGGCTCCACGAGGCGGTCTCTGAGTTTGAAAGTCATCTTTGCAGGGTCATGCCCTGCAGCGTGGGGCCAGGAGCAGCTCCATCCCTTGCTCGGCATGGCCGGCTGGTTCCCCGCGCTGCCCGCACGGTGCTGGGGCTCCAGGCTTCAATTGCAGGAGGAGGAAACGCTTCGCCTTGATCAGGAAGGATAAGAATAGCGAGCGGCAGGCGGCGGACGGTGGGGTGCAGATGAAAGGCGGCTGGCTCTTATTCTTCCCACGCCCAGAGCGATCTGCCCCTTCTTTTTTCAAGCCATAATTGCATGCCACGCCGCAGATGAGTGTCGCACTCCACCAAAGCCGGAGCACCGCGAGGCCAGGACTCCAAGCTCTCCGTCAATGAGCGGGGAGGCAGGGAGGATGCTTTTGATCCCGCTCTTCTTCCTCTGACGTGCTGAAGAATTATTAGGCTCTGAGGAAGGTATTTCTCTGGCTCGAGCTTTCCCTTGCTTTGCAAAGGGGACCAACTGCTGCTCTGCCATTTCGAGAGGGCAGAGCGGCCCACAGTGCCGGGCTGTGCCGGTGGCCTGCGTGGCACCAGCCGATCCCTCAGAAGATGCTCGCTGGGCCCCGGGCCAAGTTCAGCCCCAAACCCAACATCCCTGAGCCCCTTGCCCAGCCATGGTGATGGTGGACGCTTGCCTGGCCCTTCCTGACAGCGGTCCCTGGCTTTTGGTGGCTTCCGCTCTTAGATGTTGTGCTGGAGACAGCCTCGTCTGGGGCACTGGAGCCCGGTGAGACGATGTGCCAACTCAGCACTGAGAATTCCAAAACCAGCAGCTGCGGTGGGGCATCGTGGCCTCCCACTTTCCTGTGTTTTTTCAGGTGCTTCCTCTGGCTTTGCTTTAATTTAACACACGCACAGAGAGTGTAAGGAGGCTCAAACTTCCATCTCCAACAGCTGAAATCCAATAATTACCCAGCATAACCCACCTGGAGAACCATTCTCGGCTGGTCAGCAAATTGTGAAGAAATTCACTATATCCTTTAGAGCAAGAAATTATCCTGGAGTGTAAGTTATGACCCTGGCAGCCCTACAGGTACAAAAAATAAAATGAAAATGGTGGGTGAGACTGGAGATTTAAATGATGCACTAGAAGACTCTGAGCAGGTGACACCTCGATCTGAAATAACTTTAGCTGGGAGTTTTCTTTTTGGATGAAGGGGATGTGGCAGCAGTGTTGGAAGGAGGTGAAAGGGAAAACCCTGACACTGGTGGTAACAACAAATGCGGTTGGAGGTAAAAGAACAGCGGGGAAGCCTGTGTTGCCTCAGGAGGCTGCTTGCAGGAGGTGATGCCCTGCAGCTCCATCCCCTTTGGCAGCAGGCTGGGGGCTCCCAGGGGGCTGGGGCTGGTGCTGATCACCTCCGTGTCATCCCTGCGCTCAGGTCCAGCTCATCGAGGGTTAGCGAGGTGCTAGGTGCTGCTCGAGGGAGATGCCAGGAGAGCCTGGGTCCTGAGAACAGGTCCAGTGGGTGATGGCAGGGACCATCTTCCCCTCAAAAGCACCCTGCATCCCCCAAACCTCACCTGCTCGCTTGGTTTGCCACGCCAGCCTGCCCCTGCCTCTCTGGGGACGGCGGCAGCGTGCGTGGGGAGCACCGTGCAGCCGTCCCCGCTCAGCCAGGCGCAGGCAGCTGCAGCTCCCAGCGCACGGGCAGGCTGATGGAGTGACTGAATCTCCAGCTCATTAAGTGTCCCGTGCATTTGTTGCACGTCCCAGACCGGCACCTAATGAATGCCGTGGAGCCCTCCGGCTTAACGAAGAGGCGATGAGACATGGTGGGATCCCTGGAGGGATGCCAGGAGGATGTGCTGAGGCACGCGACAGTCGCGGGAGAGCACGGGAGCCCAGGAGCATCGCCTCAACTCAACTCTCCCAGGCCAGGAATTTCACTGCTGAAGTCCTCTGATGCGCAGCTCCTCCCTGTGTTGGCGTGATGCAGTTTAGCTGAGCACAACATCATCCCTACAGCTGGTTGGTATTTTTTAGGGACTATTTTGTTCTATTTTTAGGAAATGCCAATATGGATTGGGAACTTTTTTTGGGTCTGGGAGGGAAAAGGTCAGCTTGAACAAATTTCTCAACCTGAACTGATAAAAGAGAGGGGCAAAACAGTTTGCTAGCTGTTTTCCAGACAGACCCACTCCAGCTTCATATGGCAGCTAATTAAAGCGCTGACATTTTAAGATACGATGATGCGAAATCTCTTGCTTTGAGCCAAGTCTGGGCCCTTTTCAGAGTTCAGTTCACACATTTGCTGCCCGGAGTCCCCAGGAGCAGCACAAGCAAATTACTGGGAGGCGATGGGTTGTTTTTAACCTAGTATTTTTCTTAGGGTGTGAGCAAGATTTTAGCCTTTGGAGGAATGCTGTAATGGCAGACTGCCTGGGCAGAGATCTCCAAAAAAAGCTGGGCTCTGTGATGGAGGTGCCTGTGAGGGTGTTTGAGTTTTGGCTCTGCTACGTGTTACCCTGCTGGGGCAGGGAGAACAGGGGAGGGGGGTCCCAGCCCCATGGGGCAGGGGCAAGCTGGGGCAGGAGAGCAGCCCGTGCCCCAGACACCGCAGCATCACCCCAGTAGCTCTCCCCTGCATGAGCAGAATGACACGAAGTCCAGCCACGCAGTTTTCCAGAGGGCTGGAGGCTTTTGGGGTACCCCTGGGAGGGAGGAGCGGGTGAGCTGTGGCAGTGCCGTGCCGTCTGCCGCCAGCAGCGCAGGGGGAGAGGCAGGCTGCGAGGCCGGGGCTGGCTGGAAGGGAACGAGCTGCAATCAGATGTATTGTGGCTGTTGGAGTGCCTGCACGATGCAGCAGTTAGGAGACAAAGCGCAAAAGTCGGCTCAGCTCAGTGGGGATGCGGGAGGTGATCTGGGGGAAGGAGACGTATTCCCTGTGGGGCCAGAGGAGGCTGGCAGGTGATGGGGAGTCGGTGAAAGGGGAAAGAGCCTGACTGATCCCGGCTGCTGCAAACAGTTTCTAGCTCCAACTCGGTGTTGCGGGTCTGGGGGGGTGAGCATGCCGCCCCCCTAAGAATATCCCCAGGCTTGTTCCCAGGAGGGGCCTCTCCGCACCAGCCCTAGGGATACTGGTGCACCCAGGCGAGGGCGTGAGCGAGATGCAGAGGGGTGGATGGACAAACAGATAAACAGGTCTTGGTAGGCTGACCTGGAGGGAGGGGCTGATGAGGGCACAGGAGAAATAGCTGGTGGGAATGGGGGGGAGCACCCTGCTGAACAGCACGGTCTGGGGGCTGCCACAGGGCTGCCGGTGCTCCCCCTCACTCTGGACACGAAGAGGCTTGTGTGGGCATTGCTGGGGGATGGTGTCCCCCCCCAGAGTGGGTCCAGTGACACCAGTTTGCCCTCGCCCACCAGCAGGCTGTGCCTGGGGAGGCAGAGAGACGTGCCAGCCGCCGGGATGGGAGTGGGGCAGATGGGTCCCACCGGGCTGTGAGGGGCACGTGCAGGGATCGATCCCATGGGTGAGATCTGCAGTGTCGGGGGGAGCTGGCCTGGGGCGTCCCCCCAGCGTAGAGGGATGAAAGCCTCAGCCATCTCGGTGCAGAGGCCCTATTGCTGTCACAGCCCTGAGCTGGCTGGAGGCTACAGCTGCAAACGCTGCCCCGGGGCGAAATGCTGGTGCTAGGATGCAGAGCCTGTCCCTGGCAGATGCCTCTCGAGGCAAACCATCCCATGGCCAGGGATTTCGGGCCAGAGGGATGGCAGGTGGCAGGCAGGATCTGCCTTTTTGGGGTTCCCAAGGCACCGAGTTAGGATATGTTGGGGTATCTTAGCCCCTGCTGCTGCTCTGTCTTTTGTGTGAGCAAACCTGCCCGTCCCCTGCCCTCTCCAGGGTTAATCCTCAGCTGCCTTCCCGTGGTACCTGAAGCCTCTGCCTGGCTGTGGGGATGCAGCCCCCAAGTCCTAACGTCGGGTGTTTCCCTGCTCCGCCACGGACCCCTCTGTCTGCTGGTGGCTGGGAAAGCGCGTGCCCAGTCTGCAGGAGAAAAATCTTCCTTTTCATGAGAAGGGAGCTGGCGGGTTTCTGGTGTCAGCAGGAGAGGGACGGGTCAGCAGCAGTGTTCAGCTTTGAACTCACTTTAAAGCCCCGCTCCTCGTAGCCATCCCTTGTGCAGGGTGGCCGGGTGCACGCTAACCCAGCTGAGCAGGCACCCATGGAGCCCCGCGTGGCACCTGGGCTCCAGGGAGCAGCGAGTGGCCGTGTGGGGTCCAGCCCCCAGCTCCTTATTAAAAAAAAAAAAAAAATATATTGGGAGAAATTATTTTATTAGCTCAGCAAAGCAGTTAAGCACTGTGAGCTCTGCCACGCTGCCATGCTCACCCCCGGGAAGCTGCCCCGCCGCAAGGTTGGTGTGATGCTGAAGGTGAGCTGGCAGCCGCTCCCTGGCAGAGACATTTTCTGCTCCGTCATCCTCAGTTTTCTGCTCTTCTTTGCCAGACTGTTCCAGGGAAGGCGGCCGGCACCGCACGGCGCGTTCTCCCAATGCCATCTAGCGTCTGCTCCGGCGGCCCCAGACAGTTATTTTAAGGTATCAGAACTTATTTATTGTAGAATGATCTTTGAGGGCCAACAGGCTGCTCCAGCTGATTATTAACAGCGATACCTGCAGCACAGATAACTAACTGGTGAGTGCACAGGTTGGGCTTGATTATTTTTTCTATCGCTCCCTTTTCACACTAAAAGCTCACCCCGGCAGGACGGAGCGCGAGGATGCGATGACATGTCCGGGGTGATTAAAGTCTTTCAGCCTTCAGCCACTTGTCTTGTAGCCCTGACATCACCTGAGGCTTAATCACTCAGAAAAGTGCTGTCATGTCCTATTGTCACCGTATTGGGAGCACGACCTCTTTCCCATTTAGCTGCCATTTCAAAATAATATAACTTGCCAGGGGACAGGCATGACTCAGGAGACTGGTAATAGGATATAAAGACTTTGACCTGCGGGTCGCCCATTTGAATGCTGCCAAGGTCAGCAGCAAGGGCAAAGATGTCATTTGCACGATGATCATTTGGCCAAAAGACCCAATACAGACGCAACCGGGACCCTTCACGGCGGTCAGCAGGGGCTGAGGGCTGGGCTGCACTCTGAGAGCATCTCAGGACCCCAGTCCCTCCCCACTGGGGTTTTAGGACTGGGTGACTGCCCACGATCCCCTCCAGCTTATGGTTTTGCCCTCCACGTTCTTCCCTTACCATCATTGCAGGGACATGGTCTGGACAGACTGGGACCACTCTTACTACAGCCCTCACAGGGGCGAAGTGCCACAGCAGCATCTCCCCTCCATGCCCCTCTCATTTGCTTCCCAGTGCAGAGAAAGGTTTTGCAGGACAGGCGTGCCCTGGCACCCTGCTCGCCCTGTCCCCTTCTCTGCTCACCACCATCAGCTGCGATGATTTAGGTCCCTGCTACCCTCGTCCCCATCCTCAGCCACCACTGACCATGCGATTTTTATCTCCTCGGTAGCAAACCATCTCATCGAGTCAGTTTGATTCCATGATTAATTAAGCTTTCCCTAGAAATGAGGTTACTCCCTGCAGTCTCACTTATAAATATTAGCAGATTAATGGGTCCTGGCCATGTTAGATGGCCACTACCAGGCTGGGCTGCGGAGGGTTTGCCTGCTCTCATCCAGACAGTCCTTGAATATGGGCTTGCCCTAGGAGAGCTTCTGAACAGAGCCAGCATATCTGCAAACCACCGTCCTGGCCACGTGAAGGAAACCTGCGCCAGGGGAAGCATTAATATCAGCAGCTCTCAGGGCAGCTCGGGGTTGATGCTGACATGAGGCAGCAAAAGGTCCTTTTAACACCTCTGTGCTGGGGGCCAGTGCTGGCGGGTGCTGTGGGTATAGAATCATAGAATTGTTAAGGTTGGAAAAGACCCTTAAGATCATCAAGTCCAACCGTTAACCCAGCACTGCCAAGGCCACCACTAACCCATGTCCCTAAGCACCACATCTCCCCGGCTTTTAAATCCCCCCAGGGATGGGGACTCAGCCCCTGCCCTGGGCAGCCTGTGCCAGGGCCTGAATGGCAGAGGGCTGCTCTGGGCCGCAGCCCCGCGGTACCCGCAGGTCCAGCCGCAGCAGAACCGCAGCCCCTGCACCGCTGCAGTGTCTGTTCAGCGATGCCGGATCCAGATGCCTTTGCCAGGCAGCACCACTCTCCCCAGATGCTGCAGCCTCCTCCTCATTAGCACACTGCCCTCACCCCCTGCTATGCCAGCAAGGTGATTTAATTGCTGTTGGCCTCGTTAGCAGCGCTGCCTTCTCACCATCCTACCTTTAATTGTAGCCTCCCTCCTTCCCCAGCAGCGCTGCATGAAGTGCTTCAGGTGAGAACCTCCCCAGGGCCCTGGGGGACCTGTTAAAAACAGGGTTTGAAGCCATCTTGCCCCTCTCCCTTCCTGCTGAGTCCCCGGCTGCGGTGCTGGGGCTGCACTGGCTCTTCCCACGTCTGCTGGGAGAGCGGAGGTCAGTCCCATGGCACGTGTCCCTCAGCCACCAGCATCTGCAGGACCTTTCTCCACCCTTTGCTGGCACCCCCTGCCAGAGCTGGAGGCCAAAAAGGTGTGGGAGCCTCCCTAGGAAATCCCTGGGGTTTCTGCAAGACTCCCAAGGCGTCAGCAGCGTGGGGAGGTGGTGATCTCCCATGTGAGCCCCAGGATGGGGGAGTGCAGGTTGCAGCACAGCGAGGAGCCGCGGGCTGGTGGATGGCACCGGGGCTGACCCAGGCACAGAGCAGTTCGGCTGCAACAGTGACGGATGCTCACGCGACTTTCCCCGTGGTTTAGCCAACATCCAGCCTGCTCTGTGTGTTTAATTTTCACTAATCTGTTTGGTTTTTTTAATTATCTGCAAACAAGATGCCACCTTCTTTGCATAACAACGGTGCTGGGTAAAAGGAGCAGCGGGTGGCTGGTCTGTGCACACAGCGCTTCCCTGCCGCTCACCACCCACTCTGTAACTTCATCCAGGACCTATTTTTCTGTATTTATCCAGCATTAATAATGGGATTCCACCCTGCTAACCAGCATCTGCATGCAACAACACCAAAAGCAGAAGCGATTCCTGCTGAGTTAGTGTGTAAAAGCCTTTGCAATCATCTTGTGCTACCGACCTGAAGGAGGGTTTCAACATACGGCTCTTTAATAAGCTGACAATAGCCCTTTCCCCACTGGTTTGCTGCTTGCTCTTTCATGCTGCAGGAGCCCTCGGATTGTGTCAGGGCCCGGCTGCCTGTGGGCTGCCAGGTTTCCTAACCGCACCGAACGACTCCCCTGCCTGCACCATCAGCGCAGCATCGGTAACGCCACAGCAGCCGGAGGAGGCAGCAGCTCAGCGCCAGCCAGTGCCGCTGGGCAGCAGCTGCCGGCCATGTGTGTTTGGGCTATGTCCCCCAAAACTTCCTCAGGTGGACTTTTTTTTTTGAAAATCAAACTTTTCAGCAGTAAAACCAGCTGTCACTGGTGGTTTCACCTGATTGAAAGTGAAGCAGCGACCTTGAGACCTGCCTGGTCGTTGCGGTGCCTGAGAGCGGGGTTTGCTGGGACCCTGCGAGTCCCTGGAGCTGGTGAAGCTCAGCAGATGGTCCTGGAGAACGGCCGTGGGGTCCTTCTCCAAAGAGAGGACCCAGACAGCTCACTCTTCACAGCACAAATGTAAAACACATTTCCTTCCTTGACTATTATATTTAATCCAAGCCAATGACCCCCAAACGCGTGCTGGCCACCCAGCACGCCCCAGCCTGGCTGCTGGCATCCTCAGCAAAGGCACCCGATCCTGGAGATGGGCTGGAGAAAGCGGGAACGCATCGCCTGTGTGGCGTCGGGCAGCTAAACCTGCAGGAGCTGCTGGCGGAGGGATGGGAGATGCTTTGAAATATCACCCAGCAATGCCCTCAGCTTCCCGGGGAGCGGAGCAGCCTCCAGCTGTGCTGAGGGGGTGAAGTCACGGGCACAAGGTTTGCTGTGCTTCACATCTGCAAAATCTGTCACAGAAAGGACCAAAAAAGCTCTGAATATTACTATTATTGTTGTTGCTATCATTATTATTATTATTTTACAAAATGGAAAAACTTTTCTTGCAGTTCCAAAACCTTCAAGGAAAAAGCAACCTGCCAGTGGCCCAAGGAAGCATTTTGCTTGTCTACAGCAAATTCTGTCTGAGGATAGCAAAACTCCCTGCAAAGCGGGTGGGCCGGACAGAGATGCCCCATGCAGGGCAGACGGCCCCGTGAGCTTTAGACCAGCGGCATTCTCGGACAGCAGGCAGAAGAGTGCTGGTGGTCCCACCCATGACAGGCATCGGCACAAAGCACTGGTGCCCTGGAAGAAACCCTGTGCCTCGGTATGTGCAGCAGGAAAATGGGTATAATCCTATTTACCTGCCTCCTCCTGAGCTGGCTGTGGTGTTTGATTCATGTCAGGAGCTTGGCTGGTGACTCCTGGATGAATGACGCTATATAAATGCAAAGTGTTATTAATATTTCATGTTGTAGTGAAAATGTACTAATGGGGCTTGTTCCTGGAAGATAAAGTGCTGCCATTAATACACCTCCACATCCCCAGCGCCATGGACTCGCACGGGCTGTCTGGTTTCGGCAGGTGGAGGGTGCAGCCTTCAGCACCTCCCTTCTGTCTCGGGCAAACTGGAATCTCTGGCAAATTTAAGCGGTGGGACAGCAGCTCTGGCTGCGGGAGCTGGGTGCCTGCCAGCCCAAGGCAGAGGCTGCACCACCAAGAGCAGATGCACTGCTGCCTGCCGTGGCTCTCGCTGGCTGGTGTCCGCCCTGGCTGCGGCTCGGGACAGACAGACAGCAGCAGAGCAGCTCCTGCCTTGTGCTCACCCTCACTCTGTGTTTTTCTTTCTCCCTGCTCATTTGTTTTGTGCCTCCACCAGGCATTTGCCAGGCAGACAGGGGCTGATCCTGACCAGCAGGACGTGGAGGAAGGCTGCGTGGCCGCTCACCTTCTCATCCTGCCGTCAAAGAGGGGACAAGGGGGTCACGGTGGCCATGCCCACACTCCCAGGAGGGCTGTTGGGTGCTGTGGAGGGGTGGAGGTGTGCTCTGCCTGGAGCCCAACGCCGGCAGAAACTGCCCATCGCATCTGGCAGCTCCCCAGAAGAGGGGATTTTAACCCAGAAAGCAGCTACGAGAGCCCCTTCAGACACCTGCAGGCCTGGGGGTGGCGGGGGCAGAGCGCTCCCCCACCCACTGCGGGGATGGGTGCTGCTCCGTGCCCTCCTTGCCTGCCCGCGGGGGGATGCAGCTCCCGGAACCCCCTTCCCACGCAGCCACCGCATGGGCATGGTAAAAAAAAATAAAAATGGGCTTGTTTGATTTCGAACTGCAGAACTCTTCCCTGGAGCCATCCGCAAACAGTGGTAATTTACTTTACAGCTGTTTAGATTTGTTTCTCTACATTTTTTTTAAAACCCAGCGGAATTGCAAATGAAATGTGTGTTTGCTCCTCAAATGACTCCAGCCATACCTGAGCTCTCGCACCCCACGCAGCAGCACCCGCTCCTTGGACCCCCACCCATCTGACCCCCACCCTTGCTCTGTGCTCCCCGCTGCGCCCCAGAGCTGCGAGCTGGGGGTCAGGCCTCAAAGAGGGGTTCTCTGAGCTGGGGCTGATCTTGGGAGGGCTCCTGGGCTCTGGCGACGGGGAGAAGGTGATGGGGAAGAGGCTTGTGCCAGCTTGCAGGTGAGGGGAACACAGGAAAAGTGGTTAATTAATTCCCAGTGAAATAATCAACTGCCACCCACTCGTCAGAAGGTGGGGAGGGATGGAGGCTCCTCTTAAGTTGTTGCCATGGTGCAAAGTTTGAGTAAAAAGGGATTATAAAGGGAGGTGTTCGGCTGAGCGGCTCCTGGTGCCTCGGGCAGGTGTTCCCAGGGCTTTGGCCATGTCAGCCCTGCAGGTCTGAGCAAGCAAAGACGGGCACAGGGAGGGATGGAGGGAGCCCAGGCCATGCTGGGCATCCTGGCTTTCCTGCGGCAGCTGGGGGCAGAGACCCTGCGCACGCACTCTTCCCCGCGGTGGGGCAGCCAACGCAGCCCTTCCCTGCACGGCAGCAGGGTTGGGCCCCCACGCGCTGCGGGGCAGCCCTTCGCCCCAGGAAATCTGGCAGCCTACGGGACACATGGGGATCTGTCTCGAATCCTGTCCCTTCCCCCTGGGAATCTCCTCCTCGCTCCCAGGAGCCCAGAGGTGACTCATGCAGGGCCGGCGCCTCTTGCACCAGGCGATGCGCTCCCGCAGCGGGCAAGCACCAACTGGCAGCAGCGCCAGCCTCGGCAGAGGGACGCCGCGCAGGTAAGCGGCATGAAAACACTCCTCTGCTGCAACCCCCGGCCCTGGTAAGGCGTCGCTGGGACTGGGGAAGGTGCGTCTGCCACACACCGCACAGCCTGACCCGATGCCGCGGTGATGGGCGCATCCTGGGCTGCTGCCAGAAGTGTGCGCGGGGAAGGAGAAATCTGGGGTTTGCGTGTGTGTCCCCAGGGATCGCCCCGGCAAGACGGGAGCTGCCGGCTCTTGCAGGAGGTATGTGCTCGGGGAGCATCTACAGCCGCCCCAGATTGCACGGGCTAGGCTGTGCGGAGCAGTGGGATGTGTTCACCCCCGAAAGCGCTGCCAGCGAGGGGTAATCTTGTTATTTTACTGATGAGTAAAATGTTTAAGGAGAGTCAGTGCCAAATGCAGCCCCAGGAGTCCTGCTCAGCTGCAGCCCCATGCTGCATGGGGCACGTTTATCTGGCACGATGCAATCCAGGGTCAAACCAGCTGCTCGGGGTCCTGGCGCTGGTACGGGCTGAGATCAGTCTGAGCTGATGAAAATTGGATATTGCAGCCGCCCAGCCCTGGGTCAGCACCTCGGCCTTGCCTGGGGCTGTGCAGCCCCCCCAGCTCGCCCTCTGCCTCTGCTCGGCGGTGTCCGCTCACCGTGCTGTGCCGTGCCCGGCGTGCCCTCCCCGGCATGTGGGCACACTGTGGGTCGGCGCAGGGCTCCTCCCGCGCTGCCTGGGTGGGGGAGCAGAGGCGACGGCAGATTCCAGCGATGGGAGAGGACGTGGCGGTGGAGCCGCAGAGCTGCTGGGTGAGTCATGCCCCGGCTGCTCCTATTTGTCATCTGCCTGGGCCAGGCCTGGCAACGTAAGGAAAATTAATAACAAATACCTGGGCAACGGGGTGAGAGATGGGGTGGGTGGCGCAGGACGGCGGAGGGCTGAGCCAGGCACCGAGTGTAGGTGGTGGTGGCTGAAGGATGCTTCTGCCGCGGCAGAACCAGGAAGCTTTGCCAGGTCCCTGTGACACCGCAGAGGGGGATGGTGGTCTGCGGAGACGCGGCGCCCAGACCAGGTCTGTGCTGGGGCACGTGTCGGTACGTGTCCCTGCGTGCGAGCGAAGGCCAGAGATGGTGCCTGAGGCCACCCGGACAGCGGCACGGCTCGGTGCTTCGGGGCACGCAGGTATTCTGATGGGAACGTCTTGCTGCTTCCTTGGTGTCACTGTATCTTCTCTCTCCTCCCAGGCTAGCTAACGGGATCGGGGGACCATGAACTGGGGGGTGTTCGAAGGGCTCCTCAGCGGGGTCAACAAGTACTCCACAGCCTTCGGCCGTATCTGGCTCTCCCTCGTCTTTATCTTCCGCCTGCTGGTCTACGTGGTGGCAGCCGAGCGGGTCTGGAGCGACGACCACAAGGACTTTGACTGCAACACGCGGCAGCCGGGCTGCGGGAATGTCTGCTTCGACCACTTCTTCCCCGTCTCCCACATCCGCCTCTGGGCCCTGCAGCTCATCCTGGTGACCTGTCCTTCTCTCCTGGTCATCATGCACGTGGCCTACCGGGAGGCCAAGGAGCAGAGGCATCGCGCCACCGGCGGGGACGACTGCCGCCGCATCTATCCCAACCCCGGCAAGAAGCGGGGGGGGTTGTGGTGGACCTACCTGCTCAGCCTCATCTTCAAGGCTGGCGTGGACATGGTCTTCCTCTACATCTTCTACCGCTTCTACAGGAACTACACCCTGCCCCGGGTGGTGAAGTGCGAGCTGCCCCCCTGTCCCAACAAGGTGGACTGCTTCATCTCCCGGCCCACCGAGAAGAACATCTTCACCCTCTTCATGGTGGTCACCACCTGCGTCTGCGTCGTGCTGAGCCTCGTCGAGGCCGCCTACCTGATCGGCAAGCGATGCCGCGAGTGCATCCTGGCCAGCAGCGGGGAGAGCTGTCAGCACAGCCAGGACTACGTGCTCTCCCACGCCGAGCCCGCAGGCACGGGTGGGCAAGTTTTCCACGGGGTGGACTACAAACCCTCCACGGCCTCCATCCCCCCAACAGCCTCCAGCCCCGGCACGCTGCCCGAGGAGGAGGAGGATCTTCCCTAGAGCTGCCCGGGGAAAAGCAGGAGCCGCTCACCTGCCCTGCACCCTCCTCCTCCTCTGTCCCCCCGGTGCAGGAGCGCTGGGGGTGGCAGCACCTCGGACTTGGGCTGTGCCTGAGGGCTCTCTGCCTCTCCCCTCCTGGAGAAGGCACGTTCTGCTGAATTTGGGGTAAAACTGGGTGCTATAGGACACATGCAGTCCCCGAGAGGCAACAGGGACAAGCAGCTTCGTGGCGGCTGTGAACCTGCAGTGGTGCCTGGAGGTCGAGCCCATCCCAGGGCTGGCTTAGCTGGTCCTGAGGGTATCCTTGCAATGAATAAAAATTTCTGTCCCTCAGAAGTGATGGCCAAAGTGGTTGTTCTCCTGCTCCTGCGGCACAACACTGCCAAGAGGGGAGTAAGGACTCCATCACCTCTGGAAAGGCATCGCTCCCACGGGCAGCTCCGGGCTGGGTTTGGACCAGCCATGGTGACAAACAAGGCTCAGGTTGGCCGGAGAAAAGCCACTGAAAATCAGAGCAGCCCCTGGAGCTGGGCACAAGCGATGGCTTCAGCCGGAGGCAGGAGCGGGTGGGTGGTTTTTGGGACGCACGGGGTGTTACGAGGTCTCCGCTGCCCAGGGAAGGGCTTGTCCTTGCACCCAGCAAGTCAACAGCAAAACTCCTGCTGCATTTGTCGGGCACCGGATACAGGCGAGCAAGGAGGACGGCTTAATTATCCCCCTGTAATCTGAGGTTTTAAAAAAAAAATAAATAAATTCTTGATTTAAGATGGGCTGCTGGGCACAGGCAGGCACACCCAGAGGCGTGAACGTCCCTGGGGACCCACAGGTGGCAGAGCCCTTTGCGGCCGTGGGCTGCCAGGGACAGGCTGGAGCGATTTAACCGTGACACAGATACTCAGAGCAGCTCAGAGGTGGTGGGGGTGACGGGGGAGAGGAGTCAGCCAGGACGGGCGCCCCGAGCCCCCCAGGGAACCCCTCTCTGTATCCCTCACCCTACGCAAGCCGCACCACAGGTGTTGGGGCCATTGCAGACTGATGTGATCGTCATTAACAGCACTCATTAGCCGAGTGGGGACAAGAGCACGTGTTTGGTGCGGCAGCCACGGTGGCAAAGCGCAGGGGTGAGGATCCGGCTGGGCAGGCAGAGCCTGCCGTGGGCTGCCCGCTCTTCCTGCCCGGCCAGAGAAAAACACCTGAGCAAAACAGCCGAATAAAGGAGAGGAAAAACACCCCAACCATTGATTAAACAATAACATTAAATGGCAGAATATGATCTCGTTTATTGCTGTAATATGTCGCATTCTGCCGTGACTCAGGCGGCACTGCAATTTCTAAGGCCATCAACGGTAACTGAGCATTAGCCGGGATGAATAATTAACAATAATTTCATGGCAAATGCACTCGTAAGTAACATTAACATTGAACATGCAGCTCGATCTGTTACTGGTTTCGCTTTATTTAGAGGGTGCGATTATTATTTTTTCCATAAGCACCGGCAGCCCCGGCACTCGCTGGCTCTGCTGCAAAGGAAGCAGCACGGGGGGGATGCCGTCACCGTGTCCTTTCGGACTGGGGCCGTTCTCCGTGTCAGGTCACTGCAGCTACTGCCACTTTGCAGCACGTCTGACCCAATGGCCCAGCTCCCACCTGAGACCCTCGCTGGGCAAAGATGAGCTCCTTCCCACAGCCCACCCTGCAGAAAGGGACCAGCCTGGATGCGCTGAAGGAGGAGGCAGAGGGACGGCCACGGCCGGGGCAATGCCGAGGGCAGGCAGGACTGGCCTGGCCGCCCTATGAGGATGGGGATGGTGGAGGAGCCCTCAGGGATCCCTGCCACCAGCCCAGGACCCTCTGGGCACACGGTGGCTCCTTGGAAAGCCACCGGTGAGTCTAGAGACCTTTGGGGTAAGAGAGGCAGATGGTGAAATACAGGTGGATTTCTTCCATCTCCTTTAAGTGAAGCTGTTCTGATCTCTGCCTTCCTTCTGTCCACTCTCATTGCTGTGCTTGCCAGATTATCCACCTGAAAATTTTCTTTACTGAGGCCTTTAACATCAGAGGATACAAGTTGTTCTTTGTGTGCAAACCATTGCCTCCGATTTAAGGAGCTAGGGCTGGGCTGTTTGTTTTCAAGCAAGGTCGGCCGCTGTTGATCAAGGCTGTCCTCGATTAGCAAAATCCAGAGGTGTTCCCCAGCTGCAAACGCTAATTGCTGCAGAGATGAGACCCAGAGCAACCACCCTGCCCACTTGCCCCGCTTCCGCACATCAAAGCAGCAGCCGGAGCTGCTGCCCGTTGCAAGAGACCTGATGATCCAGTTGCCATTTGTTGTTGTGCTGCTTTATCTTGCTCCGAGCAAGGATTGCAGCCGCTCCACAAAGCTCTGGGTGTCTTGCACCATCCGGGCTTGGGATCAGCGGTGGCTGGCCGGACAAACGGGGACATTTGTCTTCTTTCTAATGTGTTTCTGTGCTCTGCGCCAAGGGGAGCTGAGGTTGGCCCAGCCGGTGCTGCAGAAATGGGGGGGCTGGAGACCGTGCCGCCTCCTGGGACAGAGCTCTGGGTTAAGAGGCAGGACCAGTGTCGGTGGTACAGCAAATAAACTGGAGGATGCTACAAGAAAAGCTGAATATTTCCCAGATTTTGCATCATCATACAGGGGATTGTGTTTGCTTGTGGGGTGCTTAGAAGGTCCTCTGGATTTTGGGGAGAGGGGATTTAAAACAAACCCATTGCTAACTCCAGCGCAGCCAGGGATGTGGAGGGGCTCACGTGCACAGTGGTGCGGGTCAGGGGCAGCCTCTCCTTCCCAGGGGGAGCTTGTTTCTTCCCTGCCGGAAAACTGCCTGTTTGCTGGGAATTGGAGAGAAACTCTCTGATTTACGTCCAGCGTGCTGGAGCGAGCGGCTGCCCCGGCTGCCGGCTCCCAGGCTCCCATGACTCCTGTGCCCCAGCGCTTGCGGGGGAGGTCTCCTCCCCGGGGACACGGCCCTGGACCAGGACAGCCGGGCTGGCCGGGATGCTGTTGGCAGGCAGGGAGCTGGAGACAAAAGGCAGGGCCCCAGCAAGCGGCCGAGTGCTGCCTCCTGCAATGCCCCATTTAAGATCGTTTTAAAGAGTTTTTCTTGCTGGTTTGGCAGCCGCCTGCTCCACTGCTCAGTTTTTTTCCTTTATGGAGAACCCGAGATCAGGCCACTGGAAGCCACCGGGTGGTTTCAGTGTTCCCCTCTGGCACTGAAGCCTTTCACCCGTCACCCCACTGAGTCGGAGCAGGGTGACCGCAGGGTGATGTACCCTGGGCATGTACCCGAAGCTCCTCCGAGGGCTCCCCGGTGCTCAGAGCTGCCGAACCGCATTGGCACCTTGTCCCTGTGCCCACACCGGATCAGTCAGCAGAGGGATGGCGGAGGGCACGCAGGGACTTGCCCTTTGCTGGATACCCAAATACCCAGCTCAGCGCTGCAAAACACTGCAAAACATGGGCTGTTTCCATTCCCCACCCAACTGCCTTAGGGGAAATCTTCTGCCTGTGCCAAAAGGCACCTGAACTTTCTTGCAGTGGCCCTGTGGCCCCTCCTGAAATGCCGAAATTGCAGGTCAGAAGCTGCTGGGGGGATCCAGCCCCACTCTTCACTTGGCCCTTACAGGATTTTACCATGGGGCAAGGAACTGGTGCTTTCACAAGAAGTTAGCCCTGCTGGCGGTTCTTGCCATCTTCCCTCTCTCCTGGGTTTTTCATCTCGAAGGCCACAGCCCCCAGATTCCTGCCCGAGCTCCTGCCACTCCAGCTCTCTACAACAACATAGCTCAAATTCCTGATCCTGCTGATAGGACCATGCAAAGGCAACTCCCGGGTGAGGGGAGGCTCCTGGCTGCTCCAGAGACCTCCCTTTGCTCTTGTCCGGGATGAGGGTGCCTGTGCCTGCCCCCTCCTCCGGGCTCACCCCGCTCCACACCCCCAGGCTCCCATAAGGGTTCGCTTTGGGTATCCTGGGCCGCCATTCCCATTGCCACATCCCCAGCCTGACAAACCCACACACTCTTTATTTGACCTCCTGGAGCCAAAAAGCTGCTGGGTGAGCAGCTCCTTGTCTGCCACGAGCACGGGGAGCAAACCTCTCACGGCGTCAAGCACCCAGCGGGCTCTTCAAAGGTGTCCCCACGGGAGGGGTGGCCCCGGCGAGGCGCCTCATGGGGCTCCGCGGGCCAGGGAGCACCTGGGAAAATGCTGCAGAGAGCTCAGTCCTGGGGTTTGCCGGAGCGATGCCAGGAAAGCCTCGGGGCAGCCAAGAGGCTGGGTAAACCACGAGCAAGCGGAAACGCATTCCTGCCAGGCCACGTTTGCAGGGGCATGAAATGGGGCTGCTCCAGGGGGAGAGGCTGAGTGGGGCAGCCGGCTGCCCGGGCAGGGAGAGGTTGACTCAGCCTCCTGGGAGGCACCGGAGCCCTGGGGAGAGGGACAGTCCCCTTAGGGACACATCCCGGGTCCCACGAGGACAGGACTGGAGGCAGCTGGCAGGGCAGGGTCCCACTGCGGGGATCCCTGCTGCCGTGCTCTGCCACCCGGTCTGTGCCACTCTTTGGGAAAGGTCTTGTCCAGGACGCCCCGGTGCCGGCAGGGCAGTGGCTGCAGGTTGCTGTAGGTTGGAGATACCGATGTGCTGTTGCAAAACTATTACTAAGGAAAAATCACTTCAAAAGTGGGCTATAATTGCGAAATTTGTGATTCTTAGCAACAGTTGCTGGCTGCCCCATGGCTGGGGGATGGTGCGAGCCCAGTGCCGGTCCCCTGCTGCCCTGGTCTTGCCCGGGGTTTGCTGCCAGGTTTGCAGGGCCTGTAGCCACCTGTGCAGGGGATGGAGCATCACCTGGCAGGAGCCGCTGGCGTTGCTTACAGAGGAATCCGGTTCCATTGATCTCACTGCAGGATTTGACCCACCTTTATTGTTCAACCCGAGCGTGTGTGTGCATGTGCACAGACAAGAACCTCTGCAGGAGCTGTTTGCCAGACTCACCCAGTTACTGGGAACAGAACAACCTACCCTTCCCCTCCCCACACACTCTCAGCACTGCGGACAAAACCTGGGCACGCAGGAGGGCTGCAGACGACACAGGAAAGAGCTTCCCCGCTCCAAAAGGTGTCTGGATCTGGCCACCTCCCTCTGGCCCTTTACCGGCTGGGCAGGTACCTCCAGCGCGCCGGGGCAGAGGCATGGGGTGCTCACAGGGCTGTTGGGGACCTGCAGGTTGTGGGGGGGATGGACCCTGCAGTGCTAACGGGGTGCAGGTGGGAGCTGTGTTACAGCTGGGGCTGCTGTGCCTGCGGTGGCCGAAGGTGGGGACTCTGACAGCTCGCAGTGCCACGTTGGGACCCCACAGGCAGTGCCGGGGTCCCTGGCCCATGGGGCTGTGCCCCCGGGGGGTGATGCAGAGGGATGGCATGGCGTGGCACCCCGAGGAGCAGGAACAGCCACCCCAGACCCTGCTCCTCTGTCCCACCACCATCCCCGGGGACCGAAAGAGGCTGAGCCCCCCCAGGAGAATGTGCACAGCCCCGCTTTGCTGCATTTGCACCCCAGGCAGGAGCCAGGCGCTTTTGGGCCCAACGCCCTGCACCCACGCGGGGCAGGACCCGCCGGTGACGCAGCGGGCTGGCATGCTGGGGGCTGGCGAGGGCGCCGGGTTTCACAGGAGGCAAACCGGCGCTGCAGGCAGAGCCGAGCACACCTGGAGCATTGCCCCTGCTCCGCCTGGCTGCCAGCCAGCGCCGGCCGGGCTGCGGGGCTCCCACAGCACCGCACACCACACCCCGGTGCGGGGCTCGGCACAGAGCTTGCGCTCCCCTTCCTGCCCCGCTGCGGGTCCGTGGCTGGAGCCGGCGCTGGGCTAGAGCCGGGCAGGTGGGTGCCAGGTAGGTGGGTGCTGGGTGGCATCGCCCACAGGGCCCTGGAGATGGGGGCGTGGGTGAATTGGCAGGCTGGTGAGGGGGGCATGCAGGGGCTATGGGCTCCACCATTGGCACCAGCTTTAGGCTGAGGGGGGGAAAGCAGCAGCTCCTCTCTCCCAGTTTCAAAGCGAAGGGCTGGGCAGGAGCGCCGTGATTGCTCCCCACCCCAGCTAGCTGCCGCGGGTTTGCCGGGGAGGAGGATCTCCCAGTTTCAGATGAGGCGGCGAGCAGAGGTATGCAGGGCTGGGCAGAGGCGCTGCCCTGGCACTCAGCACATGCTGGCGTGGGACCTCAGCTCGGCCCCGCTCGGCTCAGCTGTGCTTCTCGCTGCGTCCCTGGGCCAGCAACGAGGGAGTGTGGCGGTGGGTTCGGGGCTTGCTGTGGGGTGGGCTCCGGGCAGCCCCGTGGGCTCCAGGCAGCGCTCCAGGCTCTGTTCCTTCCCTGCAGCCCCGGGGCACCCCGCGCCACGCAGCCCTCCCCGGACGAGGGGACCCTGACCGCCCGTGTGCCATCGCGCCCCCGGCCATGCCCCACGCTGGGCACTTCCCACCCCGCAGCCCCGGGTGAGTGGGGAAGGAGCCTGAGCCTCTTCCAGGTACGTCTTGGAGGGCGCCGGGTCGGCAACGAGCAGCGGCTCCTCGGGAGTGGGAAGGCGAGTGCGCGGTGCTGATTGACCTGAGTAGCTGGGATTGAAGGAATTAGCATTCGGGGTTGAACGAAGCTTTCGATCTGGCCTGAAACTGGAGCAGCCTGTTTGCTCCCAGGCCATCCTGCGTTCCCGGGGCAGGCTGGTCAGCAGCCAGAAACAAAGCACTCGTCTGAAAAAACCCCCATATTTTTCTTACGCAAAATATCTCGTGTAGAAAATGCAGAAATAAAATGTTGGGGCTGGCGATATTTGGGACGTGTTTCCCTGGAAGCATTTGCCGGCCGTGGTGCCGCCTCCCCAGCCGCACATGGGGTCCCCCGGGCGTCCTGGCCCCGGCCCCAACCTGCTGGGCCAGTCGTGGCTGCCGCGGGGCTTCGGTACATTCCTTCTGCTGGAGCCATGCAAGCACCCGGCGCTGCAGACCCGCAGCAGCTCTGCGGGCGCAGCTGGACCGTTCCTGCGGCATGCAAGGAGCTAGCCCGCAGCGTGTCCTCGCCGTCAGGCACAGACTCACGAAACTTGGCAGTTCCTTGCAAAACCGAACTAATTCTTGCAAACGCAAAGCGGCTGCAAAAGGTCTCCTCTGAGCATTGCTGGTGCTCGGCTCCATCACGTGAGGGCTTGGCCCTCCCTGCTTACCCGGGGATCGCAGGGTGCTTTGCTCTGGTCTTCACCCCCACGCTGCAAACCCGCCCGTGCTCCCATCAGCGGTGATGTGCATTACTCAAAGCAACTCCTTAAAAGCCAGCGGCGCAGGGACGATCCAGCCTGCTATCCTGTGAAGCCCTCTGTCACAGGAGACACCTTTACAGCACAGAGTCAACAGCTGCCAACTCACCTCTGGGTAAAAATCACCCGGGGTTTGTAAATCCAGACGGCAGTAAAGCTCTGGGTCGGGCTTAGCACGCCACCCTCCTTGCACTGGGGCAGCCCCAGGCTGAGCCGTGGAGCTGGTTTGGCCGGCGCAGGGCCTCGGGGCTGCTGGCAGCGCTGTCAGGAGCGGGGTGCCGGCGCCGGTGACATGCATGGACTCTCACTTTCAGCAGCCCCGCTCTCGCCCATGCTCGGGCTGCCTCAGGCATCACCTGCGAGAGAGAAAACTGGTCCCTGGCATGTCCCAGCATCCCAGCTCTGCAGCAGCCGCTTCCCCTTCGGCTCTCAGCATTAGCAAAGCACGGCGACTGGTTTAGCCTATTTTACCCATGAAACTGAGGCTCAGGGAAGGCTGGGACCAAGCCTGAGATCCCCTGGTATCTCCCTAATGGTAAAGGTCCCCATCCATCCCCAAAACGTGCTAGTGGAGGTCGTGCAGGGGAGCGTGGCTGAGCCACACAAAACCCTGGGGAGGAAAGGGGATGAGCCTGGGGAGCGCAGACCGGGAGCCATGCTGGTCCAGTGCTGCGCCCCACCTCAGCAGCCAAGAGGGAGCTGGCAGGGCACTGGGGATCCATCCTGGCAGCCGTCAGCACGTGCCCCTGCAGGCAGCGGGGCAGAAGGAAGATGTGGTCGGGGATGGAAATGCGCTGCGGGGTCCCCTCCCGCCCCTGCCCCAAGGGACCTGCCAGCTCACGGGGCTGGTGTCCACACAAACCTTTGCTTTGCTGACATGCCTGCCACCCAGGCACAGCCTCCCCGTGTTGATCCTGGCCCGCGCCAGGGGATTGAGCTGCCAATTTACACCAACATGCGCAATCAGGCCGGGGACTTGGTGGCAGGGACTTGGCTGGGTGGCTCGTGCCTTACGGCAAAGCCTGCATGAGAAGGAAGTGGAGAGAGGCTGAGTCACCCCTGACTGTCACCAGGAGAGTACAGGGCTGGGCTTTACTGCCCATGAGTCGGATGGTCCCCCCACCCCAAATGAGTGTAATGTGGTGAGGGAGAGATTCTGGCAGGCCCATGAGATTAAGTGCAACAAGAGATGAGCTGTCTCCCATCGCATCTCTTCACCCACCATTTCTGCTGCTGTTTCTCCAGGTTGGGTGACTCTGGCCTCCGCCGGCCGCCATGGATTGGAAAACACTGCAGGCGCTGCTCAGCGGGGTCAACAAGTACTCCACGGCCTTCGGCCGCATCTGGCTCTCCGTGGTCTTCGTCTTCCGCGTGCTGGTCTACGTGGTGGCAGCTGAGCGCGTGTGGGGAGATGAGCAGAAGGACTTTGACTGCAACACGCGGCAGCCAGGCTGCACCAATGTCTGCTATGACCACTACTTCCCCATCTCCCACATCCGCCTCTGGGCCCTGCAGCTCATCTTTGTCACTTGCCCTTCCCTCCTGGTCATCATGCATGTGGCCTACCGGGAGGACCGCGAGAAGAAGAACCGGGAGAAGAATGGGGAGAATTGCCCCAAGCTCTACAGCAACACGGGCAAGAAGCACGGTGGGCTGTGGTGGACCTACCTGCTCAGCCTCTTCTTCAAGCTTATCATAGAGATCTTGTTCCTCTACCTCCTCCACAAGATGTGGGACAGCTTTGACTTGCCACGGCTGGTCAAATGCTCCAATGTGGACCCCTGCCCCAACATTGTAGACTGCTACATCGCTCGGCCAACCGAGAAAAGAGTCTTCACCTATTTCATGGTCGGAGCTTCCTCCATCTGCATCGTCCTCACCGTCTGTGAGATCTTCTACCTCATCTTCAAGCGGGTTGTGCGGGGTGCGCGGAAGTGGAAGAAGTCCACCAAGCGCTCCGTCAACTACAGCAAGGCCTCCACCTGCCGGTGCCACCTCAAGACGGAGGAGAAGGACAACAAGTCCCAGACTAGGTGTGTGGCAGCCCTGCGGGCCTCGGCTCCCAACCTGACTGCTGTTTGATGGGGTGCTGGGAGGGGAAGAGGGAGGGAGACGTGTCCAGGGATGGCTGGCCCCAGAGGTGGCCACTGGTGATGCCGCCACCAGAATCCTCAGCCAGCACCTCGATGGCTCTAAAGGGGAGGGGGACACATCCATGGGAGCTCTCCTGCGTGGGACCATGGGCATGTCCCCAGGGGTCCCAGCGGCGTGGGCATGTTCAGCGGCAGGTGGGTGCCAGCTGCCCGTGGGCATGCCTGAGGGTGTCTGTTCTTTCCACAGAGGAGAGGAGCTGTGAGCTTGCCTGTCCCAGCTGGTTCGCCTTCCCCTTGGCCCAGCAGCTTTTCAAGCCTGCCAAGCCCCCGCGCCCTCGAGAGTCGACCCGTGTGAAACGTGACTAAACCCAACAAACTAAAGTCCTCCGAGAGAGGCCCATGGGTGCCCAAGCAGATGCAGGTAAGGCAAGGGCAGCCCCGGAGATCTGCCAGCTGCACGCGGTGGTGCCACAGGGCTTGGACATCACACCGATGCACAGACACCATGCACAACTCTGCCGAGCAGCCAGCCCCGTCACGGCGGCCAGCGCTGTCTGGCCTGGCAGTGACCCCAGCCGAAAGCTGCAGGGACGAAGCTGTTGAGCTTGAAGGGCACACAGGACTGGGGTGGGCAGGAGGGAGCATGGGGGCTCCCATGTCCCAACAGCTTCTCTTGGGTCCTCCAGCTCTGCTGCTCCCATGCTGGGTACGAACGCATCGGTCGGTGCCCGGTCAGGGCTGGTGTCACCCAGCGCAGTGACAGTCCCCAGTTTGCCAGTACTGGGGCAGGAGCAGCTTTTCCCCCTTGGCTCATGCAAGCACCATGCCGGTGTCCTGCCCAAATGCCCTTGCTGACTCTGCTGCTTCTCTCCGTGCCTTTGCATCCCGCCTTGCCTCAGGCGGACACGTCACGCACAGCATCAGCTATGGATCCAAAAGGCCAATAAACGTCGTGTTGTTTGTAGATGCTGGGATCTGCTCTGCACACTCTAAATCGGGGGGACTGGTGAGGGCAGAAGAAATGGATTTGCAGAGGTTCCCCGGGAGTCCGCGGCCGGGTGCACCTCACTCCCGCCCAAGCGAGGGCGGCGCGGGTCGAGCCCCGGGGCCGGCGTGCCCGGTGTCTGCCCATTCCGCCTCCTCCCGGCCTGTCTCATGTCGTTAAACTTTAATTCGCCAGAACCAAACGCTGGCCCCCAAGGAAATCAACAAAGGATCAGCATAAACTATTTACTAAACCTTGATAAATATTACAATAAATAGAATTTATTTCCATTTAATCTCTCCTTAAGCAGCGCTACACAGAGGGTCTGCTGGCACTCTGGCCAGCCGCTCTTCCAGCTCTGCTTGGCCCGCTCACACTTCCCCAGACCCATGAGCGTGTCACGGTGTGCGCTGACGCAGCCGGGGCTCGTGCCGCAGTGAGAGGCCGTGACGGCGATGCCCACGCTGCCGGCAGGGTGACGTGTGACGTGTCTCTGTGCCAGACGTGGAGCAAGTGCTTCCAGCATGGGCTACTCCTGTGGGCGCCCCAGCACAGCATCACCTGTGTCACCTGGAAAGATGGTCCAGGAGGTCGGACAGCACAGGGTGTCCGACTGGGAAGCGGCTCTGGCACCAGTGCGGGTCTGCTCTGGGACACCCGCACGGCTCGCTGGGGGCCTGTAGCTGGTGTGGGTGAAGCCCGTGCTGGACACGGTCCTCCTGGTGGGTAAAGCAACGTGGGAGCCGGCACATCCGTGGGTGAGGGTGTCTCTGGTTCCTTTGTGGGTTTGGAGCAGCTCCCCGGAGGTGATCTTTTCCACCCTTCGAGGGCTGGCAGGGTGCAGAGCATCACTAGGGAGCGGGGCCAAGGGGGGAACTCGCCGTAGCAGCAGACATAACCCAGGGGCGGTGGGAAGGGGGAAGCAGTATTCACAGTGGGCTGGCTGGGAGACGGGCACTGGGCTCCGCAGCACCCTGGTGCCACGGCATGGGGCAGCACATGGGTGTTACCTGAAGCACGGCAATTATTTTATATTAAACATAACAACACTGTTCCGGCTCTGCCCTCCGCTCAGCCCCGGTACTGTCTGTGAGGAGGAAATGCCACGTCTCGGTGCGGGAGAGGCGGCAGCTCCCAGTTGTGTGTGCGGACTGGCCTAGTTTCTGGTTTCGCTAGCCCAAACCCGCCGCCCCCGGCTAGCCCCACGCAGCCCATGCCAAGTGTGCCAGCCCTTTGTGGCCACTGCAGGACAGTGAGGGGGGGCCCACGCAGGGGTTTTGCCCCCCTGAAGCCAGCAGGACTTAAGCCTGTGCATAAAATGTCAGCATCTGCCCACCTGCTGTCCCCCCTCCTTGGGGGGGGAACCTCGTCTGAGCCCCCCGACAGCAAAGCTCCGCTTAAAACCCGGTGGCGGGTCCCAGCCCCTGGCTCCCCAGCGCGGCTCAGCCCGGGAGCCGGCGGGGGACGCGGGGCCGGGGCAGCGCCGGGCTCCGGTGTGGCTCCAGCACCACCCAGCGCCCGCCGCGCCGCACCGACCCGCGGGGGGACCCGCCGAGCGCCGCAGCAGCGGCCGGGCCGGAGCGGGGAGGGGACGGAGCATCCCCGGGGACACCTCGCCGCACGCCCCGGGACACCTCCCCGGCCCTGCCGCCCCTGGTGCCCCCAGCCCGCGATGCGGGGACCAAAAGTGACTTTGGGGTGACTTGCTGAGGGTCCAACCCGTGGGAAGGGTCCGGGCACCCCGGGCACTCAGCGGCTTTGTCCCGGCGGCGGAGCCACAGCCACAGCGGGGGCTGCTGGACGCGGGGCGGTGCCGGCCGCCGGGCCGTCCCCGCAGCTCGGCAGGGACCAGCGGGCAGGGACACCCGGGCTTCCCGCAGCCCCCCACCGGCTTCGGCCCCGGCTGTCCCCGGGGTCCCGGCCGTCCCCGGGGGTCCCGGCCGGGCGGTGCTCCGCGGGGCCGCCCCCTCGGCCGGGGGCGGCGGGACGGGGCGGCCCCGCACACCTGCGGCACGGCGCTAAGCCCCGGCCCCCGGTTTCCTGCCCGCGCTCCTCCCCCGGCTCCCCCGGGCCCCGCACGGCCTGAGCCGCCCGGCCCGGCCCGGCCGCTCACACCCAGCGCGGCCCGAGCCAGGCGGGAGCTGCCCGGCGCGGCGGAGGTGAGTGAGCGGCCCCCGGGACCCCCGGCGGCTGCGGCTCCGCCGGGGCAGCGGGCACCGCTCGGGGACAGCGGGCTTGGGGGCACCCCTGCTGCTGGCACCCGCTCTCTGCTTCGGGGCACCCTTCGCTGCTTGCGCCCGCTGTCTGCTTCGGGGCATCCCCTCGCCCCACCGCGGCTGGTGTCCCTTTAACGGCCCAGCTGGCACCTCTGCCCGCTTAATTGGCGGAGGTTAATTAGGAGCCAGGGCTGCGGCCGCTTCCTCTCTCCCAGCCGGGCTGCGGGGCTGAGCTCCCGCGGGGGCGATGCGGGACGGGCTCGCCGGCAGCCGGGGGTGAGGCTGAGGCACCCCGGGGTCCCCGGAGCGGCATCGGGTGTGCGGTGAGTGGGCTCGGGGTCCCCAGGCCGGGGGAAAGCCCTGGGCAAGGGGGAGCGCGCTGGGGCTGGGGTGCCATCGCCCCACAGCAAGGGAGCTGGTTGGCGACTGTCCCTCCAGTTTGGGGTGAGCCCTGAAGAGGCATTGGGGTGGCTGCTGTACCCTGGGGGTTTGCGCTTCCCCTCCTGTGCCCCTGCTGCTCTCTGCCCTTCGGTGAAGCCAGGGCAGCGGGCTGCAGGAGAGGCAAATCTGGGCAGCTCCAGTGAGCCCCGCTGTGTCCGCTCTCTGGGTGCTGGGGCCCTGACCTCCTAGGGCAGCCCCAAACCAGCCGGCCAGTGAGCCCTTCGCTGCGGGCTGAGTCCTGGAAGGCCAGGACAGCCACGAGCTGTGGGTGCTGTGGGCTGGGTGCTGCTGGGGGAGGTGAATTCCTGCACTGCACTTCTCCCCCAGCCCCGCGTTTCTGCGCTGGGCAGTGGGGTGTAGGAGGAGCACTCCTGGGCTCAGAAGTCCTGCCTGGCTCCCTCCCCGAGGTGTGGGATGTTCCTCGGTGGGTTTGCTGGGACCCTCTGCAGAGCAGCCATGTCCCGAGAAAGCCCGGGTTTGGGTAGCCCTGGCTGCCAACAGAGGATTGACTTGGCTCCCCTCTCCTCTCTGCTGGCAGAGGCACGAGGCTCCCTAGAAGATGGGTGACTGGGGTTTCCTGGAGAAACTTCTGGACCAAGTTCAGGAGCACTCGACTGTGATCGGGAAGATCTGGCTTACCGTGCTCTTCATCTTCCGCATCCTCATCCTGGGCTTGGCCGGGGAATCCGTGTGGGGGGACGAGCAGTCGGATTTCGTGTGCAACACCAAGCAGCCAGGCTGCACCAACGTCTGCTATGATAAAGCCTTCCCCATCTCCCATATCCGCTACTGGGTGCTCCAGTTCCTCTTTGTCAGCACCCCAACCCTGATTTACCTCGGCCACGTTGTCTATCTCTCCCGGAGGGAGGAGAAGCTGAAGCAACAGGAGAGCGAGCTTCGGGCTATCCACAGCAAGGACCCAAAGATCGAGCAGGCCCTGGCAGCCGTGGAGAAGAAGATGTCCAAGATCTACATGACGGAGGACGGGCGGCTCAAGATCCGAGGGGCGCTGATGTGGACGTACATCATCAGTGTGATTTGCAAGAGCATCTTTGAGGCTGGCTTCCTCGTTGGCCAGTGGTACCTGTACGGCTTCTCCATGGTGCCCCGCTACGTGTGCAAGAGGGACCCCTGCCCCCATCAGGTGGACTGCTTCATCTCCCGCCCCACTGAGAAGAGCATCTTCATCATCTTCATGCTGGTGATGGGCCTGATCTCCTTAATCCTGAACCTTCTGGAGCTTTTCCACCTCTGCTGCAAGAACCTGATTAGCAACATCAAGAAGGTGCCGGTGCCGGCTGGCCCGAGCCGGGACGCCTTTGCCGACGACATGGTCTCGGGTCCCTACCCGCCCAAGCACTACCCCTTCCTGCCCATGGCCGAGAGCCACACGCCGCCCTACCAGGCCTACAACGAGCTCTCCAGCAAGCAGAACTGGGCCAACTTCCACAACGAGGAGAACCTGGCGCTGGGCAGCGGCAGCAGGCCCCTGTCGGACCCCTATGCCCCCAGCGCTGCTGCCCCTGCCCCAGAGGAGAAGCTGTGCAGCCGGCCCGGGAGCTCAGCCTCCAAAAAGCAGTATGTCTAGTGCCGGGCTGGCCCCGGCTGGCCGGGGGGACCTTCCTCAGCCCCTCCTGCCTGCAAAGGTGCTGGCCGCGGGCAGGCAGCTGCCTCCTGCCTGGTGCTGTGCCTTATGGACAGGCCCCCCTCCGGAGGCTGTGCCCGCGGAGACCTGCCTGCCCCTGGGACGTGATGCTCGGGAGCGGGGCTGAGTGCTGCCCTGGAGCCTCTGCTCCCTCCTGTTTTCCCCACAGACCCTGCAAGGAAGGAAACTGCAGTAAGTTCCCCGGGACGGCGTGTCCCGCGTGCTTCGCCATGGGAAAGGGAGAAATCCCTGGGGCCATGTGGCTGGGAACAGGCTGTCCCCGGGGCCGTGGCGGGAGGCTGCTGCTCCTTGGGAGCCGCAGCTTGGCTGGACCCTGGAGTTTGCCGGAGCCCCCGCCAGCGTGAGAGCCAGGCGTGCAGCCGTGGGAAGCCGCTCGCCTCCAGCCTCCGTGCGGAGCGGGCTGAGCCCGGGAGGGCTGGGGGGAGCTGGGCTGGGGCAGCGCTGCCTGATGGGTCCCGGCCACTGTCATCCTCATCCTGTGACCCCGGCAGGGAGCCAGCGGGGCCAGCGGCTCCTGCCCAGGGTTTGCTGCAGAAGCTGCCCGTGCCCCATGGGGCACAGGGGGGTTAAGCCAGTGGCAGCTTGCAGCTGGGGCTCTGCAGTGACCGGCTGATCCCGATGGCTGCGGGGTCACCGCTTGGGTGCCCCGGGAGTGCGAGCCCCCCCGCCTCCTGGCCCTGGGCCCTTTCCCATGCGATGTGTGTCTCTAAGTTATTTTTAACCTGCTGGCCTGAGCACGGAGCTTTCTGCCTTAAAGGTGCAGTTGTGCAGGGGATCTGGGGAGCTGTGTCCAGCCTGGGCCACACGTCCTTGAGCCCTGTGGTTTTTGGGGAGGAATTAGCCTAGCAACTGCTGGTTTGGTGGATTATTGGTTTTATTACTTTGCACTAGTCATCTCCTGCTGTGGGCTGAGGTGCTGGAGGGCCACCAAAGCACCACAAGAATGGTCACCCTGACTTCCCCAGCCCACTGATGCTATGAAAGGGGAGGTCCTGCTGTGCCTGAGGGACTGTGGGTCCTGCGTGACTGACGCGAGCGTGGGATGTGGGCGCTGCCCTCAGTGCTGTTTCCTTCCCCCCCACACAGACTCAGTGTTGCATTTTGTTCAATAAAGCTGGAGGAATGAAAAAGGTGACGTCTGGTGTGACTGTGCTTCATGCAGCTGCCTCGGGGAGGGTGGGTAAGGGTTTGGGGCTGTGGGAGAGGGGAGCTGCTGTCCCGTGGGTGGTGGGGTGAGCGTGGGCACCCTCTGAGCTCCAGTTGTGCTGCTGGGTGCCACTCGCCCATTGAAAGCACAACCCTCCCTGCTATAATGTCCTGTCCCCTTGAGCCCAGCTTCAGCCCAGGGGCTGGCACAGGGCTGTCGTGGCACAGGCTCTGGGTGGCTCAGAGCAGAGCTCAGCCCCACAGCCAGCATCTCTGTCCTGGCTCTGCCGCAGATAAACTCAACAGAGGCCATGGAGCTGCTCACAACTGCATAATAGGTGGAAATGAGCCGCAGATAAAGGCACACAATGCGGCTGGGGCTGTTGTTTAGTTTCTCCAGCCAAGCCAGCCCAGGGCAGAGCCTGCTCTCTGCCGAGGGCCTCTTCAGCGAGGGTGGGACAGACTAAAAATACCCTGGAGAAAATGAAATATGGGTGATACGGGGCGATATCACTGCCATCGGCCACTGGAGGAAGCGGAGAGGGAGGCACCCTGCTGTGCTGCCCTCAGTGCAGAGCCTGGGCTGGCGGCCGAGCCTGCCCTTGGCTCCCCTCCCTGTGGGGGACAATGGGGGTAAAACCCCCTGGGGTGGGGCGCACATGACACTCTCAGCCCTCCCCTGTGCCCTCCATGAGGGTGCTGGGGCAGATCTCCTCCGGACGGACCCTGCGCTGCTCCCACCATCTCTGGAGGGACCCTGCCCTGCTCCCACTGCTGCCCAGTGGGGACCCCCTGGGGCATCCCAGTCCAATGGGAGACCCCAGCCCAGTGTTCACCAGGCATCAGCAGAGCTGCGAAGCCCCACAGCTCTGCGGGTTTCTGGGGAGAGCAGCCCGGCATGCTCAGCCGGGAGGAAACGCCCGTGTGAAAGGTAACGGTGCAGCCGCGCCACGTGTTTACCCGCCGGCAGCGCTCCCCCGCTCGCCTCCCCTCTCCTGGGCTGATATTTTTGTTGGCACCGGGGGAGCATCACGCTTTTCCGAACGGCCCTGCAAGGTGGAAAACAAGACGGCTGAGAGCCCCCTTGCCTGGACACGGTGCCCAGTCACGGGTGCTGCGCAAACACGGCTCTGGCCCTGCTATTGTTCCCGTGTTGTGACAAGGTGGCTCGGGGCGGCCGGTGTGACCCCGCGCCACCGGGACCTGCCCGCAGCACAGGCCAACAACAACAGCGAGGGGCTCACCTGAGCAGCGGGGCCGGGGAGGGGGCGGCAGCGGGGGCCGGCGCTGGCAGCAGCCCCCCAGAAGGCAGGCGAGCGGCCCTTAGGCAAACAAAAGTTTGCAGCTGATAAGCCGCGGGATGGCCCAGCGAAGCCCTTTGACACAGCCCGGGGACAGATAGCGGCCAGCCAGACACGCACAGCCTTTCTCACACCTCCGCGCTCCCTCCTGAGTAAACAGGTCCCTCCGGTCTTTTTCTGGGAACAGCACTCGCTGCCCCAATGCCCGGCCCCATACCACGATGCTGAACCCTGTGGTGGCACGAGCAGCCTGGGGGCTGCGGTGAGGGTCTCACCATGGGCACCCCCGAGACCCAGCTCCGGGTCCAGCTGTGGGATAACGGGCAGTAAGCACAGCCCCGAGTACGTGCTGTGATGAGCAGGCACCAGGACCCACCACAGCCGCCCAGCCAGGACGGCAGCAGCTCCCTGGGTACAGCCGTGGGGTGGGAGCACCCTGGGGCTGTTCCCGTGGCCACTCAGGCTGTGAGTCCCACGCTGGCATTGCCCTCAGCGTGGGTTTTGGGGGAGGGCAGCTTTTGTACCCCGCCTGAGCACCCTGTGGGGTTTATCCCAACCCAAGGCTGGATGTATTTTCCAAGGCGCAGCCGCAGACCCCAGAACTAACTCAGTGAGCAAGAGCTGCCTGCCTGTGCTGTGCCGTGGAGCAGGAGCCAGGCTGCCTTCCTCGGCAGGGTGCAGGCAGCACCGTGGGCTGCTCCCGCATCCTCAGCTCCTGGAAGAAGGCGAGTGCCCAGAGAAGGATGTGACGTGGCTGAAAGAGCAAAAGGAAGAGGGAGAGAGGTGGACAGACAGACGGATGCGCACCTGACAGCCAACAGCCTGAGGCTGGGGGTGCACAGGAGAGGGGTGTCCCTTGGGTACATGGCCAGCACTGCTGTGCTCCCCCTCTGCTGCTCACCAGCGGTTCGGGAGGATGCTGGGGGGGTGGGGGGGTGGCTGCTTGCAGCACCCCGAGTCAGAAAAGGCTTTGGGGCAGCTCTGCCAGTCCTGGGACCCCAATTCCTGCTGGGGACGCTGGTCTAATACCAGCCACAGCCCACAGGAGCCTGGGCCAGTGACTCTGCTCCACAGCCACGGCTTTGCAGAGAGGTTCCTGTCCTCCTCCCAGTTAGGACCAGTCTGTGCTGGGCTCTCCCTGCACTACCCTGCCCTGGGCTGGGAGAGAGGAGCAGTGAGGGCTGCTACATGTGTTGCGCCTGCAAGGCTCTGGCCAAGAACCAAGGAGTTTATTTTTAAGCCTTCCCAGCATACAGAAAATAGCAAGTGTCTAAATCCGATGCACTAGCAGGAAGAGCCGCGGCGAGAGCAAAATCGCAGATGAGAGGGGAGGAAGGGCAGAGGGCTGAACAGGGGGATGCCAGCTGGGGCCACAGCATGGTCCCCTCATCCCGCTGGGGTCCCATCCGTGCCCAGGGCTCTGCCTGCGGCCCCCCATTTCCCACAGCCCCTTTGGGGGAGCGGGCGTAGGCAGGAGCATCCTCCTGGGCCAGGCATGGACTCTGAGCCCCGGCACCCCCTGCCTGCAGCACCCACCAGCAAAGCAACACCAAACCCCGTACAATCCTGCCCTTAGCAGCGCCACTGCCAACAGCACACAATGAAGGAAAAGCAAACCCCAAACAGCTCCCTTCCTCCCCGGCCCGTCTGCGGTGCGGGGTTATATTTAGCCCTCCACGCGCGGGCACGGCAGACAATGTGGCCCCGTGTGGGAAACGCGGGCGGGAGGAAACGCGCTCAATAGCCCCCATGACTTCCCGCATCCTGATATTGTCACTCCCCTCCGGCCGCTTCCGGAGGCAATGGGACCGCAGCACCCAGCACCCCATGCCCACCCCAGTTTGGGTCCTACCCCTGCCAGCAACTCAGGGCATCATCTCGGTGCAGCACCAGGAGGGCAGAGGCTGCTGCCCGCATAGCTGGGGGGTTTTCTTGGCATGGGAAGGTCGATGCTGCCTAAGGCAAGGACCCACGGTGGCCCCTGGGGTGCAGGGTGTGGGGATTCAGCCCTGAGCTGTGGTTGCAAGTAGAGGCAATGCTGAGCGGGAAGAGAAAGTGTCCCAGTGTAGCTGTCCCTGGGCAGGGCTTGGGGACGTGTCTCAGTGTAGAGCAGAGCTGCGCCTCTCTCACAGCACTCCAGGGCTTTTGCCGACTGTAGAAAGGAGCCATTGGGCACAGCAGGGCAGACCTGCGCCGTGGGGCCGTGGCAGGAAGAGGCGAGAGGAGGCGGCTGGGAAAGGGCAAAACTAGAGCCTGGGAACACAGCCTCAGCTGGCCGGGGCAGGGAGCAGGCGTCCCCAGGGGCTGCGGGGGACACACCATTTGCTCTCCAGTGAAACCGGGGTGCATGCACGTCCTGGGTGCCCTGGGGTGACTGCGTTGCTCCAGGATGGGACACAGGAGTGTGAGTCCCTGCAGGCCCCCAGCTCCCCCCCTCCAGCAACCCGCACCGCTCCTCTCCTTCCCGAAGCATCGTCGCTCCGGGCCCTGAGGAAAGGACCGATGGCTCTGAGCAGCCCTTGTGCCAGCACAGGGAAACAGCGTCCCCAGCCCCGCACAGCCGGTGCATCCCTGCGCTGAGCTAACCGGACGTCCGCTGCGGCCGTCCAGGTGTGCCGAGCCGTGCCGAGCCGTGCCGAGCAGCCGGCGGCTGCCCCACCCCTGCCTGCACAGCAGCTGGGGCGCAGCCTGGCCCCACCATGGCTCCGGCTCGCTCCCTGCATCCGGAATCCGCCACCTGCTCCTCTCACAAGCTGTTGGCAATGGACCCCCGGGAGCAAACCCGGCCCCAGGCAGGGCAGAAGGTCAGCCCGGGAGCTGCAGCCGCCCTCGGAGCCGGCAGGGAGGAAGCAGCAAGGCAGCAGGGCCGTGCCAAGAGCACAGCAGCTGGCTTGCTCCCCACTGAGCCTGGGGCATGGCCACCGCAGGCTGGGCAGGGACAGGCAGCGCTTCTGCAGCTGCCGGATTTGATCCCTGCTCTGTGGCACAGTGCAGCCGCAGCGGGCCCCGGCCGCAGGCACTTCCCCAAAGCTGGACAAACCCTGGGAGGATGCTCTCCCACAAAACGTCAGCGTCCAGGCCAGGCGTGGGACTCCCTGCCTGGGGACAGGCTCCCCGCCTTGTACGGCCCCGGACGCGCTGCTGGCACGGCTCCTTGCCACGCTCCCACTGCAGCGTCCGGCTGGGCTGTGCTGGGAACAGCTGGATTACAAATGTGCTAAACCAGAACAAGGACTTGCGCTTGAGCGGTTGTGTGTAGGCTCGGGAAGCCAGTTTTTTGCCGTAATGGTTTATTCAACAAAGCTTCTTCTTGCTCTTCGTGAGCCTCTGGGCTCACCCAGCCCCAAGTCCTTGACGGCTCCTATTCTTGTCCAGCCGGCGCTTCCCAGGCAGCACATTGTTGGGATTCAATGGGAGGAAGGGTGGGTTTACGGCACTGAGGGTTTAGGAGAAAGGCAACCGGTCTCTGGGAAGTGGCTTCACCCCTGCCCCAGCGTCTGTGGGGAACCATGGCCCCGCAGCAATGCCGACGTCTGCCATGGGGACGGACGGGAGTCCCCAGACACACGGAAACCAGCTGGAAACGTGGTGGGACCAGCAAGGCAGCCGTGGCGGGAGCAGGGCAGGGGCTGCCCGGCCAGGTGCCATCGGTGCCCGCACAGCCGCTGTCGGGGCTCAGCCCTTCCTGAGGGCATTGCTCCAGCGCCGCGCTGGAGCAGCCCCCCCGACCGACACCGCGTGGGCCCAGGGGAGGAAACAAGGCAGTGAGGCCCCGACAAAGCCCGATTGTGCCCGGCCGGCCCTGGGAACAGGCAGATCAATGGGCTATAAACAGCCAAGGGCGCTGCTCCGTCACAGGGTGAACAAAGGCATTTCGGAAGACGTTTCCGAGCTGGGTCCGGCTGGCCCCCGCTGGGGGAAGGGACGGGACCTTTCCCACCCTGGCACACAATAGGGAACAGCGGTCACCCAGCATCGTCCCGCAGCCAGGCTGGGAAAGCAAGAGGCCAAGGGCAGGGGCCAGCTCAGGGGACAGTGCCAGCCTGCCAGGGGGACTGGGGCGGTGGCACAAGAGGTGCCGTGAGCCCTAGTGCAGGAGGCGGCAGTGCGGCAGGGCTGGGACAGCCTTTGCATCGTGCCTAGACTCCTCCAGCACCTTCCAACCCAGCCTCGGCTGCCCTCGCACACCGCGACGGCAAAGGCCTGTGAGTTCCTGGCAGTGCCGGGCCACGAGCCCAGCCGGAGGGCAGCGATCCAGCCCAAGGACAGCATGTCGGGAGGTAAATACAGCTGGGCAGCGCCAGCAGTAAAGCTGTCAGCGGGGCAGGAGCTGGCCCCGAGGAAGCGGGATGGAACGATGCGAAACGCTGAACTGGCTGCTGACCTCAGGGCTTCACACCAGACACGACAGATTTATCGTCCCCGGGAGGGGAAGGCCGGGCCGGGGCAGCGGCGAGGCCTCGCTCAGGCACCAGGGGAAAAAACAAGCCGGGAGGCAGCGATAACCCCGGCTACGGCCCCGGCACGCTGCCGGCAGAGCGCGGCAGCACAGTTACCAGCTGGCCCTGCTCAGGCCGCTCTTGCCGGGGTTTGGTCCTGCTGTGCCGGGGATGCCCGAGGCTGGAAGGGACACCGGCCACTGGTCCCCAGCACTCACTGCCAGCCTCTCCCGCCACACACTGCCCTGCTCAGCAGCCCAGCAGGACCCCCCTGTCCCCTGGGACCCCACCCAGCACTGCCACAGCCCTTCTTGTCTAGATAAGGAGGTCGAAGGGAAGCAGATGACGTGGCTGGGGGAGCCGGGAGGGAGGCACAACCGCAGCACAGGCTGGGATTTCGGTGCGTCCCTCTCCTTCCCGCCTGCCACCCTGTTGCCAGGCCCTGAGGTCAGGGCCCAGCCAGGGACAACGATGGCATTTCTCCCATTGTAGAAGGGGTCGCTTCTTGGAAACACCGGGAGCAGACACACGCTCTGAGCCAGGGTTGGGGCCAGGTGCTGATGCAGAAGACACAGAGGCCCAAGGACTGACAGAAGTTTATTCTGGCTGTTCCCGTACAGGGCAGAGATCCCCATTCTCTACAGGCCAGCCCGAAGCCACCACAACGCTCAGAGCTCCATGACGGAAGCAGGGCCAGGACTTCCACCTCCCCCTTCCCTGCTGCCAAGCCTGGGGATGACGCAGAGAGGGGTTCCCCAGAAATCTCCACCGCTGCTCAGGCTCCTGTGGGTGTAACGTGGTAGCGTGGTGCTGTGGTCGGGGTTCGCAAAGAGCCACGGGAGAGCTGTAAGCAGGACGGCAGGTCCTCCTGCCGCAGGCGGTTAGCCTGACCCCGACACCATGTCACTCAGGTCCAAGTTTCTTCTATCTTCACACCATGGAAGAAACCAAACCTAAAGAGACGTGGGTGGAACCAGGCCGAGAGGGTTTCGTGGTTCAGGGGCCGGGACAGATCAAGAGCCGATGAGTTTCAGACACGCTCCACCACCAAAGCATGGCTCCCTGCCTGCTCTGCCACAAAGGAGGTCTGGGTGCTGCGTCTGGAGCACAGCCGTGGGGTGGGCAAACCCTGACCCTGCGGAGGGCCCCGGCAGGGTGCCGAGCAGCAGTGGGCACCACGTACTGCCCAGGTAGGGCCCGCTGCAGGAGGGAGGCTGGTGGAAGACGTGCAGGTGACAGGGGAGTCCCCAGAGACACAGCCCTCCGGCAGGCAGCCCCAGCCCCAGGGACAGTCGCTCCAGGGCACCACATTTGCCCAAACAACTTTATTAACTCTTTTCCGGGCGATTCCTGTTCAGCACGGCCCGAGGGGCGAACTCCAGCTTGTCCTTCAGGCTCACCACCTTGGTCAGGTCCTTGCCCGCGATCTCCTGCAGCTTGCGATCCTCCCGCTGCTCCGAGATGCTCTTCTCCTCCTCGGCCGTGGGCGGGGGGTCGCCGCGGAGGAACCACTCCAGGTGGTAGCCCACCAGCCCCACCACGAAGGCCACCGGGAAGGTGACGTACGGGGCCTTGGAGCGCACGGCGGCCCAGAGCACGGACCACATGGCGCCGGGGGCTGCGCCTGGCAGGGGGCGAAAGGCGGCGGTCACAAGCCGGGCCCGGCCCCCGAGGCCTGCGGGCTGGCAGCGCCCAGGCGAGGCTCCGGCGGGCAAGGCCGCAGCGGGCGGGCCGCAGCGGGGCCTCAGCACTGAACCACAGGGAATCGGGACCCGCCTGGGCCGCGCCGGGACCCCCGCCCGGCCCCCCCGCGGGGCTCCCCCGCAGCCGGAGCCGCAGCCGGAGCCGGAGCGAGCCCCGGGCGGCCCCCGCTCACCTGGGCCCGGCCGCCGCCGCCGCTGCCGCCGCCGCCGCCGCCGCTCCGCCCCTTCCGGTCAGCGGCGGCGGGCGGGAGCGCGGCCGAGAGAGGCGCCCCCGCGGCCCGGCGGGGCGGTGCTGCCCCCTGGCGGCCAGTGCGGGAGCGGCGGCGCTGGAGGAGCGGCCCGGGCTGGGGCCGCCCGCGGGGGGACCCACGGGGGGAGACGGGGAGAGGGACACGGGGAGAGGGACACGGGGGAGAGAGACCCACGGGGGAGAGACGGGGGGGAGAGAGACGGGGAGAGGGACACGGGGAGAGGGACACGGGGGAGAGAGACCCACGGGGGAGAGACGGGGGGGAGAGAGACGGGGAGAGGGACACGGGGAGAGGGACACGGGGGAGAGAGACCCACGGGGGAGAGACGGGGGGGAGAGAGACGGGGAGAGGGACACGGGGAGAGGGACACGGGGGAGAGACGGGGAGAGGGACACGGGGAGAGGGACACGGGGGAGAGACACGGGGAGAGGGACACGGGGGAGAGAGACGGGGGGAGAGACGGGGAGAAACCCACGGGGGAGAGACGGGGAGAGGGACACAGGAAGAGACCCACGGGGTGACCCACAGGGCAAGACCCCCGGTAAAGTCACAGGGAGATACCCACGGGGAGACCTGGGGAGAGAGCCACCTGGAGACACCCACAGGGACACCCACGGGAGAGACTCAGAGGGAGAGAGCCATGGGGAGAGCCACGCAGGCACCCACAGGGAGACCCACGGGGACACCCACAGGGAGACATCCACAGGGAGACCCACGGGGAGATCCACAGGGAAAGAGCCATGGGGGGACCCATGGGAAGGGACCCACGGGAGATCCAAGGGGAGAGACCCACGAGGAGACCTGCAGACACCCCCCACCAACCACCCCACAGGGAGATCTGCTCCTGCCCCAGCGAGAGCCCCTCTCCTACCCACGGACATCCCCTTTCCCACCCCACGGACATCCCATCTCCCACGGACACAAAGGGGTGGCAGACGGGGGAAAGGTGAGCCCGACGCCAGCCGCGTCCCCGCGAGGAGGTGGCCGCTGGCCCAGAGTAACCAAAGTCGTCTTTATTAATTGCGGCGGTTCGTTACAATAAAAAGGGAGCCACGTGTCACGGTCACTGCACAGCGCTGGCCAGGGTGGGGGCCGGGGGGCCCTTCCCAGGCACGTCCCTAAATCTGGGGTGCAGGGGGAGCGGGGTGGGAAAGGGCTTCGGGCGGCTGAGCGGGTGCTGCCATCCCGGAGGTGTTTAGCACCAACAGACCCCGGGGGCGAGGGACCCCCAGCGAGGGACCCCCAGCAAGGGACCCCCTGCTCGGCCTCGGCCCCCCCCGCTACATGGGGGGCACGAACTGGGTCCCCCCAGCTGCCCCCGATCCTGCCGCCCTGCCCGAGGGCCCTGGGCAACGTTCAGCCCTGGATTTTGGGAGCTACCCAGCACCCAGTGGCCCTGCCTGGGGGGTGGCTGGTGATGCTGCTGGCGTGGTGGGGTGGGGGACAGGGATGGGGTCCTCCCCCCTTCTGCCACCAAAAGGGACAGCAGGGGGGACAAGATGCTTGGAGAGGGACCAAGGATGGGGACAGGGACGGGGTAGATGCAGCCTCCTGCCCCGCCACACTGCTCTGCCCTGGAGGGGACCTTTGGGGACCCCCCGCCCTGCTCCCAGGTCTGTGCGCAGCGATGGGGGAGCTGGGAGCAGCAGCATCCCGGGGTGTCCCTTGGCCTCGCAGGACACCAGGTGCACGACAGCCCCGTCCTGGAGTGTCCCATCCCCACAGGGCACCGGGAGCTCGGGGAGAAGGGGTGACCCCCTGGGGTGGTCTCTAGCAGCCCCGCACTCAAGGGACAGCTGCCAGCCATGTCCACGCTCCAGTCCCACCCGCCAGCACCGAGTCCAGCCCGGGGCAGAGCCGCTGCGGTCCCTGGCACTGTGGGTGCAAAGGGGCTGTGGGTGCAAAGGGGCTGTGGGCAGGTCTCCCCACCACTGCTGCCTTGCTCGCACACCAGGGAAGCGGCTCCCACCGGTAGCGAGGCACAGGGGGACCATATCCCCTGTCCCCGGCTAGTGCCATGCTGCAGAGGTGCTCCCAGACTCCAGGCTGGCAGGAGGGAAGGATGGACGGATGGAGGGACAGACTGATGGGGAAGGAGGGCTGAGCGGGATGGGGAGAAGCGCATCGCGATGCTCCGTGCAAGGGAAGCGGGGCGGCTCGCCGTGACTGGGGGTTTCTGCTGCTCTGGCCCGTCCCACCAGCCAGAACACAGCGCTGGTCACGTGTAGTTTCTGGTTTATTCCTCAGGTTATATTTATATATGTATATAGGGGAAGGAGCCTGGGTCCCCCATGGCACCTGAGCCAGAGGCAGGCGGGGGCAGCACGAGGGAGCCCCTTGTCCCCGCCACGTCCCAAAGCCTTGTGCCGGCAGGGCCGGGGAGCGGGGCTGGGGGGGCTCCGGCCGGGCAGGGGCTGGGGGGCCCGTCCCTGCTGCGCGCGGGGGGATTGCACTGAGTACAGAGAGGCGGGGGGGCCTGCCTGCAGCCCCCTCCCCTCCAGCCTGGCGGGGCCGGGGGCTGAGGGTCACCTCTCTTTCGGTTGGGATGCAGGCTGGGGGGTGCAGAAGGGCTGGGGGGGTGGGAAGGGGACAGAGAGCTGGGACACGGCCCCAGGGAGGGCAGAGGGAGGGAGAGCCCCGGACCCCGGGAGAGGCTGGCAGGGGCATGCGGGCAGGGGGGGCAACGGGACGGGGCAGAACCGGGCTTGCGTTCACCCGCCGTCGGATCCACGAAAGGTCTAAGATAGAAAAGAGAGAAGCTGTGAGTGGGGCCAAGAGCTGCCCCAGGGTGTCCCTGCGGCCCCCCATCACAGTGAGCTACGGCCGCGCCGTCCAGTCCGGGTAGAAAAGCGGAGGCTGCGGTCACAGCCGGGTCTGCGCCTCGGGGATGTAGATCTCGATGCTGTCCGCGCTCTCGGTGGCCGAGCTCTGGCGGAAGGAGGCAGCTCGCTTGGCTGCCAGGAGCCGCTTGCGGGCCTCCTGCCGCTGCCGGTCCACCGAGTCCAGGGAGCGCTCCTTCACCGGGTGCACTTTGGAGCGCGGCGGCTTCTTTGGTATCGGGGGAGGCACCTTCTTCTCCTCCTGCACAGAAAACGGGGGCTTCAGGGCAGGCGCGGGGCCAGGACCTCCAGGGAACGGGCATCCCGGTGGGCTCAGCACAGCCAGCGGGCGTGCGGGACACGTGCACCTCTGTGCGTGGTGCTGCCACGGGTGGCAAAGCCAAAGCCACGGCGAGACAGCCCCACACCGCTCCTGCACCGCACCGAGTCACGAGGCAGGGCTGAGCGTCCCTTTGTCTGTCTGCATGGGCATGACAGGTGCCCACAGCGTGCTGCCCCTGCCTGTGCCGAGACCCTGCCTGGCCCTTTGCAGGCAGCGCTGCCCAGAAACACCCAGCGAGCCGGCTGCGAGACTGTGGTGGGAGAACAGCCCCTTCTTTAGCCTCATTTTTCCCAGATCTTTGTTTTTCAAGTGTTTGCTAAAAGCAGTCACCGGTGACAGTCCAGCAGCGGCGGTTTGAGCACAGAAGTGCTTGGGGAGGAGGGAGGGAGAGGTGACAGGGGACAAGTGCCAGCGGCAGAGCCCTGCCCTTACCTTGGGCTCCACGATCTTCCACCCATTGGCCTTGAGCTGCTGGAGCTCTGCAAACTTCATGCTGACGTCCTCGATGGAGAGCTGCAGGAGGTCCCAGAAGCCGGCCAGGTCTTGGAAGGTGGGCACAGGGAATGCGTTGGGATCCTGCGGGGACAGAGGGACAGAGTGTCAGCCACGTCCACCTGTGGGACATTGGCTCTGCTGGCCACACGGCCATCCCACCCCCACAAAGTCCATTTTCCACCTGCTAAGGGTATGAGACTCCCTGCCCGCCATGGCTGACCCCGTGGCACCGCTGCCCGGCACTCACCATGTTCTGCTGGCAGAGGCGGTAAAACTGCTGCACCTTCTGGGACATGAGGAGCTGGGCGCTGCCCACGGCGCTCCGGATCTTCTCCAGGACTGGTGGGGGGAAAGCAGACGGTCAGCACTCCCACGGGGCACAGAGCCTCTCCCCTGCACGGCGGGGACCTGCACCCCCTCGGGGGCAGCAGGACAGCTCGGATCCCCCCAGCCTGCACAGAGTCTCCTCCCTCCTCTGGACCCCGCTAGTCCCAAAGGGTTTCCCAGTGTTTCTTGCCCCCACCCAACCCCTTTAGCCTTGGCAGGGGAGATGCTCCAAGGTGGTCCCAAGGTGGAAGCACTGCAGGACCGTGGCTGTGCCCCCCAGACCCATGGGACCCCCAGTCCCTCCCGACCCCACAGATCCCCCCCCGACTCACTCTCCTCCGGCAGGTCGTAGTCCTCAGCCTCCCTCTCCATCTGCTGGCACCAGCCCTCCATCTTCTCCACCTCTGCCTGCAGCAGTTTGATGAACCATTCCCCATCACGGTGGCAGGGGGAGGCACGGCCGGAGTCGGGGAGGCTGCGGGAGCCCCGCTCCATCCAGGCATCCCGCCGGGGCACCTCCACCGTGTCGTACTGCAGCTGGTAGTCCTCCCGGTACGCCCACTGCCCCTGCGTGTGCACCGTCTTGTACACCGCGTACTGCCGGCCGGACTCGGGCTCCGAGGAGTGCCGCTGGAAGGGGCGCCCGAACTGCAGGGCTTTGTCCTCGGTGGCCACGGCCAGGCCGGCGAAGCCCTCCAGCTCCAGGTCCGCCTGCACGCCCGCTGTCACGCTGTTGGAGCGCTTGAAGCGCGCTCGCCTGGGGAGAGCGAGAGCGCGTGGGGACCCTCACGGCCAGCGAGGACAGCCCTGCTGCCCTGTCCCCTCGCTGGGCACCATCACGGGCAGGGTGAGGGGTGCCCACAGGCAGGATGGGGCTGGGGATGCCAGTCTGGACCCCTGAGCATTCGGGGCCACAGGGACAGCCCTGAGCAGCCGCAACCCGCCGGTCCCTCATCTCCTCTGCTCTTAGCCCGTTTCCATGGCTACCAGCGATGGACCGAGGATGGAGAGGAGCATGCACCGGGGCTGCGTGGGCACGTTGCCGGAGCTCCCCTCCCGCGGGCCGTGCAGGTCCCCGCACACGGCGCTCCCACCCCAGCCAAAACATCATGTGTTGTTGCAGAAAAGCCCAAAGGTTTTATCTGCACCTGGGCTGGGTTCAAACCCCAGGGCTGAGCCCCAGCGAAGGAGACACGAGCACAGAGTGGGAGCAGGGAAGCCCCTTCCACAGGCAGTCCCTTTGCAGCAGCAAAGTGGGAAAGCAAAGGGAGGGCCAGATCCGGCCCCAGGAGTGGGCAGCTCGCCCAGGACAGGGATGGTGCTGAGCTCTGGGGGGACTCAGCTGGAGGAGAGAGGGAAAAGATGCTGCAGAGCAGCTCAGGGAGCCCCAGGGGGACCCAATCCCCCAGTGCAGCGAGAGTGGCAGGTCTCAGCACAGCCCAGTACCTTTTGTCCTCCTCCACCTGCACCCCGATGGAGTGGAATTCCCTCTGGCTCCGGCTCTCCGTGTCCGAGTCAGAGATGGCCTCGACCTGCCGAGGGGCAGAAGGAGAGCGCTGGAGGGTGGCCCCAAGATGCAGCGCGGGGGCTCAGCATCACCCACACCGCTCAGACAGGCTGGGAGCTGGCTCCCAGCCCACAGGGAGGAGCGGAGCCCACCTGGACGCCGATGGAGGGTCGCCACTTTCGCTGCCGAGCCAAGCTCCTCAGCTCCTCCCGGCCGGGGATGGCCTTGATGATGAGTGTGGAGGGCTTGGGAGCAGAGCGGGGCTGGACCGGAGGCAGGTTGAGGGCCACGGCCGTCACCTTGGAGCTCTCCAGGCTCTCGGCCGAGTTGCAACGGGCCGCGGCGTCTTTGGACCAGGCGGGGCTGCGGGCGACCTCGCCGGGCAGGTAGCTCTCATGGGTGGACTCGGTGCTGCTCTGCGCCGTGACGGAGATGAGGGGTTTGGCTTTGGTTCCTGGAGGGATGGGAGGTGGAGCTTTTCTGTAACTGAAGGCTGTTGTGGGAGAGGCGCAGGATGAAAAGGCGCGTGAAAACACAGACACTTGCTCATTTCCCGCCGCAAATGGGGGCCCCGGGGGAACGGTGCCCACGCCCTCCCACAGCACGGGGCTCCTGGTCCCCCAGGGTTTGAATCTTGGCCAGATGAGATCCAGGCTGGAGCTCAGAGGGGCTGTTTGGCTGGTTTATCCCCAGAAAAGGATCAGAAACCACCCCCAGACCCAGGGTGGCCAAGTTGCTGCAGCACCCAGCAAGGGGCAGAGATGGAGAAAGAAGTGGAGGGAAGGAGGGAATGGTAGATGGGTGCTGGGGGCACAGAGCAGCCCCCTGACCGGGATGCTCGTGCCCTGAGCGGGATGCTCACGCCCTGTGCCAGGGGCTGCACGGGGCTGGGGGCAGGAGGGGGGGCAGCAGCAGCCCTTGGCAGGTGCCCGGGCGAGCAGATGGGGAGACACGGGGGTCCCTCGCGTGGCCGAGCCCCCACCACCCCCCGGGACTCACAGGTGCTGGGCTTCAGGATGCTGCTGGTGATGGGCGGCCCGGCGGGGGCCGACATGGAGAAGAGCGAGAGGCAGTCGTCATCCTGGGAGCAGCCCGCCTGGATGGCCCGCAGGTAGCTGTGGCTCCGCATGCGGAAGCAGCCGGGCAGGTCCAGCGCCTCCACGGCCTGCGACTCCACCTCGCCAAAAACAGACTCGCAGACGGCCTCGAACTGGTGGTTGAGCTCGTCGTTGATCTGGGGAGAGTGGCAAGTAAGGCTGGGGGCGGTGAGCTGGGACCGAGCGGGGCAGGAGATGCTCAGAGGAGCATCCGCCGTCCCCCCTGCCCCAACCTGCCCATGACACGGGACCCTACCTGGCCAGTGGTGAAGGAACGCCCGTAGCTCTGTCCCCGTGGAAGCATTCGCGGTGGCGTGCAGCAGCTGGGACAGTTACAGATATATGAATCAGAATAGTGCCTACTTGCAAACCTAATGAGAGACAGTGGGAATAGAAGGGATCGCACCAAAAGCAACACATTCAAGCAGAGCATTTGGAAACGCAGCTACAGCGATGGTCCCGCTGGCTGCCACCACTGTCCCCACTCCTAACTGTGCTGAAAGGCTGTCCTGGGGGTACGGACCTGTCCCCCAGTGGTGCGGGGCCACCAGAGGGGTACACAGCAGGGCTGGGGACGAGGAGCCAGCCTGTCACCCACCAGGACTTGGGTCACATCCCAGTCATCTCCTTCTGAACGTGCCTCTCCTCCCCAGCCTTTGCTCACGGCTGCAGCAGCGGGTCCCACCCCGAAGCCCAGCGCAGCCATGTCCTCCCCCGGTGCCCGCCAAGGGCAGCTACCGCTCCCCGGGAGCCCCAGCCCACGGCCCCGCTGCCGCCCCCGGTGCTGAGACAGGGCTGGGAGGTGACAGCCCTTACTTGGTCCTGGCCTGGTCGGCGCTGGAGGAGCGGCGGTAGCTGTCTCGCCGCGTGGCCGCCCTGGGCGATACTTTGGCGCTGGCGTCCGAGTCGGCGCTGTCCTCATCGCCCATGGCCTTGATGTAGCTGCCGCTGCGCATCCGCCGGCAGGGGATCTCCCCGTCCTTGCCCACCGCTGGGTACCCTCTCCACTCGTCCTGTGGCACCTGGGGCAGGAGGCAAGCGTGGGAGGACGCGGTGGCCGGGTTGGGACGCAGAGCTGAGCCCCGTGCCTGCCACGCGGCACATGCCAGCCCGAGCCTGGCGTGCATGCGTGGCCCAAATCCAGCATGTGTGCATGGCCCAAGGCTGGTGCACGTGCTGGCACGGCTCCCCTGCCCTCCCTACGGCACCCCAGAGCTGCAGGGACAGACCCTGGGGGCTCTGACCCCCTGGGAAAGCCGCTAAATCCAGGAGAGCTGATCCCTCCTAACAGCCATGGCTCCCCATGCCCCGTGCAGGGCCATTCCCAAAATGCAGGGCAGCACAGCCGCTCCCACCTCGCAGCCCCCCTGGCAGGCACGGCTGGGCCAAATCCCACCCATGCCAGCGCAGCCGCCCAGCTGATGTAGTGACCGCCGGTCCCACCACACGCCGCTGACGCCGACACCACGGGGTCCCTACCGGGCTGCGGCAGGGGGATAGTGTCCCGCGGGCCCCACAGGGAGGGCGGTGGGGCCGGCACCCTGCCCTGATGTCCCCACTGCTGGCGGAGAGGGGCCCCGGCCGCCCCCCGCCCCCGGCCAGCGCAGCATTGCTGCTCCCTGTCTCCTTCCCCCGGGAAAGGGAGAGAAGAGTTAATTAGTTTTTAATTGGAAGGGGGGTGACCTAGAAGGGAGCCCGGTGACGAGGCAGGCGGTGGCACCCGGCCAGGCGCAAGCGGGATAAAAGCCGCGAAGAGGGAGCGGGCATGGGGCCACCAGCAGCCCCAAACCGACAGAGCCGGTCGGACCCCAAATCCAGCAGGCATGGAGGAGGAGGCGGCAGATGGGGCCTCGCGCTGTCGGCGAGGGGACAGCAGGGACCAGCGTGGGACACCAGGGGATGGGGCGCAGGTGCTGGGGACATGGAGCAGAGCTGGAGCATCCCCACAGCACCCCGGGCTGCTGGGATGGAGGGTCCCAGCCCCGGCTCGCCCCATGGCATCGCTGGCTGCAGTCCCTGGGCAGCAGCCCCCCCGCCCTGCCCAGCCCCTCACCTGCAGGTACTGGTATGCTCGGTCTTTGGCCTTTGCTTCCTGAAGCATCAAGGACTTCTCGGTGCCGCCGGCGCTGGGGTAGGCTTCGCGGGCCTGGCTGACGGTCATGGTGTGCCAGGCGCTCCTCTTGAGCGTCTGGCCGTCCAGAGACATGGACATGCCGGCACAGGCCAGGCATTTTCCTTCCCCGCCGCCCTTTAGACTCTTCAAGGTCAAGTCTCTGAAGGCACTTTCGGGAGCGTCCACACAGTACTGGGTGCCCTGGTCGGCAGCGTGCCGGCCGGACACCATGTAGCTGCTGTCGCTGTCCAGGTTGTCATCGGAGCTCCACCAGCCCATCATCTTGGACCGGTGCCGGGAGTCCACCTTGCGGTCCTTGCTCTTGCTGCGCTTGCCGTGGCGGGACTGGTGGTGGTGATGATGGTGGTGGTGGTGGTAGCCGTCCCCGCGGCCGTCCATCTTGGCACCGTTGTAGTCCCGCTTGGCCGGCGCCTCCAGGGAGTGGGACTTGGCGAAGAGCTTCTGGACGGAGTGGACGAGGTGGCGGATGCGGCTGGGGCTCTCGCTGCGGGGCTCGGCGCCGCCGGCCCGTGGGTACTGCAGCGTGTGGAAGCCGTCGTGGTGCAGCGGCAGCTGCTTCTCGAACTGGTCCAGCAGCGTGGGGGGCAGGCGGTTGATCTTGCTGGCGGGGTGGGCGGTCGCCATGCATTCGTCGCAGGAGTCGTAAGGCTGCTGCGCGTGGTGCATCCTTGGGAAGGTGCTGCTGGCGCTGGTGGAGGGCGGCTCGCTCAGGGGCCCGCCCGGGCACTCGCTGGCCGCGCCGGGGCTCCGCACCGGGCAGTAAGGATGCTCCAGAGAACACGGCTCGCTGGGACTGAGGAGGTACGGCGGCCGGCCCTCGGGGCCGTGCTGGACGTAGTTGGCGGGATGCTCGCAGCCCTCTGGGATGCAGCGGCAGCGGTGGCCGGAGGAGGATTGTACCTGGCTACGCTCCCCATGGTAGCCCTTCATGGTGTTAGCACCCGCCCCGTAGCCTCGGCATCTTGCAGGGTTGTCCCTGCGGGCTCATCTGCAGGGACAGGGACAGGCACAGCGTCATGCTCCCCTCCGCACCCCACTGCCAGCGAAAAGTTGGGGCTGTCCTGCGGGAACCAACCGAGGGGGCTGGGAAGCTCCCAGGGCAGGATCCAGCCCTGGCTGAGCCCCTGTGAAGCCGGGCTGGAGTGCCAGAAACCTGGCTGTCCATGGGGCGAGGGGGGCACGGTGTCAGGGCGGGGCACCCGGGGTCACCCCTGGATCGGCTGCTTGGAGGGGGCAGCACTAAGTGGGGAGCAGGAAGGAGAAGGCACCGCCGGCAGATACGCAGGCAGCGCGGGGCCTGCAGACGGCGAGGGAGGACATGCTGCCATCATCAGAAACTTGTTTTCTTCTCAGACACCAAATATTATGAAGTGTTTCTCCATTAGGAAAACGGTTCTGGCTGAGTTTTTCAGCCGTTGCGATTCAGAGAGCCGTTAATGAGCTGCCGCGGGGCGCGGGGGGGCCGCGCTCTGATGTCTCCATCCAGCCCATCCTACCCACACAGCCCCGGCCATGGCGCCCGACTGCGGATGGAGACCCACAACTGGCCGCCCCGCCAGCCCCCACGGCCCTGCCAGCCCCCATGGATGGAGGGCCAGGGAGCGGAGATGGCTATGCTGCATGTGGGGCTTCCCCGGCACAGAAGCAGGAGGACAGACGGCATCGAGCCAGGCTGAGCCCCGCGCCGGCCACTGGGACGCCAGAGCTGCGTGCACCCATGGAGATTTGTCTTCCTTACAGTCCCTCAAAGGCTCTGCCTTTGGTATGACTGTAAATGAGGAAATTACTTATTCTCCAGTGTAGCACAGCTAATTAACAGGCATCATTAATGTTCTTGTTATCATATCTGGGCAGGGTGCTGTGAGCAGCCCGTCTCCAAGACTGGCTGCAGGGAAAGGTGACCACAGGACAGTCCCTGGAGCACATGGGGTCCATCAGACACGTGGAGATTGGAAACGAGGGACACCGGGGGACCGGGGATGCATGGGGAGGGAGGGCCCATGCACCCCGAGGAGCGCAGGGAGGGGAGAGGGGCTGGAGGCCCCCCAGGGGCGCGGGGGCGGGCAGCCATGCGCGCGTTGGCGGCGAGCGGCAGACGGGGCCGCGGCAGCGCCAGGGGAACGCGTCTGCCCTAATAAGCCTCCGCCGCCGCCTTCCTTCCCGGCTTCAAGGCTGGATGGCTCGGTCCTGCGCCTCGCCCCCCCGCCCTCACAATCTCGCTCCTGCTCTAACGAGGCTCCCTAATTGCTGCATCTTAACCAAAGGATGCTGCAGCCTGTTACAAAAAGAAATGCCTCTCCCCTCCCGGGAGAGCTGCTATGAGGAGCAGACACAGCAGTGTGGGAGAGGGCTGCCTCCCCTGCCCCGGGATCGAGCCAGCAATCGGCAGCGGGATGGACAGACAGACAGACGGGCTCCCAGCCCAGGCTCTGCCTCCGCGGGCTGAGCTATCATCTCCTGCTCGGGGAGGGAAGCTCTCAGCTGATCCAAATATTGCCACTGCGGCGGGAAGAAGGAGTCAAAATAGCTGAGCAGCCCGTCACCACGAGCCCGGCGGGCTTTTGTGCTCGGCAGGCGCAGGAATTAAACAAAGCTGGGCCCCGCCGCCGCGCCGGCGAGGCAGCACCGCAGCTCTCCCACAGCCGCAGGCAGCGGCAGAGCAGCGGGATGGGGACACGCCGTGGTGGAGGATGGGGATGTGCCATGGTGAAGGATGCCACGTCCCAGCCGGTACCAGCTCACCAAAGCCACGCAGGTGCCCGTGCCCTGGCCAGGGACCAGCCGGTCCCCCTGGGGACAGGGAAGGGGTCGGGAGCGATCCTGTGGGTCTCAGCACAGGCAGCGCAGCCCAGGGTCCCCGTCCCCATGTCCTGGCGGGGATGGCCACATGCAGAGGGCAGGAGAAGCCACAGAGCCCACTCCTCTCCCCGCTCCAGGGTGGGCAGCGCAGGCAGGAGGCTGCCAGACGGGGCAGGGGGAGCCGGCCGGAGCGCGGCTCATGGGCAGACAGCCGCGGCCGAGAGCCGGAGCTGCGTCCCGCTGAAGGCCGCTCGCGCTGCGCAGCCCTCGGGAAGGAGGGGATTTGTGCCACCAAACTGCAGACTCAAAAAGGAGGGGAAAAACCCAGCCCGGCTGAATTTTGTGCCATTTAACACCAGGGTAATTACCACCAGTGGAACCTACCGCCCACACAATTATGTGCTAGGATAAACTGGAAGAGCATAATTACCATTACAAATAACTCACTTCTTGCCTTTATTGCATCCAAAGCCTGGAGAAACTCCCACCGGCGATTCCCCACTGCCACCTTCTCTCTGACGTCTGCTCCCATCGCGTCTCTCCCCGCTGAGAGGGTCAGCGCAGGGAGGAGAGGGGCCCATAGCCCCTGGCACTGTGGGCCATGCTGAAATTCAGCCCCTCTCACTTAATTCCCCATAGGGGCACTTGGCAGAGGCAGTTCTGCTTCCCGGCAAATGCCCTGGCGCAGGGCAAAGCTGGGCTTTCCAAGATTTCCAGGTCAAACCCCGAGAGCCAGGGCTGACAGCCCTGTGCCCAGGGGGTCCCGGCCCCCAGCCCTTCCCAAGCAGCCACCGCCGCGGGCAGCGCATGCCAGGGTCCCAGCGAAGCCCGTCGGTGGCACTTACCGCCCGGCGCTCAGGGGGATGCTGTCCTCATGGCCCCGGCCGGTGGCGGCTCCTCCGCGCTGGGTCTCCCGGGGGAAGCAGGCTCTGGGGGAGCGACACGAGGGGGATGAAGCCCAGGGAGGAAGAGCAAGGGTGTTCCTCCCCAAAACCAGCCTGACCCCACTCCCCATGTATTTTTTTAGCAGCTCAGCCTTCCCTCCTCCCCCGAGGCCACCCCGTAGGCAGCGCTGCCTGCACCGGCAGTGATGGGGATGGCTCCGCGCAGCCACGGACACGTGTTTCGCCCAGCTTAGCCCCAAAACCATCCCCAGCCCCATCCTCTTATGCAATTCCCTGCCAGCGGGCGCCAGAGCTGGCCCAGCAGCCGCCTCGCCATTGACTTTGATTTGCTCCAGATCCAGCCATATGCTCCACAAAGCCTCCTCCCGCCACCCCGGCTTTCCAGCGTGAGCAAAGGGATTTTTTCCAGCTGCTGGCCCGGCAGAGGCGCGAGCTCGGCCCATTCTGCTTTGCAAATTAGCGCAAGGTTTTGCCAGCGCAGGTCCTGCTGGGGATCTTTATGGCTGGGGATGAAAGCAGGAGAGAACAAACACGCAGTGTGAGTGCCCGGCGCCGCACGCAAGCTGGAGCCTGGAAAAAAAAAAATAAAGTGGTCTTCCCACTCAGGAGCTGAGCAAATTTGATCTACGGTCATCAGAAGAAAATAAATACGGAATATCGCCAGGTCGTTTCCACCATGCTTTTAATCTATTTACTTTTTCCCAACTCATTGTAAGCGAGGAGGATTGTAGATAGCAAACATTTTATTTTATTACTAATTGCTCTGTTAGTTTATTAGGCTGTATTAGTAAAATTTACTCAGCCCGGAAAAATAAAAGGGGAGGCTTAGTAAGACATCACCTAATTTAGTACATAAATCTGCACCGAGTCGTTATTTTCTTGAAAGTTGAATTAGCTGAAAGCAGCTCACTGACGGTTCGTTAGTTGTGTCAGGCAGGGAAGAGTGTCATTAGGAGAGGTTCGTCACCCCGGTAGGTAAGGGCTGGCCAGGGGATGGGGAAGGGGAGGGAGCAGGATGCAAAGATCACAAGCAAATGCGCTTAACGCAATCAGGAAATCAAATCTGTTAACGAAAGGAAACCAAGCGGGCAGCAGGCGGGCACTGCCCGGAGAGGGCTGTGAGGGGCAGGAACCAACCCGCCACCACTGTAAATAAGGGATGAGGTGAGATTTTTAAAAAGTCATGAAGGACAAATACCAGCTGAAGAACTGCAAATGTGAGCAGAGCAAGAAGTGTTTACCGAGGCCGCCGAGAGGGGCCGGCAGCATCGTGCTGCCCAGCACGGCCGGCCGGTGCCCTGATGGAGCTGGGCTGGGGGGTCCTGGCACCCCAATGCCGCGGGGCATCTCCCCCGGCTCGGCCCTGCCCCGGCGCATCCCTCCTCGCCGAGCGCAGGCGCTTCCCAAACCCACGGTGCCCCAGTGCTCGAGCCCAGCGCTGCCGCCCCACTCGGTGCGCAGGGAAGGCTGAGGACAGGCCGTTCGACGGGAGGGGCGGGTTATTAAGCACATGATTAATTTTGGCACCGGCACCAGCTGCCTGACAGCTCCTTCTCCAGGGCTGGGGAGAGCGAGCGCGAGAGGTGCTGCCTCTGCTGATGCAGCGGTTGGTGGGATGAAAAATCCTGCAATGCAGCACTGCTTCTTAATGAGCCATTTGTCTTTGAGTCTTCTTGACTCATTACCATGCCGGGAGAGGGATGGGAGTTGCCCCAAGTCCCCATCTGAGCAATTACTCCTGGAGCAGAGCGAGGAAATACGGCCATGACGCGCCCCAGCTGCCAGGGATCCCGGCACGGCCGCCAGCACCGGGACTCCCCGCCGCAACGCAGGTGCCGCCAGCCGCCACCGCCGCAGGGGGAGTGGGACCCCCGGCCCTGCACAGCACACGCAGCCCGGACAGCCTGGTTCCCAGAGCCGATTCCCCCGGGGCAAGAGCCACACTCCCGTGCTGGGGCGTGCGGGGGAGCCGGAGCACCCTGGGGCTGCCGGGGCAAAGCCAGTGGAGAAGGGAGCCTGGCGCTCCATCCCTGCAAAGCCCAAGCCTGGATCTTGGCAGAAGAGCCACTTCTTCAAAAGCCCTGTACAAGCGGGGAGCAGCCGGGGCCGGGGGCCAGAGCCCACAAAGAAGCTGGCTGAGAAGGAAAGAGGTGGCATAGGGAAGGGGCTGCGCCAGCATTCCCGGGCGGGTATGGGCAGAGGCAGGGCTGGCAGGGGTGAGCTGTCCCAAGCCACGGGCACCTCCAGCCCTCTCAGTCCCACAGCGATGCTCATACTGCCCACGGGAGCTGGGACATGGCACACGGGGAGCTGGTTGCCGGAGCTGGGACCCCACAGCCGGAGCAGCAGGAGCGCAGCCGACTGAGTCAGGAGACCACCCTGGACCCCCAGGCCAGGCAGGGCCCCGGGGGACCCCAGCCCACGCCAGCTGGCACAGGGTTCATGGGCGCTGCACCGCACAGATGAGCACCCATCACCGGTTATGCCCACGGACAGCTTCCTTCCCACGGACGCACTCAACATCTGCCCACGCTGCCTGGGGCCGGCAGCAGCCGGCGCACTCCCCCAGTGCCCCTCCAGCGCTTGGTGGAAAGGGGGGACGTGCAGGTGACCCCGGGGAGCCCGGCGGGACGCAGAGCCGATGCGAGACCAACGCACCCGATGTTCACCTGCAGCAAAGGGAAGGGACGAGCAGGGGCGGTGGGCTCCAGGCATCCCCCAGGAGTTAGACCTGCCCCACCGGAGGACCCTTTCCAGGCATCTGGGGGCCATGGGTGCCGGATGAACCCCCTTTCCCCACCCACCCCCCTGGGCTGTGCCATTTCGCCTTCCCCACCCGCACACAGCCCGCTCCGTTGGCAGGACGGGCCGTGCTGCCTCGGCTTAAAAAGCCACTTATCTCCCCGGCCACACAGTGTAATGACTTAAGCTGGGGATCACTCCAAAGCTGCTTTGGTGAGCTCGAGGCGGCACAGCGTTAGCGCCGAGCACGGCAGTGGTGACGATCTCTGGCCGTCCCCTGGTTGTCCCCACCGAGCCCCCAGGCAGGCTGGCCCTTCCATCCCCGGCTCCACTCACCAGGCGCTTGGCTGTGCCAGGGCTCTCACCTGCCACTGGCGTTTCTCCACGCCCTGCTTTCCCTGGCATGTGGCACCCTCCGCTCCGACCTCAAATAACACCCATCCCAACCAGTTCCCTTTGCAACACCGTCCAGTCCCACGGCTCCTCCCACAGCAGGGCCGCAGGGGCCAGGGTTTCCAGCAAGCAGGACTTGGGAATGGTGAGGAAGCAGAGCCCTTGGTCTCTGCACCAGGAGGGATGCTCCAGGCCACCATGCCCCATTCCCAGGCTGCATCCCACCCCTGGAGCCCCTCAGAGCCAGGGCTGGGATGGGCACAGTGAGCGCAGGGCACAGCGTAGCCCAGCTCACCAGCGGAGTACCCAAACTGCCGCTTTAATGGATGGGCTTAATTTGCAAAGCTGATGAAAACCTAAATATTTAAATACATAATTCTGCACAATGCTCTTAGCGTAGGCCCGGCGCGGGGGCAGAGCAAGGGGGGTACGCGGCCGGTGAGCCGGGGCCACGGCAGGGATGGGGGGCACTCTGTCAGGACCATGTCAGTCACCCAGGCACCGGCATCCCCATCACGCACAGCGCTGGGACAGCGCACGCCCTCGCCCCTGCCGTGGGCAGCACAGGCAGGGTCGGTGCCATGGGGTGCTCTGCCGCGGGGTGCTCTGCCATGGGCACCGGGGTCCCGCTCCGCCACCAGCCTCCAAAATGTCCCACAGGGAGACGTGGGGAAAGGGGAGCATGGTCCGAGCCGGGGAGCTGCAAAGGGCGGCGGGACGGGCCCCCACAGAGATTACACCACCAATATTCCTGCTACAAGAGCTTAGAGATAAAAGAGATTTACAGGATTTACCAGCAATACAAATTGAATATTTAATTTTAGCTGCAGGGGAGGCAGGGGTTCGGCCCTGGGGGCACATGGAGGTGTGCAAGCGGCTGGCCCAGGGGCCACCCTGCCTCCCAGGGAAGCGTTTCCAGTTCTCAGGGGAAAACCGGTGCCAGGGCTGTCACCGGGGGCCGGTGGGACCGGGCACCCTCTGCCCAACCTGCTCCTAATCCCACCAGCCGCTCACCCGCTGCCAACTGTGCCGCACAGCCTCTGCCGCCACATGGGAGCTCCCACGGGATCGTCCCCGGATGAACCACATGCATGGCCCCAGCGCCAGGGATGCTCCGGGGGGGCTCAGGAGGGGCCCTGGTCCCCGCACGCTGCCCATGGGCCAGCCCAGAGCCGGCACTTGGCTGCTGCCTGCTTCGCCGCGCTCGCCCCTGCCCCAATGAGGATGTCCCCAACAAGGCTGTCCCTGGACGAGGCTGTTTGCCAGCCAGGGCACGGACTGTGCCAGGGAACAGGGCTAGGGGTAGTGGGAAGGGATGATGGAGCTGAGCGCCCTCCAGGACAGGGTGCAGAAACCCCAAAGGGGACGCGGCCACCCCCTGCAAGGCCAGAGCAGCGGCAAGGACCAGGCAGCAAGAGCCCCCCGCCAGCCATGGGGACGGGGCTGCCGGCTGGCCCCGAGCCCCAGCACAGGGGTCCCCATGGTGCCACCGAGCCAGGCGCCCATCCTGCCTTGCCACACCATGGCCAGGCGTGCAGCACTGGGGCAGGCTGGAGGAGGACGGCGGAAGATGAATGAGGGAGTCGGGAGGCTAATGGCATTGTCTGGAAAGTAGGTCGTGTGCTGAGCAAAAAGGTATTTATATCAAAGCTCGTTCCCCCGCAGAAGCTCCCGAGCCGGGCGCAGGCAGCACCACGAGCCCATGGCCGTGGCCCTGGCACCCCACACCCCCCCAGGACCCCCTGCCCGGCCCCACACCCAGCTCTGCCATCCTGGGTACCCACACCCCACCAGCCCCAGGGCTGCCCCAGCTGCACCGCTCGTGGGGTGGCAATGCCAGAGGTGAATTTATCCCGATAAAGCAGGAGCCGCGGCAGCTCTTCGCCTTTTGCTGACCTGGCTGCAGGCGCCGGGCGACAAATGGCACCGGGTTATTTTTATTCTAATGTAACCTTTGCCAAGGTGTAATATCCCCGCGGACGCTCCCCAGATGGGCACAGTCAGCCTGCGCCAGGACAGTCACAGCGGGTCCTGCCCAGCCCAGCCCCGTGCCGGCTGCGGCACTGCGGCCCCTCTGTCCGTGCCCAGCCCTGGCGCCAGCCCCTGCCACGCTCCTCACAGCCTGCGTCACCCCTGTCCTGAGCTTCAGCCAGGCCTCAGCCTTGTTTCAAACCTCAGCCACCTCCTTTCCTGCTGGGGGGAGACTCATGCTCCAGGTCCCCTCCCTCACATCTCCAACCTTCCCAGAAAAGCCAAGAAATCGTCCCAGCGAGCCCAGACGGAGCTGGTGTCTGCCAAGAGGTTTTGCCCCCGCCAGCCATGCTGCCCCAATGGCTGCAGGCACAACCCAGCCAGCAGCTGCATGGCTGTCCAGCCCCGCTCTCCTGTCCCCATCCCTGTCCCCATCTCCGTCCCACGCCCGGGCAGCCCTGGATCCGTCACGGGAGCAGGTTCGTTTCCAGTAATAGCTGTGTCGGCTGAATTTACAGCCTCACTCTGAGTTATTAATAATAATGGCCTCACTCTTAAGTAGGGCTTTTCATCTGCCTCAGAGCCCTTTCCAGAGGACGTCTGCAGCATTATCACCATTTTATTCTTGTTTCAGTGGGCAGAAGAATGAGATGGAGAAGGGACGGCCATGCCTGCTGCTGGGCAGCCGAGCTGGGGTGTGCAGCGCACGGCCCCACGGGGAGCCCAGCCACGAAAACCCCCGGGGAGGCTGGAACGCCCTGGCCCGGCGGGAGGCAGCCACCGCGCTTGGGCTCGTGCCGGCCACGCTGCGGTGATTTACACCGGCGGCGAGCCCGGGCCCCACCGCGCAGATAAATCCACTTCAGGCAGCAATAAACCAGCGTCACCGCATCGGTAATCCGCAGCGCTCCCACCGCGGTGAAAAATCGAGGGGCAAGGCGCTACTGCCGCCGCTCGCATGCTTGTGCCAATAAATCCCGGTCCTGTGTCAGCAAGGGCGCGGGGAGGTCTCCAGGGTGGAAATCCCTGGCGGAGCCACGGCTGTAGGGGTGAGTGGGCACCCGTGGGAGACGCCAGCGATGCAGACCCAGGCACAGGGCTCATGGGTGGCCCCGGCACATGGGACCCGCAGTGGCCACGTGGGACCAGGGACATCCCCGAACTGTCCCCCCGCGATGCCCACCCGCCCCGGGCAGTGCCGACGTCTCCCTGCTGTGCGCCACAGCGGGGCTCTATCGGCAGATTTATTTCCCTGTAAAAGCGCTTTGATCTGAAGTTATTTTTTGTTTACTAGCAACAAGGTATTGTAAATACATCTTTGCCGATAATTATAGAGTCTGGGCGCACACCTTAATCTCCATAAAATATCAGATGCTACAATTTGCCTGATTTAATGAGATTGGAGGCTGATAAGCCGCTGAGGTAAGCTGTAAACTTGGGGGGGAGGAGGGAAATGATTGCAAATGTGCTAAAACGCCTTCGTCCTCCTCCTCCTGCCGCTGCCACGTGCCCAGCCCGGGAGCGTGTGCCCAGCCCCACAGCCCCCTGCCCTGCTCCCGGGGTGGGCCCGGGCTGCGCTGCAGCAGCTTCACGCAGGGATGGGCATTTAGGGCAAACGGAGCTTTTTATACAATTTACCTCATTAAAACTCCAAGAGCTGAGAGCAGCACCGAGGCCTCAGCGAGCCGCCCACAGGGCTGCGGCCGGGGGCTCTGCCTCGACACGCTCTGCACCCCGTGGGCTCCGTGCCGGGGAGGGCAGACAGGATGGCAGCGCGGCCCCGGTGCCAGGCTGGGCAGAGCCGCCAGGCCGGGGCACAGGCAGGCACATGTGGATGCTCCCGTGCCGGCAGCGTGCACGGCCGCGTGCCGGCAGAGGTGCGAGGACAGGGTCCCGAGGGGGTGTGGGGGCACAGCTGCGCTGCCCGGGTTGGTGTGCACGCTGGCACCCCGCGCTGTGCAGGGATGCACGTGTGCGCATGTGTGTCCATGCGTGTGTGTGCATCTGCAGCCCTGTCCGGACAGGGCCAGGCCAAGGACAAGCTGGGGCTGGGGGGTCCATGCCGGAGGGGGCAGGGAGGGGGCCTGGCCCGCTGGGAGTTGCACACCCAATGCCACCCGCCTGCGTGTGCACCGCCGTGCCCTCGCCATGTCCCTCCCCGGACACGGGGGTCTGTGCGGTCCCAGGTGTCTGGGGCGGGGGTCCCCCTTCCGCAGCGATGGGGGGGCCCTGCCTGGAAAGCATGAGGCTCCTCCCGGTAACGAGCACCACCGTTTCCACAGCAACCTTAAAGGCCTACAGCTGCCGCCTCACTAACGAACCGGCGCTGGTAGCGTTCCCGGGGGACACCGAGCCCCATCCCCCTGCCCATCACCCCGGCCTCGGACCACGGCACCCTCTCCCCCCACTCGCCAGCCCCCAATCCGTCTCCCTTGGCTGGCACCTGGGCTCACCTGCAGCCCCCCTCCCTGCACGGAGACCCCCAAAAGACGCAGACCCCTTGCACCAAGCAGGACGGGCACCCCCGAACCACCCCGGACAGGTGTGAGGAGCTGGCAGTGACCTACAAACGTCAGGCTGACGGGTTAATTAATTTCTCTCTTCCTCAGACCGTTATCAGATGGAATAAGACGCCACCTGAGACTGTTAATTGGGCTAATTATTCCAGTTTCAGATTTTAAATAATTAGTTACTGTTGTCTGCAGCCTTACTTCCACAATTTTCTAAAAAGGTCAGGCAGTTCCCAGCTCCCAAAACCCGCGAGACAGAGCAGAGGGGCTGCGGCGGGGGCCCAAACCCACCGAGCCCCCCGAGCCGGCTGGGGCACCGGGGACAGCACGGTCCCCACCAGTGCCACGGTGGGAACCCACCTCGTGCTCGCACTGGAGCTGGCAGGAGAGGGACATCCTCTGCCTCGACAGCAACAGAGGGAAACCAGGAGAGAGAAGGGGATGAAAGAGGAGGGTGAAGGATGGGGGGCCGGGAGGAGCCCTCCCCAGCCCTCTCCTCCCTCCTTACACCGAAACGGTGATGCCCGCTTCAGACCGAGCTCCCCCCGCCAGACTGAGCCACAGTAACACCCCCCCCAGCAGCGCCTGGGTCCCCCCAGGTACCTAATTCCTCCTTGTTTGAGGTTAGCTTCCCCAAGGGGAAAATCTCAGCCCAGCGTTTGCAACGAATGCAATGTCCCCATGGGGTTTCCCAGCTGTTCGGCACAGAGACACGCACCGTTTGCACTGGACGCCGGGCTGCAGCACAGGCACACGGGCAGCACCTGCCCTGCAAAGGGTCATGGTGGCCAAAGCGATACCCGGTGTCCATGGGGTCCCCGCAGGGACCACCCGCCACCCCGTCTCTCGGCAGAGAGGCCGTGCCTGCCCGGGTGGCGCATGCAGGGCAGAGGGACAGGCAGAGACAGCTCAGCCCCCAGACTCATCCTCTCAGAGAATGCCATGCTTTATCACAGCCTCATCCCCCGCTATTAATAGCCTTCACTAGCCTCCTCGGGAGCCATTTGCATATTTGATTGCAATTCCGAGGCGGGGCAGGGCCCTTCAATCAGCCGCTCCCGCAGCCTCATTTGCATGGTTTGACATTTTGTTCTGGGAGCGCTGATACCGGTACCGTGGTCGGGGACACGGCTGCGGGGGGCCGAGGTGGGCGCAGCGTCCCCAGACAGCGGTCCTGCCACCTCTCGGGCCTGTCCCACCCCCAGCAGGGCGTGATGGAGCCTTGGTGGCCCATGTCCCCAGGTGCCCTGCTCTACCCTGCTCTCCAGCCCGACTCGCGGCGCCCGGTCCCCGTCCGACCTGCGCAGCGGGGCAGCAGCCGTGCCCAGCCCGGCAGGCAGGGCGTGGGGCGGCGGGCACGGCCGTGGGTTGGCCGCCCGGCCCTGTCTGGAGCTGCCGCACATCAAAGGCCAGGGGCAGGCCGGGATGTCCCCAGGGCAGCGGGGGGGACCCCGAGCCCCAGCGCACCCATCGGCAGCCCCGGGGGGCACCGAGGGGTCCGGACCCGCTGCCGCTTCTCCCCTCCGCTCACGCAGCCTGGGGCCGGGCGGGCGGCGCCGGGGCGATCAGCACCGCGGACAGCGCCCGCCCGCCGCTCCGGCCACCGCCGTGGCCACTATGGCCACCACCGCCATGGCCACTACGGCCACCACTGCCACAGCCACCGTGGCCACCACCGCGGCCCCGCCACCAGCCCCTCTCGCAGCCCCAGGCCAGGGACGCGCCAGGCGGCGGCAGGAGGAGCCGGGCGGCTCCAGGGCCCCGGGCAGACACGGCCGGCAGCTGTGTCCCGGGATGCCCTTGCTTCCCCCCGGCTCTTGGCATCACTTGGCAGGGAAAAACAAGTCAGGGTGAGGCGTGGGATCGAGCCTGAGGATGACGGGGATCGGGAGAGGGCTCTGTTACTTCCCTCCCTCCTGCCTCAGTTTCCCCTCCAAGAAAACACACCGGAGAACACAAGTTCATCTCATGGAGAGGCAAGGTGGTGGGGGAAAACCATGGAGAGGTACGAAGGAACCCGACTGCCACCGTGACTGTGCCAAGGAGCGAACCAAAGACAGGCAGGGCTGGAAGCACAGATGTCGGCACCGGCTGTGCCGCTCCCCGGCAGCGGGGCCGTCTGGCAGGCAGGCAGACCCGGGGCTCCCCGGCTCCATCCATGGGCCAACACACAGAAACCGCAGGGGGGACCCCATCCCTCGCCCACGCGGAGCTGCAGCCCTGCCCCGCTCCCCACGCTGCCGGGACACGCTCGGCCCGGCCGCCCCGGCACTCTGCTCCCTGCTCTGCTCTCTGGAACGCGACGGGCAGGCAAATGAACACCCACCCCACGGGGGGCTCGGGCAAGGCCAGCACGTCCCCCCAGCTCTGAGCATGCAGCAAAGCTTCCCCCGCACACAGCCCACTCCCTCCTCGCCCCCGCAGCCGGCCACGGACCCCAGTGCCGCACGGCTTGGGGACAGCCAGAGCAGCATGGCCCCGTGCAGAGCTGGCCTGGAGCAATGGGGTCTCACCTCCTTCATCCTGAGCAAACGCCCGCACTGAGCCCACCGCGTCCCCAGGGCCGAGCGCACCATGTCCCCAAGGGTGAGCTCAGCTCAGGCACAGCCCGAGCTGCCACCGGCAGCGTGCACAGCCCCAGTGCATGCAGCCCCCGGCCGCAACGTGCGCAGCCCCCAGCCCCAGCAGACACAGCCCCCAGCCCAGCACAGGGCTGCAGGGAAAGGGAGGAGAGACCTCTGGGCTGGGAGCTCCCCATCCCGGCCGGGAGAGCTTCAAGGCTGTGCCGAGGCTTGTCTGGGCGAGGGCTGGCCGGGAGCCATACGCTGCACACCGAGATGAGGAGGTGGCTGCCAGGGAAGAGGACTCGGCCAGGAAAGGGTTAGGAGCGGCTCCGCGGGGCTGCGGGCTGCCTGGGGGGCTCCCGCTCTGCCCGGGCCAGGAGGACTCGGCTCCCCCCACCCAGCACATCCGCTGCACCGGCACCGCTGGGCACAACGCAGGGCTCTGCCAGGAGAGGGGCTCTGCGAGGCATGGCCCCCCCTGCACGGAGCCAGGCCCGCTCCCCTCCCGCCCAGCAGCCCCTTCTTCCCCCGCAGCCCCACTCACCCTGCCGCCGCCGCTAAGCCATGAAGTTGCCCATCTGGGCTCGGCAGAAGCCGGAGGACGGAAGCAGCACGGCGGCTGGATTCACTCTCTTCCTGCAAAATCCCTGAGGGCTGCCCATGCCGCGGCCAGGCCGTGCAGCGAGCGGCCACCAACCCAGCCGGAGATTGTCCCCGGGGTCACGGCCACCCACGGCAGGACGGCAGTGGCCACGCTCCCAACGCCCGGGCCGACACCGGCACCTTCCAGCCGGCGAGAGGCGGTGGCGGAGCCGTCGCCCCCGCGCATTTGGGACACACCCACGCGCGCTCCCCGGCGCGCTCCGGCCACACCCGCGCACGGCCACGCACCCCCGGGAAGGGGCTGCCCACGCCAGCAGCACCCGCGCACCCACGCAGCGCCCCGCTGCATCGCTCCGTGCACGGACGGATGGACACGTGGCCCCGCACGCCCGGACGGACACACGGCCACTCCGCACCGCTGCATCCCTGTGCACCTGGACGGCCCCGCGCACCCAGCTGCTCCCGCACTGCTGCAGCGCTGTGCGCCCCGCACCCCCGCTGCTCCCACCCGCAGCGTCCCCACGCCCCCCCTGCCCACACGCTCCTCCGCACCCCGCAGGCACCTGCGCGCAGCCCTCGCCCCCGCCAGCCCCCTGCACGCCCACACCCGACACCCGCTGGCACCCACCACGGCTCCCCCGGCACAGGGCTGTCCCCAACTCCCCCCGACCCAGAGAGGGCCCAGGGGAGCCCAGAACAGACGCGTGTCGTGACATGAAACACTGAGACTGTCCCTCGGCTCGTCTGCACTGATGGCACCAACCCAGGGCTCATCAACTGCCATGGGGTCTCACCCCGACCCGCCAGCTGGGGACACCGCGGCCGAGCTGCACCACAGCAGAAACAGCCACATCCAAGACACGCAGTGTTTCCCCAGTAACAACCAGTTCACCATCCTCAAACTGATGGCCATGGGGCCCCCAGTCCCACCACAGCCCCTCCAGCCCCTTGGGGAGACAGGGGGTGCCCCAGGCCAAGGCCACAGTGCCGGGGATGGGACACCGGCAGGTCCCCCAGTGGGCATCACGCCAGGATTCGGTACCTTCAGCTTTCGCAGTCCTCTCGCTCCGAAGCGGCACCCCCACACGCCCACGGACAGGCTGTTCTGCTGCTCCGCTCTGCCCACCAAAAACTTCAGCTAATTCCCAGCCCGAACGGCTCCCAGCCCCGCCGGGGGAGAGGGCCAGGCAGGCAGCGAGGCTCCTACCACCGCCTGCCGCCCAAAGTTGCCGGTTTAAGGCCAAACAGACCCCCAGTGAAACGCCGAGCGCTGGCAACCACGCCGCAAACATCTGCTCTTCCAATGGCATCATGATTCACAGGCTATTAATTGGGGCTTGGCAGTGCCGCGAAGTGTTTGCATCCCCTGGCTTCGCTCAGAGCCACAACTTGCTGCTGACGAGGTCCGGGTGCCGGGGAAGGAGCCAAACCCAGCAATGCACCGGCCGCAGTGGCGCCGCGCCAGGACGGGCACGTGGGGCACGGTGCCCAGCTCCCGCACCAGCTGCCCGGCCCCCCGGGAGCAATGCAGAATGAGCCCCAGGAAAACAGCAGCAGCGGCGCTCGGTGCTTGCCAGGAGCAGCCGGCACAGCACCACCACGCCGCACCGCGCAGCAGCCCCAGCACCTGCCGGCCCCGGGTTGCGGCAGGGAGGCCGCCTGCTTTGGCTCCCACCCGGCCGCACGTGGCAGGGTCTGTGGGTGCTGGTGATTCTCTTGCAAGTGCCCGGCTCCAAACAGCGCTGTGTTTCTGTAGAGTCTCTTGGCTGCCTCCATGCACGGCGCTGAGCCGCTTGCTCCCTGGGGCATCGGCATCGCCTGCATCCGCGGCTTCGAGATGAACCGCAGAGCAGCACCCTGCTCGGGCAGCACCAGACAAAGGCTGTGCAAAGCCTCCTCCAACGACAGCCAAGAGAAATCTGAATTCAGAAGCTGATTAGAAACCATGTCATGGCTCCTTCCCGCTCCAGCATTTGGGGAGGAGTGAGCTGAGGGGGGGACACGTGGAAAATCTAATTAGGATTGAGGGCAGGTTGGAGAGGCGCTGACACGGGAGCCACGGGAGCACAGCTGCTCGCAGGAGGGGGACACCGGGCACCCGCAGCACCCCCGGCCCCGCGGAAACGGGGAAAGTACAAATTAATTCTCCTTAATCTGATGGGCACTTGCTCTGCTGCCACGTGCTGCCACCACGGCTGGCAGAGAGCAGCCCGGCCTGCCCGCAGCTCGGCTCGTGTGCCCATGGCGGTCATGCCTCCTCTGTCCCCCCAGGGCCAACACTGTATGGCCCCAGGGCGCTGGGCAGGGCAGGGGGAGCAGAAGGGGCTCCATCCTCCCTAGCAGAGGGGAGGCGAGTGTGCGGTGCTGCGCTGAGTCTGGCCCTCTCCTTCATCCTGGGGTTCCCCCCCCGTGCTGCCACTCACAGGGGGACCAGGAGTCATGGGCCATCAAGATGGCCACGATCCCGAGGCCATGGAGCACTTCGGCAGCGCAGGCTTCACCCCTGGCTCTCCAGGACGGCAGAGCCCCGAGGCCACGTTGAAGGGCGCTACGCAAGGTCGGCAGCACCGGGCACTGCTCTGCACCTCCCCATCCCCTTGCCTGCCGCTGGCACCCACCGTGCCCCGTGCCACCTGCACCGCGGGATGTCCTGCCCCCGTGAGGAAGGCAGGCAGCCACCTCCATCCACCCCAACACCGGGATGTCCCCCAGGACACATCCAACCGCACACCCCGGGCCCCTGGCCCTCCCCGCGAGTCCCACGGCTGCCGGCACGTCTCGCCTGCTATTCTTAGCTCTCCGGCGCTGCGCTCTCCCGGCAATGGCACCGTATATTACTATTATTGCTGGCTGCCAATGTCTTGAAGCAGGCAGCCAGGATCGTGGTGGTGCTTCCACACCCCTGGTGACCTGTCATTTGGTCCCTGCCGGGCTCTGGTCTTCAACAGGCTATTTCAGGAAATCCAATTTGATGGGCAGAAGGAGCACAAGCCACACGTTCGGCTCCTGAGCCGGATCCAGGCTCCTCATGTCACCGCTCAGATCCAGATTTTAGCTTTGCCCGTGATGGCAGTAAGGGCCAAGAGTCACCTTTGGCTCCAGATCCAAATTTCTGGCTGGGTGGGATCCAGGGTTTCGGATCAGCTTGTCGGAGAGACACAAGCGTCTGCAAAACCTGGATCTGGAGCCCCAGCCCCAGCCGCAGCAGCACCACCTGGGCAGGGACCCCAGCGTGGGGCCGGATCCTGCCCTCGCGGGTGGGCAGACCCGTGGAGAGCTACGCACCGGTGCAGCCACCAGCCTCGTGCCTCCTGCACGGGCGCTGTGTCCCACAGGTCCCGGCACGGCTCTGCCCTGAGCTCACGATGGGGAGGCTGAAGGAAGGGCCCCCCCAGGGACCCCCAGCCTGTGCTCCCCACCGCCTCCGCTCCCTCCCTGTGCCCTGCCCAGGCTGCTGGGGGCCAGGCCTGGCAGGAGGGCTGGGTGCTGCTCCTCCAGCCTGCGCTGCCTTCTCCAGCCCACGCGGCACAAGTCCTGGCACTCAGGAGGGAGATTTGGGCACCGAGGGCTCGGCACCAACTCGCCCAGGCTGGATGGGGACACCACGGTTGTGTCACCCCACTCCCCGCAGCAGGGATGCCCAGAGCCGGTCCTGGTGCCCGGGCTCGGTGGGGTAAAAACACCCAAGGCAGCCCCAAACACAGCTCAGGCCTGCGCTGCCCCACACCAGTGCTCTTGCCACCCCCGCAGCCAGGAGGGAACCCTCCAGCTCAGATGCTCCACGGTCACTTTGATGGCTAATTTTTCCCTCCCGGCCCTGCTGGTGCTTCAATAAATGCTCTGAAAGGGCTGACGTGCCTCCTTCCAGCCTCCCGAGCGCGGCTGTGCCCGTCTCCGGGTGGCCGTCCCCCTGCTCCATCCCCCAGCAGACGGGGTCCTCAAGGGCTGGGAACAGTGGACGCGTGCGGGAGGACAGTGGGAGCACAGAGGCGAGGAACTGAGATGGATGGGAAATGACATCCATTTCCTAAAGGAGAATCTGCGCTGCTGGCCGGATCCTGCCCCGATTTACACCAAGGGAGGCTGCCTGCTCCCAGCCCCGACTCCCATGGGGGCAGCTGGCACCCAACAGCCCGGCTCTGTCCCCTCCTGCCTGCTCGGGGCTTCGTGCCTGGCCCGGGGAACAGGCAGAGACCCTCCGTGGGCAGCGGGGCCCTGCGCCCCCGAGGGAAGCGAGGTGCAGGGCTGGATGTCACGGGATGGAGAGAGACAAGCGGTCCCAGCGCCAACTTGCTCTGCAGGTTTGGCACGGGCTGGAGGGACCAGACTGGCTCCTCCAACACAACCCAACCGTCCGGGAGAAGGAAGGTGACGAGAGGAGAGAGACACCCAGCCCCGGGCCCCGGAAAGCTCTCCTTGCCTGCCAGGCTGGGCTGTACCACGGAGCCTGGATGTGCGGTGAGAGTCACCGCTCGGCTTGTGCTCTGTGCCAGCTCCCAGCGCCCGCCGGCAGCCCCGGACCCGCACCGGCCCGGTCGGGACATGGCTCCTGCACCCAGCACCAACCCTCCCTGCCTCGCAGGCTGCCGAGAGGGGAGACCACCGGGCTGGGGAGGGGTCCTGGGCCTGCCCAGCCCTGGCCCCAGCCCTCCGCAGCGGGAGAGCACCAGGATGGCTGGTGTCGCCTGCCGGGGGGAGGCTGGAGAGGCTGAGAGCCCCCTCCCCAACGCCTCCCGCACCAGGAGATGGGGGATGCCCGCACCCCGTCTCCCGCACCCCCCGGGGGATCCCGACCAGCCGCGCTGCCGGTGCGATGCCCCCAGCCATCTTGCCACCTCCCCCCGGCTCCCCCCCCAGCACCCGCTCGCCGGCGATGGATGGGTCCCCAGGCCACACGTCCCGTCCCCCCGGGCCCTGTCCCGCACCGCCCCGGCGCCCCGTCGGGGAGAGCTCCCCCCCCCCCCCATCCCAGGCACGGCGGATCCCCCGGGACCGGGCCCCCCCGCCCTCCCGGCGATGCCCCGCGGCGGCACCGGCCCCGGGCGGCAGCACCGGGGCACCGGCCCCCCCCGCATGCCGCCCCCGCCGCTCTTACCGGCCTCCCGCCGCCTACATCCTCCGGCCGCTGCCGGGCGGCTCCCCGACGGCCCGGCCCGGCTGCTCCCGGCCCGGTTGGTACCGGAGCGGCTCGGTTGGGCTCTGCTGGTCCCGGCTCTGCTGGTCCCGGCTCTGCTGGTCCCGGCGCGGCCCGGGCCGGCGCCCCGCGCGTGGGAGCGCGGCGGGCGGCAGCATGCGAGTGGCGGCGGCCCCGCAGTGCAGCGCGGATGGGCGCGGAGCGGCGCGGAGCGGTGCGGATCGGTGCGGAGCGGAGCGGGGCCGCCGCGGTGCAGCCAAGACACGGCGGTGGATTTTCCCCGGGAGTCAGAGCGGGCGGCGGCGCAAAATGGCTCCGGTGCGGCTCTGCCGCCGCCTCCCGGCGCCCCGGGACCCCCGGCGGGGACGGGAAGGGGAGCGGGGGGAGCCGCGGGGCCCACGCGTGGGGCCGGGGAGGTGCCGCCGGCGGGGCGCGCAGCGTGGGCTCTGCCCCGCGGTGCTGGGATGGCACCGGGACAGGTGGTACCGGTACCCACCCGTGGGCATCCCCCCGGGGCGGCGGGGGCACCCAGGGACCCGTCACCCACCCCTGCCCACGGCCACGCTGCCTGCCCGGGAAGTGCCGGGGCACCGGGACAGCCCCGGGCAGGGTGCAGCCCCCGGGGGCCCAGCCTCCCCCCGGCAGAGCGGGGGCCGCCAGCTGCCGCCCGCCCGCCGAGCCCCTCACACTGTGTAATTTGCTAATAATAATAATTATGGCGCACGCAGGTTAGAAGTGCAGCGGAACAATAACCTGGTTAACGCCTTGCTGCGTGCGGTGGCGGGAGCCACACCGCGGCACGTGCCCGGCCCTGGCACCGTGCTGGCCATGAAGCTGCCCACCACGCCGCATGGGAGCCCCTGCCCGAAGCGTGGGGGGACGCGGCCCAGGCAAGTGCCTGAAGCGGGTTTTTAAGCAGCCATGTCCTGGCGGTTTGTGGCCACGTCCCAGCACTGTGGCCCTTAGCCAGGCTGGCTATGTCACCAGGCAGGGCTGTCCCCAGTGGCCACGCCACCAGTCACCCAGCGGGACGGCCGGGGTGGAGGACACGAGTGTTTCCCCGGGGTGGCATGGGGCTGCAGGAGAGCAGCACGCCGTGGGGAGAGCGAGGCCAGATCCAGGCCCTGCTCCCAGCGCCGTGGCTCTGCAGAGCCACCCCCATCTCAGGGCACTGCTCAGCAGCCCCGTGGCCCCCATCACCGTCCCCACCGCTGAACAGTCCCTTCCCCGGGACACCCTGCCAGAGCCGGAGCTGGGGCTGCCCCCACCTATAGAGCCCCCCGAAAGTCCTGCTGCCCGCGGAGAGGGGAGCCCCAGCCCTCGCCAGGCCCTGCAGCACCCTGCATTGCCACCGGCACGGCTGCTCCTGCTGCATGCGGGGAGCGGAGCTCTGCCCACCTCCCTGAGCAGTTATATAAAAGGATTAAAATTTAATATGAACTTCAAAAAGGGAACAATCGGGTGGTCGAGGACAGCTGGGCCAGGGCCGGGTGCGGAGCAGAGGCACCCTTGGCCACGTCCCGGCTCTGCCAAGACACGGCACACGGAGACCAGCTCTGTCCAGCCCAGCCATGGGCACTGCTGTGTGGAGCCAGAGCAAAGCACCCAGGCACCGCAGGCACCCTGGCGTTCTGTGAGCCCGTGCCGGGTTAACTGTGCCACAGTCTCCCCGAGTCACGATGGTGCCCGATTCCCATGGCACATGGGGGCCTCATCGCCCCCAGGGCCTGGCCTTGCCCCGCAGCTTTGCTGGCAGCTGAACAGCCTTTAATAACCCACCACCGACAGGCACAGGCAGCACCCAGCCGTCCCGGTGCCCCGCTGCCACCCTGCCCATGCTGTGCCGGCGGTCGCCCAGGGAAGCCCATCTCCTCCTGCCCAATGCCTCACGCTTCCTTCCCAGGCACCGGTGGGTTGGAGCGTGCTGGAGAGCAGCCCTGCGCCAGGGGACGAGACCCCCGGTCGGGGGGGCAGCTGATGCACCCCAGCCCCCACCACCGTCCCCCTGCCCCTGCGCGCCCCAGAGCCCGCGTGGCTGCGCAGCACCCGCCGCTCTTGTCCGTGCAGCGCCGGGGAGCAGGGCTGCGGTGGCGGCAGGAATGAGCCAGGGCTGGGAAAACACCATCTTCCGCCCACGCAGCCGCCCACGGCCCTGCGCCAGCTCTGCCGCCCCCGCCGTGTGCCGGGGCTCGCCGAGAAGGTGGGCGGCAGGCGCGGGGCTGGGGGCTGCGCTGTGCCCACTGTGGCCACCCACCCGTGGGGAGGGCAGGGGATGGGGCAGGGGGGAGCAGGGCCCAGCAGCCCCCGGTGCAGGAGCTGCCCCGGCGCAGGCTCCGGCTGCAGGAGCAGGGCTGAGCCATGGCTGGGCTGGGGGGCCAGGGCTGGGGGGCTGGGGGCTGCCCCACGCCCAGCCCTGCCCTGGGGCGCAGGAGCGGCTGGCGCTGCTCGGTGTGCGGCACAGGCACCCACCAGCAAAGAGACTGGGGAAGCCTTTGGCTCATTCATTTTTAATCCTGGCTGAGAGCAGGAGGGATGCGGGCGCGAGGCTCGGGCACGCTGCAGGACGGGACCGGCTGCAGGGCCCCAGACAGCTCCCCCCGGGGCAGCCCGGCTCATGCCACGGGTGTCTTTGATCATGCATGTCCCCACAGGATGGAGACCCCCAGGAGGGGACAGCAACCCCTGGGCATCCCTCCCTGTCCTGTCTCACCACGTCCCACTGCGGCTCAGCCTCCCCCTGCAGCAGCTCAGCACCCCCGCTCCAGGCGAGCCGCCCCCCCAGTGCCTGCGAATGCGGAGGGCAGGATCCGTGCGCGAACGGAAACCGTGGGCCCGTGAGCGCGTGGGGATGCGCAGAGAGCAGAGCGGGGGCGGGAGGAGGAGGGGGGTGCACGAAGCCAGAGCTCCCCCACGCTGCTCCCCATGCCTAGCCTGGTGCCAGGGATGCCATCCTGCCGGGACTGTGGCACTGGGGCAACCGGGGGCAGGACCCCGGTGCCCACCCCGCTATGAGGAGGCAAAAGAGGACGCGCGGGCACTGGGCACAGGCACGGTGGGGGCTGGCGGGGAGAGCGGGAGGCACTGGCCGATCTTGCACAGGGTCCGTCCCAGGTCGGCGCGGAAGCGCCGGATAGAGAAGCAGTAGACGAGGGGGTCAAGGCAGCTGTTGAGGCTGAGCAGGGCCACGCTCAGCATGTGCAGCACGTCCAGGGTGGCGGGGGGCCTGCAGAGTGGCACGGGGGGCTGGCTGCCCACCCAGGGGGCCAGCGTGAGGTGGTAGGGGGCCACGCAGACCACGAAGACCAGCAGCATCCCCAGCACCATGGCACGCGCCTGCTGCCGGTGGGAGCCTGGCGAGGCGGTGGTGGGCACCGAGAGCGCCCGGACGATGGAGGCATAGGTGCCCAGCACCACCAGGAAGGCTACGGTGAAGAAGCCCACCATGGCATAGGCATACACCCGCTGCCGGCCGTGCTGCTCGAAGCAGGTGGTGGCCCCGGCACGGGCGGGGAAGGTCTGCCGGGTGGCCAAGGTGGGCACGGCACAGCCCAGCCCCAGCAGCCAGGCCAGGGCGCAGGCCAGCGCGGCCCCCCGGCGCCCCGTCAGCGGCAGCTCCCGCTGCGCTGCCCGCACGGCGCAGTACCGGTTGAAGCTGATGAGCGCCATGAAGGTGACGGCGCTGTAGGTTGCCAGGTAGTAGGCGGCCCCGGCCAGGCGGCAAGCGGCCTCTGAGAGCAGCCAGTCCCCACCAGCCAGGTAGTAGGGGATCCAGAGGGGCAGGGTGAGGTTGAAGAGGATGTCAGCCAGCGTGAGGTTGATGAGGTAGATGCGGATGGCCTTCCTCACCTTGCCGCTCTGCAGGAAGACCAGCAAGGCCACCAGGTTGCCCGGCAGCCCCACGCACAGCACCAGGCAGTAGACAGCGGGCAACAGCACGAACTGCACGGGGTCGCTGGGCACGCACTCGCCGGGCTGCCCTGCCGGCAGTGGCCCCGGCGCCGAGCCGTTCATCCCAGGCTCCTGCAAAGATGGGGGGACAGTCAGTGGCACGGCCCTGAACACAGCCCTCGGGGGACAGGGAAGGGACATTGACCCGGACAGGACGACCTCTCTGGCGGGCACCTGTGGTAGCTGCTGGGCACCGGAGGCAGAGCCCCCGCATGGGGATGCCATCGTCTGCCAGAGGGGCTCAGCCTCCAGAGGGTCCTCGCAGGAGGCGAGGGGCTCCGGGATCCCCTCCCAGCCCAACCCCAGCCATGTCCCCCTATGCCGTGAAGGAGCCCGGGGGCTGCCGTCAGCCGCCCGGCCAGGGCTCCCCGGGGAGCGGCAGGCGCAGCTGCACCGCGGCCGAGGGGCAGAGCCGCGGCCGGCGGCACCCGCAGGTGCTGCGCCGGCTCCAGCTGGCAGCTGTGGGGCTTAACACCTCCCACGCAGCCACATGCTTGCTGGGGCCACCCAGCCCCATCCTGCTCCCAGCACCCCAAATCTCCCCACAGAGCCCACCGATGGGGAAGTCACCCACCAGCTCAGCATGCACTGGAGTGGAGACCCCGGTGTGGGGAGGGGGTACGAGCATGGGGCCAGCAGCCCCCCGTGCCCCCCAGCCCCGCGCGAGGCAGGTTTGCCACCCCGCTGTTTGCCGGTCCTAGCCACGGAAAACCACATTGTGCCGCAATGGCTGTATCCCAAGGCTGCAGCTACTTCACCTCCCATCACCGCCTGCCCACACCTCGCCGACGGCACTGAGTCACCCAGCGGGTGTTTTCCAGCACGGCAGGGCCAGATTCGGCACACGCAGCACCCAGCACCGGGCTGAGGCATGGAGGACACAAGCTGCTGAGCCAGGGTGGGGGATTCAGGGCTCATCCCGACAGGCTTCAGTTGTTCTGCGGAGCCAGTGCAGCCCCCCGAGGAGCCCCAAGCTCCTTTGACAGTTGCCCCTTTCTTTTTCCTTCCCCCACCCCTCTTTGCACAAGGGATGCTCCATCTCACCCACAGCGAGCTGGTTACTCACCCCACCGGGCTGGACCGGCTGCGTCCCCTCCGGCTGCTCCTCGCTGTCTGGTCCAGCTGGGCTGGGAGAGGCTTTAAGTGCTGGGGGGGGGAGGCAGGGGCTGCCTGATCCCCCCTCTCCCCATCCCGAGCCCCCGTGGGGGTTAGTGCCTGCGGGATGGCAGCCGGAGCGGGGAAAGCACCTGTGTGTGTATGTAATGGGGGATTCCCTGCATGGAGCCACGCTAAGACCCCCTGCGCCGGCTGACGGGGCTGGGGGCACGCGGGGGGGGGCTGGCCGCGCCAGTACCGGCGCGGCCAGCCCCCCCCCGCGTGCCCCCAGCCCCATTTAGGACCATTTCCCAGGGCCCTTTTCCCACCCACGCCAGGATGAAAGCGGCGGAGGGTCAAGTTTCCACACCCAGCAGCTGGGGGAAAAGGGGGATGCCCCAAAAGGGATCAAAGCTGGAATCTGCCTCCTCCCAGCTCTTAGTGCTTTTGTTGGCTTCAAAGCTGGATTTAGGGGGAGCAGCACCCCGGGGCCCCCTCCCAAGCTCTGGGAGCATTGAACTCGCTGCTTTGCATCATCGTGCAATTTTTGGATGCTACTTTGGGACATCAAAGGTGCCACCTCAAGGTGGTTCAGGTCCCGCTGGGGGTACGGGAGGGTTGTACCCCCTCTGCTCATCTCAAGCCAGCCAGCCTCCCCCCACAGCCATCCCAGCCGCCTTGCTGGGAGATGCACTGGGTTCAAACGTGATCTTGGGGTTCACCCCAAGCAGACCATGCTGGCTGTGCCCATCCGGGGTGGCAGAGGGGTCCCTGTCCCCAAAAAGCATGTGCCTGCCCAGGCACAGGGTCTGGGGGGTCGCATTGCCACTGTCGCCCCCCGGGATGTGCAGCAAGTGGCCTGGCACGTTGCTGGGTGGCTCTGGGTGGCCGGGGAGCTCCCGCCCCATGCGGGCTCTCCTCGCCGGCTGTCTGCCTCCGCACCAGCTGCTGCCGGCTCCTGCCTGTCCCCGGTCCCTGTCCCCAGGTGCTGCTCTGGGGGACCAGGGCCTCCAGCCCCAGGACATCCCCTCAGCTCCCACGGCTCAGCGTGGCGGGAGCCACAAATAAACAGGGGAGGCAAAACGTGAAAAACAAGAGGCTTTATTCCAAAACACAAAAGCCCCCAGGAGAGCAGAGCCAGCCCCCACCCAGCGTGGCCAAACGCTGGGAAGAGCTGGACACCTTGTGCGAGTTTAGCAACAGAGCTGCTGGAGCGGTGGCAGTGCCACGGCCACCATCCCAAAGCACCAGTCTGAGTCCCGCAGCGTGGGGACAACCAGCACCAGCATCCCCGGCAGTGGCAGGAGAGGACACACCGCGCCTCAGCGGCAAGTTACCCCACAGCATGCGATGCCGTCCCCGAAAATACCGTATGGGCATCGCTTCCTGCTGTCCGAGCTGTCCGTCCTTCCCGCCGCCGGTCACTCGAACTTGGGCTTGGTGGGGGCCGCGTACCCGCGGATGTTGAGCAGCAGGAGGAGGCCAAGGCAGAGGGTGGCAGGGGCGCACATGGCCAGGGGCTCCCGCAGCACCAGCAGCGTGTAGATGGCACCTGGGCGAGGAGCAGAGCACGGGAACAGAGGTCCCTCCCCGAGCGTCCCCCGAGACCCCGCGCAGAGGGGCAGGCGCCCGCTCGCTCTCACCGATCATCACGACGCTGAGGACGAAGTTGCTGATCTCCTGCAAGAGCTGGGGCCCGAACGCCAGCAGCAGCCCAGCCACCGCCTCCACCCAGCCCACCACCTCCAGGTACCGGCCCGGCTCCGGCGCGAACCCGAACTCCTTCAGGGGAAAGACCTCGGCGAACTGCACGAACTGCGACTTCTGGGAAGGGCGGGAGGGGAGCGGAGCGGCCCTGAGCCTGGGGGGCACAGCCCCTCTGGTGGGGTCTGCTCCGCTCAGCCCTGCGCCCCAAGGGGCTCAGGCTTGCTCACCCCAAAGGGCTCAGCCCCGCACCCCAGCACCCCAAAGGGCTCAGCCCTGCACCCCAACCTGCTCATGCCCCCCAAGGGCTCAGCTCTGCACCTCAGCACCCCAAAGTGCTCAGTTCCGCACCCCAACCTGCTCAGCCCTGCACTCCAGCACCCCAAAGGGCTCAGCCCTACACCCCAACCTGCTCAGCCACCCCAGGGGCTCAGTTCTGCACCCCAGCACCCCAAAGGGCTCAGCCCTGCACCCCAACCTGCTCATCCCCCCCAAGGGCTCAGCTCTGCACCTCAGCACCCCAAAGTGCTCAGCCCAGCACCCCAACCTGCTCAGCCCTGCACCCCAGCACCCCAAAGGGCTCAGCCCAGCACCCCAACCTGCTCAGCCACCCCAGGGGCTCAGCCCTGCACCCCAGCGTGCTCAGCCACCCCAGGGGCTCAGCTCTGCACCCCAACCTGCTCAGCCCTGCACCCCAGCACCCCAAAGTGCTCAGCCCAGCACCCCAACCTGCTCAGCCACCCCAAGGGCTCAGCCCTGCACCCCAGCACCCCAAAGTGCTCAGCACCCCAAAGTGCTCAGCCCCCCAAGGGCTCAGCCCAGCACCCCAGGGGCTCGGTCCTGCCCCCCCGCACCAGCCCAGCCCCAGCCGCCCCCCCCGCGCCCCGCAGCCCCGCTCACCATGTGCCGGTGCAGCTCGGCCGAGAGCAGCTCCGTGAGCTTCACGGCGCCCGTCAGCAGGAAGAAGAGGCCGAGCAGGACGCGGAGGGCGGTGAACGCCGCCGCCATGGCGGGGACCGGGGCGGGCGGGCGGGCGGGGCCAGCGGCGGAGCGGCGCGGCGCGGCGCGGCCCAGCTCAGCCCAGCTCAGCTCAGCCCAGCCCGGCTCAGCTCGGCTCGGCTCCGGCCCCTGCACCTTGCCCGGTTCCCGTCCCGGCAGGAGCAGGGACCCCCCAGCCGTGGGTGCTGCTGGGGCAGGGGGTGCTTAAATCTGCAGCTTCACCCCCTCAAGGCTGCGATCCCCCCTCCCCCGGCCAGCACCATTCCCCCACCAAACCAGTGCTGGGTGAAAAACATGTGAAAAAGTTAATAAAACCCCCAAAATCCACAGCTGGGGCTTTGTGGGTGCCGCCAGCGGGTCAAGCTCCGTGCCAGCACCCACGCAGGGCCGCGGGGCAGGCAGCGGCACAGGCAGGGAGGCCGGCGGGGTCAGGCAGGGAGCGGGTGCATGAGGCAGCCGCAGCAAGGATTTTCTTCTGGCAGCAGGGAGGCCCGGTCAGGGCGAAGGAGCTGGATGCCGAGCCCTCCCCGCGCTCCCCGGGCCTGCGTCACCGCCGCTCGCCAAGGCTCCTGGAAAAGGCAGCCCTGGGTTGGCGAGAGCCGGGGCCCGGGGGAGCCGTGGGGGCACTGACGTTATTGCAATTCAAGTGGAAATAATTTTTTAACGCCAATAAATCATGAAAGAGCAGGAACTGCTTCCTGGGCACCGGGAAGCACCGCACGGCACGGGGGGCACCGCCGGCCTGGATCAGCACCAAGCCCGGCACGGCCTCGCAGGGGCTGCTGCGGCCGCCGCGGCACTATTTTTATTCCTGGCAGCACATCGCTCCCCGCTCTGCAGCCGAGGAGCTGCTCGTGATGACTTGGAGCTTCTCCCTGCTGGCGAGCTGAGGGATGATAAACAGCAACAGGCCTGGGCAGGCCCCGGCCCTTCTCGTCTCAGAAAGCCCCTTGGGGGAAAAAAGGATTAAAAAAAGACCAAACCCGCCCTGAACAATGGATTGCAGCAGCTCGGCGCCCTCGCATCCGCAGCATGGGGTCGTGGCTTGGGTGCGCTGGCCTTACCGCGGGAAGCGTTTGTCACTGCTCCCAGGGCAGTGGCTCAAGCGAGCCAGGGAGACACCCACCCGCAGAAATCATCGTCCTTCAGCTTAAAAAATCCCATCCCCTCCCTCCGACAGCAGAGCAGAGCCCGCTCGCGGCCAGGAGAGAGGTTTTTTGTGCAAACATTGCAAAACCCGTTGAGGGCGTTCGCCTTTCCCAGGAGGCCGGGGCCCATCCAGGGCTGCCCCAGCAGCGGGCCAAGCCCCTCCCGGCAGAAGGACGCGATGGCAGATAAACACCGCCACCGCGCTGGGACAGGACGCTACCATCCACATGGTACCTCGTACCTGCTCTCAGCCTTCCATTTTTTTCTTTTTTTAATTACAGGAGCTACTTAATGAAACATTTCGTAGAACCAAGGGATCGGCTTTACCAGCCAGAGGACAACAGCCCTGGCATGGCCCCTGGCCACGAGAGGAAAACTTCTGTGCCATTGTCTACCAGGTGATGAGAGAACAGAGAAATCAGGGTTTGGGTTTTTTTCTCTCCTCTAAAACACATCCCGTTTCACTACAGAAAGCAAACCAGGGTTTGGTTATAAAGGGAGTTGTAGGAGGTGAAGTTCAGCACCTTGAGTGCTTGAATCGCATTCAGGCTGGAACAGTTTCACATAGGAAGCAGCTGATGCTGCAAGAGTGGAAAAGAAATTGGGCCAAGTTACTGGAAAATAACAGAATTTGAGGAAAAAAAGGCTGCGTAAGCCTGCAGTGGCTGTGGAGACAAAGACACTGAAACCCACCCCCTTGCAGCGCGGCTATTGAGGAACCACAAAACCTCTTCTCGCTGGAGCCTTTTCAAGATGCAGACAATAACATAAAGGAGTGAAATCAGAGAGTGAAATGCCTCAGATTATTCTGTACCCCATCGCTTGATTGCATGACAAAGTGAAAAACAGCAGCGAGAAAGCTTTTAATGCAGCAGCGACCTTCTCACGCGCTGCTGTCGGGGTCCGTCCCCTCCACCCAAGCCCCAGAGACTGGGGTGCGGCCACAGGCCTGACCGGGGAGCGGAGGTGGGCGCCCAGGCTGCTTCTCTACACTTACTGCGATAAAATAACGAGGGTCAACGTCAGAAACGTAGCTACAGCAGTTCTGACCAAGGTTACTCTGTTTTGTTAATGAACTTTCCTAGAGGGAAGGAAACAAACAGCATTTAAGCCAAAGCAAAACACATTCCCAGCTGGGACGTAAAGCTCAGGTGAGTTGTTCCAGCCAGGCACTAATCCTGCACCACTGGACACACAGACATCTCATGTATTTCATATGACTTTGTCACATTAAATCCAACTTATTTTGATCTTTCTAGTCTGGCAAGGCAGTTCCTAGCCAAATGTTCATGACTCTTCATGGTGCTGTAGGGAAAAACCTTGTTACAATGCAGCAGTTGTGCGAACAGAGCCTACCACTGGCTTTTAACACGCTAAACTACTTGGTATTTTAACGAAATATTACATTTAATGACAGCATGAACTACATATGTGCACAGTACAGCTGCCCAAAGAATCAGATGAAGCAATATGAACCATGGTAATTTGTGCTGCAAGAGCTAAAACCAGCACTCTCCTGGCTTCCGAAGAACTCTAACTTTGGCATCTCAGGCTTGGTTACTACACTCATCACCAAGAAAACTGTTAAAAACCAACCAGGCACATGTGAACATTTAGAATTCTATGATCTAAAAATACAGCAGTATACAGGACTCAGGATGGGGGAAGGAATGGGTGAAGCTCCCAGAAATACTTAAAGTGCCTTAGGTGCAAGTGTAATTTATAAAAAAAAAAAATTAAGCTAGTCATTTAGCAAAAGCACCTCTGGCTGCACCCTGGTCGGGAATACGGCTAGCCTGAAAACTGGAGCATTTTAACTACAAGAGTAAGCCCATGGCGCAATCCCGGCAGGAAAAAATACCATATTATGTATCTGTCAGGTTTTTACAAGTTACGAGTGGTTCTCTTTCATGTGCTTGTCACGCTACAGAGCAGGATCCAACGACCCAAGCCCTTCTCGCTCCAAGCACTTTGTGCCCCCTTCTCCAGCCTCATTTGTGGCAGCATTTCTCAAATTCATCCATACCACATTAAGCTGAACAGATTGCTTACTCATTGAATACACTCTGGAATAAAACAGAAGTCATTTATAAAAAAAAAATATTTTATTTTTAGAAATCGTATGTTCCTGGCTCCTCTTCACTGCATTCGGACGACTTCTGCAAGTGCAAAGCACACAGTTAGCGAGAACATTAAAGAGGCCAGCAGAAATCACACGCGATGACACGGAAAGGGAACCAGTGCATCACAACGGGCCATGCACCCGTCAAATGTTCTCTAGGATCCTAAGCTCTCACATCAGACTTGAGATTAAATAGACAGCATTCACATTTTCATCTACTTTGTAAATGTCAAAGATTTGAAATGGCTTTGTGCTTTACTGCCCAGGAAGACAAGAGCTGCAGTGACAAATCGCACACGATTCAATAGGCGTTCACCAATTGAATCTCACTGGCTTCACGTCTTACAGGTTCAGTTGTGGCGTATCTAAGCTGCTACTTACCCATCGCTCCTGAGTTAAGGTACTCTGCATGTTGCTCCTCACACAAGATTTTAAATATCTGAAGTTCCCCCTTGTAGTTTAAGTGGTAAATTAGAGGGAAAATTTCATTAATTCCAGCTCTGCAAGTTAGTTTATTTCCCTAAATCGCTATCTGCTTGTGCTCTTGTATGTGCTAATGCATCTTCCAGGTTATTTTGACAGTTCAATGTTCATGAAAATATTTCAGAAAAGTAGCTTTTTAACAACTTCTAGTTAGATTAACCATTTGAGAAGCAGCTGCTCTATTGTTCCCCTTTTTCCTTACTGACAATCACCCACCCCATTCACACGCCTTTCAGTGGAGCTCAGATGTAGAAATGGTTATTTCTTGTTTGGCCACCTATAGCATTCAGAGGACAGAGTTTATTTGATGCTGCAGGGCTGAAAAGCCTCAAACAATGGTTATATCTTGGCTCTACAAAAGAAAAATTCAGAAATTTTTGTATCAAGGGCAAATTTCAGGCAGGAACTACATAATACCCGACAGGGTGATAGGCTACTGAGCTCTTACAGCATCACAAGGCCATCAACTACTTACTTGTTCACTTGTTATCTTGCTCCCTCCACATATCAGCAGGCATCATGCTGGATGTGCTCATGCTCGGCTCCTGAACTGGAAAAACATTCAGAAGTTATACTCACAGTGATTTTGAAATCTTTTGTACAAGCCCACGTCTAGAAAGGTATTTTTAACCACTGCTGTCAAGATATCAAGCCCAGATGGAGTCTGGGTGCTTAACCCCGCAGCTTGACAGCAGGTACTAAGTTCTACCCTACACATTTCACGTATTCACTCGTACCGATTTCTCAGTATTCACCAATTCAAAGTTAGTTACTGGACAGCAAGTGCCCAGAAGCCTTTCTTATTTCACCCATTCAGAACAAGACTAGAAGTTATGCTTACTTCCCATGGATGAGCACTCCGGTTTCACTCAGCTTTCATCTTCACCTAAAGGATAACAACTGAAGTTATTATAGTAATACAGAGAAAATTCTGACCATTTCAAAACTAACTTAAAAATAAGGTTTTAAGATACATGGACTGATTAGTTATGAGGGGGAATTTACAAATTATGCCAAAATATTAAGTGGAAGAATAAGGGGCAGAAATAGGCTAGCCTAAACACTTGTAAAGAGATGAAGGAATATGCAGGTAGTTGACTGAAGAACTGCACCTTGTCTGAGCACAAACCGTAAATCACCAGTCTGAGTACAATGAAGTTTGATTGCAGCCAGAGGTATACTATCCCTTATGTGAAGGCATTAACAATTTTGTCAAGCTACTTCAACTATTTTACCCTAGTTTGTCTCCTGTAGTAACGCCCTCTTTCTTCCCCTTCGTGAAGGAGTGCAATGTCCCTGACTCCTAGCGACCCTCAGGTTCAATAGTCCTAGAAGTGCTTCAAAAGCCGAAGGAAGACACTAGAGGTTAGCATCGTCAGTCTACTGCTTTTATTCTCGGCAACAGATTCTTCCCTTCTGAAGACCCACCCTTTTGCTGCGTAGCTAAGTTGAGGGCAAACTGCAATGGTCAGCAGCTAGGGACATAGTGGTACCAGGTTCTGTGCGCACCTCTAGTTGGGAGGCAAATCACACCATGGTCACAATGTGATCTGACCAGGCAGGGTGAAGTTCAAGTTTAGCCTCAAACCCACCACCTGGGTTTTATCATGGCCCTCAGGAGCAGAAGTAGAGTATGCACGTTTTGTTTTCTATGCCATAGCAACAAACACCATGCATAAGGGATACTATATCTTTGTGCATCCTTTTAACACTCCAGATTCACTTATAGCCACGCTCCTCCCAACCCTCCCCAGTTAGCTCTTCAGTACTGGTGTTCAGAAGCAACATTTATAGAGATGGGGTATTCACAGACCACTGCGGGATTGCACAGCCAAGTCCTAACGTGTCAATCATTATCTAGCAGCAATGACAGAGGTGGGAGAAGGCCAATCCTCCCTTTTTTTCCTTTTCCAGTAAGCAGCTATTTAAGAGCCCCACTAGCTGGTATGGAGAGAAAAAAAATCTGAAGCTAATTAGCCGATTCCAAACTTGCTAATAGTGGAAGAAGCCAAGTAATTACCCAGAACAGCATACTTTTTATGCATCCTTTCCAACATGCTTAGCCTCATTTAACAGAATGGAACAAAACACTGGCCTTCCTGATCGTGTCACTGCAGCTGGCAATGATTAACAGAGACATGCAACCCCATTACTGCTCGAGTCCTAAAACTACTCACAGGCCTCAGTGTTTAGCTATGGGGAAAACTGCAAGCAAATCAACACTTTGTATGCTTAATGTTACAGTAAAGCCCCCATACACGCTATGCTGTGCTCTCTCCTGACAGCACCAGTATCTGGATCTGAGGGCCTAGCAGGTACGCATTATGTATTCTGACACCACACTTCTGAGCATCTGATAAGCTTTTGAGAAAAAGTGTATTTCACACACAGATAAAACCAAGATGAAACACAATGCAAGCACTTTAATGTCATTTCTTGTACCCACTTGTTACAGACTTGACTTAGAGCAGACATGACTATTTGCTTTTAAGTTAGCTACCACACCAAGTTTCATTACTGCAGACAGTCAGAGCTGGTATGAGACCCATGGTTCAGTCACAAATTGCTTGCTCCAAGAATGGCAAAAACCTGCTAGTTCAAGTACGTAGAACAAGGCAGATGTGCCAATAACCCCTCCACGACATTCCTGCAGGTCAAGTCAAGTATCCAGAGCACACTGGAAAAAACTAGTTAGATCTGAGCACTGGTTTAAAGATTAATAATTCAGTTTTGCTACACGACAGTACGCATACTGCCATCAGTTTTGCTCCTCAATTCTAGTCACAGGTAGGAGTAAGCCATTACAAAAAGCCAAACTGACTTTGTGACAAGCGGTGTCACTGCTTGACTAGCTAGAGTTCGGCTACACTCACTGTGGTGTAACCAAAGACCTGTTGTTATGATCTTAAGGTGCAGCTGCTACTTCAGGCTTTCAATGGAACATGAAAAGATAGCTGCAGCAGAGGGCAAGGCTGTCCAGCAGATCCCCTGTTCACCAGCAAGAGTCTTGCCTGGAAGGTAACACAGAAGGGTCCAAAAGTGACAATAATACCAGAAACAAGTATGCAAAGCAGAACTTTGCAGAACAAGTGGGAAAACACGTTACGACACCTCTGAAATAAACTGAACGTCAGACAAGAGCTAGATCATGTGCTGAAACAAGGGACCTTGAAATTCAGGTTCAAGAGCTAATGCAAAAGAGCTGGAGATCAGCATGTCTGGATGTCTGGAAATGTAAGCATGTTAATCCTGAAACACTACATTCAGTATTTCTAGTAATGAAGAGTTTAGAATTACATCCCCAAGACTGATGAAAAATGAAATTGAGCATTACACTACCAAGATGACTCTACGAGGCAGAAATACAGAATCTCATCACTGTCAATTAAAGGCAGAGGAATGTATTATGCTTGTCAATCAAAGATTAAAATAAAGACAACATTGAAATGTCCAATAAGCTCTATGAAACTACTCACGGGGATATTCATTCAAGCACTCATTTGTATGTCCTCAAAAATGTTCCGCATCAGTCTCAAAGCTGACTGTATTAGCAAGCTTGAAGTGACTACCACGTAGTGCACACAAGGCTAGAGCAGTGATTACTAACGCATTTCCTACTGAGCCAAGACTCTACAAAGGGATGCGCTGCAGATTGGCCATTTTGTCACTGCAGAAAGTTTAAAACGGTCCTTTTCTAGGCACTGATAGCACCTAGTTGACTAAGTGAGTGTTAAGATCACATTCCCTCTTCCCCACAGAGCTCATTCTAAGAATATCTTCATTACATCAGAACTAAGAAAAATCCACACAAGCCGAGTCATATGTACAAAGGAATCGGGTCTGAAAATACTTATCTAAGAATCACAGTAAGTTGCTTATTGACTCTGAACAAGACAAAGCTTAAAACCGAAAACCACGCAGCTTTGATGCAAGCTTAACATACAGGTATGAAGAGTGCTGCACTGTAATTCCACAGTCAGAAGTGTGATGTCAGAATACCCACAGTATAAGATTACATAGAAAGTCACCAAGTTATATTATATTGCTTGTTACCTACCTGTACGCAGTCGGCAATGAGAATCTTGGAGCAAGCAGGAATACTACATCCGGGTCCTAATGTCCATTGCCATTTGTGGTACTACGTTCCTCACAGTTATGAACTGCAGAAATGCTGGCTAAGTGCAGTTATGTAGCAGGCCACTAGTTTTAAATGTAAATTGCAGTCTCAAACTCCAGCAAAAACTTGCTGCCACAGTAAATGGTTGCCAAGGAGAAGCCAAGAATTTTTCTACCACAAAAATACCACAAAATCTCAAAAGCAGTTTCAGTTTCTCATCAGCTGTATAAATGATTAGTGTAATGTGTCTACACCAGAAGATAAGATTATTCTGTATTCATTTCTGAGAAAGCGTGAAGATATATGTATAACGATACCAGTTTCTACATGCTGCAGTTTTTAGAGATCTAAGTGTCAAAATGGGCTCAATTTTGATAAAGCAAGCTAAATTGCAACAGCCAATGTCCTCCAAGTCCAGTACAAAAATGTGTTATGTGAGCCAGACCATCCAAAAACAGGTCTGACCAACGAAGCACTTTTCTAAATGGTTTTAAAGATTCAATTATATAAATCTGATTTTATGAAAAAAGTCCAAAACCTCATAGGAACAGATCAAAGGAACGTAACTTTCTCGCCTCCCACATTTAACAACTTTATCAGGTTTTAAAGTTGACATGTTTGCCAGCTTTTAAGACACCACCTTTAAAAGGTCTTGAAAAGAAGTTGGCTAGTTAATTGTATGCCTGTTTAATACATGCAACTCAAAGCAGAACTTGTTTTAGAAATTCTGCTTATGCAGCTACAACAAAGCTAGATTTAACCAAGCTTTCAGATGTTTTGAAAACTGCCAAATCTTTCAATATATTTACTAATCATAGTTTTGCAACTCAGCTATTTTTAATACCTAGCAACGGTAGCTTACGTACAAAACAGGGGTACCAAAAGACAACCTCTGTAAGGTACAAGGACATCAGCATCCTTCACTCTTCCAAGTTACAGAACTACAAAAGAACATACTTTAGGATATGCACCAGCATCTCTTTAATAAAGAATGACATGTAATCTGAAAAATAAACTGAAAAAATTAATTTAATGTTTACGTTCAGAATTCCCCATCTCAGACACCTTCACCTTTTGCGGGTGTCCCACGAACACCCTCCAGAAAACATATGCATTATTTATTACTACTTCAATACAGCAAATTGCATCGGTACTGCTGATTTTTAAACTAAGTATCCAATACAAGTACTCCCAAATACTTGGTCCACAGTTTAGGAACTGCCAATTCAGAATTTCCTGAATAGCAATTCATTGTTGTAGCATGTTATCAACCCCCAAACTTTTCTGGGAAAATAAGAAGCGTTCACCAAACAAGCTGAGTCGCTATTCAGTGCGCTTAGTATTCCAAGTCAGCGTTACCTGGTATCGGCATTTCACAACATGCTATTTTTTCATTTAAGGAGTAACAGCACTTACAGTGAGTACTTCAAGAGGGATCATCTGCACTCCAAAATACTGCAATCTGACACTAAAGTTTTAACCGCAGAGAAAATTTAACATAGAATTTAGAATTAGCCAATGCTTAGCACAAGGAATGGAAAGATCTTTGGAAGATTAAAGCTACTCACAGAATGCTCGGTAGTTGGGGAATTGTGTGAAGGTACAGCCAAGCTAAGTTTACCTACTTTGTGCCAAGCAGGTTGATGTATCCTGCATTAACACCAAGCTATTTTACACTGGGAAGTCACGTTCCCAGCTCACCTGGTACAATGTAATAATAAGCAAAGCAACTACCTTATCAATGAGTCCAGAACGCTGTGAAATTCTTCTGGGGCTTAATAAAATGAACAGCAAGCTAACGAATTCATCAGATCTTCTACAAAAGAACCTTAAAGGGAGTTTATTTGTACTGTGTAGTATTAACTATTAAACTCCAGATTCAGATACTACTTTTGATGCATTATCTCCAAACATCAATAATAAAAGAGCGATAACCATCATGCAAGCAAGCTAATTTCTGTATTTTACATACAGGTTTTTAGGATTTGCCCACCAGCTACATGATTTAAGAATAGTTCCTGCAGTCCCCATAATACAAATAATTGTATTCTGAACTATGCAAATTAGTCCACTCAATTAGCATGAGGACATAAGCAAGTTAACCTTAATCACTTAAGTAACACTTCTGGTCTTTTTGCCAAGCAATTTCAGGCAAGTATACAATACGGAGCAAGGCCAGATCCTGTAATCTCAGACAGCGTAAGAGCATATAAATATCACATTAACAATCCTTTAGTTAGGAAGTCAGCCAATACAAGTCATTCTATGAATTTATTTTAAAATAACCATTGCTAGTCTTCTGCTTAAAGTCTTTAAAAGATTCCAAGCAGTAACTGCCAAGGTGGTAAGTGCTACCATCCCACCACCCATTATCCATAGCTAAAATAGGATATTCATTACATACTGCACTGCTTGCAGTGTAGCTTTAATTATTGTATCTTACAGCACTTGCAAGATTTCCATTTGCTTCCTTATTGCAGCACAATTAATGCTCAAAAAACCTGCACCTACTGCAAAGTTAGGCTACTATTTGACCCAATCGTAAGCTAGAGGCATTACGGGAAGAGATCTCACTCTTCGCTACAGTTCCACACCCTGGTCTAATTTGACCTCTACTCAAGACTCTTGGCTTACTGCGGAAGGTGTGGTATTTAGCCTCATACGTTTAACCACGAATGGCAAGAAGAGTTACTACATTTAGTTTTCTATTTATTTGAAGCACAGTAAAAAAAAGTTGGTACACTTTGGGAATTCAGTGGCACAAGGTACACTGCCATCAAATTAGGGACGTTATACATCAAAAAAACAGCTAAATTTGTTTTGAAACACTGCATTACATAATTAAATTGTACTCGCCCAAACAGACCACTTACAAATATTAGGTCAGTAAGTTTCTAACATCCATAAAAACGTAGCTTTCTTACTAAAATGCAAGAATTAAAAAGTTGGTGTCTAAACAAGACAGACAAAAACAAACTGGAATGAAACTACAGGTCACATCTAAAATCGGGGCTTTTTGTTTGGGCCTTCATATTCTTCTCTCCCTCTACCATATCCTGTCGGTGTTCCAGGCCCCATTCCTCTAGGACCCTGGCCACCCACGGGCCCCGCACCTCCCTGCCCAAAGCGTTCAGGACGCTATTGGAACAGAATTAACAGTTCATTATATGTAGTTGATGTCCATGTGTGTTAAGTATATATTTTTAGAAGGTTCCGCAGTCAAGGTTCGTCGATACAATCACCATTGAGCCGATCCACAGGTACCGGGAACATAGAAAGGAAAAAAGGGTAATTTAAAAATTAGTTTATTGTAATACATGCCTTGAGGTATGTTCCCACTTGATGCATTCTCATACATCTGTTACAAAGAACAGATCCTCCCTGCAGTGCTAGAAATGTAAGCATTAGTGCAGATGTGAATTAACAACTTTTCCAAATGAGCTCTAGCAATTTTCAACCAAGTTAATGCAAATAGCTTGCAAACTTCTCACCTTTAGTGCAGTAAAAGCTTAGATTACATCACTGTCATTTCCAAATAAGCCTAGCCAGAGAACGAATCTTCAGTTCACTGAAGTATGAGCTGACATTCATAAAATGTCATTGTAAACAGAATGCCTACTCACCAGTTAATGGCATGTGCTGCAATAGAGACCATGTGCTTTTCAAGATGGGGTTAAGACTACGGTCTGCTGACTAAACTGCAGAGGCCTTAGGCAGTAACCAAAACTGATTGTGAGCACTACTGGATTGCAAGAAGAAAAAAAAAAATGTGAAAAAAGCTAATGACCAGTGATTTACCTAACCAACGCAATTGCTCGAGCAAAAGACTTGCATTTGTTAAAACCCACGTACTCCGGAACTGCTGCTGTATCATATGCAAAACGTGTTCAAAGAACTACAATTTATTCAGTGTTTCCAGTTAGAACTATGCACAAAGGGTTGTGTGCATCCAGTCAATATCTCCCTTCCCACCCCACCTTCACCACAAGCTCTTGGAAAATTCACAACTTCACAGCATTGAAAGGCTTCACACCAAGATGTAAAAACTAAATTACCCTGCAATAAAGCAGAGACTTCAGGTATTTTTACTAGTACCTCTAGTTGCATGTACCTCATTCTGTTACTGTATCAGTAGGTGTGATCAGCATTCAATCTACAGAACTGACAAATTATAAAGTCAAAGATAGCTTTAAACTTTCATTTCCAGCAAGTTTTCCGCTACCGAGTAACAGAACAATGGTAGGTTGTTTGTTACAAAAGGCATCTGCAACTGAAAATTCACACTTCGAGTTCTTGACTTCTGAAAGTTAGTTTCAATCCTTCCAAGAAAGGAATTTCAGAAAGATTATCTAGGTTCTGCCTAATTCATGGCAGCTTAAGCTTATCTCCAGTTCTGTTCAAAAGATAGCAGCCCAGTAACTGTGACAGCACTGCGTGGCAGAGATCCCCATCCTAAGAAACTCAAGGCAGTTAAACCATCTTACTGTCACACCTTTTGACCATATCACGTTTTCAAGTATTACACAAGTTCAGCATGCACCTGTACCATGATTTTCAGGAGAAAAATGTACACAGCATTCACCACAGACTGCCTAACTGTTCACGGGAAACTTAGGAACTGCTTAAATATCAGTAGATTATATAGATACGTTAAGGCCACCAGCACTGTCTACTGAATCAATGATGCTCTGCAAAGTTATCATTCCAAAGATATGGTTCCCCCAAAAAATGGAAGATACCTGACAAGCTACTATGGTAGCTCACCACATTAAGCCAGAGGCCTAAACCCACCCAAAAATCATTTACTTCAGCTTGTGCTACAGAGCGTACACCCTTTGAGGAGGGTGAAAGCACACTAATATCACCACCTAAACCAACATAATTTCCATCCTACCCATTAAGCATTTCTTTAATCTACATCCGTATTGCTTCAGTGTGATAACACCAAGCAGGCTCAAAGCCCATTCACACATATGGTGTGCCAAAAATAGTACAGTTTGGAAACATACCTCGGAACATGAGATATGCTGTAGCTTTAACAAACTCTACCTATATAGTCATGCCCAACACAGGAAAACAAGAACGGGCTAGCATTCCTCTGTGAGATAGGAACCACAAAATGGCTACAGTCAAGGATCACTGGAATATGCCTAAAGCTAAAAAACAGCATTTCTGCTCTTCTATGGCAAACATCAGCATACAGAGTAAGTGATATGCTGTTTACCATTAAGTTAATCTGCTGCTTAAGTAGACATGAGCGCAGATTTTTGAATTAACAGCATACCCATACCAACATGCATCAATCCTAACTAGGCTTGGAAGGGCCAAAATAAATGCAATGTTACACATTGGAAAGGAGAACAAAAATCTCTCTTGTCCATAAACACAGAACATCAAATTACAGAAAAGCTACTACATATGTACTTTAATTACAAAATTTGTCAGATTCTCTAGAATTTACAAAAAAATCCTTCCAAGCCTAACAGTGACGCAGAATTTCCAAAGTCCAATAAAGTCAGAGTTAATTGCAAATATGCTTAACAGCACATTTGAATTTACTTACAAACAACTTCCGACTGTGTAAGCTACCATAATGGTTAAGAACTAATCTAGTACTACATACTGCCACACTAGTCTTCGTATTAAATACCTGACAAGAAAGTCAGCAGTTAACAGTGAAATTTACACAACCATCGGAACACTGGTAGAGAACTCAATTCCCAACCACAACATTTCCCTTGTGCTAAGCTAAAGCCACCACAGGATACGTTACCATGTCACTTCCCATCATAGAACCACTCATGGCTGCTTGGCCAACTCCTGGATTAGCTTCATAACCTATGCCGCCACCACCTCCGAGAGGTGGAAATTTCTGGGCTGCAGAAGCATAAGGATCTAAGAAAGAGAAATATATAATCATATTCTGACAATTTCTAAGTTAACCACAGAGAGTAATTATTTAAAAATTCTTTACCTCCCATGTTCATTGTGGTGGCACCACCCATTCTCATGTCTCTCTCCCTCTGCATAGAAGAAACAACTTTTAGCACAGGTAATCAACTACTGAAATCCATGCCTTTCAGGAGATAAAGCACACGTACAGCCAACTACTACCATTTCACCTACACAAAGACATTGCGTTATCTAACCTAAAGGAAGCAAAACGCATCAATCGTGAAAATACATCAAAAAGTTTCCTGAACATGGTAATGTATCCAAAAAATATCATGATTGCACTTACTGGATCCATGTAACCCATTCTACTATAATTCTCTTCCCTCTGTCTTCTCATTTGTTCTTCCATCTCCCGCTGACGTATCATCATTTCCTCTTCCCGCCTGCGACGCTCCTCCTCCTGCCTGATCATCCCAAAGCAGACTGTTAAACCCCAGGAGCCTAACATTGTTCAACACTTCTCATCAACATCACTTGCATGAGCAATTTAAAAGGCACTGAATGATTACACTTAAGCAAAAAAAAGATACTCTATGATGCTCAAATACTCAAGGAAAAACTTACACTGCAGTTCAATTTCTCATACACAAAGTGAAGCAGCAATGGTGTTTCTTGAAAAATAAAAACTTTCATATAAGTCATTTAAAAAAAAACCAAACGTAACATTGAACAAATCCCATGAAAGCCAAACCAACCTCAGTTGAATTTCCTTGCGTTTCTGCATTTCTTGATTATGGAGTTCTTCCATACGTCTCAGTTCTTCCTGACGCCTCATAAGATCTGCAGAAATGAAGCTTGTCAGCAGCTATTTCACAAACTCATGTCAGGTTTAAACTCAGGTTTGAGTTAGATCTGCACTATGGTAGACAGCTACCTTTTTTGAGTGTCACTATTCTTAACAAGACTTCATTTAAATAAAATTTGAAAAACTACCAGTTGCTCTTCTTTAAGTCTGAAATTCTCAAGTTAGCAGTGGGAAGCATGAATTTATTCATTACACAGCCATACATTTAAGCTAGCATTTAAAGCAAAAAGATGATATAGAATTCAGAGCCAATTACCTTGACGCAAGAGGTTTGCCTGATGCTCGTGATAAGCATCTTCCATCTCGCTTTCAAGTTTGTCCTTGGCATCTTTCATGTTTTTTGCCACTTGCTCTCTCTGCTGTTTTTCCATTTCATCTAAAGACTTCCACCTTTGGGAATATTCAAATTCAAAACTGCCAGGCTGAGCAAAACGGGGCGGAGTCTCTCTTTCCCTGCAGAAAGGAAGATGCTCATTCAGACTGGGCAAACCTGGAAACTGAAGGTCAATAACAGATCACAAGCAGAATACCAGAATTATCAGGGAACATCAAAGGAACCCTGAAAATACCACCTCACAACTACGTGATAGAAAACTTGCCGTGACAGAATGCTGGTAACAGTATAGCATTTTACACGCTTAAACAGCAGCATTTAATACAAATGAATTCTACAACCACCATAGCAAATATGGAGACTCCTGCACTATCACATCCAAGCAAATCTTCCCACTTACAGTTCTACTGCATGTTTATCTCGTTCTTAACTTCTTCCTTAGACACTCCACTGCTGGCAACTGTCAGGTGCAAAATCCACAAACACAACAGGCATTTGCCCGAGTAGGTACAGCTGCTCAAAACAACAGCATATGGAGAGATGGATTTTTTCAGTGCCGACTTAACACCCAAAGCACTGTGTGTCAAAGGCAAGTAATAATCTTCACTTTAACTTAAACAGTTTTCAAAATGCCTGAGGGCCAACAGTTTATTTTGTTATATAAAGAAATCGGAGTCTAAGATTCAGTAATTAATGGAACAAAACTAGGAAAGTTCAAAAGCTTTCCATACATTAGCAATGTAAAGTATTTCAACATTTTGGGAACACTACACTGATCTACACTGTTTTCAAAGACACTGCCTCTAAACTGTTTATAGTTTTTGATCAAAGTGAGTAATTTTGAACACTTTCATATGAACTAGACTGACTGGATCTCCCCCCTGCACTCCCTTTTGTGATCTGAGAAAATACAACATTTGTACAACAAACAGGTTTAACATACAGATCCTAACCTAAAACTGCTACTTAGGAAAAGACTCCTATAGACTCTTATATGCCCAATGGTCAGCTTGATAAGGCAAATCCACAGGCAACTCGTTTTTATTAATCATGGAATGAGTTAAAATTTTAGTTGATTGATCATTTCATACCATAAACATCAGTTCGTAAATTCCCTACAGGATCATAACATGAGACACACCTTACGTGAGATGACAGTTCTCAACAACAGGATGAGCAAACAGTCAAAGTCTGATTTTCAAGAGTTTCTACATATACCCAAAACCATCTGTTACTGGGCTGCTACTTAGGCTTTACTGTTTCTTTGTGATACAATGTATAAAATTGCTTGTGTAACACTTAGTGAATATACTAAACAAATCAGTATGCTACATTACCTAAAAACAAACTACCACCCAAAAAACAAGACCTGAAAGTACTACTCAACATTCAAAGCCTGTTTCTGAAAGATTACTCCATCTCCTTCAGAGTCTGGGACAATGCTACTTACATCATCTACATACTCTTTAAACCAAAAGATAGTGCCTACTTTTGATACATCGGATTCTTCTGAGCAAGCTTTTCTGGAAGACCATCTTCATCATCCAGTTGTTCCAATGGTTCCACAATAACTGGCCTAGGAGTGCTGAACAAAAAAATACTCATTTTACTTTTCCATAAGACTCTCCATTCCGAAAAACTAGAAGGCGACAATTTTATTCAGCTTAAAACTAAAAATCCTAAGCAGCAAAATACTTACGTTGTCAACAAAAACACTCCCTCAGTACACCGTTCAAATGCTTTTCTTGCAGCTGGCTTTGATGCAAATTCGACAATGCCTTTTCCTGTTGATCTACCTCGATCATCTACAATCACAACAGCTCTTTCCACTGGACCAAACTGGGAAAAAGCTTCCTCCAGCAACTCGTTGGACACATAGGGCGAAAGATTACGCACTGAAAGAGCAGCAGCATGTGTGGCAAACCGAACACGAAGCTGGCGACCCCTCATGGGGGTGTCATCCAGTTCTGCCTTCGCAATTTCTGCAAGAGCTCTAGATTCCTGAGGAAAGTTTAAGATCCAGTTTTAGAAAACCGAGTTGCAAATTACCATTTCGTGAGAATTAAATGGACGTACAGTACGAAAGCCTACCAATTTAATGAATCCAAAGCCTTTCCCCTTGTTGATAAAAACCTCTCCTGGCTCCCCATATTTGGCGAACAGTCTTTTAAAGTCTTCGTCCGTTATATCAGCAGGCAAATTCCCAACAAACAAGCGGCAACGCTGAGTATAGGTCTTCTCCCCGGGTCGCCTCAGGAGAGAGAGGTTTGCTTTAAATCCCTACAAAGAAGCAGACCAGTTCGAGCCATCACTGCCTGCAGCCCCGCCGCCTTCTCCCGCCGGGAAGCCACAGCACCTCCAGGGCAGGGCAAGCGAATACAAACCCCTGCTGCCACAGAGCCCTCAGGCCGCAGTCGGGAGCTGCCTAGGCACCTAGGGAACACGCACGTTAGGCTCAGGCGTCCCCGCCGGCCGGCTGCGCTCCCCGCCGCCGCCCCTCCCTCTCCCGGGCCCCCCGCGCTCCTCCCCTCAAGATGGCGGCGAGGGCGCGCGGAACCGCCGTTCCCGGCCGCAGCCGCCGCCATCTTGTGGCTCCGGGAGGGGGAGGGGGGGGCCGTGACTCACCTCGTCCGAGAGCTTCTCCCCGCCGCCGCCGCCGCCCGAGCCCTGCTGCGAGGAGAGGCTCTGCTGTCCCTGGTGCTGCTGCCCGCGGCCCCGCGGCTCTCCGCCCGGCCCGCCGCGGTGCCCCGGCCCGCCCTTGTGCGGCCCGCCGGGCCCCTGCTGGGGGCCGCCCGGTCCCTTAGGCCCGCCGCCGGGCGACTGTCCTTGTCCTTTCTTGGGGCCGCCGGCTGGGGTAGGGCTGGGGCTCGGCTTGGGCTGCGGCTGCCCCCCCGGGCCGGAGGGAGCCGAGGAAGGCGCCGACACCGGGGGCTGCTGCTGCGGCGGCTGCCCCGCGGGCAGCGCGGACGGCGGAGGCGCTCCCGGGCCGGCCTGGCTGCCGGCAGGCCCCGCCGTGGTGGCGGCGGCTGAAGAGGACGAAGAAGGCGGAGCAGAGGTCGACGCGGGCGGCTTCGGAGGCTCGGGCTTCGGGCCTCCGCCCGGCGGGCCGCCCGGGCCCTGCGGGCCGCCCCCCATGGGGCCGCGGTTCTGGCCCATGCCCATGCCGGGCGGCGGAGAGCGGAAATCGTGGTTGGGGCCGCCGCGGCCACCGCCGCCGCCGCGCCGGTGGAAGCCACCCCCACCGCCGCCACGGCTACGGAACCGATCCCGCGACATGGTGTGGTGGTGGAGGGAGGAGGAGGAGAGGTGTCCGGCCGCGGCTGCTGCTCCTCAGAGCCCGCTGCTCAAAATGGCGGCGAGCTGAACGGCCTCGCCGCCGCCTTTGTCCGCCCCTAATATAGTTTCCCCGCCCCCGGAAACCACCCCCTCCTCCCCGCTAGCCAACCACCGGCCGCGGCAGCGATGACCGATAGCTGGAACCACCAATGGCATGTCCCTATTCCGCTAACTCTTTGATCTCATTGGTAAAGAGCCTGCCCTCTGTCGATTGGCTCATTTGACCGCCGACGTTAGCACGGCATGATCCGTTAACCTCCTGTGTGCTGACTGGTCAGTTTGATCGGCGGGAGGCGAAGTCACGAACGAAGCCCGGCTTCCGATTGGCTGCCTGGGGTGTCAGTCAGGCGGCAGCCCGCCGGCCCGGCAGAGGGGCCGCCGCGGGTTGTGCAGGCCGCGGCCTCCGGCCCGGCCCAGCGGCTCCGAGGGGCCACCGGCTTCGGGGGGCCGCTCGCCCGCAGAGGGAACAGAGCCGCGGGGCCCTGTGGCACCCCCGGCTGAGCAGCCACAGGATTCAGCTGGAAAAACTTCAAATAAATGTGTTTTCAAATAAATACAGTTGGCTGCTTTTAGCGCGGTTGGCGGCCTTCGCTTGTACTTTGAGAGCAAATTTGATATAAAAAAAATCCTATTTATTCATTCAGGGATGGTAGCGTAAACCCAGCTCCAACGTAGGAGGTCGCTTTCAGGCCATTTCGCCTGAAAAGCTGGACAGAAAAGAACCAAAAATGAACTCGGCTGGGAACTTTGTGAACTCCCTGTCCCCTTCGCTGGCAGCAAAGTGGATGTCAGTTCCCCAAAATTCAGAACAATGTCCTCTCGGTAGAAAAACAAAGCAGCTGTAAAAATCACAGTTGTTACGGTAACTATATTCCATGTTCTAATACAGAAAACAGGCTGAAAGTACTTTTCGTCTATTTAATGTCACCGGTTTCAGCGGTGTTGCCCACGCTAACGTTAGGACAACATGACATTTTTACGCTTTCATCTCACACAGGTTTCAATCCATCGCGCTCCCAAGCTTGCACTGATGTTTCGCATTCAGTTTCAGGCCTGAAGAGCCAAACCCCATGTGAAACCCAAGCGAAAGCCACGTGTTTGCTTTATTTGCACAGAAACTGTAACTGTTGTATTGCTGTGATAAAATATTATCAGTCAATCTCATAAATATTTGTGAAGCCCTGGATAGTCAAAGGCTGACTTCATTCTTAATGAAATGAATTTCCTTGTGGCTTTATATTTTTAAAATAAAAATCTATAGATCGATCTTTTCCCCAAATCAGTATCGTACCAGCTGTATGACTTTGACCACTTCCAAGTGCAGCAGAATGGAAGCCCCAAGGTTTTTTAAAATGGATTCTCTCAGAGATGTCAGCCCCTCTCTGCGAGCAGTAAATGTTTCCACCACGAGGTGTCTCAGAGGTTAAAGCGCTGGAAGAAGAAATTTGGGACTGGCTCTTACTGCGCACAAACAACTGGCATTGCCTCGCTGTCACACCTGGTTATGTCCGTTCAGGAAACAACAAAAAATAAGGAGTATAAAAGGGCTGTTTTCGCCTTTGTTGTGTCCTAAGTATAAGTGAACTGTATTTTAGGGAGCTATTAATTTTTAGCATCCTTTGAAAGAAATAAAGAGTATAATTCTGCTCCCAGTCCTGCAAAAATCTGTACAACTTCTCCGAAGTCCACAAAGTAGCTTTGAATTTCCATGTTATCTAGTGGAGGTCAGGATACAACTACATGTTTTGTAACTGCAATATGAGTATTTATCCTGGGCTTGAAATCAAAGAAACATCAATGTTGCTATGAGGACTTGAAATGAAAATGACCTCTGACAACAGTCGCCTATTTTGTAAATATTCACGCTAGGCAGCTTGCTGGTTTCATACAAAAACAAACACTGAGGAAGAAAGCTTGAGATGTTCTCCCCAGTATGTTCCGCTGTAAATAAACGTTGTGTCTGAGACTGGAAACTCTTTATGACAACTGCGATAACATTTGAAGCGGCTTTGTAGTATTTCATAGAATCATAGAATCATAGGATGGTTTGGGTTGGAAGGGACCTTAAAGATCATCCGGTTCCAACCCCTCCTGCCACAGGCAGGGACACCTTCCACCAGACCAGGCTGCTCAAAGCCTCATCCAGCCTGGCCTTGGACATTTCCAGGGATGGGGCATCCACAGCTTCTCTGGGCAACCTGTTCCGGTGCCTCACCACCCTCAGCATGAAGAATTTCTTCAATCGAAGAAATTCAATAGAATTTCAATCGAAATCTACCCTCTTTCAGTTTAAAGCCATCACCCCATGTCCTATCACTATGTGCCCTTGTAAAAAGTCCCTTTCCAGCTTTCTTGTAGGCCCCCTTCAGGTACTGGACGGCTGCTATGAGGTCTCCCCGGAGCCTTCTCTTCTCCAGGCTGAACATCCCCAACTCTCTCAGCCTGTCCTCATAGGAGAGGTGCTCCAGCCCTCTGATCATCTTCATGGCCCTCCTCTGGACCCACTCCAACATGTGCAGGACCTTGAACTTGGCCTTGTTGAACTTCATGAGGTTCTCCTCTCAAGCCCGTCAAGGCCCCTCTGGATGGCATCCCTTCCCTCCAGCGTGTGGACCACACCACACAGCTTGGTGTTGTTGGCAAACTTGCTGAGGGTGCACTCGATCCCATTGTCCATGTCACTGACAAAGATGTTAAACAGTGCCGGTCCCAATTTCTCCATACTTCATATTGATCTGGTTACTGGGATGTTTAGTGCATACAAACGCTAGTTTAGCTTATTAGGGGCTGTTGGGAGAAGCAAAAAAGGAGGCAGAACTCAAGACCCTTCCCTCCCCCAAAATATTAATATCTACTTAAAAGATAACACCAGTGCTACTACTTCTGAAAATTTTTCATACTGTACAACTGATTTGCAAAAGTGAATTAAGCCATGGTAAGAAGCGGTCCGTGACCGAAAAGACCTGTAGCAGGCCTTCGAGGAACATGTGAAAGAGGGAATCAGGCTGACACTGAGGTGCCTGAAGTTACGAATGTCTCAGATGCCATTGAGCACAGGGTAATCTTCAGGTAAGAAAGGCATGGATCTCAGCAGGTGGTTGATTTAGATCATTTTTCCCTAAACCATTTCCTCCTTCTATAAACATAAACAAAAGACTGGTTAAGAAGAAATCTGCATTATCTCTATATTATTAATTGCAGATTGAAGGAGGAAAGAGCGGCATGTGTCCAACCTGCTAATTAAGAGTAATTACCCCATGAGGTTCTGTAAGTGTCCCATGTACAAACAGTAAAATCGCATGAATCGCAGTAACGTGTACAACTGCTAAAGAAGCAATTAAGTGTTGTGAGGAGATGCTGTGTCTGCATTCCCTGGGCATTCTCGGGGCATTTTTGACCAAGAAGGAAACAGTTTAATGGCTGTTTACACAAATTCAAGTATGTTACAGAACTAGAGATGCTCAGGAATTTTAAAAATCAGGAAGCAAAAGAAGGAGTGGACAGGGAGATCGGGGCAGGGAGGCACCCAGGAGGTGCAGGCTAGCGTCCTTACCCTGCTGCAGGCTCTGCTAGTCAAGCCTGTGGTGCACTCGGATAAACCTGCCTGGAACAACAGAGATTTCTGCAGAACGGTTTCATTATTCTAGGGCTCAACACGGTTTCATTAATAACAGCATCACCTTTTATAGAATAAAGGAGGAAGTAAAATGCCTACAGCAACATCTGGTACATAAAGCTGAGAGGCAGGATGAAAGGAGCAGCTAATAGCTGCTGTAACAGCTGTTCAGCCACACAGCTCTCGGCAACTTTCCTGTGGCACTTGATGATGAGAGTTCTCCTCTCCCTCCTGCACTGTTTTCACTCCCTCCTTGAGCACGGATTGAATCTGCTCTCCAAGAGGTTTTTCCTCTATACCATGATAAATACGCCTGTAGGCCATTTTTTAACTCAGATGAGTGAAAGTAATGCAGGGCCAGATAATAAGATTACAGTGATTGTCAGGCAAATTTAGAGATTGAAAGAAGGGAAGGAGGGGTTGATTGTCTTTGCACAGTAACATCATTGATTTCAGTGGATACAATCTTGATTCCTAATGGAACAAAAGAGATCCGAATCAGGCTCAAGAGTCTACAAAAAAGGTAATATTGCATCTGCAGGGAAGTCTGCTATCTGAACACAACTGACACCACAGTTCCGCTGTAAACGGTGTTCTCTCAGCCTGGAAGGGTTAAAGTTCAGGATTTTCCATTTCTAATTTCTCTGAACTAAATTAAGTTATTGAAATGTCTTAAGTAGCAGTAGTTTTGAGTCCTCTGTCAAAATCCAAACTAGCATCCAAGTCACAAAAGAGATTTCTTTCTGTGAAAGAAACATTCAGCAGACCAGTGAGGAAGTGCAACAGGAAACTTTCCTGGTCATGTCCCCTCTTTTCCCTTTCCCTTTCCCTCTTCTCCCTACCCTTCCCATGATGGGCAATGCAGCTGGTGTGGAAGGTCACAGGGGGAACCTCTAGCCTGTTTACAATCACTTTGCACTACTTAGCAGATCTGAGAACATTGCTTTACTCCTCAGTGTTTTTTCTGACACTGCTTTGTGTTCTAGTCTTCATGAGGGAGGGCTTGTTGGTGAGACTGGATGGGTAAGACAAGCAGTAGGCCTGAAAAAAGAATTGATGGAATCATTGAACCCAAGAAGGAAATGTTATACACTGCTATTATAACCTGAGAAGCGATATACGCCGCTATTATAACCTGAGAAGTGCAACTACTTATTGTTCATGCTCATGCAGTTCCCACTGCCATTGTATCTGACCATCTCATTATCTTTAACATGTTTAACTTCATACCCTGGCTTAAAAACAGAGAGCTCTGAGACTGGGAAGTCCTGTGACTTGTCCAAGATCACACAATCCATAGAAAGGTGAGAAGAGGAATCTGGTGTCTTGAGCACTGGAACAACTGGTCTTTCCATCCGCTGGCTGCTTGTTTTCTCCTCTCTCAGCAGTAGCTGTGTTCTGCCAGTGGGCAGAGTGATGCTTGCACACGCTGTGCGTGTCTGCTGAAGGCACACTCGAGCATGCCAAGTCTGTCTTCCAAGAGGCTCCAAGAGCCCTCCGTTTCCAATGAAGTCAATTGGAGTTAAGGATGCTTACTGGCTTGCAGAAGCACTCGGCACAGTTGTATGACAAAGCCATTAATCTATACATAACATATGCATAACTAAAATTTATCCTGCTGCCCTACAGTTAACAGCTTCCATTTCTTCTATTAAGACAATTTAAAATTTTGTCACTGACAATAAATATGTGACAAGAATGGGAGGTAGCTGTTAAGGAGAATCCTGTTCTTCATTCTTACAGACGAGACGAGTGCTCAACAGAAAACAGATACATCAGCTCTGCAAAAATACCAGCAGTTCTGAACTGCAGTTCTGGTTAATGTTTGGCTATGCAAAGAATGTAAGTGGGGCAGAAAAAGTGAGTAGACTCACAATGCTGTATTTCATCAGACTGCCATGACTTTCTTAAAAATTTAAAGACTGGCAATGTCTTCTCTGTGTATTTTTCTTAACCCACTGTTATTTGCAAAACATAAACTCACACAAAAGGGGGAACGCTGGAAACATACAGGAGATAACCCTAAGAAAATCAGAAAACCTTTTTTTCATAGCATGACAATTGTAGAAGTATTCAAATAAGCAGTTTTATTTTGCATTTGGAAAAAGTGATGTAGTCACAGCACGAAATTCAGGATGATGTTAAAAAGCAGTAACCAGAGATTGTAAGTGGGCACTCCTGAGTAACTCACAACAAAGAATCCAGAGGAGGTCTCCAAACAACAGAAATGGCCAAACAACGTCATAGATTATTCATGTCACTTTTCAGTAACTCTCAGAAGACAAAGATAAAATTAATACTGCTGTAGCATCACGCAGTTGCGTAGACTTCCCAGAGGATTGTAGGTCTGACAACCTGACACCTATCCTAGGCAAAATGGTGACCTTGAGCACATTCAGATTTTGCAAAACTTTAACAGTTAACTTTTTTTTTTTAAAATTACCTTTGGCATCATAATTATGGCAAATAATACTCTCCAAACATCATCCTATCACAATGCCTAACAAAGCCTGCATGCAGCCTGAAACAATGTCTCATTGAGGTCTTACTAATCTCACCCATCTTCTCGGGGTGCTGGGAGATGACAGCTTGTTGCCAACACCAACTCTTCTACTGCTGATCAAAGAAGCACAGGGCTACGTCACAGGAAGGAAGTTTACGTGGGGTGGGAGTTTAGATTTTCAGCAAGGAGAGAAGAGCAGGTGAAAAAACAAAAGCAAAGACACAAAAGCAAAGAGAAAATTCGTATTTCCTGTCTTGTGCCTTGACACAAGAACCTGCTATGAGCCTGGTACAAAACTTCTGTTACTATAAACTGGATCTCCATTAGAAAAACTTGCCAATAAATCTATACTGGTAGCACAAGCAAGGTGTGAATATCGCTGGAAAATAGTTAATGACTGTGTAAGAATACCTACTGCAACAAAGATGAGTTTTCTGCTTGCTCTCTATGCTAACCTCCACCCACAATCTGCTATGGACTAGTTGCATCAGCGTCTTCAGGACGTATCTAGCTGATGGTCTATAGTTAAATAGAAACCCAGTTCTCTTGTCCCTCTGCGTTTTGTGCCTCTGCCATAGACTTTTTCACAATAGATCATCGAGTACAAAAAATAAGCTTCAAAAGTACTGCAAGAAAGAGTGACTTGTGGATGGCGTACTGACAATTTTTAAGGCTACAAAATAAGATTGAGAGTCACTGACGCAGAGCAGCATCAGCTGTTTATAATACAGAACTAGGCATAAAAGTCTAGATACCACATTTGCACATGTTGGTCACTATCTGTTTAAATATTTCATGATGTATGCAATTAAGCTCCTTCATCACTGTTGACTCTGTGATTTTAGAAATCCAGTGTACTTATCATTATCTATGTTCTGGGCTTATTTTCGCATTTCCACAGGGTTGCACAGTGACAACGAATGAAAACAATTTCCTTTGTATTTATAACCAGATTCGATTTGGGGATCTGAGAACTGCCATATTTGGTGCGCAAAAACTGATGTCTGGCATGTTTGGAAACAAAAGCCTGTGTTATTTAGACTTAAAAAGAAGATGCAGAATAGATTTATAATTATTGTAATTAGAATAAAAGCATGATTGCGCTGAACTTAGATCCCAGTCCAAATTTCATATACACCCACAAATCCATCCAAATAGAAATTATCTTCATAATTAATACTGGATCATTCTCATTACAAAAAGACACTATTAATTATTGATGATGCTTGTATTTCTTTCCTAGCTGTTTACATCTTTTCACCCTGCAGTTCCTGGAGTGCTTTGGATAATGCAGCGTGTACAAATCAAATCCCTCAGAGATGTGTAAGTGACTACTCCACTCTCGTCCTGCCTGCACGCAGGAAGACCCGCTCCTGGATGTTCTTATCAAGCAAAATACAGAGGGGCATTTGTTTGCAGGAGCAGAGCTAGAATATTCTCTTTAGAGTTCAGCTTCCTCCTTTCATCCCACCCACCATCAGACACTTCCTGACATTTCTCCTGCAGGCAGAGCAAGGCAACTGCCTTTTTTTTTTTTTTCCCTTTTGCAACGGCTGCTCCTTCAGTAATCTGTGGGTGGTGGGGGAAGGGGATGTTATCTCAACAGCAAACACAGCCCAGCAAGTCTGGGACGTGAGGGGGAGTTTCAGGATGAAAATAGGCCTCTGCCAGCCCTCCTGCGTTTGTGTATCTATGACTAAGCACGCTGAATGCGTCGGTTTTTAAAACTTGGCTTGTCTCTTTCCTTGATCTTTGTTGTTTCCAAGCCTCCTGCTCCCCTTTGTCCTCGCAGCCCCGGGGGACCTCACAGAGGCAGGGCCCTGACATCACCAGTGCCAGGGAAATGCAAATCCCGCCCGGCGAGCCCACCCGGCTGCCGGCCACCCCATGCGTCTGGTGCTGGGGGACAAAGCCAGAGCAGCTCCGGAGCTGGGAGACAAACCCACCTCGCTGCTGGCCCTGGGACTGCCTGTTCCCCAATCTGCTCAGGCACCAAGAGGAGACTCCGCTAGCAATTGTTTTTCCACTGAAATATTCACTGGTTTTGCTTACGTCATTATAGCCCTGCCTTGGAAGGGTCTGCAGTACGGGGCCACCTAAAACTAAGAGGTTTCAGCAGTTCTGCACATCTCTGGGACAGAAAAGGCTGCCGGCTGCTCATCTCCTCCAGTTGTCACTACTGCTCCGCTCGGGAGGTGCCTCTGGGTTCAAGGGACCAGCAGGGAGAGTCAGAAATAAAGCTATCAGGCTCCAGTTTGTCTCGCCTAGACCAGACTCAACCTCATTCCCCAATAAAGCCTCCTCTGAGCTTTAAACACAGTCTTGTCTGTGCACCCAGGCCAGACGTGCTGAGGACTGGGATTTAGGGAGGCTGTAGCTCCCGCTCCCATTAGCACTGCCTAGTGCCTCCCTCCACACTTGATGTAGATCTGGCACTCTCATCACATCCAGTCTCAGTCTCCCACAACGACGGGGACAAAGAAGTGCCCAAAGCACCCCATTTCAACTCCAAGCCTTCCTTTCCTTCACCTCTCATGTTCCCTCAGTTCTCCAAGTTCTGTTTCCTCAGTTTTCTCGTTGCTCTCAGGCCATCTCGTTCCACAACCACAGAGCGCTGTGCTGGCTCCACCCTTGGTGTCACATGCCAAGCGAACGGCCACACTGCTCTTAACAAGTCTCGTGCCTGTTGTCTGCACTAGATGCTTGTCCTTGGGTCATGGTGTCCACTGGAGGCCAAACACCGTCCTGGCAAAAGGTGGAATTTGCAGAGGAATTGAGGACAACCTGAAAGAATCTCTGGATTTTGCTCAGGAAACTCCGTTGGCAATAGCACATTGTTAGTAGCACAAAGCGTGTTTGTACAGGAGTGACTTGCCAGTATAGCTACACTGGTCTAATCTACACTGGTTCAACCTTTCCTAATGCAGTATCTTGGAAGCCAGGAAAGAGAACGCTTTGCTAACTCCAAAGTCCCATATTTTTATACAGTACATCCTACATTGTCCTTCTGAGTTTCTCCTTGGGCCCCAAATGTAGGTACAACATATGCAACAGCCATGTTTCTCAGCCCTCCTTACAAAGCCTATTTGGGTGCTCACTGAGCACACTGGGAAGGAAACAAGATTATTCATTGTTATTCATTTGTGTTTGGCCCGAAACACGCAGCAGTACTGTAAGCACCTGCAACTGCAATTCTCTGAAGAGAACCTGAGCTGGAACAGAGGAAGGAGTGCCCAGATCTCAATATGTACGGCTGGCAGGTTTTCTGGGTGATCTATATTCAGCTGTGCATGCCCGTGGGTATGTGGAAAGATCATTCATCCAGTTCATTGAACTGCAGCCTGCATGTGAAAGGAGTTTCATGGTTTCTTTTTTAAATGTCACTGTTTTAAAGACGAATAGTCTCACGCAGAATTGTGCAGCAGATTATAATATGGGCACTCCGGGGGTAAATTAAAAAGCGATTCAAAAACAATACTGTGGAACAATCTTATCTTTTCCCTGCCTTATCCAGGCATTTATCTAGGTCTGTTCTGCACTAGTCATCATCACATTATCTACATATTATACAGTGTCTTTTTTAGCCACATTAGTACATATACAGTTCATTTAGAGTCAAAAGTAAGTCAGGTCTGAACAAGCTGGAAAACATCCTGCTCTAGTTCAAATGCCCTCTTCAGAGAACGGGCTGAGATACGTCTACAGAACACACCAGGGCTGATCTAGTTTTAAATGGTCCATGCTTACTGTCACCCTCGCATCTGTCCATAGCATCAGCTTAAGCAAACCCTCCATCAGGCATAGATTTCAACAGCATACGGTTGTATTACGATCTATTTTAATGACAGGATCTATTTCTAACAAAATATTTTGTTTTGTGGTTTGAAAGCATTTTCAGTTGCATGTTGAAAGTTCAAGTATTTCCGTCAACTCCCTAATTTACTCATGAGAACCATGCAATGAAATAAAGATGTTTGTTCCCATTAGTGTGCTTGAACAAGTTATATAAAATTTTCATTTTATAAAATACTATGGAAATTTACAATGTAGCCCCAAGAAATTATAACAGTTTTGTCAAGTCTTGTGACATTACTGGAAGTCTCATGGTATTTGCAGTTATTCTGAACGCCTGAGCATTTGGAGTTGTGATTACATGAAAATATAGGTTTAATTAAACCAACCAACCAAACAACTCCCCCCACACACATACACCTTCTAAACTTAAGCCTAAAAATGTGAAGGCAGTGCATTATAATGCCCCAGAAACCAGAGGACAAAAAGAAAAAGCAAGTTTGTTATCCTTAAGAGCTTAATTCATAAACCACCCTCATCTTTTCAGGTCTTCCTCCTGACTTCTGAATACTTGGATTTCTCAACATTGTTACTAATCGTTTAGCTAATTTATAAATATTTATATTCTAAGAGGGCTATTGCCTCTTTTTTCCTCTCTCTCTGTATTTTCTGCCTTCCTAGAAAATCCCATTCAGAAATATGTGCATTTTCAGCGTTCCGATGATCTGCACGTGGACAGCACATCTGTGCTGTCACACACATGCTTTTGGGAAATCTGTGCGTGCACAGCGGCACAGTGCCACAACATCCACATGGCCTGCGTCTGCTCAGGGCACTAGTGGACGTGTCCGAGGGAACCTTGACATGTGGCAGCCCTGTATTTAGACTACATTAGAATTTCTAGCTACTCAAAAAACAATACCGATACAAATATTAAGTCATATTAAAATCTTTTATCGTTACTATATTTTGTGCCCATTAAAAAGACTAAAATATTCATCCTTTTCATCTGCAGCTATCTAAGGATAAAAGTACTTTTTGAATAATTATTAAATTTCACATCAAGATCGCAGCTTACATATAACATCTTTTGTTATAAAAAAATCCCAAATTCTTTAAGAAATTTCACATAATGACTCATCAACTAGTACTATTTGATACTTGAGGATGAGGATTACTGTGTAAGTGAAAAGCATTATTCGCTACTTATTAAATTATTACATTAATTATTTCACTGACATTGGAACGCAGTCATTTCTAAACAGAGACTTGACAGGATTTCCTAAATGAATCCCAATATTATGTACCTAGCATTTTAGGCCAGATGAAGGACAGCGTTTATATAAGGATCACTTCATTCACCACTGAAATGCAGCTGCTGCTTAATACCACCCTTTAATTGTGCAAATCAGATAAAGCTAGGAAGCAGAGAGTTCTCTTTAAGACAAACTTTTAATTAGCAGTTTGATTATTTAAGTAGTAAGGAGAAGGGAACACATTGTTCTTATCAACTGCTTGTGGGTGCTGGTAATGTTTGACATTGTTCACAATAAAAAAGGCAACAATCTGTATCTTATGCATCGTTTCAAATTTTTTCTTAATAGGCCTACGTCTTGCAATATTTTGAGTGTCTTAATTATTGGAAAGCATGAAAATGACAGGCAACATTACAAAGCTTTAAATATTTTGGGTTTAACCTTGAAAGGTTACACTGATTTTTGCAACCGAAATGTGACCTCTCAGGTATTTCAGGTTAAAGAGATATGCAAATCTTCATGGGATTAAGTCATCAGAGTCTGTAGAAACAACCCTTATATGACCTTTTGATCAACACCAGATGAGGAAAAATGTGGTCAAATATAAACCATCCATTCCAACATTAAAAACATGGCTGTTTTACAGTTGTACCAACAAATGTTAGGTTAACTAAAAAATTACATGATGGTTCATTCATGAGTGATTCAGCAGAGGCACAACAAAAACCAGATCAGTGTATATTCTCAGGATGAGTCCAATAAAGGGAACAAACCGAATGTCCTGCAAAGACTCCATGCTGTCTTCAAAACCACTGTGCAGTAGACTCAGCACAGGAAGGAAGCGCTTCTAGGCTCCCCAGCACCACAAAATTAAAAGTGAACAGACTTGGGCTGAAAGCTACGTTAAAACCTCCCATTGCTTTGGGTTTGGAACGCAATTACTTTGTTAAATTATGGTTTGTACTGTGTTGAGCACGGTGTTGAATAAATAAATACATACCCTCTCCAACAGCAAGGCCGCGAGTCCAACGTGTCAACTTCTGGAGCGTTCCTGAAGGGACGCCGCAACAATCCTGGTCTACCCCGCACCACTGGATCCATCCCTAGAGCAGCCTGACGCAAGGTGTGGCGTCCCGGGGGCGAGCGGGATGCTGGGGAGCACGGCCTGAGCATCGTGCCACGGAGGTGTCATGCCGCACGGTGGGTGCTGTGGCCTGGCAGCGCTGCGCGGGAGCACCGCCTCATAGCCAGACGTGCTAGAGAGCCTGGGCCTGGCCGAGCGTGAGGCGAGGCTCACGGCGCCGCAATGGGTCACCGCTGCCAGTCACCGCCACAGACCGGGCCTGGCGGCCATGCCACGAGGTCACGGGCCCTGCGGCCGCCATGGGGCCAGTCGAGGCCCGCCAGGGCCTGACGCGTCCCGGGGCGAGCCTCGCACCTCCCGCCCCGAGCCCGCCCGGGGGCGCCCGTCCTGACCCCCCACCGGCCCCCGCCGCTCTGGGGGCGCCACCGGGCCTGGCCCTGAGGCGGCCGCACTGCGCCTGCGCGGAGGGGGGGCGCACCGGGAGGCGGGGACGCGCGGCCGTGCGCAGGCGCGGGGCGCATGCGCGCTGGGGCCCCGCGCTGGGCTGGTCGTTGCAGCTTTAAGAGGGCTCGCGGCCTGGCGGGTCCGACCCCCCCCCCGCCGCCCTGAGGGAGCCGCCGGGCCCCCGCCCCAGCCCCCTCCGGCCGCAGCACGGCGCGGGGCCGGCCCCGGCACCCCGCGGAGCCTCCCCCCGGCGCCCCCCGAAGTGGGGGGGGGAAGGCTGAGAGGGAGTGACCCCCGGCCCCTCGCCCCGGGCTGGGGCAGCTGAGGGGGGGCGCAACATGGCGGAGGCCAAGGAGGAGGGGTCCGGCCCCCGCGCCAGGGTGAGTGGGGGGGCGGCGAGGGGAGGTCAACGGGGAGGGGTCAGGGGGCGGGGTCAGGGCGGGAGGGGGCCGGGGCCGCGCATCGCCGAGCGGCGGCGGCCGCGGGGATGCGGCGTGCGAGGCGCCGCGGCTCCCGCCGCTGTCCAGGGCCCTGACGGGCCGGGCCGGGGGGGCCGCACCTCCCCCGGCGCCGGGCGGCCGGACCCGGCCTGCGGGGCCCCCTCCAGCCCGGGGACAGGCGGCCCCCGGCCGGTGCGCGGCAGCTGCCCGCTGGCTTCAGGCCGGCGAGCGGTGCTGTCCCCGCTGGCCTTTGAGCCACGCTGCCCCTCAAGGTTCCTTTAGTTTTCTCTTAGTTCTCCTTAAGGAGAGTTTCCAGGCATCATTTTCATAAGCGTCTCGGCATCACGTAAATAATAAACTTACAGCTAACTAGGATCCATCGTCACCGTCTGTCTCCTTGTCTAAAACACAATGTTCTTGCTGCTCTTTTCAAATTTATTTCAATTGTCCATGTCAAACCATAGTGAGTCAAGATGGCAGTTTCATCCAGTTCTTAGGTGCTCGGGCTGTAACCATTGTGTGAGTGCCATTAGCCATGCTAATCCTGAGACTTGGTCCTTCATTGTCACGGCTTGGTCTGTGAGTACACTGGGCATACTCATCTCCTTGAAGAAATACTTCGTCTTTTAAACAAATGGAAGGTTCTTTGTGGCCCACGCCTTGTAGCCTGTGAAGTAACTGAGGGAGAACAACTTTTTAAGCCATACTCAAAATAATTTTGCAACGAGTCACGTCCTCTTTCCTGCATGCAGGCAACTTTTGACTGAAAGCTTTCTGACAGAAATGAGGTTAAGTCACATTTGAAGTTGTGTGGAAGGGTCCATAGTCCACTACAAGACTTTGAGCTGTCCAGTTCCCTTTTCCCAAAGATGAAGAAGTTTTCCCATTCTCCAGCCTTGAGAAGGACAAGAACACTAGCTCAAGTTTTCCATTCCTGTATGTGAGAGAAGTTGAATTTACTGAATTTATTTCAGGGAACATGGAACTTGGGATTGCAGTGAAAATAATTGTTGCTAAACAGAACAGTTGACCTTCCAGGGTCTAATTGGAGGAGTTGCACAGATGTTGTTTGGCTACTCTGCAGTTACGGAAACAAAAATCGTCACCGAATTGTCTCAGACCCATGTCTTTCAGACACTTGCACTTATTTACAAGCAAACTCAAAGAATGTTGCGGAATTGCTCACAAATATGACATAAATGTGTAAGTCTTTGGGGGATTGAGATTTTGGCTGTCTGCAAGAAGTTTAAAGGGAAGTGGCTGCATGTAAGACAATAACTTAAGAAATCTTAAATTAAACTTCATTCCCAGTAATTGAAATGTTAGTGAACATAAGGAGGTACTTTTACACCGTGAGGACAGTCAAGCATTGGAACAGGTTGCTCACAAAGGTTGTGCAGTCTCCATCCTGGCGTCTAGTGGTCTCTTCATGCTCATTGCCTTCATATGCTCAGTTTATCTGTCAAGTTACCTGGTATTACCAACAAAAAAAAAAAAGGATGATTGCCTTTTTTCTTCTTAATCTTGCCAGTTAGCTGCTAAGGAATAACAAAAAAGTGTCGTCAGGTTGGTATCGTCTTCATTGGTCTCAGGAAAAATCATTTCTCTATCGGTTGTCTAATCATCCACTAGGTGGTAAGTCCAGAAGCCTCCATCAGTTATTGCTCCACGTGTCCCTGTACATTATGGAACGCCTCTCATGCTGTTGGCGTTGACAACATTCTCTGTTCCTGCAGAAGCAGAGAACTTGTTTGGTAAAATTTAGGGATGATCCAGGAAAGTGGCAGTTGCCCCAGGCGAGTTAGTGAGGAAAGAGGAAACACAGCTTGCCAATCTAGCTTGAAGGAAAATACTTTCCTGGTCCCAAGTCTGACAGTGAGCTTAATCTTAACTGTGCCAGAAAGACTCCCGTGAGATTTTAAAATAAATAGTAGCACCAGTGTACTGCGTTGTATCAGTCTGTAATCTTCAAAGTCTTGAGAGCTGAATTTCTTCATCTCCGCTCTCCATCCCCAAACCAGTTTATGCACCAGGATGTTCTTGAGGGACGTGGGGAGAAGTGAATCCTTCCTGGCTGCTTGAATGACTGATGGAACCTGTGAAAAATGAGATTAGCATACCGTAAATACAGCACACTTGCATATCTTCCATTAAAGCCAGAATTAATGACATCTTGGAAAACCTGCATATCCCATTTCTCTTCCCCATAGTGGTCCAGTTCCCATTCTACAGGAGGTCACGTTGATGGACTCTTCCAAATCCTGTGCCTAAGGAGTAATGAGCATTTCTTATAAAAAATTCTGTTCCTTCGTATGGAAAAAATAAAGGCTGATTTAATAATTTCTTCAGAGGCGAACTTAGCAAATGCTGGTGCAGAATTGTTCTTTTCAATATTAAAATCTTCTGCAAATATTATCCCAGAAACGCATACACTGAAACTGGCATTTTGCAAAACCCGTTGATAAGCAGTTCCCATATCTTAGCTCAATCCACGATAATGAGCAACAAACTAAAAAAGTAAGGTCTGACATAGAAGTTTGTCTAATTTTGATTTTTAGTAGTATCTGGAAAGTTCTTATGGCAAAATTGTTATTTTAGAGAAGGTTAATTTCTGCCCAAAATCGAAACTGTTGAATTTTCTAAGAAAAATTTATTGACATATTTCACTTTTCATACTTATTAAATTATATCAAGATGAACTTGAAAGGTGTCTGCTTGTATGGTTTTTTCTTTAGTTTATCAAAGTATCTATGGCACTTCAACTTTAATTTGTATGTAATATCACTGTCTTGAACAGTTTATATTTTGAATAGAATGATCGTTTATTTATGACAATGCTCTGTCAACGCATTGAACTAGACAGGACAATTGGGGCTGTACAGTGCTAACTACTGCAATTTGACACTTGGGCTCTTGGAAGTTAATTTGGTGTGAATAGGTGAACACCTGGGTGTCTACAACAATAAAACAGCTGTTTGCAAAAGATTTTTAATTTTGCATGGCTTTAATTAAAAATTGAAAGAGATATCTCATTTCGAAAGTTTTGTTACTGAGCTACTCTTGAATGGTACAAAGACAATGAAAACGTTTCTCTGCAAAGGCTTGTGCACCTCTCAAAGGATGCTTTGATGTCATAATCTTTGAGTTCACCTTCTAAAAATAAGCATAATGGGTCTCAGTCTTTTACATTAGGACTTTTCACATTGTATAAAATACAGAAAAGTTAAGTAAGCTCTTTATGCCCACTTCAAGGTCCCTTGCATGATTAGGATAGTGGAAGTTAATTCTGAAATCACTTCCAATGTTCTCGAAGAGGTTATCTCAACTTTTCTCTCATTTAATGGCTGTTGTATGCCATCATTCCTTCCAGACATTCCAGTTCACGTTGGCCTTTCCCTAAACAAGTCTTGTAGCAAGTTTTGTCTAGTGAACTTTCTTCAAGGTTTTCTGTCAATGACTGACTCTGTTCAGATGATTTCCATCATCCGTTTTACAAGTGTCGTAATGGCATAAAAGCAGTGCTCTAGTGCCTCACTCCTGCTTTTGCTCGTAACACTTATTCTCTGCGATCATCTAAATTCCTCAAAATAAGGCTTCTTCAGCAGAGAATATTTCATCAAGGGCATGTTAGCAGAATTGTGTGGGCTCTCAGTGTCTATCATCTTAGCCTGTGTTCTGCCTTATGTTCTTTAATAGAAAAAAATTGTGTTTCAGCAGGGGCAAAAGAGGGAGACAGGTATAGTACACCCGCAAGGTTGGGGTTTTTCAATTAGTTGTCCAGTGGAAACATAAAAAAGAGAGTGAGCAAGAGCCAATCTGGGAGAATAACTTGCGGATAAAATGAACTCTGTTATTGGAAAGGTCCAGCAGAGTGTTTCATGAATGCTGTAGGTGTGAGGCAGTGATAAACTAATCCTTGCGTGTTGCTGATCCCAGGAGCAGTTACTTTATTTCTAGAAACTCACATCAGGCTGGAGGAAAAGCCACATAGCCACAGCTGAGTTTGAAAGAGATTGAAATTTGCTCTTATGAGCTGCTCTTGAACCATGTCAGGAAAAAGGAGACCAGTGTAAGTGTCAGGCAGGCTGCAGCTTGGTGCTAACCTTATGACCTAGAGCAGATGACCTGTATTGCCATACTCTTTTCCTTTGACTCTCTGGAAGTGCTACTCAGAAATTTCAAGGGAAATAAAAAGTTTGTAAGACTGTAACTTTGCTGTACCGAGCCGGTACTGATCCAAAAATTGCATGATATATTCTGTCCTTTCTGTAAATACTGATTGAAGAATGATGGTAATGTATTTAGTTTTGGTTACCATATTTGCTATCTGCTTTAGGTATATCTGCTTTAGGTATATCTGTTTAATTTTAAAAGTAGCTTGAAGTATTAAAGGACTTACATATACATTAGATAGTTTTAAAGTGTGTTGTGTCTAATACCTGTGAAGTTTTTAGTAAAAAGTGTATGATAATCGATTCTCGTTATAACCAAAGTTTATTACATCAGATTTTTGGTAATAAAACCAAAACTTAAATTTTACATTTGATCCTTTTCCCTTTTGATAGCTGGTCCAGATTCAGAAAAATACCTGAAGTCTTCTAAGAGCTTGGAGAATCTAGTATCAAAAAGTTGAGTCTTGGTCCTGGGTTAGCTAAGTACTTGGATCTGAGAGCCATCAGGATTAGCAGTTACTTAAGACCCAGTCTTCATGTCTTGGACTTTTGCTGTCCATGGTGGTGGTCAGAAAGCACAAACTCCCCCGGAGGGTGGCACAGGAGAGCACAAGGAAGGTGCAGGAATCCTGGACTCTTCCGAACCAACAAATGCTGCGAAGTTGCCTTTGTGCGTCAGTCTGCTCTGTCTGTGCTGACTGCGTCACGTTGTAGGTGAGAAATACAGGACATAGTTGTGATAGGAGATTCTTGTTTTTACTTCCTTAGCGGTGTAAAGGAGAGTATAGAAATAAATGTTTTCCATTTGCAATATTTACACTATAAGCTGTACCCACAAAATAGTTTTATGTCTAGTCCCACCCAGGTTCTCTGGACTCTTTCTGCCATCAGCGTAAGAGATGGGAATCTCTGAAAGATCACCTGCCCAGTCCCAGGGCCAGATGAATTGCTGCTGGAGGAATCTCTTCATTTCCATTGGAAAGAGAGGGAAGCTGGATCACCAGCCTGATAAACTAATGTTTACTTGTGTAAATTTAGGTGAGAAGAACTTGAGACACAAGTAGCACAACTGTACTGAGTTATTCCTACAAGAGAAATTTTAGTATACTTGCTTTCTTTTATAATTTTTTGAATAACTTATTTGTGTAGTTTTTTGAATCTTGATATTTGTTAAAACAGTCTAAAAAGTGAGTGGAAAGATTTCATCTTTATTAAATGGTGCTATTTGCTCAAGAAAGCTTTTATGAAATACAGTTTAGTTAATGCAGACTATTAACAGGTCTTCATTACACTTAATATTGCCTGGTAGAAGTTGTTATAGTGCTCTATGAAAAAATTACACTTTCTTGTGGTTTTTTTGGCAAAATTTCTGCTATCTAGAAGCTTACCAAATTGATCAGTTAAATACATTTAAAGAAGGTTTTGTTGGGGGGGAGGATGCCTGTATAAGGCAAGCTTCACCTCCGTCACTTATTTGCAGGCAGAAGAATCAAGCAGACGTGGGTCAGTATTTTTTACTGTCTCGCTGTGATAGTTCGTGTCCTTGCAGGCGTTCTGTGCAGACAGTCTTGTTTGTTCATGTAACAGGGCAGTTCTGGAGCGCTCCATGAAGCAATCACAGGAGCTTTGCTGAGAGCTCGGATCACATAGTACTAGTGTTTTTTCTGCCTGTTTTTACAGGTGTTCAGGCATTTCATTCTGAAGAGCCTTGGATACTTGTAATAATATCTGCAAAGAAGGTGGAACATCCAGCTAAGCTGCCTATTGTAAGACCCACTTCTTCATAGGAAAAGAAAAATTAGAAGCCAACCAGGGCAAGAACTACAAGTGGGACTGAAATTGTAGCCACCTGAAAGAGAGAAATGCCATTTTTTGTAAGAACAGGAGAGGAGAAAATCGTAGAACTGTACAGAACGTGGAAGAGAAGTGGAACAGGCAAAAAGGAAGCCTGAGTTAGGAAGGTACTTTGAAGAATCAAGTAGATGACATGATTGCTTTTCTCTCTTTAAGGACAGTAATACTGAAACAGAACTGGGTGTACATACAGGCTCTCCAGTTTTCACCCCCAATTGTTGTTGTTGGCACCGAACTCTTACGAGAAGGGAAAAGACTTGCAGTACCTAATGGTAGATGAGATGATTCACCAGTGTGGGTCTATTAACATACAAACCCTTCTGTGAAGGAGGGCTGATAATCCCTGCTGTGTTTATCAACAAGCAGAAGGTGCTACATTTGTAAATTTTCCTGATTTGCATGCAAAGCCATCTTGTAGGCTTCTTATTTGAGGACAAATTATAATGAAAAGCAGACGACTTAGGTTTTATACATGTTTGACTTTCTTTAAAGATGAATTTACAGAGTGTTGGGGTTTTTTTTCCTATTAGTAACATAACTAGTAGCAAGCAATTAGTAACATGGTTAATTATCCTCTTGGGGGAGACACTGAGTACAGGGATCTTTCCGAGGTTATAGTACTGGTCCTCTACCGCAGATTGTTACCCTCCTTGCTTCTTAGTTGTATTATATGGACTGGCTTTCCCTTAAAAGACATGGTGATGGCCCTCTCTTAATGAGCTACTCAGCTTCTGAGTTAAGGGGATTGCATGCTTTGCAGAACATAATCTGTAAATAGCTATATTTTGGAAACTTTGGCTGAAAGTATACGTTTGTAATCTGGAAAATGCTGTCTTTCTTGTGGGATGCTAAAACATGTAACTGAACTGAAATATTTGGTTTGGAATAATTGCTTGCTGAGTATCACAGCAGAAACATATGTTGTTATGTTATGGACCCTGCTCTGATTTCGGTGATTTTTACATCCATGTAACTTCAGTTTAGTTTTACTGACCTGTGCTGTGAGAAAGAGGAATTTTCCTAATTTCAGCTCACTTACTTACAGGTTTAGTGTAACCAAAATCCCAGTATCAACGGTTGTTTGTGGTATCTTAACCAGCAATAGGAAAGTTCAGTGCGTAGCCAGGGGGGAGGTTTTGAGGAGAGAAGTTCTTTGTTTTTAAAGGAAAACATTTATTGTGGATGTCTTGGTTTGTTTGCTTGATGTGTGTTTTGTGTCTGTGTGTGTTTCTTAATTTGCAAAGCCCACACGTCTAGCAGGCTTCAGATCAGCACATCAAACCGGTGTCTTTGCAAAAACCATTGCAAGGTGAAGCCTTCCCGTGTGGAGCTGCTTCCTTCTCAAATCCATGGTTTTGTGGGCAGATGGGAGAAGGGCTCGGATCCCCCTTTGGTTTTTGTAGGAAAACCGACGATCATTCAGAACAAGTAAGGCATGCTGTAACTTTCTGTGTGTTTGACAGACTCATCTATTTGGCCCCGTATAGGTTGGTAACAGTATGCAGCTTGTGTCTGCGTGTTTGGTGGATATGGAAACCGTAAGGTCGACAGGGGCTTTGTTTGGAATTGGCCTGTGAGTATTCAGAAAACTCAGGAATGTCAGAAAAACCTGGGGATAGAAAGGGGCGATACACTTGCGTGCTGGACTGCTCCCCGTGATTTCTGGTGAATCATTCAGAATTATAAAAATGCACAAATGAAATGGCAGCAGCACGTGCCTAAATCTTCTTTCCTGAAACTTAAAAATCGAAGATGCATAAGTAAGTGAGATGCAAGGTAAACCCGTGTTTCTTGAACAGGAAGATAAGGAGCCACAAGAAACTGAAAAATGCCCACCTTTGTCTTTTTACATGTATAGACGATTGTTTGGGATTTGCCTTTAAACATAGCCATCACAGTATCCATTTAATTACCCTTAGACTGGAATAGTGATTAAAAATAATAATTTGAAGTCTTGAGCATGGCTTAACTGCCCTCAAGGACACACCTCCCAAAATCTGCCAAGCTGAGGCTCTCCCTCTCCCCACATGCGGCTCTGAACCCATTCTCACCTATGAAGAGCAACGCGCGGCCCCCCACCAGCAAACCGCAGGGGTTCCCGGGGCACCGGGCCCCGCGTTGGCCCTGCGTTGGCCGCGGTGGGCGGCTGTCCGGCGCGGAGGTCCGGCGCGGAGCCGGGGCGGCTAGGGGGCTCTGCAGGCCCGGCACCGCACGCCGAGCTCTATGGCTCGCTTGACCCCGCCGGGTTCTCTTCCTGCCGCAGCGGTTCTTTTCCTGTAGCAGGTATCTGCAGCAGGCTGGCTCTTTGTTACCCTCTGCTCTTCCCTCCCTAGGTGCTCCGAAGGTACGAATCGATAGGTCTGTCTGTGTTTCGGTGGAAAGCAGCTCCGGGAAAGACCCGCTGCTTAATTGTGCTCGCGTTGCGGAGTTTTGCCGTAGCAGAGGTGCAGCGCGGCTGGCTGGCTGCCTGGCATCCCTTCCAGGGGTGTCATGTGTAAAAGGTCAGGGGATGCTTCCTGAGCTCACCGCACCTGGTTCAAGAACAGCAATTACAATTTAAATTACTTTTTCTTTTTTTTTTAATGATGTCTTCCTTATCAGTTTAATGAATTCTGAAGCGGGGGGTTATGCTGTGTATATAGGGAGAAGGAAGCTGTACAGACGAGAAACTGAGAATCATCTCTGACTATTTTTAATTGCAGTTTTCTTAACATCTGCTTCCTTTCCACAGTTTGCTTATGGATGCAGTAAAACCTAGGATCAAACTTCAAAAGGCTTGCTAGAAAGATATGTGCCTGTGTATGTAAAGTTGTTACATTGTTTTGTTTATTTTTTTAAAAGAAATTCTGTTTTGCATACAAAACAAGGTTGTAGCCATAGGCAGCTTCTCTGTTTATATTGCACAAAAATAATCTATTAATTGTTTAATTTAGGGATGCTATGGCAACTTTGAACACCATTAAAGTATTGAACAGGTTTTTGGTTATTTCAAATTAGCACATTGTATTAAAGTGTAAACAGTGTCCTTCTGTCACCCGCTCCAAGCAACGGCGGGTTAGTGCTGAGGATGTAACACTGTTCCCCTAGAGTCTAATATACAATTATAAAAAATAGCCTAGTGGAATATATTTTTTTTGGTCAAAGCAGTACTGTCTTTATGTAAAGAGTCATTAATTTAAAGCAAAGCACATTGCTTCCAGGAATACCTAATTGTTTTGTCACCATTTCTGTATTATTGTTTCATTTATTTATTACAACCTGAGTAGGTCAGAGCATTGCTTTGTGTACAATGCTAGCTAATGAGACAGAGTCACTAAGACCGATATATCCTAAACCATTTAATTTTGCTAGTATCAAACTTCAACTGTTCTGTTTTAAACTCTTAGGGAATGCTCACTACTTGAAAGCACTAAGTATCATTAAGTTATTCTCTGGAAAAATATTAGCCAAAGTGATTGAATGAAGGTGTTTTAAAATACCATATTCTTGAGTTTTGTTTTACAACTGCAAGTGCGTTTTGAGGACTGTGTTGAGGAGTTGAAGCCTAGAGTATTTTAACAGAAAACTTTCTGTTCCTGATGCTTTCCATTTTGTAGTTATCTAGGACTTAATCTGGGATATTGAGGTGCCTCTTCTTAGATCTGTCAAAAATGACCCATAGGAAATGCCATCTGATGAATCAGTTTCATGTTTGCCTCTAGAGTACTTCTGCTCCACTAATCACCAAATCTTAAAAAATCTGAGCAGAAGAAATAAAAGGAATTAAGAGTGATGACGACTAATCAAAGGAGGAAGTATGAGCACTGGTGAGAGGGAATTGCCTTGCAGAAATGTCATAGAATAATACAGAAATAATAAGTTGGGCAGTATTACTTACATTTCTGTGTAATACAAGACTATAATCCAGTGAAAGCCAACTTATATGACTGATTAAGGTGATATATTTTTATGTAACTATTGATATACAAAGTTCTCTCCTGAGATGGCATTAAACAAGATTGTAATAGGATTCAAGAAGGGAATAGAAGTGTATATAATTGAGAGAATACTCCACACTAATTCAGAAAAAAAAGTATATGAGCCCTCATTTTGGGGCATAGTCTGGTTAGAGACTGTTACGGAATGAGTAATCTATTGGGGAGAGAGATATGTATATATATTTATGTGTATGTAGATACATATATATCCACACAAGCACACAAACACTCCCCTAGTTTCCTCTTTGGATTTACACCATGTGGGAGTTCTGATGCTCTTCACCATCAGAAACTAGATGGTGGCTTAGATAAGACCGCTAGTATTATCAGATGCTGAAGGTCTTGTTTTATAAGTATTTCCAATGGAAGCTTTTGACCACAGACACAGATCTTCCTCTGTACCTCAAAACCTTTTAAAGGAAGAAAATATTAAAGATGATCTCTTATTTTGATAGCCTCACAACAGAAAGAGAAAAGAAACAAAATAGTTTTTTTTTTTTTTCCTAGGATGACCTTGTGGTTGGGAAGTGTCTTGGGTTCCTGCCAGGTAGACTGTAAATGTTTTCCAGCTTGTCCAAAATATTTATGGTAGTCCCTAATGCTCTCTTGCAGGTGGCCCCTTGTGCTGACTTGCATGTTGTTTCTTTGAATGAAACAGTTAGAGAGGTCCAGACTGCAAAATGTATTCTTTTCCTAATAACAGCAGTTCTGGTTTTGTCAGCTATTATTAAAAGATTTGTTATCACCAGAGGAGGAGGAATACCTAGGGTTTGGATGTATAAGGTAACCAGGACTGTGGTAGAGCCTAGAATACTTTCCCACAGGTACTCTGGATCTCAAAAGAGTGAAAGAACTACTTTGATATAAACCTGCTTCGAGAAAAGGATGATCTAATGCTTCATCTCAACTGAAAACTACTCTCCCCCTACCAGCAAATTGTCTGAGACTTTCTTGGAGAAGAGCATTACTGACGGGAAGCAAGAGAAGGATCACGGAAGGTCAGCGTAGAGAAAAGGACCTAGGCTATTAGTTTTGCCTCCCAAGGCTTCATACTCTGATATTATTATCAAATGGCAACAAGTTCCTTTTTCTGTTCTTCTATAAAAACAGTACACCACCGCTATCCTTGTCCTCAGCATCTGGTGTTAGCACTAAGTATATCCAATACTTATGGGGATTAATTTTATGCTAGTGTAAACTTAGGTAACTGCAAGTGGACTTCTAGATCAGCATTAAACTTGCATCTCTGGAGACACTCCTAGGATCATTATAGCAGTAACAGAACTCAGGCCTTGCAAACCTTACTAGAAGGTGTTTCCTTACTCTTTTTTTCCTCTAGATGATTACAATGAATAGACTTGCATCAGCCTTGTGGAAAAGTGTAACTTTTTTTTTCTCTTTTGGTTCCGTATTTCACTTTTCCAGCCTCAACTATGTGCTCAGAGAAGCTGGAAAGTTTTAGTTCAGTATCACATTGTCTTGATACTCACAATGCTGGACAGGTCCTCACTATTCCATGTGTGTCAAATTAAGCTGAAGGAGCTAACTTGTCTTTGTAGACCTGCAAGTGATACTGGAAAGAGACTGACGGGCTTTTTGCCGTCAGATGAACCCTGGGACAATATGTTGTCATCCTTTCCCGGAGCTGGCTGCTACTAAACTGATAGTTCCCATCACAGTCCTGTGGAATATCAGATTTATCAACTAAATGACTTGAGTTAAATGAAATTAGAGATCATCCCTTTGCTTTCAAATCCCATTACTTCCCTTAAGATGGCTTAAGAATTGAAGTGTGAACAGGATCTACCAGCAAAGAAAGCGTAGAGCTGGAGATATAGAAAAAGGAGAGATGACTTAAATGAATTGCTGTTATCTTTTAGGCAGGAAGGAAGGATGCTAATGAGTTGGACATTCTAAAGGAAGCTTTAATTATGCTGAGTGGGCATACTTCTTCAGACAGCATTCAAACATGCTATCATCTTTAACGTCTGTCAGGGAATGTTTAATGTAAATGGATGTTTTGTACAGCACTCGGAGTCATCATCTGGTTCTTCTTTGGTTGCGCTCATACTGACACTCATTGTCTTGTTACTGTTAGGAGGTTAGGCATTACATTTCACTGTTCCTGGAAAGGGGACATTCCCTGTTAGAGAGATGAAACCTTTGGATCTGTGCAGCCCATGTCAGTGGAAGCTGTATATGCTGCTATTTTTCCATTTATAATGTTCAGGGGAAATGAAGGCTCGTAGAGCATCAAAGAGGACAGAATCTGTGATCTCGACCAGGTATAAGTACCTCATGTAGACATGAAAATTTTGACATTCCCTTCCCTCCCCTCTCTCCTCCACCTTCTCTGGGAAGCAACTCTAATTCCAAATTTTCATTGTGTGCTTTTTCTGTGTACTTCTGAACTTGTTAGGGTAAATGTGACTTCTCAGCAATGTAACAGTCTTAATTTGTAGAACTTTGCTTGGGGCAAGAAAGGAAGGAGAAGGAATTGTGATCCTTCTTGTTGATTTTGTTTTTGATCAGATACTTTTTAGCAAAGTATGTGGCAGCTGACCAAGATAATGATATAGTGCTTTCCTTTTTACAGTTTGAAGATAAATCTGATGCGGTATTTGATATTACAGAAAAATGTAAGTACTTTTCTTTATTTATGTAAGGCCGTAGTTTCACAAAACGCTTCTTAGAAGTATCATTGCTGCTGAAAAAGGCTATCTTGCCCTTCTCCTAGCCCTTGCTACTCATTCCCTCCCTGCATTGCTGTCCTGGTTTTGGCTGGGATAGAGCTAATTTTCTTCCTAGTCGTTGGTGTAGTGCTGTGTTTTGGGTTTCGTATGAGAATAATGTTGATAACACACTGATGTTTTAGTTGTTGCTAAGTAGTGCTTACACTAAGTCAAGGACTTTTCAGCTTCTCATGCTCTACTGACTGAGAAGGCTGGGGGTGCACAAGAAGCTGGGAGGGGGCACAGCCAGGACAGCTGACCCCAGCTGCCCAAAGGGCTATTCCATACCATATGACGTCATGCCCAGTATATAAACTGGGGGAAAGCTGGCCGGGAGGCCACTGCTCGGGAACTGGCTGGGCATCAGTTGGCATGTGGTGAGCAGTTGCATTGTGCATCAATTATTTTGTTTATTCTTTTATCATTACTATTATAATTATTTTCCCTTCCTTTTTTGTCCTATTAAACTGTCTTTATCTCAACCCACGAATCTTACTTTCCCCCACACACACACACTTCTCTCCCCAGTCCCACTGTCGGGGGGAATTGAGCGAAAGGCTGTGTGGTGTTTAGCTGCCTGCCGGGTTAAACCACAACAGTTGCCTTCTCCACAAATGTTACAAATGAGATGGATTGAAGTTAATGTTTTTTCTTTCTTTGGTTAGTTTTACTCAATTCAGCTTCTGCTTCACTGGGTGGTGAGTGGGACAGAACTGTTTCTTATGTCAGCAATGTTTTATCAGTAATGTTGGCCTAAGAAGGCTTGGAATATTCAAGGAATTGCAGCATCAGACAGATTAGCAAAGGCCACTTACACTTGTCCTTTGTTACACATAACGTTGGTGAATTTTCTGACTGTTGATGTTTTGGTTTTTTTTGCTCCCTAGGTGGTGAAATTCTGGATGCAGAAATGTCTGAGGACGCTGACCACAACTTAACACCTGCCCTCGACAGCATATCTTATGGAATACAGAATCGAACAGGATCTGAAAACTCACTGCTGGATGATGATGATGATGATTATTTTCTGAACTCTGGGGATCTTGCAGGCATACCTGTTGTTGGGAGTGACAACGAAGATGATCAAAATTTCACTCCAAAAGACACTCTTTCTTCAGCGATTCATGATGAAGACCATCTGGAAGAGGGCAAGAGAGTTACAGAACATGAATTGGACAGTGAAAAAGAAATTCAGATTCAGAATGCAATCCAAAAGGATCTCACTTCACCATTTGAGCAGGGCCCTGTATTTAAATCAATTCGAAAAGATTTTAGCATAACAAGAGATAATGGCAAAGAGACTTTTTCAGCAAAGGACAAGAATAGAGAAGGACATTTCCAAGAACGTGAAAAACGGTTGGAAAAAATCCCTAAAGATATGGATTCTAGATTGAAAAGCAGTTTTCTTGACAAAGCAGGTAACTGTTGACATCGTAGACCTGGCTACCCAGCAAAGAGGAAGAAAGAACTAGACAGAAATTAGCAATAGGGCTAGTTATTAAAAACATCATCTTGTTGAAGAGAATATGCATAGCTGTATGTAGGGAAGCATTTTATAAAGAACCCTGAAATACAACAAACTCTGATTAGGACTAGGATTTGCAAAAGGACCTGGCAGCATTAGGGGGGTGTCTCATCCTCCACAGCTTGTTTCAAGGCCTCAACATATCCTTTTTTGTTGTTGTGGTTTACTAAACCAAGCTGGGTGACAATTCAAGCTTCCTTTTGTTTTTTCTCACTGATTTTTATAGACCTTGGAACTCCTCAAAAGAAAAGATGACAAAGTTTAGGTTAAGTTGGTGGCCAGGAAAGATTTTTGGAGCAAAGTACCAATTCTTCATTGATGTATATGTGTTTAAAGCAATATGCATTTCATAGTAGCATGATGGAAAGGCTTGCTAGAAATGTGTGAGTGTCTGCAGGAAGTCAGCCAGGGAGTAACTTGAGATCTGCTTGTCCTGGGAGGCTGCTCTCCTTCTTCCTCAGATACTCGCGTCTTGGACTTTGTCCAGCCAACATGGAGAGAACCAGAGATGCCTGTAATCCATTTCTCATTTGAGGGAGCCTGACAGTCACCAGTAGTCTTGCTGCCCACACACCTGGTTTTGACTTCCCAGGCTCCAAAAGTTACAGTAGAACAGTGAATGAAGGAGTTCAGGCTGGAACATGCGATTTAATTTTATTCAGGAGACTGTATGGAGAGAGGGTAGGGCAACGAGTGAGAGCCTCCTGGCTACTTGTTCAGATTCACAGCTTACAATTCTGATATTTAAACTTTGTATGTTTAGTAACAGCATCTTAAAATCAGTGCTTCTAGGTTCCACAAATGATAGAGAAACATTACGGATGTTTTTAAAATAAAGAAGAGTTAAACATGTCTCTTTACCTTCAGGTAGAAATCAAGTGAAGAATATTTCTGTGCAAAAGATGTATTTCAGAAAATTGTTAATACCTACAGTTATAAGATTGTGGCTGAAAGCTGTGTAGCCTCGAGTAGAGTAGTCAGTAATTGAAACAGCGGTAGTAAATGCTCATAGGCAGCATCCAGTATCCAGACAAATCCAGTATTTTTAAAAAGATACATGCTAAAAAAGCATAAGCTACTGTTTCCTGAGAAGGGGGGAAGAGGCAAAAGACCAGAACCTCAAAGAAAAGGATGAAGGTTGTTGCTCTGAAAAATATTTTCTGATTTAAATGTTGAAACGTGGCAGAGTTCAGACCTCACTGGGGTGGAGAAAATTCTGAATGCACAATTCGCCTTAGAATTTTACAACCGTTTTACTGGAATGGGAAAATAATGACCCAATAGAATAATAAAAAATGTTAATTCTCTTTAAGGATTACCGTCTTATTTGCAGGGAGGAGAAAGGGAGTAGTTTAATACTTCTGAGGTGCTGTCAGACTATGGGGTTGGGGATCCGTATGAGACTCTAGATAGTTTTAAAGGAAATGCGTTGGAATCTGTATTCATTTATATTTAATGTATATGTTTTCCTCAGTTCATAATCAAGTAGAAGAAACATTACGGACGCAGTTAGCGCCACAAACTCCAGAAACTAACTTCAGGGTAAGCTATAGATCTTTCAAACACTTTTGCAAGTGCAGCGATATACTGGAATAATTCAAAATACGTATTTTGTATTTGAGTGTAAATTTGAGTATCAAGAAAACTGATCTTCTGACTCTTAGACATCTTTGCTACTTAAACAGTGCATATAATTTTGTAAAATTTTGCTGACCCTCTCTTTGGATTGAGGATTCTTTTGATAGCCACTTTCATGTTCAGCATGGTCTGACTGACTGGTGAGCCGAATCTAGACCTGGATGCATCCATCTGACCTGCTGCCTTTTTTCCAGATGAGACAGGGAACAGCTGTATCAACAGGAGACACTGCCCCAACAGCCGAATGCCCCTACTGACAACCAACTTAGAGAGCTGGGTGGCTTCTGCTTTGTCCAGAGGAGTGAAAAGGATTGGGGGTGGGATGACAGAGGGTGCTGCAGGGAGGTAGAGGCAGCAGCTGCTGCCCATCATTTCTCCCACCTTCCAGTGGCAGGACCCATTTCTCTTGGTCTGCAACAGAAACTCCCCTTGGTAGCAGCCCAACTCCTAATGGCAGATGCAGGAGGGTGAATTCTTTTTCATATTATTGTTTCAGGAGTCTAGCTACCTATTTTCTAGTAAGGAATCTATTGGACAAGAGCTGGGGAATTCCTTTGCACCAAATATTAGAATTAAGGAGGAGCCTTTGGATGACGAATATGATAAAGCTATGGCCCCACAGCAGGGACTATTAGACAAAATTAAAGATGAACCTGATAATTCCGAGGTAAGTTTCCCATTGCATTTCTCATTTTGGTCTGACAGCTGACCGCATAAGCTGGACGTAAATTCAGCAATTTATTTGGTTTGTTGACCGAAATTTAACTTGAAGAACATAGTTTAGTAGAAGGATTTTTCCCTCTTATCCTACCATGAAACCCAAACCCCCAAATTTTTGATGTCATGTTACCATGTCACTGAAAATGTTTTGCTTTTCAGTTAGAGACAAAGCAAAGTGCTGTAAAACTTTCATTATTAAATCTGTGGCAACATAAACACTTTATCTCAGCTCAGTCTCACTAGGAAATAAAATGTAAATCATGTTTTACTGAATATTTTGTGGGTTGTCACAGTTAGAGATGTGTAGTTGAAACAGTGCTATTCCTACTACTTCCCTCTTAAAGGTTATCTTTGCGAGCACAGTGGTTCGTTGTTTATTCTTGTTTTAAATTAACACTTAGAGGTCTTACCTTAGCAAAATATTTAAATACGTACATGTCAGTGAAGTCAATTTAAGCATGTGTCAAAGTGACTTTCTCATTTGAGACTGACATTTTTTATGACGATACAGGTAAAAAGTTCAATACTTGCAAAACGGAGAAAGTCTGACCTGTGGATTGAGTGGTGCTGGGGCAAGGATTGCTGAGCTCTAACCGGTCTCTTTGCCACTGGTTTGCCGTGTGACACCAGGGAAATGATCTGTGTTGCAATTCCTGTCTCCTCACTGCTATTTTTTGGGTTACATGCCAAACTTTACATGCAGTTAAAGGTGTGCAAAACTTCCCCAGATGATTCATCCCACTTGCATCGCCACTAGAGCGCTGGTGTTCTTGTGCAGGCATTAGTTTTTCTAGCATCATTCTGTGTACTTCTGCTATACCTCCTCTTCTCTCTGGACCTCTCTTCCCAACATTTTTTCTTCTTTTCCCATAATACTCTTGGCTTAATAAAATAAAGAAGTAAACTAAGTATTTGAAACTATTCAGATTTCACTGCCCTTCGGTTGTTCAGTGTCCGTGAGATTGTTGGGGTTTATTTTTCTTTAAGCGTATATAATGTCAAACCATGTGTAGGTTAGTTAAATCTGTCTATTCTTTTGTCCTCCCAAGATAGCATCTGCTGTGTGGATTTGTGGGGAATGCAATGCAAGATGTCTGTGGTTATCAGAGATCATATTAATAAGTAAAAGTGAAGATTTGAAGAGTTTCAATATCAAATATCATATTCTTCAAAATGTTAATTCCTGGAGTAAAATCCTGTAATTATCAACTCTGCCTGATACTGGAAAAGTACGAGAACTGATGAAGATTCATTTCGTTTTGCTTTAGATTGGAATCAGTTTGGGTTTTTTTGTTTTTTTCATGCATCCTGAAAGATAAAAGCGTTTCTTGCTGTAACCGATAGTTGGAGCTGAAGGTTCTTGGCTTTCAACACTGTTACACTGCTGTGAAACTACACTTGATCATGCACAGTTGATGTCAGGATTTGCCTCCATTTCTCTTACTAGTATTGACTAAGGATAAAACTGCAGTTAAAATGCTTAAAGAACTGTATTTCTGCAAATAACTAGTTTTTAAATTGTAATATTAAAAAAGACATGGTGCGTTAAAACCCGTCATCACAGCATGCCCATACGCAGCTTAAAAGCGTCTCTTACTTGAGCTTTGAGTGTTTCTGTCTGATGGTTCACATGATGAACAAATACCATTGCCTGTTCTCCTGGGAAACCTGTTGAGAAATAGTTCCATTGGCCTAGTACAGAAACTCGTAATTTTCCCACAGGAGTAAAAGAACTGTTAAGTTTTAGCATATATTATGTGGATGTTAGTGTGTGATTTTAGGAGAGGCTTAAGATGAGGGAGCAGTCCACTGCCACTGAAAAGGGAGAGCTTAATTTTGCTTAGTGATTTTGAATTGGCTTACCTTGCAGCCAGACAGCAACTGTGAATTTAGCTCAGTCATAACATGACATCATGCCCTCACTACTCTCAAATGACTGTAAGTGGGTTAAATCTTATCATCTCTGTAGTTCCAAGAGATTATGCTTTTCAGCCTATTAAGATTTACATGTAGAGTGTTACAAGCTGCTTTATGGTTCAGATTTCTAGGGAGAGCACAGGCAAGAAGCATGAGCATCAAAGTATGAATAGCTGCTGTGGAGTAAGCTAGTAATTTATAGCATGTCAGCTATTCCACAAGCGGCTGTCTGTGGGGATTTTCTCATCCTGTAGAAAATGTGAGGTTATTTCCCTGTCACCGAAGCCAGTCTAAGTCGGGACTGTGATGGTCTGGCTCTAGTGATGCCAGCTTTGATCTGCTGCGAAGCTTCACCTTAAGGCTCCTCCAGGGTACTTAACTCACGGTTAAGTACAGAATGCTCCTCACCGTCTAGGTCCTAGTCTCTGTTTCATTGTTATCATCTATGAATGTGAAGATAAAGCTTGTTTCACAGAGTAGGGGCAAGGACTGCAAAGCACTTTGAGATGGAAAGTTTGCGTGAGTGGAAAGCAGAGATTTCTCTTCAGCTTTGGCTGAATTCTGAGGTGTCTTGGAGCACAGCTGGAAATGGGAATGCACCCAGGCGGCCGTGCTTTTCCATTTCTACACGACACCCTCGGTTGTAGTTTGCTGTGAACCTCTGAGCAGGTCGTGTGTGTGGTGCTCACACAGCAACGTCTGTAAACCTGGCCTTTGGAGCAGGCTTAGGAGAGTCACTCTTGTCTTCCTGGACCTTAAGATTCAATACAGCATTATGAAAGCATGGAAATCATGTAACCTGTTATTACATGTGTGTATTTGTTCTCCTTTTCCTTTCCCTTTGTTTTAGGAGTACGGCCAACAGCCAAAAACTCAGGAAGGGGAGCTGAAAATCAGTGCTGTATTTTCAGTCAGTGGCAGTCCTCTTGGTAAGGAACAGGCAAGACTAACTTTATTTAAATCTGTAAAATATATCACCTTTGCAAATAGTCTCGCAGGTTATTCTGCATTTCATTTGCTATGTCTGACCCAAGCAGAAAAAAAAGAACTAGTTTGTTTTGAAGACAATGAAATTCAGAGATTGAGAAATAATTGTATTTTTGAGGCAAAGGAAAATTGAATTGAAAGGGATGTTAAAAGTGCATTCTCAGTCTTAAGCGTAGTTGAAACAATCTACTATGCAGAAGACCAGCACAGTGCATGTATTTATGGAGAGTTCATCTGCTATTTAATTCTCCCTTAGACCCTGACAACCCAAATGAAGTCATAAGCTTTGTGCTTGCCCCCCGCACAGAAGTGAATTATGTGTCATACATATATAACAGTTACTCTATGTTTTCTCTGTGGTTTTTTTTTTTAGCTCCACAGCTGTCATCAGGTTTCCAGCCTGCTGTGGCATCTTCTGGCATGAATAAAATGCTTCCTTCAGTTCCAACCACAGCTGTTCGGGTTTCCTGTTCTGGCTGTAAAAAAATCCTGCAGAAGGGGCAAACTGCATACCAGAGGAAAGGCTCTACCCAGCTCTTCTGCTCCACACTGTGCCTCACTGGATACACTGTTCCAGCTTCTCGCCCACCAGCTTCTACCAAGAAAACCTGCTCAAGCTGCTCAAAGTAGGACAGTGTTTTAATTTGTTCTAGTAATAACTGATATTCAAGCACATAATGAAAGGCTTCAATTCTCTTTTTACGCAACATGCTGTTTCTGTAATGCCTGCTTCTGTAATGCTTCTCTTCAAAAAATCGTGGCCAATACTGTTACTTGTTAATTGGTCTGTCCGCTTTCAGTACCATTTCGTTAATTGGATTCTATATACACATAAATTTAAAAGCCTCCGTTGTGAAGTGTGCATCTATCTTATGTTTTTTTAATTTAAATGACCCAAATACTAAAAACTGTATTTCAAAAGGTACTACACTTTCCTGCCATTTTAAAATGTTGTTGCACTCTCAAAACCACTAACGAGTACATTTACAAAAAATATTTTATGTATTATTTCTTCTGGATTAAAATAGATTTACTGAATCCCATAAAATGAAATACCACATGGGTAAATTAATATATTTGAGGCAGGATATTTCCTGATATTCTAAAGAAAAATTAACTTTCCAGTCTGGCTCCATTCTGTGAGCTTAGATGTCTGTAGGTTTTAGCTCTTCAAAATATGTCACTGCTGCTGTTATTTGATGGTGCTAAACCTTCGTAAGATGTAGGGAAATTAAATTTATTAAGAATTTTTCAGGTAGTTGGGGTTTCAGCACCTAAATCAGCTACTTTCTACGTAGGCCTAGAGTGGAAAGGCGAGGTTTGTTTTTGTGAGCCTACTTGGAAAAAAATCTTTAGAAAAGAAGATGTACATTTTCCACGGTCCTGTAGGAAACACAGGCCTGAATCTTCAGCTCTAAAAACATTTTAATTATTGAATTTTTTTTTCATTTGTATTATTATCTCCAAATTAGCAAAAGGAGACCTTTGTGACTAGCAATTTAAGATGTCATATTACTATGCCATAACTTGAGGCAAATAAATAACTTTGCAGACTGATTGTGCTATGGTCTGTTTATGGAGGAGAATTATTCATATGTATTATTTTTAGTTATGAAAGTTACTTTGCAAAAGGAATGCTGCTTTGTTCATCATTTCTTCAACAACAAATTTATTACTCTCAGTTTTACAAGGTCAGCTGAACTTAAACTTGAGACTTCAATTAATTATTCTTTTCACTTGCTGTCTCAGTGTGAAAAGGCCTTGTAATAAAGTTTAGCAGTCTTGGCTGTAATTTGTATTTATTCTGTTGAAAAATGGTTTACCTCTGACAAGACAAGTGAGAAGGAGGCATCCTTCCAACCAAGAAAATTACATAAATATTTCCTCCTAGGTTTTTGACTTAGGGGCTTTGAAACTTTTCTGTGAATGACTGTTTCAAAAGAGAGAAGAAATAAGGAGAAAGGTCAGTTTGTTAAATCCAGCAACAAATAAACAAAACTGTAGATGGGAGATAAGAGGTGGAAAGTTACAATACTGGTCAGACCATTTTGAACTGAACTAGGCAGTGATTAGAAATAGTGAGCTTTCGTTTTTCCCTTTTTTTCCCTACCCCATTATGATTGGTATTTTCACTGTTAAGGGGAATTATTCCACATATCCTGCTTTCTAAATATTTTTTTTAATAAAGACTGTGCAAAACAGTTATCTTTTCCCAGTTCCTTTTGAAAAGATTTAATGATACAGCTTGATGTATTTATAGGCCACTCCTAAGTCCATGTGCAAAATGTTTCACAAAATATGTACTTGGGAATGGTACTTCTTAACTATTTTCCTAATAGGAAAAGAAACATGAAGTCAGATACTTAGATCAGCAAAAAGAAAAGCTTTAAATTAAATGAATCCACCCTCTTCTAGAGAATGTTTAGTCTGCAGAAAAAGAAAGGACAGCAAGTTGACATGAAACCAACATTAATTCTTTATCTCTTTGTTTGTTTTTCTTTTTTCCATAGAGACATTCTAAATCCAAAGGATGTAATCACTGCCCAGTTTGACAATACAAACTCCAGTAAGGATTTCTGCAGCCAGTCATGTCTTTCTACATATGAACTGAAAAGGAAACCTGTTGTTACTATTCATACTAACAGCATTTCAACCAAGTGCAGCATGTGCCAGAAGAATGCAGTGGTAATTGCAAACTTCTTTTTCATTTGAATTTCCTTTAGATCAGGACAACGTGCTATCTCAGAGATGAACGTACATATTCTTTCTATTCTTCTTATATATCCTTTCTTTTCTTCCAGATTAGACACGAAGTGAATTACCAGAACGTTGTCCACAAGCTCTGCAGTGATGCCTGCTTCTCCAAGTTCCGCTCAGCTAACAACTTGACCATGAACTGCTGTGAGAATTGCGGAGGATACTGCTACAGTGGCTCTGGCCAATGTCACGTGCTTCAAATAGAGGGACAGTCAAAAAAGTTCTGCAGTTCAACATGTGTGACGGCATACAAGCAGGTATATTTTGACAGAATATTAGAAATATGTCTTTGATTTTAAGAAACACCAAATTTATTAGTAGATTATTTCAGTTACTGTCTTGGTCTAAGGTAACTCCTTTTGCCATTTGCTGCTTAATCTTTGCCCAAACATGTTGGCTCTGTTTCCCTTACCACTGAACTGGCTACCAGAGTATTCCAGTGTGAGAGAAGACACCGTGGGACCACTCAGCAGCAGTCCACTGTGACTTTTTTCAGCCTTTGAGATGCTGCCTGTTTGAGTATTCTCTATTAAATTGTAGCATTTAAATTAAGTGGAGAGGAAAAGTAATAATTAGTTGATAATTTTGGTTTTAATTTTTAAACTTTTAATATTCTAATTTTGATTATAGTAGAGCCTCTTAAAGAGCTGAGCAGTTGAGAGAACTTTAATTTATTATAATAGCTCAACTATTTTTGACTGACTCATTTTAATGCAATTACTTTAGGAAAAATTGCCCTCTGATAAGATAGTGTAACTTCATTTTGTGACTTGACTCTGCTGCCCCATTATTCAGGCCACTTAGGCCAAGAAAGGCCTAATGAATTAAAAAAAAAAAAGTCTGGTAAAAGTATTTCATCCAGGAAATTACCTACAACATTAGTCGTCCTCTGAAACAAATCTGGAAATTAAATTAAGTAAGCTGGAAAGGAGAGGGATTTCATGCTGCTTTTGCATCTCCCATCAAAACCTCATATATGTTAGTCTTCCTGAAAATATAGTATGTTCAAAGCTTATAAGTCTTATCTATCTTATCTATTTTTAATTGATTTTTAAACAGTATTCAATTCAATTGTCAGATACATTCTGATAGTTCCTGGGGTTTTGTGGGTGAGAGAGGAACCTCCTCCTCTCCATTTCTTTTCTCATCTGTTAAATGGGAATATTGCTTACATACATAGCTGATGTATTAAAAATCATAAGCAAAATGTTGCTTCTCAGCAAAAATACTGAAGTCGCCTGATCCAAGGTGCTTAGTACATGCTGTTACAACACATAGTGTTCGCACTTGGAGGCCTTCGCCCTGACAGCCTCGGTGCTGTTTAAACTGGCCTGCAAAGGTAGCGCTTACCCTGAATGAGAGACAGCCCAAGTCTCAGGTGGTCAAAGTGTGAATATAGCGAGCATACTGGAGAACTCAGATAAGTATATCTGCATCATAAATAATACAGCTGTAAAATAAGGGCTGTTTCAAGTGCACTGGCAGTCACTTTTATACGCGTTTTATATGTTAGTGATTAATTTCCAGGTTAATAAAAATACTAAGTTTCAAATGAATGACAGATTTCCATGTTTCCACAGAAGTCGGCTAAAATTACACCTTGCACACTGTGTAAATCTTTGAGATCTTCAGCCGAGATGATAGAGAGCACAAATAACTTGGGAAAAACTGAACTGTTTTGCTCTGTTAACTGCTTGTCGGCATATAGAGTGAAAATGGTTACTTCTGCAGGTAACTTTATCCTTTTACTTCTTTAGAAGCATAATTTCATGTAGCTCATATCCAAACTTAATTTGTCTTGAAGTTTAAGGCCGATACTCTTTTGGGAGGGGGGGGTGAAAAGTGGCTTTTTTTTTCAAGGGAGGTGCTGAGATGGGAACGTAAGGACTTCCTACCATAGATGAACCTAACAGTGACAGTACAGCCATTTCAGCATTGTTTTTAGAGAGTTTAAACATGATAATTAACCTTAATCTATTTTCTGCTCTCGCAAGTGCAGCTGGTGGGTTTCCCAGCTAGACAAATCCACTTCTGTGGACATATGCCATACCACCGCTGTGACTATTCTGCCCCTTGTTCTCCAGGGTGATTAGCTTAGTTACCTCTGCCTACTGTTGCATTGAGCTAGGCAAACATACTCTCAGCTATTTTTCTTGTAAAATAGAAAAATGCTTACTGACATCCTAGGGATACTGGGAGATTAATTAAAGGATCTGGCAAGCAACAGGCACCGCAGCTGCAGTGTCTGCTTCTGAATCTGTAGAAACTTCATCTTGGGCTTCTGTGTGTACCTTGGCTTGTCATTCAGATTCTCTGTTTTTGTATGCACAGTGCAAAATTATCTGCAATACAACCTGATGTTGCATAAATCACTTTTTCTTCTCTGTTTCACCCTCAGGTGTTCAAGTTCAGTGCAACAGCTGTAAAACTTCAGCAAACCCTCAGTATCACTTGGCTATGTCAGATGGGAGCATACGCAATTTTTGCAGCTACAGTTGTGTAATAGCTTTTCAGGTGTGACATCTAGGATTTCTTCTTAGCTGAATTAACAGAATAATAAATTGATGGTGTAAATATCTGGGATGTCGGGTAAAATATGTAATATTGTAAAATAAAGTCCGTTCCTCAATTTGCTTTCCTGCAGAATTTGTTCAACAAGCCTGCAGGAATGAACTCCTCAGTGGTACCTCTGTCGCAAGGTCAAGTCATTGTAAGCATTCCCTCGGGGGCAACGGTATCGGCAGGTGGCACCACCTCGACTGTGTCCCCCAGCTCCATGAGCAGCTCAGCTGCAGCTGGTCTACAGAGGCTGGCTGCCCAGTCCCAGCAAGTCACTTTTGCCCGCCCTGTTGTAAAACTCAGGTGTCAGCACTGTAACAGATTGTTTGCAACCAAACCAGAACTGCTTGACTACAAGGTAAGAAAGGTTGGGGCTTTTCAAGCTCATATTTCTCAACAGAAACCCAAGAAATTGTAGTTTATATGTGGTGGTCTGTCAGTACTGCTCTGTTGCTTACTATGTCCTGCTATGGAGGAATTTGGAACTGATTTTGGTATCATTTAACCATTACCAAAATTAATACTGATACTAGCTCTTTGATCTTAAAAACAGAAAAAAAAAAACCCTCCAAAAAACCCCAATTGATTGCCTGGCTAGATGAACACATTCCTGATTCTCAGTCCCAGAGACGATCCTTTTAATTCTAGGACAAAGCACATTGGTGAGGGCTTTCTCCAGAAAATTGTGCTGTCTTTGTAATAAAGCTAAATGGGGAGACTTATTCACCAGTGCTGTCTGTTGTTGATTTCCAAGGGCATAAATATGCTTCTGAGTTTTTATTAACAATTAAAATGTATTATCTGGGATGTGAAACATTGAAACCAAAACATTCTGGCTGTGTTGCAGGGTAAAATGTTCCAGTTTTGTGGGAAGACCTGCTGCGATGAATATAAGAAGAGGAGCAGTGTAATGGCAATGTGTGAATACTGCAAAATTGAGAAAATTATCAAGGAGACAGTGCGATTCTCAGGCATAGATAAGCCATTCTGTAGTGAAGGTAAGAAAGGAAAAGACTGTGTCTCAGACAAATCAAGTCAGAAGTGTTTTGCCTTAAAATTATTGGTGATACTAAGAGAAACCTAATGGCTTTAGGTTAGAAAACCATTTTTAGGTTTAGAAACACAGAACTTTGTTCACACTTTACATTTTAATGGTATGTTTCAACAAATTATTACAGACATAATGAAATAGAAGAGCTAGAAGTGCTGAGCAAATGTCATTTTGATATTGAAAAATGCTTTTGTTTTCTTGCTATTTTCTCTTCTTTTAGGTTGTAAACTGCTCTATAAACATGACTTGGCTAAGCGCTGGGGAAGCCACTGTAAAATGTGCAGTTACTGTTTACAGACTTCCCCCAAACTGGTCCAGAATCACTTTGGGGGGAAAATGGAGGAATTTTGCTCAGAGGAGTGCATGTCTAAATTCACAGTTTTGTTTTACCAGGTAAGCAATATTCTCACATAGCATCCTCTAGAATATAAATGTGTTAGCAAAACCTTTGTGCATTAGGAGCTATGTGAACTACCTGTTCTACACAGTTGACTTCTGTATCTGGGGGATATATTACATATATGTGAGAGATGAGTAAATCCTTCTTGAGTACCAGTTTTCTGTATAGAGAAAACCTAATACAGGTTGTGGGAAGACTGACACCGAATGTTCTGCTGCTTTGTGTTATGCTGCAAAAACGATGCACTCTTACAGGTTTCTTTACACTAAATTTGCTGAGCAGGGTGCAAAGAGGTTTTTATACACATACTCTTTGTTGCTGTTTACAAGTGTGTTTAATTTCTCCCTCACTCTTGTTTTCCTAGATGGCAAAGTGTGATGGTTGTAAGAGACAAGGTAAACTCAGTGAGTCCATGAAATGGCAAGGGGAGATCAAGCATTTTTGCAATCTGCTTTGTATTCTGTTGTTCTGTAATCAGCAAAGTGTTTCTGACCCTCCACCCCCGAACAACACAGGTAAAACAGGCTGGGAATAGTATTGTCTTTTGATGTGCATGATAGTGATATGAACATTTATTTGGAAACTCGATTCAGTGAACTTTTTGAGATATATCCTCTACTGGGGGGCTTGCCCATTGCCATTGAATGGGCTCAGTTTTAGATCTCTCTCTCACTTCAGACAATTTCAAACTTCTGCAGGTATGAAATGAGATTGCTTCATATACCAAACCTAGATTGTGATTTTAAAGAAGACAAAACAAAAGCACTTACTTTTCAATCACTTTCATTAAAAAAGGTCCATTTTATTAGGGTAAAATGTATTGATATCTATTGAAGACATGTTAAATACCTAGCTTGTCTCCTGTACTTGATAAGACATAGCCAGATACAGTAGAATGTTAATGTTCATTTAACAAAAAAAATCAAGTGGTGAAATGAGTAGACTTAATGGTTGTAAACACAGACTTCCATATATGAACTTAAATAGCCAGTTCTGTGGAGTCTGTAGGCATATGAAGAGTTACCATTTCTGTGTCATTAAGTGCTGATTCTTAAAGTATCAATGCCAAGATTAATGTGCGCTGTAGCTGTTTCCTTGCTCATTATTTTAGCAGATGGAATGGGAAAGAGGGTGGGAATGAAGCCCACAGGAATAGGAACTGTGAGTTTCTGTAGGGAATGAAATGCAAAGTGAAGAAAGGAAGCAAGGCCCCCAAAGACAGGAGGAGGAAGAGAAACAAAGGGCAGAAATAGCACTGATCTTAAAGAGGGGCATAATCTCCCACTGAGTGATGGTGACTGCAACAGTAAGGTACCCAACAAGCAATAAAGAATATTAACTGAAAGTTTATAATAGGCACCAAGCCTTATTCAGCTCTTCAACTTTGTGCACATCTGCTGCTTACATTGGTGGGAGCTGTTTTCCCTGATTAAGAGTAATATATAAGTAACTTTATACTTTCAGGCCATAACTATACCGTGTGATTTTCCTGGTCTTGCCAGTACATTTGGCTGTTAGTAAGGATAGCAAAATGTATGGTGGGCCCGCTTCTCCCGAAGCGTGCCTGCAACTTCAGCTGAGGCAAGTGTGCAATGCCTTTGCAAAACTGGCCTCCAGGCATCTCTCTGAACTGGGGGCTGCCAGGATAATGGAGTGCCTCAGACCAGTATTTTTTGATGAAATGTGGTAATTCATGGTAATGTGGTAATGAATGGTGCTTTCAAATGGAAAGAACCTAAGAATTCCTCTAACTGTGAGAGCCTCATAAAATTCACCTCATTCATTATTTGTCAGGATCTCAACTGTCTCCTGTACCACGTATGTTCGGTACCGAGCACAGTGAGGCATCCAGTCCTCTTGTCTCCTGAGTGCTGCTGTAATACACATACTACTACAAAGTGAAAGCTGCTTTCATACTATGGTGAACTTCTGAAATGTGTCAGTGACTGGAAAACAGCTTAAGTTTCCTTGTGGAACCAGCTCCTACTTAAACTGAAACGCTGCAGTTTGACGCCTACATGCCCTTCTCGAAGAGCAAGCTTTTTCATTTGGCGATAAATCTGGAGGGTGGGTGTTGTTTCAGAAATGCTGTTTTGTAAATTATCTTATTGCTTATTTTAGTTTTCTTCTGTTCACTCTGTCCAGCAAACCTTTCTATGGCACCAGCTTCCTCATCAGGCCCTCCTTCTTTGAGAAAGGACTCAACCCCTGTCATAGCAAATGTGGTGTCCCTTGCAAGCACCCCTGCTGCCCAGCCTACGGTTAACTCCAACAATGTTTTACAGGGTAAGGCTGCTGAATATGATGCCTGTATTTTTAAATCTCTATTCCGGAACATCTATATTTGTTCAGGGATCTTTTCCACTGAGGACCACAGCCGCTTCTTCATTATGCTTCACATCAGTGCAGATGGTTACAGTTTTGTCCTTCCTTTAACTAGGTATAAATAATGACTTAAATTTATGTACTTACACCAGGGAGTGTGGTTTAATGGGAATTCTTTTTCTTGACCTTGGCAGAATATGGGTTATGGTCCTTGATGATAAGTACACAGACTATTCTTGTATGTTTTGTCTTCACAGGTGCAGTCCCTACTGTGACAGCAAAAATAATAGGAGATGTAAGTTTTACGAGAGACTCTTTTTCTCACTTTCGCCCAGATTGTATCAATAACAAGTAAAGTATCCAAGAATTTTGCACCGTCATTTTGTAACTGCTTTTCCTGATAGTGGTTGGGATTTAAAATTCATCCAGCTTGCAGATGCATTTTTTAAAATGGATAGAACTTTTATGGTATAAAAGTCCTTTTGTGTCCACTGACAGATTGATTAGATGTTTTAAGACAAAGCTTGTCAAATTGTAGCTCTTGAGATGGCTGTAGTTCTCAAGCAATTCCTGTGTGGCTTCTGTACTTGGGGCTACCTTTTGTGGCTAGAAGTGGGATGTGATGTTGAGAGGGCTGGCATGGGAGGAAGGGGACCAGCATGGGCTGCCGGGGCTGACATGACCAAGTGCTTGCAGCTTAGCTTTCCTTCCCCACTCCCTGGCAGTGTGGTAACAGAGCTGTGGGGAACCATTGTCACCGCTTATCTGTGAATAGCTCCTAGAGTTCCTATTCTTGGGCTCTTTGAGGTATGTGGTATGTGTCTTGGAACTCTCTTAAAATATGAAGATTTTATTATATAGCTCTTAGGTTCTGGAAGACTGACAGCCTTGCTTTTAGCTGAAGTGTCATTTATGGATGAGAGTATGAATTTTCCCTAATGAAATAGATCCTGTTATTTGAATGCATGACTGAAAATTGCAGTTAGCAGGACCTGAAATTAGTACAAGCACGAATAGTCTGTGTGTAATCAGGAAGTGATACTAATACTGCCAGCATTTGTGTTCATTTTTTACTTCTATTTCTTTTCAGTGGTTTCACATCAGTTTACTAAATTTTTTGGGTATCTGTATCAGCCAGACTTTTACTCATCAAAAGTATCTTGACATAACTCCTCTTTATATCTTTGCCATCAGTAAGATTCCAAGGTCAAAAGCTTATAGAGGTTATTTGACTACAGGAACCAAACATTCTTGCAGATTTGTTCACTGCACTGTTAACAACAAAAAAGAAAGCCTATTGTTTGATTAAAACAAATTGAGGTGGAGACCAGAAAGCACCGAATACATTAGCAAGCTGTTTTTGCAATAGCTTTCAAATGATCATTTTTATCAGCAAGGAGAGTTTTAAATTGTTCAACCTCCCATAGTAGAGAACAAATAGTAATCTTATGATATCCTTCAAACCAATACTGACTCTGCCCTCATTTGTATTTTTGCAAACAGGCTAGTACTCAGACAGATGCCCTAAAGCTGCCACCGTCACAACCACCTAGGCTTCTAAAAAACAAAGCGTTATTGTGCAAGCCAATCACACAGACTAAGGCCACCTCGTGTAAACCTCACACGCAAAACAAAGAATGCCAGACAGGTATGTATCTAATCTCCTACCCATTTTATGAAAGTCTATATTGCAGTTGAGAGAGTAATGCATGATTTATGTAACGGGGAATGTTTTTTAATATATTTTAAAACCTTAAATAGTTTGTCGTATGGTATTTTCCAAGCAGCAGTTTGCCTTACAGATGTAAAACATTTGCTATTCTTTGAAATCCTTAAAGCTTCATGTGTGATGAATCTTGAGATTTGCTGTAACTCATCTTTAGCATTCTGTGCTCATCTTAACTGTGGAAAATGAAGCGCAATGGTTAAGTGACATGCAAAAGGCTACGGAGGGAACTTGTTTTCCTCAGGACAGAATTTGTGAGTTCTTAGCTCTCAGCACAAGCGACAAGAGCAGACTCATTTTAATAAAGGCATGATTTCTCAAAGGTTGTTTCAGCTCTCACTTTCCTTCAATTATTAGCTGCAGATACTAAGAACCTCCGAAAATTAAGTCCCTATTTCTAAGATCATTTAATTAGATTCATATTTGCTCTAAGCTCCCTCTGTGGGCAGGAGGAAACAGAACCACCTTCAAAGGCTATTACATAGTCCAGACTGTCCTTGAGGAGTGGTTTTTTTCATCACTGTTAATATAGAAAGAGGGTATCTAGTGTTGATGTAAACCTCTCAATGAGGAAGATGAAGTTAAGTGGGAAGATTGTAGTTAGTTTTTTAATGGTACCTTCTTATGATCTTGTAGTTACTTGTGAGATAATTGCAGTAACACACCATTTACCTGGATGTATTTAATACTTATTTCCACTCTTCCCTTCCAGCATTTGTGTATATGGTCACAGTGCTGTTTATTTCCAAACCGTAGCATTAATTCTTGTTACAACCATGAAAGATTAAAAGTGAAAGATGACTATGAGCCAAGACGCGGTACTGTGCACGCTGAGTTACAAGCAGAAGCCCAAACAATTATCCTGGACACTCTGACGTGTACTGGATGGTCATATGGTTAAATAATTCTTGTTTTGTTCTATTTTTGATAGAAGAAGAAGAAGTTGTTCAACCCCAAATCATTGTGGTACCTGTTCCTGTACCAGTGTTTGTGCCAGTACCCCTTCACCTCTACACTCAGTACACACCAGTTCCACTTGGGATGCCAGTACCTGTAAGTTATACTTCAGTTCACTAGAGAACTGGTTTACAGTCTTGTTTCTGAACAGGACACAGAGCAGCGTCATTGGGTTTTGTGACTAGTCATGCAAGCGCTGTTTGGAGTCCTCAAAGCCATTTCTTGCTGTATCACATCATGTTTGGTTAAGCATCATCACACAGACCCACCAATTTGTAGGGTTATTGCAGAAATGAAACAAGTTGTCCAGTCTGGAGTTATTTTTAAATTATAATTAGGAGTCCTAAAATATATATAAGATTAAATGAGAGGAATCTCCCCTGTGTATGTGCTGTTTCCCTTCACCCCCAAACAAGCTCTCATATTTTCCACATGTTCCATAGGTACCAGTTCCCATGCTCTTCCCAACTACCCTGGATAATGCTGATAAGATCATTGAAACTATTCAGGATATCAAGGAAAAGATTCCCACAAATCCATTTGAAGCTGATCTCCTTCAGATGGCAGAAATGATTGCAGAAGATGAGGAGAAAGAAAAAACACATTCTCATGGTGGTATGTGATCTTTTTAAAAAGGAAACTAAACGCAGTGAGATGGAGGTCCTCTCATCATGGAAAATAGGTAGAGAAATAGATGTAGGGCCTATATTGGCTGCTTGCCAAGTATGCATGGCGTGTTAAATGGTCCTCTTGTCTCAGGAACATTTATTTTCCACAATGAAAGTGTTTGTGCAGGTAAAGTGCCAACCTAGACAGGACTATAATGCTTATGTCATGTTTTAGCAATTTTGATGACTTAATGAGGAGGCCTTCTGGGAATTCAGCTGAACTGTATATTTGGAGATAATTTTGTCTCTGTTTACAATATTCTGTTCTTTGTTTAGAAAACATGTTTTCTTTTAAGATTCATTTACTCTTCCTCCATAGTTCCCATCTCAGGTGGTGGTTATAATTGCACCTTTCTGAAGCTTTTGTAATTTCACAGAGGTTTATCAGTCAATATTCAGTAGAGCTATGCTTAGCATAGAACCCACGTTAGATACTGAGCACTGACAGTGGTTTAAATGTCTTTGCATTCCCTTTCCCTGATCCTAGGCACTGATTTGACTTCTGTTGACAGTAACAGATTGCTAGAGGTAGTAATCTCCAGATCAGTACATCATGCATTAGCAGAAGGAGTCAAAATCAAGAAGACAGAGCAGCTGTTTTACAAGAATATTTTCCTATCAAGCTTTTTATGGTGGATTCTTGGAGGGTGATGCAGGTTAGAATGTGTTGGATGGTGATCATCCCATGTAATAAAAGTGGAACAAGCTGAAAAGAAATGAACAAAATATCTTACTTGTCTACAGATGACTCAAATAAAAAACACGGAGGGAAGGAAACGTTTGGAAAAGCAAACGTGGGTTAGTTCTGCATTTCTGTTTCTCCCATAACAGCGCGACCAAGGTAGAAAGCTGTTAGGAGAAATTTAGTGGAGGAGAAGATGCATCATGTGTGTTAGTATTATGACGTAATACATAGTTTTTTGATGTTCAAAGTATTTTGTGTTAGTTATGTAAGCTGTCAGTCATTTGTAGATACTGATTTCCTTCTTTTTCTAAAGGATCTCAAACATCTGAGCATGAGCTCTTCCTGGACCCCAAGATATTTGAGAAAGGTCAGTTGGATTTTTTGCAAATGGATTTTGATCCTGCTGTATCTTTTCTTGCAGACTGCTCTTTGTGTCTGCCCTTTCCTATAGCACATGGTATATCTGGTCACTCTCATTACAGACCAAGGTAGCACTTACAGTGGAGATCTAGAATCCGAAGCGGTGTCCACTCCACACAGCTGGGAGGATGAGTTAAATCACTACGCCTTACGATCAAATGCCCTGCCAGAACCAGATCCAGAACTGAAGCAGTTCTCCAAAGGTGATGTGGAACAGGACCTGGAGGCAGATTTTCCATCAGGTCTGTATAACGTGAAGAAAAATGCATTGTTGTATAAAAGTACCCACAGTTTTCTGAGTAAGCATTGTACTAGCAGTCTGCTTATGAAGGGTATGTGTTTTCATTTAGTAAAACTGGATATTTAAAGCTGCAGTAATACATCAGCTTTACTAAAAATTACTATTTTAAAAATATTATTGCTGTCTTTAAAGACAGCATTCTACAGAACCCCCGACAGGAGCAGCAGGTAGTCTTGCTTGACTCCTTTGAATTTATCACTTCTGTCTCCCTAGGTATAGTCCGTGTGAGTGGTGCAGAAGAATATAAGTTTGCCTGAATAAGTACACCCACTGTTTGGGGGGGGCTTTTTTCCTCTTCTGAGAATTTACTTTCTTTATACAGAAGGTACATATATTGCCTAATTACTCAAAGGTAAAGCTTTATTTGAATGTACAGGTGTGATTTCCAACTGTAAGGTATTCCATAGTATCTGAGTGACATTTCTACCCAGGATGTTAAATCATATAATTAAACTCTTAATGGTGTTGATTTGACTTCAGACTCATTTGACCCTCTCAGTAAAGGACTGGGTTTGCATTCACGTTCACGAGCAAGGCGGAGACATAGAGATGGCTTCCCACAGCCAAAAAGACGGGTAAGAAAGTACTTCTGGAACACAAGTTCCTTGCATTTGAAGTAATAACATTATGTGCATGCTTATTCTCAGAAGTAAAAAAAATACTGCTCCAGGGTGAAAATGAGAATTCGATTTAACTGCACTGTATATTTTTTCCTGTTCTGTTATATGAGATAAGATTTTCTTTCCTCACCCTCTGCAACTAGGTAGAATAAATGCTCTTTTTAGTGCAGAACATTTTTAAAATGTGTATCATTTCAAAAGACTCCAAAGAGATGTCTTTTAAGTAGTGTCATAATGTACAGGAAAGAAAAATTTTTTTCTTGTGTAGCTAGAGAGGAATATATTTCTGTGCACATTTATCACACTGAGAATTACTGTATTTTATTGCACCTTTTCTGTAAAATGTGGATAACGTTTGTCCACATATTAAAAATACATATCTATCCTCTCAGATTCTGACATGAGAGTAGGATTTTGTTATCATGTCAGCATAATGGCCTTTTTATGTGAGATCAAGTTAAGCATCCGTAGATGAAGAGCTTATTAAATGTTTATTTGTTTTGATTTGATTGTTTGCCTGTAGGGACGGAAGAAGTCTGTAGTTTCTGTAGAGCCCCGGAATCTGATGCAGGGCTCCTACCCAGGATGCTCTGTTTCTGGGATGACCCTAAAGTACATGTACGGGGTAAACGCCTGGAAAAACTGGGTCCAATGGAAAAACGCACAGGAGGAACAAGGGGACCTGAAGTTTTCAGGTAAATTTTTCTCTCTCTGTGGAAACAGAAATACTTAGTTGAAGAGCACTTGGCATGATATGTTGTGCAAATAAAAATTAGGATTAGATATTACTGAGTTTTAAAATATCCGTGAGTTGGAGAAAAGATTTTATGGAATACAGTCTTATGTCTTTTCATGCATTTAAAAATCATAGCTATTACGTTCTTAACTGATCTGTTACCTATTAAAACAGGCTCTAAAATACCAGATTTCTTTTCAACGTTAGAAATGTTAGTCTTTTAACCTTCACTTTGCATTCATTTGCATGTAATAATTCTTCATTTGTAGAAGAGATGCTTTATGCAGCTGCAGAGCTTTACTGAGCTATTATCAGGCCATAATTCTAATTTGACAACACCAACTTGGCCCCATCTTTTTCATCTGTAGCTAACGCATTCACAAAGTATTTGTTTGTCAGCATAACTGTTTGCTGTAAAAAAATTGTGTGCTGCAACATTGAAATCTTAACACCTTATTTCTAGGCTTCACAGCTGGAAAGAAACTTTCCCAAAGTCTCCCCATTCTGTGCCGCAACCTGCCTGAAACTAACTTTAAAAGGCATGAATTGTTCCTTGTGTCTTGCTAGGCTGATAGATAATAATGACAATATAAATGTCACTTCTGTTTATTTTTCTAATTATGTTTGGTTTTTTTTTTTACAAAAGCACAGCAGTCCTGGGATTTGGCAGTGTCTAACTCCCTTTTTCCCTGGTCTCAAATCTGTCTTACATGCTTGCACTGAGAATTTTGTGGGCAAATTTTTAGAGTCAAGCAGAGAATTTAAGTGAGGAATATACCTGAGCTTTTTGAGGATGGTGGGGAAGAGAGCAAACCATATTAACTACTTCTGCAATGTAAAGAACTAAGCATGGCAGGGCTTATATAAGAAAGATCCCAAAGGGAAGAATTCTAGTTAGGAGATCTGCTTTTTCCTCTCTTATTTGGAATTTTTGTTGTCATTGCATGAGAACAGCTGGTTTTTGTTTCCCAGAAGAAGAGTAATCACATGAGTTACTGTGTTTTCTTCTTGTGGCTAAGGAAGTAAATATTACAGTCAGTTCCAGCAGACTGTGGCTGCCCTCATCCCTCCCAGAAAGGTTCCGTGCTGGGTCCCAAGCAGTCACTTTTGTAAGGTGTGGGGCAGCCAAGCCTGGTAATTTCATTGCAGATCTTTTGATCAACTGATTCCCTGCTTGCTCTGCTTCCCTTTCCAAATCCCACCCATGGCCCTTTAAACTCTTCATTCCTTCTCCCTTTAAGGAGTCGAATATGCTGCACTCAACTCGTGTCCAGAACTATTAGGAAATACTCAAGATCTGTCTCTTGCTCAGGATTCCCCTGAGTCCAGGCATAGAGGTGAAACCTATTTATCAACCCCTCGCTGCCAGCCTTGAGTACATGCAGCCATTGCCATGCCACATCTTTGAGTTCAGCAAAATGCCTAACATTTAAAGATCTTAGCTTGAAATACCTGCCACCTTATTACTCAGTTGCAGCGTTTGTACTGGCTGGACGTGCTGGTGTTTTGGTTTCTATTGGCCAAATCTTCATTTAATTGTTAGCCAACCAATAGGAAGTAGTTCACAAGTTGAGTCATACAGGGTACTTCATGTATGAGATAGAAGATTTAATAATTCTGCCTACATGAAATAGTAAAGGATGTGTGAAGATTTAATCTGTTGAATTAAGTTAATTTTTCAAATCATTTTCTTTGCCACAGTTCGTCCTGTGAAACTCAAGGAGGACATTCTCTCATGCACTTTTGCTGAGCTGAGTTTTGGCTTGTGCCAGTTTATTCAAGAGGTGCGGAGACCAAATGGAGAAAAGTATGATCCTGACAGCATCTTATACTTGTGCCTTGGAATTCAGCAGGTAACTCAGAATTAGGATACTGCTGAGAGCATACAAAACTTGCTCTGGTTATTTATGCTTTATATCTATAGTCCCAAGTAGCTGCTTGGTTTTTGTAGAGGAGGCAAGAATGTATCTTTTCTGTGCTTTATTCTTAGTCTGTCTTAATCCCATATTTGACTAATTTGTCTGGACCTTTTTATAATCAGAGTGAACAGGCTTCTTCTGTACTTGGGAGGAATGTGACATGGAGGGCTAGGTGTTTCTACCTAGACACAAATCTTTGGGTTTGGTATCTTTTTTTATCCTTTTTGTGTATAGGAAAGATTTGCAGAAACCTGAGTCTCCTCAGAAATATTTGCTTTATGATGGAATGTTTCAGATCTAAAATAGTTGCACAATGCTCTTCTAATATGCAAGTTTACATGGAAGAGGTTACCCAGCAAAGCCTGAGCTCCTTCAGTGGCTAGACAGATATCTTTTGTGTTGGCAATATTTACAGAAAAAATACAATGGGATTAATAGCGTTGTAATTAATGAATGCTAAGGGTAATGTACTAAGTCCTTGCTATCTGCCTTGCTACCTGCCTTGCAACAGTTGCAGTACAAACCTAGTATAATATTAACTTCTGTTTAAAACTCAATGTTCAGTGTATTTCTGTTAGGGGCTTTATTTTTAGAATAGCCTGTTTGTTCCTTTCCTTAAACAGTCATTAGGATATATGGAATCAAAAGCTACTTCTAATGTAAAACCTATCATTTGACTAGGCATGGAATTATCTTAATATTTTCTTTTCCTGGCTATGCTTGAAAAAAATGTAGAAAGAGTTAAAATTTGAAGTGCCATTGATAAGGTCTAGGAGTATCAGCAATTTTTATGTGTTCCAGTTTTGACTTATTTATTGATACACACTCCTGACTTGTAGAAAACTCTTTTTTTTTAATTGTTGCTTGACAAGAATTTAAGGGATTTTTACATTGATGCAGCCTAGCACTGGGCCTATATCTATTGTCAGGAGGTATTAGCATGTGAAGTTCTTTTCAATAGAAAAATACTCAGTAACTCTTCTGGTTTTTATAGGCAGTTTTTTCAATAATATCTAACACTTAGAGGATGATGATTTTTCAGAAAACAGCTCTAGAGCTTGGAATATTAACAATAATTCTTGCCTAGATCTCTCATTTCATACTGGGGAGGTCCCAATCCCTGCAGAAAATTTGATTTGATACCTTACTGAAGATTTCAACAAAATGTTTTGGACCATAAGACACTGGGACATAAGGAAAAGAATCTGATGTCCTGTATCTTCTCTGCAATGTTATGTAATCACAAACTGTATGTCTTCCTTTTTTTTCTCTTGTAGTACCTGTTTGAGAATGGTAGAATAGATAACATTTTTACCGAGCCCTATTCCAGGTTTATGATTGAACTTACAAAACTTTTGAAAATCTGGGAACCTACAATTCTTCCAAATGGTAGGACAATTATTTTGTTTTGTGTAGCTGCATGACAAAGCCATATTATAAATTAATATTTTCTCAATGCCATGAAGAAGAATGTGATCTGAGGCATTCACATTAGCCTCCTCTTTCTCCACCACATAATTGTTTGTGGTAGACTGGCATCATGGATTTTATGTCTGTCTCTACCAGTTACGGAATACACTTAAATATGCCTTTGTCTCTGATCAGTCTCTCAACTCCTTTGAAAGAAAGGCTTCCCATTCCTGTAGTCAGCATGCTAGTTCTTCTCTTCCCTCAAGTTTTAGCTAATTTTTTTTGAATACAGGTAGCCAGAATTGTATGTAGTATTGGAGATGAGTTACTGCAAATACCGTGTACAGTTGCACTGGTATTTCCGTATTAGTACTGGAAATACTTCTGATAAATCCGAGGATCACATCAGCAAATCATTGGAATCTTGTCTTGACTCCTCAATTCCAAGTTCTTCTCACCTCAGTCACTTCCAAATTAAGAGTTCCCAAATTCTGCAGATATTTTTAATTGGTCTTCAAGTATGATCACGCAGTTTAAAAAGCTGGACACCAGCCCTATTGTTATCTTTTTCAGGGTATCAGCAAAACTTGAGTGATGTTGGCAACTCCATCCGTGGGTCCACGACTGCCTTTTCATTTAGGAAACAAACTTTTTATTTAATACAGAAATAATCCAATTACTTATAGACTGCTGCATACAGTGATGGTTTTTTCACAGCAGATCTCTTATGAGCCCCCATATCTCCTTTTCCTAACTGACTTAGGATAATCATAATGGGCTATTTGCATATAAAGATGGTACATTGTAAACTCATGCTCCATGTCTTAGGAATTATACATTTTTGCAGTTGGCTAACTGTGATTTAGTACAGTGAAATTAGAACTTGGTGAGATTCTGCTGGTGTCTGCAATCTTCCTTTATATCCTTCTCTCCATTCTTCAGGTATTGGAAGATCATGCTGTTCCACAGCTTGATTCTCCATGCTCCCTCTTATGTTGGTGCATGCAGTGTTCTTGGTTTTATTGGAATTACAATTGCTTATGATAGGTCTGAATTTGATCTGATATGCAGTTCATTAGTAAAGACGGTTAGCTGAAAGAGGACTTAGATGCATCTCTGGCAAAATCTGCCTACTTAATTTTACTCATTTGTGCCTTCCCGCCCTGCTTATGTATGATGCTTTCATTGCTTTGGGAAAATTCTGAAAATCTGCTAGATTAGACACAGCCTGTAAAAGCTGTTCATTTGTAACTGAATATGGAGACAGCCCTAAAATTGCATAACTAACCCTCTTCTTTTTTCTTTGCCCGTTGTTTCTAGGTTATATGTTCTCAAGAATTGAAGAGGAGCACTTGTGGGAATGTAAACAGCTGGGTGCATATTCCCCTATCGTTTTATTGAACACACTTCTATTCTTCAACACCAAATACTTCCAACTAAAGAATGTCAGTGAGCACCTGAAACTATCCTTTGCCCATGTTATGAGACGCACCCGAACTCTGAAGTATAATACTAAGATGACATATTTACGTTTTTTCCCACCCTTTCAAAAACAAGAGGTAGAACCAGGTGAGTGCGTGCTTTCTGATCATCTGAATTTTGGCAATCAGTCATATTTGTATTGTCTGCTCCTTTTTTTAAAGAGGGCTGGGGAGAAAAATATGTTATGCGGTAAGCAGAACTATGAATATGCTGTTATCCTGTACATTTTCAAAATTTTTCACTCTAGTAGGGTTTAAAGAGGAATTTTGCATGAGCCAAGGCATCTGGTAAAAACTTACAAAAGAGGTGCCACACATTTGGCTGCAAAGTTGTTTAATAGTCTTTTATAACATCCTAGGCTTGCATAAAGCTTTATTTTATTTAAGCCTTATTTAGGCATGAGTTAAAGGCCTTTTCTGAAGTCCTTTTCTCAGGACTTCATATTCTTGTGGTCCAGGCCCTTATTGTGCCCTTTCAATTCCCAGATTTATCCTAGGTCTGTGCAGTGAACAAACAAGGCAGCCCAAATGGAGAACAGCAGTATAGATGAAGCTAGGGGCTTTCACATGAGTAGGGACTGTCCTCTTGACCTCAGAGGCAAAGAAAGACAGATTTTTATTTGCAGTTATTTTTTGGTATTTGGAAAAGGGAAATCTTTGATCCTATTGGCTTCTTCAGTTAATAGTTCCAGTGTGTTACATGAATTCTGCTTTATTAAGAAAAATTGTATCCTCTATATTTTTCTGCTAGACACTAGTTCTTGTTGATTTCCTAGACGAGGAATGGGCTGTGGACAGCCTGTAGCATACGCAATCTTTTGCCCATCCAGCAGATCAAACCAGTTGACTTGCATGTGACGATAATCAGTTCAAATAGTATGTTTCTGTGTGATGCAAAGTCCCATCACTAGGTGCTAGGCTAAGTGACGAGGGCTTATTCTTGAAGGCGCTGTTTTTAACTGAACTTCTGTGATGCCATTTTTGTGTATCCAGATAAATTATCTGTAGGCAAAAGGAAACGCAGTGAAGATGAGGAGATTCCAACAGCAGTGGAAATGGCTGAAAATACGGATAATCCCCTGCGATGTCCAGTCCGACTTTATGAATTTTACTTATCAAAATGGTAAGTGACTTGATTTTTGACCTGTACGTAGACTAGAGCAGGCATTTGGGCAAGGATCCCACTCAGACCTTTTGTGCCTGTGCTGTGGGCTCCTCTCTCCAGTTCCTGGTCCCTCAGCATGAGTGAAACCATGCTGATAGGACTTCCAGCATCAGCACTGCTGTTAGACTCAGCAGATAGGTAGTATTTGTTACTGGTGTTGAGTCAAGAGTAGAGTTAGAGAGAGAGACGTATTCTTTAAACGCCTGTTTACGCATCCACAGGGTGTAAATGTGAACGGGGGGCATTACTACAGTGACCATGACATTCTCATCTCCCTTAATTCCCATACAGGATCCTTCTTTTGAGAAGATTATAACTAATACCTTGACATCATGTGCCTTGTGAAAGAGGGTAGGAAAGGTGTGAATTAGGTAAAACTGCTGATAGCTTTTGCCTGCTGAAATGTGAGATTAACTTGTATTTAGGAGCTAGAAAGGAGACTCTATAGCAAGGATGTAGATATAAATCATTTAGTCTCTTCTGCTTCTATATAAACTTTAGTTAGATCGTTGAGCAGGTGGAATATGATGTTCTTCTCTCTTCAAAGAAAATACACATGCAAAATGAAACAGCATCTCATTAGTGTCAGCTAAAACTCAAATAAATCACCCTCAAAAATGCACCTTCTGAGCATACTACAAATAGTCTCATTACTTAGGCAAAGGCATGCCTAGCAGCTGTCCTGACTCTTTGTCTCCCTCTTCTTACCTTCCTTGTATTCACTTGCATATCGTTAGAAGCTTTTAGCTGTCCTTGGGCTGGGAAACCATTTTCATGCTCCTCATCATATATCATAGCTGAGCCCCTGCGGTGGTGCAAGCAGCGGTAAAAATTGACTTTGCTGTTCCTTGTGTTTTAACCCCAGCTGGCAACTAAGCCCCACCCAGCCGCTCGCTCACTCTCCCCCAGTGGGGTGGGGGAGAGAATCAGAAGAGTAAAAGTGAGATAAGACAGTTTAATAGGTAAAGCAAAAGCTGCACACACAAGTAAAGCAAAACAAGGAATTCATTCACTACTTCCCATCGGCAGGCGGGTGTTCAGCCATCCCCAGAAAAGCAGGGCTCCATCACGCGTAACGGTTACTTGGGAAGACAAAACGCCATAACTCCAAACGTCCCACCCTTCCTTCTTCCCCCATCTTTATGTGCTGAGCATGGCGTCGTATGGTATGGAATAGCCCTTTGGTCAGTTGGGTCAGCTGTCCCGGCTGCGTCCCCTCCCAGCTTCTTGTGCCCCCCCAGCCTCCTCGCTGGTGGGGTGGGGTGAGAAGCAGAAAAGGCCTTGACTCTGTGTGAGCACCGCTCAGCAACAATGAAAACATCTCTGTATTATCAACACTGTTTCCAGCACAAATCCAAAACACAGCCTCATGCTAGCTACTATAAAGAAAATTAGCTCTATCCCAGCCCAAACCAGCACACTGTTTTAATGTGAATATTCCAAAGTCAGGCAGGAGGGATTCTTGCTCTAGAGGACTTTGTGTCTTCCTGCCAGAGCCTGAAAGCTGCCTCAGAGTCAGACGGTCAGTCTTTCAAGCAGATGGGCTTACCATTCTGCACCACGAGCAGGCAAGCTAGGATTTAGTTTTGCTAGCTCTTGAACATTCCCTGTGCCAACGTACACAGCAATTCTGGAATACTGGAACCAGTTTCATTCAGAGAGTGGATGTCAAATGCATCTATCAATCATATCAAGATGCTAGTACCATTAATTGGATGATACTATGATTGAAGATCCACATCTGTAAAGAAGTCAGTCTAATTTTCTTTGTTTCTTTATAAGCAACTAATGCTAAGTGACCTGGAAACAACTGAACTGTTTCCTAAGTTGAAGAGGGGAAACCAAGTCACTAACGAAAAGATTTTAATTATGCTGTTTAAATTACAGTGTTGTCGTCTCAATGTAACTTCCATTTTCTTTGCTGTTTCTCCTTAACGTTTTTGTGAGTAGGACTGTTAATGCTGCCTTCCGATAATGTGCTCTTCCTTTCTTTACGTTGACAGTTCTGAAAGCGTGAAGCAGAGAAGCGATGTATTTTACCTTCAACCTGAGCGCTCCTGTGTACCCAATAGCCCCATGTGGTATTCCACATTGCCAATAGACCCAGGAACCTTGGACATCATGTTAACACGTATTCTTATGGTGAGGGAGGTACACGAAGAACTTGCCAAAGTCAAATCAGAGGACTCTGATATTGAGTTATCAGACTAACTGAAGTGGGGTATTTTCCTTTGAATACACATCAGAAGCACCAAACTGTGAATATGTCCAGCCTTTGGAAAATGTGTATCAAATAAGCTGAGATAATGTCACCTACAGGCATATTTTGAACCACAGTGGATGTACAAACTGGAACTGGAAGGAAGCAAGCTGTGTAAGCTGCAAGAAACAACGTCCTGTGGCACCGATAAATCCTCTGAACAAATTCAAGATGAACTAACCTATTTGAGTGGTGCATAAATCCTTTATCTGTTTAGGATTTTAAAAAGTTGTGAGATATTTTTAAGGAAAATGGTTGTGTAAAATCTACCATAACAATGTTGGGCATGGAGAGCTAGACTGTGGCTCACGTGACTTCTCAGCCTGATGGCTGGCAGTCCTTGCTGCCAAAGAGCACGTGGAGATCCTAGAGCTCTTCACGAGGACAGGAGAGAAAGTGGTGGTATTTAGACAAACAGACACCTTCCGTTATAAATACACGTACACATACGCTTTTATAATTTTTTCGAAACTGGGATCAAACGTTAGGAAAGCAGAAGCCGCTGGCGTGTCTGCCAGGGAAGCTATCTAAACGGACAACTGTCTGGCTGCTGTTAAATGGTCACACGATGCCAGAATCTAGCTCTCGGTCCAGGCTAATACCAACTCTAGCTCTCTTCAGTCTTCGACGTGGAAGAGGTGCTGTAGGTCAAACTTCAGAGCGATCATGTTACGGGACGAACATTTCTGGGGTATGTACAGGAGAGTGACTGTCCTGGGGTATGTGCAGAAAATCCCTTACCTAGCCCAGTAGCTCTGCAGTCTGTCGATATAATCTAGCAAATACTGTGGTGCGCGGAAATTTTTTTTCCCTTAAGGCAGCTTTCCTTTCTCCTCTTTCCCTACTCCTAGGTTTTTGGTTATTTTATAAGGCAAATCTGGAAGGCCTTGTCATTTCAAATGAAAGATACATGCACTCTTTCTCTTTCCACCTTTGCAACGCGTGCAGTGTTGTACAAAGGATGCAGTATTACTTTTGACAACAGAACTGTGGTAGAAAATTACCATGTGTGTTTTTTTCCCACCCCACCCAAAGAGATTTAGTCATAGTGTTGGAAATCGAAAGAGATTTTTTTAAGGCTTGGCTGTTACTGCGTCTTTTTGAAGAGAAAAGCTCCCACGTTGTATTTCGAGGACAGGACATTATCAGATACTGTCTGTATCTCCGTTTTCTCAAGCTATAGATGTGTGTTTCTGATGACCAGTGGTCACAAATTCATTGGAAACCCAAACTATTTTTAAAGAAGAGAATTGTATGGTTTTTATCTAGCTCTGGTCAGTTATCCATCTTCTGTAACAGGGGTCTGATATTTGATCTTGTCACTAAAATTTTAAAGAGATGAAAATCAACAGCCTTGAATTATATTTCCTTTTTTGTTTTGTTTGTTTTTGTTTTTTCATTATTTTTTTAGCAGTAACAAAAGTAATTTAACAAAAATAAAATCAGAAAGTAGTCTATTGACGTTGTGTACTCGGTAGTCCTGTCCCTGCCTGTAACAGATTTCACTGATGTATTTTTTAATACAGAAAACTATGTGAAAAGTAAACCTGCCCCTGATTCTGTCTGATCAAAGCCCATCTGTGTCTGTCATTTCTGATCAAAGATACTGCTTTCTCCATGTCCTGGCCTAGCACTCCCGGGGGAGATGTTTCGGCCGTAATATGTACCCTGCCGGTAAACTACCCCAGCACTTGGAGGCTCAGGGATGCTCCTGTAGGCTGATGTCTTGTTCTGTGAACACTAACCTGACCTTCCCCATAGTTCTATTAAATAGTGAAATAGCAAGCACGGTATTTTGTATTGGGATGGTTGCTAGAACCTTTCAGGGAAAATAAAACCATTCTGGAAAGATTAGTGTATAGGTCTGTAGGGGATGAAAGAAGTCCGAGCCGTGTCTGTTGCACACAGGTGTGCCCAGAACCTCGGTGTCGGTAGGAGAGGGGAAGGATCCGGGAATTTCTGTATTTCCTGGGCATCCCCAGCAAGAGAGCGGCTGTTCTTGGCCGCAGCAGGCTGCCTCCTTCCCTGAGCACCCCAGGGCATAAGCAAGGGAGCACTTAGGACAAGCTGTTGGGAGGGCAGGCTTTCGTTGGGTGGGGATTGTCTAAAAAATAATACCACGTCTGAGTTTTCCCTTAATAGACATTAACAGAAATATTCCCATAGAATAAAGTAGTATATTTGTATCTTATGAGAAACTTCTTACTCATTTTTCTTTCTCCGAAGGCCCTCACTCTTTCTTGTCTGTGAACACTTACGCATACGTTAATTTTTTCCAGGTACTTGGAATGAAAGATATTTGCCTCTCATTCTCTCAGCAAGGAAAGGTAAATCCCTTTAAGCTTGACTGGCTGAAAGCAAAGTTGTTAAACATTGTGCTAACTCCTTTTACTTAGTGGCTCTGAGATGAGACAGGTTTCGGTGCAGTTTGATGATGTAATGAACAGAACAAGTACTTTTAGTTTCAATATCTCTGGAGATACCTTCTGCTTGGAGGCCCTTTGGCAACGGTGTACGTTGGCCGGGGTGGGCCTGGGCTATCTTTGCCTCTCGAGGCATTTCTAGTCAGTGCGGCTGGAGTTCACGCTGATTTACAAGATGGATTACCTTGAAGGCTTAAAATATATTTATAGATTATACACACAGGATCAAAGTTCTGAACACTTAAAGTTGTTTATAATAAATATATCTGAATCATTTGCTGACCGTGCAACAATGTTTATTACTTGAAATATTCTTTTAAGGAGAAAAATCATGCGGTAGTCTCAGTGTGGACAGAGAAACGACAGAGATGAGTGTGAGAAAGAAAACTAGAAGACGATGCTTCCTGCTAACAGGGTTTCTGTCGCTACGCCTTCCTGCTGCTAGACACACGTCGTGTAACTCCCTTTATTTTCAGCGTGCAGGGACGGTGGCATAGCTGTGCAGACCGGTTTGAGAGCGTGGAAGTGAGTGTGTCGTGTTATTTGTTACCGAGTGTACTCGTGGTTCTGGCTGCTAACTTAAGTCTTTGGATTTTGCAGAGATTTTTGTTTAAAACGCTTCTGGAGTGCGGCTGTTACCTCTGCGGCGCCGGCAGTTTCCTGGCAGCTCTCGCTGCGAGAGGTGCTCGGTGCAAACCTGCTGCTCTCTCCTCGCTCCGGTTGACTAAAGGAAACTGGGGGCGTGCTGAATACCACAGAATTAGGTGCAAAAGAAGTTAAATTATCTTATGAATTATTCTGCCAACTACTAGTGCAAAAGAAACCCCTGGATTTCTCTGGCAGTAGTCTCCAGCCGAGTGATGGCTGCTCAGAGACTTGAAATAAAACGGCAGCAAAGCCACTGATTGCCCGGTTCCCCAGGGCGCGCTCCCACGACGGCACGGCCCCGCTGGTGCTGCTTTAGTGCCAGGGTCACAGAAGTGACTCTGAATGTGCAATAAAGTCTTTGTTTTTTGGGAACAACCTCCGTAACTCTTCCCAGTCCCTTGAGCAATAGTTTCTCTGTTGCCTTAAAAAAAAAAACACAACAAAAAAACCCAAACAAATGCTCGTGTATGAAATCCTTGTGGTGTTCTTCTCACCGCTGTCACTGTGCTTGCTGTCTAGGCTGGAGTTTTGCTCGCATCAGCACAACAGGTTCCCCCCTCTTTTTCTTTCACGTGTCATCCATTTTAAACGTTCCTAACAAAGCAGAGGCAAAATTAAGATTTGCTGTCTTCTATTAAATAGCTGCTCCTCTGCAGTATGTCCCCAGCAGCATCGTCAGCCTTACAAGACTTAAAGAAATCACAGGTTTTGAGCAGTTGAGCTACTGAGCAGTTATTGTTCCTTTCTTTTGCAAGAGAAACTATCCAGTTTTGAGGACTGTTTTATAACTTGAGTATGAGCATCAAAAATCTGTAAAATCATGGATGATTGCTGAGGAGAAAGTCTAGAAGGAGTTTTGGGAGCAATGAAGCTGGATGGGAGCGTACCCTGCTGCTTAGAGTTGCAGGTCTTGCCTCGCTGATACGAGCTGGTATGAGAGGAGCAGGCGTGAGCCACCGCTTTCCATCTCCTCCGGGGCAGATGAAATGGCAGGACTAATCCCTACACCAGCACCTCTTTTCTTGCCTTGTTGTGGTCAGCTGCTTGAGAGAATTCTATTTCCCCAGCATGACAGCTGCAGATTTGTCGGGCAGGTAGGACTAACTCTGCTTTACATCTTCCCTGGGAGGAAACAGTTGGCTTGAAAAGGGGCGATAGCATGGTTTTGCACAATATTATTGCATTTGTTAAAAAGTTGACTCCACCCCTTTCTCAAAATTTGGATTTTTATAAACTAAGGGGAAAATTACTCATTTAGTCTGTCCCATGGCATGAACAGATCCCCTTTAACTTCATCCCGTGGCTCCCATGTCAAGCCCAGGACACCTGGCTGAGCTGTAAGAGCTTGCATTTTTATCCTCAGTTTCCTCTCCCCACCATTTCCAAGAAGCATTTGCTAACTGTTCTTTTGTGTTGTGCTTTACGAGGAAACTCGTTTGGACGTGCCAGAAAGACCGAGTGGTGGCAGAGGAGCTGTTGGGGGGCTGGGGAGGGCCTGGGCCACGGGATGCTCGTGCCGTGGCCTGGCCTGGCTTGGCCGGGTGGGCGATTGTACACGGCAAGAAGCCAATATGAATATTTAAGTGTCTGGGTTTCACCATTTTATATTCAAAGCATCTCAATTGGATGCTATTAAGAAAAATTAGTTCATGTGGGCACGGGTCATGGATGGGACAAACTTAGAGAGAAACCTGAATTTGAAAGCGTTTCAGCTCCTGCAGCTAGCGTGCTACCTCTTCTGCTGGCTCATGGCAAATCACAAAATCTGCAACAGCTTTGTTATTTTTCAATTTTCATCAATAGATGCTGCTGCCATGGAGGTCATTAGTGCTCAGTCGATGGCACCAGCGCTAGAGCTGGTCCAGGGAGCGTTGCCAGGCTGTAGAATGGTTTTGCAAGTCAAAAAGGCTCAAAGGAGCCCAGGCATCTTGGATTCTTCTAGCCACACTACTTCAGTTTCCTTTGGACGGTAACATTCACTAAACTGATGGTTTTTCAGCAGAGATATGGTTTTTATTAAAGAAACAGAACCTGAAATAACTTAGATTATCACCTGCTCGGAGGGAAAGAGGGAATTTATTACAATTCAACAGTCAAGCTAAACAAAGCATCAAACACCAAATCTCTAAATGCAAAGTCCAAATTTGAATTAACCCAAATCCGGTCCAGCTTCCTGGTGTTCAGCCTTGTCGCTGCAGGCTGCAATAGCCACGTCAGCTGTGGCTTGGTGGATTTTGTGGTTCACAGTCGACTGTTAGATATGCCAACGAACAGCATACCTAGGGTCTTAGGTCTACGAGTCTTGGACTTTGTATTGTCTCTTTTACATATTTATAACACAAAGAGCCAGAACAATCTGAAAAGGTCTTTTCGACCTGCTGGGAGCCAGGCTTCTTCCTTTAAGGGAAGGATGTGGGTGACGACTCGTGACTTTCTCCCCAGTTAAGCCACTGACTCATTATATAGCCCCGGATCCAGCGTACGCTTCACGTCACTGCTGTTGTATCGGTGAAGCCTCGTGGTTTGTCCCTTGCCAAGCTGTACCTCGGTTGTACCCATCTGTAAATCGGCCAGACTTTCCTACCTCGTTTGGGCATTATGAGGCTAAATTCTGTAGGATGCTTTGCAGCCCCGCGATGAAAGGTGCTATATAACTGCAAAGTGTTACTTCAAAAGATTTAAATAGGTCACCAGTGCATCATAACCTATATTAAAAAGACTTTTTCTTATATGAGAATTTATAGAGTTCAATGTATGGTATTAATAAGTGAATTATTGAGACCCCAAAAATAGTTTTTGTTTGAATCGTATCTGTATTCTGGAAAAGTGATTAAAACCCTTTAACCTTAATAAAAGAGTACATCCTCATTTCCTGTATGATGTTGGAATCTAAGTTTAAAAGCAGAATCTCACAGATTTTAAGGGGCGGGGGGGTTAGTTGTTTCTAAGGCAGCATTTAAATAGCAGCTTAATACCTTCACAGCAAGGCTTGGTCTTTTCCACAGGGCCGTACAGCAGCGCACACTGGCTTTTCCCCTCTTTGAATCGATCACCAGCAGAGTTTGTTACAGGGACCCCTGTCCCCAAGCCGAATGCCAGGGAAGGGGTGGCCGCTTGAGCGGTGCCCGACGCCATCAGCAAGCAGGAGAGTCCTCGGGACCGAACATCGCCGTTGCTCTGTTGCCCTGAAATGCCAGCATCGCCCAAGAGCCACAGTAACACGGAAACGCCGTCGCTCACCTGAGAGCTCATCATCCAGCGCTTGCCGTGGCTCCCAGCCAGGGCGGGGAACGTCTCACGGGTTTCCGAGCCAGGTCCCTAAGGCTCCTCCGTGGTGGGAGCCACCCGAGCTTTACTCTGTGCAGTGTTTAAGGCCCCGATCAGGCAGCTGGTTTACACCTATTTTGAACCACACTGGTGCAGCCACAGCCGGGCGAGTGCCTGTGCAGCCAGCGTAGCCTCCCCAAGCCCAGGAACCGGAGACGGCCCTTGAACACAGATAGGGGAATCGCGAGCAAAAAACCGACACGAGTGCTGATGAAACGTTCCCAGCAGCCTGATGAATGAGCATCCAAAATTATGCACACCCTGGTGCAGCCACGATCGCCAACAGGCATCCTATGACTGTCTGGGGGTGCAAAGGATGGTATTTGTTTTAATGGAGGCTTAATTATTTATTATTATCATTATTATTATTATGATGCAGCTGACACTTCCATACCATCATTTGAAGCGAGCTGGGTTTGCACAGGGTTAGCTGGTGTTCACATCAGGAGACGGGGAAAATCAGAAATATGATTAAGAACGATGGCATGTGAAGTACAGAAGTGGTAGGGAAATACTGTGTCTGCTTCTTGACTAACACTGTGGCTTAATGCATTTATTTTAGGTCATTAACTATAGTATAAAAAATTAATAGATAATTAAGTATAGTAACTGAAACCCAGCTGATTGCCAGGGAGAGCCTTGTTCACCCATGCTTGGGACACAGTATGGGACACATGCCACGTGTTAGTCCAGTCTGTCACCCGTCACCACGCACAATGTGAATTAAACATCGTTTAAAACAAACCTATCTACAGCCTGGCCAGCGTCTCGGCTTTTCATGGGCAGAGAGTGCAGGACGGAGAAAACTGCCAGGCTGGGTCTGTTCCTGAACCACTGCGAATCCCGAGGCGCTTGGCGAGTACCTGGGCCCCGACCGCACACCAACCACCACGACACCCCCACCTGCAAACCACCTTTATTGGTTTCAGTGCACTCATTGCTCAAGGGGATCCACAGCTCTGAGGAGGGGGGCTGCGTCACTGGGGGTCTGCAGGGGCTTCCCAGCGCCTGCCACGCTGCCTGGCAGAAACCTCGGGCTCAGGCATCGTCTTGGCTATTCTCGGGTTCGTCATCTGGAGTTGTCTTCCCCTAGAACAGCTTGGCACCGGCTGCTGCACCGAGCGACCCCAGCGTAGACGTCAGCCCAAATTTGGCACCAAGAGAGAAACCCGCGGCTCCTGCAAAGACAGAAAGAGGCGTGATGCCCCGGGAGCACCGATGCTGCCTGCTGAGGGACCGAGCAGCAGGCAGAGATAGCCACGGCAGAGGTAGCTAAGGGCCTCTCCGGACTGCGCCAGGGAGCTGGCCTGGGAGCGGGCTCTGCTCCCCGGGCACAGCCAGCCCCGTTCTGGCTCCGGCCAGCGCTGCCAACGAACACGGGCGTTGTTCTTGGCAGAAGAGCAGAAGCCTACCTGCATGGCCCCCGATGTCCTCAGCCTTGGGTGCCCCAAGGCTCTTCCTACCGCACCGTGGATCTATCCCTCCCCCCCCAGTTTCGGGTGATTCAGACCGATGATGGGTTAAAGGGCTGGTTTGGCTCTACAGCCAGCCGAGCACGTAACCCCGTGCAACCCTCTGGGGCTGAACCCAGCGCAGCTCAGCTCCCCTGCTCTGCCCACTCACCGATCGACTGCAGCACGGCCACGGTGCTGCCGGCAGCCACTCCTCCGCCGTTGGCTATGGCGGCTGCTGACATCATCTTGGCAGCCACGGACCCAGCGGCGATGCCAGTTCCCGTAAACCCCAGCGCACAGATGCCCAGCGGGATGCCAACGAGCGCCACTCCTGCAGGCAGGACATGAGGGTGTTCCTGTGGTCTCTGCCACCCCCCTGCCACCAGCGCACCGGATCCAGGCTCCCAGAAAGGATGGAGACGTCAGAGCGGGGAGCGAGGGCTGCGGGGTGCAGGGATGGGGACACCCCATCCTGGGGGAGGCGAGGGGAGGCGTGCAGGGCTGCAGTGGCGAGTGCAGACACATTTCCAGGCACAGGCCAGCGCTGCCCCCTCCCTCGCAGCTGCACCCAAAGTCTCCCCGGCCATCGCAGCCCCCCCATCCCGGTCGGGTCCCCCCACTGCCAGCCCGGGGACAGGACCGGGCAGCGATGCCGATCCAACGCCAGACCCTCACCTGCTCCGACAACGGCTCCGATGGTTGCTCCTTTGATAATATTATCCATCGCTAAGAAGGAAAAAGGCAGGAGGGCAGGCAGGCAGCAAAGCCTCGCTCGGGGGGGGGCGAGCGCCCTGGGCCGGGCAGGGCACGGGCAGCGGTGCCGGCAGCAGCCCCCCCCCAACCCCCAGCCCCCCCCCCCGGCTTCAGCTGCCCCCGGCCCCTGCGGACCCCCGGGAAGCGGCCAGCGATGGCAGCGGCCCCGCTGCTCCCGGGCGGGGAGGAGAGGGGAGCAGGGGCGAACCCTGCCTGCCCCTGCCTGCCCCTGCCTGCCCCTGCCTGCCCGCCGTACCTGCCTGCCCGCCGTACGGCCTGCTCTGCTCTGCTCTGCTCTGCCCTGCGCTGCCCTCCGCGCCCCGCCGACCCGGAACGGTGCCGGTGGCGGAGCCGGGGCCGCCCCGTCCCGCCCGTCCCCGCCCCGGGGCCGCCCCCGCTCGGCGCTTCACGACCCGGGGAGGAGGCGGAGGTTTGCGCTGGGGCGTCTTTATTTGGGCAGCTACAGCGGCGGGGGGGCACGGGAGAGATGCAGGGGGGCCCAGCGGGGTCTGGGGGGTCCCAGCGAGGGTCCGGGGAGTTCGGGGGGTCTCAGCGGGGGTTCGGGGCTCCCAGCGGGGGTTCAGGGGGTCCCAGCGGGGTCCGGGGGTCCCAGCGGGGGTTCAGGGGGGTCCCAGAGGGGGTCCGTAGGGAGTTCGGGGTGTCCCAGCGAGGTCTGGAGGGTCCCAGAGGTGGTTCAGGGCTCCCAGCGGGGGTTCAGGGGGTCCCAGCGGGGTCCGGGGGTCCCAGCGGGGGTTCGGGGTGTGTGGGTGTGTGTATGTGTCACTGCAGACATCAGTGAAGGTTCCCGGGGGGGATCCGGGGGGTCACAGCAGGACAGTCCCGATGGCAGCCCCGATGGCTGACAGGGCAGCCTGCACCGCTGTGGGGACTCCTGCTGCGCCTGAGGAAGAGGAGGAGAAATCAGCCCGAGCCCCCCAGCCCCGGCCCCAGCCCCAGCATGGGGCCCCCACTGCACCCAACTGCCTGGGGGAGCACCCCAAGGAGGAGCAGCCCCCCCAGACCTCGCCTCCCTGCTGCCAGGCCAGCGCGGCCAGTGGGGCCGCACCGGGCACCCCAGAGCGGGTGGGGCCCTGGGGGTTCCCACTCCCGTGGCCACCCCAGGCCCTCGCCACACTGCTGGTACTGCCAAAACACGGGGTGCACTGCGGTGACCCCATGGGTACCCTGTGGCACCGCGCCGGGAGCACTCACCGAGCGACTGCGCTATGGCCACCAGGCTCCCGGCGGCCACCCTCCCGCCATTGGCCACGGCAGCTAGAGACATCATTCTGGCGGCCACGGATCCGGCTGCAATTCCTGCTTTGGTGAAGCCCAGAACACATAGGGCTGCCGGCACTGCCATAGCGAGTCCTGCATCGGAGAGCAGCAGCGGTGATGCTCCCGCGGGCACGTGTGTGTCCCCAGGCGGCAAAATCATAGAATCATAGAATTGTTAAGGTTGGAAAAGACCCTTAAGATCATCAGGTCCAACCGTTAACCTACCCCCGCCAAGTCCGCCACTAACCCCGGGCAGAGCGGGTGGTGCAGGGTCCTGGGGCCAAACCTCCCCAGCCGGGGTGTCAGTGGGGTCCTGCTCATGGGCTTCCTGGGACAGGCCGAGGGGCAGCATTTTGGGGAGGGGGCAGTACCCCCTGAGAGGGGTCTGTGTGTGCAGAGCAGCAGCACGAAGCCCTGGGAAAGCGATTTATTTCCGTATGGCGTCAGCCATCCCCGTGCCCACCAGTGCCTTACCGATCCCTACGGCTGCCCCGACGGCAGGGCCGACAAAATCTGTAACAAAGGAGAGATCAAGGGCGGTCAGTCGGCAGGGCTGAAAGCGAAGGCGAGCTGCTGCCCTTGCTCTGGGCAGCGCTGCAAGGGGCTCCTCCATCCCCTGCCCGCACCCCCAGGCCCCCTCCTGCCCGCTGGAGCAGCGTGTGCCCCTTCCCAGGAGCATCCCGGTGCCTCACACCACTGGGACTGCAGCTCGTGCCTTCTCCAAAATGCCAGGGAAGCGAGTCCTTGTTGGCACAGCCCTGATGCCCGCACCGTGGGATGCTCGCCGCATCCGGGGCGCCCCGTCTGCCCAACCCCAGCCCGGGCCACCCCTGCCCGCTCCCACCACCCTTCCTTACCCCTGCCCTGCCCCACGGCCCATCTCTACCCCACTGCCCCCGGCCCCTGCGGATGCCCGGGAAGCGGCCTGTGCCGGCCCTGGCCCCATCCCACGAGAGCCCCTTGTCCCTGATCCCCCCGTGCCTTCGCTCAAAAGCAGACCCTGACCCCGTGAGCTTACCCATGGTGGGCTGGCCTCGGGGGCTGGAGTGAGAGCTGAGCCGGGTCTGGGCTGAGCCTGGTCTTTCAGGGAGCGAGAACAAGAGTTTCCTCCTAGGGCGGTGTGGGCGGTGAGCGGGGCTGGCGAGGTCCTCGCTCTCCTGCCCGGGTGCCCGCAGCCACCCCTCTCCCACCCCGTCCTGCCCCCCAAGAGCCCCTGGCCACCCCACAAAAGCAGAGAGCCCTAAGATTCCACATTTCTTCCCAGCCCAGGGCTCCCCAGCCGCTCTGCCACCCCAGCAGGGCGAGCAGCCCCCCACTTTTGTCCCCCCCCTTGGAAAAGGGGTGCTGTCGCCAAACATCCATTGTGGGGCCGTAACCCCGTGCCACCAACCTGTCTGTCTGCCGCCAACCAAAAAGTCAGTGCTGCTGGAGAGAGCCTGCCGCTGGTAGCAGGGGCCTCAGGTGACGTCAGGACAGCAAATTTCCAGGAAACGACTCCTCTGGGTTTCGTTTTCCCCGAATTCTTGTTCCATCTCGGTGTTTACTCTTGGTGTGCCTGGCTCTGCCGGCCGCGGGGCGGTGGCTCGCCCGTCCCCAGGGGTCAGACACCGGGGCTGCTCCCCGCAGGGACCCCTCTCCCCCTGACTCCCTCGTGGGGATGCGGGGACAGGAGGTGCCGGGGCTGCGGCGGGGACGATGCTCCGGGTGGGAGGAGGCTCCTCACGCCTGTGCCGTGGTGGCTGGGGCTTTATGGGGCTTTTCCCAATGGTTCAGGACCGGTGAAGTTCTGCGGTTTTTGACGAGGGCTACGGGCAGCGTGGAGATTGCCACCAGCTGGCAGCGGTGCTGCAGCCCCTCCAGCCGCCTCCCCTCCACCGGGCATCCTCAAAAAACAGCCAAAGCCCCATTTGCAAACCCTGTTTTCCCCACTCCCTGCGCCCACTCCTCACCCCGAGCCCTCTCGGGGCAGGACGCAGCCAGCCCACCCGGTGGCAGCCCCTCCGGGCTGGGGCGGCGAGGACGCAGCGGGTGCCGTAGCGCATGCGCCGCTGCAGCTGGTTGAAGGGGACCAAATCCAGTTGCAAGTTGATCTGGTTCCTTTTTACCAGCCCCAGGGACGCACCGTCTCTCCGGAGGCACCACCTGGGCCGGTGCTGGCGTGGGGGTCCTGGCGCGGGGGTCCCAGCCCAAAAATACATACTTCTTAACATTCCATAACGCCGGCCGACTCCATATGGGCATATGAAGAAGTATGTAGGGTTGGGAGGGAGAGGCGGGCGGCGTGGGGCTGGGCACGCAGGGCACGGGGCCGTCCGCCGCTCCCGGCAGCACCCCCCGGCTCCGAGTGGTGGGACCCGGGAAGGAGCTGGTGGCTGCGGTGAAGCCCGCGGCCGGGCAGGGGCTGTGGGGAGCACCTCCTGCCCGCCCCCCGATCCGGCCTCTGTCTGCACCCGGCCCCAGGTGCATCCCCAACGGTGGCACTGCCCGTACAGTGCCAGTGCCCACGGCCACGCGTGTTTGGAGAGCGAGACAGCGCTGCGGCCAACGCGTGTGCCTGGGACGCAGAGCCTCTGCGCCGGCCGGAGGTGACTCAGGCTGGCGACGCACCCACCGCCTGGTTTTTCGGCTGGTGGCTGCCCTTCGTGGGCGGTGGGGCACCCCGGGACACGGCTGAGGCTCAGCAGTTGGGGCAGTGGGGCACCGCAGGGGGCTGCACCTCTGAGGAGATGGGGCCACGGCCAAGTGCTGTGGCCCATGAGCCCGCACGGGCCAGCACGGATGGCGGCAGTGGGTGCCTGCACTCGGAGCTGCTTCCACATGGTGGGGTCCCCCATCGGCCCTGGCTCTTGGCAGGGTCAGAATGCACCAGCTGCACCCCCCTGGCACCCTGCACTGCCCCAGCACCCTGCAGCACCCCAGCACCCCCCAGGACCCCCTGCACCCCACCCTGTCCCCCTCCCACTGCAGCCCATGTGCCAGCGCAGCAGTTGCAGCTCGGTGCAGCTGGGGCCAGTGCTGGGGGGGGACGCCCACCTCCCACACCCCCACCCGCCCTGCCCGGCTCGTTTGCAAGGCTGGGAGAAGGAGCCGGGGGTCCGGGCCCTCCCCACCCGCTCCCCACGCTGCAGCGCTGGGCAGGGGAGGCCGGAGACGCCTGTGCCCAGGGGAACGGGTTCAGCTGAGATCGCAGGGGCTGGAGACCATAAGGGGGTGCGGGGGGACTCCCCGTCCCCGGCACAGCATGGCCAGGGCGCGGTGATGGAGGGGGCAAGCGTCACCACAGCCCATCCCTGCCTTGACCCCAGTGACCTTCCTATCCCTAAATTCATGGCTGGAGCAGTGCGACAGCAGGGCGCAGGGAGCCATGCCGGGGGTCCCAGCCCTGCCCCCTCCCAGGACGGGGGAGCGCGGGGTGCGTGGGGGCCAGGCTGCAGGCAGGAGGGACGCGGGGTTGGCCAGGCCCGGCGTGGCCGTGACTCAGCGCCGGGAGCCATGGCCACACGCGCTGCAGCTCTCTGCAAGGAGCCGGTGGGTGCCAAGTACGCACTGACTGCGCTGGCCCCCGCTCACGGCACCCACAGGCAGCGGAGACGATGCTCGGTGGTCCCCGGAGCTGCCAGCCATTGCTGCGGGGTGCAGGGCTGCTGCCAGCACAGCCACAGTCCACCCGGGATGCTCCACCAGCACCCCGGGGCCTCCCACATGGCCGGTCCCCAGGGACCTGGTGCTGGGGACCCCAGAGACACAGCTCCCAGGACCCAAGTCCCCAGCCCAGCAGCAGCGGTGGGGCAGAGTGTGTCCAGCTGGACCAGCATCCCTGTCCCCCCCAAAAAAGCAGACTGAGCAGCTATCCAGAGGCTGGAGGCTGCAGAGATGTGCCCTCTTAACCCTTTGGGCTCCGCTGGCCCTGCAGCATAGTGGGATGCTGCCACACAGTTTTGCTGTAGGGGTGCAGGGGATCCCAGGGGCTGTTGGGGCACAGCAGGAGCCAAAAGCCGGCAGTTGCTCCCACCCCAAGCCCCCAGAGCCAGGGCGCAGGGTCAGGGCTCTCGCATCCCAGCCCAGTCCAGCTCCAGCCGCCTCGGCTGACCTTGGGCAGCCTCCCGGGACTGCAGCGCTAGGGGTACCCCAGCCCGGGGGGCCACACAGCCCCATCCCATGGCACCGTCCCCACAGCCCTCAGCCGGGCTCTCCCGGTGACCTTGGGGGGCCGCGCCCAGCACCGCGGGATGCTCGCCGCATCCGGGGTGCCCCATCTCGCCCAACCCCAGCCCGGGCCACCCCTGCCCGCTCCCACCACCCTTCCTTGCCCCTGCCCTGCCCCACGGCCCATCTCTGCCCCACTGCCCTCTCTGTGCCCAGCCATTCCCAACCATCAGCACAAGCCCCTCCGCAGCCCTGGGGGTGGCCCCACCGCTGCGGGCAGCCCCAAGCCCTCCCCAGCCCTCCCCAGCCCCAGTGCTGCCCTTGACGGCTGCAGACGTGTCCCTGAGCCGAAGCCTCTCCCTGCCTTCGGCTCAGGGAGCTCTGCCCCGGGGCAGCCCCTCTCCCACGGCTCCTCTGCGCCCCCACACCAGCCTGGAGCCCCCGAGCTGCCCCTGGGTCCCCCGCCTGCCCCAAGAGCAGCTCCCTGCCCCGGGCAGGGCAGCTTGTGGGCACCGGGGGCAAATGGCCTCGCAGGGGGGAAGCGAAGGAGCTGGGGGGGCTGCCGGGGCCGGCCGTGGTGGCACCCATGCTCTTGCACAGCACCCAACAGCCCCAGCCTGTCTATAAAAGGAAGCATCTTTTTTCCCCGCTCCCCCCAGCGCTGCGTGCCCGGCCGGGCTCTGCAGCCGCTGCCTCACAGGGGCCTTTCCAAGTTTTACTGTTCACCACTGCCCCCCCCAACCGGCTCCCCCCGGCTCATCCATCCCCAGCAAACCCACTGCAGCAGTCACTCCAGCCACTGAGCGGCTTAAAAAATAAAAAAAAGGCCCAGCAAGGAGGTGGGAGGTGGGTACAGGAGGAATGCTGGCGAGGGGGTGCCTTGGGGAGCCCCCCAGCCCCCATCCTGTTGCCCCTTCGCCTGCGGGCATTGCCCGTTTCGGGGCTGTGGGCACATGGCCCATGCAGCCCTGGTGCACCCAGCCGCAGTGGTCAGCTCTTCCCCCCATGCACGTCCAAAATACGATGCCGAGGTGCCCAGGAGTCGGGCTTCCCTTCCCGCCCCATCCCACCGGCGTGGGGTGTCCCTGCTTTGCACGGCCGAGGGCACCCCGGCTCCCTGGGGAGGGGGCAACCAGCCCAGCTACAGGGGGGCACCCGCAGGCAGATGGGCCGGGCTCTGCCCCGCTGCGCTGCCCGCCGACCCAAGCACCCACCACCCACGACCCCCCTGCAGCCGGGACCTGACGGGGGTGCCCCATTGCCCCCCTCAACCCCACAGAGAGTTTGCGGTTGCCCCCGCTCCTCCGCCTCCACCCGGGCCAGCCCGAAGTGGCGGGGGGCCACGGTGACCCCCAGCCCCAGGGCTGCCTCCTCCCTGCCCACGCCGAGCCGCTGCCAGGAGCCGAGCGTGGGGCTGCGAGCGGCAGCAGCATCCCCAGCCCGAGCGGGGCTCGGCACCAGCCGGGCTCGCTGAAGGTTAAACACCGGCAGCGGGGAAAGCCCCGCTGCCTCCCGCAGACCCCGCACCTCCCGCCCCGCACGGCCACTTACGGTCCTGGAGGTGACACCGGCCGGGTGCAGGCTCGGCTGATGGCAGCAGGCTGCGGTGACAGCCGGCATGAGCACGCTGCTTCCCCGCTCGCCTTGACTTTGCCACAGGACTCCTCCGGCTCGTCCGCAGGAGCTTGCAGCATCCTCCAGTTCAGCGGGAGAAGTTCCTCGCCAGGGAGGGAGGGAGGGAGGGATTTAAGGCAGACCCTGCCTGGGATGCAAATGCCTCTGGGTGCAGGTGAAGACCCTCCGCTCGCTGGGCACCCCGCAGCCCCCTCCTCGGATGCCCCATCCCGGGCTCGGTGCCCCGGCACACGGCTCGTGGCATGCCCGGCTCTGGGGATGCTGCGCGGGTGATCTCTGCTGAGAAGCCCTCTGCCTCCTGGACGAGGCAGCCAGGGCTGCCAGGGGCACGCAGCCACCTCTGCCCCCGCCGCCTGCCCTGCGGCCCCCGGCTGCCCGGCGGGGGTCCCGGGCCACTGCCGTGGGGAAAGCGGGCATGCATTGCTGGGCCCAGCAGCAGCCCGGGGCAGCTCGGAGGGCGAAGCGGAGCCCGTGGGTCGCTCACGAGGGCGAAACCTGTCGCCACTGCAGTCACAGGGGCTCCCCTGGGCCAGAGGGACCCCGCGGGGATGGGGATCCCCAAGCTGTCCCGGGCCACCCACTCTGGGCGTCCCCATCACCCACGGGGTGGCTCTTTTAGCATCCAGAGCAGCAAAGCCCAGGGGTACGGGGCTGCTCTGCCCACCCCGGGACCCCGCCGCACCCCGGCTCCCGCTGCTCCTACCTCTGCCTGCGGAGGGCTGGCGGGGCAAGGGGGACCCCCCGCTCGGGGCTGCGGTGGGGGCAGGACGCCAGGAGACACCTTATTGTGGTTCCCAAAGGGAAAAGCCAGAAAAAGCAGCACGGCGTCCCTCCCGCGGCGGTCCCGGCGGCTCCCTGCCTGCCACGACGCCCTCCCCACCCCGGGTGCGCTCTGTTTGCCTGCTATTTTTGGCAGCCTCCTAAGAGCTCCTCTCAGGCTATTAATAATGAGAGTGCGAAATTCGTTTGGCCTCTCCTATATAAGGAAAGGTAGAGGCTTAGAGGCAGCTAAATATACTGGCGCGTGCGGGAGCAAGCGGGGAGGCTTTGGCACCGAGTGTGGAAAAGAGATTGTTTGAACAATGGAAAGACGGACTCACTCGGCGCACGGGGCCCCGCGCGGATGGACGGGCAGATGGACAGAGGGATGGACGGACGGCGACGGTGCCTGTGGGCCTGCACGGCAGCACCCGCATCGCACCCCGATGCCCCTCGGGGCCCTGCTTCGGCAGGACGAGCAGCGGGAGCGGGGAGGAGGCGGCTGCAGCAGGGATGCTGCACAAAGCCCCTGTCCCGAGCCAGCCGTGCTCTCCCCAAAATGCCTACAACTAAGCCACTGGGCCAGCAGCGGCCCAGGGACAAATGCCAGCTCTGTGCCTGGCCAGGAGGGACGTGTGGGGTGCCGGTGGCGGGGAGCAGGGCGGGCTGCGGCAGGGTGACCAGTTCCCGCTGGGACACAGCCAGCACAGGGTCGCTTCTCCAGCCGAGCCCCCTGCAAATCCCAGCCTCTCCTGGGGCAGTGACCAAATGCTCCTGCCCCAGCTCTGCCACCCTGACACGGCCCTGGGGGCAGCTCCCGCGGTCGGGGGCCATGCTGTGGTGCCGGCAGTGCCACGGTGTCCCCAGGTCCCCAGGAGCCACCAGCATCGCTGCAGTGCCCTTTGCTCGCAGGCGCTGCCCACACCCATCATCACAGCGACGCTGCCTCGCAGCTGCTCCCTGCTTAGTGAGGAGGTCGGTACCTTACCGTAACCGTACCCGCGTCACCCCCGGGGCTGCAGGGCCCCCGGGTGAGGTGTGGGAGCTCCTGCCAGCGCGGCCGGGGAGAACCCGGCTGGAAGAGGTAAAGCAGCAGCAATTCAGGGAATCCTAATGACAGGAAGGCGCTGGGGAGCAGCGCCAAATCCACGTGGTCGGAGCAAGGACAGTGCAAGCGGAGGGGTGAGAACCGTGGAGAGAGAAAAAAAAACATGCTCTCCCCTAGGCTCCAGAAAGAGCCTTTTTCTTTTTTAACTCCTCCTAGCCACTGCCCTAAGGCACTGCTTAGGGAGGGATAAGCCCAGCCCAGGGTTGTATTTGCAGCTACAGCGAGCTCCCCGGCTCCGTCGCGGTCCAACAGGCACCCTGGTCTCAGCCTCGGCCGGCCACAGCATCGCAGCGCCAGTGGCCACATCCACGCACCCCCTTGCCCAAGGGGCCCCGGGGCTTCCCCGGGCTGCCGAACCACCAAAACACCGGCACGGCCGTGGCAGGCAGAGCCTTTGAGCTGCTGCCTTGGCCACAGTCACCGCTGCCTCAGTTTCTTGAGCTGTGAAACTCCTGCAACAAAACCTATTTCTCTGAGATCTCTCTCAAATAACAAGCCTGGGGTTGCTCTGAGGCTCCGGATCAGACCCAGATCCCCGGGGAGGTGAGGCAGCTGTAGGCACCAGCAGCACTTTGCCCTCGGGGCAGTGAGAAACCCCAGCTCTCTCCCCGCGCTGCCCTGGGGCTGGTGCAAGCTCTCCCCCCCAGACACTGAGCCCCGAGAGCCCGCGGCTGGGGGACGTGGGGCTCCCTCACCCATGGCCACCGCCTCTGTCCCTCGCTGCGAGCGAGCACTCGCTGGGTTTCCTCCCGCACCTCTGCAAGGAGCCAGCAAACGTTAAGTGACGCTGAGCAGAGAGCGAAGGGAGCCGGCTGGGAGCAGCCGGGAAAGGGCAGCCCTTTGGAGAGCTTCCCGCAGGGACAGCGCGCGAGCAGGACAAGGCAAAAAATAGCAGAGCTGGGTGACACAAAGCAGAGAGCACAAACACAAGGGGAAGGGACCCAGCTGAGCCTGCTGCTGCTTCGGATTTCCCGAGACGGGGCTGCTCCCAGGCAGGTTCCCGTTGTGGGACAGCAGGGCCCTGATGGCAGGCAGAGCCATGCAACAGCAGCAGGAGCTGTCGGATGCCCGGAGAGGGTTGGGGTGGCTTTATTTTGAAGGCAGCCGCTGCCACGCTTGTGGGCAGAGGCAGTGGGACAGGGAGCCCAGGAGATTTGGCTTCTCATGTCCTTAGGTGACATTGAGCAGCATGAACTCCCAAGGGCTCCGGCACAACCCCCGGAGCACGTGAGACGCGCAGGGACAGAAGGGCAGCGCTGAAGGTGAGTCTCCTCCCCTCTCTGAAAAATCCGTGTCCCCTGGTGCCATCAGTCCCTTCTGGCTGCCGTGGTGCTCAAGCGCGTTCCCTCCAGCAGCCAGCCACGGCGACAGCTGGGCAGCCGCCTTCATCTCCTTCAAGGACTCCACTAATTAATCACTGTTCCTCTGCTCCGTTAGGAACAGTTACCCCAGGTGTGGGCGTAGCTTGAGCCCCGACGCTGCTGCTGTTTTGCTTTCCAGTGAAATCAACAGTCAGACCCTGCCTCGACTGTCGGGGAACAGCCCTGGGCCGGCCAGGGGACTCCGTACCTGGTCAGCAGGAGACCAGGGGCAAGAGGCATGGGGGGCTTAGGCTGAAAGTCAGCTTGAAGTAGCAGAAGTGAATTTTGGTTGTGCTAAAGCAGGGGCAGATAAACAAACCGGGGTCAAAACACAAGCACGGGGCCCGTAGCATGAGGCTCAGTATCTCCTGCTCCCTAAGCACAGCAGAGCGATCACAGGTAGAGGTTGCTGCGCCGGTTGCTGAGCAAGGAGCGGACTCGGCCGGCCGTCAAGCAAGCTGGTGGCAGCCCCGTTAGCCACGCTGGCAACGGAGCCCCACCGCGCGCTACAGCGGTGCGAGCAAAGGCAGCCGAGACCCCGCGGCCGGGCACCGGGCGAGAGGAACGGGGAGCACTTCCAACTCTCCCCCGAAGAGCACAGTGGAGGTGTTAGGAACTGTCCCACAGCTGAAACTGGAGAAAGAAGCAAGCTGAGCAGCAGCAAAACATCTTCCTTGTTTATTTGCAAGAAACATTTTGTTTAAAAAAATTACTTTTAGTCTTGATCCAAGTAACACTGCAATCAACAAACATTGTTAGACCAAAGTTCAGACAGGTCGGGCAGCCCCTGCTACACAGAACGAAGAAAAGATTTAAGAGCAAACTATTTTAAAACTAGATCGCAACATTTGCCTCAAACATCTTAACCAGTGTTTGAATACGTTAAAGAAGAAAACAAAAATCAAGTGAAGCTGATGGTTCATCTAACAGATGTCTCGGCTTTTAACTTCCACGCACGGGTGACTGGTAGCCAGTGGCTCTAATTGTGAAATCGTAATGCATAGCAATGCAGAGACCGTCCCAAGCAAGGTCAGCCCCGCGCACGGTGCTCGGGTAGCAAAGCAGCAGCGATATTCGTGACGCCACGGGGGAGAGGGTGGCAAGGGATTTCAAAATAACGCGTTTGCCCTGGGCGCACACACCTCGGGAGAGGTCTGCGGCAATGGTGCGCTGAAGCGGACAGCCCGCCCTGTCCCTGGGGGTTCCTACGCCGGGCCAAAGGCTCCTGCCTTCAGCCTGGGAGGGTCTCCTCGCCTCCGTCAGCTTCACAGGCCCTCGTGCTCCCACGAGGCCGGGGTGCGGTTGCTGCGCGTCCCTGTTTCTTGCAGCCCCGCGAAGGCGAGGGCTCAGCGGCACCGAGGGTTAACGCGTGGAGCGAGGAAGAGGGCTGCACAGCCAGGGAATGCTAATGGGAGCCAGAAGCCTAACGGCAGCTCGCGCCGTGCTCCGTCACAAACCTGCGCTGGGCGATGACAAACGAGTAACGAGTGACGAAGCCGTCCTAACCGAACCGCTCGGTGCAGAGGCAACGCCACAGCCCGCCGCAAAACCCAGCCCTTGCAGGCGGTGCTGCCAGCTGACTCAAGCAACCCGACCCAGACGTTTGCTACCCCACAGTGAGATGCAAGGATGAAGAAAATAACCTCGGCTAAACACAGGTCTTGGCAATAACAGCTGCACGGATTTTAATTCTTCCCTCTTCCGTAACAAGAAGCCAGGCTTGCTTGAAAGCGCACTCTGCCTCTCCTGCGAGGGGTACTGATCCCTGCAGCAACGAACACCCGATGGCTGAGCCACCGCACCCAGCCCCGATCTGCTGCAGGGGGGACCTCCCCGGGACGGGCAGGAGCAAGAGGCTCAAAAAGCACAAGCCCCAAGGACCAGAATCAGCCCGAGTCCAACGGCTCCCCTCTAACAGCACAAAACGCTTGCAGGCACAGTCCCAGGACCACGTCTGATCGATCCCTGCAGCTTCAAAACCTCATTTTCTCTCAGTTTGTTCATCTTACATCCAAACGAAGGGAAACGCATCAGAGGGTGGCGTCACCCAAGAGTTAAGCGTCCGGCCATCGCGCAGCTCGTGACGGCGGCTGCAGCCAGCAGTGGGCCGTGTCCCTGCGGCACACCGCGGGGAGCATCCCGGTGTCAGCGTCCCCGTGTGTGGTCCCAGGCGCGGCTGGAGGGAAGGAGCCGTTGGGAGAGCGGGTGCAGGAGCAGCCCGGGAAGGGGAAGCCTGGCTCAGAGCACCAGCTGCACGCGAGACAGACGAGCCGGAGGGTGGCCTGCGCCGTGACGCAGGCAAGCGAGAGGCAAGCCCCATGCCTGGCGGAGTTGGGAGGGCACGAGGCTAATGCCTCGGCACTCGGGAGAGCAGCAGGCTCCACTGCTGGTGCCTGAGGAAGACAGCTGATTGCCCAGAAAAATAAACTTAGCAGCAGCCATGACTACATTAAGCGAGGGAACGTTCCCTCGCATTCAATAGTGTTTAATCTTCATCTAGCTCAACACAAATCAGTAGTGCAGCAATATAAATACAACTGAGGAAGTTAAAGCCTTTTGGCTTTCATAGCTCAAAAAAAAAAAAAGCCAATGAAACAAGTTTCCAGTTTTTAAATTAAACACGAAGAAAGGCAATAAACTGCCCACCCATCCGCAGAGGAGCAGTGGCATCGTGCGTGCCAGCAAGAGGCTGATTTCTGCCCGAGGACGGGGTGCAGCTCATGAAAGCGGCACAGTGAGCTAAAGGAGCGGGTACGGGAAAGGACCAGCACACGCCTGCCTCCCAGAGCCCAGGCAGCAGAGACACGCGGCCACTTGCTGCTGGCACTCACCGTGCGATGCCCTCGGGTACCGAGAGTTCCCTTTTCCACCGACTAAAGGACACCAAGTGTGTACTTTGCACTGCGTTAGGAGCATGCAGGGCTCTTCAGCCGTAACAACACGGAGCCACTAAGCTGCCAGCCAGAGGGAGCAGCCAGCCGCTGGGAACTGAAGATATCAACCTCTGTTTGCCTGGGTTGTGCAAATTTTAAGTAAAAAAAAAAACCCACAGTATATAGCGTTTCATAACTGAGATATGGTTAATGTCCAGACTCACGGACGGCTCGGCGACCAACAGAAGGTGCTGGGGCCACTGAACAACATCTCACAGCTTTGGAATTAAGCCAGACGTTAGACACGGGTACCAAAGGCGGGTGTCTCTCCCAGCCCTGGTACTCAGCAGGACAGCTTGCTGCAGGAGGGGGTCTCCTAGCCCAGCCAATTACCACAGACAGGTCAGCATCTGAACAGGCACCATGTCATCAGCGCTCCCAGCGAGAAGAGCCTGACAGTAATTTAGAACAGCTACAAACCCCTCTCCTACCTGCAAGCTGATGGAGTGTGACCATAGTGTTTAGATTCCCCCCCTCTACACTCCAAAAGCAGCCAAGTGCATGTGAAAGGACAAGTCTAAATTAAAACAGTGCTTAAACCATTAGGGAAGGTGTGAGTAAAAGGGAAGAAAGCTGTTCGACAGCAAAAGTAGCCTGTAGTAGGCTACCGGAGCCTGAAGGGAGCTCAGAGCCCAGCTCGAAGCACAGCCTTGACTTCCCTTCTCTGCGGAGCTCCCAAGGCAAGTGAGCTGGAAGTCCACGGGTGTTTCCTCCCCTGCAGTCTGAGGTGGGCTAGGAGGATCCTGCACATTCACAGTTGCTCCAAGTGGTTCTGTCCTGCCGCTCTCCAGATGCCAGCTCTGTCTTTTCTGACTCTTCGCCTGGGGTTCACAGTTGCCTTCTCCTCCCTTTGATTTCCCTTGAAGTTCAAATTCAAGTACAACCAGTTTTAACTGAATGAAAAGAAACCCACAAAACCAAAGTTATATTCTGTGAAACGAGTTAGCAGCGTTGTCCTAATCAAACTGGCCTCCAAAGGCCCTTGTAGGATAGGGACGGGAGTGGCCTTTCCCACCGAGCTCCAGCAAAAGGCCGCCCGAGGGGAGCTATAGGATCTCCTCCCTCTGGTTCTTGGGTTTGAGCATCACTTGTCCATTGCGCAAGGAGCCATTCTGGCTACGAAGCAGCTTCCCTTTTTCACGGTCAGGCCACGTGAAGATGGCTTCATCACTGTCCAGTTCAGACTCCGAGTGCATCAGGCTAGTGTTGAGGACCTGGGCTTTCTGTCTGCCACCTTTGAAGGAGAGAGATTCTCAAGATTAAAAATACTTTTAATATTGGTCAACCACCTCACCTTACTCCATTCCCCCTTTAAGTCTCCTTTTCCTATCATGTCAAAGGGGCAGCCTCATCAGACTTTCCTGTGTCTGTCACTTATTCCCTTGAATGCTGAAGCCAAAGCGATCCCGTTTCAGATACTTTGGCATGACAGAGGTCACAAAGACACTTTGAGATAGTGCAAACCACAACAAGCAGGTAGGAAAGCAAATTACGTTACCAGAAGGGGCTGTGAGTGTATGTGGTAGCTCTGTCTTCCTGACCTTGCTCGGGGCATTGCCTAGAAAGCTCTCTGAGGGCTACCAGCTGTAGTAAAGAGAATATGCAGGTGTGCAAGGGAAGATTGCTCCGTTCTTACTACCCTCCCTACTCTCATCTCTGCTTCTCTTGCCTGCAAGGGAAGAGAGATAAATTAGCGGGCTGAATTTAGATTAATGCACAAGGACAGGAGAGAGACATTTACTGATATTGTCAGCAGAGGAAATATTTAAATTTAGCTTTTCCTTAATGGAGAAATGCAACGTTTCCTCTGTTAGCAGAATGCTCCCTGGACATATCTAGCAGGGAAAAAGACTTTAGTCAGCAGCCAGCCTCAGAAGAAGCAAGATGAGTCTAGTTACCAGAGAGCAAATGGTTGAGGCACATTTGCTACAGACTGCAGAACAATGAGCCCTTTATTTAACAGTGGGGCTCTTCCGTGCGAGGTGACAGATGGTCAGATTAAAGCAGAGTTGGGTGCTGAGGGAGGAAAGCACACACGGTTTTTCTTCAAGGGTATCCGTATTTGTGCAGCTGGGATGGCCCCGTTCTCAGAGGAATTATCTGATCGGCTCTGTCGCTGCAATGCCCTCCAATGCTGCTGTTAGGCACTGTTCACTTTGCTGGAGCACCATTAAATGGGACAATGCTAGGATGAGCAATTATTTTCCACTAGCAAACAAGGATCGGGGACTATTTTCCACACACAGTTAAAATAACCCCTCCTCTAAACAAAACCAGGACGCACACTCTTATTGGAACTGCGTATTTCAGCAGCTGAAGTGCTCCCCAGCATCATCTGGGGGCTGCGCTTTGCACATACTTTCCCACGCCTCCCTCCTTTCCTGGTCAGTCAGCAGGTGACCACCGCTTGGTTCAGGTATCAGATACAATCGCAGCAAAAACGCTTCGGCCTGAAATAACTCAATGATCTTTGCAAAACACCTGACAAGCACTCTCGAGGACAGCAATGCGGACAGGAAAATGCTGGCTAAGAACACTGAAGACAAATGACTGCCTTTCTGGAATGGGCCAACGGGCCTGTAGCCACACAGAGCACCAAGGACCTCATGGGTCTCCCCGCTAAGATAAGCATCTGCTTCCTGGAAAAATTAGAGGATGAGCTAAAATGTGAAACTTTCAGAGTCTGATGCTCACAAGGACAAGAATGAATAAATTTATGAACAAGTGATTTGGGGTGTAAGAATACGGGGGTAGAAATAAACATCGCTCTCTCCAGACCATGCATGTTTTCAGGTTGCTTTCAGGTGCCCCTTTGCTTACTAGCCAAAGTCGATCAGTTTAGTGAAATGCTTAGTGACGCTGAATTCATGCTTTGCTGTAGAGGAAGGAACTGCGTATTGGCAAGAAGCAAACTACCAGAACCCAGTGCAAAACTTTAGAGCAAGAGAAGTTATAGTCAAGACCCAGTTTTGGGCTTCCTGGATCAGGCCAGTCTCTGCACAGCTTATATGCATCCACTTACTACTTCTGTGATAGGAAGTGGAGACACCAGGACCAGGCCAGTTTCAGCCCCAATTTCTAAACCAAAGAGTTAGATAACTTGACTAAATACCCGGTATACAGATCTGAAACAAATTCTTAGATCTTCTGAGACTCATCTGACAGTGCCTAACATCATGTTTGTTTCACTCTGTGATTTTTAGTCCACTGAGGAAGCGTTCTTAGTCAGCATTCTGGAAACGCTGAGCTCTTCCCTCTCATGTTTTACCTGCTTTGGGATTTGGTTTTAACTCCAGGCTTTCTTGATCCGTTGCATCCAAAATCTTGTATTTGCTTTTTCTTTTGGATTTTCCTTTTCGTCTAAAGGGGAAGAAAAGGAATTAAGAGGCAGGCCATTTCTAAAAAAGCCGGAAGAAAAGACAACTCTGATCTTCAAAGCTAGAGTACTTGCTTATTTCAGATTATGTTCATATCAGAAAGCAAAACATTAAAAACATTGCTTTAGTTGCACATTTATAAGCTAATCCAAATCTCGCTTCTTAACTGAACCCAGAGTTGTAGGACTTCAACGTTTCACTTGAAACACTAAGTGACAAAAACTAATATCCCAGGGCTAAGCAGATGACCTGCTGGGACGATGGGTTTGAATCTTTCACCTCCTAATGCAGCTACTTGGCTCTGAAGCACTGATACAGTGGGGGTTATGGCCTCAGTCCCACCTCTTGCAACAGCAGATCACCATCCAGGATAAGATTCCAAAGGCAACCACAATGACGAAAGAGGCAATGATCACATACAGCACACTCCACTCTGAAAGCAAAACACCCCAGAGATAAAGACGTTTTGGCACCTCATACAGTTGACAGTGTGCGCTTTAGATGACTATTCTTGAGAAAGAAAAAGAAAGGCCTGACTCTTTGCAGAATTAGAGGCTAGCTTCCATCACTGACAGCACCACTAACTTGCCTACGGAAGCCAGAGGCTTGAGATCCAGTGTGCGGACTCACTGCACAAGGGCATTTTTCAATGTGTGTTGATCTATAAAATTTGCTTCCCTGTGGCAGGAAAGCCTCTGTAGGGGCACGACAGAAAAGAGGTGTCATTTATAAACCTCTTGAATGGACTCAACTCTTACTGAGTGTTCACCGAGAGGGTCTGAGGAGGAGTCCTATCAAATAGCGCCTGCTTAGAAGGTACGTGTAGTGAGACCAGGGCAGGGACTATCTCCTTGTGTGAGCGTCGCGTCAGAGATACCGGGAGAAAGCAGGTACCTGTTACCCTGCCTTCCCTGGTTTCAAACACTGTTTGCTTTCCAAAGTTGAACAATCCCAGGGAGTTTGCACGTACCACAGTTGCTTTCGCCGTCCCCCATCTGCACCCTGATGAAGTTCTCCATCCAGAAGGGGTCACAGACGCAACGCTTGGTGAAGGAGTCACAGCGCCCATGCTCAGAGCAGTTCAGCTGACACGCTAGGGACCAAAACCAGCAAGGTGAACTAAAGGACTCGCATGTGAGGCAAAAATGGGTTAGTGTAGTTCAATATGGCCAACCCCCATAGGCTCTAACTTGAACCTTGTCACTCTGTAGTTCATCCTCTTAGCTTAGCCGTAATAGCAAGCAGTAAGAAGTGCAAACGTAAGCACCTAGCCCTCCCGCCAAACTAGAAAGTCCCACTTCACTAACAACGTAAGACAGTGACTCCTACTTACTGACTGTGTTAATTTCTAATGCCCGGAAGATGAGGAAGTCTGACTGTTGTTTCCGTAGTTCGTTTTTTAGCGTCCAGGCTACCTCTCGTCCTTTGAATATCTGATGGGGTGGCTGGTTCTGTACAAAAAACACCATCTTCGTGCTGGAAGTCAGACAAAAATGATTATCTGCTGCTTCTGCAAACATCAGGTAGAGAGCCATCCTCCCCAGTCTGTCATCAGAGGGACTTATCCAGAATCCCAAATTTATTTGAAGACCAGACTTCTGTCTCCAGCTTGGAAGCAATAACGTTAGACCTGCTCATACAGTGGCAAACCCTTTGGGACATCTGATCCATCCAAATTTTCGAAGCTAGGGCTGGACCATTCTTGAGTTTGCTAATGGTTTTGTCAAGTCTAGTTTCAAACATCATCAAGCACATCTTTGCATGTTCACACTAAGTTTGCAAATCCCCAATCTTTAAGGTCCTGCCATTTTCATAATCTCCTCCCTCGCTGTGGGATCCTTAGACCTTACTACATGTGGAACATGGGGGCTCATTTAACTGCTCGGCACAGAGCTCCAGCAACAGAGAAGACAGTGAAGGTTTACAATCTTTTGCAAAGCTTAGTTTGAGTGTGCAAACTGTTATAGCCAGAAAAAGCACAGGTGTAGAGGATACTGTATTCTGCACCTTTTATTGCATTAACTTTATGCTAGAAGAACTCACTCCCCTAGGCTTGCTACCCTTGCAGAGCCCTGCGTATCCTTCAGATTCACAAAAGGATGCATGAATGTTTCAGATTTATTATTACCAGTGAGCCTATGAGTCAACAGGATATTAATGAAGCCTTCAGAGTATGCGAAAAAACAGCAGCTGGGAGAAAAAGGTATTTTTTAAACAGTACGAGTTACTTGGATAGTTGAAGCAAAAATGGGATCTTAAAGCCATCTGTCAGAAAATAATCTCTGCTCTTTTATAATACTTCCCACTCTTTTGTCTACTTAATAAACATATAAATAGATGAAGCATTCATTACAAGAATCCCTTACTTGCCTTACTTGGTGAACAACAGTGGCAACTGGCCTGGTCATGGCAGAGAGAGAAAGGTAATATTACAACAGAAAGTGCTGGCTCTTCTGTTCTGAGCTCTTTAGGTTTGCATGGACAATGAATTCTGACTTTACTGCTAGAGCAGGCAACGTGGACACGAAGGAATCGATACATTACTGAACTCAGGAAAGTCTAAAGCATAACTGCAGATTTATTGCTGACTTGCTGCATGACTTTAAGCACATCCCTTAAATCTTTTTCAGTGCTTTACCTACCTTAAAACTACTCCACTTTCAGTAAAAATTAAGTGCAATATTGCATTTATTTCAACAGATTACCACTGTGCCCTTGATAAGCTTGTTGCCATGTCACTCACATGCATGTTCAGGCATCCTCAAACACACCCACAGTAAGGACGGACTGCTGTCGGTACAGATACGTGCAGCTGTTGCTGTGACAACGCTACAGCACCAGTCGCTGAAGTTTTCTGCAGAACAGTGGATTTCCCAGACCAGCCATTTGGGCAGAGGTGGAAAGCTAAACTCGATCAGGTACTCTCATGCCAAAGCAGCGTGGCCAGGATCCAGCTGGGCCAAACCACCCCTTGTGTGACTTGCTGGTTGCTGTACTTGGAGCTGAGCAACATTGCCCAGGCAGGTAACGCGACCCTGGCCTACAACCCTGCCTATAAGCAAGCTTCCACTTGTTTAGAAGAGATCAGCTGTAGTTTATTGTGAGCTAAATAGCAATCAAAACCAAGTTTTCCTTATCTCTTCCAACAAAAATTACACTGGTTTTCAACATTTTATTTTACATTAAATTGTAGCCAATGTAGTTTTATATTAGCTTTCCTGCCTGCACAAGTTGGCACGCAGGGCTACTGCTAAGGGGATTGCTACACCACCACCTCTGGTGTGGCGTCAGTGTCTCACCAAACCGCTCCTGTACCAAGCCCCATTATTGGTCCAGTTATAAGTCACAGCTGTAGAACATCCTTCAGATAGTCTTCACAATTTTCAAAACCAAATCAGATTAGTTCTTCTTTTACAGATTTGGGGGGCAAAGACATTAGCAGCAGAAAACAGCTTTTGAGGATAATGCAGCATCTCCATAGGGGAAAGACACCCAAGACCTGCTTGGCAACACACCTCCTCTGACCCGAGCAAGCAGGAATATCAATTTTAAGCAACATATCTGCATGTTCCGATTGTCCAATCTGCTTCCCAAGAGAAAACAGCCCTTGATCTACTAAACCCTCAAGGAATCCCCTTTCATGTATACTCACAGATGAACCCTACCTTTGTTCAGTGTACGGCTGGATCTTCTGCACAGTAATGTCCGAGTCGAGGACCCCCAGCAGAACGCCTATTTGTCGGATGAACATGCCTTTCTGCCTCTCAGTCAGCTGGCTGACGTTAACATCCAGAATTATCTCCACAAGGTTATTTTTCCTAGGATCTAGTGAGAATGTAGATAATACAGATCTTTAGAACTTCTATTTAACAGTCTGGGTACAAGTCAGGTTTCCAGTATCTTTCCAGAATGTTTCTGCTTTGAACACAAAAGTACAGAATCTCAGTGTAGGAAGGGATACAAGTCTATGACTTCCACAGGTAATGGCAAGCAGTGAGAGTCAGCCCCCAAGAACCACATGGAAATACAATCACATCCCCCAAAACTTTTGACTTTTTACAGTTCTGAGCTGGACTAGGCTACACATTTTAATCTCAGTACACTGCATCCAGACAAACAGAGCGTTTGCTAGGGCACTGTAGGCAGATGTGGTACAGCACAAAACCCAGACTGACCAGGTTTGACTTCCACTGTGGTCCTTTCCACATCACTCTCTCCTTTGGCATCCGTTACTCTGAGGTGGAATGTGTAGGTCCCTTCTACCAGATTGGACAGGAGGAGGACAGGATGATGGTCTGAATTATTTAAGACTTCCTGGAAGGCAGAGCAAAATAAGTATCAGGAAACAAAGGATCAAACTAGCATGATACATCATCATACTTCAGGATATCACTAAAAGGTAACAGGTGCAACAATTGGCTTTACATTTCCGCAGGAGCTATTAACACTACCTCTCACTGACTTTTGTGATGCTGCAGGCTGCCATTTAAAAAAGAAACCTCACCCCAGCTGCAGGGCTCCCCTCATCCCGGGTCCACAAGTAGCTGACGATTCCCTTATCATCCGAGGACTTTGATCCATCCAACTCAGCTGTATTTGTGGGCAAGGTGATGACAACATTACCAGCAATCTTTGCAACTGGTGGCTTGTTTATCTCTAAGCAAACAGAAAGAAAGCAGTTGGAGAAAAATCTGGTAATGCCAAATCAAAAAATACTGCATTAGATCTCCACTGTAACCCAGAAATCCCTATCTAACCCTGGGGGAAGTGAAGGGAAACGACGTACTGCAGGACTGAACTGAAGATACTGTTCCTCCAGAAAAGGGTAAACCCTTGACTTAGAGAAGGCCATTTCAGTGCTCTCCACATTATTTTTCACCCGCTCCTTACTCTTATTGTGCCTCTGAACGGAGGTTTTGCTCAACTGCTCAGAGATAACCTGCCTCAGGCAGCTCTGCTCGTGGCTGGACATACCTTCTTTGACAATGACGTTGACCGAGCTGTGGCTCTGCAAGTTCCTCTCATCTTTAACTGTCAGAGTAAACTCGTATGTCCCAACTTGAAGGCCTGTTACAGTGGCAATGCTGCTGTTGGCATTCTCCAGCTTGACACCATCTGGGCCCCTAACCAAAGCACGAGAAGATCAGTTTAAACTTTGCATAGACCACGGGAGCTAGCCTCACACCAAACAGGAGGCTCAGCCTCAAGCAGAGTTTAGGGGGATACAAACAGACAGTTGCCTGGAAATACAGAGTCCAGGACAAAAAGCAAAATTATTTTCTCCAGTTACAGAAAGAAATCAAAAGAATAAGTGCAGCATTCAGAACAAAAACCATAATTTCTGGTGGTTTAGTGTTTTGGTTATTTTTAAACCAGGGGAGCACTGATACCAGGATTTAAGTAGGGTTTACAAAAAGTGGTACTTTCAGCAAAATTGGCTCATGTGAACTGCACAATAAGCCAATTTTTTAAGAAAATGTATAGAGCAAAAATAGTTCCTTCATTTATAAGAGCTTTGCACAGACTTTGCATTAGCAAACAGAAAAAGCTACTGCAAGTTGCTTATAGGCTTTTTCCTGCACTCCCTAAGCACTTCAGGGAATTTAGAGTCTGAAGGGAAGCATGACAACGAGAAGAGAACACCACTGCCTCATTCAAACATACTGCAAAAGGATCACGTTAGAAGGCCCTGCTGTTATTTGATTACAAGAGTCAGTCTCTTCATATAGCCAAGACCACATTACACTGCTGTGATTCGAACACGGCCGGTCTCCTTTACAGGCCACAACCACGTTGAGAATGGGAATCAGGCCTAGAGATGAAGGTAAAGGTATTTCTAATGCTCAAACAGACCTAGACACGTGCATAAGAACAGTCTGGAAGATGATACGCACCGTGTTTTTTCCCAAAGAAAGGAGACAATCTTCTGGTCATCTGAGCTCTTGCTGCCATCTAGAGTGGTGCTGTCCACAGGAAGAGTTAATTCTTTATCTGGACCAGCATCCGCCTTTGGGGGCTTATTGTTCTCTGAAAAAGGATTGCAATATTTATCATACACGTGCCATAAAAGGTGGAGCTTAAAACCCCAGCATTAAGTTTCTCCATGATCCCTAGTATATTTCTTGCCTGTTACCTCAACCTTGTACTCAGAGAAAGTGAGGTTAAAAGCAGTTAAGAGATCAGGTCAGTGTTTCATTCACACATCTGCAATAAAACGTGAATGAAATCTAGGAGATCTGATTTTTGCTCTCGTTCTCTAAGCATTACTCCACTTTTCCTGCTCCTGTGCCAGGACCAAGCACTGCGGGCAGAGACAGCTGCTTGGAAATACAATCCTGCCATTATGGTGCAATAACATCAATTAGACTACATTGTGTAAAGCCTAGAAAGGCAATATTCCTAGAAACTTTCTTTCGTTGCTTTATCAGCAATATACCAGCCCAGAATGGTACTAAATTAGAGAAGCTTTTCTGAAAGCAACGCAAAGCTACCATAAGATCTAGAGTATGTTGACAGATGGATGCTTGCCTCTAACCCCTGGCATGGAAGTGGCAAAAGCAGCACAGGGCAGCTTACCTGGCTGGACTATCACAGTGACCTCTGCAGTGGACTGGTGCCCAGCAGAATCAGTCACTATTAGCTGGTAAGTGTAATCACCTTCTTGCATTGCAGAGAGCTGTAAGACTGGTGTCCTCACCCCCTTCGAGAAAACACATTCATGTATTAAGAAGAATCCTTGCACAGATGATGATAGACCAGAAGACTCTGCTTCTAAACCAACTATTACCAGCAGATTCTAGGGGCTTGTTATTAACTCCTGCTATGGGGCCAGAAGTCTGTGCCACTTAAGCATGCAAGGCACTTAACAACTAAATTTATGCACAGCAACAAGGACACTGTTGTGGAACATGACAAGAGTAATGCCATATAGGTGTTCACAGCTTTTGAGATTCAATAGTTAGCAACTCGAGCAAAACCTCTGGGGAGACCTGTGCAATTTATACACATTGTGAACCTGATTCATGGACTTTCTTATTCCATAAATTTGACAGTAGTAACAATCTTTAAAGGAAAAATTATGACATGAAAACAAGTTCCAGCTTTTACTGTTTAGGACTGAGGAGTGTCTGGCCAGTATCAGCAAAGTTTAGACTCCGAGGTTCAACTCAAAAGATCCAGTCCATTGTGTTTGCCCAGCTTAGGAAACCCGTGACCTGGCACAACAGATTATCCTGTGCATCTAAATGCCATCCTGACTGATAGTTACCTAAAAAATCACATAGTCTGGCTTCCACATCTGCTGACAGCACTTAAGCATCCCTATTATACCATCATTGATTTAGCTATCGCTGATGTTCTGAGAAGTCAGCAACCGAACAGAGAAAGAAGACACTTCCCTAGCAGCCACATAGGTTAAAGTGAGGTGTGATCAAGTTGTGCTGAGACCTATTGTATGGGACATCAGACTCCAAAGCCATCAAGTCTCTCTCAATCCTCCATTCTTGAGCAGTATTTAAAATTGCATTGCTCAAGAAAGGAAACAGGATGCCAGTGAAAACCTGTGGCTAGACTGCTGCACCAGCTCAGCCACTAAGCCAATACCAGCTTCATGTGGATTTAGTTTTAAGTTTTAATCATCACATGCTTGCTCTGTAGGATTATAAGAAACATTTGCTAACAGTCAATTAAAAATGGTTTGGTTATAGAAAAAAAGCCAGCAGTGAGTAATCCAGGATGAGTACGGGAGACCTGCACTGACCTGCATCTCCATCACCTTCCCTTTGCTGTTAGGGCTGAGCAGCCACTCGTAGCTGGCAATGCTGTGATCATCGGTGCTCTGATTCCCGTAGAGGGTGATGGAGTTCTGAGGCAGGGTGATCACTTGGTTTGGGCCCGCATTCGCCACTGGAGGATAATCCACTGCTTTGTTCACAGTCAAGTTTGCAGTGGTGGAGTTGCTGGCACCATCTGAGTCCACTACTGTTAGGCTGAAGAGAGGAGGGGGGAAAAAAAAAAAAAAGTGAAAGCAGTGAAGAGTCATAACCATCAGAGCTGAGTACAAAACACTGTCTGGAGTTAACTGAAATGGAAAAGAAGAGTTAGAAACTTAAGACACTTTTAAGGACAGCATAGTAATTTTTTTTCAGGAGTGAAAAAAACCTATGGTTTGAGGCAACTGTGCTTTTTCTGAACAGACGCTTCCCCCAAATGCCCAATTATCAGCCTCAAAGCGATGCAAGAAATTCAACAGTCACGTCCATCTCTCACTTGAAATCTACCAACTAGTTCCAAGATAAAACTGTGCTCAGTGAAAGATCATCAGCTTGCACATACATAGCTGTGATGGAGAAGACCTCCCCGAGTACGACACTGCCTCCCAATAGAAGACGTTCGTTAACGTGGACACAGAAGTTCATTACTAACCCCCAAGAGGCCTGAACGCAGTATGCTTCCTCAGGTAGGCTAGTACCACAAAACAGAACTGCTTTTTGCTAAATCTAGATCTGAACATCGATCCGATTAGTTCATATACCAACTATTTAAGAGGAAAACAGTGTTCAGTTACAGGTACTCAGGTTTATTTTATTTTAAATAGATCTGCTGATGCAGTGCATGGACATCATACCAAACTGCAGACCAAAGGAAAAACCACAGAACAAACATTAAAGTAAAATCAGCTACTATCTATTACTCAGGTATGTGCAGAAAACCATTAGGCCTCATTCACTTATCTGGGACAAACACATTGCCTTTAAAAACTGGATTTAAAGACTGCATTTCTTCCTAAGCCTTTACCCAAACAGTTTAGATTTGACATTTCAAGAGACATTTTGTAGCGCTGGCAGACCGTACGTTCCGTTCTGCCATCATCATAAACCAGTGCTACAACTTAAGAATAAGAAGCAGCTGGATAGCTTATCTCTTCTGAAGTGAAAAGCTATGAAACTACCTGAAAGTGTAGGACTGGAGAGAGAGAGTAAATCATAAAATAGAGTTCTCTCCCTGTTGTTGTGGGGAGTTTGTTTTTTTTTGTTTTTGTTTTTGTTTGGTTTTTTTTTTTAAACCAGACTAACACTTGAGGAATCTTGTACATTTTACTCTTAAGGGATGAGAACTGATCAACTCTTCCAGGTATAACCTACCTGAATGTGTAATTCCCAGGTACGAGGTTGGTCAGCGTCAATATGGCAGTATCGCTAGAAACTTTTTCCTCCCGTAAAGGACCCTTCAGTTCTTCCCAGTGATAGCTGACAATTTTATCATCATCAGTGCTTTCTGTTTCAATTACGGAAGAAAATGCACACACAAGGAGTTAGAAAATGCTGCTTCACAAGACCCAGACGTTCAGTCCCCACTTCAGTGTTGGGCTTAGTGGACAAAGGCATTTTTGGTCCAAGCCCAGAGGTCTCTATTACGCTCAGATACCCAAACTGTATGCTCTCCTCTCCCCTGTTTCACAGGATACTCGAACACCCTTAATCCCACGTTTATATGTGTGCTGGGGGAAGACAAAAAACCCAAACCAAAACACTAACAAAAATAATACTAATTGGGGGTACGACAACCTGAATATATTTAAAGCAATTCCTGAAAAGCTCTAGTGTGGGCCAGGATCAGTAAAGGTGGTGTGTTAGCCAAGTAATACATTTGCAGCTTAACGCAAGAGGCCAGTAATTTTGACTGACAGTAATTTTTTTTTATTCTAAGCAGCAACCTCTAGAGCTTTTCCTTTTTTAGGAGCTTGGCTCAGGCCAGTGCCCTTCAAAAGGGAAACATGGAGAGGTGCTGTGGTGAGTGTATTCCCCTCTCCTGGCAAGAGAGGCTGATTCTTTTCACTATGTGTTTGATAGTGTCACAGCCAGTTCCTCTTAAACTTTATCCAAAGGGCCAGCCCAGAACCAAACACACAGAACCCAAGCTTGCTAGACTACTGCATTTAAACCAGCTGGTACTCACGGCTGCCATCAATAACAGTTGAAATGGTTGGCAATGAAATCTCCTGGAACTGTGGGGACACGATGGCAACAGGAGGCTGATTCACACGAGGCTCTGCAACAACACCCGAGCTGTTACAATGACATCTACAGGCAGATCACGATAAAAAGCCCTGGCCAAGGAACTCTGCAAAACTACTCTGCCTTTGTGCACCAGGAGTAGCAAGCAGAATACATATTGCACGTCCTCTTCCCTCTCCCCAGTCCTATCTGCTCCCTCAATCCTGCAGTCAGCGAGTCCAGAGTGAGGAATTGCTGTGCCACACAGCTCCAAGACAGCCACTGATCAGAATGACTGCAGAGAACTGCACAATCAACAACAGTGATTCGTGCTTTCAGCGAGGTATACACCAATGCGGGGAAACAGTGCTAACAGAAGGGATTTAAAAAAGCAAGGAGGTAACCTGCCACCACACCAGTACTCTAGAAATGGCTGCACTGCATCAGTTCTCCCATACTGGGTCAAGCATTCAAGCACAGACCATTCTAACGGAGCAGCACCTAGAGCTTCCTGCCAAAGTTTGGCTGCTGCTCCGAAAAATGAATTATTTTGATGCATGCTGCCAGCTGCAGATTCACTGCTTATAAGGAAATGATCAGCAACAGCATCCAGAAGGCCAGCCACACACTCTCGCTAATTTAGTGAGCGCAAGAGCACTTCTTTGCCCACAAAGGTTGTAGAAAAAGTCTTGCTGAAGTGTGCAAAATAAAGGTTTTTTGGCATAAAAGGAGACGCAGAACCTCTTTACACAGGCCATCTAGAAAGTGAGACCTGGTGCGACGGTCAGCACAAGCTACTGTATCTACACCAGCTCATCTGCAAGCCGTGTCTTACAGTAAGGAATGAGATTTGACTTAACCTGCCTGTGGTTGGGAATGATATTCTTTATGGACAGGGAAGAAAAGAACCTCCAAAGGAGCTTCAAAGCTCTGGCTTTCCTTCATTTTTTGTTCCTGCTGCTATAAGCTTTTTACCTGGTTACAGCCAGTTTTTATTGAAGCAGTGGCCTTCCAGGGCGAGGCATTTGCTAAGCACTTTTGTATCAGTATTCCAGCTTAGTGAGTGGTTGGCCTGTACGCAGTACAGCAGAAATAGCTATGTGTATTAGCAATAGTTTCACATCTCGGGAAATGACTTAATACACATACATATATACTGAGTTCACAGCACAACGAATTTTCTCTACGTTGAACCAGGGTCCAGTCAAGTAAGCAAAACACCATGATACAGATGTCATGGTTTGTCAGAGACAGATGAAGTTAAGAAAAGATACAATTCCAGCAACTCACTTGGATTCACCGTTACGTTCACGTAACCCTCTCCACGTGCGTTTTCCCCATCAACGACGACTTTGAATTCGTACAGACCAACAGTAAGCTGGAAGTAAACACAAAAGATTATTAACCTTCAGGATGGTAGCACCTTGTCAGGAGCTATTAGAAGGTCAAGTTACCATGCTTTGGCACAGTAGCACATTAGCAGCACAAAACACAGGCAATTATGCTTCAACCTATGCATACGCAGCAAAGGACGGTTTCCATGCCAAAATGGTATTACGTATCTTTTAGTTTACAATGGCTGTGCAAAAACCAAAGACTAATATTTCTTTCTGCCACAGGTGCCACAGGATTGTCAGTCAAGCTTTATTTTCTAGCAACAACAGGCAAACAGAAGAGGGATACCAGAGATTAGTTCAGGTTGTCTGGCCACAGGAATCTGTACTAGCAGATTGCATTTGAGATGAGAAAGGCTGCATGTAAGAGAAGAAAATCTCTTCTTGTGTGTTTTTACAAAGGAAAGTATTTCTTCTCTTCCTTCTAGGTGACATGAGTCAGGCAGTCACCCCTTCATCATTCACTGTTGAACCAAGATGAGAGGGTGAAGGACTAGGTGCCGGACAACAATCACGATATCCCAAAGGCTGAAACCCTGACAGAGATAGACACCCTCCTTCCGAAGGGCTTTTCTCTGCATGATGTCGCGACTAAAGCCTGTAGATGTTTTCCGAGCGCAGCAGAATCCAAGATGCTCAAAGGAATGTCTCATAAATACAGAACTGTATAGTCACACAATATTTAAAGCCATTCCCTTGTTAAGAATCCCGACGTGCAGAAACCGGCAATCCTTTCACTGTTAGAGCTTGTCTAAAAGCAGCAGCCGGGGACATGCTACGAGGTACTCCACAGCTCTCATTAATGGAATCAGCAAGTCCCTTTTTCAGTGGGTAGTGCAAGGCTTCAGACCTAAACAGACCACCACACTTTTCAGTAGCAGAAATATTCACAACCCTTTGTTAATGTTAAATGTGCCATTTGTATGGCTTGACACACTGCTTGTAGGCAGTTTTTAGATCCTGAAATCAATTTCTTCTTTCCCTCACGCCAGATCAATCTCCTTTTTATAAGAGACTTAGAAGAGGGTTTGCAGTTAAATGTTGGCTGCCTGCCCATCATGCAATTTCCTATTCATCCTGAAATCACATACAAGTCTTTCCTGGCTGCCAGGGTCCCCGTCTTCTCCACTTGGCATTTAACACAACAGGATACAAAGCAGCAAAAGCTTTACCTTAGATAACTTAAGGGTCTGGGAGTGTTTCCCTTCCATTTCTCCACTGTAGTCTTTTGGATGAGTAATCAGTTCCCACTCATAGGAATAAGTGGTTCCTTAAAAAAGAAAAGAAAAGAAAAGGTCCAGACGTGTTTTTAAAAGGCTGCCTTTCTGCCACCCTAAAGAAAAGCAAAGGTATTAAACATTTACAAGGCACATTCTGCTGCACTATGGAGAAATGAGACAGCTTGGAATTTGGGCTGCAGCTTTTTGGGAATATACCCAGGAAAAAAAGAGACAATCTGTGCTTCTAAACACATTTACTCTGGAGCCAAAACCCATCTTTCAGCCTCTAAGGCATTAAAGAGCTTTGGAACAATCGCAGCTCCAGGATAATAAGAGAGAAAAATTGTGCCCTCAAATCCTGCAGACACAACGTAATGCTAGTTTTTGAAGAGGAAAGCATCTCATCTATCCCTCTTGCTGCACAACACATAATGTGCTTGCCTCTCCTCTGCAGTCTCCCACTGCCACTGTGGACAGAGCTATAGATAGGAACTTTACAAATACCTGTGAACAATTTGAATGATGAAATGAGGAGTGCATAGAAATGTGCTCCTCAGCATGTCAACCCCCCAAATCAGATTTCAATCCACCGAATGAGAGATCACTTGCTAAGACAGCTTGTCACCTAACAGTAAATATCACAAACAGATGCTGAAGATCCACTGCTTCCTCACATACCACTTTAAGAACCTGCTGTCTCCCACATCTAATGACTTTGTGGCACTTCCAATGCTTTTTGTGTCTTGCTATTTTCTGTGAGAGGCAGCACGAGGTAATAGCACAGGATGAAAAATTTCTACAGGAAAGTGTTCTCTGACAAAAAGACATTTTCAAGAATGTCCTTATTTAATGCTGTATATAATGCCTATTTGCCATTTCACAGCCACAAGCCCTTAGCAGAATTCCCAGGGAAGCCTTACGAGGTGGTGGTTCAGGAAGCACAAACGCATTCAGCTGAACTTCATTCTTTGGCAGGGTCACTTCGACGCTGTCTCCAGCGGAAACTACCAGCTCCTTCATCACTGTGAGGGAGAAACACAGAATTGAAAGAGGAACAGGAAAAAAAAATTAGATACGTGCATAAAAACCGCCTTGGCTTCAGAGCCTGTGGAATAAAACCCAGCTACAAATGGCTGTATTTTGTAAACATCCTGTCACTCCATATAGCTCCCGTTTCAGGTTTCGCTCTCATTGTTAATGCAAAAGCACTAATGGGGTTTTACAATTTGAAGGCAAGCCCAAAATTACTCATTCGTCTCTCTTTGCAGATACTGCGCAGCTCCTGCTCCTTTTCTAAAGAGCTGAAACGTGACCCTCAGGCCCCGGACAGGGGAACGGAGTCACCCAGGTCCAGCAGGACGGGAAGGGCTTTACCTGACAGGTTTTCGGCAGAGAACCCAGCTGCGGTCTCATGGCACAGCAAGACAAACACTGCTATTTACCAAACTGCAATTTCAGATCTTGACAAATATATGAAGAATCCAGGGTATTTCTTTTTTGAAAAACTGCTTGGGGGCTAACAGATTTTTTTTTAAGTCTGCATAGCTACCACACTGAGTACGGGAACTCAAAATACAAACCTGTTCCTTTTATTTATATTTTCTTTTCATCCCTTTCTTAAGACTTTTCTTGCCATTCCATTTCAAATAAATTGACAGGTAGTTTGTTTTTAAAGACTACTGGGTAAAGACTCGAAAACTATGGCCAGTGACATTTTTTTTTTTTCCTGCTTGCTATTAGCATTAAGATGACCAGAAAGTTGACCGCATTTCTTAAGAGTACCTCTTGGCCTCCTTAGCCTCCTCTCCCCCCTCCCCCCATTTGCTTTATTTTTGTCTTTTCATTATCAGGCCTGGGAATTATGCATGGAAAACAAGAATTAAAGTTGTTTTACCCTAGTTTGACCCTGTCAAAGACAATGTTTCAGAGATACGCACAAAAAATCCAAGTTTAAAAAGATGGGGAAAATTGTCGTTAAACATTTAGCCTTTCTTCCATCTGTTTATTAGCTACTGGAATTAACCAGTTAACTAAAAGAAAACAAATTCATCAAATTCTTTTTTTTCCCCTCTCAATTACTCCATATCCCGGGATATTACAACTCCATCAGTCTTTCAGCTGCCAAGAGTTCCAAGGCAGAGAAATCTGATCTCAGTAGGAAAAAAAACAAAAAACAAAAAAACAAACAACAGACAAAAAACCCCAAAACCTCACTTGGAAAAAACTACCCTTCACGTCATCTTTGTATTATTTATCAAAACAAGGAGTCCCTGGCTACGTTACTTTTCCAACACAAGCCACTGAAGACGTTTAAAATATATTTTCCAGTTTTAGCTGGGGTAAGCCCTTAAAAAGAATACTAACTTGTTAGCACAAACATCCAATGAGCTTCCTGCCAAAAATGTCTTTGGATGCAGCGTTTCCTTTACAGTTTCTATTTGTTCCCTTGTAAGGGAAAGGGACCCGAAATTCAAAAGAAATTCAGCTGTGAATACTTCAGCAAACTGGATTAACTGAATTCTGAGATATCACACGACCAGCATACACCATTCAATGTACGTACGCATCCTTACAGGGCGAGCTAATGGCCTGGGTGAGTTAACAGAGCTGTCCAAAGCGTGTTTTGGCTTTTACACATTTTCAGTAGTTTGTTTTAAGAAATACCAGTGTGAACAGAAATATCATTTTGCTGCAAAGCAAAGCACAAGCTAACGGCCAAGCACTGCTCTCCACGGCTGAACTGTGCCTTGACATTTCAGGGACAGAAAAGAACCAGTTACACCCCATTTTGAGCAGACATTAAGATTTCTACTCAGCTTGATAGACAGCAGTTTGTCGAGACTACTGAAAGAATGCTTCACGGGACTATGCCTTGCAGCACGTCTCAACTTTCACTTTGGGAATTAAGATATCACCATTACTTTCAAGCTGTTCCTGGAAATAGATCCAATAGTCACATGCAGATTTACGATGCCAAAGTCCCATTCTCAGACCTCAATGAGTCAATGGGATCCAACCAGCACGTGCGCTGAAGCCTATACCACAGCACTTTTTCAAAAGGCACCATAATTTCTGAAATTATCTCATATTTTTCAATACTGCAATGGCTTGTCACCAAACCCTGAACAGATGACATTTGGATGGACATTTGCATGTTCTCACCTGGCGTGGTGGCAGTAGTACTTGGTGACGCAGCAGTGTTGGTCTGGACTGTAGAAACACTACCATTTGTAGGAACATCACTTGGCACAGAAGTAACTGTCTGCATCTTCGTTGTGCTTTTCCCCGGCATGGGGCTGACTGTGGGCAACACATCTGAGGTGTGAGGATGGACCAAAGCATCATCTGGCTGCCCAGGCTTCTCTGTCTTCCCCGTGGCTGTCAAGCCCTGTGCTACAAGACTGGAGAATGTAGCCAGCACTGATGGTTCTGGTGCAGATGTTCCTGTGTGGATCTGTAAAGGAAAAAGTTGTCTTAGTTTGACTTGAACACTGAATGTCAGTTTTGTTTTACTATGTTTAAGTTGCACTTCACCTCCTGCAGTTAGGGAGGCTGAAAAGTCCCTGGTTTGTTTTTCCCAGAAGCAGGATGTTTTACTGCTTCCTCTTCTCTCTTCCAAATTGTTCCTCCATGTTCTTCCTCCACAGCAGACAGGCCATTGCTAGCTCAGCTGAACACCAGTTAAGACCATAGATTTAACTGCAGCATCTTAAGTACCATGGCTGTTGATGTGACAAACGTGACAGAAGATCTAGGTTCAAAATTGCAGTGAGTGGAGCTAAAAGAACGGAGATGTGGGATAAGACAGAAGCAAGAATCAGGGACCAGGAACTGGGGTTCATTTGGGCCATTTATTTTGGCCAAGTATTCCTTTTTCTAAAGCTGTGCAGTTGGCAAGCACAAAGCAGGATTGCAATGGCATTTTTATGTAATAATCGAATCGTTGCAGTAAGAGGAAATTTATTTCAGAATCACTCTTCAAAGCAAGGTGACCTGACACAAACAGTTCCCTGCGTGCACGCCACAGGAGACGCTGCTGGGGCAGGGAGCTGAGCTTGCGGGCAGAAAGTTTGCTCACATCCATACAGGATGAGCCACTTTATTGAAAATAATCAAAGTGGCAGGAACAATTTCCTTTCTTTCATCAGAAAATTCCTTTTACAGTACCTAGCCTGCCAGGCAATACTCTTGACAATTCACCTCCACCATGAAGTACATGTGTGTAGCACATTTTGTTGAGCTAACTCTATTTTGAGAACATCTGCTAAATATTTAAAATGGAGCAACTTACCATCTTTGACTTGAAGTGTTTTGGAGCTGAATTGCCCACCACTACTCCCCGCTAGAGGAGCTGATCAAAAGCTCATACTGGAGGAAATATTCTCAAGCTTTTATACCGTGCTGTTGGCATTCAGTCCAGGAAACAGGAACTGGAAAAACACTCTAGACCATGGTGGGCAAAATCCTGGTCAGTACATGGTCTGGGCTTCAGAAAACACTAAATGCTGGTTGTAAAAATAAAGCCGTGCTGCACATACTAAACAGCCAGCCAAGCCAAGAGTAGCAATGAAGGCACTTAAGGCTTCTCTGCAAGAAGGTTTTTTTGCAGTCTTGGGCAAATAATTTCCTCTCCCCATATCTTGGCTAACTCAGTCACAGAATTTAAAACACCTCAATTCATTTGTATGTTTGATTAACGTCTGAGCTTTATGGACCAAAGAATCAAACACTATTTGTTAGTGTTATGGACATAAGCTGTTTTTCTCTATTTGCTTACTTGTTGATGGGCTTCCTTTGTCTTTAACAAAACTATGGATTCTTTGGAACAAAGATGCAGGCAAAATCTTAGCGTACTGCTCTGTGCTGCTCTTCATCGGTGGCCTCAGGACAGCTGGCTGCCCCAAGCAGTGCCATCTTACACCCATCCATAACTCTGGTCAGCTCAGGATACTGACTCCCTTTTGCCAAGTAATCAAATAAGATAAAGTTAGAAATACTGGCACAACAAGAGGGGAACAGCCAGGCAGAAACTCAGACACTTGAGATGGACTCTTTAGGAAAGGCACGGAAGCAGAAAGTCTCCATGACTTTATACCACTACAGGGAACCACTTTTGCTGAGCAAGAATCAACCCAGACAGGTCACAAGAACGGCCATCACCAACAGCACATGAGACCAGCATCCACACAGGGCACAGCATCTGTGTCTCCACTTTGCTTGGCAATATTTTCAGTGAGCTGGATGCTTCCTTGACTCACTTTTTAATGCCTAAAAAAAACCACCCCAAACTTTACAGTTAAGAGAGATCCTCTTCCTCCCAGAACTCTTCAGGATGACTCGACAGCCAAATGTCTGCAGAGAGCTTGAATTAGATAAGCTTTGCCTGGGGCAACATAACAGTTAAAAATGCCTCTAATGCTTGCAAGCCGAGACATTTCTTATCTTTACTCCATAACCCAGAATTCTTTAAAGCAAAGAACAGAAGACTTCATTCTTGGGGATAAACCAGGAGGAGACTAGAAGTTTGCCAGCTGTCCTATCTTATTAGCTTAGAAAATAGAGAGAAGTGGCATATTGGCCTGAGTGAATGTAGGAGTGTCAGACACTCTTGATTCTGATCCTTAACTGCCTTTGGCCTGGGACAAGCGACCTGGTCTCCCTGTCCAAAAGTCCCATGCCTGTAAGATGGAACTAGAGCAGCTATGCACATCAGAATCCGCACTGAACCAAAGTTACTTGAAAGAAAAATACCTGCGTTCTGGAATTTTCTTTTATTTTTTAATTTAAATGGGCCTTACTTTGCTGAGCCTGATCTGAATTTACAAAGTAGGCTCTTTTCAGCTTAGGTTGTATCCTTAGCCGTTTGCACCAGGTGCTGTGTCTGTGAAGACCATTAAGACACAAAAACGTGGCTAACGTCACAAACCATTACAGAATTAGTGCTGGCTGTGAAAAGAGACCTTTCCTCCTTCCTCGTAGGCTAAAAAGCACCCAGCACCAGCAGGATGCATGACAGCAAGAGTCACACACTAGTAGCCAGAACTGCAAGTGCAGGAATCAGCTCTCCATCTCTGCTATAACAACTCCACTTTCAAGGCTGCAGCTTTTTCCACGGTCCGCCTGCAGAGCTGCTGCAGTGCTGCAGCAGCCCTTCTCAGCAGCAGCGCTGCACTTGGATACTTCTCCTGACTGGCTATTAAATGCATTGTTATATTTTAAAATTGACAAGTATTTCTACAACAAGGCAGGAAAAAAAATCAGTGCCTAGAAAATGTCACTCACTCTCATGGAAAAGCACAAATTTCTCCTCCTTAGTTAAGGGCTGATGAGCAGGGTGCACTGCGGTTTATCCTGGTACACTCTCCTTCACCCATCTCTGGCTCTATAGCATGGATGCAGTAAAACCACAAATTAATCCTAGCTGCACATTAGCAAAGGACATTGCAGATGGCTACGGAGCTATCAGAACTGCAAGGGGAAAATTGAAACTCAGTGAGGCAATGTTTTCCCCAATCAGTCACTCAACTTCTCCCTGAGTCTCTAGGAGCAAAGGAAAAGATTTGCCTTGCCACACATTCAATGCTCGTCAACAAAAGGGGAGACTGTGCACGTGAATGTCTTCCTCATCTTCTAGAGAGGAGTTAAGAGCCACTTTGACCTCGAATGTCCTTTCCCACTTCAGATGTTTGATGCTCCCAGGTATGAACTGCTTTGCATGCAGAATGACCCAGTATTCTCCCTACCTTCAAGCCCACCTGCCAAACCTTCTTTAAGAATACAGTATTAAATGCAGGGCATTCACCTGCTGAAGCCATGTGCTGGACCAAAATCTAGCCCAGGTGAAATTCTACTGATTTCAGCAGGTACATAACTTTACTTATTCTGGCCCATAACCAACCCAACTTGGAAAACTCCCTGCTTTAGCATCTCCCTCCTGCAAAGGCTGGCCACATCCCAAGTACACAGCCTTGAATGTTATATCCTTGGCCTAAATTAAACTGCTCTCAGATCAGCAATGCAAGGACGGCTGCAAAGCTTGCCTTATATTTTGCCAGTGAAAGCTGGATGGTTCAATAATCAAGGAATTAGCCCAGGGCTGGGTAGAACCAGCTTCAGCTCAATACTCCCGTTAAGGTGGATTTTTTAATTCTTTCTCCTCCTCAAAAACTCTATCCTAAACCTCAAAAATGTGACTGCCAGGAATTCCATCACAGCCAATATATTTTAGTAAGAAGTTTTTATTTTGATGAACTTGCATTTTGTCAAGAGATACGGACTTTTTTACTAGCAAAAACCAGTAAGGAGAAGAAAAACCTTTCCCCAGCATACATCCAACAGTGCACCTTAATGACAATGGAGCGGGCTTCCTAAAGATGGGAAATCCTGGATACTCGGTAATATTCAGAAGCTGATTAATCCATGTAATTTAGTATTTGTGACCAGTTTACTGGACAGGCACTGAACAGTAATAATACAACTCAGAATGCAACACTTCAAACTGAACAAGCAGAGAGATACAACAACTATTACCCAAGAGCAACAGAAGACATTTAACACTGGCTGCAAAGAAGTCTCCCCAGGCGTTGCATGCGTAACAACTGAGAGAATGGGGTCACTGTGTAAATCTCAGCTATTAGGAGGAAGAAAGAACAGGCAGAGTGGAAACGCTGCAATACTGCAGGGGAGAGAGAAAGCTGAGATCTTGAGTCAGGCCTAAATGCCGTGGGGTTCTGGAAAATCAAACATTTGTAAAGTTTTAGTGCGTGATTTCACACACCACCCGGGCTGCCCTGGAGCTTGCAGCGGTGTCCCTTGGCTGCTCTCCACATCCTGCTCTGCAGGGTGCTGGCTCAGACCAGTCACAGCCCTACCTGGAACCAAGATTTGCATACAAGGGAGAGAAATAAATGCAGTCAAGTTTCCAGAACAAGAATGTAACTACAGGAAAAGGCATCAGGCTTCAACAGTGCCAAATCCTAGAAACGTGGCAAAAGGTATTGAAAGAACAGTTTCACAAAGTAGAATTCTATTTCACCATCACAAGTGCATGGGCTTTTTTTGTATGATCAGGCTCAAAAAACTATTTGCAGATTTAAAAAATACAAACGTCATTTAACAATTGAAATGTGCCAATTTCTCTTTAAGACCAACATCTAGATTTACCAGATTAACATTGTACATGTTCGGAGTAGAGACTAAACTGGCTTCATTCAACCAATGCCAATGTAAGCTTTTGTGGATTTGAAAAACTGAAGCAGTCTTAAAAACAGAACTTGGCATTAAGATGCCAACTCAAGCAAGCAGGCTGACATGAAAGTACACTGGAAACTCTAGGCATGAGTCTACAAAATAACACATTTAACTGCCTCAATTCAGCACTCAAAGGAAAACAGCTTATTTTATTTTGTGGATCTAAAAAGGTACTTTTGCAGGTAACAGTCTTCAACTCCCAGGCATTTCCCACTGACATCACATCTCACCTTTCCTTCTCATCTGGCAAATGCGCTGTGTGATTACACAAAGGATAAGCATTATCATGACCTCCGTCTCCCCTCACCTTCCCAAAGACAGTTTATCCCAGCTAAGAAGAGGGGGGGGAAAAACAGCCCTAGCCCCCAAAAAACAAATAAAAAACCCAACCCTTGGCCTTGCCTTGTTGACAGGAGGCTGAAAACAGGCATCCAGAAAGGTACCCTTTCACTTAAGCAGTTTTAAGTCAAAGTCTACATAAAGCAAGATTGAGCAGGAGGGTGACAGCTGTCCACGAAAGCCCCATTTCAGCCCCAGCAATCACACTTACCTGTGGCAAGCCAGCACTGTCTGCATCACTTGATCTATTCACATTATTGCTTTTAGGAGGGAACAGGCTTTTGGTTTTCTGCTCTCTTGGATTCTGCTCATTTGTCAGCGAGTCTTCCTTTTGATTTGGATGGCCTTCAGGAGCAGGCTTGTCTGCCACTAAGCGCCTCAGTACTTGATCCTTCAAGCGCTCTGCTTCGCTTCGGCTGCTTCTAGATTTGCTATCTGATGCTCTGGTTGCAGCCTCACTGCTGGGGCTTGCTGCTATATCCCTTTTCAGGAGTTCCACCCTGTTACCTGCCAAGCTCCACTTCTGGAATGACCTCCGTAGTCTTTTTTTCCCCTGGACAGGGATGCCCCAGTCCAACCACTTGTGCAACCGGGTCTTCACATCACCTTCCGTTTGAAACTTTAAGAAGTGCTCTGTGCTTTTTGATTTCTTTAAAAACACCAAAACAGAGTCAGAAAAGCCAGTCCTGTTTGCCTGACACATGCCAGGCATAGTGCAGTTCACCTGGATGCACATATTTTCCAAGAACCAAAAGGCATCACAGGTGGGGCTCTGGCAGCAAGCAGTCTGACAGGACCGTACAGTATGAAATCCTTCCAGAAGCTGTAAATGGTGATCTTCCCACGATCTCAAATGGCCACCAAACAGGATCTTCCCCGGCTCGCATTTAGATCCGTTCCAGTTTGCATCTGGGAAAGGGGAGAGAAGACAAATAAAGACAATTCTCAATCCTTTAACGTAGTAGACAACAGATCCTCATTGCTATTGCCAAGATGAATTTAGGCACATGAGCAATGTGAGAGAGAGGGTACAGGACAGTAAAATGGGGGCTTCTCGGAATCTATACCTGGCCTCAGTATCCAGTACTTGCGCAAGATTTTAAGCAACAATCCACTACCTGCCCCTCCTACCAACGGGACCACCACCCTTTCTGATAGCAAGGGAGCTAAATCCATCTACAAGAGACGTGAAAACAGAAACATTCCTGTTTCAGAGAAGGCTGCAAGGCACAGACTGAACAGTGAGGCTGAGGTTACACAGCAAGTTCAGAGCCAGAAATTGAACCCAGGAATCCCGAGTGCAGTTTCTTACTGTAACCAGTAAACAGCATTGCCTCTTTGCTCATCGTTTGCCTTGAAGGAGAACTCTGGAAACAGTGACGCTGGCTTGGTTCATAGTGCAAAGGCATGCTTTCCTCTTCCTCGCTGATGTTTGAAGCCAGCCACTTGACTGAAATTGCTCCATTTGAGAAGTCGTTACATCTTCTAGAACAGAGGTCTGCAAGGCCTATCCCCGCCACCCGCTCCACCGTAGTGCTTTCTATAACAAAAATTATCTGTCAAATATGTTTTTTAAAAGTCAAGTTACTTCACATCTCAGTAGAGCAGCAACTGCTTTGCATGTGGATTTTTTTTTTTTCCTTAGCATGAAAAATTAGAGCGCTTGCAGGGATCAATGGATTAAAGGCTTCCAAAATTCAGAGCTCTGCAGATTAAGGCCTCCCTAAAAATAGACTAATGACCTATGGGACTGTTACACTGTGCTGTGTTCAGCATCCAAGGGATAATAGGTCACTGGAAGATTACTTTACAAACTATGTCGCTGGACTCTGAGTAGTCTAGCTGGAGAGTATGCTCCAGACCTGGCTCCCTGCCTGTCAAGAATGGAGTTCTTGAACACAACACAAACGGGAAACTTTTTTCTCCATTAAAATAAAGAAGTCTGAATTTAAATTCTAATACCCTGATCCCCATTTCTTGACAGCATATAAAGAAAAGTTCAGTAACATGTTACTATTCCAGTAACTCTGAACAAATACAGACTTCATGTTTCATTATACCCACGTTCACTACAGTGGGAACTAAAGAAATGAACAGGTATGGACGTAGAGGCTACTGACCCATCTGTCTGTCTCCCCTGAGAAGAATTCTCACCCCACTCCTCCCATCACTTCCAAGTTACAAACACATTAAGGATGGAATATGCTGAGGCACAGGAGAAAGACCACACAGATCTCCATGCCTCATCTACCAAATAAAAGTAATTTGGTGATGGCACTGCAGCGCGTTTTATGATTCTTGGAAGAAACCATGCAAGGTCCCCGCTGCCCGGCACAACTCCGAGAGCCCCGCTCAGCCACGGCAGACTTGTGCAGCAGGAAGCTTGCCAAGTGCCAGCCACGACACAGAGAGAAGTGCAGAGTGAGAGGTATTTTTCTGATCAAGCCTGAAGCTCACAAGCAGTGGTCAACCTCAACCTCCTGCAGCACCAATCCTGGAAAACCCTCTGTGAGACTGGAACGGTACAGATGGATGGAGTCGTCTTCCACTCTGGCTGTTTTAGCATTTCACTTCAGGACTTTAAACTCCAGCCACAAGGACACTTACCTCACACTACTGAGATGGCAAGGAACTCTGACCCTCTGAATCACAGCTAATACCCAAAGTTAGTGATATAAAAGTGCTGCAACATTCCCCTTCCTCCTGCACTATCCCCCAGGTGTAGGAGGAAGGGGTAAGTCATAGCACTTCTATAACCTTGTATGACCAAAGAAAGCAAGTGATGAAGACAGAGGACATATTTTGTTGTAATTCATTTATCCCAAACACCACGGTAAGTGTAACAGCTTTTGCACTCCTGATCATTAAAAGTATCCATATACAATGATTTTCTCACCCAGAATGGATTAGCCACTTGTTTAAAACGAAGGACGATGGCCATATTCATGTACCTTTTGCGTGGAATCTGTTGCTACATCAAGAACTTCAACCCAAAAAGGGAACTCACACCACCACGAGGAAAAGTTTCTTTTTGAGACATCAGAAAGCAGGAAGCAAAAGTGTTATTTATAGCTTATTGTGAAGCCAGCTCAGCAAAGACAGTTTGAAGACAAGGCTCCAGAAAGCTAGCATCAGCTGCAACAGAAGGTACTCGAGATCTGTGACCAAGTCACGGGGGACCAGAGCTCCCTGTGCCTGTCTGAACCCACAGCTGTGCAGAAGGTGGGGAAGCTCTTCACTCGAGCGACGTCCAACTGCAACGTGTAAATGAAACCGTGCATATGTTCAACAGAGGGAGAAGTTGACATCAGCACCTTTAAAATCATCACCATCTTTGTCACACTTCATCAACACACGGCGCTTCCTTCCAGAGCAAGCAGACGGGCAGCCTGTCTGCCCGGGGCAACAACCGACCTCATTACACCCCGAAGTGCTTGGACTGACAGTCACCCTGACACGACTGGGCGCACAGGCAGGGACAAGCACCTGGCACTAACCTGATGGGCTGGGAATTAGGACAGAGTATGGGGTGGGAGGAGTGTATACACACAAAAGGTGCGTGTATGTAGACACACACACTGCAGACTTAGAGAAAGAAGTAACAAATGGAAGAATAACGCTATTGCTGTGAATTTCAAGAGGATCTTATTCATTCAGTTTAGCCTAAAAAGATTCACTTTCTGTTAAAGGTGAAGCACTGTCCCTAATACATCCTGTGCAAAAGGGAAATGTGCTGCTTCCCACATCCCTAAAATCCCTCCTCCTCCTCGACCAGCGCTCATCCGTCTCTCCTCAGATGTCAGCCCTGGCTCACACATACCACTCCAGTTAAGGCTTGGTACAGAACGCAGTGAAATTCAGCAGCAGCTTTCTAGTAACAGGCTTAGAACTGGGGCACAAACAGAATGGGGCACATTTAAGAGAAAAGTGTTCCCAGGGAAGGTATCCCTTGTGAAAAATCACTACATAACATAAGTATTATATTTATTCATCTAAAATGTAAAACCTGAATCCCCATAAGCATCTCCTAGGTATGCCAGAGCCATGACTTAGCCCAGATGACACAACACTACCATGCTGAGAGCATTCTGCTTCTCTTTTAACCCACTGCTAAACCAAGATGCAGAGATTTGAATTATATTTTGGCCACATTTCATTTCCAGAACTCTGCTAATGCCCACCTAGGACATGTTTATTTGAAATTAGCCAATATGGTTTCTGAATTGCTGTACATATCCATGTACAGCATGTTTAAGCTCATGTATCCATGAGCTTAAACTCATTTAACTCTCAGGAATGATGGAAGTGAACAGGCAACTCACAACATGCCAGCCCAGCATTCTAGATGTATATTTTCCACAGAACCATACTGATTTTCATCTAAGCAAGTCCCATGGTCCTTGGTGGGTATCACCCATTCAGTGCCATGGCAGAAAGCAGAGCTCCTCAGTCTACACTTGCATTTCATCTCTGGAAAGATGAAAGATTTTCTGCCATGAAAATCCACCCAGCCTGTTCACAAAACACTTCCTTCCCGACAGTCCTGCAGGAACACACTACGGGCCAAACGAATTGCTGTGACGAGAAGCCACATGCTGCTATTCACAGTCTTGCAAATAGGGACCTCCACAGAACCTGGAGCAGCACCTGCACTAAGCAGACATGGACCTGCACCAAATGAGAGAAGGCAGCTGTGAGTACCGGCAGAGTTACTACCTCCTGCTTACTGTGAGAGCAGCCTGTTCAGGCCCTTCCAGTTCCTTGTGCTGGACCCTATGCAACCACACGTGGCAGCCGCATACAGGAACTTGTAGGCTGGGTCAGGCCAGCAGGCCAGTAAATCCGGTCCCTGACAGCAGCGATACCGGCAGCTTCAGAGAAAAGCACGAGAAACCCATCAGCAGGAGCATCCCTGAGGATGCGTTCCCTCCTAAGCCCCAGCAGCCTACCCAGCCTAGCACAACACAAATCACAAGACGCCTGCACAGCGGGTGTGCTTAGTCACTTCTTAATATTGTTTTTGTCATTTGTTTTCTTCCCTAGTATATCGGTACAAAAACCGCTGCTCTTCTCAGGAACTCAGGAGTTCCTGTCCTGGCGACGCAGCTCACAGCTTTGCTGAACAGCGGGGGAATGGAACGGACAAGAACAGTTTCTATTAATAAGCTCAGGGTCACAGACTTGCTCAGGCAGTTAATCCCTCCTGATATCAGATTAATGATTAAAGACTTGACTCTACAGACTTTTTAAATCTGTCACATGTAACCAATTATGTCAACATAGCTCCTCTTACCTAACTCCGCACGATCACACTAATTTCTAAGCAGCCATAATTCCTCTTCAGTTTAACAGACTCTGCTGCCTAAGTGACACAAACAAAGACCAAAAGAACAAACACTCTACAAAGGAAAAAGTGTCCACATCAGGATAACTATGTCACATATAATTATATTTATTTCTGCACAGGCATCAGCCTTCATGGTTTTAACTCTCCCAAGCAGACCAGCCCTCAAACACTGCAGCGCTGTCCGGAACACCCTCCGAGAGTGACACAGGGTTCACAGCTCTAGCTCCAGACTTCTAAGACATTATTAAAGATGGGAAACGCCACGCAGGAAGCCCAGTCTACAAGGAAACACGCGACCCACCTGACACACCATCTAAACACACAGCACTGAGAACCCTTTGCTAGGACCAGGAATACAAATATGTCTTTCCAGGTTCTAAATTAGCAGATTAAGGTCATGTAGCTCATTAGCTTAATCAAATCTGTCACTCGGTAAGTGTCTGGGAAGGGCTGGTGAAACAACAGAGACGCTGCAGCAGCCCAGAGAACATGTCCACATAACCAAGAAACAAAGCAAAACCACCCCCTTTTCAAATCTTGATACCATTAAGACATAGCAAGCTTCCAGCAAAAAGCAAGCAGCTAGCAGCTGTCACGCAGGTTGATGTATACTGAGGTCACCACCGCCTCAAACCTACAATTCACTGCAACTTCAACAAAGAGAAAAAAAAGCCAGAGAACAAACTTTCTTAACTAGGATCTGGTGGCCTCAAAACACTCACAGGAACTTAACACGTCTCTCTGGAAAGTCAGATTCTGAACTTTTTAAATAAAAAAACCCCCACACAATCCATTATGTGAAAACTTCCATACAAGTCACTAACTTGGTTATTTACTTGAGCAGGAGGTTGGTTACTCAAGTTTGAACAGGAAATAAAAAAACCAAACAATTGCCTGTAGGCAAATACAGATTATTGACATACTGTGTTTGGGGAGAGTCTTAAACATTTGAGGGCTAAAAAAAACATTCCTGCCTTCCCAACTTGCTTCAAGTATTCCTTCAATGAAATTATTTTCCAGAGTATAACTTGTTGATTTGCAGAAAAAAGATTCTGAGCTCAGAGAAAGCTCTCTATGAGATAACAGGCAAGTGCCTGAAAGCCAGGACCACATGTGAAGATGCACAACAGTAGCTGTGTGAGACAGACAGACACCCTGCTGCTGACCGCTTGGTTACTCAAAATAGCAGTTAGTTATCAGAGCAACACAGTGTTACGAGAAGTGACCCCCTCATGCTCCACGCCTCTCCTACCCTTCTGACAGCTCATTTAGTAACTATTAAGGGTGGGGTTTTGTTTGTTTTTTAAACCACCTACAATGTCTAGCAGCAAATAATTTCACCTTCCTCTCGGAATATTTTAAACAAGCAAGGGGGATAAATATCATAAAAAAATACAGACACAGTCCCAGACAGAACAGAAGAATCACCTGCTGAGGAGCACAAGGCACACAGGCAAGCGCACAGGTAGAACAGCTGCAGACTTCTCAGCTCCCTTGCAGGTTTTCCCAGGCAGTATCGTGACAGAAATCGGGTGCTAATGCTGAACTTGGCTTCCAACCTCTTCTCCATGGCCTTTGTGGGCAGCAGCAGGGTTCTAGAAACATACAAGATATGAAACACAAAACATCCCCTGGCAATTGATACGTTCTTGCCCAGATTCAGTTGGCATTATGAGGTGCACGGAGCATTTGCAAAAGAAAAAGGCATGTCTTATCTTATCTGCTGTGACTTAGTCCAGCTGCTGCTAAGTAACTATCAATATACGATATTAAAGTGAAATCCACAGTAGTGAAGTTTGCAGTGTTGAGCTGCAGCGGGCCACCACCCTTCCGATTTCCTCCTCCAGAAACCACCACTTTCAATGGCAAAACACCTAATATCACCGTCTACTGGATTCTAGCGATGCATTTGGGAAATTTCAGTTTCGAATATGCCCCAGTGAATTGGACACCCAGCCAGCACCACGAGCATAAGACTGGCACTGATAAACCCAGCACATCTGCCTGGCGATGTCATCGCCTGCATGTTGGTGCTGGCTGGTACCAGCCAGAAACAAGAAGACAGCAATGCTGAGAAACACGGAGCTAAGGACCTGTTTTGCCTCATATTTTGGTCTGCAGGGCACAGATCACAAGAGCATTGATGCTCCTTCTCAGCTTTTCTAATGCCAAAGGCTCTTTTACAGCCTCAGATGTTACTAAAATCTAAATTAGCTCTAGGTGATGTGATATGAAAACATTAATTATTTCACAAGCAATAAATATATTGGATATTAGGAAAAATTTCTTCACTGAGAAGGTCGTCAGGCCCTGGCACAGGCTGCCCAGGGCAGGGGCTGAGTCCCCATCCCTGGGGGTATTTAAAAGCCGGGTAGATGTGGTGCTTAGGGACATGGGTTAGTGGTGGCCTTGGCAGTGCTGGGTTAACGGTTGGACTCGATGATCTTAAAGGTCTCTTCCAACCTAAACGATTCTATGATCATAGAATCATAGACTGATTCTAAATATTGTCCGTTTTCAAAGAGTAACGAAGCACAATTAGGCACAAGAAGTTAAACCTGCCATTTCTGAAGAACCAAAAGGGAATATTGTTAGAGACCTACCGGAGCACCGCTAAACCACTCATCCTTCGTTAGACCTGGAGGGGATGACACTCAGCCGCCCGGCAGCGAGGGCGGGAGCTGCAGGAGCCCCCAGCGGGACAGGGACGGGCACCGGAGGAAACTTCAGGGGGGTCGCGGTGGGAGGCGTAAACCCGCGGCCGCTCAGCCAACGGCTGCTTAAGGGACCTCTCCGCTCCCCGGGCCCCCGCTCTGCCGCCCCCCGCCGACACAAACACGGGGGCTGTCCGCGCCGGAGGAGGTGACCCGGGGCCGGGGCGTGAGCGCCGACCAGCCGGGCTCCCCCCGGGCCCGGCCCGGCCGGGCACCCCGAGGGCCCCAGCCCGCCCCGGCACGGAGCCGCCCGCAGCCCCGTCAGTGCCGCCGGGGCCGGGCCGGGCCGGGCCGGGCGGGAGGAGGGAGCGCACCGGGCCGCCGGCGGGTACGTACCAGGGGCGCATGGCGAGGCGAGCTCGGCGGCTCCTCGGCGGCCTCAGGCGGGCGGCGGGGCCGGGCCGGGCCTCCAGCGCGGCGGGCCGGGGGGGCAGCGCGGCCTCCTGCCCCGCGGCCATGGCGGCGGCGGGCGCCCGCTCACCTCTCACCCGGAAGCTGAACCGCCGCCTCCCGGGACGGGGACCGCCTCTGCGGGAGCCGTCTGCTCGGTGCCGGGGCTCCGGGGCCGGCTCAGGGCGGGGCGGGACGGGGCGGGGCGGGACAGTGCCGCCCTCCCGCAGCCAGCGGGTGAGGAGGCCGCGCAGCCACAGGTGATTTACCCATAGGCCGCGGGGGAGGCGGTGGCTTCGGGGACTACCCAACAAGGCGGCAGGCGGTTGGCCGGCGGCGCGGAGGCGGCGCGCTGATTGGCTGGGAGGGCGGCGCGGGGCCGCGGGCGGAAGGCGGGTGAGGGAACGGGCTGAGGGAGGCCGGGTGCTAGCGGCGCCGGTTTTACTCCCTGTCCGTAAACCGACCTACCTGGCCATGGCCTCGGACGGCGGAGACGGAACCGCGACGCTGAAGAGGTGCCTGGGTGTGCTCAGGGACGCGAGGAACGACAGCGAGCAGTTCGCAGCCCTGCTCCTGGTGAGGAACCGCGGCGGCGTGGGCGCCATCGCCTCAGGAACGGGCAGCGGGGAGGGAAGGCGAGAGCCACCGCTGGAAACGGGAGCGCCCGAGCGGCGTTTGCAGCTGTGCTTGCTAGCCTTCGGGGCACGGTGCCTCGGTGTGCCCGTCAGCAAAGCGGAGGGGGCCTGGCCTTGACTGGGGCGTGCTGAGGCTTGGTCAGCCTTGCCGCACTCAAAATGCTCTGGTAAAGCTCTGGATTAGCACTTGGACCAAGTGCCCAGCTCAGCGGGTACTTCTCTGTACTAATAGCAGTTGTTTAGGCTTCTTATTTGCCTGTTCAATCCTGTAAATTTAGCAAAGCCTCTTGCTACGCTGCGCGCTCACCCCTGGTTTGCCTTACAGGTGACCAAAGCGGTCAGAGCTGGAGAAGTAGACGCCAAGACCCGTCGCCAGATCTTTGACGCAATTGGATTCACCTTTCCGAATCGCCTGCTGACCTCCGGGAAGCCGCCGGCGGGCTGCCCTGAGCACACCTTCAAGGCACTGGGCCTTACTCTGTTGGCATGTTTCTGCACCGATCCAGAGTTAGCTGGTCACTCCCAGATCCTGAACAAAATCCCAACCTTCAATGACATCCTGGTTTCCCCCTGCAATCCGGACACCACGACCATGATCGATGATGTATACCAGTGCCTGAGTGCTGTCATGGCCACTGCCAGGGGCCCCAGAGAGTTGGTGGCCAAAGGGACGGTGTCTGCCCTGTGCCAGGCCTACGTGAACTGTAGTTATGGCTCTGACCGTGCTTTGACGCTGCTCTTGGGGCTGTTGGCTATAGCAGAGGCGAAGTGCTGGCAGAGGGACGCTCCACACCTCCTGGCCGTGCTGAGCAAGCTCTCCGATGATTTTCTCAAGACTGAAGACATGACCAAATTTGAGTTGTGCGAGGTTCTGCCACACTTCATCCCCCTGTCGCCACCGCTCACACAGGACTTGCAGGGCTGTGAGTGCCTCCATAGACTTTACAAAGGGCTAGCTAACATCTTGGGCAGTAAACTCAGCCAGTCGCAGCGGGACCCTGCTCTGAAGCTTGCTGCCTGCCTCGTGCAGGCCTGTGGGTCGGAGTGGATCCCACCAGGGAGTGCTGGAAGCAAGTTCCTGGCCTTGCTGGTGAACTTGGCTTGTGTGGAGGTCCGCCTGACCCTGGAGGAGCCAGATCCCTTGGAGGCAGAGGGGAAGAGAGAAGTGGTAACAGCCTGCTATGTCCTTATTGAGCTGGGGATCCAGGAGTGCCTGAGAGAAGAGAAACCGCTGCTAGAAGAGGTGCAGAAAATGCAACTCATGAGGATCATGGAGGAGGCATTTGGAGCTGTAATATTCTACTTGAGACAGGTAAGGCAGGGCTTATAAGCAAAGAGCATGTTTTTGTGGGTTTCTCTGGGAGGCTTTGATAGCTGTTTGCTGGGACGCTTAATGGGTGCCCAGCAGCTCCTGGCCATAGCTGCACAGAGCAAAATGTGCATCTTGACCCACTGTGGTTATCATACCTGTGGTAGCTCAATAGGACAGCGGCCTTAACATGTCATTTTTCTGTCTGATTTCTTCTTCATGCAGGTTAAACAGGAGGAGCTACAAGATCCTTTCATATTTGCTTCTGTTCGAATCCTTGGAGCCTGGATGGCAGAAGAGACATCCTGCCTCAAGCAGGAAATCTGTGAGCTCTTGCCTTTCCTTGTTCATTATGCCAAGAAGCATTTCAAAGAGGGCAACCCAGCTGCGAGTCTTCCCCAGCCGGAGCTGGTCAGCACCGAGGGCTCTGGCTTACCCCAGGATGCTCTGCGGTGCGTATTTTAAGCACAGAGTGATGCATTTTGGTGCAAACCTGCTCAAATCTTTTTCTGTTTTCCATTCTCCCTGCAGCGCCAATTCCATGGCTCTTTCCCCCCCCCCCAGCTGGATGTAAATGCAGGGTTTAGACCCATTTCTCCCTCATGTTCCCAATTTCTTTCCCCTTCCAGATTTCTGCTACCTGGCTTTTGCCATTTAACAGCAGAGGACAGGCCCCGGGACATCCTCATCTCAGAAGGGGCACCAGCACTGCTGTGTGAGTACTTCCTCTATCAGTGGGAGGTGCTGACCTCCGAGCCCACGTCCCTGACTCCACCGACAAGCGCCGAAATGAGTCTACAGACTGCGTGTGGGATTTTCCTTAACCTGGTCGTGACTGCGCCGGACCTCGTCAGGTAACAGAGCCGCAGGAGCTCGCTTTAAGATTGTCAGTGGGAAGAAAGAGGGTGCGTTGTGAAATGAGCTCACAGGATCTTTTAAGACACTGTGCTGAAAAAGGGATGTCCCTTTTTCAACACCAATGACACTACTTTTTTGGCGCTGCATTTAACCTTGATGTTTTCAGGTGCTTCTGGCTCTGCTCAGGAAATGTGTCTCAGGGTTTGCTTTCTCTCTAGGCGAGACAAAACCTTTTCCTCCTTGATGGACATGTTGCTGAAGTCTCTTCCGCTTCTGCTGCCCCAGAAAGATCACCTGGTTCTAGCAGCCAACATTGCCACTCTGGGCCTGATGATGGCCAGGATCCTTGCAAGTTCAGCAGGTAAGAAGAGTTCCCGCTGGCACGGTTGCACCTTGCTCTGCATGGGCAGAGACCAGGTCTGAGTGGTTGGGCTGGAGAAAGCAAGTACAAGGGAAACAGGTCCAGTTTCTGTCATTGGAAAAGTGACAAAACCAAAAACCTGGAGGAGCGAGGAATATGCAGAAAATTCAGTAGGCTGATGGGCTGGGATTCGGATATTTCTAGGGCAGGAGGATGGTATTGTGCTCTCCCTGAAAGCCCTGCTGCAGACAGACCAACCAAAGGCTCCCTCCTTTGGCTGAGCGAGCTCCGTATCGAGTCATTCATTTCCTTTTTCTTCCAGTTCTTCAGGGGACCCAGTCTGCCAAGGAGTTTTTTGGAGCCGCCATTCGCTTCCTATCCCAGGCCCACACCGCCCAAGCAGACCCCAGTAGCGATGGCTTGGCTGTGGCCGTGTCTCCGGCCTACGCGAGTGCCTGGGCTGACGTCCGTGAGCTCTGGTTCCTGGGGATGCAGGCCTTGGCCGGCTGCGTGCCGCTTTTCCCCTGGCTGCTGCAAGCCGTCCTCCAGGCGCGGTGGCTGGAAGGCCTCTCGGAGTTACTGACCCGCGTCGCTCCAGCCTCGGTGGATTTTGAACTCATCGCCGCTTTCCAGGGCGTGTTGGTAGAGCTGGCCAGAGCCAGCAAGCCGTGCCGGGACGTGATCCTGTCACACCGCGGCGGGGAGTGGGCCAACCTTTACGGTATGGCAGCTTTGGAACAGTGTCTGTCTGAGCAGTGAAGAGCCAGCAGCACCCCGCTGTGGGAAACAAAGCCAGACACCTGCACGAGACCTGTTCAACATTTCTCACGCACCCTTTGGTGCCGGATGGGGACAAAAAAAAACATTTAAATGACCAAACTTTATGAAACTGGAGTGATGGAGCAGAGCACAGCGGGATTTGCACTGTCCACAACCTGATGTGCAGAACCGTTGCTGCCTCAGAACATTTCAACATCCACCTGCTTGACCTGTCAGTATTTCTTTTGGAAAAAAAAAAAAGTACTTTTTATTATTAAAGATGCTTTCTGTTGCTTGGTTTTTCAAACTCCTGCAGCGTTGGGATTTATTTCTGCCCAGGGCCCTGAGAGGTTGCCTGCTTCTCCCTTTAACACGCTCTCCCAATTTTGTCACAGTAAGCCCTTCAGGATGTCACCTTATTTTCTGTCAGAGGCCTGCACGTGTTGTTAGTAAAGTAACTTGGCATTACGCGTAGAAGGCTGCAAAAAGCAGGAATATGAAGAGCTTTAAAATTTACCCATAGCAGTGAGAATAACTCTGTAACTTGGCCCAGACCTGTCCCCTTCTGGGGCGAAGTTGCACCAGGGCCCTTTTGCCGTGCTGCGGGACGCCTGCCCCAGCTCATATCCACGACTGGTACCGTCATCCCAAACTCACGCCTAGAAAACCCTCACAGCACCGCTTGCTGTTGCCTGTTTTGCCCTGTAAAACACCCGCACAAGGCACGGCCGTGAGGATTTGCGTTTGCTCAGGCTCCCTCTCGCTGCGGGGTTGGGATGTACAGGGGGAGCTTTCCGCTCTTGCAAGGCGAGGGGTTCAACCTGCAAAGGCCTCGGCTCTCTTCAGAGCCTCCGGGAAAGGACTGTGAAAGCAGAAATAGGTGAATTGCACCTCGCCGACTCCCTGCAGGCCGAGGAGTAGTTTGCTTTACAGAAGAGAAAGGCCACGTGTGCGACGGGGGAGTAAACCCCTTGTACCACTGGCTTTGCAGCCTGGGCTGCCAGCTCCCGCGAACCCTGTGAGCCTGAGTGCAAAAATTCCCAAAGAGAGCAGCCGGGACGGGGTGGTATTTCGGAGTTTGTCTGATGGAGGATGGCTCTGGCCGGAGCAGAGCTCCCTGCTCGGGCTGCAGCCGGGGCTGGGAAGGGTTTTCCACCAGGTGTCAGTCGAGGAGCTCTTTGGGAGCAGCAACCTCGCCGGGGACCAGCGCTGATCCTGGCTGCCTTCAAAACTGGTGCTGGGAGGGCTGTGGTATCGCCTGATTGAGAGAAAAATCAAGCTGTCTCAAAAGGAGGGCTGAGTCTGGGTGCATTCCTGCTTTATGCATATTTTTAGCTCGCTGTTTGACAAAAGCAAATGCCTTGCACAACCAGAGAGAGGAGGCGCCTGCTGTTGCTCAGGACAAGTATCTTTCTGATCTTTCCAGCTCAGCCCTGAAAAGTTAATGCAAGTTGGAACAAAGGTAGGTGCTACCAGCAGAAAGCGATGCGAGCCAAACAAGCAAGTGAGCCTCCTGGCCTTGGAAAAGAGCCGAGCTCTGCTAGAGCGTGGGCTGGGAGAGTCTCCCCGTCCTGCCAAGAACACCTCATCCCTGCACCGCAGGGAGACATCAATGCGTTGGAGGAGTCAGAAACACATTTCAGATCGGCAGAAAAAAAACATTCAAACCCTCAAATGCTTTACCTTCAACTCCCCAGTCCCGCACGCCGTTCTGCCTCTGGTCAAAGGGTGTGGGTTTCCCATTAATGAAAGGCTCTCATTAGCACTAATGAGAGATACGCGCCTGTATCAGCAGGAGGGCGCGCTCCTCTCTCCCCCAGCGCCGCGCTGGGCTCGCTGTGGTTAGCAGCGCTGGCTTGGCCATCGTTCATCCCCGTGGGCAGTGGTAGGAGCTTCCACAACACCTGACCGGAGATCCAGAGATCCAGTCTGGGCCTGCAGGGCCCTGTCCATGACCAGAGCAGCCCTAGACCTGGAGGCCTTTGGCTGCGAGTCTTTAATTCCCAGGCAGGCTACCTGCTCACAGGACAGCCGTGCTCCCTGGGAGCAAACCAAGAGCAGAGCGAAGTCCTCCAATTTATTCTTCACCGCATCCCAGGGCGGTGGGTTTTGGCCACCCGCAGGTGCCTGCAGAGGAGCACCTGTCCCTCATTCTCACGCGCTTCCATGGAAAGTCCCATCAGGTGTGGGAAGGAGCAGCCATGCCTTGCTGGAGCTGAACCCTCCCAGAGACCCTGATGGCTCATCGTATACTTATTTCTTTGCACAACACAAACCACACTCCTTTTGGCTGCCCGTGAGCTGACAGAGGACAGGGTGAGCCTTGCTCTGGGATGTTACTGGGCTGAAAGCCAGAGGAGATGCGTTGAATAGATGCCGGGGCTCCTTGAGCAGCATTACTGCTCTCTTGTCCCAGGACATCACTTTCCAAGCACATTCTCGGACACAGCACCCCTAAGAGGCTGGTTTCCCTCCCGGGACCCCTGGGCTCTGACAACAGGGAGCAAAGCACGTTCAGGAGGGGAGAGCACTGGAGCCGGTGGAGGCCTCTGCCATGTGGGCGTCTCCGTTGGCTCTGCTTGTGCCGGTCTGCAGGCCCTGGCGTGCCCAGGGCGGCTCAGCCCAGCACGAGGGAGATGGTGCCCCAGCAGCCTGGCCGAGGTTTCGAGGGCTGCAGGGTGACTCCTCGGCCACCCCGAGCTTCGCAAGCCCAACCGCAGGTTCTGCCACTGGCAGCTGGCATCTGCAGGCATCTCTGGTGCCAGAAAGGTGGATGATGGCATCACCTAACGTCCCCTGTCTGCCACAGCGCTTTGAGATCCCAGCACGGAGTGGAATCCCAGAGCAAGCCGTGCTTTATCTCCCAGTGCATTTTCAACACCAGGGCGAGCTCTCCAGGAATGAGATGATCATTTGCTGTGGCTTGGACAAGATGGATAAGGCCCCAGAGGAGCAGATGCACGTTCTGTTTTGCTTTGACAGCTTAAATGTCATAACGCCATTGCAAACCCGACCACGCCATACGTTATCTTACAGTGTTTATTCATATCACCCCAAAAGCACTGGCAATAAAATTAAATATTTCATAAGGTGGTTATTTGGCTGCTGCGCTGCAGGAACCAAGCCTCCTGCCGTGAGATGTAACAGGGGTGGTGAGGGTGGGAGGCCTGAGCAGCAAGAGGGGCTGCCCCGTTCCCGGCCCACCCCTCGACGGGGTCCCCGTGCTTCTCCCCGAAGCCCTGCCTGGGTCTCCAGCCCCATAGCCAGAAGCTTCCTTCCCTACCCGGATTCCCGGGGAGGGGATGTGGGAAAGGACAGGAGCAGCCCACATTTCTCTGCGGTGTTGATGGGAGCTGGGCTTCTGGGGAAGAACCAGTTCATCTTTGGCTGGGGCAGAGAGCCGTGCTCACGTACTTTTGTTTCCATGCCCCTGCCGCCCTGCTCGGCAGGTATTTTCGCTGCTGACCCTCGAAAGCAGAGGTCGCTGCCTCAAGCCCCTTGCACGCTCCTGGAAGAGCCGACACACACATGGATCTCCCTGGGAAGGAGCACTGGGACCTTTGTTACAAAACCAGTTTTTCAGAGATTTCTGGCTTGGGTGCAAATGCAACAAGTGGTCCCCGGGGTGCAGACGTGGCCCACACCGGCAGCGAACGCTCCCCGTAGCTGGGGGGCGAGGGGGCAGCTCTCATGTTGAGGCCCTCGCCGTGATCGTGTCATTCTGTTAGCAAACATGAAGGACGTTTGGCAGAGCAAAACGCGAGCACAGCTGGATGCGCACATGGTCCTTAAACTGGGAGGCTAAGGAGCAGGTAGTGGAGAGCTGCCTTAGAGCACCCTGTGTTTAGATGACCCCCAGCAATTGCTCTGGCCACGCTGAACCAGTAACAGAACCAGGCAGCTGCTGGGACAGCGTGTGTGCAGCATCCAGGTCCTTGGCTCTGCCTGGGACCTGGGGACAGCAGGTTAAAGCGAATAATTATTCGTCATCACCACTGGTGGCTTAACGGCCGCCTCCTGCCCATGCGAGACCCGTGGGTTTAGCTTGCCCCCATCACCAGGTGGGTGAAAATGCTCTTAGTAGAGCTGTACAGAGGGGATGGGGCAGTGAGGGACTCGGGCAGGTCTCAGGCACCTCAAGGACTGTTTGGGTGCTCGCAGGGCTCTGAGCGTGTTGCTGGGCAGGACCCGAGGGCTGGGAAGGTGCTGCCTGTGCCCCGACGGAGAGGGTGCCAGGGTGGAGGAGCTGCTGGGGGCTGCACAAAGCCCGGGGGGAGGAACGGCCAGAGCTCGCCTTTGGCACGGACACACACAGCCCCCAACAGCAGCCACAGCCACTCGCTCTTGTCCCCTGCGAGGTCCCTTGTCCCCTTCCCGGGCATCGCCAGGCTGGGGGGAGTGAGAAGCCCCAACTCCCCAGCAGCCCCACCAGCCCCGGGCCCCCTGCCCCAGCCCACCACATTGCCACGAGCCCAGTTTGCCCAGCGTGTTCGGTGGCAGCGGGGCAGCTTTGCCTTTTGTTTTTCCTTCCCTTTGTCTGTCAGCGTTGCAGGTTTCCTCTGCTCTGTCTCATTTTTGGGTGGAAACATGGCTTCCCTCCGAGCTGCTGCCAGGGAGCATCCTCCCGCTCGCCCCGCGGTCCCGCACACAGGCCGGCTCGCGGCCCTTCCCACCCGGATTTTGCACAGTTTCACTTCTTTCCGATAAATAAAGACTCGGCATTACACAGACCAGATGAGCAAGGGATGTTAAGAATGAACTGGAACATAACTGCAAAATACAGCATGTCCAATCCAATTTTTCCTAGCAAATGAAACGGATCTGGTGGAAAATAAATACAGAACTTTCAGGAGCAGCACCCTTGAACAGCATTTGAGGGGGGATGAAGAGATTTGAATAGATCGGCCCTTTACACCTCTGCACATCCCTCCTCCCTTAAATGCCATCTTTAATAGAAATAAATTAGAATAAATGATCAGCCCTTGCCTCCTAAAGACAGGTGGCAGGGTAATATTAAAAGAAATGAATAAAAATTCATTTAATGAGCATTGTTAATTAAACCTGGAAATCAAAGAGGTCTGAGTTGTGGGAATTCAGAGGAAAAATGAAAATGAAGGGAGCTGTAGCTCGGGGCAGGAAGAGTGGAATTAAATTAAATGCAATGTGGGATTGTGTTTGTTAATGTCTATCCCGCATCACGGCGTATTACAGTTGGGGGTACAGGGTTGGTTCTCTGCTCGCACACAAATTACACTCCGCCACCAGTGGAAACTCCTGCGCAGCAATGGGCAGCCCGCTCCCGGCGGGTGGCACGGTGAGACCGTGGGGACCCCGTGGGGACACGGCCACCCCGGAGCCCCGCCACGGGGCCCGTGGGCCGCATGGGACGTGTGCGAGTGGGCGCCTGTGTCCGTGGGTGTCCGGGTGCCGCGAGCGCGTGTCGGGGTGTGGGTGCCGTGCGTGTCGGGGTGTGGGTGCCATGCGTGTCGGGGTGTGGGTGCTGCCTGCGCCCGTGCAGGTGTGCATCCCCCTGCGGCGCTCTGCCAGGGTACCACGGCACCGGCGTGGCCGTGGGTGTGTGCAGTCGCCTGCGTGGGCCTGTTACGGGTTGGGGGTCAATGGCGATCACTCTGTGCCGCTGGCAGGGCCGCTGTTCCCGAGCCCCGCGGGGCCGCCGCGTCCACCCGGCTCGGCCCGCCGGTGCCCGGTGCCCGGTGCTGCGGGCCCGCCTCGCCCTGCCCCGGAGGGAGGGCCCAAACGGAGGGAGGGATGGAGAGGAGGAGGGAGGGATGGAGAGGAGGGAGGGATGGAGGAGGGATGGAAGAGGAGGGCGGGGAGGCAGGCACGCTGCCTGTCGTTGCTCCCCGGTTTCCCCCGGCTCTGTCTCGCCCGGTGCCCGCCCTCCCGCCCGTCCCCTCGGGCAGGGAGCCAGGCCCGGAGCACCCCGACATTTCTGTCTTCTCCCCAGGCCGGGGCTCCCCGCTCCCCGTCGGGGCGGAGGGGGAAGCGCCCCGGGGGGAGCCCCGGGCTCTCCCGGCAGGACCGGCCCCGGGCCCCGCTCCAGTCGCCGTCGGGCGGAGGTTGCAGCTGCCGCCGGGGCCCTCGCTGTGCCCACGGCCGGGACGCCCGCTCCCTCCTCGGGCTAATAAAGTCAAACCACAGAGCATCGCCGCCGTCCCGCAGCCCGCCCGCACCCCCGGGCCCTCCCGGGGCTCGGCCCCCGCTCCGGCCCGGGGCGCTCCCCGACAGGGCTCCCAGGCGGGGCGGCCCGGGGCGGGGGGGAGCCGGGGGTGGCACCGGGGACGGGGGAGGTGTGCGGCATCGTGCGACACGGGAGCGGCAGGAGCGGGGCCGCCCGACGGCGCGGAGAGCGGCACCGGCCGCGCTCCCGGGGGCGGCGGGCGCCCCTCGCCCCCCGCCTCGGCTGCCTCCCGCCGCCGTCCCGACGGCTGCCGCGGCCGTCAGGAGCCGTCGGGGGCCGTCGGGGGCCGTCGGGAGCCGTCGGGGCCCCGCGGGAGCGGGCGGCGCGTCCCCGGCCCTGCGCTCTGACGCGCGTTCCCGGCGCGGCGGGCGCGCCCCCGCCGCTATAACTGGCGTGCATGGAGTCGGGGCCGGCGCAGAGGAGCGGGCGGGCGATGGGAGACGCCGCTCCGGCGGGATAGAGGGGCGGAGACGGGGGCACCCCCGGGGCCCGGCCCGCCCGGGGCTCGCCGCGGGCCCGCACAGATGCTGGTGCACAGCTACCCGGGCATGGTGAGTGCGGGCCGGGGCGCGGGCGGGGCGGGACGCGACGGGGCCGGGACGGGGGTTCGGGGGGGGGTCCGCTCCCGCCTCACCCCCGCTGTCTCCGCCGCCGCAGGACCGCGCCGAGGGGCTGCCCGGGGCGCCGGCCGGGGCCCGCCTGCCGCAGCTGCCCGCGCTCAACCAGGCGCCCTACGGCTCGGCCCCGCCGCTCTGCCACACGCCCGCCGCCGACTTCCAGCCGCCCTACTTCCCCCCGCCGTACCCGCAGCCGCCGCTGCCCTACCCGCAGGGCCAGGAGCCCGGCTACCCGCACCTGGGGGACCCGTACGCGGCGCTCAGCCCGCTGCACCAGCACCAGCAGCCCGCCTGGCCCCCGCAGCGCGGCCGGCAGGACGAGGCGGGGCTGCTCTCCCAGACCCACCGGGCCCTGGGGCTCGACCCCCGCCGCGAGTACCCCGCCGTGCCCCGCCTGCTCCACGGGCTGCCCGACGGCGGACACGGCCTCGCCGACGGCCCGCTGGGCCTCCACGGCCTCGGCCACCACGGCATCGAGGACATCCAGGTACCGGGGGACGGAGGGAGGCCGGGGGGTGCCCGCGGGGACGGGTGGCACACGGCGGGGACCGATCCCGCCGCCGCCTGTGCGCCCGGAGCGGGGGGGGGTCCCGGTCGGGACGGGTCGGGCCCCGCGGCGTCCGTACCCGCGGGCAAGGAGGGCCGCCGAGCCGGGAGCCCCGTTACCGGGGCTCGTCCGTGCCCGAACGGTTCCTCCTGGCCGGGGGCAGCGGGTGGACCCGGGCCCCCACGCCCCGAGCGGCCGGTGCCCGTCCGCAGCGGGAGCCGCCGGCTGACGGCTCTGCTTTCGGTGCTTTCAGGCCGTGGACGACGGCGGGATGAATCTGCTCGATCAGTCCGTGATCAAGAAAGGTAAGAGCGCGGCGGCACCGCGGGACGCGGCACCGGGCCGGGCTCCGCGCCCCGCTCCTGCCCTCGGGGCTCCCCCGCGTCGGGTTCCCCCCGCGACAGCCGTCCCGCGGGGCCGCTCCCCTCCCGTCGGGAAGGGCTCGCCGCTGTCCCCGGCGGGGCTGCAACGAAAGCGGCGGGTCCCGGCGGGCCAGCGCGTCCGTCCGCCCCCGGCCCGCTGGGCTCCCTCGGGCGGTACCGGGGCCGCCGCTCTTTCCCGGTACCGGGGACCGAGGGGCCCGGAGGGGCGGACCCGGCCATCGGGGAGCCCCGGGGGCCCACCCCGCCGGCGGCCGCGGGCGGTTTGCGTGGGAAGCCCCGGGGATGCCCCGGCGGGGCTCGGTGGCGGCTCCCGGCGCTCCCGGTCCCGCCGCCCCGGGCCGGAGCCCTGCGCCCGCCGGCGGGGGAGGCAGCCCGGGCCGGGCACCGCCTCGGGCGGGGAAAGCGCTGGGCCACGGCGGGGCTCGTACCGGGGGGAAGGACGCGTTTAACGGGGGCGAGGAGGAACCGGCGCTGCCCACCCCTGCGGCCCGGGAGCATCCCGCAAAGCCCCGGCCCGCCGCCGCCGCTCGCCCCCCGCCTCGGCAGCAACCCGGGCCTGCGGGTGGCCCCCATCTGCGGCTCCAGAAACGGGGCTTTGCCCCGGGGAGCGGCGGGGAGGCCAGCCGGTCCCCCCGGGGCCGGGGCGGGGGAGCGGGGCTGCGGGACTGCGGGCAGGGGCCCCGCACGGCCCCCGGTGTCTCCCACCGCCTCTCCTAATTTACTGCCGATTCTCCCCGACCTGCTAAGCAGTCCCTCTGCTTCCAAACAAAGCCCCGTGGTTAAAACAGCTCAACTCCGTAAAATATTTTTCTAATAAAAACTTCCCCGGGGCATTGCTGGGAGCGGGGGGGACGGGAGCGATTTATGCGGCGGCTCGGGGCGATAACGCGTGTGCAATATTCGAGCGCTGCTCTCGGCTTCTCCCCGTGATTTTTTACAAAAATACGTGGATGGAAAGGACGTGTTTAACTGCTGCTCCGTGGTACGGTTTCCAACACAGGCGGGCAAACGAAACCGCGAGTTCGGCGGGGGTTTAAGGCGGGGGTTTAAGGCGGGGGGTTACCGGGGGCGGCCCCGGTGCCCGCAGCCCGGCGGGGTGCGGGGTTGCTGGGTGAAACGCCGAGCACCCCGGGGTCCGGGGGGGCTGGCTCCGGCCGGCCTGGACCCGGGCAAAACGCTGCTGAAACCGGGAGGGTTTAGGGCATTAGCAGCGTCCGGGGCTGCAGCGAGCTCCGCTCCCGCTCCCGCTCCCGCTCCCGGTCCCGGTCCCGTACCCACCCGCCGCGGCTCGGGGGACCTTTCCCGCTGCCCGGCCGCAGCCGAGCCCCCGGTAATCGCCCAGCCCCGGCAATCCGGGAAAAAATATCCCGATCGTGCGGCCCTTTCCCCGCCGACATCGGCGATACACGGGGGGAGCAGCGTTCACGGTGCGTTACAGCCCCTTTCCATGAAAATTGTTATTCTAAGAACACAGCTTCATTACACGCGGCGTTTCTGTGGAGCATTAATGACCGTAATTATTTTAGCTTTAATTAGAACACATGAGAGGCATTTCATTAAATATCCTTGCATGAGAAATGGTTGCAAGAAGCTGCGGGTGAGCTCTGGTTAGGCAGGAGCCGGCCGTGCGTTCGCTGTTTCGGGTGTGCCCCAGCGCTCCGGGTCCCTTCAGAAAACTCTGCATTGAGAATATTTGTCTGGAAGTTCGGCTGAAGTTACAGTGGGTTTTTTTTCCCCCCTCCTTTTTGCAAAGTACGCCATTACTTAGAAATTTTCGTCTCTCGTCGGGACGATTTGTTGTTGTTTAGTGCCAGATTTGTGCCTGCAGATTCTCTGGTCTCTCTCGGGAAAAAATAAAAGAAAATAACCAAATAATCCTGGCTAAAAAGGGGGGCCCGTGGGTGCAGGGCGCCTGCAGCCCCTGTGCCTACGGACACTTGCTCTTCCCACTTCAGTTCTCTTATTTTTTCCCTGTGTTTGGCATAAAGATGCAAAGTGGATTTTGGAGAATAACCGGATTCCGCCCGCAGCCGCGAGGGCGATGCGCTGCCGGGGTGTCCCCGTCGCTGCTCGGGAGCTCAAAGCCCCGAATTTGCTGGAGCAGCCGGAGAAATCGCTAAATCCAAAGCAAAGGCTGGGGCTGGGGGGACGGAGGCTCCGGGGGGGTTGATTTCTCGTAGCAGAGCCGGAGCGGGGGACCCCCGGGCGGCTCCGGAGCGGCTCCGGTTCACCCGTATTTCGGTGGCCGCGCTCCCCCTTCCCTGCGGGGCGGCCCTGGGAGCGATGCCCCAAATCGAGCGATTTGAGCTCAAAAGCAAAGCTGGGGAATTATGGAAGCTGCAGCCTTGGGGGGGGATCCCCCCGATCCCGCCGCAGCCGGTCACCCCCCCGGGGACCGGGACCGGAGCCGGGAGCGGCGGGTGACGGTGTGCGGGTCCCCGCGCAGCCGGGGGGGGTTTGCCCGGCGCCGGGGGCAGCGCTGCGGGCGGGAGCAGCAAACGCCGCTGCTCTCCCCTCCAACCGGGCGAATTCATTATTTTACAGCCTGATTTATTTAAAATTTTTCATCTCTGCTACGGGGTCGTTTCTATTTCGTTGGCTCTGCTTTGAGCTGACTCTCGGAGCCACAGCGAGGTGAGCCCAAGGCGCAGCCCCGGCCCCCGCGGCCGGGATGAATTACGCCCTCGGAAAAAAAAAATAAAATTAAAAATATCAGAGACAAATCCCCAGCGGTTTCCAGGCAGGCAGCGAAGGCGAGGAGGTGTGCGGATGGACAGCGGGGTCTCTCGGGGCGCCTCTCTCCGCGGGGAGCGAGGGTAAACGTTAAAAAGCAGAATTTTTGTCATAAACCGCGCCGAGATCTCCAATACCGCACCGGGGATGATTAATCCTTGAATTCCTGACGGTATGGCCCTCGGACAGAAACCTGATATAAATCTGTGCATGTGAAAACAGATAAATCTGTCCTTAATTAGTTGCCGAGATACTGTTGTCCTGGTTCAACAAAATATTAATCACCTGCCCCAAGTCCCTAAAGCCACTTTTTAACTCCCGCACTGGCAGGCGCAGGGACCCCCAGTCAAAATGGGCAGGAACGGGGAGGGGAGCGCCCGCAGCCCGTCACCTCCCGGCCCCCGGGGGGTCCGGGGCCCGTCCCCATGGCGGGGGGGGGCTGTCACTGCAGATGTCCCCGTGTCCCCCCCCCCCGGGCACGAACGGGCCCCGGCAGCGGGCGCGGGGGCTGCGGGGGAAGGAGCGGCCCGGAGCGCGGTGCCGGAGCATCCCGGGCTGCGCGTTTTGCTTTTTCCTCCCTTCTTAAATAAACTGCAACGGTTTTAGCCGTTAATATCATTACAGGGGATTTTGGGGGGTTTTTTTGGAGATCTGAGGGATGCAGCGCCCTGATACATCCCGATCCCGCACCGCTCCGGCCCCTTTTGCTGCAGGTGGCCTCGAATTTAGCAAGCGGCAGAGGGAGAGGAGAAAGGGGGGGATTTCGCCTCGGCAAGGGCTCGGGGGGCGGCCCCGGGGTCCCCGTCCCGCAGCCCCGGCCGTGGCTGCGTGGGTCCCGCATCGCCGGGCGGGGGGAGCCGGGTCCCGCAAAGCCGGGCTGAAAACACGCATTTAAAACTCAATTTTTACGATGGGTCCCGGGACTGGCTCCGGTTCGTTGTTCCCGCGGGGAACCCCCAGGCCGGGGTGCGGGCCGCGGCCGCGGGTGATGCGCGGGGTCCCGGGGGAAAGCCGGGGCGTGGGGGCCGGTTCGGGCCGGGGGTAGAGCTGGGATTTCACTTCCAGCACGGCGAGCTGTGAACAGGACTGAAAAATGGAGGCCGAGCTTCCCCCCGTACTGGCGTGACAAATAGGGGATATATTTAGTTTGGGAATTAAATGGGTAAAATCTTGGACAGGGCAGCAGAGCTTTTATGAATATATTTTGTATACATGCTTGTTCATTCTCTTTTTCAAAAGTATTTCAGAAATGGCTTTCTCTGTCTTTTTTTGTTGTTGTTGTTTTATTTGTTTCAGCTTTTTCTTTTTTTCTTTTTCCTCCCAAGCATTTATATAAGACCAGGAAGATATTTGACTTGAAAACACTAAAATTAACTCTGAAAAAGTTTGGTCCGGGGCTATGGCTGCTTTAGGCTACAGCAGCTACAGGCATTTTCTGCTCTGTTCACCTGCTGCCCTGGTGTTTAGATGCCCGGGACAGCTACCCATGGCGGGACATGAAACCCCCCAGACAAACGGCCGGAGACCCAGCGAGCCCCGAGCAGCCGTCGCTCCTGGTGCGGCTGGGCAAGGAGAGGGAGATTCTCTGTTCCTGAAATCAAGCGTTACGCCATTGCACTCAGTAGCAAAAAATCCTGCAGCTTGGTCATAAAATGAGGAGAGGTTTTATTGCTTTGACATCCTTTCAGGATGAGCAGAAAGCTTCTGATAGAGCCTTTTTATTGCAGAGAAAAATACAAATCTCTTTCCCTGGCACCTGGGGGCACGCCGGGGTGTGGGAGCAGCCCGGGGTCCTGCCGGCGGTGGGCCGGGGCGAGACGGGGCCCTGCGAGCTGCGGGAGCGGGGAGAGCCGCAGGGGCCTGCGCACCCTGCTCGTGGGCAAGCGTTTTGGCTGCAGTATTTTACAACCCGGAGTACAGACGGAGTAGGGTGCAGCAGGCATGCACCCGGGCATGGAGCGTGCGTAGGTGCTGCCTGGCTGGCGGGGACTGAACGCCCCTGGCTTTGCGTTGAGGCAACAGGATTCGGCCGCTGCGCTCTCCTTCGTGTTTGTGACTTGTTTCAATTTCCATCCGAGGCTTTTCGGCCGCTCCGGAGTGGCAGCGCTAGCGTTTCTGCTCAGGAATGTGGACCTGTTTGGCTGGATGCTGGACAGACGGACGGAAAGCTGCGTCTCAGAGTGCTCCAAGCCCACATTTAGAAATATTGCAAGAAGTAGCTGTCACTACTAAAGAATGCAGCAGAGGAGGGAGATTAAGAGCAAGATCGTTAGATCCACTCGCCACCGCATATGAGCTCCAGGTTTTGATGCAAAATCTCCCCGTGGGCTTCGCGTGCGGGGCTGCCGGTGGGGCTGGCGTGGCGGCAGCGGTGCCATTTCTCCTCCGTTTCAGCACAGAGAGGGACTGAGCTGTAAGAAATGCTGCGTGAAGCCAGATGTGGCAGGAGAAAAAAACCTGCTGAAAGAACGGTAGATTAGATAAACATCATTTCCTGTGACGAGCAAGGTAATAAATGAGGTCATCCTGTAAAACACCCGGGGCTGCAAAGACACGTCTTTTATAAGATGTCCGTGGACGTGGGCGGAGGTGCTTGGCCTCCAGTCAGATGCAGGGTGCTGAGCTCGCTGGCAGAGCCCTCCCCGCTTTCTGCGGCTTTATCTGCTGCGGTAGTTTGCCTGAGTGGGAAAAGGGGCTCACCTGGGACAAGCCGGGTCTTGACTGGAGGCTTTGCTGCCTTAGCGCTGCTCACAAAGGCTTTAAAGTTTAGACAAGCCCTCGCACACACCACGAGATGCAGCGTTCATCAAAACACAGTCACACCTCTCGAGCCGGGCGCTTCTCCCTCGTGCACACATGCGTGCATGGCAGGAACACCTACTAATCAAACAGGGAAACTTAAAAGAAAGTTTTTACTCTGAACTGCATCCAGATCACCATTCCTCCATTAAAATTATATTTTTAATGTCCTTTAATTGCACCAGGATAAAACCAGGTGTGTGTTCATGTGAGATAACACACGCGGGTACCGGTGAAGGCGCTGGGCTTTGTCTCAACCTCCCCGGTGCCTCCCGGGCATGTGTTATCTCCAAGTTTCATGTACCTTGTCATGACTTAGTGTTTAATTAGATGTTTTTAAATGAATTTTTTTCTTTGTTAGAAGTAAAGAGCAGTTCTTAAAGGGTAGGTTCAGAAAAGCCAGCTTGGGTTGCTTTTTGGCATGTGGCTTGTGAGTCAAACCAACAGCGCTTCTCCTCCAGGAGCCGGACCCCAGGTGGGGCCGCTCCCCGGGACGGCACGGAGCGAGGCACCGCACGGAGCGAGGCACCGTGGGCGCGCTGGGCTGGCTCTGCGGCGGCTCTTCCTTCATTTCTTCATTTCTGTTTTTGCAGCTGGGTGGTTTGGCCGGTGTTGGGCCGCTGCAGACCCTGCTCGCTGGGGCAGGCAGGGCTGCAGCCGTGCACGCTCACGGGCGAAGGGGGCAGCAGGGGCTGGCTGTCCCCGCCACCCCATCACCCCAGGTACTCCCTCCGTAATCTGAAGCACTGTGTAAAGGCATGAAGGCTTCTGGGGAAGAGCACAGCACATGCTCCCACCCTCCCGGGCAGCGGGTCGCTGCCACGCCACAGCCCCGGCTCCCATGGGGACTGCTCTGCCCACCGGTGGGCTGGCAGCGGGGCCAGCATGAGTGGCCTCGGCCGGGTGACATACACCCCGTGGTGCTTGTCCCCACGAAGGAGGTGGCACCGAGATCTTTGTTTTGCAGATGGTGCCACGCAGCAGGCACATGCCTCGCAGGCCACCAACCCATGGCAGCGGGTAGACCCACGGGGACCCATTCGTGTGCCTCCAGCGCAGGGTCACACCAAACCTGCAGCAGAGCAGAGGCAAATGTAGACCATTCCTCCCTGTTTAGTAATATTCCAAGATACATGATCTCAGAAAAAAAAATGTTTGCAATCTGTCTTAATTATTTGAAGAGCCTAAACGAGGTTCTCTGAAGTCCTAGACTAGCACCCTAACCACTAAACCATCCCACCCTTTCCTGTGTGATCCTAGGGAATTACTCATTGTTGCTGTCCTTCCATTTGTTTGTTTATTTTAATTCTTAATGGAGGAACTAATTAGCAAATGTGGATATAATGCTTGGAGCTGCTGCATGCTCAGCTCTCGTCTCCGTGCCCTATCCCACACCCAGCTCTGCCGTACCTGGGTATCGCCTTTGGTTCGGAGAGAGGTTAAGTGTTGTGGCTTGGTGGAGGAGAGCAGAGAAGCACAAGGGAGCTAGAAAGAATTGCTAGAAATGAGCCCAAACTATCCATTGCAATTAAATACCCCAGAATACGGTGTGCCCGCAGCTCAGGAGTGGGATGAAAGGAGCTGCAAGCAGGTTCATCTTTGCAGCCTAAAAAGCCATTGCAGCTTCTGCAGCATCTGCAGCGCGTGCTTGGGATTCCAGCCAGGCCGAGTCTCCCCACCCTCTATCTCAGGCATTTATCTGGCATCAGTCACCCAAGTGCCGAGGCGCCGGGGAAGGAGGGATTGGGTCAGGCCCTATTCCCTCCGGACTGGTTGGACAGGTCCTGGGGAGCAAGCAGTGTCCCCGGGGAGGAGGTGGCTGCATGGGGACGGTGCATCCCCAGGAGCCCCGATACGGCCCCATGCACCGAGCAAAGCGGGGCTGCAGTCCCAGGGCTGGTGAGGTGGGAGCAGAGGATCTGACCAGGGGCATTCAGGGTGGCTTCAAGGACAGAATCCAAGTTAGCAAGGGACAGGGGCAGTCATCGAAGAAACATCATCAGAGGGTTTGTAGACGCTGCAAGAGCTGCGCCAGTCACCCGCATGCTCCATGCAGCCGGCTGGATTCTCCCCATGCTATTTCTGTGGCCGGTTGGAGTTTTCGCCATAGAAAGACACGGACGTTGCTCCTTCCGCAGGGCTCCTCCCTGGCACCGTGGCAGGTCCTAGCCACTGCAGAGGGGTTTCCAGTGTGCATCCAGGCAGCCCGGGCTGGGACGTGCGTCCTGGCCAGGGCACGGTGCTGAGCGGGCTGCAACACGTCTGCTTTGCTGGACATCCCACCAATGCACAGACATCAGAAACCCCGGGCATCTTCTGAGCAAGGAAAAGTAAAAGCATTTTTGCTGTGAGAGTGGGCAAGCGGTGCCTCTCCCCAGAGCGATCCCTGGGTGAGCCGGCGACTCCAGAATGGCAGGTGATCCGGGAGATTTACATTGCTGCGGTCTGAGGCTCAGATCGAAACCCTCCCGCATGCGCTGCGGATTGGCAGCAAGTTCTATACGAAGAGAAGTATTTCTCTATTATTATTCATGTCTAATCTTTGCTGAAGGGTCTTTTGCCCTTCAATAATCTAAATACATTTTAACAAATTGATAGCAACGTTACCGTGGCTTACATAGGATCTGACGCCGCTCGCAAGAGACACTGCATCTTTGTTCTCCCTTTTTAGATTATGTAGATCCAAGCCACACAAATTCAGGCGCTTCTATAGGGAATACAGGGAAAACCTCTCAAGCATGTTACTGTAAAATGGATTATACTGTTTAAACACATAAAGATCCTGTAGACTGGTTGCCAAAATGTAATGGGAGTTTGTGCTGCTAAATGAATAAACCTGTGATGGTTAACGCTACAGGGCAGAGCCGTGGAGCGTGCGCGAGTCCGGGAGCGGTTGCTGCCGTGCGGCATGGCTGAACCGGGCTGGGGGTGACGTTGGATGAGAAACTTTCCCTGGCATCAGCACGGAGCAGCGCAGGTTTCCAGTTCCTCTGGCTTAAATCCTCGGGCTTTCCAGCCTCTCGTTTCGGTTTCTTGCCTTCCCAACACTTGCATGTTTTGTGCCGTGGAACACGAATTCTGCACGAGCAGAGCTAGAGGTCCATCCAGAGCACTTAGTAATTGAACTGAATTTTAAATAGTTGTTATTTTTGTAATATAGATACAAAAGGAATTAGCTGCAGATTCAGAAAAAAATAATTTTCAGTCGGGGGGAATGAAATAATCTGAATTACTGCACTAAGCTGGCTTTTCAAACGGAGTCGCGAAGGTACGCGCGGGAAGCGCAGCGTTAGGGGAGGGGACGGGGCACTGCCGCATCAGAGCAGCTCTTTCAGCAAACAGCAAAACCCATGTGCAGTAAGTGCCCGAAATACACTTTGACATTCAAAAGCAGAATCCAAATCCTGTTTCACCGATGTCCTGTGAAGGTTCGAGCACTTGGGTTTCGCTCGTTCGGAGGACAGTTCAATCATTACTAGTTGCTGCTTTCCAGCGGGGTGTTCCTGAGGTTGCTGCTCAGGCTGCTACATCAGAGGCTCCCTGGACAGCACAGCCCAATCCATAAAATGAAGTACGGCAGGGAAAGGTGTGGGAACTCACAACAAATCATCTGTGAGCAGTTTCCAAAAAATTCACCAAATATTCTGAGCAAGCAGCACATTTGAGGCAGAGTCATTCCTAAATGGTAAAGCAGGGAAGTGCGTTAGCAGAAATTATTAATTGCAAACCGCTTACTAATCCCCTTCCCAGTCCTGAAGGAGCACAGGGTGCTTTTGCAAAGGTCTGAGTAAATTTTATTTATATTGATTGGTCATTCCTATCAAGACACAATGTACTAAGAAGGTACCGTCCGTAAGCGAGACGTCGTATCTGCCAGCGTCGCAGAGGCTGAACCTTCCTGCCCCATCGACCCGGCCTGAAGCTGCCCAGGAGCAGAGACCTGCAGTGACACGTGGCAGGTACTTTGCTGGGTAAAACAGAGACACACAAAGAAAAATGCAATTAATAGCACACGGCACCTTAAAGTTTAGTTCGTAACCTAATGTATTGATTTGCATTGGAAACAAAATGTTAAGTATGGGAGCTTTGCATAGGCATGGGACCTCTCCTGATTAGCTTTCTCATGGGAATAGTTTGAGGCTGCTGAGTTTCATCCTTGCTCCCTCTCTTCTTCCGAGGGTCCGAGATCCATTTCCCTATCAGGACTCAGCAATCTGGAAAGCCCAGAGATAAAAAACAAGATTCTTTCCATCCTTCCATTTGAAAAGGCCTTCGAGCCGATTACGGCGTTTCCTAGAGAGGCTCTTTGACATGGGGACTTGGTTCAGGTTGTGCATTCAAGATAACGAAAATACCTGTATAATCCCCTCTGGGAAGAAAGGATAATTACAGACTGCGGGTTTGAAATATGGCTGATGGCACTGACCTCCTTCCCTGGACCGTCAGTAAATACCTCTCTGCTGAAACACCAGGAAATGGAAGCAGCTGAACTCTGCAGCACCTCCTCGGTGAAAAAGGGCTTGTAAAGGGATGGCAGGAGCAGTTGCCTCTGGCTCACGCCCACATGCAGATACTTCTTTATATATGTATCTCCATCTTCTAATTTACATCAGAGACATTCAAACGAAGGTTAGATTAGTTTACTGAAAGCTCTTCCTGAAAGACAGCAGTAATCCCTCACCTTTCTGCAGCACCTTTCATCAGGGGCTACGCACAAACATCCATCAGCCAAAGCTTCCCAGCGCTGCCCGCCCGGAGCTGCGGGAACACCCCATCTGCTGTGGGGAACAAAACCCGGGGGGCTCGGGGCTGGCGTCACCGGACCTGCAGCATCAGGGAAGCAAACTTCAGCAGCTGCAGCGAGGAATGGCCAAAATAGGTTTGCAGGGTGCAGGCCTCCCCTTTGCAGCCTTTTTTCGGGCTGCCCTGGATTTGCAGTGGTGCCCGACGTGGCCGAGCTGAGCGATGCGTGGCCCTGGAGAGGGACCAGGGGGCTGAGATGCTTTTGGGGTGGCTGGAGACAGCATTGTGCCTAAAGAGGAGAGATTGCTTTGTCCCACGTAGTCTCCTAAAAGGATTAACCGATACCTCTTTAAAATGCCATCTAAGCTGTAGCACACTCCCACTTTTGAAAGAGATGTTGCAACAAAAGCTCTGACATCCAGGGATTCGGCGCTGCTGAGATGGAAGATTTACCTGTAGTGTATCTAAGGAGAGAAGAAAACAGACTTGTAAGACGGGCAGCGATTTGCATGTTCCCTCTGGACTTGTTTTTCCCCTCACAGCACCCCGAGCTCCAGCTGGAAATGGAACTGAACAAATAACACCACGATAAGCAATTCAATTTCCAAGTATCACAAATTTTCCTGCTTACAAATCATTTTGCAAGCAGGTAGCATGTTTCTCATACAGAAATGAGTCAGTACTTTATCATCTTCTTTTTGTAGGTAAAAATCTCTTTTCCCTTAAAAAAACCCCAAAGTTGATGGTGTGCAGTCAGCCCCCGAGCACAGACACCGCGATCCCGCAGCTCCCGGCAGCACCCACACGCAGAGCCTGAGCCCGGGCTGCAGACGCGCCTTTTGCACTGAATATTTACATGTAAAAGTGGCCGTTTCAGGAATCATAGTGGTAATTCCAGACACAAATGCTTGTGAACACAGACGAGGAAGGAGAGGGAGCGCAGGAGCTCGGGGATGGAGCATCGTGCCCCCGGACCACGCGGGAGAGGGACGGTGAGGCAGCAGAGGCACAGGGCTGCGGATCGCTCCATGCTGAAACTCGTTGGGGGAAAGCAGGGAATTCTCCGAGGCTTTCCAGCTCCCTGGGTAAAAGCCTTGGAAGAATGGGTTTCTTTTGCTCCTTCTTCTTTGTACCTGGAACTTGAAAGCTGATGGACCCACCTCTGCAAACCAGAGCAAAAGTGTCAGAAACTTTATGCTTTATCTTGGGGCACCTTGAAGGCACAAGGCTCCTGACTCCATCCGCTAGATTCACAACTGAGCGATCATCAGTTCAGCGGTTTCTTCTCTTAACCCTGCTGCCTGGTATCTCCTGAAAAACCCTCACAGAAACAAGGCTGTGGCATCCCATCACACCTGCGGCATCGCTGGAGGTATCAGGCCCTCGCGTTCATGGGGATTGCCTTTCTGCCTCTCCAAGGAGCACCATCGCAGCCCGTGCTTAGGTGCTGGACCAGCTCCTCCTGGCTACATTTACCACCCAGGGACTTTAACCTGGAGAAATCTTCCATCCAGAGATCACTAGGCAAGTTTTAATTGAGTATCACAGCATTCCCCCCAGGTAGATATTATTACCGCCATTTTATTGCTGGAGACAGTCAAGCCAAACTGGGGAGGTGACCTGCCCAGTGTCATAAACCAATTCTGCGGCAGAGCAGGGAGTGGGCTCACTGCTGCCTCCGGGCTGCCGGCTGCGCAGGACCCGGGGAGACAACCGCACACAGGCAGGGTGCTCTCCAGCTCAGGAGAGTCAAGGGATGAAGCCTTTGGTGTCCTTGGAAACCAGGACCTGTTTTGAAATCTCTCTCTTTCTCTGAATCGGGGGTTTTCATGCCACAGCAAATGGAGTTGTGCGAGTTTCACCATCTGACAGTTACACCCAAGGTACGTTTAAAAGACAAACTAGATGCGACTCGGCACAAAAAAGGCATCTCTGATGGGAGATTGACCTTTAAAGGTCCCTTCCATCCCAAAGCATTCTATGATTCTATGGTCACAAACCCCAGGGGTTCAAAGGGGAGGCGAAGCCGTGTGTACCGGCTGCGCGGCACCAGGGCGGGCGACACCTGGGAGTTTGGGTCGCTCTGCGCTGCTGCTCAATGCACCCGTGAAACGCATAACGTGTTGCAAGCGGTACCTGCCTTGCGACAGAAAACACAGCAGTGGGATGCTGAGCCTGATGGAAATGGTTCCTGTGACGTTATACAGCAGAAATGAGGGTCGTTTCCCATCCCACATCCAGTGAGCCGTCATACGCTTGTTACTGAGACACTGCCCTTCTCAGCAGCTGACTTCAAAATACAAGAGCATCGTAGACAAGGTGACGCAGTGCCAAACACCTCTAGTTCACAGCATTAAAAAGAAAGTCTGGAGTTAAAAAAACAGAGGCCATACTTAATGAGTTTGCTATACAGCACTTCCTAACGCTTGGGCAATAGCTAAAGCTGAGATTGCTTAGAAAAGCATTCCCACAGACCAGAAGTGCATGCATTCAGATCATGCCCATATACCTGATCTTTGGTAAATCATTTAACTTGCTCTGTGCCTCAATTTTCCCCAGCTGCAATAATGAGCCAGCTCCCACAGGCCCTGGGAGCGAGTTAATGACTTAAGTGCCTGGTCCTGTACCAGCACTGGGCTGGGGATTAGCAAGGTGTGAAGCTCTTTGAGGTCTGTCAGCATAACCTTATTTCAAAATCAGTTTTCCCTTTCAAATTGGATCCCTCTGACCCATGCGCTGTACAGCCCCCCATTCCCTAGCCCAGCTGCAGCATCCCCAGGACCGGAGGCTCACCAGGTCAAAATGCTTCACCGGGGCTTTAGTTTGTGAAATCCGCAGCCGAGCTCACCTCTACACGAGGAGCTGAGTATCAGCAATGCCAGGCAAGGCCTTTTGGATTTGCTGAATTAGAAGCAGCAGGATGAATCTGAAGTAAGCAGCCCTCCCATGGGGAAAAAGAGCTCGCAGGAGAGCCTGGCAGCTAAAGGAAAGAGCAAACAAACTGCAAGGGGACATAGTGTAGCAACCAAGCCTCAATGGCCGAGGGGTTTCAGGGAGCAGACTAAGATATTTTTTTCCTTTCCTCCATGTAGACACATCTACATTCTCTCCAGTAACTCACCCTGCCAGGACCATGCCCAGGGCTTTGGTCTCTCTCCTGCCATCCCCAGGTGACACTAACCTGCTTGGCAGCCCATTTTCTCAAAATTCCCCTGCACTCACAACATTTCTTGCTTGAGAACGAGTCTGCCAGTAGCACAGCATGGATGTTCACCCTCTTGCTCCCGCAGGTACAGCTGTGTCTTTGCCATGAGGCTCCAGATCAGAGGCCACCAGCACTGGTGGGTCTGGCTGCAGCTCCTGGCTTTTGGGAGCAGCCTTTCCCAGGGCTGCTGCAGGCTCCCCAGCTCACCCTCCATTCACCCATCTCACACACAGCTTGCAGAGCTCACATGGGGTTAATTAGGAAATAATAAGAGCAGATAGCAAAGGTGGGCACAAGAAGAGAAAAAGACCTCATGCTTACCAAAAGGATTCTGAGCAGTCACTAAAAGCCTAATATCCCCTTCCCTTGGCTGAATGAATCCAAACACAGCCCTGCAGAGGGGCATACAGCTTGTGTCCTGCCCTTTATAGCTCCCTGGGGTGGGGTGGCCCCAGCTGAGCCCTGTCCCACTCATCAGCAAGGGCCCGGAGGGAGGGGGCCAAGCACCTGGGCACCTGGCAGTTTGGGCACCAGCATCCAACCCTTTCCTTGTCAGCCTGTGTACGCGTCGCCCCATCGCTGCGTGAACGAGCATCTCTGGGCTGTGTTTCTGCTGAAAACCCCATCCTCCATGGTCGTGGGTGGGAGCTGAGCCTGCCCAAGTCCCCGCCATGGGGACGGGCAGGGGTAGAGCTGGCTCGCTGAGGGAAAGGCGATGTCCTGTCCCTGTGCCAAGGGCAGGTATCTCCTATGGCCTAACCCTGGAAACCTCAGAAGGGGCAACCAGTGCAGTGACACCGACGTGACATTCCTATTCCCAGCTGCAAAGCTCTGCGTGGGGCTCAAGTCTGTGCCTTGCCCGGCTGCTCCTCCGCTCGGGCACGATGGCACCGAGCGCCTCCCACTCGCGTTGTGGCTATTTGGCACCTGGCGCCCAGAAACCTCGTCGTGAACCCCCTGTCTCTGCTCCAGCGGTTTATTTCTCTGCCCCGTAGCTCGGTTGAACCCTCGACACGAGGCTGTGCGAAGCAGCGTGTGGCGCTTCCCAGCGGGGCCGGGCGCCTGCACGCACCCGTCTTGGTTTGGAAGGGTCCCGCGGCTCCTGCCCGCGGCGGCAGCGGACGCAGGGGGTCGGCGTGCTCGTGCGCCGGGGCATTGGGCTGTCGGCTGCGCGCCGTGCCGACCCGCAACGGTCTCATGCTTCCTTCTTGTCTGCAGGCTGGCTCAGGTGCTCCGATCACCTGCTGCTTGCGGGAACAGGAAAGCAGCAACTGAAGATCGAGGGGGACTTTTGGTTTACTCAGATGACAAGAGACAATTTTGGTTCCCCAAAAGCCAAGGAAACAAAGCTGTCAGGCTTTAATGGTAGCTTGTCTCCCTCCTGCAGCATGTTTATGGGCAAACAAGCTGCAGATCAGACCAGGCAAACAGCAGCAGGTGAGGCCAAATAACAATAATTAATAATTAATGGCAAATGTGGCTATGTTTATTCTTGTTGTATTGAGGCAACGTTGTCTAATGGATGAAGCACTGTTACAGGACTCAAGAGACCGGCTCAGTTTCCAGCGCTGCCGCTAACCCCTGCGTGATGCTGGGCCAGCCGCCCGTTCTGTTCCTCCCTTCGCACCCTGCGTGCCCCGCTGCTGAGGGTGCGAGCTCCCCGCGACACTGGCGGCTCTGTCCCGTGCATGCCCGTGCCGAATGTGACAGGGCTCTGGCCTCGGCTGAGGCCTCGAGGCAGAAGAGCAATGCCAATATTCATGTTCTGTGACGGGTGCCCGGTGCCGGTGCCTGCACGGTTTGCTTGTGGCACGGAGCAGGGCTCACCTGACTGCTCTGGGCATTAACCTTCGCAGCGGTAGGCTCTGGGTTACAGCTCTCCAGGGGAGTTGTTTCTGACAGTAGCATCATTCCTAAAAACACCAGTACATGTTTCAAAAGTGTCGTGGTGTCTCCATGTCATCACCCTGCTGTGCATTGGCATCCATCCGTGCCTTCCCACCGCCCTGCCCTGCCCGTCCCCCCATGCTGCCAGGGCATGCGGGGCCATTTGCAAACACGCCGGAGCTGTATGGGACCCATCTCCAGCCCGGTTTTCCGTAGGCTCCGGTGTTAACTCCCGCTGGTGCCGGCTGGGTTTGCCTCCTCCCCAGGTGCCATGTTTCACGGACATGTGTGGCGAGGCACGACTCCCCTCTCCTGCATGGCTGCTCAGTCCCTCGTGTGTATGCGGGTCCCCAGCCACGCATGCGGCTTGAATGCACGCCACGGCATGATTTCAGGCATGCACAAATATGCGAGTATATAAATTACGCAGAGCTCTTCGTGGACAGACAAAGTGTTTGATACTACAAGCAACACCGGCTCTCCAGGGGTGTCTGGTTTGGGGGTGGCCCTTGCTGCAGCAGAACCCACATCTGCTGGGTACCTGGACCTGAAGCGACACACGCCTCGGCCGTAACACATGGATATTTGTAAAACATGCTCTGACTTTTGATTTTAAGGGTGTCCCCTAGAGACAAATATAACCTGTTCTGGGCCAAAGGAAGCTTTGAAGTTGCTGCTTCCTGGAAATAGCTCTGGTTCCCTACGTCGCATGGTGATGTTCCGTATTTGTTCTTCCCTCAACCAGCTACAGTCATGGCAAACGCCAGCACCGCAGTGGCCGACTCCAGCACGGCACCAGTGCATCTCGCCCTTCAGTCCCCTGGCTTTGTCCAAGTTTCACGCTGAGAGGAAACTTCATGTACCTTAGCTCCTTTCCATTCATCTTTTAGTCTTAAAACATTAGCCATTTTTATGTAACATGTGCTACTTTTTTATTGCCAAACTAACAAGTCGTTGAGCTGTATTTACAATATGCTGATTGTAAGCACCCCCTAATAGGTCCAGTCTACGTACCCTCCCCAGTTAATTTTCGGGTTTTCTGTTTCATTTTGGGCATGTGTATTTCCTTTATAAGACCTGCATCTCGCCCTGGTATTCCTTGCTGCGTTACTTGCAGGAACCATCTGAATGTGGATTGTGGAACACTCATTACCCAGGAACCACAAAGAATGCCAGGGCTGAAATGATCCGGAGCGATGGCATTTGCAGTCCTCTTTGGATTCTTTCAAAACCTGTTTTTTTCCAGCGCTAAATTGGTTATTAATTTCAGAACATAAAAGCCAAAGAGATTTGGCACGTTTCAGCCACGGTTTTAACCTATAAACCTTTATTGCGTCTAAAAACATTTCTTACTGGAATGACGTATGGGAAAACTGTGCCCATTTCACCCCGGGTGCGATGCCATGGGTCCGATGCGGTGCTGCAGTCGCCATTGCCTCTCTAACCTCTTGTGTTAACTGACTCTTGCCCATTAAGTAAAAGGAAGTCTGTGCTGGATTAATTGGGTTTGATCCTCTCAAGCTTCTTTTAAGCCAGGGATGATGAAAGTTTAGGGCTGTGGCTTGTTGTGGGGCCAATCCCAAAGCTGAAGTCAAAGAAACTCTTTCCACTGGTTCCTGTGGGCGCATACTGGCAAACATGGCTCTCGGCCATCTCAGCATCTCCCGGGTTTTATGCAGGGTATGAAGGTGATGGCTCAGCCCTGACGATCCTGTCCGGCGGGACGCAGCCGTGTGCCCGTGCAGAGCTGGGCTGCAGCCGCCATCCCGTCCCGAAGCCGGGAGAGGAATGGCACCCAGGCCAGCGCGACGAGCCAGTGCTTCGCCCTGCCACCCCGCCTCCACGGGGTGCCCAGAGGAGACAGGGAGGGGAAGCTGGTCACAGGTCCAGACAGCGATGCTGCGGACAGTCCTTAGCCTTCCGGGAGACCAGCCCAAAACCTTGGGTTTAATTACAGGAGAGCTGGGAGGCGTGGGAAAGCAGGCAAGAGCAGAGTCCAGGCTTCTTCCTTTTTTAAATTTTTATTTAGTTTAGTGTCATCACCCCACCTCTCTTCTTTTATTGAGGAAAATAAGAACCTAAGTGAGATATCCCAGGCAGCCATGCTGACATCTGCGGATGGCAGTGCACGGGTGCTGGGGGCTAGAAAGCTGCCAGGAGAGTCAGCGAGTGGCTTCCCTGGCTCTGGAGTCTCTCAGCCACCGTCTCCTCTTCTCTCTCCCTTCCTTGTCTCCCAGTGCCCATCCCCTCCAAGGCCAACGGCACCACCATTTCCACCCTGTCAATGAACAAAGATGGCCTGATCGGAGGGGTGACGAATCCCAACGAGGTCTTCTGCTCCGTGCCTGGCCGCCTCTCTCTTCTCAGCTCCACCTCCAAGTACAAGGTGACCGTCGGGGAGGTGCAGAGAAGGCTCTCGCCCCCCGAGTGTCTCAACGCCTCTCTGCTCGGCGGAGTCCTCCGCAGGTAAGCTGCTCCTGAGAGCCCTGGGACAGCCCAAGGAGCGGGGTAACACCGAAGCAAGCTTTGTGTTCAGCACCAGCTCCTACCTCTCAGATTTACGGAGATGAGAAATTACTGGTCTGTGTTATATCCAGGAATAGCATTTTTGTTGCTTTTTCTTCTTTCCTTTCAAGCTTAAACTGGGATTAGTTCTAGTTATTTTAACATTAATTACATTCTAATTTTTTTCCTCTCCTTGTTTTCTCTTTTCAGAGCAAAATCGAAAAATGGGGGTCGGTGTTTAAGGGAGAGGTTAGAGAAAATTGGACTAAATCTACCTGCAGGAAGGCGCAAAGCTGCCAACGTCACCCTGCTGACATCCCTCGTGGAAGGTAAGAGTCGCTCTCCACTCCCGCGGAGGATGGGAGTGCCGAAACTTCAATACCCTTCATTTGCACCTTTCCACAAACGAGAACACTTAAAACAAAGTATGCAGCGGTCACCACTGACTGAGACTGGAAATATCCCCGTGTAAGTCTCCATGCTGATTCAAGCACGTCTGTCTTCCGAAACTCAGACGTTTCTGTTGGACCAGTCATAGCCCATGGGGAAAAGGCATCCACAGCCTGACCGGGGCTGCCAGCTTCCTTTTGGCAATATCTGAGCGTACCGTTCACTTCTGTGAACTAGTTCTAATAACGCTTAGTCAGGTTCACAGAAACCAAATACAGAAAAAAGCTTGAATAAAGCTGCCAAGAATTAGGCAGCCGTTCCGTAGCACTGTGCGCCTGCTTAGGACACGGCTCAGGTGCTGCTGACTGTGCCGCCCTCGGACAGCATCAGCCTGTTCTGTCGAGGCTCCATCACCACGCTCAGGTCCGTGTCGTGTCTCCCATGAGAAGGAGATGCCTCGTACCCGAGTCCTGCTCCCCTCCCCTGGGACAGCAGGGGACAAGTGAGACATCGCGGAGATGCCACACAGCTCTGAGGTCTTGCAGGAGGTAAAGTTTGTAGCAGCAGGCCTCGGAGCGTGGCATTAAGGGCTGAGCTATGGGAAACGTGCTGTGGCCAGCACAGCCTTGGCAGGCAGCGTGCGACCTGCCCTGACGCGCGAGGTGCCCCTGCTTGAAGCCGCTTGTTTATTTGCTCCCCTCCTACTTTTCGCACTATGGAAATGATGATGTCGCCACTGCATCTTTGGAGAAAAGGACACGGGACGCAAACAAATGCAATGACAGCTCCGACTCCCTTCGAGCTTTGGAATCCATTGTGTTTGCGCCCAGCGTGTTGGAGGCAGCTGCCTGCAGTTTCTGAATAGAAAATCATCTCCATTGTTGCCAGCAAATTAAATGACCCGCTTCATTAGGCCGAGGTTGTTACTGAGGGCAGTTGGTTCGTGCTGAATGAAAGGCTGATTTCCATTAAAAGAAAAGAAAGAAAAGAAGGGAAGAAAGAAAAGAAGGGAAGAAAGAAAGGAAGGAAGAAACGTACGTTTTGATTTCAGGTGGCTGCTGATGTTTTGGTTACTGCTTACCAGCTCATAGTAAATGAGAGAGTGGTGCCATGTGTGCTCGATGGATAGTTTCCCCCTGCACAGAAGCGTTACGGTCCTGGGAGATGTTTCACCCAGAGGAAGGTGCTATTGCGTTGCCATTACTCAGCACGCAGAAACTGGCCTGTGCCCCTGTGCCCCAGGCATCCTCTTTCTTGGACATTTGCTGTCTTGGTTTAATTTGTTTTCTCCCCTCTGCCTTCCCAATGTCTGTTCATTTAACACAACCCACTGGGTGTTTTTTTGAGTGCTAAGGCTATACTTTTTCTTACACTGACCCACAGCCATTCATATAGATGGGGGAGAACGGGTACGGGGGAACCCAGGGAGCACCGCGAGGGCTGCGGGTAGAAACACAGCTTCCTTCGGGAGCCCTTGCCATGTACGCTGAGCACTCGCCCTCCCTTGGGCACCTGCTCCGTGGGAGCAGCTCCCGCACAGACCCAGGGGAGCAGCAGGGCTGTATTTCAACTTCAGAAGCATCCTTAAGCTCTCAGAAAGGGATGTGCATTGCGACAGGCTCCTGCGGCCCCTCTGCCTGCCGTGGCCTCCTGCCCCACGAGCGCTCTCCTCCCCTGGGCTCTGACTCGGCGTGGCTTTAACACCACTTTCAAAAGCTGGACCGCCTCGTCCCCTGCGCCGAAACCTCTCTAAGCTGGCATCCAAATTGCCTTTAAAACATGCAGCCGCTCGCACACGCTCATGGAGGAAACAAATCCTGGCTCCAGCCTTGGGTCTCACCCTGAGGTCACACAGCCCTTTTTTATTGTCACAACAACTGTTTTTCAGCAGCTATTACTTTCTGATTGTTTTTAACATACAAACAACCGCAGTTCCGATTCTCTAGGTTTACCTTATTTGCTCCTTCTTTGGAGGAGGAGATAAAGTGGAAAGTATTAGCGTTACATGGGAAGCACAGACACTTTCCCCATAACATGGCTTCACAGCCTGAGCTGCGGGAGCTGGGGAGACCGTGATGGGATCTAGGTTAATGCTATTAGGATGGATGGCCTAATACGTATGAGCAGCAGGGGGGCAAGTCAAATTAGCTCTGCCTGCTGGACCAGGATTTCGGGTGTTGGGCATGATCAATTGCCATCAGCTCTGATTATTTCCATGGGGACGCCTGGAGATAGATCAATTCCATCAATGGGTGGGCATTTCCACGGGGTGATGGATATGCTGCCTGCACGTCCAGCCCGAGGGCCCCTGCTCACTGTGGGAAGATGTAAACCCCTTCCTTCTGCCTGTTTCTCACATCCCCGTTTTGTCTAGCAGTCACGGGGCTAAGGTCGCTTTTTCACCCTCCAGCCCCTGTTTAAATCTCTGCTTAATTTGGAGAGGCCAAGCAGGAAATTTTGGAAGAAGTAGGGAGAGAAAGATGCGGCAAGAGAAGTGTCCAAGTGAGAAACACCTCTGTCACCCAGAGAGCTCTTGGGTGGCAATTGGGAAAGGAAAGTGCTCCAGTCCAGGCAGGAATAAGCCACATGGGTGAGATGGCTGAAGCTGCTACAGAAAGCGCTCCCCTGTCACGCAGGCATTGACACGGTTTGTTAATCCGTCCTGCTCGTAGGTGAAGCTGTTCACCTGGCTCGGGATTTCGGGTACGTGTGTGAAACGGAGTTCCCAGCCAAGGCGGCGGCAGAGTACCTGTGCCGACAGCACTCCGACCCCACGGAGCTCCACACCAGGAAAAACATGCTGCTGGCTACCAAGTGAGTACAGATGGCCACGAGCCACCGCCGCGTTGGGTACCCACAGCCTGGAAGGGCGCCCTGAAAGCTTACTCTTCTGCGGGGAAGAGATGGTCTCATAGGCTGCACGCAGAGCTGAAAGATGTGCGGCAAGATGAATAATTTGCATGGATTTAAGGGCTTGCTCCTGGATGGGAGAGGTTAACCTAACCCCAGGGCGCATTTCGGCACTGCTATGATGCCCCTTCGAAGCAGCAGCAGCTGCAGCGGCTCCCAGTCTGCAGGCAGGGGCTTTCCCCAGGCTGGGGCTGAAAACTCCCGGAGGGGAGGCAGCTGCTGGGGCAGGGAGCGGGAAAAGAGCCCTCAAACACACCTATGTCCCTGCAGCTTTCCAACAGCACTTATAGTAACGCAAACCTCTCTCTTTCAGGCAAATTTGTAAAGAGTTTGCAGACTTGATAGCCCAGGATCGCTCGCCGCTGGGGAACAGCCGCCCCTCGCTCATCTTAGAGCCCGGTGTCCAGAGCTGTTTGACTCATTTCAGCTTGATAACCCACGGCTTTGGGGGCCCAGCCATCTGCGCAGCGCTCACAGCCTTCCAGAACTACCTGGTGGAGTCCCTCAAGGGGCTGGATAAAATGTTCATGAACAGCACAGGGAACGGGCACACGGCCGGAGACTCCAAAGCCTCAGAAAAAGAAGTGAAGCATCGGAAATAACGTGCTGTCTCCCTCCCGCTCCCCGGCGGGAGCTTCCCCTGGGCGCGATAGGAAGGCTCGGCAGCACCGGGGGGGGAAAGACGACCCGGTGCACCCTTTTCTGAACTGCTACATTTGAACTTGGGATGAAACTCATAAAGCAAACAAAGAAAAGACAAAAAAGAAGATTTAAAGAATTTACGAAGAAAACAGTGAGATTGAGAAAATAAGACAGGTTGATGGCTTTTGGGTTTTGCCTTTTTTTTTTTTTTAAATCGTGGATGCAGGAAGCCAAGTCATGTGCAATTTTGTTTTGTTTTGTTTTTTAAAAACCCGTAGTGAAATCCTGACATGCTCCAGGAATTTGTTCCAACTGAAAAACTGCGAAGAGCGAGCAAAAGCCTCGTCAATGCAAGAACCAGAGGCGCAAGCAGCAGAGGGCAGGATCGCTGGCTGTACCTGGATTTATCAGCTGGTTTTGACAGGCAAACACACAGGGAACCTTCCTATTTCCCCACCTACAGCCCAGTCCTAAAGCCAGGCCAAGAGAAAATTGCCAGCAGTACTGCTTTGGATTTAAAGCAGTTTCAGACTTCGTTTACAGTTTTCAAAGCGAGACTCGACGTGGATTTTCCCTGGGGCTGAGGATCCCTGAGCCGTACCACGGCGGGAGGGACGGACCGCACACCAATGGGTCCCGGGGCCTTCCCGGCTGCTGGGGTCACAGCTGGGGATAAAGCAGGTGAAGTTAAACCCAGGACTAATTAAAACTCCACAACCTACAGATAACAGCACACAAGTTTCTAAAATTAATAATAATTAATAAAGCACAAGGAGCAGAACTTGAACCAGGCCAAACGGAACTGTTCTAAATCTGTATATATTTATTTATGTGTAATTAAAATCTGAAAGTTTTAAAATGTCCAGTGCAAGTTATTTATATCAAATTGAGTTGGGTTTTTTTTTTTGTTTTGCCTTTTTTTTGGTTTTGGTTTTTTTGAAAGATGAAAGTCTCTGGATTTCCTGCCATTAGAAATGGGAATGAAGTTTTGGATACACAAAACTGTAGCATGGACAAGATAGGCTGTGATGATAATGACTATAGAAGTTCTGCAGGATTTTGTACTTGCTGTTGTTTCTCTTAATGCTGCAATAGATGTACAACACCCACACCACAATGTCATTCTCATTCTCTTAATAAACCTCTTTTTATTTGAAGAAAGCACCTCCATCGTCTTTGTGAACAAGGATCCTTCTGCCTCTGTGGTTGTATCTTGAAATATTATATAGTTTTAAGAAAGAATATCCTGGATACCAATCCATATCAGTTTGGCTGATCCATGCAGCCACAAATAGAGAGTTCGGAGAATGGCAGGAGCTGGCGTTAATGCCCTGATCTCGCGAGCCTTCGCAGCCGAGCCGGCCGGCGCCTCTGCTGATGCTGGAGATGAATAGTGAAATGATGTGTTTGCAGGTGTTTCAGAACTACTCGGTATAGTCAAATCTAAACCTGTCTGTGAAGAGCTGCAGAAGGACCTCATGGTATCAACAAAATGAGTGATGAATTAGCAGATAAAATAACCCTACTAATCTATATGCAATGAAGCGCTCTAAATGAGCTGCTATGTTTGTGGCATTATTAAGGACAGGACTCTGAAAACAGCCGCCTCGTACTCAGAGAAGGTTGGAAATACAAACAAAATGATGGGAACTGTTAAAAAAGGATTACTAAACCAGAAAACAGATTATACTGCACAACATACATGTGCTTGCCTGGGGTTCCTCTATCTTGAAAGCCACTGGCAGATCTGGCCAGCCCAACTGGTAAAGCCATGGAGAAACGCAGCCAGGGAGGTCTCAGGTGGGAACCGACTTCAGTGCGAGGAAAGACCAAGGGATTAGAGCTGTGTCACTTGTAAAGGACACGAGCAGTATGTGACAGAGGTGTGGAAAACAACGGTGTAAAAGAATAGAAACAGGGAACGATGACACTAAAACTAGAGGCAGGACGCCAAATGAAATCGTCAGGAAGCAGGTTTAAATAAATGAACAGAAGACAGGTAAAAGCCGTGGCATTTCATGGAAGCAGACGTGTAAATGGCTTTAGACACGATGGACGAGGGATGATTTTAGAGAGCCTGTTTGCAGTCTTCCCCACACGTCCATTGCTCGTCACAGCTAGAGACCAGGCAGATGGACATGGGTCCGAGCCATCACAGCACTCCTTCTATCGGACCTTTCTCAGAGTTGTACCCATCAGTTTGGCTGGAGGTTGCAGAATAGGCTGATGATAGTAGAGGAAAAACCCAAACTGTCCCAAAAGGGCCCACAGGAGGTTAGAAATACAAACCCTTCTCCCTTTCAGAAAAGTGTGAAAGGAAACATTTTATGTACTAATATAATTTGTGGGGATGGCTCAGAGTCAGAAACTTGCATCTAAATACTCTCTTCAAAAGCTTAGGGATGCATTTAAATTGGGAATCGGATTGGAAACGTCCCTTGGTATGAAGTTTGTGACAGCAAAGACCTAAATGACGGGCTCTGCAGGTCTGGTTTTGCTCTGGACCTTCCCAAAGGCAGAGCCAGGGAAGAAGGAGGAGTCAGGGAGCAGAATGGAAATACTAGAGACACATTAGACGCTTGTTTACACTTCAAAGCTATTTTGGATAATGCAGGGTGAGAGCCGAAAGCACAAAAGCTATTCCTATTTAAAATTATTCCAAAATAGGAGTGCCCTGTTCTGCATCAGCATAATCCATGTTTTAAATGGATTATGATAAATGAGAGTAAGGTGCTTTTGTGCTACAATACAGGTTTCCCCACACGGAGTTCTTTAGGATAACTATCCTGAAATAATTCAATTTGCAGACATCCTCTGGTGCCTGGTATCAGAGAAGAGCAAAGTACACTCCGATACATGATGAAAGTATACATGTGCGCACTATAATATACAGGCGTGAAATATAATTTCATAATGTAATCATATTATGAAAACCTCACTGGGTTAAGGCACTCATTGAATATCAAGGAATTCTTAGACATAGCAGCGATGAGCAACACAGACAAAGGATCAGGATATGCCTGCAGTAATTACATGCCATGGCCATCGGGTGGAAAAATACCTCCCTCCTCCTTTTCCTCTTTGGGTAACTGCAAGGCTTTTGAATGTTTTATGAGGAACAGTCTGGTGCCCGAAAGGCCAGGATGCCACCAATTACCTTTTAATTGGGAGGAAGTTTGATGATTTGGATTCACTTGTTGATTCTGCCACAGATGCTCAAGACCGACGACGGACGCGCCATGTAGGATCAACTTTCTAAAAGCATTGAGACTTCCACTTCCCCGAATTTTGGACACCTTCATTTCTGCAGGCCCACAGAGGTGCATGAGAAGAGCACAGCTCTCCGAGGCTGCACCAGGCCAATTATTGTTTGTAATGAGCTAGCACTGGCATTCCCCTCCCGGCTCACTGTCAAATGAGGCCATCCCTTGATGTGTGCTTTGCCTTTCCATCCTAAAAGGAAAAAAAAAGGCATTTTACACAATTCGTGGCTCAACCCTGATACAAATTCCCACACTGATTACAAATATTATCGTGGGAAAATACATGGGATTGTGTCAAAGAGTAAAAATAGATTCAGGCTCATGGTTTCTACGCTTGTTATAGAACACTCTGGAATTTCAGTCCTAAAGGGGAATTGAAAAAAAGATCTTTTTTGAATTAATTCTCAATAAATGACAAGTCCAGGGAAACCACATTACAATCCTTGACAAGTGAAAAAGGAAAAGAACGTTAACAAAAACTCTTCACTCCCTAACAGTCAGCTATCCCAAGGGTAGACTGAGGTTAACATGGAACTGTGACTCTATACTGTATCATTAGTGTAAACAAGCAGAGGTTGTGTTGGCATTCTGCATGGCTTTGGGTAGACTAAATAATTACCTTTAAGCAGGCTACCTTAAAAGCAACAGGGTAATAATAGCTCTCCATACTAAACAGACACATAAACAGACTTTGCTGACCTGTAGTTAATGCATTCTTTCATATATGAGAGAGTCCATTAAATTCCAAACTTTACATACAGAACCCAAGGAGCCACACCGTCAGGGAGCAAAGGAAGTTTTTCCTGTTAGTGCAACTGAATCAAAACACCAAAACCAAAAACATTCTCAAATCAGGCAGTTAAAGCAACTGTTCTTTGCAAGGGTGACAAAATGCTCGCTTCAGAGGTTATTGATTCAGCAGCCTGGACAGAGAGCACAGTGTCATGTGCAGCATGGGACTGTAGCCTAATTATCCTAACAGACTTTGGGAGAACCAGTCTAAACCCAATCATTACACAGAATCTGAACAGGCAGAAGGTATCATTTTGGTCTTCCTGCCTGCCCTCCTTTATATTGCAAAGAATTCCCACTGCGGCCACCCGAGCATCACTGCATTTTCAACAGGGTACCATAAATAGCAATAATAATTCCAGACATTGAATATACACCCAAGCTTTGACCCTATAATCGCAGTGCTGAAGCATCCCAGCAACCTCTCGGAGGCAGGCAGGCAGCAAAAATTATGCCGGTGTTATTCCGGATGGCTTCTTTGTATGTTTTTATCCTGACACCTTCAGATGCTTCTCATTTGATTCTTTTCAGCAGAGAAAAGGCTAAAATTAAACCCTGAAATTCAGAAGTATTTCCCATAAAGATAGCTTCATTTTAGTAGCAAAGGTTATAGCCAAAGATGATTTGTTAAATGGAGACAACTCAGCTTTTTTGGGGGTGTGAAATGAGTTCAGAGAAAGATCGAGCTATTGCTCCAAGTCAAGAAGTTCTGCAGCATGTCAAGATGTGCCTGGATGCTACAGTCTTCTCACCTGGTGATTGCTCTGTCCGGGCAGAAATGCCTTGGGTTCCCCTTGAGGTTTTCCACTGTCCAGAGCCTTAAACTGGCTACAGAATCCCCAAGAGGCAGCAGTTTCTTGGTGCGATTGAATGACCCGCACTCAACAAAAAACAATAATCAGTCCACCATCCTCCTCTGTCCACACCCAAAATTTCACGTGTTCTATGAGGTTCTACTTGTTATCCCACAGAATGGATACATTTCATCTAATTCTGCCATGGCTTCTTGGATTTATTTATCCTCAAGTGCATGCTATAAGAAGTAAATCACATTCTTTCCATTGGACACTTAAGGTCTTCCATAGTCAAACTTCTACTCCGTTACAGACCCGATCAAAGTGGATCCATGGAGTTTTTTACTGGATGAGCTTGAGAACATTAGCAGCTGAAATACCACGTGCTTTTATTCTGGAGTTCATGAGAGCTTCATTGCACCTTGGAGACCTTACTGACAGCTACGTGGAATTGCAAACAGAGGATTTATCTGTATTTCCTGCGCAGATTGTATCATCCAGGAACGTTTCTTTTCCAACAGGTTTACTTCTCAGGATGCAGCCACTCTTTTCAAAAGAGCAGCGTTTCCTATGAAACCATTTCATCCAATCCAATCATCATATCTGACTGTTCCAGGAGGGTTCCATTTACGTTCCAGTAGTGCCTTCTGCCATCAGACACCAAGTTCTCATTGTGTTAGGTCCTGCGCAAAGAGATCTTACCCCAAAATTTCTATTTCAGTAGACAAGATTACCAAGGAAATAGCTGCATCTTACAGAAAACAGACACGACATACAGAGTTAAAGCGATTTGCAGAGGGAGACATAGGGAGTTTGGGAAACAGCTCCAAACCCAGATAATTCAAGTCTAGCACCATAACTACAAAAACCCAAAATTAGTTTCAACAGCCTGTTTCAGACAAAGATCTAGACTATAAGTTTATTATTTTATTTCCAATGATAAAGAGTTCTCTCCTTTAAGAATCCCTGTTCTACTCTGCTGCCTGTTGGTTCATTGCAAAAACAGGGGCAGAAAAGCATTCAGACTCGGACGGCGACACATCCAACGCTTGTGCTGCAGGTGCTAGAGGCACTGCTGAGGAGGAGCGAGTGGAAAGGCCAGTTTGCTCAGTTCGGACAATGAAAACAGCCTTTCTACACCCTCTTTGTAATGTGCTGCTGTTTTGACTCTTAAATGGACCCTGGCACCAGAGGGAATTGCTTCAGCCCAGGCCTCCCACTCCTGACCCATTTTCATTTTATTTCCTCTCCCCCAGCCTTGTCATATGTCAGGAGCATATTATACCTTGTAGAGTTTCCTGCTAATTTGGTCATCATAGGGAGAAGACGACAGTAATTACCACGCTAAATCAGACTAGTCTTTTAGCACAGATAACTCTGACTGCCCCATTCGGGCTCTCTTTGCGAGGAAGACAGGGTTTGGCACGGTTCTCTGGAGCCAAAATGGGAGCAAGGAGACAGGGAGCCCGTCACCGCCTCGGCACGGCCACGCGTGCGCCTGGCAAAGAGGCAGGTTTCAGGCAAACTGAGAAGCGTTCAGCTGTCCCCAGGAAAATGAACAAGGCAAAAAGAGGCGGGAAACCTGTGCACCCTATGGAGCATCTTCCATAACGATTGGAAGAAAGGTGGGCAGTTTAGAGAATCTACACTATAGGTCTTATGTAGTAAAGTCTGAAGACTTTGATGAAGAGGTAAAAAAATAAAGGAACATTCCTGCTTTAAAGTATTCTTAAAAAAAGTTGTCAGTGCCTTTGAATCTGCTGAGCTAAGGAGTAATTCAGCCGAGTGTGTGAGGAAAAACAGCTCTGTTCAGTTCAGTTTGGGGCACAATTTTTTTCTATTAATGCCACATGTTAATAAGCTTTTTCACAGCTTTTGAACATAAAGAACCTTTTGGTTTAGTTCTCCGCAAATTTTGGAGCCAACATGGAAAGCAAAACCAAAAACGTATGGCTTTACAGCTCCTAAAAACATCAGCAGAGGTTAACCTCAAATCTTTAACCAGCTTATGTAAACATCTGAGATGAAGGCAGGCTGACCTCTGGCAGCGTTCGCACAACCAGCCTTCCCCATGTTTCATCAAAGCACGGGCAATAAACACTAAAGTAAATACTAATACCCAAACCTAGGAATATCAGATGTACCAGACCAAAGCCCCAAGTGTGATGATTTGGAGAGGTTTCTCAATGCGCTTTGAGTAAATACTATAAGACAAATGAAATTAGAGCCCAGTTTTAATTGTTTTCTTCTTGAAGGTGCCCACTCAGAGATACATGATTTTAAGGATGATTATAAAAAAAAAAAGAAACAGGTTTGAACCTTAGCACTTTAAATGAGAGAAAATAAGAAGTAATCCCTGTAGATCCTTTTGTATCCTGTACTTGGCCTTGCCCAGTAACAGAAGTTTCAAAGATTCAAGAAACTGCTGTTCAAAAAAAGAAAACCACAAAACGATCTGACAGCTTTGGAAATGTCTTCCTGATTCCCAGATGTCAGAGTCTATGTACTTTAAAGTTTCTGATTCCCATATACTCCAACTGTGGACATTTTAATTATACAGACAAGTGCATTTTCTGCTAAACCCAGGACCATAATGGTATCTTTCAGCCCCGGCCTCAGCACACTACGTGTTTGTTGGGTAAGAGCAAACGTGTTATAATAGTCCACATTCCAAAACAGCCATTTCAGACTTTTCCTGATTTTTTTTCTTAAGCAAATTTTGCTGTGGGATCACAGAAAGTTCTTTGAAAATAGTATCACTACTATCAGTAGCTTCTCCTCCCCAGCGTACTGTTGCTGATAAAATACTGTGAGCATCCTCACTTCAAGCACACAGTAGTAAATGTCAAGAGCACTTTTGCAAGGGAGAATGGCATTATCTTAAAAAAATTAAAGATGTACTTTAACTTTACGTCCCTGCTCATTAGTGCTTGGACTAACGAGTAGAGGATGGATTCCAGCTATTCTTTTGGGTCCTTTCGGCAAGTCACTAGCTATCTTAGCCTTCACTTGTGAAAGCATGGATAAATATGTTTCATGGGAAAACTGTCCAACACTTGTGAAAAATAAAATGTGCATCTTCCAAGGGAAGAAACAACCTTGTACCTCCTCTCTGCCACCGCTGGACAAGGCATTAATCCGTTCTCCATAACGCTGAGCTTCCATGACCATCAGATGATCTGCACAGGGACGAAGAGGCCAAACAAGTTTGTAAGGAGGCGGCGGTGTGCGAGCAAGATCACTGCCCTCTGCTGAAGGGAAGAGGCTTGTGAGATGCACAGGTTTTCTCTGCAAACCAAAGGGCCCTGGTAGCAGGGAAATGGCATCTGTCCTATTTCGAGTGCAACAGTTAGCAAGAGATCAAGCATCGCTTAAGCCCACAGGCGTTTTGGTGGTACTATAGTAGGATACTATAGTATAATAATCCTAAAAATACTGACACAAAATGTGATGGAGCCTGCTTTGTCTTCTGTAAATTAACTAAAGGAGATGCACTATTTTCACGTTTGTCCATAAACACTAGAAATATCTGACGACATCAAGGAAGCCTCTACTAAGCAAAAGGCACTTTACCCAAATCAAAACACACTTTGCCAAGTCACCATTTCAGACAATTAGATTTTTAGCTTGGCCCCACCTTGTATGGTTGCCTTAGAGTTAACTTCTAGATCCAAACTTGTACTACATTTGCTGGTATTCAGATCTATCCACATTTTCGTTTCACCTCTATAGATTTTATCAGCAGAATTTAATTTTTCACAAATCTTGCTAACCTTTAATGTTTTACTCTATTACACGGGGAAAAAGAACATACTGGCAATTCTGAAACAGATCCTTTTAAACATCCTTTCCCCTCTCGCCATCCCTCAACAGTAAAGGGTTTTCTCTATTCCTTCCACAGCTGTCTTGAGTTAGACTACATGAATAAGCTTATTGGATAACTACCTAATTGCACATTAGCACAGAAACAAAACGCTTAAACCGTCACTTTACATTTTCAAGACAACTAACTTACTTTTAACATAGTCCTCAGCAAGTCAGGATTACACAGAGGTTCAAACCAACGTAGTCAAGAACATGAAAAAAAAAAAGAAGTTGCATGCTTTAATTCCACCATTTCCATTTTGCTTTTTCAAATCTGTTAAAACAACTTATGTCTGTTCAGTTTGATCAGTGCTCGCATGAAAATTTCCTGCACTTAATTACTGTTGATGGCAGACTGATAACAACACATGGAAACTCTGTATAAGGTTAAACCTTTAAAGAAAAAGAATTAAAAGTGGCTTGAAGGATAAACTTTTTGAGTAGGATAAATTTATTTTTCCTTATGGACACAATTTGTACAGTGCTTCACAGGTAGCAAAGTCAGAGGTTTTTCCTTAGATGCCAAGCTATTTTATACAAACGGAATACGCTGTCCCTGCTTCAGATGGGAAAATTGAATCAACCAAATCCTAAGCACTATGAACATAATCCATCACGTCAGCCCTGGCATCGGCTAACGCTTCTTGTAGGACCCTCGTGTCAAAACTAGAGACAAGAGCAAATGGACGCGCACCCTTAGGAGAGCCGAGCCTGATCTCTCCCCTCTGCCCCTACATCTTTACGCTGAAAACTGACAGCTCCATTTGTTGCAAACAAAGTTTCTGCCAGCGACTGTTGCATCACTTCGCCATGAACAGGAGTCAAACCAAAGACTGCTAATACCGTATAGGATTGTTCCAAACATGCTTTGTTTCTGTATCTTTGATTATTCTGTCGCTGTGTGGTCTCTACCTTGGCTCACTGATTTCTGCAAGCCCACCTGCTGAGGGCCCTCAGGTTTACACAGAAAAAGCAGTCCCTGCCCAAGGCATTTCACCTACCCACGGCTGAAGCGTCTTGCAGCTTGTTTAACTCAACAGGGTCACAGATTTCCTGGACTGGAAAAGTCTTGGGGAAACACGTAGGTGACAACTTGGGGTGCTCTCCCCACCAGTAGTCCCACATAAAGGCTGAATACAACAGGGGGAGGTAGTTTTTACCTTTCAGCCATTGCAATTTTTAATTGCATGTCCGCGCTCGGCTGTCACGTGCCATCCCATGCCCATCCCATTCATTGCTCAAGACAACTTGCAGCCCCCTAGTCACTTTTAGGACTGCAGAACTGTCCTGACGACACTACAAACTTGTGCTAAGACCAATTATGCCAGCCAGCTGAGTACTGATGGCCTCCTCTGTGCCAGTCTTTCTAGTACGCATGAAGTTCTACAAAACGCACACTTTCTCCCATGAAAATGTATAATTAACACCAAGAAAAAGACCTGTAAGCACTGCACCTACACTCACATGCTTCTTTCAGCAAAGCACTCCCAACCTAACGCAGCCTAAGGCACAGAGGCTCTGTTCCCTTGTAAAGCGATCCGAGAGCAAGCTCCGAGCTCTTGAAGAGATGAGCTGGTGCAATGATCTGTTACACCACGGTGCTCAGGAAGAGACCATCTTTAAACAGGAAACCTAAAACGAGAAAAAGTGCCTTGTTAACTCTTTAGGCCCTGAGGCTTTGGTAGTAAAACATATGGTCAGAATTACCAGCCAAAGCAAAGCAGAACAGCTCACTGTGGCTACAATGCCCTAGGAATACGTTACCTTGGTTTACAACATTAATTTTTTATAATATGAAGAACCAAAAACTTATTAGTAGAAAGCAGTACTTCCTTGCGGTGCTCAATTCTTTCAGGGATTTCTTATGAAAGAGAGGCCTGTCATGATAAATACAGACGCTTTTCAAATGGAAAGGTGAATTATTTCCAAAAGGTATTCCTGGATTCTAGGCAAAATACAGTTTCCAAAAGCATTGGGGCTAAACTTGAAGTAGGCAAGAGGTTTTCTTCTCCTTAAGTAATGCAAATGGGAAACTTAAAACATTGATTTTTCAAACAGATTACTGTTAAAAATGAGAGTTGAATGTTTCTGAATTTAAAGATCAGCACTGTAGACCTTTAAAACAATCCAAAGTTACACAGCAGAAGTATTACACCTTTCCTCAAAAAGTGTCAGTTCTTGGAAAGTCCTCAGAAGAATCTACTTCATTCGAGGCTACAGTCCAATCTCACCGAGGGCCAATTCTTTTGTTCTCCTGCTTTGCAAGAAGGGGCTCTATTTATGCACTCCTAGAGGTTGCTGCTCTGTTGGCTTCTGATGCAACCCCTTCTATCTTTCACTCAATGGGGGATTCAGATCCCGGTCCCTGCCCTCAGGCAAAACATATGTTCCACTCCAACCTGAATCCAACAAGGGTGGTTGCAAGGGAATAATTGTTTTATGTTTATTAATCACCTGCATGCAAATAGGTGCCAATAAAAACTCCGGGCAGATTCTCCTGCCAGACTCACATGGTCCAATAGCACCACACCCCAGTTTTGTCTCTGAAATAATGAATACCTCCAATAAGGAGGCATTACTACTTTGATATGCAGTGACAAAAGTATCACATCAGCTCAGACACTCTGCAATGACGACTTTGAAAAGAGAGACAAGAAACCTGCAAAAACATTCAACATCAGTGGTAAAATAAATTAGAGATGCTGCATATTAAGCTGAACAAATACATTAACGCAACATGAAGGGGTGAGATTTCAAGCACAGAACTAGAACACCCAGACTCTACTCATGTTAAATGTGACCTGTCAAGAGAAAAATAATCAGGCTGGGGGCTTCCTTTCTTAAAAGTCTGAAAAGGTTTTTAAAAGACAAAGTAAATTTTAGCAAAATGGTTCAGGGAGTTATATGCCATTGGCCTTAAATGAAAGCCATTGCAGCAGTTACTACAAGAAAACCAGCTGATAATTAAACTCATTCTGGAAAGAATTAAACTACAAAGCCTGATGGGACTTCAGTGGAAGAATTAGATTTAAGGGCAGTCTTAAGAAGCAGGATGAGTTAAGGCATTGGAGCTGCCATTTTTGTCTGTGACATTAAGCAAGTTGCAGCCTCTAACCCACTTCTCACATGTTGAACAAGATAGGAATACTTGGTCTTTAAGACTGGCGACGTTTTGGGGAAGAGACTAACATTCTCAAGCACACTACTGAGGTAAGACAAAAAAAACCTCTGACAAATAAAGACCGTTAGCTCTGCCACTCACCTTTCCCAACTGAGAACTTCGGTGTTATGCCATGCCACACAAGTAACACAGTCTGCACACCATCTTGTACACGTCCATCCTTCTATTTCCAAGATTCTTTTTCCAAGCTTATTGAAACATAAAATAAGCACCCAAACAGAGCATTTTAAATGGTTAACTCATTCAGTGCAAATTCAAGTAGGGAAGGAGTCTCAATGAAAATTATTCGCAGAAGAATCACCTCTGGGCAGACTGCAAGTGTCAGCCACATGATAATTACCTGAGGCTGTTCTGTGAATGGAGTTTTTATATGGAAGCATCACCTAGAGCCTAGAGAGATCAGTGATTATTCTCACGGAAACAAAGCTCTAGCTAGTTGACATTAATTCAAAGATTTATGAAAAGTGCTGCAGTTTTATTTCTCATTGAACTGCTTTCATGTACTTCTAAATGTACAGACACATCAATTAAGAAAAAAAAATCACACAATTGATACATCAGTTCATATTTAAAATACTTAATGTAGTTATGAGCCTACTGTGCCAGCAGGAAAATATTCTTTCCCAGTAACAGAACCATGGCCAGGTGAGTCAAAAACAACACTAGCATTTTAAAATCCATTCTACTTTAAAATCTGTTCTCTCACCTTTCACTTGGATTAGACTGAAACAAAGTATAAGAAAAGCAAATTAAGTCTTTGAAAACCTGATTATTATTGTTTTATAAAGCAAACAGTGGTAAAATCTTTGGAAAAATAAAGTAGACGCTGTATGTTTAGCATGAAACACTTGCCCCGTGTTTGTTGAGCTTTAATTATGAGAGTGGATGACAGCACATTGTCAGCTAGAAAATACAGTACCACTTTTCCTACACATAAGAAAACTTATGGGGAAGGGGAAGTAAAAATCTCAGAAGAGGAAAGAAAGATAAGTAACCCGAATGTGCACCCATTCACAGTAAATCAAGTTTCACCTTCACCATGGAACAATTTACTTAAATACTCTCAGGAAGGATCAGTGGAATAAAAAGATAAAACTGGCTATATAAATGTCAATCTTTATTCGATCTCCCAGTGCAGTACATGACATGTGTGCTTCAAATGAATAGAAAAAAACCCAAAAGTGAACAAAAAAGACGACTGCTGAAGAAAGATCTCAGGGGTTAGGACATCGCTTTCGGAAGGGTTATATTGTCCACGTCATGGATGCCATCTTTGTCAATGAACCGAGCATTGAAAGACGTCAGATTTAGGATGAAGCGTTTCTGAAGCTGTTCAACAAAAGACAAAGACAAAAGAGATGAGATTCATTCAAAGCTTAAATAAAAGAGGAGAGCATAATTTAAGGGATATGCTGTTGCACATCAAAATTCCCATCCTGGTTCTAGTGACCTGAAATATTAGGACCTAGAATGTTTTTTTCACTGCTCAGGAATCAATCAGTGTTTGTTCTCTGTTAGAAGACTCTCCATGTTAGACAAGCCTAGGCTAGAGAAGCAAAATACACAAGCCTGTTAACAAGGAAGACATTTAAGCAGGAAGACTAGAGTGGGCTACAACTTAGGGCACAAAGTGTATGGATCAAAAAGATACTTCAAACACAACCTCTTTAGAGTACTTCTTCCTGATGTTTCCCCAGACGTTTCTTCCCAGTTACATTCAATTCAATCTCTTAAAGACAAGGATAAAGAATATTTTCCTACAAAAAAAGCCTTGGAATCTGAAAGGTTCTATTTACGCTAAAATTGATCGTGAACTTTAAGGTCAAATCTTTACCTCAGTTAGATATCACTTCACAAGCTGGGAGAGAAGTACACTTAGAAGTATATACTAGTTAAGTGTAATACAAGTAACAGAAGGATGCTTGCATTATGTTCAGAAGAAACATAAAAGGAAAAAGTCAAAGACCGTCTGTATCAATATTATGCTAAGCGTGGAAGAAACAGAAGTAAAGAAAAGCAATTAAGCTTCAAGTTTACGTTCTGGAGGACATGAACCGTGCTAAGACAATGCAAGTGCCTACAAATCCTTTTCGTCAGTAGCTACTCCACATCTGGTCAACGTGCATTTATTACCCCTTCTGGCAAAGGCAGCAAAAAAATGCCACAAGAGGAACAGGAAAATATCAGCAAACGAATGCAAACAAACATTCCTTTCTCAAGATCATAAGGGCCTAAGTTTGGCAACTCACCTCCTCTAGACATTTTTTTAGGAGCTCCACAGCTTCCTCACGTGTGATACCTGAAAGAGAAAACATCCACAGATTGATTTAATTAGAGGCCATCTCTCTCAACAGAAACTTTATTAAATTTAAACAACTTTTCAGCTGAGCACCAAAAGCTCTCCTTCCCAGCTCACAGAAAACACTTTCCAGATGTACCGAGGACGCCCCGCACCGAAGCGCTCACGCTGCAACAAGCCATTGAGAATCGATTTGTTACACTGAATGGGAAGCATGACGGAATTTTGCCTCCCATGGCCAGGGACTGGGCTTTGGAGAAGTCCAGCCGTCTCTCTCTCCTCGAGTTTATTACAGTTTTAAATCAGCTCCATCTGTCCACAGCCGGCTGCAAGTCAGTGACAGTAGGCGGAGATTGGTTTTAGTGCTACGTTCCCTGCTGGGTATTAGTTTTAATAATGGGAAAGGCACGTGTGTGATGCCCCTGCTATTCTCACACATTAGGATAAAATCCAGCACTCTATAGGGATGACAAGCCATGACAATGTATTGTAGCTCACTGTTTTTCTCTTTTCACAAGGAATGGTGAAAATGGAGCAGTATAATTTTCAAGGGACATGACTAGAAAACAAGTAAGCTCTGTGGATCTCACAAAACTTGTTTCTAGAGTTTGTTCCAGACCTGCATCCACTGTTCAGGCAGAAGTCCCACTGGAATAAAATTGTCAGTTTATAGCTACGCTTCTTGCAGGAGATAGATGAAAGGATTACTAAGCGAATATCTCTGCTATGAGATTAAACTCAGCTTTGCACACAGGAGTAAAGTAGTTTTGTAGCTAAAGCCAAAGATGTCAGATTAACAATATTGCAAGCTTTGTACATTTACTCATCTGTAAAGTGGGGATGGAACCGTGTTTATGCCTTGGCAGCGTAAGAACTGGATTATGATTCTAAAATTACAACTTCAGTCAGGTACAGACACGTACAAGAATTATGATCAAGAGCTACCACGTGCCTAAAACTGTAAACCAAACCAACCGATCTTCATCGCCACCACTTGAGAGTACTGAATATAATCTTGCCAGGAAAATCTTTTCACTTGTGTATTTCTAACATATCACACATAAAGCCAATCCAAGATATGGAGCAATAGGATCCGGACTGCCCTCTGAAGGTCGATACTCTGGGAAAATGTACATGGCATAGCCAATAGACAAATAAGTAGAAGATAAAGTTATCAAAATGTTATTTATTAAAAACAGACTACTAGCAGCTAATAGTCCAGGAAAGTCTAGTCGTGTTTTAGAATTGAAACTTCCTTCACTTACAGTCTGTTACACTTCAAACAGGAAAACACTTTAAGGAGTTGACTAGTTTCACATTACCATTTCAGCTAAACCAGAAGGCAATCTTTGAAGCTACATTTATTCTGACAAAAAGTCAAATTCAAATCTGTAGCATCACAGCAATTGCGCTGGACCATCTGACTCAGCAAATGTCAAATCTCTCGGTTTAAGCCTTTAATTTATTAATCAGTAACAGTAGAATTTTCTTCTCCATGGACTCCACTTACTTGGCTTGTAATAGCGGTCAAGGATGCTGAGGGTCAGGAATGCACCATATCCATGTGCTGCAAAAGGAGCTTTAGCCAGAGCCGCAAGGTAATCCATGTAATAAAGCGCAGGACCTTCGTGGTCGTCATAGCCAGCCAGGAGAAGGTTGACGTGGTAAGGGGTCTACAAACAGAAACGATGTTTTCATTAAAGCAGCCACACCCAAATCTTTGAATCTTAATTCCCCATGCCACCTACAGAACAGCAACACAGTTGGTTTCACAATTCTTTGCCATAAAATGCTATTAGCAACTACATCCATACTGTCTGCAGGAGATTACGGATCTCAATCTAAAAACGATTAGGTCTTTTGGTAATATGGAATGCAGAAGCAAATGAAACCATAAAACTCCGATTCTCCTGAAAACTAGTGGTTTGGGTTTTGTTTTTTTTAAAGCTTTCATGGCCAAACTTAAGAAAATTTTAATTATGTTTTCACACCAGATTCTTTCATCTCAACATAAAACTTGTGGATTTTTACTGCCAACATGTGAGCACAATGTGAACATTTTGCAGTTTCTAAGAACTTCTTTGTTAATTTAGCATGCTCTTTTCTCAGTCACACTACTGCTAACCATAGACCATTTTAGCACACGTGAAAGCCTACATACAGTGCAAACAGTTATACACAGTGTTACGCTGTCTTGTTAATTGATAGATAGATTTTTATTGCACGTACCTAGTTTAATCTTTAATATCAGGCTAACTTGACCAAGTGAATGAAGAAGATCTAAGGAATTGGTTTATTTCTATTCAAAACTGACTAAGATCCTGCAATATCATGTTGGCAGTAGCTTTTTTGTTTAGTTAGAAAGAGTTTTTCTTCAACTAGAAATTTAGTCTGCTTTAGCTGCTGTCTTCTCTGATTCTTCTTTGACTTCAGCAAGAGCCTATCATATAAGCCTGAGAAATATCTACATCTTATCCAAAAAGACCATGCGACTGTATTAATGTAAGCATGCCTTTTTATTGTGCTGTACTTGCAAGTTTAGCGATTCCTGCGCCGTTTCCTTCATGGTTTAGGTTTAGTGTGTTCCACCATAATGAATAAAGCAGATGTCCCTATACATCATCTTCCAAGATGTGTACTTTGTAAGACCACGAAACATGCATGCGCTGTATTATTTTTAAATGTAGGCTCAGAAGAATATTTTGGATTTTTTTTAAAACTGCTTTTATATACTTCCAGTATTTTCACATTTATATAATGTTTCTTATTAATCATACTAACAGGATATCTCTTAAATACTGGAAAGTCTAGATCAACAAAGCAACAAAATGAGAAAAAAAAAGATGATGCAACTAACAACAGATTAGAACAAGCAAACACAATTCCACCCTAAAGCCAAAACATTAACTTTATCACGGGAAAAAGTTCATTTTGATAATAAGCACAGTGAATTTGCACTCAAAAAAATATTACAGGATACTATATTTTGACTTTCACCAGATAGCAAGAAAGAATAAAGCAGGTTACAGTTATGTATCAAACATCACTGTAAATCGTGTGATTTAATCTTCAAAGCATTCAAGAATATTTGGAACCAAGTTACCATGCAGCTGTATTCGTCTAATTAGTCTATATTTCATCATTTATTTATTCTGAAACATCACACAAGTTGATATTTAAGAGCCATGACACAAGATCACTCAAATTATTGTGTGACTTTGAATTACCAACATTGGCATATGTGAGATGCTCAACCATAAATAAATGGTATTATACAGACTTAAACAAATCTGTAAGCTGTTTTTCAGTTGTAAGTTCTCCCGCTAATAGTCTATGAGACAACTTCTTAAAACTCAAATGTAAATAAGTGTCCCCCATGCCTTCCTATTATTCAAGAAAGGTAGGATTTAAACATTAGAAAATATACATAATCTATTTACTGCTTCTGTGATGACAAATGGAATTTGCAGACAGCACCTCTCAGTGCTGTCTTAGTGGGACTAACAGCTCTGTGCTGGGACTGGTATTCCTTGTACATCTCAATCCTTTCGTCCATTCCAAAGGCAGCCTTGGCTGTTGTAACCAAATCCACGCCAACAGTTCTAAACTCTTTACAAGACTGGTGTGATTAAAGGGCTACCGAATGAATGGATGACTAACACTCCACGACAGATTAAATTTTTATTTTTTTCCAAACTTAACCTTCCTATTAGAGGCAATATTTCTCATCCCAAGCAGCTTTGCACTTTATGCTGTTTGATTTAAAATAACTACAGCAATTAAGAGATGTGTGAATTTCTTCAGACTTTACAGCTGAAGAGAACAGTTGTGATAAATACACTAAAACAACAAGATCAGCAGCGGGAGGCTGGGCGGTGACAAGCAGCGGTGTGACATCTGGCGGAAGCCAAAGTCACAGCAAGGGGGGAAAGGTGGGCGTGAGGAAGCATCCTGCCAAGCGTGGACAAGGAGAGAGGAACTGACAGTCTTCCTTTGGACTCAGGCCAGACCCTGTCACCTATAATTAAACATAGCATCGCAACAAGAAACTGAACTTCATCGGGTTTGGAGGGGCAGGGGGTTATTTTTCCTATTCCCCACCACCACGCAACCTCGGTAGTATGCTAAACGTACTAACCCTGGCACTTGATTCGGCAGGTGAATCAAGCGAGATGCGGGAGTAGATAACAGTGGAAGAGGAACTACAGCACCGCTCACCTATGCGAAAGCCAGTTGGCTCCAAAGTGATTTCTAGGTTTGCCTCCCTTGCAACATACGAACAGAAATCAACAAAGATTCTTTGCAGACCCTACTCTGGAGCATAACCCCCATGTTTTAAAGAGAGAAATGTCATGAAAACCACATGTTGACTATTCAGTAAAAGAAAAGACTACAGCAATGTAATGGCCTGAAGTTCCAAGCCCGGTGTCATTACACTTGACACTTTCCACCAAAAGCACAACTTGGAGGCACTGCTTACAAGACAGCCATCCAAGGTAACAGCAACTTGGTCTACATGAGCCACAGGGTTCATAAATGAAATCAAACTAGGTAAAATAGGGAGGAACCCAGATGGTGATTAATAACGCAGAACAAGCTCTGTTTTGGGCTGGGCCACGACAACAGTACAATGCCTCAAATAGTACTGTTTCAGTGTTAGCCACTCCCCTTCACATACCTTCTAGCCCTCCGTAAGAGAAACAGCTTCACACGGTGAATGACAATACAGCAACAAACCACCTTTTCCTCCACCAAACTTTTTACTTCTAAACTATTTTCCTGCTCCTAACAGGAGGCAGTGGCATCTTTTACCTTTTCATTTTTTTTACCATCCACATAATTAAATTAATCGCCTCCAGGAATCCTATATGCAATTTAAATAGATACAGAGAGCTAGTGTTAATCCTTCTGGTATCCCAAAAATTATGATGAAAATGTAACAAAATTCACGGGGAAAAAAAATTCTGATTGCAAGGTTTGTATCACCAAATTCTAAATCCCACAAACAAATCATTAAGTGCTATGTTTAAAGAAAAAGAGTTCTCCCTACAGTATAGAGATCACTGTAGTGTGACAGTAGTGTCAGAGTGCACCGCTTGCTCCGGGGCATTGCCATCTGCAACAGCACAACATTTTGTCTCCGGTAAATAAACACATCTGCCTTTGCCAGTGTGTTCCCCACTGTGCTGCCCATCTGGAGCAGGTGAGCTGGAAGACAGGCACGGGCTCAGGAAGGAGGGGAGACACGGGGAGGATCAGGCCTCAAGGGACATGGCGCAGGGGAAGACGACAGTGCCATATCAATGCCAAATCCTGCTGGTCGAGTTTACCAAAAAGCCTGTTAAATCACTCCTGTTAGAGGTACTTTAAATTGTATGTAAGAAATAGCTGCCTCTGTGGGCAGGACATTCAGCATCAGCCTCACCCACACCATCTGTGCAGGTCAGATGCCCTTGAGACAAGCCACCAGCATCAGGCACCAAGCAGCATTACTCCTTCACATCAACCTCAAAAACTGCACAGAGTTCCACAAAACACACACAGACCTTCCAAATCACACCTGAACAAAAGCTAAAGCAAGCAGCATCACTGCCAACCATCATCCACCAACCATGCTTAATCCACGTAGTTGGCTGAAGTCATTTAAACCAAAAAGTAGCGTTTCATGGATGAGACTGAGGCAGGACCCTGCACTCAGTTCTACTGACTCGCTCCAACTTTAGTAGCTTGAAAACTTGCTACCTTCAGCTGTCATCCATGTCAGAAATGAGAATGATCTCAGGTTGTTCCTGTGGATAACTTCTTGAAGAAGGGTGTGGGCCTCACTCCACACATGCATAATTCTCAAGAATACAGCTCTGATGTTAATACTGGCCTTTATTTGCTACTGTAAAACACCATTTCAGGCCTGTGCAGCGTATCGTCAGAAAAGCAACAGAATTTATCCCATGCCCTACCCCTGACAGAGTCATTCAACTTCACTCTCAACATCCTACTTTTTCTTGTTTTCTTTCATATAGCATGTTGAGAAGAATGCTAATGAAATGCTTCCTAACCTTGGATTTTTAAAATTCTCTTTGCCCCTTCATGACATCTTTTCATACTTTGAAAAAATTACCATGAGAAAAATCAGTAATTACAGTTTAGTAATTTGAAAATACAGCTCCAACTTGGATTTGATATTTACTGAAAGCCTCGTGTTGCTGTTTACAAAAGCGACTTGTTTTGCTAAGTACATCAAACAGCTTTGCTCCATTAAATCATTTTCCAAGAAGATTAAACGGATTCAGTGCATTTGCATGAAAACTGACAACCTTATCTCGATGTTAAAGCAGCTTATTTCACTTAGCTGTCTGCAGTGTTTGTGACAAAATGTTTACTGGGCCTAAGGCTGAAATTTTAAGACTACAGTTGTATCAGTTATTGATAAGTGGTGTGATAAGTTTTTTAAATAAGCAAATCAAGTTATATTTTAACAAAACATCCTTTCAGCACAGTGAATTCATCGCTACAGACAGAAGCCGCCACCTTTTTCATCAGACTCCATTACTTGAAAAAGGCAGTTTTCCCCTGTAAGCCTTTGCCAAAATCTTTCAGCTGTTACTCACTCGACTCCGAAGATAGTCAGCTAGGTTTCGTCGTGTAAAGTTTGCAGCTGCAGTAGGAGACAATTCATAACCTGGAGAAGAAATGTGTGTATTTGATAACAGTACAAATCCATATTCATGTTTCACTTCCTGACTTTCCATTCCTATTTTGAAATAACAAAATATTCTTTAATGACAAAGTGTCATTTGTCTAATTCCAGTTTATTCTGAAAGCTACAAGCATAAAAAGGGCCCTCAAAAATCCAGGTAGCTCATATCTGTATAGACCATTAAAATACATAGCTTCAAAAAATTAAAATACTATGGGCACGTAGCCTGAATTTTTCAGTCCAGTGTGTCAGGAAAACTGATAATAGTTGTCATGCAATGGACATAGTAAGAGAAACAGTTTACTAACAAAGCCATCATTGTGTCATCTGTATTACAAATAGGTTAGCTGGGCTTTGGATAAACCTCTTGGTGTATACTATCTAGTCCAATGTCCACTTCTTCATCCTGCCTTCACTACCACCTTTGCTTGATGCTAAAAATGCAGAAATCCTTAAAGCTGGAGAAGCTTTGAGAACAGCACTTCCCACCAACATTCAACTGTAAACCATACCCATCATTAACTCTGCTTCCAAACCCTCAGTGAGTAACTGTTCTCCTTCACTCACCATTTCTCATTTTGTAGAGCTGAACATTTTTCTGGATGTATTCTGCAAACTGTACAGTGTCTCCAGCCTCCCCAACACACAGGAGTAAGATCTTTTCACTCATCTTAAACATTTTGTCATGGTCTAGGCAAAGAAAAATAACATTAAGAGCCATGGTCATGAGAAAGAATGAATTATTTTGCCAATATCATAACACATCATGGTTTCTTTCAAAAGCAAGAAAGTAAAAGACTTGGATAACTACATTATGTCCTGGAACACCACCAAAAACGTCATCCTGAGCAAACCCTAACATTCAGCTTCTCACAGTTGGTGGCACAGTACACAGCACTTGTTAAACACATCGCCAAGAGAAACAAAGCTGAAACGAACAAAGTGCTTCCTTCAGGAAGGGAGGCATTTCAGAAATACATGGTCTTTCTTACATAGAAATGAAGACTAAAGCTTCACACAGAATATTGTGTTCAGACAGTTTCACATTATACGTGGTGCTTCCTGGGTTCAGGAATAAGAATTTTGCTCAGTGACCATTCTACTTTATCTAAATATACAAAGCAAATCCTTTAGTATAAAGCTGAAATATCAACACATCGAGCAAAAGCAACCTTAGGGAATCCAGAGCCAAATCCCATGTCAAATGATGCCCTCTTCCTGATACCCAGGACTGTCTCAAAAATTAGCAATTTAGGCAAGCGAGACTTTTTCAGAAATACGGTTTTGCTTGTCATTATTTTTTTGTAAAAAAAAAAATAAATAAGAAAGAACATTTAAGTATTGATTATAAAACAGCCCACTGATATACATGGAAATTAAGGAACAGTAAGGTACACTTTTACTTGTAATTGCAGTTTTAAAAACTTGTCTGCGTGTATTTGAGGGAATCCAAGTTGTCATGATGACAACACTGGAGACTATTCTGTGCTCACTCTAACACTGCAGCCTCATTTAATTAGAGCAGACTGGGACTCAGATACCCAAGACAGAAAAATTCAAGTGGCTGTTGGTGCGAAAGGAAGACCACCTCCCTATACTGAAGGGAGGTCTACGGAACAACACTAAACCTCCACCTCTGAACTTCGCTTTCAGTTTAGTAAATGCTGCTGAATAATCCCTGCTGCAGGACAGGTACGAAGTGCCACAATCCTCTAACACGATTTCAAGAGTTATTAAAGCACTCAGCAGCTGCATGTCTTGAGAGTTCAGGAAAGGCCACTGACACTGATCAGCCCTTGCAATCTGTTTACAAATTAAAGCAAGTATTAGTAAATAACAATATACTAAACAAATACCTGAAGTTTGTGGGTTTTTTTTTTCCCCCAAACACATATAAATCCTATGTTCTAAGTACATTTTCCTTAAAGTTTATGAATAAACCTACTTGGAACCAACATTAACTTACAAAACATTGTTTGAAGTGACTGTATTTTGTGTGTGCCACCACCTTTCGCAGCCACCTTTCTAACACTACTCCAACTGACTCTTACAGATGTGAAGTGAAATATTTTAGGTAAAAGCACTGCTAGCTACAACATTTATCAATACTACAATCTACAACTCAAAAAAAAAAGCTTCTAAACCACAGTATTTCGATTAGAAAGATCACTACACCTAGTAAACAAGCTTCTAGTCTACACTTTGTAAACAAGCTTCAGTCTAGGCTATTGCAACAGTAGGCAGAAAAATTAATTTTAGAGAATTTCAAAGGCCTGATAATCCCCCAGATATTTTATCACATAAAGAAACCAAAACCATACTACAGTTTGGCTCATATAGTATGAATTTCACTTATGGTTTTACTTCCAATATTTCCTTTTTTGCATGAATTACATTTTGCCAGTGAATTAGACACAACCAAGCATTTAATCTCACCCACCGTTATCCCTGTGCGGTTTTTTCACACATCCGTATTGTGGTACAGAGCAAGGTTTGGGTTAACAAGCCAACGCTCACCCGAAGCGGTAAGTTAACGTGACCGCCCAACACAGTGCAGTCATGTTGGCTCAGGCTTGGAAAATTCACTCTGAGCAAGCAGCCCTTTGAGACCCAGGCTCACTGAGTGACAGAGACCAGCCAGCAGCCCCTACAACGAATAAAACCTAAACTGAAACATCCAGCAGCCTTTCTCTTCACCCATACCTGCCTATTTTAGCAGCCCTTCCTCAGCCGCAGGCAGAGCCAGAGACTCGGAGCGCCCTACCCACACACAGAGGCCGCCTGCTCACGCTGGAGCCCCAGGGCACCCTGCCCGCCCAGCGCCGGTCCGGCTCGGCCGGGGCTCCCCGCCGGGCCTGCCCCGGGGAGGGCAGAGCTAACGGGCCCCGCGGAGCAGCGACGGGGTTGCTCAGGCCGCGCGGGCCTCGCCTCTCACCGTGCTTCATCTGGACGATGCTGGAGGCCGCCACCGTGTCCGCGGCCACCAGGACGTAGTCGGGGCCCTGGATGCCGATGAGGTACTCCATGGCGGGCCGCGCTGCGCCGTCCCCGCAGGCCGCGTCGTGACACAGCGAAGCGCCGCCGCCTCCCACCCGGTCGCACGCAGGCGCCGGCGCGCAGTGATGACGCCACCGCCGGCGCTCGCGAGAGCCGCCCGCCCCGGGGAGGGGTCACGTGGGGCGGCTGCCTGAGGCGATGGCGGCGGCCGCCGTTCCCGGCCTTTTATCCCCCGTTTTATCCCCCGTCTGCCAGCGTCCCGCTGGCTCCTCGCCGAGCCCTGTCCCCCGGGCCGCAGGCTGCGGGGATCCATCCGTCGGGAACGGAGCTGGGGGGGGTGCCGAGCGGCCGGTGTGCTCCCTAGGCCGGCACATGGCACGTTCTGTGGGGACAGGGGTGCTCATATGCTCTGGGGGTTTCAGCCAAGCCTGGTTTTTCTGTCAGGCAGATGTCCTGGATTTTTGTTTGGGACAAAAGTCCTGTGAGTGTGGGGCTTTGGTGCCATTTGTATCCCAAACACACCTTGTTTGGTATTAAAGAGCGCAATTCCAGGGCAGAGTCTCAATGCAGAAAATGGGGTAATGGCACGTCCCGCTTCTACCCCACGCTCCATGGAATAAAACCCAACTGGCTCGGCGGTCTCGGCTAGAGCGGATGGCTGGCTGCTTACTGACAGCGTTGGTCCAAGAGGAAAGAAAACCACTAAACCCTCCTGGTGTGGCAGCTGTTGCTTGGGCACGGCCTGACTGGCGCTCCTGCAGCCTCTGATCTATGTAGTCAAAGGGAACTGAACTGTGAAGAGACAGTGAAATCCTTCCAGGAGCGATGGAGTGATTTATTTGCTGCCCATCTTTCTGTGTCAGGAACAGCCAGCAGTGCCAGCTGCACGCAGAGCCGAGCCCCAAGCCGCTGTGTGGGGCTCCTGCCGCGGTCTGCGGTGACAGCCTGCCGGTCCGCCACCGGTAACTACGAGTGCATGCTCAGCCCGTCCGCTCCAGAGTCCCTCCTGCCGCCCCAAACACCATCCCAAGCAGAATCCCACACGATCAAAGGGACAAGCCCTAGTTTGACTCACCTATTGAGCCAATAAAGGATTTTTTTTGTCCATGCCAGCCACCAAGGGAAAACTGAGTCGCAGATATGCCTGCAGATTTCCCTGTCAGTTGATGGCTTCAGAGCTCCTCCATGAGCTCAGGTAGAGAGCTTGGATGGCATCTCTCTTCATCGCCTGGCTGGACATGGGCTCTGACAGCCACTGATCAGCAAATGCTGTTCTCTGCTATCCCTTATTCTGCCCCCCACTCTCAATCTACTTAAATTTCTCAGGGCAAAAAATGTCTTAGGTGGCTGTGCGGCACCTAGAAGCTTCCAGGTGTGGCTGTAATGTAGATAATTAATAACAAGAGAAACAAAACAAATACTCTCATTGCCTGGACATTGTCTAACTGCAGGCACCATCCGGACGAGCAGAGTCACTCCAACTGGCACTTGGTTTATTGATTAGTCTCTGCCCCTGCCTGAGCCCCATCTGATATACTCACTAAGTGCAGCTCCACAAAGACCCAGCCCCACGCTAATGAAAGGGGCCACCGAAGCATTAAACCCCCACGGCAGTTGCTGTAAAGGAGGCAGCCCCAGGAAATAAAACTCTGGATGCTACAGCACATGGCAAACGCCCAACTGCACCTATACCAAGAAAGTCACTGTGTAATTATGAGAACTGGGCATAACCTTTGTGTGGTTTAAAAAATACTAAACATGCCAAAAAGCAACAGCAAATTGTCTTCAGGAAACAGTATAAATGAGTGTAAGCAGCAAATTCACCATTTTGACTGTTTTCCAATTGCCTGTAGCTAGACTTGTTAAATTGAGTGCTGCGTGCATAAATCAAAACAGGATGTTTTCTTTTACCTAACAATGGCCAAGCTCTGTGCCAGTGCTTAAGTATTTTCTGCGTGGATCCAACCTGAAGTTTTAAACACGTTTTTTCCTATAGATCTCCATACGTATCGCACATGTACATACAGCCAGCCAGTCTAACTTAGCAGTTATTTTTTGAGACCTTTTTAAGAGAAGGTTAACGAAAATTCAACAACTACCATCCTTGTTGATTTTTATTGGGCCCTAGGGTACAATTAAATGTTAAGGTTGTTATTGAATTTTCTTGACAGATTGAATTTCCCCGTTTAGGAAGCACGCGTGCATCCAGTACACACCTACCTCTCTTCCTGGGCTGAAGGCGCTTCTGACATTAGTACATCGGTGTAAGAAGGACAGCAGGACATCTCTGCCTAGCAGAAATCGGGGAATATTTTCCACCATTAAAGGGAAATTGTCCAGGCTGCAGTATGTCTTAAAATTGAATGTGAAAATTGCCTATTTTATTTTCAAGACAAATATTGCAGTTGTGTGTCTTTATACACGCGTGTGCTACCCAGCCTTGGTGGGGGTTACTCCATGAACAAAAGCTGTGAGTAGCACAGGGACACTAAGCAGCCTACGTAAAACTCTTATACGTACTGAGATACCTGATATACAATATACAGTTTCTGATACTGAGATCCTGTACCCAATATTCAGAGATATCCAAAGACTCTGTGGTCCTCAGAGTATCTTTACTCAGTAGGCCCAGATGAGTTATGGAGCTGAAGCATCCCAGTACAAAGCAGGAATGGGGCACAGAGAGCGAGAGGCTGTGACAGAGAGGGGAGCTCACACTCCCATCCTCCTGTCACAGCTTCTAGCAAGTAAAGTATGCTTTAGCTGGATGGTATCTTCTTAAAAAGGAAGGTTGATCCTGTAAGGAACCCTGAAATTGAAAAACAAAGAAAAAAAAGAGATCACCCACAAAGGAGGAAGCCGCTTGAATTTATTATCTAACGTGCCATAACTCCCTGGACTGCTCCACACCAACAAATCGGTGTAAAGGGACATTGCAATGAAGGAAACTCAGCAGGGGCAGACTGGTTGAGAAAGGGAAAAACGGGAGGGCTGAGAAGTAGGTAGAAAAGCTGTCAAGGGTGAATAGCTGTCATGTTTTCTACACAGAGGCAGACAAGTAGTTTGTCATATGGGAAAACCTGTAAAACAATAAAAGTAAAGAGTCCTCAGTGCAGCCTGGAGAGTCAGCTCTGCACTGAACATAAATCCACCGAGCCCCGTTACAGCCACTGGAGCTGTTCGGGCTGAGACCAGCTGTGGAGCTGGCCTGGACAGTAATTCCTCATCTCCACTGATGCGGGTTGACCAGTACTTCCTCATTTAAGATGATATTTACAGAGGAAAACATCACGGTCTCTTTACTTGGTGCTGATTGCGCCGGCAGAGAGCCCAGAGCTGAGCAGAAAATGCGGACAAGTCATTACATCAACAGTTGGAAAACAAATGTCCGTGAAGATATAAGCTGGCTTTGCAAACCTTTCAGCATTTCTTTTTCTTCCCCGCTATTTTTTTACCCCTTCTTCACACATTGTCTGCGAGATATTGCAGATGTTGTTCTTACCTTTGCACAACAAGCTCACTTTTACCTGACCAGGCTGCACGCTGCTGTGCCAGCCAGACGTCAGCTGCCTGGCTACCCTGAGTGCAATTGCTCTCCGACGGTGTGTGGTTCTCATGTTAATGCTTAGCAGATTTACCATGCTTCTGACATTTGTAAACAGCGACACACTTTACGGAGGCTCCCCGCAGGTCCATCCCAGGTCTGCATACAGCCGGGGGCGCAGGGACTGTGCGAATTCACAGGCGGTACAGATACAGCTCTGCCGTAGACAGAAGATCTGCCGTGCAGAGAAGTTGTGATACATTTGCGGTCACTCGGCCAGGAACAAGCACTCTGCTTGCTGAACTCCTAGGCCGCTGGCTAGTTGCTCGATGACTGGCATCTGTTCCTCTTCCACCTCTTACCACAGCAGAACATTTTTTAGAGGGGACACAGTGCCCTAAATGTGGCAGAGAAGGAGGAAAACTGCAGGTTCGATCTCTGCCTCCCAATCTGGTGATCCCAAGTTCCCGGTCCCCTTCCAGAAGAGCGATGCTGAGCCCTCCTGGGTGCGTTGCCGCTGCCTTGTGCTAAACCAAAGCCGGGCAGTGCTGGCCTGAAACACCCGGGCTCGGCTTTCTGCTCTGTCCCCAGCTCACAAGGCAGCCCAGCAGGCGTGGGGCTGTCGTACCATGCACAACTGCAGTATGGGAGGTATTTTTCATTCCAGGGATTGTTGGACCAGTGTTTGCACTGGCTTTTGCCCTTTGCTGTTATCTGTCTCAATATGGTAGCAGTAAAGATGATGTTACAGTTACTGTATTGCCTAGACAAGGTTTCCTGCAAGGAGCTCACTGCTTTCCAGAGAAGAAAAGGATCCTCGTGTTCCTGCTATTTCAGGTGCAGGAAATGAAGGCGCAGAGAGGAGAAGTGATTTAGTGGAGATCACAGGGCAGGTTAGCGGACTGGATAGGAATAGAAACGTCTTGATTCACTGAGCTCCTCTCTAGCTGCTGAAGCGTGCCATTTGGATCACACAACCCCGGAATGAACTCTGCAGGGCTTACATGGAGCTTTGCTCTTAATCTTTCTGTCTGGGCTCCACAGAGCTCCTCAAGCTGACTTTTTGTGGTCCTAAACATGGTATATTTAAACAGATTCTCCTTAGGGATGGGCAGGGACAAACCTTGCATTGTTCCTTCCATGCCCGGGCTGGTGGGCAGCCCCTGGTGCCAGCCTGCTTCTGCCTCTGTCCTCCCCACCAAGATGCCTCTGGGTCACCAGAGAACGGTGCTTGCTGAAGTTTCAGCTAGCAAAAGTTGCAGACTCTTTCTTTCACATGTGTTTTTTGACAGATGGGTGTTAAACACCACCTGGATGGAAGGGTTTTGTCAGTGGTATTTAAATCATGAGCCTGGCTCTCCTGGGATGCAGAGCGGACTGTTAGCATCTCCCTGCTGTGCTTGCTTTCGGGCGCACAGCAGCTTTGCAGAGCGATTGCTCTGAACGTGGGAGGCCCCACTCACCTCTCCTGCAGTTTCCCAAGCTGAGGTCAGTGTGGAGGGAGTGCCCTCCTTGCCCACCGCCAGCAAAACTCCTTCCTAAGAGTCCTCATTCTTGCCAACCTTGTCAGGAAAGGTCAGTGTCCGGCAGCGTCGATCCTACGGGCCCTGCATCCTGCAGCAGCCCCCCACTGCTGGTGGGGGGCGAGCGAGCTGCTCTGCTTCCCTGGTCCCAGGTCCGTTGCAGAGTGTTTACCCTCCACCTACGATGGCAAGAACGGGGCATCCATTGGAGTGTGCAGGTGAAAATGGATTGTAACCTGCCGTCTGCCGTGTCAATAGAGCTGATTAGCGCTTGTATGTGTCTCTGGCAGGATTGATCTTGCAGGTGAGAACATTTCAGAGACCAGCTGGGGCCCTGCTTCTCGGCGGGATGCTCCTTCCTGAGCAGTTCTGCAGTGGTCATCATTGTCTCCTTGTGGTGGGTGAGAGGATATTCACCACGAGCAGCTGGGATGGCCAGCGACAGGGTGCGTTATTTCCCAGTTTTCCCATTTCTGGAGCCTCCCCAGCAGTGCAGAGCATCACGGCTCCTTCCTGCTGTGTTAACTTTTGGTTCCCTCTCCCAGTTTGATTTGCTGCTCAAACTTTCTCGGTGAGGCAGGGAAGCAACAGGCACCGCAGGCTAATATTGCAAAACTGGGTTGGTGATCCCAATGCGATGTCTAGCTTTGAGTGGTGTCTGACCCATAACTGTACAGCTCTGTGGGTCCAGCGGCACGATCCATTTCATAACCATTGCTAATTGTAAAATTAAACCAGAAGAAGAAAAGCTGCTTCAAGTCATTGGATTTTTTTCCCCCCTGAGGAGGCACGAATCAAGAAATCAAAATGCTTAACACAACAAACAGAGATTTCCCCCATGTTGTGGGAGATTTATAGACAGCAACATCTAGTCAAAGCTCCCCCTCAGCTCTGCCCTTCTGTTTGAATTCCTGCTGGTCACTGAATTATTACTTCTCTTACTATTTCCTGTGCTTTAAACGTGGGGAAAGCACAATCAAATTATCGTCATGCTCATTTGGTTAATTACCTATTTAGTTACTTATTCAGTTCATTAAAAAGACGCTGGCCACTGTCAGTTTGGAGGAAATTCAGAGAGGCAGGCAGTTAGGAGACAGGATATAGGATGAAATAGGCCATTTCTCCAGCCCAGTGAATGGCAATTTATATCCCTTCTTCTCTGCTACATCACTTCTGTGCACAGTTTGTTCTGGATTTAAAAAAAAAACAAAAACAACCACAAACAAATGAAGAAAGCATTCTGCTGGAGATCACCGTTGTTTGTTAGAATACATTTAGGTTTAATCCAAAGCTCTGCAGAAGACCAAACCACCTATTTTAGGACTCCTTTTTTCAGTCGAGAAAAATGTGCTGCTCCACAGGTCATAAGATGCCTGTAATTATGACCCTGAATAGATAGAAATGTTGCTTCTTGAGACAAATTCTATCTGACAGTTTTTACAGTACGTTCGTTCAGAGCAAAATGCCCTGTCCCCTGTCACCCGGATTGAAATTATTAAGAAAGACAGACATTTCACTGACAACTCTAGCCTCAGGGGGGAAAATATTCCTTCTGTTCCCCTCTGAAGGTCAGAGCTCACATAATGCAAAACACTTAGAGCACACGCGTACACATGCTCACACACATGCGGAATAAAACTTTCTCTTCAGCAGAGCTCTGGATACATTTTATGGAAAACGGGAATCCTCTTCACATGCGTCTCAGAGAATTTTGGCCAAAAAAGATGAGCCTTACATTTCTTCAGTGTTAAGGTCTTATTGTCTTGTAAATTCTCTCTTTCTGATGTATAAAACACATCAGTAGCTGGTCATGTGTGCTCACATGTTCGTACGTCCACTCACATGATCCATACCCAGACGTGGCACATCAGTCGCTGGCAATTCCTCTGACAATCTGGAATCTGCGGGAAAGTCACACTTCCCCGGCATCTGTTTATTCTTTCAAAATATTTCCTGGCTTCTTTTCCTTACTGATAAAAGCCCATTTGCAACTTGCATGTCCCATTTATCACTTAAACTGCATTGCCAGCTGTCATTTGGCCCAGTTTGTCACACAGAAGTGTCCCTGTGCTGGGGATGCGCAGCTCCTCTCCATAGGAGCACCAGCTCCTGTCTGTTCAAGAGCCTTTTTGTGCTGGAGGAAGGGCAAAGCCTGGCCCTTCTGTGCATCTACAGTCCCGGCTCGACGTGTTAATACAGAGGTACGCTGCGGCATATGAGCTGTCATTCACCATGTCTTGCCTGTGGATCACTGGGCTCACTTAATCTAGGGCTGAAAATTGGACTTGAGCCAAGGTGACTGGAGGTGGGAAACCAGCCTGCAGTTCATTAACCTCTTCCCGTTGCACAAGGTAAAGCAGCGGCTCCGTCTTTCCCCTCTTCCCAGCAATTTGGCGTGCACCAGGCTCACGCCAGGTCCCTGCTGACCGCATACGTGGCCTGGTGTCATTTGCACCGAGTTTCCCTGGTTGGACCCAGCTCCTAAGCACCGACCCTGCTTTTTCAGCCTGTCTTAGAAACACTTCCTAAATCAGGGTGTTAACGGGCAGCTGGTTTGCAGCTCCCCTCCCAACAACCCGAGATGGAGCCCTTCTGAGATGCTGGCCCACGCTTGTCTTCCAGAAACCACTGGATTAATGTCACCCTCTGCCCGGGGACCCGAGGGGACCCCGATTGCACAGACCAGCTTGTTTCTTTGGCTGGCTAAGTGACGTGCCTCAAGTCGCACACTGGCATCAGTGGCAGAGCTGGAAACAGAGCTGAGAAGCCTTGGTTTCATGTTTTCTCACAGAAAAAGGGTGGAAATCCCGACTCCTGCTCTTTACTGCCCACGCCGACCATCCCGTCCCACTGTGCTCTTGCTGGGTGGGAATGCAGCCCAGCCCGCATCTCATCTCCCCATCCTCGCTCTATCCGTCACCTCCAAAAGCCTTGCAGGAGCTCTCCGGGACACCAGTCCCCTCTCCCAGTGGGTCTACTGGTTTCTGTGCTTGCTTTTGACACCGCCGCTGTTATCCACCAAGCAGTGTACAGACACAGGGGGTGCAGGGAGGACAGAAGTGCTCCTCCGGGGCTCGGGGTGCCGGTAGCACAGGGAGGCTGAGCGCTCTCCGGAGATGCTGTGCGGGAGCTGCGGAGGGGACCGAGAGGAGCTTGAAGGTCTTTCAGTGTGAAGCCAGGGCTGAGGGCAGGCTGGTGAGGAGCTGAGCGGGGAAAGTGGAGGGCTGAGCAGGCAGCGCAGCTGGGAGCACCCCGAGAGCGGCGGAGGGAAGGGGAGTGCTCCGGTGGCCGCTCGCCCACCCCAGCAAACCAGCCCATATCCCTGACTGCTCTTCCCACAGGGACACCGGCTTCTGCACAGCATCTTCCCTCAGATCTGCAAGAATCTTAAAACTTTTCTTTCTTCTTTCTCTCGCTCCCTCTTTTTCTAAGTTTAATTCTGAACAGCCGGCTGCGTTCAGCCTGACTGGTTTGTTATGGCTTATAATTTGTGTTAGGATTAATTAACTAATTACCGACAAATGTCCGTTGGCAAGATTCTGCTTCTGCTTGTCAACTTGAAGTATTTAATTATTTTAATCATTTACTTTCATCTTCAGAATTTATGCTCTTCCAAGAGCGTTTCTAGGCATCTTTTAATTATTATTCTGATTTTTTTTTCAGAGGGGTGGTGAGCTGGGGGGAGCGAGGTGGGGGATGGTATCATTTCTCATTAACTATTTCAGTGAGGTGACTTCCTCGGAAACTCATCCTTGGTTTTCAAACCCTGGTGTGGAGAAGGGACAGTCTGAAATGAAGGTTGTGTGGGGATGCCCAGAGAGGGCTGGGCTGGGCTTTCCCTTCCCAGGTAGAGTCCTCCCTTTCCCAAAAGGATTTCAGGGATCCACCCTGTACCTGTTCCCTGGTCTAGGGGCTCAAGCGGGCGTTGGTTTACACAGATGCTTCACTCACCCCCTGACTCCAGGGGAGCGCTCAGGACACCCCGTTAGGCACAGAAGAGTCTCCGCAGGATCAAAGTCCAAGTGGACTTGCAACCATTGTGCCAGCAAGAAAATAAAGCCAAAGATCCTGGGAAAACATCCATTTATACAGATTTTTCATTTCTAAAAAATCATGAATTGCTTCAAACCCGCAAACCGAGTTCTGCTTTGAGCATCCCACAGGTTAGAACGGCAGGAGCACATCAGGACAGATTTGGGCTGTGGGCATGCGTGGGAATCCTGGCCTGTGGATGTGCTGCCCGCGGTGGGATGGGAGGGCAGCAGGTAACGGGGACAGTGGAAATTCAGCCAGGGACATCTTGCTTTTACAGGAAATTCCACAGGGCTGCCACAGTCAGGGCCCTGAATGAAGAGCTGATTTGCTCAGTAGAACTATGGACCCCCATAAGATATTAAAAATATATTGCATAAATTCAACGTATGCATTTAATTCTTCCCTTCCAAACACACTGGCCCTTGCTGTTCCTTCCCAATTTTGATCTCAAGGTGGGGCAGCGTGCCACGGTAACGTGATGGTACGTGTTTTCGGTTTGCACACTTAGCACCCAGTCTGTAGTCGCACAGGCAAAGCACCACTATCCCAGACCCGGAGTGTGCCTCGGGAAGCTTCCCTCGACAGCCTTCACACTCGCACGGAGCTGCAATTTAATCCCAACAGCGAGAACCCAAGTCTGCACAGGTCTGGGTGCCGCACCCCGGAGTCCACCCACGGGCGTACCGGCACAGGCGCACGTCCGCCGGGCACCTGGGTCTCCGGCAGATCGAGCTGGTTTGGAGAGCACCAGGGGATAAAACGGCAGCTCAGCACCTCCCCGTGCCCAGGCAGATACTGGGAATACAGCCTCACACTCGGAGCTAAGCAGCCAAGGGATCTAATCTCTCTTTTTCTTTCACACATCAGAGCTGCAGCACTTCTGTGGGATTAAAACATGAGAAAAGAAAGCGTGATAAGCTGATAAAAGACAGTGAAACTCGGAGTCTTTCGCTGATACTTTCCAGCAGACTTCCAGGCTTTTTTCCTTGCCAAATGCTTTATGCTGCCAACAAACCAAATTCTGAGGTGCTTGCAAAAACCTTCCTTGCTGGCCAGCTGCCCGCATGGGCATAGCCCCACATCTTCAAGTGGGGCACACGTACCCTACTGACTTCAGGAGGAGTCTTTCTAGTGAAGACTAATGAAGGATTCAGCCCCAAGAATATTTCTTTCCTGAAACAAATGAATCGCTTGGACCAGAGCGTGGATGAGAATGTGCTACTTAAAAGGTTTCTTGAGGGTACATAATTATATTGAAAATAATTAGGGGCAAGGCAGCAGTATTATTACTACTTATCATATCACTCTAAACTTAATCCAGACTGATCTATGGGAAAACATCGGGAATGCAGAAGATGGACCTTTCTTAAGTAGGATGAGTCCATAACATTGCCAGTTTACTGGGCTGACATGGGAGGCAAGAGGCCAGTTTCGCCTTGGGAATCATCTATTGAAGCCGGTGGGTTTGTACAAGAAGTGCATGGAGGGGACCGGGAAGGTTGAAGCAGGGTCCCGGACTCTCTAAAGTCTGAGATTCGGTGCTGATCATTTGGTCCTTTAGACAAACATATGTTCCAGGGCCTGTCAGCCTTGAAGGTGACATCCCAAGGCATCCCCTTGCCCTGAGACACGACGGCCCCTGGGATGTGAGCTGCGAGGTAGGCGAAGGCTCCTTAGGAGCCCAGGGAAGCAGCATTGCCCTGGTGAGCGCTCGTGGAGAGATCTAAATGAGATGAGAAAGATTGTCTTAATTAACTTCAGAATCCTGTTAATTAGAAGCCTCTCTGCATTAAAAATTGCTCTAGTGACCAGACCAAGTCGTGGCTACACATGAAGGCGGAGGTACAGGCAGGTCAGGGATGGATCACACCCAGGTTTTGTTTGGGGCAGAGGCTGTCAAATGTCACAGTGTTAGCAGTACAGCTGGACCAGCAAGGCTGCTCTGGAAGCCAAGCTGAGGACCCCCCCACAGTGGGGCATGGCATGGCAGGAGGGGATGAGGACTTTTTGGAGAGGCTAAGAGCTGCTGTGGGACCTTGAGAGAGAGAAGACGTGACCAAAGCCCCAGGAGAGCTGGGCTGGAGGGACTGGGAAAGCCTGCAGATAGGGAAACTGAGGCACAAGGGGAGCACAGGGGACAGAGAAGGCATTGCAGGGCCGTGGACAGCCTCTGCATCCCCCCAGCTCCTGGGCCGTGCTGTAGGTACCCCGCAACTTTGAGATCAGCCCTACGGCGGGCGCGGGGGCTTGCGGGGCTCCGGAGGATCCTCCGCTCACTCCCAGCAGCAGGGGAACAGCTCCGGGGTCAGCGGGGTGCAGGAGCCGGGCTAGGTCCAAGGGTCCTTGTGGGAAGGAGAGCCTCGTCCTATTGAAGGCTGACAGAATGAACTTCAGTTTATGCCCCTGGCAGTTTTTTACAGCTCAGCTATTCCATTTAGGGCTTGGGAGCCAGTGGAAGGAAGCTCGGATCGCTTCACTGACCAGCCATAACATCTAGCCAGTACATTAACTGCCCTGCTGCCCTGATCTGATGTGGTTTTACAGACAATAGCTACTGGCTATTTAGGCAACGTATAAATTAACATATTCTGCACAAACTAGGAGCATATTTAAATTAAAGGAGAGTGCCCTTTATTTGTCAATCATTCAACAGCCCCATTTTTACATTCCTTTAAAAAGACAATTTCAGCCTTCTTAATCCTACCTCAAACCATTCGTCTTCGCGAGGGGAAAACATTGTTTGATTGCTCAAGTGTTTCTTTGCCCCCCCTTCCCCTGCCTCTCTCCTTTAATTAAAACAATCCCAATCTGCTCTCCTGGAATTTCTTCCCCACTTCGGCTCAGTAACTTGTGACCTTCGAGTCAGAGCACCTTCATTTCTGACCAGGCTGGAGTCTGCCTGGCACGCAGGGTCAGAGATGCCGAGATAAAGAAGTCAACTCACGAATGAGCCACCAGAATTTGGGTGCACGGCAGCGTCCGGGGCGGCTGCAGCCGCGCGTTGTGCGGAGGAGATCGCCAGGGCTGTGCAGCAACAAACTTTATCTGCTGCTATGCTGACATTGATGCCTGACACTGTGGTAAAGCAAGAAACGGGCTTTGGAGATGTATGGAACTGATGGATTGGACAAAATGGTACTCAAAGGGGGAAAAAATGACCTGAGGGATATTTTGCAAACCTGCAGCAGCCTGAGTTCACTCCTTTCTCAAGTGCCTTTAATAATTTTAAGAACTATGTGACGCTGGTGCAAGAGCCAGGGAGGTTTCCCATTTTGCATTTCCAAGAATCCTGGGGTTTCTTGGAGCTCTGCGGCTCTTGCAGTGAATTGCAAGAGCGCAGTAAATTATCAAAGGGCTTTTCTCTTGACAGCAACTGTCGACAATAAAGCACCTTTCCCTGCTAGATGATCTGATCAGTCAACAGCGAGGTGTCTGATGGCTTTCAGCAGGACAATACTATTTGAACATTTGAACTCCATCTCAGTTATTTTTCTGTCTACAGAAAACACAAGTTAAAGGAGAAAAATGCAAAATAACCCCTGTCCTGAAAGCTTCCTAACAGCCACATCCCAGCTTTTGCCTGGCTCCCATGCGACGATGCTGACAGAAGATAGAATGTATTGCAAAGAAATACCCATTTGGCAAAGTTTGCCTTCTCTCTGCCTGTCACCCAGATGCCCACACCTCGCTCTTCCCTGGCAAATCAGGGCCAATGTGTTTATTTAAGACCAAAATCAGCATCGATCGGGGTTTGTCAGTCACACTCCCAGAATAAAGTGCTGAGGATTCGGCAGGGTTTGTAGCGGGGGGGAACGGTAATGGACACACGCTCGAATGAGCTTGCAGCCATTTCACTAAACGCCCCGAGGCTGGAATTCTTTTTTTATTATTATTTAGGAAATAAACATTTTGTTTGTTAAGAAACTGTATTTAAGGTGCTGAAACGGAGCTTTCTTTAGCACTGAGGGGCCTTTCCTGTAACCCTCTGCAGCCAGGCAGCTTTGGAGGGGATTTGGAGGACCCGGCTTGGTGCTGAGCCCGGTGCATGGGGCCACTCCAGCTTGTGCTGCAGTGGTGCCGTGGGAAGGGGAGGGAGAAGAGCTGCTCCGGCTTTGTGGGGTGCGCGGGCAGCAGCGAGGCGCACAGTCCGATGGCATCGTGGTGCTGCATGGGAGCCGGCTGTTAATAACGTGCCGGAGAGGTGCGAACACTGCAGTGTACGGGCGGCTCCAAATTAGTACCACCGCGCCACGGGAAAACCACCCCGACTGCCCTCAAAATGGAGCTGCCACCTCCCTGCTCCCCTCCCCTCCTCCTCCCACCTGCCTTTCATTTTTCCTCACGCATGGAAGGTATTAATTACCCAACTTGCTTTAATGGCTGTAGGAAGTGCCCTGCAGCAATGCCGGTGCGGAGCGAGCTTTGCCCAGTGCAGCTCCGCGGCGCGCATGGCCCCTGGGCTGCCAGATGAGGAAGAGGAGTGCGGCGTGAAGCTGCCGGGGCATGAGGTGTTTCCCATGGCCCTGTAGAAGGGACCCCATTTTTCTAAGCCCTCTGAGCAGCTCTCTTTTTATCTCCAGTGCCCAGCTAAAGCAGTGCCTGTGCCCTCGGGGTGGCTGCGTGGGGTTTGTTAACCTCTGTGACAGGCAAACCATGACCTCTCGCCTCCCCGTAATAAGCACGGCTGCTCGCTCCCGCTCACTAACTTATTATTTGCTGCCGCTGAGCTGTGCCTAACCTTGCTGAGCTGTACCTAACCTTGTTAACCTGCCGGGGAGAGCCCTGGGGAGCAGGGCCAGGTAACTCGGCCCTCGCTGTGGGAGAGCAGAGGGGAGATGCGTCCCGCCTGCATCCCCCGGGAAGGACTCCGTCCTGCAGCTGGATGCAGCGTTGGGATCAGCGCATGCTGCCGCAGCAAAGGGGGGTCGGGACTCCCCCTTTCTGCTCCCAGCCCTGTGCTCCAGCTCTCAGAGGAGGAGTTTGGGCACCAGGCTTGTTTCTGGTGTGGAGGATGGTCACGAGCACCTCTCCTCCTGCTCCAGACGCGGCTCGCCAGGGCTGCAGGACTCTCCTACAAAGTTGCATTTGTACCCGCAATTTTAATTAAAGGATTTGGAAAACAGACAGGTAGAGCAGCAGGGCACAGGGTGTTTTTATCCCCAGCAACGTCTGTCTCAGCACTAAAACCTGGGGTGCAACTCCTTGGGGAGCTCCTGTTCTTAAATTTGGGCGCTTTCCTGCTCCCAGACACCGCTTTCTTTGCACCAGCCTAAAACTGAAGGCAACGTGCTCATCAAATTGATCTGCAAACAGACTGATGCGGGGCAGCTCCAGCCTGTCTGAGCAATGTGCATGCAGCTGGAGCTGGGTCTGAGCCTCAGCCCTGGGATTCCTAAAACCTGCTGGCCCTGGCCAGCACACAGTGCTGGGATCCTCTGGGAAGGAAGGTGACAAAAACCCCCTCTCCCGAGAACGGCCGTTAATTCATAGACCATTTCACGGCCAAGGACGCGTCCCTGGGTTAGAGCCCGGGCCCTGCCCTGCCCTTTCCCCACGCTGCCAGTTCCATCCCTGCTTTCGGTACCAGGAAAACCGAGCGCCATCCCCTGCGAAGCCAACTGCCTGGTGCCCACCGGTGTGGGACCTGCCGCGGCAGCAGGGCTGAGCACGGGGAGCACGGGAACAGAGCAGCGACGCACGGGAGCATAAGGGCATTAATCACCTCGCTGTGATTAGGGGCTCACTGAGCACAGGCTGCCTCAGGGCCTTTCTGCTCCCGTACCTCCCAGTGCCCCAGTTTGCCATGCTCTCAGGCAGACGCAGTCCGGGCGTGCGCACAAGCCCTCAGTCCGGGGAGCGCTGGCTGGTTTGCATTCCCCCCCGTTGGCTCCAGTTCCTTCCCACCCCCTGCCAATTGCTACGGGATGATGTGTTGCCACGGTGGAAATGGCCGTTTCTTAATTGCTTTTAGTGCTTTGCTGCATGGGAGACCAGTAAAAGCAGAGCCTGCCTCCCACATCGCTCCAGCTCCCGGCTGTAAGTCACCTTCCCAGGGCCGAAGCTTTAGCCCAGCCCTGGGGACCGGAGCCTTTGGTCCGTCCCTCGTGGAGGATCGAGGCGGTGGCAAGGGCAGGGCGGCCGAGGGCTGCCCGGGGGCTGAGCCCCCCAGAAGGGCCATCAGAGGACGGGCCAGGGACGCAGGGCTGCTGGAAGAGACGGGCAGAAAGCGGGGACAAGGGAGCACGATGCACCGCCCAGGGCAGGGCAGCCCAAGCCATGTTGTCCTGAGGAAGAGCACCCACCTCGGAAAGTCAAGTGTCAGAAGATGCAGAGATGCTTTTTTTCCGTCTTGAAATGCACAAATTTATTCACTTGGAGCCATCCTTTTATTGCACAGAGATGGATGTGTACGCACACGTTATTTTAACTTCACGGCTCTCCCATCCGTACATAAAACAGCCCAGGGAGCCAAAGTTGATTCATCTGTTTGCCACAGAAGATGGATCAGTTAGCAAATTATTTTATTGACCTGCAGCTCTGCTCAAGGTCATTTGTTTCAGTGGACAAGGCAGCATGCCTGGCATGGCAAACAGGGCTGCAGAGGGAACCTCCATATGCGATAGGCATATCCAAGCCCCTGGGAAACTGGCCTCGTTGCGAAACTGTCAGCGTCACGCTGGACCCCTCGCAGCCTGGCTGTGCTCGCCGGATAAGCTCAGCGTTTGGGCTTTAATGCTGCAGCTTTCTCAGCTGTCTGGAGGCTTTTATCCCTGGCTGCTGCTGGGGAAGAAAATCCCTCCTTCACCAAAATGTGGTTTGAAATCTTTTTGCTTTGTTCTGAGAGGACAATGAAAATAATTTCTGATGAGGAAGGGAGGAAATAGAATTAAGTAGCTCAACCCTCATCCAAACTTAACCCAGGTCCATAGCCCATAGGGATGTGCACAGAAAACCACACTGCAGAAAAGCTGGGCCCTTCCCAGAGCTGTTGATCTGCACCTAAAGTCTGGCAGGGAGAAAAATGCAGACTTTCTTATAGCCTGGGGGTGCCTGAGGGGTTTCTTTGCAGGTTTTGTGAGCATCCCTGCTGCCCCACGTCCTCGTCAGGTCCCACCAACGTGTAGAAACCCCCAGCTGCCCCGGCACAGCTCCCCCTTGGCTCCCACGCTCCGCACGTCTAACGGAGCCGTCCACTGCTCCGGAGCATCTCTGCTTTTTGCTGTCCTCTCTGAGCCTCCCGTTGAGCCCAGGCCTTGCTAACCTTCATCGACTTCGCCTAAACATTTATTAATTGATCACTGCAGGGTTACCACAGGCTTCGTTCGGGGGAGATGAGATGTCCACGAGTATCCTCGCTTGAACTCCCACCGTACCTCCATCTACACGCGTTCGCTTCTGCATCTGCTGCTCTTGCTGCTGAAGTGGCTTTTAACCAAAGACATATGGGGCCCATTAACATGGTTTTGCTCGTTTGCAGAGCCTGGTCTTAGGAAGAACTGGCTGATTTCAGCTCATAGTTAAAAATCTCAAGCCTAGATACAACTGGGTGCAGAAGCCGAGACCGGAGGGCTGGTGCCAGCCCGGCAGCTGGCCATCGGCACATGTGGCCCCATCAAGTTCAGGATGAATGCGGATGAGGTTGAATCCATAATGGACACAGAACAGATTCGCTATAGCAAAGCCATTGATGTTTCCTTTTGCCTATCTTAACGCTGAGCCCTTCCTACGGTCGGTCTGGTCCCACCTGCAGCCTGCTCGGGCGGAGGGGCAGGGAGCTGGGAGGAGCGGCTGGGCTGCAGGGACTCGCCACGTCCGCGCGGCTGCAAGAAAATGATCCTGATCAGAAGTACTTGGGCAGTAACTGCCCCTCACCTCTGCCTCAAGAAATGGATCTAAAATAAAAGCTGGGCTTTCTCCATCTGTAGCTCCACCCCAGTCTTCACACTTTTTTTCAACTTTACAAATGTGCCAGATTAAAAAAAAAAAAAGGGAAGAAAAAACAAAAAGGGAAAGTAGCACATCCCTTTGTGCAAGGCTTTCTTAAAATCCCTGTTAAGTTCCTGTACATGCTGACAGTTTTACAATTTACATGACAGCTGGCTTGCTTGGAGGAGATCTCTGTTAATTAAAATAACACAAAGGGAAAGAAGCAAAATCGTGTCAGCGGATAATTAATTCGGAGCAGGGCACCAGGCTGCGCGCCGATCCCGCTAACAAAACTCTGTAGGAATTCACAGCTTTACGGGGCCCAGCCCCGCTGAGCCTCCCGGAGCCGTGCTCACTGCTCGAACCCCGTCCTCTGCACTGGGCTGGTCCCCTTCCCGGCAGGACACACATCTCCGTGTCGCACCCACGGCCCTGCCGTCCCTGGGTGCAAGGCGCTGCATCCCAGGGAGAGCTGGGATTTGGACACGTGCTTTCCTGAGGTGTCCGGGTCCGATCCCAGCCCTCCTGCCCTCATCCTCGCTTGGGGCTCTACCTCTCCAAAACGGATGCTTTCTGCTCCTGCCCCTTTGCATGGAGCCCACGGCCATCCCTCGTCCCACGTGCAAAGGCCACGGCCAGAGCATCTCATCCCTCCCCGCCACCTCCGCTGCTTGACACTGGGGCTCTCCAGGGCTGCGAGCAGCCGGTGGGGACCCCGGCCCGCGGCCAGCACCGCCGAGGCCAATTCATTCCTGGTGGCAGCCGGGCGGGTTATCTCCCCGCTCCAGCCCCGCTCAGCCAGGGAGGCCATCTGAAGCCGATCCAGCGGCAGCCGCAGCCGCGCTGCTGGAGATGAGCTCTGTCCCTCTTGGCCGAGCGGCAAATCTGCGGCGGGCTGAGCCGTTTCGGTGCCTCCCTGGCAGGATGGGATTTATGCGAGAGGCGAGGAGTGGGTGCCCAAGGGGAAGGAGGATGGGCAGAGGGGGGTCCAGTGAGCCCCAGGTGGATTTGGGGAGCCCGGGGGGAGCAGGGAAGGAGCTCCTGCAGGGAGTAACAGGATTTAGTGGGACTGAGGGAAGCGGAGCAAGCCAAGCCCTTGGCTGCCAGCCGTGGCCCCGGGGCGCTGGCTGGGTGCAGGCTGTGCCATCGCGGTGCTCAGCTCCCCTCCTTGCTGCCCCAGTGCCAGCGGTGGCACATCGCAGTGCCCCAATGCTCTCAGTCCCCAGGCAGGGCCGGCGACTGCACCCAGTGCCCTCCCCAAAACCGGCCACTCAGCAACTCGCAGTTAAAGTTATGCTTAGTTAACTATTCTGCGGCTCGCTCTCGCTGCTTTAGTGTGCTGATCAGGCGGGCTTGGAGATGGGGAAAGGGAAAAAAAACACAGAAAGGAAAGAGAAAGAGCAGCCCAGGGCTCCAAAGCAGCTGAGGTGTCAAAGACAGAGATTTAATGAATGTGCCTGCGGTTCACCTGAACAGATGAGCACAAGCTAGAAGGAGAGAAGGAAGAAAATGGAAAAAAAGAAAGGATCATTTTTCAGATTGGCAGCTCCCCTCCCAGACATCTTTTAACAAGAGAGGAAAAAAAAAGGCTTTAAAGGGCCAGCCAGCTGCTTCCCTCCACCGCAGCAGGGACCCGGGCACCCCGACACCCGTCGCGGGGGTCGGGCTGGATTGGTGCTGTGGCTCCCAGACCCCCGTCCCCCCTTGGGGACCGGCTGCTGCTCGTGCGCTGGAGGACCAGGGAGCTGCAGGGCCCGCAGCAGAGGAAGGACTGGAGAGGCGACTTGCAGAAACGGCGGCGAGAGGAGGCAAACCTGGCGGCTCATCCATCACCGTGCGCCAGACCCTGTTTGAAGGCAAGCAATAAGTGTCTGCCTGCAGAATAAATCTGTGCGCTGAACATGTTAATAAACAGAAGGGGTTTGCAATAGCCAGCCCAGGTCAGCGGCTCTCCACGCTGTCCAGAGCTGCCCCGGCACAGCGCAGGCACCCGCACCAGCCTGCGCAGAGCCCCCCCGGGGCGTCCCCGTCCCCCACCGCCCCATGCTGAAGCTGGGCTCCCTCTGCTCCGTCTCTTGGTCCTGCCTTGGGAAGTTGCGTGGGGGAGCCTGAGAGAGCTTCAGCTCTGGAGTTTCTCTGCAGTTTACCAAAAGAGGGACTTTCTTCCTCAGCAGCTCTGGGCAGCTCCTTTTCCATTTTCGTTTGTAACCGTTTCCCATGCATAAACCCACTCTCTAGTTAGTGCCATGTCCAAGCAGTTGGCCATGAGTTTTATCCAATATTTCTTTTTCAAATGTCTAGAGGGAACTATTTTAATAAAATTGTATTTAATACCAAGTCAGCAGCTTCCCTTTGCTTGTTCACCCAGCGAGGGAAAAAGAAAAAAACACACAAGAATATCCCTTAGAAAAGTCGTGGCCACTATCCCTTAGAAAAGTCACGGTCAGCTGGCACAGGAGGGGGAGCTGGGGACAGTGTGGGTGCTGGCACTGGCACCCAGTGGGAGAGTGGGCAATGACTCGCCGTCACCCCAGCAGTGTCCCGGGCAGCATCCCCCTCCGAGGGCAAAGAGGAACCGGGGCTCTTCCCAAAGCCCAAGCAAACTCAGGCTGAGCTGTTTCGAACTGATTAATCAGAAGTTCTTGCCTGTTCTCGACAAGCCTGGCTCCTGAGTGTTCATTAACCATCGCGGAGGAGGGAGCGAGGCTGGCGCGAGGCGAGACAGGCAGCGTTTTGGGTGCTGCAGGCAGGCAGACTCCTGCTCGCGCCACAGCCCCTGCCTCCGGAGCCATAACCAGCCCGAGCAGAAACGCCGTGCCCGCTGGCATGCCCGCCAGCAGCCAAGCCGGGGATGCCGCCTGGCCCCGGGGCACTGCGGGCGGTCGCAGGGTCGCTGCGGCGGAGGCGGCGGAGAGCAGCCTTGCTCCACGCTGGGCTTGGTGCCGTGGGTCCCTGCCAGGGCTCTTCTACAGGACCTGATAAAATCTGGTTATTCCATATGCGAGCAAGCAGGGCGCTGGTTTAACATAGAGAATTCAGCGCGGCTGCACTAAAAACTGCACAACTGGCTCTGATGACTGAGCATCCCACCCTGGCTTGCAAAATAAACGACAGGAGATTTAGAGCTTATTTTTCCCTTCCTCTCCTGCAGTTGCATGCACAGGCACTGTCAGAAGAAGCTGGTTTAAAGGTGGCCAGTGCAGACCCTGCTCATCCTCATCCAGCCTTTGCATGAGGACCAGCACCGCGTTTCTTCTCATTTGCACATCACTCCCGAGCTCCGTGGGCCTGTGGGAATGTGGGCAGGAGTACTCCACAATAAAAAAAAAGGCAAAAAAAAAGCAAACCCATCGTTGTCCTGGTGTTCCTGTCCCTCCTGGCCGGGTGCTGGGACCTCGGCGTCCCCCCAGGCCCGTCCTCCACGGCATGGCCAGCGCTTGCTCCCATGCGGCGCTGAGCGCAGTGCGCGGCTGCTGCAATTAGGGCTATCTGGGTTTCTTCGTAGCTGCAGGACAACATTTTTGAAGGCAGGACTTTGATCTTATTTCCTAAGAGTTTCTCTTTCCCTTCCTTTTCATGTGTGTTTTCCCTGGTTTTTGTCTCATTACTCAGGTGAAGGCTGATGTTTCCCAAGGCAGCTGTGCTGGAGCTGCGGTCCCCATCTTGCCGCCCACCGCAGCCTCGACCGCTGCGACCCGGAGGCACGGGGACAGGGCATCATTTCGTCTTGGAGCAAGTTTGTCCCTGGGCCTCTCCTGGGCAGAGGCTGCCAATTACGCTCAATACGCCGAGCTCTGTCAGATCGGGTTCTTGTCAGGGAAAACACTGTGCTGGCATCCTTCTTCCCCCCTTTTTTTTTTTTGTCTGTGGTTGCTTTTTTCTTCATGTTTTTAATGATTTTGCAAAGGAGCCCTACGGATGGAGATGAGGGTGCTGCTCTCGCTCCCGGCAGCACCACTGCCCCTGGGGACCGTCACCCCCCGAGTGCCCGTCATCCCCCCGGGACAGGTGATGGGGACCGGGACAGCCCTGCACCCCAGGGGCCGCACCACCAAAGACCGAGCAGCCTTAGGGAGGCTGCCGGCCTCTCGGGATGTGCTGTCGGCTCAGCCCAGAGTATCCAAGTCAGCCCGGATAAATAAATAAGTAAATCTTGTCCCCTGAACATTAGCATTTCTTCTTAAAACAGGCCCAGCCTTCTCATAGCCGTAATCCTCCCCAACGCCAATCTCTGATTAAAACTCCGGTGTTGAGTGAGTCGTAATCCTTGCCACCTCAGGGCCATTTTAATTTTTTTTTTTTTTAATCCATTAAAACATGTTTTCTCTAAATGAAATAAAATAGGGGCAAAGATAACAAAACTCATTGCTTTTTCATATATATATAAAAGAAAGAAACATTTTGCATTCAAAAAAAAAGTTAATAAATGGCCGAGCCCCAACAGATGGGGGTGTGTGCGGAATTTGCATTTTTCAGATTAACATGCACGAGCGAAGATAGAAAACGCACTTGCCCCGGGGAAATAATTTGAGAAATCTTTGCATATTTTATTTAAAAGCATGCCGCGTTAGGCAGGGTAATAATGCAGAGCGATGGTGATTAGGTTAGGCCTGGAGGGATCGCAGCCCGGGACCCTCCCCTCCTCTCTCGCTCTGTCTCATCCTCCCTCCAAGCCCCCCTCAAACCCTTGGTGTTACACCCCAAACACCCAGCCTGAAAGCCAGCCCCGTTGCGGGGTTGGGGCATCGGCGTGAGCCATGCCGGGCGGCTCTTCCCACCCTACGGGGGATTTCAGCCCCGTGGATTCGGGGCAGCTCCTGCCACGTGGTCCACGCAGCTCTGAGCGCCGGCAGCGAGGCGCGGGATGCTCCAGCCCCACGCGTGTCAGTAACCGGAGGAAATCCTCCCTCTGCGTTCAGCTATCCCGGTCTCTGCAAATTCCCTGGGATTTGCAGCATTCCCCAGGGGTGGTCGAGGGTCCCAGCGCCCCAATCCCACAGGCTGTTTGGGAAATCCCGGCCGCGGAGTACGGGTCTGGCAGCACCAAGGTCCTGCTTCTGCAAAGCAGACTCAGCTGGCGCGAAAGTGTTTGTACCGTTGTCTCCTGTTTGAAGTCAGGTAGTAAATCAAGGCTCATCCCTTCAAGTGCATCTCAGCCTGGGAACACTGTATGTGGAATATGCTTTAAAAATGCATGGCCTTTGTTGTGGGGATTCAGGCAGCTTAAAAGAAATTGGGTGATCTCTCATAACTGCTTCCACTGGAGCGCTAACAGCTTGCTCATCACTTTTATAGATCTTCAAACCCCTGGATCTGAAAGCACTTGACGTAGGTGTTTTGTCTCCCGTCCCAAAGGGGAAGGTGAAGCAAGCTGCATGCAGCAAGCCCGGAGCCGGGTGCCAGCAGCCCCTCGAAGCCCCCGGGAGCCATTCCCCCCTCGGGCTGCAGCGACGGGCAGCCTTTTCCCCACTCCAGGGTTTCACCCCCCGCACAGCCCCACGGGGTGGCACGGCATCTGCTGGCAGGGACCACGCTGCTCTGGTCCTTGGGCTTTCAGACCATCCTTTGGGTTCCTCCCTGCTAATTAATACCTTGCTTTGGCAAAAGCCTGGGCAGATGGAGGTGCCCCACCAGGAGCCCATCCCTCCGCAGAGCAGGAGCTGAGCCTCCGGAGGGTGACTGATCCTACAGCTCCCATTAACACCAGTGGTGTGAGCTTGGGTTAAAACCTGCAGTGCAGAAAGCTGAAGATGAAAGTCCCCACAGCTGTGCATTTTAACAGGGTGATAATTGGGCAGTGGGAGGGGAAGGAGCATAAACAGGAGGCACAGCACAAGCAGGGGCTTTTGCGCTGGGCTGGAGGCTTCTTCTTTGGGGGGCCTTGGCAGCTGTCCCTGCAGTTTGGGGGTGTCTGTGAGGTGGGCTGCTCCTCTGGGCTCTGCTCTTGCTGGATGGGGAGTGGGTTAATGGTGCAGCTCCTATGGGGCATCTTATCCCAGGGGGCTCATCCTATTCCTGCTGATGGAAAGGTAAATGGAGGGAGAAGCCCAGAGGTCTGTCAGGCTCAGAGCTGAGCAAAGCTTTGCTTTCCTGTCCAGCTGATGCATTGCCAAGCCTGCAGCCTCCTCTCGGGTCCGGGATGCTGGGCTGGGGGCCATGCACTGCGGCCTCGCTGGCAGATACAGCCAGAAGCTGAGCAGACCCCAGCAGCAAAGGTGGTAATGGGAGGAGCTCTGCAGTTAAAAGGGATAAAAGTGCCAAAACCAGGGCCACAATGCTGCTTTAGCCTCGAAAATCCTAATCTCTTCTTTAATGTGGGCCTCTTCATTCTGGCATTTAAAGCTTAAGGTCTCATTTGTCAGTTTTTTCCAGGTGATGAGATCTTGTAGTCATTTAAGAAATTCTTCAGCTGGGGGCTGCAAAGAAGACAGCCCTTTGCAATGCAAGAAAATCGCTTGGAGCAGCCCCAGAGCCGCCAAACCAGCCTGCCCGAGAGCGGAGAGCTGGAGTGCTGCCCTGCCCTGCTCAGCCCCGTCTGGGGGTTCCAGGTGCTCAGCAAGCCCCAGCGCCCCTGGAGCCGTCCCCGTCCCCTCGCTGCCCACCGGCACCTTCCTCAGCCTCCAGACCTGGCTTGAAAGATGGCAAAAAACCTCCTCCCTGGCAAAACCAGGCCCTTGGAAAGCTCCTGCCACTTCCCCAGCTTTGAAATCTGACCCAGAGCCTGGCTCTCTCCCTGTCTGCTCCCATTATTAATAAACTTTGAAGGGCTCCCTTCTGTCCTTAATGAGATTAGTGTTATTTTCATGCATTGCTGCAGGGCAAAGGACTGAAAAAGTGGCTGATCTGTAAACTAAAGGGTGCTAATCTATAGAGGGTGGGTCCCCCATTCTCATGGCCTCAGGGGCTGGGTGAGAGTAATCAATTAAAAGAGGGGATTAGAGGTGCCGTGGTCACCTACTTTATTGAGGTCACCCTGACACCCTGCCGAAAGCAGGCGGCCCTGGGCATGCCGTGCCGGGTCCAGCCCGGTCATTGAGGCTCTTAAAAGAAAAAAAAAGCCTTAATCACCAGCCCCTGTTTACACTCTGGACCCAAAGGAGCAGTAGGGGAAAATCTGTTGTTAATATATTAATGGGCACAATTTGCTTAGCGAGTCTGTCTGGGCTTTGTAAATTAATGCTAATTTAAAGCACGACCTCGCTGTCTTTTTTGTCAACTTTATTCAAGTGCTTTGATTTTGCCATGAACTTGGGAAGGGAAAAATATACGACTTGGCCAAATATGGTATTGCTTTTGCTTTGGTTTCATAGAGGTTGTTTTAAATGTGGTTTATTTTAGGGAAGGAAGGGGTGGCCTGGCTCAGATTGAGTGTGTCGAAACACGGTTCCAGTGTCCGCAACTGTGCACAGAAGAGATTTTCAGTCTGAGCTTTTTCCTCACCAGAAATACCTTGGGCAGCTTGGTGCAGGGGTTGAGCCGCTGCCCACGCTCTCCGCTATCTGCTGGTTAAGAACAAGCCACGCTGCGCTGACACCGGCGATCAGGGCATGCTCCCAGGATCTCTGTCCTTCCCTTTGGATCATAAATCTGTATCTGAAAACGGCCCAAAGCCCTGACCTGCCCCCGGCCCGTCTTTGGGGAGAGCAGTTTGCACGCTGTGGGACTGGGGTGCTGACAGTAATTAAATGCCTCTTTGCAGCGAGCAGGAGCCTCGGAGCATCCCGGGCCGGAGCTGCAGCCGGGGACCACGGCACACCAGAGCCCCGGGGAGTGGGATGCAGCACATCCCTCACCCTCGTCTGCCATCCTTCCCCCGGGATCTCCCAGCCACCCCTGGGACACCCAGGGCATCTGTCGATGGCGAGCACAGCAGTGCTTGCCATCGCGGATCAGCCGTGCCCTGACCGCAGCCGGTTTGCAGCAGGAGCGGGGTTGCAGGGTTTGGGCATTGGTGCCACAGTTGTCACCTGCAGACACGGCTTGGTGGCATTGTGCTAACGCTCATCCACCCTGAGCGCCGGCGAGGAGCCGGTGGGACGTGTCGCTGCCACCGTAACGCGTCCCCCGACACCCCGCGGCGCCCGAGCGGGTTCCGAGCCCCCTCCCGCTTCCCAGCGAGGACCTCCGATGCCTCTCTCCTCGCTGCCACGTGCGAAAGGGATGTCAGTTGGGTTTTATCCCAAGCCCCGTTACTGTCTCGGTGATAGTTACGGGGTGCTAAAGGGATTAGCAGCCCCTGCCGTCTGCTGCGTACGCCGGCTGGGCACGGCGCCTTGCTCCGGCAGATAACACAGGAGCAGCAATGCAGAAGTGGAGACTGCGAAAATAATTACCTTAATTTCAAGACCAACTTTAGACAGAGGAGAAGCCTGATGCTATGAGGAGAGATGGCTCCTTTCCTGGGTGCTGGGGTGAATGCCAGGCCCGGAGAAAGGAGCTTTTCTTAAAATGAGGGTGGGCAGCACGGACCAGGAGCTGACACTGGGCTGGATGCTGTGAAGCTGTGGGTTTTGGGGTGCGTGGGGGAAAGGCGTGTGAGCATCCCGAGTCACTGGTCCCAGCGGTCAGAGCACTGCTGCTCTCAGGGGGTTGTGGCTCACCCCGTCCCTGCCCCGGAGGGGAAATTCCCCCCGGCCGGAGCCTTGTGTTGGGGCAATCGGCACCAGCTCCTGGCGTGGCACCGAGTTGGGAGCTCAGAGGCAACAGCCAGAAGGGAAAACCAGCCAGTCCGGTGGCTCACGGCACGGCCTTGGAAGGCCTCAAGTTAGGTACCATAGCAGCCGCCATTTGCTATTAACACTTTATAGGATTTTGTGTATAAACAGGAGGAATAAAGGATTTCTTTGGGGAAAGCAATTAGAGGCTGGTTGGGTGTCGGCGGGGGCTGTGACCCACTATGACCAGCAACAGACTGATATTAAACTGTGTCAGATACAGCAGTCGTGCCCAAAGGGCACCCACTGCCCGTCCCACGGTGCCGAAAGGACTCTCCGGAGCACGACAACTCGGCCCCGTGGCCACGCTGTCTGCCGGTCCTTGCTCACTTCTTTCACCCCTTGATGCAGCTCTGTGCAATTTCTTTTCAGCTCGTTCATGTCTTTATGCTTATTCTTCATCACGTGCAGCATCGATGGACTCACCGCGGGTGCCTGCAGATGGGCAGTAGCGAACAGCAGCAGCCGCCTAGGACGGTCCGGGGGAACCCCTGGGTGCAAGGTCTCAGCTGCGGGATGTGGCCGGGAGCAGATCCTGCTCTGCGGTTCCCCAGGCTGTTGCAATTATTCCCTGGGGCCGGAGAGGCTGCTGGGGACATGGCGGCTCTTGCTCCACCCTCAGCATCTCTGCTGAGCCCAATGCATCAGTGGTTTTGCATCCGCGGTTGGCTCCCAACATCCCACCTCCACGGGGTCCACACCAGCCGGAGAATTGGTGCCGCTCTCCCCGGGGAAAGAAGGGCAGCCGTTCCCCCGCTTTACCTCGCTGCTTCCACCCCACCTCCTGCATCGAGCCCCCGGGAGGGGACGACCACCCCGGAGGGCTCTCGCCTCAGAAAGCCCCTTCTGGTGGGCTGGGGTGGGGGGACACCCCTCCGCACCCCCTCCAGCCCTACCGCTAAACCCTCCCCTTGGCAGCGGGTTTAATCCTCGCAGCCACGGGGTCGGGGCTGCATTGCCATGGGCGCTGGATTAGGGACCGGCCCCGCAGCACTCCTTTGTCCTCCCCATTGTGGAGCATTTTGCTCGCCTCTGCTTTAAACCTTGTAACCATTTTGCTGCCTTTTAAAACCGGGTTGAATAGGGGGTGGGATGGAAGAGGGTGAGGGGGAGAGGAGCCGAGGCTTTGAGGCTGAAGAGAAGCATTCAGGCTGCAGCTGCCCCGTCTCAGCACATTCCCCGTGACCCCCACGGGCACCACGGCGGCCACCGAGCATCATTGGCAACTCGGCCGCTCCGGGACAATCCACCTGCTTGCTCAGGACAAGCACTTTCATGCCTATTGGGATTAGAGATTTTAAGTGTCGTTCCAAATTGTGCGGATAAACAGTCTTGTGAAAACTTGTTATCGTGGCGAAAAGGCCCCCGCCACCACCCTTAGTCCCTGGCCTTTTGTTCGGGCAATTTTTATTGCCGGATTGGATTTGATGAGGTTTAAGGTTTATTCTTAGGACTCCATTGAAGAGCTGATCCTTTGTCTCCCGCTGTGGAGCGTGAAGAATATGAAACGTAGGCAAAAATAAATCTGCTTTTCACACGCATTAGCCCCCGGTACACGCAGGGACCACCAAACGCAGCTGAGAGCAGCGGCACCCCCATCCCTCTGCCTGCACGGGGTCTGCTCCGGGCTTGCCAGGGCCGTCCCGGCTCCGTGCCCTCTCCCCGAATCCCCTTGGCCCCCTCCAAGCTGGAGCAGACCCCGCATGGCGGGTGGCCACAGACGGCTTTCTCCCATCGCAGCCCGAGCTGCAGGAGCCAGGCAAGGGCCGGTACGGTGATATGGATTCAGGAGGTGCCGGGTCTGCAAAGAGCCCAAAACATGGCAGGAGGAGAGGAGAGCATCCCTCCCTGCCCGCCCCCTCCAAAAAAATCCACCCCCACTGGCAGGTCAGTCCCTTAATCGCTTCATTTATCACCAGTCACTTTGGGAGAGATTAATCAGCAGGGTAATTCCTGAGGAAAGGTTGCTCCAGGGGCTGCCTTTCATTTGAGAGAAGCTCCCTGCGAGTTTCACCTTTATTGGGGGGAACCTGCTCCGACATGCTCCGTGCCGGCACGGCCACAGCCGCCCAAGCACCGGGGATGAGCCCACGCCGCGGGCTCCATCCCCACCTTGTCCCTGCAGCCGCAGGCTACTGCCGAGCATGGGGTAAGGCTCGTGCCCGGCCTTCGAGCTGGTGACTCCTGAGCAGCCTCCAGGGCAGTTTTGGCAGCACCGGGAGCCGGCGGCAGGCGCCTGGCACGAGCTGAGAGGCTGAGTTTCTGGAGAGCCTGGAGCCGGAGGCAGAAAATCATGCAAAACTTGGTGGATTGGGCTGGTTCCAAGAAAAAAAACAAAACAAAAAAAAAACCGGTGCATGCAAAACCTGCTTGGAGCTGAACCGGAGCAGGGCTGGCCTGGAGGAGCATGGCCGGCTTCAAGCGACGCCTCTCCCAGTGGCTCCCGCTGTGGTCCCGGGAGGTCTCCAGACCTGACCTCTCTGGATACCAGGTCCCACGGCTGGGAGCTGCCACAGCCTCATCCTCCGCACACGAGCTGCCGGGGAAGGTGCACGCTCCGGCCCGGCGGTGCAGGCAGGGACGCAGCCCTGCCCGACACACGCCAGCTCACCGCGGTCTGGACAAACGGACCTGCGGGGGACCCCGGCTCCCCTGTGAGAGCCTTGGGCACGACAGCACGTCTTTATTTCTCACTGCATCTCTTCAGCCAAGCCTCATCCCCTGAATGCCCAACCCTTGAATAAAAGTGAAAACTAAATAATAAATTAAAGTTAGAGGGAGAGGAAAAATTGAGTGGTGGAGCGGACAGGGAGGAGAAAGCTCTCGTCTGACAGGGCTTGAAAAGAGGCGGCAAATGAGCAAGATGGGATACGAGTGTGCCATTGCCAGGCATTTAGGATGCAAGATGCCCTCGGTGGATACCCACTGCCTGGACAGTTGTCCCACCACGATGTACCATGTCCCTGGGAGGGCCAGCAGAGGAGGAGAGGGACAAAGGCTCTGCCTTCAGGAGGCAGGACACAGCCACTGGAGTTAGCTTGGCTGGGACACCCAAGCCACTGTCACAGACTCAGGACGCTTATTGTCACGCTGTCCCACCGGGCAGCCCTGGGCAGGGTTGGCATCATGCTGCTGGAAGGGGTGAGCCTGTCCCCCATCCACCGCATCGCTTCCCACTTTGCATCTAGCGCGATGATTCCCTAGATACCCAGAGATGTTCCAGCTCCTCCTGTTTGGATAAAATATCTGTAATTACACGCATGCCTAATTTGAATTATTTCCACAGTGCAATCCTAGCGCTTTGGTCCCTGCTAAGCAACTTGGCAGGAGGCTCCCTTGTCAACGAGGAGAAGTTAGGCGGTGGCACTTCTGCTCCTTGGGTGGGTGACCAGCATGGCCATCGGGGACCACCATGGGGTGCTAACTGCTCATTCCCAGCACCCAGAGAGGGTCTTCCCTGGGCTCCGGCAGGTTCCCGAATGTACTTTAGATGCCTGATCCCAAGGAGAGGAATAGGGAGGGGGATTTCTACATCTGCTCTTAGACCTGCCATGGTCATCCCCATTTTGATCCTGGGAGGGTGTGAGAAGCTAATTGATGTGCCCAAGGCCTCGTTTGTAGCTGCAGGGATGATGGATGCTTTCCCAAAGCGACGCTGCTGTCAGAAGTTGTGGGGATGGTGGCGAAGGTACTGAGTGAGTTTCTTTGGCCCATGCTGGGTAAGATGTCAGATTAGATTCTCATCACGGTCCCTTCTGGCCCTGCAGTCGACGGGCTCAGAAGTGGGGTTGGCTGGGGAACAAGAACAGTTTCATCAAATGTTCAAGGTTTTAAAACTTGGTTTTCTTCCAGCGTGCAACCAAACCGAGTCCTTTTGAAAGTTTTCCATGGCGAGCCACCCTGACATGAGCACGTCCCAAAGAGCTGGGGGCTGTGAGCAGAGCCTGCCACGGGCAGCAGGAACCTCCCCGCGGTGGGCAGGGCGTCCTGGGGGACAGGCTGCTTCCCAGCAGGTCGGCATGTCCCAGCGATGAGCATGTCCAGCCCCGAGACCCCCCGGTCCCCTCCCTGCCGCCCACCCCAGCCCGCTGCTGCCGCAGGTCCCTGCCTGCCCGCTGCCTGCGCTGTCAGGCAGCATTGTCTCCGCATGGCAGGTTTCTTTCTGTGTGGGAGAGTTGTGCATCCCCTCTTAGCTGCGCTCAGCAGCCTTTCGCTGTCACATTGAGTTATTTTCTCGACAAGAAGTGACTGATGAACCTTCCTCCCCCTTCCCCTGCGTGCAAAATTCCCAGTGGCCGCCCAGCCTCTCCAGGGCGCAGGAGGGGGATGGCGGGCGAGGGGACCTCAGCACCCATCGCTGCCCCCTTGCCCGCCAGCATCCGTGGAGGTGGCCCGGGTGGCTCGGGGATTGGGAAAGGATATTATTTGGGGATTGGGAAGTGACATCTCAGCTGGGTTTCAAAGGCATGTCCTGATCCCCTCCTGGGGATGGCGTGGGGTGGGCATCTCCCCACCCGGGCTCCTGCCCGCTGCTGGTTTTGGGGGCGAGGGTCTGGGCAGGGCTGAGCCCCTCATCCGGGGCATGGCAGCCTCCCCCCATGTTTCCCCCAACTCTTAATTCGTTCTCCATTATTTTTGTCTCCCCCCTCCTCCCCCTCTCCGTCTCAGCTGCCTGATGAATGAAGGATGGGTTTTTAAGCCTTTTTTACCCCCAAGGCCCGCAGTGCTGGCTTGGCTGCTATCGCTGGGATAAATGCAGGCTTTTCGGCCTGGAGCAGCATCCGGCAGAGCCGCGCCGGCCCCCCCGCGCCGGGTTATCAATCCCCGCTCAGCATCGCCAGCACCGGGCTGGGTCCTCTCCACTGGGAGCCCTTTTCCTACCCTCTGGCCACGAGAAAGACCAGTGTGGCTTAATTCTGCACAGTATCAACACCAAACAGACTCAGCCCAAATGCTACTGGCTTCTCTTAATTCGTCTTTGTATTCCTCATTTTTTCATGAATTTTTAAAAAGTTTCCATTTCTCTCTGCGCCTCCATCTTATCCGCCAGGTTTCGGTGGGTTTGCCGGGGCGTGCATGCCCCTGTGCCTGCCTCGGCTCTGCATCCCCCTCCTCGCCCTCCCGGAGAAAACAAAGGAGACGGAAAGTCAGCTTGGATCTTCCCACCCTGGAAAGTTTTCGAATGGCTTGAGAAATAAAATGTCCCACAGCTCGGCAGATGAAAGGGCCCGCACGGTTATCAGATCCACGCCGCTCGGGTCCTGGCACAGCCCGGTGGCACGGTGCTCTCCCTCTCGCCGGCAGCAGCCGCTCCTCCCGCCAGCATCATCACTCAAATGTAAAAATACAGATGGTGCCACTTGCAGGGCTGGAGCCGTGGGGTGGAAGACTTTTGGGAGGTAAACCAAAATTATCTGAACCCTCAATAGACTTAAGAAAAGCCAAATGCATTTCTTTGTTGTTTTGCTCTAGTGCAAAATGCAGCCTCCATCCATGACTGGGAACTGGAAGCCGCCTTCTCCCTCCCGGCCCTGTCCAGAGAGCAGAGAAATTAAGGCAGGATAGAGGAAAATGGAGATTCCAAGATGGAAAACACAGATAGAGCCCGTGAACGCAGCCAAGCCGGGGTGGTTCAGAGCTGGCGTTTCGGTTTGAATCTAAACACAGATAAGCTGGGAGCCTCCCTCCACCCACCCCGACCTCAGCCTTCCTCCGCTTCCAGCGGCACGCAGCGTCCCCAGGCCCGCGGGGAGCTCGGCGGCCGGTCCGGCCGTCCCCGGGGGGCTGCGGCTTCCAGCTGGGCTGAGCCTGGCTCCCAGCGTCTGCAGCCCCAGGGGTTCGGGTCTGCAGAGGGTGGCAGCGGCGATGCTGTGGTCCCACGTGTCATTGGGGGGATCCTCAGCAGCCCCTGGCCCCATCCTAATGTGCAGCAGCCCCCAGGGCATCGTGTCCCCCGTCCCGGCCAAAAGGAGCCAGCAGACCTTTGCAGCAAGCCCCATTTGGGACTGGGTAGGTGTTTCTTGGCCATCCAAGCAGAACCTTTTGTTTTTAAGCCCTCAATCAAATGCTCATAGACAGCCAGCTTGCGTGGCACTCGGATTATTAGCCCCTTGGAGGAATAAAGTGCAGCATCGAGGCTTCTGGGATTCAAACCGATGGTTCCAGGGCTCTAGATATTTCAGTGCTGATGCTTAAAACCAGGAAGGCATTCCCTCCAGCAAGACAGCCACTACATCACACGGGGAACGCGCCATGAAATAATGATGTACAACTGGCCTTGAGGCACTCTTTGCAGCTTGATTGGCCTCAATGGCAGAAGAATAACCGAGAGTTTATTGCTTCTCTTCTAGTGATCTTTACTCCCAGCTGTTTTCTCGGGGAGGCCTGGATCCCTGTACCTCATCCGAAGAGCCATGGGCTGCTGGCGAGGCGCTGAGCGCAGCCGGTTCCCAGGATGGGGCTCTGCCATCGCAGGGTGGATCCCTGCGGGAAAATCCCCCTGACCTCTGCCCAGGGCAGGCGATGAGACCTGGGCACATCTCGGACCCCTTTCCCCCTCCTCCTGCGGGTGCAGCGAGCTCCTGGAGCAGCACCCAGCACCCTTGGCTCCAGCACCCAACCATACTGAACAGAGAGCACCCGGCTGCTCACTGCTTCACACCAGCACCCAAACCACCCAGCGTGCCCGCGCCTCGGTGCTGCACCTGGGCAAAGCCCCTGAGATTGCGGCGATGCCCAAAAGCCAGTTTCTGCCCACTGAAATCCCTGCTGCCTGGGCTGGAAAAGGGGGCAAAGAGCATTTTAATGCAGAAAGTTGTCGGCAATCTCCAGCTCCTGGTGCCGTTCACAGAGGGCAAAGGTTAGATGGTTGCAGGTGATTTTTTTCCCTTTTCTTTTGAGGAGCCATGCTGCAAATAGCCTGATTTCTAAGATTTCTTTATCATTAAAATGTAAATGAAAACAGACACGAAAACAATCTGAATTTCCAGCCGAGTTGCTCTTGCTTAATATTCTACCCCGAAGGGGGATGTGCGGAAGCAACAACATTTCAAAGGGAATCATTAAAGAAGGCAGGCTCAAACCGCGTTTTCATCAGATACCGTGGCAGAGCCGAGCACTCGGGGTCTTGCCCATCCCGCCGCTGCTGGAAAGGACGAGCGGGAAATGGATTTGGGAAAAAGAAACGTCCAAATCAGGGAGAGGAGGACCCGCACGCCGAGCCGGGGCTGCGCCGGAGCGTGCGGCCGCCTGCCTGGCCGGGGAGGGTCGTGTCCCGGCGCGGTTCGGCTCCAGCTGCGGCAACGGGCAGCGCGTGGGGCCGCGGGTGCTGGGGGTGCACGTGTGCAGGGCTGCAGCGTGACCTGCGCGATCGAGCTGGGACAATGCCTGGGTTTTAACGCATCTTGGGTTTTTTAGAAAGGTCCTGGAAGGGCAGCGGGGTTTTGCGATGCGTCCTGACATGTTAGCAGTGCAGGCAGGGGGAAGATCCCGATAATTCCCAAACCTGCCTGCAGTCTCCATCCATCCTGAGCCCTCAGCATCAGCGCGGCTTTGTTCTGTTTCAAGCAGGAGGCCGAGGTGACTGTATTTATAGTGCCAATGTAATCCATTTAAAATTAAATACAAAATATCAGGGAGTGAGAATCGCCTGAAAAATCGTGTGAATCGTGGTTCAGCCACGCACTGGAGCACCTGGGGTAGGGAAAGGGCTGAGCAGATTTGGTTGAATCCCAAACACGGTACTTGCTGCTCGACTGAGCTGAAATGTCAGCAGCGCTCTGGCTTGGCTGGCACAGAGCAGCTCAGAGTGCCGTTGGGTTTATATTTAGCTTCCACAGAGGTCACCGGCCAGCGGCTGCGCAGAGGCTCGCGGGGTGCAGGATGCGACCCCAGCACCGGACCCGGCTCGTCGCCCGGCTGAGGGAGGAAAGGCGACGGCTCCTGGGCAGTGCTGGTGCAGGGCTGCGGGTCGGCTTTGGCATCGCTCTGGGACAGTCCCCAAATGCTGCAGAGACAGGTCTGGCGGCCAGGGGGTCTGTTCCAGCGGATGCTGCTGGAAGAGGAGGGATGCACCGAGGCTCGGGGCCATGCACGAGCCCCCAGGACCTGCCTCTGGCCCATGGGTGCCCGCTGCTTGGTGCCACTTACCCAGGGCTGCGGGAAAACAAAGCCTGGCTGAGCAAAGAGCATCTCTCTGCTAAGAGGCAAGAGCAGCAAAGACATCCTGCGCTCAGAGGTCTCTCCAGGCCACCCGTCTGGGCATCCCGTGGGCGATGCTCACCAGGCAGGGGCAGGGCAGGTCCCCTCTGATCCCTGCCCTGGACCTGGACCCCCTCCTTTTCCCAATTGCCTCCCCCATCCGTGCTTCCCGGCCATCTGGAGGGGGCTGCAGGGTCTGTGCCGCTCCGTGCCAGATACGGGACTGCGTGGAAAAGGCTCGGGTGCCTGGCTCAGATGCCGGCAGGCAGGATGGCTGAGCCCTGCCCAGGGTGCGGCGAGGACAGAGCCCCTCCGCTCCCCGCCACCCTCCCGGACCTCCCAGGCAGCGGCAGGTGCTCCCGGCACGGCGGCACATATGGATCCTATAAGGGCTGAGCTCATCTCTCCAGGCAGCCTCGCTCCTCCATGCACCGGGGAGCGGTGGGGAGGGACGGTGGCGGTGGGACCCTGGTGCACGGAGCCCCTCGCCGCGCTGGGTGCTGCCTGGGCGCGGCATCTGGGGCGAGGGGAGCAGCCCCGGCTGGGCTCACCCTGCCAGCCGAGAGCAAAGGAAAGCCCTTCTCCTGTGGTAAACCAAATACGTGACATCTGGAAGTCTCCGAGACACAATAAACAGGGGATCCCGGGATGCTTTACATGTGTCCCAGTCTGGATCTCTGGATGTTAATGGCCCGAGATGATTAATTTGCTTTTGTACTTTCATGGCATCAGTTATCACATCATTCGATTTTATTTTTAAAGACTTTTTTTTAAGCCCACAAAATACTGGAAAGAGTTAGAATGGATTCAAATTACAAGGTAAAATATTTCCCTCCAAAGCTTCATAAATACTTGATTTTTTTTTAATGCTATTATTTTAACTTTCAAAGAAAGGCAGCGTTTGCCAAATCTTGCTTTGTGCAGTAAAACCAGTCCAGTGTTACAGGGATTCAATATAATAATAACAATAAACTTTCAGAGGAGACCTTAAAAACAAAGGGCCCTGTCTGCCGTGCATGGAAATTCAAGCTCACATGCCCCGGGGTCCGGAGCTCGTTTTCCCCCACGCGCCGGGGAAGCGATGATGTGCGAGCCCCAGCCCCGACGTGGCTCCCTGCTTCTGCCCGGCCCCGCACAATGGCCTGATCCAGACCCCGCTGGCATCACCCGGGTCTTCCTACCAAACTGGGCAGGTTTTGAAGCCAGAGCAGCTCCTCCGAGCCCCCGAGAGCCCTGTTATCCATCTGCGAGCTGAGAATCCAGCCCTTTATTTACCGAGGCTTGGAAATCCCCGAGGATGGAGATGTCCCCGGCGAGGTCCTCGGGCGCATCCCTGTCGTCAGCCCCGAGCCGGTGCCTGCCCGTTGCACCCATCCTGCGCGGGGTCAGATCCACACCCGCAGAGGGGGCTGAGCGCTGGGCGCAGGGGGGTTTGCAGGGGTCTCCCGGGGTGCGAGTGGAGAGCGGGGTCCTGGCTCCCCCCAAGCTGGCCCGGGCTCAGCTTTGCAGCTTTTTCTGTCTTTATTGTTTTTCCCCTTGCAGTTGGTCAGGGTTTTAATTAATTCACAAATCTCATTTGGGCACCGGAGCTGGGGGTGGAAAAAACTCTGTCTGAAGTTGATTTTGCAAATCAGCACTGGCCATCTCAAACCAGCTCTGGGGGCGTAAGCATCGGGGCTCCCAATAACCGAGGAGGAAGCCTCTTGCTTGCAGAGCAGATCCGCCACTTTGATGTGCTCCCGCAGTTATTCTTTCATTTCTTGAGCAAATAATCTGGATTTTCACAATATTTACCTTGGAAATAATTATTTGTGTAGAGCATTTGACCAAGATAAACAGAGAATCGCTGGGTCTCTCTGCAGGGCCAGGAGCGCAGACAGCCCGAGGTCTCATGTTCCCCTAAACCTGCTGGAGCGTGTGCTCGGGCAGCAGCCGAGGTGGAAACCGGCCTTAAAGCCGAGCACATGCACGTCCCAATGAACCAGCCGAGGGCTGGGGACAAACCCCCTGGTAGCCCCGGCTGCAGGGCACGTATAAAGATAGAAAAATGCAGCCGCTCTGCCCTTCCTGAATTGCCACCCCAGCCCGTGTGTCTGTAAAAGGGGCCATTGCATCCCTGAATTCCCACAGATTCAGAGGCTGTAAAGGAGAAGCAGGAAGGGGGGGGAAAGGTGAAAGAAGGTTCAAAGGCCTGCTACAGCTTCGGTTTTTCATCTCTAGTTAATCTCTGCAAGGCCTGAGGCAAAGTCACCTTTGGGTCAATACTCAGGTGTTTTTATCTGCCATCCCCATCTGCCTCCCCAGCCCTCCCGATTAGCGGGGGCCGCAGGGCAGGGCGGTTGGGTGCCCAGGGAATCCGGTGTGTGTCCCCCCTCCCTGGTTCAAGCCATGCTCTCCCAGGGTGGAGGGTAAATCCTGCACCCGTGCTGCACCCCAGTGCCGGCTCCCCGCCACCCACCACCCCACGGCCACGGGGGGAGACGGGAGCGGTGTCACACTTGAGTTTTTAAAAGCAAAAAGGCTTTTAAATTGAGCCTGAATTGGTGTTGGTACAGCGCATCGCCAGCCGGCGCATGCCCAGGGATGCAGGGATGGGAGGAGGGTGCCAGGACCCGTGCCCTCGACCTGCCGCTCGCCCACGCTCCTGCGGCGAGCACAGGGTGGCCGCTCCCAGCGCAGACCCGCTGCACGCCCGGCGGGCTTGTGAAGGGCAATAAAGGAACAAATCCACCTGGGACTCAGGTCTTTCACCTCCAAGGCTTTTATTAAGGTGTGCAACATGCCCACGATCACACGTCTGGGATATGAGACAGGCAGCAGGCGTCGGACGCGAGCGAGCAGGAGGGCGGCAAGGCAGCGAGAGCAGCGGGAGCCTTGCAGGGATGCTGCCGGACTCCTCCGGGCCCCAGCGCCGGGTGCGGAGGCCAGCACAGATCCCTTTGAGCCGAGTGTGCCCTTCGCCACCAAAATGTCCTTTTCGGAAGCAGTTTTGCAGATCTCCTCACCTTCCCATCAGTGGCAGCGGTGGGAGCAGAGCCCCGCTGTGCCCCATGCAGGATGGGAGGAGGCTCAGCGCAGCCCCGGGCCCCGTGGGTCGCTGGCGGGCTCGGCCGTGGTTATTTATTTGTAGTGCAGTAGCATCTAGCGGTTGGTGGAAACCAGGATCTGTCCAGGCTGCCGGCTGCACCGTCCCGCTGGCCGGGTGCTGCACCCCGGCACCGGAGCGGGGTCCCAGCTGCACCCTGGCACCGGAGCGGGGTCCCAACTGCACCCCGGCACCGGAGCGGGGTCCTGGCGAAGTCCCGGCCGCCTCTCAGCTCCGCTCCTCCGACGGCAGGAAGAATTTTGGCTGGGGGGGATACAGCAACTCTGAAATCTCTCATCTCCCTCCTTTTGCAGACAAGAAACTACATTAATGCCTGGCTTTGCACAGCAACTCCAGGCAGGCCGGGGAGCGCGGTCCCCTCCCGGCTGAGCCCTCGGCTCACAGCAAAACCGCCCCGCTGCTGCTCCTTCCACAGCAGCAACTTAAATAGAATAGATGGCATATTAACACTTAGTAAAATACAGCAAACAAACACAGCATCTCTTTTTTAATCTCTATTTAAGAAGACTGTTCTTCGTATTCTGTGCGCAGTCCTCACTGGATAAAACGTAGATTAGAAAAAAATATTCTCTTTGCTTTCAAATGATAAATTAATATAAACACCAACAGCACAACTTTGCAAGCAGCTTCCTGATCATGCACCGTGTTAAAGCATCTCCCACGACAGACAGATGTGCACATACACACACTGGCTGTAAGGAAAAATCTAAATTAACTCTTCTCTAATACTGAATCTAAAAAAAATATACTGGATTTCAATCAGTTAACACTTAAATTTATTTTTAAGCATTCTGAGGTCGCTTTTCAGAATGATTTTTTTTTTCTCTCTCTCATATCTCTCTGCATGAGTTTAGATCTTATCTGCAAAGCTTTTACAGGTGCTTCATTAGGCGGTGCACCGGGGCGAGTCCCGAGGAACAGCTCAGGACACCTTGCTGGCACCGAAAGCACGACCGACGTTTCATGGTGGCTGGGTTGGTTCCGTATGGGCACATCGGCGCGGGCGGGATGCGGGCGCTGAAGTGAGCTTGTGCTTGTGCCCAAGCGCTGAAGTGCTTTGCCCTGGTACATTTAAAAGCTGCGCTGCCCTGAGGCCCTCGCTGCCAGGCAGCTCCCGGCAGCTCACCGCAGCGCCCGTCCCGGCACACGTGCGGCTCAGGCAGGCTCATACAGAGGACCGCAAATTAGATTTAAAAGATGAGCCTCGTCACCCCGGGCTCAGCAAACCACAAGGTCCTGAGGTCTACCCAGCCCGACGCCTCACGGTCCCCAGACCGGCGGGACACGGTGCAGAAGAAAATGAATTCCCATGCAGAGGAAAAATTGAGACGAATGCTTCGGGGACTCTCAGCTACATTGCAGAGAGATGGGAAGGACAGGGTGGGCACCCAGGCACCCGGCGAGTGCTCTGCGCTGGCATGCAGCATGGAGATGCCACCAGCCAGCCCCGTGCCGGCCGGGAGGGCGAGGGCTGGGCCGAGGCAGCGCCAGCGGCACCTCAGGGGCTGGGGGTGGCCGCGCCAGCAGGGCACGCCAGGCCGTGCTGCATGCAGCGGATGAGCTCCTTGCGGTTATCCAGGATGGTGTCAAAACTCTCCTGCAGCCGGTTCTGCTGGTCCACGACTTTCTGCTGGAGGCCGTGGATCCAGCGCAGCAGGGCCAGGCGCCGGTACATCACCAGCTGGATGTGGTGCTTCTCCTTCTCCCGCTCCTTGAAGCGCTCCTTGTCCTGGAGGTGCTGCACGGCCTCCACCAGCGCTGGGAAGAGGGTCCCTGGCTCGGGCTCGGCCGCCCCTGGCTGGGGTGGGCTCCCAGGGAAGGGGGCAGCGGCGGGAGGGTCCCAGGCGCTGCCGCAGGTGCTGTCGGGACTGTTGATGCTGAGGGAGCTGCTGGCGTAGCCGTTGTCCTCCGCGGGGGAGCTCGGGGCCTTGCCGCATCCCCCGGCCAGCTCCTCGGCAGCGGCGTTTTGGCCCCCCGCCCCGCCGACCTCCGCTCCCTCAGGGGGGCTGCGCACCCCCCGCTCGGGGAGACGTGGCTGCGCGGCGCCCGGGCTCGGGGCGGCGTCCCTAAGCCGGCCCTGGACCATCTGTCTCTGCATTAATAACAGCAGATTATCGGACGGATTTGTCGTGTTTTCGCTCCGGCTGGAGCCCTCCTCTGGCGGGGACCCCGGCGCTGGCTGGCTCCAGTTCTCGTTGCTGTCAAACACCTCTCCCACGAAGTTGGAGTTGGAGTCCTGCCCGCACCCGGCCCCTGGGACGGCCGTGCCCAGCATGGGGCCCCCCTGGCCCTGCCGGAACGGGGCATTCGCCGGGGCACCGGGTGGGCAAACGGCAAACATCTCGCCGGTCTCCTGCCTGCAAGAGAGACGCAGAGCCGTAACACGTCTGCGGCGTGCGCGGGCTGGCACAACCAGAACTCTGATCAGCTACAGCGAGATAAAATATTCTCTTACTTTATTCGCCTCTCCTTAAAACTGCTGAACCCCCGTCATGGGCCAGGCCAAAACCCAACTGCTCAAGGCAGAAGGGCTCGTCCTTTCCAGCGTTTGGCCGCTCCTCTCAGAGTGTCCAGGGGCAATTTCTCACCCGATGCAGAAGCTCGGGGCAGGCACCCCCACCCAACTCTCCTCCCTGCGAGCTCCAGCCCAAATCCACGCTCCCGTGGCTTCCCGTCGGCGACTGTCGGAGGGCATCGCAGGGCGCAGGCACGCAGCCTGCACGCTCTGCTCCAGCAGCGTCTGGGCTTGTGGTAGATGCAATTAATTCAGTGCTGGTAGAGGTTTGCTTGGAAGGAGCTGCTTTTCTAACAGCAATAAAATTTATTTAAGCCAGTGAGACTGGCTGGGCTCCTCTGGTCTCCCCTGGGTTGGGCTGTGGGTCGGGTCTGGTCTCACCAGCGCCCAAACCAGTAACCCTACTGGGCTGCTTCCTTCTCTGCAGGACTGGGAGCAGACAGGACCAGAAAAGGAAAGGTTAACCCAGCATTTCTTGCCGGGTCATTGGCAGTGAGAGCCGATCTCCGAGCTCTCTCCCAGCAAGGACACGCTCACAAGAATCCCATGAAGGAAAACCCATCGAGTGTCCCGGTTTCACCCCTGGAAGCAGCAGGGAGGCAGGAGGGGCCTGGGGCGCAGCGTGCTGGGGCGTGGGGCTGCAGCAGCACCGGGGTCCCAGCCAGCAGCAGGGGAGAGCCGTGCAGACGCACGGTACGGCCCTGCTCCCCCCGCCGTGGCTCCGTGCCCCCCATCCGCCATGGCCACGGCAGGGGAAGGAGAGCTCAGACCCAAAAGCGCCGTTTGCAAGGGCAAGGATGGCACCAGAGAGAGGAGGGCGAGAGCCCGCGGGTGGCGGGGGGCTCCCGAAGGCCTGGGGCTCCGGGACCGGCACCGCAGCCCCCCCCCCCACCGGCACCGGAGCCATTCGCGCTGCCCAGGACCGGGGGGTGACACCGCCATCAAACCGCCCCGCCCCGCGCAACGGTGGGGCGCAGGGCGGCTGTGCCGCGGGGGGGATGCGTGCCCACAGCCGCGGGGCGCAGCCCCCGGGCAGGGCGAGCCGGGGACCCCCCTGCACCTGCAGAGCCCCCCCCCCCCCAGACACCGGCTGGAGGGGTCCCCCCGCCCGCAGCCCCGCCCCAGCCGCTCCGCGAAGCGGAGCGGGGGGGGGAATGGCGGCACCGGGGCGGGGTGGGGAAGGGCTGCGACCCCCCCGAGCCCGGCCCGGCCCCGCCGCCCCGGCAGCCAGCACTCACCGCCGCCTCGGGCTCGGTCGCCGCCGCCCCGGGCTCGGTCGCCACCGCCGCCGCCGCCGCCGCCGCCGCCGGTGGGAGCGGAAGCGGCCCCGCGTGGGGAGGCGTCAGGGCCGCACTTCCGACGGCCCCCGGGGGAGGACGGGGCTGCGGGCGGGGGGCGGCCGCTCCCGGGCCTGCCCGGGCCCCTGCGCGTCTGAGCATCCCTCTATAGGTGCCGTGCCCCTGCCTGCATCCGCAGCATCCCACGGGGGAGCCCTCCCGTGCCTGCCTGGCCTGAGGGGGAAAGGGGAGCGTTCCCACCCGTGTCAGCGCGGGCGGGGAGAAGGGTGGGAGAGGCTCCGAGGGGGCAGGGGGCCGTGGGATGGAGCCCCCCATCGCCCACAGCCCCGGACGTGGGGTGGGAGCAGGACCATGCGCCGGGGTGGGTGCGTGTGGGTGCATCCATCCCGTCACGGGCAGGGCGGCCGGGTGTCGGACACGCCGACGCCTTCCCAGCCCCAGCCCCGTTGGTCCCGTGAGCCTCAGCAGGTCCCCGCGGGGACGGCGGGACCCCCGCTCTCAATGGGGCCTTTATTCCCCTTGCCCAGGGCCGAGGTGTCCGCACGCTGGGAAAGGAAAAGGCTCAGTGACATCAAACGGCTCCCACGGGCGCCGGGCCGGCACAGGGGGTCACATGAAACACCACGAGCGTTTGGGGAGATAAAGAGGTTTTGTGGGGCCGGGGTGCGTGTTTGGGGGGCGGGCGGGGGAGATGCACTGCACGGCAGCGAGGCCGGTGGCCTGGGGCCGGGAGCCAGGGCGGGGGCTGCCGGGGTGCCGCAGACCCCCCATTACCTGCAGAGCTGCCCCGAGCGGGGACGGTCTCATCCCCTGTGGGTCCATCTGATGTGGCCTTCACCAGCGTCCCGTGGTAGCTCTGGGATAGACGTGGCATGAGCACAGCGCTGTCACCCCAAGCCCACCCTGACCAAAGTCTCACCTCCGAGGGCTCAGCACCTCCCACCCGCCCCGAGGGGGAGGAAGGAGGGGATGAAGGTGCTTTCAGGGTGGGTGAAGATCCTCTCCAAATCTCTTGGAGGTGAGACATGGGGGAGAAACGCCGAGAGCAGATGTTCCTCCGTGATATTGCAAGGGTTCGGAGCAGTGGAATAACGCTAATAAGTGATAAAGAAGTTCTTTTAACTTCCCATCTGCCCGACAGGCCCCTAGGCAGCCTCTCCTGCTCCAGGCTGCTCTGGCCCCACAGGCTTCGACACCTCCATCGAGGAGAAATCGGTGGGGTAGGACCGAGAGCTGTAACTGGGGCACTTGGGCTGCAGCGCTCCTCCTAGGAAAGCCTGAGATTAAAGAAACAAAACCTTCCCGTCGCACAGGAAAGGCAGAAACTGACTCAGACGCGTCTGTGAACGGGCAGGAAAGGAAAAGAGTTTGGGCAAACACCGGGCTCAGCTCTGCTCGCTCTGCCTTGAGCTGAGTGTTTGCTTGTTGCGCTGGTTTGTGTTTCGCTCCCATTCGGGGCCTGAACTCAAAGCAAAGCAAAATATTCATCACTGAGAGCAAGGAGGAAAGTTTCATCTGTTCTAGGACCTTCTCCTGCGGTTTACTGAGAGGAGGCACATCTGAAACGGGCCTTTTTCATCACCGGTTTAGACTGCAACTAGCAGAAGGAAACGAGGAGTTCAGCTGAAGTTTGGCTCCTCTCTCGGCTTTGCTCGTCCCCACCCCAGGAATTCCCGTGGGGCCGGTGGGTGCGGATGTGCCGGAGCCTGCTGCGAACCTGCTGCGCGTTGGCAGGAATCTGCCCTGTGTTTGGGGGGTTCCTCCCCCAAATGCCAGCCATGGCGGGAGCCGGGTCGGTGCCAGATTCGCAGAGGGAGCCGGAGGCAGCGATTGCAGGGGTCTGTCTTGCTGGGGTTGCTTTTGCACTGGGGCAGCTCAGGTTCAGCCCAGCACCCCCAGCCCCGGGATTATCTGTATCTGATGGAGACCAGAGGGATTTGCTGCTTGCAATGAAAACAGCTCCGTTTCCCTGCGAGCAGCCATCCCCTCAGCCCCAGCTGCCCCTCGCCCCAAGGACGCTGCTGGCGGGGACGGCTGCGGGGAACCCCAGCCCAGGGCGCAGGAGAGAGGGGACATGGGGACCTGGGGAGGGCTGGGCTGATCCCTTCGGGGGCAGGGGAAAGGGAAGGTTTGGAGGTGGAGGGGGCTTAGTGATGGATTTCAGAGTCGTCTTCCCCTCCCCTTCCCCCACTTTGTTCCAGAAATAAATTAAAAGCTTTCCCTCCAGGAAATTAAAAATCATTTAAGAAGACTGAGCACAGGACCTGATGCGCTGGGGTTTCAGAGCTGGGCGTCCTGGGCGAGATAAGGGCTCAGAAGGGAGAAAGGTGCTGGGGTGACCCCCAGAGCTGCTCCAAAAGGCACTGGCACCAGATTTCTCCACCAAAGCAGGTCCCTGGGACCCTGGATGCAGCACCCTTCTGCTGGGCTCAGCGTCCATCCTCTCTGCGGGAGCCCACTTGCACTCAGGGGACTTCCATGACTGCTGGGACCTTGCAGCAGCAGAGACCCGGCACCGCCGCAGGGAAATGCCGGAGATGGGAGCCCAGCACTCACCATGGTGGAAACCATCCTTCAAACCCAGTGCCTGGCTCCCCGCTCCCTGCACTCGCCCTGCGTGCAGGGCAGGCTGCCGTCTGCTTCTCATCTGCCGTGCGTCCCGCTAACGGATGCAACGTGCCACGGGCTTTGAACAAAATTGGTCCCAGAAGGAGCCCTCGCACTCGGCCCCGTGCCCGTGTGACGTCGGCCCCGTGTCACGGACACGGCGGCGGGCGCTAAACCCCTTTGCCAGGAGGGAGGCACCAGGGAGTTGAAAGCTGCCCGGTGCGGGGTGGGTTAGGGGCTGCAGCACCCACAGGGGGTGGCCTCGTGCATGGCTGTGTCCAGCCCCAGCCCCCGAGGGCAGGGACCCCACGGCCTTGCTGGGGAGCTGTAGGGTGCAGGAGCAGGCGAGTGCCAGCGTTGCTGCTCCCCAGGCTCTACCTGCAGCCCCTTTGCCCACGTGCATGTGTGATGCATGCCCACGCGCACCCGCTGCGTGCCCACACGCGCGCACTGCATACCCACTGCGCGCCCACTGGGTGCACACCAGCCCCTGGGCTGGGAGAGCGAGTGAGCGCTGGTGCATGGGGAGGCTGCGTGCGGGGGAGGCGTGTGGGCTGGCGGCTGCAGCGCTAGAAGGAAATGAAAGATGTTTTGGGGGAAATTTCCACATTCTTCTCCTCCCCGGGCTCCCGCTGGTTCCCATCTCCCGCCCTGTCCTGCACAGGGCACCAGCCTGGCTGCGCACACTGGGGGCGATGGCCACGGTGGGGCCGTGCTCAGCCACATGGTGATGCTGGGATGGGCTTGGCCAGGCACCTTCATGGCCAAGAGCACCCAGGCACCAGCCTGCCCGGGACACAGGTCACCCAGGAGCCACTGTCCCACCAGCGGGCTCCACCTGGGACCCCGGTACTGAGATGGGGAACCCGTCCCGAAAGAGTTAAGGGTGAAACATTGCAAAAAAAAAAATTATAAAAGAAAAAAGTGCCCTGAACCACATGCGACCTAACCTCCCCAGCGGCTCATCTGAGTTTAATAACGGAGGAGGGAAATCTCCCAAAAAGCTCTCAGAGAAATTAAAGTAAACAGCGTGCTGACCTCCAACCCCACGCTGCCCCGCCACTGACTCGGCCTGGCTGCAGCGGCCACCGCTGGCTCGGCATTCGGTGTAATTGTAAACACATTGGGGTAAATATGAAGGGGGGCGGTGGGGGGGTCCCGGGGGAGCCGGTGGCCGGGCGGGAGCCGCTTTCCCAGCGCCCGGCAGAAACCGGGACCGAGCGTTGGCTCAGCCGGGCAAAGGCACGGCCATGGGGGATGCCGTGGACCGATGGCTCCGGGCTGCGTGGCCGCACCGCACCCCTGGCTGCGAGGGGCTTTGCACGGCCGAGGCTTTGGGACCGATGCTGCCGGTGGGAACAGGAGCCACCGGGACGATCACGCTGCCCCGTGACCGCGGGGCTGGGGCTGCAAAACCTAACGTCAGGAGCGCTGGCAGGTCCTGCCAATGGAGGGAGGAGGAGGAGGAGGATGCTATAAAGGGCTTGTCCTCTTGGCCTCACGAAATTTAAAAACAACACTCTTATTTTCGTAGATTCTGGTCATTTTTATAGGCTGAGGGAAAGAAAAGCAACCCCAGGCTGTGCAAGTGCTGGCGCTCCTCTCCGGGGAGGGGCCAGCAAAGCCACTGGCCTCCGAGGGGGGAAGCGGGAGCTGAGCATCGCTGCCAGCCTGGCCCCATCCCTGGCCCTGCTCCATCTTCATCCCTGACCCCATCCCCATGCCTGTCCCCATCCCCATCCCCATCCCGGTCCTGCGGTGCCCTCACACTCAGCATCCCATTGTCTGCATTTCCCACGGGATTTTCTGGGGAAAACACCACTCAAAGGCAGGGAAAAGGGGCAGAGGGGGCTGGATCCCGCTCCCCTGCCCCACAGCCCCAGCACCAGCACCCGGGCTGGTCCCCACTGCCTGCCATCTACCTGTAAAACAAATTATATTTCAATCAGAATCAAAGGCAGTGGCAGATGCGCTGTATTTGGTCAAAAATGCCAGGAATCCGCAGCCAGATTGGATTTCAGAGGAGCCGGGAATCCTGCGGAGGCCAAACCGTTTCCACGGGACTGGAGGTCAGAGCCTGCTCCCCCCAACAGCTCCCAGCCCCAAGGATCAGCCCTTGGGATGCGTTGGGATACCAAGGAGAGGAGGAGGCGGAGGAAGGGGCCGTGGGGCCGGGGAGCCCAGCGGAGGTGTGAACCTCCCGCCGGAGGGACAAGCCATCGGTGATGGGGACCCAGCTCTGCCCCCAGGACACGCAGCCCCGTGACCCGGCAGTGGGAGAGACCCCCCTCGCCAAACCGCCTGTGGTGGGGGAGAAGCCTCCTTCCTCTTGGCTTTCCTAACTCCCAAAAAAGGGTTTATCTTGGTTCGGGGCGATGTGCTCTGCCAAGAGAACGAAGCTGGCGTCTCACAGACGTTTCCTCTGGGGTTTATCCGCTGCTGAGCTACAAAAGGGGAATATTGACGCCAGCTCCACCCCTTCCATCAGACCAGGACCCAAACCTCACCATTTCCTCTTGGCCTGTGAATCACTAATAAACTCCAGACAGAAAGGTCTGATTAGGAAATTGTTTGGGAAATGGAGAGGAAGGGGGAGGGACCGGTGCTCGCCGCCTCTGCCAGTGGCTCTGGGCGGCTTTGCCCCTCGGCGTCACCTCCCCACGCTGCGGGACTGGTCCCAGCCTCGGGGTCCCTGCGTCTGCTCCGGCCACGGGCCGCATCCCGAGCCCAGCCCCGGGGCTCTCTTTGGCTACAACCAAAATTCACCAGTGGATGGATTTGTCTGTCTGCGAGGATTTGGGGATGAAAATCACTGTGTACATTTAAGCGTATATTTTTTTCTTTGATCGCTGTCCATCGGCTGTGCCGGGGCAGCAGCGCTAAATGAAACCTTTCCATCATTTGATATCTGCGGCTGGGCACTCGCCAGCCTCTGAGCACGAGATCCCCGGCTCGTGCCCCAGCACCGCGCGTCCCTGGGCTGTCTCCTGCCCGCGCCAGACCCAGCCATCGGCTTCTCGCAGCCTGTGAAATGGGGGTACTCCGGGCGGGGGGCTCCCAGCTTGCAAATAATGTAATAAAGGCAGCAATGCCTGCGGATTGCGGTCTGAACAGGCGGGAAGTTTGGAAAAGCGCAGATGACGCTTGTGGGGCCATGAGCGGTCGGGGAGGCTGCACAAAGCCTCGCGTGCCCGCGGCGGGCGCCGAGCCGGGGCGATGCTGGGCGCTGGTCCCAGGGGCTGGCTGCGGTCTGGGGCTGCGGTCTGGTGCCGCGGAGGGACGAAGCCCGGCTCCGAGGGCTGCGTGGATGCGTGCACCCTCCGCTCCGCTGCTCAGCGTGTGTTTGGGAATGGCTGTGCTGTTGTCCTCACCAAAACCTAAGCATTTCAAGCAAAACAAGCCCCTGCAGCAAGGCTCCCCTTAGGAAGGGCTGGTGTAATTAATTAGGAAGGGCTGGTGTAACGCCATTTATGCTGCAAACAGCAGCAAGCAGGTCCATGCCCAGCACCTGGGGCAGCACCATCCCCATCCCGTGCTGGTCCCTGACCACCACATCCCCATCCCGTGCTGCTCCCTGACCACCACGTCCCCATCCCGTGCTGCTCCCCGACCACCACGTCCCGCAGCACAGACCTCTCGGCAGCGATGGGGCCGTCCCCTCCCTCCCTGCGGATGAAACAGTCGCGGCGGTGCGGCTCCCTGCACCCCCACAACTGCTGCACACTTGTCCTGAAAGAGAAAGGCTCAACATTTGGACCTCATAATGCAGAAAACTTCAGGATTTTGAAATTTCAATCTTGGACACAAATCTGATACATTCCATAAATGCTTTAATTTATCCCTTTATCACAATATTTGATAAAAGGTTTTGTTTCAGCTGCCCTGCTTTGATTAATAACTGTAACAGATTCTAACCTGAAGGAATCATCTTATATTGCGTTCGTGGAAATTAAATGTTTGATAGCACATAGTCAGAATTTTCTGATGTGGAAACTGCTCCACTGGAGAACTTTGAACAAGCCCTAATCAAAAAACACTTTGGTTTTTTTTTTTTTCCTCAGCTTCCCCTTCACCTATAACAAGTCAAAACATCTGTTAAAATTCAATCAGAGCAAAACTGGCTGAAAAAATTAAAATTCGGAGTGTATAATTAAATGACCGTCCACGTTGCAGCCAGGTGGGACGGCGGCACGTGGGCTCTGCACGCAGGGTGTTGATCTGGCCAGCACGGGCTGCGGGGGAGCGGGGTCCCGCGGGGGCTGTCCCACCGCCCCGGCCCCCCGGCACCGGCCCGGTGCCGCCACGCTCGTCCCTACTTTGCCGGTCGCACCGGCACCTGCCACGCCACCAGCGGGGAGGATGGCGACGGCCCGTGGAGGCAGCGGGGTGCCAGCCCCGGCGTGGCGCGGGGAGTCGCTCGGCGTGCGCTGGTGCTGGCCGGGCTCCCCGCAGCAGGAAAGGCCTTTGCGGCAGAAGGCGCCTTTTGAACCAAAAAGGACGTTTTCCTTGTGCTTGACATCCTCTACTTTTTAATAGAAACAGAAACACTGGAATTCCAGGGTTGGGCTCATTTTCCTTCTTTTCTTCCTTTTTCATGGCAGGGTGAGGGGTTTAAATTTTCCAAAGTGGTGAGAAAAGGCAGAGGGATGGAAAGCAAAAGGGAAAACCAAAATCCCGCAGGCATTTGGGAACAGGAGCACTTTTCCACAGGGACAGCGTGAGCGGGCGGGCAGCAGCCGCTGCTTTTTGGTGTTAATCCTGGCCGTGGCCGGGCTCTGCCGTGCCGCAGGTGCCCCCGTGCTGGACGGGGAGCGGTGGCACATTTTTGAGGTCAGAAAGCAGAGTTTTCAGCAATTAGAGCGGCATGCCAAGATAAACCCCCGCTTCCTGGCGGGTCCGTTCCCATCAGCCTGTTTGGGTCCCGGCGAGACGGACCCCGGCGAGGGACTCTCCTGGCGGGAACAGCCCGGCAAATTCTCTCTGCATGGGTGAAATTCCCTCCGCTACCGAGGTTATTATCTCCCAACAGGAACCAACAATATCCTTTCATTTAGGCACTAATTTGAACAATGTGCGCCGGACGGGGGAGGAAGGGCGCTCGCTGCTCCGGAGCCTTTGAAAAATCCAGGCGGGAGCCAAACCAGAGGGAAAACAAAACCCCGCAATGATGCAAATGGCTCGGCTATGCAGGGCCGCAGGTCGGTGCCGGTGCCGGTGCCGGTGCCGGTGCCGGTGCCGGTGCCACAGGTAAAGGGCAAAGCCACGCGTGCTTCCAGGGACACGCTGGAAAGAGCCGTGGTGCTGCCAGGCACAGGGACATCCCGGGCACCAGGCGCCCGTGTCCCAGCTCGTATCGGGGGAAAGTTATCGTTCAGGCCATCCTGGAGCCGAGAGCCCCATCCACGGAGGGGGTGTTTCACCCACTGGCAAAAATCACCGCTTCTGCTTAACCAGCCTGTTCAGCCTCGTCGTTACAATTCCCATAGGGCTGGAGGGTGCAGTAAAACACTTAGACTTGTTCTATCATAAAGCTCACGCTAGGCACCAGAAAAAGTCGGAGTGTGTAGTTAATAACTATAAAAACATTTTAATTTCCATTTTTCAGGAGCAGACAAGACAGACACAGCGGGGTAAGGGAGCACCCGCCGACGGCACCCATGTCCGCTGCAGCTCCCTGCACCACCGCTCCAGCACCCAGGGGCCGGCGGCAGCGTCCAACCATGTACTTTGCAATGGGACCAGCGTGGTTTGCAATTGCTCCTCAACGGGGATCTCCGCTGGCACGAGGCCGGCGGCAGCAGCAGCATCCCCATGCCCATCCCTGTGCGCATCCCTCTGCCCGGTGGGATGCAGCATCCCCTTCCCACTGGCCACCCCAGTGCTGGTCCCTCCTGGGCAAACCCCACAGGGGCTTGCAGGGGGAGATGGGGGGATTTCTACTGTATTTACTCTTAAAGCGTAGCCATTATGAATATTCACACCCGCGTGGGGAGAGCAGGCGCGTTCCCCGACGGGGATATCAGTTGGAACATCATCTAATTGATTACGTGGAAATTGCTCCTGGTGGAAAGGGAAGCCCTCGCCTCGCTCTCGGTGAATTAATTTAGCTTTTGCCATTCTTTGCTGTGCTCAATTAATCTTGTTAAAGTAATATAATTTTAGCTCACACTTCACACACAGGGGTATCGGGGAGGCCCTGGCTGCTGATGATGGGAGGTTAGTTAACGTGGGGTAATGGGGGCTCGCTCCCTTCATGCAGGAAGGATGGTGGTGGGAGATGGGCTCCTGCCCCGCGCTGCCGGCCCTGGCCCCGATGTGCAGGATCAGCCCCGGGACCGGTGGGACCCTGGGGTGCCGTCGCTGCCGGGGCCACCGGGATGCAGGACGCTGGGTGCCGCGGCTGGGACGCGCGGCGGCTCGGGCGCCTGGGCCGTCCCCGGCTCCGCACCGAGACAAAGAGCGTCGGCTCCCGTGGCCCCCCGGCAGCTGGCGCGGGGGGACCTAATCCCACAAAAGTCCTGCTCCGGGGGGATCAGCGGGAGAGGTGAGGGGCGCGCCGCCGAGCCCCCGCCATCGCTGCCCCTTTCTATCCCTACTATTGACTGCCTAAACAGTTCTTTGGTGATTACAATGTAAATATAGCTTTTCATGGAGTAAAGGCCTTTTATGGGATCCGCACACACTTAACCACTTAACCCCGGCGACAAAAAGAGCAGTGAATTAGCTGTTTAGAGGCTGCTCGTGCAGAAAAGCGGGCCCTGAATAGGATTTGGGGATCTCTGTGTATCAATTGCTATGCTTCAGGGGCCCTCAATGGGGCTTTTGGCGTTCGAGCATGTGCCAAAGGGCTCGCGTGGATATGGATGGAGTGTCGAAAAAAAAAAAAAGAAGAAAAAAAGCAGCTGCTTCTCTTTAATAAAACAATGATTTATTCATAGCGACTTGGGGAAGGGGCGGGGGGACACGGGGAAGTGCCAAAGCGATGCTCGCCCTGCTCGGTGCCCAGGAGAGGCTCGGGGGCTGAGCCCGCCTGGGGAGCGGGAGGCACGGGGACCCCCGGAGCGGCCCGTGGGGACCCCGGCGCAGCCCAGGTGGCAGAGCCGGGTCCCGCTGCAGCCCCAGCCAGGCAGCAAAGGGGTCCCCGTGGCTCCGCTCCCTCGGCCCCAGGCACCTTTTGGGGGGTGCATGAGCCAGGGGCTGGGGGACACCCCAGCTGCTCTTCCCCTGCCATGGCGGGCACCTCTGCAACGCTGGGTGGCAGCCGGTGCCACCCCCGGGCACTGCAGCGGGGCCGTGCACAGGCAGGGATGCGGGGGCCGACATAGGGCTCAGTGTGCGGCCCCCGGTGCCCAGGACGAGGCATTTTGGGACAGGTGGGGAGGAAGGAAGGCTGCACTTGATGTCCTGGGTTAAATGAGACCAGGCTGCTGTGGCCGTCCCCGCCGAAGGATGCTGCAGCTGGGACAGGACCCTCATCCCGCCGGGGTGGGCAGCCCGGGCTGGCAGGGGGTGGCTGAGCACCCTCAGGCCGGCACCAGGTGGGTGCCAGGCTGGCGGTCATGCGGTGGGGGCACGGGGCTCGGCCGCCCCCCAGCTGCGCCCGCCGCTGAACAAGAGAAGCCTTCATGGGAGGAGGGCCGGGGGGAGCAAACTCAAAGCAGATCTGAAATGAACGGCCTGAAACGAGGAGAGGCGGCCGGACAAAGCCAGGGCTCGGCATGGGAACGGGAAGGTGGGAGGGATGAAAAGGCGGCAGCACGTGGCCGGGTGTGCGGAGGGAGCGCGGCTGGCAGCGGCACCAGCCAGGCTCCTTCCCGGCGGGACGCGGGCGTCCTCGCTGCAGCGGCTGGGTGTGCAGGGCTCGGGGCAGGGAACGGTGCCCGTCTGTTCGCTCAGGTGGAGCAAAACCCAAGGGGTGTGGGGACACCGGCTGCTCGGCATCGCTGCTCTGCGGTGGGAAAGCGACACCGGAGGGACACCAGCGGGTCCCGTCCCCTCCTTGCCGGGCCACAAACGCGATCTCACTGAAGTCACGAAAGGCTGACGAGGAGCAGATCGAGTCAGGCTACGGCCCTATTTTTAGGCCGGTACAGATGGAAGGATGAAAGAGGAGGGGGAGGCAGGGTAGGAATAGGAATGAGAGACAAACAAACGCCAAGCAGATGTTGGGAGCGGTGCTCTTCCCCTCGCAGGATGCGTGTGCGGCTCCCGGCGACACCGGCTCTGCCGGCTTCAACCCTCGGGAGCCCAGCGGGCCGTGGGGCCGGGGCAGAGCAGGGAGCAACGTCCCCTCCTGCTCGTCCCCCATCGCCGGGGTTCACACCGGCACCCGGGGCGGTGGCGTCGCATTGGCCCCATGCCCTCGTTAGCAGCCCCAGGCAGCCTCCGGGGCACAACTGTAACGAGCACCAGGGGAAGCAGTTTGATGCCAGGCTCATGGGGTGCCCCCGGGGGGCATGGGGACGTGGGGACGTGACCCCCCTCTGCTCGCCATCCTTGCCGGTGCCTGGCAGTGGGGACAGGCAGCCACAGGCTCCGGGAGCTCTGCCAACACTGCAACCGCACGGTGGAGCTGAGCCCCTGCTGCGGGATGATCGGGCAATGCCAGCGCGCCCAGTGAAATCCGGGTGTGGATCTTGCTGTCGAGTTCTTGCACTTTGAATTAAAAATACCCCACGGTCAACACGGCACAGCCCTAGGGACAAAGCTGGTGCTTTACGGAGCAGATCCAGTGCCTGGCTCACCCCGGCTCACCCACCAGCCCGCAGGCACCAGCCTCGGCTGTGCCAACCCTGGCGCAACCCTGCTGTGCCCTTCTTTGATGCCTGATGGTTTCTCAAGGTCTTGCCAGACCGGGGTCATCACCAGCACCGCGATGGCCTCTGTTTTGGCATCTCCAGTTTCCATTCAAGCTGGAGACACCAACAGCATCGCTCACAGCAGGAGCCATGGACAAGACCCAGCCAGTGCGTGGATAAATCCCAACCCCTCCAGACTTCAGCAGGGTTTGGGGCCTCAGTGCTGGCTGATGAGTATCAAATCCAGCTTCTCCAGCCCTGCATTTGCCCCCTGCAGATGTTCAGGGGTCTTTGCCAACTGCATTGACCCCATCTAATCTTTTCTTCCTTCCTTTTCTTTCCAGCAGAAGGCGATGGGATGGGGTGACCGCGGTGCGTAGGGCTGGGGGTTGTTTGCAGCCCTGCAGCCACCCCGCAGCCGGGCAGCGGCACCTCGGGAGCTGTTATCATACTTTGGGGCTTGTGTCATCCCCTCTCCGAAGATCACACACGCTCAGCAAATCCGTAGGTGGAGCGAAGGCTACCAAAATAAGGCCAGCTCTGCCTGTGAGATCATCCTCCCGGATGCCTTGCCGAGAGCATCACCCTCACGTCATGCAAAATCGGGAACACATGGCAGGTATAATTGCCTGTTGCTTTAATTATCTTCTTTGAGCTGGATGGTTTTGCATTACCTTTGGTTGGAGCGTCTGCAGCCGTGGCCGGCGGAGCCGGGATGTGCATCCTGCGGGCTGTGGTCACGACTGCCCTGCTAGCAGAGCTGGGATGGGGTGGGAAATATCCTGGATGCCAAAACTTTTATGTGATTCCTCGACTGGGCTGCTGCTGCGGGGTGGCTCGCCGAGGCACCCCGCACAAGCCTCGAGCAGCAGCACCGTCCCGTGCCACCACCGCGCCAGCCTGGAGCCACGACTGGGAAAAAGCTAGCCGAAGCGGCAGCTCCCGTACCTCGCATCCCGAGGCAGGGATGGGGGCTGCACGGGGCAGGATCAGGCCCCTGCGCCCCATCCAGGCTCGCTGGGCTGGGGAGCAGGAGGGAGGAAGGAAAAGCCATTTTTATTTTTTCTAATCTGGTGTTTAATTGTGAAAGGTTGAGGAGTTTCGAAGCCCCCCTTCAGGCTTTGTGTAAAATAGGAATGTGGAAATACCACCTCTGCAGATCCTGAGCAGCCGGGGAGGTGGCGTTAGCACCTCGGTGGTTAATTATGCTTTAAGTCTCCATGAACCGCAGCGGCTGGAAATCAGGCAGTGCAGAAAGATCATAGAATCGTTTAGGTTGGAAAAGACCTTTAAGCTCATCAAGTCCAACCGCTAACCCAGCACTGCCAAGGCCACCACTAACCCATGTCCCCAAGCACCACATCTCCCCGGCTTTTAAATCCCCCCAGGGATGGGGACTCAGCCCCTGCCCTGGGCAGCCTGGGCCAGGCCCTGACAGCCCTTTGGGGAAGGAGTTTTTCCCAATCCCCAACCTAACCCTACCCTGGCGCTGCTTGAGGCCGTTCCCTCTCGTCCCATCGCTTGTTCCTGGGGAGAAGAGACCGACCCCCCCGGCTCCAGCCTCCTTTCAGGCAGTTGCAGAGAGCGATGAGGGCTCCCCTCAGCCTCCTCTTCTCCAGCCCAAGCACCCCCAGCTGCCCCCCAAAAGCCCCTGCCGCCCTCCAGCCGGGACCTCGGGGCTGAGCAGGGCACGGTGGCCACAACCAGCCATGCCAGGATGCGGGGGGACACCCGGGCTCTGTGCAGCTTCCCCCCATGGCAGAGGTGAGGGCTTGGATGCCGCAGGTGGCTTTCGGGGTGCCGGGTGGGTGCGAGGACATGCGTGAAGGCGTGCACGTCTCGCCCTCCAAAGGGAACACACCTCTCAGATACCGATCCTCCATCATCGCGCGCACGAACATCATCAAATATTGAAAATCAATGGGCCACTGTAAGGGAAGCAGCACAGAGCATGTTGCATGAAAACAGCCTTAAGGAGCAGAGAAAAAAATATTAGCTAAAAATAAAATTAATCTCTTGCAAAGCTCAAAGATTTGCTTCTCACCCCTCCCCCTTGCGCTGCAATCTTTTATGTCATTTTCTTTAATTACAGCTGGTTTAGATCGCTGCTGCCTGGAGAAGCATAGCTGGAGTTAGCCATAAATTGGGCTTCTGGATGATACAAGAGAAAATAATAACCCCCAAGGTTTGAACATCTGGCCACGCGGAGCACATGCAATGTTATAATTAATATTAATGACTAATAGTTAATATAGAATGAAACTTTTGCTTTATAAGTCACCTAAAAAACCCAGCCCTGCCGCAAGTCTCAGAGCCATTTTCCACGTCAGGAGCTCGGCCGGACTCTGCACAGCCGGGAGCCCCCTGGCTCTGCTCCCGGCTGCCGTCCTCCCCCGGCTCTGCCGCCGCCGGCTCACTCCTACCTGCACAAGGCAGCACCTTCGCATCGCCACACCTGAAGGGTGGGGTTCCCCCTCCCCGTTATCTTTTCTTTCTTAGCGAGGAAAGCACTCCCCTGTTAGTAAATAGAGGGCTCTGGTTTTCTTTTACTATATTCTTACATTGTATTTCTTGAATTACCTACTCCATTTCAGTTAGACTGTAGCCATTCCTGCCTATTTCTGCTGCTCTCCATCTTCTGCATTTCCTTTTCTAATAACAGAGAACCCAAAGGAAAAGAAACAGGTACTGAAAACATCACCCGCTCCATTCCAAAACCAAGCGCACGCTAAAGACGTTTTCACGGGCCCAGAAACGCGCCCCGTTCATCGCTCCTGGAGAAGGGATGCACCAGCTAACGCGTGGGTTGAAAGCCAGAGAGGGTAAATAATTGTGACACCTCTGCGCTCACGTGGGTGCCCGGGGGTCTTTTTTTGTCCTTTAACCCTCATCTTGGGTCTGGGACAACTGATGAAAGGGCCAGGACAGGTGAGGTGCAGAAACTCACGATAAGCGCACACAAAACATACAGCACGCTTCTTTTCATGTGTCCACTCTGACATAATTTTTCACATGTTGGAAATACAGATGATTTTCGCCTGGGTCCATCTAGTTTCCCAAATAACCTGTCTATTTGATAAATAACATAAATTAAATTAGACAAGACAAACAGGTTTTTTTCTCTCCCCCTTTCAGTCTCTTGGCAAAAAGGAAAAAAAAAAAAGGGAAAAGAAAACATAATTCAGTGACTGCCTTGAGCCCCCGAGGAGCCGTGCGGTGGTGAAAGCTATGATTATAAACGTGTCTGCAATGTTAACCTTTAACACGGACCCAAGGCCCTTCCTTCCTCGGCTTGTACGCTCTTTTTTAATTTCTTCGCTATCGTTTAGGTTCCTAAGAGCCCGTTCCCTCTGCAAACTCAGCAGGTAACACCGCGTACTTAGCAGCACTCCTCTCATCAAGGCTCCCGTGGCGCAGCCTGGTAGCAGGAGCTCAGACCTGAAAGGTTTTATTCCCTTGTGTGGGTAAGGGAAACTGAGGCACAGAGACGTGTCGTTATTACATGTTATTACTCGGATGAAAGCCCTGATGTCCTACCAAGGTGCAGCCACTTTTGCATCTCACGCAAAACCAAACGTCACCAATCCCGACTCAGCTGCAACTGCTAGGAGTTAACCAAAGATACGATTAGAATCATAGAATCATTTAGGTTGGAAAAGACCTCTAAGATCAAGTCCCAGCCGTTAGCCTGGCAGAGGGGAAAAGCAGCAAGCAAAGTGGAAGGAGCTCTTCCTTCAGCCCAGGACGGCCCCGCAGAGACCGCTTCTGCGCAGGCAGAGATGTGCCACTGCCCCAGGGCTGCGCGCAGGACCCTCATTCCCACCCCGCCACCCCTCTCTGCCTTGATCCTTAGTCGATCCCTCCTTCCCAGCGGGGCTGGCCAGCCCCAGACCGCTCTCAGCACTTCCAGCAGCAACAGGGGGGATTTTACTCCCCGTTAGCACGGTGGCATCGTCTCAGTGCCAGGAGGGGCAAGCTGAATCGATACTTGAAAATGAGAAGCCGAAGCTGAGTTAACGTGCCAGACGGGCGGTGGGGAGCCCTGGGAGAGCCGGCCGGAGGGATGAGATGGATGAGAGCAGGGCGGGAGCGCAGGCGAGGGTCAGGCCCAAACCCACAGCTCTCGTCCCTGGTGGGAAGAGGGAGTCTGGCACAATAAGTGGCGGGAGCAGCATCTCGGCACATGGTTCAACCCCTCCTGCGATCGAGGTTTCAGCTCCTCCAGGACTCACCCCTGGTCTCCTCAGAACACAGCAGGGAATATACTCCCATGCAAGGAACTCCTGGGGTTCGATGTCCTGACCAGCAGCATTTAGCAAACCCTGAACAGGTTTTTGTGGGAGAAACGTTTACGCTGAACAGTCACCAGAAATCTTCCCATTCTATGTATTTCCATTTATCAGCTCTTCAAGCCCAACAATATTTTTCTACTCTTGGCTCTGGAAAAAGCAAACCATATTTTAAAGGGAAAATTCTAAAGGGAAAGCAAAACTAATGCCACCGTTGTGGCTAGCATATACTGAGGAAAGGCTGGTGGGACCACTAGGTCAAGCCAACCCTCCAAAGGTGCTCTTCAAGCACCTACCTTCTAATGCAAAATATAGCAATTATAGGTCTAAATAAATTTAATCCTTTGCAACGCCATAGAGCATGGAAAACTAAGGATTTCCCCTTGAGTCACAGTATAATTTAAGCTTTAATCATTCTTCCTTCCCCTTTTGCTAGAGGAAAAGCATTCTCTTGCTGCTCTCTAGTGGCAGGCATTATTAGCAAAATTAAGAGAAGATGCTGAATTTTGCAGCTTCGAATGTTTTTGTCCGGTAAATCTGTGCTGAATTAGCACAACTTACAAATCAGTGGAAACACCGTGACAGAGAATTAACTGGATATTCAGATATCTTCTTTCAGTTATGTTGTTCTTCAAGAAACATCTGATAAATGACCTTTCCTCCTCCATTCTCTTCCCTAAACCTCCCACCACCCCAAATCCAGGTATACTAATTATTAGAATTGCTACAATGGACTGAAATATGCACGCCTGAAGCCAAGGATAAAGGAAGTTTTGTCTAGGAACTAACACAACCAAAACTATTGAAGCCGTAAAAAGAAACATATTCTTAGGGCCAAGAATTTTATGCAAACCTAAGTGGAAGACTTGAGGACTTGAGAATTTACACTCCAATAAACACGGGGGGGTTGTTTTTGTTGTATTCCAATATTATTGCAGCTGTTCCTAGTGAAGGGCTTAGTTGTGGCTACAAAAGAAAAGCAGCAATGGAAAAAAAAAAGACAAAGATAGACAAACATTTGGGGAAAAAAAAAACCAAAACACATACACACAACTGAGTGAAATCCTGTAAATTAACTCCAACCGCTTCCAAAATTAAAAACATGTTTTATTGTAAAATTGCACTCCAATTAGTACCATAATTCTTTATAAACATAATATACAGTAAAATATTTTACATGTAGCATACCAGGCGTATGCTTACGATGTTACAAAATTTACAGTTCAGGACACTTCTCCGACAGAGTCGGCAACCCAAGTATGTGACATCCAGTCCTAGAAAGATGTGTAGCCTTAGAGCAGGCCGCCGTCTTACCATTATCTGGTCTCTACTTTAACACCTTCAACATGTAACCAGAAATGTCAGAAATGCTGTATATTCTGTCCCAAGTTTCCTTCACACTATTTAGAATAGTTGTGAATGATGGTTCCCTATTATCTAATTTCCTCGTTCTAGAGAAGGCCTTTCATTACTAGCTGTTCAGAAACAGATGACTTCTCTTGGATGAGTGCAGCTTGCATGAAAACAACAGAACGGATGATTTAAGAGAGTCTTCAGTTGGGCAAAACAAACCAAACAACTTCCCCCCCCAAAAAGCAAATAAAAAACCCCAACACACCTCCTTTTCCTCTCCCATATCTGTTATTCACATTCTTCCCTCTCCACACACACACATTCGTATGCATGTTTAAGAATGTAAACAGTAATAAACACTTGGAAATAAATCCTTATCATACTGCCTCATAAAAGACTGGGACTTTTTTTTAAAAGCATACATTTCAAATACAAATTAGAGCTTCTTAAAATGTCGAGCTCATAAGTGCTTAACATTAGAGACAATAAGATATTGAAGGAAGCCATAGCTACCTTCGTACTGCAAGTGTAAACAAGGTATGTCCTGCCATAGTTAACACTGCTTTCTTCTCACCCAAAACTGCAGAAATACCTCCTTCATCTGTGCTTTAAGCTAACTGCAGCATTTCTGCATCATACCCATCACCTGAATGGTATTTTCAGATGAAACTGCTGTTACTGAAACACGCGAGATTGTAGGAGGCCGGTACAGAGTAGTGTAAGTTTCCTTAATGCTTGGGAAAGACCAAGTTACCACTTCTTTCCAAACCAGGCATGGGTTTTGTGCTCTCATTTGCCACAGAGCACTGGGAAAAAACAAAAGGGGAATAAACGAGACCATTGCCTGGAAATTACTGGAACTTGTGAATTAAGTGGCAGCACGAGAATGTACAGCGATATGTTTACCTTCCTGATGATTGCTGGCAGATTTGCAAAACAAACCGCAACTGGCAAAGAGAGGAGATACAACCTCTGGCCCCAAACAGAAACATTCAGCTCTCCAAGTACTGGAATATGCTTCGGCTTTGACTTGTTTCCTCTGTGCTCTCTACCCTGGGCCGTTTGGCCAGAGACGTTATTACTGCAGTAGGACCTCTTTTCTTCACCTACAGGGGAGCAGGATACATTAGAATACACAAAAATGTCCAAAAAGTTTAAAATTTTAATTGTGAGAGAATTGCTTGGTGTGAGAGCACATACTAGGAAATCATAGAGAATATTTAAACCAGCAATGCTCTTAACTACTTGGCAGCACTTAGCGTCTGGACGTTTAAATAATCTATGCAATTGGCAGCATGTTCCACACCGATCTTTACCTGAAGTTTTGATTTCTCCTTTGCCTCTGCACTCTTGTCTGGGGAAAGCGTATGAAAGACAAAATTCCTTGAATTTCGAGGTGCGTTTGGATTAAGATCTGACATTGCTGCTAGTTTCTGAAGGACAGCTTTAGGTCTGTTCAAGAGAGACCCATTTTTTATCTGAAGAACAAAGAAATGCTGTGTTAAACCACTCGCATGAACAAGACGGCTCTTTTAGTAAGTTACTCTTAATATAAAAGACTACTCCTGACTTAAATGTTACTCACTACCCTAAAAACCAGAAATGGCCAGAATCTCGGGTCAGCTGACTTTGCTGTGTGCTACACAGGCAGTTTGGAAATACCATTTTTCAGAACCGTTACCAACCTGGATGTCGCTGGCAGGTCTGAACGTTTCAAACGGGTTCCTGGGTAATAGTGTTGTGTCTTGTACCACTACTGCTGGGCTTGCTAGCAGAGACAAAGAGGAAAATGTCAGTTTCTGAACTTCATTTGAAGGAATATAACTTTATATCATGCTGAAGAACTTAGAATTGACAACAGACAGTAAATACTGTAGGAAAAAAACCCCCTCTGCAATAAATTATACATACATTTAATAGATGCCTCTGGCAATTAGTTCTATCAGTTAGAAGGGAAAATTTGGTTTTGAAACGGCTTTGCACACCTGGAGTCATGTTTTTGCCACAACCAAGGAAAACTTAAATTTATTTTCACTATATTACATAGTTTTTCCTTAAGTCTCAGATATTTGGAGAAACTGCTAGGCTGAATATCACTTACAGTCTTCTACTCTGCAACTTAAAGGCAAGCAAACGAAGAATAAAAGACTAAACAAAGATGCAGAAGAATCTATTTCCACTCTACATTTTTTTCAAGAGGTAACATACTATTTTATTAAGTAAATACACACAATTATCAAACCTTGCAGTTGCGTATTTTCAATGCTTTTATACCTTTACCTTTTCAAGTTCTGGAAGACATGAGCTCAGACTGGTGTAAGAAAACCAGACACTGGAGTTTTCTGATCCGTGGCGTGCTTCACTGGAGACCACGAGTGACGACTGGAAGTTAAGCTTTCTTTCTCTTATTTGTCACTTCAATAAAAACTCAGCTTACCTTTCTTCTGTAGGGACTTAGCAGTTACTTTTTTTGCTAGTTTCATGAATTGGCTGTCTTCACCGATTTCTTCCTCCTCTTCCTCCTGCTCTTTATTTTTTTCCTTCTACAGCAGAGAGAAGACACTTTGTAAAACTGAAAAAGTTCATATTAAGAACAAACATTTCATTCAGTATTTTAAGTAGACCAAGGCCTTTCATTATGTAAATTAATATAGTCTTTTTAATTTACTTTCTACTGTAAAAGTTTATTGCAATCTCTTTACATACTTTATCATCCTTGTTCTATTAATGAACAGCAAATCGTTGTATCTCACTCAGCTGACCTAATACCGAAACTTCTAAAACTTGAAGTTATGCTCCCAGCATAAGAGACTTATTCCAGCTTTGAAGCTGACTTGCTTCAGAACGCAGTTGTTTTGCCTCTCCCTTCTGAATTAGTTTCTCTCTCTGTACAATACTTGAAGAGAAAGAGCAGAATTCATGATAAAAACCAAAGATATATTTATGAATGGTATTTTTTCCAGAGTTTAACTTGAGGAACTAACAATTTCACATCTAGCAATGGTATAAAGACTGCTCAAGATGCCTTTCTTGAAGCTAACTAATACCTGCTCACGAAGCCACTGTTCTCGTTCAAATCGCTCTTTCCTCCATTTTGCTTCTGTCTCATCAAACTGTTCATTTTCATCATCATTATCTGAATCTCTCTGAAACAAGTCAATCTGTGAAGCATAATCTAGACAAAGAAAAAAAATTAGCTATCAATTTTGAGAGACATAAAATATACAGACTAGTAAAAAACCAAACCAAACCCCAAAACAGACCCCCCCCAACCCAATTTATTTCTGAAAGACTTTATTTCTGAAGGACTACTGAGTGCTATTTCATATACACACGGTCTCTTTCCAATCTTTCACCCCATCTATTAACTATGGATCAGAAAGGCACCTATGTTTTTCCATCTGAACCTCCTCATTCTGCCAGGGCCGTCGCTATGCAGGTCACCATCAATGAGGTACCTCTCCTGGTACAAGCGTAGCTGACGTTTGTCATCATCAAGCATTGCCTTCCTATCAACACAGAAGAAAGGGAGGAGGTTAGTCCAGATTATATCCAAAAGCCATGACTTCACACACAAAAATACATACTAATACTATCACTGACATGTGTAATTTCTGTATTTGACTTTCTAATTCCACTTCATTAGGGAGTTCCTCATCAATAATCTCTTCTTCGTATTCGTTCAGGTCTTCACCATCATATTCATCCTCGCTTCCCACATCACTCCCTGACAGCTCCGCCTCATCTTCCATGAAATCCCGCAGTTTTCTACAAAAGAATGTTAAAAGAGTTCAGTTTGGTAGACCAATAATCATCACACAAATCTTGCTTTCAGAAGATTTATCTTTTGACATAAGATTAACACATATCCTAAATGAGAAATGGTGATTCATCTTTGATTTTTGAAAAGACTAAGTAATTTTGGTCAAAAAAACATTGCGTTGCTTTCATTGCGGTCTTTTGATTTTCATCTATAATGGGAATCATAATGGAAATCCTCCATAGCCCACCAGCAACATAGTTAAACTCATGCAACGTGTCAGCACCAAAGTGAAAAAACAAAAACCACCAATCAGAGCCAACACTATATAAACATTAACTAGTAATGCTAGAGAGGGAATAGACTGAATTTCTAGTGCTGTTAATATTCTGTTCTGTCTGGCAATTTAGATACAAAAAAAAAAATGTACTTACAGTTTTTTCTTCAAGCCCTGTCTATGTCTCAGCAGTTCTTCTTCATCGCTAATTTCTGCTTCTTCAGGATCACTGTCTCCACTTTTTTCATCCTGTCAAAGAGGAAGTTTTCAGAAATTAAGGGATTTCTGAAAGTGGATTGCTTTGTAATGACAGCTTCTTCTACTCTTCAATCAATAAACACAGACTAAAACACCAGAGAGTTCTCAGAGGATTTGCTATGCTAAGATGCTTTATCCAGTATATCATAATATTAAGGAAACATTTTAAATGATCCAAACATCGCTCTTAAAAATATTTCAGTAGCTTGTTATGGAAGTCGTGATACTTTGCATTGACGATTATATTGAAAAACTAAGTAGATAAATGGAGTTCTCAGAGTCAGAATGCTGTAGCAGTTGCTTTGCTCCGTCAGTTCGTACCTCTTCACTGTCAAAGGCATTGTCATCTGTTAAAAGCTGAAAGTCACCAAGTTCTTCTTGCTCCTCCTCATCTTCCTCTTCCCTAGGGGAAAAGTATATGAAAGAAATACATGTTTCATCTCCAATGATGGCTTCACAATAATTCAAGGCAAAATTTCAACCACCACATCAGCTGGTCTCAGGCAATTACCTGTGAGTGCTCGAAGAGCCACAGTCTCTCAACAGCCTTTAGCTTTAAATGCCCAAAATCCCCATCAGCATTGATCTTTTAAGACCTCAGGTCTTCACTTGCAGAAACCATGGGAAAAGTACTAATTTCTGACTTTGTTTCCCTCTAAAATTCCTCTTGGATTGCCCCAACATTCCCATTTGTTAAGCCTCATTATCCTTTTGTCAGGCAGCCACACAGCTTTCTAGTTTAATCAATGGAAAAAATGCAAGCATCCAGCTTACATTTGGTTATGGTTCCCATAGTTTGGCAACAGCCCAGAACAGAACCCAAAAGTCCTACATTCTAACAATCTTTTCTCAGTATGAAAGTTCTTCAACACTTCTTTCACTATCAGTGAAAGACAAAGATGAATTTCCCTTCACAGTAGCTGTGGGAAACAGTATATGCTGCTGATTTAAAGAGTGATTGCTTTACGCCCACACTTTGTTTACAGCATTTTGAATTGATGCCAAATAAGAAAACACATTAGGAGTGAAACGAGACAACTACCACTATAAGCTTTTGTAAATTTTAGGAAGAACAATGCTAACCTGTCTGTAGGGAAGGAGCCTGAACAAAGTGCTAGAGCTTCTGCCATCGGATCTTCTATGTCACTGTCTTTTTCTGCCTTGGAAGATACTGAAGATGCCCATGTTGGAGAGCCTGCTACAAAATGTAATAAGATCACAACTTACTAAACAGATATATATTTCCACTCTTAAAATGTCAGAGAGCATCCTAGAAATGGCAGTTAGCATGTTCCCACAAAGGCAACAAATTGTTAGAGCTCTCAGAAGTCTCGGAAGTTCCCTGTTCTGCATTAGTGCCCAGAACTAAAGGGTACCTTAGCGTAAAGCTTATAAATCAAGTAACCAGCAAAGCTGAAAACAGAATTCAGGACATACTCTGAGACACGAATTTTCCTGAGCAGAGATTGAGCAATTCTTCCATGTTCTGCTTTTTGTTGCTGCTGGTATTTGGCACGTGTTCAGCTTGACTGCTAAACTGTCCAGAACACAAGTCCAGTAATTCATCCATATTGGCATCCATTGCATTCTCATCCATACTAGCCAGAGTCAGCTGATGCTTTGAGGACTGGTATTTATTCCTATGTTGTCCAACATTCAAGAACCTGAAAGAAAAAGCCTGTAGTTAGAAAAATCTTGCTGGTCTGTACATCCTATTTGTGTTAAAGGGCACAAAAGGTCAACCTTTACATCTATTACTTACCCATCTGCATCCAGCAGCTGGCTCTGAGTGTCATCTTCCAGAGAAAATTGAAACTGTGACTCCCCAGCCCCTGGAAATAAACTCTTCGGCTCAGGAGAGGCATTATACAGGTCCTGGGAATCTTCTATGGGAAGAGAGGGCTCAGACGTCTTTCCTGAACTCTAGTCAAAGGAATGTAAAAATACACAAGTTATTTGTTTTGCAATCCTAGAAGTCAAAAGCAAGACTGGGATAAAACATTTAAGCTATTTTAAAGGATTAACACCATGCAGAAGTCAAGTATGTCCACACTGCTCTGATAAATCGTAGGAGTTCACTGACATCTGATGTTGTATAGCCCATGTAAGTACGCTTAAAAATATATTTATGATGTACATATTTTAGATACCAAAGCCAGATTATAGCATCTTTTCTTTGATGTTTTAGAATATAAGTTTTCATAATGTCATTTTTATCCATTCCAATGTGGAGATATTTTAAACTCCAGGGACAGTTCGCTTTTCTGAAATCTTACTCATATAAAAGCATTTTGCTAGATGCCTTCTTCTGGTATTAGTTTTTTGATAGATATGACAGTCAGGATAAAATACATTTATTCACTACCCATTGTGTTAATATACGATGTGAATAGGACTGAAAACCTTACCTTGGAAGCAGAGCTGATAAAGCTTGTTTTGAAAAAACCTGGGGAAGGTGACCTGAAACCTCCTGCTGCAGATAAAAAGTTCCCTCCACGTGACATCTGTTTGTTACAGGGCTGATAGGATGGAATCATGGAGCCAATCAACTCAAAGCTGCTGTTATGGCTATTCTCTTTTGCTAGTGTTGGTAGAGAAAATGAATCATCATCCTCTGAAAAGAAAATAAATATTTAAATACAGTGCTTAACTTCTTTTTTTTTGTGATCCAGTAAAACCTCAAGATACTCTTTTGCAACACCAACACCTTGCTAAAAATTCATTGTTCTGTGCTCATGTTGGATTTCTTTCTTCATAGAGGATGCATATTACATATTTTTTACTGAATTTCATCTTGATTTCTGACTGTTTCTGTATTTTTTCCAGCATCATTTTGAACTTTATTTTCCTATAGTTTTTTCAAGCCTTCCCATTTCTTTCATCAGTCTAAACTTTTATAATCATACTGTATAACTATACAGGTGATGAATAACAAAAATATTGAATACCAATCCCAAATAGAAACTTCTGCATGTGCCATGCACAAAAAATGCTAGCTACAATAATAGTTCCACTTTACCTAACTTGGTAGGTCCTTTGTCTGCAGCTTCTTCCATTTCAAGTTTCTCATCAGGAAGCGAATATCTGCAATTCATTAAATAAAATGTATTTGCTAATATATACAAGATGAATTGCTATTGTCTGTCTAACCTAATTGCTAAAAACAAGGTAAACGCACAAAAATACATCTAGTACACTTTGATTAAGAAACAGATTATTCCACTAAACAACATTTACAGTCATTAAGTTTTTTAAAGAAAATATATATGAATGCACATATAACTACTGGAACAAGACAGAAATAAATACTTGTAAAAAGTCAAAACATCTACGCGTGTTGATCAAAGTTAAAATTGCTCGGGCACCATTTTTAAAGCTTGGTTTATTTACCCCATTTTGGAGGAGCTGTCCTTAAAAAGCATCAACGTAGACTCTGTCGAAGGGGGTTTGGGAACAGAATCACAGTGCACAGATTTCTCCAGCTTTTCTCCATCTATTGATTCTTTGTCGGTTTCTTTATCACCATCTTCAACGTGTTTCTCTTCTGTATCTTCATTATCATCCTCTGCTTCACCAAGCAGAAATTCCACATTCTAAAGAACATCCCCAAACAGAGCAGAGATATGGTGATTACCGCTTTGATCTGTCAGCTTCCTTGCATACTTTTCAAGAAAACGTTTTAACATACAGAGGACGAAGCTGAGTGACATTCACAGGTCTTACATGGACCTATCCCACCCTGTGACAACTGACAGAGGTGCTTGAAACAGCCAAGCTGTTCTGATCCTCTTTAAAAAGGAAAGGCCATGGCAAACCCTACCCCAGATCAGGCAGGTGATAGCAATGAGCCAAGGAGATATAAAAAGAGAAAATGGCACCCGAATCTTTTATACATTTACATTTGTTTTTAATACTGTTTAGACAAATAAAATACTAATAAATTCAGTTTTAGACAATCCAAACCTGGAACATGGTAACTGTAGGAATTTTTTAGCTTCTAGGAAGAATTCTTGGCAATTTCCCCAATATTAATAGCTTACAAAAGTCTCATTTCACTGGGGAGAGGCAGCAGAATTGAGAAGCTGACTAGGTTATGTAAAAATGTTGCATACAGACCTCATGATCGCCTTCTTCCTCTTCCTCAGACTCATCTGTCATCTCTTCCTCCTCCTCCTCTTCTTCCTCCAACATGTCCTCGTTATCCAGTTTAAACAACGCTTGCCGCTTTTGGCGTTCCTCAGTCCTGCGGAGTTTCATGGCCTCCTGGAGTTTAGCCTTCAGCGCTTGTAGCTTTTCACCTGGATAGAAATGAATAAATTAATATATTAGTGAATCCTTAACTTCATTGCCTTCAAGCATCCAATTTAACTACACACATAAAAAGGGAATTTAAAAAATATTTGTTTTTAAATATTTTTATGAATTGATCTGCCAGCTCTAAGAGCTAGAGCTGTTTCAATAGCCTCGATTTAGAGAGACCACATGATCTCATGAATTACCAAGATTCCTCATTATCCATCAATGCCACCGGTGCAGCACTCTGAATGAGAATAGGGTCTGTGTCTTTTGGGAACAAGAGAATCCAATTGCCATGGGCAGATGTGCTATAGCACATGAAATAATTAAGAGCAGCTAAAAATAACGTGTGCCCATAGAACCAGCCAAATAATCTATTTCTTTTAATGGATACTACAGGAGAGTCACATTCCACACCTATTTTTGTTTGCAAATACATACAATTCTATTAGAAACTGCAGTATAGAAATAAGGAAGCACAAGAAATCTAATACATGGTAATAGTTCACAAGAAGCCTGAGAGTTACATTCAGAGGACTGATGGAAAACAACAGTGCAGATATACGTTTATACAGATTTTGGTACAGATGGGGAGAAACCCAGAGAACCAGTTGCAAAGATCTGAGGGAGGCTGTTCTGTGCTGGCCAGTGCTATTTAAGAGGTCTAGCAAGATTCTTTTTTAAAAACGGGGCTATCCATTAGAGGGAACACACATATTAATTTGAGAGATGAAGATCCCTTCATCTGTATTTCATAAGGCAGTGTTGGGAAAGGGGGAAATAAGAGATACAAAGTGTTTCCCAATTCAACCATCATCAGTTCTCCTCCCAAACGGACCTGGCTTTGTGTGGACTGTGTCATCCAGGCTCTCTGCAGCTAATACTGCCGGTACCACATCTGCTTTCAGCTCCTCTTTTCCTTCAGATGTAGTCTCCTTACGAATAATGTTCATGTTTATGCTCCGTTCAACTTTGGATTTTGACGTTCGAAGAGTGTGCTTCAAGAAACGTGCTTTCAAGGCTTCTAATTCTTTAAATACATATTAATCAAATTTCAAAATGCAAATTAAATTAATTTGATTGCATTTAAAAGCATTGAGTGTTAAAGTTATATCAAGAGTAGGTCTTGAGAATTTTTTTCAAAGGAAGTTAGTTAAAAAACTCTAAATCTCTAATACTAAAATATTTGCAAAACCATTCTATTTGACTAACAAAACAATAAACCATCACAGAATATTTTTGCTGTAACTTGTACTTAATTGATATTAGCTAATATTAAATTACCTTACCATTGACTATGGTTTATCCACAAGACCTCAACTGACTTCCAGTCTAGCCTTCCAGCCACCAGGCATCTCTCAATTTCTGTTAACACATCTATCTAAAACCAGACTGATGGCTGATAAAAACAGTTTCTTGCCAGAGGTCAGTTTCCCGCATGCACAGAAGTAGCATCCAATCCAGATATCCGCTTAATACATGATAGATTTAATGGAATTCTAAAATTGCCTAATCATTTGCAATCTTTCCCTGAAAGAAGGCCAACTATTTAGTATTGATGAATAGATGTTAAAATTCCAGTACCTAAAGACATTCAAAACATTCTTACTACAGAAGTAAGTTTTTGCTTGCTATCCAGCCTTGCTTTTTAACAAAATCAGTGGTAAACACTCTGGAACACAGGCCAGTTTTGTTTCCAGATAATTACTGCATGCCTCATTATGAATCGATTTGCAAAAAGTGCTCCCATGTGCTTTAAGTACCAACATAATTCACTACAGCAAAATGCAAATAAACCATTCATCATTAAATAGTTATCACTGAGCATTCCTTCAAGCTTTCAAATACTAAGGACTCAGAATTTCACTAATAAACATCAGCTGAAAGAAATGGATACCAACATTAAGCAAAGAATCCGTACTAGTAAGAGAACATGCCTGACTCTTCTACCACCTAAACATCTCACAGATTTTCCAGGTAAAGTCAGATTAACTCTGCTTACTCGGACAGATCTGACAGGATTACAACAATAAAAGCAATACCTTTATTTGAATCAGATTCATCGAGGTTTATGAAGGATTCATTGCCAGAGCAGATTCTTGGCTTGATGGACAGGTCTATTCCCAGTTCACGAAGTTTATCCAACTTGGACTTCCTCACTTTTTCAGGTTGTGCCACCAATCCAGGCCCCACTTGTTGATTGCTTTTTTCACATTCTAAGTCTGGTGCTGTTTCATCTCTTTGCTCAAGGGCATCTCCTCCAACTGCTGGAGGAATTTCATTCTCTTTTTCCTCACTACAATCAGTGCTTAGGAAGTCAGAGTGCTGCTGTTCTCCTGTATTATTACCAGTTGTTACAGTCCTAACTGTATGAGAATCGTCACTGTCCTGCCTGGGCTTTTCAGCACAGTCTTCTGTCAAGTTCTTCCCTATATCAGCAAGAGACTCATTCACAGTAGTATCAACATCTTTGCCCAGGCTTGTTTCTGGTTCATTAGCTGCTGATTGATCACCTTCGATTCGCCCATCTTTGCAATCCGTGTTCGAGTTCTTAGTGTCTGCAGATTCGTCATTGAGGGATAGCTGGTATTTAGTGGACCTAACGAAAGCAGAAATATATCACCCATGGCTATCATGAAAGGGGAGAAGAGGTTGAGAACAAACTCGGAGAAAGAAATTGTTTTCTAATTATTGTCATTAACATGTAGGAAGAGGTTAAGGACAGAAGTCTGGAAAACTTCATTTTGAGGAAATAAGGAAGTGCAGAGTAGCGTAAAGAGTTCGTACTAGTTGGTTACATTATCACAGTATAAAATTCCTGAGAGATTTTGTGACTACAGTAGCTTAAGTATTTTACTACACATTACTCAAAAGAAGAAACAGTCCAAGTAAAGTGTTGGGGTCCAGCCTAAACCACATTAAAGTAACTTTGCATGAGCATGTTACTTCATCTGGAGTTACTACTAGGCTCTGAGTACTTCAATAGTACGACTGTGTCAAGAGCGCAGCATTGCCTTAGGTTAACAGTGACATACTCCTAATTTCCAGGTGTTCGCAGAATTAAAGGAGCTCTCGTGGTTTAACCACAGCCGGCAACTAAGCCCCACCCAGCCGCTCGCTCACACTCCCCCAGTGGCATGGGGGAGAGAATCAGAAGAGTAAAAGTGAGAAAACTCTTGGGTTGAGACAAAGACAGTTTAATAGGTAAAGCAGAAGCCGCGCACGCTAGCTACTGTTAGTCTCCACTCTCCGTTAGACTTTCGCAGGAGCCTAAGAAAGTTTCCTAATAAAACTTTCCAGTCAAAGCAGTCAAAATTAAACCAGAAAATAAGCTGTGACTGTACACAGAGCAGGTGTGTATGGCATACAACGCCTATAGCATGCAGAAGTCTGGTTATCCTCAAAAGCAAAGCCAGGAAATCCTCAACATCTATGAAAAAATATGAGGAAGGTTTAAGTCCTTACTTCAGCAATGCCATGGCATTTCCTTGACATACTGGTCGAGGTCTACGCTTGAAGAAGTCATGAATGCTTTTGGTCTCAGGCACATGATATGGGAGAGACACAGACGATTCTACCAGAGAAAGGAGGTGAAAGAAAATGTAAAACATCATCCGAGGCATTTATTCGATATCTCTGAAATTCAAAGAAGCTTGACACAAGTATTTTGCAGCAAAGACATCCGACTAGGCACAAACAGCACAGTTTAAACTTGAATACAGCAAACGCTGCTGTTTAGGAAAGAGTTCCAACAGTGACAGTCTTGAAGACCAAATCTGCGACACGCCCATGGATTCATTAGGAAATGAACTGTGATGTTAATATCAGAATGGCAGGACCAGTTTCAATTTTATTACATGCCTGTCAAACTCCCTAAATACTGCACTAACTTTACACAACAAGTTTACAGGCTTGAGTGTTTGTACAATGATTTTTTTTCATTAGTTACAAAGATATCTTTTAACAGGTCTTTGAATAAAAATGGTCTTGCGCCCTTCAACCCTAAATAACTCAAGCTAGGTGAAAGAAGGCTCTAACCTTTCGGGTAAATTCTTTCAATTTCTCCCCTGAAGAGTTTATACCCCTCTACATACAAAGAATTTAAGTTTTACCTCTAATAAGTCGTTGGGTCTCACTATGTAGTTGTTTAATGGCTTCTTTACTTAACCTTGCTGCTTTCCGCTCCTTAAGGAAAGAAAAGAAAGGCTTCTGAAGTCAGAAAACAACATATGGGACTCTATCTATACTTTCTAAATAGCTTATTTTTCCCTTTCAAACAGAAAGGAGTCAGAATAAAGCAGACAGTTAAAAAAAAAGATTAAAAATAGCAAATCAACAAAAACATTGGACAGTGTGCATACAAAAACATTTGAGTCACTACAACAAACAATGGAGAACTTTAAAAAGAATACTTCACCTTCCTTTTTGGTTCTTTTAATACAGGTTCCTCATTCTCATCATCAAATACGTGTTTGTAGCCTTCACCCTCAGAAAACCGTTCTTTGTTCTACAGTGCATAAAAAGAGATTCATTTATTTGTCTAGATACACAGGCACTACCAAGGGCAAACAAGTCAAAAGTAATTGTACAGAATCATCAGTGGTCAGCAAAACCAGCAAGTATTCTCATAAACCAGCACAAATCCCACATAATACTTATGGCAGATTTCCAAAGCTCCTGCTATAGCATTATGTTTATAACTTTCCAGGACAATATCCCTCCATCTTTAAGAACAAAAAGCAGAGGACTGTTCTCTCCTCTGTCATAGCAGCAGAAGCGCATCATTGTCAAAAAGAGTTTTAATGCATGCTCAGGTACAATACTTCCCACTAATAACCAATAATCTTATATCACTATCAAATGTTACCTTGTATTTTTTTATTTTGTTTTTCACTGCCGCTCGTATGGATTCTATCGACTCTTCATCCTCTGGGGGGTAATCGTTTTCCTCTTCTAAACCATTATCAAAAAGTTCTTTGTCATCAAGAAGACATCCACTGTCATTAAAAGGATACCTCTCACCACCATCTACCTGCTTGCCATAAGAATAAAGTATTCGTGTAAGTCACTTCAGAAGGTCCCTTTCAGTTCTTTGACATTAAGATTACGTGATGAAAGAAGTTAGAAAAAGTACATGCCACCTTTAATCTAGCATCTCGTGTGCCCTGTAAGCCAGTCATATTCACTTTACAGCACTGCAAAGTTGATAAGGTAATTCATGGAGCAGTGTTCCCTATGTCTATGGTAAGTAGGGAATTTCAATAATCACTGGAGACCAACATGGCTCAGAGAGAATAAATTAACACTTGAAATATGCATTTTATAAAAGCAACAATACGCAACCTCCCAAGCAGCCATTTGTTTAGACCAGAATTGCAATTTGAAAGTAGCCCAAAGCCTCCTCCAGAAACTGGCACAGCAATGAAGAGAAAAGCTGAAATACCAAAGCCGTTTGTGCACATAACGAACCCCCAATGAACCCAGAGAACTCAAAGAATTTCTGCCTGGCTTAACATGCACTGATGTTAAACCATCAAGTGTTAGGGTTTGTACTTCCTTTGCAGATGAAACTGGTAGACTTATCCGGTGTTCCCTGGATCCCTGCGGATACCACACCTGCTGTAGGGATGTGGACACTAGCAATGCGGAAGCATTGAAACACAATAACCAAACGCAGTAATAAATTTAACTTAGTTGAGAAAACATCTGCGATTTTCTGCCAAAATACACACCTCTGCTCTAGGCTTCTTTTCTTTTTTCAGCTGTTTAATGGACTCAATTCTTCTCTCCTTCTCCTTTCGTCTTCTTGATTTTCCTACAGCTTTTTTTGCTGTCTCTTGTTCAAAATCATGTTTATGTTTTCTGTACTTCTTTGCAGATTTTTGGGGTCTCTCCTCTTCCAACTCATTCTCAGGCAAGCCAGACTTTCTGCTTGTTTCAAGGTTTTCAATCTGCAATTGGTCACCAGCGTCACTGTCATCACTGTCTAGCAGACCCTGGCGAATCCGATGAGATTTCTTGTTCCTCTGGACAGTAATGTTCTCTTTTTCCTCTACATTTTCCTTGTCTCCACCCGGAGTATCATTCTGCACAAAAGAGTCACCATCCTCTCCATCTTCACTCTCACTCTCCTGAAGCACCTTCTTGCTTTTTGGTCTTTTACGTACAAAAATCTCTTCCTCTGAATCTGACAAAAATATATTAAAAGAAAAGAAATTATGCACGCTACGGAGAGGAAAATTCCACAAGTTCATTAACAATCAATCAGTTAAACAAAGTTACATATCTGTTAAATTTCACAGACGTCAACATCTATAGCAAATAAGCTTGAACTCAAGTTTTCAAAATCCAGTTCTCCCTGTAGTGCAGTACATAATTGACTCAAACTGATGTCATAGGTTTCTAACCTTCAAAAAAAAAGGCAGAGCTGAAAATCTTTCACTAAAAGATTAGTGACTTGCCTTGAAGCAGTAATAAGCCCCACAGTAATTAAATAGGTACATAGGTTAAGCAAATCATAAAAAGAAAGGAAATAAGCAATTAAGATGCTCGCACCCCATTTACTATTTTCCCTTCTGTACCTCAAAAAACGCTTTTCAGAGATTTACAGATGTCTGCCCACATTCCGAACACCAAAAGAAAGGCAGTTTGGAGTCATACAAGTCAAGCAATAACAACTTCTTAAAAAGCTATTTATAAAATGAAAAATGCACCGTTGAAGGCAACAACCACCAGCCACGATTCATGGAAATATTACAGACCTCTATCATCAAGAGACGCTATCCCCTTGCTGAAGTGACCTGGAGAGGCTGTTTCACAGCTGCCCTGTCCGCTGTCAGAGTCACTATCAAGGGTTTTCTGCAAGTCTGAATTCAGGTCTTTCAACGGAAGCTACAAAGCAAAATAAGATTTTCCTTACTATGATAAATGTTGTTTATGTAGTAATGACTTTTGGTGTCTTAACTTCATTCCAAAACCTTGGCTGACCCCTTATATACAATTACAAATACATAAGTTATCATTACATTTTAAGAATTAATTGGTATTTACATGAAGGGAGATTACACAAGGAAAAAATTTTTCACGCTGAGGGTGGTGAAACACTGGAAGGGGTTGTCCAGAGAGGTGGTAGATGCCTCATCCTTGGAAACATCCAAGGCCAGGCTGGATGGGGCTCTGAGCAACCTGATGGAGTTGAGATGTCCCTGCGTGTTGCAGGGGGATTGGACAAGATGGCTTTAAAGGTCCCTTCCAGCCCAAAGCATTCTATGATTCTGCACTACGTCAACTTTTATTAGTATTTAAAGACGTTCAAGGTGGGCTTGCGCACAAAAAGAGAACCAACATACTGGCTGATCTCCACTGATTGTAACTCAAAACCCTTAGAACGAAGGGGACAATGAGAACTGTAAAACCTTATTCTCCCACACCCGCATTTCACCTGAATTAATTAAACAGGGACCAGCAGACACCTGTGGGGATTCCTTCGAAAGGACCCCCCATGGCGGGGTGCCCCAGCCCGGTGTGCGGGCACGCCACAACAGAGGCCCCCCCCCCCGTGCCCCAGGACCCCGCTCAGGGCTGACACCCCCCGGGCCGCCCCGGGGGCAACAGGCCAGCACGGCCGCGGCCCGGCGGCGCTCGCAGCGCTGCAGAGGCGGCCCGCGGCGGGCGGACGATCGGCGGGAGAGCTCGGCCACCCTCCTGCGGCGGCCCTGAGGGTCGGCCCCGGCCCGGGCGTCCCGCCCAGCACGTACCGCTCCCGCCCGGGCCCGGCACCGCCTTCCCGCCATGCCCCGCGCCCGCGGGGCTAGGCCGAGCGCGGCCTTCCCAGCGCGCACCGCGGGCGGCAAGGCGGAAGGGCCGGCCGCCGGCTCCGCCGGGACGCGCAGTCTGCGAGGAAGGGAGCGAGCCCGCCAGCGGCGCGCTGCCGCCCGGGCTTAAGGGCGGCCGAAGAGGCGCCGCTACCGCCACTGCCGCCGCCGCCGCCGCCACCACCACCACCACCTCGCTCGCTGCCCCTCCTGGCCCTCCGCCGCGCCGCAGCCGGAGGAGCCCCTAGGCCACCAGCCGCCACCAGCCGGGTGGCTGTGTGGAGCGGAGCGGCAGGACTCACCTCCGCGGGGGCTGCCGCCATGGCCCCGGCCCGCCGCAGCTCCCGCCGCACAACCGCGTAGGAAACCGCTTCGAGTCTTCGCGCGCTGCCCCCGCCCCGCCCAACCGCGGAGACAGCCAACGGCTGTCTAGCGCTGACCCGGAAGCCCCGCCCTTCGCATCTTTATTGGAAGATTTTTTCCGCGTGGCCCCGCCCTCTCTGCCTGGACCAATCATTGCTCGCGTTTCGAAGCCACGCGCACGCCTTATAAGCCCGCCCTGCGGCGGTGCCCTCAGTGTGGGCGGGCGGAGAGCAGCGGTGGCGAGCGGCCTCTGGTGGCCTTGCGGGGCTGGTTGAGGGTGGCCTGGGGGGCCGGGCCTGCCTGCGGCCGTGTGCCCGGGCCCCGGGGGGCTGAGCAGGTGTGCACAGCGCTCCCGGTGCAGCGCTAGGCTGCCTGGGTGCCTCAGGGGTCTGCGGCCCCAGCCCGGCCCCCTGAGGTACGCTGGCTCCTCAGAGCTCCAGGCCGTTGTTGTGAGGGCGGCCTGGCCCCATCTCCAGAGCCAGGGTGAGCTCACACCAGTGCCTGGTGCTGCATCACCTGTGGAGGCTGCAGGCCTGCTTCCGTGCATCTTGCAGTGCTAGTGGGAGTGCAAAAGCCTTCCTTTGCGATCAGGACTGGTGAGTATGGATGAGCCCGAGCAGAGATCAGTCTCACACCTCATTTCTCTGCCTCTGCTCCATGTGGAGTGCTGCTGCCATGTAACACACCAAGCCTGTGGTACATAGGGCCCCAGTTCCCCCAAAGAGGGGAAAGGATGGCAGCTTGAGCCCGACTCTGGTGCTCAAGAGGCTTCTCCAGATTGGTAGGAAGTCATGGAAAAACACAGAGCAGTTTGATCTGGCTTAAGTCCTCTTTCCCTCCTCAGAATTTGGAATTTCTAGGGGTGTTTGCAACACTTCTACTCCTGGCAGCTGCAGGGGGAGCAGCGAGCTGGGCTGAGTGTCGGTGGCCTTGTTCTGAGCTGGAGTTACGGATGTTTGGCACTTTTTCATCATTACATTTGCTTTGTAGAACATACTGCTACAGTAATGGGTTTTTTTTCTTCCAAGTTAAACAACAGTCATCTGCTGTGACTGAAGGCAAGCCCAGAAAAAAAAGTATGTGTTCTGGAGTGTTTGGTACCAGTCACGGTTTTGTGGGGGATAAGGAGCAGATGGACTAATCTGCTGTGGTAGTTCCCATACAGCCAACCAGTCTGAGAGTGGAGGAAGTGAGAAAAGCAAATGTCCATGAAACCCTCTGCAAACATCACAATGCAATTCTGGTTTCCTGTACGGTAACTTAATAATTACTGTTTAGTAATGGGGGACAGATGCTGGCTCTACAAAACCACCATATATTTTTAAAAAATTTAAATTTTAAAATATTTTATATAAAATCCATATAATTAAGATATTGTCTCTAACCTACTAAAGTCAGAGAAAGAAGAGAAAAAACGGCCCTCAGTTTTAGTAACAAATGCAATTACCTGCTTTTCAAAAAGGGATTCGCTTTTGTGAATAAATAAAACCTTGGAGTTTTTAGACTTGTGCAAATGTAGACAAACCATACTCAGCTAGTATTTAAGGCTGGCCGTCCTTTTCCTGCAGAACACTCTGTTCTTTCCTGAAGAAGCGCCCACCTTGCAGACCTTTGCTTCCTGATAATGTTCTCTAACCGGTAACTGGTGGCAATGCAAAAAGGGTGGCGGCGTTGCACTATAAATTCCTGGAATTTGGGGATCTTTCTAGGTAGTCTGCCAGTAAAAAAAAAAAAATGCTAGCAAACAGTTCATTGTACTTACTCAAGGTTGTAATCTCATTGCTATGTTAGGAATAGTTTTGAGAGTCAGCTGGCAAGAAAAAGGTGGCAAAAAGATTAGCTACCTGCCATATTAGGCTATTTCTGATGCCGAGTTCTGTTACTCATACCTGGCATGCAAAGGCAGCCTCACGGAATAGGTAACTCTTGGTAAACGTTTGCCATTAAGGAGATTCTAAACTAAATGCAAACTTTTTTTTTTAGCAGTGGATAAGGTACCATATTAAAACATTCATTTTTTTAAAAGCTAGTTTATGAGTCTATTTTTCACTAAATAACATAATCCCTCCACAACTAGCAGGTGAGGTGTTTAGCAGCAAATCCTCAGAACTGAGCCTTTCATAACCAAATTAGGGCTTACCACTGGAAATGTGTAGCTGTTTTCCACGTAAGGGAGGGTTAACATACAGAAATAAGGTTCTGACCGCTTTGGGAGGCAGGATGCCTCCATGCCTACGTCATATTTACCAAGTTAATTGCTTTGCTGACTTTTTTGAATTTATAATGCATTTAAGTATAGGCTTGAGTTGTCATACTCAGCATCTTACAGGACCAAGCCTTTGTATTGCAGATCTCTTGAGGCAGAGATTGTATCTTTTTATTTTTAAAGTACTACTTGTGTAGCCCTACATGTATGGTTTTTATATATAGATATGCTGAATAATAGCATGGAAACGTTGCCCAATATCACAGGGTTTTGTTACTGCTCTTGTAAAACTGGTGTTTCCTTCAAGTGTTCATCAACTGGTGCCAGGCAATTATATGAGAATCTCGGATTTCATTTCATTTTAAAATAGGTTTTTGATGTTTTAACTTGGAAAATATCGACCCTGCAGGTTAAAAAAGGCAAATAAAATGGACTCGGCATTTATTATTTATAAAATGTTTTGACGTCTGACCTTCTTGTGAGTCAGATGAGAATTGTTGGCTAAACAGAACCCAAGGGGCACACGAGCGAGCAGCTCACTAAAATAGCACGAGCTGCTTAAAAAGGCGAAAGTCAGTAACCCCCTTATTTAAGGGCACTCGGCCTGAAATGTTGGCTTTTTAAAAAAAAAAGATAAATTTGTTGTCTGTGCGCCCACTCCCTTGCCAGTGCTGGTTGAAACCCAGCCCGGGGACCCTCTCCAACAAGAGGGGGATGAGGGGGAGCGGGGGTCATGGCGAGGTGCGCCCCAGGAGCCCAGTGCCCCAACTGGTGGGGCACTGGCCAGTCCCCAGCCGCCGGCGCTTTCCAGGTGGCTCCTGGGTGATGTCCTGATTGCCACCAGCTGCGGGGTGGCCAGTGATCGTTAGCCCTCGCAAGCCAGCCTGCTGTGCCATCTTCTCCCCACAGAACGTCTCGGGGGACGTGCTGGGCCTGGTTACAGCCCTGAGGTGTTCGACGTCCAGTGGTTCACCTGATTTTTACAAATGCTGCTTTTTCAGGTGTTTTAAATCGCCCTAGGGCTGTTTAGCTGGTACAGGAACTTATTCGGGCTGTAATTAACTAAACTGGGCAAGTTCCCCATTTCGGGGCGCAGCCGAGGACGGGTGGAAGGTGGAGGAGCTGCTGTCACGGAGCGTGCCCGAATTTTCCCCTCACCGTTCGCTTAATTATTAAACCTGCGAACAGATGTCGGATTCTGGGATGGGGGGCGGGAATACAATAAATAAATAAATAAATAAAGGAGGGAAGCTGCGCGGGACACGGGAAGCGGGGCAGCGCCTCAGGCGGCTCCCCTCAGGCGCGGGGCGGGAAGCCGCCGTCACCTGTTGCCGCCGGCGTTGAAAGGGTGCGGGGCGGCGCGCGTGCGCGGCGGGTGCCGGGCAGCGTGGAGGGGCCTGGGCTTCCTCCTCCTCCTCCTCCTGCTGCTGCTGCTCGCTCCTCCTCCTCCTCCTCCTCCTCGCCCGGGCGGCGGCGGGGGGCGCGCCCGGGGGGAGGCGGCGCGTGCTGGCGGCGGCGGCGGGGGCGCGCTCGGGCTCGGCGGCGGCGGCGCAGCGGGGGGATTGTTTGCGCCGCCGCTCGGGGAAGCGGAGCGCGGGGACCGCTCCCCGCCGCGCCCCCCCCTCCTCCTCCTCTTCTTCCTCCTCATCATCTTCCTCCCCGCGCCCCGCCGCCGCCCCCGTTCCCGCGCCGGGCCCCCACCCCGGAGCCAATATTCCCGAAATCAAGCGCTACGCGGCGGCGGCGGGGCCGGCGGCGGGGCCCGGGGCGGTCGTCGGGGCCGGGGGGGACCGCAGCGAGGCCGCCGCCGCCGCCATGGAAGCGCTGGGACCCGGTGAGAGCCGCGGGGGCGCGGAGCGGGGGGGGCCCGCGGCGAGGGGGGCCCGGGCGGCCGAGGCCTGGCGGGTCGCGGTCAGCGCCGGCCCTGTCAGGCGCGGGCCCGGCGCGGCGCTGACCCGGCCCCGGGGGCCGTGGGCCGTGTCAGCGGGGGGGAAGGAGGCCGCGGGCCCGGCGGGGGCTGTCCCCGGCGTTCGCGGCTGGGCCGGCAGCCGCCGCGGCCTGGGGCGGGCGGTCCGGTCCGGGCCCGGCGGGCCCCGGGGCCGCTGGTGACCCCGCAGCAGGCCGCCGGCGGCGGGCTGACACGCCAGCGGGCTCGGGGCGGCTTGGCAGCCGCCGGGCGCTTTCCTTTAAAGAGGAACTGCAGCAGGTCGCGAAACTTTCCGAGGAGGTTTGCAGGTGCCCCTGCAGCTCCGGCCCAACAGGCTGCCGGCCGCGGGGGGAGTTTGCTGCCGGGGCTGTCGGTGACTTTGCCCTCCCGAGAGCACATAGGACGTGGCCTCCAGTGCGGCCGGGCTGGGCTCTGGCTTGCGAGTGGAAGAGCGATAGCGAGGAGATGGGGGACCACGCGTAGGTCTCTAGATGCACACAGTAACGTGCTGCCTGCACACGAGCCCTGGGAGCTGTACAATAATAAGTTGTATTTTTGACATTAAGCCATTACTAAGAGTTTAAGGTCATGCTTTCTGAAAATACAGACGTTATTTTTTATTTTTTTAACAAACTTGTGTTAAATATTGGTGGTATTTTGCATGTGGTATTTTCTTACTTGTGTCTTATTCCGTGATTATTCTATCAAATGTCTCCAAGTTGTATTTCTTGACCTAAGTGGTCTGCGCATCTCATCCGTCAAGTTCCCATTCAAACTATTGGTATAAGCAAAGTCGTGTTAATTTTGGTGAGATAGGAAATGTTTATTGACACAAAAGTGCAACTCCAGAAGAATCCAGATGTTAGGATAGTGGAGGGCTGACGTGGGGAGCCTGCTGTATGTACATATGATGTAGCCTGTGCTCTCTGACCCCCAACTGCAGAAGCAGATCCTCTTTTAGTTTTGTAAAACTGCTTCCTGTCTGAAGTAACTTGGTTGAGGGTGCTCAGAACATAATCGACACAGAGTAGAAGAAGGTAAAAGGCTGACAGCACATATAACCCCAGTCAGGTAAAAATCCTGATAAAATCAGTGTGACTTGCAGGGCAACCTGGCTTTGAATGGGAAAATAGTTTTTAGCTTATTCTCTGGAATCCTTTGAGAAGTAACTTTAGAAAGGAGAAGACACAAGTTTTATCTCCTTTGATCAAAACCGACTGAGGTCAGCGTTGCCATGCCTCTTTACAAAACTTGTCAATACCGAGGGAGGAAAATGGGTAAATATAGTTGTCATTTAATCTCTTGCAGGAGGTCAGTGCCTGCATTTACTTCAGACTAATTAGCATGGGATTAATGGATCATCTCTCTAGTATCCAAATAAGCACAGCAAATTTTGATTGCCCTTGATGATTCATGCTTGTCAAGACAGCTGCAGGTTTTTTTAAAGTAGTAACTGTGCCCCACAACCGGTTTAACTACGGCACTGCGAGCTCCTCCGGGACGGGTCGCAGTTAGGCAGGCGGGTGCAGAGCCGGTGCTGCGTTGCGTGGGATGGCTGTGGCCCCGGCAGCCACCCGGCTGCTGCAGCTTTGGGGAGCTGACGTGTCAAGTGGGCTACGGCTGCTTACGCGCTCTAAGTGTTACTTCTGCTTAAAAATATTCTGGGGTTAGTGTCCTCAGATCGGGGTAATTTTAATTGGTAATGTAGTAGCCATTGGATGCCTTATAAACCCAGTGTCGAAGGCTCCTTAGAGTTGTCCTGGGTTTAGTTTATGATTGTGTTAAAGTTTATTACCGCATCCTGAAGCGTACCCAAATATGAGCTTCATCCTCCCACAGCTTATCTACTTTTCCCTCCTGGTATAAATTGCGAGCCTTTGACTTAAATGGATACTGGCAGGTTGACACAGTCTTGTGATACTAAATTTGCCCTAAGTTTTATGATTGCTCTATTATTGCATTCTTGTAGTACTTTTCCCCCCTCTCCTTTGCTACTCCACGAGAGAGGGAAGAAGCTTTGATCACACTAAGCGCTGGCAGATATAGACAAAACCCATGAAAATATACTTGTTCACTTTGCTTTATGTGCGGTGTCCACTGAGGCTGTGATAGATTTAAAAAAGAGTCTGTTTAATCTTGTTAACCTGGTATCTCAGATCTTAACGCTTTGAGGAAGTTAACTAAAGACTTAACTAGTGACTAGCTTGCATGTGAGTACTTTTTCAAGCCTCTAATAATTTCTTCCTTGGAACTGTTCCTGAAGTTCTTACTTTTGTCCCAACAAATGATCTTCTCCACATCTGTTAGGAGTCTATACCTGTCTTTATGCTTTCTCCATTACTCTTCTTTTTAGAAGAAAGCCTAAACCTTTTCTCACTCCTTTCTTCCTGTTGGAATTTTAAATTGGCTGAAATTGTGCTCTAGGGGAGAAGCATTTCACTATTAACAAAAGCGATGTGTTCACGATGTAAAGGAAATGACAAAACTGTTTTAGCTTAGATCCAATACAGAAATATGTTTTTAGTTTAGTTTAGAATAAAAACAGCCCTTGCCCATTTCCAAATAATATCAATTTTCAGATAAAAATGGGGGATGTATGGCCTAAGTATGCCAGGAGTGACAATCATTAACATCTGAACTTTAAGCCTATAGTGTGAAAATAATGAGAAAGTGTGGCTTGTGTGGCTGTTGGCTAGTTCTAGAAATGGTGGTAGGAATATATTTATCTATACATTATATAAAAATACATAATATGTAAGTGGTTGCATTCCATCTCGGGACTCTCTCAAGTTCATAACCACAGTCATGAATAAATGTCACCAAAACTTTGAGAATGAATTGTGGCACTAACCTATATATGCTTTAGGGAACACGTTTGGTTTTTTCTTTACCTGGAAGTTCCGAGCAGCTGGAAGGCTGTCAGCCACTTGGAACACCTCCATTTGCAACCTCAGAAAGCTACAGAAGCTTGCTTTCTGCCCTGTCAGAAACTCAGCTAAAGTACACCTGAAAGGCTGCTGCACTGAACGGTCAATTCCATCTCATGCATATTTATTTGACTTCCCCAGGGCCCCCGGCAAGCCTTTTCCAGCCACCCCGTCGCCCAGGCCTGGGAACTGTTGGGAAACCCATCCGCCTCCTAGCCAACCATTTTCAGGTTCAGATCCCCAAGATTGATGTTTATCACTATGATGTAGATATCAAACCAGAAAAACGCCCCCGAAGAGTGAACAGGTATGAGTTATTTAATAAAAAAGTGTATATGCCTCGATTTAAGAAAACTGTATGTCCCAGAAATTCTTCATCTGCTAAAGGCCAGTTTCTGTTTGTACTATGGCTAGCAGTTGCTTTTTGGTGAACTATAATATAATCTTCTCCTTATTTTTATTAAGATGTTTTGCAATTGCCCTGTAATCTGGAAGGCTCTAGGAAACGTACTAAGCATTGAACTACCGCTGTTTTTATTTTCCAGTCTAAAAGTGAATGTCCCTGATAATTGTTCCACAGTCTATTATACAAACGTGTGTTAGCAGCTGAGGGGAGGGAATTCAGCTTGCAGATTGATGCCCGCGTTTTAGGGTCCGCATGTGGATGCTTTGTCAGTAGAATCAATCCTGCCTTGCGTGTAGACACCCGTCCGTTGAAACTTAGGTGTCTTAATCTGGAGGTGACTTTTAAAACGCCTGGTGTTGACTTGGGTATACTCTAGTATGTTGTTGTTTCTCCTACCTTGCTCATTTAAGAAAATTTTTAAAAAGGAATTTTAAACTGTATAAGACAATTGCTGGATTTTGTGTTCTTCAACCTAACTCACTAAATCCCTCTGTAGAGAGGTGGTGGATACTATGGTGAGACACTTCAAGATGCAGATATTTGGGGATCGGCAGCCTGGATACGATGGGAAACGGAACATGTATACTGCACACCCATTACCTATTGGCCGGGATAGAGTAAGTGTTACTATAAGCAGTTACAAGGTTTTGTGGGAAAACTGTTACAGTGTTGTTTGAAATGTGTTTTTTTTATTGACATAAACTCAAAATGCTGTCACACGTATTAGTATAGTCTTGGAAATGACGGGCAGTGCCAGTCAGGGATCTCTAGGAACTTACTGGTGTTTTACTGAGGTTTGCCTTCTTCGGGTTTCTAATTCCCAGCTCTTTAGGTGGAGAATTTGTCAGTGATAGTGTGAATTAGTATGTTGTGCTCTTTCAGCTGCAAGTAGATTTTTTTTTTTTTTCCACCCTGATAGAAACTTCCTTTTTCTCTGTTCAAACCCTTGTTCTGTTGCTAAATGATAAAGTAGTTGTAGATGACAAATACGCTGTTTTGGTTTGCTGTGCTGTTGAGATATGTCCTCCTGTTCCGTAAGAACGTGTGGCACAAGTACTGTCAACAACTAGATTGGCTGCACCGGCCCTTCGTGTTCTGGGCCGTGCTCGCCAGCACCCTGGCTCTAGCAGATGGCAATCTATATTAACCAGTCCCGATACAAAACTTAATCCCCATCTACTCTTCTCCCCAGGGATCTGGTTATTGCTGGTGCAGTGCCATGAGGAATACGTAAAATGAGTTCACATTTACGCTTTGGGCTGATGGTGTGCGAGAATAATCTCAAGTACCGTGCTAGAACTCTGAGATTTGTGTTTCCCAGTGAGTCGTCTTTTTGACCAAAAGGCTTTCTTGCCTTCCCGTTTGGTTCACAAGACATCTTGTTATTAATTGGCTGAGTTAAAAAAATGACTCACAGTTCTCCAGAGCTTTGATGTCACCGTACTAATTACTGCTTAAAATTTACACTTAAAGATACCTCAGTGCAGTTTCTCAGATGACTAAATTACAAGCTTTCAAAATCCTAAGGAAACCATCTGTAATATTTTAAGAGAATTACACAAACTAATTGTCAAAAATATAGATTCAAAGGATACCTAGGAGAAAAATGCAACGTTTATTAGTGTTGTGATCTGCAATCCATAACAAAAGCTTGTGCTTAATTCTGTTCTGATGACGTCAGGTGGACATGGAGGTGACACTTCCAGGAGAGGGGAAGGACCAGACATTTAAAGTGTCCATTCAGTGGGTGTCAGTCGTCAGCCTTCAGTTGCTGCTGGAAGCTCTGGCAGGGCACTTGAATGAAGTTCCCGAAGATTCTGTACAGGCGCTTGACGTAATCACGCGGCACCTTCCCTCCATGAGGTGAGTCCTTTCGGTGTCTTCCTGGCTGGCTTAATCTTCCATCTGCCTTAACGTTTGTGTCAGTTATTACTTGCTGCTGTTCTACTGCTATTACACTTACCTATGGTAGAAGGGATGAGGGCTGCCGTTGTGTAATTCAACGCCTGCCTTACAAATTTGCACTAGAATAGGGAAATCTGATCTGAACCCAGGACTTGTATCTGCTGGTCATGTTTCTAACGGGAATTTGCTATAGCCTTTCCAACTGCACTGTCAGTAAAGGCTTTGTGTGCTTGCCATAAGTTAGCTCTAACAGTTCTAACGCACTGTAGAAATTTACTGTACTTTTAAACACTGTAAGCATGAATGTAAAAAGATGTATCAGAAAAGAATGATCGAAGTATTAATTTTCTTATTTTTTTTCAGGTACACTCCTGTGGGTCGCTCCTTTTTCTCCCCCCCTGAAGGTTATTACCACCCTCTGGGGGGTGGCAGGGAGGTCTGGTTTGGTTTCCACCAGTCGGTCAGGCCCGCCATGTGGAACATGATGCTCAACATTGATGGTATGTCGGAAATTCTGTCTCACTAATGTAATGGAGTTCTTGCTGCTTCTAAATTAAATGCCCTCTTCCTTTATCTTAGTGTCAGCAACTGCTTTCTATCGTGCCCAGCCTATCATTGAGTTCATGTGCGAGGTCTTGGATATTCAGAACATCAATGAACAAACCAAGCCGCTTACAGACTCCCAGCGTGTCAAATTTACCAAAGAAATCAGAGGTAAAGGCTTGTTCTAAAGGTGCTGCAACAAAATACTGGAAACCTGCTCATACTACGTTGTAATGAAAATTTGCAAGGCACTTGGGAAGCTGGCCTGTTCTTTTTTGCCCTCATGTTTCTCAAAGGTGAATCATGTGCCTGAATTTATTTAGATGACTTTTGTGTTGGGTTTTCAGGTCTAAAAGTAGAGGTTACCCACTGTGGCCAGATGAAGAGAAAATACCGAGTTTGCAATGTTACTCGGCGACCAGCCAGTCATCAGACGTATGTATACAAGCGCTTTCTGACAATTTTTAAAATCTTGAACCTATTAGATATACTAGCTATATTGTTTATGCCAGAATAGTTGATTCTGGAGGTGAAGCAGCTGTGTGGCTTTACAAGAATGTTTCGTCTTAGTGGAGTGGAAGAATAGCATGGGTTTAGACCACTGCTTTATTTCCTTCAACACAGGACAATGGAAGCTGTATCCTGACTTTTAAATATAGTTATCAAAGGCTACAATTTTTAAAATAGCTATGAAAAATTCAGTATATAGTCTATAAAATCTTTTCATAAAGAAGAGATCCAGTAGCAAAGGAAACGTTTCCAGCATTTCTAGTCTGGCATAGCTTTTTCCATACCATTTTTTCCTTTTAAAAAAAAAAAAAATCCTGAAAAGTCTAACCAGAACAAACGTCCTTTATAGGTTTCCTCTGCAGCTGGAAAATGGGCAGGCTATGGAGTGTACAGTAGCTCAGTATTTTAAGCAGAAGTACAGTCTGCAGCTAAAATATCCTCACCTTCCCTGTCTCCAAGTAGGACAGGAACAGAAACACACATACTTACCGCTTGAGGTAAGAGTCTAACTTTCTCTTGCATTGCGGTATATCCTCTGTTAAACGGTATCACGCCACCTCTCGCTGTTCCTGCGTAGGTGTGTAACATAGTGGCAGGCCAGAGATGTATAAAGAAGCTAACGGACAATCAGACGTCGACTATGATAAAAGCAACTGCAAGATCTGCGCCGGACCGACAGGAAGAAATCAGTAGACTAGTAAGTGTTTTTTCCAGCTAAACAGTCTGAGTTTGTCACTTCTTGTGGCCCTTCCAGAAGCACCGTAGCATATGTAATGATAAGCAGAATGACCAAGAACTGCAGAAGTTAAGAAATCTGACTTTAAAACAAATCCTTTTAAATAGAAAGCCTTTTCATGGCAAAGAGGACGGAGCCACCTGAAGCATTAGGTGTAGTTACATAAATACTTTTCTTGTCACCAGGTGAAAAGTAACAGTATGGTTGGTGGACCTGATCCGTACCTGAAGGAGTTTGGTATTGTTGTCCATAATGAAATGACAGAGTTGACGGGCAGAGTTTTGCCAGCACCAATGCTGCAATATGGAGGCAGGGTGAGTTTTCCATGTCTCGTAAAAAACCTTGTCCTGAGGTTATTGCTATTCATTAAGTGTTCCCTATATCTTCTCATAAGGCTTCCTTTGTATGAGCGCTGTTCGGCTACAGCCAAAACAAAGCAGCATTTTGTTTTTAATTTGCCTTTGGTTTTTACCTAGAACAAGACCGTGGCCACGCCAAACCAAGGCGTGTGGGACATGAGAGGGAAACAGTTCTACGCTGGCATCGAGATTAAAGTCTGGGCTGTTGCCTGTTTTGCTCCTCAAAAACAATGCAGGGAAGACTTACTAAAGTAAGTATTTTCCTATTTATTCAGAATACTTACTTCAAGGTTTATTTTCCTCCTATTTCTGAAAGGTGCTATGCAATATAAGTTGGTTTTAATGCATCTAATAGTAAAAAGAGGAAATGACAGTTCTGCAGTCTCTTAAATAGTTACAATTTGGAAGGAGGCTATGACAAAGTTCATAACTTAATTGGCCAGCTAGGAAAAACATTAATTCCCTTACCACTGAGGCTGTGTTTCCTGCTCTGGAGGCTGCATTCCACTTGTATTCTGTTGTTTTTACAAATAACTGATGATGGTCATTCATTCTAAAACCTGAACTGTTTTTTTTCTTAACCTTTTTCTTAACCTTTAACACAATGCCACATTTTTTTCCCCTGTCCTTCAAATTACTCTACAGAATCCTAACGATAGAGGTTGTGTGAACCACTGACATGTTTGGCAAAAATCATGGCTGCAGTAATGCTCAGATAGGTTTGGTGGATGAGTAAAATCTACCAGAGCATCGGTATTAGTTTGGGAATCTGCCTCAGAACATTCAACTCAAATGTATGTTTGTTTCCCCAAGACTTCTATAGTTACAGAAACAGAGGCTTATGAAATGTCCTCAGACAGGATTAGAATCCTATTAGTGAGTTTCTTATAGTGATAGAATTGCTAAAAAATAATTACTGTAGTGTCAAATTGGAAGCGCTGTGAAATAGCTTAGGTCTTGTTGATAAAATTAACGGCAAAGTGAAACATAGTGAAAAAGCCGGGACAAATCCATTTATATTTCACTTACAGGAGTTTTACTGACCAGCTGCGCAAGATCTCCAAGGACGCAGGGATGCCGATCCAAGGCCAGCCCTGTTTCTGCAAATACGCCCAGGGTGCAGACAGCGTGGAGCCCATGTTTAAACACTTAAAACTGACTTATGTTGGTCTGCAGCTGATCGTGGTGATTCTACCCGGAAAGACGCCCGTGTACGGTATGGAGAAGAGGCTGTAAAGCGTTAATTAGTTGTACGGCAAGTGGGCATCTTATTGTGCACTTCAGCGGTAGGAGGGAGACAGAGCAGGCAATATTTTCCATTTCAAAGGTGGTTTTGGAGAGGGGTTTGTCAGGCGTGATTGGAGTACTTGTATATTACTAAAGAGCGGACTGAACCTTTGTTGGTGAACTTCTAAGGATCTGAATTACTATAACGTTTGGGGTGAAGGAAAAAATAAAAAGAGAAAGCAGGTAGAACTACTGACTGTTCAGGTAATTGAAACCACGAACTTATTTTTCTGTCACAGCTGAAGTAAAGCGGGTTGGTGACACTCTTCTAGGAATGGCCACTCAGTGTGTTCAGGTAAAGAATGTGGTAAAAACCTCACCACAAACGCTGTCCAACCTGTGTCTGAAGATAAACGCAAAGCTTGGAGGAATCAACAATGTGCTTGTACCTCATCAAAGGTGAGATTAAATCTAAAGCTCTCTTTGAAGTCTGGATTGTCAAGCAAAACGGTGTCATTTTGTGTGCTAAAATGATACCTCAAAATATTACATGCTTTAGAAACACCCACAGTCTGAAGTGGACAGAGAAGGATGCTTCTGCATTCAGAATCTGCCTAGTAAGGCCTGTGCCCAGGATCACCTCTAGTGTTAGAGCCATCCAGCAGTGCGTGTGTGAAAACCAGCTCACAAAGGCTTTTCCCCCCCCCCCCCCCCCATGTCTTTTCGCTGCCTTTGGGTTCACTCAGTCTACACTTTCCTCTTGCCACCTCCTTAAGCATAAGGTACTTCCTTCCAAATTGAAAGAAAAGGAGTGAGGAAGAAGGACTTGTGATAAATGCTTGTAACTTTGTCTGCCTTTGGTCCTTTCCTTTTCACTTTCTGTTCTCTCTGGACTGTAAGAGCTTGAGGCAGAGAACTTCATCCTTAAAGATTCTGGCAGGGTTTTAGTTCTGTTGAATGGTTTGGATATACCTTCCTCGGTCGTAATTTTTTTTTCCTTCCCCACTCCCCTTCTTTGTATTGTTATTGTTATTATTTAATAAACCTTAATCATATTAAACAGGCCCTCGGTGTTCCAGCAGCCAGTGATCTTTTTGGGAGCAGATGTCACTCACCCTCCTGCTGGGGATGGAAAGAAGCCTTCCATTGCTGCTGTGGTAGGCAGCATGGATGGCCATCCCAGCCGTTACTGCGCTACGGTGCGCGTGCAGACCTCCCGGCAGGAGACCTCCCAGGAGCTGCTGTACAGTCAGGAGGTGATACAGGACCTGACCAATATGGTGCGAGAACTATTGATCCAGTTTTACAAATCCACTCGTTTCAAGCCCACGAGGATCATTTACTACAGAGGGGGAGTATCAGAGGGACAGATGAAGCAGGTACCGTCTAATGATTTCTTGTTGCTTGTGAAAAGGGATTTGCCCTTAAAAATATATATATTTATGTGGATTGCGTTTGTTAAGGGGACAGTAGTGTCATCGAGTTTTCCCAGGCAAGCACAATGTACAGTTATCCTGTCTGATCATGTTCCTTATGAAGTGGCATTTGTAAACGGAAAAAATGAAAATATTATTATATGTATTGAATTCAGCACCTAATAGTTAAATCTTCTACTTCTAGGTAGCTTGGCCAGAGCTGATAGCAATCCGGAAGGCCTGTATTAGTTTGGAGGAAGATTATAGACCAGGAATAACCTACATTGTCGTGCAGAAAAGGCATCACACCAGACTATTCTGTGCTGACAAAACTGAAAGGGCAAGTAATGTTGACTACATAAGAAGGAGGTGATGGCAACAGGAAAGTAAGATTGTGTGGTTAAGTGGGGTGGTATCCATCTTGCCGCTAAAACTGAATTAATCTGTACAAGCAGTAGCAGTTCTGTGCAGTAACGTGCTTTCTCTACCAAAATAAGCAGTTCCTCCCATTTTTATTGCTCTAGATCGAGCGGTCAGATGGAACAGCTTGTTCCCAGCCCCTTTTGGAGTAGGCGTACTCTGTGTCCCTGTATTTGTGTATCTGGAGCTATAGTCTGGGATTCCTGACTATAAACTGAAGTAGTTGCTCAGTTTGTTGCCTGTTCTGTCTCTAGATGCATCTGTAAGATCTGCCTATGGCACAAACCCGCAAGCCAAGTAAGGAACCTTCTTTAGGAAAGTTCTTGATCTCGGGTTTGCTTGAACAATACAGATCTCTGGGGTGTGAGTGCAAATGAGGGTATGAAATAAATTCGTTTCAGAAAACCTGCATTTGCAGATCCTGAATGACTTGCGTAGGCTTGATCCCACTCAGCAATTTTAATGCTACTGGCAAGTATTTTATTTTTCTCTGACGATACACCAATTGGATTTGGGGAAATTTCTAAAAATGAACTCGCAGGGAACACTTTCATTCCCCCTGTGTAAATGACCTTAATATTTTTCCACCTTTCTGAGCAGTAAATTCTCAAACAGCTTTGAGTAGAGCCTACCTTAGGAGGTATTTTTGGGTCACTTTCAAAAAAACCACACGGGCTAATAATAAACTTTCCTCAATAGGTGGGTAAGAGCGGCAACGTACCAGCAGGCACTACTGTGGACAGCACGATCACGCATCCTTCTGAATTTGATTTTTACCTCTGTAGCCATGCAGGAATTCAGGTAACGTTTCAGCTCTGCTGTGCTCAGGCTAACGGGACTAAATCCTTATAGTTGTCCTGATGAGTAATGGTGCTTCTATTTATAGCTTGGCAGACGTACAGTCGCGTCGGTTCAGTGCCCGTTTGGCACTTACTCCTCAGTGCCCTGATAGGAGGTACAACCTTCAGGTACCACCTCTGTTTTTGTCGATGCTCTCCGGCTGACTGCTCATCTGTTCTCCGCAGGGAACCAGCCGGCCCTCCCACTATCAGGTCTTGTGGGACGACAACTGTTTTACCGCAGATGAACTACAGCTGCTGACGTATCAGCTGTGTCACACGTACGTCCGGTGTACGCGATCTGTCTCTATTCCGGCCCCTGCGTACTATGCCAGGCTGGTAGCGTTTAGGGCCAGGTACCATCTTGTGGACAAGGATCATGACAGGTAAGGAACTGTGCCTCGTCGTCTTGGTAGCCAGATAACGGACCCGAATTACGTGCTGCTTGGCCCAGTTGTTCATGGTTCTCTGTATGTGTCTGCGTTTTTACAGTGCTGAAGGCAGCCATGTGTCAGGACAGAGCAATGGCCGCGATCCTCAGGCTCTGGCAAAGGCAGTGCAGATCCACCACGATACTCAGCATACGATGTATTTTGCTTGAGAGCATCTGGGAAGATGAGGCAAAACCAACAACCCGTGCAGTCCTGAAATGTTTTGAATGCCTCCTGCTATGGCTAGGGCCCAGTTTATTTCAGACTGCCCACTACCAGCAGCTCTGAACAGTCGCACTGAATCTGTACTTCACAGCAATGTCTGATGCACCAACACAATTGAGCCATTTGTTTCATTATTTTATGTAATAGAAATTCATAGACTGTCTTTTCTGATGCATTGGACTGAATTTTTACCTCAAAGCGCAAAAGGCCGATCATCCTGAAATTTTTAAAGGACTTGGCACGAAAGGTTTCTATTGAATATTTTGCTAGCTATCGTTTTTAAGTTATCTCCTCATCCCCTCAGTTTATCATGACGACTGATTCCCTGTCTTCATGCACTGCTTAGTGAGTATGCATATGATGGCAAAATGTTTTACTCCAGTTAAATGTAATTGTTCTATTGTGTGGGGCCATAGATTTTTTTAATGGAGATTTTAGACTTCACTACTGTAAATGCCTTTTAACAAACATAACTTTCACAGGTATTGCAGTTTTTTGTCAGTTTTACTAATTATCTTTTTAATCTCTGCAGACTTGGGCTGCAAAGCAATTGCACTATACTGCGAGTTCAAATAGGTGGTTCTTGTTCTGTGAATGTGTAATATAACGAGATAGTGATGCCTGTCAGTAGATTTTAATTGTAATGGTTACAAATAATACTGCCATGGTATCGTAACAAGTACTGAACCATCATTTCCCCCTCTAAAAATGATAAAAACAAAAAAAAAAAAATTAGCTTTTAGGTATTTTGCAAACTTTTACAAAAGTGCCCACTTTATGCTGCTGTGTGGTTTGATAAATCTAAGTGATTTTAAAACTTTTTTCTCATAGAAGGTTTAACTTTGGCAATAAATATTTGTTTTTTAAGCCCCCCTAACAGTGTAATTTTCTAGCTGAGGATTGTGCATGAGTTTAACCAACATTCTCGTGTCGTTTTCTGAACACACAATTTGGCAGTTTCTGAAACTAATTAGAAAAGACGCACTTCCATGCTTTTTTTAAGAATTATTTTTAACTGTTTTATATTCACTGTTGGTGTCCTGTCTACAGCATTTTTTATAAGCTTGGAAACTGGGTGTTACGTGTAGGAAAGGCTTGCCAATCTGTACAGTCTAAACGTATTGTGTGACAGGCAACCTAAGGACTTGTACCAGCATTTTAAACTTCTTTTTATTTTTTCCCCCGGGAATCTAGGTTGCGCACACAACTGCATTCAACAGCATGTTTAACCAATGTAAGTCTCATATTCTGATTCTGTCCCAGCCTGGAAATTAGGGTTTTTTAATCTGCTTGGCTTTTTTCAGCTGCAACGTGTGATAAAGAGGAGGGGCTTGGTTTCACTGAATACTCTTGGAATCCACCAACAGAGGACGTTAAGGGTAGATTCCTCTCAGTGTTAACGTGAGTTAGCGCAGATTAAAAGCTTATTCCTAAACTGAGTAGAGCCAACACCGCTGCTTTGATAACGGGAGTTTGAGAAGTCCCAACGATTGCACTGTGGTCTCTGATACTCGCGTGGGGTTTGCTGCTAAGTTGTCTGCCGTTCCAAAGCTTAGGAACCAGCCCCCTCAAAATGTCAGCAATATGAAATGCTGTTTCCTTCAGTCTTTAAGCTTGTAAATAAATTAAAGTTTACATTTTTAAATGCTGGTTTTTTTCAGTTGTACCAGAGTACACTGAACTTTTAGTCTTCAAACAGTTTTATAACCTTCTTTCAAGTAGTACGTCTCATTAAATTAAGTTTAAACTTTTTTCATTTCTGTTGAAAATGGGACTGAAGCGAACTCTGCTCCTGGCACGGCCTGTGGACAGGTTTAGATTGGAGAAAAAAAAAGAGTCTTTTTAGGTTTTTTAAATTTTTTTTTTAAAGAATACCTCACTTGTGTAATAAAATCAGGACATGTGGGTGGGAGACTGACCGCTGCTTCAGCTAGATGGCTGCTTTTCTCAGTACTCGTTCAGGGAGAATACAAAAAACCCCTTTTTCGAATGAACTCTGACTGACCCAACACACACGGAGAACTTTGGCACCTTGAAAACAAACTGAGCACCCTTTTTAGGTTATAGGATCAAAGATCGCTATTTTGAGTTTGTGCACTAGGCAAGAATGTGACTGGTTTAATCAAGGGTGCGTAAGAAATACTTAATTTTATCACCAGTCAGTTAGTTGTCCAGTGCCAAGCACTCCTAGTTCAGATTGAGTGAAGTGAGAGCCTCTCCTTCGTTTGCCTGTGACCGGACTGAATATTTAACCTCGGACCACGCGGATCGTTAGACCTCGGCTGGCCCTGGGGCGCAGGGCGCGAGCCTTAACTCAATCTCCTGTTAAAACACGGCGGTAGGGGAGCAGCGCTGTCGCTTTGGGAGAAGAGCGCTGGAGTTCAGGACCGTTGCGTGGCGGTAACGGTAAGATGGGAGTTTCGGCAATGCTGTCCTACGCAGGTCTGAGTCCAAGTCTGGAGGTTGGGCTTGATGATCTGGATTAACCCCTTGGGGCTGACTGAATCGTTATGCATGTGTCAATCAATGGGAAGATGTGCATTCTGTAGCTGTAGTTCTTAGGGTGTTTTGGTTTTGTTTTGGTTTTTTTTTTTTTTAATAAATAAAGCCTGTTGGCCACTGTTTAGCTATGTGGTGTGAAAGATTTTAAATGTAGCAACGTTTAAAGAGTCGGGGCAGGGGGTGGTTGACGTTTTTAAAAAAAAAAAAAGAAAAAAAAAAGGGCAGAAATCCCATTTTCAAACCAGTTCTGCTTGCTTTGTGAACAGCTGAATTCTGAACACGCTCTGGCATCGCTAGTTAGCCTGTCTCCAACATTCGAACAGCCTGGCTTATTTATTCTCGTCGTGAGTACCCCGGTTTAGTGTAGTGCCCGTAGCCGCATCCGAAGGGCGGAAGAGGTGGCGATGCGCGGGCCGACGCGCTTCACGCAGTACGTCTCTTGTCCCAGGCGCGCGTCGGAGTTATTTAACCTCTGCCCACAGCTTTGCCCTTCAGATGGGGAAGGGCACCCGTGTTCGGATCCAGCGTTTAACAAAACCCACCCCCAAACTACCTTCGTGGATGTGCTGTAGGATTTTTCTTGCTCAATAGCAAGGGAGTAACTCTGCTTTCATTTTAAGAAAGCAGGGTTTGGAGGGCATTGTATCAATACTGTTTCAACTACAAGGTTTTTTCCTTGTGCAGTGGAGGAAAGATCTTGTAATATCACTTACAGATTTTCTTATACCTTGCTATTGACATTTTCATATTTCTATGTCTAGAGGCTGAAACTTCAATGTAAAATGTTTGCATTTGTTCCTTTTGACTTATGATGTAATTTTTGTTTCTATATTGTTAGACTTGTAATGTTTAAAATTGTATTTTATTAAATTTGGACTGGATGTATGTCTATAGCAATACGAGGTACTCTTTCTAAACTGTTATGGGTGGGTTAGCAGCCCCATGTTGCGATAAGATGCTGGTCGTGTACAACTTGCAATGTATTTTTTTTTTTTTTTTAGCCTGCAGGGATATTTTGTGTTCATGTGTCCAAAAAAATAATAATAATAAAAAAAAATTGGCATTCTTGTGCCAAATGTTCTGTTTTTCCTTGTTGATGTCTAATAAATGCAATGTACAGAGTGAGCAACCGATCCTGTTGCCTGTAAACAAATGTCTTAAATTATTTAACTTTTAATTAAAACTTGTACACAACGTGTAACCTGTGGAACTCATTCCCACAACATATTTCTTTCTGATTTAGGATTTAGAAAGCGCTAGAAATATATGTGGATAACATCTTTAGCGGTACTGAAAGGGCTTAAATTACCTGTTTTCGGAGCCTGTGCTGGCCACGGGGGGCTGCGCAGCCCGGGCGTGTTTTTAATGTTCTCAGAAATTCTATAGCGATGTCTAGGGAAAATATGGTGTCCGTAGACTCTGTATCTGCCTGGAGAAGCGATTCTCTATTAGAGAGTCGCAAATTAATAAATGAAAGAGCTGTTTGCTTCTTCTCTATTTCAGGTGAGGGTTTGTTGTTTCCTCGGACAACTGCACTTCACTCAAACTCCTGTGGTAAGGGCGGAAAAAGCTCTTGGACGAGGCCGAAACGTGACGGCTCTAAATGAACCCGGGACACACGATCGCTTAAAATAACCCCCATCCTCAGCACAGCCCTGCTGCGGGCGTTTCGCGTCTTTTTTTTCAGTGGAGCTCCTGGGAACTGAATCACAGAATCGTTTCGGTTGGAAAAGACATTTAAGATCATTAAGTCCAACCGTAAACTGAGATCGTTCAGCCTCAGGCACGCCTGAAAAGCAAAGGATGACTTTATCCTGGTGTCTTCTGAAAATGATGTAAAGATGATGTGGATTGAACCCCGGGAACGCGGGGCTGGAGCCGCACGGTGCCTCCGAGCGTCTGCCTCAACGTCCTCGTCCCGCGGGCAGCCCCGGCAGCTTTCAGCCTCAAATGTGCCTCAAAAAACGGGACCACGGGGGCTCCTCCTGCTCGCTCCTGTGCGTGGCTATGGCCACACGCTGCAGCGAGAGGTGAAAACGCTTTAATAATTTGAATTTCCACGGCTTCCTTCCATTGCCTCACGCAGAGCAGGACCGAGAGCCTGATCTGGGTTAGCGCCGTCGGGGAACAACGCTCCCGGGGTCTCCGACTCCGTTAGCGAAGTCGTGCGGCGGGGTCGGCGTTCCCGCTCCCCAGCGCTCTTGGGGGAAGCCGAACAAATCTGGTGAAATCGGGGCGTTTCTGCCCCGTTTCGCTGGGTTCAGGTGGAGCGGGGCCGTGGGGGGCTCCCGGCCCGCAGCACCTCAGGAACCACACAACCGCTGTGCCTACGCGAGCGCCTTACGCCTGGCAGCGCAAAATGAGTCAAAAAATGGAAAATAACCGGGGAAAAAAGGTCTCAATAAAAAAAAAATATTTTAAAAAAAAATAAATAAAAAAAAGGCGGCGGAGCGGGGCGCAGGCCCGAGCGCTGGATGCTGCGCTGCTCTGGGTGGCGGCGAGGCACCGGCTCGGGCTCCCCCCGGTGCAGTGCATGAGTCAAAAAACGGAAAATAACCGGGAAAGAAAGGTCTCAGTAAAAAGAAATAAAATATTTATTTAAAAATTAAAAAAAATAATTAAAAAAAAGGCGGCGGAGCGGGGCGCAGGCCCGAGCGCTGGATGCTGCGCTGCCCTGGGCGGCGGCGAGGCAGCGGCTCGGGCTCCCCCCGGTGCGGTGCCCCCCTCCCCGGTGCCCGGTGCCCGCCGGTGCCCCCCGCCCGCCGGGAGCAGCCCCGGGGCCCCCCCGCCGCCCCGCTCGGGCCCAAGATGGCGGCGGGGCCGTCGGGCGCCGCCTTTGTTGGTGGCGGGGGCCGGGCGGCGGCGGCGGCGCCTGCGCGCTGAGGCGCGGCGAGAGGCGGCTGCGGCGGGCGGCGGTGCAGCACCGGCCCCGGCCCTGCCCGGCCCCGGCCCCCGGCCCCGGCCCTGCCCGGCCCCCGGCCCTGCCCGCGGCCCCCGGCTCGGAGCGGCGCCCGCGTGGATGGGATGGAAGCGGGACCCTCGGGAGCAGGTAGCGGCGGCGCGGGGGGGGAGCCGGGGCGCTGCGCTCCGGGGGGCGAGGAGCGTGCAAGGGGGGAGGTTGCAGCGGGGGGTGAGTGTGCAACGGGGGGGGGGGGCTGCACAATGGGGGCCGTGCGATGGAGGGGTGTGCGGCGGGGGCTGCGGTCGGGGGGTGCAATGGGGGAGCCCCCCGCGGGGGTGAGAGGGGCGTGCGGGGGGGGGGGGCGTCTGTGCAATGGGGGGGGGGGCTGTGCAATGAGGGGGGGGTCTGTGAAATGAGGAAGGAGGAAGGGGTCTGTGCAATGAGGGGGAGGTCTGTGCAATGGGGGGGGGCTGTGCAATGAGGGGGAGGTCTGTGCAATGGGGGGGGGGGCTGTGCAATGAGGGGGAGGTCTGTGCAATGGGGGGGGGGGGGTCTGTGAAATGAGGAAGGGGTCTGTGCAATGAGAGGGGGCTGTGGAATGGGGCAGTGCGGGGAGTGCTCCCGGCTGGGCCTGCAGCCCGCCCGGGGGGGGCTGGGAGCGTCGGAGAGGGGATGTCTGTGCAGTGGGGGGGGGGGATCTGTGCAATGGGGGGGGTGTCTGTGAAATGAGGAAGGGGTCTGTGCAATGGGGGGGGGGGGTGCCTGTGCAATGGGGCAGTGTGGGGAGCGCTCCCGCCCGGGCCTGCAGCCCGCCCGGGGGTCTGGGGGCGGTGGGGGGGGGGCTGCAGGGCTGCCCCGCTTCGGGGTGGGCGCAGCAGGGGGGCGGCAGGCCCCTGTCCCCGGGGCGGCCTGGGGAGGGGGCGACGGAGGGGCCCCGCGGGATTGGGGTGCGGGGTCGGGGGGGATGCGCCCGGCAGCGGGGCTGGGAGCGTGGGGTCCCCCCGAAGCGTGGTGCGAGGGCCTGTTTGTCACAGAGGAGCAGCAGCATCGCCCCATCTCCCCGTCCCCCCCCATCTCCCCATCCCCGACCGGCTCCCCGTCCCCCCCGGCGCGGTGTTTCGGGGAGCGGGGCGCAGGCCGGGAGCTGGCGTGGAGCCGGCGATGCCGCGCGCCGTGACAGCACGAAGCGGTTCCTCTCCCCACGCCGGGGCATGCGCGGAGCCGGGGCTGAGCATGGCCGGCTGCCGGCGAGGGGTGGCGGGGGCTGAGCTCCAGCGTCACCCCCGTGTCCCCCCATCCCGGCCTCGGGAGCAGCTGATGGTGCTTTTCGTCCCGGCTCTCTCGTGCCCGGCTGCTCCGCGGGGGTTTGGAGAGCCGTTCCCCAAAACTCACCTGCCGGGCCGTCGCGTCAGCAGACGCTCGTTCCCGTGCCCGGCGTGAGCATCGTCAACTTGTGCTGCTCTAATTGGCACATTTTTGGTGCCGAAAACAAGGCAGGAGCGACGGGGACCGCTGGCCTTTAACGGGTCTTGTGTTGGCAACTTTGCTGCCCGCTGTAACGCGGTGGCGTGGTGAGATTTTGACATAAAACTGCTGCACATTTACAATCAAACTTTGGTCCTTCCTTACGGTATTTGATTTTAAGCGTGGCGTGGAGATCTCTTCGTGTCTGCGTTACCTTCTGGCTGCCGGCGCTTTGTGTTTGGGGCTGATTTATTGGCCTGTGGACGCCGTGATTTGGCGGCTGCGCGGGGGCGTCACGGGCTTTGCCGCCGGCGCCTCGGGACAACGCAGATAACGCCGCCGGCACGCCTGCACCCTCCTACCGCCAGCCTTAACTAATTCTGTTAGGGTGCTTTAAAAGAATCTCTCGGATGGGATGGGGCCACGCTTGGCGGGGATGGGTTTGGGTTTGGGTCCCGCTGACGGCGCGGGGGTCCCCGGGGCGGTGGGGGCTGCGCTGGGAACGGGGCTCTGGTGCTGCGCTCTTGGGAGTTTCCCCTTTCCTCCCCAAATCTGGCTGGGGGAGGTCTGCTCCCGCCTGGGTCACCCCGCTCCCGCCTGGGTCACCCCGCGTGCAGGGGAGACGTTTACCCCGGGTGGCAGGAGCTGCTGCGGATCCCACCCTGCCTTAGCAGCCCTTTGCCTGCCGACGGACCCCAGGTACGGGGCCGAGCCTCGCGTACGAGCTCTGACGATGCCGGGCTCCGAACTGCCAGGGTAATAAAGCAGAAACCCGGCGTGCGCCTGGATGTGCCCAAAGTGAAGATGCCTGGAAATGCGGCGGCAGAACCAGGGACTTCTGACTCGCAGGCACTGCTCGGGGAGGCACACATGCACTAGTTTTAAAAACTGAAGTCATTTTCCCCTCAACTTTCAGTTTTCTTTGTCCCTCACAAACTTCCTAAACGCTGTTAATCTTAACCGTTGTCTTCCTGTGCTAAACCCTGCAAAAACCCCAAAGCCGTTCCGTCTGTTGGATCTCTTTATCTTCAGGAAACATGAAATCACACATGCCTGTTTCTGGGACAGGATTATATCAAGTAACAAAGCCGGGAGAAGCACCTTGCCTGGAGACACGGCACGTATCATTTATCTCTAAACACTTTCTGCAGCCTCTCTCTAAACCCAGGGAAGAACAAAACGGAGACAAGTTATTAAGATGGCAGACGTCAAAAGGAAGCCAAATCAGGCAGAAAAGTGCTGCTCTCTGGCAGGGTGATCTACGGCGGAGCTGCCGGCGGGTTTGAACCTCCTCACCGGGAGCCCCTGGCCGGTGGCTCTGCGGGGTTGCCCGTGGCACGGCGCACCCGGCGTGGGGCCGTGGTGGGACGCAGAGAGGAGCCAGCGTCGCCTTTGTCCTGTCCCCTCCGGCGCTGGGGGCTGCCTTTGTCTGCTGCTTCCAGCTCTGCGCGTCCCTGGCCGCTGCCTGGAAAGTCTGCGGGAGCGGCGTGAGACCCTGCGGGGCAGGCGGGAGGGATGTCGGCCTTTGCCTGGTCCAGGTGCCCTTAGCGGGGACCCCAGGCTTGTGGTGTGGGGTCGCATGATCTGGACGAGCCGCCCGGTGCGTTCGGCAGAGGTGGTGGCACTCACGGTGCTGCGTGCTTCTCATACCCCATCGGAGGGACTGAAAAAGGGGACACGGAGCTGCTGGGCAGCCAGGCCTGGCTCAGCAAGACCCTTGTGGGTCGGCTTGTGCCACCCCGGGTCGAGCCGTGTCCGTGCTGCTGGCATCACCGCACCGTGCCGCTCTCCTTGGAGCCAAAGCAGCTGGTTCCCAATCCCTGTGAAGGGTGCGATGGAGGTGGCGATGCTCTTGCTGCTGTTTGTTACGCTCCGTCGTAGCATCCGCAGGTTCGCTCTCTGGCCCAGCCGGGCTGCGGGACTCTGCACGCCAGGGTGCGGGGGCACCGGCCTTGGCTGCGGCAGCGTCAGGGCAGATTTTTAACTTGACGCTTTCGAGTTCGTCGCTTGTGATTTCCAAGCAGAAAGCTGAGGTTTGACACGGCACAACGATGCCCTTTGCAGCGCTTGGCGTCGAGGATACAAAGAACTAAACTGCTTTCAGAAGTAAATACCGTAGTAAAACAGATGAGAGCCCGTTTTGGTGCATTTCTTGGATGCAGCCACCACAACACGGGGCAGGCGCTTGGGCAGCTCAGACTTTCCCTCGGAAGACGGGCTCTGGTGCATGCGATGGGTTTAATGCTGCGCCGGAGCTCTCTGCCCCGCGTGGGCATGGTCTGCTTAAACTCAGTTTAGTGTCGAACCGAAAAGCGCCTGCAGCTGCGTGAACCTGGTTGTGCTCACGGCGACTCGGGAAGGAGCAGGTGGCGGGTGCGACGTCTGGGTTGGCAGAGATGAGATGGTGCTTTTTGAAGTCTGGGCTTTGTGGGACGACGTCGATCACTGCTTAGAGCCGACGGTTTTGAAGATGTTGAGCTCGGAGATTGGAAAACCCAATTGCTCGCCCCGCCAGCAGTTGCCTTTCCTGCTGGTGCTGCCGCTTGCTTTGCCTCCTGACGGGGGGTTTTCGCTTCCCTGGGGGGTTTCTGGGACTGGTTCAGGGTGGGAGATGGCTCAGGGTGCGGATGGACCACACCGCGTGCCCGGTGACGTTTGGCGTGCCCCGGCCCTGCTTGCTCCTCTCCGATTCCCGGGTGTATTTTGGCGGGGAGGGGGCCGTCGCGGACCTGCCGCCACTGCAAAAAAACCTCCCTTTTGTCTCGGCCCCGTTCCAGTGGCCCCTTGGCTGAATGCGGCGCTGGAGAGGATTTAAATGACATGGTAATTTCATGCCGTCCCACCGGCGGCTTTGCCCGGGTGCAGGCAGCTGTTGGGCAGCGGGTCGTGTTCCCCAGCTGTTACAATAAATAATAGAAACAAAGCGTATTCCAGTGCTAATTACCCCAAACAGACTTTCACCTTGGCGGTGCTGCCCTCGCCATCGTCTCTGCCCGCCGGTGCTTCGCGCGCACCCGGCAAAGGGGCGGCAGTGGCGGCGATGCTCCCACCGCCGGCGCGTCCCCAGGGCACGGCTTTTGTGTGCGAAAGTCTGTGATTCCTCCTGGGCGCTGAATTTATAATGGCAGGCGGATTTCATCCCGCTCACTGGCTGCATTGTGCTGCAGGAACAACACTCGCCCTCCAGCCCCCGGCCCCGGGCGCCCGCATTTACATGACAAAGTGGGAGCCTGTGCAGCTTCACCATGGAGAGTCGAGGTATGCAGAAGCCCCCCCCCTGTCTTCAGGCAGTTTGGGGCGCTTTTTAACGAGGCTCCTTCTACCAAAGGGGAACCGGCACGTTTCGCTGCTGGCCCCTTTTCTGCTGCTCCGAGCTGCAGCCGGGGGCTGCGGGTATGAGCTGCCCGGGGATGCCACGTCGCGCTGCCCAGGGTTCCCTGGCACAGCATCCTCCGAGCCAGGTGGAGGGCGGCTTTCGGGAGGATTTGCAGCGAGGCAGTGAGCGCCCTGGGGCAGGGACGTGGCACGGGAAGGGGTGAGCCCAGCCTGTGTGTTCACCAAAGGGCTTTGGGGTCTCTCCCACCGCCCAGTGAAGCAGCCGAGGCCAGGTGAGAGCCCATCTCGCACGCTGGAGGTGCCAGATGTCACCACTCTTATAAATAGCCATGTCCCGGGTAGGCACCGCTGCGCCAGGCCGTGTGCAGGCACTGGGAGATAATGGCTTTTTAAAAATCTTTGGATCTCAAAGTAATTTAGAAAGGAAGAGTCATTATCACTCCCCGCTTTGCTGGGTGAGCTCCAGGCAGGCGGCACAACCCCTGTGGCGAGCCTGGGGCCGGGCTGCCGGGGTGGCTGCTCCAGCCCGTCATGTTCCAGGACCGTGTGTGTGTCTGTGGTTGCCAAAATAAAACCCTCGGAGTCGGCCCAGGCGTGAATTTTCCCATCCTCAGCGCTGGTCTTGTGTCCTGCCCTGGTCTTTGCAGAGCATCTCCCTGCCGTCACGGTGCTGCTCCCTCCAGCCAGGCTGCCCAGTTACGTTATCTTGTGTTTGCAATATCCTGTGGCTTGCATCAAACTCCTGAGCCGACTTTTATGTTGCTGGAGGCTGAATCCTTCATCTGTGATTCATAATCTTAATTGCGAGGGTTCGTGTTCATAAAGCATCCGGTGAGAGGGTTTGTATGGCAAAGCGTTGTTTTCGGGCTGGCCGGTGCAGCGCCGGGGTTGCGGGATGGGTGCGGGACCGTTCGGTCGCCCCTTTGCAGCGCAGCTGCTGCCAGCCCCAAACCTGCTTCAGCTCCTCTCCGGCACCCAAGTGCCACTGGGAGGCTGCCGAGCGCTGGATGCTGCCCTGCGTCCCCTGCATCCGCAGGGATGCCGTGGGCACGTGGAGATGCTGTCCTGCTCACACACGGCTGCTGGGATCGTCTCAGGGGTGAGAAGGTCCAGAAGAGGGGAAACTACGGGTGCTGGCCTTGATGTGGTTGCAGGGAAGGCAGCGGAGAGCTGCTGTCCTCCGGCTGCTCTTGCAAGTGGGCTGCGTGGTTGGTTTCTTGCTCGAAAGGCAGAGCAGGGACCGGAGGCTCCAGCAGCGCTGGCAAATACCTCTTTGATTGCGAACCATGATTTAAAAATGCATCAGCTTGCAGCCAGGGAGCTGGCGATTGCCAAGAAATGTTCGTCATGTGGAGACATGAATTACACCACGAGTAGCTCATCTGAAAATCAGTTTCTTAAAACGAGCTGCCCCTGGAGCGCGGTGCAGCCGTTTGTCTCAGGGGTGCGGGCGGCCGCCCTGCCCCAGAGCAGCTGCGAGTGCCTGTGGGGGTCTGAGCCCCGCGTTGCCCTCGGAGGTCCCCGTCTTACTCGTTGGACTGCTCCGAGTCCCATGCTGCCGTGTCCGAGGAGGCGCTGGGGCCGGGTTAGCCCCAGGCTTGGGGCTCCCGGCAGGTTTTGGAGCTCCTGGGCTCCTGCCGCCAGGCAGAAGCAAGAGCAGAGGCTGGCTTTGTAGAAGTTAATGCCGCAGTTTGGTCCTTGGATGCTCACAAGGGTCATCCTGTCCCCTTGGTGTCCTGTGGCGCGGTGGCCTTCCATCGGCAGGAAAAGTCTTGGAGAGATCAGGTGAAAAACTGAACAGCAAATCTGAAGTTTGCTGCTCTTCTGTTTTTCTGCTTCTGATATTTTTAGCCTGGAATTGAAATTTGGATTGAAAAAGAAAGTGGATGGGAGCAAGGGGTGCTAAGAGCACCATGTGTTCAGGAGCCGAAATTGGAGCCGGGACGCTGTTTGGGGGCTGACTTGGACAGTTGGCCACCCAGATGGAGCGCTCCGAATATCCACACGCTGCGCTCCCCGCACCCAGCCCAGCTGGCCGGGACCTCGCGGGGTTCGAGAAGCAGAGAGAAGATGCAAACTGGGGTAGGTGGAGATGGGCAGAGTGGGAAAGGGGCAGGAAGGGCAGATCTCAGCTCGGAGAGCAGCGGTGTTGAATGCTTCTTTGGCAATATTTTAAGATCCCTTTGAGTTCAAGGGTGCTGTCCGTTTAAAAACGCAGTTCAGTCCTGTGGCCGTGCTCTGGTACCCGTCCCTCCATCTCCAGGACTTCGTTACTAAGTCTGTATAATGAGCTTTGTGGAAAAACTGGTACTGCCCTCTTTATGGGTTTGGGGCCCACGCTGCTTGAAGTGGGGATTTGGGATTGATTTTTTTTGCTACCTCCCATAATTCATAGGAGTTTTTCATCAAACTGTTTTTAATTTTCTCTGGTTTTTTATCAGCAGCTTCCCTGGAGTTAGCCTTCCTCATCGATGTGTCTTTTTTTTTCTTTGCTGAACAGCAGTTGAGGATTACATTGAGGAGGGGTTAAGGATAAAAGGAAAGTTCAGGTACTGGGACTTGGGTTATCCTGCGACCTGGAGTTCGAAACGTGATCGTTAATAACTGGTATAAAACCAAAGCAAGCTGTTATCCTGCAAAATCTAGCAGTTAAATAATCACGTAGTGCAGATGCAATAAGGTCTTTCCTGTTTCTTGTGGCATCCTCCCTCCGGCAGTGAGTCGGAATTTGCTGGAGGATGGAGGGGAAAAAGTGCGTGTCTGCAGGTCCCCACTGGCGGAGTTTTGGGGGGTTGCATCCCCTTGGAGAGGGGCAGACCTGCAGCTCCGTGCCAATGGAGCCGGTGCTGCTCTCCCATCGGATGCAGCAGATGCCATTGCCTGCGCAAGCAGCCCCGGCTGCGCCAAGCGAGCCGGTGGGGCGGGAGGCGGTGGGGCCGCTGCCGGCTCCTCGGCCCCTCGCTTCGCCTCCAGCAGAAGTCCTGGGCGTCTCGGTGGAGCCGTATTTCTCTCCCCGGAGCAGATGCGGTCCCTCGCCTCCTCCCACCGGGCAGAGCCTCCCCATTGTGCCGGCGCTGGCTTGTAAATCAGCGGGGCAGGGGCTGGCTTGGCCGCGGGACAAAGGCCGCCTGTGCTGCCGGGGCATCCTGCCTGCGCTCCCCACGGCGGGACCACCCCAGCCCTGGCGCGGGGCAGAGGGTGCCTGCAAACCCCTTCCCTGCCAGAACTGACCCCGGGTGTTCGATGAGCTGGAGAGCGATGTATTTGCAGGCAAAAGCATGGAGGAGGGGGTAGAGTGTATCCACCAGCCACAACTGGCAGATGGAACTGGTGAGACCCCTCTGCTCGTGACAAAGCCCCTTGGCAGCGTTGGATGGGTGCTTTCTTCTTTGGGGTTCCCATTTCTCCTCACCCCGCGGCCCAGCAAGTCTGGTGCCGCCTCCTGCTCGGCGCTGGGGAGCTGTCAGACCTGGGCTATTTTTGGAGCTGCCCTTACGACAAAGCGCTCTGCGTGCCGGAGCCCAGCGTGGGTCGGCTTTGATGTCGCCGTCGCTGCCGTGCAGCGGGGCAGGCGATGCTTGGCCCCCTCTGCGCTTGTTGGTTGGCAAACACCCTCCTGGGGGGTGGGATGCTGGGGATGCCTGGAGAGATGCTGTGGAGAGGGATTCCTCCTGTGGGAGCCGGGGAAGGGACAGGCAATAAAAACACACCGCAGCCCTGGGAGGGCTGGCCTTGGTCTAAGTATATCTTCACGAATTCGGTGTGCCGATGTCTCCCAGACCCTTCAGGCGAAGGTTACTGCTGCTGCTGCAGACCCATGGCAAGCTCTCGGCGCAGATACGAGGCTCTACTTTCTTTTTAAAGCCAGGGCTGGAGAGTTTCTTGCCGCTGTTCTGGTTGTTTGCATATCGTGACGTTTCTTGTGCGAAACGGAAGCTGAAGTGCAGCTTGGAGGCGGCATACCGGACGCTTTCAAAGCTCTTTTAATGTGGACGTTAGGTACAACCTGTCCTTCGGTGTCAGGAAAAGCGAACTTGGCCTTCTGTTCCCACATCTGGTCAGGGAATTGAGTTATGGGCATTGCGGTGTACGCCAGGACGTGGGTGCGCCCGTGGTCGGGACGGGTGGTGGGAGTCCCTTGTCCTCCCAAGGTCTGTGCTGCTGCCGCGCGTGGCCCCGGAGGAGTTCCCCTCCCTAAGGCAAAGCAGAGATCATTTATCTGCCGGTGGATGGTTTGACATCAGCACGGCTGAGGGCGGCACGGCGGAGCGGAGGGCTCGGCACTGCCCTTTGACAGCGCGGCTGGCGCCGGCACTTGCCGGACGGTGCCCAGGGAAGCTCCTTCCACCTCCCGCTGTGTGGTCCGAATTCTGCCACGCCGCCAGGAGTGGGAGACCTCCCGATTCGGGATGCGGTGATGGGGAGCGCTGTGACTCTGCATTGTCTGTCTGTCTGTCTGGGCACAGGGTTTCTCCCAGCCCTCCTGACCTGTTTTCTCTCCCTGCAGCTGCAGGCGCATACCTGCCACCATTGCAGCAGGTATTTCAAGCGCCGCGTCGGCCCGGGATAGGAACCGTTGGGAAGCCCATCAAGCTCTTGGCCAACTACTTTGAAGTGGACATTCCCAAGATTGATGTGTATCATTATGAAGTGGATATCAAACCTGACAAATGTCCACGCAGAGTCAACAGGTAAGGCAAGTATTAGAGGTTTTGGCACTCGTTCCCCGCTTCCAGTTTCCTTGTGGAGGCTCCGTAAGTGCCTGTCTCCATCTTCACCGGTGGAAGCCATCAGGGTGACTTTGTGGCAGGGGTCGTGGTGCTGCCTGGCGCCCACGGGTGTTCGGACCCCACCAGCCGTGTTTGTGCAGCAGCGCTGGCTCCTGCCCCTGACAGCCTCAGAGGTCCTGGACCTCAGCACGGTCCCCTGCTTCTTCAAAGCAGCTGTGCTATTTTGGCAACAATCCTGTATTTAAAAATAGCAAGGCCTAGACCTCGGGCCATGGCGTACTTTTCTTTTCTGTGTTTTTCTTTTTGGCATCCTACTCGCTGCCCGTCCCCTCCTGCCCCGGCAGCCTGGGTAGCTCTGTACCCCAGAGGCCGGTGAGCAGATGCTGCGGATGCTCCCGGCAGCCACGGGCAGCGAGTCGCTCCCTCTCGCCCTCCCGGCACACGCAGTGGGTTTGCAGCCAGCTCCGGCGGGTACACGTTCCTCCATACTGTGTAAACTCGTTCTGCCGAAGCTGATGTGCCGAGCTGCGGGGCAAGGCGTGTGGCTGTTTGTCCAGGGGCCCTCCTGCGCAGCGGAGACTTGGCTCTGCTCTCTGGTGCCCTGCAGCTCAGAAGTGCCCTGGGCAGGGAGGCTGGGGACCAGGCAGGTCGCAGGAGGTGTCGGGGCTGTACAGAAACCGGCAAAACAAACCTCGCCCTTCTCTCCCCCTGCCCCTCTTTCTTGCCTCGCTCGCCTGCGTAGGGAAGTCGTGGAGTACATGGTACAGCACTTCAAACCGCAGATCTTCGGTGACCGAAAGCCAGTCTACGATGGGAAGAAGAACATCTACACCGTCACGGCCTTGCCTATTGGAAACGAGCGGGTAAGAGGGGGTGGCGAGCCCCGTGCAGGCAGTGCGTCCTGCCTGGGAAGGGCCAGCTAAAAGTGGCCTCCTCCCCTTGTGCCTGCGGGGATGCTGTGACGGCTTCCCTCTCTTCTGCACCCAGGTTGACTTTGAGGTGACGATCCCAGGGGAAGGCAAGGACAGGATATTTAAGGTCTCCATCAAATGGATGGCCATCGTCAGCTGGCGCATGCTGCACGAGGCCCTGGTCAGCGGGCAGATCCCCGTCCCCCTGGAGTCCGTCCAGGCGCTGGATGTTGCCATGAGGCACCTGGCTTCCATGAGGTACCTGTGCCAAGGGGCGGGCGGGCGGCAGGGGCCGTGCTGCGAGCACCGAGCATGCCGGGGAGGGGACCGGCTGCCCTCGGCAGGCTGCTGTGGCTGGGACTGGCCTTGACGGTCTTTGGGAGGAGGCAGCCGTGCCTGCCGCGCTGCTCGGTGCTATTGCTGTGGATGCTCCTGCTGTAGAAATAAACGGGGCGATGCAGCCGGCGGGGCGAGCGACGGCTCGGAGGGGCTGGGGGTGCTTCACGGTCGCTGCGGGTGGGGCTGGCGTGTGCTGTTTGACGCGGTTTGCCCTGGTTCGTAGGTACACTCCCGTTGGCCGCTCCTTCTTCTCCCCGCCTGAAGGCTACTACCACCCCCTGGGAGGCGGCAGGGAGGTCTGGTTTGGTTTCCACCAGTCGGTCAGGCCCGCCATGTGGAAGATGATGCTCAACATTGATGGTGACGTATTTTTTTTATGCCGGCAAAGCCACTTTGCTCTCCAGCATGCCCAGCACAGCACAGTCCCGCTCGCTTGCGGTGAGGTGCCAGCACCAGTTTGGGCTGGGGGCTTTGTGCACGGGGTCTGGCCACCCAGTGCTGGTTGCAGTGGGGTGGGGAACTGCAGCAGTGGGGCTGGGTGTGTTGGGGGAGGCTGGATCCAGCCAGCTCTCGGGCCAGAGGGCAGAGACACATCGTGGTATCTGTCCCACAGTGTCGGCCACCGCCTTCTACAAAGCCCAGCCCGTAATTGAGTTCATGTGTGAGGTGCTGGACATCCGGAACATCGACGAGCAGCCGAAGCCCCTGACGGACTCACAGAGAGTGCGTTTCACCAAGGAGATAAAAGGTAGAGCCCCCCCGGGGAGCGCTGGGGACCCGTCCCCAGCTGGGTGCTGCCCCAGACACCGGCCGTGGCTTGTCTGCTGCCCAGCCCCTGCAGCGAGGTGGGGGTACGGGGGGGTGCACATTTAAAATGTGTCCTGGGGCACCATTGCCTCCCTCGTGCACTTCACAGGGCACCTGCAAGAATACCTGCTCTGCAAATGGTTAATTATTGAAGGCGGGTGTTGGTGGTGCCCCAGGGAAGCTGGGCGAAGGGGAATCGCTCCCGCCTTTACCAGTGACTCTGCTGTGTCTCCCTGTCTTGCACCAGGTCTGAAAGTCGAGGTTACCCACTGCGGGCAGATGAAGAGGAAATACCGCGTGTGTAACGTTACCAGGCGGCCGGCCAGCCACCAGACGTAAGGCGGGTGGAAAGATGCCCTTGGAAAAATCTGAGCTGCTCTCCTTTTTAGCAGCTGCTGGTGTCGTTAGGGAGAGCTGGAGGGGAAACTCCAGCCTGCAATGGCAAAAGGAGATGCGTTCGGCGCTCTGCAGCCGTTTTGGGCACAGCAGCTCACGCAGCTCCGTGTCATGCGGGATGCAGGGGAGGGTGGGAGTGCAGAGGATGCTTTGTCTGGCAGGCGGCGCGCTGCAGTGGGCGGGAGCTAACACGCCAGGAATTGTCCTAGTTTTTACCTCTGAGTTTGGTTTTCTTCTTTCTTAAAATAGACACTGCCAAAGCAGGAGTTTTCGTCAGGGGATAAAGCGATTCCCTGCCTTGAAATTATTTGCATGTGCCTGGGAGCAGGCTGGGCCTGGGCACCCCTCCGTGTCGGGGGGCTGCCCTGCTCCCCGCAGCCCCCCATGGATGGGGATGGCAGCACAGTGGAAGTGGTGCCCTCAGCACTAAGCTGTTGGGTGCCCCAGCCCACGGGTGTTCCCAGGGCTGATCACTGGGGTTTGCCCTGGGCATTGCCCCTGGGCAGGCTCGGAAGCAAAACGGGGTTCGAGGCCGAGGCTGGGGGGAAGAGCAGGCGGACCCCCCCGACCTCCCCGTGCAGGCAGCGGTGGGGACAGCGCTGGGGCAGGAGGGGCTGTGCTTGTGCTCTCTGCTGGGTGCTTGCTGAGGGGAACTGGAGAGGAGGGGGGGATGTTTTTCAGGCTTTCTGCCCCCCAAATTTCTGCAATGTTGCTGGAAATTTTGCCAACAGTAAAAAGAAAAAGAAAAAAAAAAAAAGAAAAACCCAACAAGAAATTTTGGCTCATGCTGTACAAACCCATGTGCTGGCAGAAAATTTCTCCTCCCAGTTCTTGCCCAATACCAAACCAGCAGTGCCCGCTCAGGCTGGCGCTGTCAGGCTTCGGGGGCACCTCCCTCGCCACAGCCACGCTTCCTCGTCGCACAACCCCGTCTCTGGGTGTATCTCGTTGGGGTTCATGCGCCTGTCGCCGTGTACACCCCGCTTCCCCGGTGCTCCAGCATCCTTGGGTCCCAGCCCTCGGGCTTGGTGAGTGCAGGAGGAATGCGACGCCTCGCCAGGGCGTTCGGGCTGGCTCGCCTGTCTAATTTTGGCTCCATAAAGAATATCAGGTCAATTCTTCGTTTTCACAGAGCTCTTTATGGAGCTGGGAACAGCTGGTGCTGGGTGAGGCTGGGTATCATGCTTCGGCTATGGACGGCACGGCACCCCTCAGCCCTGCCACCGGGAAGTTTGATTATTTTTTTTTTCCCTGTGGCTTTGAAGGGAGATGCAGCCCTCCTGCCCCCCGCGCTCTGCCCGCCGTACCAGGAGAGGCCGGTTAACCTTTGCCTGGAGCTCAGCTCGGCTCCCAGGGAGGGCACCAAGCACAGAAGTCCTCCTGAGTGGCAGTGTGCTGTATTTATGTACCTGACAGTGGCATGCGTGGCATGTCCTGCAATAAACATTTGCCCCGATTAGCTGGATTAGTGAGGGAGAGCTTTATTTAGGGACCTCAGTCCCACACTGGGATCCGAGTATTCCTGACTCGATTTCTGAAAATACCACTGTGGTGCTTTTTATTTTCTTTTATGGTAGCTCGGAGTGGGAGCCTGCCAGTTCCCTCTCTTCCCAGCCAGAGTAAGTAGTGCTTGAGGTCTGGAAGTGTCTGTTTTGAGTAGGTGCATCCTTCGTGTCCTGCCTCTGCCAGGTTTCCCCTGCAGCTGGAGAGCGGTCAGACAGTGGAGTGCACAGTGGCTCAGTACTTTAAGCAGAAATACAACCTGCAGCTGAAATACCCCCACCTACCCTGTCTCCAGGTTGGCCAGGAGCAGAAGCACACGTACCTGCCCTTGGAGGTGAGTGCTGGCTCTGCACCGCTGGGCGTCCCGGCTTTTGGGCACCGTGCGAGGCAAAGCCAAGTGGCCTTTGCTGGCAGATGCATGACAATATTCTGCAGCTAATGTGTCGTGGGCACTAGTTGCCTCAATGTTGACCTGGCAAGAGCTGCTTCTAGGAAGTGAGGGAGGAGACCATGCTGTAAAAATGCCATTTTCCTGCAGCTGCAGGCTCAGCACCTCTGCTTTGGGGCTGGCTGCAGGGCCCGAGTGCTGTACCCGCGGGGCAGCTCAGCCGTGGTCTCCCGTGTGTCGTCTGTCCCTAACGTGTGGCTGCTGTCTCTCCTCTGCCGTGCAGGTGTGCAACATCGTGGCAGGCCAGCGGTGCATCAAGAAGCTCACAGACAATCAAACGTCAACCATGATAAAAGCAACAGCCAGGTCTGCCCCGGACAGGCAGGAGGAAATTAGTCGCCTGGTACGTGGCACGAGTCCCTGGGAGGGACGGTGTCGGGGCGGGGGCTCTGGCGGCAGGCTACGGTGTTGTGTCTGTGATGAACCTTGTTGTGATCCTGCTCCTCAGCTGCTCTGCACTGGAGAGCTGCGGCCTGCTGAGAAGATGCTGGTGGGGTTCATGGCTTGGTTTTATCCCCCTCTTCTCACTGAATCCCTGGTCAGAGATGCCTGCATGTGTGTAATGGGCACTTGCGGAGAGGAGCCCAGCTCAAAGTGACCGTGGAAACTCATGTGCAGCAAATTCAGGTCCTCACGCTGATGGAACCTGACCCAAAGGGAGCTGGAACTAAAAATAGGAAAACAAATTAGAGAAATGACCCCAGCTCTGGGTGTACGTGGGGACTGTGCGTTGTGGGGCTGCTGTACGGGAGCTCTGTCTGCCGGTCAGCCTGGGGCGAGCCAGGGGAACGGCAAACGCGGCTCCGCCAGCGGCCGGGCAGGTGCTGTTGTTACCCAAACGGATGTCTCTGGGCTTTCAAAGCTGGGGACATTTGATATTCCTTCTGGGACTCTTGACAACGGTCTCTTGCCAGTCTGAACCTTCCTGCTGAAGCTTTAAATCTCAGGAGCAGGTTCTGCTCTTGGTTGCATTGGTCAGTGCGTTCAAAAATCAGGTCTCCTGTGGGTCAGTTTGGAGGACAGGGTTTGGCCCTTTGTGTTAAACCGCTTGCCCTCCCCTTATGTAGAGGACTTGAGCTCTGTAGAAAACATGACTTTAGGTGCCTGTGTTTCCTGGCCAGCTGAAGCTGTGTGGGATGCAGCAGTCGGTCTCGCTCCCTCCCATGACCCTTCCTTCCCTCTGCAGATGAAGAACGCCAGCTACAACCTGGATCCGTACATTCAGGAGTTTGGGATCAAGGTGAAAGATGACATGACGGAGGTGACGGGGAGGGTCCTGCCGGCGCCCATCCTGCAGTACGGAGGCAGGGTAAGCAGGGCTGCGCTGCCCGGGTCTTGGGCTGCGTGGTGCAGAGAGATGCTTTCACACCAGAGAATGCTGTTCCTGAACAAAACTTGTGCTACCTTCACGTTTGTAGGTTAGAGCTGGAATTTTTTATCAGAGCACCTTGGGTTTGGGTTTTTTGGGTTTTTTTGCAATATAACTGTTCTGACAGTGTAGCCAAGAGTCATTCGGTGACAAAAGGTGAGCTGAAGGGGAGAGGGATGCTCAGGGTAAGGCAGCTCAGGTGAATTTTCCATCACCTTTTGAGGAGGTTTTGCCCGTCGCCACGTGCCGCGGCAGACCCCGGGAGCTGGCTCCGGCGAGGGTGTACGGCTTTGTGATGGGGAGCACAACCACGGCACGTGCGGGTGCTCCCCAGGGGCTGCCGGCGTGGGGCCGGGCAGGACGCGGCAGCGCTCTGACCGTCTGTTTGCCTTGCAGAACCGGGCCATTGCAACTCCCAACCAAGGCGTGTGGGACATGCGAGGGAAGCAGTTCTACAACGGCATTGAGATCAAAGTCTGGGCGATTGCTTGCTTTGCCCCGCAGAAGCAGTGTCGAGAGGAGGTGCTGAAGTAAGGAAAGGGGCAGCCCGCGAGGGTGGGATGACGTGGGGGAGCCGTGGCTCGTGGTGCAGCCACCCTGCTGCTCCCAGCCTGGGTCTGCACATCCTTTGTCGTTAACGCTGGATCTGAATTGCTCATGGTACAAATTTGATCCGGGTTCAGACTGGGTGTTCAGTCTTGTTTCTGTTAGTTTATCCAGAGTGCCTGACTGTTTATCCTGGCTGCAAACAGCCCCTGAGCCATCACAAAGCCTGCCAGGTTGGAGTGAGCACATCGGCACTCCAGCACACGTGAGCTGACAGTCAGGCTCTCCTCGATCTGCTCTTTGCACCAGTGTCGTGATCTGATACTGCCAGCACTGAAGCTGTATTGAACTCTTCTCAGCTGAATCTCCTCAGAGAGATGGGGTTGTGAGGGATATTTAATTAAAAGTTTCCCCAATACCCTTTCTGAAATAATATAATTCATGTAGGAAGCATCCTAACTCGCTGTGGGTTTTTATTACAGAGAAGTCTTATGCTTTCTGAAAAGCTTTGGTAGCTTAGAGATTCTCTGCTTTGGTAGCAAAATGACACAGAGCAGGGACAGTTTATTTGATTTAGGGAAACGGTCACTTTGGTTTTTGATTCTGCTGGGGACTCGGCTTTCTCCTGACGGAGGGTGGATGCATCGAGGCGAGCATTTTGTGTGCCTCTTCTGGGTGTTTGGTGCGGTTAACGTTTGGGATGGTTTGGAGCAGCTCAAAGTCTCTGTGACTGCAGTAACTGGGTGGAGGTGGGAGCGACACCACGCTCCTCTTGTGACCCCTTTGGGGCAGAGCTGGGAGCCCCGCGCTCCCTCTGGCTCTCCCTGCATCAAATTTATCCTTGGCAATCCAAAAATCCAGAGTGTGGCTGAGCACTTTGTCTGGTTTGGTAAGTGAAGGCTTGCATCAGCTTTGCAAATCATCTAGAAATCAAGCAGGTCTGCTCCCCGCTTCTCCAGCTTTCTAACGGAGAATGGCTCACAGCTCCATCACTCTTCGGGAAGAGTCAGTACCCGGGTAAGAGGGTACCAAGAGGGGATGGTTCAGCTCTAATACGTGTTGGTCTTGTGTTTCCCGTGCCGTGCGCTTGCTGGATGCTGTAAAACCACGGTGATGTGATGTCTCTGTCCTGTGCTGCAGTGCTCGAGCCGTGGGTCCCTTCTTGCTTGGTGGCTGGGGTGCACGGCGGAGCTGCCGTGCGGAAGGGCTCAGGGCTGAATCCTTCTCCTCCCGGGCACAGGAACTTTACGGACCAGCTGCGCAAGATCTCCAAGGATGCAGGGATGCCGATCCAAGGCCAGCCCTGTTTCTGTAAATACGCCCAGGGTGCAGACAGCGTGGAGCCCATGTTTCGACACCTCAAGAACACCTATTCGGGGCTTCAGCTCATCATTGTCATCCTGCCAGGGAAAACGCCGGTGTATGGTGCGTCTGGGGCAGGGGCGAGCGGGGAAAGGAGAGGGGCTTCGCTCTCGCTCAGCAGGGCTGGCTCTGCTCCTCCCGCAGTGATTTCTCTCCCCGTTTCCGAGGATGCTGCTGGAATGCGTTGCTGATTTGCCTGTCTCTTCATCTGCTTCCTCTGCCCGCAGCCGAGGTGAAGCGCGTTGGGGACACCCTCCTGGGAATGGCCACGCAGTGCGTCCAGGTCAAGAACGTGGTGAAAACCTCCCCGCAGACCCTTTCCAACCTCTGCCTCAAGATCAACGTCAAGCTTGGCGGGATCAACAACATCCTTGTGCCTCACCAGCGGTTCGTACGGCTGCTCCTTCTTGCATTTTTGGGGCTTGTTTCGCAAGTCCCTCGTGGCGCTGCCTGCCTGGCTTTGCCTGGGGAAGAGGGGGCCTGTGGGCGGCTGCGTAAAGTAACTACTTGAAACAGGGGTTTGCGGTTTGTCTCGCCTTGTAATGAGCTGTTGATGTGCTCAGGCCAAAGCCCGGAGGTCGGGAGATGTCCTCTGTGTGATCTGCTCGCCTCCGTTGGGCTGTGCATCAGCCTGAGATGGCCCCAAAAGGCTGACTGCTGCTTTCTCTTCTCTCCCACCAGCTCTGCCGTCTTTCAGCAGCCGGTGATCTTCCTCGGGGCCGATGTCACTCACCCGCCAGCAGGAGATGGGAAGAAACCCTCCATAACGGCTGTAAGTTCCCTGTCCAGGGCCAGGCTTGGTGCCCAAGAGCCCTGCAGGGATGCAGGAGCTGGAATGGGACTCGCGTGTCCGTAAAGGGGCTGTGTCACTACTGTCCCCATAGTGACACTTCTCAGGGTGGCCCCATGCCCTGTCGGGTGTTTCAGTCCCGCTCCCGGGGTGATGGGTCCCCAATCCCCTCCTGCCTCTTTGCAGAGGAGCTGTGGTTTTGGGGAGCTGCTGGGAGAGCTGGCAGCTGCCAGCAGATGGGGCTCGTGTTGTGCTGGACCCCGCGAGCGCTGTCGGACGGGGTGTGCGGGGAGCTCGGTGCGGCCGCGGTGCTCTCCGGAATCATCCCCGGCCATCCCGGTCCTGCGGTGCAGCCCTAGGAGGGACCTTCCCCACGTGGGAGAGCTGAGGAGAACTGGGGTGACAGGGCTGCTTCGGAGCCTTTTGGGGACGGGGATTTCCCGTCACCCCAAGTGAATAATGAGCATCCATCGAGTGAAGTGCCACTCGCGTGCCGGTGAGGCCGGGTGGCAGCTTGCGCCCTTCACGGGGCTCTAAGACGTTGCCTTGCGCTCGTTGTGGCGAAGGAGAGTGTCAGGTTCTCGCAGCGTCTGCTTTAATTAAGCACGTCAGCATTTTCCTATTAAGTTCTTAACTTTCCAGGACTCATAGCTCAGGTTTTCCTTGGCATGCAAATGCATCTTTGGTGGAGTGTTTTTTTCTTAATTAGAAGGGGTTGGGAAATGCTTTTGGCTGTTTGCTGTAGGTGTGGGTGGGACAGAACAGTCTGTTTCCTGGCGGCGGCGCTTCCACTCTGAAAACATTTTCTGTGGTTTTTTTGTACAGGACCACTGTGGGTTTTTTTTTCTTAATTTTTATAAAAGCTTTTTTGAAGCCGCAGCGGAGGAGAAGGGTCGAGCCTTCAAATAGCCTTGATCTTGTCCTTGGTCCGTTGTTAATTAGACAGTAGAAGGGGTCCGTGGCTGAGGCCAAAAGAAACATTTCTATTGAACACATCGGCTCCGCTGGTGCAGCCCGGACCCTAGGGCTCCATTTGCGAAGCAAAAGTGAAACCGGCGCCGAGGGGCAGCAGGCTCGATGCTGCTGAGGATGTGGGGTCTGCGGTGCTTCCCCTCCGCTCAGGGGGACGTGGACTGCGCGGCGCAGTGAAGCAGCCGGGCATTTGTCTCCCAGCATGGGCCAGCACCCGTTTTGACACCCGTGACTCACGCTGTGCCCCCAGCCCTGCGTCACGGCAGAGCCTGGCTCCTCGCAGCCTCTTTGCCCTGACGTCTTTGAGGTCTCCCCTCCAGAGCGCCCAGCTGCGATGGGAACTCCCTGCTCGATGTCTGCTGCGCGGTGACTCAACCCCGCCATGTCCTCGGGAGGCGGCAGTGCCGACGGGGCAGACCGCGGCCGTCTGGGGCAGCTCCGCTGCCTGCGGCCGAGCGAGAGTGGGCGCAGGGACGTGATGCCGGCAGATGCTCTGTGCAAATGTTGACCTGGTTCAGATGCCTGTTGGGCAGGGGGTCTCTGGGCAGCCCGGGGCGGGCAGGGCAGGTCTGTCACAGTCGGAGGGGTGAGGACCGGCCGATAGCAGAGCTCCCTGGTGTTGCTGTGATACAGACCCCAGCAGCAGCTGTTAAAGCAGGGGCATTGCAACTGCAGGTGGGGTTTTGTACCCTGGGGGTGTCAGTGCTCTGGTGAAACAGCAGAGCAGAGTTTGGGGTTACAGTCCTTCATGGAAGCCAAAAACCTCTGGAGTGAGGGAGGGAGAAGGGCTTAGGCAGGTGGAAAGGGCAGCCCCGCTCCCCCCTCGCCCCTCTGCTTTTGGGCAGGAGGGGTGAAGCTGGGGCAGAGCAGCAACAGCCCCCGCAGCCACGTCGCTCAGTGGCACTGGCCAGGTTGTCTCGCTGGAAATTCCCATAAACACCCCAAAGGGCATGGCAGAGTGAAACTGGGACGTGGCCACGACCAGGGATGTCCTTTCTGGGCACTAGTTGCCTGCACAGTATTTGCTGTCCCATCTCCTGATCTCTGAGCTCAGGTGCTCTGCCCACTGCCAGCTGTGGGTGTCGAAAGCAGGCGGAGGCTGGGAATGTCCCACGTCCCCTCTGTCCTTCTCGTTGTAACGCGTGGGCCTGGCCTGTCTCTGTCGCTGCAGGTTGTGGGCAGCATGGACGCCCACCCCAGCCGGTACTGTGCCACGGTGCGCGTGCAGCGTCCTCGCCAAGAAATCATCGAGGACTTGTCCTACATGGTGAGGGAGCTTCTCATCCAGTTCTACAAATCCACCCGCTTCAAACCCACCAGGATCATCTTCTACCGTGACGGCGTTCCCGAGGGGCAGCTCCCGCAGGTGAGGACCCCTCGGATGCCCGTCAGCCAGCGGGGCTGCACCGGCTCCTGCGGGGTTCCCTAAGGGTGCACAGGGACGGCTGGGTGTCGGCGTGTCCCCTCACTCTGCGTGCGCTTGTCTCTCCAGATCCTTCACTATGAGCTCCTAGCAATCCGAGACGCCTGCATCAAACTGGAAAAGGATTACCAGCCTGGCATCACCTACATCGTCGTCCAGAAAAGGCATCACACCCGCCTCTTCTGTGCAGACAAGAACGAGAGGGTGAGCGCCGCGGGGTGCCGGGGCCGGAGGCGGCTGATTCATCTCTGGCCTTTAGGAAGAGCCAGCCCTGACTTTGCTGAGGGGAAAGCTCACCGCCGGCAGGCAGAGAGCTCTGTCTTGAATGAAACGTGCTGCTCGGTTGACTCCCGCATCCATGCAGATTAGCCTGCTTCTAGAAACCCAGACAGCTGTTTGCTGTTATTATGAGTTACTGGGTGCTGATGATCCTGGTGACTCTCTTGAAATAGCCTCTGTCAGCTTGAAAACATCTGTTGTTTTGGTGATAGCTGTAGCCGCTGACGTGACAGAATGAATAACCCCTTGCTTGCTCACAGCTTGTTCATGTGTTGTGCAGTAACATTAATTGCTGTAGCTTTTCCTAGAATTGATCTAAATTCAGTGGTTAGATCTAGTCTAACCAGACTCTGGCTCTATCTGAGCATGAAGATTTAATCTTGGGAACTGAGGACAGTTTTTGATCAGGGTGCAAAAGCCCCGGTATCTTGTGGCAGACTCTAGCTTACACTCTCCACAGAGATCCCTGGAGTTTTGCTCACTTAATCCTCATTTCTGCAATAGGATGGACCAGTGCCCAGCCCTCCCCCTGCCTGCTTTCCTTCTGATGCCATTTGCTCTATCTCCATGTCATGCCTGGTGTTGATGCTAGCAGAAAATGCCAGCAAGCCTGTTCGGGCAGGGAGCAGAGCAGGATAAGCTGCTCCTGACCCCCCTTAATGGGCACTTGGGGAGCGGCTCTGCACGGTGCTCTCAGACTAAGATGCTGAGATGGGGACCCTGCGCCGTGGCCCTGGTGCAGGGCAGATGTGTTACAGACGGTGCTCTGGGCAGCTGGAAATAACCAAACTCTGCAGTGCTTGGGTCTCTTTTTCTGTTCCCTGTAGATTGGGAAGAGCGGGAACATCCCAGCAGGAACAACAGTGGATACGAATATCACCCACCCCTTTGAGTTCGACTTCTACCTGTGCAGTCATGCAGGCATTCAGGTACCGCGCTGCGGAGCTGACTGTTGTGATGCTGCTGGTTTTCTTTGGCTGTTGTTGCAGATTGCGCTCTCATGCATCCGACCTGGCCCTGTCATAGCCTCCCTCCGGCGTGGGCGGTTCGGTCCAAGCTGCCGTTGCAGTGGTTTGGCGAGCAGGTGCTGGGGCGGGACTGCTGCCGCATTATGTGGCACGTACTCGATTTCTCTCCTGGAGCCAAGGATCTCTCCTATGAGATTTTCCTCCTTCAGAGTGGCCAATTCAGCAGCTTGTCAGCTGGCGTCTGAGCGTGCCGGGCTCGCTGGGGCGCCTGGTAGTCAGCAGGGACCTGTTGTCTGGCTGTGGGCGGGAGAGCTGGGGCCAGCCGTCCCTGGAGCAGGCGGCTTGATTTGCAGCTGCCTTTCTTCAGGCAGCCAAGATTAGTCAGAAACCGTACTGAAAAAAAAATTGCACTCATTTAATCCACAGCTGCTTCCGCAAGGGAGGTTTTTTGGCTTCCTCTCCGCCTGCAAGGACAGCGGGGAGCTGGCCCGGTTCGGTGGGGAGCCGGGGCGATACGTGATGCAGTGGGCTGTGCGGCATCGGGAGCTGGGGGCGGCAGCGCAGAAGTACTGTCAGTGCCTGGGCACGGGGCAGCTGTGTTAATGGTTTGCACCTCGGTGCTAAGAGCTTTCCTGTCTCACGGTGCCCATGCACGTGTGGGGTTCTCAAATAAGGGAAGCACGGGCATTTCTCCTACCCAGGCTGTCTGCCAGGTCGTTTTGATCAGGGAGGGGGTGATGAGGATGCGAGGCAGCTGCCTGCGTGCGGGTGCAGGCAGCACCTCTCACGCTGCCCCCTCTCCTTCCCAGGGTACGAGCCGGCCATCCCATTACTATGTACTCTGGGATGACAACCGGTTCACCGCGGATGAGCTGCAGATCCTCACGTACCAGCTGTGCCATACCTACGTGCGCTGCACCCGCTCGGTCTCCATCCCGGCCCCGGCATACTATGCCCGACTGGTGGCGTTCAGAGCGCGGTACCATCTCGTGGACAAGGAGCACGACAGGTGAGGGGGCTCTGCCCGTGGGCACGGGAGGGCAGACCCCAGGGACGGGCAGGGGACGCGAGCGCCCTGCCTTGGTGTTTGAAAGTGCCTCTGTCAGAGCAGCGCTGCAGCAGACCCTTTTTGGGGGGCAGATCTGCACGTAGCTGCGTGCTCTTAGGTCCCAGCCTAGGAGGAACAGGGGGAAAAGGAGGGTTAAATCCCATCCTGAGCTCATCCCGGGTCTGGAGGAGCATCCCTGGAGTGTTTGAGCATTGCCGGCCGCCTCAAGGTGCCGGAATTTCTGCGGTGCCAGGCACGGTCACCGGCACGCGCGGCATCCCCGTACGCCGCGGTGAGATGCCTTCCTGTGCTGCCAGCGCTCGCGGACCCTGATCTCTGAGGGGGTTTCTCAGTGTCCCTGCGGGGGGGAATATGAAATAATTATGCAGTGATTTCCTTGATTTTCAGTGGCGAGGGCAGCCATATATCTGGACAGAGCAACGGCAGAGACCCCCAGGCCTTGGCGAAGGCTGTGCAGGTTCATCAGGACACTTTACGTACCATGTACTTTGCTTGAAAGCCTAACTTTTGTTACCTCACTCAAGAAAGCTTTCAGATTTGTAGGAGCCATACAAAAAAGGAAGCATTGGGACACCTTGGTTTTTTTCCAATGAGAAATCACTGCAGGGCAGGCAGCGTCGATTCGAGGCAGGAGACCAGCACCACGGGACAGAAAGATCCAACACCTTTGTAGGATTGGAAGAGACCGATGATTATTTTTTTAATTTTTCTGGCTTTGCAAAATTTTGACCTGACCAAACACATGAAGGCATTCAAGGAAGGGATAAAACTCCCAGGAGGCGGAAGCAGGTTTTCATTTTTAAGATGCAATACTATATAGACTCCTGACTGTGAAATGGCGGATTTGGTCCTCCGTTGCCCACCAGGCGCTGGTAGGTATTTTTTGTGGGGGTTGGGGGGAGGGGATTTTTAGAGCCTTAAAACAGAAGACTAGATTTATAAAACTAATATTTTAGAATATGAGATGCTTTAATGGGTTAAGGGGAAAAACAACTAGTTTATAGGAGAATTCTAACACTAACAGTTCCCCACCCCCGAATAATTCCCCCCATATAATGTAAGGCACCCTAGCACTTAGCTCAGAACTGAAAACTGTCTTCCTTGTGTTAAAAGCTAGTTAGCTGCTGCCATTTGAAGCAACAGTCACAGACTTTTCCATGGGTGAGTGCCTTACTATGATGCTGCAAAATTTCAATGTTTTTAATCTTGTAAGGAAAATAGTAATCTTGTCTTGATGGTGGTCCATATTTCCATCGGAAGGAGTTAATTTCTATGGTCCTAAGTTGCAGTTTGTGTTAGATCACGACCTCATGGTGGTTAAACTCCATTGAAAGATGTGCACTTTCATATAGGACACGTTTAATGGCTGCTGACCCATTTTTGTTTCCAATGTACTACTTGTTATTTAAAACTGTTTCTGACAAATGGGGGCATCTTCATCCCATGAGGACAGAAATCGCTATCGATTTTTTTCTTTTTTTTTTTTTTCCTGAATTTTTATGATGGACACCGGGATTTTTTTACTAAACATTATTTTTATATGATACCGAGTCTGTTGCCAAAATACACAAGTCATTAACATTCTCCGAGTTTACATCACCGCACTTCCTGAGGCTGTGCGCTCACACCAGAGTTTTCTAACGGTTCCTGTCCGATGAGTGTTACCACCCACAGTCCGTGCAGCGCCGGGTACTCCTCAGCGCCCATCTCCCGTGTGCGTTCGGCACATCTCTGCCCGGGTCGGCTGCTTTCTGAAGTACCGTGTACCCCAACTCCAGCACCTCCAAACTGTCACCCTCTCTGCTGCTAGGTTTTGCTGCTCTTTGTGTCATGGTATCACTGATCTCATGCACAGGGTTTTTTATTCTGAAAGCACACCAGATTTGTTCCTTAGTCAGAATGATGAAATCCTTGTTATTGTCATGGGGGAAACTCCTACTGATTTGTGTTTGTAACAGGAAAAAGGCCTTTTTCCCCAATGGTAACATAGTGACTGCTTTTCAGACTCATTTTGCTGCACAGAATGACCGTTATGCACAGCAGGGCAGTAGTAGCAACTCATTACCGATATCATGTGGGCAGATTATCTGGTTTTGTTTTTTTTTTTAATATGAAAGTGTGCACAGCGCTTCCTTCAAGAGAAAAAATGACACGCACACTCCTACCAAGCTCTTAAAGGGAAGAGCTCTGTTGTCATTTTACTGCCAAACGTGAACGCATTTCCCAGGCAGATCCACCACAAGCACTGCCCCTTGCCAGTACGCGTGGATAGAAGCACACCTTTTTGTTTTGTACTTCCCGACGTTTAAACTTGCCTTGCCTTCATGAAAACCACATTGGTCATGTTGGCCCATTGATCTGTCCTAACACCGGGAATTCACTCTTACCCGTTTTCTTTTTGGGCAACGTGTTTGTGAAAAATGAAGACATCAATATGCTATGCAAACTAAGTGCTGAGCCCACTGATGTCACGTTTTGTGAAGATCCTTCATTTAGCACAGTCCTGTTTTTCCTCAAGACTACAGTATTTGGTTCGTGTTCTCCTTTGCACCTTGTGTCAACCTCCACTGCTGTGTATCTGCAAGGTGACGGGGAGGAGGCCAGGACCTATTCATGGTCAGTAGGGTAGTGAACTCTTAGGAAGGCTTTTAGAGAGTAGGGAATGCATCAACACTAAGCGTCAACATGAGAAGCCTACATTCCTATACACAAGTGCCTGCATAGTGACACAAATTCAGCACCTCTCCATCTCATCCTCCGAACTCTGGCTTGTGTTCATTGAAAGCGAAATGATCTCGGAGGGGCTGTACCCGCTCACCTTGTGGTAGAAAGCCCCTCGTTAAGAATAAAACCGGGGTTAAGGTCAAGGTTCTCTCTGCAAATCAGTTTGTTCACCAGCATTACAACGGAAAGCACCTGGCTGCCGTTCTGCAGCGAGGGGCAAAGGTATTTTGGTTTCTAGTTTTTATTTTAGTGTTTTAGTTGGGTCTAGAATTCTGAAATGTCTTTTAGTAGCTGTGGCATAGCACGTGCCATTTTTAACCATTTGAAAAGAGATAGTGTGGGCATTTACAGAAACAGCTTGTTGCTCTGTAACAATTTTTTTTAACCTTGAGACTTGAAATGTAAAATGGACCTTTAAGATTTGCACTCATTTGTAAGGTGGCTGTTCATAGAAAACTATGAATGAAGACTTGCTGATGTAGCACCTACTTTTAACAGCAATTTTACCTACACAAAAGCTTCACAGCTTCTGAAACTCTCAGCTGTTGACTTGCAGATCATGTTCTGCCCTTATTTCACCCTCTGCGTTGGGTTTTCATGGTTTTGAATAAATAAAAAAGCCAAACTCAGTAGCTGCTGTGCCCTTTCAACCCTATTTCCATTTTGAAGAAATTTAGAAGGGGTTTGAGTTACCCGCATGTTTTGTATAATGGACTATGCACTGTACCTTCTACGCAGCTCCAGCATTCAGCATTTCTACCCTTTTCTTGTCCGAGATGCAAACGAATAACTGCATGTTGAGGTGCTGTGCATTTTGCTACCCATAGTGGATAGGTGTTAACCCAGATACATATCAGGATTTGTAGTTAGCCACAAACCCCACACGGACATCCCGAACGGCTCCCCAGTCTCTGCCTTCTCCATCCGCACGTGTTCCTTCTGCAACTGGAAACATCGCCAGGTGCACGCAGTTTTGTGGGAAGAGGAGTAACTTTCATTTACCTGTCAGTTGTTGAATGCTGTTTGTTTCTCTTATCTCATATCTGAACGTAACGGGGGCGAGAGGGCAGAGCAGCCCTCTCCCCAGAGCTTCCAGGGGCGGTCGGGGTGGTCTGGTATTCGCAAGCGTACGACCTGACGTCTTAGCGTCAAAAAGCCCAAGCATTCAACGTTGCCTCGCGGAAGGTTTTCTTCTTGGAAAATTAGCGTGAAATAAAAGAATGTGATTCTTTCAGGAAGGGAAGCCAGACAGCAGGACAGCAATAAACAAGTGAAATTCATATCTTGCCTGAGTGATTTGCACTTCAATAGTTGTGAAAGAAAATTGACGGGACTCCAGTGCTTTTGTGTTCAATTTCTAGCCCCTTTCGTACCTCCTTTATATGAGCAAGTGTTGAACTGTACATAGGGTGTTCACAAGACACTCTGTTTGGGTTGTTATTTTTCTTGTGTTTTGGGGTTTTTTTTTTTTTTTTGCTTTAGCTTGAACTCTGTATGGTCCATTTGTTAAATAGACGTGAACGGTTGATGTACAGTACTTACTAAACAAGCAGCAGCACAAAACTTATTTTATTAAGAAAATATGGCTTATATTTTAAAGGTTGAGTATCAATTTTTTTTTTTGTCGTATGCGTGGAATTAAGACTGGTAAAAAGTAACAAAATCCTTGGATTAGGCCAAAAGAAAATACTGTAAGATCATAACCACCTCTTTATTAAAGAAAACAGTATGATTAAAGAGCTCCAGAACATTGTATTTATATTTGATTTGATTGCCTTTGTGGATATTTTTTTTTTTTTTGCCTTGGTCCTGATTTTTGCTTGCAACTTTGACTTTGCAGTCCCAAGTGTCTGTTACCCTGTAACTGTTGGCAGAAGACCTAAATAAAAGCAATGTGAATACGTTGGGGTGACACTCCTGAGTCAGATTGCGCGGGGAAGGTGCATGCGCAGTCCCGGCCATTCACTCGAGAAGGGCTTGGGGACAACCAGTGAAATGCTGACTGCAGCTGAATTGCATCAGATGCTGTGGAGGATCCAAACCCCCTCACTTTGCAGATTTCAGTTTAATGAGAGAAACACTTAAGCAAACAAATACATGCTTAAAATTTCTTGGAATATGATAGCTAATTCCACTTTTTATTAAAATGTCATCTGTCTGAGAACCGACTTCATTTCAGCTCCTTGGGTTAGTAGATGTCAGAAGCGTGCGTCAAAATGGGCCGCTTCTCCAGCTACGTTGTGCACTTTGGGGGCTATAAAAGGCCGTTGGCTCCAGGGTGCTTTAAGGACAGATTTTGGGCTCCTTTTGGAGCGGGGTTAAACTCAATCCTCTGGGTTTCTGTACTGCGTCATGTTTTACATTTCCCAGCTTTGGAATTCCTTGTAAACGTCCTAGCCCTCTCCAGTGCCAACAGCTCATGGTCGTGTCTTAGGGTCCAACACTGGAGGTTGTTTTCCATCCTTTGAACTCTTTGGATCTGCTTGTGCTTTACCTTGCAAACATGTATTGACGTACCTTTAGACGATGAATTATTTAGCAGTTGAGCTGTAACCGTGGGTTTTTGAATAATGCTAAGCAATTTTAAGGAAGCGCTTGCTAATGGAACGCACGTACTCACTAGCTAATTTACTTGAACTGTAGCGTGCAGAACGTATTACACTGAACTGAGCACCTACAGATTCTGCACATGTCCTCCTGCTGGCTTTAATGTTGTATCACCTTTGCTTTAAATCCTACTGTATAGCAGAAATCTTCCGCAGTTTCAAGGGGACTGTTTCTGTGAGAGAGATGTAACAGAAAATTGTGCCTTGTGCAGCTGGGTCTGAAGTCCTGGAAAACAGATCGGAGTCCTTGGTTTCAGATGTTAGATTGGCATTTGAGCCCTGGCCCTTGGTTCTGATTACAGCGTCCTCAGCTGCAGAAACAGAAGTGCTTGCATGCCTCTGAAGGAGGTGCATTTCGCAGAGATGTCTCCCTCCGCCATATCTGCTTGATCTTGGTGATCGCATTTCCCCTTCCCTCTCAGGATTTCAGTTCAGGAAATATTCTAGTGGTTTACTTTTAATTTGCATGGGTTTAGAATCCTTACTGTGTAGCTTATCTGACAACTAAATTTACACTTTTTAAGACTAATTTACCGGGCAGTCTCCAGGATCGTCGTTCTTAATAATGATTCTGAAATCTGGATGATGAATCTCAAACTCCTCGTCTGCTGGCCCAAAGTTCCAGTTCTTCGATACCTCCCCAGCTGCCTCTCTCACCACCAGGAAAGGTGACATCGTTTTTTCATAACGACTAGCAGGCTCAAACCTGCGGGGACAAGTCTCAATATACTGTTCTTACCAAAAAATTATCTTTTGGGGGAAGAGGAAATTGAGATAAGGGTGCTGCTGCCTGACCCAGCACTGAGCCTGGCACATCTGAATCGCTTCCCCACATATACGCAATTGCTTTGCTCGTTTCACCCTCTGCTTGTTTGGTGGCGGTTTGTGTACCAAATCTATAACAAAGCGGTACTAAACATTGTTAAAAACACTGCCAAAAACTGAGAAAAGGGCAGACATATGCTCTGAATTTATGCTGATCTAGTGAATCGTAGTCTTTATTCTTCTCATCAACCCTAGTTACTTAAGAGTCTCATTGCTCCTCTGCAAATTGGAAAAAATAAACACAAGCCTGATGTCAATCCTTTGGTTGTTATGGGAATGTCGAAGGATAATGTGCATTTATCAGGTTTTTTCATCAGTTGAGTGTACACTTGTCAGATGTCTTTACATCTCACCCTCTGAGAAGGCTGTTTTAAAGCCTTGCGGGAGGAAGGCTGCTTATCCACACGTGCACCCTCGTTATCTGCAGCAGCGTTTAATATTTTAGCCTTGCCTACAGTCGCCTCGCTTTGCGCTTCGCCCTCCAAGCCCTCCTGTCAGCGCAGTCTGCAGCTCCCTCCCCGGGTTCTTGCAGTGCTGTTTTGCAGGATCCCCTCCAGTCACCTCAGCGCTGCGGTCACACACGATATGTGTATTACTAAGTTTTTCAGCACAGAGGAAGAAGCCGGCGCGTTCAGTCAGCGTTCCTGGCGGTGCGTGTGGAACGTGCCAGCAGCCATCGGAGCTCCCATCCAGCGCATCGCCACGTCCTGTAAACAGGGGAATGCTCAGTGTGCTATGTTCTTGAGCGTGACTAAGGCCAAGGTGTGGGTTTTCTTCTATATAGTGAGTTTTCTTCTGTATTGTGAGGATTAAAAAAACGGCAACTTAATTCATCTGGAACTGGGCTAGACGTCCTAAAAGCCATCGTACGCTGCAACGCCACAGTGCATGTTCGGTAGGCTGGAAGAGAAGGAACACGGCAGTTAGGGTTTCTGGTTGTGGCTGAACATCCTCCTCTGGGAGGTAATGGGAACCCGACCCACCGCGGCCTTTCCCCTGTGACTCCTGAGGGCGCCCGGGTTCTGCCCCAGCGGTGAAGGCGGCGGGGGCGGGGCGGGGTCCGGCTGCGGGGCTGGGGCACGGCCAGTCCCCGTTCTTCCCGCGGGAGCCGGCAGTGACCGAGGGCCCCCCCGCTCCTCGGGTCCGGGCCCGGCCCTGAGGTGGCTGCGGCTGCTCCCGCCGCCTTTCCCGCCCCCGCCCCGTTGCCGAGCAACAGCGCCGGCTCGCGCCTCGGCCGCGCGGCACCGGCCGCTTCCGGCCCCGCCTCCCTCCCTCCTTCTCGCTCGCGCGCGCGCGCCCGTAAGCCCCGCCCCCCGGAAGGCGGTGCGCGCGGCCCGGCGTGCGGGGGCGGGACTTCCGGCGGTTGGGGCGCGCGCGCGCGGCGGGGCAGGAGCGGCAGCGCGAGCCGGGGCTGCGGGCGGCCACGCAACTTCCGCCCGGGGGGCTCCGGTCGCCGCGCGCCGCCGCCGCCGCCTGAGTGGACGGGACGGGACGGGAGCGGAGCTGCGGGCGGCCGAGGCGAGGCGCCGGGCCGCGGCTCTGCGGGGAGCGGGGCGGGCCGCCGCCCAGCGCAGCCCAGCGTAGCCCCGAGCCGGCCGCCGGGCCCGGTTGAGCAGCGGAGCCCGCAGCCCCGAGCGGCTGCGCCCAGCTCCATGAATGGAAATCGGCAGCGCAGGTGAGCGCGGGCGGCGGCGGCGGGGCGGCCCGGAGAGGCTTGGCCGCGGGCCCTGCGGCGGGGTTTGGGGAACGGGCGCCGGCCCTGCCCCGCGCCCCCGCCGCCGCCCGCCCGGAGCGGGGCTTCACCGCGCCTTGCGCCCCCCGGCCCCCGCCCCGGCGGAGCGGCTGGTGCTGAAGGGCGGGAGCGGGAGGCCCGGGCCGTGCGGGTTCGCCTCGTGGGTGAAGCGGGCGGGGAGGAGCTGTGCCCCGCCGGCCGGGCGGGGGGGAGCCGGGGCAGCCCTGGCGGGGCAGCTCCGGTGAGCGGGGCGAGCCCGGCACCGTGCCCTGCTCTGCTGCCCCTTCTCCTCTGCCGAAGACAGCAGAGAATTAATTTTTTGTATTTCGTAACTAGTGTTTCCCAGGCAGCGGCTGTAGGCCGGCTTGCATAATCTTGTAACTGTGACGATGTCTTGGAGATACCGCCTTGAAAACTGGAGCGTTACCTACAGAACAGGCAGTTACCGATAAGTGCCCGTTTCAGCATCTTCTGCCGGGCAAAGATGAGATGCGTAGCCGTTGTGTCACCGCGTTCCAGAATTTTAAGGCTAATTGCACGTGCCTTTGGGAGCTGCACAACAACCAGCCCATGTTCGCCTTCAGTCGTTTGATCCTTTTATATTGGAAGCACGTGCTTAGTATTTATAAAGTGTGTGTTTGAAATGTATCTTGAGAGCTGGAGAAGGGACTCCTACTTCAGTTTATCAAAAGAATTTATCTTCTGACAGAAAAGTGGAAGGAGAGTTCAGATTTGGGCTGTGTTTAGTTCGTGACGTAGCTGGATGGCAAAGGGAACATCAAAACTGCTCGGAGTTCCATTTCTGTTGCTTCAGGAGGTGCCACGGCTAGTGAAAACATGAGCATGAGGCTGAAAGCGTCAGTGCAAAATATGCATTTTCATCTCTTTGTGTGTAGATACCTTTGTGACTTATGTGGAGATTTAAGTTAATGACAGATTTGGCTGGAAAAACTTGCCACCTAAGCTATGTCCTTGCTTAATGAGGTATATGGTAGAGTTGAAACCATTTTGGGAAGATGCTGGATTTTAGCAATCTGGTGGAATTCAGATGGTATGCTCATATTCTGTATGCGTTAAATAAACTTTAATTATAACCTGGTATAATTCTAGTTGTCTCATAATAAGAAATAGGTTTGCAAGAGTAGCCTGTAAACGTTTTAGTTTTTCTTTGGCATGAGTTTAGCTGTTGTTAAGCTGTAATATGTTAGATTTCAGCAACGCGTGCTGTTAGCAGTGCTCCTGATGGGCTCAGCCCTCTAAGTGCTGTCTTCAGCATGATGGATGTTTCTTTCCATGACTGCTGTGTAATGAGGGGCGCATTAAGTGCGACGTTAACATTGCGTGTTTTGGGGAACCTTCCGGCCGTCAGAAACCAGTACTGGTACAGGAGGACACAAATCATCCTTGGCGGAGCAAATAGGGGTTAAAGTTCTGTCATTAAAGAAAGAAGGACATTGAAACGTGCTTCCTTTTCTGTGTGTGAAGGGAAAATATGGGATAGAATAAGCAGAGTGGGGAAACAAAGGTAGGATTGTAAGTATACTTGGAATAAAGGAGGGAAGCGTATGCCAGGACATTTTAAGTGAAGCAGTGCTGTAGGTGTCTTCCTATTTGCGTGACAGGCTTAGCCTATGAAATCTAGAAAGTATGCCTCTTCTAGTCCAAATCATGTGAACATAGTTTAAAGTAGAAGGTGGCTGTGAAGCCAGCTGTTCGGGGTGCAGGTTATGGTGAAATCAAGTAAACTGAGGAATAGCAATAAAATGCTCATTATAAAAAGGTGAAGCAAAATAAAAGCAGCTCTTGGTAAAAGACTGAATTCAGTGTCATGCATCGCACTTCCACCAGGAGAGCGTTAAGTAAACTTCCACAAGACAGGTATATTAAAACAGCGCTACCGAGGAACTGAGGATGCTCTGTGGTATAATTGAGTCGAATCAGAGTGCTGTGTATGTCTTCATTTACGTTTCCTAAATTGTTCCTTCAGAGTTCACAGCTTTTTGTGCTAAATGTCAAATTGGGTTTTCTTGACTCTAGTATGGTATGTTTCTAATGAAGCACTACAGACATCTTTAATCTTCTGTTTGCTTTTCTATACAAACCTTGGGCAGATAAAATTCTGAGAATTTGTTCTTCTCTTTCTGTGTTAAGAGTAGTGATTTGGGAGGACCATTAAAAGTTACATTTTTGTGGGTGGGGTAGAGGAGGGAAGGGGGATGAATCATAAGTGCCTTCAAAAGTTATTCTATTCCAGAACACGTGTGATGGGAGTTACAGTGGGACTTTTCCTCTGGAGCTGCAGTGGAAGCTGTTTGACTCACAACAGGAACTTTACAAATTCTTTCATCCTCACAGCTTTACTTTCTCAGTGGTAAAGTTGTCGGGATATTTCTTGATATTTCCAGTATAAATTTAAAGAAATGACAGGAATATATGGCTTATATGCCTTTTGACACATCTGGTATGTGTTTAAACAATACTCTTATCGAACTGCAGTCTCCCACTGTATCTAGCTCCAGCTGATTCCTACAGTGAAGAGCTCCAAGCCAGCTTGCAGTTGATGGTTTGCAATCTTACTGGATGGTCTGAAAACACAGCTGATGGTCCTAAGACTTGTATTGAATTTGGAGTGAGAAGTAGCATCAAGCAGGGTGACTTGCCAAGTGATCAGAGATATCTGGCAACGAGGTTGGTGAAGGGTCTAGAGCACAAGTCTTATGAGGAGCGGCTGAGGGAGCTGGGGTTGTTTAGTTTGGAGAAGAGGAGGCTGAGGGGAGACCTTATTGCTCTCTGCAACTGCCTGAAAGGAGGTTGTAGTGAGGTGGGGGTCGGTCTCTTCTCCCCAGGAACAAGCGATGGGACGAGAGGGAACGGCCTCAAGCTGCGCCAGGGCAGGGTTAGGTTGGATATTAGGAAAAACTTCTTCACTGAAAGAGTGGTCAGGCCCTGGCACAGGCTGCCCAGGGAAGTGGTTGAGTCCCCATCCCTGGAGGTATTTAAAAGACGGGTAGATGCAGTACTTGAGGACATGGTTTAGTGGTGGGCTTGGCAGTGGTAGGTTAATGGTTGGACCTGATGATCCTAAGGGTCTTTTCCAACCTTAACGATTCTATGATCCTATGATTCTATGATCTTGATACCTGAAGTAATTTTTGTCTCATTAGACTAGACTGTATAACCGAACTGTCATGCAAAGCATTTACTTCTTAATTAAGGAAAAGCTTATAGCTGGATACAAGTCAGTTTTGTTCTTAATGTTCTTCAGTCATACTTTCTCCTTTCTTTGTGCTCTAATGCATTTTTCTGAAAATGATGAAATTCGTCATGAATTTATTGCTTCTTTCAATTGTGTTAACATGCAAAACTTGTTAGGACGTAAAGTAAATTTTAGTGTTATGTTTAAAGAACTTTTGTTTAGTGACCATTAAAACTGTATTTTATTCTGCAAAGGGCTTAGTGGTAGCGTGGTTCGAAATTGAGTAGTATGACTGCGTCTCAGACCTTGCTGTTGTGCTCTTAGATAGTTTTCAGACAGTAAATTGGAAAAGGGGGAACTACTTGCATCTTAAATTTGAAACCTAAATAGCAGGTAGATGGACAGCATGTTTCACTCTCTCCATACCAGCAATTCAAAGTTAGTGAGTGGGGGGGGGGGGAATTACGTCGTTTTCAAAACAGTAAATATGAAACCAGGAAAATAAAAAGGAGTGCATTAAGAATTGTGTGTTTTCTTATAAAGCGGGTTCTTTAGCGTAAATGCCAGTACATGTTGGTAAAAGTTTCTTTTGGTGGCGAAACGTAGTCTATCTACACACAAAAATAAAGATTGTGTCAGTTTACCTTCCTGATTTTGGTCTGTGGAAATACCTTCCAGGGAAAAGTATTGCTGTGTTTGTGTGGGTTGTCATGTTCTCTTCTCCTAGAGTGGTTAGGTATTTACTTTACAATATGCATATAAGCTGCTTTTTTGAGATTAAAGTTCTTTATGATTAGATTTTTTAATGGTTCAGAAGCATTTATTATCTCGTAAATGCTTCCAAAACGCTTCGCTCTATTTTCTGTAACTTCGTTAGGCTAGAACAAGTTAGCACACTAGTATTTACTTGTGCAGTTGGCTGTCACTAAGTATGGCATCAAAATGTTGGCTTTTGATGAGTTTTAACATGACTTATTATCTGAAATCTTTAAAAAAAAAAAAAAAAGGCCTAAATTGAGAGTAGGAATGTTTAGAAAATGTGGATTGCATTACTCATAAATAATGTAATGCCACCCAGCGAGGCTGCAGCTACAGAAATAAGGCAATTCATGATTTCTGGCATAAGGAGCTCAATTATTGAAACCAACATTTAAATATAATCTTCCCAATCTATTTTTTTAATCTAGAATTAACTTATTTTTCAGTAGTGATAGGATTTTCTTTGAGCTCCACAGACTGGGCCTCTGAGTCCAAGCAGAGGCCAGGGGCCCTCTGAAAGGGAATCTTTTTTATCCTTCCATCCTCTCCCGCTCCGTGGAGAGCTTTCTCCCGTGTGCAGACTCCAGCCTGAGGATAGGATCTGTTAGACAAATCTGCCTTGTGTTACCGAGCCAGAGTTTAAATAATATTTTACCTGTTAAGCCCTCTATCGTGTCTTTAAGGCTGTTCAGTCACCCATTCAATTAGAGATTTAGAACTGTTGTATAAACAAAAATAAAACTATTAAGTAATCATCTGTTAATATTTTTTGGTTTTATAATGCTGAAGCCACAGTAGGAAAGAGGATGATTTTTTGCTGGAAGCTTGGTATTGATGTCTGTTTCTGTAAGGAAAGGCTCATGTAAGGAAATCTGTATTTTCTATTAGCATCTTGCTAGAAATCAGTATTTTGATTCATACTGTAAAACTGTCTTGCATGCCAAACGCTGCAATTTTCTGTGAAATGGTTTGTTGAAAGTATTTGCAGGTTTCTGTGCTTGTGCTCTTTCTGTTCAGGCTTTATTCCGATTAGGGCTTCGTTTGGTTGCTAGGTAGATTCAAGCCTGTGTTTTGGATGCACGCCAGATGTGTTCTATACTGCTGGCTGTATTGCCATAGAAATTACAGTCAATTTTTGTTGTGTTTAATCTTTATTATAACATCTATAATTCTACAGAAGAAAAGGTTCTGATTCAGAACTCATTTAAACCATTAGAGGGACTTCCACGTTGGTCTGGCATATGATCTGACTTTAATGGGAATTTTCAAATTGTGGGTCTGAATACTGACAACTGCAAATTTCCATTGTTTTCAAGTTCTGTTGGAGTCAAGGGTTCTGTTGGTGGTGGTGCCACATAATTGCACTTGAAATTTATTTCATTGTCCATGTATTTTTAAATGTTAGTCCAAACTTTGGCGCTTTGAAAAAGTAGTATTGGTGTGAGGTTTTTCTTCAGAATGTGTTTCATGAACAATACGCTTATTCCATTTTAGCAAATTTTTTTTTAAACTTTTTGAAATATTAGTTTCCTCATTAAGTGCTCTAAAAGTGACAATTCCTTTTTCATCTCTTTTGGGGTTTTGTTGAAATATTGGATTAAATTTCAGCAAAGCTCTTCAAAATACCATCCATCTCTCATCAGTGAGCTACATGGTTACGGGCCGTAGGTTATTTGACGTGTTCCCCAGCCTAGTGCGGCGGGCACAGATACCCCACCTACGTTCCTGCGCACGGTGGGCTGGAGCAGTAACGTCCCGCGTGTGCCCATGGGGAATACTGGTGTAAAGCCCCTGGGAAGTGCAAGGGGGATTCAGGGTGCCCGCCTCTAAATGTGGCAGCGATGGCAGGGAGCAAACGGCGGTCTTTGTGCGCTGCTGTGCACAGCACGCTCTTGGTAAATAGAGTGGATGGAACTTTCCCAGTTTAGTATTTGTCTGTTTTGCACGTGTATTGTCAGGGTTTTTGCTCCCACTTGTTTACTGAGCATTCACTTGTGAGAAAAAAGTCTTTCAACGTTGCTGAAGGATGTTCATAAATAATGACTTCAGCAAATGCTGTGAACGGTACTTTATAAATTGATAGACCTTTAGGCCCTGAAGAGATTTTTTTTTTTCCCTAGCTTGCATCATTACTGATGTAAATGCTTAGTTAAATATTTTCTCTGAAGATTTTTCCTGTATGTTTTCTACTGAGTAACCGTACATTCAGAAGGTTCACACTGTTTAGTGGTGGATGTTGTATCTTCTTGAAACGTACTCCCTTGCTCTATAAAAGCCTTCCAAGAATCTGTCTGAGGCGTCAGTTTTAGTTCCTATCTGTGTATTCATTGTTCCGTGTTATAAATCAGTTGACTGTCAGCGTTGGGGACTTTCCTTAACTGGTTTTATGAATTGAGTACTATTCTGGCATGCTAAACAGACTTGATTTATGCTTTTTCTTGGATTTTTAAGAGCATACTAGGTGTATGTACATATCTGAAGCTCTAATGGCAGAGTATGAATAGTTTCTTAAACACAAAGAAGCTTCTCCTCTAAAACTTCTCTTGTGGGCAGCTGAAGAGCACAGAGCTGCTCTTCTGGGGGTTCCTCCATCCACTGCGGAGTCGGGCCGTGCTGCAGTAATGCTTTTGCAAAGGTGTTTGAAACATTAACGACTTTGGTTTTGCAATGGTTAAATAACATGAAGGAATCGGTCTACCAATCGTAGTCATTCTGTGCTATTTAGAATAATGCTACTTTTAGTATTTTTGGTTCGTGTGTTTATTTCCATTAGCTTGACACAGGACTTAGGCATGAGGTTGAGTGAGTCATTGATATGATACGGGAGCAGTAGCTGTCCTCAGAGAGCGTCGCTTGTTATTTATGTTTTATTGGGTTTTGAGTCACAGGTTTGAAGCCAGTGACACAGACTTTCACAACATGCAATCTGGCAATTTAGTGTATTTTGAAAGCAGGATATTCCGAGTGGGTGCCAGTGTATTTGGACAGTGATAGAACTGAATTACAACATACTCATGTTTTTAAGTTAACTTGTCCAGGGGAGCATGTGTACTGCACAAAATAATAGCAAAATCAGTAGAATTTTTTAAAATGATTCCCGAATAGTGTGTAGACCTGCCATCCTTACTCACTTGTTGGTCACTTAATTCCTCTTTGCCAAAATCTGAGTTTTAACTTCTTCCAGGGTGAGCTGTTTCCTGAGGAGCCGTGTGTGGCACAGCTGAACAAGCGAGGCTAAAGAAAGCCTTTGTCTAACAACTGGTATTTTCTTGTTGTGTTCGCCACTGTTTTCCGAGGAGCAGAGGTTGGAGGCCTGCTTGCATACTTGGCTTTGGGTAGAGCATTTCTTTTATGACCCAGGATTTTGAAGTGCACCCTGCCTCGTATTAATAACTGAATATCATTTCTCTGTTTCGGGTTTTTGCCCCTGTGCAGCTGATCACTAGGATTCTGTTAATCTAAGCACAGGGGTAAATAACGGGATAACATTCCCGTAAAGGGGCTTATCTCTTCTCCAGCAGCTGAGCACTCAGTTAAAAAGTTCAACATAGTGCAACTTCCAGAGGAGACGGTGACAAAGATTTCAGCCGTGCTGTATTTCCCCATTCCATGCGCTTCAACTTCCTCACCTAACCTTCACGAAGATTGTCTTCACACTGACTGTTTTTTTCTGTGGTTACAGATTTTAGCAACTATTTTTACATTTTACATGATTTTAACAAATGGGGTGGGGGGAGACAGGGCAGAGCAGACTGTATCAACCTTTTTAACCTTATCTTTATTTCAGCAGTTTTGTTAGCATTTCCTGCAGATCTGAACTAAATATAAACTATGGCATGTATGTCTTTGTAATATTAAAATCAGCTATTGAGTCAGTTATGTCACTCAAACTCTTAGTAGTAACTTTTTGCATATGCTTATATTCTGAAAATATAGCTGGAGTAAATTGTAGAGCTGCTTTTACTTGTGTGACAGTATTAAAATGAAGAAAAAGTTGAAGAGAACAGATGCTTGGAACAAGTTTTGCATAAGCATAGGCTGTGAGGGTGTTTTAAATGGTGCTTCTTGTTTTATGTTTTTGTTTTATCTTATGGCTCGAAGCCAAGCCCACTCAGAATTTTTTGGTAGGTTTCTGGGTAGAGCCAGACAAATGTTACAGTGGAACTTAGCTTTGATGTTCACCTATTCTCAGTACACGGTTTCCTTCAAGGTAATGCGATTTTTTCCAGGAATGGTGGAGATTAATCAAAAGGCAAATAAGACATTTTTTACCAGCACTTGACATTTTAACTCTTCTATGAAAATGAGTGGGCTGGAATTGCTATCTGCGTCACTGAGTAGGAGTAGAGGGGAGAACTTTTAACTAACTTAATCGAATGCTCTGTAAATCATGACATTTGTACAATGAGTAATTTTTTAAAACTTGGGCTACAAAGCATGTTGGTTTTGTTGTTTCTTGACTGGAAAGAGATATTTTAAAGTGGAAATACCAGTAGAAATTCTTGAAAGTGGACTATGTTTACTACTGTGTTTGGTTTTGTAAGGCGTGAGTAACCCAGATCTTGAGCTGATTCTCATCTAAATGATGCAAAGTAAATTAAATAGATAACCAGATGGGCATGTAACATATTACTAGACAGGTGTTTTTAGCCGACTTTCAAAATACCCATCTCTTATTGCAGATTTTGATGGTTTCTCTGAGCAGCTATGGGTATTCTTCTCTCCTGTATAAGTAATCAACTGTTTTACAATCCTGAGTCTTAATCTGAGTCTTTCCTCTTTTGGCCAGTCTGCTTTATCGGTGCAGTTAGACAGGAGGTAATGGTTTTATTCTTCATCCGTTTTCAGCCAGCAAAGTTCAAGAATAATCCGTCTTCCAAGACTAAGCTAATAATGGCAATGAAATTAAGAGTTTATCGCAGACAACATACATCAGTCCAGAACCGCTTCCATATTTTTGTATTCTGCCACAACTTTGTTATTACTAGGGTGTTCAGAAAAGACTTGTAAAACTTCTCGTGTTTTAACGGCAGACAGGCTTTCCGCAATAGTAAAGTGTTACAAGGAAAAGCACACTTTTTTTTTCTTGTTTTAGAAATGTCCTGATTTTATTCATGCTAATCACAGAAGCTGAAACTCATCAGTAAGAAAACAGTCTAGGTGTGGGTGGAGGCTCATGGAGGAAAAATGGGCAAGTGTTCATTTGGAACTTAATAGGTTAGCATGCTGTTTGATGTGTGCTGTTTGATACAGCTAATTTTCCCTTCTTTGAGTGTCCTGGTTCTGGTGCCTGCCCGCTCATCCTGTGAGTTGGTTCAGGGAATTGCTTAAGACTGAAAAAGGGGAGTACATTAGTAAGTCTCAACAGGAGACAAGTATGTGTACCTGCAAACACAAGGAGCCTTATGTATTTTTAAACTGCTGAAATGTAAGCAAGTACTACCTTTGCAACACAGCTTGTCTGTTGTGCGTATCTTCTCATCTGTGATATTTTTTTCTTTCGCAGGACCCGTCGGGGCACAGCCCCTACTCATGGTGCCCAGACGTCCCGGCTATGGCACCATGGGCAAACCCATTAAACTGCTGGCCAACTGCTTCCAAGTTGAAATCCCAAAGATTGATGTCTACCTCTATGAGGTGGATATCAAACCAGATAAGTGTCCTCGGAGGGTGAACAGGTAAGAAGGTGAAATTTGTCTTGTAAATTACACTGATACTGAAATTTTAAAGCCACAGAGGGACCTACTGAAGTAAATATAGCCTCCACGTAGCTTAAAATCTGAGCATTATGCTGTGGAGACCTGTGTGCGAGTTCTCACAAACATCTGAGAGGTACAGAGCCTTTTCCAGGTTCTCTTCAGTTTGGTTGTGACCAGATGCTATGAAGTGGGCCAGCCATTAGTGGTCACAGTACTTTGCGAGCCATTTGGCAGCAACCCCTGTTCTTCAGGGCAGCATAAATATGGTATAGCTGTAGGCAGTTACCTTTTTTTGTTGCAATACCGGCTGTTGAATCATTTCAGCTAGCAGGAATCTGCTCCTATGGGTGTTTTTATCCGCAGTTAATATTGAGATACATTGCAGCATTGGTTAATCAGAAAGGTTCCCCAACTTAATTCACTTGGGTACTGTGATCGTAAGCTAGTGACTAAAAGCCATTGCTGTAGGTACAGGAGGAGACAGCCTTCAGCTGGAAAGCTTCCATTAGGAGTAGTGGTATGAAAGCACTGCAGAAAACCTAGTTTTCCTCTCGTTAATAGATATTTCATGCAATCAGCTTAGTATATTTGAAATGATCAGACCTGGTTTGAGCTCCACCTGCGTCCTTTCTCTGTTGTTATAGCATTATGTGTAGGACATTGTATCTCATCTTATTTTCATGTCTGCTATGTATTAGGGTCAGTTAAATCCCTTGCTAGGCTATTTTATTTCCAGAGTGCTGGTTAAATGGAGAGAATATTTTCATATTCTGTATCTCTGTTCATTTAGTGATCCAACAATCTGTACGTATTGAGTGCTGGATTCTTCAGCCTTAATGGATTGCTAGTACAGCTTTTTATATATGGTCTTTGTTATTTTGTCCTAAACCATAAATTTTGGGAGTCAGAGAAGCCTCTTCAGGAAGAGTAGTTAATTGAAAACCTAACATTAGAGCTATAATCATTTTTGCTTTTTAAAGATTACAACATTTTGTATTTCCTGTATTTCTTCTCTGTGCTGAATAATTTTTTTTAGGAGGAGTTACTTGTTAGTCTCTTGTGAAATTTGTTTCATCAGCTAAAGTGCAGGGTAGCCGAAAAGCAATTTTTTCCTCTTTCATCTGCAATTCTGTTTTTTTTACATTTTAACAATAACATATTGCTAGGGCCTGATTCTGGCTGGTGATTTTTTCCCCCCCTGCTAGTTGCATACTGCAGTTGTGAAGGTTATCTAAATACCTATGTTAAGTATTAATTAAAAGGAAACTAATCAATTGCTGAAATTGGGATATAATAGTCCTCCTGTGTGAATTAATATTTAAGATAATCTTACTGTTATGAAAGGTTAATTTACTACCATATTGTTAAATGAAGAATGCTTGTGAAGCCATGCTCGTAGGGGTACGAGGAGAATATAAACTGCTCTTAACTGACTTAGTGTTTTGTATGTCTTGATTCTTTTCTAGTGTGATCTTGTAATGAAGATAAATGTCATTTCACTTAAAATCTGTTGACTAAACCCACTTTTTTTTGTCTGCTGTATGGCAATGCTTGATTAAAATAGACTAAGGGAGGCAAAGCTGTAAAAACTCTGCTTGCTCCAGCAATTGCAGTCTGTGATTCTGTGTGGTTAGTTGTTTCCATAACAGCGGGCGAAACTACAGATGTTTGAAAATAGTGCATTTGAAATAAGTTGTTTTAAAACAGCAACTAAATTTTATTGAAAATTTAAAAGAAAATAAATCCCTTTTGTCGTCCTGTTTGTAGTGTAATTTCAAGCTTGCTTCCAAAAGCAAAATTGCTGTTTGTCACAGCTTGTTTTAGTTGGTTATGCCTTAGATAAATGCTGTGTCTTCTGAAGTTTTCCATTCATGTGGAGAGAGGCAAAAGTATTTGGTTTGAGTTTCTGAAGTAACTCTGTGTGAAATGATCAATATTTTTGCTTACCTAAATAATAATGGTGATTTCCTGAAGAGCACGTTGGCAGCTGATAGAACTTTTCATACCTTTTGCAAGTCTCAGATTGAGCATCTAACCGTTGCTTTTGACTTTTGTTAGATTGTGTGAGGGTTGGTTGTTTCCCAAAAGTGCTTTTTATAGATTGGGGTTGATTTTAAGTGCTTTTGGAGGTTTCTCATTCATAAACTTTGTTGTTGTAGTATAGGTGTAGTTCAGATGCACATGTAACTTTGTCCAGAAGCTCATCAACTTTCTATTCTACCAGCAAAGACACTGTTTTGCTTTTCCTTATTCATGTTACCAACTGGTAGAAGCAGTCATCTGGTTTTTGTCAAGGTAAACTGAGAAGGCTAATTGAACACAGGCAGCAAACCTAACGAGTTGCTTTAATAGTCAGATATTTTCAAATGAAAGACTAAATTTGTTTTCAAATTTGACAGCAAATACAGTATGTAAATTATGAATCCTAATACTAAGCTATAGTTTGAAAGCTGAGGGTAAATCTTGTGTGCATATTGGTTTTTTCAAAGTAGGGAACCGTGAAATTGGTTATTTAAAAATACTCCTACTTTACCAACTTTCATGTGTGTAAAAAATGTGGCAGATGTTAGTTAAAAACTGCAAGAGCGTGTATAGAGTCCAATAAAAGGATATAGTATCTGCTGAATAAATGACTTCGGATAGTGTGCTGTGGATTACGCAGAGAAGAATGGCTTTCATTAGTTTAAATTGAAATCACTATACTGAAATACTTGCTTTGAAGATTTTTCCTTAAAAATATATTTTTCCCTTTCTCTTGGATGCTGTGACAGTCATTTCTAAGAAGTCAGTGGATTTACATAGACTCAGCTATTCTGAAATAGTTTCTAACATCCTGTCTGCATGCTTGTATTTGGAATAAATAGGGGGTTTAGTTCCCGAATAGTTGCTGGTTGTTTTTTTTAATTCACCTGCACCTTTATTAGCTTTTAGCTGTAGGGAGGCTTTAAAATCTAGAATGTGTTCTGTTCCCTTTTCACTTTCCTTTATAGTGACGTTCTTTACTGCTGTTTCTGCTGTGTTGTAAACTGGAAAGCAGAAGGTAAATAATGCTTCGCTTTGAAGCGTGCTGTAGGTGTGAGGTCAGTACCAGAGCTACAGGTCAGAACTCTGTCCAGTTTGTTTTACACAGCCTCGTGCTTTCTCCCTCCTGTTCCTACTCTTCATCACTAACTTTTATCCCTCTGCTTTTGTCACAGCTTATGTGACAATAAGCTGGCACTTAGGGAAATAGGATTTTTTGCACACTTATCCCTGCGCATAGTGTTACAAGGGAGCAGCGTGCCAGTGCAGGATGGGGTGTTCAGATAAGATGGACTTGTGCAGGAGCACAATTGAGTACTAAGTAGATATTTTGAAGCTGCTTAAGTATATTGACGTGCTTTTAGCCAGTGAAAGAATTTGGATTCTGAGAGTTTAGTAACATAAAGAACTGTGAAATGGAGAATTTCTCTTCCCTTTCCCCAAGTCCCAGCTGAGAGCTGAAAGTACTGCTACTAATTTTGCTTGAGGAGGAAATCAATATTTGTCGTCTTCCTGAAGTACTTTAGGTTAATATTGCCTGGTCAGGAAATTGTATGCTAGTAAGCTGCTGCTTTGCAAGAATGCTAGTTTGCATATGCTTAAGAAAAGTGTTTAATTTCTGTGGAATAAGGGAGTTATGTTGTATCAAGTAAGACACAGCTGTTGTGCCACTGAAACACAAAGGATCCCCAAAGAATTCAAATTCTGAAGGCATATTTCTGTTAGAGGTATTGCAAGAGTATGTTTGGACCTGATATATCTCCTGCTTGTATCAAGAAGCCTTTTTTTATATCAGATGAAAATTTTATGGTGTTTTTTCAAGTGTAATTTCAGTGCTTGTATCACGTTACTATTTTCTTTATTGCCATCAACTCATAATGAAGTAAGTTAGGAGCATCTATAATTGTGTGCAGATTCAATCAGGCTTTGACTTGATTTTGTTGTAAACACTCAGATTATTAAGGACTTAAAGCTAAGACTTTTTTGTTAGGGTACCTCATTTTTATGTACAATGTAGACAGAATTCAAAACTCTTGTTAATTAAAGAGCAGATGAAGGTTACTAGGTAGACAGTACAATTTACTGCTTCCATGAACTAGCATAGCTTTCTGTTGTGAGTTTGTACTAGTTTTTCATAATACTAGCTTGTGGGTTTTCTTCCAAGGTAAGTGTGTCCTTGCTTTGTATAATAAAGGTTATACAAAGGCTTCAGTGATTTCTGGGACTTTCTGAAATTATTTTGGTAACAATAATTTCCTGTATTTGAACATTTGCATTGATTCTGATTTTATTCTTTAGTGTTTATCTGTTACTTTAGTTGAAGTATGTGAAGCACCTTTTTGGAATATCAGTGGGTGTGTTATAATTCACTTGAGTAATACGTTTGTTGAAGCTACTTCAGCAAAACACAGGGTGTGTGGGAGCCAGTTCCAGTCTGATACTTCTTTGAAAACATCTTCAATGTAAATATCAACTCTTCTAGGGAGGTGGTGGACTCAATGGTGCAGCATTTTAAAGTGACAATATTTGGGGACCGTAGACCAGTTTATGATGGGAAAAGAAGCCTCTATACAGCCAATCCGCTTCCTGTGGCCACTACTGGGGTAAGATAACTGGGGAAAAAATTATGTTTGTAGCAGCTTCCTAGGAAAGAAAAAGAAACAAGCCCAACTTCCGATATCACTGAGTTCAGAAAAACTGGAAGTATCATACAGTATCTGTATTGGAATTTGCAGAAAATACATTAGAAGGACTCCATTTCAATGTATGTAAATGTGCATGTCATAGTTGCATTCAGAACCTCCCCTAGAATTTAGTAGCCTCTTTCTACAGCAAAATCTATTAAATACTCAGTTTTACAGACTGTAAAACATTATCTTATGATGAAGTACTATTAAAACATCAAACCATAGTTTCTCTGGAATGAAGAGTTTTCTGATTCAAGATGACAGTGACATGATCCTCTTCTGCTTGGTGGGGACCCAGTTCTCTTTATTTTGTGCATTTGATAATCTACTTTTATCAAATATGCTGTGTCCTAAATATCTGAGTTTTTGAGTCTGGCCCAGTTATGGGAAGGAGTGAAAACTCAAGGCTACCAGACTTGAGATTAAACAGCTGCTTGCTTTTTTTTTTTCCCTCCTTCCTCCCCCACCCAGGTGGATTTGGATGTGACATTACCGGGAGAAGGTGGAAAAGATCGTCCCTTCAAAGTGTCAATAAAGTTTGTTTCTCGGGTGAGCTGGCACTTGCTGCATGAAGTTTTGACAGGAAGAACCTTGCCTGAGCCTCTGGAACTAGACAAACCTATCAGCACTAACCCTGTTCATGCTGTCGATGTGGTGCTACGACACCTACCCTCCATGAAGTAGGTTCACTGTCTTCCTGCAGTCTGTCTTTACCTGAAGTATCCCCCCTGGGAGACCTTCATCCCTCTTTCTTCACAGGTGAAAAGAAAAAATGATTGTTCCCCTTACGCAGCACAGCTGGTTAGCTGTATGGGGGAGATTGAAGCTAATTATGTAGAAGTGTGTATTTCTGTAGACATTTAAACTCCAGAGCAGGTGATGTATTTGAAAAGATCACAAAACAGGAGACACTTACAATAGGCCTTAATTGAAATACTGAGAGATTACAGTATGCTGTAGCACTGCTTTCGTGTTTTCTGCTCAAGTTGAGCCAAGTACCGTGCACTTGATGACGGTGACTGTGTAAAAGCATGAGTCTTTTTAATTCATCGATATACCCATCAATGATGCGTGCTTCTCATGTTTTTAAATACACAGTTGAGACTAGATATCTGTCCTAACAAAGTCTGTTATTCTCTCAGAACCCTGAAACATTAGAGAAGGCCGAATTAATTTGGCTTTATTTGGTCAATTAAAGTTACTTTTAAAGTTTGATTGCTGGGTTTAGACAGTAGGATGGCTTTGCACTGGTGTTTGTCATTGGGTGTAATTGACCCTTAAAAAAAAAAAAGTGTGGTTTTATGGAAACCAGTGTTCCTTAACTACCCCGGGTCCTAAGGAAACATGAAAGATGTTAACCTCTATACCAATATCTGTCCCTTACAATTGTGAGGAGGCCTGGAGGTTTGTGAACAGCTGTTTTCTGCCTCAGGGAGAAACTTTAGTTTCTCTAGTTCTTTGTTTCCACCAGTTACTCCTTCTCTCAGTGTGCATTTGAATACATGTTCCCTAGTAAAACATGCAAAATGATCTTTAAAGGTCAGTCCAGTATATACAATGCTGTTGTACAGAATCTGCTGTGGTGGAGATTAGACTTTCTCGAAGTGCAAAATCAGAAAGGGTAAGTTAACTTAGTTCTTGATTTGTTTTAAAAACTGACAGTGGTGGTGTGTTGCTAAAAGTAGTAAATGTTTTGTCTAAATTTAAAAACACTGCAATGGGAACAGAAGCATTCAGAGTGCATTGTTTAAACTTGGTTCTAGGCACAGATTCCTGGTGCAGAAAATTCAGAAAACCAATAATGCTGTGTGTGTTATAATCTTTATTATAGAGTTTTTATTTGGAAAGCAATATTTTATATTTGGAAAACAATAGCATAAACATGTGGTCATCTTTTTCACTAGGTATACCCCTGTGGGCCGCTCCTTTTTCTCAGCTCCAGAAGGCTATGATCACCCCTTGGGTGGAGGGAGGGAGGTCTGGTTTGGATTCCATCAGTCTGTTCGGCCTGCTATGTGGAAGATGATGCTCAATATTGATGGTAAGCTGGGACGGAGGGTTAAGAATAAAGATAGTAATGAACATGCCTCTAAGAATAAAAACGACCTTGCCGTTCAGTTGTTTTACTGTCATGTGCTTTAGTTTGTGGTACCACATTTCTGTGTGATAATGACTTGGTGCCGTCTGTGCAGAGGGATTTAGTAACCAGAAGCCATCTTCTACACTGATTTCTTAATTCATGTTGTAAATAATAAAGAGTTGAAGTAGCTTGGGGTATTTTGCTAGAATTTATATCAGAATAAGGAAACTTTCTAACTTTAACTGCTTTATAGACAAGGGGTTTTCACCTGAAAAGTACTTGTGTCTCATTGCTCGGTTTGAAGATTTAGTAGTTGTCTCTTGTAATATCCTTATGAAACACAACATTAATTGTGAAGTCAGCCTACTGCAGAAGTTGTAACGATAATAGGAGAGTGAGATTGTAATAATGTACGTATGCATACATTGACTTCCTGTTCAGCCAGTTCAGACCAGACCTATACGGCAAAGGCTACCTAGAAATCCTAGTCTTTTTCTCCGGATTTGTCGTTATGCCAGTGTTTCAGCAGGAATTTACCTGCCGTATTAAAAAAAAAAATTCCTATATAGGAAGGAAAAGCCTAGCATAGCTTGTTTTCCTCCTTAATTTCTGTATCGGTATATCCACAGTAATTCAGGCAAATTACTTCAGACGTGTCTCCGTGCAGCTGTCCGCAGTAGGTGTTGTTCAATACTTCCAAGAAAATTCTGTAAGATATATCACAAACACTTTTGTGAATAGGGCTAATTGAAATGGGCTTTCTTATGCAAAACCAGATCTGCTTTGCAGCACTTAATAAAGTCCCAGATGAATGCATCTGAGATCAACTGGTGCATGTGTCAGACTCCGTGGTGCTGTAAGCACTCTGAGTCTATTTAGTTGTTAAACCCCTATTGAAAAATGTCAGTGTTTGAGATGCAGGTGCTGCCTAAAGTTTTCTCTAATTCACATTCTGCTCTCGCTGTCTGTTTGAAATGCTTTATAAAACCAAGGTAAATAGTCTGTCTTTTTTGCACTAGGGTAAGCGCTCTAAGTCAGGTTGTGCTTAGTGTCTGTCTTGGAGCATAATAAAATGTTGCAGATGATACTGAGCTTTCTTTCACGATGAAAATTTGCAAGTCCATCTGTTCTGGTTTACCTAAACTGTGGGTGATACTGATGTGACTTCAGATGGGTTTGTTATTGTAAAATTACCTTTCAAACGGCAGCCACGGTGTAGCCATTGTTTGAAAAATTAATGTAAAAATCTTGCTAGTCTGAGAAATAACCAATACTGGTATCTACATACTAGGTACTGAGATAACTACAATTCAGGTAGGACAAGAACATTAATTTACACCAATTTATGATGTACTGTGCTATTACTTTCTGTGAAGCAAGTTTTTCCTACCAGCATTAGAAAGTGTAGTAGTTACTCTTGCAGTAGAAATTTTTCAGTCCTTTCTGTGAATCAAAAACTTAAGAATAAGCTACGGTTTATGGGGCAATCACTTTATGCTGCGGTTTGAGGCTGCGAAGATTACGTTCAAATCCCATCGCTTGATTTTGTTTTAGTTAACTTGTACGAGGTTCTCTGCAAAATCTGTTTCCCTCTGTGTCGCTTGTGTTGCTGTGGGAGACAAACCGCCCGCTGCCAGTCGCTGGGGGTGTACGCTATTTGTGTTCATTCAGTAATCGACATCCGGAGGTGTTGGCCGGCGTGCGTCATGTGAAGTTGGCAGCCTGCTAAAGTGACGCATGTCTGAAGAATGTTTCGTTGTACTAGCACAGAGATGTGATGGGGTTGGTACATGAGATCTGGAAAACTAATAAAATGCTTGTATTTTCTGTTGTTGCCATTTAAAGTTTTAAATGTATGGAGTCGTTTGCTTGTGTTTGGGCTATATCTAGTGGCACCTCACCTTTCTTACTAAAAGGTACTGTTTCAATTGCTTATAACTTTGTCAAGCAGATGGTTTATGGCCTTCCTTCCATGGAATGCGTCAACGATCCTGTTTAAAAACAATATATTGTCACTTCATGGGATTGTGTCATTAGTATGCAGGGAGGGTAAGAGATTTTAGTAGATCAAGGGTTGCACTCACCACTACACTAACATAATTTGTGTATAGTCAAAATAGTGCTCATGTTTCTACCAAATACTGTTTCAGTAATTAAGCAGACCGTATCATTGACAATATTATATTGCATATTGAATAATCTTTTCATGTTAAAAAGCCTTCAGTAGAGAGATACTAATACTGTCTCTACTTGCAGCTCCATACAGAGTCGAAAGAGAATGTCTCTCTGGGACATGACAGCTCTCTAGAAATAAATGTTATCTGGGGAAAAACCTTTTCAAAACCCTGAAATGCAAAGTGGTTGCAGGATGACTGTGCTGGAGACTGATGTGTCACTGTGGGCCCTACGCTGGCTTTTGTGTACTTAATTGTTGCAAGGCTTGCTAATCTGTTTTTAAAAATGTGTGCTGCACAACATTTGCTTGAGGGTTACATGGAATTTTAAAAAGCATTCATTTGTCTACTGCTTCACAACCTTCTGACTTGGGTTTTTTTACACTTAATATTTTGCTCTTTTTAGTTTCTGCCACTGCCTTCTACAAAGCACAACCTGTAATTCAGTTTATGTGTGAAGTTCTTGACATTCATAATATTGATGAACAACCAAGACCTCTGACTGATTCTCATCGGGTAAAATTCACCAAAGAGATAAAGGGTGAGTAGAAACGTGTCTGTTCTGTCCCAGGTAACGCAATCAAGCTAATCCTAAGGGACTTGTTTTAACTGGAAACCTCCTGGTTAGCGTGCATCAGAAGGGCCCTGGGACTGCCAAGAGAACTGCAGTATGCCCTGTTTGTAGTTCTAGTCCTGAATGAAACAATGCAGTTCTACAGAAATGAAAGATGAAAAATGAGGTATGTTCCCAGTGGCTTAAAGAGGGAAAGAGAAAGTGTGTTGTTTATTGCCTGGATAGAGGTAAGAGGCTGTTGCCTTGCTGGATGGCTAACCTTTTATAAGTGAGGGTCACTGAGGCCGTGGTGGTGTTGTGCTGTAGGTCTCCCGCTGTTTAAATGCCGAGGCAAAGTGAAAATTGATTTCAAAACTAACATCATTGAAAGTGTGCTGTTGCAGTGACTTCTAATAACTGATTGCCGTATGGAAAAACAAGTACCACTTGCTAACTTGCAGCTGAAGGCCAAATTCCATTCCAAAGGAATTGCATAAGCTGCTGGTTTGAGTAGTTTCACTCCATATATGCTACTTTGCTTTGAATTTTCCCATATCCTTTTATTCCAGTGTAATTTGCAGAGAGAGAAGCCTTAAAGAGCTCAGCTCTTCAAAGCCCTGCTCTTAAATGCTTGTGTTACTTTATGCAAGATTAGACTCTGTTGAAATACTAGGCAGCAAAAAAGTAAATTTGGACTATAGTCATAAACTGATGTGTTCATAGAATAGTCATTAGTGAAAAAACCTAAAGGGATTATTTTCTAGTAGTCCTAACATGCCTCTTTTTTACATCTACCTATCTGTCTTCATTCTGGAAGACAGGTGACTGGAGAATGAGAAGCTGTCTCTGCTTGATCTTGGATGCCTCAAACACTTTGTTACCATAGTCAGAAAATATTCAGAGGCTACCTTTGCTGTCAATATTTGTTTTTACTACTGTAGTATCTGGGAACTTCAGCCAAGATGTGTTCACGTATAGTGAAACAAACCCTGCATTAAAGAATTGGCAGTCTGTGAGCAGCTCTGTGGGAGGGTAGTGCCTTCTGTAGTGTCACAGCAGATTAATGACAAAGCAGTGAATGGGCTCCAGATATCTCTGTATTCACAACCCTTTTCTGCTTGGCCACAGTGCTTCACGGTTTCTTTTTTTCTATTTTCTCTTAATGCTATATTAGGGCAGCGTTAGTTTATTTTTGATTATGCCATCCTCTAAGTAATACTGATGTTAATGTTGCAATTAGTGTTGTCAGGAATCAATGAAGTACAGTTGATGCTTCTTGGGGATGTCTGTCCCTAGTAAACTGAACACAGTGTCTGCTATCTGGTACTTAGGGACCTGATTTGATGTGGGCTATTCAGTCTGTGGTCCATAATCCACGAGTCTCGACAGGACAAGTCATCCCACTGCTTTCTCAAACGCCATTACTAGTAAACTGTAGGTTGAATCTTCTGGGTAACAAGGCTCTGTTTTCAACTGCCTTCTCTTCCGTGGGGCTGGGGAAAGACATAACAGCGTGTCGGTGCTATGCAGCACTTGTGTGATAAGCTCAGTCCTTCCAGCAGATGTTGAGTCTACTCCCCATGTACAGTACAGACAGTGCATGCATGGTTAACAGAAATAGCCACTGAAAGCCTCTTGAAGCTGCCATTGTTGCTGTCATTATTATTGTGGATAGAGAGTCAAGTCTGGTGAGCGTCTGGTGTGTAGGCTGGGTGCTTTTAGACCAGATCTTCAGCTGCTCGAAATCTGAAGTTAAACTTGGTCAGTGAAATTAAAGAAAATTACAGGCTGAATGTACACGCAAAGCTAGGGGGGGAAATGAACAATAAGGTAGAAATCTGGTTTTGCCCTTTTAATTTCAATTATATTGGAACTGCTGGCTTTAAGAGGTATACAGCATTGAGAATGAGAACAAAAGAACATGGTGAAAACAGCCGTCTGTGTCTGAGATTAGTCACATGCCTGTTAAACTGCTACAAGAAATTCAGATGACATTGAACATTAAATATGAAACATTATGATTTGGTTTTGAGTATAATACCTGATTAGTCAGAAATCAAATTATAATGAAAGCAAAATGGTTAGAGAATAATAATTTCTTATGTTGTGCTGTTTGACGCTGACCATCAAAGCTGCTGGATTAGAACATGTTGTATTATATGAAACCTTGTGTCTCCTGTGCAAATTTTTGTGTAGTTATGACATCAGGTTTTTTGGTACTTTTGTGCAGGTCTAAAGGTAGAAGTGACTCACTGTGGAACGATGAGAAGGAAATACCGTGTTTGTAATGTAACAAGAAGGCCTGCAAGTCATCAAACGTAAGACGCTTTTTGTCAGAGCACAAAATGTGTGATAGCTCAACACCGATTGTGTAACGGGACTTAATATTTTATTAGTTCAGGGGATGTTGATACTTGCCAACTAAGATTTCTGTACATTTTATTAAAATGGATGTCTTTTCAGCTTTCCTTTACAGTTAGAAAATGGCCAGACTGTGGAGAGAACAGTAGCACAGTATTTCAGAGAGAAATACAACCTCCAGCTGAAGTACCCTCATCTTCCTTGCCTACAAGTGGGACAAGAACAGAAACACACCTACCTGCCTTTAGAAGTAATGAACTTGTTTGGATAAATCAGCTTGTTATTGGGTTATTTTGCAAAACGTTGAGAAGTAGTGCACTTTGTGCAGTACAAGCACGTTTACGTATTTACATGTCCGTTATTCTTTTATTTCACTAAAGTCTATCTACATTTTTAAAAGTGCTTGAAAGTGTAGAACTATGAGAAAGAAGTATGCAGCTGCTTAAACACATTGGGGGCGTGTTTTCTAGTGATAGTGTAGTATTGTGTACGTACGGTGTGTTGGGATCTGTTTCTAAATGCTCCTGTTGTGTATTGACGCTTCTGATTTTCCTTTAAGGTATGTAACATTGTAGCTGGCCAGCGGTGTATCAAGAAGCTAACGGACAATCAGACATCGACTATGATAAAGGCCACAGCGAGATCTGCTCCAGATAGGCAAGAGGAAATAAGCAGATTGGTTAGTTCTTTAATTTCAGTTCGGTGTGATACTACTCACTAAGTGACGCTGGACTAGGCCACATCAATGCAAACACTTCTCGTATGACCAACCTAGTCTTTTCATTCCTTCCTTCTAGCCCCTTAATTTAATAGATTTTTAACTACATTTTTAAATAGGATTTATTTAAAATAGCTCGCAATAATAGCATGAGTCCAGCATTCAGCAGTATGGGTTCTCGTGTTCTAATCTTTACAATTACTTCCAAGTAGGTATTGGAACGACTCAGGACAAATAGTTCTGTGTTTTGCTGTATTGGGCCCTCAGGGTTTTTAAACAAATTTGTGAAATGGACTTGGGTTTTAGTACCCAAACTCATAAAAGTAAGATTTGGTTCCAGGTACTTTTCGTTCATTCCTGTTGATATTTGAACACCATACTTTTTTTGGTTATTATAGGATGCTTATATTTGTAGTGGTGCTAAATACTTTTAAAATCATGAGCTAGGCTCTGAAGACTTGGGTCTTGAAAATTTCCTAATTTTTCCTGTTAGTGGTTTGAAGATGGTAACATCACGCTAATGCTACTTAATTTTAATAGGTACTGAAAACAAACTGGAGCAACTTGATTTGTCCAGAATCATACAAGGAGTCTATAACAGGGTAGAAGAATAATTCTAGGTCTCCTGAACCTCAGTCTTGGACTTGAGATGTTTGACTGCTTTCCTTAGTGTATACTAAATGTTTTCACCTGATAACTCCAGTATCTTTTCTTGGTGCTGAATCCAGACACTCTAAATATCAGTGTTTTTTCTGACTTGAAATATTATAAAACTTGAATATTTTTAGTTGAATACTGTTATAAACAGATAGCTCTTATTTGAAACTGTTTAGGTTTTGAGCTGACAAGTTAGCCAAAATTTTTAAATTAAAATAAGACTGGTCTGGAAAATACAGAAGACATGAATGTGCAGTAATAAAAGGAATTAATTTGTTTAATCTTGGGTGTGCTTGTCTCTAAAGGAGAATGCTTTTTGATCTACCCTGTGAGTAAATAAAACACTCTTAAATAAGCATACTACAAATAAGCACTTGAGTAACTAAGAGAACAAAAAAATCTCAGCCAGTCTGTCTCATGGTATTAATGGTTTTCACTGGGGGTAGGTTGATAGTGTTGAGCAGTTAAATCTGAGCCTTTTTCAATGACATGAGGAATTATTGTAGAATGCTTCCGCAGCATTCATGTTAGTCTTTTGTTTGTTATGACTTACAATCAGATGCTCCTCTAATATAGAAAAACTCCTCTTCTAGGTGAGAAGTGCAAATTATGATGCAGATCCATTTGTTCAAGAGTTCCAATTCAAAGTCCGGGATGAGATGGCCCATGTGACGGGGCGTGTGCTCCCAGCTCCCATGTTGCAGTATGGAGGACGGGTGAGGTTTTTGCTTTTTCTTTTGTTTCTCTTTTGAACGCTGACTCGCACACTGACTATTTTAGTTAGTTCAGTTGCGTTGTGCAATACAAGGATCAGAGTTTGAATGGTAAACTTTTTTGTTATCTTGAAGCTGTAAATAGCATAGGCCTTTCCTTGTTCTTGAATATCTGTGTTGGTTTTGTTTCCACAGAATCGAACAGTGGCAACCCCAAGCCATGGAGTATGGGACATGCGAGGGAAGCAGTTTCACACTGGTGTTGAGATCAAAATGTGGGCTATAGCTTGCTTTGCAACACAAAGACAATGCAGAGAAGAAATACTGAAGTAAGGCATGTCATGGTTCAGGCTTTGAACTGTTCTCTTAATGAAGCCATCTTAGTGAAAACATGAACATAGGACTTCCAATGAGTGTTTTACCGGGTTTTAATTGTCTAAGATGTTAGGGAGAGAATCCAAGCTGTTTTGCTTCCTTGCTGGAAGCTACAGTCAAAATGCTACCTGGGAACACCGTGGGATTTTGGTCCTGTGACATTGCTGCTTTGTATATAGTACCTTCTAGCAGCTTGAATGAAGTACTAAAGGTGTCTAAACTTGTTCATTGTTTTTTGTTTGGGTTTTTTTCCCCCCATTCTGGCCTATGGTGTTTCAAAGCTGTATGCCGTCCCCATAATGAATGTTTTCAAAATGCTGCTTTAAAAGCTATTCGGAATTGTCTTCGTTTGAGTAACACAGCTCTGTCCCCTTCTGCTTTGGTTGCTGTGTGCTATTGCTACTGCAAAAATTCAAAAAACTTCTCATCTTTAGGGGTTTTACAGATCAGCTGCGCAAGATCTCCAAGGACGCAGGGATGCCGATCCAAGGCCAGCCCTGTTTCTGTAAATACGCCCAGGGCGCAGACAGTGTGGAGCCCATGTTTCGACACCTCAAGAACACCTATTCGGGGCTTCAGCTCATCATTGTCATCCTGCCAGGGAAAACGCCGGTGTATGGTAAGGGAATACCTCTGTCTTTACCTGTTTGGTCAAGTATCATTCTGAGAAATTTGCTGCCCAGCATATGTTAGAAAATCCTTCAGGACCATTCTTTAGACGTTAGAAACCAATGTTTTGTCTGAAGTTAAAATGAATTGGAAGCAGGTCTGAGCATGCAGGTAAGTTGGAAGTTATTTTGCAGAGTATGTACATTTAAATTATTGTGACTTAAGCTAAGACCAAAACATAGCAATAATTTCAAATGGACTCAAGTTGTATCCTAACTACTTGCTTCCTAGCGGAGGTGAAGCGTGTGGGAGATACGCTGTTGGGAATGGCCACACAGTGTGTTCAAGTCAAGAACGTCATTAAAACATCTCCACAGACCCTATCAAATCTGTGCCTGAAGATTAATGTTAAACTAGGAGGAATCAACAACATCCTTGTACCTCATCAACGGTGAGAATCTTTGTGGAGGCTGATTTGGGGTTTGTTTTAACAGATGTGGTTAAGTTTGATACTTAGCACCCAAAATTTAAATGTTGCCAAGTTTTAAGTTGAAATATTCTTCTGGTAATAGTGCGTGATATTTGAGGTAGAATTAAATTTCTTCTAGCATAGGCTCCGGGTGGTTGTTGGCCTGTGAGTTAGGTCTCAAGCCAAGGTTCTTTCCAAATGTTTGATCAGTATCAAAAATTTTAAGACACACTGCAGATCTAGAGATTTTGAAATATTAATATAATCAGAATTTTTCTGCAGGTTTAGGAGCACACAGCACATCACAGAAGAATGTAACTCTTGGTTAACCTATCAATGTGCTGTTAATAAGGGTAGAAGAATACTGGAGGCATCTTACTTCTCTTTTATAGGCTGGGTAATTCAGCTCACACTTGTTCTGTGCGTCGCTATTCTCTCTGCTGTTCAGGTGTAGCTCTATGGCTTTTTTCCACTAGAATCATGCCACAGTTAAATGGCAGCGTATTTTGGAATGACTGCTATGGTGGTTTCGAAGTTCACATCTTGTGCACAAAGATTTCATTGTTTAGGCTCGGCCAGAGTACCTGATAAGAAGGCTTCTCTGTGCAGCTTAGCTGAAATGGAAACAAAACCCCGTATTGAGCGATAACCTTGCGCCAACTGTTCATCTACAAGTGTGACTTAGCACTTTTTTCTTTTTGAAGACCTTCTGTGTTCCAGCAGCCAGTGATCTTTTTGGGAGCCGATGTCACTCACCCTCCTGCTGGAGATGGAAAGAAGCCTTCCATAGCTGCTGTAAGTTTTATTAAATCAGCATTGTTTTTTTCATCTTAGGTAAATGTTAGAATAGTAAACGCAACTCATGGGCTATGTCTACGTCAAATATCTTTCAGGGCTTATGCCAGTTCCTTGTACACATTTCCAATGTTATTAAAAATCATGTCTTTAAAAGAAGAGCACTGCTTGATACTTCAGGCTGTTTTCTTAGCTTTTTTATTTTTAAATCAAGGTAAAATGGCAGTCACATTAAATAATATATTTCTGCAAAAATATTCTAAAGGAAATAATGCAGCTTTGTGATGTTAGTTAGTAACATTTTTATATTTTTAAAGGAGAAAAATGTAATTAAAGGCCTGGTTTGGCAGGAATGTTTTTGATACTTCTTAGCTTTTGTGTTGGTACAGTCCAGGAGATCAAGGTGGTGGTTGGATGCTCAGTCCCCTTCCTATTTTGTCCCCTTGGTATTTTACCTTGGCATTGATTGCAGTTACGGAAACTGCGTCCTTGTTTAAAGTAACTAAGGCAAACTGAAGTGTTTCTCTGCGTAAAAGGTGAGAAAACTTCAAAGAAAAAAGTCTGTATCTGGATTATAAGAACATGCGTTAGTGTGCTGTCAACAGAGGGGAAGACTCCAATTCTGCAGACGCATTTCAGGGTGCTTGGAGGGCAAGTTCTATACCGCTTTTCAAAAGGTGTTAAACCTGTACCTACTGCAGGTTCCAGTTAAAAATGTTACTGTGGTGGTTGTTTTAACGTAAGCATCTTTTACTTGAAAATTGCTCTGCTTGGCTTTTTTGCTGTTTTAGGTTTTTTTGGTATAGATTTGATCTTGAAGCCTTTACTCACGTAATCTTCCCCTGAAGGTTGTAGGTAGTATGGATGCTCATCCAAGCCGGTACTGTGCCACGGTGAGAGTTCAGCGACCTCGGCAGGAAATCATCCAAGATCTAGCCTCCATGGTGAGAGAGCTTCTCATCCAGTTCTACAAGTCCACACGGTTCAAGCCCACACGTATCATCTTCTATAGGGACGGGGTCTCTGAAGGACAGTTTCGACAGGTTGGTTCATTTGTGGGTTTCTTGAAGGACTGTGTTACTACATAGTAACTCCAGTTCTCATATTTGAATAGCTGTACTGTTTGAGTGGCTTACATTTACACCAAGATACCACAAAATAATCGAGACTTTTACAGAGAGAATTTCTTAAGCATGTTGGGTAAGAAAAGTTGCGACTTCTTTCCTGTCTGGGAAGGAGAGGTCTTACAACTTGGGAAACAATATATTTCTAAGTACTTCCTAAGATTACTAATTGTGTCGCAAAGTTGCACTTAGTGTTAACTACAAACCATTTATTAGGTGTTGTGTGTAGAATACAGTGGAAGGAAAACCTAACCTATTCTGTTCTTGTGCTTGTAGGTTTTGTATTATGAACTGCTAGCCATTAGAGAAGCGTGCATCAGTTTGGAGAAAGATTACCAGCCTGGAATAACCTATATTGTGGTGCAGAAGCGACATCATACACGATTGTTCTGCGCTGACAGAACAGAAAGGGTAATCATTGCCCTCTCTTAGTAGCCTTATGTGAAAAGCTTGATGTCAAGCACTTTGCTGCTGGAGAAGATATTAGCATGGGCTTCTCTGTCAATCTGATTGTCTTTGCATTCAGCGAAGATGCTGAATTGATAAGCACATGAAGTGGTCTCAAATTGAAAATCATTGACCTTGAGTATGTTAAAAAAAAAAAAAAAAATCCCCATGAGGCTTTGTCATGTTGCACATTGATACTGGTCTTTGTCAGTGAACTATAGCTAATACTCACGTAGCTAACTAGGACCAAGTCTACAGCAATTGTAATAGAAGAAAATGCGAAATGATGGAACTCTTAACTTCCCTGTTCTTCTGAGTGAGTCGATCCAAACTCAAGCTGACAATTCTAAATACAAATTTATGTGCAACTGTTCTGGCTTTCTGAGATTTAAAGTTCTGAAGTGCTGTAGGTGCAGCGTTCTGTGTTGAGATGGTAGAGAGCCACAGCGTCCTTGTCAAACATCCTAGGCTGCTGTGCTGACACATTCCAAGCAGTACTGAGGCAGTTCACGGGCTAAAACCTTGCACGTGTTGAATAGAAACTTGTATTTTTAATTACAGTTGAGATGTATAAAGAGTTGTTAGCTGCACTTTTTAACAAAACCTTTTCTCTAGGTTGGACGAAGTGGCAATATTCCAGCTGGAACAACTGTAGATACAGACATTACACATCCATATGAGTTTGATTTTTACCTCTGTAGCCATGCTGGAATACAGGTACAATTGTTTCTTTGTAAGTAAATGTGAATTTAGAACATGTTGTTTTTCTCCCTTTTGTGACACTTGTGTTTACAAACAGTTATTTAGTAGGGAAATGACATTTAGCTCATTTTTATCTGAGATATCACATTATTGTGGGACTAACAGTATTATTTGCTTAAGAGGTGATCTCTGCTACACCTTTAAAACTTGCATTGATGGTAAGTGATGCTTTTTAAAGTTTATTTTAAAGAGGTCACTTTATTTTGTACCTTTGTTATTTCTGAAAACAAAACCTGCTACTTCTATGATTTACAGCCACAATGAAATTAACATTGAATCAAGTTTTAAAATGTAAACAGTTTGAAATACTGCAGGCAATGTTTGATTTTTTGCTGACTAAATGCAGACTAGTGAATGACAGGCTGTGGAAATTAAATCCAACAATGTGACGGTATTGCCAGCAATATAGCGAAGAGTCAATGACAAAAATTATATCAGTATATTGCTTAAAAATGGAAAAAAATTAACTCTTAAATTTTTATCATGTCAATCTGACCACATTGTCGTAAGTTTTGTTTAGGTTGGGTGGGCATGTTTTCTCCTCCAGTTTTGAATCATTGCAATGTTTTTTATTCAGGAGTCCAAAACTTTGCTGCTTTTCTCCACTTACATGTCTATCTTTATGCTAGGTCTGGGCAAGCTAGTGTTTGGCCCCTTGGTAAAAAAATAGTATCAATATAAGTTGAAGCAGAAATGCCAGATGTAGTTGCAGCTCATTGTTTTTAATATAGCAAGCCACAAAGAAGTCTCAATTAAATTGATATTTTATATACTTTTTTTTTAAAAAAGAGAGACTTCTAGCTTGGCTAAAACACAACTATTGACCTAATTCAGTTATACTGTAAGATTTAACTCTAGTGCATCACACCTTTTGTGGGGGGAAGCAGGAGGGAAGAGGAGTGTTCACTCCAAAAGAGTGTCTCTCAAAGTAAGTGCAAGTCAATCATTTAATAGAGAACTTCTAAGACTTCCTAAGACCTGTACTTGGTATTCAGTACTTGTTAGTGGTGTCTAAGGAACCGTTAAAGTACTGATGGTGAAAGCGTGTATCTGGGGGAGCCTTGACACGAGTGACATGTAAAAATCTGATTCCGCATAATGCCAAAGAGCAGTGCAACTCTTGAACCTGTAGGAAAGATGACAGTGTGTGGAAGTAAGGAAGTGTATGTTTTTGTGTGGAACTCTATAGGTAACTTCTGAAATACTGGAGCCGTTTCTAGTGTTCATACCTTAAGTTAGGGTGCTAGGGAATTGGACGGAGTTAAAAGCAGCAGTTATTTCTCTGGGAAATGTGTCTTGGTGAGAAAGTTTTAATTGAAGGTAGTTAAGAGGTGGTGTAATCATGGCTTAGTCACGTTGGGAGCAGGTTTTGATTGTTGAGGGTTATCTAGAAGGCATGTGGGTTTTTTCCAAGCAAGAATCATTAGAGTAATATAATCATGTAAATGTTAGACTTCTTATTCATCTTTAAATACATTTAGGGCTGACATAAGACTGAATTTTCTTTGGCTGCTGTTACGTAGGAGTTCAGACTAGGTAGTCTGGCCCTTTCTGAACTTAATCTGACTTGATTGTATGGAAAAGCCAGATAAGTGAATTGATGTTCCCTTCTTCTCAGGGTACCAGCCGTCCCTCACACTATCATGTTTTGTGGGATGATAACTGTTTTACTGCAGATGAACTTCAGCTGCTGACTTACCAGCTCTGCCACACATATGTGCGCTGTACACGGTCGGTTTCTATACCTGCACCAGCGTATTATGCTCACCTGGTAGCATTCAGAGCACGATACCATCTTGTGGACAAAGAACATGACAGGTAAATGAGAACGTGTGCTTAAGTTTCTGTCCCCATTGGTCTTTGCTCCATTGTCAGGCATAAGGCCATCTGACTGTAGATAATTACGGCTCATTTTGCAGTTAATTTTTGTTCCCTCTGGGACCAGTCTTAAGATAATCGTTCCTGACAGCTGCTCTTCAGTATCAGACAAGAGTGGGTTGGTGGATTCTACTGAATAACGCTCAGCTTAAAAGAATTAAGTTTAGTTTAATAAAATATTCTGTTATTACTTTGTGGTCTGAGGGAATCAAGCCACGCATTTAGTTTTTTGCTTTAGAATTAGAGTAGGCATGAATGAAGCAAATGCTAAGTGCCTTCCACTTATCTAATTCTGCTTTGTACGTCAGAAGCGTTTTATAACCTTAAAGCCATCAATATATTTGTAACAGGCTTATTTTTAGATGAACAAACTGAACAGCTAAGGTAAAGGTATTTGTCAAAAGCCTTGAGGTTGCTGGGTGAATAGACAAGTAGATTTTTCTCAGTATCCAGTTCTATTGCCATGTTACTCTCCTAAATGTTGAAGAGATGCGAAGGCGGCTTTTTGATCCGAATTAATATGATTTACAGCCCTGCCTGTCTTTTTCTCGTTTTCTTGCAGTGCTGAAGGAAGCCATGTTTCAGGACAGAGCAATGGGAGAGATCCACAGGCCCTCGCGAAGGCTGTACAAATTCACCAAGACACCTTACGCACGATGTACTTCGCTTAAGTCAATAAAATGGGAGCATACTCACTGAAAGGAAGAACTGAAAAATTAAGCCACATACAATGTATGTTTCCAGTGGGGTTGGTTTATGGGGTGTGCCTCCGATCATGCTGAAGTTGACACTGTGCAGGGGCGAGAGGCTAACCCTTAAATTGACACAAGGAAGATTGTTTACTTCATCGAGGAACACAGCACTATTATGCAATATGAAACCAGCCAACTGCTTTTTTGGCGCGGTCTCCTGTAGGAAGCACCGCCATCTTTTTTTTTTTTTTTTTTTAATTTCTCGTAGTTTAACCCTCTTATGCCTTTACCTCAAGTTGCTCGGCAGCACAACTATCTTTGCAAAAAAATAATAATAATAAAATAAAAAAACGATGGTGTAATTAAAAAAAAAAAGCAAACCACCTTTATAGGAGCAATCACAATGATTGTTTTTGGGGAGGGAAGTGTGCAAAAAAAATTTAAGTTTTTTACCCCACCGCATTGAGGAATCTTTCTCTCAATATTGCCATCCAGCATTCGAATGTGAACATATCCAAGTACATTTGAATGTACAGCACTAGCTAAAAAAAAATTGAGGGGGGGAAGATGTTTTGCACACTAATCCAATAATTTGAACATAATTTAGCCAACTGCTGCCTTTGTGTCTTTCTTCACAGCTTTGGAGTTCTCAGCTCCAATAGTTCCCTTTTAAAAAGCAAAGAAGCTAGTGGTATTACGTGCAGGCAGTAGTGATCCAAACTCTTCTTGCTCCCTGGTGAATTTACTAAAGCTGCTGTTTTACCTAGTCCAAAAGTTTCAATTATTTTCTATCTGGCAAGTCAAATATGTTGAAGCTTCACATGAGATCAGATGTCCCAAGTTTTATGGGATTACATATAGTAAACACCAGAACTGAAACTTTAGAGCTAAGGTCTTTTTGGAAAAAAGAAAAATGCTAGTTTACTTGCTGCCTCTCACACCTTAATGTGATTTCATATGTATGTGTTTTTGAAGTTTAGCTTCCTTTTGTTTCTTTTATATTTATTAGAGTAATAATAATGCTTTAATTTAATTATTACAGAACATATGGTCAACATCAACTTTTATTTTTTAGAAATGTAACCATGTTTATTTTTAAAAAACTGACAACTTGTTTTGCTATCTTTTAGTGCAATAAGCGTTCTAAAGGAAAACTGTGTCCATTGAGCTGTACTAAAGCAGTGTTTGTACCACTAACTGTGGAAGAATGGACACCTCCATGATCTTAAAAGGACAAAGTAAAAGCCTTAATTTTGAAAGGAAAGTTTTATAGTCAGAAGGAATCTTGAATTTTCCTTTTTTAAATCAAAAAAAAAAATAGCAAAAATGCTTCTAGAAGTCTGCAAGCTTTACTTGTCACTGCAGTATTTTGATTTAACAAAGGAATTGGCCATATTTTTGGCTTTGAAATGTGGAGGATATTTGAATTAAATGGAAAGGGTTTTTTATTAAGATCTAAGTTTTTACATGCTTAGTTAAACCTATTTGACATCGGTAAAATGTCTGGAATTAATAAAAGTTTTTAGGCTTTTTTCCTCTTTGATAATGACTTTCCTTTTAAAATTAAGTTGTTGGTAACTTCATTTCACTTTGCAAATAAAGAGGGCTGGGATAGTTCTAACATGTTAAATCACTGAAATGTGAAACAGATTAATGGGACTCTTTCATTCCACTTTAAAGGTAAAACAATATTTAAGATGTCAGAGACGAGCATTTACTCAATGAGGGGACTGGGGAGTTTTGCACTTTGTAAACTCGTGAACTGCATTTTTGACTGTTTTTATTTGCACTGGTTCATAGTATATATACTGCAGATCGTTTGTATGGGCATTGCTGTTATCCCAGCCCTTCTGAACTCTACCTGCTCTCCACATGAAAACCAGTGGGTTGGTATAAGTAGCCTATCTCCTGTCATTCTCATGAAATCCGCTGTTTGCCAATATACTGTATTTTGAGCCTAAAATCTGAGCCCATTTTGCTTCAACAGGCATGAATCTCCCCCATTTTTTCTGCCAGAAAACAAAGTACTGTATTTTGTGCGTTTGTATATTGTATTGAAATGTATGTAGTGCAGTTCACAACACTGTCTCAAAGAGCTTTACTAAACAGTTAGTGTATATACGTATTTTATCTCCCAGTATCGAGGAAGATAATGTAAAAAGACTAACTTTGCAAAGTTCAAATTGCACTGGAACTAGTCGTGACGGTGGGCAGTTGGCCAGTGGCGTGCGGGTCCCCGGAGAGGAGGTGGGAGGGCGATGGAGGGAGACTCGGCAAACCCGGACACGTCGGGGAGTCTCGGGGGTCCTGGGAGCCGCACGCCTTCGTCAGCTGCACCCACGCGCCCGGGACTGGCCCAGCCACGCTCTTTGACTTCTTAATGCACTTACCTTTCAGCGCCTTCAAACAAACCTGCTGCAGGGAGGCTGGTGTAACGAAATAATTTGAGTGAGATGGTTTCCGAGTAAGTCTCTCAAATGTTTTTCTTGGTCTGTGACCTGACAGTTTTCTCTCAGAAGCACTCTAGCTAGGAGTTCTGTTTATAAAAAGGTTCAGGTTAGGCTTTTTACAGAAAATTGTTTTAAAATAGAGAATTTTTTTAAAAAAATATTTTACAAAGACTTCTTGTGGATTTCTGGCAGTTAGATGAAAATTCCTTTTTAAAAAGTCTTTTAACGCTCCTTTCAAAGACTGTGCGCTTCTCATCCTGCCCACGCTCAGTGGCTATGATTTTAGAAGCTTTTTTGCTTGCTACTTTTCACCAAAAAATAAAGAAACTTCATTGGGAAGGTGACTTAAATTACTTGTCGAGCTCGCATTTGACCTGGTTTTCATGTGAAGAGTATTTGGAAGTTTTAATCTCTATTCTTGGGTTTGCAAATATCTACGTAAAGTGCCGATACTTATTTGTATTACGATATCAAGTTACTGGCGTTGTGAGGGCCACACATTTATGATGCTGTAGCTGCTATATTTATTTAAATGGAGATGGACAATTACTGCACTAAGGAATGAGGAGATAAGCAAGGAATCAAGGTTAGTTAGATATCTTGTTTTTTTCAAAAGAGAATTAATGGTGTGAAATATCAAGTGTAACAAAGGGTGCTGTCATTTTAACTGAGATTAAATAGCCAGATATTCTTCCTTTGTTTAAAAACATATATATTTTGATGTTTGCAGTTTGGGGGTGGGGGGTTGGGATAAATGGTACCTCATCTGTGGTGGCAGTTTCCAGTATATTTTCAGAGTATATGGATTTCTTTTATTTTTGTACCTGCTCTCCTTTAAAAAGAAAAAAAAAAAATCTCAAATTTTATGTGCTGTTTGGGGAAATCTTGAGTGGCGTACCAGATCCCCCTCCCTTGCTGGGAGCTGTCTGTATATAGTCCAAAGAGGGACGTGGGCAAAGGCTGACAGTTCTACTTACTTTGCAGACATACTGGCCTCGTTCATATGCCTATCTAGAAAAATGGTTCCTGTCTCCTGCGACACTGTACCAGTTGACTGCACCGAGACCTCGCTTGTACTTAACAAGTGCCACTAATTGCTTCCGCGGTGGGAGCACGCACAAGGGCCCCAGCGCCGGGCCGGGGAAGGAGCAGCCTTAGGGCATCGGCCACGCGAACCTGCAGCCGCAGCACTGGTACCGTGCCAACAGTGGGAACCGCTCCCCAGGGCTGGCGGCACTGCTTCTCGTAACCTAGCAGAAAGCCTTGCCGAAACCTGCGATCTAGCGACTAGTAGATCCAGATTGGGAGAGAAGTAGAGCGTTTTGTAGTTGAGGCGTTAAACTTGCAACATCTGCTAACAGAATGACGAACTCCACTGTAAGTAGCTTTTTTTTCTTTGTAGGGCACTTCAGCTGTGGCCATTTTACTCAGGATTGCTGTATTACTGTTCAGTGTCTAATCTGGTTAAACACGTCGAAAAGTTATTTTTATAGGGTTCATTCTGGCATCCTTTCGGAAGTTTGTTTGGCCACAGAAATGGTTTTCAGGACTAAAATGGGTTTCTGGAAGTTGTCAATCAAATTATTTCAAGATGCTATTGGTCCTAAACTATTTTCGCTTCTTCATGTACGAATTTTTGTCCTATAAAATGCTTAACATAAGATACCAGATAGTCATCTTCCGTACAAATTCCAGCTACGAATACTGGTTTTCTACTAGTCTTGAAGTCCGCTCTGGTGAAATTCCAAGCTCAGCCTACACTTAAAGCTTGAGGCCTTTTTTTTACACTTTCTTCATATCTTGTCCTCTTTTGATATTTTCCCCGTTTTGTGAACTGAGGGTTTAGAACCTTACTCAAAGCACTTTTATAACCAAGGAATCAAAAGCGCGGATGATGTACACTGAAACTTTAAATTCAGTTTTCGGAGATCGTTGTTTCTAAATGGCCATCTTAGTCTCTGGTCGCGCCAGGCAGATGCTCTGTCCCTTTCAGTGCTGTGGAGTTTTGTGGCTGCTACTCGCAGGTTGATTGGATCTGGTGAAAAAATCCATAGGGATGTCAAAGGGAAAGATTCCTGTCTCTTTTCTACCCAAAGATGGTACTTTAGATCGATATGGGGTATTAGGATATCATTTTTGTTTTGGCACGTGTTTAAATAAAACTTCACTTAGCCAATTCACTCATCTTTTTTTGTAAACCTGAAAAAAATAGTGGTTAGAGCTTGAGCTAATTGATGCTTTCTGCCAGTAGAAGATTTTGTACTTGCAGTAGTTGAGGTATGAACGAGATGGGTACAGGATCCTACATTTTACCTCCCTAGCAGAGTCTCAAGAATCCTGATCTCTATAACACTAAAACCAAACCAAATTGTTGTCCCTGAGTAGGCAAAGGTGCATGTGGAGGGGAAGGAATTGCAAGGGAGAGGCTTGCGAGGGAAAATACCGAAGCATCAGTTTCACAAAAACAAGGGTGTTGATGGAGAGACGCCATCCACTTTCCATGCCACGTGCCCTGGCCTTTTCAAATCTTGTCTGAGGTACCTCCTCACCTAACGCGGGTAGTTCTCACGGAGTAATTTTAAAACAAAGCAGTTCCACTGTTTAAAACTTGGGAGTGATTTTTTTTTTTTTAAAAGCAAGACAGTCCTCAGAAAGTGCCTTTTTAGAAGATGGTGCTGTAGATTTTTATTTTCCAGTTGTACGTGGCTGAAAACTTAAGATAAATTATTGAAAATGCCAAGTGTTTGATGGTATCTTTTAGGTACTTTCAAGCATCAGCTTCTCTGAGTCAGGACCAAGAATAACCAGGAAGGTGTTTTCATTTGGAGGGAGAGGCATTGAGGAGCGATCACCAAATTCAGCTGGTAGGCTAGAATCGGGTTTAATTTAATCGATGCAATTTACCTCTTCACATTGAGGGGGGGTGTGGGTGGGGGGTGTAGGAGAAGCAACAGCATGGGACTCTCGGGGCGATGTAATTAGCGCTGAAAGGGAATCCATAGCTATTGAAGGATGTTGTCTCTTAGATGTAGCAAGCTCCCAAAGATGAAGTAGACAAACTGAAAGCTCTTTGAAGACTTAGGAGATGGTCAGTCCTGCTGCGAGCAGACCTCACGTGGCTTGTGTGTTTAAAGGAGCAATGTGCATGTACCAATGGGACTTGTAACTCCTAGCTGGGAGTTTTGATACTCTGGACGGGAACAGCTTGGTGGGGGGGTGATGTTGCCCCGCTCCGACAGTCAAAGAGGGTGTGGGTCCATAGTGAGTTTGGTGAGCATTCCTCCGGTCAGGAAAAGCTGTAGACTAGACTATTAAACACTGCACCTCAGTAACCTTGTAATGCTGCATAAAGTAATAATAATAGCAAAGTTCTGCTTTGATTACACTGTAATGTGCTTGCACATGCCTGCAAAAAATACACACTTAACTTTCATTTTTGTAATGGTCTTAATAGCAGTTATGAGACTTTTTCTTTCATGGTGAACCTTGTCCTTTGTTGTGGTGTTTCTGTATATTTATTGGTAATCCGTGTGCAGCTCATAGGTCTGTGTGTCTGGTCTGTATGTTGCTTTTGACACTTACTTTTAGGTGGGAGAAGTTGCTGAATGTTTTGTTTTTCTTCTCCGAAGTCAGCTCAACTAGTCATGTTTGAGAAGAGACTGAATAAAATGGCTTGATAGACGGACTACTTCAATTGGTACCTTGTTTCTTTAAGTTTAAAACTAAAAATGACTTTGTGTTCATTTTATTACTGTTCATACAGTATTGGGCATTTAAGATGCAGAATAACTTGATGTCAGTCAGGCTATTTTTGAATTTCAGGAGCTTAAGCGCAAAGCTCCTGCTTTAATTGCAAGTGGTATTGCAGGAATATATTCGTGTCCAGCCTTTTTCTAGGAGTCAGCAGAGCTTTTTGACATCTATTAATTTGGATGCGATCAACAAAATATGTAGGGTGTACAGTCCCAGTGTGGGGCAGTGACCCCTGTTTGAGTTGCCCGCACCTCTGTTGAAAGGGACGCTGTCAGATTAATGCGCAATATAGCACTCCTGCTTATGCTACCCACGGAGACTATGAATCAAGGGTCTTTTTGCTGTTCTTCTGGTTCAAGTTAGAGCAATGAACTGATGTTTCTTGTAGTTTCTTACCGACTTTTTTGTCTTACTGCAGTGCCCAATGCCACTTTGTTGGTATTTAAGCTTGCAACGATGTTAAATTACTTTATATTCCCAATTTCTTAATGTTGTTAGGCTAGGATTTAGAAAGCATTTTTTCAGTCTAAATTCTGAGCCAAAACTCTGTCTTCTATCCCTTTTAGTAGTAGGCATTTTTATCTCTTAGACTAAAAAGGGCCAAAAATCTTGCACCATCAGCTTGTTTGCAGCAATACTCTCCATCTCTTCCCTTGCCTATCAACCTGTTTATTTTCTCTCTACATTTAGCTAATACTGAAGCTGTTGAGATTTAGAAGGAAGTTGCTGCCTCTTCTTTCTATCAAAAGAAATGAAAGGGACCTGCATCTGATGATGCTGGTTTCTGCTGGGCACAGATCTCTTCCTAGAAGTCTTGCCTTGGTGGTGACGAACTGCAGCACACGTGGGTTTAATGACAGTAGAAATGTTCTCTGCTTCTGTTGCATTCATCGGAGGGTGCATGATGTTTTAAAGTATCCTATTTAAATACAAGCTAATAAACTGCTGAAGATGTAGACACTATTAAAATACTTCAAATTAAAAAAAAAAAAGACACCAACAAAAAACCAAACAAGAAAACCAAACCAAAAAAAACCCCAACAACCTAGTGCACATGGACAGTTTTAATTCATCCTCCTTCCTGGCAAAGCTTGAGACTGAGGATTTGCTGTAATTGATGCTACTCATAGTAAATCGTGCTGGGATTAAGCCTAAAACCGAACTGACTCAGCTATCTGTTTTATGAACAGAAGTGGTAGTGGTGACTATGCTATTAAACCAACAGTAGAAAGCTCTAAAAACTGCAAGGAGGAAACTTGTCTTCATTTTGAAAAAGCTGAATATACAGAAAAAAATCTCATGCTGCTAGAGCCTTGTGAACCTGTATCTTTGCATCCATGGTTTACCCAAAAAGACCCCACATGACTACTTCAAAAACTCATAAATGAGGGGAAAAGCATTTTCCTGTTTTTTTTTTTTGAGTGCCTGTTCACCGCCTGAAAGGACTGTGCTGAGAAGCAGGTGGCAGTGCCTGTACCAGCTCTGTAATTAAATCAAACTGTGTTTTGTATCTAAACCTTGAAGCTACCTTACTTGGTTCAAGAGATACACAAGTTCCAGTAGATCGGTGCTATTTGAGACAACGGAGTCAAGGGGTTTTGTGAGCAATATCCAACCCCTCCATAAAATACAGATGCTCTGATAAATTTCTGGTTGCAATTTTCACGCAGTTGACACTGAAGTGTGCCTGGCTACGAAGCAAAACAGCAGCAGGCAGTTGTAGAGTTAATTTTTGCTGTAGCACTGCAGTTGCTCTGCTCTTCCTCAGCTCTTACCTACCTCCCTGTTCCCTTAGGCAGGATCGCTCTCCCTCCGCTGCCTGTATCAAATCAGCTGTGTTGAGGATGCTGTAGCTATGTAGAAGGTGAATCAGCTCTGGATGTGAGGGGCGGTGGTAGGGCGATGGTGACGAAAGAACTGCCTGTAGAAATAAAAGACTGGGCAGGAGTTGGGTGGATGTCAGGTGAGCTGCCGTCAGCTCAAGCCCTTCAGGGAAACGGATGGGAACGTCGAACTTTAGCTTAGGTGTCCTGAACTGTTTGTGTTGGACTTGAACTCATTGAGAGCAAGCATGTGCCTTTTTCTGATCAAGAACAGAAGCTGGAAAAACTTGGGTTTGCATTGGTAGTATGGTTAGTGTTTTTCTTGAACTGTTTTGAAAGCTTGAAGTCCTTGGTCAGAATGGAGTTGGTTTTGCGTTGAGTTACTTAATCAAAGTGAGCCCTGAATTATTTGTGAATTAGAACTACCCAGAGAGGAGAAGCTTTTAAAATAAGTGGTTTCTGGAGAGTAATGTCATCAAATAAACATACTTCCTGGTAGACTTGCAATTTTTTAAATAAAATTTAACCTTGATATGTTTCTCTATCTAATGAGAATCATTAATTCTGCCTTTATTTGAATGTTGCCTGTCCAGTAATGTCTTCGCTCTTTACTGTGCTCCTGCAGCTTTCCATACACTCCATTGCGTCTTCCCCCTTACCCCCGTTTGGTGGCTGTAAGGATATGAAGAATGTTGTCCAGTGAATGTCGGGGAGCAGTGCAGAGGTCTGATTAAGTGGGAACGTGGAGGTGAGGATTAAACATCACAGTTAATTCTTCAAGAACCAGTTTGCCAGCAGCTGAGGGTTGCGATGTCTGCGTACAAAACCGTGCGGTCTCTTGGGTGTGGAAAGAGTGAGCAAAGTGGTATGAGGGGAGAAAAGATCTCCTCTCCTCTGATATCGAGGTGTTAGTAGAGGGAAGGCTGTTGTAGGCTGTGCGCTGCGCAAAAGTAGGCGCCTGTGTCCTTAGATGCTAGTTTGGGCTTAAAGCTGCTAAAAAAGTGGATTTTCAGACTGAAATGGAAGAGCTTTTCACATAGGTTATATTTTATGCAGTTTTGAGACATTGATGAGTTATCCAGCCAGGAACTGTGGTATCAACGCTGGCTCTGAAATGGGTTCCCTCTCTGACCTTGGGTAAACGATTCTGCCTCATTTTTCAGCCTATCTAGAAAACGTTTATGATGATTCACATCGCCTTACGAGAGCTATTAGGTGTTCTGAGGATGAACCATGTTGTAGAAGTGCGAAATTCTTGATACAAACCTGTGCACCTTCTTGCAAGTTTGCATCTTCAATTAATACAGTTCTGTTTGGAGTCTGTCTCTGACGTGAGCCTGTGCTCTTTACCTACATCTCATCGCAGCTCTGCCCGAGGAAGGCCATTGGGATTGGTCCCATGATGTTTACCTGTTGCTTTCTTTTAAGATAATCCATGTGTTGCAAAACAGACTGTCAGAGGGCAAGTTTATTTACATGACAGTGTTTTTTTCATTGCTGAGAATTATATAGGTCTTTCAAACACATTTGGCAGTTGGAAAATTAATACCTACTGTAATACTACCTAGCAACACAGAAAAATACGACTGTATGTTGAGTTTAGGGCTATGCTAGCCCATAAATCGTAGGTCCACAACTCGTTTAACCACAGGTGTGCAAAAATTAGCTATTAAAATAGTTACTAATAAACTTTCATTATGCTTACACTTGCAAATCTCTTAAATATATTCAAGACCAGTTTCCTTGATAGAAAATCCATGCCTTGCCAGTTAGTGTTCGCTCAGACACATTAGCAAAGTAATACCCACTGGAGCAATGCTGAATTTAAAGAACCTTTTGAAGTTTTTGAACCCGATGGTGTGCCAGCCAAGTGGAAAAGAGTAGTGCTCTTTAACTGGTGAGGAAAATTGAACACCAGAAAAACTTGGTGGGAGGAAGACTGCTAGAGATGAAGCTTGACTTCTGGCAACTTTGCAGTGAAGAATGGCATCTTTTGGGTACTTGGTTTTGTAAATCACTTTCCTCCCGTGGCTATAGTTTTTAGTTTTCTTTGGACTTGATTTCTAGTCTTCATCGAAATGTTCTCACTTCTGCAGTTTTCAGTGTTGAATCTAGCCTTGAGACAACTTAACGTTGTTTTCCTGTAGAAAAACCTGCTTCTAGAAAGTTGCATTTTGTGTCTGTTTTGCAGGCAGTTTTGAAAAGCCAGCCTCAGCACAGCAATACTGTTGGCAGAACAAGTTTTTGGTCTGAAATGTTGATTTTTACAGGCTCGTTGCCCAGCCCCTATTGCCACAACCAGCGACACTGGTGTACAGATCTGCGTTTCACAGGTTGGGCGACACGCTTTGGGCTTGCAGGGGACGGATCCTCCTGTCTGTTGTGTTCTTGTTTCTTCCCTTGGTGTAAGCAGTTAAGCTTCCCAAGGTAGCCTGTTGGTGGATAAATAGTGTCGTTGCTTGTCATGGGGAAAAACTAGGCTGTTTACGTGGCCTGGAGGCGTCTGATGATAGATAAGAACATTGTCTATCAGCAGGTGTTACTTTAAAGCTTTCGCGGTAATTGGTAGCATTCGGTTATGAGCCAATATGGGTATTAAAGTATCTTCAGGAGAAGGTGGCTCAGGTGGCATAGTGTGTGCCATAAACATTGCTAGCGATCAAGCTGTATGTGTTTAGGAGACTGCTGGAAGCAATGTCGTGCATATAAATTTTGCGTATTTAATACCATATGTTTAAATTGAAAAAAAATAAAATTGTGTTGTTTGGGATTCCTTTTCAGAATAAAATTCTAATAAACCAGTCCGGTGGATTGAGATTCCCTTCCATGTGTATGTCTTGCTCTTTCTCATATGCTGGTAACTGCTCCCCTCTCGTTTTGGTGTCACCATTGCTTAAGCAGGAACTGGAATGTGTTCCCACCGTGGGGGTACTGGTGGTTTTCAAAGCAAAAGGGAATTGTTTCAAGAATAAAGTAGAGCTGTGACTTGAGACATTGCACAAATAGATTGTAGACGGATGGCAAACAAACTGGTAAAAGCCTTTATTTTTACTTAACCATCTTGACCATGTGTGCCTATTTGTATTGCGGATGTGGGCTGCAACCATGTGGGGTGGGAGGGAAACCATGTGTCGGTGTTTTGAGATGTACTTGCTAAGCAGAAGCGGTGTCCTCTGCCCGTTCTCCCTTTCCAGACGAATTGTTCTTGCCAAAATTTTCTACCTGTTGCAAGAGTTGCTTTCTTTCCAGCACAGTAAAATGTCAACTTCTTTCACTGTTCCTTCCCTCTCGTAGGCATCTGTAACCTCTGTACGACTGTGTATAGTACACACAACAGTCATCAGATCTCTGCTGGCTTTAGATACCATCAAGTTGGGTGTATTGTAAACGAACCGTATTCATTTGAAAAATAAATTTTTTTGAAATGCATATGTGATACTTTTAATTTTTTTTTATACTTGCATCATTTTGATTTGTTCCCAAAGCCGTGCCTGCAGGAGTGGATGGAGATGGAGGTGCTGATCTGAGCCGCGGTGTCAGGAGCTGGGTGGCATCTGGAGGGAGGTACCAGGTGTGGCTGCCAGACCTTTGCAGAAAGCAGTTTTACCTTCGGCCTTTTCTGTTTGATTCGATTTCATGCCATTTAATTTTTTTTCTTAAAAACTGGGGAAGAACAACTTGAATCGGCGGTGGTGTCGGGGTTGGGAGGGGGTTGTGGTACTGGTGCTGTGATGCTCAGCCCCCCAACCCGCTCCCTGCCGGGAGGAGGCCCTGTCCGCTTGGCTTTATTGGTTATTTTGTTGGGGTTTTTAAATAATTATAACAACAACTGGGTTTGGTGTTGCTTTGCAGGGTCACTTTTGCTGATAACCGTGCCCGGGCTGGGGGGGGGAGCCCCGCCCCCGCCGCGTGCCGCCGCCTAGCAACGGGCCCGCGCGTGCCTGGCAACCGCCCCGGCGGCGGGACCGGCCCTGAGGCGGCGAGGGGAGCGGGGCCGGGACCGGGGTCTGGCGGTGAGGGGAGCGGGGCCGGGGCCGGGACCGGGGTCTGGCGGTGAGGGGAGCGGGGCCGGGGCCGGGACCGGGGTCTGGCGGTGAGGGGAGCGGGGCTGGGACCGGGACCAGGCTCTGGCGGTGAGGGGAGCGGGGCCGGGCCCGGCCCTGGGGCAGTGAGGGGAGCGGGGCCGAGCCCAGAGGGGCGGTGAGGGGAGCGGGGCCGGGCCCGGCCCTGGGGCAGTGAGGGGAGCGGGGCCGGGCCCGGCCCTGGGGCAGTGAGGGGAGCGGGGCCGGGCCCGGCCCTGGGGCAGTGAGGGGAGCGGGGCCGAGCCCAGAGGGGCGGTGAGGGGAGCGGGGCCGGGCCCGGCCCTGGGGCAGTGAGGGGAGCGGGGCCGAGCCCAGAGGGGCGGTGAGGGGAGCGGGACCGGGACCAGGCTCTGGCGGTGAGGGGACCGGGACCGGGACCAGGCTCTGGCGGTGAGGGGAGCCGGGCCGGGCCCGACCCTGAGGTGGTGAGGGGCAGTGAGGGGAGCGGGGCCGGGCCCGGCCCTGGGGCAGTGAGGGGTGGCGATGGGAGCAGGGTCTGGTGGTGAGGGGAGCGGGACCGGGGCCCAGCGGGGCGGTGAGGCATTGTGGGGAGTGGGAGCAGCAGCCCATGGTGGGCCCCTGAGGGAGCAGCAGGGCCTTGGCACAGAGGAGCTGGGATGCCCTGCTGAGGGCTGCCTGCGCCCAGCCAGGGTGAGGGCCCCTTCTAGCTGGGGCTGAGCCCCTTCCCTGTTCACCCCTTCCACCTCGGGGTGGGGGTCGAGCCTTCCCCTCTGCCCTGCAGCCCTTTGTGCCCCTTCTCCCCCTGGCTCTGCAGCTGTGCTGCCTGCCTGCAGGGCTTCCTTCCCTGCAGGAGTTCCCCAGCGGCCTTTGGTGCAAATGGCTGTGCTCAAGGAGCTCTGTCCCAGCTACCTGTGCCCGAGAGGACTGGGGGACAGGCATAGGGTATACCGGAGCCAGGGAAACTGTCTGCCCCAGAACTCCACCTGTCTGTGGGTTTTTTGGAACCTGCTGTCTCCTCAGGAGCTGCTCTGATCCTGGTGAGTGGTCTCTCTAATTCCTGCCAGTTTTGGAGGGATGGTGCTGGGTAGCAAGGGAAATGGCTGGGAACTGTATATACTGTTCTGCAAAGCCTTCGAGTCCCCTGGGACTGCAACCCTGGGCTGAGCCTACACAGCTGTAACAAAAGCAGAATCAGTAATGTAATCAGCCATTTTGTCCAAGCTCAATGAATACCATGTGGGAGACGGCGCTGTGAGCGGCTCCTTGTCTCTCTGCAAATAGCACCGTTCTCCAGGGAGAGGCAGGTGGACAGGGCTTTCCTCCTGGCCCAGGGCAGAGGGTGGCTCCGGTTGCCCGTCCTAGTGCTTCCCCGGTTGTGTGGACATGTGTGTCTGCATTAGGCAAGATGCCAGTGGCTTTTTTCTTGAAGAGCTTTCCAGTTTGTGGATGCATCTCCATTTCTGGTGTATTTCCATGAATAAACACAAAAATCTTCCACTCCCTTTCAGCCACCTGTTTAGCGAGATGGCCACGCTGAGTGTAAAGTCAGGACAGCGGTTCACCTTGCCGGACTGGCACACTAACTCCCATCTCATCTCGGCTGACGCTGAACACCAGCGTTCTGCGTCCCACCAAGTCCGGCAGGAAGCCCAAGCTCTCCGCAACGAAACCAACAACCAGGTGGGCCTTCTGGCAGCTTGGCTGCTCCCAGGTTTGTCAGAATAGCGGGCTGAGGAGTATGGGAGAGTGTCTAGATCTGGGTGTATGGATGAGGGAATAGGAGAAGGCTTTGCCTCTGCAGAACCTGCTAAATATGTACGTTTATTTCCTGTAAACCCATGTGCAATGATGCATGTGTGCTGCCATGAAATCCCCGGGTGTGATTCTTGCATCCTTTGCAACTTGTATTGTTGTCTGTGCTCTCTATTTGTGTAGATGACTATTAGACCAAATGGCAACATGTTCTACTCCTGCAAGGGGTCAGTCAATCCTGAAAACAGGGAAAGGCTTCAGCAAGATTCACAATTGCAATTTAAAAGAGAGTAATGGCGCTTCTCCTCTAATTCCAGACGAAATGGGATGAGCATGACAACCGCACCCGCCTGGCCGAACGTATCAGCAGCGTGAACAGATGGAAGGAGACCCTGGACAAATGCCTTGCAGACATAGATGCGGAAATCGATGCCTTAGCCAAAGTATGTTGGGAAGGCAGATGGCTGGAAATCAACTTACACTCTCAACATGGGATGTTAAATAATTGAGGCTTGTCTTCTGCAATGGGCAAGCCCATCTGGCGTTTAAGGGGGACTTATCACAGGTATACTGAGATCCATACCTGATGAAATGACTTCCTGGAAAGCAAGCCACTGTGTTCTTGGCTGAGCCAAGCCATTTTAGGGAGCTGTGGATTGCACGCTCACATTTGGGTTTCGGGTTGTGCTTTTTGTTGTTGGTGGGTTGTTTTTTTTTTTTAAAGCTCTGAAGGATAGTGAGAAATACATTAACACCATCAGTCAATAATGTTTTATTTTAAATAGAGAATAGCAGTGGGACATCTCTCCGATTCTTTTAGTTCTAAACCCAGAGGCTGCTGGAGTCGTTAGCCCCCAGCAAGGTGTGATTCCCAATGCAAATAGCAGATGTAGAGGACTGATGTGTTTGGCTCTCGCAATTTTCATTCCAGACTTGCTAAAAGGTTTCAGAACTGCAGAGACAGGCAGCGCGAGGCCCTCTTAACAAGGGTATCGGTGGGTTCCCCTTCCTTTCTTCCTCCCATCCCTGAAGGTGAAGGGCTCCTCCCATTCCTCCAGGTGAAGGAAGCAGCAGAACGTGCCCTCCAGGCAAAGAACTTGCCTTTGGATGTTTCCATTGAGTGCCTGACGCTCCGCGAGAGCCGCCGTGCCATTGATGTGGTGAGGGACCCTGTGGAGGAGGAGCTGCACAAGGAGGTGAAGGTGATAGACAACGCCAAGAGAGAACTGCAGCAAAGAGTGAACGACGTCTTCGAACAGCTCTGGTGAGGCGAATGACACAGCTTTTGACCGTGCTCTGCCCTCCTTGCTTGGCCCCAGCAGTTTAATGTGCCTCTAATGCCAGGCTGAGATGGGCAGGCAGGCCAGGTGTAGTTACCCTGGGGCAGTGAGCCACTCAGAGGAGCCTTTGATGATTATTGTCAAGGTCTGTGGAGTCTGCACGTTTGTAGGGGAGAGCATGTCAAGGGAGACTTCATAAGCATCCTTGGAAAATTTTGGCCCCGACTGATATCTTGTGCCACCTGCCTTGGTTCCTGAAGCAGTGACCTGGAAGTGTTAAAGCTGCCAGGCCCTAATCCCTCGTGGGTCACTGCCCCGCTGCAGGAGGGCAGCTCAGTTCACCAGTGCGCTGCCGGAGCAGAGCACGGGGGAGCCAGGCTGGCAGTAAAGCAGGCGTGCTGCTTTACCAAGTTGGGCCCAGTTCACTGGGAGGGCAGGAGCTCATCCCTCAGTTTTTAAAAAGATGATTGAGGTGGTGATGAAAGCTTTGGAAATTGTGAGCTGGCTCTCGCCTCTTCGTGCTCCCCGCTGACTCCAACCCTGCTTTCTGCAGCCTCTTGCAGGAAGCTCGCCAGCAGCTGAGCTGCGACCACCGGCGCAAGATGGAAGCACTGGAAATAGATCGCATGTGCTTATCCCTCAACGTGAACTCTCCCAACATCTCCTTCAAGGTCAACCCAACGCGGGTCCCAGATGGGTAAGGAAAGAGCCTGCCCTTGTGTGGCCAAATCCATGCTGGTGCTTGAAAGAGCCCTGGGGTGCTTTTTCCTTCTGTGCTATATCCTGGCTTGATGGGTGCAGTTACAGAGAGAGCTCAGAACAGGAGTTGGCTGCTGGGATTTGTTGTGGCTCTTGAATTGTGAAGCCACAGGCTTTTGGGAGTTATCTAAATTGTCACCGCAAAAACAGAGGAGCTGGCTGCCCTGCCTTCCTGGTGCTTGGCTATCGGTGACGCTCAGCGAGCAGTGCGGTATCAGCCTTTGGCACAGCTTCTGGGGGAGCTGCTGCGCATTTTCACTTGCTTGTCATTTCATAGCATGGTTTGGATGTGTCCCCGGGTTGAGCAGATGTTGGGCTCGGTGCAGGAGCCATGGGGTAGCAATCTCCAGCTGGTGCAGTGAGGAGATCAGACAGGATGTGACCTCCAGAATTCCTGAATCATTTTGCACTGCACAAAGCCTCCTTGGCCTGCAGCGGGTGGTTCCTTTTGAACTGTCTTGCAAACACTCAACTTATTTTCATAACTGCTGATTTGTTCACAGATCAACTGCACTTGATGAGTGGGAACAGAATAGCCAATGTAACAAGGAGCATGCTGAGGCAGAAATGAAAGCCTCGACCGAGCTCCGAGAAGCAACAGTGCTTGCCATTGCACAGGTAAATCAGTCCCTTGGCTGTGAATCGGTGGTGCAGAAGTTCTGGATCCAGTGTGGGAGAAAGGGCTGGCGTGTGCTGTGGTGAGGGGAAGGGACTCTTTGGAAAGACAGCATTGGCCCATGGGCCGCTCTGAGAGCGGCTGCCCTCCTGGTTCAAAAGGGGAGCTTGGCTATGCTGCGGAGCTTGCAGCAGTCTCGGCAACCTGGAAGACACGTACCCGTCCGTCGTTCCCTGCCTTTTGGCTGCAGGGGTGTGCATGACCTGCGCACGCATGGCAGCAGCCAGAACCCAGCTGGTTCTGCTCATAGGCTTGTCCCAGCCTCACAGGACGGTCGTATTGGCAACTGCTGGGAGGGAGACACCTTGTAGGTGGGGTGGGTGTGACTGGAGCCTCTTCTCTCTGCAGACAAACAATGAGCTGGAGGCTCAGCGTGTAGCTACAGAGTTTGCCTTGCGCAAGAGGATTAGAGACCTGCAAAGAGCCTACGATGAGCTGAAATGGCAGGAGCAGAATGTAAACGTTGCTTCTTTGGTTATTGGACACAACCTTGGGTGGGAATTGAATCTGAAAGGATGATTGTTATGTGGAAAGCTACTTGGCCTGGGCATGGTTTCCACATGAGAGCTGTTAAGTGGTACATGTATGATCCCTGCAACGCCCTACCTCCTTCTGCCATCACAGTTGCTGCTCTGGCATTTCCCAGCAGCAGTGCCAGGTTTTGGCCTTTTTATTTCACCCCTGGTCTCAACCACTGTGGCCATAAAACACCAGCAGCACCATGCCTGGTCCATGTGAAAAGCCCAGTCTATGAGCAGAGGGGTTCCGTACTCAGAAGCCTGCCAGCCCTTGTTTAAAATCCATCCTCAGCACAGCAAGAGCCCAGGACGCCTGGGGGCTGTTTTCCAGTCTGTATCCCTGGCTGTCCCTCACGATACATGTCTTTTATCCATAGACCTTGGAGGAAATTGCTGAGATGGAGGAGGAGATCCGACGCTTGGAGGAAGATCTTCAAAGGAAAACACAAGATCTGAAAGTGGCACACACCCGCCTGGAGACCCGCACCTATCGGCCCAACATGGAGCTCTGTCGGGATCAGGTACCAGCCTCGCCTGGCACGCTCCCTGCCTGGGCTGGGGGGAACCGACCGGGATGGGGGCTTGCGTGGGTCGGAAAAACGTGGGTGCGCTTGGGAGAAAACTACAGAGGGGCTGAGCGATGGATCCTGCAGTCACGTAGCAAAGCAAGGAAATAAATGTCATCGCTGGGCTAGAAGGGGAACGAGGGAACCGTGGCCTTTGTAAAGCACCACTTCAGCGCTGTTAACTGCTGTCACCTTCTCCCTCCCCACCTGGCAGGTCCAGTACGGGCTAACAGATGAGGTCCACCAGCTGGAGGGAACGATCCGGGCACTCAAAGAGAAGCTGGCAGAGTCACAGTGAGTCTCCTGCTCTCTGGGGCAGAGCAGCGGCCCAGCGTCGCCCGTGTGAGGGACGTGGCTATGTGCAGCCCTGGGCCTGGCACGCTCCAGAAGCTGCGTTTTGGAGCTCGTGCCTGCTCAGATCAGGACTGGAAATAATCCCTGGGCTTGGTGGGGAGCTGGAGTGGGCAGCAGGGCGCAGGCAAGGCAGCAGAGGTCTGTGCGGTGGGAGTGTGAATGGGGTTCCCACAGTCCCTGCTTGACTCTGACTTCAACCAGGCACGGACAGTCCTAAAAGGGGAAAGAAAAAATAAAAAGGGGTGAAAAGTAAAGGAAGAAAGAGAAGTGCTGCTCTCGGCTGGGGTGGGCTCCCAGGGCGCACATCTCTGCGCTGCGCTCCGGGAGCAGCACGTGGGCTTGCTATTCACAGACCCAAACAATGCTGCTGCCGCACACCAAGAAATACCCGATGCGTTTGTTCTTCGTACAAAGGCAAATGCTGCGCGGATATTTCTGCTGCCAGAAAGTGGGAAGCTGGGTGTTTCCTGTCCAACTTGGGAAGTGAATGCAGCGCCTGAACCCAGCTCCTCTCGCTTCTGCTTGTTCCCAGGGGTGCTTTGGATGCTCTTTACAGACAACTTCACCGCATTCAGACAGATGCTGGCTACAAAGCCAATTCCCTGGTGCTGGACAACAAGTGCATGGACAGCCGGAGAAAGCTCGTGGTCCCTGCCGAGAAATTTGTGCCAGAAGTCGACGCTTTCAACTGGACCACGAACCGCGCGCTGGAGAACGGGCAGCTGGAGTTGGCTTAGTGCGCTGGGGAGAAAGCTACCAGTGACTCAGTTCCGTAGCGAGGAAAGCGGACATCTGTGTCGCGTTAGGATAATGGAATTCTCCTCCCTCCTCCCAGTTTGTTATACAACTGTCTGTCCCCTTGTACGATGTTTATGGCCTCTTGCGCTCCAAGGAGCGTTATAAACAATAAAGAGTGTCCCCAAGAGCGGTTGTCATCCGACCGTGTTGGAAGTGTTTCGTGGTGATTGAATCCATCTGGGGCTCTTTAGTGTTTTAGGTCCTTTAAAGTGCAAGGCTGCGCTCTGAAAAGGGACTGTGTAATGGTGGCGGCGTGCCAGATCTGCTCTGCGGGCGTACCGACTCAAATCTGCTCGCTTTAACGATTAAAGTTTGGCGTTGGGATTTCCCCTCGCCTGCTAGCCCTGCAGAGCTAACGCAGCTACAAAAGGAAAAGCTGGAGTCCGTCCTGGCTCTTGTGGCCGCAGACTTGTTAAAATTGAATCGCCGCGCTTGCGTTCTGCCGTGAGTTTATTGTTTCTGTTCCAGGCACGCTCCGCGCTCGCCCTGGGAGACGGCGTCCTCGCAAACCGGATTATTTCTGCGCGATGGGACCAGAACTTGGCTCTGCTTTTTCCTCCCCCGAGGTGGGAAGATGATGCCCCAGTGGGAAGCAGCCTGGATTTCACTCCTGACTCTCCGACTAAATTTTAATAATGAGAAATTGAGGGGGCGGGGGGGAAAAATCAACTTTAGGGTAAGGAGAGAAATAAGGCAACAGCGGCTTTTTCCCTCCCACGCTGCCGCCGCTCTCCTCCGCGCCGCCAGGGGGCGCTGTTCGCGGCCGCGAACAGCGCCCCCTGGTGGCGCGGAGGAGAGCAGCGGCGGCACGGAAGAAGATGGCGGCGGCGGCGGGTTCGGGCTCAGGCCCGGGGCGGGCGGCGGCGCGGCCTCGGCCGGGACCCGCTCGGTTCCGGGGCTGCTTGGCCGGAGCGTTGTTGGGTGACTGCCTGGGCGCCGTCTTCGAAGGCAGGAGCGTCGTGAAGCTACCCGACCTGTTGAGTTTCCTCCGAGGCCTAGAACCGACGCCTGGGCCGATTGAGGCGGGGGAGCCGGCCGGCAGCGCCCGCAGAGGTGGGCGGAAACCCCGGGAGCGGGACGGGGGGTCGGGCCCGGAGCACATCCCCTTCCCCGTACCCACCGGCTCGGGCCCGGCTCCCAACACCCCCGGGATCGGGCTTTGCGGTGCGTCCTCCCCGCCACCCTCGCACTGCCCCTCCGAAGCATGGATGCCCCCAGTCCCGCCCCTCACCTCAGCGGGGGGCACCTCCCCTGGGACACCCCTGGCTGTCCGCAGCCCTGCTTTGGCGTGTGTCCCCTGGGGTTTGGGGCTCTCACACACACCCCGGGGTGAGGATGACCTTGCTGGAGCAGTGCCCCGCTTCTGGCTCCCCAAGGGCAGTTCCAGGTTCCCTAAGCACACGGCCGGTGTGGAGGGGTGCGTGGTTTGCTGTGCCCGGCCTGTGCTGCTCCTGCCAGCGTGCAGCTGGGGTGTGTAGCGTGCTGGGAACCTGGGTATCGCAGTGCAGGGGTGTCAGCAAGGAACAGATACACCAAAAATAGATGAGTAGAGTAAGAGAAGCACAGGAATGGTTATTTAGGATTCGCCTTGGGGTTCTGAGCAGTGCAGCAAGCCCTGTAAACCTGCCCAGTACGATCTTAAAGGCATTTGATTTTGTTGCAGTCTTGTCCAGAAATGCAACTGTCCTTTCTCTTCTCTGCTTGTCAGCATATGCTGTAACTCCTTGAGAAAGAGGCTTGTCCGTATGCACCTCTGGATATCAAACATTTTCTCTTGGCTCATATTAATCTTGGACTGCTTTCTGTCTCACTTTTGTTGTGGGTGCATCTCTGTCTGTGCCTTTTTACTCCGATGACCATGGCTAGTGATGAGCTCAAAGTGCTGGGGAACTTCTGGTAATGTTTTAACTCCAGCTGTACAGATAATTAGCCCTTGGAGAGCAGGGAAGTGCTGAAAGTTGAGGGCAGGGGGTGTGTTTGTCCCTGGATGGTCACATTATGTTTTGACCTTCTGTTTTAGAAACGCTTTCGTACACGGACGACACGGCCATGAGCAGGTTGGTGGTGCAGTCCCTGCTAGCCAAGCGAGAGTTTGATGAAGTTGATATGGCCAAGAGGTAAGGACTGCAGCCAGCTTCGGAGGCCAGGCTGTTGGCATTCACTAGTGAAGGCAAAACTGTCTTAAGATTCAGCAATCGCTGTAATTTTGTGTGAAAGGCGACAGGGGCTAAGGCAAAGTCATCATTAATTTTGGAGGGGAAAAAAAAAAGAAAAGTGAGGGCTAATCCTGTCATTTATTGTGTGCTTTGCACTGTCCTGGAACCTGGAGCAGCGCCAGCTTTAGTGTGGGTTCAGACTCTGCTTTACAGTGAAGCAGGATGGGACATGCTGTATTGCTGCCGTGTACGTATATTCACCTTTGTGAAAGATAATGCTTAGAAATTTCAGAAGCATTTCCTTTCATGTTTATTTGTTGCTATTCATGTTTCTACTTCCCTTAATTTAGTTAGTGAGTATTAGTGAGGTCAGCTTCAGTTTGTTTATGATCCATTTCCCTTTTGAGTCCACAACCCTGGTAGCATTTGGTTCCACTTAAGGGAGAACATTTATTTGTTTAGAAAACTCTTCCATTGAACTTGAACAAAAGCCTTTCTTTGTGGTTGTGACCCATGGAAATGTTTCCAGTTTGTTTCTATTTCAAGGCACAGTTGAGAGGGAAACAAGTGGGCTGTGAAAGGTGATGTTTATACACCCTTTCCTCCTTTCACACCAATTTTTGGGAACCGGATTCTTTCCCTACACAACTGAATCACTTGAATCCCGACTGTCACTGAATTCTCCATGTGTTGTTAATTCACTTTATCAAGTGGCTTTATACAACCTCTTTACAAACTTCAGTAACAGACCACATATCCCTGTATTTTTGCTCACCTGCGTAACTGCTGCTCTCTTGCCCACGCCAGGTTTGCTGAGGAGTACAAGAAGGAACCCAACAGGGGCTATGGGATGGCTGTTGTCAATGTCTTCAAGAAGCTCCTGAGCCCCAAGTGCAATGATGTGTTTGAACCAGCAAGAGCCCAGTTTAATGGGAAAGGCTCCTATGGCAATGGCGGTGCCATGAGGGTGGCAGGCATCTCACTCGCCTATCCTGATGTCCAGGATGTTAAGAAGGTACCGTTCTTGGCTCCTTTGGGCACCTCGGCTCTGGGAGTCCCTGCTGTCAGGCGAGTGGCACCATGATCTCTCAGGTAGGTTTGCTAATGATGTGTTTTCATTCACAGTTTGCGAAGCTGAGCGCTGAGTTAACCCATGCCAACTCCCTGGGCTACAACGGGGCCATCCTGCAGGCCCTGGCTGTGCATCTCGCCCTGCAGGGAGAACTCAGCAAGGAGACCTTCCTGGAGCAGCTCATTAGCCACATGGAAGATGTAGAGGCAGACGATAAGTCTCTTACTGACGCCCGAGCGTAAGTAGCTGTGGGGAGCACTAACTCTGCTGTGTACAGTTTATTCTGGCTCTTTGCATTCTCTCTTCTTCATTGTACTCTTTTTTTTTTTTTTTTTCTTTTTTTCCCTCCCAGGCTGGGATTTGAGGATTTACCATTTTCAAGGCGTCTAAAGAAAATAAAGGAATTTTTGGAGCTCAGCAGTGTTCCCAAAGCAGATGTATTGTTTGAATTAGGTAAGTACCTTTCTTACTACAAGTATTAGGAAAGAGCTGGAAGCAGGACTAACTCAGCAAGCCTAGTTCATGCCTCCTCCCCCAGATTGCCACTTTGGCCTCTGCTGCCTGTCAGGCACAGAATGTGCTGGAAAGGCTGCCTGTGCTCAGTAATCTGAGTCTTTACCAGTGACTCCCTCTCTGTATTGATGGGAAAAAAAAGTCTTGCTAAGAAAAACTTATAATAATGTTTCTTAATATTCTAAGATCTCTTGTCTTAACGGCTATCAGATCTCCGTGTTGGATGGGAATGGGTAGATGTGCATTGCCAAACTGTACTGGGGTAGCTGGGAGTTGGTCTCCAGGATGTGAGTACTGGGGAACCATGGGGAGATTTCTCTTCTGAGATGCAAACTTTTGCACCTTGTCATGATAAAATCAGTGAAAGTACCTGGCAATGGGAAGTTGCAGTTAGAAGGGAAAAGGCACTTCTGCGGGAGGCAAGAAACAAGTGTTCTGCAGCACTGAAGGTCTTTGGTTTTGTTAACAGGCAACGGCATTGCCGCTTTGCGGTCTGTCCCTACTGCAATTTACTCCTTCTTGCGCTGCATGGAAGCTGACCCAGATATTCCCGATCACTACAGCAACCTGCAGAGGACCATCATCTACTGTATCTCTCTGGGTGGAGACACAGACACCATTGCTACCATGGCAGGAGCCATTGCAGGAGCTTATTATGGGGAGGAACAGATACCCCCAAGTTGGGAGCAGAGCTGTGAAGCTTTTCAAGAGACACAGAAGCTGGCAAATAGCTTGTATGAACTCTACTGCCAGCGGCTCTGAGCTCCAAGGGGAGCGTGTTTTCCGAAGGCAAAGCGGGTTGTCACCTCTGCTTTTCTGGTCAGAAATCTGGTGGTGGATCCGCGCCATCTGCAGATGCCAGCGAGCCTCCACCTGAGAAAGACGCCTGCTGCTGTGAGCCAAGAGCTGGAAGCACGAGCCCGTTTGGAAGCGAGGGGACGTACCCTTCAGTTACGGTTCAGCTGGGAAGGGGCTGCATGTGGCGCCTCAGACAGTGCGTGCATCTCCTCGGAAGTGTACAGGAGCATCTTGTCTTTCCTAAGATTTCTGCTTCTTGCTTTGTCCCACCCTTATGCCGTTATGTCATTTTGTCGCTACAGTTACTAGGTGGGTGTCTGAATCCGCTGCCTTTCTTGCTGTTTTCCTCTACTCCTGTGTGCCGTGGCCTTTGTTTCAGTTGTTAGTGACCTGTCCGGCAGTGGCTTTCATAGGCTCCACAGCCCTCTCAAAACACCAGTTCACACTCGGCTGACCAGCTAGAGGATGTAGATGGGAGCTGTCAGAGAGGCACATCCCTGGAGAGCCTGGGGGATGTCCTGCGTGGTGGCACGGGTCACCGCCTGTGTTGCGGAGTGAGGATGCTGGAGGATAGACCTCCCGGGAGGTTCGCTTCCTTAAAGGCAGAATGAAAAGTGCCAGGGATCGGAGAAGGGATTTCTTTGCGTTGCTGGGTGGCATTGTGAGAAACGCCTTTGGTGCATGCAGACAGAATCCCAGTTGGCTCATTGTTACTGTTGGAAGAGGACGTAATTAATTGCTGCTCCTCTGGTGTCCTTTGCGGTCCACCCGCCACCGCCCGCATTTTGTGTTCCCTTATGTAGCCGGCTTTCACATTGCTGCAGCTCCTCTAGCCGTTTCCTTTGTTCCTAATCCTTGCATCCTGCGTTTTTAATCCTGTCCTATGTATGTCCAGGGCACCAAGTGAGATTGCTCTTTAAATCTGTGAGTGGAGATCGTTGTGAAACCTAGTGTTACGCAAAGATCGAATTCCTGGTTCTGCTGCAGTCAGTGACAAAAATCACTTGAGCTGGAAGCAGGAGTTACTTCTCACAATTTTAAAACTCTGTACTTGGTAAGAATAATCTGAAAATAAAGGGAAAAGTAGGTTAATTGGGGAAGAATTTATCAGAGTTTCAAAGAATTTATGCATGTGAAGCTGGTACTGGTGGCCAAGAATATTCTAGCAAAGCTGTGGTGGTGCAGAGTTTCACGTTTAAAACCTTTGCCCAATGGAGTTGGTCAAAAAGGGAGTAACAGCTTGGGTATGGCGTGTCTAAAAAGGGTTAAAAGCTTTCTAATAATTGAAAACAAAAAGAAAGGCAAGCAGTCATCATATGGAAATGTATATAAATTTGAATATGACAATGTAATTCTCTAATCTGTAGCATTTTTTGTGACAGCGGGAAGTGACGGTTCTGCTCAGAGCTCGCTCCCTGCTGGTACCAGCTCGTGGTGGTTGTGTGTGTCGGGCTGCAGGCACACGTGGAAAATCTGGCTGCGATGGGTCGCTCCAGTTTTTCCTGTACTCCCCTTCCTTCAAGTGCCAGTCTTCTGTGTGATGCTTTACTGGGTTTTCCTTGTATAAACGAATTCTTGTCCTGAGAACATGTGGAATTTTGGTCTATTGTATATTTATGTATTGTGCTGCGGATCCGAGGTGTAAAATGTCAGGTTTTTCACATTATTCTGCCAGAGGTGTGAACATGTTCATGGAATTATTTAAAAGAAGATATTTTCCTTCTAAAGCAGCTTTATAATTTTAAACGTTTGGAACTCATGAAGAGCGGAAGAGCTCCTGTTTAAAAAATATAGTTCATTTTAGGCCAGAATTTAAATGTGTACTAAAGCATTTAGCTCTGACTTCCTTGGAAAGAAATAAAATCACGTAGTTATCTTTGTTAATTAGCTGCTGCTCCTGTCTTTTCATTCAAGTCATGAAGTTGTGCATCCATACTAAATGACGAGGAGCTGTATGAAAACCTCTGGGCTCTTTCTCCCCGCCTTCGCTTTGACTCAACCTGAAATGACTTTGTTGTGGCTTCTTGAAATCTTTCTGTAGAAAGCAGAAAAGTTGTTCGGTGCTGGTTAGAGACACCTTGTGTGTAGCCAAGTCTCGTGAGTCTTTGGGGTGAGTTTTAGCACTGGAAATCTGCTGTAAAAACTACTTTCAGGTACTCTTGCCCGTGAGCAGTACGGGGTAGCTGCAGTTTGTAAAAGCCCGGGAGCAGCGGTTCTTGTTAGAGCAGGGTGAGCGGGAAGCAGCGATGGCGTGCGTTGCAGGGAGGTTTGCTGGAGAGGCCCGTTCCCTTTGCCGGCTGTGGCTCATAGGCTGTGTTTGCAGCGAGGAGCGGCGTGTGGAAGGAGTTCAGCTGCCGGAGTCCAGCGTGCGATGATCGTGCAGAGACCAGGGAGCGTGCTGCGTGCCCCCGCCGCTTGCAGCAGGAGAATCGCTTGTTCTTCGTGGTCAGCTTTTGAAGGGGTCTGCCCGCGTGGCAGCCAGGCTTCTCTGGAAGCGTTTCACCTGTAACAAGTAACGTCTGCTCTTCCAGGTAAGAGATCAGGTGGGAAAACATAGTTTCTTCTCTTTATTCTTTGTGGTTTTAGCCTCTGAAAGTGATTTGCTTACAGGTTATTCTCCATTTCTTCTGTCTGCTGCCGAACTGACTGCTTTCGCTGCTCAGGATGGGGAGGTTGGCTGTAGACAAGGTTGTGTAACATAGCAAAAAGAAAGCATAATGAAAAAAACACAGAAGGGAAAGGGAATCCCCAACACTGACTTAAATTCCTCAAATTAATAATTGCCGGTCTGGATGGGTCTGGATTTCATAATTTTTTTTTTAAATGAACTTCTGGAGACGGGAATCTTTTCCTTAATCACAAGAAACATGCAATACCTTCTTACATAAGAATACTAATTAGCAAGCAAATCTGCTGGACTGCTGGGAACAAGCGAGCTGGATTTGAGAAGGAAATAGAGTGCAAGAGCTCTGTACGAACGGTCTCGCTAGCACGGCTGAGCAAGGCCATTAACAACAGGACAAAGGCACAGCTGAGCCCACCTTTTATACAATAAGTTTTATTGATGTTTTGTCAATACAATCAAGTACTGTAGTTTTAGTTCTGAAGAGAAGGCCAGTTTCTGATCACAAAAGGAGTGCATTTTAAACCAACTTTTACTATGACAGTGCATGTAATAAGTATTTACAAAACTAAAAACCTCTATATACTAGGTTAGAAATGAAGATACTAGAGGCAAATTTAAAAAAAATAGTAAGAATTTGTATATAAAAATGCACATTGTAATGCAGTTTTCATAATTAAAAATAGACATACTTCATCCAACCCAACCTTTTTTTATTATTGCGATTGAAACCAAAATCCCACGCGCTCACACACACGACAGAAAATAATCCTTTCTGCTGGCGAATATCACGTACTCCAGAAAAAAAAAAAACCCTCTTCCTGACAGTGTCCGGTTTAGTGAACAGCCTCCCTCATCCTGTGCATCGTTTTTTCTAGCCTAACTCTATGTGTGTGTAATATCTTTGCCTTTCAATTACTGTGTAAATGTAACAGGTTATATAGCTGCAGAAGGTTGATTACGGTTTATGCTCTGCACGTGAAGGGACAGTGAAAATGCGAAACAGTATCTACAGCACTGAAGGAGTTAATGTCTGTGGTTATAGTGAGTATTTCTGTCATCGCTTTTTGCCAGCTAGAACAAGAAGATTCCAATAAAACAGAACAAAAAGAGACGGAGTGGAGGTTAGAACAGTATAAATAAAGTCGCTTTGCTGAGTAACAGGATGAAGCTTCCACCCCGGTGCGTGGCTGGGGTGCGAGAAGCTCCCGGCCCTGCTGCAGGTAGTGTGCACGCGTCGCCGGCAGCGCCGGGCGGCCGAGGGGCCAGGCCCCGCCGGCGGCCAGGGCCTTGCGTGGCACCAGCTCGAGTCCATTGCTGTTCTCCACAGGAAAGACGCTTCACTAAAGGAGACGCAGGCCCCATCCTAGCACCCTCCTCCCAAGCCTGGGCTTGAAGAAAACATCTGAGCTTCCACTTAGGGACTCTTTTTGGCTCCTGTTCCTGCTGGGAAATAACCTGTTACGATCAAAACCCGATCGGCCCTGACACCCCCCTGCCTTCAGGAGTTAAAGACGTCCAGTGGGATCAGCCACTGGGGCAGCCTTTCAGCTTGAAATTCCATCTTTACATGAAACTTGCAGCTTTATGCGGAGTAAAACCCCCGGGAGGGCACAGCCCAGCCCCAGCCGGGCAGTAGCTGAAGCACTGGCCTTCCAACCGTACATTTCCTTTTTGTGTTTCTTCATTTCAGGGATAGGTGTGGGTTTTAAAAGGAAGCCCTGGATGGCAAGAGGCAGAAACACAGGACAGGCTTAAGGAGAAAAACAAACAAAACAGAAAAAGAAAAGTTGTTTATCTTGTACAGTCCATCTGGAGAACAATCCCAAGTCCCATTCTTGCTACATTTCTTTTCTTTGGCCATAGAACAGGCTTTAGGAAAATTTAAGGGTAATAGTCGCTCAGCTGGTGACCAAATTGTTGCTGTTTTCTCAGGGATGTGCCTTTGCAGAGGGACATGCAGTGTAACGCCGGTGGATTAACTTCAGCAGCGTGCTACTTGCCTGGGATGAGAAGAATCGCTTTACTGTAAGTGCAAGTGGCAGTGGCTATTCTACCGTGAGAAAATCTGCAAAGCGACAGGGTTCAGTTGCTCCCTGTAGCAAAGGACAGAGCAGCCGCGTGGTCAGTATCCGTGCATACCTTTCCCAGAACCTCGTAGCTCATATTCAGGTCGGTAACATTTCAAGCATTAGTGAGACAAAGTGGTAACAACAGACAAATGTGATTTTTTTTTGTGTTTTTTTAACCTAAGTCACAGATGGGCACCGGGAATGGTGCACTTTTACAGGTACATATTGCACTAGACTTGTCAATAACATTGTTAAGTAGATAATAGCACCGTTGTAAAATGACTGAATGGAAAGTTAGAACAAACACTATTTTTTCCTTAATTAAAAGGTCCCCAGCGAAAGGGGGGATACCAATGCAAAAGTTTACACATCCCAAAATAGTGAGACAGTAAAAGCAAGTTGTCCATCAGTGGCACTTTCCAGAAAGCACAACTAAACCTTCTATCAAACCAGGCGAGAAGCACCGTAAGCCGGGCTTGCAGTGCCATCCTTGTGTGGTCAAGGAGTAAGACGCTCACAAGGCCGAGCAAGTCTTTGGGCTGCAAAGAAACAGGACAGAACTAGCCCTTGGACTTGCCAGCAGATGAATTAACCCGAGAGAGAGGATCGTTGTTCATCACAGGGGTCCCAGCTTCCCTCAACCGCTTTGGAATAGGTCGTCTGTCATCCTCCCAGATACCAGTGCCTGGATGTTTTTATTCCTAAAGGTGCTGGAGGGGGGAGGGTTAAAAATAATATTTACTTCTTATACGAAGGTGCTTATGCAAAGTGTTCCACTTCTTATGATTATAAATCCAACCACACTGAATCCGGAGCGAATCAGAGAGACCGCCTCAAAGCACAGTCTGAAAAAACAGGCATCAGTGAGACTGAAACTTGGGCGTCTGATGGTTTGGGAAGGAAATTTCTCAATCCATCACGGATCTCTGCTGCTGTACAGGTTTGCGTTAAGTGCCTAGGACCCCTGTGCTGGTTAGCAAATACACCATCCGTTACAACAGCTGTATTTATTTAACTAGTACTCAAAATGGGAAACAAGGGCACTTGATTACAGACCAGAAGGGTCTGGTCTTCCAGACGACCCTCTCTGGGTCACAGAGCAGTTTACTGCAGAGCCAGATCCTTGCCATCCCAAGCGCGTTCCTGTGTTTGATGTACAGTCACTAGGGTAAAATTTATTCCAAATAGGCTTTGCTGAGGAAGTCACTCCCCTCCCTCCCTTCTCCCTCCCCCAGAAAAGACAGATAGATAGATGTCTCCTTTCCGATTACCCTCTTGACTCGTGGATCAAACAGCATGAAGCAAGGTCCGACGACAACGGCTTGCGCGTTCTTCCCAGTGATTTTTCTTTTTTGTATTAACTTTAAAAAAACTTCTTTATCAAAAAAAAAAAAAAAAAAAAAAGACAGTTCATGGCTAAAGTGGGTGAAAAGGAAACGTGCCCAACAGCTGTTATGTGGGGCAAAGCAGGAACCCGGAGAAGGAGGAGTGGATGTATTCCGTGGAGTACAACCCGTTGGCCTGGTCCGAGGGCATTTGTACCCAGACTTGGTCGTTCTCCTTGAGTTCAAGCACGGCACTGCCCGAGGCCTGGTCCAGGTAGCCCTTTTTGTACTCGTCGTAGGTGTAGGTGGCGGGCACGTTGTTCTTATAAAGCGCCACCCAGACGTTAGTCCCTTTGACATGCACGTGGTAGGCAAAGTAGTAGATGCCGGATACGGGGCAGGTGAATATCCCGGTGACCGGGTTGTAGCCGTTGTGCCCGTTATACAAAGTCCGGTCAAACTTGACCGGCATGCCCGATGCCGGGAAGGGGGAGGTGAGGATGGCGGTGAAGGCTGGCGCGATCCGGGCAGAGAGCTCTCCTCGGCCGTACTGCGGCTTCCCGGGCTTGCCGTTCCCCAGCACGGCCCCCTCCACGCCTCCGTCCGGCAGGTGCAGCCCCGCGATGCCCGTCTCGTCGAACACCCCGGGCGCTCCCGGCGGCCCGGGCGGCCCCGGTGGGCCCGGTGGCCCGTTCAGCCCCGGCGTTCCTGGCATTCCCGGGGGGCCGATGGGTCCGGCCATGCCGGGCTCGCCGGTCTTCCCCTCACCGGGAACCCCAGGGAGCCCAGGCTCCCCTTTCAGCCCCGGTAACCCCTGAGGCCCCATGGGACCCGCGGGTCCTTGCAAGCCTGGGATGCCGGAGGGGCCCCTCAGCCCCGGCTGCCCCGGGATCCCGCCATCCCCTTTCGGCCCGGGGCCGCCTGTTAATCCTGGCACCCCGGGGAGGCCGATGAACCCTGGTTCTCCTTTGGGGCCCGTTGGGCCGGGGGGTCCCTGTGACCCAGGCAGGCCCCTTTCTCCCGGCACCCCTGGCTTCCCCGCAAAGCCGTTTGGGCCCTGGTCGCCGCGCATCCCCGGCATTCCCGGGGGCCCGCTCGGCCCCACGTCGCCTTTGGAGCCGGGCAGCCCATGCTTGCCTGGCAGGCCCATGGACCCCGGCGGGCCCGGCGGCCCGATGATGCCAGCAGGGCCCGGCTCACCCGGCTCCCCATCAACACCGGGCTCCCCCTTATCGCCGATGGCTCCTGGCACCCCGGGCTGCCCGCGGTCTCCTTTTAGGCCAGGCAAGCCTGGCTTCCCGTAGCCCGTCGGGCCTGGCAAGCCAGGGAGGCCACGGATGCCGGGCTCTCCCTTCGGTCCCATGGGGCCCTGTATCCCCGGCACCCCTGCGGCACCCGGGACGCCGATCCCGTCGATGCCGGGGGGGGCCCCGGGGCCCCATGGGGCCAGGCTCCCCGTTGACGCCAGGCCCGCCCGGAGGGCCCATGTCGCCCTTCTCCCCCGGCGCGCCTGGCAGGCCGTCGAGGCCGGGTTTTCCAACGCCAACGGGCCCTGGGGGCCCCGCGGGGCCGGGAGGGCCCCCATTCCCCCGGGGCCCCGGTAACCCTGGTTTCCCCACACCATTTTCACCCTTCATCCCTCGCTCTCCGCGGGGACCCGGCTCTCCTTTTGGGCCAGGCTCGCCCCGAAATCCCGGCAGGCCGGGGCCACCCTGGGGGCCCGGCTTCCCATTGACTGAGATGCCGGCTGGCCCTGGCAGCCCCGGGGGGCCAGGCAGTCCTCTTGGCCCTTGCTCCCCTCGCATGCCGGGCTCGCCCTTGGCTCCGGGCATCCCTTTCATACCCGCCTTTCCAGGGAGTCCTGGGATGCCGGGTTTCCCAATACCCGAGAAGCCGGGGGGCCCAGCAGGCCCGGGCTGGCCGTGCATTCCTGGCTTCCCCGTGCCCGGCTTTCCTGGGTAGCCGGGGGGCCCGGGGGGTCCGCGCGGGCCGGGCTTCCCTGGCGGTCCTGGCTCCCCTTTGAGGTCCATCGGCAGCAGCGGCGGCATGTCTGTGGAGAGAGGAGACACGGAGCTTTACTGGGGCCGGCGGTGGACGGAGGAGCGTGCCTGGTGCGTGATGCCCTCAGGGTGTTAAAACCAGGGGCTTCAGCGCTGCCTGGGTCTCTACTTGCAAAAGTGCCCTTCTCTAGAAATGGTTTTATTTAAACACGGCCACAGCGGCTTCCTGGGCCACCACATCAGCAGGACTGTCTTGAGGCAAGACCTTGGCCAGAGCCCAGGGTACTAATTCAAGCCTTACTTCATCCATCCCTCCACGGAGGGTGTCAACAAGACCAGCAATTGCCGTCGGCTCTGGCAGTGTTGTTTTGTGATGACCTGCTGTGGGGTTTTTTTTAGGAGCTGGATTCAAACCTCCCGCTGCCTCACTTCCCAGCGGCCTTGAAAGCACCGTGGGACTCGGTCGCTCCTGCCTAGGCTCAGCCGAGAGGATGGCGACAGAGCGAGCCAAGACTGAGGATAATCCCTCCACCCCATCCCTCAAGTCCAGGGCCTCGGGAGACCTTTAATCCTTTTGGATTAAAAAGAAAACTCTTGGATGGGTACTTGAGAGACTGAAGAGGTGACTCGTGTATGGGTTAAGACGTGCCGGCGGTGCTCACTGGCTCAGCTCCCGTGTCCAGCAAGGCAGAGAAAAACCCACCAAAAAGAAAAAAAAAAGCGCTGAGGATGGAGGAAAAGCCAATAGCTGCAAGGGAAACACAACCTCAGTTACATCCAAATGAGTCAGCCCAGCTGGGAATAGGCCGTAACCACTTGACATTTAAAGAATTTATGGGGGTCTTTTGCAAACGGATATAAGAAAGAAACTAATGGGCTGAGAGACTACAAAGCGGAGGAGAGCCAGATTACATGCCCACCGCAGCTCAGTACTTAAAGCGTAGACATGAGCATAAATAACTCCTTGAGGCCAGCCCAGGCAGGGTGTCGCTTCCCACGTGACACCGGGAACTGGTGAGAGTAAATCTGACAAACTTTTTTTTTTGGGAAGCTTGAAATGAAGGAAATACTTGGCAGTTGCACGTAGATGGGACTATGATGAGAAATGCGAAGGGCAGAGGAAAGGGCCTTGACACCTGGGACAAACTTTAATGAATCTGCCCAAAGTTGAACATTCCAGTTAGGAACAGATCTGTACGGGCAAGTTCCCAGGATGGGAATGGATCCTGTCTGGGACGGGAGCAGAACTGGCCCATGGCATCAGGCTGCGTGCCCCGGCATGGCGCTGGGGAGGAGGCAGGCGCTCTGCCAGCCCGGCTCCCAGCCTGGGCACTCGGCGAGCTGAGCCGGGCCTGGGGAGCACGGACACCCGTAGCGCCGGGACCTGCCAACACAGAGATTTTCTCAGTCAACGGGAAAAGATTAGGGGAGATTTGAGACACGTGAAAAGAATAACTGCGGCAGCAGCAGGCACCGGTGCATCGGGGCAGCTTTGCCTTTCCTAAGCACAGCAATTAGCTCTGGCCATTTCCAAGCCTGGTGCCTGCTTGTTTTTCTTTTGGTAATGGAAACATTTTCAGAGCTTATCTACATATCAGAGCCTGGCCCTCATCCTAGGCTGTAATAGAGGTCACTTGGCTGTGGAAATTAAGGAAATACTTGTCTGTCATGACATTGCCACTGGATTTCTGCAAACCTCCTGCTCCTCACCCCAGAAAACGGTGTGGGAAAGAAGGCAAGGGAGATGTGAAATGTTGCACTAAAGCAGATTTCTGGGGTTTGAATTCTGGAAAAATTTTTCTCCAGAAAATTATTTCAATGTGTTCCCCCCCCCCCTTTTTTTTTTCTTCTTCTTGCAATGGTTTGAAAAGAATTAGTTTTCTAGGTCATTTTGCATGGAATCAGAACAAGGATCTACAGCTGAGCCCACGAAGGAAGGAAAAAGCACACACACACTCGCACAAGGCAGCGAAGAGAAACGCCAGGCGAGAGCTGCCAACTTGCAGGCGGCCAAAAAAGCAGACGGGAAAACCAAACCGGGGACGTTAGCGGCGAGAAACTGGGACATTGCAGCCCCAGTGGTATCCAATTTCAAAAGACCATGTCTTACCACAGACGCATGTCTCAGAGCTCTGCATTTCACAGCAGCAGCATGGGGTTATGTGTTCCCCTCGAAGCATGAACAAAGCTGCCATGAATGCTAATGCAAAGAGCCAGCTGGGGCAGCGGGAAGGGGAAGGAGCAGGCAGGGTCCCTGCGAGCTCTCGCCTGGGCACCACAGAGCTTTCCGCCTCCTGAGGGGCATGGACACGTCTGGGTGGATCCTGCAGCCCCTCCGGAGCTGCGTTCGTCCTGGTAAGGACCCCTCCACGCCTGGAGGAGGGAGCCGGCAGCGTGGACTGGCCAACAGAGGAATAACCCAACAAGATGGGAAGCGGTTCCCAGCCACGAGCAGTCAGCAGTGGGTCTGGCCCGCGCGGCCGGATGCCACTGCAGGAAGGAGAGGTTGGCTGCTCCATGGCAGAGCCTGGCCGAGCTCGTTCCAGCACTGCTGCCAAGCCCTGCCTCGTGAGAGCGAGTTTCACAGGCTCATACGGACATTGCATGGGACCAGTGTTGCTGCATCTCTCATCCCATCTGCCATTGCAGCGGGTGCCCCGAGGGGAGGCTCAGTGCAGGACTCAGCCACAGCCCTCACCGATGGAGCTGCTGTGCAAGGGGGTGGCAGTGAGATGAGAGCAGGCGGCAGAAAGAAGCATGGAAGTGGCAAATGAAGTTTCCCCATTAGCTAAGGGACCTGGAGGCCTCTTGGCCACATGCAGCAAGCAGCAGCCCCCCAGGGACCCCAGGATTGAGTCTCTTTAAAAGCAGCAGGACTTGGGGGCCACCTGCTCTGGGGACACGGGGCAGCAGCAGCCCAGGCACTGCCCAGCACCAGCCTGCTCCCAGCTCCTGGGTAATCCCCAGCACTGGGGAGGTGAAAAGCGCTCCTTCACCTTTGCAGCTGAGGCTGCTGCCCCAGGGTGAGCCCTCTGTACTGTGGCTGGAGGGGAACTCCACTGCTTGCCTGGCACAAACCATCGCCCCATGCATCATCGGTGCCCCGAGCTGGGGTGCCGCTGGCTTGGCTCCCTGCGTGCACGGGGAAATGCTGGGCTCCCAGCACCCAGCGGTGGTTTTACCTGGCTGCAAGCTGCACAGACACGGTTTTAACCAAGCCAAAATAAAACCCAGCTGTGCAATTATCTGCTTAAATGCTTTTAGCATTTAGCAGCATCTCCTGCACAGAGCTGCCTCTGTGCTCCTGGGGAGTCTATTTTTGGGTCAGAAAAGGTGTCTGGCACGCTGAGGAAACCAGCCCTGCCTCTCACTAGATGGCACCCGCAGGCCAGCGAGAGCCCCCGCAGCCCTGGGGCTGGCCTGGTCCCCCAGGCGGGGGTCCCAGCCCGGGGCCAGGCTGGACCAGCATGGGGGGGCCCCCATGCAGCTCCCCGCCGACTCAGGGGTAACCCGCAGGGGCACGGCACGGCCCTGTGCCGTCGCGGCGAGTCAGCTGAGCTCCCCGAGCAGGGCAGAAGGCCAGCAGGGATTTTCCTTGCCAAATTAGAGGTTAAGCAGAGATGGGAGCTCGGTGGGATCCAGGAGGCACCAGCTTCCCCAGCCACCTCTGTCGGTGGCTCAGGCTGCAGTTGTCCCCCTGCCCGCATCCCCCTGCCCATCCTCTCTTTCCCAGGGGTTTTAGGACAGTAATGTCCAGGGGCCTCCCATGCTCTGCCCTGCCTCAGTGTCTCCTCCAACCCGTGCCTGGTCTAACCTGGCAAAGCTTGCACCCAAACTGCACCTTGCAAAGAGCCCGGCACGCTCGCTCCTCTCTCCACCACGGTTAGCAGGCAGTGCCGCTCAGAGGCAGCGCAAGCCGCTCTGATGCATAGGAAGAAGGGGGAAAAAAGAAGGAAAAACAGCAGGGAGATATTTGAATCCAGTCCCACCAGCAGCTGAAACGTTCCTGTGCTACGCTGGAAGGTTTCGTCTCTGGCTGGGATTCAGGGAGCAGCTTTACAACAGCTGGGAAGGGGGCAGGGAGGCGGGGGGGCTCGTAGCATGCTTCGGCTCCAGGTTTTGCTGTGTGTTTTCTGACATATGTGCTGAGCTGAACTCCCGATAAGCCATTCAGCCCAGCAGTAAATCAGCCACCGGCAGCCGAGCCTTCTCCAGTTTCTCCTCCCAGAGCCAAGACTTCGGCGCCCCGGAGGGTCCGGGTCTGTGTGAACCCACGGGGAGGGCTCCGGCGGCTCTTCCCGAGGGCCGAGCACCGACCTGGTGGGTCCGGGCACCCGAGCCCCAGCGCTGCCAGAAGCGGCTGGCTCCGGGAAGAGCACTGGGAACTGTGTTTGGTATCAATGAAAGGGCTCAGACCCTGCCCTCCATCCCCCTCTTGAGTTGAGGATACCCTGCTGCTGCTGCTGCTCCTACCCTGGGTGCAGTGATGGTTGCGTGCACCGTGGGGAGGTGCTGGGGGCTCGCTTGACAGAGGGATGCCAAGAAGTGCCAGAGAAGCTCAGTCACACTCAACTCTTGCTGTTTGCAAAGCCCGCGAGTTCCTGAGCAGTTCCCCAGGGTGTGTGTGATTAACACACACTAATAACCCCCCGGAGTGGGGCACCCACAGGCCCTCCTGTGCCTCCTAACCTCCAGCACCGGGAGCCGGTGTGCAGGCAGGGGATGGTGTGCAGGCAGGGGATGGTGTGCGGGCAGGGGACGGTGTGCAGGCAGGGGGTTACAAAGGGCTGGGGCTGGGCTGGAAGTGGTGCAGGAGGCCTGGCTGCACCGAGCAATGACCCTGGGACCCCTGCCCCTCCGCGCAGCACATGGCGCTCAGTGGGGAGTGATTTAACGCGTGTGGAGTTTCTGGTCGCTGCTCTCCCAGGGAGGAAATGTCTCTCTCCTGCTCTCCCCTCGCTAGGCTGGGGCTCGGCTCCGGCCTTGGCCCTCTTTCCTCTCCCAGCTGGTGTGAGATGCAGACAGGGAAAATGGAATAGGTGGAGGAGCGGAAAAAGCCGTGCAGAGACGGCTCAAGTTTAACAGCAGCGAGAGGGAGAGATGGCGAGCGCCAGGGCTCCTGGGGCTGAGCCTCAAAGCTACCGGCAAACAGGCAGGAAGGGGGGAGCAGAGGAGGGGAGCAAAGGGCTCGGGGGTCCCCTTTGTGCACCAGCTCCCAGACCGAGTACCCGAGGGTGCTCACCCAGCCCCAGCCTGAGCAAAGGGCTCTACTTCCCTGCTGAGCCTCTCTGTGCCCGTCCTTCTCTTTCTGCAATGGGTTAAGGAGACCTAAACGGCCCCTCCGTGCTTGGCTCCGGAGATGCTTTGGACAGCAGCACCCTTGGCCATGCCAGGCTGCTCCCCGGGGCACCGACCCCGAGGGTAAGGGCACAAGGAGTGCCCGATGGCTGCAGGATGCCACGCCGGCAGGTCTCCCCGGCAGCCATGGCCCCGTGTCCTCCCACCCCGCCGCGGAGCGCGTCCCTTACCCAGGTACTGCCCTTTGCCTTCGCGGAAGGGGGGTCCCAGGGGTCCTTTCACCATGGGCTGCATGTACTTCACTTGGGCGTAGCCCGCTGCGCCTCCTCCCGCCGCCGAGCGAAGGCCGACCGCCATCACCACCACCACCAGCAGCGCCACGGCGTCCGGCAGCATCCTGGTCCCCACTGCTCCTGCGGACAAAGTGACAGTGAGAGCAGGCACCCACGACCCCCATCTGCACCCTCCATCCCGCGAGGATCAGCCAGGAACCTGGGAAGGATCCCAGCGGGACTCCCTCGAATTTGCCTTTTTCTGGACCACAGCTGCCCTGAACACGTTACCCTTCCTGATACGCGCCGGCTGGGAGATGCACAATAAATACACGGTTTACGAGCAAGAACTAATCACAGGCACCCAGCAGAGCCTTGCAGAGGCTGCCCCAGAGCCTGTTTGTCTGGGGTTATGCCCACATCAGGCTTCCCTTATATATTTTTAACGTATATAAGAAGAGGCAAAAAAAAGGCAGGATGAAAACCACAGCCTGCTGAGCCGAGTGCTGCTGTCGCACCTCTCAAGCAAGCAGGGTCTCCTCTAATAACAGCCGTGAGTGCTCTGACCATGGCTCCCGTGGGTGGCTCAGGCTGCCACCGCCAAGCCCTGCCTGCCCCGGGAGCGGCTGGGTGGGTGCTACGTCTCCCAAATGGGTGCTGCGTCTCCCGGTGGGTGCTGGACCAAAATCACGATGTTGGAGCCCGAGACTCGCTGCATTTGTGGCTCAACTGCGGCGCTTTGTGAGCAGAGATGGGAGCTCACTCAGAGGGCGAAGGACGGGAGCCCTCGGCCGGGAAAGCCCAGGGGAGAGCTGCAGCACTTGGGAGCAGCAGCCTCTGCCTTAAGTGCTTGTTTATTTAAAATAAATACCCTCTATAAATATACCTTTCCTCTAGCAACTTTTTCTCTGCCAGCTCCATGCGCGGAGCTGCAAACAGATTGATTTGCAAAGAACATTTATTTTCGGAAGCTTAAATAACATGTGATGCCAAAGAGCTTTGCTGTTTTTCCTCCTTCTCTCAATAATTGACCTGTGGTGGTTATTAATGAGAATTAAGCCCTCTGCCTCTCCCGCCGGGGAGCAGGGGCAGGGCTGCTGCGCGCCGGGATTTGATCGGAATTTCCTGAATTGCTTTTGCTGAAGCAGCAGTGAAAAAAAATCTGCAGCCTGGAGAAAAAACAACCCCCAAAAGCCCCCAAATTAAAGCAAATTAAGTGAAAGGAGGCAGGGAACCCTGGCATGGGATTGTTCCTGATGCTACAAGCAGTTGGCAGGTTGTTGGAGGTCTCCAGTGACGAGGCAGCCTTGACCGCTGCGCTCCTGCCTGGTAAATGCCCACTGAGCCGGGCCCCCGGTGCTCCCCACGCCGGGCTGCGCTCGGGGCTGCGCACGAGCTCGCCGGCCCTGGCTGGAGGGGACCGGGACAGCTCTACCACTGGCGGCACAACGGAGCCTGGGCCCTGTGAGGATGCAGGCGGCCACAGCAGATGCTGGGAGAGGAGCTCGGCTCTGCCCTGCCCATCCCGCCGGAGCCGGCAGCCCCGGCGCTGTGCCGTACCTACTGCAGCACCCGGAGGGGAGGCCTCAGCCGGGCTCCTGCCGTGCTGTGGCTCGGGCAGGCACAGCCAGGGACACGCGTGACAGCCACCGTCAGCCTCCTCGGCGGCACGGAGAGGGCCTTGCCGGCATTATTGTTTTTCTGTCTTCGGGGTCGAGAAGAGGAACGCTTATTTTTATGAAGCATTATTTTACAAGGATTTGTTTAAGGGAAAAAGAATCCCATTTTAAGGGATTGCAGCTGTAAAAATACAGTTTCTGCTAAATAAAAGAGGAGAACAAACCCCTGAATCAGCTATTTACTTGTTTTCCTTACCTGGTATGACCCCTGTGCCTCCCTCCCTAACTCCCTCCCTTCCCAGCTCTCTCTTCTCCCACCTGGGCTTTATCCACCCCTGCTCCTTCCCTCGACTGGGTGTTTTCACAGGATGCTGCTCGTTGCTCCAAAGAGCCCACGCCACGGGAGCAGCACCCCGGGGTGGCTCAGCCCCTTGCTGCTGGGTGCCATGGAGCATTTGCAAATGTCCACCGTCCTTCTGCGAGACCTTAGCCCTTGGAGAGACTGGGGGGAAACCGGAGCCAGAGGGAAGGGAGAGGGAGGACAAGGGGGTCCGTCTGCTTTGGCTCTGGTCGCGGTTTCGCTGTGCGCCGGACGTGAAATCGAGTCCCCCTGCTCCGCGCCAAGGTGGCCGTCTGTAACCCGGCATCTCCAGACACAGGCTTAGCTCCTCCACGTTCTCCCTTGGTGCGGATGGGTCATTCCACCTGCCCCCGCTCTCCCAAGGGGCTGCAGGGGCAACGGGGGGGTCTGGCCTGAGACCCCCAGGCACAGGTCTCTGTCCCTCAAGCAAAAGGGGTCTCTGGTGCTTTGCCGTCCCCCGCGGCACTGCCCGGCACCGGGGCAGGAGGCCTCACGTTACCCGGGCTCTCCAGGCGGTGATTTAATAAGAATAAAATGGAAACATCTGGAGTCTCCTATGATGGATAAAGTGTGCACAACGTGTCTGTGAAGAGACTCTTTCATGCCTGAAATCTCCTGCGTTATGAAATGATAATTAATCACAACGAGCAGCCGTGCAACGTTCTCATCTCCCAGGGCAGGTTGCAAATGTCAGCCAGTTCATGGCACGGACAGGGCCACTGTGCCCATGACAGCTATGCTCCGGTGTCGCCTGCCCGTCCTCCTGCCGTCCTTCGGAGGCAGCTCCAGCCCCCCCGGCACAGTATGGAGTTCGACCACAGCCGCTCCCTGCAGCAAAGCCAAGCGCAGCCGGAGCAGCAGGACCAGGAGGGTTCACACAGGGGGAGCGCCCGAGGGGTCCGGCGATGCAGTGCTGTTCCCTCGAGGCGCTGGAGCGGGGATGGGGCTCGGCAGCACCGCGCTGCTCGGCTCCGGGGGAGCGAGGGGCCGACCCAGCTGCAGCCGGTGCGGCGGCGCGGCACGGAGACCCCTGGCACGGCTTCAGAGCGCACCGCCGCCGCGCTAACTGTGCAAGTGTCTGCTCCCCTGGCAGTCGGTGAGCAGACGTGTTAAAAACCCCTGGCACGCAATGAAAGCTCCGGGAAAAGGAAAAAAAATCTCACACTTAAAGCATGAGAAAGGAGACAAGAAATGTCACCTTGTTCTCGCAGGAGCGCGGGGGCTTGGGCAGCTGGAGCCCGTGCTGCCCCCGTCGCTCCAGAAACAGTCTGTGGTTTGTGCTGGTCGGCCTGGCGAGCTCCTGGCGAGCCTCCGGCGCTCTCCCGGCTGTTCCCAGCGGAAGGGGGCTGCCGCCGCCCCGCACCGTCCCCCTCTCCCCGCAGCATCCATGTCAACGCTCCCAGGCACGGCCCTGCCCGCAGACCGGGCGACTTTTCTGCGAGCAATGCAGCCGTGCGCTTCCCCTGCGCACACAACCGGGGACTTGTTCGCTGAGCTGCAGCTGATTTATGGCCCCTGCTATTTAAATATTAATTATGAGCCTGGCAGGCAGGCACTGCGCCTGCTCCCTTCAAGGCTAATTATTTTTTAAGTCAATATATGTGATCCATGGGGGATCTGTGATTGCGGTTGAAGGTCAGTAAAATGGAGAACTTGTTTAAACCCGGCAGTAAAAGCGCGATCAGCGCAGGGCGCGACATGCTGCTTGCTGGCCCTCGCCCCCACTCCGTCCCCACATCAAACCCGGGGCCACACCAGCCCCCAGAGGTTTGCTGGGGCACGAGGATGAGCCAGAATGGGGCCTTCAACGGGCTTCGACTGCATGCCCAGGCTCACCGGCATGGCCCCATCCCTGTCCCCACGGCACACACCGAGAGCACGGGGCACGGGCACCACCTCTGCAAACCGCGGCAGAAGCTCGCCCGGGGCTGCTGGCGAGCAGCAGTGAGCACCTCGCGCGCTCGCCCGGCTCGGGTGGACGCTGCAAAGAGAAAGCACTGAGAAAGCAGCCGGCGTGTGTGGGTGGGCTGGAGCAGCGCGGGTTTGGACGCCGCCGTGTCCCATCGAGCCGCTCCATCCTCCGGTCATTTACAATAAAAAATAAAGCAGGGAGGTTTTCCAAGCCCAACACAGGGCTGGACTGACTCCAGCGGGAGGTAGATGATTTGGTTTGTGCTACACATGCTTTAAAAATAATAATAAAATGAGTCAAAAAGGAAAAGTGAGCTATTGAAACGAAGAGCGAGCACGTTGTTTCCGTAGGCCGGGCTGCGAAAGCCAAAGGCATCAGGCAGCAGCTCAGCCGAGCAGCGCCGGAGTGCGCGGGGAGAGTCTTGGCATGAGCCGGTCCTTAAATGCATGACACCTGATCCGATCCAAAAGCTGCTGTACGCGCCGCACGGACCCGGAGCCTCGCCCGCCTGTCAGCAGAGGGAACAAGAAAACATTTTCCTTGACAAAAGAAAAACACCCCACCCCATCGGCAGGCAGCCTCCTGCCGCCCCTGCAGTGCCCGAGCCCAGCCCCTGCGCGGAGCGGGCCGGGCACAGCATGGCACAGCACGGCAGGGCACGGCATGGCATGGCACGGCACGGCATGGTGCATGGCCCTGTGGCACAGCCCCGCGGTGCCTTCAGCCTGGCTGGCCACGGGTGGTGGCCACATCCATCCGTTATCGCTCTGGTCCGGGCAGGGGTTGCAGCCAAATTAACTCCGAGGCTGGGGGCTCCGTGCTAATTAACTCCTGCTGCGTTAGCAACGACTGCGGAGGCGGGCAGGGGGCAGAGGGCTGAGGGAAAGGCCGCGGGCCGAGCCGCTCTTGGTAGCCGCGGGCCAGCCAGCACGTGCGCAGCTTGGGGCGGCCACGCCGGGGCACAGGAGCGGAGCTGGCGCTGAGGGCACTGCGGCGGGGGCGGCTGCTGCGGCAGGAGGAGCCTGGGGATGGATGCACAACATGAGGCGGTGGGACGCCAGGCTCTGCTCGCTCCACCGGTCGTAAAACAGCTGGTTTGCAGGCAGCTGCTAAAGAGCTTGCTGCAAAACCGACCTGGGTATTTCTCCCTGTCTTGACTCGCCTCCCGACACGCCTGAGCCATCTGCGATGGGCAGAGAGCAGGGAGCGTGCGGGAACCGCACCCTGCCCCACCGCGCGGACTGGGCGATGCCCCGCATCGGCGTCATGGCCGGCGCTTGGCCGTGGTGGGGGCCTGTGTGGTGCACGCTGCCGATGGTGCATGCAGCCCATGGTGCACGCTGCTGGCGGTGCACGCTGCCCAGAGCCGAGGAGCCCCAGGTCCGGTGGTGGCGCTGACAACAGGGTCGCTGCCGCTGCTTGATCCCGCAGCCACCGGGTCAGGGATCAGCTAAGGCGGATTAATGACCCTCCGCGTATGTGTGCCGGGAGCGCAGCAAGGCGTGAGCCTGCCGCAGGTCACAGCTCAGGGCTTAATCCCTCACCTCCAGCTGTCAAAACTCCTCCGCTGAGCACAGGAGAGCCCCGGGCTGATCGCTGCCGACGTGCCCGGCCGCGGCTGGAGCCGAGGGTGTGCACGGGGGCGAAACCATCCCTGGGGAATGGTGGGCACCGCGGCCTTTGGAGACCTGGACAGAGACCTCTGGGTCTGCGCTGGCTTGGACCCGGGTCTGGGTGGAAAACCCTGGCCTGAAGCTGCAGAAATGCCGGGTTTCTGCCCGGGGCGCAAGGCTCAGCCTGGCTCACCGCATCCCCGGGGTGCTGTGGTCCCCTCGCTGGAACAGTTGGGGTGTCCCCCTGGGCGCACGTGGAGGCGAGCAAGACCCAAGGGACATGTTCCTCCCCTCGCCCCGGCCCCGACGGAGGGTTTCTGCGCCCTGAGCTCCCCGGTCCCATCCTCCTCCCCCCGCCAGCCTCAGCTCCACCGAAATACCAGACTGTGCGCAGCATTAATAGCAGGGTTGCCTGCCAGGTGCATAGTTTGACCAGTCGGATCACACATGCCAAACCACAGGTATTTTATGAGACGTTTCCTGTTATGAAGACATTTTTGTGGGGATTCATTTTTTTCTTCCCCTCTTCTTCCCCTCTCCTCCTCCTCCTCCTCCTCCCGGCGGGACGGTGGCCTGCCTGGGGGGCAGCAGCAATGCCAATGGAGCAGAGGGAGAGCCGAGGGCCAGAGCTGGGGCGTACGGCGAGGATGGCAGTGCCAGAGGGTCCTGTCCCCTTTGCTGTCCCGGCAGCCACCAGGCAGGGCCTGGAGCCCCTCTCCTGGGGTCTGTGCAGGCACAGTGGCAGGGGCCAGGCTGCGCGGGGTCCCAATTGCCGTGTGAGCTCCAGCCCATGCTGCAACCTGAGCACAGCCTCTCGCGCCCAAATCCTGGTGCGGGATGTGGCACATCTGCCCAGACGCCCTGGGGAGGGACGCGGGCTGCGAGCCCCAGCGAGCTGCAGGAGCTCGGGCATCGCTCCCCGAGGGACGCGTGCTGGCTCGGTCAGCCAAAGCAGCCCTGCCCCAGGGACACATCGGCTCTGGTGGGAAGCGGCCGGTGTTTACCTGGGGTCCGTGGGTCAGGCGCCACTTTGCCCCCATAGCTCCTACGCAGAAACAGCATTTTCTAATGCAACGGGTATTTTGCAAAGAAATCTGCTAAGCCTGGAGGGACCCGCAGAGAGCGATTCCCATCTCGGGGAATTTGCGGGCAAGTGGCCATCAACCGCAGACATTTAAACTCCCAGCCTCGTGCTGGGGTCACCGGCTTAATTATAATGAGCTGTGGTCCGGGCCAGAGCCTTCTGGGGCAGGGGTGCTCAGAGGGGCTGGGGCAGCTCGCTCAGGGGGCTGCTGCCCACACCGCGGGCCAGGACGTGTGGGGTAGCGATACCCCGGAGACCTCCCGGGTCCCCATCCACGCTGTCCCCGCCGAGAGCCAGGGCGATGGCGCGGCACAGAGCAGCCTGGTGCTGCTGGAGCCCATTGCACCTGCACCAGCACCACGGGGGGACGCGGTTTCTGCGCCCGAGTGAACGCAGCGACGCTATGGCTGCTCCAGCCCCTGTCCATAACCTCGTGGGAAGGGAACCCCCGTGAAGGGGGATGCGGCGATCGAGGAGCAGTGGGAGCCCATAACAGCGCTCGGGGAGCCGCTGCTGTGGGGCGAGGCCAAGAGCCCTGTGGTGGCTTCAAAGCTCACTTGGGAGGACCTTGCCTAAGCTGGGCACCTCTTCCCTTCTTTCCAAGGCACCCATGGCAGCATTTTCAGCCGCTTCCTCGGCACCTAACGATCCATCGCCGGGGCAAAATTCGGGGCAGGGGATGGAGGGGGACAGAAATGCCCAAGCTGCCAAGAGCGAACAGGAGGAGAGGCCAGGTCTGAACCCACGGACGTTCATTCCTCAGTGGATTAGGTTTTAAGCAGCGAGTGGCTGCTCTGCAGGACCAGTCCATGTGACGGCATCCAGGAGCTTCTCCTGCCCCAGACCCCAACGCCGCTGTCCCAGCCTCTCCGTTCACCAGCCCCGACGCCCGGCTGTCCTCAGCTCCAGTTGCAACAAGGAGCCTCAATGGCAGCGCCTGCCCTCCCGCAGGATGGACACGCTCCATCCATCGTGGCCTCGTGCAGCGGGAGCACATGGGGACAGCAGCTCCCAAGCCAGCTCCCAGTGCCCCCGGGAGAGCTGGTGCCACTTGTCGGCAGCTCCATCCCCGGCACAGCGTTACCACCACGGCGTCCCCTGCGCCATTGTTTTCCCGGGCGGAGCACCACCGCTCCTCGCCAGCGCCGCCCTCCGCCGCTCTCCCAGCTGCCCAGATACGACGGCAAATTTGTGAGCTGCTGCGAAAACTTCTTGTGTGTGAAACGCCAAGGAACATAAACCCCGGCCTCCGCCCCCGCCAGCGAGCCTGGCTGCCCGGGATGGGAAACGGCCTTGCAGTGTTTATCCTAACAGTCATTTTATTTTAATGTCAGGGGTTGAAATCCTGTCTCCCTGGTTTTGCTGGGTCCTTTGATCTCTGTTTCCTCTCCTCTTCCAGCTTTTTAGCAACACCCCCAGGTGAGCCTGCATGCGCCTGGCTGGTGCCTGCGCTGCTGCCTGCAGCCTGCCCGGCCGGGCAGCCATGCTCCGGCAGCTGCCCGCGCTCCCGCACACCCTCACCGTGCACGGCCTCCAAAAACCCCTCTGCGATAACACGCTGGTGAAAACAGCTTCACCCTCGGAGCGGCGTTTCCTTCAGATTTCAGCATGTGGGGGGTGACCCCAGAGCCCAGCTCCTGGCCCCGGACAGGGCAAGACCCTGGTGGGGGCACCCCCGGCTGCACCAGGCTCCCACCATCCGCTGCAAACCCTCCCGGCGCGACCGCTCCTCGGCTGCCACCGCTCCCCGTCCCAGCGGGTCGGTCACAGCCCTTGGGGACCGGGTTGGCCATGTGCCTTTGCACAACGGCATGGCCGCAGGTGATGGGGACCTGCCCTGCTCCGCCTGCCCCGGGGGTCAACCTGGGCGGGTGCGGTGCCGCCGGTGGGGTCTGGGCACAGGGTCCCCCCACCGCCGCGTCCCCGAGCCGGCCGCTGCGCTGCTTCTGGGGTTAGCAGGGGGAAAATATTGTTTGTGCTTCTCTAATATCTGCCTTCTGTTTTGCATTTGCCATTTCTTCAAAGATAGGGAGCCGCCTCTGCCAAGATTCCTGAGGAGATATCCTCAGCAATGCCGACCACGCTCCCCACCGCACTCAAAGAAAACAAATGTCAGGCCAAGGATTGATATGAAATAGTTTAAAAATGAGAAAAAGCTGCCTTAGAGCTAGGTTTACATTAAAATAAATTTCAGGAGCGGGAGCCTCGGCTGCGTCCCTCCCTGGCGGGCGGGCAGGCGGCACGGGGCGATGGTGTTACCTGCCGGGGCGGTGCCGCGGCCCTGCCCGCTCCGAAAGCTGCCCTCGCCTCGCGGCACGCGGCCCAGCACCGGCTGCTCCCTGCCCGCACCGCTGGGGCTCGCCGGGGTGAGATGTTGCTCCCCTGGCGCAGCACGGGGGTCCCGGTCCCTGGTGCTTCCCACCGGCACGGTGACCCTCCTCCCGCCATGTGCTCAGCAAATCCCCCCCTGGGGTGGTCGCTAACCCCCGTGCCACCCCCTGCCCCTGCCAGGGTCCCTTCCCGGGGTCCCTTCCCGGGGTCTCCAGGGTGCAGTGGAGAGGAGGAGCGGGGGCTGCACCCCTCTGGCTGGCGGGGCCCTTCGCCTGCCCTGCCCTCGCTGTGCCCCAGGAGGTGACCGACAAGCCCAGCCTTGGCGTGGGGCTGTCAGGGGCTTAAAGCATGTGACTTTGCTGCGCTCTCAATTAACCCAGGAAAGAAAATGAGCGGCGGCTTCTCTGTGGACAGCGGGGGCTCCTGGCAGGACCCTTGTCCCCAGCTGCCGCAGCCTGAACCCTTCCCATCCCGCTGCCCCGAGCACCCCATCCCCAACCCATCCCCATCCCCTGCTGCCCCCGGGGCCCTGCGCCATAAAGGAGCTTTTCTGGCACGGCAGCAGTGGCGGAGCCGCTTACACACATTCACACCCCAGCGAGGGGATGGAACGCACGCTTTTCAGGCAGTATTTTAGTTTATGTTATTTAATTTAATTTAATTTATGTGAGCTGATGCGAGATCCCAGCAAGCCTGAGGTGTTCAGTGGAAACTCTGACAAGACGCTACCATAAACCGCGCTCCCACCGCCCGGCCAGCGCTGGCCCCGCGCTGCCGGCTTGGATTTCAGATTTTCCTCCGCGCTCTGTAATGACCGTTTCGGCGGGGCCGGCGCCACGGTGGGTGCAGAGCCTCTGCAAGGCTGCGCTCCCGGGGCTCCGCAGCACCGCGGGGCTCCGTGTGCCGATCCCAGCGCCGCTCCGGCTGCGGGCAGCCCCCGTGATGCCCCCCAGCACGTGCCTTTCTGTCGCGACGGACACGGGTTGTGTAAAATCAGGCTGATTTTTTCCCAGAATTTTGTTTGGAAAAAATTTGTCCGACGCTGTCACAAGATGTTTCAACATCGCTGAATCAGCTGCTTTGATTTTTCAATTTGAAATTTTTTTCTTTTTTTTTTTTTAGTTTCCACATTTCCTTTGTCTCGGAGCCTAAAGCCTCACAGGGAATTCCAGCAGCCCTGCTTTCCTGGGGATTACGCCAAAACCCAATTCCCTCCCGCGCCCCGTGGCCAAGGCAGCAGCGAGTCCCATGGGGCAGCTCCGCGCCCCTCCTCCCCCGGGGTTCCCGGGTCTCGGCCAGCCGGGTGCTGTGTCCCAGGGGACACGGGGGGCCGCTCGCCGTTCCCACGTGCACCATCTGTATTGGTCATAGACAAAGAGCTTTCAACCTGAAGTAATGCCAATGTGCCGCTAGCCGAAGCCACAATCTCCTAATTTCCAGTGCAATCAAGTATTTTCTTTAAACTGCTTTAAAGGGTTCCAGATCCCCTCCGCCTGCCCCTGGCTGCACCCCTGCACCCACAAACCGTGTTCATCTCCTGCCGCTTCTGCTTCTCCTGATGCAGCAGAGCTGCCCTGCCCGGGGGCACACGGTGCCCTGTGGAGCAGCCGGAGGCGGCCAGACCTGGATGGCACCAGAGCAGCTGCCCAGAGGAAAATGGGATGGATTTCGTGAGCCCCAGACCATCCCAGGGGAAAAAACCACTTCTGGGTCCAGGTCAGGGGAAGGAGCGGCAGGAGCAGCCGGGACAGCGCCAGGAGCGAGCTGGCTGGGAAAGGCACCGAGGAGCCGGAGACCTTCGCAGGCTCCAGGGCTGGGGAGCACCAGGGCCAGCCCTGCCTCCCCGCAGGGCGCAGAGCACTTGCCTTGGGCGTCTCTGTTACCATTGACCCTTTGCCAAGCAAAATTGGGGACCTGGAGTTCAAGCACCAGTGGAAATCAGTGCAGAATATACAGAATATTTTCTTAGTGGAACTTATTTATTTCTGTTAGAGACACCAGCCCTCGGACAGACACGCAGCCGGCGGCGCTCCAGGCTGTCCCCGTGTCCCTGCAGTCTCCCGGGGGCATGTTTTGCTGGAGGAAGGGACGGAGCCTGCAGCGGTGATGGCACAGGGCCATGCCCTGCGGCCCCATCCCAGGAGCTCCGGGATGCAAAGCCAGGGACCGAATCGGGGTGGACAGGGAGGGCTGCACCGGCCACCGCGGCTGGCCGAGCCAAGGCCAGGGGACGCACTTATTACAAAATCTTTTGTTTGGGCTTCAAGCTGGAAAAACATCCAGCCCCTCTTTTCCAGGCAGAGTTTTCCTCTGGGCTGTGTTGTGTGGGAACCTCCTCCGTCCCCACTCGCGACCTGCTGCCCAAAGAGGGGCTCATCCTGCCCAAGGCCATGGGGCTGGTGGTGGCACGGCGCTGAGCCCACCGAGGACCCCCTGCCTCTGCACGGGGGCACCCACTCGTTTGGGCACAGATGCTGGGAGGCTGCTGTGGTGCTCGGGAGGGGACTGGCACCCATTCCTGCACCCGAGGGACCCCAACGCCGGTCCCAATTGTCCCCCCGCGCCGGGGAGCAGGCCCAGATGCAGGGAGCAGACCCCAACCCAGGGAGCAGACCTGACCTGGGGAGCAGACCCGACCCGGGGAGCAGACCTGACCCGGGGAGCAGACCTGACCCGGGGCACAACCCGGACCCAGGGCAGGCGTGGGCACGTTGCTGCCTTCTAAGAAATGGCGGGCGTGCGGTAGCCCCGGCTCGGGTGAGAGCTGGGCGTCTGCTGCGGGCGCCGCGCTGCTGCGCTTGCCTGGCATTTATGAGCCTTCACATGTGGCAATGAAACATGGGGAAAAAATTAAATCAACCTATTCATCCCATTTTTCTAGAGGACTTATAAAAAAAAGACCCAAACAAAAAGAGAAAAGCAACCCAAGAAATGCTTCAGCCTTCAACCCGGAGCTATTGTGCGGGAACGGAGCAGGGAAAGGCTCTTGGAGGTGTTGGCTGGGCAATGCCCCCCGATCCCTGCCCGGGGAGGGGTGACAGCCCCCCGGCCGCGCTCACGGCGGGCAGGTCAGGGTGCACCCCAAATCTCCGCACCGAGAGGCTGGCAGGACCTGCCCCGGGGACGGGCAGCACCAGCCTCGCTGCTGCAATGGAAATAACCGGACCGAGCAGAGCTGGCCTGCAACCGCAGACAAGTCCCGGAGAGATGCGGGGCTCTGGAGGATCCCACCCCATCCCCAGCCGCCTGACCAGGGCTCAGCCAGCCCCCGGCACGCCTACGGTGCGGCTGGGCTCCCGGGAGCCTTCCTGCACAAGCCCACGGACATTTTCCACCTCATTTACAGCAAGAGCATTAAAATGCTGTTTTCCGAAGACACGGCACATTGAAATGTCAGGCCCTGGGTGGAATTTGGCAGGGGCTCAGTGGGAGGACGGCTCTGGCCGCGGCTGGGTGCCCGGAACCCCCTCGTCTGTGCTGGCCCTTGGCACGCTGCAGCTGGCCTCAAAGGGAGGCACCGGGGTCTGCGAGGCCACTGCCGCCTCCGTCCCTCCCGGCACGCTGCAGGCAGGGCAGGCAGCGTCGAGCGGAGGCAGCCGGTGCGAGGAGCCCTGGATGGGGTCCTGCCCCCGCGCTTGGCTCCCGGCGCCGTCTCCTGCCCACTGCCGGGCTCCTTTTGTTGGGATGTTATGGTTGCCCCCTCCCACGGCCCTCGCTGGGCTCTGCCAGGGTCAGACCGCGGCCACGGCGAGCCAGGCTTCCTCCGCCGGCACAAAGCAAACGCCGCGCAAGGCCACCGTCCCACGGCCTCCGACCATCCCTGCCTGGGCCGGGCCAGCGCTGCAGCAAAAATACGGCATGTAGCCAGGCAGCACTGGGCGCAGGAGGCGAAGCCATAAAGCGGGCACTCTCCTCCCACCCCTTCTCCATCAACTGGAGGTGGCCAAGGGGCCATTTCGCCGCAGCAGATGTCCCTTCTGTGCAGTGCCCGGCACACACTACACCCCAGGGCTGCTCTGCTCCCCTCGCAGGAGCACAGCATCAGGTCCCCGCCAGCGCTGACCCCCCTTTTCCGCAACACCATGGGCCTGTGCTGCCAGGGAGGTTTCCACAGGCACCCAGCCCCTGCAGCAAACCCAGCCCTGGGCACGGCTGGTGCCCGCTGCCCGCTCCTGGGGCATCCCTCCTTGCGGGGGGACAGCCAGCCCCGGGGGCACATGTCCCATCGGGAGGCTGGCGGGAGCAGGGACACATCCTGGCTGGGCAGGGCAGCCCGTCCTGGTGCTGCAGGAGCGGCGGGTGCCCGCCCGGCTGGGGAGAGAGACCCAGGGGCTGCTGTGCAAGGGCGGCCGGGATGGGAGTCAGGGATGGGGGGACCCCTGCTCCCACACCCAGCCCCGGGGCTGCCTCTGTGAGCATCCTGGCCAGGCACGCCTTGGCGAGGCGGCAGGGCTATTTCGGGAGCTTTCAGCACCACCCAGAGAGGTGTCCGATGCTTTTATTTATAAACCCACTGGCTCCTGCCCAGCTCCAGCCAGCTCGCATGCAGGAAAAAGCCCAACGGAGCCAAGGCAAACAGAGCCAGCAGCATCCCTGCATGGTAGGAGGTAACGCCGAGCAGGCCAAGGATGCTCCGGCTGAACCGCCCAGCCCCGGGCTGCCCGGCAGGATGGACATGCCTTGGCACCACGGCCCCGGGGCCGGCCTTCAACAGCACAAGGCTGCAGCTACGTCTGCGCGGCCGCCCTGGGCGGACCCGGACATGCCAGGGCTGCCGCGGAGCAGGTGCGGGGCTGCCGGCAGGACCCCATGTGCTGCCCCCAGTGCAGGTCCTGCTGCTCAGTACCAGGGACCTGCGTGGGCGGCACAGAAGTGCCATGCCCTGTTCGGGGTGCTGCAGAGCTGCCATGGGTAACTGCAGAACTGCAGCCACCATGGGACCCCCGATGCTGCGGCTGCCCCCCGCTTCCCACCCTGCTCCCAGGCACTTCACTGGGACAGGCAGCCCCACTCGCAGTCAGCGCTCTCCCCAGGGATGCTGCGGAGGAAAGTACCTTAAATACTGCCTGGGGCTGGGGCCAGAGCCCTCGTGCCCAAGGGCAGAGTGGGATGCAAACTCCTGCAGCAGCCACCAAGCTGCCAATCTTGGGTGGCCAGAGGTGAGGGTGAGGGTCCAGCCCCATCCAAGGGGGTAAAGGGGCTGCCCCATGGATGGGCTCCCCCCAGCACTGGCTCCAGCACCCGGCAGCGCAGCAACAATCACGTTATTGTCAGCGTGCCGCCAGGGACATGAGTGTGCCGGGAATTCAACAACCCAGTGCTTTCTGCCTGTCCCACTGGCTTTCCCAGGGCAGGCTAATCCCGTAAGATGCCCCGTCAGCACAGCCGCAGCCCCGCAGCCTGCAAGGAGGGACGGCAGCTCCCGGCCCCCAGCCCTCTCATCTCCCCCGGGCACTGTCCAGGGGCAAAGGCGCTGCAGTAACACGGCCCCAGCGGCTCCCATCGGGCCCAAGGTGGGCGCAGACAAAGGCGCTGCGAGCGCCAGCTCCAGCCGCTTCAGGGACTTGGCTAATGGGGTCCATTTGCTGGGTAGTTCTTGGAATAACAAATTGTATCATCCAAAAAAGCAAAACCACAAAAAAGGATCGGCTTGCAGCCCGGCTCACAAAAGCCCCTTGTCTGGAGGCCCCCCGCACCCCCCAGTCTCCCAGAGACAACTCAATTTAACCAGAATAAACAGCGTGCCCAGCCCTGTGCTCTCACGCTCCCCAGCAAACCGCGGAGCGATGCGGGCTCAACCCAATATCGTGGCTGGCAAACTCGATCGCCTGGCTTGCCACATGCCTGGGGCACCCCCGCCAGCCCCGGCTGTGCCGTGCCGCGCAGTGCCGGAGAGCTGCTGACCTCTCCTTCCCAAGGTGCTCCATCTAGCCAGCAAAAAGGTACCGCTGGAAGCTGGATGGCTCCCGGAGGGCTCTGGGCACGGTGCAGACCCCCTGCTGCAGCCCAGGGGGCCACCAGCTCGCCCTGTGCTGTTGCAAACCCCATCTCCTGCTCCCTCCAGGTGAGAAGAAAACACGGAGGAGAAAAGGGCAGCCCCAGCTCCAGCAGGGCTTGCACAGGAGCAGGGAAGAGAGAGGCACAGACTGCAGCAGGATGAAAGATGAGGCTTGACACCTACTAAACCCTCTAATCCTCCTCTTGTTCATCACTATCAGCTCTCCAGCAGGCTTGGAGCCCGCCAGCCAGGTGGGAGGCAGAGATTTACAACAAGCGAGCCTCTCTGGAAGCGCCGGGGAGTGCGGCAGGGAGCAATCCCAGCCCAGCGGCGGGACCAGCCAGACGGACCCATCCACTGCCTCCGGTTTCTAAATCCCGTGGGCCACATCCCACACCTGTGCTTGCGGCCGGACTCCAGGGAAATGCGCCCAAGGTCACAAGCGCCCATTTGCACCCTAAGAGGACACGTTACAGGAGGTTCCCATCTGGATCCTCTCCTGGGAGGCTGCAAGAGGGGGAAATGGCTGAAGAGAGGAGAATTAAACCCCTTCCCAGCAGGGCTGCCCTCCCGATGGGATTTTGGGCTGTTCCTCCAACTGGGATTGAACCCCAGGGACCAAACCCCATCCCGTGCCAAGAGCCCCCATGGCAGCCGGCCCCAGAGGGGTCTTGCCGTTGAAAGGTGTCCCCACCATGCCTCCATGCCCGCAACGAGGCAGACAGAGGTTTGCTTCTCCCACAGCCCTGGTCTTCACACCTTCACATGCAGGGCAGGAGCGTCGGCTGCCAGCCCCCATCTGCGAGCTCTGCTCCATTCCCAGCCCCCACCGCTGGTCAGGTACCCCCAGCCCCAAAACTCACATATATTATTCGCAACCTGTCACCTGAGCAAGTCTGCTTGCGTTTCAGGCCATGTTTCATCCCTGGACCAGCTGCCACCAGCCAGGGTGGTCAAACAGATGATTTGCGACATCCCGTCCCGCCCGTGCAGGATGCCACAGCCCTGGGTGCTGGGCTGGGAAACGGCCACACTGGCATTTGCCTGACCTTTGGGGCTAAACACACCTGAACTCCCAAGTCCCCTGGGAGCGCAGGACAGCAGGGGGCTGCCCGAGTCCCGTACCCGGCTGTGTCCAAGACAGTCGCTCCAGCATCTCCCTTCTTCCCAGCTGGATGCCCGGAGAAAGCCGAGGCCAGCAGAGCTCTGGACCACGGGCGACCCTGCCGTCACGGCTCATCTGCCGCGGGTAATTCGCTGCCTGCCCGGCAGCGCTCTCGCTGCATTCCTGCCCTAAGTACTGTGGATTTGCTGCGCTTTATGAAAAACGAAAAGAATGTTTTAAATGAAATTAATTCTTACGAACCCAAGATTTCATAAAAGCGCTGCCTGGGCACGGCTTGGCACGGGCCCGCTCTTGTTCACTGTATTGGTCTTCCCCTGGGGGGAGAAAAATACCAGGCTTGGAATACAATAATTACAAACTCATTGTATAGCTCTGCTTATAACTGCTCGGAAGAGCTCTGGGGTCTCGTCCTAGCTCATAGTTCATGTTCAGCAATAACATCACACGTGGTCTTTAAGAAACAGCTATGGGAGAACGCGTAACGGAGAAAAGCATCAGCGGACGTGCTGAGCAGCATCAAACGTGCCCCGGCGGGAGGAGCGGTGCCGGGCACCTGAGCATCTCACATCGGGACTGTGCTGTCTGAGCCAGCACTTCCTAGCCTGCACGGCGTGGCATGGCGCAGTGTTTGGCATGGACAAGGTCTGGTTGCAGCACAGACATTTCTGTGCCAGCAGTGGGAAGGAGCAAACGGAGCTTCGGGAAGCGGGCATGGAGCCACTGGTGCTCAGCACGGCCCCACCAGCTTCCTTTGGAGGCAGACAGGGGAACTGATGCGACGCTGCCCGGCTCTCCCTTTCATCTTTACTTTAAAAAGTCACTAAATTAAAACCACAAAGCCACCCAAGCCCCGAAGCGACTCTCTGCTACCCCGCTGGCCCCCGCGCCGGGGATGCTCAGCAGGACGTGGCACTCGCTCGTGGCCGGAGCAGCTCACAGCCGCCCTGACCTTGTTATTTACGTAACGCAAAGCACTATTTTCATCTGTTCACGCATCATCCACAAGCCAGCAGCCAACGTGACCCTCAGAGGTCCGTGGGCACACGGCGGTCACTGGGCTCTGGGACCCTCGTGTCGCTGTGGCCAAGGGGACACCCCAGCCCCAGCTGCACCCGAGGTGCCCGGGCTCCTCACCCCGGGGGGCTGCAGTCTCTGCCCACCCAGCTGCAGCGGGTGGGTTTGTCAGCCTGAGCCCTGTTGGGGCCCAAGGGATCTGAAATTAAAGGCAAAGAAAAGACAAAAATATCGCCGCTGTAATCCAAACCCAGGACCTTCGGGGATCTGCCTGTGGGTTGTGAGCGCCAGGCTGGCAATATCAGGAAATATGAAGAAATAGCAATAAAAGTAGGCTTGTTTCTCTCCGCTGGCTGGCTGGCTTACAGGACACTGGAGCAGCTGAGAAATACCTTTCTGCTGTCCTTGACAATGCATGTTTGAGGCTGAAAATATGCTTCTCTGGCAAAAGCCCACATATTTAACCCCGGTGGGCACCAGCAGCTCACCCTGCGGGTCCAGGAGCAAGGCACCGGGGAGAGCAGCGGGACTTCCCAGCCTGGGCACGCAGGCGCGGTGGGAGGCGTCGCTCTCGGCTGCTGACATCGAGCCGCTGAGCAGTGAGCAGGATGCAAGGGCGATAAGTACCAAGTGTTGAAATTAAAGCTACGCTGAAAGCAAAGGAACTGTTGCAGCTCCCCTCCGTGCCAAGCCTCCCGTCGCCTTATCAGTGCTTCCCTGAAAAAGATGGCTGTGTTGTCCTGACATTAAATATTCTCTTTGCCGGGATCCATATCTCCTCCATTTCACTTGCAGCACCCGAATGCTCCAGCCCTGATGCACACCCTGGATTCACACTCCTGCCCCTCGGAGCCAAGCCTGGAACAAATCCAAAATCTCCAAAGAAAAAATGCAGCCAGAGCTTCCAAGTTTCATGATAAAACCACATGATTTTGATGGGAAGCCATAAATCAGGCCCAGGCTCTCTCAGCCTCCGGTAACTTCTTAAAACAAATCTGGGCTGAATTTTAGGACTTGTAATGAAATCTGAAAGCAGGTGAATTGGCCGCAGGCTTTAAGCATCACTGCAAGCGTTGTGCACAGAGCGGACTCGGCTGCTCCGGATGGCCCCGATCCTTGGCTGAATGGGCTCAGCTCTCCCTTTAAAGATGGGGCGCAACCAAAGCAACTTCTACCTTCTGCAGGTGTGAGGTTCATGTCTCTTTGCTTGAGAGCATAAGAACCCTGAGCACTGCTCCATCCCCAGCCCTGGGGCACAGACAACATCCCCAACCTCCCCGACAGCAGGAGCAGGGAAGGGAACACCCTCGCAATGCAACGGGCAGGACCCATCTGCCCTGCCCTGCCTGCAACGTGAGCACGGGGGATTTTGCAGCGAAAGGGGTAAATCCTTGCGTGCCTGCGGGGATCGGGGCAGCTACGTGAGGTGGTCTGGCCACAGGGTCTTGGGTTTCCGTACAAAACAAAGAGAAGGCTCTTATTTGGCTAATGTGCCTCCGAAGAAAGGCTGTATCCTTGTTTGTTCCCACTGCTGCATTGTCTGCGGATAAAGACGGGGGATAGATCTCATCTGATACCAGCGATATCATCTCATCCATCTGGACAGGGCTCTTTACAAGACCCTGCTTTAGAATTTAGATCCCTGGGAACTTGGAAGGCAGCAGTGAAACAAAACCCTCCGCAAGAACAATACAGAGGCTCTCGGCGACAGCCAGAGAGATCTGCAGGGCAGGCACAGGCAGCGCTGCGAGATCCCAGGGCTCCGGCATTGCTGGGCCGGCTCGGGTTTGCAGAACTCTGCTGGTTTGGGGGATTCCTGGGGCCCATCCTGCCCGGGGAAGGCAGAGCTTGTGCTGGGAGCACTTCACTTCAATGCAAGAAATAGGGACTTGGTTTTTTGGTGCAAAATATCCAAGCTGGGAAAGCCCTCGCCTCCGCCTCTCTGCACCCACTGCAGGTGGACATTGAGATCACTGCCTTCCTCCCTGGCTGCTTCTTGCCAAGCCCTGTCCTGGACAGAGCCTCTGAGGACAAACATCTCCAGATGGGCCAGAGGGACGGGTTCGGCCCCAGGGAAGGTTGCGGAGACGGGACCTGGCTGCTCTGTAGATTTTGGCTGCAGTTTCTGCCTGTGATCTGCAGCTTTGCTCCATGGACTCGACTGACACCGGGGCCGGGGGCCACAGGAGCGCTCTGCGTTAATAGGCTGAGGGTACAGCAGAAACCCTCACGTAGCCACCTTTCTCTCCTTTTTTCTCCCACCTCATTTTTAATGGCACCCATCTCCCGCCTGCAGCATCCCGGCCAAGCTCGGGAGCTCTGCGGGGAGGCAGCAGCCAGCAGGGAGCTGCAGAGTCCCCAGTGGGGTGCTCCTGCGAGGACATGGGAAGGTGGGCATGGCAAAGGGTCCGGCTCCTGCAGCTCCTTGGGAGCAGCTGAGCGATGCTCGTGGGTGAGCCAGGCTTTGCAGAGCAGAGCAGAGCAGAGCATCCCGCCGGCCGCGCCGGCCCCTGCGCCTCCCCTGACCCCACACAGATGTTTCCCCGGTGCGCTGCCATCCCGCCAGCCAGGAGGGCCCTTCTCAGCCGGACTGGACCTCATCGCTTTGAAGTTCACAGCTGATGTGCAAGGTTACGCAGCCAGATCAGACAGCCCTGGGGAAGAGGCCAGGCGGCCAGGGATGTGACTCAGGAATGGCTCCAGCGACAAGGGGAAAAGGAAAAGCGGTTTATTATGTCTGTGCTGGCGTCCAAGTCGCCACGCAGGGGAAGCTGAGCCCTGACCAAGAGGGGAGAGCCCGGAGGAGCCAGCAGCCCCGGAGGGCTCTGCTCCCATGGGACTGCTGCAGGACACAGCCAGGTTTCCAGCAGCACCCAGCCCCTCTCCTCAAAACACCCAGCGCAGGGAACCCCTGGGTGCGAAGGAGGGAGTGGGCATGAGCCAATGCCCCCCTCCACCTTTGTTAAGGCAGTTAATTAGCCTCTCTAATTAGCTGGTGACTGAGCGCATGGGGGAGTGGGGAGGCTCAGAACCCAGCGCGTGCCCAACAGAGCCAACAGCCTGCACACCCTCCCACAGGGAAGTGGCCGGGAAGGAGAACCTGGGGGAAGACAAATGCAATTCAGTGTCTTTTTATCCTTCCCCTTCCTGAACTATTAGGTTTTATTGTCACAGACATTTTCTTTAGTGCAGGGGAATGGAAACTCTGCTCCTTCCCAGGCTGCGGACAAGCTGAAATAGGAGAGAATGACAGAGGGAGTGTGTGAGGACGGGCAAGGACCAGCCCCGCACGCCCTCTCCACAGGGGTTAATGCCTTTTGCAGGTGCCGTTGCCCAAATCCCCTCGATCCGCTGTTCCCCCAGCTCGTGAGGAGTGTGGCGGCTGCACGGGCAGAGGGGAGACGCGTGGGGCTTGGGATCCACGGAGGCAGTTTTGTCACTCGCTCCTCAGATCCCAAGAGGAGACAGAACATTAAAACCAAGCGTTTTTATCTCAAACTTCACAGCAAAGGCTGTGCCGCTCGCCAGCAGCCGAGCGCAAGGATGCACCACGCAGCGCCTGCGTCCCGTGATGGATCAGCTCTGAAAACAACACCCTGCTAATCTTCCTCCCCAGCAGCCATAAAACTGTCTTCCCAGTTCCTTCGGAGAGGATTTACAGCGGCTCAAAGCATCCCGGAGCGGCTGGCGGAGGGGAGAGCCGCCTGCGGGTGCTGGCCCCGCACCTGGGGCGCATCCTGGCAGCGGGGCGATGCCCCCGCGCCTCTCGGCTCCCAGCCGCTCTGCCTTATTTCCCCCCAAACTAACGCTCCCCAGCAGGGACCTGGCAGCCCCCCCAGAGCAGGTCAGTGCCCCCAGGGCCGTGCCTGACCCCTGGAGCCTCTCGCCGGGGTCCCAGCCCCCCTCAAAAGTCCCAGGTGGGGAAGGGGTTTCTCGGTGCTGAAACAGGCACAGCCGCCGCAGAGCAGGCGATGGAGGGGCACCCACTTGCGCCAGGCGTGTGAAGTCTTCCCGCAGCTCCTGCGAGGCAGGGATGCTGGCACGGCCCGGCCCTTCGCTGGGCTGGCGTGCGGCCCCCATGATGGGGGGCAGACGGGGCAGGGCTCTGCCCCGACCGGCACAGCCTGCAGTTTTGGTCACAGCCTCGGTGACCACCCCACAAATGGTGAAACGCGAGGGGCAGCATCTCACCCAGCCACGGGCTGACCGAGATGCGGCTGCTTTCCAGCCCCGGGGGCTTTCTGGGCTCATGTCCCAACCCCTGTGGGGCCGAGCGCTGGGGGCCACCCCGTGACCCCCGGGCACAGCCCACGCCGGGCCCCTCCGGCCGCTGAGAAAACACCGAGAAATGCTTACGGCGCTGGGCAGCGGGAGTGAGAGGGCTGCTCCCGCGCTCCCCCCGCACCGTATCCGAGCGGGAAACCAAAAACCCGACACAAGGCGAGCTGTGCTGAGCCCCTGCCAAGAGCCACGGACAGAAATATCCTTGATTTCACCAAGGTGTGAATAACTTTTGACACTTCTAGGGCTTATTGCCTTAAAAAAAATCCCCCAGCAGTCCCCATTCACACTCCACAGGACTGTGTTTCATATGAATGGAATATATGAATCACTGTAAAGAATTTAAATGCTTCCCCGTACAAAGGAAAGCTCCCTCCCCGTCTCTGCTATTGCGGCCAGGCTCTGCACAGCCTAAAACAAAGGCATGGCAGGAGACGGGGACAAATCCCCATCACCAAACCACTGCTTCTGCAGGGCAGCTCGGCACCGGGGACAGACTGGGCTTTCGGTTCAAGCCAGGCGGCTGGGGCAGAGCCGGGCACCCTCCACCCCTTCAACCCGTAACCAACTCCTGTGGCTACAGCACGCGTGTTTTCCGAAATCCCAATGAGCTCCTGACAGCTCCCAGCTTCGCGTCTCCGTGTGCCTTTCACGTTTCAGCTCAGCTCCCACCCCTAAACCCCAGTTTTCGGATTGGAACACGTAAATAAAGAAAATCACTTTATTTCCATTCCTCTGCCCAAACACACTGGGGCAATCTGCTGCCCCACCGTCGGGGGGGATCAGGTCAGCCTGGCTGATGGAAACCGGGTGATTCTTCCTGCGAGAATCTCTCCCGTTTTTTAGCAGTTTGGTTTTTGCTGCTTCTTTTCCCCCTGGGCAACAGGGCGAGGAGGAAAATGTAATACGAAGCCTGGCGCAGCCTTGCTGGGTTTCCAGCTGCGATGTTTCCCCTGGCATCGCTGCCTCAGCTCCGCGCACGCGGTCGCGTCCGCAGCCCCGGCAGCGCGAGGGAAGCCAAGACGGGGCTCCGGGCACCCGGTTTATGTTCGGTCCCTCAAAGAGCAGAGGCAGAAAAGCCGAGCGTGGCTGGGGCCTGCCCCAGCAGCCCCCATCTCCCACCGCCCACCACGGTGCTGCCCCTGCCCGGGGTTCTCACAGCCGCTGGCCCCGCCGCCAGCTCGGTGTCCTAAATTCATAGGATCCGGCTCTGAAAGGAGCAGCTTTGTTTCCCAGTGTCCCTCGCAGACGGATCAAAACTGCATTTTTACAGAAGCAATAAAAATCCCAGGAATTCACCGGCCTTATGATTTATTAAACATGTTCCTTATAGCAAAGCTGCCCATAGATGAGAAAATATCTCCGGTAGGTTATTGCCTCGCCTGGGGCTACCGTACAGGGGGGATCTCTCCTGGCTTACTGGGAACGTTCAAAGCTGAGGGACCTGGTAGATCAGGAGCCAATTAACAGCAACGCTCTTAAAAAAAACCCAAATAAAATAAGCACCTTGTACTTCCCAAGGTGTTTGTGGAAGGAGCTGCGGCGACCTGCCCTGATCCTGCCGGTACCCAGGAACCGCTGGGTGCAGATGTTTGCAGCTGCAGGAGAGGACAACCTCCCGGCGGGGCCAGGGCATCGAGCCCTGCCGATGTGCCAGCAGCGGCGATCCCGAAGGTCACGGCACTTTCCCCCAAACCACTTTTGCTCTCACAAACATATTTCATAACATGAGAAAGAAAGGTCTGAACGGTAGGATAGGGCTCCGTCTGTCCGGTTCCCGAACAGGGCAAAGCCTCTGGGAACGACTCACTGGAAAAGGCACGCGATTAAAGTGGGTCAGGGGAAAAAGAAGGGATGACAAAAGGGAAAAAGAAATAAAGAAAAGCATGCAGGCTAGGACCTCGCCTGGAAAGAGACGTTTGGAAGCGTCCTTGCGGTATTCCTCTCCGCATGGGGAAAAGTAATCAGAATTACGGGGACTCGTGACTGAGAAATTCAAGAGATTTTTCTCCCCTCCGAGCCCGGCGCGACCGGCGGGGGACGCCCAGGTGAGGGCGGGGGGCGGCGAGCGGGGCCCGGGGCGCGGCGGAGCCCGTACGGCGGCGGAGCCCTTACCTCGGCGGAGCGCGGCTCCGGGGCTGGCGCCGGCGGGGAGCGGGCGAGACGGGCCGGGCCGGGCCGGGCCGGGCCGGGCACCCCGCGGCGGGGCGGAGCGGGGCGGAGCGGGGCCCCGCGGGGCGGCGCGGAGCGGAGCCGGGGGATGCGGAGCGGAGCGGGCAGCGCTGCCGGCGGGCGCGGGGCCGGGCTGGGCTGGGCCGGGCTGGGCTGGGCCGGGCTGGCTGCTGCGGTTTTTTTCCTTTTCCCTCCTTTTTTTTCTTTTTTTTTTCTTTTTTTTTTTTCTTTTTTTTTCTTTTTTTCTCTCCCCTCTCCCGCGGAGGTCGCAGCCCGGCAGCTCCTCCGTTTCTCCGTCGCAGGAGGGAGACTGCGCGCAAAATAAATCAAGAAAAGCGCGGCCCCCCCCGGCCCCCGGCACGGCGGCGGGTGGGAGCAGAGGGCACCCGGCCCCTTCCTCGCCATCCCAGGGGGTGGCCGTGGGGCCCGTGGGCATGGCACACAGCCCTGGACCTGCTCTGCCCTCGCCTGCTGCAGGATGCCCGGTACCCTGGGGATGCTGATGCCAGCGATACCAGCCACAGCGGTGGGAAAAGAGCCCCCTTCATCTGCAAAGCACCCAGAGCTGGGTGCTGCCTGCCTCCAACACTGCCCTGGGCTGGGGCAGAGTGGGGTTCAACTCTCTTTCCCCTTCTTGGCCCGTCTGGAGCAGCTTGTTCCCATGCTCCCCCAAACCCACTACCCATTCCCTTTGTTGGCACAGGACCAGCGCGAGCAGGAGATGCTCCCACCCTTTGCTATGGTGAGGGGACTTCACCACCCCAAAACCCCTGCTGCTCTGAGCGGAAAAGTAGGGAAATGTGGTGCCAGTGCAGCCGGGTCCTGCTGCCTCTTCGGCACAGTTTCAAATCGTGCACCGAGACAGATGTGCCCCAATCCTGGGGGAGCGGGGTGCCCTCAGCCCCCACCTCGAGCCTTTCCCAGCCACTGTGTGCTGCCCGTTCCCGAGACACAGGAGTCGTGGCGTCCCGCTGGCAGCCGCGTGCCAGGCGCAGCCGGGACACCGCTGGCACTGCCGCAGCTGCTGGGGTGCATGGGCCCGCGGGGTGCAGGGCCCCGGTGTGTCCCGGGAGGCAGATTAGGGTTGCTCAGGCAACAGGCATGGAGAAAGCCCGTCTGGATCGAGGCCGCCGGGGCGCACAAGGGTGTTTGTTTTCTGTATTAAGCGCCTGAGCAAGGGGGGGCATCAGACGGCTAATCCCCCCTCAATGCCTTCCCTCGGCGAGCGGCCGCCGCAGGGCCGGACCCTGCTCCCAGGAATGCTGATGTGCTCTGCCCTGCGTGGGTGGATGAGGCTGGGGTGGGGGTCCCCTCCGTGCCTGAGCAGGCAGGGCTGGGGGTCCACCTGGAGCTGGTCCCTACCGCAGGCCACGGCGAGCAGCTTAGAGCAGCCCCGAGGCTGCTCCTGGCCACGGCTGTGCCTGGCTGAACCGCGGTGCACCATCACCTGCTGCTCAGGGACCGCAGCCTCAGCGGGATGGCTCCTGGCAGAAACTGCTCTGCCGCCGTCTTGGCCCCGCGGCTGCCATGCCCCAGCAGTGCCGGCACTCCTGCATCTCACCTGCAGCCCCCAGTGCCGGGGAGCCCGGGCTCAAGGCAGAGCACAGAGGGGCCTCCGCCGGCGCAGCAGCTCCTGCAGAAACGGACCAGCCTTGTTTAACCAGAGCTCTCACTGGCAAAGCATTTCCTCTGCATGCAGACTCATTAGCCAGCACAGACATTCCTCTGTCCCACAGAGCGAACCATCGGCTGCAGCCTTGCTCTGTGCCGGCCTCTCCCGCCTGTCATCGCCCCCACGCCGGCTCGCTCCTCTGCAGCCCCCGCGCCTGCCCCTTTGCCGGGATGGAGCCAGGGGCACAGCCGTGCCACCCTAGCCATGCCGCCCTGGCTACCCTGCTCCACCTGGCCAACGCACCAGCTCCTTCCCTCTCCCTGGCTGCACTGGAGCACCAGGGGCACTCGCTCCATGCTTAGCGGTGTCCCCATGGTGCCATCCCAAACGCTGCACGTGGGGCACCGGGGATGAGCGTGCCTGCGAGGGCGCATGCAGCCACGGCTGCTGGCGGCACTGCTGCCCCGGACACGGCTCATCCCCGGACACGGCTCATCCTGGGACACGGCTCAGCCCAGGACATGGCTCAGCCCAGGCGTAGCAGCGTGGGGCCGGGCGCCGGCTGTGCCGAGCGGCTGCTGAAGGCTCTCCTTCCCGGCGGGAGAGGGAAGCCGGGCTTAGCGCAGGATTTAGCAGCTCTGCTGCCTCTAACTTCTGGCAGCTCCGTGCCCGCCTGCCGTGCCAGGGCTCCGTGGTGGCTCCAGCTTCCCATGGGGGTGAGAGATGCCGCCTCAAAGACCAGCATCGAGCTCGCTGGGCCAGCAGCCATGAGCGAGCCATCGAGGGCCCCAGCGCCGCAGCAGCACCGGGCCTGGGTGCGCGGGCACTGCTGCACCCAGGGGCTGCTCACGGGATCCCGGGTGTGCTCCCTGCAAAAAGCCCCGTCCTGGCCACCCTGCTGCTCTGCACAGGAGGAGCGAAAGAGAGGGAGGAGAAATAATTCAATCTAGGGCTGAAAAATGCCTTAACTTAATTTCGGTGGGTCACAGACGTAATCGAATCAGCCCCGTGCGTTGGAATATCATTTCCATCTTTCCACAAGACGGATAATTGTGCTCTGAAAACCAGCCCTCAGTGCTCAGCAGGAAAATCTGCCATGGGGGTGGGAGGGGGCCAGGGGCTGGGCCGGTGGCCGGGGGCCTGCAGCACTTCTGCTGAGCAGAGCCCCGTCGCACCGGCGGCCGCGCACCGCGGTGTCCCCGTGGCAGGGCAGGCTGAGCCCTGCCGGCCATGCGTGCCGGGGTGCACTGCCGCGCTCGCTGGGCTTGCTGGCAGGGCTGCACCGGGCTGTGCCGAGGGCAGGGCTGGGGACCCGATGTGCATCGCCCCGGCTTTGTGGCGGTGACAAGCAGGTGAGAGGTGCCCCGGGCGGGAGGAGGCCGGGCAGCGAGCAGCGGTGCCGGCACAGCGCGGGGCGAGCCGCGGCTCCGTGTGGAGTGTGGTGCCAGATCCCAGCCTTCGGGAACATTCAGTGATGGATTAAATGCAATCTGACTACCACTGTGGGAGGTTGGAGAGAATTACTTCATACAAATGCACTTCGGAAAGTATTTAGAGTCAAATTTTCAAAAGCCCCTGAACGATTTAAGAGCCAAAATCCCATTTTCCAAAGTCACTTAAATGAACAAGAAAAGATCAGTAAAGAAAACACGCCGGCCAGCCGGGGCCTGGCGGGGAGCGGCTGCAGCAGCCACAGGGGCAGCACCTCAGAGCAGCCGCTCTGCCGGCGCGTCGCGAGGTGCCGCTTCGAGCAGCAGCAGCGATCGGCCACCGCAGCCTTCGCCCTGGGAGACACAAGGATGCATCTACCCCTGAAAGCATCCCCTGTGTTTCTGCCCTGCTGGTTCAGCCCGGGCTGTGGAAGGGTCCCAGCAGGTCGGCTTGCAGGGGACGGTCCCATCAGGCTCAGGGACAGTGCCTGGCTCTGCACCCACAGCAACCGTGGGGACGCCGTGGCCACTGCCGCCACCGCCGGTTCCGAGCGTGGGCCCCGCCAGGGCAGGAAGGGTCCCCGGCTGTAACGGGAGAAGGCAGGGCTGCAGCTGGGAACCGCATGGCTCCTTCCCTTACCCCATAACCGCTGCAGCCTCCTAAAAGCATCTCTAGTTCCCTGTTCAGCATCCTAATGAACCGCAAGGGCAGCTGGGACCCTCGGAGGCAGCAACCACGGAGACTCGACCCCCCCCAAAGAGTAAATCCCAAAGCAATTAGCTTTGCAAGCTTCGGCCGGGCTGGTGGAGGTTCCACATTCCTCGGTGGCTATAAAGCTCTTTACTGGGATTGTTTTTCTGTGTAAGCCCTGCCCAGGGTACACATGGCCATGGCTCCGGCTCCCAGCGCCTTTGGTGCATGTCATAAAAAAAACACTCTCAGCACATTGACTTTGCTAGAGCTAAAAAGAAGTGGGTTTATATGCTTCCCCCGATAGAAAGCATAAAGGATCTGAGACAGAATTCTTGCTCCAGGATCCTTTACAATTCCTGGAGGACATTTTTGGAAAGGGAAGGGTTGTATTTACTTTGGCAGCCGACTCCACTCCTATATGCATATGCATGGAAAAACTGCACTCACCTAACATTTCCACGGCTCCCTTTTCTGCAGAGAGCCAGCCCAGGTGGGAGCTGGCGGCCCGAGACCTCTGTTTGGAAATGGCACGTTGAATAGAAAGCCACAGAGGAGCTGAAGGTTAAGCCTTGGCGGCCCCGGAGCCTGCTAGCCCTTCCCGGGCAAGTGCTTGCCCAGAGCCAGCGGGCAGATGTGGCCGAGCCCCGAACAGAGCGGTGGGGGAAATGCTGCTGTGGTTTAGCAGGGGAGGAGGAGGAGGGCTGCTGGGCACCGCTGGTGGAGCGGGAGCAGGAGCAAGTGATGTCTCCAGCCCCATGCTGCCACGAGGGTCACAGGGAGAGGAGGGACGTGGCCCCAGCGCCAGCAGCGGGGCGTCCCCGAGGGCTCGGCCGTGCCCCGACCCGCGCAGGCAGCCGGTGCAGGACAGCGCCTTGCTCGCTGAGACGTCGGGATGGAAGCGAGGGGTGAAGTGACCCACGACGCTGTTAAACACAACAAATACAAAACAGACGCAAAAATGCTGCCGCAGGGTCTTGCTTGAAATAGCTCAGCACGGGCCCAGCAACACGGCGTTCACGCGAACAGCGGCGGCATCTGCTCCTGTGCTGGCTGCACTCGTCCTCGCCCACCGTGACAGCAGCTGAGGGCGATGGGAAAACCTGCCTGCAGCCCCGCCAGCGGTGCTGGGGTGGTGAACTGGGGAGATTCCCGGTGAACAACTCCCTGGGTGCTTTCCTGAACACATTAATTCTCAGCTGCCTTCTGCGGGAGGTGTTGCAGCACTGCACTCCTTGCCCGTGGCCGTGGTCCCCCGAGGGCAGCTGGGAGCTGCGGCAAGAGCAGCCCTACTGATGGATGCCCTTTCACATCGGGCTCCATGTCCCATCGGGGCAGGTGAGGAGGAGGCAAAACGCAGCTCCCCGGGGAACGGCAGTGTTTATGGGGGTGAAATCAGCTGGAAAACGTGCTCCTCTCCTGGCTTCCACAGCTTCACCTAACCCAAACCAGCTCCCTGAGATGGCAGCTCCGCAGGAGCACTGGAGGGGATACAGCAGCCCTGGAGCTCGCTGTGGCTCAAGGCGATGGGGCTGGCACAACCCGGGCCAGGCGCTGTCCCCGCTATGCCCCATGTCCAATGTGCCCCACGTGCCCCCCCACCGCCCTCCTCTCCGGGCACCTCTCCCCACCCTGTGCCTCCAGTGGCTTTCCGTGGCTGCTGTGATTAATTCGCTGACAGTGGGGTAGGAATAAATCCACTTGTTGGCACGTTGTAAATTCATCACGTGCTGGGGGTGCGCATTCCAGCCCACCATAAACACCCCTGGCTATGAGCTAGTAAATCTGCCTCCAGAGCCAGCGGGTGAACAGTCCCTGGGTCCCCGGGGCTGCTCCATCCCAGGGCCGAGGTGACCCCACAGCACCCAGCCGTCCCTGGAGGGGGGTGGCTCAGGAGAGGAGCCATCCGGAGCAGACTCGTCCAGCTGCTGTCACCCTCCCGGTTTGCATCCCTCCTCCCCGCACCATTCCTGCACCAGTGACCGGGGTGGGTGCTGCCGTCTGCACGCTGCTCCCATGGGTGTTGGGGACCCGTCCCATGGGATGAGAGCAGGGTCCTGCAGCCCATCCAGGAGCTGCCCTGGGGGTCCCACGACCCACCTGGAGCACGCCGCAGCACGAGAGGAGGTTTGCTGCTCCTGGTACTCTGCTGTGCTGCTGAAACATTTATGCAGTAAACTAGTTGTAAAAGAGGAAAAAAAAATAATGTTTTATTATCCACCAAACAGCTGCTGCTTCATTTTATGGGGGTCATTCTCCAAGGAGGTCCAGCCAGCGGAGCAGAGGCACAAAGCCCAGGTCCTGGCAGGCTCCAGGCTCCTGGCACCCCCAGCTTGGCTCCCCCCGTCCCCCCCCACCCCGCAGCACCCGGCTGGGCACTCAGGGACAGGCAGCCATGGCGGGGTACGGCCTGAGGAAGTGCACTTGTTGCTTTATGATTTTTATCAGCCACGCTATTGTTGGGGCTGTCAGCAGGTTGCCTTGGGGAGGCGGCACGGGGGCCCTGCTCAATGGGCACCGGCGTGGGGCTGCGTCCTGCGGCACCCGGAGAGCCGGCTGCGAGGCCAGACGGTGCGTGAGCAGCTCCGGAGGGCAGGGCAGGGGAGCGGGAGCCCGGGCTGGTTCCCATCGCGTTCCCTGGGAGAGGAAGCCGTGGCACAGCACAGCCTCCCGTTCCCAGAGGAAGCCAAGTGCTCGGTGAGGTGGCATCGCCGGCGCCCAGAGCCATGGGGCAGGGTTGCAGGATGCAGATGCCAGCCCGGTGTGCCAGGGGCCAGGGTTGCTGCAGCCCCCAGCACTGCATGGAGCCTGTCCCCCCCCGAGAGCTGGCTGCGGGGCTGAGGGTCCCTGGGCATCGCCAGGGGATGGGGTCCCCGTGCGGGGTGAGCACTGACTGGGACAAGCAGCTGTGGACATGTCAGCCCTTGCGCCTGGTGCTCCTCTTCCTCCTTCTCCATCACTTGTGCCCCCTTTGCTCATGCCGGTGGGAACCAGGCGGGCATGGCTTGGGCGGCCCTGGGCCACAGCTTGTGCCAGCGCTGGGGAGGGGGCGCGGGAGGCTGTGCCGCCTGCCCCGGCGCCGCGCTGCGGCCAGCTTGAGAGCTCCCGGCAGCTCCAGCCCTCTATGAAATAATTTGTTATTTTAGTTGTAAAACAGTAAGTGGCCCCTTTCCATGCAGCGCAAGGGAAAAGCCAAATGAGCCCCACTCCCGTTAATGACTGAACCATTCACTCAGCACAGGCAGGGACTGGCAGAGGAGCGGATGCCCGCCTCCCCCTTGCCCCCTCCGCCACCCCAGCCACGAGGACCAAGGTGATGATTAATTACTGGGGCTGCCACCTCTCTGAGCAGCCATTGTGCAGGGCGAGCGTGCCGGGGCTGTGCATACATGTGGAGAGCCGTGCCAGCAGGTCCGGGTGCTGGGGCTGGCACCTTTGCCATGCCTGGCATGCCGAGGGGTCCCGTGTGGCTCAGCACATGCCGGCATGGCGCTGCTGTGTCCGAGCCGGCTGCTCCAGCTGCCCAGACCACATCTGGCTTCCCCAGTGTCCCCAGCCAGACCCAAGCCCAGTGCCACAGTGCTGTGGTGCCATGCTGCTGCAGTGCCCCAGTGCCACGGTGCCCCAGTGCCACGCCGCAGGACTGGCTGCTGCTGGGAGGTCAGACTGGGAATGCACACCACCATGGGCAATCCCAGGGGTGAGCACTGGGCACCCCACTGGGGAGAAAGAGGAGGAGGTTTAACCCTTTCCATGCCCAGGGATAAAATCTCCCTTCCCTACATTCGGTGCATGAAGACTGGTATCGGGGTGGGGTGGGCAGCGGGGCCATATGCCGGGTGAGGCGGGAAGGCTCCCGCGGTGCAGACCTGCCCGGCCAGGGCTGGGTGCAGGCAGGGGTAGCCCCGGCCAGGCAGCGGGATGGGCACACCTGGGGCTGACGGCCCCCCAGGTGGGGGCTGCCTGCACATGCCCTATATAAGGGGCCAAAAGCCCAGCCCAGGGCTGGTTGTGTGGCTGGGGCTGCTGGGTTTGGATGGTTCCTTCTGGGTAAGGTGAGGGCATTGCTGCTGGTGTCTCTCCTTGGGCTGGGGGGGGCTTTTTTTGCCTCTTTCTACATGGGCTTTTTGTGAAGCTGCCTTCTAACCCAGCTCAGAGCTGGTGGCCTGGGCAGGAGCAGCCCCCAGGCTTTATCAGGCAGGCAGGGCTCTGCCGATGGCTGGGCGGCTCTGCCGATGGCTGGGCGGCTCTGCCGATGGCTGTGTCCTGGGTGTGGGGTCAAACTGACCCCTCTAAAGCACAGCCCAGGGCAGGAGCTGAGGACCCTCCCTTGCAGGGAGCTGTGCCCAGGCAGGGGTAAAGCCCAGTGCTGCCTGCCCCCCGATGCCCCAGTCCTGGCCATGCAGCACCCACCACCCTGTTTGCAAACACAGGTGCCCTGCAGTGACCTTTTGGAGCACCAGCCTTGAGTGGGGCAGCTCCACAGCCTGTGTAGCTCAACTTTTGTCCCAGCCCAAAATCAACATGGAGACTTTCCTGCAGACACTCAGGGCTGGGTAGGGGAACTGTGGGGTGGAGAAGGGTCTTTTCCTTGATCTGCTCTTACAAGAATAAAGCTGAGAGCCTGCTGGCTTGTTTGGGCACAGGCTGCGGTGAGCAGCACACCCGTGCTGGTTGGGGCTTAGCTACGTGCAGTGCCTGTGCCTGGTGTGGGATGTACCTGGCTGAGCCTTGCTCAATTAATGGGGGTTGGTGATGACTTTCTGCTGATACAGATGTAAGGTTCTTTTGGAACCAGCACCCTGACATGTGTTCTTTCCTCTTCCCAGTGCAGACGCAGGGACATGGCTGCTGCAGCCCTCAGCCCTGGGGCTGGATGTACCCCATGGAAACAGGTGGGTGATGATGGCAGCTCCTGGGTGCGTTCGCTTTGTCCTCCCTTTGCTGAGAGGGGCTGGGGAGGACTGGAGCAGCTGGAAACTTTGGGCCAGGGTGTGTTGGAACCACTGGGGATGCAGGGATGGGTGAATGGCTCTGTGGGGCTGCGGGAGCGGGGCCAGGGACAGGATCCAGCTGTGCCTTGGGGCACCTGATGCCCAGATGTCCAAACCTCAGCATTTGCCAGTGCAGATGGAGACAGTGCTTGGCCAGTAAATCAGCATCGCTTCACCTCTGTGCCAGGATAACCTCCTCCCAGCCGGGCAGGGCTGTGCAGGCGCTGGGACACGTTTTCCCCAGCTCAGCCCTGGGAGGGGAGGTGCGGCTGGCTGGGAGCAGGGGCATTGCTGGGGGCAGGCATGGGTGTTGATTGCTTCTTGGTGTCTTCCCTGGCCCCAGGGATGGGGAGACCTGAAATGCCCCCTCCTTTTGCTGTGAGTGGGAGCCCTGGGGGGTGCAGCAGGGTCTCAGCAGGCCCTGCTCAGGGATCGTGATCCCCTCAGCAGAGCTGGTGCTGGCTCTGTGTGCCAGGTACAGACAAAGGGCCTAACAGAGCATTTCCTTGGGGTCATCCCATGGGGTCTCGCAGTGATGCTGGGGCAGCCCAGCCATCATTCTCGGAGTCTGGCAGCACTGTGCCAAGCACTCCCAGGCTGTGCAGGCAACACCCCTCCCTGCTGTCAGGTTTTAGACTCGAGTCCTCAAAAATGCAAAAAATGCAATGGGAATCAAGGTTGGCCTGAAGATTTTTGATCTTTTAGCAATTGCTGCAGTATTGCTGTAAGTACATCCAGATGGCTGCAGACCACACAGAGGCAGCGCGCCCCGCCGCCGCCGGCATGGCCACCTTCGGGCCACCCTGTCCCACGTCGCCTGTGATCCTCGGGGCCTTTGGGATACGCCAAGGGGAAGTGTTTGAGGATGTGGCAGGTCGAGCTGTGTGTCATTAGGGTTAACCCTAATGGGTGGCTGCAGGGTGACCTGTCCCCTGGGGCTGGTGACTTGTCACGTGGCTCTGAGGGATGCTGTGGCAGAGCCATCACCCTGGCTTGTACTTGGGGCAAGGATGCAACCTCCAGCAAAGCCTTGTTGAACATAACGGGGAGCTGAGCGTTGTGTAGCTGAAACTATAGATCAGCTGCTGAGAAGTGATGCTAAACTGTGTCTCGAAACCGCTGGCTCCGTCCCCTTGGCTCCCGGCGTGATCCCTGCTGCGGGCTGCGATGGGCTCCTCGGTACGGCAAGTCACCGCCTGGCTCCGTAAGCTAGTTCGCTATTTATATTGCCTGAGCGTTGCTATTGCTGAAACTTCAAATGGGAGTGGGAAATGGTTGGTGTAATTTATTACAAGTTAGCTGCTGTGTCTGCAAAAAGCCGGGGCAGGGCGGACCTGGGCTTGTTTCGGTGCTTTTACTGCGACTCAGAACTGAGGGAGGAGGAGGGATGGAGGAGATGGCTGCCCCCCAGCAGTGTGTGCCCAGGAGGCTGGCGGATGCCCCGGCCTCGGGGTGCTCTCCTGAGCCGTGCCCAGTCCCTGGACACGGTGCTTTGCTTTCCGCCTGGGGCAGCGCGGTGTGGCATGGTGGAGCTGCGCTTGATGCATGTGTCCGGGCCTCGCTGTGGGTGCTGCTGCCCGTCCTCCCCTCCCAGCTCCCTGAGAACTGGTGGGCAAGTGATGCTAAATTAGCCGGGAGGCTTGTTTTAGCCCACCACTCACTTTACTCATGCAGGGCTGGCAGGAAGGTGCAGGTGCCTGGATCCAGCTGGGGGTGCTGGAGCAGGCAGAGGGGCAAGGGCAGGGCTGAGGGTCCCTCCTGCCTGCGCGGGCTCCTCCGGAGCACCCAGGTGCTGCCAGTTCTGACTCCTGGTCTCATTCCTTGGAGTGGCAATGTGTTTACCTAGAGCTTGCTCCTTGGGGAACAAACCCACAGTGGCTTTTGTCAAAAAGCAAGAGCATTTCTAGGGAGATCAGAATTTCCTTTTCCGAAAGCCAGTTCCCATTAAGGAAAACATGTTTTGACCAAAAACTGATGCCCAGTTTTCTTCTCTGGTCTAGCTGAGAGCAGAAGATAAAGTGCCGGTGCTGTGAGGCGGGTGCCTTGCCTGGCTCTGGTCCTCCCCAGCCACAGCCGTGCTGGCCAGGGTCCCCCAGTGCAGGGGGGCTAGGGGCTGCCTCCACCCACTGGCCGGCATCACCCCAAAGCCAGCCCGGCTGCTGGTGCAGAGCTCATGTTGTACCTGGCAGGGATGCTCCCAGCACCTGATGTGTTCCTGCTGCTGCTCTCCATTCACCCGGAGGAAAGTCCTGGTCCTGTCCCCGCTCCCCTCCTTGCCTCCGGTCTCGGCCGAGCACCCGCAGGCCAGTGGCTGTGTTCTCCCTCCTCTCTGCTGCCCACCAAACCGAGGAAGTTGCAACCGCAGAGCTCTTGAAAGCATTTTTTTGGTGGAGACCACCGGTACTGAGAGATTAAAATTGCTGTTGTTTCTTCCATTACTCAGCTTTCCTGAATTATGGGGTGTAATACTCAGGGAGTGGGAATAATTAGGGGAGAACAATGGCAGGCTTGAAGGCTTAAATATGCCTGTGTGGTACTCCCAGCCAGTCCAGCCTGCTGTCACATTTCTGTAGGCCTCCATTTTCCACAGCCTGTGCCAAGCCGTTTCCACTATGGGTACCCGCTCCTCGCCTTCCTCATTCCTCGGGCTCCACTCCCTGGCCTGGCTGCCCCGGTGAATGCTCTGCTCACCGGCTCCCAGCCAGCCAGCACCCATGGCATGGCTCCCTGCACCCTGCCCAGCCGGCATGCTGGAGCCTGGGGATGCAGGAGGGCAGGGCAGGGGGATGCTGGAGCCTGGGGATGCAGGAGGGCAGGGCAGGGGGATGCTGGAGCCTGGGGATGCAGGAGGGCAGGGCAGGGGGATGCTGGAGCCTGGGGATGCAGGAGGGCAGGGCAGGGGGATGCTGGAGCCTGGGGATGCAGGAGGGCAGGGCAGGGGGATGCTGGAGCCTGGGGATGCAGGAGGGCAGGGCAGGGGGATGCTGGAGCCTGGGGATGCAGGAGGGCAGGGCAGGGGGATGCTGGAGCCTGGGGATGCAGGAGGGCAGGGCAAGGGGATGCTGGAGCCTGGGGGGGATGCAGGAGGGCAGGGCAGGGGGATGCTGGAGCCTGGGGGGGATGCAGGAGGGCAGGGCAGGGGGATGCTGGAGCCTGGGGGGATGCCGAAGCCCAGGTCAGTCCCTGTTGTCTCTTTGCTCCCTCCAGGCTCCTCCGCACTGGGCAGGCAGAGGTCCCGCTGGGTCATTTCGGTGCTCGAGGAAGCCGCTGGGTTTCTCCGCTCTGCAGGGGATGCTCCTCGGTAGCATCTTGCTCAAGCGCTTTCCCAGCAATGGCTTGCTGCTGTGAGACCTGGGGGAGCAATAATGGCTGCAGCCGGGGAGCTTGGGCAAGAGGCTGTGATGCCAGCACCGGCCCCAGGGCAGGACACTGGCTCCAGCCGGGGCACAGGGGTGGCTATGGGGAGCTCCCTGCCCACAGTGGGATGGGGATGCGGAGCCGCAGCCTGGGGCAGAGCCGGCAACTTCTCTCCAAGCTCTTGCATGTCAGCGCTAGCACTAATTAAAACAAAATCAATATTTTTTTGCTGGAAAAAGAGACATTGTTCTGGTGAGCACTTTCCCCAAGTGAGCTCCCATGTCTCAGCTGGCGGCGCGTGATGGGCAGGGAGAAGCCAACGGGATCCCGGGGCTGAGATGAAAGTCTGGGGCTTTGCTTTGTTCGGGGAGGGGATTGGTTTTAGATTTTCAAATCATTTTGCTTCTCTCTATTAACTTAACCGCTTGGAAGCCTCAACCACAGCTTCTTCCCGGCCATCCAGGCGCCTGGTCCGGTCCAGTCCTGCCCATGGTGAGCTGCTCATCGTGGTGGGGACAGGATGGGGTCAGGGATGGGCTGTGTCCTGGGGGGCTCCTGGGTGGCCCCCAGTTGGTGCCATCTGTGCCGTGGCAGGGCTGGTGTGGGGGCTGGCACAAAGTGCTTTAAAAACAGCCCCCAAAACCCAGCAGTGCTGGGCTCTGCAGGGCTCGGGGAAGGTCATTTGCAGGCAGTGGGACTCAAGTAGGGGCGAGAAGCTGAGCACGCGCCTACGTGATGTGCTGACCCCGTGCCAGCAGCTGAGCAACCTTTAGCATCCCACAGCTTGGAGCCAGGGTTGCTGGGGCACTGGGGGCTTCAGCAAACCTTGCAAAGGGAGACAGCGGCCGTGCGAGACAGTACCTGTGCCGGAGGGCTGGGGAGCCAGGAGGGAAGCAGGTCCCCAGGGCTGTCCCTTGCAGCCCATCCTTAGGAGCAGCCAAGGGGACACCCCAAGTGTGTCCCCTGAGAGCCGTGCTGCTGCATGTGCATGCCCCCAGATGTGCAGGAGCAGGAGGTGGCTTCCACGGCCGGCCGGCACCCCGGCACGTGCTGGCAGGGCCCAGGCTCACAGCTCCTCTGCCAGAGCCGGCTGGTTGCTGGATGAACAGACGGACTAATGACATCAGGAAAGGGGGAACCAGCGACTGAGCTGCTCTCCCTGGGCACTGCTACAGGGCAGGACGTTGCAGGTTTGAATGGCTGCAGGAAAGATTTAATCTAGAAAGTAGCAGCTCTTGGGGGCAGCTAAGCAGGGGCTGGGTTGCCTGCAGCGAGGAGGACAGCCCATCATCTGGTTCGTAAGCCTGGGTCAGCCCAAGCGCAGCGGGGATGGGCTGAGAGCAGCTCCTGCCCTGGGATGGGTTAGACGCCCTTCAAAAACCCTGTGGCTTGGGGAAACACGGACCATTTCAGCAGCTCCCTTCCTTGGAAGCCACAATTAAAACTATTTTAAAAGAAAACAAACATTTCTCATCAAAATGCCTTCCTGTTCCTGGCCTGCAGCTGAAGGTCTTGTTGCGGGCCAAGGCTGCTCAACACCAGCAGTCTCCCGAGCTGCCTTTGGGCAAATCCACCCGAGCTGGACTCTTGGAGTTTCGGTTGCATTTGGTAATTGGCCCTTGGAAATTTTGCACCTTTTGCAGAAAGCTGGAAAGGCTGGACTGGTGCTGCCCCGCTTTCCCCGGGGTCCTTGTTTCTGAGGTGGCAGTGAGCTTATGGCTTCAGTGTTTTGCAAAGCAGCTACCCCATCCTGCGGGAGCTCCTGCACCTTTTTCGGATGGAGCTTGGTACCGCAGGGTGCCGTGCCGCGTCCTGCACCGCCGGGCAGCGGAGGACAGCTTCCGGAGGGGAACGGTGCTGCTGCCAGCAGGACAATAGCGGCTGTGGTTTTAATTATTGGGGTTTAGTTGTGTGGAGCGGAACGAGAAACCGAGAGCAGTGAAACCGCAGGGAGAAAGGCAGAAAGGACGATCTTTGGCCGGCTGCCTGATGGGAGGCGTGGCGGGGGTGGCTGGACCATCCCACAGCTGGGAGAGCACCGGCGTCCTCGCCGGGTTGCGGCGCGAGGGCAGGAATGGCGGCGTGGCTTGGCTGATGCCAATATGTTTCCCCGCGACTGTCGCGCCATCGCCCAGGGCCATCCCTTCCCATCACAGCTTGGCACGAGCTGCCGCTGCCTAAACTACCACGTTCGGAAACAAAGCACCACGCAGCGACTCGGAAGCACGGACCCAGGCCAGGGGATGGGGGACACTGAGATAAATCGGCTCCCTGCCCTGGATGCCCCTCATCCCTGCACGTGCTGCTGGTGCCAGTCTGTGCCTGGGAGCGGGGATGTTTCTCACTGCTTTTCCATTTGCCCAGCACTTTAACAGATGCCTTTGCTGCAGTGTTGACTTTCAAAGGGCTGGATCAGCTCCGCAGCCGGGCAGAGCGTGGGAGGAGGGTGCCTGTCCTGCTTAGGAAACACAAAACAATAAAAGAGGAACAATGGGGCCTCCTTCCCTTCACCCGAAATACCAAACGCCACCAAACTGTGGCAGAGCTCCCAGCAGTGCTGCTGGGGCGGCTCTTGGCCCCTTGGCTGGGGGGGGAGCTGCAGACACCTCCTCCTCTTCCTCAGCCCTGGCAAGGGATGCTGCAGGAGGACGGGTGCCAAGGAGCATCGCCAAAGGGCTGCCCTGACCCGACGCTGCTGCTGGTGGGCACTCCCAGCCTTGGAAACGGTGTTTGGGCCAGGGCAGTGGTTTTGCAGCATGGCTGTGCCTTGGGGAAGGGTTTTGCAAGCTGCCCGGCTCAGCTGAATGTGCCTCACAGCCGGCACGGGGGCCTGGGAAGGTTTATAAAAGCATCCACATACCCAAACTTGTCAGGCTGTTATCAGGCAGAGAACATGTTCCTGTGGTGCCAAGCGTGGGGAGATGCTCAGCCGGGTTGGCCAGAGCTGGGAGTCCTGGTGTGGGGACGGATCCATGCCCCAGCCGGAACCCACACCCCGAGCGTCCTCTTGCCTGGCACTGCCAGTGGCCAACAGTTTTTCAGTGCACGGCTGCAGCGGGTGCTTGGGGACATGGGGCTGGAGCACCCTGAGGGGCTGGGGCTGAGCATCCCAGGTGTGCGGGGCTCAAGGGGGCCATTTGTTGAGCTGCGAGCGGATGGTGCCAGGCCATCCCCGCCGGCACTGCCCGCACCTTGGCTGCTCGGGGCTGCCGGCACTGTGCCAGCCCCGTCGAGGAGCTGCCGACCCCAGCGCACAAGCCCTTGTGGGTGAAACATCCTTCGCACAGCCCTAGCGAGCGCCCGGCACCCCGGCCAAGCACATCTGGCTGAAAGCTGTGGGAGCTGCCCCAGCAATGAGGACACCAGTCCGGAAACGCGTCCCTCCCAGAGAGGTTCCCCCGTCCCAGCTCCTCTCCTGGCACCATCCCTGCCCCATCAGTGGGTGCCGGGCCACGGGGTCTGCAAAGGGACAGTGCCCAGGGCTGCTGCCCACCCCTGGTTTAGGTGGCAGGAGCAGGGCTGGGAGCTCTGCTTCCCACCAGTGAGGGGAGAAGGGACCGCCCGGCTCCAGGGTGGGATGAGGGTGCTGTCGGCACGAGGCGGTGTGGGGTGTGGGTGGGCTCGCTGTCAGCTCCGCTGCCCTGTATCGTGTGGTCAGAGCAGGGCGGCAGCAAACAGCCCTTGCTGGCTGCCTGCAGCAAAGCAGGCAACAAACCCTGGGCGAGCTGGGAGCGGCAGCCAGGTTCTCCCCACACTGGGGAGGTCAACTGGTTGAAACCCTCAAGCTAGACCCTGGTAAGTCACACACGGGACTTCAGCCCCCACCAGTGCGTGCCATCAGGACACCAGCCAAAGTCCCACTTTCCCACGGGAGGAAACGGTGCTGGAGGAGGGCAAGGGCTGGAAAATCTCCTTCCACCCTCCGCGGGTACTGCCACAACTAAAGGTCCTGCAACCCATCGCTCTGGGAGCCCGGGATGGGGTCAGGACCTGGGGTCTGGGCGATGCAGAGTCCCTCTGCTGCCAGGCTGGCCGAGTGCACGATGTGGGGGCTCGCCCTGTGCAGCGCCGTCCACCAGGGTCCTGCGGCATCGCTCTCCGGCAGCGTTCCTGCCCTGTGTCCCGTGTCTCCCCCTCGGCTTGTTGCTATTGTCATCTCTAATATCATGCAGAGGTATGAAAGGCTGAAAGTTGCCTCTTTTCCTGCCAGGTTAAATCGTTCACCAGGAATGTCTATTATTCCCACAAGTCAACTTTCTCCTTCGCGGTATGTGTCCAGGGGTCAGGCCTGGCACTACATGAAAGTGAAGGGTATTCAATAACCTAGAGCCGTGGAAAGGCTTTAGTCCAACTCCAACCATGTTCAGGGTTTTATTGATGCGGCATGCCTTTCCCCATTTGTTTCCTATAAACAGCACATGGTAATATTTAGTAGGTTTCAAACAGAGCTTTTTGCATATTCTCCCTTGTCTACAATGAGCTACTTGGTAGTAGACAGTTTTAATTTACTTAATGCAATTTTTGCTTTTTGTTCTTCCAGAGGGTCTGGGCTGGTTTTGACCCAGTTGACCCAGCAAATTACTGCACAGCTCCGTAATTCCCGGGGAGCCGGCAGCAGGAGCCCGGGACCTGCTCCCCGCAGGGGTGAGCACATTCCCTTGCTCGCCGAAGGAGGGAAAAGGACCCAGAACGAGCTCGCCGTTGCAAAATAACCCCCTTTTAGCTGCAACATCAGCAAGGACTCGGGGCCTCCCTCCCTCCAGACCCCCAGGGACGCAGTCCCCAGGGGCAGCGGCTGCTCAGAGGTTGTTTTAGGGGCCGGCTGCATGTCGGGGCTGTTTGGGGCCATTCTGGCTTGTTGAGGCTTGGCTCTTGCTGCCAGCCGGGCAGGCGACACGTGATGCTCGCCAGCTCCAGCCAAAAAGTGGTTTTTACTTTATTGCAAAAGCTGCCGCTTCCCCATCCTCGGGGCTGCCAGCGGCTGGGGTGCAGCCCTGGGTGCTCGGTGCCCGGGGCCGAGCGAGGCTGCAGGGTGCCCCCGGAGCAGGGGTGATGCCCACCGGCACGCTGCGGGGCGGCTCCTTCATGCTGCAGGCTCCTGGAGAACGTTTACACCATTTATACGAGCAAGGAGGGCGTGAACTCCTGCTCCTGGAGAGCCAGCCGTTGCCATTCCTCGCCTGCACGCTCCCAGCCGCACGTGTGGCCGATGGCAGCCGCGGAGCAGCCTCCGTGCCGAGCTGGCACGGGGGGCTCAGATGCCTCCCGAGGTGATTTTTTGCCACTACGAATGACCACAAACAGCGTGTCTCGGCTCTCTCTGCAGCGGACCGCCTTGGGCTGGCGGTCGCGAGTCCCTGCGAGCGCACACGCACGGGTATTCACCGGGCAGAAAAAGGCCAGTCCTCACACAAGCAAACATTGACTGTCTGGCTTCCCAGCGCTGCCCATCAGCCCCCCGAGTCCCACCCCCAGCCGCAATCCCTCCGTGCGCTGAATATTGGGCAGGTTTCCTTCAGGCAGCAGCTTTCACACGCGCCAGCAGCCAGACATTCCTGGTGCGGCGCTGCCGTCACCCTGCCAGCGCCGGCTCCGCACCAGCACCCGCATCGCCAAAATAAAAGCAAGAGGAAACCAAAGAGTTGACACTGGGATTCTTTTAATGCACTTGCTTTTAAAATGCAGCCTTAAAATGACTTGTAACAGTCAACGATGAGAAACGACGGATCTTTTTCATCTCTGCAACGTGACCGCACAGCACCTCTGCCTCCAAAACCCACCAGCCACTGCTGTTGCTCAGCGTCATTCTCCGACTGCTTTTAGAGCGACTCCCTGCCCCGTCACAGGACACACATCACGGGGGCATCCAAACCCTCCCACCAAAGGGACTCATTTGGGAAAAAAAGGGACGGGATGAGCCAACGAGCGTCCAGGCAACTCAGCCTTCATCTGGAGAACCTAAATGCCCAGCGGCACGAGCAGCAGCTTTCTCTCTCTCACCTTACACTCAGGCATAAACCTACAAAGGTATTTGAGCCGCCAGCTCCTGTGGAAGTAAGAGCTCTCAACGTTAAGCTCCTCATTATCTCTGTGGATCTGTGCCTTCATGCTATGTAAAGTGATTTGAGAACCGAACATCTGACTGCATTTTCTGGCTGAATGGGATGGCAGAAGAAGTTGATTTTCCAGTATCTTGCTTTTTGAGATATAACACTACTTTGTGTGTTTATTTTACAGAACAGCAGGTGCTACAGACTGCTAAAACTTGCCAATTCGAGTAACATGGGAAATTCTGTTGTAGCCTAAACATCTGCGAGAACATACCCCCAGCACCACCTCTGCGCTGCGCGGTGTTTATACACCGTAACAGGAGAACAGCCTCTACGTGCCGAAACGCATTTAATACCTCCCAGTCGTTAGTCTGAGTTTTGTTTTTCGTTCTGTGGACTTGCCAGGCAGCCCCTGGGCTGTACGTGCTGCAGAACGCCCATGGCATTTTAGCCACTCTTCCTTTTCTCCACTTAAAATATTCACTGCTGCTCCCTTGCAATGTAATGGTCCTCCCCTTCCCAGGGGGGAGTCACGAGAATGCTGGGGAAGAGAAACTGCAGAAAGGCCCAGGCCACTCAGACCTCCTGAATCTGCCGGTGCTGCGTGATGCCACTGCTCTCCAAGAAAAGGAGCCTCCCCGGCCGGGTGCCAGCACTCAAACACCTCTCCCAAATCACCCCGTTGTGTCAAGCTTGCGTTTTACTACTAACTTCAAAATCAAATGCAGGAAGCCAGTTTGGTCTACAGAAATACTACGTGCTTATCTCCAAATGAATTTTAAACACCTCAAGGACAGCATTTCACAGTAAATCAGTGGGCTCTCAGCTTGGTCCCCAATTCTGGTATTAAAACATAGATTCAGATTTGAACAGACTGGAGCTCTTCTAGAGTTTGAGCAGTAGTTCTCGCACAACCAAATGTCACAATTAGAAACTGAGCGTAGAAAGAGTCCCCAGGGGAATACGAAAAAGACATCACCTTATGAAAAAGCTTCAGAATGAACCTGTGAAATAAACAGCAACCAGACAATCGTCTTCTACAGAAGATGGAAGTAACAGTAGAAGAATATAATAACATCTTAAATAGTCAGTGAGTCAGTCTGAATGTACAGGGGCACTAGATCCCTACAGATCTGTGATGAAAGCGCTATATCCCTACAGATCTGTGATGAAAGCTAATGGCCAAAACCAGCTGCTCTCCTCCAGTCCCAAAGGGAGACTGGGTTGCGATTCACTCTTCACCAGCTGGAAGATTGTCTTCAATCCGCCTGATGAACTTCATTCTTATTTCTGTGACGCTGTCGCCCTTCAGTGTGTCCTGGACAAATTTTACGTCTACGGCCATCTGAACCTAGGTGATGGAAGAGGAAAAAGAAGAGCTGTTATCTCCCTTAAAATAGCAGCTTCTCTAGGAACCGTCTGATCGTGAAGCACCAGCCTAAGGACGCTGAGGGCATGACATGCAACGCAGAGCTCTGCGGAAGCATTCATTATTTTTCAAGATCACATCCTCCTTGTACATTGTGGCCTACACGGTGGACAGCGGGCACCTTACCTCGGCAAATGTACCTCCTGCAGCGCAACCGGGACTCCCTGCAGAGATCAGAGCCCAGTTAACCCTGTCGCTCAGGGCTACGCGTCCTGCTGCTCCACGTATGTTCCTCAAAAATTTCAGCTAAGCAAGATAATCAAGCCTAAATAGACTCCTAAATTTGAGACACAGCTGTTCGCTTGTTCCAGCCAATTCCCAACTAGGGCTCATAGCAGTTACAAAGTGAGGATTTTGAAGCTTCGTACAAATCGAATGAGACACTAGTGCTTGTAGTTGGGTCATAAGATGAAGGGGCTTGGTCAGCACCTCTGGGACTCACAGCTGCCACACGCAATGGCAGCCGAGCGCTCCTGTAGCTCTGCTCTTCTCCTGGAAATGAATTTCAAGTTCAAAGCAAACATAGCAATCACAAACACAGAGTAGACGTTGAAGTATCTCCTGATACCTTGCTATTCATGTATCTATCTCACTAGAAGAGAGACGTTGGCTCACCATTTCCAGGGCACCTCGCAGCACTCCACACAACAGGTTGGAATAGATGAGAGATGAGTGGTTGTCAGGGAGCTCAACAAAGTCCACCAAGGGGTTATTTTCCAAGATCAGGGAGAACTCATCGCCTCCGGGACTCCAGTTGGTGATGCTTGGAGTGATGCCCAGGTACATCTTAAAGGCTATCTGTTACGTCAAACAGAGTATGAACAAGAATGTGCCCCATGAAGCAACAGCACAGCTTTGATCTTTGCCAAATAACATGAAAACACCACACCTTCCTCCCAATTCCCACCAGTCAGCAGCAGCCAGGGATCTAATTCTCTCTTTTTCCTCCCCAAAATCTCAGTCAAACTCTCAGAACAGTCCCGTGAGTAGCAAATACTCTATCCTCACATGCAAAACCATGACAAAACCTGACAAAGCTGTGCTTTGACAATTACCTTTGCAATAACATCTGCAGTTTCACGGAAATCATGGCATCTTCCGACATTGGACCGGGCCAGAAAGTCTTCTATTAGCCGAACACCTATGTTGTAACCCCTGTGAACGTACCAAAGAGCAACAGCTACAGAGTGGGAAGAGCGTAGCTTTAGGAAGACAGCCAGCGTTTATAAAAGACGACAGTGGAGGAAAAAAAATGAAATCTGAGAAGTATCAGTATTAAATGAAATTCAGTCTGCCAGGTTTTTATTCTTAGTGCAGCACGCAGACGTGCCGTACTGTGAACTCGAGCTCCTACAAGGCTCCACTGCAGCAGATCCACTTACATTTTGTCAAGCTGCTTGTTGACGTCCTCATCATTCTCGTAGTCCTTGCACAGCTGGGTGACCAGAGCGCCGTACGTCAGCGTGAAGAGCTCCGAGTTCTAGACAGAGGCAAAAGGGATTTAGCACAAGCCGAACACAAAACTGACTGAGCACTGCTGCATCTGCGTCCAGCGCTGCTTCCGTTGGCCCGGAGAGGGGGAATAGAAACCTGCTGTCTCAAAGGAATTTGCTGCTTAATAAGGAGAGATCCCAGTTCGTATTTTGGCAAGGCAACTTCAGTCTCCTTGGAAAGAGAAATCCTCTTTGACTAGGAACGACTGAGCACTTTCTTTCTCTCCCTCTCTCCACACACGCAGCACTTCCCATGAACGTGTCCCCAATCTGCCCTGAAGAGGCAAGCCAGGAGGCCGCTCACACACTCTGTAGCCATTCTTAGCAACTCTCTGCCAATTAGCATCTCTCTCTGTGCTTTAACGAGCACATCCCCAGGTAACTGCAATGGCATCTCCAGGGCATCTGTGTGCTACTGGCCACCTCCTGGATGGCTAAACGTGCAGTTGCCAGGAACCTAAATTTATTTCAAACACTGACCCAGAGGTGAAAACTGGCTCAAACTGCCATCTGTTACCTGTGTTTCATGAACGTGCTGCAAATGGGCAACACTTGTTAGGCTCCATTTCTGGTCCTTTCAACAGGACAAAAAAATGCTTGTCCATCCACAGATTACATTTTGCTACCAAGAAAAAACAATACTCATCTGGTCCCTAGAAAGTTATCTAGGCACGTAATTTGCTACATACATTAAAATCAGCTCCTCAGACCTAGAAGAGGAACAGCAAGGACAATTTCAGGTCAGCTCAGCAGATCTGTGTTGTGCACATCCGCTTTCTGTGCCTGGCTAGGATCAAAGTTACTTGGGCTTTCTCTGCACAGTTGCCAGATTTGCAGAAAACACCGAGGGAGGAGGTCTCCTCTCCCAGCCGCCACCGTCACCGATCCTTAACCAGAAGCAACTACGTCAAAGTGCATTTCCTTGGGAGCCATTAAGCCGGACCAGTGATTACAGAGTCATTAAAGGCTGCAAAACAAAAAGCTACAATAGGCTTTAGCTTTTCACAGAACCTGAAGGAAGTGTTTTCAGGAACAAATAGACCATCATAATTTATTTCTGCTTTCAGTTTTAGCATTCAGAAACATTACAGAGAGTCTAATCTCACATTAAAAGCCTATCACCTACCATGAGATGCATAGATGCAGAAGGTGAAATGAATGGCAAATACCAATACTACAGAATGAAAGCAGCAGGCAGGCAGAAAGGAAGGGAAAAGAGACAACATCAGAGTTAAGTGACAACACTGATCACACTTCATCCTGAACAAGTTTACACAAAGCCAAGACAAACAGAAAGAGGAATCACTCCCAAACGGCAACATTCAACAAATAGAAATTGGGTTTGTTAGAAGACATGGGGAATTCCACCTTGTCATTGTAAATCAGGGCATCAACAGCCATGAGCTACCAAAAGGCTTTAAGCACGTGAAAAGAACCAGTCAGGCTCCTTGGTACTTTTGCCCAATTTTAGACCTAAAGAATTGAGACATTCTTTGGGGTTTTTTTCCTTACAATTCTGCTTCCATCTTGGAAAGACAAAGGCTGCGCAAGTTCACATTGCTCAAGAGCGAACGACAAGGGGGAAGTCTCCTTTTGCTCAACTGGCAGAGTCAGACACTTGGCAGAGAATTTAACAAACATGCAAAAAAGGTTACGCTATTTTTAAGGATTTCAGTAATTTTAGTAAAGACGGGGCTTGGCAGCTGGAGAGAGTAGGGGGTGAACGGATGGAGGAAATCCAGCTGTTACCAGTCCAAGATGCTGTCATTTACTGTGTAAAGCCATGGAGCCGTCACCTGCTGTTATCAGCCCCAAAGCGTGCAAACCCAGCGCTGGTCAGAGGTATCGCCTGCAACGCTGCTATTCAGGTAATTTTAAAGTGTCGTAACAAGGCAAACTTCTAAATTCATATTTGTAAACGAACTCTTTGTTTTCAGTCCATTTAATGGAATTAAAGTGCCTAACACTTTTCCATTATTTATGTTTTTTCGTATTGCAGACTAGTGGATAGTCTCAACACTATATAACCGTTCTGTGGCTACAAAAACGTCAGAATCCTAATAAAGTAACACCAATTCCTTAAATAAAAATCGTTGTATTTCAGGAGTTGAATCCCTCGTGGTGCGGAGGGGGCAGGAGCGGGCAGCTGCCTGGTCTCCACTGAGCCTGAACCAGCCCGTCAACATGGCCAAAGAGGGAGAAAAAACAGATTTTGTCTTTATTACTTGCTTTCAAATACTGACATTGCATCAAAAATGAATTAATTCGATCTGTTTTGACCCAGAATTAGACCTCAGCTCTGCGGGTTTGCTCTCCATCTCCTTCGCTCCTCGGTTCAGCCGGACTGCTAACACGGAATCGGGTTAGAGAGAAGAAAAGAGACGGGAGAGAAGCGCTTGCCGTCTGACGGTAAAGTTTCCACAACCAGACCCGTCCCGTTCCTGCCTGATCTCTGCTCCCCCACACGGCAGCCGCCTGTCCGGGCGCGGCGCACCGGGCACTCCCTGCCCCGCCGTGCAGGCGACGGGAGCTCCCGTTAGGAGCCGCTGCGGGTACCGGACACTTTAGGCCGAGCCCGTTTCAAAGGGTTTGGGCTTCCGGGGCGGGCGGGACCGGCGGAGGAAGGGGGGCGGCCGGTGCCCGCCCGGCAGCCGCCCGCCCGGAGAGGGGCAGGTCCCGCCGAGCCCACCCCGCCAACCGAGGCGGGCAGAGCCGGGCCCTGCCGCGGGCCTCGACCCGACAGCCGGGCCTGGCCTGGCCGGGCCTCCGCCTCCTCCGGCACCCCCCGCCCCGGGCCCGCCCCCCGCGGGCGGGCGGCGCAGGGTCCCGCCGGGGCCCGCCCGGCCCCTCAGGCGCCGCGGCCCCGCCGTTACCATTTTCTTGCTCTCGGTGCCGCGGCCGGCCTGGCGCGACATCCTGCCCGGCCCGCTGCGTCCCCGGCCCGGCCGCCTCCCGCACCGCACCGCGCCGCGGGGCACGACGGGACTCGTAGTCCCCGCCGCGCTGCGGGCCCCGCCGCGCCCGCGCCGCCGAACTACGCGCCCCAGAGTGCAACGCGGCCGCTCCGTACGCATGCGCGCTGTCATCACGTGACGGAGTGGCGCCTACAAATTCCGGCGTGCGGGCCGAGGGGCCGCTGTGCGCCGCCAGGGGGCGCCGCCGTCCGCGGGGCCGGGGCCGGGGCCGGGGCCGGGGCCGGGGCCGGGGCCGGGGCCGGGGCCGGGGCCGGGGCCGGGGCCGGGGCCGGGGCCGGGGCCGGGGCTCCCCGGGTGTCTGCCGGGAGCGGGTGAGCCCTGCCCGGCCGGTAAGGGCCAGGGGAAGGGGGCGGTGCTGCTCCCTGCGGTGCTGCTCCCTGCGGTGCTGCTCCCTGCGGTGCTGCTCCCTGCGGTGCTGCTCCCTGCGGTGCTGCTCCCTGCGGTGCTGCTCCCTGCGACTGGTCCCAGGCGAAGGCGGGACGGCGGCCCCCCGCCGCCCGGCCTCCCTCCTGGCGGCTCGGCGGAGGGGCCCCCGGCCCCGCGGTGAGGGGGTTTGCTGGGTGAATAACTCCTCAGGGAAGGGCCGTCCTCAGCGCAAGGTCCGATCCAGGGGGAAGGTTCCCTTCCCTGGTGTGCCTGGGCCGGAGGGTCCTGCTTCTGCTTTGGTCCTGCGCTGCCCCTTCCCTGCCCGCCGCTGGCCCCGGTGTCCCGGCAGAAGCTGGTTCCTGGGGTGAGGGCAGCCGGCGTCCCCCGGGGCGGATGGAGCCAGCCCTGGGCCAGCTCGGAGCCTCGGGGCGCAGCTCGGTGCGGGAACGGGAGCTGCTCGGTACAGGGTTTCCACACCTCAACCATGTGAGAAATGCACACGGCCGTGCGGAAAGGTGGCAGAGGACAGGGGAGGTTGCAGAAATCAGCCTGGCTTGGGGCCCCGTGCAACTGCAGTAAATACGGACTGGAACAACCAAGCTCCCCCTGACCCTCCCCAGTCAGCGTGGCCTCCCAAGCACCGGCCTCTGCTCCCGGATGGGTGCTGCCTGGTGATTATTTATTTATTTGGCTATATCTTTATTCTAGACTGAGCGAGTGCTGATTGCTGATCTGTGCTCAAGCCGGGGTGGTGCGATGGAGGCTGCGTGCTGGGTGGGAGGATATGCAGAGGGAGCCGATAGCGGGACCCCCCCGCCGGCGGCTCAGGAATCCAGCAGCTGGGTGATCACTCGCTGTCACCGCCGAGCAGCAGTGCTGGGAGTGCAGGGGCTGGCCGGGCTCTCGCTGGCTGCAGCCAACCTGCTGGCATTGCCTTACATGGCTACATCCCGGGGACGGCGCAGGCCGTGCTCGCTCGGCTGCTGGTGGGCTGGGAGCCCCTAGGTCTGGTACCTTGGCGTGGTCAATCCAGGCTGGGGAACTGCCAGTGTCACCTCCATTCCCAGCAGGAGCAGGACATAGTGCCAGCGAGATGACGAGATGTCTGTGCTCCCCCAGCTCCCAGCCCTGAAGCACAGGGGAGCAGCCTGCGCGCGCTGGCTTCCCTCCTGCTCCCAGTCCCATCCCAGCACCAGTGGGCAAATGGCCATTTCATGCTCTCCTCTCTCCCTCTGTGCCTCTCCCAGCTGGAGAGCGACATCCAGGGGATAGCGAAGGTGGAGGCAGCGGAGACCCTGCGGCACACGGTGCACAACCCCACGGCCGCGATGCTGGAGGGGGGCACGACCCCCCCCCGAGCCGGGTGGCCACCAAGCTCACCCACATGGAGACACAGATCTCCATGGGCCCGGGCTGCCTGTGCCAAGCCAAACCCTGGCTGTCACCGTGCCATTTGCCTCGTGGGAGTGGCTGTGTGAGAAAGGTGCAGAGCAAACATCACTGCGTGCCCGGGGGCTGCCCGAGCCGCACATGCTGCTCTGGATCACGCAGCGCTGGCCCTCGCTGGCTGGGGAGTCACCTGGCCAGGCCCTGGGACATGTGCCAGCTCCAGCCACAGCCCTGCCACCATGCTGACAGCGGAGCCGCTGCCCAGCCCCGCGCTGTGTCCCCAGGCTGTGCATGCGGGACTGGGGCAGCATGGCCGGGAGGACCAGCAGCCTCGGCCTCTGGGCACCAAGAGCACAACCGCAGCCGCCACAGCTGCCCTGGTGCGTGGGTGCCCACCGGAGCTACCGTGTCCCCAGTCACCGCATGGCTCCCCGGCGATGTCCCGCCGTGCTGGGCCGGCTGAGCAGCAGGGACCACACAGGGGACCTGCGCTGGCACCGCGCTCCACGGCTTTTGTTAAAGCACAGCGTGCTAACGAAGGCCCTTCCCCTCGTTATCCCCGGGTCCGGGCCAGGAGCGGCGGTGGGGCAACTTCTGCCCCCCAGCCCCGAGCAGGGGCCGTGCCCTGCCAGCCCCGCTGCCGGCCGCGCCGGTGCCGGGGTGACCCCGGGAGCCGGTTTGGCGGTGCCGGGCGGCTCTGCCGGTTCCCGCTCGCAGACGTGCCCTCGCCGGGAGGTGCTCGGAGGGGTGGGAACCGAAACACCGCGACCCGCCCAGGGGACGGGAGCTCGGTGCTCCGGTGCCGCCGGCCGGGCCCGGTTGCTCGTTCCGGGGCAGGCGGCTGGGGCTCCTCCGGCTCCGCCGCTCTCCGATGCCTTCCCGGGCAGGGGGGAGCGCGGCCGGGGCCCGGTAGCGCCCCGGGACCCCCCCCCCGTCCCCGGGCCCCCCCGTCCCGTCCCGCCCCGCTCCGCCCCGTCCGGCGGGCGCAGGGCCGGGCTGCAGCGCGCCCCGCCCCGCTCCGCTGCGCCCATCGCCCGTGGCCTCGGCGCGCCCGGACGGGACGGGCTTGATCCCGGGAACCGAGCCGTGCCATGCCCCGCCGAGCCTTCCCCCCGCCCGGCCGGCGGAGCGCGGCGGCCCCGGCAGCGGCCGTGGCGGGGCTCCGGGCCGCCGCCGTGCTGCTGTGCGCGGCGCTGGGCGCCGGGCCGGGGCGGGCTCAGCCCTTCCCCTTCCCCTTCCAGGACCCGGCGCTGCCCTGGCACCGCCGCCTCGACGACCTGCTGGGCCGGCTGAGCCCCGCCGAGCTGGTGCTGCAGGTGAGGGGGCGGCGGGGGACGGCCCCGGGACCCCCCCGGGTCCCCCCGGGGACCCCCCCTGCTCAGCGCCGCTGGCCCGCAGGTGGCGAGGGGGGGAGCGATGGGGAACGGCCCCGCACCCCCGATCCCGCGGCTGGGCATCGCGCCCTACAACTGGAACACGGAGTGTCTGCGGGGCGATGCGGAGGCGCCCGGCTGGGCCACGGCTTTCCCCCAGGCACTGGGGCTCGCCGCCACCTTCAGGTACCAGCACTGGGGACGGCTCCCACGGGATGGGGCACCCGGGGATGCGAGACATGGCCCTGCAAGGTGGGCATCCCCTCGCCCATGCCCCCCGCCACCCCTGTGCTCTCCCCGCAGCCCTGAGCTCATCTACCGGGTGGCCAACGCCACCGCCACCGAGGTGAGAGCCAAGCACAACAACTTCGCCGCCACCGGCCGCTACGGTGACCACACAGGGCTCAGCTGCTTCAGCCCCGTCCTGAACATCATGAGGCACCCACTGTGGGGCAGGAACCAGGTGCCAGCACGGGGAGGGCTGGCCTCGGGCCGGGATCAGGCCATGCAGGACTGTGGCTGACAGCAGCTCCCCGGGGTGCTGGCTGCGGGGATGTGGGGTTGGGGGGCCCGGCAGTGACCCGCCTGCACCTTGGCCAGGAGACCTACGGGGAGGACCCGTTCCTGAGTGGGGAGCTGGCCCGCAGCTTCGTGCAGGGGCTGCAGGGTCAGCACCCGCGCTACATCAAGGCCAGCGCCGGCTGCAAGCACTTCAGCGTGCACGGGGGCCCTGAGAACATCCCTGTCTCCAGGCTCAGCTTTGACGCCAAGGTGAGCGCGGCGGGGCCGTGGGATGGCGGGGGGCTCCCCCAGGTGCTGACCCCTCTCTGCCGCGGTGCTTGCAGGTGCTGGAGCGGGACTGGCGCACCACCTTCCTGCCCCAGTTCCAGGAGTGCGTGCGCGCTGGCTCCTACAGCTTCATGTGCAGCTACAACAGGTACCGAGCGTGGTGGGGGCTGCGTGGGCTGGGCTGCCCGCGGGGTGGCCAGTGGCCAGCCATCTGGGCTGCCCCATCCCCTCTCCGACAGGATCAATGGCATTCCCGCCTGTGCCAACAAGAAGCTGCTGACAGACATCCTGCGTGGCGAGTGGGGGTTCGAGGGCTACGTGGTGAGCGATGAAGGAGCCCTGGAGCTCATCATGCTGGGGCACCACTACACGCACACCTTCCTGGAGACGGCGGTCGGTGAGCTCGCGGGACGGGAGTGGGGTCCCCGGGCATCACGCAGCCGTGACAGGCGGTTTCCCTTCTCACCGGCATGGCAGCCTCGATGAATGCCGGCTGCAACCTGGAGCTCTCCTACGGCACGAGGAACAACGTCTTCATGCACATCCCCCAGGCTCTGGTCATGGGCAACATCACGCTGCAGGTGAGCCGGGGAGTGAGGCTAGGGGTGCGGGCAGGGAGCTGGGGCTGCCCCCGCCGAGCACAGCCGAGGTTTTGGTGTTGGGGTCTTTGCAGATGCTGCGCGACCGAGTCCGGCCCCTCTTCTACACACGGATGCGGCTGGGGGAGTTTGACCCCCCGGCCATGAACCCCTACAGTGCCCTGGACCTGAGCGCTGTGCAGAGCCCCGAGCACCGCAACCTCTCGCTGGAAGCTGCTGTCAAGAGCTTTGTGCTGCTGAAGAACGCACGGGGGACGCTGCCTCTCCGGGCCCGGGACCTGCCCGGCAAGCGCCTCGCGGTGAGCACTGCACATGGAGGCGGGCAGGGGGACGCGGTGACCCAGGGGCTGCTGGCCCCGTACCACGGGCACGGAGGCGTCCCTTCTTTGGAGAGCCACAGGCTGCGTGGCACAGGGCTGCCGGTGCCCACTCTCACCCCTCTGCCCTCCGCAGGTGGTGGGTCCCTTCGCCGACAACCCCCGGGTGTTGTTTGGGGACTACGCGCCGGTGCCGGAGCCGCGTTATATCTACACTCCCCGGTGAGACAGCGCAGTGCTGCCCTCCGTCCCCTGGTCCTGGGCACTGCCTGGGGCTGCTGCTGGAGCTGCTCGACCCTTCGCTGGGGTCCGGGGCAAGGCGGGGTGTCCCCAAGGTGCCCCAACCCTGGGGCACAGCAGCCCCCGCACCCTCTGCTCTTCCCTGGTGCAGGAGAGGGCTGGAGATGCTGCCGGCCAATGTCAGCTTCGCGGCAGGCTGCCGCGAGCCGCAGTGCCAGCAGTACTCGCGGGCGGAGGTGGTGGGGGCGGTGGCGGCAGCCGACGTGGTGGTGATCTGCCTGGGGACAGGTAGGTGGGAGCGGGAAGGGCGCTGGGTTGGGATGGCCTGGGAAGGAGGAGCACCCCAGAGCCTGGGCAGCTCTGGGAGAGGAACAGGTCCCCATCGGCCCCCCCAAGGTGGTTGGTGCCCCTGTGCCCCATCTGTCCGCGGTGCCCCGGGTGGGGTGTAAGGGGCTGTCCCTTGGCTGTCCCCACACAGGGACGGGTGTGGAGACGGAGGCGAAGGACCGGAGGGACCTGTCCCTGCCGGGCCACCAGCTGGAGCTGCTGCAGGACGCCGTGCAGGCGGGTAGGGGCTCTGCGGGGCTTGGCTCCTGGCCAGGGCAGTGCGCTGGCACCTGGGGGCTGGTGGGGGTCCCGGGGGTCGGGACCAGCTCAGAGGGGGTGGTGATGGGCTGGGGCACAGGGAGGGGAACCGCAACCCCCCAAGGTGTTCCCCATCCCTGGGGCAACCCAGAGGCATCCAAGCAGTGCCAGCGTGGGACTCTTGATGACAACTGTCTCCCTGCAGCCGCCGGGCACCCCGTCATCCTGCTGCTGTTCAACGCGGGGCCCCTGGACGTGAGCTGGGCGCAGGCGCACGAGGGCGTGGGGGCCATCCTGGCCTGCTTCTTCCCTGCCCAGGCCACCGGCCTCGCCATCGCCAGGGTCCTGCTGGGTGAGGCAGGGGCCAACCCAGCCGGCAGGCTGCCAGCCACATGGCCCGCGGGCATGCACCAGGTAAGGCTGGGGCAGCCGGTGGCACCCATAGCCCTTCCCTGCCTTGGTGGCCAGGGAGCTGTGGGATGCAGGGATGATGCTTGACTGTGCCTGCCCAGCCCTGCCCCGCTCCACTGGCCCCTCATCCTGCAGGTCCCACCAATGGAGAACTACACCATGGAGGGGCGGACGTACCGGTACTACGGGCAGGAGGCCCCGCTCTACCCCTTTGGGTATGGACTGTCCTACACCACATTCAAGTACCGGGACCTGGTACTGATCCCCCCAGTGCTGCCCGTCTGTGCCAACCTCTCCGTGTCCGTGGTGCTGGAGAACACGGGGCAGCGGGACGGCGAGGAGGTGAGCACGGCCACTCCGCACTGATGCAGCTGTAGAGGGTATGGATGTGGCTGGGGTCCCCCCTGCCAGGGGGGCAGCTGGGGGGTCCCGTTGGCGCTGACTCCGGTCCCTCCGGGCAGGTGGTGCAGCTGTACCTGCGGTGGGAGCAGTCATCCGTGCCAGTGCCCCGCTGGCAGCTGGTGGCTTTCCGCCGCGTGGCTGTGCCGTCCGGCCGGGAGACCAAGCTGTCCTTCCAGGTGGCAGCCGAGCAGCGCGCCGTCTGGGCACAGGACTGGCGCCTCGAGCCTGGCACCTTCACCCTCTTTGCCGGTGGGCAGCAGCCAGGCCAGCAGACACGGGCGCCCTCGGAGGTGCTGAGCGCGCGGTTCACCGTCACCGGTGCAGCCCGGCCCCTGCGCGGGTGCTAGAGGTGGGGGCAGCCGCGGGGCCGGGCAGCCCAGGGTGCTGGCGGAGGGAAGGGGCGCACAGGGTCCCATGTGCCGCAGGGAGAGCGTTTGTCTGCCTTGCAATAAAGTGCCGGGTGCTGCTCCATTGCGGCTGTGTGGGGCCTCCTCTCCCGTCCCCCTGGCCCAGGGCTGGGTGCGTCCCTGCAGCAGGACAGCAGTGCCCCTGCCCTGCCCGGGGCTTTCACCCTCCTCTCCATTCCCGTCCCACCCCAGGGTGCTGCTGCAGCCCCACGCCCTGCCTGTGCCCCACGCCGGCCGAGGGGCCGCGGCCACCCAGACCCACGTGTGCCCCGGCCAGCACACGCCTGCGCCTCCTGCTCTATTTATAGCCGTCGGGGCTGCTCCAGCGCATTCCCTGTGCCAAGGGGGCGGGAGACCGGCAGCGCTGCCTTCATCCCCAGCCTGGGGGGCTCGGGAGGGCGGGGGCTGGCCCCTCTCCTGCCCAGGCAGGATCTGTCCCCAGGAAGGTGGCAGGGCCAGCACGGCGAGGTGCAGGCAGGAATCTGGCAGTGGGGGAGGGGGCAGAGATGCAGCAATAGGAGCAGGCAAGCCCTGCACTGGCCAGAGGGCCGGATCCAGCCCTACAGCAGCTCGGGTGCTGTGGGGCAGGGATGGGATGGGGGTCCAGCAGCGATGCTGGCGGGAAGCATGGGTAGCCAGAGCTGGGCAGGGGCAGGAGCTCCTTGGGACGGCGTTGGAGGGCTGGGATCTCCTTCAGCCCCATGGCCGGAGGCCAAGGTGGGGCTGGTGGGGAGCATGTGGGGCTTCCCAGGCCTGACACCATGACATCAGGACACTAATTACAGATGCGGCCTGGGATAATTACAGAGCGGGGAGGGCTGCAGCAGGGCAGGGCAGGGCAGGGCTCAGCCCATTGCTGGCCCATTTGTTACCTGAACCCACAGGAGATTGTCCTGCAGCAGTGGGGCTTTGTGGCCGGCCGCGATGCCGGCCCTGTGGCAAGATGCTTGGGGGCTGGTGGCTGCCCTGGCACACTGCCGGCGACAGGCTGGTACCGCACCCATCCACTCCAGGGATTGTCCTTTGATTTTGGGGTGCTCGGCACCCCGGTGGCTCCCCACAGACAAGGTCAGGGCGAGGCACTGGGCATGCTGCAGGGGCTAGAGCCATGGCTGGGCCCCAGCCCACTGGGTGCAGCCCCCTCCCCAGACCAGCCCGAGGGAGCTGTGGCAGCATTGCACCCCACGCCGAGGGGCTGAGGAACACGGGGAGCTCTGGGGCATGCAGCTGCTGGGACCGGGCGGCATGCTCGTCATGAGCTCATTGGATTTTCCATCAGTGCAGGGAGGGCGGCTGTTCCCAGCACCACGGGCATGGGGGGGCTGGACCCAGGAATCCTGATGCAGCGGGGCTCTGCCTGCAGCGGAGCGATCGATGAATGCTCTGCTTGTTGTATAAGCCCATCGACTTGGGCTGACATGGCAGCCAGGAGCCCTCTGCATCGCTGCCTGCACCGGGAGCACCTCTGCATCGCTGCCTGCACCGGGAGCACCGGCAGAGTGCAACCACAGGCCCTGTACACCCACGGTTGCCCCTTCCTCACCGTGCCCCGTGCTCCAGGCTGGCCCTGTGGTGGGGAGAAGGACCCTGGGCATGGCTGGACCCGGTCCCAGGATGTCCTGGAGCCCCGGGATGCTCACCCACTCTGGGTAATGCTGTGCTGGGCCCCCTGCCCGCCCCACCGGGACCCACAGGGCCGTGGCCCCACCAGGCAAAGGGGCTTTGGGAGCCTCCCGCTGGCACCCTCGGAGCAGGTCATGGGGTGGCCCTGGCCCTGCTCTGCCAGGTCCTTTGTGCTCCCCTTCCCTGTCCCGGGGTGTCCCCTGTGTTTGTGGGTTCACTGGGACACGTTCCTGCTCTGCGTGCACTCCTGCCCCCCGCCATCCCCCCGGGGCTGCCCAGCTCCCAGAGCTGCAGCTCGGCCGTGCAGCATTCCCCGGCAGGGAGTCAGCCGGTGGGTGAGGCTGCTGGGAGTTTCGGGGAAGCCTCTGCTCTGGCTGAGCCGGGCAAGCAGCAGGCGGGTGGCGTGGCCAGGGGCCGCGGGAAGGCGATGGCTCGGCCACGGCATGGGGCTCTGGGGTGTTTGGGGCGGTTTGGGGTGTATGGCCACCCCTGCAGCATCACAGAGCGGAGCCGCCCCGTCTGCCGAGGAGCCCTCCTGCCTGCTCCCCGTCCCCTGAGTCAGAGGAACGCGCTTCCGGAGGAGAGGGCTGGGATTTCGGGAAACCTGTTTGCCCGGCAGGCGAGGGAGGATGGGTGGCAGGGGATCTCCTGGCCCCACGGTGACATCATCCCCAAAACAGGCATCTCTGATGGGCGCTGCCCACAGAAAACTGAATCTGTTCATCGACACATCCCTGTGAACCCAGAGACGGGCTCTTTGCAGGATGTCCGGACCAGGCTGGCCGTGTGGTGAATGGGGACGTGTCCTGGCTCCTGCTGCCCCTGTAAAGCCTTAAGCAGTGTTTCCCCTGCTGGCTGCTGCTGCTTCCCACGTCCCCTGCCCTTGGTTGTGCTGCTGCAGCAGGCAGGCACCCGTGCTGCGTTTGCTCTGGGATGCTGTGTGGGGCAGGGACCAGGTCTGTGCCTCTGGCTCACCCCTGCTTCTTGCAAGGCCAAGAGGAGTTTCACGCCTGAGCGGGGCTGAGCCAAGGCCTCTGCTCCTGCCCGGGGAGCTGGGGAGGCCTCTCCTTATCTGCCTGTTATCGAGGCAGGGGGGGATGCGTGGCAGCGAAGCCCTCGCCCCCGGGAGTGGGGGGCGGCTGCTGGCGGTGACTAAGGCTCACGTGCGAGGGGTGGGTGGTGGGGGAAGCAGCCGCGAGGCCTCGTGAGCAGCCAAGGTGGGGCTCCGGGACGGGAAATCAATGTCTCCTTGGGGCGCCTGGAAATCGGACAGCTGATCCGAGCGGTGCTGGCCGTGGCTCCGGTAGCAGGGGAGTCAGGGGGTGTCTGCTGCAGGGCCAGCGCTTTGCAGGTGACTGGAGCATTGCAAAATGTGGGGAGTGGGAAGGGTGGGTGCAAGCCCCAAAATCTGGGAGAGGAGAGGCTGGAGATGGGCGAGTGCCCAAGCAAGGCTGGGGGATGCTGGGCACGGCAGGGACAGGCAGCAGGGCAGGCCTGAGGCCGGGGTGGCGGGCGTGGGGTCCCTGCAGCCAAGCCCCCGGGGCTGGGAGCCCTGCAGAGAGGCGCGGTGCCGGGCCGGGGCTGCGGTTGGGGCAGGGGAGAGGCAAGCCCGGGCAGAGCATCCCCCGCCTGCCCGCTCCCCCCAGCCCGGGGCCGGGGCCGGGGCCGGGGCGGGATGCGCGGCCGGGGCCGGGGCGGGGAGCGCCGTGCGTCCTCCCCCGCCGGGCCGGGGGGAGCGGGGCGGCGCGGCTCGGCACGGCTGGGCTCGGCACGGCTCGGCCAGCCCTCTGCGCCTCCCCGCCACGCCATGGAGAGGAGCCGCGCCGGGCGGGAGCCGCAGCCCCAGCCCCAGCCCCAGCCCCAGCCGGCCCCGGGTAAGGCTCCGCGGCGGGGACCGGCTCCGGGGCCGCGCCGGAGTTGGGGGGCAGGATGCGGCCATGGGGGAGGCGGGAGCCGGGCCGCGGTGGGGGTGCGGGATCCGGCCGTGCGGGATGCCGGCGGGGATGCCGCGGCGGCGGGGAGCGGGGCGCTGGGCCGGGCCCGGGGGATGCGGCGGGGCCGCTCGGGCGGCGGAGCGCGGCGGGGGCCCGGGGGAGGCGGTGGAGGAGCCGGGGGACGCGCGGCCGGGGGCCGGGGAGGGGGGGGGGTCTTCCCGGGAGGGACAAAGCCCGGGCACGGCCGCTCCATCTTGGGGTGGGACGGAGCCGCGCAGCCCCCGGCCCCGCCGCCCCCGGGCGGTGCAGGGGGAGCTGCCCTTGGGGAGCCCTCCCGGGGGCGGCCCCGCCATGGCGGGGGGTCCGGGGCGTAGGCCCCTACCCTGGCTCTTCCCCGCCCGCCGATGGGCGATGCTGACCTGGCCCCGAGCCCCCCCAGGTGCTGCTGCTGGGGGTCCCGGCGGGCAGGGCCCCGCCGCCGCATGCGGTGCCGGCTGCCCGACGCCCTGCCCGGGCAGGCTGCTCTGCGGCGCGGCGGTGGGTGCCAGCCTGCCAGGGCAGCCCCGCTTCTGCTGTGGGGCGTGGGTGGCCCTGGGGTCTGTGCCCCGGTTGTACCGGGGTCACCGCCACGGCCCATTCTGCAGCCTGCCACCTGGCTCTGGCACCCCGACGGGGGGCAAGCAGAGGTGGCTGGCACTGCCCAGGGCAGAGGCCGCTGCTGAAGAGTTGAGGGATGCAGGCGTTGCGCTCGCCCCTGCCATGGGGACTTGGGGTCCCAGCCAGGCCGATCACGGCGCTGCCCCAGGATGAACTCTGCCGCCGGCCCTCGACTCGGCAAACTGGGGAGGGCGGCGGCCGGCGGGGCCGAGTCTCGGGGCGAGGGTTTGTTTTGGCTCTTCACTGCAGGGCTCCAGCCAAGCGCTCTTTGGCCCCGCTGGGCTGCTCGCTCTCGGCGTGGGGCTGTGACTAAGCACAGCTCCGTGGCGGAGCTGCTTCCCACCGATGGAGGAAGAGGAGAGGCAGCTCCCCTCCCCCTCATCCCCGGTGCCCGCCGCCGCGCCGTGATTCATCAGCCGCGGCCGCCTGGGCCCTCACAGGCAGGGAGGGATTGCTGCCGGCTCCCAGCAATGCCGAAATGCCACTTGCCCTTTATTGGCGGCTCTCAAACAAACCGGCCGCGGATCCCTGGCCGCGCTGCCCAAACAGCGCGTCCTGCGCTGCAGACATATTGTCTGTGTCCCGCTTGCCGCCTCCGCAGCCTTCCCGCCCGCCCCGGCGCGCAGCCGGCTCGGCCTTTCCTTCCCTCTCGATGCTGTCGCTGCCCGGGGAGGGGGATGGCTGCTCCCGGCCACGCTGGCCTCTCCTGCGGCCGGCCGGGTCCCCCATGCCCCCCCGGGCGGTTCAGTTCCCCAGTGTGGGCAGGCACTTGCCGCTCTGCTGCGAGCGGAGGAGGATGGCGGCAGCGCCGGGGGAGCGTCAGTGGCTCTGCAGCACATCCTGCTCCGGGGAGCGTCCCTGATCCTTCTCGTTTGGGCAACCCGCGTGGCCAGGCAGCCAGGCTGCTCCCTGTCTCACCGCCCAGCACAAGTCGGAGCCCTCGGCCCCCCCCAGCATGCCATGTCCTGGCTGCCAGCGGGGCCGGGGTTGCACTCCAGGGACTGGGACCCGCCGCAGCATGGGGCAGCCGGTGGTGCTGGGGGGCAGGAGCTCGCAGAGGACAGATGGGGCAAGATGCGGCCCCACGGAGCCGCCCGGGTGGGATGCCGCCCCATGGGCAGGCAGCAGGCACGGGTTCGTTCTTATGCGGGTGCACCCTGATTTCTCCAGCCCTTCTCCCTCTGGCATGGCGGAGAGGGAGGGTGCAGGGCGAGCTGATTGCCAGCCAGCGGCTGTGTTTGGGAGCAGGCAGCTCGGGAGCTCTCCCAGCGCAGGGACGCCAGCAGAGCTGCTGCTGCGAAACCGTCAGAGCAACGTGATGCGACGTGCGGAGCGGTGATGTGACAGTCCCGTGGTGCCATGTCCAAAATAGTTAGTGCAGCTCTCGCTTGTCGGAGGGCTCTGAGCAGGGACGGGCAGCAGCACAGGCAGCCGGCTGGGAGCGGAGCTGGATCCTGCACGGCCCCAGCCCCGGTAGGTGCCCGCATCCGCGTTGTGAGGCCCAGGACCCGTTTTTTGGAGGTGCTGGGCACCTGCTCCCTGAGAGGCTGGGTCCAGCAGACGCGGAGCCCCATGCCCTGCCTTTGAGCCAGGTTTCTGTTTTCCCAGCGTGATGCCAGCAGACAGGTTTTTGGGAGCGCAGCTGGGCCGCCTGCCCTCAGCGTTGGCGGCTCCGCGCGGGTCGCCCCAAGGACGAGGGCACCTCCTGTCGCTGCTGCCGGCGCTGCCCAGATGGATGGCAGGCAGGTGCTGCCTGCCCCTGCCCTCGATCTGTTGGGGGCTGTGCCGTGACTGCAGCCAAACGGAAAGTTTGCCGTGAGGGTGCCGGGGCGCAGCAGCAGCTCAGGCTCTTTCCTCCGCGTGTATTTTAAACCCTGGAAACCCCCCAGCTCTGGCCCCGCTCTGGCCACGAGATCCCGTCTCCCAAGTTCCCCTTGTTGCTCTCCGGCTTGGCACGTCACCGCCGGCTGGGTGCGGAGCCGCAGGAGCTCGGTGGCCTCTGCCGGGGGCTGGCGCGATTCCCCCATGGCTGCCCCCACGCCCCCTCATCCCGGTGCCTCGGGGGGGTATGGACCCCGGGAAGGAGGGCTGGTCCTCTGTGCTGGGGAAGCTGGGCGGCGGGTGCAGCCCCCTCCCAAACCAGCCCTCCCAGGAGCGGGTGCAAAGACAGCATGGTGGCCCCAGCCAGGTGGGCAATGCCCTGCTGTGCCCCTTCCTCCTGCCTGGCACCCACTGCAGGCATCCAGCTGTGCCATCCCAGCTGCCCTGCTGCCTGCATCTCTGCTGCCTGTGTCCCTCCTGCCCTGCTCCTGCCTGGCCCTGGAGGCCCATCCCTGAAGCGGGGCTGCAGGCAGCACGTGGGGCACCGTGGGATGATGCCTGACCTGCTGCTGCTGGCTGCATTTTGCTGGCTCTGAGCCGGCGGGGAGAGAAGCCAGCCGTGGGCTACAGCACCCGTGCTGCCTGGGGCCAGGGTGTGGGTGGCTGTGGGCAGCAGCACCCCAGGACCCACCCACAGGGGACAGGGTGTCATTGCCATCGGTGGCACTGGCCACCCCCATGGTGCGAGGCTGCTGGCGCTTGTTCTGTGCATTGCCCGTGTCTCCCTGCCCATGCATGTGAGCTGGGGCCGAGGGTGTGCGTCAGTGCTGCGCCCGCAGCCGGGATGTGCCGGGGAAGCTTGCTCACTGTCTCTGTCATCCAGGTACGAGGGGTGCTGCAGCGTGGGGGAATCCCAGGAGCTGGGTGGGACGGGGCAGGGCTCAGCTCTGAAGCACATCTGAGATGTGGCAAGGTGGGGGTGGGATCGGGGGCAGCACCAGGGCTCCAAGCACCCCTGGGGCTTTGAGCACTCCTGTGCACCCCACGGCATTCAGTGGCCTCGGGCAGCCACCGTCCCTGCCGGACACCAGCACCCACAAAGTAATCCTGGCCCTGGGGCCACGGCTGCCTCCCTGCTCAGCACCGGGACCTGTTGGCGATGAGGACAGGCCCTGGGGACCCATCCTTCCCCCTCCACTGGCACAGCCATGGGGCTGCTATCAAGGCCAGGGGAGGCAGCTGGAAACCAGCTGCACTGGGAAGGGCCCGGGGGCGCACTGGGTGTGCGGGTGTCCCCAGGGGCTGCAGGGAGCGACCCTGCAGAGCCAGCGGTGGCTCTCGGGGCTGAGGTTCACCTTGGGACCTTGTCCCTGGGCATCGCAGGGACTTGTGCAATGGCCAGGGTGGCCGGGGTCCGCTGGCAGGGCCCTGTGACACCAGCCCATCTGGATGGCTTTCCAGTGGCCACCAATGGACCCCTGCTGCACATACCAGCCCTGCTCTCCTCTCCTCCTGGGGCAGGGGTAAGCCCTGTCCGATGCCCCCTGGCCCTGGGCAGGTACTGCACGTGGAGCAGTGGTGAGCCCCGGCCATGCCACAGAGCGGGAACATGAGGATACGGCAGATGAGGGGAGCTGAGGTTAAAGCAGGCGGGTGCCCCCCCCGCCCTTGTGAGGAGCACCCTGCGGGGATGCGCGGCGGACAGTTAACGAGGGTTGCTTGCCTTCTGACCGGAGCGCCCCGCGGGGCCTCAATGTGCTCTCGCTTCATGGCACCAGGAATTTGCCTCTGCCTGGCTGAGCATCCCCAGCCATGTGCCGGCCACAGAGCAGCGCCGCACTGGGCAGTGCCAGGCTGGAGGTGCTGGTGGTGCTCGGTGGCACGGGCACTGGTGCCACATGGACACACGGGAGGAGCCAGGATGGGCTGGGTGATGCGGCATCGAGGGGCAGCACCTCGCCCCGTGGCTGTGGCCCGTGGCTGGGCACAGTGCCGTCGCAGTGCCAGCAGTGGGGCCAGTGCCACGCAGGCTTGCCTGGGCTGGGGACTGCAGGGGAGCCGTGCCTGCATGTCTGGGGGGCCAGGGAGCTAATCTCCTGTGGAATGCCCCGGCCGGGGGAGAGGGGACGCCTGCGCTGCCTGGGCGCAGGCAGCGTTGGGTTTCAGGGCAGCTGCCGTGCTGGAGCAGCGACAGGGACAGATGGCGGCAGGGCTGGCCCCAGCCGCGCGCGGGGGTTTTGGCCATGCCCAGCAGCCCTGCCCTGGCCACAGGTGCTGCCGTCCCTCCGGCCAGAGAGGCAGGATGGATCCTGCCCCGGGCTGTGCCCGGGGCTCCGTGCCTGCTGGTGCAGGGTGGCAGGAGGCACCCACCATCTCCTGTACCGCTCCCGGCACATCTGGGGCTCCAGGAGGTATTTCCATCTGCTCGGGGGCACCAGCCAGGGCCTGGTGGCCCTGCGGGACACATGTGGTGCCACTGTGGGTATTGTCCTCAGAGCTGGCACCTGGGGGCTGCTAAGCCCCCCACCCTGTAGGTGCCAAACTGGGGCAGCCCTGCGGGGGACAGGGCAGGGCACCCCCCAGCTGCAGCCCCGGCACCTTCCCAGCCACGCATCAGACTCATGGCTGCCTCACAGGGCGCAGCGATGGGGATGTGGGATGTGCAGGATCGGGGCCAGGGGATGGGCCGGCTTCCTGCGGCAGAAAATACCCGGAAGGCTGCGTGGATCTGCGGGGGGGCCTGGGGCTGGCTGCGTCCCCCACGGAGTCTGGGGTGGTTGAACCCTGCTGGCACGAGCCCCAGCCCGCTGGGGTCCGCAGCAGGACCCCCAGCCCCTCCCTGGGCAAGTGGGTGCTGCTGTGGGTGCTGTACCCTGGTGTGGGTGCTGGGGGACCATGGGACCTGGGGTGCACCCATGCCTGCAGCGGGGGGGGTGCTGGCGGTGCCTTCCCTGGCAGCCTGGGGCTTTCCCTGAGCTGGTCGGGCTCCGGCGTGGGGTGGAGGAGCGGCGCCGGCCCATGTTTGCGGAGCCCACACTTTGCCCCTCGCTGAAGATTGTGGAGAGCTCTGCAAACACGGCTGAGCCCAGCGCATGATATCTCCCTGCGGCGAGAGCTGCTCTCCGGGGCCGGCAGGAGCCGGTCGCTGGCGTCCCTACCATCCCATGCCGCCGGAGCTGGGGCCACACGCTGCGGTGGTGCCCGTGGTGCTGGAGCTGGGTGCCCATGGCCCCAGGGCAGGTTGGGCATTGCTCCCGGGCAGGAGCGAGGGTGCTGCCCGCTGTGTGGGGGTCAGGGCTGTGATCCCAGCCTGCACCCCAAAGGTGTGTTTGCAAAGGGCTGGTTAACTGGAGTAGGGGGGATCACTGCTGCTGGTCACCGCGGGCGGTCCCGGCACAGCCACCCTGTGCAGAGGCCACATGCTGCGGCTTCGCAGGGTGGCTGGCATCGTGTCTCTGTCCCCAGCGCCGGCGCATGCAGTGGGCTCCCCTGGGGTCCCCGGCTGCTGGGCTCCCCTTGGGCTGGCCGGGACGGGGGGCAATTCCCCGGGCTGCTCCCCTCGGGGCACACCGTACCCCCTGCCTGCCCCACGGCGGGGCAGTGAGCGGCCGGGCCCCGCGTGGGGAGGGGGCTGTTTTCTGGCGGTGGTGGCAGCGGCGGCCTTGTGTGCATTCCTGGGCCATGAGTTCATGGCTGTGCGCGGGCTCGACCGCGGCACTGCATGGCGCTGGGGGACATGGGCTGGAGCGGTGACGTCAGGCCGCGGGGCCCGCGCCCATCCTGCCTCCGGCCGTGCTGCGAGTGCTGGCGGAAGCGGCCCCGCATCCTCCGGGGAGAGCGGTGGGGAAGCGCATGGGTCCCCGTGCCTGCGTGGGGTCTCCGTCCCCGCATTCCCCCCATGGTGGGGCCAGGGTGGCAGCTGCTGGGAGATGAAGGGTGGCTTTGTGGTGGTGGTGCCTGGCAGAGCCCTGGCTGGTCCCTCTATGCATTGTGCACCCGGCGCCTGGCACCCAGCGTGGGGTGGCGTGGGCACCCCCCAAGATGGGGGCAGCAGCAGGGCTTGGGTGGGGGTCAAGCTGCCTTGCCTGGGGGGACCTGGGGACCGTCCCCATCCCCTGCAGCCAGGGACAGCCTTTCTCTTGAGGGCTGTATTTGGGGGGGACGGGGCTGCCCCAGGCTCCCCCACTGGGTGACCGTCTGTTCTGCTCTGCCTGTGTTGCAGGGAAGCCACCATCTCTGATGGGAGACAGCGTGCCCCCTGCCACCTCACCACCCCCCTCGCCTGGGGATGCTCTGCAGGGAGAGCGCACCCCTCCGCAGCGGGACAGACCTGTCCCTCCAGCCGTCATCCCCTCCGGACAGCCTGTCTCGCCCGTCCCTCCAGCAGTCACCCCTTCCGAAAAGACCGTCTCACCCATCCCTGCAGCTGTGACCCCCTCAAGGCAGCCCATCTGCCCCGGACCCCCAGCTGTGACACCTCCCTCCGAGAGCAGCACCCCACAGCGTGACCGACCCGTCCCTCCAGCCATGACGCCGTCAGGACAGCCCATCTCCCCCATCCCTACGGCCGTGGCCTCCTCGACAGAGAGTGACCCCCCATGGTGTGACAGGTCCCCCCCTGGGCCCCCCCGGCCTCCTGTGATGGAGCACCCCAAAGAAGAGGCATCTCCCCATGCTGCCGGCCAGCCGGTCCCCATCCCTGCTGCTGCTGCCCCTTGCCCAGCAGAGACGCTGCCCCATGGGAGCGATCCCCTGGCCCCAGCTACCGGTGAAGGGGCCCCCTCTGATGCCAAGAGCCCCCCGGGCGGCGCAGCCGGGCCCTCAAAGGACGTAGCCCCCCGGAGTGACCGCACCACCCCGGCCACAGCCTCACCGGCTGCTGCTGCCAGCCCCAGGCCCAAGCAAGGTGGGTGCCTGGGGGGGCTGGGGATGCTCTGGGGATGCTGACACCCCATAGGCGCTTCTTGATGCCTCCATGCCCATCTGGTGCTGGCACAGCACTGGGGCTGGGGGCTGGTTGCTGGTCTGACGGTATCTCACCCCTGCAGATGCCCAGAAAGCCCAGGCGAGGCACAAGCAGGCGAAGGAGCGGCGCGAGGAGCGGGCCAAGTACCTGGGTATGAGGCTGGGGGAGCAGGGTGGGACGCGGGGCCGGCGAGCCCCTGGGCACGTGCCGGGAGGGAAAGTGGATGGAGGGAGGAAGTAGGAGCTAAGGAGCTTTGCTGGGTCACGGGCAATCCCATTAGCTGCAATGAGCTGAGCCCGGGCAGGAGCTGCCGTGCTGGTGGCTCTGCCCCCCCCGGCACACCGCTGCCCACCGGCACACTCCTGCCCACCGGCACACCACTGGCCCCTGCTGCCACACTCCCCCAGGTGCTCCCCGTGGTCCGGGTGCCCCCCCGGTCTGTGCGGGTGCCACCAGCCCAGTGCCCAGCTCTCTCCTGTGTGCAGGCAGCAGCAGGCAGCTCGGGGCGGCGGGCAAGCGGGGCCCCTGCGCCGCGCATGGGGCCTCCTCATCCCCGCGCTCTTTCCACCCTCATTCCCCCATTGTTCACCGGCGCGGCTCTGCTCGGCGGGCTCCCGGCCTCCCTTTTGTCCTCGCCCAAACCCCTCCCTCGCTGGCCGGCCGCGATGCTGCCTGCCCCGCGCACCCAGGGAGCCCAGCCGCATGCCCTGTCCAGAGCCAGCCCTCAGCCCCACGCTGCCGGCACAGGCACACGTCCCGACCGCGGGGCTTGCCAGGGCCAGGGCTTTGCCTCGGGTGTGACCCCGCTGTCCGGGCTCCCTCCTGCAGCCGCCAAGCGGGTGCTGTGGCTGGAGAAGGAGGAGAAGGCCAGGCTGCTGCGGGAGAAGCAGCTGGAGGAGCGCCGCAAGCGCCTGGAGGAGCAGCGGCTGAAGGCGGAGAAGCGCCGCGCCGTCCTGGAGGAGCGGCAGAGGCAGAAGCTGGAGAAGAACAAGGTGGGGATGGGGGATCACGGACACAGCGGGTGGGGGGCCGGGGCAGCACACTGGGCATGCGCTCCGTGGGGAGACCTTGTGGCTCCAGCAGCCCTTCGGGAGCTGCCCACTGTGCCCATCCTCCATGTTGCACATCCTTCATGGTGCAGAGCCCCTGCAGTGCCCAGATCCTTGGGCACTTGTGCCCTTGCCAGGGTGGGCATCACTGCCCCATCTCCCTCCCAGCATCCCCATCGCTGTGGTATCTTCATGGTGGGCAGCTCTGGCCGGTCCCAGCCCCATTCCCCCAGCTGCCACCTCACCCTCTCCCTCTCCTTTGGGCAGGAGCGCTACGAAGCGGCGATCCAGCGGTCGGCCAAGAAGACGTGGGCAGAGATCCGGCAGCAGCGGTGGTCCTGGGCTGGGGCCCTGCACCACGGCTCCCCTGCGCACAAGGACGGTGAGTGCCGGGCTGGGTGAGGGCACCCAGGGCCCTGCGGCTCTGCCGGTGTCGGGGGCAGCTGGGCACGGCTCTGCGGTGCTCTGTGCAAAGAGGGCAAGACCCCCCACACCCAGCTTGGCCCCGCTCTGCTGTGGGGTCGTGCTGCCATCACCCCGGGCTGTGCCGGGCTGTGCCGGGCTGTGCCAGGGCCCAGTGGGGTCCCTTGGCTTTTCCCCACTCTTGTGGCACTGTGTCCCTCAGGCCAGGCGTAAGCTGGAGGTTGTGCATCGCGGTCACCGTTCTGCACAGGAACGTGCTTGGGGACAGCCCTGGCTGCCCGCGGGGATGCCGCGGCTGCGCTGCCTGGGTCTCTGGCAGCTGGGCATGGGTCGCGGAGCCGTGCAAGGCCGTTGCTGTCTCTTGTTGGGGTCTGTGCTGTGGTGTGTCCCCTTGTCCCCTGGCTGGGTGGGGGCAGCGCTTGGCCCCTCCAGCCCCAACGTGGGGGTGACCATGGCTGTGTGTGCTCCTGGGTACGCATGGCTGTGCGTGCCTCGCCGTGCTGTGCCGTGCCATGCCCCTGCAGTGGCTGCCAGAGGCTCAGCCGTGCCCACTGCCCCACAGCGGGAGCACTGAGCCCAGCTGGCCCACCTGATCATCTTTGTGGCCCTCCTCTGGACTCGCTCCAACAGGTCCATGTCCTTCTTATGCTGGGGGCCCCAGAGCTGAACGCAGTACTCTTGTGCCATGGGGCGGCTGTGGCAGCCCCGGCTGTGCCTGACCAGGCTGTGTGTACCGGCACCATGTGCCCGGCTGTACCTGTTGGGGCTGTGTGTGCCCGTGTTGTGTGCCTGGCTGTGCCTGGCACCGTGTGTGTACAGGCAACGTGTCCGACTGTGCCTGGGCGGGCTGTGCGTGCAGGTGGTGTGTGGCCAGCTGTGCCCGGACAGGCTGTGCATACGGGCACCGTGTGCCTGGCTGTGGCTTGTGGCACATTCAGGGACAGACCCGTGTATCTGCGGTGCAGCACCCGGCAGGGCCCGGCAAGGGGACACTTTCCCCTGCAACTTCCCACGTGGGCTGTGCTGCCAGAGCTGCTGCTGCCACTCTTGCTCACCAGTCTCCTGGCTGCTGCCTCTGCTGGCAGCAATCTCCTCTGGCCATTCTCTCCAGAGGAGCCCGGCCGGGGCGGAGGGGTCCCAGCACCCTGTGGTGGCACTGCCAGCCACCAGCACCCTCCTGGCACTGCCGTAGGGAACCGGCACCAGTGTGAGCGTTGTCCCATGTCTGTCTGGACCTGCTGCCCTCAACCTGTTCCCCCAGGCTGGCTGCTTGGCCAGTGCTGCCGAGGTCCCTGGCCACCCAGCTCCCGGTTCCCAGGACTGCTTTTGGGGAGACTGGTGTGGCAGGGCCCAGGGGCCACCCTGGCTCCCCGAGGATGAGATCCCTGCATGATCCCAGCATGACCCCCGGGACTCGGGCACCATGCCATGCTGGATGCCAGCGCCGTGTGTCGTGTCCCCGGACGCCAGCATCTCCTGGCCCCACTCTCTGCGTTGCGTCCTCCTGCCCCTGCCCCAGTGCCCCGGCACAGCCGTGCATGCTGCATGTGGGGGGCCTGGCCCCGGCCCCGGGACCTTAATGCCCTTGTGTCTTTTCCCTCCTCCAGGTGCGAGCCGCTGCTCGGTGTCCGCTGTAAACCTCCCCAAACACGTCGACTCTATAATCAACAAGCGGCTCTCCAAATCCTCCGCCACCCTCTGGAACTCTCCCAGTAGAAGTAAGAGCCCTTTGCGTTTGCCCCAGCGCAGGGGGCGCAGCCCGGCCCCCGCCCCGCGCTGGGGACCCCAGAGGCCAGGGTCCCCCGTCCCCAGGCCCTGCCTTGCAGCACGGTGCCCGCGGAGAGAGGAGAAGCCGTTTGCTGTTTGCGGGAGGAGGCTGAAGCCGGCCGGCGGCTCCTTGAGGTTGCATGCAGGCTGGGAGGAGGAGGAGTGGCTGGGTGGTGGCAGCCCCGTGGGGCGCCAGGACGGGGACCGGGAACTCTGGCTCCCTGCCCCGGGGCAGCTCTGGTGGGTGCAGATGCAGCCACAGAGCGGGGCTGCCTGTCACCAGACCCTCCTTGGGGCTGGGCATGGTGCTGGTGCCCGCCGCCGTGACGCCTGTCCCCACAGGCACCCGGGGCTGGGTGCCATGGAGCGTCGTGGGCGCGGTGCTGTGTCGGGTGCTGCGAGGTCGTCCTGGCCCTGGGCAAGCTGCCCGAGGCTGCTGGCCGCGCCAGAGGGATGCATCCAGTGCTGGGACTGCTGTTGTGTTTCGGGGTTGCCTGGTGATGGGTGCGCGCCTTCCCGGCCGGGTATAAATAGCCAGAGCAGCTGACACGGGCGGCTGCAGGCAGTGGTGACGCAGGCAGCTCCCGCCAGCCCTGCACTGGGGGCTCAGCCCGGGGGGAGGCACCCAGGGGCTGTTGGCACTGCCCAGGTGGGAGCAGCATCTCCCTGGGCCGGTGCCGGACCCGGACCCGGCGCCCTGTCCCCCCCCGTTGCTCCCATGGCTCTGTTTTCTCCCCTCCTGGCAGCATGTGCTGCTCTTGGCCTGACCAGCAGCCCTGGTGGAGAGGGGCAGAGGGGCCCTGTCTCTGTGGGTGCTTCCTGGGTGCCCGTGGGGTGTTTGGTGCTGGCGATGTGCATTGGAGGGCAGCCAGTGGCAGCCCAGTGCCCAGCTGAGCCAGCAGCATGGCTGGCGACTGCCGTTCCTCGGGTACCATGAGCCTGGCCTGGCTCCCGTGGCATGCCCCGGTGACTTTGGCACAGCTCCCTTGGGGTGAGGGCACTCTGCAGTGTCCCTGCAGCAGCTGCAGCATGCTGGGGGCTCGGTCACATTGATACGGGGACATGGGGAGGGTGCACGCCAGCGCTGGACGTGAGGGGGCCGGGATGGAAGGGGCTGCTGTCAGCAGGACTGCACCCTGGCGCTGCGGGTGCCGCTCGCTGTGGGTGCACCACAGCTGGGGTGTCTGCGGGGCACGGGGACAGCGTTGTCATGCCGCAGTGCCGTCCTGTGGGTGCCCGGCTGCCCACCCATGCCTGCACCTGCACAACCCTTTGTCCTGTCTCGGCCAGCCATGCAGGGTAGCGGGGAGCCCTCCCCAGCGCGGCTGAGCTTCGGGCACTCCCAGAGCCGCACACATGCCCCGGCCTCGCCACAAGGCTGCTCCCTCCCGGCGGGCGGCTGTGAGGCTGGGGCCGGGGCTGGTGCCTGGGGGCTCAGGGATGCACTAAGGGCCCCTCTCCCTCCCCAGACCGGAGCTTGCAGCTGAGCCCGTGGGAGAGCAGCATCGTGGACCGGCTGATGACGCCCACCCTGTCCTTCCTCGCACGCAGCCGGAGTGCCGTGACGCTGGCTGGGAACGGCAAGGAGCAGGGTGAGCACTTGGGGTGGGCACAGGGCCACATTGGTCCTGGCACAGGCAGGGGACTGTGACGAGGGAGCCTGAAGCCAGCGGAGAGCTGGTGCCGGTGCCATGCCGGCTCTGTCCTGACGGTGTGGTCACTCCTACCCTAGTGCCTGTGTGCCCCCGCTCTGCCTCCGCCAGCCCCCTCAGCCCCTGCCACAACCACCGCCTGCAGCACCGCTGCTGGGAGAGGCGGAAGGGGACCACTGGCAGCCCCGATGTGACGCCGCGCCGCAGGACCGAGTCCTCGCCTGTGAGTGCCACCTCCCGTGGGGACCCTTTGGTGCCAGGGCAGCCGCGCGGCACAGCGTGGCTCCCAGCTGAGCCAGAGCACCCAGCGCTGATGCTGTCTCTGTCTCTCCCTGGCCGGAGCAGAAGAAGAAGGAGAAGAAGGAGAAGGAGCGGGAGAATGCCAAGGAGCGCAGCGCCCTGTCCCGCGAGCGCAGCCTCAAGAAGCGACAGTCGCTGCCAGCAGCACAGCCCCGGCTCCTGCCTGCAGCAGAGAGCAGGTAGGGACCCGCCGCTGTAGGGGCTGCTTGGCCCCCCGCCCTGCCACCACACAGGCTGCCCCAGCCCCGCTAACGCCGTCTCTTGCTCTGTTTGCAGCCCCGGCCCCAAGAACCGTCCCTCATCCCCTGCCACCCCCAAAGCCCGTCCGGCGTCCCCCAGCCCGGCCCTCGGCTCTCCCCACAAGCCACCCCTGCCCCGCAGTGCCCACTCCTCTCCCAAGGTGCGGGCCAGGGCCCGGGAGGAGCGGGGGGAGCAGGAGGGCCAGGCAAAAGCACGCGAGAGGAAGGAGGAGGAGCGGGGCCCAGCCCCCCCAGCCCTCCCCGAGCCCCCCAAGGTGCCCACAGAGCCAACAGCAGGTGGGTACGGGGTGGCTGGGAGGATGGCGGGGCTGGGGGGAGTGGGAGCAGCACTGATGCTGTATCCACCCCGCAGTCCCCCCGGCCCCTGCAGCCCCTGGCCCCGTGCCGGCCACCCCCCCAAGCAGACCCTCAGCCGGCACCACGGACCGGGAAGAGGCTGCCCGGCTGCTGGCGGAGAAGCGGCGCCAGGCCCGCGAGCAGCGGGAACGCGAGGAGCGGGAGCGCCGGGAGCAGGAGGAGCGGGAGAGGTGGGTGCTGCCCCCCCCCGGCCCCCGGCCCTGATCCCCCACCTTGCTGAGGGCCCCCTCCCCGCAGGCGGCTGCAGGAGGAGCGGGCGCAGCAGGAGGCGGAGGAGCAGACCCGCAGGGAGGCCCTGGCACGACAGCGGGAGGAGGAACGGCGGCTGCAGGAGGAGCGCGAGGCCCAGGAGAGGGCACGGGTGGAGAGGGAGGAGATGGAGCGTCTGCAGAGACAGGTCTGGGGTGGCGGGGTGTGGGGGCAAGGGGCTTCAGGGGAGGCAGGGCGGAGGGGATGGAGGAGGAAGAGGTGGGATGGGGGCTGAAGGCAGGGGTGGGTGGAGGGGAAAGGCAGGGATGTTCTGTGGTTTCCACCCCAGCTGGGATGCAGGGGCGAGGACCAGACCAGCCCCTCGATGCCCAGGGTGGCAGGAGGGGATATGGGGCAGGGCTGTGCTGAGCCACCTGAGCAGCCTGTCCTCACTGTCCCTGCCCCATCCCATCCGTCCCTGCCCCATCCCATCCATCCCTGCCCTGTCTCATCCATCCCTGCTGCCTCGCTGTGCCACAGAGGGAAGAGGCCGAGGCGAGGGCGCGCGAAGAGGCTGAGCGGCAGCGCCTGGAGCGGGAGAAGCACTTCCAGCGTGAGGAGCAGGAGCGGCTGGAGAGGAAGAAGGTGAGAGCTGGGGGCACCCCTGGGTGTGTGGCACAGTGGGGGGGGGGCCCTGCAAGGGGTCCTGCCCAGTGCCCGGGGCAGGTCCCGCTGGCGAAGGCTGTGCACGAGCCCCTCTCTGCCCTGCAGCGCCTGGAGGAGATCATGAAGAGGACGCGCAAGTCAGACACAGCAGATGCCAAGGTGGGTGCCCGTCCCTGGTCCTGAGGTGCCTGGGGACATGGGGGACTCTGCAGAGCCCTCCTGTCCCTGCCCAGAGCCGCCACTGCCCCTCACGGCTCTCCTCTCCCTGTAGAAGAAGGAGGACAAGAAGGTGGTGAATGGGAAAGCAGCCGAGCAGGAGGATGTCCCAGGTACATGGCCCCTTCCCACAGCCTGCTGCACCTCCGGGGTGCCCGGGGTCCATGTAGCCACGACCCCATCCTGCTCCCCCCCAGCCATGCGGCTGCCCAGGGCCATGGCTGAGTGGGAGCTCTGCTGATGTCCCCAGGCCGTGAGAAGCGCGCGGGGCCAATGCCGAAGGAGGAGGAACTCCCCGAGACAGAGACGCCAAGTGCAGGGACGCCAGGGGGGCCGAAGGACCTGGCAAGCGAGGGGCTGCAGCCGAGGTGAGCGCGGGAGCGGCCGGGGGGACTGGGGGGCAGTGGGGCCGTGGCTGACCCCAGCCCTCCCTCCCCACAGCTCCCCTGCGAAGGAGGTGGTGTCCCTGGTGAACGGCGTGCAGCCCGGCAAGCACGAGAACGGCTTCTCGGGCACAGAGGGGTCGCAGGAGCTGCTGGAGCTCTCTCACCACAGCAGCAGCCCCGGCAGCATCATCCCCTTCGGCGACAAGGAGCCTTTCCTCAAGCAGGCTGTGGTCAAGCCCCCCCAGGTGACAGGTGAGAGATGGGGGACGTGCGGGGGGGCCAGGGCGATGCCACGGCTGCCCGGTCTCACCGCCGCGCCCTCCCTTCTCCCGCAGAGGTGCTGTGAGGGCCAGGCCCCGGCAGACGTCCCCGCGGGGTCACTGCACACGTCCTGACGCCGGACGCCCGCGCAGAACCGTAGCTGTTGTCAGAAGAAAAACCTCGCTGCTCCCTCCTGCCCGCCGTGTGCACCCGGCCCTGCCGCGGGGGGGGCCGGGCGGTGTGGGACCCTGGCGAGGCGGCTGCCAGCCCCCTGCCCGCCATGGGGACGCCCGGTTTCTCTCTTTGTTCTGGTTTTTATTTCGTTTTGTTTTTTTTTTTTATTTTAAACATGCACCTTATCAGACTGACACCCCCACCCTAGCAGCCTGCCAGAGCCGCCCCAGACGTGTGGTGTAATAATGTAGTTATTTAACTTGCTGGGTACAATGTATGTGAATACTGTAAATAGAGCTCGGCCAGACATCGGGGACACTCGCCTGGCCCGGCCCTGCGCGGGGTGGGAGGATTGGGGGCTGCCGGGGGCTCGCAGGCAGGAGGGCCGCAGCCCGGCCAGGGGGAGATGGCTCCCCATCCCCTCATCCCCACGCACGTCTGCGTGTGCGCTGGGTGCCCCCGCAGCGCCCGGCCGGTGCCACGCTGCTCTCCGTGCCGTTGTGACAGTGTTATGCATCCGGACAACCTTTGCGAACAATAAAAATGGACAACTGCCCTCGCCTGGCCTCGCTGCGTCCCCAGGGGACGGGAACCGCGCTGCGGGCGGGCGGCCCTGCCCCGGTGCTCTGCGGGGCGGACAGCAATCCCGGCTCCCCGGCGGCAGGGGCACGGGCTCACCCCCGTGTCAGGGCTGGCCCACGGAGCCCCCCAGCACCGTGTGCTCCGTCAGCTCCCCGCTCCCCTCCCGGGGACGCGGCGGGCCCATCCCGGCCGCCCTCACACGGCAGCGGGGCCCTGCCCCAGAGCTGCACCCTCCCCGCCCGGGGGCGGCCGCAGGGCCCCTTCAGCGACCCCCTGCTCTGCGGCCTCGCTCCCCGCCAGGGCGGGGGAAGCACCGGGAGCCGGGCGGTGCGGGAGGAGGCTCGGCCCACACCGGGGAGGGCGGGTGGCCACCGCCCTGGGAAGGCCCCGGTCGCCCCCGCCGCCATTTCCCCGCGTAGCCCCGCCCCTCCCCGCCGGAAGCCGCGCCCTTTCCATGGCGCCAGGGGCGGGGTGGGGAGGAAGCGGAAATGAGGTAAAGCCCCGCGCCGAGCCCGCTGGGAGCTGTAGTCCGCCTGGCGCCGCCAGCCAATGAGCGCCGCGGCGGGGCCGGACTGCGGCTCCCGGCAGCCCCCGCGGGCGGGCAGCGGGCGGGCGCGAAGCGGAAGTGCGTGAGGAGGAGGTGGAGGCGCCTGGCTGCTGAGGAGGCCGCGGGCGGAGCGGGGTCCGGTGAGTGCGAGTAGGCCCGGCCCGGCCCGGCCCGGCCCCGTCCTCCCCTTCCCTCCCCTCCACTACCAGCCTCTTCCCTTCACTCCTCCCGCCTCGCACCGCGGCCCCTCCGCGGCCGCGCCGCCCGCCCCGGCCGGGCCTTGTCCCCCCCCCGCCTCCGCGGGCCTCAGCGCGGCACTGCCCCCCCCCACGCCCCCCGGCGGCCGCCACGTGCCAGGCGCGGCCCCGCGGCCCCCCTGGGTGGGTCGGAAAGCGGCGGGGCCCTCCCGGGGCCGCCCTGGGCCCGGGCCGAGCGGGGCCTCGTGGCTGGGCTGGGCCAGGCCCCGCGCCGCCTCCTGGCGTCCCCGTGGCCGGTTGGGGCTGGCCCGGGCCTGTTCCCGGAGGCTGCCCTTGTCCCGCTCCGGCCCGGCCTCTCCCCGGAGACTCATCCCCCTGTCCCGGCCCAGCCCAGCCCGTTCCTGGAGATTCCCGTTCTCCGCCCGGGCTTCTGGGCCCCGTCCCCGAAGATTCCTCCCCCGCTTCGGGCCTTCGGCCTCTCCCCGGAGGCTTCCTCCCTTCTTCGGGGTCATGGCCTGTGTGCGGGGTTCCCGCATGGTGCTGCGGGACGGGAGGCCCTGCCTGTGCTCCCGAGGGAGGCGGTCGGGGGCGCTGGGCCCGCGGGGCTGGGGGGAGCGGCGTCTGGCAGGGGTAGCAGCTTGTTCAGGCCGCAGCCGTGACCCCGGGAGCTGGGGCAGAACCCCCGATGGTGCGTAGCTCTCACGGGGCTCACACACCGGCTCTCAGCACCGTGTGCTTCTTGGTGCAGCAGGATGGATTTGTTCACTGCAATTCCCTACTCTGCATCTTCTTGTTTAAAAGTGAAGTTTAGTAGAACCTCCAGTGGTGCGGCAGAATGGGCTTTGCAGTGGCACAGAGGCACGTGTGAGCCCTGAATCTTCATTTTTACCAGGCTGACGAGGGCTTGTTTCCCTAACTCTTGTTGTTTTGGGGAGATTAATGTGTTTGAGGTTTCTATAAATATATGTCAAAGTCTCCACAAGGTAATTGTCACTGTAATTGCCTCCTGAATGGCTTTTTGAGTGCATTTATGTGCCAGAAGGTGATGTGATGAGCTTCGAATAAGCAGTACTCCATGTAGCAGCCTTGGGAGGTGCAGGTTCACTTCTGTTTGTTCGTGTGTGTGAGGACTCCGGAGACGTGGAGTGGGTGGTGGTGTGTGCACAGCAGCGTTTCCTCGGGACTTGTCGGAGGTGGGGTACTAGTTCTTGTTTTTTAAGTATACAGTGATGTGTCTGATGCTGTGGCATAGGAACAGATCTGCTCATTGAAATAAACAATATGTAGAACCGTTTGAAAAACGTTATAGGTTGTCTTACAGCTGATGGGTGGAAGGAGAAGAGCCTTTATCTGCTGCTTCTGCAGCAGTGTCAGCACAGAGCGCGTGTGTAAGAGGCTGCAGGGTCACATCAGCAAATGGACATTTTCAGGATGCTCTTTCCTAAGAGCACAGACAATTAAATCATCCAATTACTCTCTGCAAAGGACTCTTGCAGTATTCCTTCCCGCTAGTAGCAAAGGCAGATAGTTACGTCAATGTTTATGGTAAGGCCAACGTGATGTTTTAGGTGTGTTTTTAATGTGCCTTTTGTGTGGACGCTGCCCTCAAGTGCTGTGGCCGAAGAGGAGATGTGGTCTTTGGGTTTGTATTGCATAACCTGATTTCCATTCCTTTAAAAAGATATGTTTTAAAGCTTAGCCTCTCAGATTGCCTTTAAGGGAACATATTGTAAAGACAGAAAAAATGAGTATTTAGACACAACAGTGCCTTCTCCTGGAGTGTTTAGTAGTTTGTCTGTATACTTGCTCTGGCACTTTGCAGGTGCCCAGCGCAGAGTGAGGAAATGGCTGGCTTTGTGAACTGCATTATTAGTTACCCAATCTAACAGCAGGTAAGAGGGTAAAATAGGGCAGTTATTGTAGAGAGGCTGTCTAAAATGCACGTTTGTGTGACATAGGATCCTCTGTAGAGTCTAGGGCCTTGTGATTGTGTCTAAATTTTCTTTGGATCCTGCTATATATTTTTGTTTCACATCCTCCCTACTGTGAATTAGTTGTTCCTACTTTAGCAGGAACAGGGAGGGGCAGGTACAAGAAGTCAACTTTAAGAGTTATCTCTGAAGTCCTTAAGAAACTGACATTTCTGGTTAAAAACGCTGCTCCTGAGGCAGTACTCCAGCAGATAGGCCTTAGTGTCCTGAGATGTCTTTTCAAAATTGGTGCTGATTACATGTGAGAGTGTGTGATCTGTAAACGATATGATCTCAGCACAGGGGGGTCCGCAGAGTTCTGGAGTCTGAATGGATGGCTGCAGCGTTGTACCGTTCCCCTTTGGCTGGGGCTCCTGCCGGTGGGAAGGAGGAAGGCGCAGGGCAGCGTGCCATCGCTGGCAAGGGTGCGGGAGGCCTTGCCACCTGCTAACTCAAATGCCCACATTTTTACATCCTTTTTTATCCAGAGATCAAAAGGTGGAACCTTTGACCTGCCAGATTACTGTAAAGAAACAACCTGGCCATGGTGGGGAGGCATCTATAGCATGGTCCACCTGGTATCTTTTTAAGGTGCTTGCTGTAAATGCATTAGAGTAGCGGCCCTGCAGCGTGTCCGTGCGGATCGTGTGTTGGCAGTGGCTGGCGCGTGTTGCGATGAATCCATGCCCATGTTCTACATGCAGTTCTTTCTCTGCAGAAGTCGTGCCTGTGTTTCTGCTGAGTTATGCTCTGGTGTCTTCCTGCTTTTTTCCTTCCTTGCTAATTCCATGTCTCTCTGCGAGCTCTGTATCTCTGGAAGACATAGTTTTGCTCTTAGTGCTTCAGTAAGAGCTGTCCAGAAGGAGGTTTCCATGCATGCTGGGATTTCAGCACAGCTGTGTGCCCCGACCTTAACTTCGTAACTTCTGTTTCGACTAAAGTTTTGTCATGTGTATTGTAAATTAAATGGGTGTTCTGCTATTAGGGTTATGATAATGTAATTTAGCTGTCTGCTGGTTTCTCCAGCTCATTTAAGCCAGGAAGCTTTGTAAACTATTTAAGAAAATAGTCATTTGGGTCAAGCCAGGCCTGTGCCCTGTGGGTTCATGGGTGAGGTGTGTGAGGCTGGCATGCTGCAGAAAAGCTGGTGAGCACCTTCTAACGTGGTTGTTACTACAAGAAAACAAAAATGTTACATGTATAAAACACCAGGATATAAAATAGGTGACAATCCATGCAAGTCAGCAGATGTAATTTTTTTTTTTTTTTTTTTTTTTTACCTGCTCCCACTTTCTCCACTGTAAAAGAAATCTTGCTTCAAGAGGCCTAGGAGGTACTGCGCTGGACTGGTTAAGCCTGAGGATGCTTTTCATTGTAAAACTGTGGTGTTCCTTTTGTAGTCGTATCACTAGCTCCCTCAAAGAATAGTGCTGTTTTGCCAGAAACTTGATTTTTTTTTTTTTTTTAGCTCACTTGGCTTTGTCTTTGCAAAATGACAGTTTGCCGTGTCGGAACTTGTTAATTGTTTAAGCAGCTACATAGCCCTTGAACTTTTTTCCATATCTGGAAAAGTTTACAATATACTGAACTGTGTTTACTGGCTGCATGTGCCAGTACAATAACGTGGGGTTTGGGTCGTATGGTTTCCTCTGAATTATGATGGTACAGACAGTTCCTCTCTGTGGCAGGATTCCTGCTGTATATTTAGCCATATAGTTTAGGCCATGTGTATCGAAAGAGAGAGGAATAGCGTTGTTAATTGCAAAAGCTGTTCTGGCTCTCTGGGGAGCTTGTGCAAGGTAATCCTGCAAGGCCGTATAAACAGCTGACGGTAGGCATTGGGGCTGTGCTGGCTTACCTTGTGCTTAGCGTATCTCTTATTTGTGCTTTGAACCGACCCCTGGTCCTGTACTGGTAGGCTGTTGTTCAGGAAACACTGGGCAAACCTGTGAGCGTGGCTTAAAACTGCTTTGTGGGTTTCTGTAATGGGTCTCAAGATGAGGAGAAGGTGTTAGATTCAGCACAAGAGCTCATCTTCTCTGTTCCTGCTGGAGTCACGCCGAAGGGGTGCCTGGGAACAAGTAGGTGCCATTTTGTTTGTAGGTCTGGAGTCTCTCGTACCATAAAGGAAAATACCCTTCCCCTCTTCACAGTGAAACAGAGCATTAGCAGAGGCTAAATGATGGAGGTAGTCACCGCTATTAGGTTTGAGAAAGTTAAGAGTTCCTGCTTAATTTAGCTTTATCGTGTCAGAGCTATGAATAGTAAAATCATGGGATTACATTTCATGCCAGCTGAGAATTGTGTTTGCGCTGTTTCACTCCATGGTAACCGGAAGCTGTCGCGTCCATAAAAAAAAAAATAATGGCACACAGAGATGACACCCAGCCTTGCTGCGGGAACACTGGAGCGCTGGGTCCTTGGAGGGGGGTGGCGTCGTTTCCTACCTGAGAAGAGTTTTCTGTCGGTGCCCTTTTTTCCTTATCACATATGAAAATACTTTGTATGTTTCCCCCCTGTTGCACGAGAATGAGGCCTCTTTGCAAAGCCCTGCTCATAGCTACTACTCCTTTGATACAAGAGCGAATGGACTGCTCATTTCCAAATTCGTCATCTGGCCATTTTTAGCCTGCCATGATTTACAGTGTAAGGTAGCTGTCCAAAACCCAAAAAAGCCCCTGCTGTAACGCGAGGGGTGCTGTAGCTTGCACAGCTAGCCAGCCTATGTCCTCCCCACTGCTGCCTGCATTTCACTTTTACCTTTGGTTGAGCAAAAGGAAGAAAAGAAAGTTTGGCAAGTAACCCCATAGGTTTCTCTGCTCTGGGAGCACAAAAGGTGATGGCTTGGGGGGCTTGGAGGGTGTTAAGCTGAAGTTCTGTTCTCAAGGGAATTAGGCTCAGTATTAATGATGTTAACTTGTGCGTTAACAGAGGGGTGTACACATGATATCTTGTGAGGGTTGTGTACCTGATTATTTCAGGCCCTGTGGTCCTGTGTAAATTATTACAGTTAATTGCTCCTATAAGGCTGTGGATGAGATTGGTTTCCTGAGTTTAAGGATCTGTGTATGCACTATCTGATTAGATTAAGTAATTTTGGCAGCCTTTTTTTACTGGGAAACGGTGCTGGGATGAATGGCTAAAATGAGAATCCTTTCCTATGCTTGTAAAATGTGAGGATTTGCCAGTATCTTGATTGGTTTAAATTTAATTTTCCCTCTTTTACTTAGGTGAGAGTTCAATCGCTTCTAATAAAGCAGTATTCGGAAACATAATTGATGGGAGACTTATACAAGGTATGTAAACACAGACTGAAAACTATCTGTTTGAATAAGCTTATGCCATACACACAAGATTTCTGTGGACAAGCATTTACCTCTTTTTTGTAGCCCACCAGAGTGCAGGGATAGCCTGTTCTGATGGCTTGTGCTTACAATAACTCCATGATATTTTTTTTAAGAATTTTTAATGTTACATCAAATAATGGAAATCCTTTTCCCTGTTTTCCCCTAAGGTAATGAGATTCAAGTTAAGGTAGAGATAAATCAAGTGTTGGCTTGAGAATAAGTATGTGAATGGTTTTGCTTTTTGCAGCTTATAAATGAAAGTTGCTGGAGCTTCTACTTTCATAGGTTAAATGGGTGAAGAGTAGTAATCCTTTAGGACAGATTCATTTTTGGCTGTAACTCTACTGTGTATTTCAGAAAATATTCTGAAGAGCCCCAGATTCAATTGTTTTTTACGTTACTTGCTGTTTCTTTGGAAGCATAACTTCCACATTTTTTTAACTGCATTGTGGTCACTCTAATGAAGGACATACTGGTGTGCAGTCTGCTGGTTTCCAGACTGCAGTGACCTGAGAGGGTTGAAAACTTCACTGGAGGTCACAGTTTATTCTTCCATTGCTGCATGGG